>OX387243.1:99051307-101551307 GCA_947561735.1 Cenchrus americanus | reverse complement strand
CCGCCTCTTTCCAATACTCGCATCCGAAGATGCATAAGCATCGGCTAGAGTCTTAGGCACGTCATCCACAAGGTATACAATAAAGTCATCTCCAAAGGATTTCTCGACCCTTTGTCTCTTACTCCCGCGCGGAGTGATGACTAAATTGTTGTCTTCCTCATCATCATCCTCTCGCAGGTATGTTCTCTACTTGTTCACAATGAGGAAAGTCCGGAACGACTACATCCACATTTTCTAAACTACCGCTAGTCTGTCTCATAGGAAAGATATTTTCAAAGAAAGTCGCATCCTTAGACTCCATTATAGTATCAACTATCATCTGCGGAGTTTCGGATTTAACTATCAAAAATCTATAGGCGGGACTATTCGAGCATATCCTATAAAAATGCAATCGGCTCGTTTTTGGCCCAAGCTTTCTCTTCTTTGGCTCCGGAATATTGACTTTCGCCAAACATCCCCATGTTCTCAGAAAGTTGACATTGGGTTTTCTTCCCCTCCATGCCTCGTATGGAGTTACGTTACTTCTTTTCGTGATCACTCTATTGAGCACGAAATTTACAGTCAGGATTGCTTCCCCCCACCACATGTTAGGCATACCGGCACTTTGTAGTAAGGCATTCACCAAATCTAAAAGTGTCTAATTTTTCCTCTCAGCTACACCATTTGATTGTGGTGAATATGGTGGTGTAAATTCATGGATGATCCCATGCTCGAACAAAAATTAGAAAAGTCGGGAGAGGTATACTCTCCTCCTCTATCATCTCTCGGTCTTTTAATATTTCTTTCTAATTGGTTCTCAACCTCTCGCCTTATAAATTTTAAAATAGTTGAGCGCTTCATCTTTAGTTTTCAGCAAGTAGACTTGGCGAGTAACGTGTTGCATCATCAATAAAAGTAAGACAATATCTTTTTCCTCCTTTAGTCAAAACACCATTCATCTCACATAAATCAAGTGTGAATTAAATCTAGAGGTGCCAAAACCTTCTCAAACTCTAATGCTTTGAAAGGTTTTCGAGGTTGTTTTGCTTGCACACAAGTTTGGCACTTAGAATTTTTGACTATGTCGCACTTAGGAATTAACTCGGATCCGGACATTCTAGCAATTGTATCGAAACCAACATGACAGAATCTCGAATGCCACACATCAGCAAGATTTTTGTTCGGAAACGGTATTAATATTCATCTCATAACAAGAATCAACGGTACTTAGGCGGAACAAGCCTCCGCTATCATAGCCTTTTCCTATAAAGGTCCCAAACCTGGACACAACTAATTTATTTGACTCGAAAACTAGCTTATAACCACTCCTACACGGGAGAGACCCGCTCAACAGGTTCTTGTTTATGGCAGGGCGCGTCTTGGACATTCTTCAATTGGAGGGTTTTCCCTGAAGTTAACTTCAGATCCACCGTACCAACACCAAGAACAGAAGCACGCGATCCGTTCCCCATCAGGACGCTGGAAGCCCCTGCTGCCTGATACGAAGAAAACAAAGAAATATCAGAACACACGTGAACATTTGCACCGAGTATCGACCCACCGGTCAATAGAATGAAATGCGGAATAGACAACAAAGGGATTACCATACCCTTCGAAGTAGAGGCCTCGCCTATGGTCACATGAGTGAACTTTTGTCTAAGTTCGGTGGTCTGTCCTTGCGGTCTTTACAATCCTTGGCAAAGTGACCGGGATTACCGCACACGAAACAGTAAGGTTCTTCATATCCTTCTTCTCTGTTTTCTTCTTTTTGAAGCTAGTAGTTTTGTTCGCTTGAGACCCTTTTTCTTGTTAAATTGTTTGTTCTTTTGAACAACATTGGCACTTTGCTCGCACGTTCTTGGTCCGCGCATCTTTTGCCCTTGCCTTCTCTTCGACATCGAGAGCTGCAATGAGATCCTCCATAGAAATCTCCTCTCTTTTGTGCTTTATAGAAGTAGCAAAATCACGCCACTCTGCGAGAAGTTTTGCAACTATCGCGGCCGCAACAAACTTTGGAGGCAAAGCACATCCCAAATGTGCAATATCGCCAACCGGAAAGTTTGGAGGTCGTGTGCTTGAGTTACAATTGATTTAGCATTATCCATGCTTGAAATCAAAGAACTTTTCACACACATACAACCGGCGACTAGCTTCGGCTTCCGCATATTTTTGCTCCAAAGCATCCCACACGGCGAGTGGCCGACGTGTAATTCATATACACATCATAGAGTTGATCTCGCGGGATGGTGAGTAGACGACCCAATGCGGTGTTATTCGCATTCTCAAAGCTGGGCTTCTGTTCCTCTGGAAGAGGAAACATCGGGTGTATCACCCACCATAATCCCAACGACATGAGCCAAAACTTGGCCCTTGTCTGCCATCTACGGAAGTTTTCACCTCCAAACCTCTCAGGTTTCATGGCATCAGATGCTTTTGCCATTGCTAGACCATAAAAATAGGCGTAATCAGGTTTTTGGATTGTTGGAAAAAACAGCCTAATTATGAATAATCCAGATTTAATGTTGAGGAAAAGCATATTGACTAAAAATGGTGCAATCACACAACACAGATGAACAAGCCACATATTAAGAAATTACTCACAGTTCTTGCGCAGTGAGTTGACGAACGCGTCGAAGAAGTAGTTGCAGATCCTCCAAGCGGTCGCGTGTGACGCTGCCCAAAAACACGATTACCGCCCCGTGCGGGATTGTTGCGGTAGTGGTTTCGGAGATCCCGCTTCCTCCAAGCCCGGTGCACGCCGAGGTCGAAGGTCGACGAAGCGCGGCGGCTAGCGGTCGAACGGCGAACGCGTGGGAGATGAAGTGTATGTCTACTCGTGTCAACGACCACCAAGACGTCTCCTGGTGTTTATAGGCTCCAACCAACGTTTCATATTCCTCTCATCAATCGGACGGTAAGCGCTCAATTGATTCAAGCGAAAGCCGCCACCTTTATCAAGCGGTGCTGAAACGCCTATTTGATTGCGGTAAATTGTCACCATTAAGCGATCGAAACCGAAACGTCATTGACACAGGCACAAAAATTAAAATGCACCCGTAACAGGCCGGTTGTACACGTACGCGTCGCGCTCGTCGCAAGTCACAAGTCACGCGATAATTTACGCGAAAATGCGCGGGTCGCGCGTGCGTGTATCAACGATCTCCTTTTCTCTCACATGCATCTATTTTGCTATGATAGGAGACTCCCATATTTAAACAAGGCAACCTCTCCTTGTCTTGGCAATACGGGACTATTATCGTGCATGCTTTAGAATTTACTAAATGGGCCACATGGACCAAATTCCAACATATTCACCCCCCCTCTAGGCCGTATTGCCTCGATCCTTTCACTTCTCACGATGGAATTCTGGCTATCAGGAAGCCTTTCTCACGAACTTTTTCTTTTTTCACGTTGGAATTCAGGCTATCAGGAAGCCTTTCTCACGAACTTTTTCTTTTTCCACGATGGAATTCTGGCTATCAGGAAGCCTTTCTCACGAACTTTTTTTTCACGATGGAATTCTGGCTATCAGGAAGCCTTTCTCACGAACTTTTTCTTTTTTCACGATGGAATTCTGCAAATACGCAATTTGGGGGAAGACTCTTTTCACATATATCACAAAGAGTATTTACATAGGATCCGCCTCGTTAAAAACCTTGCCTCTTGATTTAGAGCCCCCTTTGCAAGGGAAAGAGTACGGTCCTCCTTATTCTAATGCAACTAAGAAAGTAAATGATATATTACATCTAGTTACAACTTATTTTTTCCCTAAATCACTTATAGACACGTGATTCGGATTTTTTAATTTTTCAGAATACAAATTTGCGAAATTGGAAAAAATACTCTATATTACATCTAGCTACAACTGGAATTTTGAAGGGTAATACCTTTTCAGGCTATCAGCATTCCACGAATATGGCAACTCTTCGCCAGTTTGCTCCATTAAGCGAAAAGCCCCTGACATGTCTATTTCCTTTGCAATTTAAGGCCCTTCCCAAGACTCATGATGTTTTCCTGGGTTCTCCCAGTTTTTCTTCCTTTTTAATACAAGATCGCCAGTTTTGATGTCCTTTCGGACCACTTTCTTGTCCCTCCAAGCCCTAGTCTCTTTTTGGTACCTCTCAATGTTTTCGGCAGGTTCAAGGATTGTTAGCTCGATCATGTCCTTTTCCACTTTCTTATCAATTTCCTCAATCTCTTTTGCTTTCAGGACTCTCATGCTTTCATTTTTGATTTCCTCTGGTGTCATTGCCTCGGTCTGCCGAAAAGTAGGCGAAAAGGTGTGAAACCCGTTGCTCTTGACACTGTAGTGTTGTGAGACTAGATCACTTTCGGCAATTCATCCACCCATTTACCCTTCTTTTGGTCGAACAAGCACTTTTTGATTCTCGAAAAAATCAGGCCATTTGCCCTCTCAATTGCTTTGTTGGGCGTGGGTGATATACTGACGAAAATTTGGCCTGAGTGCCCAATGTTTTGCAATATTCTTTGAAAGTGTAACAATCGAACTGTTTCCCATTGTCAACAATCAGTTCTCTGGGGACCCCAAACCTGCAGACTATGTTCTGCCAATAGAACTTCTGAATTGTTGGTGCTCTGATGTTCGCAAGTGACTTTGCCTCCACCCATTTTGTGAAATAATCGACTGCAACAGCTGCGAATCGGCAATTCCCCTGAGCCGTTGGCAATGGCCCTACTAGATCCATTCCCCACCTTTGCAATGGCCACGATGGTGGAATTAAGTGAACTGGCATTGAGGGTAAATTTTGTTGGTTCGCTGTTTTCTGGCATGCTTCACATTGCCGAACTAATGCCTTGGCGTCTATGTTTATGGTGGGCCAATAGAATCCCTGCTTTATCGCCTTTCCAGCCAAAGCCCTGGTGCCTATGTGCGCACCACAAAATCCACTGTGAATTTCCTTTAGAAGCTCTAGGCCTTTTTCGGAAGTGATGCACCGCAGCCAAGGCTCAGTGACTCCTGATTTGTATAGTTCTCCGTTTACCACTGTATAGCCCCGTGCCCTTTGTTTCAACCTCTTTTCTTCCAACTCATCTTGTGGCTCATAGTGGCCTCTCAGATAAGCCATGATTTCTGCTCTCCAATCGGGAGTCTCCACTACATTCATGATTTTCGGTCTTGAATCTTTGATGGATGGTTCTCTGATGATTTAGAAAAACACATCAGGAGGCAGTTCTTGATTTACGTGTCATTGCTTTCGCGGTGTGTCTGCCTTATTGTTGTCATCTCTTGGGATATGCTGGACTGAGTAACCTTTGAAGTGCTTTTCCATTTCCCTGACATTTTCTAGATACTTCATGAGAACAAGATTTTTTTGCATCACTTTCTTTCTCGATATGTTCTTGAATTACTCTCGAATCCGTTCCGATTATGAAGGTCTGCTGCCCCAAGGCTTTCATTTTCCTTAATGCCAACAGAAGAGCTTCGTATTCTGTTGTGTTGTTCGTGGAATGTTCATTGTTCGCGAATACGAGACGAGCTGCATATCTTATCACAACCCCCGTTGGGGACGTTACGACAGCCGAAATTCCAACCCCCTTGTAACACCAAGCCCCATCACATTGTACTATCCAAGGCTCAGGTATGTTTTCCTCGAAGTTCTGAGTAGGTGAAGTCCAATCCATGACAAAATCTGTCAGAACTTGCGACTTTATTGCACTTCTTCTCTCGAAGTCCACCACATATTCTGAGAGTTCAGCGCCCCACTTGATTATTCGGGTGGATGCCTCTCTATTCGCGAATGTTGGAGGGTTACCCGAAAAATTCGGATGATTCCCCCTAACACGAGAGAGAGAGAGTTCTTAACACGTTCAAACACAAAGTAAGAGCGCCGAGAGGCTCGTGGTTCCCTCCGCAGATTGCACAAGTTCCCAAAAATGCGAATCCGTTTACACGTGCCCTCGCGCCCCCTTTTATAGGGAGATGAAGGGACTTTTACATTCCCAAAACACCCTCAAGCTCAGAGAATATTCCTAGTGTGAACGCATACAAGAATGTATTTCTCGTCTAACACATTTACAAGTCTGCCACTAGTTCACACTCAAAACCCGGACTTTTTGGGACAACAACTTTGACTTTGCTTCTTCGTCGGTTCGTGAATGTCTTCACGCGAGACTCCCGAACTAAGTTCCCGACATGATTCTCGAATCGGCCTTTGCTTCTTCGTCGGTTCGTGAATGTCTTCACGCGTGACTCCCGAACTGGGTCCCCGACGGATTCCCGAATCGGCCGCCCTCCGAAGTTCGCGCCACCGCGAGCTCGAGGTTCCGGCTTCTGCATGTTCGCGACTCCACGTCTTCACCGAATCACGATCCCCGAACTTCACATATTCGCGAATCCGAGGTTTCGCAGGTTCCAGACCTCCGAAAATCGTGAGTTCCCTGTTCCTGAAAAACATGTCTCAAGAACTTTGTCAAACCTAACGTTTCGAGGGTGACGGGTTTTCCTGAATTCCCCAACACTAGCCCCTCGGGGAAGCGGGTTGACTCCGACGATCCGATTCCACGAATATTTCGGAAATTTAGTAAAAAAACGTCTCCCTCGGAACGTCGGGAGGGGACACGCGTCGCCCGGAAACCCTAGAACTGTTAGATCGAGGCAGGTTTCGCGGAAGTACCCCTCCCCGCCCCTATAAATAGGCGGCTCCCGCTGTTAAAAAATTTTACGGCTCTCTCGCTTTTTTTTTACGATTCGTGAATCTTTCTGCTCGCAGAATCTCGTCTTCTACTTAAAAGTTCGCGAACTTCCGGTTTTCTTCGGATCTCTCTAAGGTATTATTTATTTCTCTCTTTCAATTCTTACTTGTCATTTTTGCGCAATAGTATTTTTGTTCGTGGACTTCATTATCGAATGTTGTTCTCATTCATTCGTACGTGTAACTCGTTGGTTAGGTGACTCGAGTCAAAAGCACCGCGAGACCCATGACTACCGAAGAACTTATCGCACTCGGTCTCCCGGTTGACCTAATTGTCGAAGGTGTTGAGAATGCTTTGTGCCGGTGAAGATGCGAGGCTCTCCTAGTGGCTCCGGGAGTCACGAGGATGGGGCGGTTCAAACGGATGACGACGAAGATATCGGGGGGATGTGGACGCCGGCGTCGGTGATCTGGTTAAAGCAAAGACTGCAGGACCGCTGCCACCCTCTCTTGTCTTCGGAGAATCCAAAGTCACGACCAATCTGATTCGAGAATATGAAAAAGCCGGGTTCTTCCCTCCGGCGGCCGGGCGAGCTCCTCTTGATGAACAAATCCTTACCCCCGAGGATGGAGAGATTGTCGTTTTTCGTGATTTCTTCATCCGTGGACACGAGATTCCCCTGCGACCCTATTTTGCCGGCGATTTTGGATGCCTTTTCGGTGAAAATCCACCAGCTTTCGCCGATGTCTTTTCTTGAGATGTCGAAATTCATTTGGATCATGAAGACCTTTGGTCGTAACCTCGGTGTTGACGCCTTTGCCGGATTCTACGGGCGGTAATTATTCCCGAGGTTATCAAGGTCGGCGACGGGCGGTTCTACCGAGGCTCAACATGCGTCTTGCACCTTCAACACCCGGCGCGGAACACCCGAAAAGGGATCACTCGAATCCAAATTGCTCCCTGCTGCAAGACCAACCTCACCGACGACTGGAACTCTTATTGGTTCTATTTGAAGGTCAATATGTCCGAAGTTTCGGGCTACACAGGCCCAGCTCACCCCTTGTCCGCCCTATCGCGCCTCTAGCCGCGGTGAACACCGCGGAATTCAATCACCGGCGGTGGGGATTAGAAAGCGGCGAGAGTGCTTTTCACCTCGCCAGTACTATACTTGGGGGCCGCGACATCATTGAAGAGTTCGTTGCTGCCCGGATCTGGCCGATGTCCAGCGGCTGGGCTCCCATTGAGATCGTGTACTTCAACGTCAACTGGGCAGCTTGAGAAGTGCCTTTCCTGAAGTTCGGGATTAAGCTTCATGAAAATCAGAGCGCTGATGCCTTCATGATCGAGATAGAAAAGAGGGTGAATGTCATGATAGGCGAATATACCATGAACGAATACAAGGCGTACAATGCTCTTGTGAAACACAAGAAGAGGATCAATCGCGTGTTCACCGAGGTCTGTGGGGACAAGTCATTTAGTTCTCGAAGTCCGGGTCCCAAGCTGAAGGTTCCCGCGGTTGCAGTGGCTAGTTGTTCGGCTGCCCCTATCAATGCCCCACGAATAAGATCCTCGAAGCGAGGCTCATCGGCTGTCAGTGAAAGCACTTCCTCTGGTGTTAAGCCTTCCAGGACAAGATCTCTGGAGTCGTCGAAGCGTAAGCGTAAGACCTTTGAACGAACTTCGGATGCTGAGCTTCAGGCGGCTTCCGGCCTAGCCCAGATGAGTCGCAAGAAGTTGAAAAAGGCGGTGAAGAAGGTTTCTTCTTCCGGGGTTCGGCGAGTTCCATCTGCCTTCGACGACGATGTCTTCATGGGAGCGGATAGCTAGAAAGGTTTTTGCTTCTGGCCTCTGTTTAACTTTCGAGACAATTGTCCGTTGAGTTCTGAGAATGAGTTCGTGGATATTGATTCTTTTTCAGATGCTGCTCCCGAAGTTCGCAAAGAGGCTGTACTTGTCGTTGCCGCCGAGACCCTCGTTGCTTCGCTGAAGTTCCGCCCCTGTTGAAGCCCCCGCTGCTGCCGAAGCCCCTCTGCCCACTTGCTCCCGTGACGAGGCTTCCCCCGAATTCACTAAGGAACTTGAACTCACCATTCAAAGGGGGGAGGATCCTACCGAACGTGCTCCTTTACTCAAAGTTCGGGAGGTTGTTCCCGAAGATCAGTCTCCCTCTCCTTCTTTGGCTGCTTTTAACAAGAGTTTTGGTACGTCTTATCACGGTGAGCTATTAAGTGTTGGTTTCAAGACAACTAGCGTCGGGAGCAAGATGTCCAAGATTTTAACACTATGGAAATCGCCTGTACTTGTTGATGAAACAGGAGGGGAGAGCTCGGAACAACCCGGAGGAGCTGCTCGGGACTCTGAGAAGGGGCCTCACCCTGCTCCCGAAGCCACCCCTTCATCTCAGGGTAAGGCTTCTTCTGGCTCGAAAAAGGTCACCATGCAGCACTTCAGCAAGCAAGGTTCGTTTCTTTTCATTACTTTTTCGCGCTTTTTCCAATTCTCGAATTTTCGATCTGAAACTTTAATCACGAATTTTTCAGAATTCAAGGATCTTCTCCGTTCTTACTCTCTGTCGAAGCTGGCGCATTTTCAAGAAGACTACGCCCTTAAGCATTCTATGCTCGGGAAAGTTGCAGTTGAGTGGCTTGCTGAACAGGAGAAGGCAAACAAGAAACTTTCTCAGGAGTCCATGGAACTCAAGCGCAGCTTCGCCCTCGCTCGGTCCATGTACATCGATCTTGAGAAAAAGGTGGGCCGAACCGGCGGAGGCCTTGAAGACCGATCCAAGACAGAAGAAGATTGCCGAGGCGGCGCTAGAGCAGTCCAAAAAGGAGTTGGAAAAGGTACGAAAGCTCACGAAGACGATCTTAGTTTGATCGAAAATCTTCGAGAGAAACACGAGAGGGCCGCAAAAAGTGCCGAAGGTCTTTGCGTTAACAATGCCAATCTCGCTAAGTCTTTGAGCACGAAAGATCGAAAGATTCTGGATCTTGAGAAAGCGGCGGCAGAAAGCGAGGATGAAACCTCGAAGAAGAACATGTCCGAAATTCTGGAGAAGCTGAAGCCCTGTTTGAGGAATACAAGAAATCGCCGAACGAGTTTGGCGTTCGTCCCGCTCCTCTTCCGCCGATATGGGAATTCTCGAATTCATGGACCGGATGGAGACCGAATTCAAGGCCCTCTCCGAAGTAATTTCCGACGCCGCCTACTTCGCCGCCTGCCATCTCTGTGGAGAGCATATTGAAGATTCTTCATGACTTCGACCGCGCCGATCCGGGAGAAGTTCCGCAAAAAGATCTCTCAATTCCCCGAAGCACCACGAGCACTTCGATAATTCGAGCTAATGAAGATGTTCGTGCCATTAAGAACAAATTCGTGAGGGAATTCGGTTTGCCGGTGGAAAGGAGACCATCAAGGTCATCGCGTGTGCTAAACTTGCCGAGGTAAATTTTTGTACGATTTCGTCGCTTGGACTGGCTATTGATGTTTCAGTTTCTCGAGTTCCCTTTACATTTGCTTTCCTATCCTTCTCAGCTGAACGAGGAGGAATATCATGAGAATATCGCTGCGTCCCCCGAAGGGTCTACTTCCGGCGAAGATTCTAGCGATTCGGGCGAAGGGGGTTCGGGCGGCGGCGAAGAAGCAACAACGATGAGGGCAGCAACAACGTCCAAGCTTCGGGTCGCGATGAAAGTTCTCCGAACGTGTACATCAAGGATTAGATGTTTTATCCGAACCATGCGCACCCTCGGGGCTGTCTCGTATATTTTGTACATTCACTTAGCTTTTCCGAACAATTGTTTTGTAAACTTTAACTCCGCGAGTCCCGCAAGCCGGGCTCCGCGCAGACGTGATGCCACCGCGAATTCATCGGGATAGGATGTTTGTTAGCGGCGAAGCGTGGCGCGTGTTCAAGCAAGCTCATCCCAAACAAGACTTCTCTGATTTTTGGCTCGAAACCTCACTTAAATTTTCTATGGGCTGTTTCGATCTTTCTTCCTTTTTCTTGTTTTGTAGGAAGGTAAGTTCTTCATCCGCTACTTCGTGCTCCGCGAATATTCCAAAGACGGAGCCCCTTAGCCCCTCAGCAGACGCGTCCGATTTCTCTTACGCTAGCGATGTTGCCGAAGACAATAGCTGTAAACCAGGACATGTCATAGAACTTTCATTCTAGATTTTTGCACTAACTGCTGTAATCGTTGATGAACTATTCCGAAGTTTTTATGCAAATAAGGCAATGAATGCGTTTTTTCTTGAAAAAAACGTCACCCTCCCCCACCTTGCCGTTTTGCATGAAAATTTGAGGGCAAGTTGACGAAGTTTACTATTCGAGTATTTCGATCGACCATACGTTCAGGAGAAATCTTCGTTAGTTTTTGAAAATTTCAACCGTCCTTGCGCAAGTCGACAAAATTTGTTTTCGAATTTTGTGGACTTGATCTGATTGGCAGACTTGCCTTGGTTGATACTGCAACCCTCAGTTGCTTCAACCATGATTTTCTACGAATTTCCGCGTGAGCCCCTTGCTCTTTTATTACAACAATGTTATCACTAAAACTTTTCGGCGAGTTTGCGCTAAAGAAAAACCCGTAAGCAACTCCTTACACATTCACTTGATCGAAATCATCATGCAAACTTTTTCGGTGGAAATCCCTTCGTGGATGGGATTCTAGGCCACAACTTGTTGTTGTCTCGGGCCTTTTTGGTGGGAATCCCTTCGTGGATGGGATTTTAGGCCACAACTTGTTGTTGTCTCGGGCCTTTTTCGGTGGGAATCCCTTCGTGGATGGGATTTTAGGCCACAACTTGTTGTTGTCTCTGGCCTCTTTTTTCATGATGGAATTCAGGCTATCACGAAGCCTTTCTCACAAACTTTTTCCTTTTTTCACGATGGAATTCGGCTATCACGAAGCCTTTCTCACGAACTTTTTTTTACGATGGAATTCGACTATCACGAAGCCTTTCTCACGAACTTTTTTCTTTTTTCACGATGGAATTCGGCTATCACGAAGCCTTTCTCACGAACTTTTTTTTCTTTTTTCACGATGGAATTACGTCTGTCACGACTTGGGGGAAGACTCTTTTCATATATATCACAAAGAGTATTTACATAGGATCCGCCTCGTTAAAAACCTTACCTCTTGATTTAGAGCCCCCTTTGTAAGGGAAAGAGTACGGTCCTTCTTATTCTAATACAACTAGGAAAAGAAAAGTTAATGTTGTTTCCCGAAATCACTTATAGACACGTGATTCGGATTTTTTAGTTTTTTAGAATACAAACTTGCGAAAATTGAAAAACTACTATATATTACATCTAGCTACAACTGGGGTTTTCATGGATAATACCTTTTTAGGCTGTCAGCATTCCACGAATACGGCAACTCTTCGCCAGTTTGCTCCATTAAGCGAAAAGCCCCTGGCATGTCTGTTTCCCTGGCGATGTAAGGCCCTTCCCAAGACTCATGAAGTTTTCCTGGGTTCTCCCAGTTTTTCTTCCTTTTCAACACAAGATCACCAGTTTTGATGTCCTTTCGGACCACCTTCTTGTCTCTCCAAGCCCTTGTCTCTCTTTGGTATTTCTCGATGTTTTCTGCGGCTTCAAGGATCGTCAGCTCGATCATGTCCTTTTCCACTTTCTTATCGATTTCCTCTATCTCTTTTCCTTTCAAGACTCTCATGCTTTCATTCTTAATTTCCTCCGGTGTCATAGCCTCAGTGCCGAAAAGTAGGCGAAAAGGCGTGAAACCTGTTGCTCTCGACACTGTGGTGTTGTGAGACCAGATCACCTTCGGTAATTCATCTACCCACTTTCCCTTCTTCTGGTCGAACAAGCATTTCTTGATTCCCGAAAAAATCAGGCCATTGGCTCTTTCAATTGCTCCGTTGGACTGCGGGTGATATCTCGACGAAAATTTCGCTCCGAGTGCCCAAGGTTTTGCAATATTCTTTGAAAGTGTAGCAGTCGAACGTTTGCCATTGTCAACGGTTAGTTCTCTAGGAACCCCGAACCTACGGACTATGTTCTGCCAAAAGAATTTCTGAACTGTTGTTGCTTTGATATTCGCAAGTGGTTTTGCCTCCACCCACTTTGTGAAATAATCGGCTGCAACAGCTGCGAATCGGCAATTGCCCTGAGCTGTTGGCAAGGGGCCCACTAGGTCCATTCCCCACCTTTGCAGAGGCCAAGTCGGTGGAATTAAGTGAACTGGCATTGAAGGCAAGTTCTGTTGATTCGCCATTTTCTGGCATGCTTCACACTGCCGAACTAATGTCTTGGCATCAATGTTTATGGTGGGCCAATAGAATCCCCGCTTTATTGCCTTTCGGCCAAAGCCCCGGTGCCTATGTGCGCCCCACGTAATCCACCGTGAATTTCCTTTAGAAGCTCCTGACCTTTTTCGGAGGTGATGCACCGCAGCCAAGGTTCAGTGACTCCTGATTTGTACAGTTCTCCATTCACTACTGTATAGCCCCGTTCCCTTTGCTTCAATCTTTTTCTCTTCTAACTCATCTTGTGGTTCGTAATGTCCTCTCAGGTAAGCCATGATTTCTGCTCTCCAATCGGGAGTCTCCACTACATTCACGATTTTGGCCCTCGAATCCTTGATGGACGGTTCTCTGATGATTTCGAAGAACACATCCGGGGGTAGTTCTTGATTTACGGTCTTTGCTTTCGCCAGCTTATCTGCCTCATTGTTGTCATCCCTTGGGATATGCTGGACTGAATAGCCTTTGAAGTGTTTTTCCATTTCCCTTACTTTTTCTAGATACTTCATGAGAACGGGATTTCTTGCTTCGCTTTCTTTCTCGATATGTTCTTGGATCACTTTCGAATCCGTTCTGATTATGAAGGTCTGCTGCCCCAAGGCTCTCATTTTCCTTAATGCCAACAGAAGAGCTTCGTATTCCGTTGTGTTATTCGTGGAATGTTCGTTGTTCGCGAATACGAGCCGAGCTGCGTATCTTATGACTACGCCCGTCGGGGACGTCACAACAGCCGAAATTCCGACCCCCTTGTAACACCGAGCCCCGTCGCCACCGTACTATCCAAGGTTCGGTGTATTTTCCTCGAAGTTCGAGTAGGTGAAGTCCAGTCCACAACAAAATCTGCCAGAACTTGCAATTTTATTGCACTTCTTCTCTCAAAGTCCACCACATACTCAGAAAGTTCAGCGCCCCACTTGATGATTCGGGTGGATGCCTCTCTATTTGCGAACAGATCATTCAGTGGCTGGTTGGTGATCACTCTTATCCTGTGACCCTCGAAGTAGTGCCTTAGCTTCCTTGCTGCCATAATGACCGCATACGCGATTTTTTCCAGTCCGAAATAGAAGATCTTGGAGCCAGACAAAGCTTCGAAGCAAAGTAAATAGGAATTTGTTTGAGTTTTCCTTCCTCTTCCTTTTCTTGCACTAGCACCGCACTTACTGCCGAATTTGATGCAGACACATATAACGAAGTGGCGATTTTGGTTCGGGGGACAGAGCTCGGTCATATTGGACAAGTAATCTTTCAATTCTTGGAAGGCTCGTTTCGAGGTTCGGGACCGGAAATTCTTGGCACTTCGGAGAACTTGGAAGAATGGTAAGCTTCTTTCTGCAGCCTTGGGGATGAATGCGTTAAGGGCGACCACTCTCCCTGCCGGCTTACGCACATCTTTCATCTGACCCGGGTCTTGCATTTCCACCAAAGCCCCGATCTTGTCGGGATTCGCCTCTATGCCCTTTGTTGAAACTAGACATCCGAGAACTTCCCCCCCCGTGAATGCCGAATACACATTTCTCCGGGTTCGGCTTCGGGTTCGCCGCTCTCATATTCGCAAATGTTTCCGCCAAATCACCGATGTGATCTTTTCTTTGAACACTTTTGATGACTATATCGTCCACATACGCCAAGATGTTCCTCCGTAGCCGGGGATGAAGTATTATTGCTATCATTCTTGAGAATGTACTTCCCGCGTTCTTTAGCCCCTCTGCGGCATTCTCACGAAACAAAATGTTCCAAATGGGGTGATGAAACTTGTCTTTTTTTCGTCCTCTTTACGGACCCTTGTCCGATGAGACCGGAGAACATGTCCGGGAGTGATAGCATTTCACTGTTGGCTGCATCATCTACGATTTTGTCTACCCTTTCCAAGGGGAAATCGTCTTTTTTGCATGCCTTGTTCAAATCTGTGAAGTCCACGCACATTCTCCACTTTCCATTTTTCTTCTTGATTGGTACTGTGTTGGCTAGCCAGATCGGGTACTTCACTTCTCTGATCACTTGCGTGTCTTGCAATCTCTGAACTTCAGCTTCCACTGCTTTCACTTTTTCTTCGGACATTTTCCGAAGTTTCTGCTTCTTGGGAGGTATTTTTTTGTCTGTCTCCAGGGCATGTTCGATGATGTCCCTGTCCACACCTTGCAGGTCCTTAGCTGACCATGCGAATACATCTTTGTTTTTGTTCAGGAATTGTACGAGATCTCTGTCCTCTTCGGCACTGAGGTGCGCCCCTATTGTGACTGCTCTATCAGGCATGTCGTCCGATACACTTTCTTGGTTTCGCCATCGCAGCTATTTCAATTTTTTCTTTATCCCGCTTGGCCTCTTCGTAAGTTTCCTTCTTCTCGTCGACCGTTTTCAATCGGTACACGTTCGTTTGGCGGGCGTGTGGCCTTTTTCTATGTTTCGGCCTCTTGTTGATTGCCGAACACCGTGATGACCCCTTTGGGCGCGAGCATTTTCATGCATAAGAAGCTGCGCCTTATGACCGCATCAAACTTGTTCATGAAACCTCCGCCGAAAATCGCGAGATACGGGTGGTAAATGTTAACCACATCGAAAGTGAGACTCTCCGTTTCGGCATTTTCGAGATCTCCGAAGGAAACCGGGAGTGATATCTTTCCAACGTGCTTGATGGGCTTTCCTCCGAACCCTTGCGGGGGTACTGCGGGGGGTCCAACATGTCTTGGCTCGGATTCATCTTTTTGAAAGTCTTCAAGAACAAGATATCCGCCGAACTTCCATTGTCAACTAGGACTTTTCCTATGACCCACCCGGCCTATGTTCACCTCAATGACCATGGCATCATTGTGAATCGCGGATTTCGCCTGAAATCTTCTTCGTGAAGGTGATTGGCACCTTTGCCCACTCCGGACGTGCGGTGGGCCGTCATTGATGATGGTGTTTACGGACACGAAGTAATTGCTTCTTTGCTTCTTAGTCTCGAATTCCATAGCCGACCCGCCTATGATTGGCATGATAGTCCCGAACGATGGCAATGCTTTGGAGTTTTGAGGTCCCGAACTTGATTGAGGCCTTTACGAACTTTTCTCGGAGGTGGTGGCAAGATTTCCCGAATGGGTTGTGGTTCTTTGGATTGATTGGATTGGTTGCGACCGAGGGAAAAATTGTTGCGACGGCCGCCACGCCGATCGTGGTTGCGAGAATTGCTAAACTGGGACGAACTTGACTGTGAGTTCGTGAATTGCGGCTGCCAGAAATTCGGGAGAAATTGGCTTGGCATTGAGGATGTGATGCTCATTAGTGCTTTCTCTTGCTGAATTCTTGCCATGTTCTTCTTCGTTTCTGGGCACCCTTCGGTGCTATGGCCCCTCCCATGATACTGGCAATAGAAGTAAGGATCTTTTGGGTTATGGTTCGTGAGTCTCGGGGGTCCTCTTCCTCTCCCCCTTCCTCTGGGATTGAACCCTCCCCTGGTGCTTGGCCTGTTGCTTTGTTCAGGTTGTGGATTTCCGACGTTGTTGACATTTCGCGGATGCTGGGATGGTGCTCTCCATGTCATCTCTCTGTTGCCCTGTCTTGCCTCGTTCCGCTCGGCTACTCTCTTGCGATGGTCATCATCAGACAAAATGTACTCTTCCAATTCGCGAAAAAGTTCCTCAACCGACTTGGGTTTCTTTCTTGTGAGATGCGAAGCTGTTGGCCCTGGAGTGAGGCCCTTGATTAACGCATTGATTGTTGTTTTTTCATCAGCTTCGGGGATCTGAGATCTTTGTTGCATGAACCTCCTCACGAAGTTCCGCGGTGGCTCTCTCGTCTTTACGCTTGCGTTATACAAATACGATGCTTCCGCAGCTTGTGTCGTGGAACATCCGAAATGCTTGCATGAACTTTGTCTTGAGGTCTACCCACCGTGTGGGCGAGTGTGGAGGCAGCGGTGAGTACCAATTCGATGCGGTCCTTCGCAAGCAATGATGAAGGATTTGGCTAGTGCAACATCATCCCCTCCTGCTGAATTCACAGCTGATTCATATCTCATGAGGAATTGCCTAGAGTTTCCGAAGCCATTGTATTTGGGGAGAGAGACAGGCTTAAACTTCGGTGGCCAAGGTGCTGTTTGCAGCCAAATAGACAACGGCGATTCAGAATCCACGAAGTGCGAGATTCCGTTTCCCGCGAAGAAGTTTTCTTTCGGGGGTTCTCTTGCTGGCCCAGAGTTCTGGTGCGGTGATTCCTGCCACAGGGAACTGTTCTCTTGTTCTTTCATCTCATCGATTTCTCTCTGTATCACTTCAATTTGCTCTTTTGCTTTGTTTAGTTGCTCTAGCTTTTCAGAGATTTTTCTCTTCACTTGCAATTGACTTGCGAATTTTTCCTTGTCTTTCTGCAGCTGCTGTACCTTTTGCTGAACCCTTTCTAGCTCCATGTCTATGGTGTCATCATCATCCTCGACATTCTCAAATTCTTGCTGTTCAGCAAGTTGTTCTTGGGTGTGGGACGTCTTTTTCGCTCTTGCTTTCATCGGATCTTCGAGCTTCGCTCTCCGCTCTTGGTCCGTTGTGTTAGAAGGTTCGGGAACGAAAGAGGTTTCATTCCTTTGGGTAGGATGGTGATCGTCTCGATTTGTCTCTCGCCGGAGCGTTCTTCTTGGATTCCTTCCGAGGTGGCATCGTGAGCTTTTCTTCGGCCGAAACACGGTGGGCGCCAATGTTGGGGGGTTACCCGAAAAATTCGGATGATTCCCCTAACACGAGAGAGAGAGAGAGAGAGTTCTTAACACGTTCAAACACAAAGTAAGAGCGCTGAGGGACTGTGATTCCCTCAGTAGATTGCACAAGTTCCCAAAAATCTAAATCCGTTTACACGTGCACTCGCGCCCCCTTTTATAGGGAGATGAAGGGACTTTTACATTCCTAAAACACCCTCAAGCTCAGAGAATATTCCTAGTGTGAACGCATACAAGAATGTCTTTCTCGTCTAACACATTTACAAGTCTCCGCCACTAGTTCACACTCAAAACTCGAACTTTTTGGGACAATAACTTTGACTTTGCTTCTTCGCCGGTTCATGAATGTCTTCACGCGAGGCTCCCGAACTAAGTTCCCGACAGATTCCCGAATCGGCCTTTGCTTCTTCGTCGGTTCGTGAATGTCTTCACGCGTGACTCCCGAACCGGGTCCCCGACGGATTCCCGAATCGGCCGCCCTCCGAAGTTCGCGCCACTCGCTAGCTCGAGGTTCGGGTTTCGCACGTTCGCGACTCCATGCCTTCACCGAATCACGATCCCCGAACTTCACATATTCGCGAATCCGAGGCTTCGCGGGTTCCGGACCTCCGAAAATCATGAGTTCCTTGTTCGAAAAACATGTCTCAAGAACTTTGTCAAACCTAGCGTTTCGAGGGTGACGGGTTTTCCCGAATTCCCCAACAAGCGAACAAATCGCTCAACGGCTGGTTGGTGATGACTCTTATCCTATGACCCTCGAAATAGTGCCTTAGCTTCCTTTCTGCCATGATGACTGCATATGCGATTTTTTCCAGTTCGGAATAGAAGATTTTGGAGCTAGACAAAGCTTCAGAAGCAAAGTATACAGGAATTTGTTTGAGTTTCCCTTCTTCCTCCTTTTCTTGCACTAGCACCGCACTTACTGCCGAATTTGATGCAGACACATATAGCAGAAGTGGCGATTTCGATTCGGGAGGACACAACTTGGTCATATTGGACAAGTAATCTTTCAATTCTTGGAAAGCTCGCTTCTGAGGTTCAAACCACTGGAAGTTCTTGGCACTTCTGAGGATTTGGAAGAATGGTAAGCTTCTTTACGTGGCTGCGGGAATGAATACGGTAAGGGCGGACACTCTCCCTGTCAGCTTCTGCACATCTTTCACTGATACTGGATCTTGCATTTCCACTAACGCCCTGATTTTGTCGGGATTCGCCTCTATGCCCTTTGTTGAAACTAGGCATCCGAGAACTTTCCCCTTGTGAATGACGAATACACATTTCTCCGGATTTAGCTTTAGATTCGCTGCTCTCATGTTCGCGAATGTTTCCACCAGGTCGCTGATGTGGTCTTTCCTCTGAACACTTTTGACGACTATATCGTCCACATACACCAAGATGTTCCTCCGTATCTGGGGATGAAGTACTATTGCTATCATTCTTGAGAATGTACATCCTGCGTTCTTTAACCCCTCTGGCATTCTCACGAAACGAGAATGTTCCGAAAGGAGTGATGAAACTTGTTTTTTCATCGTCCTCTTTGCGAACCCCGATCCGATGATACCCGAGAGAACATGTCCGGGGAGCGAGAGCATTTCACCGTTGGCTGCATCATCTAAGATTTTGTCTACCCTTTCCAAGGGGAAATCGTCTTTCTTGCATGTCTTGTTCAAATCTATGAAGTCCACACACATTCTCCACTTTCCATTTTTCTTCTTGTCGGTACGGTATTGGCTAGCGTGACCGGATACTTTACTTCTCGGATTACTTGCGCGTCTTGCAGTCTCTAAACTTCGTCTTCCACTTCTTTCACTTTTTTCCTCGGACATTTTCCGAAGTTTCGTTTCTTGGGAGATATTTTTTCGTCCGTTTCCAGGGCATGTTCAATGATGTCCCTGTCCACACCTTGCAGGTCCTTAGCTGACCATGCGAAAACATCCTTGTTTTTGTTCAGGAATTGTACGAGGTCTCTGCCCTCTTCGGCACTGAGGTGCGCCCCTATTGTGACTGCTCTATCGGGCATGTCATCCAGATACACTTTCTTGGTTTCACCATCTGCAGCTATTTCAATTTTTTCTTTATCCCGCTTGGCCTCTTCGTAAGTTTCCTTCTTCTCGTCAGCTGTTTTCAACTGGTACACGTTCGTCTGGCCGGGCGTATGGCATTTTTCTATGTGTCTGGCCTCTTGTTGATTGCCGAACACTGTGATGACCCCCTTGGGTGCTGGCATCTTCATGCATAAGAACTGCTGCCTTATGACTGCGTCGAATTTGTTCATAAAGCCTCTGTCGAAAATCGCGAGATACGGGTGATAGATGTCGACCACATCGAAGGTGAGGCTCTCTGTTCTGGCATTTTCGAGATCTCCGAAGGAAACAGGGAGTGATATCTTTCCAACCGACTTGATTGGTTTTCCTCTGAACCCCTGTAATGGGTACTCTGGCGGGTCCAACATGTGCTGGCTCAGATTCATTTCGAAAGTCTTCAAGAACAAGATATCTGCTGAACTTTCATTGTCAACTAGGAATTTTCCTATGACCCACCCGGCTATGTTTACCTCATTGACCATAGCATCATTATGAATCGCAGATTTCAGCCTGAAATCTTCTTCTGTGAAGGTGATTGGCACCTTTGCCCACTCCGGACGTGCAGCTGGACCGTCATTGATGATGGTGTTCACAAACCTGAAGTAATTGCTTCTTTGCTTCTTGGTCTCGAATTCCATGGCTGACCCTCCTGTGATTGGAATGATAGTCCCAAAAGACAGCAATGCTTTGGAATTCTGAGGTCCTGCACTTGACTGGGCCTTGACGAATTTTCTGGGGGGGGTGGCAAGATTTCCCGAATCGGTTGTGGTTGCTGTATTGACTGGATTGCCTGTGACTGGGGAAAAACTGCTGTGATGGTTGCCACGATGACTGTGGTTGTGAGAACTGCTGAACTGGGACTGAACTTGATTGAGAGTTCGCGAATTGCAGCTGCCAGAAGTTCAGGCGAAATTGGGTTGGCATTCAGGATGTGATGCTCATCAGCGTTTTTTCTTGCTGAATTCTTGCCATGGTTTTCTTTGTTTCTGGGCACCCTTCGGTGCTGTGTCCCCTCCCATGATACTGACAATAGAAGGGTCTTTCGGGTTATGATTCGTGAGTCTCGGGGGTCCTCTTCCTCCCCCCCTTCCTCTAGGCGCAAACCCTCCTCTGGTGCTTGGCCTGCTGTTTTGGTCAGACTGTGGATTTTCAACATTGTTGACATTTCGCGGATTCTGGGATTGTGCTCTCCAGGTCCCTGCCTTGCTTCGTTTCGTTCGGCTACTCGCCTGCGATGATCATCATCAGACAAGATGTATTCCTCCAGTTCACGAAAAAGTTCCTCAACCGTCTTGGGTTTCTTTCTAGTTAAATGCGAAGCTGTCGGCCCTGGAGTCAGGCCCTTGATTAGCGCGTTGATCATGGTTCTTTCATCAGCTTCTGGGATTTGAGATCTCTGCTGCATGAATCTTCTCACGAAGTTCCGCAGTGGCTCTCTGTCTTTCTGTTTGCAGTTGTACAAATCTGATGCTTCAGTTGTTGTGTCATGGAACATCTGAAATGCCCGCATGAACTTTGTCTTGAGATCTACCCAGCTGCAGACTGAGTGCGGCGGTAGCAAAGAGTACCAATTCAATAGTGGTCCTTCGCAAGCGATGATGAAGGATTTGGCCAGTGCAACATCATCTCCTCCTACTGAATTCACAGCCGATTCATACCTCATGAGGAATTGCCTGGAGTTTTCGAAGCCGTTATATTTCGGGAGAGAAACCAGCTTGAACTTTGGTGGCCAGGGTGCAGTTTGCAGCCGAATGGACAGTGGCGACTTAGAATCTACGAAGTGTGAGATTCCGTTTCCCACGAAGAAATTTTCTTTCGGGGGTCCTATTGCTGGTTCAGAGTTCAGATGTGGCGATTTTTGCCACGGGGAACTGTTTTCTTGTTTTTTCATTTCATCTATTTCTCTCTGTATTATTTCAATTTGTTCTCTTGCTTTGTTCAGTTGTTCTAGCTTTTCAGAGATTTTTCTTTTCGCTTGCAACTGACTTGCGAATTTTTCTTTGCATTTCTGCAGTTGCTGTATCTTCTGCTGAACTCTTTCCAATTCCCTGTCTATGGTGTCATCATCATCATCAATGTCTTCATGTGCTTGCTGTTCAGCAGGTTGTTCTTGGGTGTGAGCTGTCTTATCAGCTCTTGCCTTCATCAGAGCTTCAAGCTTTGCTCTCCGCTCTTGATCTGTGATGTTAGAAGGTTCAGGGACGAGAGGGATTTCATTCCCTTGAGGAGCATGGTGGTCGTTTCGATTTGCCTCAGCTGGAGCGTTCTTCTTGGACTTCTTCTGTGGTGGCATCGTGAGCTGTTCTTCGGCTGAAACACGGTGGGCGCCAATGTTGGGGGGTTATCCGAAAAGTTCGGAAAGGTTCCCCGAACACGAGAGAGAATCAGAGCAACTATCATGTTCGAGCGCAACAGTTAGACGGAAGGAGACTGAGAATCTCCCACTAGTAGCACAACTTCCCAAAATTTGTGAATCCGTTTACACGTGCCCTCGCGCCCCCTTTTATAGGGAGACGATGAGACTTTTACATTCCGAAAACACCCTCGAGCTCCAAGAATATTCCTAATGTAAACACATACAAGAATGTCTTTTCCATTTCATACATTTACAAGCCTGCCACTAGTTCACACTCTAAACCCAGACTTTTTGAGACGACAACTTTGACTTTGCTTCCCACTGGTTCGTGAATCTCCCCGTTCGCGACTTCCGAACCAGGCTTCCGACAGATTCCCGAATTTGCCATCTCCCGAAGTTCGAAACTTCGCTAGTTCGAGCTTCCAGGTTCTCGCATGTTCATGACTCCGGGGCTTCGCAGACTCAAGATTCCCGAAAATCGCATATTCGTGACTCCGAGGCTTCGCAGGTCCCAGATTCCTGAAAATTGCAGGTGCCTTTGTCCCTGAAAACATATCTCAAGAATTTCGTTAAACTCGACGTTTCAAGGGTGGCGGATTTTCCTGAATTCCCCAACAAAGACCCTGGTACGGCTGCACGCATCCTTCTACAATCCAGCAGCGTCACGCATGGTGCGCGAGTACGTCCGGGGCTGCTCGATATGCCAGCGCAATAAAACTGATCATCTGCACCCCGCAGGTCTGCTCCAGCCCCTTGATGTGCCGCAGTCGGTCTGGAGCGACATTTCCATGGATTTCGTTGAAGGATTTCCCAAGGTCGGCGGCAAGTCTGTTGTGCTCACGTCGTCGACCGCTTCTCCAAGATGGCGCACTTCATTCCCATGAGCCACCCATACACCGCGCTCACCGTTGCTCAGGCGTTCTTTGAGGGCATTGTCAAACTCCATGGGTTCCCTTGCTCCATTGTCAGCGACCGGGATCCGGTCTTCACCAGCACCCTCTGGAAGGAACTTTTTGCCCTCTGGTGTTCAACTACGCCTCAGCTCCGCGTTCCGACCGCAGACCGACGGCCAATAGGAGGTGGCCAACTGGGTCCTTGGAGTCTACCTTCGTTGTCTTGGTGGTGATTGTCCACGCAGCTGGCTCTGTTGGCTTCCGTGGGCGGAATTCTGCTACAACACATCCTACCAGACGGCGCTACAGACTACACCGTTCCGCGTTGTTTATGGGCGCGACCCGCCATCCCTCATCTCCTACACACCAGGGCTGGCTCAAGTGGCAGCACTTGACAAGCAGCTACTCCAGCGAGACACGTTCCTGGCTGAGATCCGGGAGCGTCTGCTGCAGGCACAAGATCACATGAAGAACGCCCATGAGTGACAAGTCCCACCGCGATGTCCAGTTCGAGGCCGGCGATTGGGTATTACTGCGTCTCCACCACCGCTCTGCAGCCGGGATCACAGATCGAGCAAATGCCAAGCTGGCGCCAAAGTACTATGGGTCGTTCCAAGTGCGCGAAGGCCGTAGCGAACATGGCCTCACATGCCATTAGTTCGGAGTTTGATTTTGGTGATTCATGACAACATGATCATTGGGACTAACCATATTGTCCGAGCATGTCTTTGTAGACATTTCTAGGTCCCAAGGATGCAAGAACACCCCATGCAAAAATGCCAAAACAAAGGGTCAAAACCGAGCAAGAAATGGAAAAGCAAAGACACGCGTCGGATGAACCGACGGTCCCTCAAATACAAGCGTCGGTGCAATCGTCGGACGAGTTGGTACACGGGGTGAAACCCTAGGTACCGTCGGATGAACCGACGGTCCAATTTCTACATGCGTCGGACGAGTTGCGAGAGGAAGAGCAGCGAAGGCGTAGCACCGGATGATCCGACGGTCTAAGTGGGGACCCCGTCGGTCTATCCGACGCTCGCCTTGAATCAAGACGAGAGACGCGCCAAGACGAGGCCTTCAGCACCGGATGATCCGACGCCTTGGTCAAGGCATAGCGTCGGTCTATCCGACGGTCTGTTGGAAGCTAATAGTACCGACCTGGACGCGAGGCCTTCAGCACCGGATGATCCGACGTAGCGTCGGAGCATAGCGTCGGAGCAGTTGTGTCAGAGAACCTCAACGGCTACGTGACGTGGGAGGGGCACCGGATGAACCGACGCCCGGAAAAGCATAGCGTCGGATCATCCGACGGTACCTTTTTCGTGGACGTTAGCCAACGGCTAGTTTGATGCCTTGGGCTATTTATACCCCCTCCACTCACTCATTTGAGGTTGCTGGATTGTGTGGAAGTGCAGAGGAGTTTAAGACACATTCAAGATCATATCCAATCCATCCAAGTGCTTAATTGCTCACCCTTAGACTAGTGCATGCTTTGTGTATGTGCTTAGTGCTAGGCTTAGCTTAGAGCTGAGTGAGTGCAAGGTTGTGCCAACCTTGTGAGGTGATTCTTGAGTGAATCCAGTTGTACAAGGTTCGCCGGAAGCCTTGGGGCCTAAGTGGCTCACCGGCAATCGTCATCGACCCTCCGGCTTGGTGTGGAGCGGCGAGGACACTTTGTGCGGGGGACGTGGAGACCCCCTTCCTTGGTGGAGAAGCTCCTTAGTGGAGGCGGCATCAAGGTGACCAAGGGAGCTTGACAAGTGCCTAAGTGGCTAGCCTTTGTGGCAAGTCAAGTTGGTGCTCTTGGGAGAGACTTGGTGACCGGGAAGCAATACTCTTGTGTGAGTGCTTCAACAACGTGGACTAGGGGTGGCTTAGTGCCTACCGATACCACGGGATAAATCGCGTGTCAAGAGTTTGCTTCCTCTCATCCCCTTTACGTTTCCGCATTTACTCTCTTGCAATCTTTGCTTGCCTCTACATTCCTAGAGTAGTATCATGCTAGGATTGGCTATAGGTTGCAAACCTTCTTTTGGGATGGGAGTTTCACACTAGAACAACCGTAGTTGCACATATAGATAGTATGTTCTAGTTTACCTTTGCGCAAAATTAGTGAAGCCATAGGTTAAGTTTTTAAGTTGCCTAATTCACCCCCTCCCCCTCTTAGGCCAACGGGCATCCGATTCCTTACAAGTGGTATCGAGCCGGGACTCACTTCCTTCACAAGGATACACCAATTCGATTGCTAAATTGAAAACCGGCTCATTGGAACGGTTAGGCTTCACCGCCTAGTGAGTTGCTCTATAGAGGGATGAAAGGGGTGGATACCTTAGGTTTGGCTCCACATTTCGATGGTACGGGCTATCCTCGGTGGAAGGTTCTCATGGAGGCCTATCTCCAAGCAAGGGACCTTGATGTTTGGAGAGTCACCGATGAGGTATGAAAAATGGTACTAGGAAGGAAAAGCAATTTGATGTAATTGCTAAGAGTATCATTTTGTCCTCACTAGATGTAGGCGTTTTCAATAGAGTTTTTACTTGTGAAAATGCTCATGAGCTATGGAAAACCATCAAGGAGCAAAATGAGGGTTCAAAAGAAGTTGCTAATGAACGCTACGGTTGTCTCCTTGAGGAATTCAATAGCTTTAAGCAACTTGCTAATGAAAATGCCGAATCTATGTACTCTCGCCTAAATGTGCTTGTCAATGAGATTAATGCCTTAGGTGTGAAGGACATCACGGACTTGAACATCAACCGCAAGATCCTTCAAAGTCTCCGGAAGCCCGACTATGACTTGGTGAAAGCAATCATCTACGAGAAGAAGCTCGAAGATTTAAAGCCATCGCATATCTTGAGCAAGATCATGGCACATGAGCTTCAACTAATGCCCAAGTCAAAGAAGGCGCCCCAAGAAAAGCCCCAAGAACCATCTTCTCCAACCACAAGCCATGCTCTCTCAAGCCGACAAGAGAAAATGTTGAGTAGGATGGCTACTCGTGGAAGCTCAAGCGAAGATGATGGTGATGATGGTGATAATGAAGATTCCTCAAGTGATGAAGAGGTTGAATCTATGGTGGCCGAGTACGTGAAGAAGATCTTCAAGTATGTGAAGAAAGTCAACATGTACGGCTACAACATCCACTTGAGAGAAGGGCGTCATCATCAACACATCAAGTTCACCAAGATCAAGCACAAGCCCAAGAAGAAGGTGGTCAAGGAGAGAAGACCAAGGCAAGAAGCAACTTTCGCCGTCCGCGAGTGGACAAGTGGTGGATCAAGTTCTTCTAGCTCAAGCGATGAATCAAGAAAGAACTTCACCACCCGCTTCATGCAAGGTCCTTCATCATCACACATATGCCTTATGGCCAAAGGTATGGAAAGCAATGTAAGTGATGACGAATCCGACACCACCTCTCTCAATGATCTTGTTGAGCTAATCCATGAGCAAAAAGGAATGCTTGAACAACAAGCTAATGAAATCAAAGAACTCAATGCTCTCAATGATCTTAATGACACCCTTGCTACAAATTATGAACATTTGTTGTGCAAATTCAAATTGCTTGGCAAGGAGTGTGATGAACTGAAATCTAAGCTTGAGAGCAATGAGACTAAAACAAGTAATTCCTTTGAGCTTGATGAAACATCTATCCCTTGTGCAATTCCTATCTCCAAGGTAGATGCTTCAACTTCTTGCATTGATTTAATTGATGAATCTTGCTCACCATCTTGCCATGAGAATGTTGTTGTAGAATCATGTGATTGTCTCATAGGCAAGGAAAATGATGAGCTCAAGCAAGAAGTGAAATGGCTCCGAGAGAGGTTGGCAAACTTGATGGGCAAGGGCAAGAACGATGAAGAACAAGTGGACATCTCTCAAGACATGAAGAGCCAAGTCCAACCTTCTCAAGATAACCGTGATCACATGGTGAAGAAGCTTGAGAAGGGTGCAACCGTGACTTGCTATAAGTGTCATGAGGAAGGGCACAAGTTCTACAAATGCCCCCAATTTGTCAAGAAGATGGACAAGGGCGCAAAGAAGAAATTGAAGCCCATCATCAAGAGCTCCCTCATCTACACCAAGCCCAACCGCAAGAACAAGACCAAGAGCAACACCTACGTCATCAAGAAGAAGGCAAATGGCAAGGTGGTTGCACACAAGGTTGGGAAGATGAAGGAAGAGCGGGGTTGGAACCAACCTATTTGGGTGCCCAAGGAAGTCATCACCAACATGAAGGGGCCTCAAATGGTTTGGGCTCCAAAGGCCACTTGAAGGCCTTAAGAGCGGGGACTTGGGAGGCTTGGCACAATCAAGATGAGAAGATTCAAGCCTATAAGCCAAGCTTGCAAATTGGACATGTGTTGCCCAAGTTCCCCGGTTGAGGTAATGGAAACTAGAACCCATCTCGTGCATCATTGTAGCTCCATTGCCTTGTTTAGGTTGCATTTGTTGCAATATTTACATATGGTAGGTTGCTTGTGTCATGTGCTAACCCATGAGCAATCTACATGGTTTGTTTAGCGTGTAGGAAAGCTACACTTGTTCTTTCATGGTGCATGTTTTCATATATATCTCTTTGCATCATGAGCAAGCTATAGGGTTAGCTTCCCTTTTGTTTTCATAAACAATGTGCATACATTTGGTTGGTGATTCAAACACTAAATGCACACATTTAGGGGGAGCTCATCCTATGGTTTGGTTATGGGACTAACATTGTTTCAAGTTTATCTTATGTAGTTCCTTAGCGACGCGTTCCGGTGCGATGTTTCATTCTAAGAGAATGCTATTTCACTCTCAATGTGATCTAACATCTCTAAAAGAGTGAATATAGCAATTTGCGCTTCATGCTATTGAGTCATGTCCTTGCGAGCTTATGTCTCTATATAAGTTCAAAGGCAATGCACTCATACATTCCTAATCCTTGTGGTACCCCAAGTGTCCTCTATGCAAGCTTCTTCCAAGTGGTGTCACCTAGTGATATCATTTCCAAGTTGCTCATCTCAATGTGGTGCCAACAAGGTAGAGAGGATCGTCCCGGAGGTATGCAATGATCAAAAGACTACAAGTGATATCTACAAGTGGTAATGTAACAAGAACCCATTTGTCTTATCTCTTGTCCCTTAAGCTACCTCCTTGCATGATATGCTCTAAGCTTCCTTGTCTTTCAAGTTTGTAGTTGTGCACTTGTTTCTCACTACCCTTGTCTTGCAAGTGGTATTCTTTTTATGCACACACTTAGGGGGAGCTTAGTTTGTATCATGCTAGTCTCATGAGCATGTGATCCACCTTAGTTATTCTCACTTGTGATACCTTCATCGATATCATACATATGGATCATGGTTCATGCGGCTTTCTCCCTTGCATTTAACATCTCTCCTTTGAGCTATGGTTGCTAGATCTTGCTAGTTTCCTTGGACCCGTTTGCTTTGGACTTTTTGGAGATTTTATTCCAAAGGGGGAGAATGTGAGACCAAAGCAAGCGTGTGGCGTAAGCTTACAAGTGGGCTCAAGGATGCTTACAAGTGATTTCAAGGATTTGAGACCAAAGGGGGAGAATGTGAACATGAGAGCCAAAAGGGGGGAGTTTGATCTAGGGGGAGTTTGGATGATGGTAAGCATCCAAGCAAGTGTAAGTGGTTCTAATTCTCGTCATTCTAGCAAATTTATGCTTGCTTTGGTTGTGTTGTCATAAATCACCAAAAAGGGGGAGATTGTAGCGAACATGGCCTCACATGCCATTAGTTCGGAGTTTGATTTTGGTGATTCATGACAACATGATCATTGGGACTAACCATATTGTCCGAGCATGTCTTTGTAGACATTTCTAGGTCCCAAGGATGCAAGAACACCCCATGCAAAAATGCCAAAACAAAGGGTCAAAACCGAGCAAGAAATGGAAAAGCAAAGACACCGTCGGATGAACCGACGGCCCCTCAAATACAAGCGTCGGTGCAATCGTCGGACGAGTTGGTACACGGGGTGAAACCCTAGGTACCGTCGGATGAACCGACGGTCCAATTTCTACATGCGTCGGACGAGTTGCGAGAGGAAGAGCAGCGAAGGCAAAGGTAGCACCGATGATCCGACGGTCTAAGTGGGGACCCCGTCGGTCTATCCGACGCTCGCCTTGAATCAAGACAGAGACGCGCCAAGACGAGGCCTTCAGACCGGATGTTCCGACGCCTTGGTCAAGGCATAGCGTCGGTCTATCCGACGGTCTGTTGGAAGCTAACAGTACCGACCTGGACGCGAGGCCTTCAGCACCGGATGATCCGACGAAGCGTCGGAGCATAGCGTCGGAGCAGTTGTGTCAGAGAACCTCAACGGCTACGTGACGTGGGAGGGGCACCGGATGAACCGACGCCCTGGAAAAGCATAGCGTCGGATCATCCGACGGTACCTTTTTCAGTGGACGTTAGCCAACGGCTAGTTTGATGCCTTGGGCTATTTATACCCCCTCCACTCACTCATTTGAGGTTGCTGGATTGTGTGGAAGTGCAGAGGAGTTTAAGACACATTCAAGATCATATCCAATCCATCCAAGTGCTTAATTGCTCACCCTTAGACTAGTGCATGCTTTGTGTATGTGCTTAGTGCTAGGCTTAGCTTAGAGCTGAGTGAGTGCAAGGTTGTGCCAACCTTGTGAGGTGATTCTTGAGTGAATCCGGTTGTACAAGGTTCGCCGGAAGCCTTGGGGCCTAAGTGGCTCACCGGCAATCGTCATCGACCCTCCGGCTTGGTGTGGAGCGGCGAGGACACTTTGTGCGGGGGACGTGGAGACCCCCTTCCTTGGTGGAGAAGCTCCTTAGTGGAGGCGGCATCAAGGTGACCAAGGGAGCTTGACAAGTGCCTAAGTGGCTAGCCTTTGTGGCAAGTCAAGTTGGTGCTCTTGGGAGAGACTTGGTGACCGGGAAGCAATACTCTTGTGTGAGTGCTTCAACAACGTGGACTAGGGGTGGCTTAGTGCCTACCGATACCACGGGATAAATCGCGTGTCAAGAGTTTGCTTCCTCTCATCCCCTTTACGTTTCCGCATTTACTCTCTTGCAATCTTTGCTTGCCTCTACATTCCTAGAGTAGTATCATGCTAGGATTGGCTATAGGTTGCAAACCTTCTTTTGGGATGGGAGTTTCACACTAGAACAACCGTAGTTGCACATATAGATAGTATGTTCTAGTTTACCTTTGCGCAAAATTAGTGAAGCCATAGGTTAAGTTTTTAAGTTGCCTAATTCACCCCCTCCCCCTCTTAGGCCAACGGGCATCCGATTCCTTACAAAGGCATCGGTCCCCTGGCCTATCGTCTATAGCTGCCACCAGGATCCAGGATTCATGATGTATTCCATGTGGTTTTTCTGAAGAAGTTTGAAGGCACGCCTCCGTCTGCAGTACCCAGCCTGCCCCCACTTACTCATGGCTGAGTAATCCCTCTTCCAGCCAGGGTGATACGCGCTTGACGCACAACCACTTCATGGGAGGTCTTGGTCAAATGGCTAGGTCATGATGACTTGGATGCTTCCTGGGAGCCCCTGGAGGATTTCAAAGAGCGGTATCCAGATTTCAAGCTCGAGGACGAGCTTTTCAGTCAGGCGGGTGGAAGTGTTATGGACTCTGTGTTTGGAAAGCAATACAGGCGCCTGAGGGGGAAGCACCAGGCGCCGGCTAGTGGCTAGGATTGGATAGGATCTTTGTAATCTTCAGTTAGTTTGGCCTCCGGCCAATAGATAAGTTTGTTAGCTAGCTTTCAGGAGGTAGTTGTTAGGAAGTTTGCCACTTAAAAAGGCCCTTGCGCCCAGAATAGTTTCAAGCAGAAAGAGATAAACCTTAGGCTCAGAGCCTCCCAGAAAGGGCGAGCAGGTTGCTTCTCGATCTGCTATTGTACTCTAGGCCAAGAAATAATCCATATCACTAAAACACAGGTTCACACACCAGATGGAAGTCCTCATAGTAGAACATTAAGATAAACACAGGTTCACTACGCATTCACATTCACATTTACCATTTAGAAAATGGTAGGCACAAACTAGTGCTAACTAATAGATACTAGTGCAGCACTATGCATTAAGTGAATATAGTTTGAGATCACAGGTTCAGAAAAGATAGCAGGTTCACAGGTTCTCTGAAAATACTCAAAATAGTAGAACCTTCAGAAAATATAACAGCCGCCAAAATTCAGTAACGAACAACCACCATAAACCTACAGAAAAAATGATAAAACACAAAGAGACAGAATAGTGTCTATGGTATATATAAAAAAAGCAAGTGAACTCCTAAGCAATTATGCTTTGTGTCATAATGAAGACAGGCAAACTGAGGCTAATCTGATCCTAAGAAATTATGCATTGTGTCCTTGTGTCACAAAGAAGACAGGCAACCTGAGTCTAATCTGATCCTAAGCAAATATGCCTTGTGTCACTGAACTAAAACAACTTAGCCTTTTGTCCCAAGCAAGTTGAAGTAGGCTAAAGATGAAACCCACAAGAAACAAGGGTAGAAGAAGCACAAAGCACAAGAACACAAAAGAACAAAAGAAAAAGATCATGTTTCAGGCACATTGATTGCAAGTCTCCAAGCACTTCTATCCATAACTAACTCCTTAGGGGTGTCCCACTCCTTAAGGTCTCTCTTGACCGACTCATCCCAAGTTAGTTTAGGTCGACCTCTACTCCTCCTTACACTACCGACCCGGTCTAGCACCCCCTACGCACCGGTGCCTCGGGAGGCCTCCTCTGGACATGACCAAACCATCTCAACTGATGTTGGACCAATTTTTCCTCAATTGTGCCACCACAACTCTATCCCGAATGCCATGTGTCACTGAACTTCTAAGCAATTATGCCTTGTGGAAATCAGGAGTTGTAAATCAGCATTCAGCAATCAGGAGTTGTAAATCAGGATCTTAACACACCACCTTAACATCTATGGATTAAGGTTGGTCACCATTCAACATTCGATCTACGAGTTCAGAGCTTACCATTTTCTAGGTGAAGATGGATCACTGCCGTCTGGGGAAGCCACCTTCGAAGGATCCATCAAAAGATGGAAGAAATTGGAATCCATCCATGGAAGTAAAAGAACTGGGGAAGTCAAATGCTGCTACTGACCCGCTACCATGACCTGTAGAGAACGTCGACACTGTTGTCCCGCCACCACGACTGATAGAGAACATCGATGGGGTGAAAACCGTCCCAAAGCAGGGCCAACAAAAATGCAAGAAAGGTACGGGAAGTGGCAAGGAAACACAATGTGACACCGAAGTCTTGACTTCGGTCGAGCTCAAGAGTGCTCGCCCTCCGTCCAATCGCCCTTTCTCATTCATCATGGGTCCCTTTTATCGTCCTATAAGGCTGTAACATTTACACTTTACATCACATGCTCCACTTTTACATCTTGTGTGAAGCATCTTAAGGGTATTACAATAAACTCACTTCACTTGTACGAACCACTATTCTTTATAACTCATCACTTTACACTGTGTTTGCTAACTGTGTACATCTTAATTGGTTTCTCCTGGTCATACTGATAAGGGTCTTTGGCCTCCCTCCTGGAGTTATCTTCGGGCCCATGCTCTTCCATCCAAAGAGCTCTTTGCACCGTGTTCGCTATCTTCGGTTAGCCTCTTCAGTCTCGCGTCCCGAAGCCTTGCCTCTGTTTCTCCGAAGATGTCGGAAATGCGTGCCAAGGTCCTTGTTCCTTCATCTTGCATCCTCATCGCGAAGCCCCACGTCTTCGCTCGTCGAGACCCCTGAAGGGTTACAGGGAGGCTACGCTAGCACACAAACAAAATTTTCCCCGCAAAACAGGAACTGATGCTATTAAAGATCACGAGATTACCACTAGACGCGCAGATGCAGCGGAACCGTCTCGATGTAGATGAACGCGTCGAAGGTAGCAGTGTCATGCAGTTGCTCACGTCACGTCCTTCACGTGTGGCTCATCCTAGTGCTCCAGATGCATCACCTCCAAGGTATATCTACACGTACGGGGATGAAGCGTCACGCGCCAGACTGCTAGGTCCACGAGTACGACGAGGAGAGAGCGTGGGCGGTGCGACTGCTGCTTGAAAGTCAGACCTTTTCAGGAGGGGGTGTGGTCCATATTTATTGGGAGGAAATCCTCACAACATCGTCCATTAGCAATATGGGACTACTAGATAGTGTACCTCTTCCAACGCTAATAGACTTTACAACATTTGTGACTCATTAAGACTTTTACACCATAATGGATGAAATCCATCTGAACCCACTAGTGGATCTAATCTAGTTGGCTCTAAGGCACATTTCCAACAGTCTCCCACTTGCACTAGAGTCAACTATGCAAGTATATCCATCATCATTCGGCTTCCAGCCCCTTAAGTGTGTGACTCTATAGGTTCACGTGCATATAGACATGGCTCAAGTACTCCTACTCGACCAATAGTTGACAATGGCCTCTAGCAAGACATGTCAACTCTTATGCATTGTTGACGGTGAAATTCCGTCAACCTAGCCATGAGTTTACCTTCGGTGTTGGCATAACTTTTGTATCTTATCCATCGGTACTAACCCCCGTGGTATAACAAGTTCACTTGTGCATGTCGGTTTTGGAGTTCGGTGTTTATGCGGGGTTTTAGCGTTAAAAGCAAGACTTCCGGGATAAGTTCATTAAGCACCTCATGACAAGACCTTGAAGCCCGGTACAAGTCAAGAAATGAAGTGAACACGACTCCAAGAAGCCTAAGGACCCAAACCGAGAAGATGAAAAACTCCGAGGACCTAGCCGAAAAGTGCTTTCGAATCTTGTGAGACAAGGAGCTTCATCCAATTCGGAGAGAAACGGACGACAAGGGCCCACATGCAGAAGGGGGAAGGATCTAGAAGACTCGGGAACCGATGCCACGCGAAGGAGGCCACGAACTGGGCCGAAGTGGGCCCAGGCCGGTCGGCCCGGGCCGGCCGACCCGGCCCATTTCGAGGCCCGGTCGGCCCCCCTTGGACCTAGATGCCTCTCGGGCTATTTATAGCCCCCCCGACCGAGAGCCACACATCAATCAATTCGTCATCCGCCGCCGAGGAGCGAGAGAAGCGTGAGGGACACCATCTTGGAGATGAGGGTCATGCTAGTTGTCTAGGGTCTCCCTAGGCGATGTGGGAACCTTGCATGGAAGACCACGTCGGAGCTCGGAGCAAGGATTAAGATTGAGGTAGGATCCCGGTGGTGATCTTGTTCATGTAATCATTCATGGTGAAGTCTTTTAGTGAATCCGATTTCTAGCGATCAAGTGCCTTCGAGGACCATGTGTGGTTCGAAGACCGGTGGATGGTCGCTTCCTTGTGTGATGAGTGATTGACAACGTTGTGTGGACCGATTCTTGGCTAAGTATTGCGAGGTGCGGGTTGCGGCTTGACTCGTGTTGGTGCGGGTGAAGAACAAGCGCGAAAGGTCGTCGCGGTGAGGCCTCCGGGGTGTGGAGAAGACAAGTAGGCTTCGTTCGAGGGACCCGGTGGCCGGCGGGGGTCGAGTGCGGGCCGCATGGTGGCAAGAACAACAAGATGAAGTCGGTGGACGGTTTCTTGGTTGAGCCACAAAACCAAGGTCGAGCCGGGACTTCATGGGAGCCAAGTCATGAGTGGTGATTGGCGGAGGCTACATCAAGTTCGCGGGGTTTGCGGTGGTTCACCGAGAAAATCACCGGGTTACTCGCGGCGAGCCACAAAGCCGAGGCCGAAGATCGGGGGGGGGGGGGGTCGTCGGCCAAAACCGGTCCGACCGGTTTGGAGAACCGGTCCGACCGGTTTGGGGTCGCAGGGCGCGGAAGCTTCGAGGCGGAGGACACGCGTCGGGATCGCAAGGCTTGCGTTGAGGCTACGCGAGGTGCGGTCGGCCGGGCATCCGTCCGATGGTGAATACATCAAGAATTCCGAATCCGCCCTTGAGGGGCTTGTATCCCTAGTTAGTAGAGAGGGGCATTTTAGACATTCGGTTGCCGCCTATATAACCCAAGAGGTGAGAGGTTGGCGACCAACTGCGGGAACCCTAGCTCATTAGTTTTCCTATTTTCCTTCCTATTTTCCTTAGGTTTTCCTTAGGACTAGCAAGAGAGATTCACGGAGAAATCTTGTAGAGAGGGATGGATGATCGGGCGGCTTGCTAGACCTTGTACGAATCTTTGTTTCATGTATAGATGATTCGGCGTGATTCCTCAAGGTTTGAATGTGTTTTTTCCCGATTGTTCTTGGTGGTGATTTTCGGAGCCCTCTCCCGGTGATTTGTTTGCGGTGTTTTCGGGACCTTTCCTTTGGGGATTTGATGGGGGAAATTTGTGGGAACCCTTTGTGGTTCTTTGGGCTGTGATTCCCCTCCCAAATCCGTGAGGAAAAGTGCTCGATTTTGGGGTTTCTTGAGTTCTTGGGTTGGTAGTGCCTTTGGCGGGATTTCTTCGATTCCTCCTTTTTGGACGAGATTTGGTGGGATTAAACTTGGCTATGGACTCCACATGAGGTGTTCCGATATCCCCAAAGTCTTGTTCAAGTCCGTGGAGCGATTCGGGAGATTGAGATTTGGTTTTGGGGGAGTTGACCCGCGGGCCGTGTTCTTCTCGGCGTTCGAGGCTAAAACCGGCCCGACCGGTTTCCCAAACCGGTCGACCGGTTTCGCCCGGTGGGGGGCTGTCGAGAAAGATCTTTGAACAAGGAAGTCTTTCTTGCTCCATGGCTTCGTTTGTTCGGATGTTGAAAAGCTTTTGAAGTGTTTGGGGGTCTTGGGGAGTTTCCGGGACGGAATCGGTCGACCGGTTTGCCTAACCGGTCCGACCGGTTTTTCCCTCGCCCTCGTGAGGCTAAGTCCAACGGGAGCGGTCCGACCGGTTTCGAAACCGGCCCGACCGGCCAGGTTTGTCTTGCCGCCGAGCCTTGTCGTGTGAGTTTCCGCTGCGTGTGTGTTGAGGTCGTTGTTCGGGTCTTGTTCCTAGGTTCGGTAGCACTCCGGTGGCTACGTGAACTTGGCAAGAGAAGCTTGCGGAGGTGCACGAGTGAATTTGGGTTCATAGGCCGAATTCTTGAATAGAATTTTTATCGGCTCCCATTCACTCCCCCCCCCCTCTGCGGTTCGCCGTTTCGGTCCTTCAAGTGGTATCGAGCCGGTTCGGGTCTTTGTTGACTCTAACCGTCTAAGATCCAAGGATGGCGTACCAAGAACGGGGTTCGGGTCCTCCACACTTCGATGGCAAGAACTACCGGATGTGGAGCAAGCGGATGGGTGCGTTCCTCCGCGGAAAGGGTCGAGTGCTTTGGGATGTCACGGTGGACACGAGGCTATGTCCGACCGATGGATTTCCTTGCTCCGGGGTCGAGGGACGGATTCGACGCCAACAATAAGGCGGTCGACTACTTGTTTCGTGCTTTGTGTCGGCCGAGTTCGATCGGGTGCACACCGAGCACTTGGCTTGTAGGATTTGGGCGGTGTTGAAGGAGGCTCATGTTGGGAACGCCCGAGTTCGAGGCACGGTTGTATGCGACCTACGGGAGAGAGTACGAGAACTTCACTCATCTCCCGGTGAGTCCATCGATGCCTTGTTTCAGAGGTTCACGGTGGTGGTGAACAACATGAGGGCCAATGTGGACGTGCTCCCGTACGATGATCATGATAGAGCGGTCAAGCTCTTACACTCTTTGGATCGTACGATATGGGGCGGAAAGTTCGAGGCCATAGTCGAGTCGGAGCGGTATGATACTCTGACGGTGAACAAGGTTGTTCTCGAAGCTCAAGTCGGCCGAGGTGGATAGGGGCATGATCGCCAAGCTCGAGGGACCGACCGATTCCCATAGTCTTGCCCTCGTTGGTGGTTCCAAAGGAAAGACTAACTCTAACCCATCCACCGGGATGTTCTCGTTTTCCTCTTTGATGTCTATGCCGGATGAGGAGTTTGATGACCTTGGAGAGGACGAGCCGGCGCCGTTGACGAGGCGGTTCGAGAGGCTGCACGAGAATCGCGTGAACATGAGGAGGAACACGAGGACTTGCTTCCGGTGCGGCAAGCGGGACACTTCGTCGCCGACCGCCCGGAGAAGACCGAGAACAAGGACGGCTACAAGCACAAGCCGAGGAAGAACGATGACAAGTACCGTTCGAGGCGCGACCACAAGAGCAAGCACAAGAACAAGTACAAGGACGAGCGACGATCGAGGAAGAAGGAGGGCCGAGGCAAGGCCCAAGCGATGGTTGGAGCGAGCGACGTCGACTCCAGTTCCGCGTACTCCACCTCGAGCTCGAGCGGCGGCAGCCGACGACGAGGGAGATCGCCGCAAGAACAAGAGGTCGTCCAAGAACCCGAGCGGGGCCGAGCGCTTCGCGAGAGACGGCCTCGCACCATGGCGTTGAGCTCCGGCAGCAAGAAGAGCACACGGAGCGACTCGGACTGCGAGTCCGACGACGAGGTGCGTGATGAGCTTCCCTTCTTGCGCCGGGAGAATGAGAGGCTTGGCTCTTTGCTTGATAACCGTGATGACATGCTTAGAGAGGCCAAGAAAATGAGGAAAGAGCTTAGGGCTTCACTCGAGGATGCTAGGACTAGAGTGGGCCGAGCTAGAGACACGGGTGCTTGATAGCAAGCTTGAGATTGATTCGCTTAAGGCTAGCCCCGTTGTTTCGATGAGAATGATTGTCTTGATTGCTCTATTTTCCTTGCCGATCTTGCTTTGTTCAAGGAGAAGCATGCCTCCAAGTGTGAGGAACTAGATGTGCTTAGGGTTGAAGTGGTGAGCTTAAGTCTAGACCTCGCTTTGCTAGGTGCTTGCACTTCTTGTCTTGTTTTGCATGCTAAGATTGATGAGATGCATGCTTACACTAGTTCGTTCGAGGCTAAATTGAAGGAACCCATGCCTACATCTTGCTCTACCTGTGAAATGCATGCATTGAAAAATTTGGAGCTTGCACATTATGTTGATCGCTTGCAGGATGAGAATGATGATTTGAGGAAGTTGATGGGTTGGTTGTCCGGTCACGAGCCTCAGTTGAGGATGATGATCGAGGCCTTTAAGAGGCAAGATGGTGAGGGGCTTGGGGTAAACAAGGTTGGTGAGGGAAGTGGAGAGAATATCCCGGAGCCACCAAAAACCCACCACAAAAATGATTTCCCACCAAAACCCAACCATCTAAGAAACCGACTAGACACAACCCCAGCTCCACCCGTGTTTCCTACACCCACAAATGACCTACAAAAGCCTATCAAGTTTGTGAGCACTTCGGGGAAAGTGTTCTTTGGGAAGGAGAGTGAGAAGGCTAGTGGTGAGAAACCGGTGGAGGATTTGAGTGGAGAGAAACCGAGTGAGCAGCCACATCCCAAGCCTAAGCCTAAGCTTGTGAGGTTCCATTGTGGCTATTGTGGAAGAGATGGCCACAAGGAGGAGTTTTGCTTCAAGAGGAAGCGAGAGGAGAAAATGGCGAAGGAGTGGGCTAACGGGGACAAGTTTCACCCCTCCGGCGGTGTACTTAAGCCTCGTGTGCGGATGCCCGGGGCCAAGGCGAGTGTGAGGATAGTTCCGGCTTGGGGTGATCGAAAGAGTGCGGGGAGGTGCTTTCTTTGGAGGAGTGAAACCGGTCGGACCGGTTTTGGAACCGGTCGGACCGGTTTGGGGTGCGCGGAATGACAAGCTTGGTTTCCGTGCTCGTACGAGTGCGAGGGTTGTTTACGGAGGTCGTGGTTCGGTGGATGGGGTGGAGAGTTTGCGGTGGTCGGGTTGCTAGGCGTTCTCCCCCTCGAGCTCACTACGGGGATGGGAGGAGTCGTAGCTTTGAGAAGGAAAGGAGGGACGGTCCACGAGTCCTCCTTCGTGGTTTTGGTCCTCCTCCGGGCGGAGAGGGGTGGTTCCCTCGGGGTGGTTACCGTGGTGGTGTTCGTGGAGGTAGTTTTGGTAGAAGAGATGCTTTGGTTGGTGCTAACCCCACTTTCGAGCAAATGGCTCGGCAGCTCGGTTTTCCTCCTTTGGTACTAACCCCGATCTTTGAGTCGTTTGTTCGCTCACGTGCCTATTTTTGATTTTCGAGGTGGGAGACTTGAAGAACATTTGGTTGATTGACTCCGGTTGTTCGAGGCATATGACCGGGAGACGGGGGGTGGTTCTCAAGTCTCGTCCGGTGGTGACGAAGAGGTACATCACTTTTGGGGACAATGGGCGTGGGCGTGTGCTTTCGGAAGGTGAGATAAAAGTGAGTGACAAGATCACTGCGAGGCGTGTTGCTCTTGTTCAATCGGCGGGGTACAATTTGCTTTCGTGTCTCAGTTGTTGGATGAGGGTTTTGAGGTGTTGTTTCGGCCTGGTGGTTCTCGGATTGTGGACTCTCGAGGGGACCTTGTCTGTATGGTCGTTCCCGAGGGTCAGGTGTTTCGTGCTGATTTTTCTCAGTCTTCGGGTGTGGAGCGTTGTTTTTTGGCTGGTTCTTCGAGTGAGTTGTGGAAATGGCATAGGAAGTTGGGTCACTTGAGCTTTGATCTTTTGTCTCGCTTGAGTAAACTCAATTTGGTCCGAGGATTGCCATGGTTGAAGCTTGAGAAAGAGTTGGTTTGTGCTCCGTGTAGGCATGCCAAGATGGTGGCCTCTTCTCACCCGCCTCTAACCGATGTGATGAGCGAGCGTCCATGCGAGCTGCTCCATATGGACCTTGTTGGCCCAGCTCGTGTGCGATCTGCGGGTGGGAAGTGGTATGTCCTTGTTGTGGTGGACGACTATTCTCGGTATTCGTGGGTGTTCTTTCTCGAGGATAAGGGGGAGACGTTTGGTTTTGTTCGAGATCTAGTCTTGAGGTTGAGGAACGAGAGGCACGGAGATGCCATACGAGCTATCCGCAGTGATAATGGCTCGGAATTCAGGAACTCTCGTTTTGAAACCTTTTGTCATGACTTGGGTCTTGAGCACCAGTTTTCGAGTCCGTATACGCCTCCCCAGAATGGTGTTGTGGAAAGGAAGAACAGGACCTTGTGCGAGATGGCTCGGACGATGCTTGATGAGCATAGGACTCCGAGGAGGTATTGGGCTGAGGCGGTGAATACCGCATGCTATGTGTCGAACAGGATATACCTCAGAGTGCACAAGAAGAAGACATGCTATGAGTTGATGCATGGTCGCACACCCAAGGTGAGTCACTTCCATGTCTTTGGTTGCAAGTGTTTCATTCGAAGAAGGGCGGGAAGTTGGATAAGTTTGAGGCTAGGTCGTCGATGGCATTTTCTTTGGTTATGCATCTCATTCTAGAGCATATCGTGTGCTCAATCTTGAAACTAACCAAATCGTGGAGACTTGCGAGGTAACCTTCGACGAGACAGAGCCACGTAGTCGGCTTGTCTTTGAGTGTGCGGTGATGATGAGCTCGGCGAGGAGATCTTTCGGGAGGAGGAGCATGAACATGGAGATGATGAGGATGGCGGTGCGGTGCCCCCGGCCGAACATGTACCCACTACTTCGACTACGATGATGGATGGACCCTCTCGCTACACCTACGACGACAAATCAAGAACAAGGAGAAGCTGAGGTTGAGGGGGAGGTAGCTTCGAGGCGAGAACCTCCCCGGCGAGTTCAAGTGGATCACCCAGCTTCGAGGATCATCGGCGACATGAATGAACGCACTACACGGTCGAGGGTTCGAAACAATTCCCATTTCGCTCATGCTGCATTTGTTGCTTCTTTCGAGCCCAAAGACATTGGACACGCACTATCCGATCACAATTGGGTTAACTCGATGCATGAGGAGTTGGAGAATTTTGAGAGGAATCGGGTGTGGGAGTTGGTTGACCCCTCCCCCGGGGTGTAAGCCGATTGGTACAAAGTGGGTGTGGAAAAACAAAGAGGGAGAGAAGGGTGAGGTTGTGAGGAACAAGTCGAGACTTGTTGCTCGGGGGTTCGATCGAAGGAGGGGATCGACTACGAGGAGACCTTTGCTCCCGTAGCCCGTTTGGAGGCGATTAGGATCCTTCTAGCCTTTTCGTGGCTAAAGGGTTCAAGTTGCACCAAATGGATGTGAAGAGTGCTTTTACGAATGGAGTGTTGGAGGAAGAAGTGTATGTGAGACGACCTCCCTCGGGATTTGAGAGTGAGAGGTACCCCCACCGGGTGTACAAGTTGAGGAAGGCGCTCGTATGGGTTGAAGCGGGCGCCTAGAGCTTGGTATGGCGAGGTTGAGGGGGTTCTTGTTTGAGAGAGGTTTTGAGATGGGGAAGGTCGATCGGACCTTGTTTTTGCGAGGCGGGGGCGAGAGATATCCCGATTGTGCGGGTGTACGTGGATGATATTGTCTTTGGTGGCTCGTCTAACTCTCTTGTTGCGAGGTTTGCGAGATGATATGAGCGGGGAGTTTGAGATGAGCATGATGGGTGAGTTGCAGTTCTTCCTCGGGCTACAAATCAAGCAATCAAAGGAAGGAACATTTGTGCACCAGGCTAAGTACACCAAGGACATTGTGAGAAAGTTCAAGATGGAGGACTCCAAGGCTATGACGACGCCGATGAGTACGACTACGGCTCTTGATGCAGACGAGGAAGGTGAACATGTGGACCAGAAGGAGTACCGAAGCATGATCGGGTCACTCCTCTACTTGACGGCGACGAGGCGGGACATACGATTCTCGGTGTGTCGTGCGCTCGTTTTCAAGCGTCTCCGAGGACTTCGCATCGGCAAGCGGTGAAGAGAATTTTCGGTACTTGCGTCACACTCCCGACTTCGGCCTTTGGTACTCCGCGTCCTCTTCTTTGGCGCTTCATGGCTTTTCGGACGCGGATTTTGCCGGGTGTCGGTTGGATAGGAAGTCCACTTACGGGACTTGCCGGTTTTTGGGTTCTTCGTTGGTGTCTTGGTCTTCTCGTAAGCGGTCGAGTGTTGCTCAATCCACGACCGAAGCCGAGTATGTTGCCGCTGCTAGTTGTTGCTCTCGGCTCCGTGGATCACCTACACCATGAGTGATTTTGGTGAGGACTATACCCATGTCCCACTTCAATGTGATAGCACCAGTGCCATAAGCGTTGCAAAGAACCCAGTGCTCCATTCCAAAACCAAGCACATAGAAGTGAGGTACCATTTTCTGAGAGACAACGTTGAGAAAGGAAAGATAGTGTTGATCCATGTACCCACACATCACCAACTAGCCGATATTTTCACCAAACCCCTAGATCAAGCAACTTTCACTCGTCTGCGGGGGGAACTTGGTGTGTGTTTGATTTCCTGAGTTGGGTGTGTGGGAGCTTTCTTTTGCCGGTGGTGTCGAGCCCGTTTTGCCTCCCCTCGAGGAGCCGGTTTGTAGCATATGTATAGCTTTCCTTTGTGCATTTCTTGCATTTGGCATGGCATATGTAACATGATGTATAGGCATTCTTGTATCTTAGATTGCATGCATTTTGTATCATATGCATTGGTTAGGAAAAGCTTCTCTCATATACATTGTTCACCATGGAATGAGATATATGTCTTTGTGAGCTTGTTTGGTATGCTACGGTTAGTTTGGCTTAGCTCTTGATGATCTTGATGAATAATCCATGGTTGCTAGCTATGCTTTTGAAAAATGTCACATGTATGCTCTCTCATGTGTAAATGCCTTTACATGCTCTTGACATGTTTTTATGGCTTTGCTATGCTTAATTTGTGGTTGGATAGCTAGCTTATTGATCATATGGGGCCAAAGGCTCATTTGCCATCATGAATGTTTAGCCCTCTTGATTTATCTTGTGGAGGAGCATAAGTTCCTTTTTGTCGCAAAGACATTTCATGTACCATTTACAAATCTGAAAATGAAATGAAAAATGCTTGGAAATATGCTCCCATGTCATATGTGCTGAATTTAATTTGCTTTGGGTCTTTGAACCGTTGCATGATGCCTACCAATGAGAAGTCTCATACATAGAAGTAGGCACATGGCTCGGTGGCTTTGACATGACATGAGGTGCTTGTGGGTGTTTGTGATGGTCTTATGGTTAGAATAGCTGTCCTAGCATGAAGTTTGTGTGGCTTTGTCATTTTGATATGCTTTGATCATGTTTAGGGCTTTGCTCATGAGAGACAAGTTTTTCGCAAAATTGCCAAAATCCATTTTAGCTTCGTCCAATGGTTGTGAAACTTGGTGATCATGTAGTTGAGGTCCATACAAACTGTAGAGTATCTAACTTGCTCATTTGGACATGTGTAGCATCTTGTGATGAATTTTGTATACTTGAGAAGCTCTAGATTGCATTAGTGCCTTGATTCATGCATTGGCAACAAGGGGGAGAAAGGAAGGTTGAGAAAAGTTGTTTTGTATTCCGGAATCTTTCCCAAGTGTCAAGGGGGAGCTTGTGCATTTCTTTTGCATTTTTGGCTTTTGGGGTGTGGTCTCGCCGTGTGAAATCGGCTCGACCGGTTGTGGAAACCGGTCCGACCGGTTTTGGTGGAACCGCCGACCGGTTATGGGAACCGGTCGACCGGTTTGTGCCCCGAGTTGGCACTTGATCGGGGGGAGCTTGCTTCGTGCGGGGGGGGAGCTCTTGTGTGCTCCGGTGGTTGGTGCTCTTTGCTTGAGCATGGTTTTTGTCTCGGATGTGTCGAGCCGTTGCCCTTGCCTAAGGGGTCCGAGACTTGCTTTCTTCAAGTGATCTTGATCTTTGCCTTTGTTTGGCTTTCGATTGCTTGTTGGAGTTTCTTTTTGTTTGTTTCTTTTCTTTTTCTTTTCTCTCTTGTTACTTTCATGTGGGTGTTGTCAATGCACTCATCAAGGGGGAGATTGAGGACCATGTGTGGTTCGAAGACCGGTGGATGGTCGCTTCCTTGTGTGATGAGTGATTGACAACGTTGTGTGGACCGATTCTTGGCTAAGTATTGCGGGTGCGGGTTGCGGCTTGACTCGTGTTGGTGCGGGTGAAGAACAAGCGCGAAAGGTCGTCGCGGTGAGGCCTCCAGGTGTGGAGAAGACAAGTAGGCTTCGTTCGAGGGACCGGTGGCCAGCGGGGTCGAGTGTGGGCCGCATGGTGGCAAGAACAGCAAGATGAAGTCGGTGGACGGTTTCTTGGTTGAGCCACAAAACCAAGGTCGAGCCGGGACTTCATGGGAGCCAAGTCATGAGTGGTGATTGGCGGAGGCTACATCAAGTTCGCGGGGTTTGCGGTGGTTCACCAGAAAATCACCGGGTTACTCGTACCGAGCCACAAAGCCGAGGCCGAAGATCGGGTGTGGGCACTTCGGCCAAAACCGGCTCGACCGGTTTGGAGAACCGGCTCGACCGGTTTGGGGTCGCGCAGGCGCCGGAAGCTTCGAGGCGGAGGACACGCGTCGGGATCGCAAGGCTTGCGTTGAGGCTACGCGAGGGTGCGGTCGCCGGGCATCCGTCCGATGGTGAATACATCAAGAATTCCGAATCCGCCCTTGAGGGGCTTGTATCCCTAGTTAGTAGAGAGGGGCATTTTAGACATTCGGTTGCCGCCTATATAACCCAAGAGGTGAGAGTTTGGCAGCCAACTGCGGGAACCCTAGCTCATTAGTTTTCCTATTTTCCTTCCTATTTTCCTTAGGTTTTCCTTAGGACTAGCAAGAGAGCTTCACGGAGAAATCTTGTAGAGAGGGATGGATGATCGGGCGGCTTGCTAGACCTTGTACGAATCTTTGTTTCATGTATAGATGATTCGGCGTGATTCCTCAAGGTTTGAATGTGTTTTTTCCCGATTGTTCTTGGTGGTGATTTTCGGAGCCCTCTCCCGGTGATTTGTTTGCGGTGTTTTCGGGACCTTTCCTTTGGGGATTTGATGGGGGAAATTTGTGGGAACCCTTCGTGGTTCTTTGGGCCGTGATTCCCCTCCCAAATCCGTGAGGAAAAGTGCTCGATTTTGGGGTTTCTTGAGTTCTTGGGTTGGTAGTGCCTTTGGCGGGATTTCTTCGATTCCTCCTTTTTGGACGAGATTTGGTGGGATTAAACTTGGCTATGGACTCCTCATGAGGTGTTCCTGATATCCCCAAAGTCTTGTTCAAGTCCGTGGAGCGATTCGGGAGATTGAGATTTGGTTTTGGGGGAGTTGACCCCGCGGGGCCGTGTTCTTCTCGATCGTTCGGGCTAAACCGGCCCGACCGGTTTCCCAAACCCCGGTGCGGACCGGTTTCGCCCGGTGGGGCTGTCGAGAAAGATCTTTGAACAAGGAAGTCTTTCTTGCTCCATGGCTTCGTTTGTTCGGATGTTGAAAAGCTTTTGAAGTGTTTGGGGGTCTTGGGGAGTTTCTCGGGACGGGGAATCGGTCCGACCGGTTTGCCTAACCGGTCCGACCGGTTTTTCCCTCGCCCTCGTGAGGCTAAGTCCAACGAGAGCGGTCCGACCGGTTTCGAAACCGGCCCGTGGGTTTGTCTTGCCCGCCAGCCTTGTCGTGTGAGTTTCCGTTGCGTGTGTGTTGAGGCCGTTGTTCGGGTCTTGTTCCTAGGTTCGGTAGCACTCCGGTGGCTACGTGAACTTGGCAAGAGAAGCTTGCGGAGGTGCACGAGTGAATTTGGGTTCATAGGCCGAATTCTTGAATAGAATTTTTATCGGCTCCCATTCACTCCCCCCCTCTCGGTTCGCCGTTTCGGTCCTTCACCTTCTCGATGATTTTGTTTTCTTCTTGGTTATGCTTCTTCCCCAATCTAGTCTATAGCTAGATTACATAGGGTGATCTTGTAGCCGCGGTGGCTAGAGGTGCATACCGGACCGACAAAGTGATTTCAACTTGTTCTTATCGAACTCACCCTAGACTACCCGCATGAATAGGAATACGTTGTGACAGAACGAGGGTTCCGAAAGGCGGGCGTTTTCGGAATCGGACCGGAGGCCACGAGTTTAAAGATGCTTTTAATGAGATTCGCTTTTCTATCTTCATATATCTTGTTTGGAGCTACAACATCGGCATGATCCGGACTCTCTAGATCGGTTATCTCTTGCTTTCTCTTGTTACCTTTTTAGTAGATTAGATTAGATGTGTTTCCTTTATGAGTTAGTAGATTAGATGCAACTTGGTTCTTCATTAGATAGCTTTCCTTGCTTTACTAGATTGAATCCTTGCGTTGCACATTGTTCCACGGATTCGATACCTTGGGTTCACCACTCAAGGGAAGAAGGGTCCCTTGACTACGACGGGAGACTTGTCCGCTTGCAAGTCTAAACGAACTTTGATACAACTATTAACCGTCAAAAAGCCCCTTTTTCTGGCGCCGTTGCCGGGGAACAAGCAATCAAGATCCAATCTAGTATCGCTTATTTTTCAGTTTTTCTTTTGATTTTATTTTTCATCTCTTAAGTTTGATCATACTCAAAAAGAAAAAAAAAATCAATCTAATCTAGTTTTTGATTAGCCCTAATTTTTCTTTTTAGATTTTCGTTTTATTGCTAACCCTAACCGGAGATGGTTGGCTACCTCTCCAAGAAACCCAATTTGTGGATGATCCAGGAAAACCTTACAGGTAAAGGAGACATGCAACACAATCTAAAGGGTTGGAAACCCTAGATCCAAAAGCATCGAAATCTCCAAGGGAATCACCACCTCCAAGTGCAAATGAAGATCAACCTCAACCGCCACCCATGGGAGAACAACCACAACCGGAGCGCAAGATCGAGCTATGCACCCCGGACATCGTTGATCTACCTATCATAAACCTTCAAGACGCCTGAAGGCCGTTAAAGATCAAGGTCTCAACTATCCGCATGACGATTGCGGGAGCTATGGAGCATTTCAATGAATACATGCGAGCTGAATTCCTTGAGTGGCATATCGGTTTACCTAAGAGGAGGATGGAGAAGATGGAGCTAGAGAAAGAAGCTCAACACCTAAAGGCTTCCGAAGCAAGATCCACATGCAAGGAGTGTGAGGAGTACGGCCATGTCCAAGGTACACCCCGATAAACAAGGACGTCGTCACTAAGTTCGAGGCTATGGAGAAAGTATTAGAGAACCTAGATGGCAAGGTGACGGAGGTCGGAAGCTCTATACATGAAGTGTTCATCATGATGAAGATGCTAGAGACGCAAGTGGAACAACTTGTCGTGCAACCGATGGGTGACAAAGAAGAATTTCCGAGACAACCCCAAGGTCCCAAGACGGCGAAGGCTACTCAAATTCATTTGGGAGAGACGGAGGATCACACTAAGGAGACCATGAAGATCACGACCGAAGGACCGGAGTTTGAGATGCAAAGACACTACATGAAGGAAGTTGTTGCATCCGTCAAGACCAAAGGACAAAGCCGACTCGTGAAGGCCAAAAATATGACCAAGGTGAAGAATAAGCCCGTGCCCAAGATGGTGTGGAAGTGGGTACCCAAGATTGCAACACCCACAAAGAGCGTTGATCCGAAGTAATCAAGTGAAGAAGTCTAGCCATGGACTATAAACGAAGCGCTAGGCGGGGAGGCAACCCGTTTCGTCGAGTCAAGAATAAGCTACCGGGAGGACAACCCGATTCCGGGTTTTTCGAGTCTTTTCAAGTAAATTAGTTTTGAAATTTACTACGCAACACATTAGACTTAGAATGGTTGAATAATATTAGGGACATAATTCTTGGTTGAATATTTTGTTTTGATCATAAACTCTTTACATGAACCATCCTATGTGTTTGTTTTTTTTTGAGATACCACAACCAAATAAATTCAGAACCTATCTCAACCTTTCATCCTCTTCATGATGTTATGGTTGACTAGTTTTTCATGATAAAAACACACGAGTAGAGCCATGACTTATATCTAGATGTTATTTAAATTTCAGCACGTGGTAGGACTCGTGTGAACCTAGAAATTTGACTTTTGGTTGGTTTAAAATCATTATCCTTGGTTTCTCTAGAGTTAGAATTTTTCTAAGCCTCATTTAATTTTATTTCATTCAAAATCTCTCTCATATAATCAAAATGAGAACCTAAACATATGCCCCCATGATCAAGCGGGAAAAGTTCGCTCTCAACTAATGAAGACAAACAACACCGGTGAGACCAAAATAAAAGTAGTCGGAAAATATTTTTGACTTACATTTGTTTTTAATGCTTTAAAAACTTCTCTAAATTTATATCCGAACTCATTAATAGCTCTGATTTTATTTTTTATTTTCAAAATTAGAAGAGTGTTTAGCATTAAAGCATGCTTTGAGTGAGGCAATCTAGTTAACCTAACCATACATGCACCATGATACATCATGGGGTGCCCTTTAACATCTTATCAAACCACATGCAAGGACAAGCATGGGGGGCAGCCAAGGCTTTGTTTTGTAGGAATATCATGGAGGCATGTGAGGCAAGGGAGTATGGAAGTGAGTCAAAGCGAAAACATCAAGTGGAAGGAATAATAATGCAAGCGAAGGAGTGGACGAGAACGTTTGGAAGGTGCACGCGGTCACGAAGCAAAATGAGTGCACTAGAGAAGAACCGAGCCAAGAGGAGGAGAGAGGTAAGTCTCCCATCCAGCTCTTTGTTCGTGTGCTCTAGTTTGTAGTCCGGAACCACCTTAGACTTAGCCATCCACCTCGTTTGTTTCGTGCAACAAAACACATCCTAATTCCACTCAAAGTCCAGACTCCAAAATAATATTTGTGTCCTTGTTACCGGTTGAAAACCCCGGATATATATTTGTGAGGGAGAGTGCTGCAATTATGGAAGAAACCTACAAGCTTTTTCACCAAAGAAGAAGGGGTCATCGTCGTCTAAGCCATCATCGACAACCTCTTCGAGGAGGCGCTTGGTTTCCGAGTCTCCTCGGAGTATTGAGGAGGACACGACATCGCCGAGGAGGAACCACACTCTTCTCCTCGGTGCCATGAGGGCCACACAAAACTCATTTATGAGGTTCACCGGACCTCAAGGACATATGGAGGAGCCGCCCGTCCGACCTCACCACTCGACACGATCATCCGCTTGACCTCCATACGCTCCGCGGTATACCGAGGGGTTTGTCATCATGACGGAGGAGGAGGAGAAGAAGCTCACTCACCTTGAGTAGAGGCTTGTAGCGAACGTCGACTTCGACGACCAAGCTCTTCACATATTGGGTTTTCATACGGGACACCGAGGTTGGGTGCAATTCTCTAACGGAGTGTCGGCAAACACCCACAAGGAATTCGCATAGGAAATTCTCATGACCATGGCGCATATCCTTGATGAAGGAGTGCCGAGTCTCTCATTCCGTTTGGAGAAGAGCCATTCGTACCAGGAGGCCATCCACAAACTAGAGAGAGAAGAGGGAGATCTCCGGAGGGAGATCAACCACCTCGAAGGAAGCACCCACAAGTGGAGAAGAAGGAAGACACCGTTGAAAGGGTAACGGTGATCAACGGTGCTATCTAGCACCTTGATGGGTTAATCTCCTTTCATTCATGGGGTTGTAATGATCTTGAGATGTAATCATACTTTGTTGGATTATCTATCTATCATCTTGTGTTGAATATACTTTAATGCTTAAGGTTAGCTACCATGCCATGAAGGGAGTAGAGCTCCAAAGCTTCCTTGGATCCATTCAATACGCCGTGACTATCATAGGTCTAGTCATGAATACCTTTGCGTAGTGAGTACGAGAGGAGGGAAAGGGCGAAACCGTGGTCACAACCCCCGATAGATTAGATTGGTTTTCATGGTCAAAACGATTGCATGTTCTAGTATCGTAGACCCATGGGCGAGTGTCTCCTATCTTGATTGAACAAGCGGTTTCCTATGTATTAGGGAATAGCTCGGTTTTCAAAAGGGAGCCCCGGAACAAGTGGATGTGCATGGAGGCACATGGGAAGGTTTTTGGAGTATGATCGCGGGAGAAGCGTAGCAATAAAGAAATTTTATCCGGAACCCCATTATCCAAGAGTTTCACTCACGGATGTGCAAAAGGATTTTGGGGAGAATAAGAGAGACAAAGATAACCAACACGGAGTTGAATTGGCTTTACTCGGCTTTGCCAGTAGCCAATCGACCCCATTCAACTTGGTTCGGGGTGTTACCTCTCCATGTTGGCTATCTCTTTGAAACCGGGTATTACAAGGAACCCGAAGCATCTCCTAGCCGAACCTCCCTAGGATTTGAGTATATGAAGAAAGGAAAATATATAAATGAAGATGAGAGAGGAGGCTTCAAAGTGGCCAAAGTAAACTTACCCCTTCCGGACGGAAGATTAAGACTTTTTTCTTGAAGGGAAAGAAGATTAGTTAGAGGAAGGACTTCTTGTGCCGGCGAAGAAAAATAAAAGAGAAGGATTATAGGAGAAGGATCTTATATGGCCCAAAAAGGAGGTGCACAACAAAATTATGTGCCACCATTTGAAAGAATTCCTAAGCACCGCCGAGTTACTACGGTGGTGTACGAATGCAAGCATGGGGGAGTGGTGCTGCCATACCCCCACCAAATTTTGCGGTGCCCAACGTAGCCTTTACGGAGCCATATGCACACCTTTCTTAACCACAACAACATGTGGCCATCATTGGAGGATACGCTGTGAGGAACATGCAAATTATTGCAGCCATCCTAACCAATGCAAACCAAATGGGTGAAGGAAATGCAAACATCGCTTATGAGCTTTGACACCTTCACTTAGCACCGTCGGACAATTCATAGGAGGAGACGCGCAATCCTATTATGAGTAAGGGTACAACAACCAAGACTATCAATATGAACCACCGGCGGAAGATTAGAGAGACGAGGACCTTTAGTTTAATCTTTCCTTTACCCCCTTTTACTTTAATTTTCAGCTTGTGTTTACTTATGTTTGCGTAGTGTTTTCAGTTTTTTTAAATTTCAGCATGTGTGTTAGTTTATTTTCAGCATGTGTGTTAGGGTTTATTTTCATCACACCAAGTTTTTACCATTGGTAAAGTTAGAAAAGTTTGTGCCATGATGATATATGATTATAATTGCCGCTTTGTTTATCTTTTTACTTGTTTTATGCATGATTAAGCTAATGCTCTCTTTAAAATACAAATCTGAAATTATCTAAATGCGAGCTTAATCTTTAGCGGAGGTTATGATAAAAATAAAGACCCATAGTGTTTTATGTGCTCTCAAGTTTTAGATGGATTAAATATGATTTATTTTTGTCCTTAAAAGTAATGCTAACCTTGTCATAAATACCACTTGCGTGTTGCTCTACCTATCCGAGTCATATAAATATTTGAGTGCAAAAACTTAGTATACAAGGTTTATTTTTGGGTGAGTTATTTCATGCCTTGATTTCTGCGGCTCGAGACTAAGAAGCTGGTCATTCCGTTTTTGCGTATCTATCTTAATGCTAGCCTTGTATCTTCTTGTCATGTTGCCTTGCTTTAGAGCTAGAAATTTCTTCTTCTTCAGCTTCTTCACACCAGCTGGGATGTGATGTGTACGAAAACTCTCCTAGAACTCCTGCCAAGTAATGGTGTCGGCAGTAGCATGTGCGACGGTGTAAGCATCCCACCAATCAGAGGCTGCACCTTCTAGACGTCCCGAGGCATACAAAACCTTCTCACGATCATTACATTGGGTGATATTCAGCATCTTGTTGATGGTCTTCAGCCAATCATCGGCATCGAGGGGATCCACTGAATGAGAGTAAGTGGGCGGGTTGTGGCTCATGAATTCTCTATGCTTGTTCACTCGGTGGTGGAGGTGGTGGGGGTCCTTGTGGTGGCGGCCGGTTTTGTTGTGCCTGTAGATTACGGGCCGGTGGCGGTGAGGTTCCGAATTAACCGCATCCGTTCCGTAAAAAGCTGCCGCATCGTGGGATCCATTGCTAATTCTTGTGGTGAAAGAGGGAACTTGATTCAACGGCCGACGAACGGAATATCTTGTCCGGCTCCCGACCCGGTGTTTACCATTTGATTGTGAGGGAAAGAAATTTCCGATAAGAAGTTGAATTGATAAAGGTGAATTAGAGAAAAGGGGCTCGCATTCAAATTTTAACTTTAATTATTTTATTGATGCATTTGTGGCCATCACTCCACAAAAACATTCCAATCAAGTCAAAGATCCAAATCATGCATGTTTACAACCAACAAGCATTAACATCGCACGTCCTCACAAGAACGTCTCTATCGAAACGAAACTGATAGAAGGGTAGGCAAATCCTAAGAAGTTATCCTATAAAGCACGTGTGGTAGTTCAAGGTGGAAGAACAAGAATCGGACTCGGTGTAGAAGAAAACAAAAGATATGATTTTGATAAAGAATAAGAATAAAATATTTTTTAAGTGTAAATAAGATATTTTGAATGTTGGAAAGCTTTCTAGAAAGAGAGTCCTTAATATCGACCATTTCTATCCGAGGTCGCGTCCTACGATCGCAATGCTCTGATACCACTCTGTCACACCCGATTTTCCGTAGAAAACCGAATGCATCTCATATGTGTGCCAGGATCACAATTTCACACATATGATAGACTCATGAGTGTAATATCACAAGACATTGCTTAAAACGTACAGAAACGGTTTATTAACTTTTATTACACTCACGATGGTAGACACAAAGGTCTTTACACGAACAACGATAACTATGAAGACGCGACTCCATCTTCATCTTCCACGAGCTTCGATCGGTTGATCGCATCCTCGAACTCCTCGTAGTCGGTGAAGTACTCCACTCCGGATTCTTCTCTCGAACGGCGTAAGCAAGGATGAGTACACTTATGGTTGGTACTCAACAAGGCCACGGGAATAACCGGAAAGCAATATTAATCCATCTTTAAGTTCAATTAATCATGTGAGGGTCCGAGGCCGCTCTTGACCGTGAGCACGGCCGATCGATCGGTTTTACACTGCGGAGGTTGCACACTTTTCCCACGGTTCGCGTAAAAGTCCCGAAGAACTTTGAACCCAACCACGCATGTGCCGATCGAGCACAATACCACACTTCCGAGGTGTGATTGCATAGGGACGCTACGAAGCCTTTACAAAGATATGCAAAAGCACCAACAACCCACGACAGTTACAACTCAGGGCGGACCATAACCCTCCCTAGTGGTCAGCACCTTAGCAAAGGCTGCTACCCCAAAAGAACCGGGCTATACCCCTGCAACCCAGAGCCCCCTGTGTTCCTATCAGATAAGGTCGTCAATACAATCACAAACCTAATTAATTGGCTAAGCCAGAGCCATGTGGACTGTAGTTGCACTATTTTCCCCGTGTGGTTCTCCATGTTCCGATTAATTTATAGTATTCTTGATTAAAGCATAGGTAGAAGGATGGTTAGGGTCACTTGCCTTTCTCCAACGTTAAGCTACTCTACTTCTACTTTACCGCAAAGCTCGCACTTGTTTTTCCTCGAGCGGCGCGTTGGCTACGATCATGCAAGAAAACATACAATAAATAAAACAATACATCAAACATTACCAAAAGACTAAAACAAGCTTTTAGAAATGACGAGCTGTGAGAAACGGTCGCGTGGACACCAAGAACGCGTAAAACGGAGCTAGGATGAAAAAGTTATGGCTGAAACAAGATTCAGGGACTAAATTGTGAATATCTGGAAGTTTATGGAGTCTTCTGCAAGATTTCAGGGACCTAAACATAATTATGTGTGAAACTAGGAGGTCTAACATGTAAAAGGTTAAGGGTGGGCTGCTGAACATGAAAACTATGGAGTTCAGGGTTCAAAACATAAAAACAAGGACCTGCTTGAAAGGCTTTATATAGGTGGAAGGGTTTATTTGTGAATTCTGGAATCTCGGGGTCCTTTTTGCAAAACTGCCAAGGCAGCCGGCGGAGTGGCTGAGGGAGTGCCACGTGGCGAGCTACGATTGGTCGATGCGCGACGCAGCATGACGCAGCTTGCCGACGCCACCGACGTCGGCCGCGGTGGACGCAAGCGCCCGTGGACCGACACGGTGGACCGGTCCACCGGTCCACCGTGGACGAGGATCAAAGGGGTACGCCCCCTTTTCATCCGGACCGCCCGCCGTGATCGGACGGCCCGGGTGTAACGGCGGCGGCGGCGGGAGGGCGGCGGCCGCGGCGGCGCGCGGCGGCGGCGCTCGCCGGAGTGAGCCGAGTGAGCTCCCGGCCACCGAATCGCACGGGAAAAACACCAAAAGAAGGAGGACACGAGGACTTTACCATTGGGCTTGGAACGGTGAGAGGAGCGGCGGAGAAGGAGATCGGCGGCGAGGGGCGGCGGTGCTCCGCGGCGGCCGCGCGCGTGGAGAGCGGGGAGAGGAAGGGCGGGGTGCGGGAGATGCGGGGGGTGGTGCGCCCCTTTATGGGGCGGAGAGGGAAGGGGGGAAGGGCGCGGAGGCGGTGGGTGGGGAGCTCGCCGGTGCGCCATTAGTGCGGCGGCGGCGGCTCGGTGGAGGGCGGTGGTGGGGGGCGGTTTCGGGGGGAGAGGAAGGGGTGAGGCGGCGGTGGGTGAGTGGGGCGGCGCCTCAATGGCTCGATGGAGGAGGCGGACGGGCGCGGGCGGCGGGGAGGCGGGGAAGGCCGGCGGCGGCGCGGCCGTTGGAAGGGGAGAGGCGCGGCCGGAGGTTGGAGGAGGACCCGACGGGGTGGGCCCCGCCCGTCGGCCCGGCGGAAGAGAGAGAAGGCGGGGGCGGCGGTGGAGCGGGCCGTGTGGGCGGTGGGGAGCGGGGCCGCGGGCGGCAAAAGAAAGGAGGGGGAGGTGAGGTGGGCCGCGGGGTTGGGGTGGGCGGCGGTGGAATTGGGTTAGATAGGTTTCTTTCTTTTTTTCTTCTTCTTTTTTTTTTCAAATCCTTTTCAAATCTATTCCAAACCCTTTTAAATTCAAATCTTTTACATCTTTTCAAATTCAAATTTTCTCAAATTTCTCCAACAATTTTTTAAGGCTTTTCACAAACCATTTTTAATAACTTTTCAAACATTTTTTTAAAATTCAAACCTTCAACCTTTTTTTTAATTCAAACTTTTACACAAATTTTCACAATCTTTTTCACAATTATTTTTAAGACTTTTAAAATCACACCACAACCAAAACTCATGCATTTCAATATGATGCACAAACACTTGGGTGATTCTAATTATTAAATGATGTTTAATTTAATTAAAGGCAAATTTATTTATTCAAATTTATTAAATCCTTAGAAAATAAAACTAAACCATGTTGCTAACAATATTTTATTGTGATGGAATTTTCGGGTGTTACATAGGTATAATGCAATTTTAGAGTTCAAGGGGAGCAAATAAATAAAAAAATTTGATGAGAAAGAAAAAGAAAAAATGATAAAAACAGAAATAAAGAAAAATATATGTATGAGAAAAAAAGAAAAGAAAAAAATATGAGTATTTATGATATAAAAATAAAATAAAGTGAACTCCCCGGTTGTCTAAAGTGCATTAGGAATTTCAAGGACTCAAGATTAAAGGATCCAAACTCATTTTCCAACCATGTGCAATCGATAACAAGGACTTCCTTTGTGCCTCGGGATCACTCTTTGCCATTTGCACATGTCCACCTATCTCAAGTGTGTGTACTTTGCTCTTTCCCCTCCTTGATATAACATTATTTTCCAATGACCTTTTTGACGAGTCTCGGTAAGACCATGAGAAGCTTGTCTTGTTTTGACAATATCTCATTTATAATATCTTGGTAGGACTAAAATTTCCCAAAAAAAGCTCCATATAAAAGCCTATCACATAAATATGTTATGAGAGGGAAAGGAGTAGAATAAATAGGCTTGAGAGACAAGTCGAGATGAGAGTTCATGAGCAAGATGCAAGGTGGTTTAAATTTGTGAACTTGGTTTAGCTCTTTTTCATCTTATTCTTTATTTCAAAATTTCGAGACCCATTTGAATTTTGGGAGCATGTTAATACTTGTGGGATAAGCTTAACTAAATATCTACCCTCCGTAGGGATGAAGGCTAGTACATTATAAAAACTTTAATGAATTAAACTTTTGAGAGCATTATGTTTTCTCGTGTATGATCAAGTGCAAGGTTTAAACAATGAAGGGCAACGATGATATCCATCGAAGGCTTACTCGAGGACGAGCAAGGTTTAAGCATGGGGGAGATGTTGACGGTGAAATTCCGTCAACCTAGCCAAGAGTTTACCTTCGGTGTTAGCATTTTGTATCTTATCCATTGGTACTAACCCCCGTGGTATAACAAGTTCACTTGTGCATGTCGGTTTTGGAGTTTAGTGTTTATGCAGGGTTTTAGCGTTGAAAGCAGGACTTCCGGGATAAGTTCATTAAGCACCTCATGAAAATACCTTGAAGCCCGGTACAAGTCAAGCAATGAAGTGAACATGACTCCAAGAAGCCCAAGGACCCAACCCAAGAAGATGAAAAACTCGGAGGACCTAGCCAGAAAAGTGCTGAATCTTGCGATACAAGGAGCTTCGTCCAATTCAGAGAGAAACTGATGACAAGGGCCCACATGCAGATGGGGGGAGGATGTAGAAGACTCAGGAACCGACGCCACACGAAGGAGGCCATGAAATGGGTCGAAGTGGGCCCAGGCCGGTCGGCCCAGGCCAGCCCAGCCCGTTTCAAGGCCCAGTCGCCCCCCTTTGACCTAGATGCCTCTCGGGCTATTTATAGCCCCCTGACTGAGAGCCACGCATCAATCAATTCGTCATCCGCCGCCGAGGAGCAGAGAAGCTTGAGGGACACCATCTTGGAGATGAGGGTCGTGCTAGTTGTCTAGGGTCTCCCTAGCCGACGTGGGAACCTTGCATGGAAGACCACGTCGGAGCTCCGGAGCAAGGATCAAGATCGAGGTGGGATCCCGGTGGTGACCTTGTTCATGTAATCATTCATGGTGAAGTATTTTAGTGAATCCGATTTCTAGCGATCAAGTGCCTTCTCGATGATTTTGTTTTCTTCTTGGTTTTGCTGCTTCCCCAATCTAGTCTATAGCTAGATTGCATAGGGTGCTCTTGTAGCCGCGGTGGCTAGAGGTGCATACCGGACCGACCAAGTGATTTCAACTTGTTCTTATCGAACTCGCCCTAGACTACCCGCATGAATAGGAATACGTTGTGACGAACGGGGGTTCCGAAAGGCGGGCGTTTTTGGAATTGGATCGGAGGCCACGATTTAAAGATGCTTTTAATGAGATTCGCTTTTCTATCTTCATCTATCTTGTTTTGAGCTACAACATAAGCTTGATCTAGATTCTCTAGATCGGTTATCTCTTGCTTTCTCTTGTTACCTCTTTAGTAGATTAGATTAGACGTGTTTCTTTTATGAGTTAGTAGATTAGATGCAATTTGGTTCTTCATTAGAAGCTTTCCTTGCTTTACTAGATTGAATCCTTGCGTTGCACATTGTTCCACGGATTCGATACCTTGGGTTCACTACTCGAGGGAAGAAGGGTCCCTTGACTACGACGGGAGACTTGTCCGCTTGCAAGTCTAAACGAACTTTGATACAACTATTAACCGTCAACATGCATATGTAAAGATCATACAAGACGAACCATCACAACGTAACATACATGCTACTCCCTTTGCCTCACGATATTTGGTCTAGCTCCAAACTGACCTCTCTTTCTCGATACTGTGATTCAGATCCTTCAAAAAGGTTAACTTTTAACCCAACACGACAATGCATTTCTTGATCTGGTCACTCGAGGGGCCCAAAGATATCTCTCTCAAGTAGAGAGTGTCAAATTTCATCTTGATTGACCATACCTCACAGCATGCTTCCTGACAAACCCGAAAGCCACCTTTATAACTACCCAATTACGGAGTAGCGGTTGATAGCCCCTAAGTAGGTCAATTCACATATTGAGTACATGTGACAGTCTCAAGTCTAAGGACATAGCGTACACGTTATGTAAAGAGAGAACTATATAAGAAAAATCTCAAATTGGGTTAGTCTAGCCTCATGTCATACATGTGCTCACATTATTAGTTATACATCTCCATGTTCATGACTTGTGAAACGTAGTCATCAACTAATACATGTGCTAGTCATGAACTCATACTAGGGACAACTTTCGAATCACCATACAAGTAAAAGAGTTTCACAAACAATTCACATAATTGCCAATCAAATACAAGTTACCTTTCATGGATGTTCAATAAAAGAACAAAGTGTCATGGATACAATGAAATATAATAATCTCTATGATTCCTTCCGAGACATATTTCTAACATTCTTCCACTTGCACTTGAGATAATCTAGAATGTATCTAATACCCATACCTCGTCTAACGATCTCTCGTATATGAAATTTCTGTAGTACATGTTTATTCTTTTGGTGATTCCTTGGCTCCTTTGCTTGCACAATAGCCCCATTGTTGTCACAGTAAAGATCCAATAGGCTAGAGACACTCAGAAACGCACCAAGTTCAGAAAGGAACTTCTTTATCCAAACACCCTTCTTCACAGCTCTGAAGTCGTGATGTACTCGACTTTTGTTGTAGAATCAGACACAGTCTCCTGCTTGGAACTCTTCCAGCTCACAACACTACCGTTTATCGTAAATACGTATCCTCATTGCAACTTTGAATCATCTTGGTCAGTTTGGAAACTAGCATTGGTGTAACCCATTACAATGAGCTCCTCCTCACCACCATAGACTAGGAACATGTCTTTAGTCCTTCTTAAGTACTTAAAAACATTGTTAACTGATGTCCAGTGACCCTTGCCTGGATTATATTGGCTGCTTGTAACATTGTGCGCATACGAAATATCTGGACGTGTACATATCATTGCATATATAATAGATCTGATGGCCGAAGCTTACGGTATTCTACTTATGCATTCTTCTCATCAGTAGTCGAAGGACACTAAGTCTTGCTAAGATGTATGCCATGTGACATAGGAGAACTATTTCTTCTCCTCTTCCATGTCGAACCGTTTCAACACTTTGTCAATGTAAGTGTCTTGACTTAATCCTATAAGCCTTTTTATCTATCTCTAGAGATTTTGATGCCCAAAATGTATGCCGCCTCACCTAAGTCCTTCATTGAAAAACTATTTTTTTAATGAGGTCTTAGTGGCCTCAAGCATAGGAATGTCATTTATAATCACCATTATGCATGTCATCCACATATAAGATTAGAAATACTACAGATCTCCCACTTGTCTTCTTGTAAACAAAAGGTTCTTCTTCACTCTAAATGAAGCCAAACCCTTTGACCACTTCATCAAAGCGAAGGTTCCAACTTCGAGATGCTTGCTTCAAACCATAAATATACTTATGAAGCTTTCATATCTTTCTAGCACTGGTTGGATCGACAAATACCTCGGGTTGTGTCATATACATATCCTCCGTCAGATTCCCATTTAGGAAAGTTGTCTTGACACCCATCTGCCATATCTTATAATCGAAATATGTAGCTATAGCTAGAATAATCTGCATAGATTTAAGCATCACTACAGACAAAAAGTCACGTCGTAGTCAACTCCTCGAACTTGTTGATAACATTTAGCGCAAGTCATGCTTTATGGATGTGAACATTTCCATCCATATCTCTCTTCTTCTTAAAGATCCATTTGCACTCTATGGGTTTAATGCCATCAGGTAGGTCAACCAAGTTCCAAAATTGATTATCTCCCATGGACTCTATTTCAGTGCTCGGTGACGGTGACGATGTATACGTACAGATCCAGTGTGCACCAGAGAAGACGCACCCGGTCCCGCGTCGCCCTCTGCCGGCGACCATAGAAGCCTTCGGATGAGGCGCACGAGCACCAGCCGCACTGTGGCCACCAAATCGCTAGGGTGAGAGAAGAGGAGAGGATGGGAGGAGACTGGAGTGCAAATCGGAAAGCAGAGAGGGTGGGGAGGGGGGATTGGAGGTGGCGAATTGGGGAAGGAAGGGAGCGCGACAGAGGCCAACCTCGCCTTTATACCGCGAACGATGCAGGGGTCTCCCGCGCTTTTCTCGGCGTGCAGGGGTCGTTTTCTTCCGGATGGCTTTTTTTAGCCTGGCCACGCCCAGCTCGCCTACCGAAGGCGCCCCAAGTTTCCTGTTGCTGGCGCCGACAAAGCAAGCTCGCTGCGGGTAGGAGCCAAACACGCAAAAATCTCTTGTTCTGATTAGAGGTCCAAAGATTCATGGTACAACTAATTAAACTTTGGAGGTCTAGAGACATGTTATACATTTTACTTGCCTGGGGCAGAAATAAGATCATATAGTTTATAGTACAAAAAACATCATATACCATAAGCTTCTTGACTACCATATCATCTAATGCGTCTTCTTAAAAAATTCCACACTAGCGAAGTTTTCAGCTTCCTAGATCTGACTTTGGGAGATATGGTATCTGAAGTTATTCTAGTTGGAAATAAATGTTTCACTAGCGACCAAGGTTGTTGGGTGAAGAAACTTGTGGAAACTGTCACATCGAGTTTATCTGATTATAAAACTAACTATGCATTGGAAATCGAGGCAAATATATTAAATCTAATTAAATCATCATTAGAAAATGTTTACTTTGACACCACGTTGTCCAATCATAACCTAATTAAGCTCAATACCCGGAATTATGAAATGGATTTTATCATTAATATACATTTAATATTTCTAATTAGCACGAAACCATTTGATGTACTGGCCGATCCAATAAACAAGGCCTTGGTCTCGATCTCTGTCTGTCTTTTCCTCTTCCAGTTACAGATGGCATTGTCCTCTACTCTGCAAGAAATAAATGTTTTAGGCATGATGTGGTACTGGTTGCGTGAACAGTTCGTAAGGAATCGGATGCCCGTTAGCCTAAGAGGGGGAGGGGGTGAATTAGGCAACTTAAAACCTTAACCTATGGCTTCACTAATTTTACACAAAGGTAAACTAGAACATACTATCTATATGTGCAACTACGGTTGTTCTAGTGTGAAACTCTCATCCCAAAAGAAGGTTTGCAACCTATAGCCAATCCTAGCAAGATACTACTCTAGGAATGTAGAGACAAGCAAAGATTGCAATAGAGTAAATGCGGAAACGTAAAAGGGGTGAGAGGAAGCAAACTCTTGACACGCGATTTATCCCGTGGTATCGGTAGGCACTAAGCCACCCCTAGTCCACGTTGTTGAAGCACTCACACAAGAGTATTGCTTCCCGGTCACCAAGTCTCTCCCAAGAGCACCAACTTGACTTGCCACAAAGGCTAGCCACTTAGGCACTTGTCAAGCTCCCTTGGTCACCTTGATGCCGCCTCCACTAAGGAGCTTCTCCACCAAGGAAGGGGTCTCCACGTCCCCCGCACAAAGTGTCCTCGCCGCTCCACACCAAGCCGGAGGGTCGATGACGATTGCCGGTGAGCCACTTAGGCCCCAAGGCTTCCGGCGAACCTTGTACAACCGGATTCTCTCAAGAATCACCTCACAAGGTTGGCACAACCTTGCACTCACTCGGCTCTAAGCTAAGCCTAGCACTAAGCACATACACAAAGCATGCACTAGTCTAAGGGTGAGCAATTAAGCACTTGGATGGATTGGATATGATCTTGAATGTGTCTTGAACTCCTCTCGCACTTCCACACAATCCGGCCGCCTCAAATGAGTGAGTGGAGGGGGTATAAATAGCCCAAGGCATCAAACTAGCCGTTGGCTAACGTCCACCGAAAAAGGTACCGTCGGATGATCCGACGCTATGCTTTTCCAGGGCGTCGGTTCATCCGGTGCCCCTCCCACGTCACGTAGCCGTTGAGGTTCTCCGACACAAGCGCTGCGACGCTATGCTCCGACGCTACGTCGGATCATCCGGCCGAAGGCCTCGCGTCCGTGTCGGTGCGTTAGCTTCCAACGGACCGTCGGATAGACCGATGTTGTGCTTTAACCAAGGCGTCGGATCATCGGTGCCGAAGGCTTCGACTTGGCGCGTCTCTCGTCTTGATTCAACCGAGCGTCGGATAGACCGACGGGGTCCTCACTCGGACCGTCGGATCATCCGGTGCTACCGCCTTCCTTGCTCTTCCTCTCCGCAACTCGTCCGACGCATGTAGAAAATGGACCGTCGGTTCATCCGACGGTACCTAGGGTTTCACCCCGTGTACCAACTCGTCGACGATTGCACCGACGCTTGTAAATGAGGGACCGTCGGTTCATCCGACGGTGTCTTCTCTTTTCCTTTTCTTGCTCGGTTTTGACCCTTTGTTTTGGCATTTTTGCATGGGGTTTCCTTGCATCCTTGGGACCTAGAAATGTCTACAAAGACATGCTCAAACAATATGGTTAGTCCCAACGATCATGTTGTCATGAATCACCAAAATCAAACTCCGAACTAATGGCATGTGAGGCCATGTTCGCTACAATCTCCCCCTTTTTGGTGATTTATGACAACACAACCAAAGCAAGCATAAATTTGCTAGAATTGACAGAATTAGAGCCACTTACACTTGCTTGGATGCTTACCATCATCCAAACTCCCCCTAGATCAAACTTCCCCCTTTTTGATCTTATGTTCGCATTCTCCCCCTTTGGTCTCATATCCTTGAAATCACTCGTAAGCATCCTTGAGCCCACTTGTAAGCTTAAGCCACAAGCTTGCTTTGGTCTCACATTCTCCCCCTTTGGAATAAAATCTCCAAAAAGTCCAAAGCAAACGGGTCCAAGGAAACTAGCAAGATCTAGCAACCATAGCTCAAGGGAGAGATGTTAAATGCAAGGGAGAAAGCCGCATGAACCATGATCCATATGTATGATATCAATGAAGATACCACATGTGTGAATAACTAAGGTGGATCACATGCTCATGAGACTAGCATGATACAAACTAAGCTCCCCCTAAGTGTGTGCATAAAAAGAATACCACTTGCAAGACAAGGGTAGTGAGAAACAAGTGCACAACTACAAACTTGAAAGACAAGGAAGCTTAGAGCATATCATGCAAGGAGGTAGCTTAAGGGACAAGAGATAAGACAAATGGGTTCTTGTTACATTACCACTTGTAGATATCACTTGTAGTCTTTTGATCATTGCATCCCTCCGGGGGATTGATCCTCTCTACCTTGTTGGCACCACATTGAGATGAGCCACTTGGAAATGATATCACTAGGTGACACCACTTGGAAGAAGCTTGCATAGAAGACACTTGGGGTACCACAAGGATTAGGAATGTATGAGTACATTGCCTTTAAACTTATATAGAGACATAAGCTCGCAAGGACATGACTCAATAGCATGAAGCTCATATTGCTATATTCACTCTTTTAGAGATGTTAGATCACATTGAGAGTGAAATAGCATTCTCTTAGAATGAAACACCGCACGGAACGCGTCGCTAAGGGACTACATAAGATAAGCTTGAAACAATGTTAGTCCCATAATCAAACCATAGGATGAGCTCCCCCTAAATGTGTGCATTTAGTGTTTGAATCACCAACCAAATGTATGCACATTGTTTATGACAACAAAGGGAAGCTTACCCTATATCTTGCTCATGATGCAAAAAGATATATATGAAAACATGCACCATGAAAGAACAAGTGTAGCTTTCCTACACACTAATCAAACCATGTAGATTGCTCATGGGTTAGCACATGACACAAGCAACCTACCATATGTAAACATTGCAACAAATGCAACCTAAACAAGGCAATGGAGCTACAATGATACAAGAGATGGGTTCTAGTTTCCATTACCTCAATCGGGGAACTTGGGCAACATATGTCCAATTTGCAAGCTTGGCTTATAGGCTTGAATCTTCTCATCTTGATTGTGCCAAGCCTCCCAAGTCCCCGCTCTTAAGGCCTTCAAGTGGCCTTTGGAACCCAAACCATTTGAGGCCCCTTCATGTTGGTGATGACTTCCTTGGGCACCCAAATAGGTTGGTTCCAACCCCGCTCTTCCTTCATCTTCCCAACCTTGTGTGCAACCACCTTGCCATTTGCCTTCTTCTTAATGACGTAGGTGTTGCTCTTGGTCTTGTTCTTGCGGTTGGGCTTGGTGTAGATGAGGGAGCTCTTGATGGTGGGCTTCAATTTCTTCTTTGCGCCCTTGTCCATCTTCTTGACAAATTGGGGGCATTTGTAGAACTTGTGCCCTTCCTCATGACACTTATAGCAAGTCACGGTTGCACCCTTCTCAAGCTTCTTTACCATGTGATCACGGTTATCTTGAGAAGGTTGGACTTGGCTCTTCATGTCTTGAGAGATGTCCACTTGTTCTTCATCGTTCTTGCCCTTGCCCATCAAGTTTGCCAACCTCTCTCGGAGCCATTTCACTTCTTGCTTGAGCTCATCATTTTCCTTGCCTATGAGACAATCACATGATTCTACAACAACATTCTCATGGCAAGATGGTGAGCAAGATTCATCGATTAAATCAATGCAAGAAGTTGAAGCATCTACCTGGAGATAGGAATTGCACAAGGGATAGATGTTTCATCAAGCTTAAAGGAATTACTTGTTTTAGTCTCATTGCTCTCAAGCTTAGATTTTAGCTCATCACACTCCTTGCTAAGCAATTTGAATTTGCACAACAAATGTTCATAATTTGTAGCAAGGGTGTCACTAAGATCATTGAGAGCATTGAGTTCTTTGATTTCATTAGCTTGTTGTTCAAGCATTCCTTTTTGCTCATGGATTAGCTCAACAAGATCATTGAGAGAGGTGGTGTCGGATTCGTCATCACTTACATTGCTTTCCATACCTTTGGCCATAAGGCACATGTGTGATGATGAAGGACCTTGCATGAAGCGGGTGGTGAAGTTCTTTCTTGATTCATCGCTTGAGCTAGAAGAACTTGATTCACCACTTGTCCACTCGCGGACGGCGAGGGTTGCTTCTTGCCTTGATCTTCTCTCCTTGACCACCTTCTTCTTGGGCTTGTGCTTGATCTTGGTGAACTTGATGTGTTGATGATGACGCCCTTCTCTCAAGTGGATGTTGTAGCCGTACATGTTGACTTTCTTCACATACTTGAAGATCTTCTTCACGTACTCGGCCACCATAGATTCAACCTCTTCATCACTTGAGGAATCTTCATTATCACCATCACCATCATCTTCGCTTGAGCTTCCACGAGTAGCCATCCTACTCAACATTTTCTCTTGTCGGCTTGAGAGAGCATGGCTTGTGGTTGGAGAAGATGGTTCTTGGGGCTTTTCTTGGGGCGCCTTCTTTGACTTGGGCATTAGTTGAAGCTCATGTGCCATGATCTTGCTCAAGATATGCGATGGCTTCAAATCTTCGAGCTTCTTCTCGTAGATGATTGCTTTCACCAAGTCATAGTCGGGCTTCGGAGACTTTGAAGGATCTTGCGGTTGATGTTCAAGTCCGTGATGTCCTTCACACCTAAGGCATTAATCTCATTGACAAGCACATTTAGGCGTGAGTACATAGATTTGGCATTTTCATTAGCAAGTTGCTTAAAGCTATTGAATTCCTCAAGGAGACAACCGTAGCGTTCATTAGCAACTTCTTTTGAACCCTCATTTTGCTCCTTGATGGTTTTCCATAGCTCATGAGCATTTTCACAAGTAAAAACTCTATTGAAAACGCCTACATCTAGTGAGGACAAAATGATACTCTTAGCAATTACATCAAATTATTTTTGCTTCCTAGTACCATTTTTCATACCCTCATCGGTGACTCTCCAAACATCAAGGTCCCTTGCTTGGAGATAGGCCTCCATGAGAACCTTCCACCGAGGATAGCCCGTACCATCGAAATGTGGAGCCAAACCTAAGGTATCCACCCCTTTCATCCCTCTATAGAGCAACTCACTAGGCGGTGAAGCCTAACCGTTCCAATGAGCCGGTTTTCACAATTTACCAATCGAATTGGTGTATCCTTGTGAAGGAAGTGAGTCCCGGCTCTGATACCACTTGTAAGGAATCGGATGCCCGTTAGCCTAAGAGGGGGAGGGGGGTGAATTAGGCAACTTAAAACCTTAACCTATGGCTTCACTAATTTTGCACAAAGGTAAACTAGAACATACTATCTATATGTGCAACTACGGTTGTTCTAGTGTGAAACTCCCATCCCAAAAGAAGGTTTGCAACCTATAGCCAATCCTAGCAAGATACTACTCTAGGAATGTAGAGACAAGCAAAGATTGCAATAGAGTAAATGCGGAAACGTAAAAGGGGATGAGAGGAAGCAAACTCTTGACACGCGATTTATCCCGTGGTATCGGTAGGCACTAAGCCACCCCTAGTCCACGTTGTTGAAGCACTCACACAAGAGTATTGCTTCCCGGTCACCAAGTCTCTCCCAAGAGCACCAACTTGACTTGCCACAAAGGCTAGCCACTTAGGCACTTGTCAAGCTCCCTTGGTCACCTTGATGCCGCCTCCACTAAGGAGCTTCTCCACCAAGGAAGGGGTCTCCACGTCCCCGCACAAAGTGTCCTCGCCGCTCCACACCAAGCCGGAGGGTCGATGACGATTGCCGGTGAGCCACTTAGGCCCCAAGGCTTCCGGCGAACCTTGTACAACCGGATTCTCTCAAGAATCACCTCACAAGGTTGGCACAACCTTGCACTCACTCGGCTCTAAGCTAAGCCTAGCACTAAGCACATACACAAAGCATGCACTAGTCTAAGGGTGAGCAATTAAGCACTTGGATGGATTGGATATGATCTTGGATGTGTCTTGAACTCCTCTGCACTTCCACACAATCCAGCCGCCTCAAATGAGTGAGTGGAGGGGGTATAAATAGCCCAAGGCATCAAACTAGCCGTTGGCTAACGTCCACTGAAAAAGGTACCGTCGGATGATCCGACGCTATGCTTTTCCAGGGCGTCGGTTCATCCGGTGCCCCTCCCACGTCACGTAGCCGTTGAGGTTCTCGACACAATCGCTCGACGCTATGCTCCGACGCTACGTCGGATCATCCCGTCCGAAGGCCTCGCGTCCGGTGTCGGCATCGTTAGCTTCCAACGGACCGTCGGATAGACCGACGCCGTGCTTTAACCAAGGCGTCGGATCATCCGGTCTTGAAGGCTTCGACTTGGCGCGTCTCTGTCTTGATTCAAGGCGAGCGTCGGATAGACCGACGGGGTCCTCACTCGGACCGTCGGATCATCCGTGCTACCGCCTTCCTTGCTCTTCCTCCGCAACTCGTCCGACGCATGTAGAAAATGGACCGTCGGTTCATCCGACGGTACCTAGGGTTTCACCCCGTGTACCAACTCGTCCGACGATTGCACCGACGCTTGTAAATGAGGGACCGTCGGTTCATCCGACGGTGTCTTCTCTTTTCCTTTTCTTGCTCGGTTTTGACCCTTTGTTTTGGCATTTTTGCATGGGGTTTCCTTGCATCCTTGGGACCTAGAAATGTCTACAAAGACATGCTCAAACAATATGGTTAGTCCCAACGATCATGTTGTCATGAATCACCAAAATCAAACTCCGAACTAATGGCATGTGAGGCCATGTTCGCTACAACAGCAATAATGCACCTCCTTATTTCTCGACGCCCTTGTGTTTTTAAAAATCATGGTTACTGTTGTGCCTCACTTGCCCTTTTGTTCCTAATTTCAATGCTGTATTACAGATCAGATATTATAACCATGTCATTCAGATTCAGACAAGATACCATTGTGAACACGAAAGTTCTGCTACTGCCTCAAATACTCTAAAATGAAATTTCAATGGTGTATTGGATATTTTTCTCTTAACTGATAGTTTTGAAGCTGCTGGTGGTGAAGCTGCTCAAGACATTGTATCTGCATCTGACGTCACTGCTTAGCATATGGAGAGGAGGAATCAATGTATTTATATATGATAGTATAATGTTTTGGGAGACTGGACCAGCGAAACCTGCACCAGTACCGATATATAGTCAAGTCAAACCAATCATTTCCATAAACTAATGAGAGCAATAATCTTGGTAGAGAAGTAAACTGTAACAAGAGCAGTTGACATGAATGAAACAGTCTCTCTGTGGTGCAAGAATGGCATAAACATCCATCACATCTTCTTCCTCCTCCTGCTGCTGCCCCATAATCCACTCTAATCCGAAACAAAGCTTAAAGAGCAAGCATTAAGATGGAACGGGACGACGAGGAGCACCAGCGACGGCTGGATGATCATGAAGGACATCACGGCGAGCGAGAGCCTGATGCAGGCGGTCGGCGATCACTGTCCCTGGACATTGACAGGGAATCAGTGCAGAAGCACCAGCTGCCGTTGTCGTCGTCATCATGGCGGGCTGCAGCGGCCAGCTTCAGGGAGAGCCTGTCGCGCTCCCTCTCCCTCAACCAGCAGCACGATCAGGCGAATGACGATGAGGCCGAGCTGAAATGGGCGGCCGTCGAGAGGCTGCCCACCTTGGACAGACTGCACACCTCGCTGCTCCATGGAGACTTGCAAATGGTGGACGTGCGGAGGCTGGGTGCGGCGGAGCGGCGCATGGTGGTGGACACCCTCATCGCCAACATCCAACGCGACAACCTCCGCCTGCTCCGCAAGCAGCGCCAGAGGATGGACAGAGTCGGCGTCCACCCGCCCACGGTGGAGGTGCGCTGGCGCGACGTCTCTGTGGAGGCGGAATGCCAGGTGGTGCAGGGGAAGCCCCTCCCTACCATCTGGAACGCCGCCATCTCCAACCTCTCTGTGCGTACCGAGAGACTTGCCTGTACTACATCTTCCTACTCTGCTCCATTGCTTTGACTCTTCTTCCGTCGATCATCAGGCAGCGAGCAGAATGCTGGGATTCAACCGCCAGCATGCCAAGGTCCGCATCCTCAACGGAGTCAGTGGCGTCGTCAAGCCTTCGAAGCTTACACTTCTCCTGGGACCTCCGGGCTGTGGCAAGTCCACCCTCCTCAAGGCTCTTGCAGGGAAGCTCAGCGCCAATCTCAAGGTCACAGGAGAAATCGAGTACAATGGTGTGAAGCTGAGTGACTTCGTCCCAGAGAAGACAGCAGCTTACATCGATCAGTATGATCTCCATGTCCCTGAGATGACCGTCAGAGAGACCATCGACTTCTCTGCAAGATTCCAGGGTGTTGGCAACAGAACAGGTTAGTGACAAGCTTGCTTCATCAAGCAAATGTATCCAAATTAAATTAATAGGCAGTTACTCACACTTTCTGTTTTTACCCAGCAATCATGAAAGAGCTTATTAGAAAGGAGAAGGAGGCGGGGATTACCCCTGACCCTGATGTTGACACTTACATGAAGGTACAAAACCTATTCCCGTTATGTTTTTCCATGTGTCCACATCATATTAACATAATTTACCAGTAGGGTCATCTCCTTTCTACATCTAATAACAGGCAGATCCTCTGCAAAAGTTCTACTTCAATTATAAATGGAATTACATTTTTTTTTCATATGTAGGCGATTTCGGTGGAAGGCTTAGAAAGGAGTATGCAGACAGATTATATTATGAAGGTATAATAACTGATGATGCCTGATGAAAACATGCTTGGTTTCAGTTCCCTGTATAAGAAACTTGCCCTATGAATAAGGTCTTCCTCTGTTCCTCAATTGATAGATCATGGGACTTGACATATGCGCTGACATAATGGTGGGAGATGCAATGAGAAGAGGTATTTCAGGTGGTGAGAAGAAGAGACTAACTACAGGTGATTCCAAAATCCAGAATTATCTCAAGATGATGACATATTCCAAACTACAATTCTGTAGGGACTGAATTAAAGTACAAGTCATCAACTAAAAGTATGATGCTGATGCAATGATAATATTCCATTCCATTTCACTCGGTTATGTTCGTATTCTTTCTCTTTATTAACATATACTACTATAAACACTTTGTCATATACCGATCTATCAATCTGGGCTGGGGCAAGGTAATATTAGAAAGTGCGTTTTTGATTGATGAAAGCCATGAAAAACACCCTGATTAAGGTACTGAAACAGCATGACATCCCTCCCTGAACAAAGGAAAAAAGAGAGAAGTTATAGTGTATTCATTTTTTTTATATAATCGCAGGCTCAATTGGTCTATATGGGTATCTAAATTTACTTTATTCAATTATGGATGCTTTGTTTGCTGTCTGAAAACTGTCTTCGATCAGGAGAGATGATAGTAGGACCATCAAAAGCGCTCTTCATGGATGAAATATCAACTGGGTTGGATAGCTCCACAACCTTCCAAATTGTTTCTTGCCTCCAACAGTTGGCTCATATCTCAGAGTCTACCATAGTAGTCTCACTTCTTCAACCAGCGCCAGAGACTTATGAGCTTTTTGATGATATTATCTTGATGGCTGAAGGAAAAATTGTATACCATGGGTCTAAGAGTTGCATTATGAGTTTCTTTGAATCATGTGGATTCAAGTGCCCTGAAAGGAAAGGTGCTGCTGACTTTCTACAGGAGGTACTTCAAACTTTATAGTTATCACGACTTTCAGTAATGCAATAGACGTTATGCAAAACAAGCAGCAACTGCATCTAGCAGTTCCTGTTGACTTTCTACATCATTACTTTTTTGGAAAACGCAGGAGAGCTGCACTTCATTGAAATAGAGAGAAAAAGAAGTCCCCCTACAACTCCTACTCCCTCTGGTTTGGTAAAAGAAGTCGTTTAGGACAGCGACACGGTCTCCAAAACACAACTTTGACTTCTTTTTTCTATAAAATTATTTATTAAAAAGTTATATATATACTTTTATGAATTTTCAAAAGAAATCTATTGATATGATTTTCACATTTGTAAATTCAATGACTTAAAAGTTATTTATCATTTATATTCTTAATGTTTGACTCAAACCTTATCCAAAATGACTTCTTTTACCAAACCGGAGGGAGTATCTCTCATATGGGGGACCAGGTATGAGAGCAGGACCTGACCAAACCTTACCTAAACATCTAGATTACACCAGCCAAACCCAGGCCGTCTAGTTTCTTGGCGCCAGCCAACCACCAGAGGTTGTGCTCAGCCTTTAGATCCCTCATGACGGTGCTGAGCGAATTCGCTGTACCTTTGTAAACACAGGCATTTCTGTGCTTCCAGAACAAGTAATGATATAGACACCGCACGTGGTGGGCGACATCTATATCAATACTTGTTCATAACTTAAATTTTTTTGCATGACTTACTGCACCCAAGTCCCAACCCAAACATTTTTCCCACTTGAACAAATGAGAATGCATGGAAGGTACTGTGCGTATTTGTTTTAACTTCTTAATAGGATAGTAGGGTTTGAACCCTGACCTTAACCACCAAAATGTTGTGTTCTATTATTTGTATTACATGATTGATCATCTATTAATGACCCATTGGAGAGGTCAATCTGAACACCTCTATCAATTGTAAACTCTAGGAGAATCAATCTGTTTATGCAGTGATACAGAAATCCAAACTTGCATGTCAAACTTTATCTGCTGCCGTAGAATCTCACTTGTTGCAATATATATAATATCTAAAGTAAACATTTAGGTTGATCTTATTAAAAAAAGGCTTTTGTGGACACATGTTTCAAGTTTAAACATTTTTGCAACTTACAAAGGAGTAATAATAGCTATAGTTGTGAAATGATCATGAAACAATGACTCGCAGCTGTACATATGAAGCAATAATTAGCTATATGTTAAATTATATATTAGGTAATTGATTAGCTTACCATCAGATAGCTATTGATTCTTATTCTTCCATACTTGTATATAGGTCTTATCAAGAAAAGACCAACAGCAATATTGGAGCCGCCACACAGAAACATACAATTTTGTTACTGCTGACCAGTTCTGTGACAAGTTCAGAGTATCTCAAATTGGTCAGAACCTTGCTGGTGAGATTTCAACACCATACAAAAAATCAGAAGGGCATAAAAATGCCTTGTCTTACAGTATCTATTCGTTGTCCAAGTTGGAACTACTCAAAGCATGTTTTGCCAGAGAGCTTCTCCTGATGAAACGAAATGCCTTCATCTACATAACAAAAACTATTCAGGTAAACCACTAGAAATGATCATTTTTCAAAAATATTGTCGATAAATACAAATTGTTGAGCAGTGATCATATGTGAAGATTAATAGAAGGGAATACTTAATTGATTGAGGGGATACACATTGGCTTATATAGTCTCTAGGTCTGGGTTCCCTGACTAGTCATGACTGGACTACAAGGATTAACCGAGTGCATGACGTGTACAAAAGAATATCTCAACTAACAATATGGAAACCACACATGATTTGTCGCTCTGGCTGTAGACAAAACTATATGGGATGTATCTAGTGCTGAAAGCTTCACATTGTGGGGTTCGGGATGGGAATTTCTAGGTTGTCTTATATTTATCTTTATTTTTTCCTTTTCTCGATGAACAAATGGAGAGGATTTACCACTGCTCTAGGTCAGCTCTCTATAGACATAAACACATAAAAACATAAAAGTAATGTTAGGTAACATCTCTATTTCTAAATATATGAATATTGTGAGGCCCCGTTTGGATCCTTGGATTTGCATTCCATCCTAATAATCATAATTTAGACACAAATTAATTAAGCTAATACAGTTGTATGTGGAATATATTTGTATATTCTTGTTGGTCAAATGGTAGAGATACTTAGTTGCTGCACTTCTACTATTGGGAAGCGAGTTGAAGAATGTGCTATAAGTTGCTAATTAGAAACATCGTATAAGGATCTATTGAATCGATTACCATTTCCCACCCTATGAATTTAAGATAGACTCATATCTAAACTTCGGAAAGTTGCGGAATGTCACATTCCAAGACAAATAGGCTACTCCATTAAGTAGATTACAATTCCTTCAAAATGAAGGGATCCAAACATGGCCTAATGGATTTGGTACTAGAAGAGAGAGAGAGGAGGTGGTGGTCGGCAGCCATGGTGGAGGCACAGGGGCGCAAGGAGAGAGGGAGGGGGAGCCAAAGCCTAAGCAGCAAGAGCTTTAGTTCATGACTTGATTAATTTGGTGCATGGAGCCTCTATCATATAGAGGGACTCGACTTGACTCTCAAGGAACCCAAATCCACATAGATTGCAAGCCATCCTAATATCTAGAACATTCCTAGTTCCTAACCTGTAGGTAGATGGGCTGTGGTTACCCCGATGAAGTAGCCGGCCAGCTTTGGGGTCCTTTGGCCTAGCTGGACCCTCTAACCCCATAACAAATTAAATATGTTGATAAATTTTTTGTGATACTGTGGACAATGAAATCAAGAATTTGCACTAAAGAACTAAAGGACACAAATTCTATAATATTTTAATCCTTTTTACTTTAAAATGAACTAGTAGTGTACAACATCAAGCCTCTCAACAATCAAGGGATCTCTATTCAAGGAACATGGAGACTAATTGATGTAACACCTTTATGAAACACGGTTGTATAGAGATGCAGACAATCACACACACTTCATACATAGATTTAACCATTTTGCAGTGCTAAGCATGTTCTATGTACTCCCTCCATCCCAAATAGAATGTCCTTTTAAGATTGTCCTAAGTCAAAAAAAATTTTAACTTTGACCAAAATTATAGAAAAAACTACATATATTTATGATATAAAATAAATATCATTAGATTCATCATGAGATCTATTTTTATAATATATCTGTTTGATGTCACAAACATTGATACTTTTCCCTACAAATTTGGTCAAAGTTGAAAAGTTTGACTTAGGACCACTATAAAACGTCATTCTATTTTGGACTGAGGGAGTACTCAGAAAAGTAAAATCTTGGGTGTCGGAACATAGTCATAGCTACACTGAGCCCCTGTTACAAAATAATTTAGCAGACTGAACATGCCCTCCGATCGACATGTTTCCTAAGCAATTTGATTTTCAAGGACTTGAATCCTCATGTGCTTATATGACTGATTTTATCAAAGTACTCCAGTGTATTATGGTGAAAAACTGAAAAGTATGTCTTAAAATTGACAAGAACTAAGATTATGATTTACATTTTTCTCAATGTGACCATACAAATTAAGAGTGCATCATTACTGCAGCTTGGACTACTTGCTGCTATTACTGGGACGGTATTTTTGCGCACACATATGGGTGTTGACAGAGTTCATGCAAACTATTACATGGGTTCGCTCTTCTATGCACTCATCCTGCTGATGGTCAATGGATTCCCTGAGCTTGCCATGGCACTTAGCAGACTACCAGTTTTTTACAAACAAAGAGACTACTACTTCTATCCTGCATGGGCTTATGCAGTACCAGCTTTTATCCTCAAGGTACCAGTCTCGTTAGTTGAGTCAATAGCTTGGACATCAATATCATACTTCCTCATTGGCTATACGCCAGAGGCATCCAGGTAGGGCAACTTTGTTGTGACTATTCAATCACAATATATTTCCGTTGTCAGCTTTAGCCCTAATGCTTTTGTGTGCCAACATTTTATCTGCATAAGCTTCTCTGAACCAAGAGGTAAACCACACGGTCCACACATATCATGTATATGCCCATTTTCCCCCAATAATCTAGCCACAAGATGCCAGGGTGAATTTTTTACTTAACTTTGCATTGATCTGTTCCACTAAGGTCAAATATAAGTTTCTCTTATGTAAGCTACACATCTGATGTATATGCCTATTTCCTCTCAATAGTCTAGCCAAAAGATGCTTGGGTGAATTGTTTAACTATTTTTTTTCTTGAATACGCAAGAGAACTTCATATCATTAAATTAAGAAGAATTTCGTGAACTAATTTTGCAGTGACCTAATCAACTAAGGTCAAGTATAAACCCTGAATTAAACTAAGGTCAAATATAAGTGGTCGTGCTTGTTTCTAATTTTCCCGGGCGCGAATGTAACTTAAGAAACCCTAAGGGAAAGTGTGTCAAATATAATTTCCCCTTAGGCCATGTTCTAACTTCTAACACACAATTTATGTGCAGATTCTTCTGTCATCTTCTTATACTTTTCCTAATCCACACTGGATCATTATCGATGTTTAGATGTGTTGCCTCTTACTTTCAAACAATGGTGGCTGGTTCAGTAGGTGGTACAATGGCATTTCAAGTCCTACTTCTATTTGGGGGTTTCCTCATTCCTCGCCGTACGACACTCCCATTCTTTCATGAATTTATACTTCAAGCAAGATATTGGCCCTCAACAATTATTTAAAAAATGCTAACACGTTTCTGGGTCAAATTGGTACAGCATCCATGCCTAATTGGCTGAAATGGGGATTTTGGCTCTCTCCATTATCATACGCTGAGATAGGCTTAACTGGAAATGAGTTCTTGGCGGCAAGATGGCTAAAGGTAAAATTTTGATATAGAGAATTTGTATTAATAAAATATGCACTCCAGAAATAAGAGTCTATTTAAATATTTTTACTTCAGTTTACTACCTAGTTTGTGGATCCGAAGACCTAATGTTTTTCAGGAGGTGTTTGTAACAGTGTAAATCAAACTTATGTCTCCCTTTTAATTGATTCATGCCAATTTTTCAATATAAAAAAGATATGTAGTGTGCAATTTTTCAGCACTTCGGCGTAGTGGTAATTATTTTCTATGTTGACAGTATACAGTATCTGGTGTGACACTTGGAAGGAGAATACTAATAGACAGAGGATTAAACTTCTCCAGTTACTTCTTCTGGATCTCAGTTGGAGCATTGATTGGGTTTATTTTGTTGTTCAACATAGGTTTTGCCATCGGTTTGACTGTTAAAAGGCGTAAGTGGCTGAAATTTTCTTTGAATTAAAAATCTGGACCGCTTATATTTTCCAAATGCAACTGAATTGTAAATTGATGAAAGAATACGCTGAATAATTCAATGCACAAAGCACAAATTGTTGTAACCTCCCATGCATGTACCTCATTCTCAGCTCCAGGAACTTCTCGAGGAATTATTTCTCGTGATAACCTTACCACATTCAATGGAAAAGACCAACGGATATCCAAGAGCACTGAAAAGAGGATGCATATGAAACAAGAGGAAAATTCTTCTACTCATAGCAGGATTGGTTAGTCTGCATTCTACAGTGTGCAATGAAATACAACTCAAAGTGTCAGCAAAATGGAGCTTTTTTTTTTTTGAGGAATGGAAACTCACTTCTCAATAATCAAATCTTGCGCAGGAAGGATGGTATTACCTTTTACACCCCTTGCAATATCATTTCAAGATGTGAACTACTATGTGGACACACCTGTGGTAATTATCATGCTCTAAAAGGTCACTTGTGCCTCCAATGAAGTAATTAAAGGGGGGGTGGCTACTAGAAGAAAAGGGCAAATTTATGGACCAATAAAAAAATGTTTTCTTGTTGCAGGAAATGAGGGAACAAGGTTACATGGAGAGAAAACTTCAACTACTCCGCAACATCACAGGAGCCTTCCAGCCAGGAGTCCTGTCAGCGCTCATGGGGGTTACTGGGGCAGGGAAAACAACCCTGCTTGATGTTCTTGCAGGGAGAAAAACTGGCGGTGTTATTGAAGGAGATATAAAAATAGGAGGTTATCCTAAAGTTCAACAGACCTTTGCAAGGATATCAGGCTACTGTGAACAAACTGACGTTCACTCCCCACAGATCACAGTGGGCGAGTCTGTTGCATATTCAGCCTGGTTGCGCCTTCCAACAGAAATCGACTCCAAAACTCGAAATGTGAGTCATACGTGATTAAATGTAACAGATAAGAGGGTTTTTGTGATTATCTTTTCAAGAACTGTATCTTAGGTGCTAGGAAAATAACAAAGAACTACAAGGTGACTGCTAATATTTTCCCTCACAGGAATTTGTCAATGAAGTTCTTGAAACAATTGAGTTGGACGAAATAAGAGATGCTTTGGTTGGAGTACCAGGGATAAACGGACTATCTACAGAGCAACGGAAGCGGCTCACAATAGCAGTTGAGCTTGTATCCAACCCTTCAATCATATTCATGGATGAGCCAACATCAGGCTTGGATGCAAGGGCAGCTGCTATTGTCATGCGCGCAGTGAAGAACGTTACAGACACTGGTCGAACAGTTGTGTGCACTATTCACCAACCAAGTATTGAAATATTTGAGGCATTTGATGAGGTAATACCCTTCATCCTCCAAGATTATAAGAACAAAAAAGTTAAAACAAATAATATGAACGATACATTCTGAAGTTAAATACAAGATAAAGTACAGGTTCTGGTACTTACTCTATAGCCTGAGAGTAGTATGAAGCGCTAGAGGGCCTGCATGGCTGCATGAAAAACCCATGCTAGCTCGGATGAAACTCTTACAATGCAGTCTCCAGGAACTGAAATTTAACCAGACATTAGTTGTCCACATAAAAAACACCAAACAACAATCAGTACAAAAGCTGCCTCAACCATATAGTTAGTGTTTGAGATGCTAAGAGTTAAAGTAACCTATTATTTCTGAAGAAAAGGAGTCATTTCATCTAATTTAATACTTTTGATTTTCAGTTCGTTCAAATCATGACCCACATGGTAATAATGTACCATGTATTACTAATTAGCTTGTAAAATCCATATGTAGCTGATGCTGATGAAAAGGGGTGGAGAGTTGATTTATGCTGGATCACTTGGACACCATTCATGTAAGGTCGTCCAGTATTTCCAGGTAATTCAAGAAAGCTTGCTTTTATACATGTATAGTTTTCAAATTATTTATGTGACTTAAATAATTCTTAATCTTTTTATTTTGTGTCATTACGTGTGAATGGACTTCACCATGATTTTCTTTTTTTATGTATTTTCATGACTTGTACTGCATTGTTCTTTGTGCTTCTATACTCAGTTTCCATTGTACATGACACATGAAGCGCACAAGCTATATTTATCAAAGAATAGAGTACACAAACTAGCTACATCCCTGAACTTTGATTTTGTAGTTTTAAACCCCTAAGATTTTTAAGTGGTTCACCCAAGGTCCAAAACCTTCCAGTCAACAACTACTTTCTCATTGATCATGATGGAGCTGGAGGCATAGCATGACAATCAAGAACCACCAGTATATTTTACTCTAAATATATCTATGTTCCACTTCAATCAAACATACATACTAGTGCAAGTATTCCCTCTATTTCTAGGCAATATCTGGGGTACCCAAGATCAAGGACAACTACAACCCATCAACATGGATGCTAGAAGTTACCTCAACATCTATGGAAATTCAACTGGGAGTCGATTTTGCGCGAGTTTACAGGGAATCATCAATGTACAAGTAAGCTTTAAAAATTATCACATCTAATTATAAATCACTAGTGTGTCACTACCAATCTAAATTATTAATATTATCATTACATAATACAATGTGCAAAACAAGATCCAGAAAAATGAGAAGCAGCGTGCATCTTAACCAAAAGAAAAATGCATTGATCCCGAAAGCAATTTGATTAGGAAAGAACTTATTTCCCACAGGTCCTCTCTTATTTGCTAGAAATTAATGTTCGCATAGGATTTGTGCTAAACTGCTAATACTAAGTCGTTGGTGATTGAAGGGATAAAGATGAACTTGTAAGACGCTTGAGTATACCACCTTTGGGTACAAACAATCTCAATTTCCCAACACGGTATCCACAGAAGTTTTGGGAGCAGTTCAAAGCTTGCCTTTGGAAGCAATGTTTATCATATTGGAGAAGCCCTTCCTATAATCTGGTCCGAATTATGTTCATAACAATCTGTTGCCTTACCTTTGGGGTATTATACTGGCAGCAAGGCAATATAAACCGCATGTATGTAGTCATCACTTTGTGAATCATGCTTTCCATATCTCTTAGCTATTCTTAACTCATATTTTTTTTATCTGTGGGCAGAAATAACCAGCAAGGTCTGTTTACCATATTGGGATGTATGTATGGTATCACTCTGTTTGCGGGTATCAACAACTGCCAATCAGTGATGCCATTCATCTCGATTGAGCGCTCTGTCGTGTACAGAGAAAGGTTTGCAGGAATGTACTCACCTTGGGCTTACTCATTTGCACAGGTAAATATATACTTGGTACAGGCTACTTATAAACTAGTTTTTGGGCTCACAACAATGTCCAGATACATAGTAAGTATTAATTAATATCTGCAGACTTTGAATTTATTTGACTTTCTCCCTTTCCCATGTAGGTTGCCATGGAGATTCCTTATGTGTTTGTGCAAATAATGTTGTTCATGTTCATAGCTTACCCAATGATAGGGTATGCATGGGAAGCAGCAAAGTTCTTCTGGTTCTTCTATACCATGTTCTGTACACTGCTCTACTTCCTCTACCTTGGAATGATGATGGTGTCAATCACCCCAAACATCCAAGTGGCATCCATATTAGCATCTATGTTCTACACCATACAAAACCTCATGTCTGGCTTCATTGTGCCTGCACCAGTAAGTCCTTCCACCTACTTTATCATGTACTTTGCTCCATTCCATTTGCCCACGTTTGAGAAATTTCCACCCAATGGCCAATGCATCCTTGAGGTTGTCTCCAAGATCCACATGTCCAATGGAGTGGCAAATAACTGATTAAAATATGGAGGGGCAAATCATCCATTTTCCATTGCACATAATGTTTTTTGGTTACCTCACCTTCAGGCAATAATTTACTACAGCTATATATAAGCAAACACTTTATGCGTGAGTTCAGAAAGAAAATTTTAGTTTCAGATGAAGAATAGACTAAAGTAAAATACTGATGTACATATGCTACTAAGGTCATACTGATGCTGGTTAATTCATATTAGTTTGCTGGTGCATTTATTGCAGCAAATACCAAAATGGTGGCTATGGTTGTACTACACGTCCCCCATGTCATGGACACTCAATGTATTCTTCACTACCCAGTTTGGGTACGAGGATGATAAGAAGATTGAGGTATTCGGAGAGACCAAATCTGTCGCAGCATTTGTGAGAGACTACTTTGGTTTTCGCTATGACTTGCTACCACTGGCGGCTGTAGTTCTGGCGGTCTTCCCTATCTTCTTTGCCATTCTTTTCGGTTACAGCATTTCAAAGCTCAACTTCCAAAGGAGATAGATCAATAAATATAAAAAGCAAAACTTCTTGTGTTGTGTAGCATACTTTTGTTTGTGCTGCAGATGTATTTGGCTATATATAGTAAGTGTCTTATGTATATAGATATGTACTTACACTATTACAGTTACAGATAGTGTTTGGAACTGACTAATTGAGATTATTACACTTACAGATACTGTTTGAACTGAGTAATTTAGAAACCATGCAAGGCACCCAGTAGAGTGGCAGACCTAAAAGGCAAAACAGATTCATCTTTTTCAACTGATTGGAACAAAAGATATTTTGGTTTTTCAGTCACCATCCAAGGCTCTTGGATTTTGTGACTGAAAATGAATTAGTTTCAAGCATTCAAGAAATAGTAAACCTATTATCATTCATTGAAGTTGTGCTGGAGATGTTCTATTTTCAACAGAAGCTTAACACACTTTGTGTTTTGAAGCTATGCGTGTAAACCATAATTTAACATCAGGTACAATTGAAGGTGTTCAATGCAGATTTTAAGCATGATTGGTAAGAGAAAATATTAACTTACGAATGCTAAAAAAACAAATGGCAGTACATTGTATGTGCATCATTAAAAAATATATATATAATATCTACCTTAGTCCCATTTCCTATTTTTCCAGAGAGATTCAATTCTAAAGACATATTATTTAAATAGAATACTGCACTTATTTCAGAGGTTAAAGGGCTGGGAGGTGAACTATCAAATTCCAAATTATGGAACAGAGTCAAACAAAAACTTAGACTTAGGTATTTACATTCTCATTCCTTTCCAAACCAAACAACGCACAAGTATATTTGATATATATGTTACACAAAAAAAACAATAATGGTACGGCAGGTAACACTGTAAGAGAAATGTAGTTGAAATGCAATGGGCAGAGCAGAAGCAGACTTACATAGGCTATAGTAGCTGTATAGCAGAAGAGATGAAAATAGAGACACGAGGATGTAGGTAGCTAGTTAACATAGTGACGATCACAGGAGAGAAGATAGTGCGGCTGCAATGCCAGTGCTGATTGATTGATTGGTTGATTGGAGCTGTAGTGTCCAGCGTCGAATCCATATCAAGTGTACTTGATTGATGAGAAGACGGGATGCTAACAAGCACATCTTAGCAAGATACTCCTATAAGAGAAGAATCACTCCCGCAACGTAGTCAGCATCCTATAACATCAACCCAAGGCCGGATTCCCCAACGATATTTCCCAAATATCTAATATACTATGCCATCATTTGCGTCGATCATTTAGCACGGACGGGAACAAATAAAACGCATGGGCATCTCTCTACAAGCTGGGAAAGGGGATTGGATGCTTTCTACCTAATGTGGCTTCTGCTGCTGCTGCTGCCGCCGCCGCCGCCGCTACCGCCCGGCTGACCGCCGCACCCTGGTGCCGCCATCGGTTGCGGGATTGGGAAGCCGGCGTGCATGGGGTGACTGGGGCCGTGGTCGATCCTGATCCTGGGCCTCCCTCCGTCCATTCTGGGCCCAACTCTTCTCTTGGTGCTAGGTCCGGGCAAAATACCCGATACCCATTACCCGTACCCGAATTACCCGAACCCGAATTACCCGAACCCGAGGTACCCGATCCCAAGTTCGCATAGTCATTGTCATTACCCGAAATTAGTTTGGTAATTCGGGTAATATACTCAGTACCCAAACTACCCGAAATTTTCCTTTGTTTTTGTATTTATTCACATGTTGTTAGTTGAATACTTGAAATTGTCACTTTATTAGAATATAATTCTCTTAATTTGAATAAGTAACTATAATATATTATTCTTCTCAACTTGTAATTGAAACTCAACACAAACTAATAGTCTATGCAAAATTATGTATGTTTGATCGTATACTTTGATTACGATTTCGGGTAAATTGGGTAACCCGAACCCGAACCCGATTTTTGCGGGTAGTGTTTTTCTCCGGAGCCGATATCGGGTAATTATTCTCATTACCCGAATTTCTCAAAACCCGAATTACCCAACCCGAACTAATCGGGTAACCCGAACGCCCACCCCTACTTCGTGCCATGCCAGGACGGCCCAGATGTTAATACTCCCTCATCCCTCCCCATTCCAAAACAAGTGATCATTTCACATTTCGAGAACCCCTAAAAAATCTCACATTTCCAGAAGTTAACAAGATTTAATTTTGACTAGATATATAGAAATATAATATTAATATTTCTGTTGATAACTAGTTTGTCATGAAAATACATCGCTCAGAACAAGTTTGTTAAGTCAGTCTCAATGGGAGGGTCAAAGACGTTAAAAATGGTGCCACATAAAAAATGATGTCATGATATTTAATAGGAGAGAGAGAAAATCAGGGTCATCCTCATGACTCTGAGTCCTAGGTATGACGCACTGTAGCGAACATGGCCGCCATAGTCATTTGTTCAAGTATAATTTTGGTGATTCACACACAACACAATCATGGGACTAACCAAAATGATTGAGTATGTCCTTGTAGGCATCTAGATTCCGTGGATGCAACTGCACATAATGCAAAGCATGACAAAAGAAAAATATGAAGCCGGGACAAAGAGAGGAATGAATTGGACTTGTCCTGTGAATAAATTATTCCTAGATAAATCAAATGGTATGAAATGCTACAAAATCATGAAGATTATTCCACAAGCCTTCCATAGAGTCCAAGATCATCAAAATCGGAATTCGGAGTGAAAAGTTATATCCAAAATAAGATGTGCTGAAAACAGGGCATAGGATGATCTGACGGTCAAGTTTTTGTGAGCACCAGATGATATGGTGGTACCATCAGATGAATGTGTCAGTTCATCCTATGCTTTTCCAGGAAACATACAGAGAGGTATTCGCGCAGAAAAGGCTAGCACAGGATGAACCGACTGAACCGACATGCTCAAAAACTGCTCAAAAGCTCAGGATTTTTTCATAATCTTGTAGAGAATTTCATAAGCTTTCCAACAAGTATAAGATCGCCCGAAACGAAGTTCGGAGCAAAGAGTTATGGCCAAAATTCTGAAGGGCAACGACGTGTGTGACAGGATGAACCTCTGGTACTGTCGGTGCAACTTCAGTAATCTGACGCTCAAAAATTGGTCAAATGCTCAGGATTTTTTCCAGAATCTTGTGTAGAATTTCATAAGCTTTCCAACGAGCATAAGCTCGTCGAAAACGGAGTTCGGAGAAAAAGATACGGGCAAAATACGGAAGGTCATACGACAGCACAGGATGATCCGACGCTACATAAAATAACACTGTCGGTTCATCCGACGGTATATCTTAACTAGCCATTAGAGCAATGGCTATATGGATGGCATATTTATACCCCTTCCACTCTCCAATTTAAGTTGTCGGAGCGTGTGGAAGTGCAGAGGAGTGGAAGACACTTAGAAGATCATATCCAAGCCATCCAAGTGCTAAATTTGCTCATCCATAGATTTGCACATGCTTTGTGTGTGATTAGTGCTAGGCTTAGCTTAGAGCTGAGTGAGTGCAAGGTGTGCCTACCTTGTGAGGTGATTCTTGAGTGGATCAAGTTGTACAAGGTGCGCCGGAAGCCTTGGGGCCTAAGTGGCTCACCGGCAATCGTCCTCGACCCTCCGGCTTGGTGTGGAGTGGCGAGGACACTTTGTGCGGGGGACGTGGAGACCCCCTTCCTAAGTGGAGAAGCTCCTTAGTGGAGGCGGCATCAAGGTGACAAAGGGAGCTTGGCGAGTGCCTAAGTGGCGACCCTTTGTGGCGAGTCAAGTGATGCTCTTGGGAGAGACTTGGTGACCGGGAAGCAATACTCTTGTGTGAGTGCTTCAACAACGTGGACTAGTGGTGGCTTAGTGCCTACCGATACCACGGGATAAATCACATGTCAAGAGTTTGCTTTCTCTCATCCCTCTCTACGTTTCCGCATTACTTTCTTGTAATCCTCGTTTGACTTTACTTTCTTAGAGTAGTATCATGCTAGGATTGGCTATAGGTTGCAAAACTTGTTTTGAGATGGGAGTTTCACACTAGAACAACCATAGTTGCACATCTAGGTAGTATGTTCTAGTTTTACTTTATGCAAAAGTAGTGAAACCATAGGTTAAGGTTTTTAGAAGCCAAATTCACCCCTCACCCTCTTAGGCTACGAGCATCCGATTCCTTACATGCCCCACGACACTCCCACTGAGACAAGTGACGCACTTTGTATAGCACAATTAACCAACCAACATGCAGCAATTAAATATTTACAAGAACATATGAAACTATGCTATGAAACTACATTGAGAGAGGGTGTGTCATCCCGCAAACCAATACAGTGAAAAAGGTGTGTCAACGCCCTTGGTAACTCTCTGGTGATCCCTTCCACTTGGACCGGCCTTAATTAGGGAGGTTCTCGACCATGGTGCGGAATAGGAGGGGATGGCGTCACAACATTGCAAAACTCTACCATGCAGGTCGGCTTGGGCCATGTCAATGAATCAGGTGGGGATTCTCTCCCCTCGGTAGCACATTCACGTCCTGTTCGTTTGGCTGGTGACGATGGTAGTCTTTGGTTTGTTACGAGAGAGAAAAAATCTTCTTTGTTGGTTTGTTACGAGAGAAAAAGATCGGCCACTTGTTGGTGGGTGACAATGCCAAGCGAACAGGGCGTGAGATAAGAGAAAAAAGTTTGCCATGCCAGGCCGGTAAGAAAAGCTGGTCGTCCTTGCCGCGTTGGAAGTCCAATGAAGCCGTACGTAGGAGAAGGACATGAGTACGTGACGGGAGCGATGACGGAGAGCCACGCCATGCCGTGGAAGAGTCCCGTACGATACGAGGGAGAGGAAGAGCTGCTGCCACCACGGCGCAGGGTAGCAGTTGGCCGTCGCAGGGCGCGTGGTGACCATCCATGGTCGTGGACTCGTGGTAGCAGTTTGGTCGTGAGGGTGATGCGCCGGCCCGGCGCGGGCGGTGTGGCCGCGTCGCCGTCGCAGCTGCCACCGTCCAGCACCTCCAGAGCGTTCGGGTCTCAAGACACACAGCTGGTCAGTGGACCGACCTACGTACTGCGCTAGCAACGAGCCGCGCGCGGCGATCGTCTGCTCTGCTCCGACTGCTGCTCGAGCCGGGGATCTGGACTGACGATAGGATCCAGGACTTGGGGCTAAAAAGACAAAAATGGGTGGAACGGAATGGTGGAACGCATAGGCTGCTGCAAACGAAACAAAAAATCGCTACTTCGACTTCGTTTGGGACGAAGTTTCTTTCTCGTTTCTAGTTTTGGTTGTATCTGATGACAGACGAAGATGCATGAGCGCCAAGCGAAACTAAATCTGTACCTAATTATTCATGCCCGAGCAAAGAGTAAAACACTCTTCAAATGCATTTGAATTGTCGTGTGTGGTATCATCCTATTTTAAATTATTCAAATGCATTTTTTCAATTGTTCGACGAATTGCATGCGCATACGCGGTTGGAGGGTAGCGGAGGGGGTTATAAATCTTCCGACATGCTCCATCTATGGCTGCAGCTAGTAGCCTGGTCCGATCTTCCGGTGGTCTCGAACTCTCGATCCATCCACCCCCTGGCAGAGCCTAGCACACACGCACACTCGCGAACATTCGCCTTGTTCGCTTGGCTTATCGCCCACCCAAGTAAAGATCTTTCTCTCGAGCAACAAACAACCACCAAAGAACTGAACCAAGAAGATTTTCTCTCGGAACAAACCAAGACTACCATCACCACCATGTGCAAGCCGTAAACGAACGATCGATTGATTTGGATGATCTGCAGCCCGCTCACTTATCTCGTGGTTGGTGTTGATTTGGTCTGAGAGACGGTGTCTAATGTGTTTTGAGCTAAAAGTACGGTAGGCCCCAGATGGATAAGGCTCGTGATTGATAAGGCAAGCGCACGGCAGCACCAGCAGGCTCTATTCCTCTCTCCCTCGAGGCTCCTTCTGAAACCAGTCACATGCAGTCATGCAGAGGAAAAAAACAGAGCACACGTACACATGCCATTCAATTCGATTGTCGCGCCCACTGCACACACACAGAGTAGTAGTAGAGCAAGAACAGATAGTACGTACATACGGATCGGAATACCATAGTGGGAACGAGTAGAGTAGCTGGCTGAGATTAATTTGCAGCAGCAACCAGCAAGGCCAGGTAGGTCCTCAGAGCCGCAGCTCCACCTGCCTGTCGAACACCCAGGAGAAGGGCACCCGTCGTGGCCGCCGCCGCCGCGCGTCCAGCCGGTCCATCTTGCGCACCCTCTCCGGCAGCCGGCAGACGTAGTCCTGCGCGCGCCTCCCCTCGCCGGTGAGCCCGTGCCCGAGCCCCGCGACGCCCCACTTCCCCACGAAGTACTCCACGAGGTCGGCGTAGTCGGCGGTGGTGTAGACGCCGAGCCCCTGCGCCACGGCGGCGTAGTGCCGGAACAGGTCCGGGTCCCGGCCGTCGAACATGTGCGACGCCGGCATCAGGATCCGCTCCCGCATCATGTACCCGAGCGCGCGCACGGCGGCGTCCGGGGTGAGCCGGAACAGCTCCGCCACCACCCGCGTGTACGCGGCCTCGTGCCGCCTCTCGTCGCCCGCGATGGCGCCGCAGATCCTGGCGAGCGCCGCGTCGCCCAGCTGCCCCGCGCGCCGCGCCGTGTTGCCGTGGGAGATGGCCGTGGCGCGCTCCTGGAACGCCGTGTAGATGAAGCCCCGGTAGGGGCAGCCGTCGGTGGGGAGCCGCATCCCGGCGGTGATGAGGTGGTGGATCGTCTGCTCCACGCGGCGGACGTCGACGCGGCCGCACAGGTAGAGGTACCGGTTGAGGAGGTCGCCGTGGCGGTTCTCCTCCGCCGTCCAGCCGCGGGACCACCGCGCCCAGGCGTCGGCGGCGGTGGGGCGGTCGTAGCCGACGAAGCTGTTGAGGGCGGCGTGGTACGTGGGGAGGGCCTCCTCCGTCACCATGTTGCCCACCAGGCACACGTAGTAGTCGTCGGGGAGCTCACGGGCGCGCGCCCGGAGCTCGTCCACCTCCTCGCGGAACCCCGGCGACGCCGAGTCCGGGAGCAGGTCGTGCGGCTGCCACGACCGCTCCACCGGCTTCAGCAGCGGGAGCAGGTTCGACTCCGCCCACCCGTCCAGGGAACGCAGCACGTCGGCCTTTTCCGGCGACGACATCGCCGCCGCCTCGCGCCTGCTGCGGGTCGCCGTGGCCGTGATCATTGTTCGCCGGCGGAAGAACAGCGGTGGCGCCCGCGCCGACTTGCATGGCGACGGCGCGGTCCAGCAGGCAGCTTGTCCAGGCGCCATCGCCGTCATCATGCTAGTATGAGTCTATGAGATGTAGTGCGCGGTAGTGGGCTGCACGCCTGCACTTATATAGGAGTACTCTATAGATGTGGAACATTATTGATTAACCTATGAGATTATTCCTTATTTGACCCTTAAAAACTTATCCATGTCTTTCTTGGTCTTGGAAAACTTTTTCTTCCCTATTTGGCCCTCCCTTCGAATTTCATTCCCTATTTGACCCCGCCGTCCATCCTGTTAGCTTCTACCGTCAAAAACCATATCCAACTTGTCAGTTTTTCTGCGGTTGGACAAAGAGATATTTGTATTTGTGCCATTCTCAAAAGTGGGCTTCGCCCTTTTGCCATCCCTCAAAATGGCTTCTCTCAAATGCCACTCTCAAACGTGAATCAACCGCTACAATGACTTTTCCTGATTCTGCTTTCCATTTTGCAATTTAACCAACCTGAACTGACCAAAATACCCCTGGGAGCTTGCTAGGCCAACCCAGGCGCAGGCCCTCCTCTTGGACGCGCGAGGCCAGCTGCGTGCCTGCGACCCGCGACGTCCTAGGGTTCCGGCGGAGGAACCCGCCGCCGCCGCCTGCGCCCGGCCCGGCCCGCGCGCCACCGTCCGGCCCGGCCACCGGCCGCGCGCGCGCCCCATCCCGCCGCGCGCGCCGTCATCCATGCCCGGGCGCGCCGCGCGCGCGCCGTCCGGCCCGGCCCCCCATCCCGTCGTGCGCCGCCCATCCCGCCGTCCACGCCCGCCCCACCGCGTCGGATCCCCCATCCAGTCGCGGTCGGAGCCCCCATCCACCCGCGGCCAGAACCCCAGTTCGCCGTCGCCATGACCCACTTCTAGGCCTGAGATTGTGGTTTTCGTCATGGACTGCAACTGGTTCGATCTCGTCGCTAGGTAAGTCTTCCTTTTCCTCCTCGTTTTGACACAAGCTCCTAACTCCAGTACGACGAGCCGTAGTCCTGCGATTGATTTCCCCATCTAACCAATTTTTATCTATTCAATCCATTTTGCTAGGCTCGACGGGGAGCCTGGGCTTAGTCTAGCAGTAGTAGAACCTGGAGTTGTTGATGATGTATCTCTTAATGATTTACCTCCTGTGACTGAGGAACCAGCACCAAATGTTGATTGGAGTACCCTGCAAATCAATGAGATTCATGATGAGTATGAGGGTAGGATAGAATATATCGATGATGATCATGTTTTTGAGCTGTTGGGTTTGGGAGATGAGCAAGACAAGGCTAGAAAAGCTGCAGGAGTAGCCACTGATATGGGAAAAGGTCCTGATCAGAACACTGAGGGTGCAGCCCTACCTGTTGATGACAGCATACCAGGGGAGAGGGTGATAGTGTATGATCCTGACAAGCCATGTATGAATATTGGATCTGTTTACCCTGACATGAAAGAATTCAGATTGGCTACAAGGCAATTTGCGATAAATGAGGAGTTCGAGTTGCACATTGAGAAGACAGACCCAAGTAGATTTATTGGCAATTGCATGGTAGAGGACTGCCCTTGGCACATAGTTGGAAGAAGACAGCCTGATCAAAAGACAGTTATGGTATTAACCTCGTACCTAACAATGGCATTTACAGTTATGCATTTGTGCAAAAAAATTTTATTGGCAGCTAATAGTTTGTTTTCATTTACAGGTTACAGTATTGATGAGTAAGCACACATGCATGTCCTGTAGTAGGAAAAGAACTACTACACCAACTTGTGCTTGGGTTGCTTCAAAGGCGGTTCGTATTCTCAGGAAGAAGGCAATGGGTACTAAAGAGTTGATGGATAAATTGGAAGATCAGTTCAAGTGCACAATTGGCTATGACACAGTGTGGAGGGGGAGACAAAAGGCTATGGCAGAGGTGTATGGAAATTGGGAGGATAGTTTTCAGCTGCTATTCAGATGGAAGGAAGAGGTTCTGAAGCGGTCACCAGGTAGTGTTGTTGAGATTGAAACAAAGGTTATTGATGGTCAGGTGACCTTTCATCGTTTTTTTGTTCACTAAGTCCTTGCATTGAAGGTTTTAAAGATGGATGTAGGCCATATCTTAGTGTAGATTCAACTGCACTTAATGGTAGGTGGAATGGGCATTTAGCTGCAGCCACAGCACTTGATGGTCACAATTGGATGTATCCCGTTGCCTATGGATTTATTGATGGTGAATCAGAAGAAAGTTGGATTTGGTTTATGAGGATGTTACATAAGGCTGTTGGAGATTTGCCTACTCTTGCTATTTGTACAGATGCATGCAAAGGGTTGGAAAATGCTGTGAAGGTTGTGTTCCCTCAAGCTGAACAAAGGGAATGCTTTAGGCATCTTATGCAAAACTATATCAAGAAGTGGGGTGGTGACACTCATTCGAAGATGTACCCAGCAGCAAGAGCATATCGACAGGAAGTGTTTTTGCTGCACATGAAGGGAATTGTGGAGGCCTCTAAGGAAGTGCTTGAGTGGCTGAATAAATGGCATAACTTGAAGTGGATGAGATGTGCCTTCAACCTAGATATAAAATGTGATTATATCACTAACAACCTAGCAGAATGTTTTAATAATTGGATCAAAGAGATAAAGGACCTTCCTGTCTGTGAGCTAGCAGACAAGCTGAGAGAAATGATAATGGTGCTTTGGGAGAAAAGGAGATGTATTAGTGAAAGGTTGACTGGGAAGATCCTACCAGGTATCATACAACAACTGAAAGCAAAGACTAGAGGATTAGGATACTTGACAGTTATGAAAAGTGATAGTGTTCAAGGCGAGATATTTAACAATACTAGTGGGTCCAAGAATGTTGTGAAGGCACACATTCACTATTGTTCGTGTCTGGAGTGGCAACACACAGGTAAGCCGTGCCATCATGCTTTGGCATTGCTAACAGCCCAACAGATTGATGTCAACCTGGAGGATTATGTTCATGAGTACTACTCCATGGAGAGATTTCAAAATGCATATAAGAGGATGATCGAGCCATTGCCTGACAAGTCACACTGGCCAGAGGTAGACCTACCTTTTGTGGTTGCAACACCACTTGTTCCGAGAGGTGTAGGAAGGCAAAGGAAGTTGAGAATCAAAAGTTTCCTTGAAGGTGGCAGTAGCAAATCTAAAGCTAAATGTGATGCTAACGATCTTTGAAAAAGTGTAAGTGCAATCAAGCCCTATGAGGGTTTTGGTGATGTTGACCACACAATTAAAGAGCTAATGAGCCTTTGAGTTTGTTGTGCAAAGCATAGAGTTATTATCACGGGTGCAAAAGATTGATTGGAGACCCCTCAACTTGTTACAAAGAAGATTGCCTATGCTACTTGAAGGAGTTTATTTATTTTATCTTTTGAATTTGAGTATAGGACAATCCGTACTATCAAGAGGGATACTAATGGTGAGTTAGGGTGGTTTCAAGTGCTCATAATCCATCTTTCCAAAACCTTAATCCTCACCCCAAGGGAAGTAACTGCAAATTTGTTTTGCCTCTGCCGATTCTTTGTTCGGAGGTTCCGAAGATTTTCTCGGAGGTTCCGACCGTACGGGCTACGATGCGAGTTTTCAAAAGTCGGAAGTTCCGAGATTTTTCTTGGAGGTTCCGAACTCCGGAATATAGCCGTTATCGTTCGGATGCGGGGGTATTTATACCCCACGGTCCTCCAACGGTTATCTTCTTCCTCCCCGGCACGAACGCCGTTCCCACTCGTTTTCTCTCACCTTGCATTCACTCCTAACCTACTCTCTTCCAAATCCTTGCCTAGCATTGATTGAGAGTGGTTTCTTGAAGTGAGTTAGTGAGCCAATCCTTTCTCTCTTGGTACTTGAGCACTTGGAAGAACCCTAGCAAGCTTGGTGGATCTATTACTCTTGGAGCCTTGCTCCTAGACGGATAGAGGTTCTTGGAAGCTCTCCAAACCGATTTGTGGAAGCTCCAAGGTGTTTGTATTACCCCTTGTGATTCTAGTGGAAAGCCTCCACCTATTACCCAAAGTGATAGGTGTGAGAGAGGAGTTGACCTTTGTGGTCCGAGCCTTTGGTGGCCTCCTCAACAACGTGGACGTAAGCAAGCCTTTGTGGCGAGCTGAACCACGGGATAAATCTTTGTCTCATGCGTGTTCTCATTTACTTACTTGTTCATGCTTGTGCTTGACTAGATCTATTAGGGTTTGCTCCCGATCTACTTTGTAGTGCCTTGCTAGCTTGTACTTTGCTTAGAAATCCTCTTGCTAGGTCCTAAGTACCTCTTAGAATTTAGTAGATCTGGTTTCCTTCAAGTTTCTAGCAGCTCTTGTTATTTGTGCTCTGTTCTAACATCTGTCGGAAGTTCTGAGTTTATTCTCGGAGGTCGCCTCGTTCGGAGGTTCCGAGAATAATCTCGGAGGTTCCGAGGTCTGACACTGTTTTCGTAGAAAAAGTTTAAATTACGTGTGCGGAGCCTATTCACCCCCCCTCTAGGCCACATTGCCTCGATCCTTTCAATTGGTATCGGAGCGAGGTTATCCTCGTAAACACCTAACCGTGTGAGGGTATGGCAAGTGATGATGACAAGCACGAAGAAGAACGAGTTTGAAGACATACCAAGCGAGGCCGAAAGTGATGCCTCGGAAGTGGGCGATACATCAACTCAAGAAAAGTTTGAAAAGCTTAAAAAGGTCGTGAAGGAAAGCTCAAAAGATGGAAGCAAGAAAAGCAAGAAAGAGAACAAGAAAAAGGAAGAAGAGGAAGAAAAGAAGAAAGAAGACGAAGACAAGCAAGAAAAGAAGAAGAGGAGAAAGAAAGAAGAGAAGAAAAGAAGAAAAAGAACACCTTCACCATTTCCATCACCATCCTCATCATCCTCATCGTCGTCCTCATCTAGTGAGAATGGAGATGATGATGATGAGTACTACGGCACAAGAATTCCCAAGCGAACAATCAAGCCAAAGTCAAAGTCTAAAGCAAAGAACGACTACAAAAGCGTATCCTTTAACTATGATTCTTTGGATGTCAAATCCAAGGATGAAGTGACTATACCCGTTGGCAAATTACCTCAATTCGATGGGACTAATTTTGCTAAATGGAAGCATATGATGAAAGCTTATTTAATTGCTTAAGCTTGGAATTGTGGAATATTGTGTGTGTAGGTTTTGAAGATCCCAAAGATTTTAGGAACCTCACTCCAATTGACCGACGCAACATTAGAAGGAATGGTCAAGCTACAAGCATACTCCTTAGTGCCTTAAATGCCCAAGAGTATAACCGTGTTAGTGGACTTGAGATTGCCAAGGAGATTTGGGACATTCTCCACATTGCACATGAGGGTGTTGACAAGGTCAAGAAATCCAAGATCAACATATTGATGGCCGAGCTTAATAGATTCACTATCTTTGATGGAGAGGGACCACAAGAGATGTTTGATAGGTTGATGGTCATTGTTGGAAAGATAAGAGGTCTAGGTGGTGATGAGCTAGATGACCACTTTGTTGTGAAGGTGATGTTGGAAGCTTTTGCACCAAGGAATCCTACTCTAGTCACCTTGATTAGAGAGAAGAAAAGATTTGAGGAACTCTCTCCAAATGATGTTCTTGGAAGAATTCTCACACATGAGCTCATGGACAAGGAAATTCAACATAGAAAGAAGATTGGGGAGTTGGAGGCTAAGTTAAACAACTTGAAGGTTAAAGAGGTGGCTCTCCACTCTCACAAGTCAAGCAAACCCTCCTCCTCATCCAAGCACACCACTTCTTCCAAGCCTCTCAAGTCAAAGTCCAAAAAGGTGGAAGTAGAGAGCTCCACAAGTGATTCAAGCGAAGATGAAGATGAAGGTTCTCATGTTGAGATTGGGGACATGGCCTTGTTCATGAAGACCTACAAGAGAGGGTTGAAGAAGCAAGGGTACAAGTTTGCCAAGAGGAAGTTTCCTAACAAGAAAAAGAGAACTTGTTACAATTGTGGAAGTACCGAGCACTTTATTGCTTGATTGTCCTAATGAGAAGAAAGAAAACGGAAATGACAAGGGTAAAGGGAGCTACAAGAAAGATCAAAAGCCACATTACAAGAGAAGACACTATGGTGGTGAAGCCCACATTGGTCATGAATGGAACTCCGGGGATGAAAGCTCTAGTGAAGAGGAAGGGAAGAAAGTTGCAACCGTGGCTATCAAGAAGCTTCCCTCCACCTCAAGATTGTTCAACAATTTGACCGATGATGAAGAGAGCACTTCCATTCATTGTCTCATGGCCAAGGGTGAGAAGGTAAAAACTGCCCCAAAACCCTTTCCTCAACCTAGTGATGAGTCGGAAATGGACTCTAGTGATGATACTAGTGATGAAGAAGCTAACCAACTTGTTCCTAAAATGGATGAGCAATCTAGGGTTTTTATGGCTAAGTTAATAGTTGAACTAGAGAAAAGCCAAGACACCATTATCTCCGATAGAAGTGAGATTGAGACTTTGCGCTTGGAAATCAACCAAGCAAAGAGTGTCATAGCTACTCTCAAGGAGGACCTTCTTGTCACTCAAGCTCAATGTAATTCTCTCAAGTTGAGGAATGAAGAGCTTGAGGAGCAATATAGCCTCATTTGGAGTAGCACCTCACATCCCTCGAAGGTAAAAGGCAACTCTAGTGCTTCTACTAGCAAGGGTTGTGATAGGTGTTATCATATTGATATTGAATCTTATGCCACTAACCTTGCTAACATGGAAGCTTTAAAGAAAGAAATTGCTAGGTTAAACTCAATCATAGCTAAAGGGTGCATGGGTGAAGAAAACAAAAGACCAAGATTCACCAAAAGGGAAGTGTTAGAAAAGAGCAAGAATCCGGGCTTTGGATATATTGAAGGTGGCAAGACAAATGAAAGAAAAATCATCAAACAAAAAGAATGCCTTGAATTCAAGAGTTCGGATTTCGTTCTCCGCGGACCCGGAGGTTCCGACCTCCAAGCCGGAGGTTCCGAGTCCGGAAGCCCCGAGCAGCCTCGGCGGTCCAACTCGGAGGTTCCGAGAAAATTCTCGGAAGTTCCGGGGACCGCAAAGACGAGGACAAAGAAAAGGAGCAAAACTCGAAGGAAGCATGTTTCCCGGTGGCCTCTAACACTTGTATGCGAGGTTGAAAATCATCCAATGGTGCCTAGAAGAAACTTGAGTCCCAACAAAAGCAAAGCCCATGCATCTAGAGACATACATCCTAGCTATGTGTTGAGACGCAACAATGTTGGTAAAGTTGTTGCCACGTATGTTGGAAATGAGTCCAACATATATGTGAAAAGATCTATGTGGGTTCCAAAAGTTTTGGTTACTAACGTGGAAGGCCCCAAGTCAAATTGGGGACCTAAAAGAAGGAACTAAATTGTTTTGTAGGCATACTCCTCCGGTGGATCAAGTTGGGTGCTTGATAGCGGATGTACACATCATATGACCGGAGAAAAGAGTATGTTCTCATCCTATCTCCATTTGGAAGGACCAAGGGAAACCATTGCATATGGAGGGGATACTAAAGGAGAAGTCATCGGTGTAGGTGATATTCCTATATCTCAAAATTACTCAATTACAAATGTTCTTCATGTTGATCCGTTGGGTTACAATCTATTATCGGTTTCACAACTTAGTGAGATTGGTTTTGATTGCCACTTCACGGATAAGGATGTGTCCATCATAAAAAGGGGAGGATTCCTCTATTGTCCTCACGGGTCGCTTGAGGGGGAGGCTTTACCTAGTTGATCTCAACAAAAGTAAAGTTTCTCCCAAGACTTGTCTAGTGGCAAAATCTAGCATGGGTTGGCTTTGGCATCGCCATCTAGCCCATGTTGGCATGAGGAACTTGGCCAAACTTTTGAAAGATGAACACATCCTTGGACTAACAAATGTACATTTTGAGAAAGATAGGATTTGCAAAGCATGCCAAGCCGGAAAGCAAGTAGGAGCACCTCACCCACCAAATAGCATCCTCACTACTTCAAGCCCATTGGAGCTCATCCACATGGATCTATTTGGACCGGTGGCCTACATAAGCATTGGTGGTAACAAATATGGCTTGGTTATTGTTGATGATTATTCTCGCTTCACGTGGGTGTTCTTTGTGTTTGACAAGAGTGAAGTGCAAGGAAAGGTGAAGACCTTCATTAGAAGAGCACAAAGGGAATTCGGGCTACCAATCAAGAAAGTGAGAAGTGATAATGGCTCGGAGTTCGGAACACCTATGTTGAAGAATTTCTTGATGAAGAGGGCATCAAGCATGAATTTTCAGCACCCTATACCCCTCAACAAAATGGGGTGGTTGAGAGAAAGAATAGAACTCTTATCGAGATGGCAAGAACCATGTTGGATGAGTACAATACTCAAGACATCTTTTGGGCCGAAGCTATTAACACGGCTCGCCATGCAATCAACCGCCTCTATCTTCACAAGTTTCACAAGAAGACCTCCTATGAGCTTATTACCGGTAAAAAGCCCAAGGTGTCTTACTTTAGAGTATTTGGGTGCAAATGTTTCATTCTAAACAAGAGGCCCCGAACCTCTAAGTTTGCACCAAAGGTTGACGAAGGATTTCTTCTTGGTTATGGTCCAAATGAGCATGCTTATCGAGTCTTCAATCTAACCACCGGGAGGATTGAAGTCACGGTAGATTTGACCTTTGATGAATCTAATGGCTCTCAAGTGGAGCAAGTTGATTTGAATGTTGTAGGTAAAGAGAAGCCATCTTGTGAAGCAATCAAGCAAATGGCCATAGGTGATGTTAGACCGGTTGAGGCACAAGAGGAAGATGAAAACCAAGCACAAGCCTCAACACCACTCGAAGGGCCGAAGCCACCGGTTCGGGAGCGGTGCGGACTTCGGAGGTTCCGAGAATTTCTTCGGAGGTTCCGGAACCGACACTTTGGAATCCAAACTCCGAGAAATTCTCCGGAGGTTCCGGGTCCGGAAGTTCAACACAACAAGACACCCCGAACCGACAGAGACCGATCGGCAAGGGGATGTCCAAGGAAGTACATCCGAGCCCCAAGCCGATGAAGATGATGAAGATCAACCTCTACACCAACCTCTTGGACCATCACATCCTCGTGTACATCAAGTCATTCAACGGGATCATCCCGTTGACAATATTCTTGGGAGCATAAGCGAGAGGGGTAACAACGCGTTCTCGTCTTAAGAATTTTTGTGCATTTTACTCGTTTGTTTCCTCTCTTGAACCAACCAAGGTAGAGCAAGCTCTCGAGGATCCGGATTGGGTGATGGCTATGCAAGAGGAGTTGAACAACTTTGAAAGAAACCAAGTGTGGGAGTTGGTAGAGAGACCAAATACAAACATCATTGGCACCAAATGGGTCTTTCGGAACAAGCAAGATGAGTTTGGCGTTGTGACTAGGAACAAAGCAAGATTGGTTGCTCAAGGATACACCCAAGTTGAAGGGCTAGACTTTGGAGAAACATATGCACCGGTAGCAAGACTTGAAGCAATTCGGTTTCTACTAGCTTTCGCTGCCCATCATGACTTCAAGCTCTATCAAATGGATGTTAAAAGTGCATTTCTCAATGGACCACTCTCCGAAGAAGTATATGTTAAGCAACCACCGGGTTTTGAAGATCCCAAGCGTCCTAATCATGTCTACAAACTCCATAAGGCGCTCTATGGGCTAAAGCAAGCACCAAGAGCATGGTATGAATGCCTTAAGGATTTCTTGCTTAAGCAAGGCTTTGAGATAGGCAAAGCCGATGCTACTCTCTTTACTAGAAAAGTTGATGGTCATATTTTTGTGTGCCAAATATATGTCGATGACATAATATTTGGTAGTACTAATGAAACTTTTTGTGAAGAGTTTAGTAGGGTGATGACAAAGAGGTTTGAAATGTCCATGATGGGTGAGCTCAAGTTCTTTCTTGGATTTCAAATCAAACAAGCTAAAGAAGGGACGTTTATATGTCAAACTAAGTATACAAGGGACATGTTAAAGAAATTTGACATGGACAAGGCAAAGCCCATCAAGACTCCAATGCCTACCAATGGACACATGGACCTCAATGAAGAAGGGAAATCCGTGGATCAAAAGGTATATCGCTCCATGATCGGCTCTCTTCTTTACTTATGTGCATCTAGGCCGGATATTATGCTTAGTGTGTGCATGTGTGCTAGATTTCAAGCTAACCCGAAAGAGTGCCATCTCATGGCCGTAAAGAGAATCTTGAGATATCTAGTGCATACCCCTAACCTTGGCTTGTGGTATCCTAAGGGCTCCACTTTCGATCTACTTGGCTATTCGGATTCCGATTATGCCGGTTGTAAAGTAGATAGAAAGAGTACATCGGGGACTTGCCAATTCCTTGGTAGGTCTCTAGTGTCTTGGAGTTCTAAAAAGCAAAACTCGGTAGCCCTTTCCACCGCCGAGGCCGAGTATGTTGCGCGGCGGCGCATGTTGTGCTCAACTACTTTGGATGAAGCAAACCCTAAAAGATTACGGATGTCACTTCTCCCATATCCCACTTTTGTGTGACAATGAAAGTGCCATAAAGCTTGCAAACAACCCCGTAAGCCATTCTCGCACAAAACATATAGACATCCGTCATCACTTCTTGAGAGACCACGAAGCCAAAGGAGATATCGTTTTAAGTCATGTGAGCACCGACAAGCAACTAGCCGATATCTTCACTAAACCTCTCGATGAGTCAAGGTTTTGTAGTTTAAGGAATGAACTAAATATTCTTGATTCTCGTTGTGTGGTTTGATCTCTAGCATGCCATATTTGTTTGCTTCAATCTGTTAGTTTCCTCTGAAAATTTTGTTTGAAAAATGTGTGTGAAAACTCTATCTTAAAGGTTTTTCAAAATCTATTTTCCTTATCCCTAACTTGTCTTAAGTGGCTATAGTTGTGTGTGTGATTGCTTGTTTTCTAGCCACTTGAGTCAAGGGTACCATGACCTAAGAATCTCAGTTGATAGAAAGTTCAAAATCTCAAAAGGAGTAGAAGCTAGCTGTCTCTGGAATTTAATTTTTTCGGAAGCTCCGAGAAAATCTTTGGAGGCTCCGGGCCTCAGAAGTTCTGAGAAAATCTTCGGAAGCTCCAATCTTTACAGACTTAGCGCTCAGTCTCAACCGAAGGGGAGTTAAAGGGAATAAAGAATCTTCGAAGGATATTCCTTTACCTAGGGTAAACCAGTCTTCCCTTTCACCACGGTCAAACACTCAGATCTACTTTCACCGCTCCCTCTTCTCTCTCCCGACGCGAAACCGCAACACCCATCCATCTCCACCGCCTCACCGCCGCCGTTTCCCTCGCCGCCGGTGACCATACCGCTTGCGGGCTACCCGTGCCAAGCCGAACCGCCTCCTCCGTTCGTGGGTCGTCGCCGGAGGGTGCCAAGGAAGGGTTCGCTCGGTTCCTGTTCGGAGAAGAAGAAGAAGGCTCAAATCCGCACCCGTTCCTGTTGATTCCCTGGCGTGTACAAGCTTTGAAGATCTTCATCTTCCTTCTCCTTGATCCCAATCAAGGTAATCAGACGCCGTATCCTAACCCTAACCCTAATTCCTAGATCTACATCTTTGTTAGGGTTCTAAATCTTGGAATTTGTAGACTCGTTGCCTATCTATCACGTTCCCGAATGCCCGTGTTGCAAGTAAAGCTAGGTTTAGTTGAAAGTTGAATCAAATGTGAGAATGCAAGAAGGTTGACAGAGGCTCGGAGGTTCCGAGAAAATTCTCGGAGGTTCCGAACCCCGTAACCCACCGTAAGGCGACCTTGATTCAAAGTTCCACCGAACTTCACTTCACGTAACATCCTTTTTCACTTGTCCTAGCTAAATTGAGTCATGCTTGCTTTATTGATCAAAATTCAGTTGAAAGTTGAATCAACAGGACTGTCCTCTGTCAGTACACTGACTTCGGAGGTTCTGAGAATTTTTCCGGAGGCTCCAACCCTTGGAGGTTCCGGAAACTTTCTCGGAGGTTCCGATGTCTGTACTAACAAGTGACAGTCTGTGATTCAAAATTCCACTGAAAAGAAATCAATTGAACATCATGCTAGTCTTGTTCCTCTATCCTTATCGATCCCGATCCCACTCTTATCTGCGTTGCTCACTTGTCTCTCTAACGGATGTCCGGCACTCCGTGGACAAGACATACACCAAGAGGCGAGAGGCCTCCTTTTGAGACACCCGCCGGTGAGAGGGCTTTCAAGTTAGCGAAGAAGAGCGACGGCGAGGGGCGGTGGCGGCGAGAGGAAAGGCCACTCCTAGGAGGGGCGAGAGGTGGCGGTTGTCGGGAGGCGGAGGCTGCGGGTCTACCGCCCATGTGGATGACAATGGAGGGACCGAAGGCAAGACCATTCCTATAGAGCTAGAAGATGACATGCCCCTAGGAGAGATAGACTCAACCTATCTCAAGTACCACAAGGGGCCGCTCAAAAGGCATCCTCCAACCAAGTATGACAACTCGTGTATATTGAGCACACCAACTATGATGGAGCGAGGATTCTTGGTTAAGAAAGCCAGAGAAGAAAATCCCTATGTGAACCCCAAGATGGCAGCTATTGATTACATATTTTGGTCGGTCTTCCACTTCAAGTTCTATGAAACTGTCCTCAACACCAAGATGAAGCTAATCAAGATGAAGTGGATAGATTTCACCCATCCGGAGGCAAGGCAGAGGAACTCTGTCAAGGAGGAGGTGCTGGATTTGGTTGACAAATATAGGATGAGGGACATCATGAGCTTCAAATATGATTGGAACATAGAGGTTTTAGCTCAGTTTCATGCTACATTCTTCCATGAAGACAACAAGGAGACCATCCACTGGATGACAGAAGGAGTGCATTACAAAATAGATTTCCTCACTTTTGCTAGGTTGTTTGGGTTCAGCAAGGAGGACAGGGAGGCTGATATTATTCATTTTGAAGCCCACATGAACCCCAATAAAATTGCTGCAGCTTATGAGTATGAGGAGCTGGCTGATGGCTCCACCACTGCTCTGAAATCAGTGTTTTATGTGCTCAATAATATGTTCAGGGAAACCATATACCCAAAAGGGGGCAGTGACTCAACAAGTCTTAGGAGGTTTGCACCAAACCTGCTGGCTAGGTCGCTTTGCCGGAGCTAGGCCATTCTCGCGTGAGCGATTCATTTGGTACAACCTGGTAGAAGTGACAGAGAGTGGGAAGTGCAACCTGCCCTATGCTCCTTACCTTATGTACATGATAGAGATGGTTTCGGGGGTCGGCTACAAGAAAGATGTTGAGCATGCTTCCTACCAAGTAAAGCGGTGGCGGCATCGAAGAAGCAAGACATTGTGGAGGAGCACATCCTTAAGAAGGCCGGCACCAAGCCATCCGGATCCGGTCCGGAACAGTAGGAGAAGAAGGATCCAACAAGGCTCCCATGCCCGCCGGTCCGCACAAGGCGAGAGGGATGGTTAGGGACACACGGAGGTATGCAGATGGACTTCCCATCGGCCTTTTGAGCTCGGGGAAGACATGAACGGATTGCTGAAGCACCCGGGGGCCGTCCTTCGATGCCATGCACCATCCTCCTCCTCTCTTCCCCGATTTTCCGCAGTACACTACCGGTGAGGATGAGGGTGAGCAGGAGCCCGCTACTCCCATGGCCGAGGATACTCCCCGCCGCCCACTTTGCTTTGCAGATGAAGAAGATGAAGAACCTCTTGGTGCTAAAATGGCCAGCCGAGGAAAGAGGTCGCCGGCAAGGTGCAATGGGGTCCTCATGCGGTGCAAGACTCGGGAGAAAGGCCACCGCCGGGAAGGCCCGTCGGAAGACCCATAGATCCGTCCTCATCCGGTTCGACCGGGCTCGACAAGACCGTACCCTGAAGCGAGAAGATGAGGACTCGACTTCGGTGATGAGGAGTGACTTCCCTAGGTTACGTTCTCACTTCCTCTCTTCTTTTCTTTCCTTTTTGTTAAATTGTTGACAAAGGGGGAGAGATGAAGATTGAGAAGCATATGAAGACACGGAGCTCCTTCGGTGGCCTGCTAACCACGGAAATTCTTTTGTTCTTTTGGTGAGATGAGAGTGCTACCTTCTCTCATAAACTCCCGTTGGTAAATTGGTGAACCGCTCGTAAAACTTTTAGCTTGCCTCTGTTGGCAAGCGGTGTTCGGTCATGGTTGTATGGGATTTGCAAAACTTTAAAACCTTGTGATGGATGTAATAGGGCTAGATGTGTTGAATGCCGTTATCCTTATCTAGCTGCTATTTTTACGGTCTTATCCGTTGTTTTGCCTGTGTGTTATTATCTGTTGGAGTATCTGTTGCAGACCTCGGAAGTTCTGAGAATTTTTCCGGAGGCTCCAACCCCTGGAGGTTCCGGAAACTTTCTCGGAGGTTCCGAACTCTGCTAACAGATAGCTCTCTGAATGTTTTCACATGGCATATGCATCACGTATTATCTACTACACTTCTTTTGCACCCCTCGATGACTTGAGTACAACTTTCTTGTCACTTTTACTCACAATGTATGCAATTTAATTGTCGGTTATGACATTTTTCCTATTCAAAAGGTACATGCATACATTGAGGGGGAGACTTGTACTCAAATCATCAAAAGCTCAATCTTTCAAATTAAATTGTAAACTTTAATTGAGTTGTCAACATTTACCAAAAAGGGGGAGATTGTAAGTGCAATCAAGCCCTATGAGGGTTTTGGTGATGTTGACCACACAATTAAAGAGCTAATGAGCCTTTGAGTTTGTTGTGCAGCATAGAGTTATTATCACAGGTGCAAAAGATTGATTGGAGACCCCTCAACTTGTTACAAAGAAGGTTGCCTATGCTACTTGAAGGAGTTTATTTATTTTATCTTTTGAATTTGAGTATAGGACAATCCGTACTATCAAGAGGGATACTAATGGTGAGTTAGGGTGGTTTCAAGTGCTCATAATCCATCTTTCCAAAACCTTAATCCTCACCCCAAGGGAAGTAACTGCAGTACTGTTTTGCCTCTGTCGATTCGTCGTTCGGAGGTTCCGAAGATTTTCTCGGAGGTTCCGACCGTACGGCTACGATACCGCGAGTTTTCAAAAGTCGGAAGTTCCGAGATTTTTCTCGGAGGTTCCGAACTCCGGAATATAGCCGTTATCGTTCGGATGCGGGGGTATTTATACCCCACGGTCCTCCAATTGTTATCTTCTTCCTCCCCCGGCACGGAACGCCGTTCCCATCGTTTTCTCTCACCTTGCATTCACTCCTAACCTACTCTTTTCAAATCCTTGCCTAGCATTGATTGAGAGTGGTTTCTTGAAGTGAGTTAGTGAGCCAATCCTTTCTCTCTTGGTACTTGAGCACTTGGAAGAACCCTAGCAAGCTTGGTGGATCTATTACTCTTGGAGCCTTGCTCCTAGACGGATAGAGGTTCTTGGAAGCTCTCCAAACCGATTTGTGGAAGCTCCAAGGTGTTTGTATTACCCCTTGTGATTCTAGTGGAAAGCCTCCACCTATTACCCAAAGTGATAGGTGTGAGAGAGGAGTTGACCTTTGTGGTCCGAGCCTTTGGTGGCCTCCTCAACAACGTGGACGTAAGCAAGCCTTTGTGGCAAGCTGAACCACGGGATAAATCTTTGTCTCATGCGTGTTCTCATTTACTTACTTGTTCATGCTTGTGCTTGACTAGATCTATTAGGGTTTGCTCCCGATCTACTTTGTAGTGCCTTGCTAGCTTGTACTTTGCTTAGAAATCCTCTTGCTAGGTCCTAAGTACCTCTTAGAATTTAGTAGATCTGGTTTCCTTCAAGTTTCTAGCAGCTCTTGTTATTTGTGCTCTGTTCTAACATCTGTCGGAAGTTCTGAGTTTATTCTCGGAGGCTGCCTCGTTCGGAGGTTCCGAGAATAATCTCGGAGGTTCCGAGGTCTGACACTGTTTTCGCAGAAAAAGTTTAAATTCGTGTGCGGAGCCTATTCACCCCCCCTCTAGGCCACATTGCCTCGATCCTTTCAAAAAGCGCTCGACAAGGGGGGCAAACAGACCATTAGAGGCAAAAGGAAGTGTGCAAGATGTGGAGAGTTGGGCCATGGTGAATCCAACTATAAATGTGCGTTGAATGGAACAAAGAAAAGGAAGAGAAAACCTAGGAAGAATACTACAAAGGCTAAAAATAAACCAACTGAGAAAGCCGCCAGGGAGACAATATTGGAGAACAGTCCTGGTAGGGTGACTAGAAGGTAAGAAAGAAAAATAATAATAATTGCAACTAAAATAACTAAAATGGTTATGTTGCTCATGATGGGTCTTTTTTTTGCAGTCGACTTGCTATGCTGTTGGGAGAAGGCTCAAGTTCCCAGCCTTCAGCAATCTCCAAGGAAGCCTCACCCACCAGCAAAATGCAGAAGAAAACGCCTCCAAGGAAGCTTGCACCTAAAAGGCTAAAGATCAATTGAGTTGTGACTTCCAAATTTATTTATCTTTGAAGTTTGGGTGTGTAACAGAGATCTTGATCTTGATGAGGGAGGTAAACCGGTTGATCTTAAGCTTTATAGGTCCATGATTGGTAGTTTGCTTTATCTTACTGCATCTAGGCCCGATATCATGTTTAGTGTATGGATGTGTGCTAGATTTCAAGCCTCTCCTAAAGAATGTCATTTGACCGCCGTAAAGCGGATCTTGAGATATTTGAAGTATTCTCCTAACATCGGTCTTTGGTATCCAAAGGGTGCTCAATTTGAGTTAGTAGGCTTTTCGGACTCGGATTATGCTAGTTGCAAAGTTGATAGGAAGAGCACTTCCGGAGGTTGCCAATTGCTTGGACGGTCACTTGTTTCTTGGTCATCTAAGAAGCAAAATTCCGTGGCTCTTTCAACCGCCCAAGCGGAATATATCTCGGCGGGGAGTTGTTGTGCTCAATTGCTATGGATGAAGCAAACACTTCTTGATTATGGTGTAAAATTCAAGGAAATTTCTCTCTTATGTGACAATGAAAGTGCTATCAAGATTGCAAACAATCCGGTTCAACATTCTAGAACCAAGCATATTGACATCCGGCACCATTTTCTTAGAGATCATGTGAGTAAAGGAGATATCAAGATTGATGGAGTAAGCACGGATGATCAATTGGCGGAAATTTTTACCAAGCCTTTGGATGAGTCTCGGTTTTGCAAATTGAGAAATGAGTTAAATGTGATTGACATCTCAAATGTGGCTTGAGAACTAGCACATGTGTTTATCCATATGCTTTTGTCTATCTCTCTTATTTATTTCTAGCTCATCTCTTGCTTTTATTCTTATTTTTCTTATGAAGCTTGCCTTTTGCATATTCTTTTCTAGCATTACTCGGTTCATTGCATCATTCAATATTTTTTCCTTCATTAATTTTGAGCAATGATCCCAAAAGATATCCTTGAAAATCTCTTTCTCGAGTTATAACACGCTGAATTTAAAAAGGGAGGTCGACCGTCCGCAAGCAACGGTGGTGGACCGTCCGGCTGCTCCTGGCGGACTGTCCGCCAGGGCAGCGCGGACCGTCCGCGTGGCTCGTGGGAAGGAAGTGCATCTCTGGTCGTTCTGGAAGTAATAACGGACAGTCCGCGCCTGGGGTCCGGACCGTCCGCGCGCCTAGCGGACTGTCCGCGGGGTGTCGCGGACCGTCCTCCCGTGCCGCGCGCGGGTAGGACCCAGGCCGCGGGATGTAGTGAAGCAGCCATCCTTCTCCTTCCCCAACCCGACCCTCTCCTCTTCTTTCTCTCCTTTCTTGTTCCCACTCAAAGAAAAGGGCTCCCTCTTAGGGATTTCGTTTGGGGTACTCCTCGGACCGCCCGAGCACATCCCCGGACTCTCCGCGAGGTTCTCCACCATGTCATCCGGGTATTTTTTCGTATCTCTCATTCTATCTCTCGGATTTTGAGCAAAGAGGTGGTTAGGGTTTTGATGTGTGATCTAAAATTCGTGCATGATTTCAAGTTTTTGGCTTGGTGAATGTGTTTGGGATATCAATGTGATGTTGTGGCAAAATTTTGGTAAAGAAATTTTGGTTTTTGATCAAGTTATGAGGTTGGAAAGAATTGGACCCCTTGTTCATGGGCGCCCGCCGTCCGGACGGGCGGACCGTCCGCCGCCTCGCGCGGACGGTCCGCGCGGCCCCGGCAGCGGCTCCCATGTCCAGTGGCTTCTCGAATGGGGTTTCATGATCAATTGAAATTGCTTCCTAATGTTAATACTCATTGAAATATATGGCTTTTGACAGTGCTCGCAAGGCTATAGCTTCACTCACTAGAAAGGTGACCAAAAAGGGCACATCAAGAAGAAGGGCAAGGATGTTGGGACATCGAAGAGGCGAAGAAAAGATGATACCTCTGAGGAAGAAGAGGAACCCGACAACCCAAATGACAGCGACTTTGATCCGGCTGATGAAGCGACAAGTGCCTCATTCATGATGGATGAAGATGAGATAAGTCAAGGGGGAGGTAACAATGTTGAAATCATTGATGTGGTTAATTACACAGCTCCTAGAAGGCAGTGGACACAAAGAGAGTTTGCTATTGCTCAAAATGAAAATGCTTATAATCAACCCCGCGACACCCACAATTTATTCTTCCACACTCTTGTGCAAGAACAAGCATTTTCGGTAGTTTGATGGAGTGCACAGTTTTTTCTCATCAAAGGGTTGATTTTGATTATCTTGAGTCTAAACCTGTCCTTGCTGGAGTGGCAACGAAATTTGAGAATTTGGGGTTAAAACCATTTCTTCAGCATAGATGTGACTGGAATGATACAATAGTTAGACAATTCTATGCAACTTATGAAATGGATTTCATAGGGAAGAAAATGAGATGGATGACTGGTAAAAGTGAGTATGAGGCCACATTTGCAGAATTTGCGGCTGCTAATCATATTAATTATGAGTATTTTAGCGAGGGTGTTGATGTTTATAACGAGGATATTCTTGAAGATACAGCTGTATTCTATGAGCCTGGCACCCCTAATTCAACTATAATGAACTGCCTATCAGCAGGACTTAGACACCATCCGGCTGCCATCAACAACATCATTAGGCACACTTTTATGCCTAAAAGTGGTAATAAGGATAAAGTTCGGGAACATTATTGGAATGTGAATGATTATGTTATGAATGGAACTAGATTTAATGTTGTGAAGCTTATTCTTGATCAAATGATTTGCAAGAAGCGTCTTGTTCGAGATAGTATTTATTTTGCTCCCTATATTATGTCATTGATCAAGATCAAGATGGGGTTCAATGGGTTATGTGATGTGAACATGAACTTTATCGTCCATTTTACAATGATAAAGCCTTTTTGAACAAGCCATTGACACCCTATGGACAGGAAGCAGAGGCTCACAATGTTGCAGAAAATATTGAGGCTCATGGTGGTGATGATGAAAATGCAAATGTTGGCAACATGGGCAATGTTAATGTTGATGAGGGTGCTTATGCTATGCCTCCTCCTCCTCCAGTTCCTCCCATGCAGCCACAGTGGGAGCCTCCCGCCGGATATTTTGATTCCTATTTTGCTAATATTCAACGATCAATGAACTCTCGGTTTCGGCAAATGCGATCGGGGTTTCAATCTCACTTTGAGGCATATGGACAACAGATGACCGATACTTTTCGACTATGCGGCGGAATTTTCAAGATCGATTGATACTAGTCTGGATACCTTTGGTCATCATGTCTATAATACTATGCATGACCCCATGATGCAGCGGTTGGGTGATATGCAAACTGATCTTCAGAATGACCTCAGTGCCCTCAATGATAAATTCTCTCAGATGTCCACCTCAGAGCAGTATCAGCAGCTACACGATCAGCAGACTCAGCTTCAGCACGATGTCCATGCCCTGAACACAGCTTTTGGAGACTTTAGAGATCATTTTTATCATTACTATCCAGCTCCTGCTCTGCCACCACAGTTCTGTCCCCCTCCACCATTCTATCCTCCGCCGCCGCCTCCGGATGACTAGGCCCTTTTGGTATTTGATGCCAAAGGGGGAGAGAGATTTGGAGGAGTGTGTGATCTTTAGGGGGAGCTCACTTTGCTTGCATGAATTTGGAACTCTCTTGCATTGCATCTACATGTTTAATTTCGGTTTTGCATGAACTTCGTTTGGCTTGTAATAATTTTGTGAGACTTACGTTTTGGTGTGTGATGTGATTGAGAACTAGAACTTGTGGCTATCTTGTGATGTTTTATAATTATGATCTTGTTTTGTTTAACTTATGGCTTGTTCTAGTTCCCGTAGTAGTTTTTGAAGCTAACCCTTCCTTAATCTCTTTGGATATATATATGTGGTTGTTGCCTTGATCTCCATTTTGTAGGGAAACTCCGTCAAAATTTATTATGTTTATGCATATGTGTAAAAATCAAATGGAAATTACATGCACATATGTAGGGGGAGTTCTCTCTATATTCTTGTTTTGGAGACATTCACTCTATCTATTTATTGAATTTATTTGAAAAGAGTAAGTGATTCCAAAACACAAAACCTTTCTTATATCACTCCTTTAAATGGTTGTCATCAATTACCAAAAAGGGGGAGATTGAAGGCATCTAGGCCCCTAATTCGTGTTTTGGTAATTAATGACAATCATTATGGACTAACAATTTTATTTGAGTTATAAGAATAGGTTAGTCCGGTGAAATGATGAGATCATGTGGTGTACATGAGAAGGTCTTGGATGACTTGTGTTGGAAAGGGCTCAAGGCAAAGGTAAAAGATAGGGTTTTGCTTTTACCGGTCATAAGGTGATTAGAGGATGTTATATGACCGGGTTAATAGGATAGATAGCCGTACTATCAAGAGGGATCAATTTCATTGGCTTGACTTTCCAGAGTGCCACTTGGATCAAAAATTTGCATGCATTGCATTTAGATGAGTGGCGGTTTCTCTTGGTAAAAGGGTTTCATTGAAAATCATAAGAAAAACAAGTTTTCAGGTATCTGGCGGACAGTCCGGGCCCTTCGGGCGGACGATCCGTGGGTTGTTGGTTTTTATTTAATACCTGAATTTTTGGCAAAAGATTTCGAGAAATTGCGCTTCCGGGCGGACGGTCCGCAGGGACCAGGCGGACGGTCCGCAGAGACCAGGCAGACGGTCTGCGAGGTGTTGCAGACGGTCAATTATTCGTAACAGAATGAGGTGCTCGCTCGGTGGACGGGGCGGGACGGTCCGCGGCCCGCCCGCGGACGGTCCGCGGGGCCCGGGCGGACGGTCCGCGTGGCCCAGGCGGACGGTCCGCGTGGCCCAGGCGGACGGTCCGCCCGGCCCATCGGGCAGCCGCCCCAGCCGTTGACTTCGCGATTTTACCGTTGGAATTCAAACGCGGACAGTCCGCGAGGGCATCGCGGACAGTCCGCGAGGCACGCGTTTTGTTCCTAACGGCTAGTAACGGGAAGGGGGAGTATTTATACTCCAAGCCCGGGGTTGGAGAGTCTCTCTTGGCACTTTGAAAGGTTCATACTCCATTGTAGAGCTCTCCCTCTCCTCTCTCTCACTCACTTGACTTAGTGATGGTATTCTTTGTGAGATTGAGAGTTTCTAGTGCATTGCATCAAAGTTTTGATCTTTGTGGCACTAGGGAATCATCAAGCAAGTGGTTGATTTGTTACTCTTGGAAGTTGCCGCTTCCTAGACGGCTTGGTGGTGGAAGAATCCGTTGAAGCTCGCAAGAAGATTGTGCGTGGCTCCGGATTTTGTGTTGTGAGAGGTATTGTGCTCACCTCACCGGAGCGGTAAAGAGCAACTCTAGTGGAATCGAGGTGTGGAGTGGTTCTCTTGTTCTAACCGGCTTAAGATCAAGCAGTGTCTTGATAGAGGAGCAGTTGAACATTGAATCCACCTCAACGTGGATTAGGGGTGACTGGCAAGTCATCGATACCACGGGATAAAATTCGTCTCTTGTGGTTGGTTATCTCTTCCCACAATTTCCTTTCAAGCACTTTACTTTGAGCATTCTATTTCTAGAGGTTGTTGTTTATCTTGTCACCCTAGGCCGCAAAACCCCCAACATAGGAATAGAGTAGGTAGAGATTTATTTCTCCTTGTGGTTCTAATTAAATTTCTCTAGTGTTGTGGTTTTAGTTTTTAAACCGCCTATTCACCCCCCTCTAGTCGGTATCCTAGATCCTACAGGGGCCGGCCGCACCCTCGAACCCTTCCCTCGTGAATCTGCAGGGTCAAAACATGACGTCAGCCCGTGGGAACGCCATCCCCGCCCCTGTGGCACCACGCCAGGCACTGCTGCAACAACTCCGGCGCTGTTGAGCACGCGGGGACGGGACGCCGCCACGCCTGCCACTATACCCCGTACGGATCGCCGTCAACAGCTTCCTCGAGCCCGCCTGAGGACGCTACAGCCAACCACTAGGCCTTCACCCTCGAAGCCGCCCCTGTTCAAGTACGGAGCGCGCCACGACGACAAGACCGGAGCAAGAGCCGCCAGGACAGCCGCCGACTCCCCGGTGCTGCACGCCATACCCCCACCTGTAGCTAAACAGTGCAGCATGCCTGTAAATCGTCCTCTCCTTGGTCTATAAAAGGAAGGCGATGCCCCTCGCCGCAGGGACATCGACACACGAACATTCGAAACCACAACACACACACGCTCCTCAATTCTCCCACAACATCAGAACTCGCTTCAATCACTCCCCTTGGGACTTGGAGGCCACGCCTCCTCTCCCGCCTTGCTTGTAGCCGCCCCACTACAGGCACCCCGGTGTGAAGCAATACAGTGCCTCGAGCACGCCTCTGCTGGACGTACGGCCCCGGCCGGAACCAGGATAAATCGAGTGTCTCCAGTTGCTTAGCACCGACCATCGAGGGACAGACCTTGGCGCTTACTACTAGTTAGTGTCGAGACTACATTCCGCACCGACAAGAAGGAACCTGTTCAAGCAACTATTGAAGTTGTGGCCAAGGAGAAGGACAAGGATTTTTTTTCTGAGGATGAGGGTGACGATTTGAGTGAAGATGGGAGTGAGGTGGAGATTGAGTCTAGGTCTGAATTAGAGTCTGACCAAGAGGTGGTTGAGGAAATTTCACATCTGGAATATGATAAAGAAGATCCTCCAATGATTGTTGGATCCACATATCCAAATATGACTGAGTTTAAGCTGGCACTGCAAACACATGCAATCAAACATGAGTTTGATTTTAACACAAAGAAGAGTGCACCATATAGATTCACGGCATATTGTTCAAAAAAAAGATGAAGATGGCTACAAATGGAGGCTGCATGCATCCATAAAAGATGATTTATGCACTGTAGTGGTAATTTCTTTTGTTGATTTCTTGTCTTTTCCTTTGCTGATTTATTGTCTTTTGTTTTGCATTAGCTAATGATTAATGTTCATATTTTGCAGGTGAAGAAGAACGAAAGTCCTCATTCTTGCTTAGTACAAGAAGGAAGAAGAAGGTGAAGAATGCCACTAAGCATTGGGTATGTTCTAAAGTGAAGGATTGGCTCATTGCTGATGGTAGTCTTCGTGCAAGGGATCTGCAGAAGAAGATCAAAGAACACTACAAGGTGAGTGTTCACTACAAGAGGGTGTGGATGGGTAAAGAGCTAGCATTCAGGCAAATTTATGGTGATTGGGACAGCAGTTTTAACAATTTGTTTCAGTTTAATCCCAGCTATGACTGACAAACGCATTGGCCAAAGTCTAATCATGGATTGTTCATGCAGCCACCTCTATTGAAACCAACAGCCGGTAGGCCTAAAACTGAGAGGTATAAAGGCTGCAGCGAGAAAACAAAAACAAAAGGGAAACATCTGTGTCTCATATATTTAGAGTATGGGCATCATTGGCCCACCTGCAAGAAGGGTAACCCAGATGATATTGCTGCTTTTAAGGCTATGAGGTAGTAAAATTCTGCTATTTCAGTCATCTTTTTTCTTTGGACAGCAAGCATTATGTATGCTAACTACATTGTTATCTTTTATTATGTAGAGGTCCACCAAAGAAGAAGGCAAAGAAAACTGCGGAGTCATTTATTGTGCCTTTCGAGGATGATGCACCAGCAGCCCGCATGTCTTTTCCACCACCAAGGTTAGCTGACCTTATTCTCATGATTTCTACTATCAGTCATTAATTGTCTTTCTTTTCCCAATTTGGTAGCAGTAGCTTGGAAATCACTAGCAAGCCTCAGGAAAAAGATAAGCAGTCCAGTTCTAGCGCTCTACCATCCAAAAGGTAGGATTCTCAATTTATTCCATATTTGACTATATTTGAAGTATCTTACATTTTATAATGCCTTCAGTTCTCAAATTTGCAGCTTGCAGACAACATGCAAGAGAAAGGAAAAAAATTGCAACTCCAATTCTGGATCAAAAAGGTTAAAATTGGTTGTTGTATATATTTGCTATACACATATCAACAAATGACATCATTTTTTATTTGCTTGCAGTGTACAGATCAAGATCCGATTCAAATCAACCTGAGCCCCTCTCCATTGAGTTGCCACAGGTCGATGACCCTCCTGTCAAGCAAAAGACTAAAAGGAAGGAGCCTACTAAAAAGCATACAACCATTCCCATGGCGCCACTTGACAGCCCTGCAATGGGCACAAGAAGCAAAAGGATGGATTCTGGTAGCCCCGCAATGAGCACAAGGAGCAAAAGAAGGCTGAGCTTATGAGTGAACTTTGTCTCTCTTTATGTATATGTGAAACTTGCTATCACTGTGTGAACTTGATTTATGTGTGAACCTATTGTAAGCTGTTTGTGAACCTTGTTCTAAACTGCTTGTGAACCATGTTGTAAGCTGGTTGTGAACTTATTTTGAGATCTCACTTATTTCATGTGTGAACCTATTGTATGATATTTGTGAATCTTATTGTAAGCAGTTTGTGAACTTATGTGCTTAGCTCAAATTTGCCTCATGTATTTTTAGTTCGGCTACTGTACGTGTCAAATTTGCATGCTCAACACTTTTATGATATTATCATGCTTCTTTACATGAAAAAAGGCACATAATATTTGACTAATATTTATCATGTATGTGTAACAATTTAAACTTGGACAAAAATCTGGGTACCAAATATCACTGCATATGGAGTAAAAGCCCTTCACGTTCATTTATACATGAGGGGCAAAATTGTCTTTTCAAGTAGCTCTTAACGCTGTTAGCTAACAGAATGTATGGCGGGGTCAAATAGGGAACGAAACTTGAAGTGAGGGCCAAATAGGGAAGAAAAAGTTTTTCAAAGCCAAGAAAGGCATGGGTAAGTTTTTGAGGGCCAAATAAGAAATAATCTCTTAACCTATTCGTTCCATCCTCCGACCAAATACGTCAGACAAATAGCCAGACAAAGAAACCAAATCACTTTCAAATGGCCAGACAAGAAAAAGTCATCAAGAATTCATTCATCCCACGCGAATCCTCATCTTTACACAAAGTGTTTGTAAATAGTACTTCAAGACCAGTTTCGGTGCACGATTTCATTACAAAGTATCTGGACTAAAAATTAGAAAAGTGTGCTAGTGAGAAATCAAATCACTTTCAAATTTCTATAGATAGTACTTTAATAAGAGTATAGTACATTAATACGAGTATATTGTAGGAGTACCTTGCATGTAAAAATGTATTAAATCAATTGGCATTTATTTTGTAATTACCGTCACCCAATTCCGACTGTACATACATGTATTGCATTTATTAATTATAACTGCGTACTCTCTCTGGTTTGGTAAAAGAAGACGTTTTGACAAGATTTGAGTCAAACATTGGGATGGTTTGATAAAAGAAGACGTTTTGGACAAGATTTGAGTCAAACATTAGGAATATAAATCATGAATAACTTTTAAGTTGTTTAGTTTGGAAATGTGAAAACTACATGAGTAGATTTGTCTTGTAAAATACTTTCATAAAAGTATACTCCCTCCGTCCTGAAATATAAAGCATTCAACGATTCAAAATTTGTCCCCAAATATAAGGCATCGTAGAAGTTTTTGGCAAGTACACAATTAACTCAATTAAAGACTTGCCAAATATTGCACTTGTTAACTAAAAACTTACCTTTAATTATCATTGGCTAAGGGCATATGTGACATTTTCTTACCTCTTTAATTTGTCCTACAAATCCTAGAATGTCTTCTATTTCAGGACGGAGGGAGTACATATGTTAGTTTTCAATAATTATTTTTATAAAAATAGGAAGTCAAAGTTGCACTTTGGAGACCGTATCGCTGTCCTCCTAAACGTCTTCCTTTACCAAACCGGAGGGAGTATAGCCATGTAGGCGTAGCTGTCCACGCATTCCACTTAAGAAAAATCGAAGGTCCATGTTACCATGGAGTCGGAGATCATTGATGCACCGCACGACGATGTAACACGAGTATGGGTCTCAATTAAATGTTTCAACTTGATGTGCATGAGCATGACGAATCAGTGGCTAGGATTTTGTCAACCAGTAACAAGTACTGGAGCCAGCACGCCAGCTACAGAGATCATCGAATAGGTGCAGCACTGCAGCCACCACGTTGTTGTACCTATTATAATATTCAACGTCGGCAACTAAGAGCACCCTCGATGCTAAAAACAATCATAATGCTAAAAACTATCATAATTTATACACTCCAAGATATCGTGTCGAGAAACTATCTTCCACAACGTAATTTTTTATCATAGTATTCCTAACCCACTTGTGCCTCTCGCAAACGGTCTTGATTTGCGTATAGACCTGTTTCTTATGTTTTCTCTCTTTCTTTAATATATAGGACAAAGTTCATTTTTGACTATTCAACTTTTACCATAGTTTAGTTTTGGCCATCGAACATCAAAACCGGATATATTTGACCATCGAATTCTTAAAACCGTTCACAATTGACCATCAGGCGGTTTTGATGGGTGATTTTAATTTTTTTTATTCACAATTTAGTCCTTAGAACTTGAAATGATCATTACTTTTTGCTCGTAGCTCCGATTTAGTTGATTCTTACGGTCATGTATTCATAACGGTAAGCTTTATAAATATTTTTTATATTATTTTTCTGTTGTTGTGTAAAAACAACAATATAAGAAATGTGAAACAAACAAATACAAAATTAATATGAGCAACATTTTAAATTATAAAGTTCATATTATGAACGCATGACCGCAAGAATCACTTAAATTGGAGATACGAGAAAAAAATAGTAATCATTTTAAGGTTTAAGGACTATTTTTAATCATTTTATTTACAATTTAGTCCTTGGATCTTGTCGGGCATACAAATAGTAATCATTGTTATGAGCACGTGACCGCAAGAATCACCTAAATCGGAGTTACAAGCAAAAAGTAATGATATTTCAAGTTCTAAGGACTAATTGTAAATAAAAAAGTTAAAACCACCCATCAAAACCGCCCTTATGGTCAATTGTGAACGACTTTAAGAGTTGGATGGACAAAGATACCGAATTTGAAGTTCGGTAGCCAAAACAAATTGAGACAAAAGTTAGATGGTCAAAAATGACATTTTCCTAATATATACAACGTCACGTCAGCAAAAAAACTATAATTGAGAGGGTAATTAATAAACTTAGACTTCACGATGATGTCTGCATCGTAAATATCACTAAATCATGTAAAAATCGTGATATGTTCAGAATTTATCATTATTGACCATTATTACAATTTTGACCATTAGATCTATTAAAAAATTATTGCAACCGTACAAAAAGATGAGTCATACCTGACATACGCAATTTCACATGGACTCACTGTGCGCATTGACTTTAATTACCACTCAGACGACGTATTGTCACTATTTTTTCTTACAACTTTAATCCTTTATCCTATTAAAAAATTATGTAAATATCATTTATTTTGTTTATGACATGTTCTACTATTGTAAAGTATTTTAAGTATACTCATCTTTTTGTATGTTTGCAATTCCCCCTCTGTTCCAATTCCAAATTATATGTTCCCTCTGTTCCAATTCCAAATTATAGGTTGTTTGTTTTTTATTTCAAATTTGGCCGCTTGATTTATTTAAAATAATCAAATATTTTGAAGAATTTTATTAACAAAACAAGTCAAAAATGATATTTTGCACAAGTTTTAAAAATACAAGTGGTCAAACTTAAAATAAAAGGTCAAACAAACTATAATTTGGAAGGGAATAAGTATAGGTGGCCAAACGGGCCTGGCCCGCTGGGCCGGCACTAGCACGGCCCAATTTGGCACGACCCTAGCACGGCCCGGCCCGACGGCCTTAGTGCTAGTGTCGTGCTAGTGCCCAGCCTGTGCTAGTGCCTGGGCCTCAAAGTCGGCACGCGGCACGGCCCGTGGCACGGCACGGCTAATGGGCCGCCCGTTAACCCGCACGATGATCGGGCGCGCGCGCGCACGCACGCGGCCGTCGATCCCGGCCGCCCGCTCCATCCGACCGTTGCAATCCACCCGTTGGGGCTCCGCTGCGCCCGGGCTATATAAGCCGCCTCCATCAGAAAACCTAACCCTAATTCATTTCCCCCCTCTCGCTCGACGCTCGCCGCCGCACTCGTCGTCCTGTTCGTCTCGCTCAGCCGCTATCGCCTCCGGTATCCCCTCTCTCGATCTCCTCCTCTCCTCTCCTCTCCTCTCCTCTCTCGATCTCCTCTCATCTCTCGCATCCGGTGTCCTTGCGTCGTCGGCGGCTCGGCACTGGCACACGGCACGGCCGTCTCGCCCCGTGATTTCGATCTCGGGCAGACGATGTCGCATCATCCTCTCCTTGTCTCCGCCGTCGTCTACCTCGCCGTCGCCGGTCTCCGGCCACTCTGGTGCTCCGGATCCAGGTCCATCGAGGAACCAGGGGGCTGGATCCATTCGTCGTTGTCGTCGCCGGTATACCTGGTGCTCCAGCCGCAAAGGTACGAGAAAACCCTACCCTAGATTTTTAGATCTGTCCTTTTTTCTTGTATTTGATGTGTTTTTAACCCAAGATCTTGCTTGTTGCCTTGCTTGTGCAGCTGTTGAGGGACTAGGTCGCCGGCTAGCGACGATGGACGGCTCTGACGATGAAACAGTTGAGATCGGGATGAACGAGGAGCGGCGGTTGTGCGGACTAGCCGGAGATGATGACGATGATGACCTGCTGGAGGACCGCGAGGCGCTGTTCGGCCATGGCGTTGATGATCCCATCGACGTCGACGGCGATGGCGCCGAGCCAAATGGCGCCGAGCCGGATGGCCGGCTCGGAGGAGCCAGGTGCGAAGCGCAAACGTCCCTCTACTTCTCCTGTCTAGGATGATTTCCAGAAGCTCACCAAGGTTGTGAATGGTAGGGAGGTCAGGTATGGTGCCCGCTGTCTTCATTGCTCTAAGGAGTACTCTGCCCTTTCTACTGGTGGCACTGGTCATCTTTCCCGCCACCTTAAGACTTGTGTTAAGAAGCGTGAAAAGTCTCGCATGACTCAGTCTCAGATCTCTTTTAATCCTGATGGTAGTATGCGTAGTTGGGACTACGGTCCTCTTGTTGCTCGTTCTCAACTTGTTCGATTGATTGCTAGACTTGATATTCCTATCTCTATTGGTGAAACTGATGCTTTTGAAGAATACATAAAAATTGCCCATAATGCTAGATTTTCTAGAGTGTCTAGGCAAACCACCACTAGAGACATTGCTAAACACTTCACTGAGTGTAAGACTAAGCTTGTTGAGACCCTTGGTGGTTCATCTGTTAATTGTGTGTCTCAACTCTGACATTTAGTGTGGTAATTCCAAAGAGGACTATCTTAGTGTTTTTGCTCACTACATAAATTCTGATTGGCAACTAGAGAAGAGGGTTATAGGTCTTGTTCTTATTGATGAGTCCCACAGTGGACAAAACATTGCTGATCGTGTTGCATCTGTGCTTGCTGATTATCGTTTGTCTGAAAAAGTGTTTGCTGTTACTTTAGACAATGCTTCATCTAATGCTTCTGCAATGCAAAAACTGAGACCTATACTGTCTAAATACCTTGGTTTTGAGGTTATTGATGATCCTTAAACTTCAGCATCTACTGAGGAGAACTATTCATCTAATGCTATTAATTCCATGTTCTTGCATCAGCGTTGTGCATGTCATATTATCAACCTAATTGTTAAAGATGCTCTTGCTGCTCTTAAACCTTTGATAGAAACCTTTAGAACTGCAATATCTTGGTTAAATTCATCTAATCAGAGAATTGTTGCATATAAAAGTTACTGCATTGCAACTGGTGTTAGGCCTAGAAAGTTTCAGCTTGACATGGATGTTAGGTGGAATTCTACCTATCTAATGCTTAAGCATATTTATCCTCACGGCTTCAAGTACTTTCATGCGGTGCTCGCATCCTAGGGGTGAAGGTGAGTCATTCTTGTTAACTGATGAGCATTGGGCTGTGGCAAAAAAAGTGTTATCATTTCTTGAACTGTTTTATGATGCCACAGTTGCATTATCTGGTGTGTATTATCCTACATCACCACTTATGATTCATTATCTTGTTAAGATTGCTCGCACCCGCAAACTTATGCTAATGATTGTCACATTAGATCCGTGGTTCAACCCATGATTGACAAATATAACAAGTACCGGAGGGACATACCTATACTTTATGCTTTTGCATTCATCTTGGACCCTAGAGCTAAAATGAAAGGTTTTACTAGGGTGCTTAGAAGGTTGGGTGTTCTCACCGGTACAGCATTACGGTACTTATTTGATTACCACTAGAGCTAAGCCGATCGATGTCCGTAACAAGTATGATGCTAAATATGGTGCCGTTAGGTTGAAGAGGGCCGACCCTCCAAACCCGTCCGGTAAGTCAAGATCTCGCTTAGGATGAAATATATGATGATGGTCCCGCTTGTTCTAGTTCTTCTTTGCCTTGTGGTGTTTTGCCCGGTATTGTTAACATGTCCGTTGATACATCCGCAACTTCTCTGCTGCATACGGTAAGGTCCTCGTCCTCGGCCTCCACTACTTCGAACTTGTTTCCTACTTGACCGTGACACCGTCGCCCATTTGTCCGATGACTTCAACATCTTGGACTCGGTGGCATCAACATAAACTTACATATCCAGTTCTCTCTATCATGGCTAAAGATATCTTGACTCGTCCCCGTCTCTACAATATCATCGAATCTACCTTTAGTATGACCGGGCAGATCATTGAGGAGCGGCGAAGGAAGCTCAGGCCTGACATGGTGGAGATGTTGACCTGCATCAAGGACTCGGAGGCGGCAGAAGCAAGACTTCAACAGGCTGTGGAGGACAAGGAGCTTGAAGAAGCATTTGAAGGCCTTTTCCTAGATTAGTTCAGTAGTTAAGTATCATTTATGTAATGGGTCTATAATATTTAGAGACTTATGGTCCTGCTGTGGACCTGGACTTAGGTTGATGTAAGAGAAGACAATGAACTCTTTATTGGGGCTTGGTTGTACTCTTTTCCTGTCTAGGATTTCTCACAAGGGTGAGTTTTACCTAGATAGATTTTTAATGAGGCAGCCATTACACAAGCTCCTAATTAAGTGCTATTTTGTTAACTTCCTTGTGTTTGTGTCTGTGATTGCTCTTTTGAAATTGTAGTTGTCTTTGAAATATTGTGCATGAAGTTCTGTTAATTTTGATGTATGTTTGACATGTTAGTGCCTCTTAGTGCTAGGGCCGGCACGGGCACTATAGTGCCTTTGGCACGACATCGGCACTACCCCTTGGCCGTAGTGTCGTGCTAGTGCCTGGACTTCGGCACGGCGGCACGGCACGACTAATCCGTCGTGCCGCTTAGTGCCGTGCCGAGTCGTGCTAGTGCTGTGCCGGCACGACCCGTTTGGCCACCTATAGGAATAAGAATCAATCAAACTGCAGGGATCACCAAGTGCAGTTACAGCATGTCTCGGGAAGACTTTAGAAGGAATTCCATCGGTACCTCTCGAAAGACTCCATGTTAAGAACTGTAAAGCCCATGTACAAAGTGCCTAAAAATTGGGTTGTGCCCAAGGAAGCTGTATATCTATCTATGTTTCTACCAATGTTGCCCGCATATCCCTTTGATCGCCAAGAAGCCTTCTGTCAGCACCTTTTTTTTTGGGCAAGATATCAGTACCATTTCTTTGGAACTTATACGTGCAGCTAAAGATTTTTTGTCTGACATTATTCACTGTGATGCCTGTGTTTATCATCCAGACCAGGCGGCGACAATGGCGGAACAGCAGTTACAGCAGTATCCCTGAAGACAAGTTCAGCAGATTGCAACATCTTTCTAGTTGATGACGTGGAATCACTAGATCCAATCAGACTGATTGGCAAGTTTCCAGGTCTAGTAACATTTTGGTTCTGGGCATCCGGTTTCTTCAGCGAGAGTTTCTCGTTCACTGCAGCTTGGCCACCTGCAATGACCGAAGTGAAGACACCAGATTCCCGCAGACCTTGAACAATAGCCTGACAAAGAAAAGCAATCAGTTAAGCATCACATAGCATGGGAATTGATAGTGACTTCACACGAGCATTATTACGCACCATTGGGGTGTATATGCGAGTTAGCACTCCTTTCCTCATAAGCTTCAGATTCAGCTGCTTATCATTCCACACGACTCGCTCGTTGTACCTAGCCAACAAATAAAAGAGATATATTACATGGGGGAAAACAGCCAGAACAAGCATTGGACATCCATAGTTCTGCTGAGGAAAATGAGCACAAGAATTTAATGCATTTAACTGCATCAAGGGGCAGCTGGTTTGTAGATATTACATCTTTTCATCATTCATGAAATGGTCCGGTGCAGTCTGATAATTACAGATTCATGGCAGCCTACGGTGTAAGTTTTGTACCAACATAGTGTACACCCAGTACAGTCCTCAAGGCAATAAACTATGTTTCATGTAAGGAAAAATATAAAACAACAGTATTTATTCAAAAACCTAAGAAGACATTGATATTGTTGGGCCTTTTGAGGTGAGCCAAGCCTTATCAAGCTGGTCCAAAGCCACACCTTTCCCCCATAGGAATGGAGGTTGGAAGCTGTTGGCAGGGTGCTGCATTCAATCTGACTGACTTTACAGCCATGTGGCGTTTAAGGGCTTTCCCCAGAGTCTGAAAAGTGAAAAGCCCGACATGTGATTTCTTTGAGGTTAATCTTGGCCCTAAAGCTTGCAACTTGGGAATCTTTACACATCCACTTGTTGCCATGTGCCTCAAGCTAAACAAGTCATTTCATTGTTCATGAATGAGTAACCACATCACAATGATGCGTGGACCCACTCATCTTGAGATGGACCATAACTCACCTTCTCCAACCCTAAACTTTGCTTTACAGAAAAACAATGATACAATGTGAATCCTTTTTATAAGGGAAGTTTAAGTGATCCCTTAAGAAACTATCTTTTAAGTTTAAGGAAACTCACCAACACATAGACTAAATTTCTAAGGAAAAATCATCTAAACAAAAAAATATTTTTTGTAATTCTAACTGCTATGTTCAGCCATTAAAGAGACACTCCTGCATGAGTGAACAGCACCCCCAGTGCCTCTACAGCATAATATATGACAATAAGCACGGGAAATTACAAAAATTACCAGCGAAGCATTTCCTCTTCACTAGCAGTTGATGCAATTATAAAAGCCTGCACAACAAACATTAAAGTTAAATGGTCGAAGAGACGGTAATTGAGTTGCCAATAGGAAGCACCAACAACACTATTATTCCTAACAGTAAAGACACTTATTGATATCAAATGGAATTAAGTTACCATCCAACCACTACAATTTCTTCTGAGCTGAATTACTTATAGGAGCATCTTTACTTACTGCTCTGTCAAAGTCTAGCATAAAACATCTTTTAACATCTTCTTTTGTAGGCTTGCATCCACAGCGATCACGTCTAGATGTCAAATCCGAAAATTTAGTATATGTATAGTGCAGAACTGCAGCCTCCTCCAACTTGATCTCACTGTAGTAATGTGCCAAAAATATTGTAAGCATAACTCTACTCTGAAAATATAAAGATGAGGTACCCTCCCCGGTCACAAATAATTTACATTTTGGACATGGACAGGTCTCCAAATTGCAACTTTTGGACAAATATACAGGAAAAATTGCATGTTCTCGATATCAAATAGTGGATGGTTCAAATTGCAGTTTACTCCATAAGTATTTGTGACCAGAGGTAGTAACGATTAATATATGTTATAATGTAAAAATATATTTTAGCAAAAGATATTTACTTTGGGCTCTTTGCATAGTTATGCCATCTGTGTGCGCCATTAGGACGGAGATTATCTTGAATTCTCGCAGCAGATTTTCCATTACCGTAAGTGAGAAAATAATTAGGGTTCCCTCGTGTTGCTTCCTTATACATGCCAAAATAGGTATCTTTCGGGAGATGATCATAATTCTTCTTGAACATAGATACCTGGCAAGATAGTGTAATGCGCAAAAGATATGTCATGGTGAGATCATATTAGCTGCAACAAGTCTGGAATACAAATGTAACATCATTCAGTGATACTGGTAATCTGCTGCAGCAGTTGCTCTAGGTATAAGTTGCAGGAGCAGTGATGATGCAGTTATGAGATGCTTCCCTTGCTAAAAATGATGGAAAAAGAGGTCTTTCAAAATAGCTAAAAACAACTACACAAATAGAAAATAACTTAGAAATGTGCGAGCACCGTGACTATATAACTGACCTTGCCAAACATGCAACACAACAGCAGACATTTGAAAAAACGATATATATTGCAACTTAGATGGTAAGGGTATACAACCCCAAGTCTCCAACCTTATCCATAGGTGAGAAGCCAGAATTACCACATCCAACTTAATTTTCTGTAGCAGTTAACTTTTTTGAATAAATGTAGCAGTTAACTTGCTGAACTGGCTAGAATCCATGTCATTTATACTAAAAAAAGGCTAATTTAATTAGGGATGGCACCTGACAAAGGAACTTCACAAAGTATGCACTATGAACAATTTCCTAGATGAAAGTCTGACCAACTAACAAGGAATGCAAGTCCAAACTAGTTTACAAGCAAAGGCAGAAAATCACGTGGTACTAAATAACCTTGAGAAGGAAGGGGCAAAGAAAATAATATATATATATATATATATATAGTATTTATATTCTTATAGCCTATATATATTTTTTTTCAAGAATTTAAAAACAATAGTCAACCTCTCCTCATAGATGCCTTACAAAGGTGTGTAGAAACTACAGCATGCAATCATTCAAAAAGAAAATTTAGTTTCTGTTCACAAAACAAAGCAGTTAAGTGTCCAGCACAATTAGAGGAATAAAGATGTTCCCTGTTTTGAACACGTGATTATTAAATGAGTAAAAAACGAATGCAAAACTAGATGGTGTAGGCATGTAGCAAAAATAAAGATCAATAGATGCAATGTTTTTTTCTAGTGAACAATCAATAAATGCAGTGTTATTACATGCAAAAGGTTTATGTTGAGGATTTGGCTTGCAATCAGTGATCTACTGGCTGGGTCTTAAGGGGGGGAAACGGATAAGTGGCTTACTTCGCTGAATGGATCTTTTATGTTGTCACGCTCAACACTGCTTTCCTGCAGATATATTTATGTTAATTACAGCATAGAAGTTTTGTGTAAAGACAGAAATATGAATAGCTTGCAGACTTTATTCTTAACTTTGTTTTACTTACATAGTTTGGAAAAATAACCATATCGACATCATGAGGGACCTCTGCTAACAAACGCCTCACAGAATACTCAGCAGCTCCACCAGGGTATAGTAATTCATCAGTGTCTAGATGGATGATCCAATCCATGCCATAATCCTTCAACGAATAAAATTGTAGTTAGTTTCTAATGAAAATCTAGAAACCTAGAATATTGCATAGCAGCCTCATTTACAAGCAAAAAACTATATATGAAGTTCAATCATGCATAATAATATAAGTAACAGAGGAGCTAACAGAAAAGACATACCCGAGCCATTACAATAGCCATCTCCATGTTGAGTGATTGCTTCACAAAGAGTTCATAGTTGCAAGGTTTGTAGAAAAAGCCTGATAGCCAAGTCTCGTTCCAGATTCGACTTTAAGCAGAACAACAAAATACATCAGGAAGGAGAAAGAAGTGAGTGACAGAAACTCAATCGACAAGCATGCCAACTTAGGCACTCCTTTACCGGTCAACGATGGGCACTATAGGATATTGTGACATGTTATGTCCTAACAGTGGGTCACTACTCAAGCATAGAGTTTTGTCAGGTAAAATAAAATCTCCAAAAGGTTTTACTTTGTGTTTCAATAAAAAAGGAAGATATGGATATAGACGCTCATTGTTTCTTCAAAGTGATTAAGAAATCAGTCAAATTACATATTTAAGATATACATGTTTGGTGACGTGTGATGTTATGCCCCCGTGTGGTTTTTAAATATAGGATTATTTGTACAGTTATGTTCATGGAAATGTCCTAAGCCATTCCTGACCAGTAAAAAATATTTTTCATCCACAATTGGTTTGATGTGCTTTGACTTAATTTTGCCTGAACCAAGAGCCGTGTGCTTTCTGATTTTAAAGAAAGAAGTGAAATGCAGAAAAAATTATCTAGTTGGTGGCAGAAAAGAACACACCTGCTCGCCTGCCGCTCCTCAAGCTCCTTTGTTCTGTACACCACTTTTACGCCCTTGCAGCAGCATCAGGGAAATAAAGGCACCCATATTAGCACTGGAACAACAAGACTGGAGGAAATGAACGCACTCAGAACTTGTTACCCACAGGAATAGACTCGAGTACTCCGGCAACATTGGGTTTGGCCGCCTTCCCCTCCACGAAGAGCAGGAACTGCGTGACGCCAACGACCTTGTGATAGAAGAGCCAGGGCAGGATCTGCTCAAGCCCCGCGGAGGTGCTCGTCTGCACGCAAACCTTGGGCGAGCCCGAATCGGAGGGGAAGGACCAGCCGCGGAGGTAAGGGAAGGAGGGGGCGGAAGAGCCGACGAGAACTTCCCTGCAGTCGGACGAGGGGAGGGACAGCCGGGCGGTCTCGGCCATGCCGGGGAAGGCGTGCGGCGGCCAGCGCGCGGTCGGGTCCTCGACGCCGCCGCCGCGCCACTGCAGCACGAAGGCCAGCGCGGCGAGCGTGAGCGGGAGGACCGTCAAGAGCAGGAGCAGGCGGCGCCACGCGGCGCTGCCGCCGGAGGGCGCCTGCGCCGGCGGCATGGAGAAACGCCGATCTGCCGAGCTCCGGTTGATGTGGTGGGGTTTCTGTTCGTTCCCCCCCACGGCCCGTTTAATTTGAGGCCACTTTCGTTTCCTTGGCCCGGCCATACATAATAAATGGCCAAATTTCCCATGATTTTGCGTCATCATTAAATAATGATTTTTAGTATTTAATAGCTACTACTCTCTGTTCTAAATTATAGATCTTTTAACTTTTTTATCTCGTGCAAACATTGTCAAATTTAAGTTATTCTTGGAAAGTTTTTATTAACAAAGCAAGCCATAACAAAAAAATATATAATAGTTTTTTAATAAGACAAGTGGTCAAACTTGAGGTCACAAGCCAAATAATTTCAACGAGGAAGTACATAATCATAGAATATTTAACTGTTTGATATCATAAAAAACTATATAGAAGCACCCACTTAAGATTTTTCTCAACCCTCACTTAATCATAGAATATTTAACTGTTTGATATCATAAAAAAACAATATAGAAGCACCCACTTAAGATTTTTCTCAACCCTCAACGTGTCACGTCACCATTCACTATGTCTTCTCTCAACATACAAGTTCTCAACATCATCATCCACTAAAATCATTAATTTATTTATTCTACCAATTTTCTATGGCTAATAACATTCATGTATGCAATATGTTATTTACAGTAAAATGTTGTGATGCAATCACTTTAGTGTTTCTGCTTTCAAATCTTATCTTTAAAATTTGTACAAATTTCCGCAGCAACACGCAAGGTATCGCTTAGTATTTACGGATAGCACATCCCCATTTTCTATCTCGCATCTCCGAGAGACAGCTTATCTTTGGTTCTCTGTTTGACTCCCTATTTGAGTTGGCTAAAATATTTTCCTCGATACAGAGTTGCTCACTTCAACAAATTCTCATTTCCCACTCTCCATTTCAGCGAGCTCCCGTCGGAACCGTGGGATTGGAGACATTGTAAGAGTCCCTAGACTATGGGTATGATATATGATGATTGGCCAACTCCACTAATCAACACCACTAATGGTAAAACGAAATAGAAAGTATTCAGTGGGTCAGAGGACACATAGATTTGAACTGTCTGGCTAAATCTAGTATGGTTAAGATTCTTAGGCCGGCTAATCCAGAACTGTGTTCGAAGAAAATACAACTCAGTTTGGTTGCATTATTCAGATTTACTACCTCTGTTTTTCTTTATTTGATGCCGGCTAACTCAAATTGGAGCTAATGAACGTCATATAAACGAGAGAACAGAAGTAAGAACGATTGCAGGCTAGCACTGTATATGCTGCGGTGAGTCTCCAGTCTCCACTCCCCTGGGGCTCAACTCAAGGCCTGGCGACTGGCGTGTCGTGCACTCGCGGCTCGGCTGCCGACCGACGAGAGATGGCGGGCGTCGCTGCAGCCGTAGACAGGCCTGGGCAATCGGCGTCGGAAGAGAGAACTCAATCGAAAGCTTTCATTTTTCTCATCAACATCACGAAATTTGTGCGTACCAGCACTAGGATGCGTCTCAGATTCAAATCGAGAGAAGAATAAAACATCACCAAAAAACCCAGCTTTCAGAGGTACAGAGTGGACATTGTTACGCATACGGCTGCCTGGTACGATCTTGTTACGACTTGAACTTGATCCGTGCATCGCGCGTACCAAGGCCCATTGATGGCTATCACGACGCTTTGGGTCGTACCCAAACAGTAACAAACTGGTCGTACCAATAGCAAGCAGGGCTGACTTGGATGCAATGAGAACATCCATCCATGCAGCACATGAGGAAAGATGAAACCCAACTGGCCAACTTAGGACTTGCAATTGTCTTTACATCCCAGATTGCCGTACATACTAATGATAAGGATAACAAAACATACAAGGTGGCACCATGGATCTGCACTTCTCCTGCATCCTCTCATCAAGGTATAAAAACTCTGCCTACCGAATATCACTCCTCTTCCTCCTCATCCATGTCGTTTTCACTAACAAGATGACCAAGGGAAACCCTGGCCTTTTTCACTCGTGGTGAACTCGAGGCAGCAACCCCCTCAACCTCAACTTTCCTCTTCTCACCCTGCCCTGCATCATCCCCATCTTGGATACCCTCACCTGAAGACTTGCTGCCACCGCCATCCAAGGCAGAGTCATCCTTCTCCGCTGATGGTAGCTCAGCTCCCTTCTTCAAGGACTGCTCGCACTCTTTCAGGAACGCACGCACATCGTCATCCTCCGCGACATGCAGGGCTGTCTGGCCGCCTTTCGTCTTTGCTGTGACGTCGACACCTTTCTTCACAAGGTACTTCACAAGATCAAGGTGGGAGTTCTGCGCAGCGAAATGCAGCGCCGTGAATCCTTTCCTGTTCTTCGCTTTCACGGTGGCACCAGCTGCCAGCAGCTCGCGAACCACTTCTATATGGCCTTTCTGGGAAGCAAAATGAATTGCCGCGGTGTCATCCATTGCTGCAGCTCCTACATCAGCTTTGTGCTTGCAAAGGCATTTCACAACCTCAACATGCCCAGCCCATGCAGCCAGGTGGAGTCTGAATAAAGAAATACATCATGTCAAGAGTAAAATTAACTGAAAAAATAGATAGAGAATACTACTGCAACAACATATCCTGCCCACTGAGATACACATGAGATACTACCCTGCCCCTATACTGCACTGACAATTCATCTAGGATGATGCACCACGAAAGCTAAAATTAAATCCCTTGGTAAAAGATAATAATCAGCATACAAGCTGAAAAAAGGAGAAAATAAATAAACATGTTTGTAATGATATAGTATGACAAATCACAGCATCAGTCAGCATGCACAATTCTGGATGTAAATATGCTTCACTGAAGCAAAGATTATATCTACACTGTGCCATAGCACTCTTGCCAATATAAACAGAAGACATTGGCTGGATAATAGCAAGAGAAATGTATGAGAATGTTTCGGCGGTCAAATACCAAGCATGATGTAGAGAAATCAGTTTCCCCTCAACCCAAACTATTCTGGATGCAGTAAAAACGATTTATAGAGTCCCAATGAATCAGTTTGCCCTCAAAGTTGGTCTTGGCCTCTTAGAACTTTAAGTTTGAACCCTGGTGTGAGCCTCAGGGTCTTATTGAGGCCCAGTTTGTAAACCTGAGAATTTAATCCATGCCTGCAAATATTAAGGCATTCTGATTGGGCCCGAATTGGAATTGCTGAAGACATTCAACTCATGAGCATGCTAGTGAAATCTTTTTTTTGAACGAACCGCACAAGATAGTGCGTGTCAACGCGGCCAAAACTCTACACTCAACGACGACAGAAAAACGGAGCAAAACCGCAGATCCACCCTCCCAAACAAGTATCGAAAAACCGCTGAAGTGAAGACCGCCGCAGAGAAGGAACGGAGGGGCAGACACCACCACACCGAAAGGGCCACCGCTGTGCAGAAAACCAACGCCGCGGTGTTGTTGCACCAGAAAGGCCACCAGGCGGCATGTAGAAACACCGAGTCAGAAGCAACTCTCGCGTGCGCGGGGACCACCAACCCGCCTCACAGCACGCCTCACTCTCTCGTGCGCGGGGACCGCACAAACCCGCCGCACGGCTCCACACTCCAGACTCGTCTCAAAGATTGCCGTCGAAGTAGCACAAAGAGGTGCCCCGCCCTCAGAACCAAATCAAGCTGCAGATCACCACAGAGGCTCGAATCATCTCGCTGCTTCCCCATCGCGCAAGCCGCCGCCATCGAGCCAGAAGTCCAAAAAAGTCGCCTGCGCCGTCATCCGACGTTGTACCGCACCGGAGAGATTCAGCCGTGCTGAACAGCCCCGCCATAATCCGCTGCAGGCCAAGTCTCCTCTGGCTGCAGATGCCGCAAGCGCCGTCCGACGACGCTGTCCCGCACCGCACCGGGGAGTGCCAAGCAACCCCAGCCGCCGCAGAACGCTGCAAGCAGACGAGTCCGCAACCGAGAAGAGACCCTCAGACTCCAACTGAAGAGCAGACGTCGAGGCTTGAGGTAGGAAGCCCCCGTAGCGCAAGCCGTACGACGGGTATGCCACCACCAACCGGAGCAGTCGCAAAAGGCAGGCTGGCCATGCCGACGAGCGCAAGGTGTCTCAAGAGACGACGCCTCCAAGGAGGTTACGACACCCGCAGGCGCCGCCGTCGCTCGTCCAGGAGCTGGACCGGGTTTACACCCTGAAATCTCATGTAGCAGGGCTATCACTCCAACATGGCGCCCTCAACAGGGAGAGCGACGCCCTAGGGCGCCGCCGCCAATCCACCAGAAAGATTCCGGCAAGGGCTTTCGCCCGGAGCAATGAACCCCACTACCACCATCCGCCTTAGCCGCCGGCACCACCTTGCAACCGCGGCCGGCGAAGAGTCGTCGCCATCGTAGCACCCCACCATCCGCCGCGGAAGCCTCGAGTCACCGTCGTCGTCCCCACCTCCCCAACGACGCGCCGGGCCGGCAAGCACACCGGTCACCGAAGCCAAGCGCGGCCGCCGCACGTGGCCCACGCCGGGCGCGGCGCAAACCCAAGACAAAGAAGAGAGAAGCACCCACCGCCTACCACGGTCGCAGATGGGGTGGACGCCACCGCGGCGTCACAACCCGCACGACATGGCCGACGGCCGCCGCACCACCAAGGTGCCACGCCGGGGACCGAGCGGCGCCACCATGGCGCCGCCCCACCCAACGGGGCGCGAAACCGCCACCGGAGGCCGCCGCCGCTCCGCAGCCGCGGCTGCCGCGCGAGGGGGCCTCGCCCACGCCGGGATGCCGTCGTCGCCGGCCCCCCCCCCCCCCCCCCCCCCCGCCGCCCAATGCATCCGCCGTGGGGGGACCGGTCCGGCCAAGGGACGCGGGAGCCGCGCCCCCGCGGACGGCACCGCCACCCGAACGTCGCCGCCGCCCTCGGTGCCCCCCCCCGCAGCCGCGCGCGCGTAGATCCCGGCCGGGGCGACCGGATCCGGCCGCGGGGGCCCCGAATCGTCGCCCCGCCGTCGAAATCGGTGAGGCCGACGAGGTCCGCCGCGCCGCTCCGCCGCCCGGAAGCACGGCCGCCGAGACAAGGAAGGCCCCGCCGCCGCCGTCCTTGGGGCCCGCACGGGCTCCCGGCCGGCTCCTCCGGCGGCGGGGAGGGGAGGACGGAGGGGTAGGGCGCGCGCCGGGGGGGGGGGGGGGGGGCGGGGGCGACTCGAGCCGGCCCGAAGACTACTAGTACACAGATTCCAGTTTTTTACTAGTGAAATCTTGGGTATGTGCAGCTTGTTTTATAAGCTGCTATCGAAATAAAAAGAAGCAAAGAGATGAGGTAAGGTGCCCTATGTTATCCATGAACTAGCAGCCAAATTGTTTGATGGGATGATGTGTCAGTGCTGTGCCGGGGGGGGGGGGGGGGGGGTGGGTCCAGATGCAGGATGAACATAATTTCGTGTAGTGGTATAAGTTGGTCGATTTCATGAAAGAAAAAGTGGCTACTCAGCTGGAACAACAGAACGCGTAACAAAAAATAACGAGGAACCCAATCATCTAGAAGGAGAAGCCGCAAGCGCACACACAGGCTTCTTGTGCTAGGGTTACTGACCAAGGGCATATGCAGTTATGTACGGAGCACTCTACTTCTAAATAAAAATAGTAACGATCCAGCACATCTACACAAGGCAGTTACTCGGCTCTTCTCTGCTCAGATGGTGGGAGGAGGAAGGAGGGGAAGGGGGTACTGGCAGGGATGGTGGTGCTTACGGGGTGCGGGAAAGGCGGTCCCTTGAGTTGACGGCGAGAGGGCTGGACTCGCACAGCGACTCCGCCTCGGCCGCATCTCCATCCCTCGCAGCCTTGTGCAGATGGAGATCGCCTTCCTCATCTCGCCCTCGCCCGCGCCCTCTTCCGCCTCCGCGGCCGCCGCCGCCGCCGTGCTGCCGCCTCCCCATCTGTCTGGGCCTCCGGGGTCGGAACGAAGCGAATCGCGCGGGGCAGAAAGGAAGGAAGGACCGAGGAGGAGCTCCGAGCTCCACCGGCCTAGGACGAGCCGCATCTGAAATGGGCCTTATCATATTTAGATGAATTTGGGCCTAATTATTTGTAATCCAAGAAAGCAAATGAGCCTGCTATGGTTTAGATTTGGGTTTTATCTTTCTTAGGAAACGGCGCGCCACTGGAAAAAATATACTCCCTCGTATATGCTCTTAACTTTTTTTCACAACTTTAATCATTCCTCTTATTCAAAAATTATGCATGTATCATTTACTTTGTTTGCTACATACTTTATTATTGTAGGTATTTTAAGTTTGACTTATCCTTTTACACATTTGTGATAATTTTTTTAATGAGATAAATGGTCAAAGTTTGAAGAAAAAGTCAACAACGACAAGTATTTTGATACAAAAGGAGAAGGAGTAGTTGTTTGTTTATGCACCCCTCGCTCATTTTTCTTTCCCCGGGTACATAGATAGGGAAACACGAGAGAGGGAGAGGGAAACATGCGTAGTACTTTTTAATTTTAGCACCTAAACTTTTGTTCACACGTACATTTTCAGTCAATTTACATGGAGTTTCAGTTATTATATGTTACAATGAAAGAAGCCAACGTGCTAAGCTTCCCTAAATTACTTGAATTTCGCAACAATTCAATTCACACTAAATTATACACTACAACCCACCCAAATTCTTTTAAAAGAAAAGGTGTAACTTGCTTGCCCGCAAATTAGGGAGTATGAGCCATTGGGTTGATCCAAGGCTCCAAATCAGGTGCAGTTGGGCAAAATGTCTAAGAAAACTATGGAGGAATCTTTCTTCTTTTGCCTAACGTAAAGGGATTGTCGATATGACAAAGTAACCAAGGAAAAGGTCCTTTTCACTTTCTTAAACAACCGGCTCTCTGTGCTTGAGTGCTTGACCCTCGGAACAAAATTTTGGCTCAACGTAACCATCTTCTTCTCTACCTATAAACATTTTTTTAAATACGATTTGCACTAAGATTTTGTTATTTCCATTTCTTCGTATACAAATTGGATTTGTTTACTTTAAAATCTGTAGGATGATGGTAATATGTTACAAAAATAATTTTATTGATTCTTAACATTACTTTTTATGCAACTTTTATATGTCTCCAAGTAATTTATATGAGATGTTCTACCCTATGAAACTAATCAATAAAAGTTCGTTATGAATTTTTAACATACTTTATGATTGGGCTATGTCGCCCTACGCAATTTAGACTCAAGTGTAACATGAAATAAAAAAAAAGATAAATCTCGTTTGTAAGGTAGACTCTAGACTGGACTAGTTGAGATAGCTAAAAAGGGGGGATCATTTAAGTAGTACTAAAATTCACTCCCTCCGTCCTCAAATATAAGGCATTCAAGGGTTCAAAATTTGTCCCTAAGTATAAGTCATCCTAGGAGTTTTTGGTAAGACGCAATCAACTCAATTAAAGACTGCCAAATATTACACTTGTTAACTAGGAAACCTACCTTTAATTATCATTGACTAAAGGTATATGTGACATTTTCCCACCTTCTTTTATCCGTCCTAAAAATCCTAGAATGTCTTATATTTTATAGGTCGGAGGGAGTACGTCTTCTTAAAGAAACAGTAATTGATTAATGGAATCTGAGCTGAACTAGTATGGCACAGACCCACATGTTTGTGCAAGTAATTCGCCTGTTCGCTTTATCATCACCAACAAGAAGATTTCTTTCTCTCACAACAAACCACCATCAAGAATCACCAAGAAGATTTTTCTCTCGGAACAAACCAAAGACTACCATCACCACCAGCCCAACAATGAACAGGTGAATAATGTAATCCAACTTGGCAACTTTTTTTTTTTTATTTTGAGCATGTCCAACTTGGCAACTTGGGGAACGACGTGAGTATTTGCAAATCGGTTCGTGAGAAATGAGAATCGTTGAACTCTGAAAATGAAAATGCAAGTCAAAGTCTTCCTTCTTATTCCCCACCTCCGGCCGCCATGGGGCCACCGTGGCTGTTCTTGGTCCTGGGATGGGAATAAAAAAGTGGGCGTAGACAGGGAAGCTCCGATCTGATCCCTTTTTTTTTTTTGAGATCATAATCTGATCCCTTATTTGGGCCCACATGACCATGACACGGGATTGCCGCTCGGGGCACGCCGTGAACAGCAGCACCGCAATGGAAGGCCGGAAGGGGGAAGGGGAACGGAAGAAAATCGAGCGGGTCCAATTCGCAGCGGCGACTGGACTGACCTCCCACCTGCCAGTCGTCTTCTTTGCAATCAGGCGGCTTCGTCTTCCCGTAAATCCCCCGTAGGATGGACGATGTGATTGTGGTGGAATGGACCTGGAGCAATTTTAGTTAGCAGCCGCTTCGTCCGGTTCCGGTCGTTGTCTTCCTTCGGTAATCGCCATTGATTTCCAATCCAATCCACACCAGATCGAGGAGGAGGAGAAGAGGGAGCAGTCCTGCCTGCTGTTCGATCGATTCGCAGCGCAGGGACTACAGGGAGAGCGAGCATCCCGCCTCCTCTCCTCCGGCAGTCTAGCCCAGCCGAACCCAGCGGCTCCTGCGCGGGCACCGGCCATGGCGTCCCTCCTCCTCCTCTGCCTCGTCCTCCTCGTCCCGCCCCTCGCCGCCGCGCAGCAGATGACATCTTTCTCCGCCACCGACACGCCCTGGCGCCCCACCGACAGCAACCGCACGCTCGTCTCGCCGCGGGGGGACTTCGCCGCCGGGTTCGTGGCGGCGAGCTCCGCTCCGTCCAGGTACCGCTTCGCCGTCTGGGTCGTCGGCGCCAGCTCCACCGACAGGACCGTCATCTGGTACGCCCACAATTCCTCCTCCGCCTACGAGGCCGCCGGCGCATCCGCGCTCGCCGTCGACGCTTCGGGCCGGCTCGCCTGGACTGCCAGCGGGAGCAACACCACCATCTGGCCGACCCCTGCAATTAATTCCTCCGCCAGCACGGCGGTGCTGCAGCTCAACGACACGGGGAGCCTCGTCTTCGGCGGCGCGGCCTGGTCGAGCTTCTCCGAGCCAATCAACACGCTCATGGCAGGGCAGGCCATACCCAAGGGCAACAAGACGCTCCAGTCTGCCAACGGCCGCTACACGCTCGTCAACTCCGCCACGCTGCAGTTGAACAACGGCAACCTGATGTACGCCAACATCAGCGGCGGCGGCTCGCTGCTCAACCTCACCGACGACGGCAAGCTCATCCTCAGCGGCGGGAACCCTGCGCAGCTCATCGCCTCGGACCAAGGCACCACCAAGCGGGTGCGGCGGCTCACGCTCGACGACGACGGCAACCTGCGGCTCTACAGCCTACTGCCCAAGACCCGGCGGTGGAACGTGGTGTGGCAGCTCGTGCAGGAGCTCTGCACCATCCGGGGCACCTGCGAAGGCGGCAGGATCTGCGTCCCCGTCGGCGCCGACAACGTCAGCTGCGTCTGCCCGCCGGGGTACCGCAACGCCACCCTGACGGGCCCCTGCGCGCCGAAGAAGAACTACACCGGCAGGGGCAACGACGACAAGTTCGTCCGGATGGACTTCGTCTCCTTCTCCGGCGGCTCGGTCTACACGCTGTCGGACCCTGGCAGCTATATGAGCAAGGCGTCGCCGCAGAACCTCTTGGACTGCGAGAGACTGTGCCGGAGGAACGCGGGGTGTGTGGCGTTCGGGTACAAGTTCGGCGGCGACCGGACGTGCCTCCAGTACACGCAGCTGGTGGACGGGTACTGGTCCCCGGCGACGGAGATGTCGACGTACCTGCGGGTGGTGTCGTCGGACAACGACAGCAACCCGTTCACGGGGATGACGGACATGATCCAGACGGTGTGCCCGGTGAGGCTGGCGCTGCCGGTGCCCCCGAAGCAGGCGAAGACAACGATCCGGAACGTGGCCATCATCACGGTGCTGTTCGCGGTGGAGCTCTTGGCCGGGGTGCTGTCGTTCTGGGCGTTCCTGCGCAAGTACTCGCAGTACCGGGAGATGGCGCGGACGCTGGGGCTGGAGTATCTCCCCGCCGGCGGGCCCCGGCGGTTCTCGCACGCGGAGCTCAAGGCGGCGACCAAGGACTTCTCGGACGTGGTGGGACGCGGCGCGTACGGGACCGTGTACCGCGGCGAGCTCCCCGACCGGCGCGCCGTGGCGGTGAAGCAGCTGCACAGCGTGGGCGGCGGCGAGGCGGAGTTCTGGGCGGAGGTGACCATCATCGCGCGGATGCACCACCTCAACCTGGTCCGCATGTGGGGGTTCTGCGCCGACCGGGACCAGCGGATGCTCGTCTACGAGTACGTGCCCAACGGCTCGCTCGACAAGTACCTCTTCGCCGGCGGTGGTGCCAGCGGTGGCGCTGGTGCCGGAGAGGAGAACGACAACTCCTCCTCGTCGGAGCAGCAGCAGCAGCAGCCATTGCTGGACCTACACACCCGCTACCGCATCGCCCTGGGCGTGGCCCGCGCCATCGCGTACCTCCACGAGGAGTGCCTGGAGTGGGTGCTCCACTGCGACATCAAGCCGGAGAACATCCTGCTGGAGGACGACTTCTGCCCCAAGGTGTCGGACTTCGGGCTCTCCAAGCTGACGAGCAAGCGCGACAAGGTGACCATGTCCCGGATCCGGGGCACCCGCGGGTACATGGCCCCGGAGTGGGTGATCCACCGGGAGCCCATCACGGCCAAGGCCGACGTGTACAGCTTCGGCATGGTGCTCCTGGAGATCGTCTCCGGCCGCCGCAACTACGGGTTCCGGCAGGAGTCGGTGGGCAGCGAGGACTGGTACTTCCCCAAGTGGGCGTACGAGAAGGTCTACGTGGAGCGCCGCATCGACGACATCCTCGACCCGAGGATCGCCGCCTCCTACGACGACGCCGCCAGCGTCGCCACCGTCGAGCGCATGGTCAAGACCGCCATGTGGTGCCTGCAGGACCGCGCCGAGATGAGGCCGTCCATGGGGAAGGTGGCCAAGATGCTCGAGGGATCCGTCGAGATCACCGACCCCGTCAAGCCCACCATCTTCTGCGTGCAGGACGACTAGCCGATCATCAGCTGGCCCTTCAAGATTCCAGACGTGAATGTGAATTCCCCTGCTGTTCTGTTCATTCATAGAAATTACAACTACTAATTACTGCCTACTACTGTAGCAACTGCAGATCGAGTTCCTGTTATGGAAATTTCAAGGAAATCACTCTGCTTACGACTCCTCTGGCCCTTGGATTTCTTGATTCCAAACGTGTCCTTTTCTTCATACCAGTCAAACACCAACGGCGTAGACACTGTGCAGCGTTTGACTTTGACAGGTCGACGATTCAACGCGACTGACTTCATAAACAAATGACGGATTACTGTTGCTTTGCTATACAATTCTATCTCGCGTCAGGTCCCGAAAGCTCAGTTTTCAGCAAAATAGAAAAGGTCCAAACTTTTTTTTCCGACACGATGAAGCTCACGGTATTCACATGGGAGCACGTGACTGCCGCATTACCAACGGGCCATCCGTCTCCGATTTCTTTACACGATTCCATCAACTCCCTTTCTTGCCTTTATCACACACAAAAAAAACTCCCTTTCTCTCTAGTGATCTGGAGAACTGGAGAGCGTAAGTGATATACTCCCTACGTTCCATATCGCTTGTTTTAGTTTTTCTAATACTTTTGTTGTGTTATTGTGTAACGAGATTACATCCATATATAACAAAAAAAATATCTAAAAAAATCAAAACGATCAACTAATATGAAACGAAGGAGTACAAACGTTTGTGGTGCTAACTATTTATTTCAAGGGTCTTCAAAAGAACAGATTTCCTCCACGTCAAATACTTGATTTTTGGTGTTCTCTCGATCTCTTTTTCTGGACTTCTAGAACTACATCCAACGATTAGATGTATCTCCATTATCTTCCACGTTTTTTCCCGCCAGCTACTTTGCTTCCCGGTGTTCTTTCTTTTTTTAGCGGATCCGCATCACAAATTCACAACCCGCACACACACACACACCATAACCCTTTAACCCGTTTAGGTGGAGTTGAAGCGGCTGACCTCAGAAGTGTCTTCTTGTTTTTATGTTTCTTCTCCGGGCGCGTTTGTGAGGGCGGCCCACGGGCTCGGGCGGCTCGTGGGGCGCAACTCGCCGTGTTTGTGGCCTTGGCCCGCTCGGCGGCCGGGCTCGCGAGAGCCAAAAGAGCCCCCTCGGCCCGGCGCGGGGAAACGCCGAAACCCTCGTTTCCCCGCGGCCGAGCTCGTGGCGGCGTGTGCGGCGATTTTGGGCGGCGGCGGGGTGGCTCGCGCGGGCTGCGGCGGGAGGGTGAAACCTCCTTCGCGCGCGATGGAGCTCGGGCGGGGAGGGTGAAACCTCGCTTCGCGCCATGGCTTCCGTCTCCCTTTATAAGGGTCGCCACTCCCCCTCTGCTTGTTCTTCTTCCTCTTCTTGCTTCCTCTTCCACCCTGCTCGTGAGAAACCGGCGGTGAGTGCTGGTGCGTGGCGGCGTCCCTGCTCCGGCCCTGAGGTTCGTGGCGGCGTCCCTGCTCCGGCTGCTGCTGGGACTCCGTGGCGGAGATCTGCTTCCTCTTCGTCTCGATCTGTGTCCTCTACTCCCAGCTCTGCTTCCTCTTCTTCTCGATCTGCGTCCGCTACCCCCAGATCTGCTTCCTCTTCGTTCGTTTGACCCCGAGGCAAGGTGAAATCGACCCCCTTTCTCATGATTTGCGTTAGGGTTTGTTAGAGATGTGTTGGTTCTTCGCTTGCTGATGATGCGTTAGGGTTTGTTGTACTATGTTGTTGTTGGCGTGATAGGTTTACTACCCATGTTCTTGATTTGGTTCGGTTTCTTGTGTGTACATGTTCTTGATGTATTAGGTTTACTACCCATGTTCTTGATCTGTTTATTTTTGTTGTCCCGTATTGTTCTGATCTGTTTTGCGTTGTTCGCCATATTGTTTTCGATCCGTTAGTTGAACCGCCTATGTTGTTCATTTGTTTTGTTTCTTGTATCATGTTGTTCTTATTTTGGTTCATTGGTCGATGATGTGGTCCAAAGATAGCACCGGGAGGCATCACGGTACTAGATGCGGCCGTGCTTTTCATATGCATTCATTTCTCATTCATGTTGATGCCTAAGCGGTGGTACAAATCTGAAATCTTGTTACATTCTTACATGCTTGTAGATGGATCTTTCTTTGAGCCGTGACATCTTGTGTAGGAAGAGCAGTTGCCTTGACTATTGTTATGGTCTCCTTTGTATCCGGTAGGTCGAAAAGGAAAACCCCCGAATCCGAAACCCCCCGCCTGATCCTATAGCTCTAGCCACGATTAGGGATGAAAATGAGCAACACGGACACGAGAACACTAGAAATGATATACCACTCTCTGATTCGAGTGTATTTCTATGATTAGGATGGAGAGAGCTGCCTTTTTTGGGTTAGTGAGCACTTTTAGAGACAGGGGTCTTGTCTCGATAGAGAAGGAGTGTCGGTGGAGGAGCGAGGTTGCCATGTTTTTACATGTTGTAGGGCACAACCAAAGGTATCGGGTTGTCCACCAATCCTTTAGGAGGTCCATCGAAAGCTGTCCACAAGCATTTCCATCAAGTGTTATATCTTGTGGGTGAACTTAGGAATGAAATGATAAAGCCGGCTAGCACAAGCACTCACCCAAAAATACTTGGAAGCCATAGGTGGAATCCATATTTCAAGGTAAATATATATATCTTGGGATCATTGATCAAAGTAAATATCTTACAAACAACGACACAAACTTTTTAGGATGTAATTGGCTTTATAGATGGCACTCATTTCCTAGCAAGGGTTCCTAGGCGCATGCAACAAGCTTTCGGGGGTAGGAAAAAGGATCCCACCCAAAATGTTATGGTGGTTGTGAATTGTGATGCGAAATTCACATATGTCTTGGCTGGTCGGGAGGGTTCAGCCCATGATGCCCTTGTTTTGGCGTATGCCGTAGACGGGGTGGATGGCTTCACTGTGCCACAAGGTAATAACACAACACATTTAATACATATTCAATGGCTAATAAACATACACACTCACGGTAGATGTCTTGTGTAGGTAAAATGTTCTTGGTAGATGCTTGGGTATGCATGCAAAAGTGGTTTCCTACCTCCCTACGGGGGGGTTAGGTACCATTTATCCGAGTATGGTCCAAGGAACGGGCCCACTAATGCAAGGGAGCTCTACAACCTTAGGCACTCATCACTTAGAGTGAGCGTGGAGAGGGCAATAGGAGCACTAAATGGCGGGTTTAGGATCTTGGACAACAAACCATTCCACAAGTATACCACACAAGTCAAGTGGTTGTTGCCGTGCCATTTTGCACAATTGGATCCTAGGTTTTGGCACCGATTCGGTTGTGCCGGCGAGAGGAAGGTTTCACGGGGTCCACCGATCCAACCAACCCTGCCCCCGGCACATCCGGATCAAGACTCTGTGACATGACTCAAATAAGGGATGATATTTCCAATGCTATGTGGGAGGGGAGGGGAACAAACACTACTTGATGTATTTTCTTGAATTTAGTTGTTGTACCCGTTGTGGAACTCATGTGTGTGACATGGTCTTTGTAATAACTTGGTGGACAAAGTCGAGACCATTTTTTAATAATTATGTTGGTATATTTGTGACTTCCTACATATTTTTGCTAGATGCTTGTGTGTGACTTCTGCTTTAATTACTCTGCCCATTTGTGCTTGATCTTGTCGGTATTTTTGTTTCTTTCCGTTGTGAATTAGAATGGTGGTCTCTGGTGCATTTGTTGATGAGATGGAGGAGCTCATCAATGGTGGTTCTGCGCTGTTGTAGCGGTCGGTAGTGCCGGTGATGCTTTGTCCCTCTAGCACACGGTGTTCTGCTTTGCTCCGGATGCGGCAATCCCTGCCGATGTTGCTGCTCCCGGTCCCGTGGATGTGGGCGTGGGGGGGGCCGGGGCTTGTGGTGGGGCCGCGAGGGCAATGAGGTGGACCAACAACACCTCGGCTTTGTGCTTAGGAGGATGGCCGCCCTTGTTAGTGATGGCGAGAAGACCGATAAGGTTTTCAAGGAAAAGGATGTCAATCTTGTGGCCAAAGTTTGTTAAGGATCTTGTGTGGGGAGAGCGTGACCTCCACTCAAGTGTACAACCACTTGAGGAAATGGAGGCGAGAAGTGGTCTAGGGTGAGCAAGGTCGAAGGACCTTAGTGGTGCTCTACGGGATGATGACACTCATGCTATCATGCTTGAGCATGAGCACTACCTTGGCCACCGCAAGGTAGCAAATTGATCTATACTCTTTACCTATTGCACCTTCTCGTTCCTTTTCTTAAATCCTATTTGCCCAACCATGCGGGATCATCCCAAAGATGCGAGTTTCTTAAGCGCCCTATTAGGTTTTACTCCGAGATGGAGGCTATATTTGCTAATGCCATGGCCACCTTGGAAAGTTTGCACTTGGGTCCGGTGAAGCCTTAGGACGGAAGCCGGTAGATAGTGTTCTTTGGAAAGGCCGATGGCCCTCCTCACAAAGACTTGTCCCTAGTGAACGGGGGGGATAGCAAAGCCACCGAAGTGCTTCCTACCGGCACATCTGTTCTTCGCCTCTAAGAGGAAGAGAGGGAACTTCTCCGAGGATGAGATGCTAATGTTGACTAACATGAGTGATCTGTGAACAATGTAGCAAAAGCTCTTAGGGAGGCCGGACTCGCCCATGTTGATGGTAATCTCTACCTTCTTGTGATGGAGATGCTCGGATTCACCGAGGAGGCACTAATTGTTACTTACACCTTCCTTCTTGACAACAAGGCCCAAGGTACAGGCTTTGTGAACATGAGTGATGCACATAGGACCCTTTGGCTTAGGACCTTCCTGGCCAAAAACTACTATGGTTAGTTTCTGCACCGTGGTCTTGCTTTGCACGGGGAGGGGGTTGAATGTTGAGCAGTATAGATGTGCTCCACCCCCCTTAACCACACTCTCCTCTTTTGATGGGTTCTTTTGATGATGACCTTTTGTGCGGTCTAGGTTGATCTTGTCACACACGACCTTTTGTTGATGCTAGTTTAGGAGGGTGACTAACTATTTGAGCCCTTGGTTGTTGGGTGGAACTAATGCATGTAAGAACTTATTTGTGGTGCCTCTGTTGGTTACCCATGCTCGGCCCTTACTTGGGTTCTCTGGTTAAGACATTATCTGTGGTGCAATGCTTTACTTGATACTTGGATTGCTCTATTCCTGCTTGTTTTTACTTGTGGTGGTACTAGTGGGATTTGAGGCCTATGATGCTACAACATACATGAGTTGGATGCCGTTTTCCTTTGTTTGCAATTAATCATGTGTTTCTATTTGCTTGCATCTGAGGTGCCTGCATCTGCAATGTTCTTTTCTATTTGCTTTCTTTCTTGTTTGCAAGGCATCCAACATTGACTGAAATTAACAAATCCACCACAACATACAAGCTGAGGCCAATGTTTACTTTCTACCTAAGCGCCTATGATGATAATCATGTTTGCTCATTGCATTGATGAACTTGAACACCATATGGGACCGGAGTCGTTGGTCATCCGTTCGTTTTGCCTATGAACATGTTTTTTTCTGCTCTATTATTCATGTCTGTCATCAAACCATGGGACACGTCGATTCCCGGACATGGTTCCATGCCTGCCATGAGAAACTCTTTCTTTCTTTCGCTTTCTATCCTTAAGCTCCAAGTTCAAGTTCAAATGATATGCAAACTTATCTCGAGGCCGATGTTCTGTGTTCTTCCTTTGCTCCTATTTTGCCTATGATGATGATGAGATGTATATAACCTGTCATGGCACTCATCAAACCATGGGAGACATCCATGCCCATGTTTTTCAAATACTGGGCTGGATGTGTCCCATGGTTCCATGGCTGCCATGAACCATTTGTTACTGCTTGTAATATCAAATCATCTGAGGCCAATTTGTTTTTGCCATGGTTGCCAATGATGATTCAATTTGTTTGCCAATTAATTGATGAACTTCAACTTGTGAGGGACTGGAGCTGTGAAACTTCACTTGTTCTTTTCCTCATGTCTGTCATCAAACCGTGGGACACGTCGATTCCCAGACAATCTGTCATGACTGGGATCGACGTGTCCCACGGTTCCATGCCTGCCATGAGAACCTCTTTCATGCTGCTTTCTATCCTTAAGCTCCAAGTTCAAGTTCATATCAAATGCAAACTTATCTGAGGCTGATGTTGTCTGTTCTTCCTTTCCTCCTCTCTTGCCTATGATGATGATCACATCTATATAACTTCTCATGGCAATCATCAAACCGTGAGACACATCCATGCCCATGTTCTTCATATACTGGGCTGGATTTGTCTCACGGTTCCATGGTTGCCATGAACCATTTGTCACGGTTTCATCTGAGGCCTATTTGTTCTTGCCATGGTTGCCTATGATGATTCAATTTGATCATGCAGAGGGATGACCTTGATCTGTGTGTTGTATCCTTCTCATGTCTCCCATCAAAACGTCAAACTCATCCATGCCCAATGTTTTCTACCTTGGGCTGGATGTGTTTGACGTTTCCATGGTTGCCATATGTTGTATGCATTTTATCCTTGTTGTATGATCAAGGTCGGCCTCATCCGCAACATAAAAAAGTTTCGAGGCAATGATGTAAATGATATGATGTTAATTATATTTTTTTAATTAAACAACGATGTAAAATATATGATATTATTGATGTTAATGATGTTGTAACCGTAATGTACACTTCTCCCTCTATTGATTAAGATGTAATTTGTGTATGTTTATCTTGGGTCGGGCTCACCTAAGCCACCCCGCCAAACATGTTCTTGGCTCGGCGAGTTGGTGGCGGTTGGCCCCTCGGCCGGGGCTGCGCACCGGGTCGCAAACAAGAGCTCGCCGAGCTCGGCTCACCCGGTGCGGGCACGCAAACAAGCGAGGGTGGCCGCCCATGGCCGGGCCCGACAAGGCCCGGCCGGTTAGGGCTAGCCGGGCCGGCCGCGGCCACCCTCACAAACGGGCCCTCTGTGTCCCCCAAATCTCTTCTCCATTTCTCAGCTTGATGGCTCCGGCGTGTTTCTACCCAGGGGCGAGCGTTCCCAGCACGTGAGCACTGCTGCCCGGGCATTGCCTCCCGCTTGATGTGCTGCCGCCGTGCGACTACCCCGCGGCGCCGACTCATCTGTTGCGACGAGATCCGCCCAGCCTCGATCTCCAATCAAGGTGCTCGTTGGCCCATGATCCTGGTAAGTCATAATTGTTCTAGGGTTAGGTTAGGTCCTAGGCTTTATAGGTAATTATGACACGGAGGCGGTAGCATTGCGGCCCTCTTATCTTCTCCACATTACAGTGACGCCTGCTTTCAGTGCTAGTGTGGTTTCTGTAGGGATTAGGATCAGATTAAGCATATGTTTGATTTCTGTGATTTTGGTTCATTTATGGGTTAGTTGTATTCCATTTGTAGTTTATTTCGGTTCATTTTTTTGGAATTTATAATCAACTAGTGTTCCATTTTTGTGTGAATGGTGAGCTGTTGAAGGCATGCTCCTTTAGATTCATTCATAGGGATTGTTGTCTTAATAAAACTTAGTTTTTTGTGCATCTGATTTTTTCCCACCACCAACACTTCTAATTTTTAGCGCATTACAATTGCAATATTTTAAGCAAATTGTTGAAAAATATCGGAGCAAATCTGGACCATCGGCTTGTGTGTTATCATTTAATCTCACTCTGAACTAACTGCCATGCAAAAAATTGTGTCACATTTATTCTGTACCCGCGAAAGTGTGTGTTTTCTCTTCACTTAGATGCAATTTTTTATATAGTTGGTTAATGTGTTCAACATGTGTTCTTTTGCATTGGTCGTTTCAAAAGCATTCTACAAAAGAGGCTAGCTCTTTGCTAGAGTATGTGCTAATATGATTTTTCTAAACAAAGTTAAAATCGGTTTGGGTTGTGTCTCTTTCTTTTCCTAGAGAAGAGCTATATGATACTCAAGCATTTGAGGTGATGCCAGCACTAGTTGATCTTTTATTTTACTTGCATCTTGTGCATAGGATCTTGATTACTTCTATTTTGTCGCTATTTGGCGGGTCCGAGTTGTCAGCATCCAAGTTTATTAATTAAAATGTGTTATTTGCACTGGATGGGTATTTTTTCTTGATAGATGTCATTCCCAATATGTACAATCTCTGCACTTGATTAGTTTTCCTAGCTTGCTCCTACTTGGGTCTTATGGATCATATTATCAGCAAGCTACTTGTTGTTACCTTTTTGTGTGCTTTAGGAGAATGCTTTTGGTGCCACTACCCCAATTTGCATGTCATTGTGCCACTCTATCACATGATGTAGTTTTCAAATTTGTTAGTGTAACATTTTTCTTAGTAAAAATATAAACCTTTTAATTATGACGCAGGCTCATATATATTTGCAAGGTTTCACGAAATTGCACTTTTGTGTTAGTCTACCTTATTATGGTTGCACTTCTTTTTCTGCATATGCATCTAATGCGCAAAGTAATTATTTTGTTGTCCACCCCCTATTTTAATCAAAATGATTATTTATCCTTTTATCAGAAGATTAATCATTTTGTGCCATTTCTAGTGCTAGCAGTAGGCTAGTCATCAAAATCTATAAAAGATGTAGCAGATAGATAGTAATGCCAAGGATAACTTTTGTGATCATTTATACTAAATTATATAAAGGCTTACTTGCATCTTGACAATGAGGCACTGTTGGGTGCTCTCAAGAATCTGTAAGTAATTTTAATATTTTCATAAGCAACATCCTCTTTTTTTGTTATATGCTTTTCGCATATGCTGGTGAGTGTGTGGTAGGTGACATGTCTTTTCTGTAGCACCATTAATGATGTGCATTTTTATTTCATCAATATCTTTTCTCTAGTACCAGGCATCATATCTCTTGCCATTATGTGTGTTTGGTTTTCCACATTGTATATAATTCTTATCGTCCACATATTCCATGCAAAACTCCATGGCAACCTGTGGTAGCCAATGCTTGACTATCTTTGTTTATTGGCATCTAAAATATTTAATGCATGACAAATATAATGAAATACTATATAAGTAAACTGCACATATGGCATTATTTTCTCTCCAAACCTGAGGTAAATAAACCTCTCTGAAACAGTTTTTAGTTCATATTATTCTCTGTTTCGATCATCAGAAAATATAGCCACAACAAGCATTAATGAGTCGTATATAGTCTGTATATAAAATATACAAGGTCTTGAAACGTCTCGTTTTCATTCCCTCCTGAGATCAATGCCTTAATACTATTCTTTGTGCCTGCAGGGAGTTTTTTTGGATTGGGTAAGTGAGATCTTAGGTGGTGAGGTTTTCCGACGACCATACTTCTGTCATGCGCTTGCGTGCTAATTGTTGGGATTATTTTCTTACATCTTGTGCTTTTTTGGTGTGCATGCAAGGCTGCAACAACCTTTTCCTGTTTTTGAGAAGCAATTTCTTTTTTTACTCATTCCATCACCTAATAACATTATGTTAATTTTGCTTTGTGTGTGTTTTTGGATTGATGTATCCCGGCAATTCCATTCCTAGGTCTACCATATGTTTAGTTGTTTACCATTTCAGCAGTTTTCACTTTCTATGTATCATTAGGTTTATCTTTTATATGTTTACAAACAAAGTTCCTGTTCGAAAGCACCATCCTTATTTTTGCATAGACATTAGTGGTTGTGTGCATATTACTGCTAGCTGACTCATATATTCATATTCTTGTTTGCCCAACAATATTTTTTTGGAGTGATCCCTCTTATTTGTTTCTTCAATGTCATATTCTTTTCTGTAAATTTATCATCGCCCTTTGAATGAAGATTCAACACATGGTTTAAGAGGTCTTTGTCACACGTAGTTGCTGCTCTTTTGTATTTGATACTTTTTGCTCAACAACTAGAAGTTCTAACTTTGGCTCTATCCTGAGTTACTTATCATTTCTTAATATTAATTTTCATACTTTTTAAATTCATCTTTTGCTTGGAACGTGCTCACAACTCTGACCTTGGCTCAGTGTTCTAGCTGCAGCATCAACATACTCATTTTGTTTGAAAATGTCTATGTCTTTCTATGTTATGTCATCGGCCAGTACATGATGGACCCAAAAATGTAGCCTCCATAAGCCATTGAGTGGCAATGATCGTTTAGGGAATTGGGAAACCAGCCAACACACTCCGTAATATATGAGAAACTTTCCTATAGGTCAAAAATTTACAGAGATAAAAACATGCTCCTTTGTATTATGTCAACTATAATTCTTAAAGGATTGCATCCATCTTTTAATTACCATTAACCATCATTATACATTATGAATCATTTCTCAGGGTTCCATGTTCCATTTTTTATATATATTTTCATTTTCTAATACAGTTCCTGGAAAGAGCATTCAAATTTATCAAGGTTGCATCATTTTTATCTTTTTCTATTGTACTTGCAACAAATAGTAGTCAAATAACTATGGATTTTTCCAGCTTAACATCTTTTCTGGTACAATCATATCAAAAGAACATTAAAATTATCTAAGTACATCAGTTTGCAAGAAAGAACAATCAATTTTTTCTGGATTTTCATCAAATTTTTGTTCTTTTTTCTCTTACAGATGCAACAAAGAGCAGTAACATTTTGTTTGGCAGGTAATTGTTTGTTCTCCTTTCTCCTACAATTGCAGCCAAGTGCAATCTAATTTCTCAGAATCAGTAACAGTAAAATTTCTTAGTGAAGTTAGCATCGAAGATATGGAGGAATCTCCATCATTTTTCATGCATTTTCAGGTCACCCCCCATCTAGTACATATTTTCTACCACCCATACACACCCTATATATCTGTGCTGGATTCACCAGTAACCGCCTTCTCATGCTGCACAGGCCACATACTTGGCTCTTTTTTAAAGTTATCATGTTATTTTTTAAGGTAATTATTCTGATAATTAGAGCAACACTATTGTGATATTGTCTTTGATTTCTTACATGGTACTTGGAAATTGTGATGTGTTCATGCATATTTCTACATCATGGTCATTAATTGTGAAGCGTTAAATTGCCTATTTTGGAGCCTATTTACATAGTATTCTTGTTTTTGGAGCCTTTTTTGAATTGAAGGACTTTAATTTCTTGGACTAGTTCACTAGTTTATTTCTTTTTTTCTTCACATGGGTAAGTGCTTGAATGCTACAATAATTTACTTGAAAGTGTTTTTGAAATGCATACTGAAATAGCCCTTGGTAGTAGTTGATAGGATCCACAAGTCACCTTGAACTTTTGATTTCATTATATGGCTTAAATACTATTTTTTTAATACTTAATAGTGAATATTGCTAGTGGTTTTTAGTTGTTTCAAAATCTGAGAGAGGGAGGGGAGGGGAGGGGAGGGAGGGAACTACAGCCAGAAGAATCCCCTTTGATGCTAATCTACGAAGAGAGGGAGAAGGATTGAGAGAGATATAGGAAGGCATATGGAGGGGAGGGGAGGAAAGTAAAGGGAGGTTACTCATGGTGTATAGAGTGGATGTAAGCGCAGTCAGATTTTTGGATCGTAGGGTTCCTTTTCTATTTTTTGCCTAGGTGAATGACGATGATTTGCCTATTATCTTAGTTAAGTTGCAATTGTGGAACCCTGGGAGATGTTTACCCTTGGTAGAGGATATGAGTCATGTTTATGTGAGTTGAACTACAACTGTTTTCAAGTTTTGAAAAGTATAAATATCCTGAAAAATAATGTTCAATTTCATCGTTTTTCTACTCTCTCTCTCTCTCTCCCCTCTCTCCCTCGCTTGGTTTAGTGGCGAAATCATTTGATAAGTAATCTCTTAGCTATTATTTTTATGAGCTAGCTCAACTGCTGGAGGAGGCCTAAGGATTTGTCCATGTGATACTCTTTCGTTTACTAACCTGAATGTTTTAAATTTGGATTTCTATGCATTCATTCGTCTAATGTTGTTCATATTTTTCAACGCCACTTATACCTGAAAAATGAATAGATTTACTTTAACCAACTTTCACTTTCCTTGACTAAATTTATCTTTTCCTTGTTTGGAATTTTCTTTTATACCTTTGTTTTTTAATGATGAAACACTATGTGTTTCAAGAAATACTTGTGTTTTTTTAAGAAACACTCGTTCTTTTCAAGAATCTTTTTCATTATGTCTGTTTGTGTCAGTGTTTCCAGCTATTTTCTATTCTTGTACTCCTTTAGCACTAGAAGATAACATGACCAAGTAGGATATTAAGCTAAGTGTATATGTTAAAGAAAGAGTACTTAAATCCAGTTTGGGGCATGTTATCAAAGAAAAATATTTGTGTGTATTATTCTATTATTCCAAGTTTGGGGGCAGAAAAAAATGAGTACAGTACCTCTGCTTTTCATTTCATAATTGATCCATTTGTTAGGCAAAGGCAGGTGACTGGCTTTTCCCTCTGGTAGGTTTGTCCTAATTTCCCTCAGTGAAAATATATAGTACTTCTCTAAAACAACATTGTAGTACGAAATATGAATATGTTTCTTAATATGAACTTTTAAAAGCTATGATTTTAAAAACATATCTTTTTTTAATGTTTATCTAAATTTTCAGATAGTCAATTATTCATCAATGTGACCATAGCTATTCTTTTTGGGGGTTAATGTATTTGTTTCGTGGATAGAACTTGCATGCATGCAGTTACTAATTCGGTACCATACCATTGATATATTTCTCGCTAGAATGTCTGTAATTTATTTAAGTTATACTTTATAGACTTTTTTTACTCTGATGCGTTAGAGGTTATGGATGGATCATGTATAAGTAAGATGGTATATTGTTTAAGGAGGCATTAAAACTTCTTATCAAACTATTTTTAGCATCAGTCATTTTAGCGGACTCTCATTAAATGACCTCCTTGTAGAAATCTTTTTTAATCCAATCATTGAAGCAGCTCATACTGTGGTACACTTATTTATTTTTTAGTATGCAATTCCCTAAGGGTCTCATCGTTTTTTAGTAACTATATGTATAGGTTTGTGTGGGTGTTGTAGGCTATCCATTTTTAATGGATAGCTCTAGTTAATATTTAAAGAATGCCACACATAATATATTATACTATACTTTAATATCCTTCTTATATGAACCTTTTAGTTTGGACCATCACTTTTTTTAGAGAGAAAGAACATAGGATGTGTTTATGTTTTTTTAACCTGTAAATCTACTAAAACTTCTTAGAATGGAGTATATCTATTTGTTGCAATTACTTGTTGTAGTTACTGAAAAACACAAGTTTTGTCGATCTGCAAGTGATCATATTATTGCCATAGAATACATTTTAATTTCTTATTATGCATGGTGGTTTGGCAGCTTTGGGCCATATGGTTTACTGTTGGTGTATGTGTTTTAGGTTTTCAATTTGTCAGCTGTATTTTTTTGTGCTCCAAGTGACTTGAGATGGAACTATTTGGCCTATTGATTAAGCAATAACAGGGGTATGTCGTGTTTTCTAGCTTCATGTGTAAGGCTCTAAGTTAGGCATTATCACCATCTGCATTTATGTCAAATTGATTGTTCCTCAATTTCAATACATTTTCCTATGATTTGTCGTTTGTACAAGACGAACATATTCTGATTTTTACTCAGTCATGTATCTCCAATGTGTCAAGACTAACCTGAATGTGGAGCAAGTTGTCTTCTTCATTGCTCGAGTACGCGCAAGGACTTTCTTAAACTGATCTGAAGCTCGAGGCGGTTATACACATGCTTGTCTTTGTGAGCATTCAAAATTACTTGCTCTTTCAAAAATTTGAAAAATATCTTGTTGTATGTAGTATCATGAAGAGATCGGTGCCATGGCACGGTCATATCTTAAATCTCCTTGACTACTTGTTGTGTCTCATAATAAGGATTTTATCTTCATTAGCAATTAGGTGTGTTAATGTTTGTATAGTCGAGTTTTTATTTCCCTGAAATCTTTCTGAAGTGGCATTAATACTTATACATTTTTTATCACCCTTTCAGCAATCCTTATGCCAACTTGGAAAAGTTTATCACTTTTCAATATAAGGGTAATACAAGATTTAAAAGCAACTAGCATTTTCGTCTGTCTGCGTGACCTGCACTATTTTGGTATTCTTGCTGATGTCCATTTTGTTTTAACTTGATAAGCCTATCTTCTGCTTTGACAAAACTATCATTACATATTCTATATTATTCCTATTGCAAGGAGGAACCCTGCTACTGCCTGAAGCTAGGTCTTGTTGCTACCCCTCTCCCCTATGTGCAAAAGTATTACAAAGTTGAGTTTAATCAAGTGCTACTTGGTATACCATTTCCGATTTGTTTTATACTTTTGTCCAATGATGACTCAGTGGAGTTCTTATTTCAATATTTATCTGCTTGTTAGAGGTTTGTTTATTCTTAGCAATACCATGCACTAATTTCTGATCCATCAATTGTAGAGGGACAATTTCTAGGAAGTTAGACAATTTTGTATGTAACTTTTTATTTTGTTATTATTTTTGGATCTTTTGTTGTGCTCTCTAGCAGCCAAAAGATAACATGATTTCAAAAATCATGTAAATTTATTGTAAGTAATAAAATCTACATGTAAGTATTTTATTTCTTTGGATTTTTGAGATATTTGTTTGTACTCAGTTGCAAAAAAAAACGAACAAGCCATTTGTGGGCCGACAACAACCCTGTTAATAGCCCTAAAGGAAGAAAACAAGAGCACCCCTAAACGCTATCGGGTTGTCTAAAATGGCTACTGGATCTACAAACGACCATTGCACCCGGTAGGAAACTTAATGGGCGCACCACAGTAAGCTGCAGGCCCGAAATCAGAAAGAAAAGGAAAACCATTTCAAGAAAAAGAAAGAAAAGGAAAATGAGGAAGGTTGCAATTGATATGCTGGATTGAAGATTTAAGGTGGAAATTAGTGATTGGGAGAAACCTTATTTTCAAATGTTTGGCAAGGAGACACACCCTTAAAAAACTATTTATTTCATGGAACTTTTTTTAGCGGAGTTCCATCTATTTGTCAAGAGTTCAATTTTTATGCAGCTCACCACTCAATTTTAAGAGAATAGACTGCACGGTTCAGATTCAGACCAAATCAGCCCCCAACCACCCATTAATATTACATGTCGCTTAAGCGACAGTTTCGCAACTTATTAAAATAGAAAAAATTCCAACAACCACAAGTTTTGAACCTCAAACCTGCAACGAAATAAGATTGCTAGCAACCATTGCACCACACAACAGTTCATGATTATATAGAGTTACATATCACTTTAAGTTGTTTTGTCGTTCTTTTCTTTTTTATCTTTCTAGTTTTTATTTTTATTTTTCTTCCCTTAGTTTATTTATTTATTATGATACTTTATTTACTAGTTCAATATGGCATACAAACTTGTTCTGACTATACTAGGATCTTGTTTTGACAGTTGTTCTCATTTGTTCTGACATTTTATTTTGTTATTTTGTTTGTTCGAGAAAACATAAAAAGTTGTTCTGGGTATAATAATACATTGTTCTGACTATAATAGTAACTTGTTCCGTCTATAATAATTTGTTCTGACTCATGTTCGATTTGTTCTTACACTATATTTGTTTTGTTCGAGGTGACATACAAACTTGTTCTACCTATAATAGATTCTTGCTATGACAATTATTGTTGTTTGTTCTGACACTTTATTTGTTTTGCTCTGTCTACAATAGAATATATAACCTTAATAAAATATATAAATAAATAATGTCAAAACATAGTCAAGTGAGATCTTATTTTGAAAATCTCATTTCAAGAAATCCATTTTTGAAATCAAAATTTAATTTAGACAGACGGTTTAAGATTTATGACTTTTTAGTTTTGAAATAGATTAGTTTGGATGAGTCACGTGTGGCCCCACATGCCATACGCCCCACGCCCCTCTCCCGTCCGCCCACGCGCGCACCGCAGGTTCGGTGATGGTTTGTTTTTCTGTCACGGAAGCGGTAAGCAAGAGCGCCCCAACCACCAGCCAGTAGCATTTTTCTCTCAGAACAAATCAGCTACCAGCCAAACGAAAGAAGCCTGAGTAAATATATAGAGTAACATGAGTGCAGAAGAAGCTAATGTAAAGTAAAAATTCTTATTGATGTGACTAGAATATTTCTTTAGAGTAAAGTACAGTGCAGATAGTGTTTACATACTCCCTCCGTATCGAAATATTTGTCGTCATTGGCTTTTTTCTACAACTTTGACCATTCGTCTTATTCAAAAGAAATTGCAAATATAATTTCTTTTGTTTGCTATATCATGTATTTCAAGCTCGACTTATCGTTTTACATGTTCGCAGTAAGTTTTTGATTAAGATGAATAGTCAAAGTTTCAAGAAAAAAATCAACAACGACAAATATTTTAATACGGAGTGAGTATAAGCCATCAGCTCCACGCCGCACATGTCTTTAAAAAAAACTCCAGACGCATCAGTCTATGAAGTTCCTTGCTGTTTGTGTTGTCTTTTTTATCCACATTCACTCTCAGTGCTTTGGGCTGGATTTGTTGATGTGCTATCTCTTTCTATACTTTTTCAGCCCAAGCCAAGCAAACTTAGGGCGCGTTTGTAAAGTGGCCCGGCTCAGCCAGGCCCATGAGCCAGGCTAGAGTTATATGGGTCAGGCTCCACACGTGCACAGATTACGTTTGGCAAATTTGCATCTCAAAAGCCTGGTTGAGTTAAGATTGGTGTTTGTTGGGCTCGATGACTTGGTATGGATACTCTGCACATGGGCCTTAGGTATAGTTACCTCTAATCTCACTCCCCCTCGCCTCCCTCCCTTCCCTCACCGCCGCCACCGTATCTCAAAAAAAAAATCACCACCGCCACCAGGGCTCCGTACTCGCCGCCTCGGCGCCCGCCCGCCGGAGCTCGGCCTTTCGGTGCCTGCCCGCCAGAGTTAGGTCTCTCGGCGCCCGCGCGCCGGAGCTCGCCCTCTTGGCGCCCGCCCGCTGGGGCACGACCTCTCGGCGCCCGCTCGCCGGAGTTCGACCTCGGCGCTCGCCCGTCGGAGGTCGGCCTCTCGGCGCCTGCCCGCCGGGGCATGACCTCTCAGCGCCCGCCCGCTGGGGCACGGCCTCGGCGCCGCGGCGCCGCCCGCCGGAGCTAACCCTCTCGGCGCTCGCGCGTCGGAGCTAACCCTCTCGGCGCTCGCGCGTCGGAGCTTGACCGCGCCCGCCCGCCGGGGCACGACCTCTCAGCACCCGCCCGCTAGGGCACGGCCTCGGCGCCCGCCCGCCGGAGCTCACCCTCTTGGCGCTCGCGCGCCTGAGCTTGACCGCGCCCACCCGCCGGAGCTCGGCCTCGACGCCTCGCTCCTCCGAACCAACACATCCTCAGCGCGTCGCTGAAAACACCAGGAAGAAGCGCGACGGCGGAGTGGCGGTGGCTGCCGCTCGCAACCGGCGCCCAGAGCGCCCATACACAGCGACCGCACGGAGTAGAGGAGGTGAGGAAAAAATGCTTACCTACGTGACAGTAACCACCGCGGATTGAGCCGCTGGAGCCTGCACCGCACGAAACAAACGGTCGAGTTGGGCGTTCCTTGCGATGCAGGCCAGCAGGCCTCTTTTGCGCATGTGCCGGACCTGGCTCCTGACCTCGTCCAGGTTAACAATTGCGGGTTGCAGCAGGAGGGCCTGGCCCAACACTCGTGCAGCCTAACAAACGGACCCTTATGGACCTTCTTGTGTTATGTGTTTCCGGTTTATAATTTGCCCCATGAGCCGTCTATAAGTGTTTTCTGGCCGATTCCATCGAGCAATGTCCGTCTGATAATTTTTCAACACTGACAATGTTCATTGCTATTTGTTTGTTCCATGGTTGTCGGGGACGATCATTAGGGGTCCCCTAACTAAGGGGATAATCACCCTCGTTAAGCGCAAAACTGTCCAAGGACCCTATCCTTAGCTACAGGACAGCACAAGCCCGCAGCCCACCACGGCCCAGCAGCGGCCTGGGAGGCCCACTTGGCCGCCTCGCTCGAGGGCACAGACCCCTCATGCGGATCTCCGCCTCGTTCGAGGGCCCCGGCCCCTCGAGCCGATCTCCGCTTCGCTCAAGGGACTCGGACCCCCTTGACCGGGCAACCACCCCCGCTCGGCTCGACAACAGCACTTAAATTCCCAACCCCACGGCGGGACGCCAAAGTCAAAGAGGGAACCTTTTCCCCACGCCGTGCACCTGACACAGCCAGAACGCCTGACACGGCCACAGTGCGGCCTAACCCGTCACTGTGCGGCCATACCTAGCCCTGTGTGGGAGCCGCGCGGCCCTGTGCGGGCACGCTGGTGTGATTTAGTGCTACTGTGCGACCTGCCCTCGCCCTCCTCTACGACAAAACCCTCAAATGGGCACGGGGCACCCTCGAAGGGTGTACAGACGGCAAGCGGGCACGCGTCCCGACTGACGCCGATGTACAAGCAACGTACGCCGCGTCCCCTCCGCCAACTCCGGCGCCGTCTGGCCATCTCGGGTGTTGTACAACCATCCCGGGTGCTGTGCGGCCACTACCAACACAGTGCCACCATCCCGACCACTATACGACGAGACGCACGTCGGCCGTGCGGACAAGCCGGTAACACACCGCCGTCCCGCTCCACCAACTCCGGTCCTTCCTCCGGCGGATGGGCCCTCGATTTGGCGGGGGCCGCCCCTCAAAGTCAAAGCGAGGCGAGGCCACGTCAACCGCTACGCCGCCCGCGAGGCCGGAGGGCGCCACCGGCCGCGCCGGCGACTATGACGCGGGGGACAAGACTATCAACGCCATACTTAATAGTACATAGCCACTGTACCAGCTGCCGTGCAACACCTGTAACTGCCCTCCCTTGGCCTATAAAAGGGTGAGGCAGAGCCCCATGCACGGGGAACGGAAGAAAGACTACACACTCACACCTCACCACCACACTACAGATATTGGCATTTGCCTCAATCACTTAGACGGGACTTGGGGGAATTTCCTCCTCTCCCACCGTGCTTGTAGCCCCCTCTACAGGCACTGCCGGTGCTAGCTAATACAAGTGTGAAAGCACATTTGCTAGACGTACGGCCCTGAGGTCGGAACCAGGATAAACATCCGTGCCATCTTAGCCAGCGCCGACCATCGAGGAGCCGATCGCAGTGCAAATCACTAGTTGGTGCCAGTGCTAATCCGGACACCGACAATGGTCCTTTGCTATTTGTTTGTGAGCCATGCACATGCTCATATATTTAAAGATTAATTTCACCTAGTGATCGATGTGGTTATAGTTTCCACATGATACATTCCCTAATTACCTCCCCAATATTTTAAAAATGTCACACCAGCATAATGAGCCATCACTTGGGTCGGCCTGGTCTCACCTAAGAGCAACTTCAAGGGTCTCTAAAAATCACTAATTAAACTCTGATTTGACTAGTGTGTAAAATGATTTAGCTAGCAAAAAGTTGATGAAATCCAACGGACTCACTAAAATTAACTCTCCATATGCTCCACCGCTAGTAGGTCCCGCTTTGCCATACTCATGTACAAAGCGATAGCTAGCGGTGCTGGCTAACCAAAGATGGCTAGCGAAGCTTTCGGTTTAGCTAGCGGAGGATAGCGATGGCAAGTTTAGCTATTATGTTGGATTGAGTTTTTGGACAGGTTTTCTATTTTTTAGCTAGTTAAGCCAAGATAGCTAGTCTCTTGGAGTTGCTCTAATGCACATTTCTTCTTCCGACACCGTCGTCACCCTTCCCTGCGCCGCCGCCAAACCTCCATCCTCACCCTCCTTGTGCCGCACCTCCTCCCCATGTAACAAGTTGTTGCCCACAGCAATTCGAATCGGAGATAGGCAAGATAGACTTGCTATGAGTTGATGTAGCTTTTCCATGCAGATGGTGATGGACATCGGGTTCGTAAGGATGCAGGATACGCCACCGCCAAACCTCCACCACCACCCTCCTTGTGCCGCACCTCCTCCCCATGTAACAAGTTGTTGCCCACAACAATCCCAATCGGATATAAGCAAGATAGACTTGCTATGAGTTGATGTAGCTTTTCCATGCATATGGTGATGGACATCGGGTTCTTAAGGATGCAGGATACCGAGAACTTGAGGTTACTGGCCACCGACGGGAACATGAGGACGTAGGCCGCCGAGCACGACCACCTCACGCCATTGGGGCAGCCCGTCACTGCTTCTTCCCTACAGCAGCTGCCACCGCTTTTGCATTCTAAACCCCCTACAACAGCAGCAGCCGCCGCCGCCGCCATGTCCTCCCCAGCTGCCGCTGCCGCTGCCACTCTCTCCTTTGCCGCGCAAAACTGCCTGCCTTCTTCAGTTTCGCACGCGCGGAGGATTTTCCCGCGAGAATCATGGCACACAGATGGATTGAGGAGACTAGTCGAGCGCTAATATTTGCATGGTGCGAAGGCTTTTTTCGCGACACGAATTGATTGGGGAAGTTTTGATGATATTTTGAAGTCCTATTTGTCCAGTTTTCTAAAAAAGGTTTTAGGGAACTTCTCACTAAAAAAACCTTGTGATCCATGACGATATTCACATGACGTTTTCAGATTTCGTCATAGATCACACTGCATCCATGACAAACTGTCAGATTTCGTCATAGATTCGCAGTGTTGGATATGAAGCCTGATATGAAGTCCAAACACCATGACGTTGTGTCAATTTCGTCATAGATTTCATCACAGATCACGATGCATCCATGACAACATCCAGAATTCGTCATAGATTACTAGTGTTGGATATGAAGCCCGATCCAAACACTGTGATGTTGCGCTAATTTCTTCATAATTCTAAATGGACGTAATTAATGTGAAAAAAATTAGAGGTAATCATAGTAAAATGATAAGAAAATCATGGGGAAAATAATAGAATGATTTATGAGAAATAAAAAAACCAAAAAATTGGGGGCTGACGATTCGAACTGCAAACCTCCTGGAAGATGTTAAGGCGAATACCCTTTGCACTACGCACTCATTTGTACTTTTCAAATGCATTTTAATTTTTTTCTACTCTCCATTTGCTCCGCCAAAGATTACATGTCCGCACGGTCGGTGCCTACGCCCCCGCGTCACCTACGTGTCCGCCTCATCACCACCCACGCCCGGCACCTAAATTTTTCCCAAAAAAACTTGTTCCCGCGGGGATTCGAACACGGGCCTTAGCCCTCGGCTCCACGTCCCTTTACCACTACGCCATGTTTAGCTTTGCGTCTAGGTTTGAAACAAAATTGTATATATCATTTAGTCTAAACACATAGCTTATCACTCCTTTGCCTCATCCCCGCCGCCAGCATTCATCCCCCTGCCTCGCCGCCGCCGTCGCCGCGCTGCCGCCGTGGCATGGGCATGCCGCAGTTCTGCCAGCGCGCCACCCCCAGCTCCATTGCTGCATCTCCGGCGCCCGTCCCTGCTTCCATTGCTGCGGCGGCTCAAGGCAACCGGATACCGGCGCTCTGCCGGTCGGCGCCATCCCGAAACCTCGGCGCCCGCCCGGCCGGCGCACCCCGAGGCACTTCCCCCGTCGGCTCGAGGAACCCCTTCGTCCACACCCGGACACCTCAAACCAGTCCACTACGGACCGAAGGTAAATCTCACATCCGTAGCATTTTAATTCTTGGCTTTGTCGAATGTATAGCTTTTGAATTTGTGCGGACTTGTTGATTTGTGTTTTTACGTGCAATGCTTGATTAGATGGATCGAAGTTGGGTGCATGGTAATGCATTTACCTCGGTTACATGGATGGTGTCAAAGATTTTATGAGCTTTGTTAAAGGGAAATTCATTGATAATGTTGAAATTCTTTGCCCATGCAAGTAGATGCCTCAATCGAAGTACCTAAGACAGGCTCTTGTGAACAAACACATGCTCATGAATGACATGGACAATACTTATACTAGATGGATTCATCATGGAGAGGATTTGAATGTGGATATTGCTTGAGCATGTTCCCGCTAATGTGGATGACGGTGATAATGGGATAAATGAGACGAGAGGATGATGTTGATCCTTGGGAATCAATTTTTGGAGAATTACACGATCTTGGAGCGAGAAGTAGACAGAGAGGTTGGAGATAATGATGGTGGTGATACAGGACCTGATGAGCAAGAGTCATTTTTTAAAACAGCCATGAGAGAGGCAAATCGTATGCTTTATCCCGGTTGTACCAAATTCTCTAGGTTCTCTTTTGTGGCTAAGCTCCTTCATTTGAAGTCATTGTACAGGATAAGCAATTCTGCTTTTACTGCAATATTGAAGATATTAGTTGATGCATTTCCAGAACACAAAACACTCCCAAAATCCTATACTCAAGCAAAGACTATTCTAAAGGATTTAGGTCTTGGGTATGAATCCATACATGTCTGCTACAACAACTGTGTGCTATTTAGAGGAGAGGAATATGGCAAGCTTGACAATTGCCCTGTTTGCAAGCTCTCTAGATGGAAAGACCCAGACAGGAAGAAGATCCCACAGAAAGTGTTGAGACATTTCCCTTTGGCACCTAGGCTGAAAAGGTTGTTTCAAACAAAAGAATCATCAAAAGAAGCACAGTGGCACAAGAAGAAGCAGCAGCCCAGTGAGAAAGAAATGAGCCACCCAGCTGATGGTAAGGCATGGCAGGAGTTTGACAAAGAACATCCTATGTTTGTGAAAGATGCCAGAAATATTAGATTGGGACTTGCTTCTGATGGGTTCAATCCCTTTTCCGAAAAGAACTCGAAATACAGCATGTGGCCTGTGTTTGTTATAACATACAACCTTCCACCTTGGTCATGCATGCGAGAGTCAAACTTCATGATGGCTCTGCTTATTCTAGGTCCTACATGTCCCGGGAAGGACTTTTATGTATTCTTAGAGCCTCTTATAGAAGATTTACTTGATCTTTGGAAGGGTGTGTCTACTTATGATGCAATTACTCAGAAAAAATTTAATCTTCATGCTGCAGTCTTGTGGTGCATCCATGACTACCTAGCTTTGAGCACTCTTTCTGGGCATACCACAAAAGCATATTTTGCATGTATTCATCGTGATAAGCACCCTCTTTCATATCGCTTGAGGAGCAAAATTGGGTATTTTGGGCACTAATGTTTTCTTCCAAAAAGGACACCGTTTGCGGAGAAACAATGAGTATGCTAGTCTATTTGAGAGCAATGAGGCACCAGAGTCATTTTCTCGTAGAGGAGTTGTTGGCTGAATTGGAAAAAGTTAAAGATGTTAGACACGGGAAGAAACAAGAATGTGGGAAAAGGAAGCGTTCAGACTTTGAAGGGGGTCATGTGCGAATTTGGAGCCGGAGGGGTGGCTTGTGGAAGTTACCATATTGGCCAATGTTAAAGTTGAGACATAATCTTGATGTCATGCATATTGAGAAAAACATATGTGAGTACTTAATTGGGACAATTCTAAACATTCCTGGGAAGACAAAGGATACAACTAAAGCCGGGCTAGATATCAAATATTTGGGAATTAAAGAGGAGCTACGAGTTTAGAGAGGATGGAGATTCATGTGAGATGCCTAATGCTCGATATACGTTGTCCAAAGAAAAAGGAAGGCCTTTTGTGATTTTTTAAGTAAGATTAAATTTCCAGATGGGTTCACTTCCAACATTTCAAGATGTGTCAGTGCTGACGGAACCAAGTTGCAAGGGCAAAAAACACATGACTGCCACATTCTGCTACAAAGAATCTTACCAGCTGCCATGAGAGGGTTTATGGATAAGGATATCTATGAAGCAATAGTGGAGTTAGGAAAGTTTTTCAGGGAGTTGTGTAGCAAAACCCTAAACAAAGATGTTTTGATTGGCCTCACTTTTTTTTGGCACACTACATCATCTCCCACAAACATTTAAACTACATGTACCTCAATTAATACCTAAAAAATCCTTAAAAATAGTTTTTGATGATTTATATTCATTTAGAGATCATATCCTTCAAAAATTTTATGAAATTGCAACTGTTTGGTAGGGGTGATTCAACCTTCTACTTCCATCCTCAGTTAAAAAAATGGTCATAATATCTAAATCTTCTTCGAACATTATGAAAACTGGCACATAATCATTGTAGAGGTGTGGAAGCTTGACAAAAAAATTCAAATCATTTCGACAAAGTTGACTATACGTTGTTCACAAAATTGATAGGTTTCCCACATTGTTCTAGAAAACTCAACTAGAACTTCAAGATTTGAACTACTTGTGAGATGTCCGAACTCGTATACACTTCAAATTTTAACACCAACTCATGTTGACCATACAAATAGAAAATATCAACTTAAATTAGCAATTGGTATGTAAAAGCATGTTTTTATTCTCTTTTTAGTTACAAGGAAACATGTCATATGAACCAAATCGATAAATAGTGACTAACATACAAACAAATAGTACCAAGTTAAAGAGAGAAATTTAATAAAAAATTACAAAAAAACAAGTAATTTTGAGCTCTTACGAGGGAGAAATACTTATTACAAATTTTAAATATGAATCAAAAATAGAAAATAAGAAACATTCATGTGTAGCCTCATGAACATCTATCCGTGCGTGCACATATATGCCCCCGTCACCGACGTGTGGACCCCACTCACACCACTCACTCCACTCCACTCTCGCCACGTGTTGGACACACATCTCACCGACGCGTGGACCCCGCCAAGGCGGACCCCATTCATCATACTCGGGAGGCATATCCGTGGGCGGCATGCGAAATCCCTAGCGTGGGCGGCATGCGAAATCCTCTCCCACACCGAATTGACCTTAATACCCACGAGATCCTCAAATTTTACACACGGCTCGGGAGGCATATCGTAATTTCGCATATAGAGGAAAATAACCCCGCCGCCTCTCATTTCGTTGGCTCGGCCTCGCATTTCCCCCCCGCCCCCAAACCACGGGCCCCCTCCTCCACATCCCGCCGCCGGGGCATCTCCCGCCGCCGGCCCCCGCCTCCACATCCCAGCCTTCAATGGCATCTCTGCTGCCTCCAGATCCCCGCCGACGTCCCTCGACTACTTCTCCGCCGACCACCACGTCGTCGCCTGTTCAAGGGTCACTCCTCTACCACTTCGTCACTTCAAGCATTCCCTTTGCACCTCCACCAGCATCGATTGAGGGAGGCCCCCGGCGACCTCCACCAGCATCGATTGAGGGAGGCCCCCAGCGACCTCAACCGTCGCAACGTCAGAAAGCACAAGAGAAGACGAAGGAGAGACCGAAGACGGGACAAGAATTTCAGATGCCAAGTTCGGCCTCTCGCTCCTCCTCCCCCCCCCCTCTTTGTTTTGAAGTTGGTGCTAGTAAAATTGCTACAAACCGTAAGGCGGCATTTGGTAGTATTTACGTAGATTCGGGCCACCAACATGATTAATCGATGCAAATTAGTTGCAACTAGAATCACTTTGTTTCATTATCATATTGATTTGCGACTCACCGTTCTTTCTTGGGCACCGTTCGGTGAGCATGCTTCCTCTGTTTGAAGTGAAAGCATTTATGCCTACATACTTTGGTTATCAACCTTCTTGATTGGTCAGATGAATAAACTATCATTATACTTCACATAAAATCAAGTTCAGGAAATGATTGTCTGAAATTCAGTTGCTGACTCTGTTTGCAGTAGTTATTATTGGCATTGGTGTGTTAGCAGTAGTTATTATTTGCATATGTTCTATATTGAGTTCTTGTCATTCACTTTGTTGAACACTGAACAGAGTCATTCATTTTATTCTAATGTCAGATGGAGTCATGTCAGCTCCTCCTGCTCCTCCCCTCCTGTTTTGAAGTTGGTGGTAGTAAAATTGCTAGAAAGCGTATATGCGTGTCTCGGTGTATTTTCGGAAGGAAATAGCATTAGTATCCTTTGGTTGCTTTAGGGCGCATTTGCGACCCCGGCTCGGCCGGCCTTGCGCTCGCGGGGCGCGGTGGCCTTGTTTGCGGCCTTGGGATGAACAACTGGTTGTAAAAACTTATTGTTGCCTCTGTTGGCAACTTCGTTTCTTGGTTAAGCCATTATAAATGCTTGGATTGCTCTCTTCTTGTTTCTTGTTATACTTGAGGTGGTACTCTTGGGTTTTATGGCCTATGATGCAACAACATACATGAGGTGGATGCCTTTTTCCTTTGTTTGCAAGTTATCATGTGTTTCATCTACAATGTTGAGGTGTCTTCATCCGCAATGTTCTTTTCTTTCTTGTTTGCAAGGCATCCACTAATGATTGAAATGAAAAAATCCACCACAAAATGAAAAAGGTGAGGCCAATACCATGCTCTTTCGACCTATGATGATACATTTGTTTGCCAATTAATTGATGAACTTCAACTTGTGAGGGACTCGGAGTTGTGAAACTTCAACTTGTTCTTTTTCTCATGTACGTAATCAAACCGTGGGACACATTCATTCCCGGGCAATTTTGTGAAGCCCGGGATGGATTTGTCCCACGGTTCCATTCTGCCATGATCTTATTTTTTCAAACACATGCTACCTTATGCTCCAATTTGAGGTTTAGATGACATTGCGGACTAATCCGGCCAATATTCTCGTGTTCTTCCTTTCCTTCTCTTTTGCCTATGATGATGATCGGATGTATATTACCTCTCATGGCACTCATCAAAACATGCGACACATCCATGCCCATGTTTTTCAAATGCGGGGTGGATGTGTCTCATGCTTCCGTGGTTGCCATGAACCATTTGTTACTTGCTTTTAATATCAAATCATATGAGGCCAATTTGTTGTTCGGAATTATTCATGTTGTGATGTCAAGTATATTTAATCTGTGTACATGTTAACTGATGTAAATAAATTCGGGGCATTTAATTGTGTACATGCCAATGCTGGATTTTTGCTTTTATCTTAGAACGTCCACTAAAAGCATATGAAGAGCTGCGCTACAAGACATGTATGCAGAACAGTAAAAGGCTTAAGGATCTTGGATTTCATACAACAAGCATCTATCCAAACAATAGTGGCACAACCAAGACTAAGCCACATCGTAAAAGTCATATAGAATCTGGATCTGACTATGATCATTCCCATGACGATGATGGTGATGAAGGTGAAGAAGATTTGCTTGGTTAATACAATGCCAAGGTGCTTATTTTGCAATCTATTCAAGGCTTAATTTGTTGTTTGCTTCAAGATTAAATATTATCCATGGTTCCCTTCTCGCAGGTATCTAAGGAAAAGACTTGCAAAGGAAGCAAACAAAGGTCAGATGACATCCTTCCAGTGGTGAAATTTCAGTCTCGTAAGAGGGTTTTTGCACAAGGGCCACCAACTGATAGAGAAACAAGGTCGAAGAAAAGCAAAACTCAGATTGATGCAATTCTGAGTCCACCATCCAGGGATAATGATGACACTCAAGCTGTTGTGGAAGGTTAGTTCTCTTACCATGTTACTTATACTTAATCTTGATTTGATCGTATGATGATTTGCAAGCTTGTTTACATTTTTTAGATTTCGGGGTTGACCAACTTGATGACAACGGCCACACAACCAATGGAGGTGATGCCATGTGTCATGGACACGGTGGAGACAACCGGATGACCACCGAAGGTGAGTTTTTTCATTTATTTGCCACATTGCTTATTGCCTCTTAGTTTTGTGAAAGGATTCTTATTGTGTGCAATTTTAGATGGTTCTACCCACCAGGATGACAACATTGGTGATGGACCTAGTTCCATTCTAATCCTCGTGGCCACAACCGGCTAACCACTACAGGTGAGATCAATGCAACAGGTTCCTTTGATTCAACAGTCAGCTTGCATCAGTTTTTTCTTAAGCTTGCTGATTGCAACTTCAATGTGCATTTGCATTTAGGAAAGGAGCGAAGGGAAAGAGGAGTTAACATGGGACATGGTCTCCACAGGTTGACTCGAGCTCGGCATGCCAAATTTGCCGGTGGTCATAGCGAAGGGAATATAAGACCTATGGTGCCTTTGGTTGCTGCAAAGTATGCATCAGAGTGCAACATTGCAGTGAGGAACCACATCCCTATTTTCACGCACTGGAAGGAGTATCAGAGACAGCCAACAATAGTGGACCAATTTATTGCAATACTTTTTCGTAAGAACTTTTCCCTCTTATGTAGTTGTTTTCACTAGTGTTTGTGCAAATTTTGTCACCGCGGTTTAGATTAAAATCCACATTGCTACAATTTTATCCTCTTGCAACTTAAGAAACCATCGGATATGTGGCTTGTTACAACGGTTGCAACCTTTTTACACTTGTTTTCCACCCCAATAGGCAAATTTTGACATTAACACAAGTGATCCAATAGTTAGCAAGGCTTGTATGGAGATGATGCGATGCAGTTCGCCAACGGAGACACAAGCCGAAGCATTAGTTCTTTGATCCTTTTCCCCGCACTTTTGGTTAAGAAAACTTCTCTGTCAAATCAACTAGTAATGAACAAAGTGGATGGCTCTTGTGGAGTCATGGAAAACTCCCAAGAAGATGGTAATTTTCCCGAACCAAACTTCTTTGCCTTCTATATGTTAATTTTGTAAGTGGCTTACATGTATTGTGGTTGATGCGAGAGGGCATGCCAATCGCCTAAAGAAAATCGAGGAAAGGTCAAGTTTCATCAAACAACGGGATCTTGTAGCTACTCTTTTCTCGTAGAAAATGCGGTAAGATTGATCGATTGTATATCCATTTTGTTGAACTCGCATCGTTGTTTGCTTGAAACTAGCTATTAGATCATCAATGCTATGAAGTTGGTTATGTTCGTTAAGTTCATGTTGATCTGTTTCCATACTAGTTCTTTGATATCCGTTGATGGTTCAAATATGTAAGTGAATGGCCTTGGTCTTTTAAGTAAAGTTTGTGGTGTGACCCTAAAACTATACAACAAATTATGCATCTTTGCTAAATTGTGTTTTAGTCAAATGATATTTCTAGTTCTATATGTTGCTAAGATTAGTTTGTTTATATAATTGGGCACGAATATCATTTGAAGCTCAACCAATATAAAAGACCCCTTGTTGTTTTATCAGTTTTTGATATAGTGCTCCATATAAATGTTGTTTCAGGTAGATGAGTTCAAAGGTAAAGAGGCTGATGCTTTTGAGTTATTCAAACTATGCCACTATAGCAAGAGAAAGAAAGGATACATGCATCTTTGTTCGGTCGACCATTGTAAGTCGGCCTTTCTTGTGGTGCTCTTTATTTGCTTATTTTCAACATCTCATAATCCGAACCAGTTTTGTAGCTTGTTTCCTTGCTAGACCGAGATGGAAAACCGGTTGACCGCACCGGTGGAAGCCGAACATGAACAACCCAAGTCGCAAGCGAAGTTGTATCCGATGTCTTGGATAAAAACACAAAGAACAATCACTTCCTTCGGAATGTGGGCATCAAGGTTGTGTGACAGAGGCATGGTTTGCATACTGTTGAAGCTTTACTAGAAGTGGAGAAGAGGAAAAACACTAATCTTCGGTCGGTTGTCGATAGCCAGCAAGAGAAAGTGGATGATCTTTCAAGGCAAGTGCAAGAGAATCAGAAGAAGCATGCTGAGTTGGAGTCCAAATTGGAGCTTCTGCTAAGTCCAAATTGAGCCAACTAAGCATCCAGATGGTACGCCCCTTTTTGGTGGACCTTAACTTGATAGGACCCAAACTATGTTTTGACCAAACTTCTCGATACTGCCTGACATGTCTTTTGATGGTGATATTCTGGTAGTTTTGATGTGCCTTCTGCCAGATGGTGGATGTATGGCATTCTTTTGTTTTTGGTGATAGATAAGGTAATTCTGGTGATACTTGTTAGTTTCTGGTGATATATGGTGTTTCTAGTGATGTGGTGAACTAGTGATACTTGGTAGTTTCTACCAAATGATGGATATCTTTTTTGGCCAGATTTGATTTCTGGGATTTATATACCTGTTTTAAATCTGTTGGGATGAAATGAATTTTGGTTGTGCCGAAATGTATGTGGGGTGGGCTGTAATGGATTGATATAGGCTGAAATTTAGTCTAGGAAAAAATTGCATATGCTCACGTCGGCGCCACGTGTCGGCCACGTCGGTACCAAGTGACGACCACGTCGGCGCCACGTGGCGCCCACGTCGGCGCCACATGGAAGCCACGTCGGTGCCACGTGTCGGCCACGTCGGCGCCAAGTGGGCGACATGTCGCCGCCGCGTGGCTGCCCACGTCGGCGCCACGTGGATGCCACGTCGGCGCTCGTCGGTGTTTTAGACCGGCAAACCTACTAAGGGGGTACCCGAGGTAGTAGATTGTGCGGTGAGGATCGTGATCGGGAGACCGAGAACTCGAAGGTATGCACAAGGACACGGGACACGGGATTTATACGGGTTCGGGTTGCCAAGGTGGCAAACCCTACATCTGTTTGGGGGAACAAGTATGGCGCCCTGCGCTTGGTGTTGGGTTGTTCGGATGCCGGCTAGGTACCACCGCCCTCCTTTATATAGTCCGGGGGGCGGGTTCCTAGTCGGTTACAAGGCGGGAGTCCTAGTAGGATTACACGGAACGAGTCCTAGTAGGATTACGGGGGAATTCTAATAAGAGTCCGTCTTCTTCCTTCCTTGCATGAGTACCGGGGTCTATGCCCGACAAGCCCCCGAGCACGTTGGAGTCGAGAGTAGTAGTTCGAGTAGTCTTGAAGCCTCTGCGAGTAGTTCTTGAGCATCCTCGAGCACTTTGCTTGGAGAAGTCTTCAATAGTACTTGAAGCTGCCGCGAGGCTGGAAGGTGTTCCGACTCATCGGTCTTGAAGTCGAGATTATATGGAAGTGTGATTGCAAAATTGCACTCCATATGGAGTAGCCCCCCGAGCCTTAGGTTGAGTTGCGGACTCTAGCCGAGGGTCAACCTTGATTTCGAATCTTCCGTCTTGAAAAATTTGAATGATGGGTGTAGTATAGCGACCCCCGAGCCTTGAAATGATTAGGTAATCAATCCAAGGGTCTTCGGTGTTCGCGAAAGTCATCATCCAAGTACACTTGTAGCGTGTAGCCCCGGAGATAAGAGAGTCATATGAGCCACGTCGGGTAGTTGTTGGAGCCCCCAAGATTGAGAGAGAGCGAAGCATCTTTGAAGTTATCCTTGAGTAGTATGTTGAGTGCGCCCCGAGCTGGAGAGATTCCGAGTAGTAATTTGGCATCGAGCGTGGAGTTTGAGAAGTAGCCGTGCCGTCAAAGCGGACTTTAGATGCGACCAAAGTCGACTTTAGATGCCGCAATGCGGACTTTAGAATGCGACTTAAAAACCGAAGTCGACTTTGTGCCGCGCGGAGCGGACTTTGAGATGCGACTTGAAAACCGAAGTCGACTTTAGATTGCTGCGTAGAGCGGACTTTGAGGTGCGGCGAAGAAGTCGACTTTGTGCCACGCCGGGTGGACTTAAGATGCAAAAAACGAAAAGCACTTTTCGGAAAGCCAAAGCGAATAAAAAATCGAGAGAAAACGAATAGTTTTACGCGGAGCGGGCTTAAGATTGCGACCGAAGTCGGCTTGTGCCACCGAGTGGGCTTGGGTGCGACCGTTCGCGTCGACTTGTGCCATCGGAGTGGGCTTAAGTACCGAGCCATGGATTTCAGACTCAAGGTACAGTTGTCGCCAGAGCGGGCTTGAGGGTGCGACCGGAGTCGGCTTGTGTACCTAGGTCATGGATTTCAGACCCAAGGTATGGTTGCCACCGTAGTGGACTTGAAGGTGCGACCGGAGTCGACTTGTGTACCTGGACCATGGATTTCGGACCCGAGTACGGAGCGCGAGTACATAGGGTACTTGGACCCATGGTACGAGTGTGAAGACCACGTGCATCTAGGTTCCATCGTCACCAGGACCCGAGGGACACTTACGGCTAGGTTCCATCGAAGCTTACACACGTAGTATGCCACCAAAAGCGAGGGCGAAGATGCGACCGGAGTCGACTTTAAGTTGCCGCACGGAGCGGACTTTAGAATGCGGCTTTAGAAGTCGACTTTAGATTGCCGTGCGTAGAGGACTTTAGAAGCTGCCTCCTAGGGATAGCCCTCGAGTTGATGAAGTAGACTCGTGGTGACTTGATTGATATACCCCAAGAGTAGTCAGCGAGTGTAGCTCCCGTGAAAACCCGCCGAGAAGCGTACACAAATGAGTAGCCGGCATGTTATCCTACATGATGAGGAAAACAAGCCAAGAAAGAAAAAAGTAATCATTTAAATAAATGACTTAGCTGTTGCTGCCTGGGCAGACTGTTGCTGAAGCCGTGGCGGTCGGCAATGGAGCCACGACGGTTGTTGCTGAAGTTGACTAGTTAGAGTTGATTCCGACTAGTTGTTGGGGGCGTGAGGCGTCGTTACTGGACTAGTTTGGAAAACTAGTCGAGATGAATGATCAATGCGATGCGACCGGAAGACGACGTCGTGGCGGCGCGCGGCGTACTCGAAGTAGAGCCAGTGTTGCCGCGAGACAAGTAGTCACGACACACGGCGTGGCTGAAGTAGAGCCAGCGTGGCCGCAAGACGAAGTCGCGGCGCACGGAGTAGTCGACGATGAGCCTCATGACGGGCCGCGCGACGTGCTGAGGCACTCAGACGCGCGGTGAAGGTGAAGTAGTCGACGACGAGCGGCGCAACGAGCCACGCGACGAGCCGCACGACGTGCCGAGGCACCCAGTCGCGCGGCGTAGGCGAAGTAGTCGACGACAAGCGATGAGCCGTGCGACGTGCCGAGGCACCCGGACGCGCGGCATAGGCGAAGTAGTTGACGATGAGCCGCGCGACGTGCCGAGGCACCCCGGACGCGCGGTGGATGCGAAGTAGTCGACGACGAGCCTACGCGAGGCGGAGTATTCAATGACGAGTGGTGAGCCGCGTGACGTGCCGAGGCACCCCGCACGCGCGGCGAGGGCGAAGTAGTCGACGACGAGCCGCGCGACGATCCGCGTGATGAGCCGCGCTACGTGTCGAGGCACCCGGGCGCGCGGCGGAGGCAAAGTAGTCGACGACGAGCTCGCGCGAGGCGGAGTTGTCGACGATGAGCCGCGCGACGATCCGCGTGGACGAGCCGCGCGACGTGCCAAGGCACCCGGACGCGCGGCGGAGGCGAAGTAGTCGACGACGAGCTCGCGCGAGGTGGAGTAGTCGACGACGAGCCGCGCGGACGATCCGCGTGACGAGCCGTGCGACGTGTCGAGGCACCGGACGTGCGGCGGAGGTGAAGTAGTCGACGACGAGCTGCGCGCGAGGCGAGTAGTCGCCGGCGAGCCGCGCGCGAGGTGGAGAAGTCGACGATGAGCGGCGCGACGATCCGCGTGACGAGCCGCGCGACGTGCCGAGGCACCGGACGTGCGGCGGAGGCGAAGTAGTCGGCGACGAGCACTCGCGCGCGGGCGGAGTAGTCGACGCGCGAGCCTGCGCGAGGCGGAGAAGTCGGCGACGAGCGGCGCGACGAGCCGCGTGACGTGCGAGGCACCCGGACATGCGGCGTAGGAAAATTGATTCCTCTTTGACGGGGAGCAAGGCGACTTGCTTCAATGGATCTCGGCGAGTCGACGAGTAGATTGATCTTGTTGACGAGGGTCTTTCGAATTCGCCGGTGGTGATGATCACCCCTACCTAGCGCGCCGGTGTCGGTGTTTTAGACCGGCAAACCTACCAAGGGGGTACCCGAGGTAGTTGATTGTGCGGTGAGGATCGTGATCGAGAGAGCGAGAACTCGAAGGTATGCACAAGGACACGGGACACAAGATTTATACAGAGTTCGGGTTGCCAAGGTGGCGAACCCTACGTCTGTTTGGGGGAACAAGTATGGCGCCCGCGCTTGGTGTTGGGTTGTTCGGATGCCGGCTAGGTACCCTTCCCTCCTTTATATAGTCCGGGGGGTGGGTTCCTAGTCGGTTACAAGCAGGAGTCCTAGTAGGATTACACGAACGAGTCCTAGTAGGATTACGGGGGAATTCTAATAAGAGTCCGTCTTCTTCCTTCCTTGCATGAGTACCGGGGTCTATGCCCGACAAGCGCCACATGGCCGCCACGTCGGCGCCATGTGGCTACCACGTCGGTGCAACGTTTTTAAACACCATCGCCACGCAATCTGCCACATAATCGCCACGTCATACGCAAATCATCTCTACAAGTGATGTGGCGGGTTAATCCATGACGGTCACTTTCGTCACAGATTTTGGGCTTTGGGCTGGGTTCACTGGGCTTTACACCAATCTATGACGGTGCGAAAACGTCATGGATTACGTCAATCCATGACGAAAACGTTAATACGTCACGAGAGGTGATTTGTGACGCTCAATCCATGACGAAATGAAAATTCATCACGGATGCGGTTTTATGACAAAAATTGGATGACTGTAACGAAAAACGACCGTCATAGATCACAAGGTTTTTTTAGTGTCTTCACAATCTTTCCGAGTTGCTCTTAAGCCCTGGCCTTCTCTCCCTGCTCGCTCACGCCATGCATGGAGGTGGTGTCGGTAACGGTCTCACATACGGGGACGGATCTAGCGGTGGGGCGGGCGGGGCTCGAGCACCCCTACCTCTGGAAATCCCATGGACCCCCTAAGTCTTACCTACAAATTTGAGGGATAAATAATGAGTAAAGGAGAGACCAGAGGAAGTAGAAGGAGAAGAAATTCCCGTCTAAATTTGTTTGTAGATTCGTCCCTGCTCGCATAGATGAGGTGGCGACGTGGCGTCCGAACTTGCAGATGGCGCCAGACTCCATCTCGTCAGAGCAGGTGGTGCCGTCGGACTCGAAGACGGTGCGGACTGGTATCGACCATGCTCTTGCTGTCATCTCGAACATGAGGACCGTCAAGACTGACGGCGCGCACATTTGCACTTGTCCTCTCATCCACGAGGAATACAAACTTGCCGCTTGGACATATGCTCGGCCTCAACGAGTTCGACTGCGAGCTTTTCATTCCCGATATTGACCATGTCGTGATGGATGTGGCAAATTGGCAATACTCTCGTGTTACACTGTTACCTATACAGTCTACACGTGCTGAAGATGCTCAACAGGAAGCGCTAGTGTGAGCCCGTTGCCGGGAAGGATGACACCAAGCTCCCTACGGCAGAGAAGGACAACAACGTCGAGCTCGCTGCCGGAAGGATCACACTGAAGAGCTACTAGTCGAGATCTAGTTAAACCATTGCATTGTATTACATTACAATGCTTATCATCAGCAGTAGTATTAGTAATTGTGCAACTACTAATCGAGGTCTAGTTCACTACCTGAAATAGTTGCTTCCATGACATTCTGCTCTTGACATTCTAAATTTTCTTCATTGAACTAACAACATTTGAAAAAAAATTGCTTTTCTGTTGACGCGAAAATAGGACGTCACCTTCGCGCGCAGCACACGTGACTCCCCGGTTTGTAGCGAGGCGTGCCAGACAATCTGAACTGTCGACAATGGAAAATATTAGGGATCGGTTAGAGAACCGATGGGCTTTCAGCGACACGTGTACCAGCCAATCGACCGATACGAGGTAAAGCGGGATCGACCGGCTCGGCTCGACGGTACTCACAAGCTTGCCGGAGATCGGTTGATGCAGCCCGACGAACCCGAAGCATGATGTTGCGAGAAAAGAGGAAAAACGCAATGGCGAAGTCGCCGAAAAGTAGATGATGTAAAGGTAGATGCAATAAAAGTAAAGGGTTTGCCCGGAGGCGGTTTGTTTGATATTGGTGTGTACAGATTTTCCGACCACGCAGGGTCACTATTTATGTCCTGAGGACAAACCCGACTCCTAACCGATCACAGTACTGTTTACTTGTATCTAAAGACAAGAACTACTAAAAATAGAAAAGGACTCTCGCAGGAGTCAAATACTTCCTAGAATGGACTGACCCGCCTCCACATGCTTTCCTTTTGATGTACTCTTTTGATTATCACCTTTCTTCATGTCCATCGGCCGATTCTTTCCTTGATCACTGGCCAATCGTTTTGCCTCGCTGGCCCACTGTCAGAGTCGAATCTCTCTGACCATCGGCGAATCGTGTTGACTGTCCTTCTCTTCCTCAATAGGCCGATTGCACTCTGTTTTTCATCGGCTGCTTCTCCTTATCCTCTTTTGACCCATTTTTCCAAAAAAAAACGATGTCGACACATACCCCCCAGTTTCGGAGTAAATAATCCTTTTGCTCCGAAATTTGCTTGATATCTTTTTGAATAATAGTCAAATCTCCTCGTGATCGACCTGATCAATCTCCATTAATAATGTCTCGTCCTTTCCCTCTGCCTTTCCTTGGGGTTGTTCACCATGTGACTCTTTGGCATCTCTCGTTCCCCTTCCCTATAATACTCATTCTTTTACCCAAAGGTTTCGTGTATCGACCGTGGGTTTTTCCTGATGTAGGTGTTAACCCTTTTTAGTCTTATGGGTATGAGAGGCATCTTCCCCTGGAAAACTTTGCGAGCACCGATGACCTTTACTGGCCATTGACCGATTTCAGCTTGAAATAGCATTCCTTCTGAGTACTGCTGGTGAGCTAGTAGACTCTGGCTGTAATTTTGGGCAAAAGATGTCTGTGAACTATGCTCTACAGTTTGTGGACGTGATAGAAAAATTCTCCATCATTTAGATGTATATGGGTCATCCTTCATCTGGGGGTTATTTCTCTGAATCAGTCATCTTTTAGAAACCGAGCCATTCACGGGTCATCTGTTCCCCTTTTTGTCGAATCTGGCATCTTCAATTTCCGTCTTTTCTGGCTCTTCCATCTTTATCTCTTCTGGCGCTCCGGCTATAAATAATCATCCATATACCTTCACGGAGATCAGATTCTTTCAATTATGGCTCGAGATGTAGGTCTAGGGAGCTTTAGACTCTTACTCTTTGATTCTTTCTTCCTCCCCTGACTCAAGATGGCTAGAAGAATTCTTGTGAAACAGTCCAGAACATACTCCTCTCTCTAGCCTCCTTTTGTGAAGCTAGGAGGTCCAACAACTAGAAGAAGCCTTGTGATGCAGCTTGGGTGCTTGAGCTGGTGGAGAAGGGCAGGGGTTGTCCTTAAACGTTGTGGAAAGAAGAACAACCCATGTCTTCTTTCTCAACAACCTTGAGGGAGGAATTACCCCATATGGTGATTCATCTTCGTCAAATTTGCACTTTCTTTTTTGTTTTTCTCTTTCTTCATCCCCATCACGTGTTTCGTTGATGACTGATGTAATAGATCTGTAATGGATCATCCAAGATATCTTTAGATGTATTCTTTAGATCATTGTAATCGAAGATGAGAGAAAAAATATATTTTTTATTCTAAGGGCGATTTGTATATCGGCCATAACATGAAATCGAACATGCTTTGATGATTCGGTTTTCTGCTACTGAAGATGATTTCTCCTACGATCGGCCGTAACTTGAGTCTCAAATCGGCTGTTTTTAGGCTCTGATTGGACTAAGCATCTGCCCATATGCTTGGATAGTATTTCTTTAAATATTTTCCATTCAATGCTCTGGTAAACTTCTCTCCTTCCAATGTCTCTAATAAACATGCATTTCTTTGTACGCATTGACTGGTCCGATATGGTCCTTCCCAATTATTAGGTGACCACTTCCCATATTTAGGATCCCTAGAGCCAATCGGTAAAATGAGCTTCCAAACCAGATTTCATACAGTAAATTCTTTACCTTTGACTTTCTTGTCATACCATGTGGCTACCATTCTTTTATTCTTTTCGATATTCTCTAAAGCTCTCAGTCGATCACGAGCAAGATCTTCTAATTCTTCCTTCATCATAACTGAATAAATATCAGCCGATAGTTGATCTTGCAAAGAAGTTCTCCTGGATCCGGCTCTCAGTTCCCACGGTAATACAACATCATGACCATACACCAGTTGATACGGTGATACCTTGGTCGCTCCGTGGCATGCCATCCTGTAGGCCCATACTGCTTCATTAAGGACTTCCATCAATCTTGCATTTGATCAATTTGATGATGCCCTTGTTTGCTGCCTCTGCCTGTCCATTCGCCTGAGCATAATAAGGAGATGAGTTTAGCAGTTTGATCCCCAAAGAATTTGCATATTCTTTGAATTCCCCTGAGGTGAATTGACTTCCTTGATCGGTTGTGATAGTTTGAGGTATACCAAACCGATAGACAATATGTTCATTGACGAAATCAATCATATTGTCTGATGTCACAGTCTTGATTGGGATGGCTTCAACCCACTTAGTGAAATAATCTGTAGCCACCAACACAAATTTATGACCTTTACTTGACGGTGGAAATATTTGTCCGATCAGATCAATTGCCCAACTTATGAACGGTCATGGTTTGATTATTGGGTTCATTGCTAATGCCGGAACCCTTTGAATGCTTCCAAACTTCTGATACTCTTGGCATCATTTGTAATACTTGAAGCAATCCTCCAATATCGTTGGCCAATAATAATTATTGTTTCTGATCATCCACTTCATCTTGAATGCTGATTGATGAGATCAACAGACTCCTTCGTCAATCTCCCCCATTAAAATTTTAGCTTCTTCTTCACCGAGGCATTTGAGCAGAACTCCATCAATGGTACGATAGTATAACTTATCTTCCAGCAGAACATACTTAATGACCCTGTACCTCAATTGTTTATCAACCTTTTTGGGTGGATGAAGCGTCCCCTCATCGAGAGGTGACTAAATGTGACACAAATACCGGTCCCGGGAGGGCGGTAACACATTTATTACAACGAGGTGGAATCGGTCTTTTACATCACGGCGACACAAAGGGCACGGTAGTGCCAACGCTACAAGGAACAACACAAACGCTAGCGACCACACTACAATAGCAAAGGCTTCCACGGCCTCCTCGCAGTACCACACCATGGAAGCTTTCGGTAGGGCCACGGGTACACGAGCACGGTTGGGTGTAGGGCACGACCTACTCAACGTCTTCGGGAATGTAATCGGGATCCTCCTCTCGTAAAATAGTTAGTAAAACAAGGGTGAGCACATACGTACTCAGCAAATCCAACCCCACCCACGGAGGGGATTAAAAGCAAAATCATGCATAAGGTATAACAAGGATCTGGTTATGGTTCATTTTTACAAACTTACTCATGCAGGGGTTTATTTCAAAAAGGTTTTCGCAAATTATTTTCATAACCCAAGTAACTCAAATGTTTTAGGTAAATCACTGTGGAACTACCGGACTTCCCGCCCGTCGTAGCCCAGGCACACAGCCACACACACACCACCGGAAAACAACTCACGCCAGAAAACATCACATCCCAAACACTAGTTTTTGTGACCACACCGTGACTCGTCCAATACGCGTGGACACGGCTATTCGAATAGGTTTGACACTGCGAGAGGTTGTACATCTTTACCCACAAGTAGGGTACCGTCACACGGACACCTCGGTCTTGCCGGTACGGATCCTATTAAAGCCATTACCCACCTTAGCTAACACTACGAGCCATCACGAAGCACCCAAGGGGTTATCCCACATAACCGGGGCGTACCTCACACGAGAGCGTACCCCGACTCCTTGGTCTCCCGTCGCTCACCCGCACACCGGATGGCAAGTAGATTAACTAGTGGGGTTTATGCTAAGCCGTTGCCACATACAACGGTCGAGTGGTTGTACGATCATTTGGGTCGGGGTGAGATGTCACGCAACCCGGTCCTTAACCGACAAGATGGACAACTCCCAACATGCTCAACCACACGGTACGAGCTCACCCATACCCACGACACACACGTCCATCCCGTCTACCCGGTTCTTTACTCATTTTCCAAACATATACCCTTTTTGTTTTTAAAGCACTCACATATTTTGAAAGCACACACACATTTTTAAAGCACTCATTTAGGCCAAAACAAGGTTCAATCATAGCAATCAAGGGTGGCTATCCTACCATGTTTTTGCGGTAAAACAATATGCATTTTATAAAACGGGTATAGGGTATGTTTATAAAACTAGGATAAAAGCACGCATCAAAGGATGAGGGTGAACTTGCCATCTTCATAGTCTTCGGGGAGTGCCGGCTCGACGTTCGGGGCTTCGGGCTCCGCTCGCGATGAGTCGACTTCGATCTCCGGCTCGGGGTACCTTCCCCCGTCTACTCCGTCGGCTATGGCGCACACACAAGCAAGCAAGCAATATTAGCACACATGTTTTCGGCCGAGCTCGAGGAGGGGGGAGTGAGCGGAGAGGGGGTATTTATAAGTCCTAGGAAGGGGGTTGGTTCGGCGGGGGGTACTGCGGGAGGAGTGTGGTATTATTTGGATTTAATTGGGAATAAAATTGTGCATAGGGTGTTGGGTTAAAGAGGGGTTACAAGGGCTAAGGGCTTAATGGTAATTTCGTTAAGGGAAAAGGGTGTAGTTGTGGTTATATAAACTTGATTAGGGCCTATTTATAAATTGTTTTAGGACCTAACGGTATTTAGTTCACAATTAAACGTGATCCTAGGGGCTTGTTTGAAAAGGATAAGAGAGAGGGGGAATAGGGTCTTGGTTTGGTGGGAAAAAGGGGAAAGGGGGGGGGGGGGGGTTGGCTAAAACACCATCCCCTTCCTCCCTCACGGTTCGGAACGGGAGGAGGGGGGTAGCGGGCGGCGGTGGCCGGCTGCGGAGGAGGAGGGCGGTGGCGGCTCCGGCGCGGCGGCGGCCGGGGAGTTGGGCAAAACGGAGAGGGGGACGAGGGGATCCTTTCCCCGTGCTCACCTTGGACCGAGGCGGCTCGAGGAGGCGGATTGGCGGTGGCGGCAGACCAGTGGTGTTGGCCTACGGTGGTGGCTCGGTGTGGTCGTGCAGCGAGGCAATGGAGGGTTGCGGTGGCTTGGCGGTGCGGCGAGGACGGGGCGGGGCTATTTATAGCCGGAGCAAGGTCGGTTCGGGGGAGATATTTGTGCACACCGGCGCTCCGGCGAGGTCGGCTCCGGCGAGCTCGAGTAGCTTCGCGAGGCGGCGACCGGTGGCGGGGTCAACTCATGCGGCGAGGAGGCGCGGTGCGTGGACAAGACCCGTCGTGCGGGGGCTCGGGGAAGGGCGACACGGTGGCGTGTCCGGCGAGCTCGCCTTAATGGCGGTCGCCGCCCGTCCGGCCGTGCGCGGCGAGGGAGGAGGAGAGGGCGGCGCGGTGGCGTGCGCGCCGGCCTGCGCGCGGGCCGCGCGCGGCTGGCGGCCGGCGCGGTAGGCCGCGGGCCCGGGGTCAACCCCTGTCAGGGCGCCGGTCGGGCGCGTGCTCTGGCCGCGCGGGAGGAAGGAGAAGGGAGGGGAGGGAGAGAGAAGAAGGAAGGGAAAGGAAAAGAAGAAAGGAGGAAAAGAAAGAAGAAAAGGAAAAGGAAGGAAAGAAAAGAAAAGAAAAGGAAGAAAAAGAAAAGAAAGGGAAGGAAAATAAAGAAAGAAAAGAAAAGAAAATAGGGAAAGGGTTTTCAGAAAATCTTGGAAATTTTTTAGGGAAATTAGGGGAAAGGTTTTGCGGGATTTTCCCGGTTTTCGGGCGTCGGCGCGTTTTCCGGGACGGCGGTGATGGCGAGGCGGACCGGTCGTCGGGACCACGGCGTGCGCCGGATTCCCGACCGGTGGCCGACCGCGGCGTTGGGAAGGCGCGCATGGGTGCCGACACGGGTGCGGTGCGGCGGGATTCGCGGCACGCGCGTCGGGGAGAGAGAGGGGAAAAACAGTGGCTAGGGTTTGAATGGTAATTGAGCTCGGCGGGTTAGTTTTGAAAATACGCATGAGTTATTAGGTGATTTATTTAGAGCTAAAAACGCGGGCGTTACAAACCTACCCCACTTAAAATGAATCTCGTCCTCGAGATTCGGCTAAGTTTCGAATAGGTAGGGAAACTCCTTCTTCAGTGCGTCCTCTCGTTCCCACGTAGCTTCTTCTTCCCCGTGTCCGCTCCATTGGACTGCGCACACCCGTACTTCGGTCGTCCTTGTCCGCTTGACCACGGTGTCTAAGATCTTGACGGGCACCTCCCCGGTACCTAAGGTCCGGCCGTAGATCGATGGTCTCCACCGGTACTCGCTTCTCTTCAAGAACCTTCAAACATCGGCGTAGGGCCGGGAGATATGGAACACTGGGTGTATATCTGACATTTCTTCGGGTAGCTCCAACCGGTATGCTACTGCTCCGACTCTCTTTAGCACTTTATACGGTCCGATGTACCGAGGGGCCAACTTCCCATGTACTTGAAATCTCCGAGTCCCCCGGATGGGTGAAACCTTGAGGTAGACGAAGTCTCCCGGATTGAAGCTCGCTTCACGCCTTTTCTTGTCTGCGTAGCTCTTCTGTCGGGACTGGGCGGCTCTCAACTTTTCTCGGATATCGGCTACTCGCTCCTCGGCTTCCTTTATAAGTGCGGGCCCAACCGGGGCACGCTCTCCTACTTCTGACCACATCGGGGGTGTCCTACATTTTCTCCCGTATAGTGCTTCGAATGGCGACATTCCCAGACTTGCTTGGTAGCCGTTGTTGTAGGAAAATTCTGCATATGGCGAGGCTCGCTCCCAATCTTTGCCGTAGGTGAGGACGCATGCTCTCAACATATCTTCCAAAATTTGATTCACCCTTTCGGTCTGTCCGTCTGTCTGTGGGTGGTACGCCGAGTGAAGTATAGCTTGGTGCCCATGGCTTTGTGCGAGGCTTTTCCGGAACCTAGAGGTGAACTCGGGTCCCTCTATCCGAGACTATTACGCTAGGTACTCCATGCAGCTTCACTATATTTTCTATGTAGAGTTTTGCCAATTTCTCTCCACCATAAGTGGTCCGTACGGGTAGAAAGTGAGCGACTTTAGTGAGTCGGTCCACGATCACCCATATGGAGTCATGTCCCTTCTGAGTCCTTGGCAACCCTACTATGAAGTCCATACCTATCTCGTCCCACTTCCATACCGGGATTGGTAAAGGTTGCAACGATCTGCGGGCTTCGATGTTCGGCTTTGATCCTCGACAAGTGTCACGATGGGCGACGAACCGTGCAATGTCCGCTTTCATTCCATTCCACCAATACTTCGCTTTAAGTCCATGTACATCTTGGTGGATCCCGGGTGAATGGAGTATGCCTGAGTTGTGTGCCTCATCCATGATGGTCCGTCGAAAATCTCCACCTTCGGCACGCATATCCTGTTTTTGTACCACGGGGTGCCTTGGTCATCTACCCCGAAGTCGTGGGCCTTGTTCTCTCGGTATGCTTGCGGATCTTCATCGATTCTCGTCGGCTTCTTGGGCCTTCCGGATCTTCTCTTCTAGGGTAGGTTGAACACTCGGTGGCGGACGTAGCCTTGGGGGACAATGTGTACGTTGAGTCGTGCCATCTCTTCTTGCAACTCGGGCACTCTTGGGGGCCGCCTTCTCGTAGGTTTTCGGCTTAGGGCATCTGCTACTACATTGGCCTTCCCTGGGGTGGTAGTGAATCTCTAGGTTATAGTCCTTGACTAGTTCTAGCCATCTTCTCTGCCTTAGGTTCAGGTCGGGACGGGTGAAGATGTACTTTAGACTCTTGTGGTCCGTGTAGATTTCACACTTGTTCCCGATCGATAGTGCCTCCGGATCTTCGGGGCATGCACTACGGCCGCAAACTCCGGATCATGGGTGGGATAGTTCGCTCATGGGGTTTGAGCTGGCGAGAGGCATATGCCACTACCTTCCCATCTTGCATGAGAACACATCCCAACCCTTGTCGGGAGGCGTCGCAATACACGACAAAGTCCCGTTGAATGTCTGGCAGGGTTAGCACTGGGGTTGTGGTCAACCTCTTCTTCAACTCTTGGAAACTTCTTTCACAGGCCTCGGTCCAGTTAAACTTCTTCTCTTTCTTGAGCAGCTCTGTCATGGGCCGGGCGATCTTGGAGAATCCCTCGATAAATCTCCGGTAGTACCCTGCTAAACCTAGGAAACTCCTGATCTCGCTCACGTTGGTTGGTTGCTTTGCCGGTTGGAGACTCGTTTCAACTTTCCGGGGTCTACGGCTACTCCTTCGCGGTCAATATGTGCCCAAGGAAGGATATTTTCTCCGCCCAAAATTCACACTTGCCGAACTTGGCGTATAGCTTGTGTGCCCTCAATTTTCCCAAAGACTACTCGAAGATGTTGTTCATGTTCCTCCATGCTCTTAGAGTAAACAAGTATGTCGTCAATGAAGACCACGACAAACTTGTCCGGCTCTTCCATGAACACCTTATTCATGAGGTTCATGAAGTATCTTTGGTGCATTGGTTAGTCCAAAGGACATCACCGTGAACTCATATCGCCCGTAGCGAGTGACAAAGGCGGTCTTGGGGATGTCACTTTCCTTAATCTTGAGCTGGTGGTACCACGATCTTAGATCCACCTTCGAGAAATACTTGGCTCCCTTCGGTGGTCAAACGGGTCATCTATTCTCGGGAAGAGGGTACTTGTTTTTAATAGTGACCTCGTTCAGCGAGCGATAGTCCACGCACATCCTCATGCTCTTATCCTTCTTCTCCACGAAAAGCACTGGGGCTCCCCATGGTGATGAGCTTGGTCTGATGAACCCACTTCGCTGGAGCTCTGCTAGCTGCTTCTTTAATTCTGCCAACTCAGGGGCTGCCATCCTATAGGGTCTCTTGGCTATGGGAGAGGTTCCAGGGATAAGGTCAATTACGAACTCTATATCCCCTGTCTGGTGGCATTCCGGGGAGTTCTTCGGGGAACACATCCGGGTATTCTCATACTACCGGGACATCTTCTATGGACTTGGCTTCTATGTTGAAAACCATTATATCCGACTGTGTCCCCGGGTGTGGCAGGGTCACTTGTATCCCGTCCGGGTTGGTCGGGTGCACTACTTTATCGGCGCAGGCGATGAGGCCATGGTGTTGGCTTAACCGGTCCATACCAAGGATCACATCTATCCCCTTGGATTTCGGTACTACCGAGTCCGCTAGGAATTCTACCCCACTTAAAATGATCCTTACCCGGGGGCATCCCAGTTGACACTTAATGTCACCTCCGGGCGTTCGAGTTATTAGGGGTGCTTTGAGTAGTACTGTGGGTATGCTATGCTTTTCCACAAAGCTTGAGGATATGAATGAGTGCGATGCTCCCGAATCGAACAGTATGGTAGCCAAAACTGAGCTGACCAGGAACTCACCGAGTACTACGCCTTGTGCTTCCTGTGCCTCCTGCGCATTGATGTGATTGACCCGGGCGCGTCCATATGACTGCTGGGGCTGCCTCATCTGCTGGTTGCTGTTGTTGTTGCCGAAGTTATTGTTGCGTGCACCGGCATGCGGTTGGCTCCGACACAAGCGGCCTTGGCCCGTTCACCGAGTTGGAGTAGGTGGTGGTGGTTGGCTTTTTAGCGTAGGGGCAGTTGGCGATGAAGTGCCGGTTTCTCGGCGGTTGAAACACACTCGGGAGTCATTCTTGTTGTTGGCGGTGATCCGGCCGGTGTTGTTCGTGGGGGCTTCATGGCACTCGGTTGTAGAAGGGCTTGAGCGGGTTACGGGGGCTTGCGAGCTCGTGGCTTGGGATTGGGTTACGTCGCATAGGAGCTTGGAACCTGGACATGGGGTGTCCAAAGTTTCTCGGCCTCTCGGGACCACTCTTCTTTGCTTGGCCTTGTGTTCCATGAACTTGCGCTTGTTTTCCTTCTTTTCCTCGGCCCTTGCTCTCTCCGTGAGTATTGCCATGTTCATAAGGGTGTTAAAGTCCGGGTAAATGCGAGGAGTCGGCGGGGTCCTCGGTTCGAGTCGGCCCCTTCTTGAACATCTCTTGCTTTTTGGAGTCTTTATCCACCTCCTCGGGGGCATAGCGTGCCAGCTCTATGAACTGGTACGTGTATTCCTCCACAGACATGTTGCCTTGGCGGAGTTCGCGGAACTCGTCTGCCTTCCGCTTTAGTGTGGCCTCCGGGATGTGGTAGCGGCGGAACTCCTCCACGAATTCATCCCATGTGATGGCGGAGGGATCCTTGGCGGCGGCGCGGGTAATTTTCCCACCGAGGCTAGAGCCGTCCGGTGAGGTCGGGTGAGCTGCCGGGGAGAACCTTGTCATGGTCCTCGCAGGTGGAGGGGCTCCAGTTCCCTCAGGATGGCTCTCAGCCAATCGTCAGCGTCCAAAGGATTCACCGACCCGCTAAAGGTGGGCGGCTTAGTCCTGAGGAACTCGATCAGCTTCTCATTCATGCTCATAACTCGGGGTCTTGGGCGGTTGATGGCATTGAAGATAGCCTCCATCGGGACGGTCCGGTTGGCTAAGACTTGTGCCAAGTCAACGGGAGGGGGTGGCGGTGGCGGGGACCACGTTCTCTCCTCCATCTTCATTTTGGTTAACCTCCTAGTCGTGGAGACGCTCCCTCCGATCGGCTTGCGATCCCTCGCCGCCGTCCGATCGGTGGGTCCGGACGGGCGCACGGAAACCATCCGTAAAGAGACGGGTTTTCTAAGAAGTCTAGTTTTATGTGATGTTTAAGTGGATTATGGCGGATAGCAAACAAGCAAGCACAAATAAGTTTTTATTACAAACCGGCGAGGAGGATACATCCGAGCTACGCGGACACACTACACGACTAAGGACTAAGGGCGCAACTTGGACCGGTACGGCTTCATTCCCCGGGTCTTGGGCACCCTACTCGCGAGGGGAGCCGTCTTTAGGGGTCGAGTGTTCTTCCGGCGGAATGAGCGGCTCGTCATCATTCCCGCCTTCGGGGGTTACCGTTTTCCCGAGGCCGTGCCGCGGCTTCGTTGGGGGTTCGGTGACCGCCGGTGGTGCTTGGTGGGACTTCTATAGTTCCTCCCCATCCTACTAGGGGTGTTCCCAGCAGGACTTGAGCTTCTCCAATGGCTGGAACAGGTGTTCCGCCGTTGGTCCATTCTTGCATGCGTTGGTCCTGGATTCTCCTGAGGCTTTCCTGGGCGACGGCTTCACTGCTTATGGCGGCTGCGGTCCTTGCTTCCGCTTGAGCCACTCGGACTTGGTGCATCCTTACTGTGACTTCAGCTTGCTCGGCCCGACTGATTTGTTCCCTCAAGTGCCTGGCCTGGTCATCAAAGAGCTTGTCCAGGGAGACAAGGTAGGCGACTACGTGGTACAGCAGGTCTTCTTGGGTGCGACGTCGTTCCGGGTTCCTCATGCGGGCTTGCCAAGCGGGGTTCGATGGCGGGAGGGAAGTACCTCATTAGTGTGGGGACGAGGTGCTCCTCATAGATCCGGCACGAGGTAGCGGAGGGCTTTTCCGAGGGCCAAAGGATAGGTGTCTCGGTGTCGAAATCCCGTGGCGGTCACGCGCCACGGCTCGATGTTGGTGTGGCGGTTGCTTCTAGCGACGGAGAGGACCACTCTACAGCGAAGAGTACCGAGTTGCTCGTACTCCCTGCTGTAGTACCTAGGGCGCTCAGTGATACCGAGGCACTCCGGGGAGTTGATGAGCGAGCGAGCAAAACCAGGCTCCTCCTGGCATACGCCTTGGGTCCATCCATCTTCCGCCATCTGAAAACAAAGGTAGAGTTGAACAGGTTGTGGTGGGGTACAAGGGATGGATAACTTTATTTAGTAGGAAGGTTGGGGTACATTCTTCGGGGTACACTTATTATTACTAGGACTCAACTTCTAGCCTAACACCCTAGTCTTTATCCTCATGGTGACTCTTCCTCTAGCTGGATACGACGCTTCTTTAGTGGAAGATCTTGATCCAAGTATCTCATCTTCGCGTCCGGGTCCCTTTGTCCCAGTGGGTTTCTTCGGGTTCATCTTCTTCTGCTCTGGCTCCTTCATCTCTGCTTCTTCGCTCCTTTAGTTCATCCCATAGTTTGTTTGTGGAACATCTCCGATCGTTCCTTTTCCCCGAGGTAGTCTTGCCTCATGTTGTGCGGCTCAACTTCTCGCTATGGTGGTCTTTACCCTTTCTAGTTCTATCCTCTCGCTCTGCTCTTTCCGCTCCGTCGATCCGCTCGCTTCGATTCTTGGGCTTGCTCCCGATAAAGGTGGTCTAGGCCTCCGAGGTATATGGATAGGTGGGAAAGCGCCTCTTCTAAGTCTTCTTCCTCTCGTTCTAGTCCTCTCATGCGATCAATCCACGAGCGTCCTCTCCCTCCGGAGGGTGGAAAGAATCCCATTGGAGTCCTTCGGAGGTGCTTGTCTATAAACCACTCGTAGGCCGTCGCAGGCCTTCCGAGCGAGCCTTGGGGTAGGTGTCGGCAAAGCGAAAACCAGTGGCGGAGGCGAACCATGGTTCTATGTCGGGGTAAAGCGTGCTTCTTCCCACAAAGATCAGCAGCTTACACCGAGGGGTGCCGTAGCGTTCGTACTCCCGGTAGACGAACTCTGGCGGATCCCTTACTCCGACGCGCTCTAGGCTGAGTAGCAACAGGTTAGGGAGACCAGGCTGGACGGGGCAAATTCCTCCGTTCCATTCGGGGTTAGCCATCTGGAAACAGGCAAGAATCAAGGTAAGGATTTGGGAAAAGGTGAGCTTAGCAAAGGAAAGATTAGAGAAGGCCAGAGGAGGTCTCGTATCCTAAGGGTCGCGTCCTACGGCCAACCTACGGCTCTGATACCACCTGAAGCGTCCCCTCACCAGAGGTGACTAAATGTGACACAAATACCAGTCCCAGGAGGCTGGTAACACATTTATTACAACAGGTGGAATCAATCTTTTACATCACGGCGACACAGAGGGCACGGTAGTGCCAACGCTACAAGGAACAACACAAACGCTAGCGACCACACTACAATAGCAAAGGCTTTCACGGCCTCCTCGCAGTACCACACCATGGAAGCTTTCGGTAGGGCCACGGGTACACGAGCACGGTTGGGTGTAGGGCACGACCTACTCAACGTCTTCGGGAATGTAATCGGGATCCTCCTCTGTAAAATAGTTAGTAAAACAAGGGTGAGCACATACGTACTCAGCAAATCCAACCCCACCCACGGAGGGGATTAAAAGCAAAATCATGCATAAGGTATAACAAGGATCTGGTTATGGTTCATTTTTACAAACTTACTCATGCAGGGGTTTATTTCAAAAAGGTTTTCGCAAATTATTTTCATAACCCAAGTAACTCAAATGTTTTAGGTAAATCACGTGGAACTACGGACTTCCCGCCCGTCGTAGCCCAGGCACACGGCCACACACACATCACGGGAAAACAACTCACGCCGAAAACATCACATCCCAAACACTAGTTTTTGTGACCACACCGTGACTCGTCCAATACCGTGGACACGGCTATTCGAATAGGTTTGACACTCGCGGGAGGTTGTACATCTTTACCCACAAGTAGGGTACCGTCACACGGACACCTCGGTGCGGTACGGATCCTATCAAAGCCATTACCCACCTTAGTTAACACTACGAGCCATCACGGAAGCACCCAAGGGGTTATCCCACATAACCAGGGCGACCTCACACGGAGCGTACCCCGACTCCTTGGTCTCCCGCTGCTCACCCGCACACCCGGATGGCAAGTAGATTAACTAGTGGGGTTTATGCTAAGCCGTTGCCACATACAACGGTCGAGTGGTTGTACGATCATTTTGGTCGGGGTGAGATGTCACGCAACCCGGTCTTTAACCGACAAGATGGACAACTCCCAACATGCTCAACCACACGGTACGAGCTCACCCATACTCCCGACACACACGTCCATCCCGTCTACCCAGTTCTTTACTCATTTTCCAAACATATACCCTTTTTGTTTTTAAAGCACTCACACATTTTGAAAGCACACACACATTTTTAAAACACTCATTTAGGCCAAAACAAGGTTCAATCATAGCAATCAAGGGTGGCTATCCTACCATGTTTTTGCGGTAAAACAATATGCATTTTATAAAACGGGTATAGGGTATGTTTATAAAACTAGGATAAAAGCATGCATCAAAGGATGAGGGTGAACTTGCCGTCTTCATAGTCTTCGGGGAGTGCGGCTCGACGTTCGGGGCTTCGGGCTCCTGCTCGCGGTAGTCGGCTTCGATCTCGGCTCGGGGTACCTTCCCCGTCTACTCCGTCGGCTATGGCGCACACACAAGCAAGCAAGAAATATTAGCACACATGTTTTCGGCCGAGCTCGAGGGAGGGGGAGTGAGCGGAGAGGGGGTATATATAAGTCCTAGGAAGGGGGTTGGTTCGGCGGGGGGGTACTACTGGGAGGAGTGTGGTATTATTTGGATTTAATTGGGAATAAAATTGTGCATAGGGTGTTGGGTTAAAGAGGGGTTACAAGGGCTAAAGGCCTAATGGTAATTTCTGTTAAGGGAAAAGGGTGTAGTTGTGGTTATATAAACTTGATTAGGGCCTATTGTTTTAGGACCTAACAGTATTTAGTTCACAATTAAACGTGATCCTAGGGGCTTGCTTGAAAAGGATAAGAGAGAGAGGGAATAGGGTCTTGGTTTGGTGGGAAAAAGGGGGAAGTGAGGGGGGTTTTGGCTAAAACGCCATCCCCTTCCTCCCTCACGGTTCAGAACAGAGGAGGGGGTAGCAGGCGGCGGTGGCCGGCTGCGGAGGAGGGGGGCGCCGGCGGCTCCCGGCGCGGCGGCGGCCGGGGAGTTGGGCAAAACGGAGAGGGGGACGAGGGGATCCTTTCCCCGTGCTCACCTTGGACCGAGGCGGCTCGAGGAGGCGGATCGGCAGCGGCGGCGGACCGGTGGTGTTGGCCTACGGTGGTGGCTCGGTGTGGTCGTGCAGCGAGGCAATGGAGGGTTGCGGTGGCTTGGTGGTGCGGCGAGGACGGGGCGGGGCTATTTATAGCCGAGGCAAGGTCGGTTCGGGGGGGAGATTTTTGTGCACACCGGCGCTCCGGCGAGGTCGGCTCCGGTGAGCTCGAGTAGCTTCGCGAGGCGGCGACCGGTGGCAGGTCAACTCGTGCCGGCGAGGAGGCGCGGTGCGTGGACAAGACCCGTCGTGCGGGGGCTCGGGAAGGGCGACACGGTGGCGTGTCCGGCGAGCTCGCCTTAATGGCGGTCGCCGGCCCGTCCGGCCGTGCGCGGCGAGGGAGGAGGAGAGGGCGGCGCGGTGGCGTGCCGCCGGCCCGCGCGGCCCGGCGCGCCGCCGGCCCGGCGCGGTGGGCCGCGGGCCGGGGTCAACCCCCGTCGGGCGCCGGTCGGGCGCGTGCTCTGGCCGCGCGGGAGGAAGGAGAAGGGAGGGGAGGGAGAGAGAAGAAGGAAGGGAAAGGAAAAGAAGAAAGGAGGAAAAGAAAGAAGAAAAGAAAAAAAGAAGGAAAGAAAGAAAAGAAAAGGAAGAAAAAGAAAAGAAAGGGAAGGAAAATAAAGAAAGAAAATAAAAGAAAATAGGGAAAGGGTTTTTAGAAAATCTTGGAAAATTTTTAGGGAAATTAGGGGAAAGGTTTTGCGGGATTTTTTTTTTTCGGGCGTCGACGCGTTTTCGGGACGGCGGTGATGGCGAGGCGGACGGTCGTCGGGACCGCGGCGTGCGCGGGATTCCGGCCGGTGGCCGACCGCGGCGTTGGGAAGGCGCACATGGGTGCCGACCCGGGTGCGGTGCGGCGGGATTCGCGGCACGCGCGTCGGGGAGAGAGAGAGAGGAGGAAAAAACGGTGGCTAGGGTTTGAATGGTAATTGAGCTCGGCGGGTCGGTTTTGAAAATACGCATGAGTTATTAGGTGATTTATTTAGAGCTAAAAACGCGGGCGTTACGGTGGATCCTTCAGATAATTTATTATCTCCATCCTCCAATCTTCAGTTGATAACTCTACAGTCAGAATCGGCCGATATCCTGATGCCCCTTGGGCCAGCCGATTAGCTTCGCTGTTATGACACTTAGGGATATGCTCAAGTGTCACTATCTTGAACTCTCGAAGTAACTAATGGCATTCTTCATGATAAACCCTTAATATATCATCTTTGCATTCATACTCTCCCGCCAATTGATTTATCACAAGTTGAAAATCTCCAAATATCCCAACAACTTCAGCATTGACTTCTCGCATTAGTTTTATCCCCTTTAGTACTGCCTAGTACTCAGCTTGATTGTTTGTTGAAGTCTTCTCAATTGGGATGGAGAATTTGTAATTTGATCCTTGATGTGATATGAGGACGATTTCGATCCCAGCTCCTACTCTACATGATGATCCATCAAAGAACATAGTCCATGGAATAGTTTCTATGACCGCAACTTCAGGTCCACAATGTTGAGTTACCAAATCGGCCATTACTTGGCCTTTGATTGCTTTGGCCGGTTGATTGGTCAAATCAAACTCTGATAGTGCTAAGATCCACTTCCCAATCCTACCCTTCAATATTGGTAATGACAACATATATTTGACCACATCATCTTTGCACACCACGATGCATTCAGTAGTTAATAGATAAGGTCTCAACTTTTTGTGCATGAGAAATATAAGCACAAGCATAGTCTTTCCACCGCTGGATATCTTGTTTCTGCGTCGAAGAGTCTTCTGCTCACAAAATATATGACTCGCTCTTTTCCTTCAAAGTCTTGTACGAGGGACGATCAATAGCCTCCTCATTAGCCGATAAGTACAACTTGAACGACTTCTTGTCTTGAGGAGGCATTAAGACAGGAGGAGATTTTAGGTAATTCTTGATATTATCTAAGCCTTTTGTTCTTCTCCCCATACAAATTTCTGATCGGCCTTGAGCTTTAGTAGAGGTGTAAATGGTTGAATCCTTTCCGACAGATTAGATATAAATCTTCTGATGACATTGATCTTACCAACTAATGACTGGAGCTCTTTCTTGTTTGTTGGTGCTTTTATATTGTCAATTGCACGGATCGACTTCTGGCCTACTTTGATTCCCCTTTCATGTATTAAGAAACCCAAGAACTGACCAGCTGATACTCCGACATACTTCCTAGTGCATTCTAATGTTTTCCGTGGATCTGCCAAGTGCTCTTTGTAGCTTTTTGACTTGACAACCACACCATCAATGTAGATTTCCACTATCTTGCTAATGAGCTCCTGGAATATGTAATTCATGGCTCTTTGATATGTGGCACCAGCATTCTTCAACCCAAAGTTCATTACAATCCATTCGTACAATCCAGCGTGGCCAGGCACCTGAAAGCAGTCTTTGTGATATCTTCTATAGCCATGAATATCTGATTGTATCCCGCATTACCATCCATAAAGGTGATGACTTTGTGCCCTACAGCAGCATTAACTAGTGCATTGGCCACTGGCATTGGATATCCATCCATGGGCGTTGCTTTGTTTAAGTCCCTGAAATCAATGCACATGCATCATTTGCCGTTCTTCTTGTAGACATGAACTATATTAGATATCCATTCGGCATATCAACATTGCCGAATAAAGCCAGCTTCGAGTAACTTTGTTATCTCAACTTTTATATTAGGATAAATTTTCAGATTACATTGCCTTGGGTGCTGCTGAAATGGTTGATATCCAAGTTTAATGGGTAATTGATGCTCAACAATGGATCGGTCTAAACCGGGCATCTCATAATATTTCCAAGCAAAGCAATCCTTGAATTCCTTCAGTAACGTGATCAGTTCTTTCTTGTACTCTTCTTCTAGCTTGGCACTAATGTATGTCGGCCTTGGTTTGCTTCCATCTCCAAGATCTGTCTTTTATAGTTCATCGGCTGATGTAAACCCATGCCCAAGCTTCCCTTCATCTTCAATGAATTGATCCATTAAATCTTGTAATCAGAGCCGACTGCTTGAACCAACTTTAGTCCAAAATCAGACACTTTGAGATACTTGGTATCCCATGCTTTCCCAGATATGCAGCTCACCCGATCATAAGTCCATCCTTGTGCTTCTATAGCTACTACTATCATGGAGGTTTCTCCTTGCACCACCTCCACTGAATCTCCGATCCATTGGATGATGTATTGATGCATTGTAGATGGTATGCAATAATTGGCATGTATCCAATCCTGAAGCAACAGTAGATTATAAGATCCCCTCCCTTTAATGACAAAGAAAGTGGTTGGAAGGTTCTTACTGCCGATGGTGAGCTCCACGCAAATTGTTCCTTGAGCTGGAGAGATATTGCCTTCGAAATCCACCAACATCATGTCAGTTTGGGTTAAATCTTCATCGGATTTCCCAATCTTGCGCATCATGCTGTACGACATCAGGTTGACTGCTGCTCCTCCATCCATAAGCAGCCTGGTGACTAGTTTCCCATTAACATATCCTTTGAGAAACAGAGCCTTCAAGTGTTGTCTCTTCCCATCTTCTGGCTTCTCAAAGATAGCTTGTTTAAGTTCAAGTGTCAATTGAACCATGCCAAGCTCCTCATCGAACACATCCGAATCAACCGGAGCCATGAATTCTTTTGGTAGGAAGACAAACATGTTTATATCATCTTGTGGTTTGTCATCCTCCTTACTATCAACCTTAGGCTTTGGACGCCAAACTTTAGACCAAAACTTCTTCTTGTCTAGCATATGTCTCTCTGCTTCTTCATGTTGTTCTAGCTAACGTAGGCACTAGACTCTCCTCTTTTGGGACTTGGTCAAGTCATCTGGACACCATTGTGGATTGGGCTTCTTATGTGTTTGGCTTGATCCTTCATCATCTAGTTGCAATGTGCATCGTCGTTCGAGAGCTTGGCACATGATGTCCTCATCGGGGACCGGAGAATCAACCATCTCTTCTAGCCGATCATTTGACTCTTTATTGACTTGGCCTCCCAACCGATAATGAACGCCGGCCTTGCCCCCCCGCCGATCGTGGACGCCGGCTTTGCCCCCCGGCCGATCGTGAACCGAGACCCGTTGATTGTTGAATCCACTTTGTGATCCTTGGTTGTAGGTCTTCTATCATCGAAGCAGACACTTTTGGATGAGTTGCTATTATTGTAAGCCCTGTAGCACTTTGGGCAATTTTCTACCATCAGCGGCTTGATCCCTTCTTCCCAACAGTACTTGAAGAATAGACATCTCCAATGTCCTTCGTTACGCCATGCCCACTCTTCTCTTTCCTTTGCCTTCTCTTGTTGGTGCTTGGAACTTGTTAATTAGCATCCGGGATGTGACAGCGGTGTGGCTTCAAATCTCCCTCTTCAAGTAGTAACCCTTTTCCTTTGACGTCGGTAACGGTTACTTGTACTTTGGGATCAATGACTCTTTTATTTTGAGCGAGAATCGGTGTGTCGGCGAGCATAATTTGTGACGTGTCTTTGCTAGACACCTCAACCGTGTTAGTTGGGAAGGGGTGCTTGATCAATCTTCATTGGTTTTTCAACTTTGGTAGGAGTCTCAAATTTAAGCCTCCCTTGTTCAATAGGCGATTAGATCTATTGTCGGAAGATCTTGCAATCATTGGTGTCATGTGATGTTGCATTATGCCACTTGCAATACTTCATCCTCTTTGGCTCCTCTGCGGATGGTATGGTATGGAACCGAGAGAGTTTAATATGCCCTTGTCGAAGCAACGGATCAAATATCTCTTCGGCCTTAGTGATATCAAAGCCGAATTTCTCCGGCACTTTCTTGACAAAGGGGTAGGACACTGTCTTCTTGCCTTTGACCCACTCTACGAGCCCTATCATATTGTCTTCATCTTCGAGTCGAGTAGTCCACATACAACACCTTCTTCTAAAAGTTCCTTCTAGACTTATAGGACTTTGCGGTTTCTTGACTCATCCGACCGACTAACCGAGCGAGGCTTTCAAAATCATGTGATGCATACTTCTCCCTCAAGGTTGGCAAGAGACCTTGGAAAGTTAGTTCAGCCAATTGCTTGTCTCCCAAGTTCGGACTATATCACTTATTTCGAGCTCTCTCGAATGTTTGAACAAATCCAACTACCGTTTCATCGTTCCTTTGCTTGAGCACGGTCGGATCGGTGGTCTTCATCTTGTTGTTACCGGAGAAGAAGTAATTATGGAACTATTGTTCCAAATCGGACCACTTGATGATGGAGTTAGCGGCAGTGATGTAAACCATGAGAATGTCGGCCCGGACGGAGATGAAGAGAACGGACGTATCCTTAGTGCATCAATGTTTCTCGCTTCTACACATTGGATGATAAATCGAGTGATGTGCTCCATAATGGATGTTTCGTCTTGCCTAGAGAACTTGGTGAAATCTGGCACTTTGAACCTTGGAGGGGACGATATCTGTTCGTAGCCAGAGGGATACGGTGTCCTGTACATGCAGGAGTGCTGCTTGGCTTTTATCCCATGTTGCTTCAGTAGTATCTCTAAAAAGTGGTCGATTAACTCCTAATTCATATGAGATTTCGACTCTGTAGCCACTTGCTCAATTGCTTGTATCTCAGCTGGAGTTTCTGAAGGTTGTTCTTCTAAGATTCTTGTCTTTGGATGCGGAGTTGTCCTGGCCTCGGTAGAACCTTGAGTGTTTGAATGAATGTAGTATGTTCAATCGACCGACTAGCCGATGGGGGCCTGGTTGTTGCGTATTCAAGCGGCTTGAAATAGCCAATTGATTTAGAAGTGTTTGCGGCAATTGTGCGAATCCACCGTGGGACCACCGGGCTGCCCCGCCGCTCCTTGGTTGATCGACTATTGAGGTGAAGATCTTGTATGAGCCATTGTATTAGCGGGGGTTAAGACGTACTGCATTGTCGTTGATCGTTGAGGCGGGGCTGTCTATATGAGCATCCCGAGCATTGGTTGTTGTAGTGGAGTGGTTTGCACGAGCATCCCAAGTATCGGCCGCCGAGCCGATCTCTCGAGTTGGAGTGGGATTTGGCCTTTGAGGTGGACCAAGGAGGTCTTTTCTCTGTCAATATGACCATGTGAGCATGAGCTGGACTGATCTTGACTCTTTCAAAGTTCTTGCTCCCATGATTGAAGTAAACAAACACTACTCCTTCCCCAGTCATGTGCACAGTCCCTGGAGTACCTCCAAATGTAGCTTGGTAAGATTGTGGGTATTTCACTCTCGAACTTCCTCAGGCACAGGCTCAAAGAAATTTGAGATGTTACTCTCAAAGTGATCACGAGGTAAATCCCATCCTGCAAGCTTCCCATCTTGATCTCTCATGGCAGGATATTTATGTTGATTCTGAACTGGAAGCACCTGATCCTGGACAATAGATTGCACTGGTGTTATAACGACAGGGTCTTTAGCTTTACCATCACCGCTTTGATTCTGAATCGGCTGGGCGTCTGATGAAGAACTAGTAGCAGCTTGTGGAGATGGTGTAGCTTTTGCTGTTGGATCATCAATCGACGGGTTGGCCGATTGGTTTTGCTGGAACACTGGAGGAGTTTCTTTCGGTTGGTAATATACAGGTCCCAAATATCCTCCTTCTGCTCCTTTCTTGAGTGCATCAATTATGGCATTCTGAATAGTGTTTGCGAATACCTTGAATTGATCAATCATTATTTGATGCATAGCCTTGGTCATCATGTCTTGAAGCCATTCAGGATCGGCTGAAAAGGTGACTTGCTTAGGCGTTAGCAATGGACTCTTCTTGAAGACTCCACTCTTAGTCTGACCGTACAATGCTAGACAAAGCTCTTCGTTATTCTTCATGTGAGCGTCAAGCTCAGCTTTGTCTGAGTCTTTCAGTTGATCCTTAGTGATTGGTTGAACGTTTTCTGGATCGACTTCATGAGGACCAGTCTTCATAGGTTTCGTCATTGTTGACTTTTTTCGTGTCCCACAGGGCATGCCAAAAGTGTGTTGACGCGAAAATAAGACGTCACCTCCGCGCGTAACACACGTGACTCCCCGATCTATAGCGAGGCGTGCCAGCCAATCTGACCTGTTGATTGATAATGGAAAATATTATGGATCGGCTAGAGAACTGATGGCCTTTCAGCGACACGTGTACCAGCCAATCGGCTGATACGAGGTAAAGCGGGATTGGCCAGCTCGAGAGCGACCGAAGCGCGAGTACGCAAGTAGATCGATCGGCTAGATCGACCGATCATGACGTCAGCACTCGAGTAGGTCGGAATTGGCTACAGTGTTAGAAGCCGATAGGATCTGAATCGAGTAGAAGGTAAAGATAATAGCTAAAACCATAAGAATTGGTACGAAAACTTGTAGATCTAGCTAATATCGGTAAGGGGTGAATAAAGAACTAGACGAAACGTACTCACAAGCCAGAGATCAGTTGATGCAGCTCGACGAACCCGAAGCACGACGTTGTAGAAAAGAAGAAAAACGCAATGGCGAAGTCGCCAAAAAGTAGATGTTGTAAAGGTAGATGCTGTAAAGTAGATGCAGTAAAAGTAAAAGGTTTGCCCGGAGGTGGTTTGTTTGATATTGGTGTGTACAGATTTTCCGACCACGCAGGGTCGCTACTTATGTCCTGAGGACAAACCTGACTCCTAGCCGATCACGGCATTGTTTACTTGTATCTAAAGACAAGAACTACTAAAAATAGAAAAGGACTCTCGCAGGAGTCGAATACTTCCTAAAACTGACTCTTTGACCCATGTCAATCGTGGACTGACCTGCCTCCACCATGCTTTCCTTTTATCGCCTATCTTCATGTCCATCAGTCGATTCTTTCCTTGATCATCGGCCAATCGTTTTGCCTCGTTGGCCCACTGTCAAAGTCAAATCTCTCTGACCATCGGCAAATCGTGTTGATTGTCCTTCACTTCCTTCAATCGGTCGATTGCACTCTGTTTTTTATCGGCTGCTTCTCCTTATCCTTTTTTGACCCGTTTTTCCAAAAAACGGTGTCAACACTATCCGTCGCATATCACCGCCAACGTCGCTTAGCTCATGTGGATCTATAACAGAAGAGAAATAAATGTCACATAATACAATCTTATATCATATAAAACGGTGCACCTCTACACCTTTGTATGGGTGATGACAACAATTCGTCATAGAATAGGTGGACCACTTGTGGCATTAGAACCGATAGGTCCACCTTTTTTATGGCCGCCTTGTGAGTAGGCTGGCCATCTATATGTATGGGTGTGAGCCCACCATGCAGATGATGTGTACATGCGAGTCCTATTTGATGGGCCCCATTGATCCACTTGTAAGAGTAGTGAGCCCAACGCGTACCTGTGGCAACCACCGGGTTTCCAGCACTGGTCGTCGGATGGTCCCAGTCACAATGACGACCCCTATTTACTAGCCAACCTGCTGTTGGGGAATTCGGGAAAACCCGTCACCCTCGAAACGTTAAGTTTGACAAAGTTCTCGAGACATGTTTTTTCGGGGCGGGGAATTCATGATTTTTGGAAGCACGGAATCCGTGAAGCCTCGAGTCGCGGATGTGCGAAGTTCGGGAATCCTGGTTCGGTGAAGTAATGGGGTCACGAACATGCGGAAGCCCGAGTCTCGAGCGGCGATGGAGCGAACGTCGGGAGACGGTCGATTCGGGAATCTGTCGAGGACCCAGTTCGGGAATCTCGCGTGAATACATGCACGAATCGATGAAGAAGCGACGGCCGATTCGGGAATCTGTTGGAGACCCAGTTCGGGAGTTACGCTTGAAGACATCCACGAACTTGCGGGGAAGAAAAGTCAAAGTTGTTGTCCCAAAAAGTCCGGGTTTGGAGTGTGAACTAGTGGCAGATTTGTAAATATGTTAGACGAGAAAGACATTCTTGTATGCGTTCACGCTAGGAATATCCTCTGAGCTTGAAGGTGTTTTGGGTATGTAAAAGTCCCTTCATCTCCCTATAAAAGGGGGCGCCAGAGCACGTGTAAACAGATTCAGATTTTTGGGAACTTGTGCAATCTGCAGAGGGAATCACGGTCTCTCTGCGCTCTTACTTTGTGTCTATACGTGTTAAGAACTCTCTCTCTCGTGTTAGGGGAATCATCCGAATTTTTCGGGTAACCCCCCAACATTGGCGCCCACCGTGTTCCGGCCGAAAAGAAACTCACGATGCCACCTCGAAGAAATCCAAGAAGAACGTTCGGCACGAGCAAACCGAGACGATCACCATCCTACCCAAGGGAATGAAACCTCTTTTGTTCCCGAATCTTCTAACACAACGGACCAAGAACGGAGAGAAAAGCTCGAAGCTCTCATGAAGGCAAGAGCGGTAAAAGACAGCTCACACCCAAGAACAACCTGCTGAACCACAAGAGTTCGAGAATGTGGATGATGATGACACCATAGACAGGGAGCTGCAAATGGTTCAGCAAAAGATACAGCAGCTGCAGAAAGACAAAGAAAAGTTCGCAGCTCAGTTGCAAGCAAAGAGAAAAATCTCGGAAAAGCTAGAGCGGTCGAACAAAGCAAAAGAACAAATCGAAGCAATACGAGAGAGAAATTGATGAAATGAAAGAACAAGAAAACAGTTCCCTGTGGCAGGAGTCACCGCAACAGAACGCTGGGCCGGCAAGAGAACCCCCGAAAGAAAACTTCTTCGCGGGAAATGGAGTCTCACACTTCGTGGATCCAGAATCTCCACTGTCGATAGGGCTGCAAACAGCACCTTGGCCGCCGAAGTTCAAACCTGTCTCTCTCCCCAAATACAACGGCTTCGGAAACTCCAGGCAATTTCTTATGAGATATGAATCAGCTGTGAATTTGGCAGGGGGGGATGATGTTGCACTGGCCAAATCCTTCATCATAGCTTGCGAAGGACCGATCGAATTGGTACTCCCGCTGCGCCTCCACATTCGGTCTACGAGTTGGGTAGATCTCAAGACAAAGTTCATGCAAGCATTTCGGATGTTCCACGACACAAGCGCGGAAGCATCGTATTTGTATAAGCGCAAGCGAAAGACAGAGAGCCACTCCGGAACTTCGTGAGAAGGTTCATGCAATAAAGGTCTCGGATTCCGGAGCCGATGACAAAACAACGATCAACGCACCGATCAAAGGTCTCACCCCGGGGCCTACGGCTTCGCATCTCACAAGAAAGAAACCCAAGACAGGTTGAGGAACTCTTTCACGAACTAGAGGAGTACATTTTGTCGGATGATGACGATCGCGGAAGAGTGGCCGAGCGAAACGAAGCAAGGCGGGGCAACGGAGAGAGATGACATGGAGGGCACCACCCCAACATCCGCGAAATGTCAACAACGTCGGAAATTCGCAACCCGAACGGGCGGCGAGGCCAAGCACAAGGGGAGGGTTCAATCCCGGTGGAAGGGGGAGAGGCGAGAGGACCCTCGGCACTCACGAACCACAACCCGAAAGATCCTCACTTCTATTGCCGGTATCATGGAAGGGGCCACAAGACACGAAGGGTGCCCGAGAAACAAAGAAAAACATGGCAAGAATTCAGCAAGAGAAAGCACTAATGAGTATCGCATCCTCAATGCCAGGCCAGTTTCGCCCGAATTTTTGGCAACCTCAATTCGCGAACCCGCGGTCAAGTTCCGTCCCGGTTCGGCAATTCCGGCAACCACGGTCAACGTGGCGGCCGTCACAGCAATTTTTTTCTCGGTCACAAGCGATCCGGGCAATCCGGCAAGAACCGCAACCCATTCATGAAATCCCCGCCGCCACCCCCGGAAAGTTCGTCAAGGCCTCGGTCAAGTTCGGGACCCCGAACTCCAAAGCATTGCCATCGTTCGGAACCATCATGCCAATCACGGGCGGGTCGGCCATGGAATTCGAGACCAAGAAGCAAAAAAACAATTACTTCGGGTCCGTGAACACTATCATCAATGACGGCCCACCGCACGGCCGAAGTGGGCAAAGGTGCCAATAACCTTCACGAGAAGAAGATTTCAGGCTGAAATCCGCGATTCACGATGACGCCATGGTCATTGAAGTGAACATAGCCGGATGGGTCATAGGAAAAGTCCTAGTTGACAATGGGAGCTCGGCGAGATATCCCGTTCTTGAAAACTTTCGAAAAGATGAATGCGAGCCGGCACATGTTGGACCCACCAGAGTACCCGCCGCAAGGGTTCGGAGGAAAGCCAATCAAGCGGTGGGAAAAAATATCACTCCCGGTTTCTTTCGGAGATCTTGAGAATGCCAGAACGGAGAGTCTCACTTTAGATGTAGTTGACATTTACCACCCATACCTCGTGATTTTCGGCAGAGGTTTCATGAACAAGTTTGATGCTGTCATAAGACAACAGTTCTTATGCATGAAGATGCCTGCGCCCAAAGGGGTCATCACGGTGTTCGGCAATCAGCAAGAGGCCAGAAACATAGAAAAAGGCCACACGCCCGGCCAAACGAACGTGTACCAGCTGAAAGCAGCTGACGAGAAGAAGGAAACCTACGAAGAACCTAAGCGGGACAAGGAAAAAAATGAGATAACCGCAGAGGATGAAACAAAGAAAGTGTATCTGGATGACATGCCCGATAGAGCAGTCATAATAGGGGCCAACCTCAGCGCCGAAGAGGACAAGGACCTTATACGATTTCTGAACAAAAACAAGGATGTTTTCGCATGGTCAGCTAAGGACCTGCAAGGTGTTGACAGGGATATCATCGAACATGCCCTCGAAACAGATGAAAAAATACCACCCAAGAAGCAGAAACTTCGGAAAATGTCTGAGGAAAAGGTGAAAGCAGTCGAAGCAGAAGTTCAGAGATTACAGGATGCACAGGTAATCAGAGAAGTCAAGTACCCAGTCTGGCTAGCCAACACTGTGCCAGTCAAGAAAAAAATGGGAAGTGGAGAATGTGTGTGGACTTCATCGATTTGAACAAGGCATGCAAGAAAGACGATTTTCCCTTGGAGAGGGTAGACAGAATCGTGGATGATGCATCCAATAGTGAGATGCTCTCGCTCCTGGACATGTTCTCTGGATATCATCAGATCAGGGTTCGTAAGGAGGACGAGGAGAAGACAAGTTTCATCACTCCCTTCAGAACATTTTGCTTCGTAAGAATGCCAGAGGGGCTAAAGAACGCAGGGTGTACATTTTCAAGAATGATAGCAATAGTACTACACCAGCAGATTCGGAGAAACATCTTGGCATATGTGGACGACATAGTTGTCAAAAGCGTTCAGAGGAAAGACCACATCAGTGACCTTGCGGAAACATTCGCGAACATGAGGGCGGCGAATGCGAAGTCGAATCCGGAGAAATGTGTATTCGGCATTCACAAGGGGAAAGTTCTTGGATGCCTAGTATCAACAAAAGGCATAGAAGCAAATCCCGACAAAATCAAGGCTCTAGTGGAAATGCAAGATCCGGTCTCACTAAAAGATGTGCGAAACCGACGGGGAGAGTAGGCGCCCTTAACGATTCATTCCCGAGCCGCGAGAAAGAAGCTTGCCGTTCTTCCAAGTCCTCAAAAGTGCTAAGAACTTCCGGTGGTCCGAACCTCGAAGCAAGCCTTTCAAGAATTGAAGGATTACTTGTCCACCATGACCAAACTCCGTCCTCCCGAACCCAAATCACCACTTCGCTATACGTGTCCGCATCAAATTCGGCGGAAAGCGCGAGTGCTAGTGCAAGAAAAAGAGGAAGAAGGAAAGCTCGGACAAATTCTCGTATACTTCGCCTGCGAAGCACTTTGTTTGGTTCCAAGATCTTTTATTCCGAGCTAGAAAAAAATCGCATATGCGGTCATCATGGCAGCAAGGAAGCTAAGGCATTACTTCGAGGGTCACGGAATAAGAGTCATCACCAACCAACCACCGAATGACTTGTTCGCAAATAGAGAGGCATCCACCCGAATCATCAAGTGGGGCACCGAGCTTTCGAGTATGTAGTAGACTTCGAGAGAAGAAGTGCAATAAAATCGCAAGTCTTTGGCGGATTTTGTCGTGGTCGGACTTCACCTACGCGAGAACCTCGAGGAAGATACACCCGAACCTTGGATAGTGCAGTGTGACGGGGCCTGGTGTTACAAGGGGGTTGGAATTTCGGCTGTTATAACATCCCCGACGGGAGTGGTCATAAGATACGCAGATCGGCTCGTATTCGCGAACAATGAGCATTCCACGAACAACACAACGGAATACGAAGCTCTTCTGTTGGCACTAAGGAAAATGAGAGCCTTGGGGCAGCAGACCTTCATAATCAGAACGGACTCGAAAGTGATCCAAGAGCATATCGAGAAAGAAAGCGAGGCAAGGAATCCTGTTCTCATGAAATATCTCAAAAAAGTCAGAGAAATGGAAAAACACTTCAAAGGATACTCAGTCCAGCATATCCCAAGGGATGACAACAATGAGGCAGACAAACTGGCAAAAGCGGCAGCTAGAAATCAAGAGCTACCCCGGACGTGTTCTTCGAAATCATCGAGAACCGTCCATCAAGGATTCAAGAGCCAAAATCGTGAATGTAGTGGAAACTCCCAACCGGAGAGCGAGAAATCATGGCTTATCCGAGAGGACACTACGAACCACAAGATGAGCTAGAGGAGAAGAGATTAAAGCAAAGAGTTCGGGGATATATAGTGGTCAATGGAGAACTATACAAGTCGGGAGTCACCGAACCTTGGCTCCGATGCATCACCTCCAAAAAAGGCCGGGGAACTTCTAAAGGAAATTCACGGTGGATTCCGTGGGGCACACATAGGCACCAGGGCTTTAGCCGGAAAGGCGATAAAGCAGGGATTCTATTGGCCCACCATAAACATTGATGCCAATACATTAGTTCGGCAGTGTGAAGCGTGCCAGAAAACGGCAAATCAACAGAACTTGCCTTCAATGCCAGTTCACCTAATTCCACCGACTTGGCCTCTGCAAAGGTGGGGAATGGATCTAGTGGGCCCGTTGCCAACAGCTCAGGGCAACTGCCGATTCGCAGCGGTGGCAGTTGATTATTTCACAAAGTGGGTAGAGGCAAAACCACTTGCAAACATCAAAGCAACAACAATTCAGAAATTCTTTTGGCGAACATAGTATGCGGGTTCGGGGTTCCTAGAGAACTAACGGTTAACAATGGCAAACAGTTCGATCGCTACACCTTCAAAGAATATTGCAAAACCTTGGGCACTCGGGCGAAATTTTCGTCGGTCCATCACCCCGTCTAATGGGGCGGTTGAAAGAGCCAATGGCCTGATTTTTTCGGGAATCAAGAAATGCACGTTCGACCGAGAAAAAGGGAAAGTGGGTGGATGAACTTCCGAAGGTGATGCGGTCTCACAACACCACGGTATCAAGAGCAACGGGTTTTACGCCTTTTCGCCTACTTTTCGGGACCGAGGCTATGACGCCGGGAGGAAATCGGGGAATGAAAGCATGAGAGTCTTGAAAGGAAAAGAGATAGAGGAAATTGATAAGAAGGTGGAAAAGGACATGATCGAGCCGACAATCCTTGAAGCCACGAGAAAACATTGAGAAATACCGGAGAGAAACAAGGGCATGGAGAGACAAGAAGGTGGTCCGAAAGGACATCAAAGCGGTGATCTTGTGTTGAAAAGGAAGAAAAATTGGGAGAACCCGGGAAAACTTCATGAGTCATGGGAAGGGCCTTACATCGCGGGGGAAACGGATATGCCGGGGGCTTTTCGCTTGATAGAGCAAGGCGGCGAAGAGTTGTCGTATTCGTGGAATGCGACGGTCTAAAAAGGTATTATCCATGAAAACCCTAGTTGTAGCTAGATGTAACATATAGTAGTTTTTAAATTTTCGTAAGTTTGTACTCTAGAAAACTAAAAAATCGAATCACTTGTCTATAAGTGATTTCGGAAGAAAAAATTAGTTTTACTTCTTCTAGTCGCATTAGAATAAGAAGGATCGTACTCTTTTCCTTGCAAAGGGGGCTCTAAATCAAGAGGCAAGGTTTTTAACGAGGCGGATCCTATGTAAATACTCTTTGTGATATATATGAAAAGAGTCTTCCCCCAAATTGCGTATCTCAAAATTCCATCGTGAAAAAAGAAAAAGTTCGTGAGAAAGGCTTTGTGATAGCCAAAGTTCCATCGTGAAAAAAGAAAAAGTTCGTGAGAAAGGCTTCGTGATAGCCAAAATTCCATCGTGAAAAAAGAAAAAGTTCGTGAGAAAGGCTTCGTGATAGCCAGAATTCCATCGTGAAAAAAGAAAAAAGTTCGTGAGAAAGGCTTCGTGATAGCCAGAATTCCATCGTGAAAAAAGAGTCCTGAGACAACAACAAGTTGTGGCCTAGAAAATCCCATCTATCAAGGGATTCCCACCGAAAGGGGCCTGAGACAACAACAAGTTGTGGCCTAGAAAATCCCATCCATCAAGGGATTCCCACCGAAAGAGGCCTGAGACAACAACAAGTTGTGGCCTAGAAAATCCCATCCATTAAGGGATTCCCACCCAAAAAGGCCCGGGACAGCAGTGAGCTGTGGCCTAGAAAATCCCATCCACGAGGGGATTCCCACCAAAAAAAAAGTCTGTAGGATGATTTCGAGAAAGTGAATGCGAAGGGGGTTGCCTCCAGATTTTTCTTTGGCGTAAATTGCCGAAAAATTTTTCGTGATAACATCATTGTGAGAAAGGGGCAAGGGGCTCGTGCGAAAAATCATAGAAAGTCTTGGTTGAAGCAACTGAGGGTTGCAGTATCAACCGGGGCAAGTCTGCCAGTTGGATCAAGTCCACAAAATTCGAAAACAAATTTTGTCGACTTGCGTGACGACGGTTCAAATTTTCAAAAACTAACGAATATTTCTCTTAAAGGCGCACTCGATCAAAGTATGCGAACTGTAAGCTTCGTCAACATGCCTTCAAGTTTTCGTGCAAAACGGCAAGGTGGGGGAGGGTGATGTTTTTTCAAGAAAAACGTATCCGTTGCCTTATTTGCATAAAAACTTCCAAATAGTTCCTCAACAATTACGGCGAGTCGGTGCAAAATTTAAAATGAAAGCTCTACACCATGTCCTGGTTTACAAACATTGTTTTCGGCCATATCGCTAGCATAAGCGAAGTCGGACGTGCTCGCTAAGGGACTAAGGGGCTCCGTCTTCGGAATCTTTGCGGAGCGCGAAGTAGAGGATGCGAACGTCTTTTCTTACGAAACAAAAAAAATGAAGAGAGATCAAAACGACCCAATAGAAAATTTAAGCGAGGCCTCAAGCCAAAAATCGGAGAAGTCTTGTTCGGGATGTGCCCGCTTGAACGGGCGCCACGCTTCGCCACTAACAAACATCCTATCTCGATGAATTCGTAGCGGCAACACGTCTGCGCGAGCCCGGCTTGCGGGACTCGCACGGAGTTAAAGTATACAAAACATTTGTTCGGAGAAACTAAGTGAGTCTACACAAATGTACGGCCGATCTTGAATATGTGCAAGGTTCGGACATAGCATCTAATTCGTGACATCCACCTTCGGAGAATTGTCCTCGTGCTCGGAAGATCGCCCGTCGTCGCCGCCCGCATCGCCGCATGCGCCGCTGGCTGCCGCCGCCTAAACCCCCTTCGCCCGAGTTGCTCGAATCTTCGCCGGAAGTTGACCCTTCGGGGGACGCGAGCGACGTTCTCACGATTCTCCTCCTCGCTCAGGTCGAAAAAGAAAGAAAAGCAAATGTCAAGGGAATTCGAGAGGACCGAAACATCGGTGGCGGATACAAGTTACGAAATCGAACAAAAACTACCTCGGCAAGTTTGGCGCGCGCAATGGCCTTGACGGTTTCCTTCCCCTTTGGTCAACCAAAATTCCTTTGCGAACTTGTTCTTGATGGCTCGCACATCGGCATTGGCTCGAAGTATCGCGGTGCTTGTAGCGCCGGGGGAATTGGGAGATCTTCCCGCGGAACTTCTCCAAGTCGGCGCGGTCATAGTCACGAAGAATCTTCAATATACTCTCCACGGAAAAAGCGGTACTGCGAAGTCGCTAGCACCGGAGATCACCTCGGAGAGAGCACGGAACTCGGTCTCCATCCAATCCGTAAATTCGGGAATCTCAATATTATCTGGAAGAGGAGCTGGACGAACGCCGAACTCGTTCAGTGACTTCTTGTATTCCTCATAGAGTAGTTTCAATTTTTCCAGAATCTCAGAAGTACTCCTCTTCGAGGCTTCACTCTGATCCGCAAGCGCTTTCTCAAGATCCTGGATTTTGCGACCTTTCACGCTCAGAGATTTAGCGAGGCTAGCGTTGTTAGTACGAAGATCTTCGGCAATTTTCATAGCCCTCTCGTGTTTTCCCCGAAGATTCTCGATCACACCGAGGTCATCTTCGTGGGATTTTTGAGCCTTTTCTAGTTCCTTCTTGGATTGCTCAAGAGCCGACTCCACGAACTTCTTTTCATCCCGGCTTGTCTTTAGAGCCTCCACCAACTCGGCCACCTTCTTCTCGAGTTCTATATTCGCGGATTGGGCGAGGGCGAAGCCGCGCTTGAGTTCCTTAGATTTACGGGAGAGCCGCTTGTTCGCCTTCTCTTGTTCGACGAGCCGCTCCACGACAACTTTCCCGAGCATAGAGTGTTTGAGCGCATAATCCTCCCGAAAGCGCGCTAGCTTCGAGGGAGAGTAAGAGTGCAAAAGATCCATGAATTCCGAAAAATTCAAGATTAAAGCCTCACATCAAAATTCAAGAATCGGAGAAAGCACTAAAAAGTACCGAGAAGGGACGAACCTTGCTTACCGAAATGCCGCACGGTCACCGTTTAGCCGAACCGGAAGAAGCCCTACCCCGAGGCGAAGGGGTGGCTTCGGGAGAAGGATGAGGCCCTTTCTCGGAACCGGAGCGGCTCCTTCAGGGTTGTCCCGAACTCTCCCCTCCTAATTCATCAACGATCCTGAGATGATTTCCACGGTGTTAAAATCTTAGAAGTCTTGCTCCCAACGCCGGTTGTCTCGAAGCCAACACTTAATAATTTGCCGCAATGAGACGTACCGAAGCTCTTTTTGAAAGCGACCAAAGGAGAGGGAGTTTGATCTTCGGGGACAACCTCCCGAACTTCGACCAAGGGAGCGTGTTCGGTAGGATTCTCCCCCCTTTGTACGGTGAGCTCAAGCTCTTTGGCGGGATTCGGGGGGAGGCTTCATCCCGAGAGAGAGCGGGTTGAGAGACATCGGCGGCAGAGGCTTCGGCGGCAACGGGGGCCTCAGTGGGGACAGTAACTTCAGCTTCAACGGCGGGCTCAGGCGGCGGCATCGGTGTACGGCCTCCTTACGAACTTCGGGAGCAACATCCGAAAAGGAATCAACATCCACGAATTCATTCTCGAACCCGACGGGCGGTTGTCTCGAAAGTTAAACGAGAGGCCGAAGCAAACACCTTTTCGGTCGTCCGCTTCCACGGAGGCGTCATCGTCAAAGGCGGAGGGAACTCGCCGAACCCCAACGAAAGAAACCTTCCTAGCCGCTTTCTTCAATTTTTTGCGACTCATTTGGGCAAGACCCGAAGCCGCCGAATTTCGGCATCCGAAGTTTGGTCGAAGTCTTGCGCTTCCGCTTCGACGACTCCAGGGATCTTGTCCTGGAAGGTTTGACCCCTGAGGAAGTGCCCTCGCTGGAGATGATGAGCCTCGCTTCGACGACCTTATTCGGGGAGCATTGATCGGGGCAGCCGAGCAACCGGCCACGGCAAGCGCGCAGAACCTTCAACTTGGGACCCGGGCCTCAAGAAGCGAAAAATTTGTCCCCACAAACTTCGGAAAACACGCGGTTGATCCTCTTCTTGTGCTTTACCGAGCCTTGTATGCCTTATACTCATTCATGGTATATTCGCCCACCATGACGTTCACCCTTTTTTCCACTTCTTTTATGAAGGCCTCGGCGCTCCGGTCTTCACGAAATTTAATCCCGAACTTCGGGAAAGGTACCTTTTGAGTTGCCCGAGTTGACGTTGAAGTACACAAGCTCGGTGGGAGACCAACCACTCGAAATAGGCCGGACCGGGCAGCGACGAATTCTTCAATAATGTCACGGCCACCAAGTATAGTGTTGGCCGGGTGAAATGCATTCTCACGGCTTCTAATTCCCAAGGCCCGCCGGTTGAATTCGGCAACATTCACCGCGGCCGGGGGCGTAATCGGGCGGGGACAATTCCGGCATGTTGACCTTCGAGATAGAACCAATGAGAGCTCCAATCGTCGGTGAGGTTAGTCTTGCGGTAGGGAGCAATCCGAATTCGGGTAATTCCCTTTCGAGTGTTCCGACGTCGCGTGTTGAAAGTGCAACACGCATGTTGATCGTGATAGAACTCCCCATCACTACCCTTAACGACCTCGGGGATGATCACCAATTCGTAGAATCCGGCGAAGGCATCGACAACGGGATTGCAGCCGAAGGTCTTCAAAATCCAAATGAATTTCGACACTTCAAGGAAAGACGTCGGCGAAAGCCGGTTGATCTTCACCGAAAAGGCATCAAGAATAGGCGGTAGGACCGGGTCGCGGGGGAACCTCGCCCCGCAAATGAAGAAGTCCCGAAAGACAACAACTTCTCCGTCCCTAGGGGTAGGGATTCGCTCATCAAGCGGGGGCTCGCCCATCGCCGGAGCGAAGAACCCGGCCTTCTCGTATTCTCGAACCATGTTGGTCGTGACCTTGGACTCTCCAAAGACAAATGAAGGTGGCAACGGGCGGAAGTCTTCGCTTTAACCGGGTCACCGACGTCGGTATCCACATCTCCGATATCTTCGCCGTCGTCGATTGGACCTCCTCGTCTTCGCGACTCCCGGAGCCGCCGGGAGAACCAGTATCTCCGGTTGGTACAGCATGCTCAGCACCTTCGGCGACAGGGTCGAGCGGAAGACCAGCTGCAACGAGCTCTTCGGTAGTCATGGGCCTAGTCGTGCTTTTAACTCGAGCCACCTAACCAACAGAGACAAACATACGAACCGTTAAGAACAACATTCAAGAATGAAGCTCATAAAATTGAGATACTACCGCACCAAAGTATGACAAGTAAGAATTGAGAAGAGAGAAATAAAATAATACCTTAGAGAGATGCGAAGAGAACCGAAGTTCGTGAACTTTTCTGCGGAAGACTAGGTTCAGCGAACACGAAAAATTCACGAACCGCAAGAGAGCAGAAAGGCCGTAAAAATTTTTTAACAGTGGCGGCCGCTATTTATAGGGGCGGGGAGGGGTAGTTCCGCGAAACCTGCCTCGATCTAACCGTCCTAGGGTTCCGGGCGACGCGTGTCCCCCTCCGACGTTCCGAGGGTGACGTTTTTTACTAAATTTCCGAAGGATTCGTGGAATCGGATCGTCGGAGTCAACCCGCTTCCCCGAGGGGCTAGTGTTGGGGAATTCAGGAAAACCCGTCACCCTCGAAACGTTAAGTTTGACAAAGTTCTCGAGACATGTTTTTCGGGGGGGGGAATTCACGATTTTTGGAAGCACGGAATGCGTGAAGCCTCGAATTCGCGGATGTGCGAAGTTCGGGAATCTCGGTTCGGTGAAGTAATGGGGTCACGAACATGCGGAAGCCTGGAGTCTCGAGCTGGTGATGGAGCGAACGTCGGGAGACGGTCGATTCGGGAATCTGTCGAGGACCCAGTTCGGGAATCTCGCGTGAATACATGCACGAATCGATGAAGAAGCGACGGCCGATTCGGGAATCTGTTGGAGACCCAGTTCGGGAGTTACGCTTGAAGACATCCACGAACCTGCGGAGAAGCAAAGTCAAAGTTGTTTCCCAAAAAGTCCGGGTTTTGAGTGTGAACTAGTGGCAGATTTGTAAATATGTTAGACGAGAAAGACATTCTTGTATGCGTTCACACTAGGAATATTCTCTGAGCTTGAGGGTGTTTTGGGAATGTAAAAGTCCCTTCATCTCCCTATAAAAGGGGGCGCGAGGGCATGTGTAAACGCATTCAGATTTCTGGGAACTTGTGCAATCTGCAGAGGGAATCACAGTCTCTCTGCGCTCTTACTTTGTGTTTGAACGTGTTAAGAACTCTCTCTCTCTCGTGTTAGGGGAATCATCCGATTTTTTCGGGTAAGCGTCGGTGTTTTAGACCGGCAACCTACTACGGGGAGTACCCGAAGTAGATGAATGTGACTCGCCGAGATCGGTAACTCGAAGGAAGAGACACGTGGCACACAATTTAGACGAGGTTCGGGCCGCGAGGTGCGTAATACCCTACGTCCCGTATGCCGTGTAGCTCTGGATTGATAGGGCACGATTACAAGATGGTGCAATAGTGCGCCGTGGGTTGTATGAGAGGAGATTGGATGAGGGGATCGGTCCCTCGCCTCGCCTTATATAGTCCGGGAGGCAGGGTTACAAGTCGGAGTAGGGAGAGAGTACTAGTCGAGTACGTCTAGGAGTCCTCTATACGGTACGGAACATGTACGGCTTCCTAACCGAGTACTACTCCGTGTAGTCCTTGTGCTCCACGCCTTCGGATGCCGTGTAGCGCAAGCCGGTAGTCCCGGGGGCCCACCGAGTAGTCGGTCCCGGTACCCACCGAGGTAGTGGGCCCGGGGAGGTCCATACGACAAGCCCCCGAGTACTTTGTAGTCGAGAAGGATAGCTTCAAGTAGTCTTGACGGCCTTAACGAGTAGCCCTCAAGCGTCCCCGAGCGCTACAAGTCAAAAGTACTCAAGAGTAGTCGAAGCATCCCGAGGCCGGAATGTACTCCACTGATGTTTGAGCAATCTTGAAGTCTTCTCGAGTAGTCCCAAGCGTCCTTGAAATGCGCCTTCGAAGGTCTTCAAGAAATGCCGTCTTGTCTTGAAGCCGGAGCCGTCATGGAGGTGCGATTTGCGAACCGCACTCCACATGGAGTAGCCCCGAGCCTCGAGCCGTGGGCTCGGGCCGAGGGTCCATCCGAAATCTTTGCAAGATAATCCCAAAAAATCCGGAGAGAAAAAACCGAAGGACACGTGGCACGGAGCCCCCGAGCCTTGAGTCTAGTACTTCCTCTCGAATTGAATGGTCTTCTTGGAGAATGTGTCCTGAGATGCTCTTGAGACTAGCCGCTTCCCAGGTAATCGAGTAGAAGTAGCCGAGCCCCCGAGGTGAGGCGCGTCGACTAGTAGAATACGAAGAGTCACGCGCAGCCGCTGAGTCAGCCGCGCGTGGACTTATCCAGCCGCCCGTTGCGGAGGCGATTTGGCTTATAAATAGAAGCCAAAACCCTTAGGGTTTTCACCCAAGTGAGCCGCAGTCATTTCCATTTGAATCTTGAAGCAAATCCACTCCCGGCCCTGCCGCCGCCGCAAGAGATCCGAGCGCATCGCCACCCGAAGCCTTTAGGGTAGCCCCCGAGCGGATGCGAGTGAAAACTCCTTGCACTTAGAGAATGAAGCCGTCGCCGTCGAAGACGTCCAAGGCCGGCGGGAAGAAGAGGAGCCGTGCGAGAGGCCGCCGCGGCCGCCACCGGTGCGGCGCCGCCCCTGTCTCCACCGCGCGGCGATCCAAGCCGCGAGTGGAAAAAATTGAAGGTCAAGACGGAGGACTCGCCGAACCTCCGCCGAACGGTGGGTTCATCGGGGAGAAGGAAGTCGACATGTGGAGATCCGCCACGGGGGAGATCCTTATCCGATGGAGAAAGCCGAAGACGAGATCCCGATGTTCTCGCGCTTCGTGGAGCGCGATCTTGCGCTCCCGGCAAGCGACTTCTTCAAGGGGCCGCTCGGGTACTACGGCATCGAGTACCTCAACCTCGAACCCCAACGGCATCTTCCACACGTCGGTCTTCGTCCACTTCGCGAGGCCTTCCTCGGAATCAAGCCGCACCGGGTGCTCTTCACGGAAGTTCTTCCGCGTCAAGCCGCGCGCCCGCGTGCCTCCAACCCCAGAGTAGTCGGAGGAGTCGGGATCCAGCTGAGGGAAGACGCCGCGGATCAGTACCTGGCGTACAAGCTCGTGGACTCCAACACGGACTGGAAGACGAGATGGTTCTACATCACGAACCACCATCCTGGACTACCGAAGCCGAGCGGACGGAGCCCAGGCACCGAGATTGGTGGAACACGGAGCCCACCATGCAAGAGGGGATCCAGCTCCCCGAGCTGCTATCACGCATCAAGACGCTCGAGAAGGCCGGACCGAGGGCCGAGCACGTGGCCTTCGGTTTCATGAAGCGCGGGATCCGGCCCGCCGATGGCGCGGGATACGCTGGGCTTCGAGTACACCGGCGACGACGACTCGTCGCGGATGCCGGGGGGCGAGTTGGACGACAACGACATCGTCGAAAGGTTGTCGCGCATCTTCAAGGACATGCCGCCGTACACGGCGTGTCCGGTCGAGGAGTACTCCGCCGCCCGCCCTCCCAACGAGGTGAGTAGCCGTACTCCCTTGGTCGAGTAGTGTTTGCTTGTAGTAGAGTTGCTGACGCCTTGTGCCTTTGCGTAGGATGATGTGAAGCGGTTCGTCTCCGAGCCGCAGCCGCCACCGAGCGGGATCGAGATCCCGGCGGAGGGGGAAGGTGAAGGAGCGCCGCGAAGTCGGTGAAGGCGACGACACCGTCATCGTGGAGGATACCTCCGATGACGACGACGAAGACGAAGAGACGTTGCAGGACCGCTGCCAGCTGCGGTCGAGGTTTAGCCGTCCGGGCTTGCCTCATGTGCCACTTGTTCAAGACCCTCTGGCTAGCCTGGAGGCTAGCCTTGCTGCGCCGCCACGGAAGCCGCGCAACCCCACCAAGAAGCGGGTAGCGAAGAAGATGAAGGTCTCAGAGACCACGCCTCCGGAGGTAAGTTATCTTGAGCAGAGTAGTCGAGTACCCATTATTCGAGTACATTGCCGACGAGTCGTCGTCCTTTGTGTGCAGGAGGTGCCGCCAACGGAGCCCGTCGAAGAGGGCGACGAAGGCGTGTGGGACCCGGTGGGGGAAGCCGGGCCGGAAACCGAAGTCCGGCCCCCCCCGTTGAAGAACTCCTGGCGCAGCTGGAGCGCCAGCCCCCTGCTCCAGCAGAGAGCAGAGGACCCGTGGCCGCCACCGTTGAAAGGGTGGTGACCTCTGGAGCGCAGGAGACGTCTGCGCCGGCCGCCGCCGCCGTGGAGGAGGCAGTAGCCGCAAAAGCGGAGGAGGAGGCGCCCGCCGAGGGTGGACTGGTTGATATTGCCAGCATCCTCGGTGCTCCGGCCGTGACCATCGTCCGGTCGAGCTTGTAAGTACCATGTCCTCACGAGTAGTACTTGATGTAGTAGCCGATGATTGCCTGACGATCTTCTGTGAATACTTCTGCAGAAAATCCACAGATCTAAGCTGGGATGGAGACGAGCCCTCATCAGCAGTGGCGGAAGAAGCTGCGCCGCCCGTCGAGGAGGCCGCTCCCGAAGCCCAAGCCACGACCGAGCCCCCGGCCACCGAAGCGCCGCTGCCAGAGGCGGTCGTAGTCGAAGGTGAGTACCCTTCTTGAAGCTGTAGAACTCCAGGACGAGTAGTCGTAGGCACTGATGCGCGTGTCGTTTGTTGGCGGCGGCGAAGGAGGTGACATCCTTGCGGGGGGTGCCCATGCGGGAGTTGACACGAGAGGCCCGGAGGCTGCAGGAGGAGCCCCCGAGCCCGTGGGGGGAAGTCGTCGAGAAGTCCACCGGGGGGGAGGGGGCCACCACGTCGCCGGGGGGGTTGCCCCGGAGGTGGCTATCCGATCCCCCGAGATCCAAGACGCGGAGCCCATCCGGTCGCGCGCCGGTGACGGAGGCTACGTCGAGTAGCCGCGGCGGGATTGAACTTCTGGCCGACGATCTCGTCGAGCCGGCAACGGTGGCCCAGCACCTGGAGGCGATCCGGCGAGCCGAACAATGGATGAAGGTACGTAGCCGTAGCCTCCCGAGTAGTCAATCCTTTGCCGTTGAGTACTCTTCTTGACTTGAGCTTGTCTTGTGCAGGACGTCGCGGAGCGATCCCGCGAGAAGTCGAACCTGCTGCAAGGTTACGGCGACACCGTGCTCCGAGCCGAGGCCCTGGAGGAGCAGCTCGTGAAGTCGCGGAAACACGCGGCCGCCATGCAGTCGAAGCTCGACGCCGCCTTCGCCAAGTACCACAACGACGTGATGGAGTTGCAGGCGAAGGGCGACGAGTTGGTGCGGAAGAACAAAGGCCTCCGCAACAAGAATAAAGGTATGTCCTTTGACTTGTCGGGTACTTGTTGGAAGTCTTAAAGCCTCGACCCGTTGTTGCGTTGCTGTGTTGCAGAGCTTGAGGGCCAGGTGGAGCAGCTGAAGGCCTCGGAGGTGAGCATGAAGAACCTCTTCTACCGGGAGCAAGAAGCCCACCGGGTACTTGAGCTCGACTACAAGGAGCTCGCCTTCGAGTGCGAGAAGCACATGGAGCCGCGGATTGCCTCGACAGAGATCTCGTCAATCGCTACAAATCTTTGCGAAGTTGAATGCGGATTGCGAGGCGCTCCGAGCCCACCGAAGGATCTTGAAGAAGTCGCTCTCCCGATCGCGAGGCTTCGGTGCCGCACCGGGGCGGCCCCAAAATCGCCCCTTTGGTGGATCGACTCCGTGAAGCACCAAGCCGGCCGGCCACCTACGTCAAGCACATGGCCAAGTCAATCCCGTGACAGGTGTTGGCCTTCATGAAGTCGTACTTCCCGAAGGCTCCGGTGGAGGTGGTCGCCGGCGGGGGTAGCCGCCAACCGCGCTCGGATGAGCAAGACGCGCGAGCTGGCCGGAGCGAGATGGCTCCCATCGCGGAGCGGTAGCCGAGAAGCCGAACCTCCAGTAGCCCTGCATAGGTAGCTAGTAGCCATAGTTGTACAGGAAACACTTGTAATGAATTATTCATGTATCAATGAAATGAAATTTTCCAGCAATGAGTACTCGTAACCGCAATCTCAGAGTGCGGAGCGCCCATTGTGGAGTAGGTGCGAGTAGTAGTACTCGGCTTTAGTAGTCCCGTCGTAGGGAGCGAACGGTAAACAAGTTGATGAACAATCAAGCTTTATTACTGAAGAAGTACACCTGGGTGGCCAGGGCCGTAGTTACAAGGTAGTCGCCTGGACCCGGAGGCCGCTTACAGCTAAGTGGCGCTGGAGCGGGTAGCCGCTTGCAGCAGGTGATCCGTAGGTAGCCGTGTAGGCTGGATCGTAGATCCGTAGGTAGCCGCGGAGGCTGGATCTTGGTGGGTGGTCTCTTGGTAGACCGCTGCTAGAGTCCTTGACGCTCGTCGCAGCCCATGGTCCGTAAGTAGCCGCACGGGCTGGACCCTGGAGAAGAGTAGTCCGGAGGACGGGAGCCGGGACCGGAGGGTCGCCCGCGGCGAGGGGTGTGTTGACGGTTAATAATTGTATCAAAGTTCGTTCGTGACTCGCAAGCGTACAAGTCTCCCGTCGTAGTCAAGGGACCCTTCTTCCCTCGAGTGGTGAACCCAAGGTATCGAATCCGTGGAACAAATGTGTGACGCAAGACTTAATCTATTAAAGCCAAGTAACTTCAATCTTCGATAAAAGACCTAATGCATCTAAGTAAAAGACATGAAACAAATCTAATCTACTAAAGACCGGAGAAAACAAAGTAAGATTGGGTAGATAAACCGATCTAAAGGGATCGGGGTAAGCCTTTTGTTGAAGTTCCAAGCAAGAGAAGAAGTAGCAAATCGAATCTTAATAGAAGCCTCTTTAAATCGTGGTTTCCCGTCCAAATCCGAAAACATCCGCCTTTCGAGACCCCCGTTCTGTCACAACGTATCCCTATTCATGCGGGGAGCTTAGGGCGAGTCAAAAGACAAGTCGAGATTCTTTCGGAAGATCCGGCGTGTACCTCTAGCCACCGCGGCTACAAGAACACCCTATGTAATCTATCGCGCGAATAGAATTGGAATAAGCAAAGCCGATCGAAAAACGAAATCTTCGAGGAAACACTTGATCGCTAAGAAAAGATTCAACTTGATAATTCAACTATGACAATGATACATACACAAGATCACCACCGGGATCCTTCCTTGATCTTGCTTCTAGCTCCGGGAACTCCGACGTGGTCTTCCATGCAAGGTTCCCACGTCGGCTAGGGAAACCCTAGTCAACTAGCTCGACCCTCTCCTCTCCGACATGGTGTCCCTCTCTTCTCTCGCTCCTCGGCGGCCGAAGACGAAATCTTCTCCTCGTGGCTCTCGGTCGGGGGGCTATAAATAGCCCGATTGGCGGCTAGGGCAAAGGAGAGCACGTTTGGGCCCAAAATGGGCACGGGCCGACCGGATCGGGCCGGCCGGCCCGGGCCCATTTTGGCCCGGCCCCCGTGGGCTCCTTTGTCCCACGTCGGTTCCCTTGCTTCCGGATGTTTCCCCCTTCGCATGTAGGTCCATGTCGTCGGTTTCTCTCCGAATTGGACTCAACTCCTTGTCTTGCAAGATTCGGGACTTTCCCGGTCGGGCCCACGGAGTTTGTCGTCTTCTCGGATCGAGTCCCCGCTTCTTGGAGTTAATTTTGCTTCATTGCATGACTTGTTCGGGACTTCAAGGTCTTGTCATGAGGTGCTTGATGAACTTATCCCGAAAGTCTTGCATTCAACACTAAAACCCCGCATAAACATTAAACTCCAAAACCGACATGCACACGTGAACTTGTTATACCACGGGGGTTAGTACCAATGGATAAGGTATAAAACTCATGCCAACACCGAAGGTAAACTCATGGCTAGGTTGACGGATTTTCACCGTCAACATCTCCCCCATGCTTAAACCTTGCTCGTCCTCGAGTAAGCCTTCGATGGATATCAACATTTGCTAAACAATGTTTAAACTTTGCACTTGATTACACATGAGAAAACATAATGCTCTCAAAATTTTAATTCATTAAAGTTCCATAATGTACTAGCCTTCATCTCTACGGAGGGTAGATTCTTATTAAGCTTATCCCACAAGTATTAACATGCTCACAAAGTTTTAAATGGATCTCGGAATTTTTGAAATGAAGAACGAGATAAGAAAAACTAAACCAAATTCACAAATTTAGATCATCTCATGTATTGCTCATAAACTCTCATCTCACTTGTCTCTCAAGCCTATATATTCTACTCCTTTCCCTCTCATATATATGTGGTAGGCTTTATATGGAGCTTTTGGGAAAGTTTAGTCCTAACAAGAATTTATAAATGAGGTGTTGTCATAACAAGACAAGCTTCTCATGGTCTTACCGAGACTCGTCAAAAAGGTCATTGGAAAATAATGTTAAATCAAGGAGGGGAAAGAGAAAAATACACACACTTTTAGATAGGTGGACATGTGCAAATGGCGAGAGAGTGATCCCGAGGCACAAAAGAAGTCCTCGTTATCGGATTGCACATGGTTGGAAAATGAGAATGGATCTTTTTATCTTGAAGCCTTGAATGCACTCTTAGAGAACCGGGGAGTTCATTTTACGCACAAATATATTTTTTTTTCTTCTCTTTCTTATATTTCTCATTCTTTTCTTTCTTTCTTGTATATATATATTTTTTCTTTCTTCACCTTGGAAGTCATGTACATCGCCGAATTTTTTCTTTCATCATTATATATATATATTTTTTAAAATACTCCCTTTTGAACTCTAAGGCAGCACCGTACCTACCTCCTCCCCCATGCTTAGACGTTGCTCGTCCTCGAGCAAAGAGGCGAAAAATAAGGTAGGTACCGGAGATATTTTCCTTGGAGAGATACTTGAAATCTTCAACGTTGGCACCGTCTTGCGATCTTCCTTGAATTGATGATCCATTCTCAATGATAGGTTGTGGTCAAGGAGGTAATCACAAAAAATGATATTTGGTTTAAGGATGGACATCCGGCGAAGTTTGTGAGACCACCGATGTGGGGGTACACAATGCACGGATAAAAGGCTAGCAAAAAGATAGATACGCAAAAACGGAATGACCAGCTTCTTAGTCTCGGGCCAGAGAAATCATGGCCTGCAATAACTCACTCAAAAATAAATCTTGTACACTAAGGTTTATGCACTCAAATATATATAAGGCTTTGGATAGGTAGAGCAACACACAAGTGATATTTGTGACAAGGTTAGCAATATTTACGAGCATAAAAGACATCTTCAATCTATTCATAACTTGAGAGCACATAAAACACTATGGGTCTTTGTTTTAATCATAACCTCCGCTGAAAATTAAGCTAGTATTTAAATAAATTCAGATCTGTATTTTTAAGAGAGCACTAGGTTAAACATGCATAAATCAATTACAAAGATAAACAAAGCGGCAATTATAATCATATATCATCATGGCACAAACTTTGTAACTTTACCAAAGGTAAAAACTTGGTGGTGACATTATTCATGATGAAAATAAAAACTAAGATACATGCTGAAAATTAAACTAAAAACTGAAAATTAAAGCAAAACTGAAAATACTACGCAAACATAGGCGCATACAAGCTGAAAATTAAAGAAAAGGGGGTAAAGGAAAGATAACTAAAGCTCCTCCTCTCTCTAATCTTCCGCCGGTGGTTGATATTGAAAGTCTTGGTTGTTGTACCCTTACTTGTAATAGGAATGCACCACTCCTCCTATGAATTGTCCGATGGTGCTAGGTGAAGGTGTCCAAGCACATAAGCGACGTTTGCATTTCCTTCACCCATTTGGTTTGCATTGGTTTGGATGGCTGCAATAATTTGCATGATCCTTGCAGCGTATCCTCCAATGGTGGCCACATTTTGTTGTGGTTGAGGAAGATGTGCATATGGCTCCGCAAAGACTACGTTGGGCACCGCAAAAATGGTGGGGGTATGGCTGCACCACTCCCCCATGCTTGCATTGGTACACCACCGTAGTGATTTGGCGATGCCGGAATTTCTCCGAATGGTGGAACATAATTTTGTTGTGCACCTCCTTCTTGGGCCATAGAAGATCCTTCTCCTATAATTCTTTTCTTTTATTATTATTTTTTTTTTTTTCTTCGCCGGCACAAGAAGTCCTTCCTCTAACCGATCTTCTTCCCCTTAAGAAAAGTCTTAATCTTCAATCCGGAAGGGGCAAATTTACCTAGGCCACTTGGAAGCCTCCTCTCTCATCTTCACTCTTATATTTTCCTTTCTTCATATATTCCTAGGGAAGTCCCGGGTAGGAGATGATTTGGGTTCCTTGTAATACCCGGTTTTAAAGAGATAGTCAACATGGAGAGGTAACAACCCGATCTCCCGAATCCGATGTTGCCACAACACCACCGGTTGATCATAGGTGAGTAGGGTTGATTGGCTGCGAGTAAATCCAATTCAACTCCGTGTTGGTTATCTATGTCTCTCTTATTCTCCCCAAAAATCCACTTGCACAAAAGTGACACACTTGGATGATGGGGTTCCGGATAGTATTTCTTCGTTGATGGTCTCTTCCCGTGATCATACTCCAAAAACCTTCCCATGTGCCTTAATGCACATACTTGTTCCGGAGCTCCCTTTTGAAAATAGGAGACACTCGCCCATGGGTCTACGATACTAGACATGCAATCGTTTCGAACATGAAAACCAATCGATCTATCGGGGTTTGTGTTGAATGGATCCAAGGAAGCATTGGAGCCCTACTCCCTTTATGGCATGGTTGCTAGCCTTAAGCATTAAAGTATTTTCAGCACAAGATGATAGATAGATAATCCAACAAAGTTCGATTACATCTCAAGACCGAATGCAACCCATGGATGAAAGGAGATTACCCCATCAAGTGCTAGAAATAGCATCGTTGATCAAGGTTACCCTTCCGACGGTGTCTTCCTTCTTCTCCACTTGTGGGCTCCCTCCAACGGAATGAGAGACTCGGCACTCCTTCATCAAGGGTATACGCCATGGTCATGAAAATTTCCTAGGCGAATTCCTTGTGGGTGTTTGCCGACACTCCGCTAGAGAATTGCACCGGTGTCCCGTGTGAAACCCAATATGTGGAGAGCTTGGTCGTCGATGTCGGCGTTCGCTACAAACCTCTACTTAAGGCGAGCGAGCTTCTTCTCCTCCTCCGTCATGGTGACATACCCCTCGGAATACCGCGGAGCATATGGAGGTGGAGCGGATGATCGTGTCTAGTGGCGAGGTTGGACGGGCGGCTCCTCCATATGTTATTGAGGTTTGGAAAACCTAATAAACGAGTTTCGTGTAGCCCTCATGCCACCAAGGAAAAGAGTGCGATTCCTCCTTGGCGGTGCCGTGTCCTCCTCCATACCCCGAGGAAGCTCGGAAACGAGTGCCTCCTCGAAAAGGTTGTCGATGATGGCTTAGATGACGATGATCCTTTCTTCTTCGGTGCAAAGGCTTGTAGTTTTCTTCCATGATTGCAGCACCCTCCCTCACAAATAAATATCCGGGGTTTTCACCCGGTAACAAGGTACACAAATATTATTTTGGAGTCCGGACTTTGAGTGGATTAAGGATGTGGATTTTTTTTTTTTTTTGAGCTATCAAGCTTGGGAAGGTTGGCTATGTCTACGGAGGTTTTGAGCACACAAACTTGAACACACAAACAAAGGAAGGAGAGGGAAGCTTGCCTGCAGAAAACGGGAGCCGGGGGGGCTCCTTATGTAGGTGAGGCCGGCCTCGGTGCTCCTCCCCGCCTCGTCTTTCTTCCAGCACGATCATTTCACCTCTGCAACTTTCCTGCCTGCGTGCTCTACGAGTTGCACCGCCCAAACGCTCTCGTCCACTCCTTGGTCCTTCCACTTGATGCTTCATGTTTTGGGTTATGTCCATGCTCCCTAGCTCCATTTGCTTCACATGCCACCATGAAATTCCTACAAAGTTGATGCTTGCTGCCCACCATGCTTGTCCTTTGCATGTGGAATTAGTGAAAGTTGATGAAAGGGAATCCAATGGTGCATGCATGATTACTAGATCGCCTCCATTAAGGTGTGTTTAAGGTTAATCACTCCTCTAATTCGAAATTTAAAATATTTTTCAGAGCCATGCAAGAGCTCGAACATAATTTTAGAGAAGTTTTTAAACCATTAAAAACAAATGCAAGTCGAAAATATTTTCTTTTTACGTCGATTTCGGTCTCACCGGTATAGTTTGCCTTCATTGGTTGAGAGCAGACATTTTCCCGGCTTGATCATGGGGGCATAGGTTTAGGTTCTAATTTTGGATAAATAAGAAAGATTTTGAATAAAACAAAATTAGAATAGGCTTAGAAAAATTCTAATCCTAGAGAAACCAAGGATAAGGATTTTTAAAACCAACCAAAAGCTTTGATTTCTAGGTTCACGCGAGTCCTACCACGTGCTGAATTTTATTAACACTTAAACATAAATCGTGGCTCTACTCGTGTGGTTTTAGCATGAAAAATAAGTCAACCTCAGCACCATAATGAGGGTGAAAGGTTGAGTTAAGGTTCTGAAATTATTTGGTTGAGGTTTCTCGAAAAGAAAAGAATCAAACAAGCACATAGGAGGGTTCATGCAAAGGGTTTATGATAAAGCAAACATTCAATCAAGAATTATGTCTCTAATATTGTTCAACCACTTCTAAGTCTAATGTCTTTGCGTAATAAAACTCAAAAACTAAATTATTAAAAAGACTCGAAAAACCTGGAATCGGGTTGTCCTCCCGTAGCTTATTCTTGACTTGACGAAACGGGTTGCCTCCCGCCTAGCGCTTCGTTTATAGTCCATGGCTAGACTTCTTCACTTGATTACTCCGGATCAACGCTCTTTGCGGGCGTTGCAATCTTGGGTACCCACTTTGGCTTAGTCAATTTTTTTTTTTTTTTGTCTTCACGAAGTGGCTTTGTCCTTTGGTCTTGACGGATGCAACAACTTCCTTGTGGCTCGGCATCTCGAACTCCGGTCCTTCGGTTGTGATTTTCATGGTCTCTAATGTGATCCTTCATCTCTCCCGAACGAGCTTGAGTAGCCTTCGTCGTCTTGGGACCTTGGAGTTGTCTCGGATATTCTTCTTTGTTACCCATCGGGCGCCGGCAAGTTGTCCCACTTGCGTCTAGCATCTTCATCACGATGAACACTTCACGTATAGAGCTTCCGACCTCCGTCACCTTGCCATCTAAATTCTTCAATACTTTCTCCATAGCCTCGAACTTAGTGACGGCGTCCTTGTTGATCTTAGCTTGCTCGTCCATCAAGTCCTTGAATTGTGCACAAAGAGAACCCAAAACTTGAATCGACGAACTTGCATTAAATCGGGGTTACCTTGGACATGGTCATACTCCACACACTCCTTGCATGAGGATCTTGCTCCGGCGGCCTTTAAGTGTTGAGCTTCTTTCTCCATCTCCATCTTCTCCATCCTCCTCTTAAGTAAACCGATATGCCACTCAAGGAATCCGACTCGTATGCATTCGGCTCTCGCAATCGTCATGCGGATAGTTGAGACTTTGATCTTGAACGGCCTCCCGGCGTCTTGAACGTTTATGATAGGTGGATCAATGATGTCCGGGGTGCGCAGCGCTCCGGTGGTTGAGGTTGATCTTCCTTTGGACTTGGAGGTGGTGATTCCCTTGGAGATTTCGACGGTCCTTCGACTTCAACTTTTGAATCTAGGGTTTCCACCCCTTTAGCTTGTGTTGCATGTCACCCTTGCTCGTAAGGTTTTCCCGGATCATCCACAAAAAGGTTTGGGTTTCTTGGAGAGGTAGCCAACCATCTCCGTTAGGGTTAGCAATAAACAAAGTATGCAAAAAAAAACTAGAAAACAAAACAAATCTATAAAGACTAGAGTTAGACAAACTAGATTAGATGTATTTTGAGGATGATCGAAGTTTAGTAGATGCAAAAATAAAACAAAATCAGTACTGAAAATTACAAAAAAAGCAATAAAAAATCAAATCTTGATCACTTGTTCCCCGGCAACGGCGCCAGAAAAAGGGGCTTGTTGACGGTTAATAATTGTATCAAAGTTCGTTCGTGACTCGCAAGCGTACAAGTCTCCCGTCGTAGTCAAGGGACCCTTCTTCCCTCGAGTGGTGAACCCAAGGTATCGAATCCGTGGAACAAATGTGTGACGCAAGACTTAATCTATTAAAGCCAAGTAACTTCAATCTTCGATAAAAGACCTAATGCATCTAAGTAAAAGACATGAAACAAATCTAATCTACTAAAGACCGGAGAAAACAAAGTAAGATTGGGTAGATAAACCGATCTAAAGGGATCGGGGTAAGCCTTTTGTTGAAGTTCCAAGCAAGAGAAGAAGTAGCAAATCGAATCTTAATAGAAGCCTCTTTAAATCGTGGTTTCCCGTCCAAATCCGAAAACATCCGCCTTTCGAGACCCCCGTTCTGTCACAACGTATCCCTATTCATGCGGGGAGCTTAGGGCGAGTCAAAAGACAAGTCGAGATTCTTTCGGAAGATCCGGCGTGTACCTCTAGCCACCGCGGCTACAAGAACACCCTATGTAATCTATCGCGCGAATAGAATTGGAATAAGCAAAGCCGATCGAAAAACGAAATCTTCGAGGAAACACTTGATCGCTAAGAAAAGATTCAACTTGATAATTCAACTATGACAATGATACATACACAAGATCACCACCGGGATCCTTCCTTGATCTTGCTTCTAGCTCCGGGAACTCCGACGTGGTCTTCCATGCAAGGTTCCCACGTCGGCTAGGGAAACCCTAGTCAACTAGCTCGACCCTCTCCTCTCCGACATGGTGTCCCTCTCTTCTCTGCTCCTCGGCGGCCGAAGACGAAATCTTCTCCTCGTGGCTCTCGGTCGGGGGGCTATAAATAGCCCGATTGGCGGCTAGGGCAAAGGAGAGCACGTTTGGGCCCAAAATGGGCCTGGGCCGACCGGACTGGGCCGGCCGGCCTGGGCCCATTTTGGCCCAGCCCGTGGGCTCCTTTGTCCCACGTCGGTTCCCTTGCTTCCTGGATGTTTCCCCCTTCTGCATGTAGGTCCATGTCGTCGGTTTCTCTCCGAATTGGACTCAACTCCTTGTCTTGCAAGATTCAGCACTTTTCTGGTCAGGTCCCTGGAGTCTGTCGTCTTCTCGGATCAAGTCCCCGGCTTCTTGGAGTTAATTTTGCTTCATTGCATGACTTGTTCAGGACTTCAAGGTCTTGTCATGAGGTGCTTGATGAACTTATCCCGAAAGTCTTGCATTCAACACTAAAACCCTGCATAAACATTAAACTCCAAAACCGACATGCACACGTGAACTTGTTATACCACGGGGGTTAGTACCAATGGATAAGGTATAAAACTCATGCCAACACCGAAGGTAAACTCATGGCTAGGTTGACGGATTTTCACCGTCAACGGGGTGTTGATGTAGTCGTGTAGACTTGAACCCGGAGTAGTCGTGTAGACTAGGCGTAGAATCGACGAGTTGGTCGATGTTCCACGAGTTGTTGACGTCTTCGCCTTCAAGTGTTTGGAGGCGGTAGGAGCCCGACCCGGTCACCTTAGCCACGGTGAAGGGGCCTTCCCAGGGGGAGCTGAGCTTGTGGAGTCCTTCCGTGTTCTGGATACGGCGGAGGACAAGATCTCCAACGTTGAAGGAGCGTTCCTTGACGTTGCGATCATGGTAGCGTCGGATACCCTCCAGGTACCTTGCTGATTGGACGAGGGCGGCGCAGCGAGCTTCTTCGAGGCTGTCGATATCAACTCGTCCGCTTGTCTTCGAGACGCCTTCGTCGTAGTGCTCTACTTGCCGGCGAGTTCCATATGACGTCGGCGGGGAGGATGGCTTCGGAGCCGTAGACCGGGAAGTAGGGGGGATTGCCCCGTTGGCTTGGATGGTTGAGTCCGCGGCCCCCAGTGCGTTGGGTAGTTCCTTGATCCACTTGCCCCCTTTGGAGTTAGCGGCGTCGTGTAGCCGCTTCTTGAGGGCGTCGAGCACCATCCCATTGGCGCGCTCGACTTGTCCGTTGGCCGTGGATGGGCGGCGAGACCTATCTCACGTCGATCCCATTTGTTCTCGCAATATTCCCCGGGCGGTGGTTGTTGAAGTTGGACCCCGGTGTCCGTGATGATGCGGTGGGGTAGCCCGTAGCGGTGCACGAGTTCATCCGGGAAGTCGAGTACTCTGTCAGCCTTGGGGCATGTGACCGGCTTGACCTCGATCCACTTGGTGAACTTGTCGATAGCCACCGGTACCCCTGTTGAATCCTCCCGGCGCGGTTGGCAGTGGCCCAATCATGTCGAGCCCCCAGCAGGCAAAGGGCCAAGTTGGCGGTATGGTGACTAGCTTGTAGGCTGGGACGTGTTTCGCTTGGCGAAGAACCGGCATCCTTTGCACCTTCGACGAGTTCTTCGGCATCGCCCGGGGCCGTGGGGCCGTAGGAAGGCTCGCGGGAAGGCCTTGCTGACCAGCGTGCGTGAAGACGCGTGGTTGCCGCAGACGCCCTTGTGGATCTCCTCCAAGATGTCCTTGCCTTCTTCACGAGGGACGCACTTCATGAGTACTCCAGAAGAAGCGCCCCGCTTGTAGAGCTTGTCTCCGATGAGGACGTAAGACTTGGCGCGGCGGACGAGTTGTTCGGCTGCGTTCTTGTCGGAGGGGACCTTCTGCTCGCTGAGGTAGTCGATGAAGGGTTGCCTCCAGTCCACGTCGATCATCATGACCTCCTACCCAGTCGATGGATGAGGCTGGTACAGTGGTCGGTGGCGCCGGCTCCGGGATGGATGGCGCGTGAAGCTCATGGACGAAGACGCCCGCGGGTACTTGGGCGCGGGTGGATCCAAGCTTCGAGAGGACGTCCGCCGCAACGTTGTTGTCACGGACGATGTGATGGAACTCGAGACCATAGAATTTGTTCTCGAGCTTGCGGACTTCTAGGCAGTAGGCGTCCATGTTCTCCTTGTTGCGGTCCCAGGACTTGTTGACTTGGTTGATGACCACCGCGGAGTCGCGGTAGACTAGTAGCCGCTTGATGCCAAGGGAAGCCACGAGGCGGAGCCCGTGTAGGAGAGCTTCGTACTCGGCTTCATTGTTTGAGACCTTCCATAAGATGCGGGACGTACTTGAGTTGTTCGCCCGTTGGAGAGATCAGGAGTACCCCTGCGCCTGCGCCCTCGAGGTTGAGTGAGCCATCGAAGTACATCACCCAATGCTCTGGTCGCACGGTGGGAGTAGGTAGGCGGGTTCTCCCGCCACTCGCCATGAAGTCGACTAGTGCTTGCGACTTGATGGCTGTGCGTGGCTTGAAGTCGATGGTGAGGGCGCCGAGCTCGACAGCCCACTTGGAGATTCTTCCGGTGGCGTCTTGGTTCCTCAGGATGTCGCCGAGCGGGTAGTCGGTGACGACGGAGACCGAGTACTCCTGGAAGTAGTGTCGTAGCTTCCGCGAGGTGATGAGTAGAGCGTACAGGAGCTTCTGCACGGGCTGGTAGCGAGCCTTGGACTCTGATAGAACCTCGCTGACGAAGTAGACTGGGCGCTGGACCGGGTAGGCGTGGTCGTCTTCCTGCCGCTCGACAACGATGGCAGTACTGACCACGTGAGTAGTCGCAGCTAGGTAGAGCAGTAGCTGCTCGCCTTTGTGAGGAGCCGTGAGGATTGGCGGCTTTGACAGGAAGTCCTTGAGCTGGGCAAGGGCTTGATCCGCCTCTGCAGTCCACACGAACTTCTCGTGATGCTTGAGTAGTTTGAAGAAGGGGAGACCCCGTTCTCCTAGCCTCGAGATGAATCTGTTCAACGCCGCCATGCACCCCGTCGGCTTACGGACGTCCTTGATGCTCGTGGGAGCTTTCATGCTTGGTGATGGCGGAGATCTTCTCGGGGGTTGGCTTCAATGCCGCGCCGTCGATGATGAAGCCGAGTAGTTTGCCCGAAGGGACGCCGAAGACGCACTTGTTCGGGTTGAGCTTCCAGCGGTACTCGCGTAGCGATGCGAAGGTCTCTTCAAGGTCGTCAATGAGGGTACTGGAGTCCCTGGTTTTGACAACCACGTCATCCACGTAGGCCTCGACGTTCTTGTTGAGTTGCCGCTTGAAGCAGTGCCCTGGATGGCCCGTTGATAGGTAGCGCCGGCGTTCTTCAACCCGAATGACATGGTCGTGTAGCAGTACGCGCCAAACGGGGTGATGAACGCGGTCTTTTCCTGGTCTTCCTCCTTGATTGCGATCTGGTGGTACCCGGAGTAGCGATCGAGGAAGCGGAGAGCAGGTCGCGGCCGCCGTGGAGTCGATGACTTGATCAATCCGCGGCAACCCGAAAGGGTCCTTGGGGCGGTGCTTGTTGAGGTCGGTGTAGTCGACGCACATCCTCCACTCGTTCGAGTTCTTCTTGCGGACGAGGACGGGGTTGGCGAGCCACTCGGGATGGAAGACTTCTCGATGAAGCCGGTTGCGAGTAGCTTGGCGAGCTCCTTCTTGATGGCGTCCCGTCCGTCGTCGGCAAAACGTCGGAGGTGTTGTCGCTTGGGGGTGGCCTTTGGATCGACGTTGAGGCAATGCTCTATCGGCTCCACGGGCACTCCCGGCATATCCGGCGGCTTCCACGCGAAGATGTCGCGGTTAGCCCGAAGGAAGCCGATGAGCGCGTCTTCCTATTTGGGGGTCGAGGCCGGCCCCGATGGTGGTGGTCTTCTCGGGGTCGCCTGTTCCAAGGTCGACCGTCCTGACGAGTACCTCCTCAGGTGGGCGAGGCTTGTTGGCGCTGTCGGACTTCTCTGGGATGTCGAGTTCGCTCGTGGCGAGCTTCTTCGACGCGGCGTAGACCTCCATCATTGCGTTGGGTACTTGGTTTGTTGAAGCGATCACCACGGCCTCTGTATCGCAGTCGTGGGAGATCTTCAAGTCCCCTTGGAGAGAGAGTACACCGGCTGGACTTGGCATCTTGAGTACCAAGTAGGTGTAGTGGGGCACCGCCATGAACTTGGCGATGGCCGGTCTGCCGAGGATGGCGTGGTAAGAAGTCTCGAAATCCGCGACCTCGAACTTGATGTACTCGGTGCGGTAGTTATCCCGAGACGCCCCGAAGGTAACTGGCAGTACCACTGAGCCCAGTGGGATAGCCGCGTTGCCTGGGACGATGCCGTAGAAGGGCGTGCTGCTCTTGGTGAGCATGGGGGTGACGTCGAGGTTCATCTTCTTCAAGGTTTTGGTGAAGAGGACGTTGAGCCCGCTTCCACCGTCGATGAGCACCTTGTTGAGCTTGGAACCCGCCCCTGTTGGCTTCAGGACGAGGGGGAACCGTCCTGGTTCGGAGAAGTTGGTCCATTGGTCCGCGCGGGAGAAGGTGATGGGTACCTCCGACCACCTGAGAGGGGTCAGGACCGCTGGTTCAATAGACATTACTTCACGACGGGTAGCCTTCTGCTCCCGCCTGGCGGGCGATCCGCCGAAGAGGACGTTGACGGTCTTCTCGGGTTCTTGGAAGTCGTTGTCGTCGCCGTCCTTCTTCTTGCCCTTTTGGTCGTGAGGGTGCGGTGGCTCCGGCGTATCCTTGAGTGCATGCCAGGCCGGTAGCACTGCTCGGTAGTGTGGTTGCCGTTTGGATGCCACGGGCATTTCTCCTTCGACGGGTCCTTGAACCCGCCGGAATTCTTCTCCGAGTTCCCTTTCGGAGGGCGGCCGGATAGCCGCGACGGTGTTGTCGACTTGCGCTTGCGGTTGGAACCCGAGTAGTAGTTGTTGTTGTTGTTGTTGCGGCCGCCTTGGTTTGCATTCGCCGCCGCTGCCGCCGCCCGGTTCTCGCTTGGACTTGCCGCGGATGGCATCGTACTTGGCGTTGGCCTTGTCCTCTTCATCCGCCCGAGACGTGATCATGTCCTTGAGGTGAGGGATGGACTCGGGGCGGCGACGACCGAAGTCCTCGAAGGTGCGGCGATGGTAGAGGCCGTCCCGGAAGAGGTCGATGACCTCCTTGTCGGTGACGTCGACGACGGTGGCGCGCTTGTCGAAAAAGCGGCGCATGTACTTGCGGAGGGTCTCGCCTTGTTCTCGCTTGATCATGGCAAGGTCCATGCGAGTACCCGAACGGCCCATGGCGCCGCGAAGTTGCTCGTGAACTGCTCCTTCGCCGGTGGTCCCACTTGTCGATCGAGTGCTTGTCCGGCGACTCGAGCCATGTGAGTGGAGCTTGGTCCGGACGAAGGGGAAGTAGAGGCATTTGGTGTCGCCGTTGCCGCCGGCGTTCTCGATGGAGAGGGCGTAGCATCGGAGCCACTGGATGGGATCTCGCTTCGCGTCGTACTTGGTGATCCCCAAAGGCTTGAACTTGTCGGGGAGGAGCGAGGTTGCGAAGCCGGGGGTGAGAAGGCGTGGAAGCCGTCGCCTTCGGCGGCGGTGGTCGACTTCTTCCGCCGCGCCTCCTCGATCTTCGGCGAGCGTCGTACCCGCCGTGGGAGGCACCGGGAGGCGTGGTTGTTCGCGTGGCCTTGGCCGCCGCGGGCGCCGCCGCCTCCGGCTCTCTGTTGGCCCCGTGGTTGGAGCCGCCGCCGTCGGCGCCGCCGCCGTCGGGGTCGTTGCCGCCGCCACCGGCCGGAGCGCGGTGGGGAACGACTTCTCGGTTGCCTTGGTCTTGCCGTGAAGGTCCGCCGGCGTTGGAGCGGCGGCAGTTTGGATCGGCCGGGGAGGTCGGCTCGAGTACGGTTGGGGCCGGGGTCGGCGCGCGACTAGTAGCTTCATTGTCGCGGGGGTTTAGGCCGGGAGAGGTTGGTTGACTGCGTTGTCGACCCGCATGAAGTAGGCTTCTTCGGCCGAGCTTGGCGATAACCTCTCCGGCGCGTATGCCCCGAGCTCCGACGTGCGATCGTTGTGATCGACATGAGGCATTGCTCGGGGGGTGGTGTCGGTGTTTTAGACCGGCAACCTACTACGGGGAGTACCCGAAGTAGATGAATGTGACTCGCCGAGATCGGTAACTCGAAGGAAGAGACACGTGGCACACAATTTAGACGAGGTTCGGGCCGCGAGGTGCGTAATACCCTACGTCCGTATGCTGCGTGGCTGCGGATTGATAGGGCACGATTACAAGATGGTGTAATAGTGCGCCGTGGGTTGTATGAGAGGAGATTGGATAAGGGGGATCGGTCCCCGCCTCGCCTTATATAGTCCGGGAGGCGGGGTTACAAGTCGGAGTAGGGAGAGAGTACTAGTCGAGTACGTCTAGGAGTCCTCTATATAGTGCGGAACATGTACGGCTTCCTAACCGAGTACTACTCCGTGTAGTCCTTGTGCTCCACGCCTTCGGATGTCGTGTAGCGCAAGCCGGTAGTCCCCGGGGCCCACCGAGTAGTCGGTCCCGGTACCCACCGAGGTAGTGGGCCCGGGGAGGTCCATACGACGGTAACCCCCCAACACCCGCCACCATCGTCGGTCATCCGTGTCGCCCCCGACCCACACCCTCGTCTTCAATGGACGAAGACCATTGGATCCCCTACCACAACCCAAAAACCTAACCCTAATCTAGCTTCGCCACTCCACCATCACCCCCAACCAAAAGTGATTTTTTTTTATTTTTCACAGCTCAGGAGGTTTTTTCAGCCATCACTAGGACGAATAAATGACACATGCCTAAGAGGAATTTGCATTGTAAACAGGCTTGTTTCCACATTTCATTTCACTATTCCTTTCTACACCAGCTTGTTTGCAAAGCTCTATACTAACCAATGCATTTTCTCTTGCAATGTAATGCACTGAGTAATCAACGAAGCTTGGAGCTCGAATGGAGGCCATCAAAGGTTGTCACCAGAAATCCACCGTGCAAACATAGCAAAGCACTGCCTTGGCATGAACTCCGGAGCAGTATGCCCACCACCCTATGATGCAAACCATAATAAATAGACAGCGAGATGTATCAGGATCTACAAGCAATCTTCATGCTGACAGAAGAAAACATTTCCAACAGAATGGATGAATTCAGAATTGAAAATACAGGTGTCCTTCTTACCTTCACGGTTGCGAAAGTAAGGTTATTAGAGTATGACTTTGTAAATCTGCATAAAAGGTTTATTTGGTCAGACAGGCTATTGCACAACTGATGAGTGTTTCAGAACAAATATTTATGGCAAAAAAAACTTTTATTTCTTAAGCAGGTGGTTTGATGTTCAGACAGTAGCCATGTAATTGTGTTTCTAGACCAATTACCGCATTATGGACTCACCCTGCAACTTGCCCATCGACAGACCATGGCCTCCAGTGATCCACAATAGAGAAATTAAGGGACCTAATCCAGGCTTGCGTGCCGATATGGGGTATAAGCATGTCATGATCGCCACTGTAAACAAGGCTCTTGTAGCCTTTAGTGGTCACGTCCAGATGGTACTTCACCGTACTTGGAATGTCACTAGTATAAGGTATGCTGTAGTTGCACCTTGTCCATGAAGGAACAGTTCCCTGAGTTTTTCAGTTGAAGGGTTATCTTTTATTTTTAGGACAAGTTCTGTTTAGAACCACATATAATAATCATGTTAAGCTGTCAAACCTTGTGAATGCCAAGGGCCTCTCTTACTGAGGCATTGTTTGCCCATATGCTGGACATTATGTATCCTGCAGTCTGGCAGGAATTGTGTGATAATTTTGAGACGTCAGATAAGATCTGAAAGCTGCACGAAAGCCAAAAAAACCAAGTGCAACAGGCGGGGGGGGGGGGGGGGGGGGGGGGGGGGGGGGGGGGGCGGGGGTAGGGAGAGCAAAATTGGTCACTGACTCTGCACTGCAATGAAATCTCGGACAAGTGAAGCTCAGCATTTGCATTATACTCCTGGAGTTGGAGCATCTCCCTCGGGCCTGAACTTAGTTTTGGCGTCGTCTCCACCTTGTGCGCATGAGGACTTGCAAAAGCGCAGAGGGGCTCCAGAACATGGTTCGGCAATATACCTTTGAGACACTTTGAAAAATAAACCAGTTATAATTTGTAAGTCACTCTGTAGCAGTACAGTTGGAGATGTGAACAGAAATGTCATGGTTGGAAACAAGAAGTATATGTGCCTCGTCTATGGCGTAATGGCTGTTTAGGCACTCAATGCTTTGGTGGCTGTTGTCGCCAACACTGCAGGTCTTCTTGTATGACTGAAAATAGCAAGGAGCAAGTAAATAAACTATTAAACAGGGAGAACACTATCATCCATTTTGTACCACTCCAGTGAAAACAATCTCATTGCTAATATGTTCAATTTAGTTTGACACTTGAGGTCATACAACAAAGATTCGACTAAAGTTTGCAAAGTAATTGCAAGAAACCCAACAGTACCATATGATGATATACAGTTAATTTTTTTTCCATTCTCACCTCATACATTTCGTCTGATATCAAACCCATCCCATGAGCAAATGGAATTTGGGATGGATCGTCAAACTTAGAATCTGTGACTGGATTGCCTAGGAGGTAGCCCTGAACATGATAGCGAAAACATTACAAAACCTTTATACTGAGAGCTATTGTGCCCAGCTAATTGTACTACAATGCTCAAACCTTTAGATTGAAATGTGGTCCATGGCCATCTTCTTTACCTGAAAAGTTTTTGTGCAACTATGTTATAGAGAAAAATGCATAGAGAAAGAGGAACAAAATTAACCGAAGCCCTGAAGGCATGATAGGTTACCCCTGGCGATTTCTGAGACGACAATTGGCACTATCTTGCCAGAGTACGAGTCACCGGCGATGTAAAAAGGATTTGATAAGAACTCTGGATGCTCATCAAACCACTGCAAAATATTGCAAGAGATGTGACCTTTCTGAGGAAGATGAAAACATTAAATTAATTGCAAGAGATGTGACCTTTCTGAGGAATATGAGGATTTGGTTGACAGCTTTAGTATCACTTGACTTGTATCCTTGAGCCGTGTCCGAATATGAAAATCCAGCACCAACCGGAGAATCAAGAAAAATGACGTTGCTCACCTGGATTGTGCAAAAGAGTAGGTTGCAGTTGATGGAGAAATGACGTTGCTCTCTCTCTCTCTCTCTCTCTCTCGCTCGCTCGCACGCCGCCGACCCGAGGAGGAAGATGAACAGTGTCAATGACGAGGAAAGCCGTGGAGCCAATTGCTCCTGTGTGTTGGCCCTCTTGACGATAAAACGGAACCGGCGGAGATTACTTGGGGAGCACAGGGGCTACTTAAGGGCCGGGTACCTCCTCCATCGCGGCTGTCGCGCTTGGTTCGCAGGACGCGCTCATCCACGTTCCAGGAGCCGTTCGCTCTCCGGACATGGCGGCCTCCTCCCGCACGACCTGCGCCCCACGCACACCACTCGCCCAACGACTCCAATTCGACGCGTCCTTGGCCACACGGCTGCAGCATAGCACGCCTCCGCATCCACCGAAGCTCAGACTCGACCGCGCCGCGTTCGCTGCCCGGCGCACCGCACGCTCCACGCACAGCCGAGACGCGACACACACGCGCGTTCACAAGCACACACTCGCGAACCATCTACCTAGCGACTCCATGCACACACGCACGCCCTCGGCGCAGCCATGGCGTGTTTATTCCTAACAGCATTTTGCCATACACACCGAGTTTTTTGAAAGATAGAGAGAAGTAGTATATATTAACCTTGGTCCATGAATCTTGATTGTACATCAACTTAGGCAAGCCGTCGACATAGCCCTTAGTGTCGAAGCTAAGAGGGCCTGCAAAAAAGGTATAATGCTGTATTGAATGAACGAACAAGATAACGAAGCGCAGGTCGTTATATTGAGAGTTTGCAAACTGTAATTGTGTTGGCGAGGGAGGGGGAAACGAAAACGAAGAATGCCTGGATGGATCATTGGGGTGGTGGCGTGCAGCGCATACCGATCTCGTAGGCGAGGCCGGAGAGGACTGAGCAGCCGGGGCCGCCGGTGAGCCAGAGCATGAGAGGGTCGTCGGCCGGGCTGCGCTCGGAGCGGGCGAAGTAGTAGAAGAGGCGGACGCCATTGCTCTCGTCCACCTCCACGTACCTGCAGACATGGATGGAGGTCACGCTCATGTGGAAGCGGCGGCGGGAAGGGAGAGCAAACAAATCGATCTGCTATACTACCAGTACGCTTACCCTGTCTGGAGGTGGAAGGGGAGGGGGCCCTGGAATCCAGGGAGATGTGTGATCACGCCGCCTCTGCTGCTGTTGGAGATGGGAGGGAGCGACGACGGCCGGGAAGCAGATGAGCAGCGGAGCAAGAAGAAGAAGAAGATGATGATGGTGCAGCAGAGTTCTCCGGTGAGCCTTGCTGTTCGTGCCATTTTGCTGGAGATTGCTTTCTTGCTCTGCCTGAATAATTCCTCCTACCCGCAGATCATGCACCTATTCTTCTGGTTGTGTCAGCACGGGTTTTGTATAGTATGTCAGCTAGAAATAAACAAGTGCAAGGCGTATCCCGTAGGAAATCAACTAATCAAATTATCAAAGGGTAGCTTTCAGTCGCGCGGAGCTCGTGCCGCAAGATAACATTTGATCGTGATTTCATTAGCGTGCTCGCAGATCACGCACGCCGTCTAACTTATTAGTCTATTCATTGGTTGACTTGATTACAAATGCGCATCCAAACTTTTTGTTAGATAAAGGGTATAGATCCGGCCTCTATACCAACAAGTGGGTATATACGGCCAACGATTACAAAAGAGCACTCGGACTCTAAACCTCGCACCGAGGTACAACAACAACAACAACAACAACAACTTAGCCTTTTGTCCCAAGCAAGTCGGGGTAGGCTAGATATGAAACCCAAAGGTACCACCAACATAAAGACACGTAGAAGAAGTCATGGCTCGGGAACGTTGATGGCTAGTCTCCAAGCGCCCCTATCCAAAGCTAAGTCCTTGGAGATATTCCACTCCCTAAGGTCTCTCTTGGACCGACTCATCCCAGGTCGGTTTAGGTCGACCTCTAACTTTCTTCACATTGTCGTCCCGCTCTAGGACCCCACTACGCACCGGAGCTTCGGGAGGCCTTCGTTGGACATGTCCAAACCATCTCAACCGATGAGGTAAAAAGGAAATAAGAGAATACAACCACTACGATAAATAAAAAGAAGACTAAGCTTCTTAAACTCCGACCAAACTTCCAACGCCAAGACGACACAACACCACAAGAGACGAAGGCCCATGATTTCCAAAGCGATGCCCTCAAGAAGGAAACGGCGCCACCGCCGCCGTCATCACTCCTCCGAAGAATAGAAGAAATGTTTCCACCTAGAAGACACAAACCAAAGCGGGAAGCATCCCAACACAACGCCTCCAAGGAGGGCCACGACGCCGAAGACGCCGCCAATGTTGACGCCGACACCATAGCCGGGAAAGCTTTCGCCCGACGCTTCGTCCAATGCCGACCCGGCGATCAAGGAAAAGATGAAACGCAACACCGGCCGCGACCATCAGAAGCGCGAGGGGCGAGCACTTAGGCTCCCCTCTATCTCACCAACGACCAACGACACGAGTCACAACACCTTGCCCCAACTCACGGGAAGACCGACATTGACTGGAAGAGCCCAGATCTTCACCAGGGGACGCCAAAGGATGGAAGCAACCCGCCGCAGCAACCGACCACCACCGACACCACACTTCACGCCAATGAACCTCCGCTGCACTTAGGCCACGAGATAGGTCCACATGTGAGCGCGAGGCCGACCGAGGTCGCCAACCACCATAGGCCACCGCCAAAACTTGCGCCGGGGGCGGCCACGAGAGACCAAAACCTCCCCGGCACTTAGTCCGAGCAAGGTAGTCTCCAAGTGCCAACTGTCGGTGTTTTAGACCGGCAAACCTACCAAGGGGGTACCCGAGGTAGTAGATTGTGCGGTGGGGATCGTGATCGGGAGACCGAGAACTCGAAGGTATGCGCAAGGACACGGGACACAAGATTTATACGGGTTCGGGTCGCCAAGGTGGCGAGCCCTACGTCTGTTTGGGGGATCAAGTATGGCGCCCGCGCTTGGTGTTGGGTTGTCCCCGGAGGGATTGGGGATGTGCGGCTAGGTACCGGCCCTCCTTTATATAGTCCGGGGGGCGGGTTCCTAGTCGGTTACAAGGCGAGAGTCCTAGTAGGAGTACACGGAGCGAGTCCTAGTAGGAGTACGGGGGGAATTCTACCAGGAGTCCGTCTTCTACTATTCTTCCTTGCTTGCATGAGTACCGGGGAGTATGCCCGACAAGCCCCCGAGCACGTTGGAGTCGAGAGTAGTAGTTAGAGTAGTCTTGAAGTCTCTTCGAGTAGTTCTTGAGCGTCCTCGAGTACGCGCTTGGAGAAGTCTTCAATAGTACTTGAACCGCCGTGAGGCTGGAAGGTGGTCCGACTCATCGGTCTTGAAAAAATTTGAATGATGGGTGTAGCATAGCGCCCCCCGAGCCTTGAAATGATTAGGTAATCAATCCAAGGGTCTTCAGTGTTCGCGAAGCCATCATCCGAGTACTCTTGCAGCGTGTAGCCCCCGAGATAAGAGAGCCGTATGAGCCATGTCGAGTAGTGATTGGTGAGGAGCCCCCGAGCTTGAGAGCGAGCGAAGCATGCTGAAGTTATCTTCAAGTAGCCCCCGAGTGGAGAGATTCCAAGTAGCGAGTTTGGCGTCGAGCCGTGCGGCTTGAGAAGTAGTCGTGCCGTCGGAGCGGACTTTAGAATGCGACTTAAAAACCGAAGTCGACTTTGTGCCGCGCGGAGCGGACTTTGAGATGCGACTTGAAATCCGAAGTCGACTTTAGGTGCGCGCGCGGAGCGGACTTTGAGTTGCGACTTGAAAACCGAAGTCGACTTTAGGGTGCCGCACGGAGCGGACTTTGATATGCGACTTTAGAAGTCGACTTTAGAATGCCGCGCGAACGGACTTTGAGATGCGGCGAAGAAGTCGACTTTATGCCACGCGGGGTGGACTTAAGATGCAAAAAACGAAAAGCACTTTTCGGAAAGCCAAAGCGAATGAAAAATCGAGAAAACGAGTAGTTTTGCCGCCGGAGCGGGCTTAAGATTGCGGACCGGAGTCGGCTTGTGCCACCGAGTGGGCTTAAGTACACGAGCCATGGATTTCGGACCCAAGGTACGGTTGCCGCCGGAGCGGGCTTGTGCCACCGGAGTGGGCTTGGATGCGACCGTTAGCGTCGACTTGTGCCACCGGAGTGGGCTTAAGTACCGAGCCATGGATTTCGGACCCAAGGTACGGTTGCCGCCGGAGCGGGCTTGAAGATGCGACCGGAGTCGGCTTGTGTACCTAGGCCATGGATTTCAGACCCAAGGTACGGGTGCCACCGTAGTGGACTTGAAGGTGCGACCGGAGTCGACTTGCGTACTGGGCCATGGATTTCGGACCCAAGGTATGGTTGCCACCGTAGTGGACTTGAAGGTGCGACCGGAGTCGACTTGCGTGCACGGGCCATGGATTTCGGACCCAAGGTACGGAGCACGAGTATTTAGGGTACTTGGACCCATGGTACGGGGTGTGAAGACCACGTGCGGCTAGGTTCCATCGTCGCCGGGACCGAGGGCCGCTTACGGCTAGGTTCCATCGAAGCTTACACACATAGTATGCCACCGAAGCGAGGCGAAGATGCGACCGGAGTCGACTTTAAGATGCGCACGGAGCGGACTTTAGAATGCGACTTTAGAAGTCGACTTTAGATTGCCGCGCGTAGCGGACTTTAGAAACGCGCCTCCTAGGGATAGCCCCCGAGTTGATGAAGTAGACTCGCGGCGACTTGATTGATATGCCCCAAGAGTAGTCGGCGAGAGTGTAGCTCCCGTGAAAACCCGCCGAGAAGCATACACAAATGAGTAGTCGGCAAGCGGTCCTACATGATGAGGAGAACAAGCCAAGAAAACGAGTAATCATTTAGATAAATGACTTAGGCGTTGCTGCTGAGCGGCGACTTGTAGATTAAGCCGTGGCGATCGGCGATGGAGCCGCGACGGTTGTTGTTGAAGTCGACTAGTCGAGTTGATTCCGACTAGTTGTTGGGGGGCGTGATGCCGTTCTCGACTAGTTTGGAAAACTAGTCGAGATGAATGGTTGACGCGATGCGACCGGGGGAAGATGACGTCGTGGCGGCGCACGGCATACTCGAAGTAGAGCCGGTGTTGCCGCGAGACAAGTAGTCGCACCCCACGGCGTGGGCGGGGTAGAGCCGGCGTGGCCGCAAGACGAAGTCGCGGCGCACGGAGTAGTCGACGACGAGCCCGGGCGCGGCGGAGTAGTCGACGAGCGGCGCGGCGAGCCGCGTGACGAGCCGCGCGACGTGCCGAGGCACCCGGACGCGCGGCGAAGACGAAGTAGTCGACGACGAGCCTGGGCGAGGCGGAGTAGTCGACGAGCGGCGCGACAAGCCGCGTGACGAGCCGCGCGACGTGCCGAGGCACCCGGACGCGCGGCGAAGACGAAGTAGTCGACGACGAGCCTGGGCGAGGCAGAGTAGTCGACGAGCGGCGCGGCGAGCCGCGTGACGAGCCGCGCGACGTGCCAAGGCACCCGGACGCGCGGCGAAGACGGAAGTAGTCGGCGACGAGTAGTCGACGACGAGCGGCGCGACAAGCCGCGTGACGAGCCGCGCGACGTGCCGAGGCACCCGGACGCGCGGTGAAGACGAAGTAGTCGACGACGAGCCTGGGCAAGGCGGAGTAGTCGACGAGCGGCGCGGCGAGCCGCGTGACGAGCCGCGCGACGTGCCGAGGCACCCGGACGCGCGGCGAAGACGAAGTAGTCGGCGACGAGTAGTCGACGACGAGCGCGCGACAAGCCGCGTGACGAGCCGCGCGACGTGCCGAGGCACCCGAACGTGCGGCGAAGACGAAGTAGTCGACGACGAGCGGCGCGACAAGTCGCGTGACGAGCCGCGCGACGTGCCGAGGCACCCCGGACGCGCGGCGAAGACAAAGTAGTCGACGACGAGTGGTCGACGACGAGCGGCGCGACAAGCGCGGCCACGAGCCGCGCGACGTGCCGAAGCACCCGGACGCGCGGCGAAGACGAAGTAGTCGACGACGCAGCGCGCGCGACAAGCCGCGTGGCGAGCCGCGCGGCGGCCGAAGCACCCGGACGCGCGGCGGAGGCAAAGTAGTCGACGACGAGCGGCGCGACGAGCCGCGTGACGAGCCGCGCGACGTGCCGAGGCACCCGGACGCGCGGCGTAGGCGAAGTAGATCGCTGCAGCCGGGGGAGTGGAGACGAGTACTCGCGGTGCATGGCGAGGTTTACGTAGAGCGCGTGCGGCCGGAGACGAGTAGTCGCGGCGCATGGCGAGGTCGACGATGAGCACGTGCGGCCGGAGACAAGTAGTCGCGGCGCACGACGAGGTCGACGTAGATCAAACTTGATCGGGTGACACGAAATCGATTCCGTGTAAAGTTTCGCCGAGCCTGCGAGTTACTGGTCGTCGAATAGTTGTCCATGTAACTGTCAGCGTCGTCGAGCAGATTGATCTTGATGATTAAGGTCCTTCGAATTCGTCCGGTGGCGATGATCACCCCTACCTGGCGCGCCAGCTGTCGGTGTTTTAGACCGGCAAACCTACCAAGGGGGTACCCGAGGTAGTAGATTGTGCGGTGAGGATCGTGATCGGGAGACCGAGAACTCACGGTATGCGCAAGGACACGGGACACAAGATTTATACAGGTTCGGGTCGCCAAGGTGGCGAGCCCTACGTCCTGTTTGGGGGGATCAAGTATGGCGCCCTGCGCTTGGTGTTGGGTTGTCCCCGGAGGGATTGGGGATGTGCGGCTAGGTACCCGGCCCTCCTTTATATAGTCCAGGGGGCGGGTTCCTAGTCGGTTACAAGGCGGGGAGTCCTAGTAGGAGTACACGAGAGCGAGTCCTGGTAGGAGTACGGGGGGAATTCTACCATGAGTCCGTCTTCTACTATTGTTCCTTCCTTGCATGAGTACCGGGGAGTATGCCCGACACCAACACCCGACGACAAGCCACCACCGTCCATGTCGCCACCCACCATGATTTAGGCCATGCCCCCGCCGATCCGAGAAGCCCAACCACCGCCTTCACCACCCATGGGAGTGACCGTACGGCGCCGGAGGTCACCAAACCCCGTCGCCCGTCGCCGACAACCACGCCGCCGCAAGAGCCGCGCCACATGCGCCACCGACCGTCCCCACTACGAGGGACGGGCGCCACGGGCATCCGGACACCCCCTTTGCGGGCGCCGCCCGCCGGCCACCCAACCCCCACCACGGGAAGCCCCGACGCCGACCGTCGAGCCACCGTCGTGGGGAGACGCGCCGCCAAGGCGCCGGTCGGAGACCTCCGTGAACCGGCCCGCACCGCCGCCTCGCCATCTAGGAGCCGCCGTCGCCCCCACCGGGCCGGCCTCCAAACCACCACCACAAGACGCGCCCCCTCCGTGTAGCCCCCGGATCCGGCCATAGCGCCGCCGGGATCCGGAGGATACACCACCCACCGCCGCGGGGGGACGACACACGCCGACGAGCATCAACTTCGACGCCGGACGGCCGCGCCCGCCCCGGTTCGCCGGTGAGAAGAGGGGGGGAAGCCCCGTTGTCGCCTTCCACGCGGCCGCGCGGGGACCCGGCGGCCCGCTCGGGCGGCGGCGCGACGGGGAACGGTGGGGGAAGAGTGGCGGCGGCTAGGGTTCGCGGGGCTGCCCGTCACCCACGCGGGGGAGACCGGCCGCCGAGCCGAAACGTTTTCGCCGTCCGGGCTTCTAGGGGATTTTCTTCATGCACATCCAAACCTGTAAAATAACAATGAAGCTATCTATTGGCACGAGGACATTTCAGGTGTAACGACAGCCGCGCCTTAGGAACTTTTTTTTTTGAGAATACCTTAGGAACTTGTTACTATCTGAGATGCAGGTAATTTGGATGCAGATATTTTGATAATAACAACAGGGGTTCAGTTGTGCAAAAATCCTCGCAAAAAAAAAGTACAGAAATAACATAGCACATCATTTCCTGCTGGGCTACGGGGAAAGTCCGTCGGACCTTGATGATTGGAAAAAGGCAAGCGAGTCGATTCTCAGTCCAGGAAAAGGAGGCCGCCAGGCAGTGGGAATACCTCGACACCAACCACTTGATGGTGGTTGGATCAAAGTCAACTATGCCTCCTACTAATGCTCGATCATGATAATACTCGGTTCCGATCTTCACCACGACATGAGAGCAAATCACCAAGGATAATTAGCTGAAAACACAATCGTGATAATTAGCTGCAAGCAGTCCGGACAGGGGTGAAGCCAGCCGGCACAGCCACCGCTGTCAGCTCAATGGAACATTGCTGTCAGCTCTATAAATCAACACCATGGGACACTAATTTCTCACTGATTTGCAGAAGGTCATCGATGTAAGATGACATACACAAATGCATGTAGCTCCACCACTGAGTCGCGATGAGTAGTGCCACCTGCTGTGAGTAAAACTCGAAGACAACCACCGTCTCTATACGACAACGTGAATCGAGGATTGCTCAACAACACTCTCAAGAAATCAGCCCCACAACATGAAATGAAATGGACCGGGAGCACAAACTGGGTGTCGATGAAGCGGTCGTGTATACAACCTCACGAAGAAGTCGCAACACAAGGGGTGGGTGAGGACCCCTTCATAAACTCACACACTGGTGGAGAAGAAGATGCCATGTAGCTGCTCAAAAAATTTTCAAACCAACATTGGTTCAAATGGAGGAGTACATGAGTATATATACTAAGGCCAATTTTAGTGCACAGTTTCATGACACCGTTACCTAGACTAAGAACTAGGTAATCATCCCAATGGAGTTTCATAGGGTGTGAAACTTTTTTCTCTCTCTCATCGTCACATCAGCAAAATTGATAACATTTAATGCTATGAAACTCTCACCGATACTTGGCCTAAGAACATCCCTCTTATTTGGGTGTGAAAGGTCATCTTGGTGGAGAATTCCAAAAGTCTTGTGTAGTTTTCACGCAGCCACAAAAACAGTCTGTGCAGCTTACTTCATGCTCAGAAGTTGGAAAAGTGCTCAGTTTGTATATGAAAATAGACTTCTAGAAGCTTCCTACCATGTATATAATGCGCACATATCTGTCACGGGTAGGGTTCACAAAACTGTTGCTAACCGGCCGGCTAACCGCGGTAACCGGTCCTACCGGTCCGGTTGCAGTATCCAGACCCTACCGGATCGGGAGCTCCGGTTACCGACCGGTTGCCACGAATGGGAGGCCGGTTACGGTATTTGAAACCCACAGGCCGATGTTGTATGCTATATGGGCCCGAAGAAAACTTGGTATTAACGGCTGCAATTCTCTTGTATTATGGACTGCAATGCGTATTATGGGCTGCAATCCGACAGGGGAGGATGGCTAGTACGGACTTCGATGGTTATAGTCACGACCCACAAATGTTATGCTTGCGATAGGTGTTGAGAATGCACACTGTGGTACGCGTTTCAAAACGTTGGACTTTAATTGGACAGAGATCCTCTGAAGTAGTTCCCTCTGAAGTTGAGTCGCTAACGTGTGGGTTAGGGTCCACACATCAGTGACATGTTACTACTTAAAGAGGAATCCCGTCCCAACAATTGGCAATGGCTTGGTATGAGAGATAATTTTGTTGATTTGGTGTAAGTACTATTGTTTTCTAATTTGAATTCTTTAATAGCTATTGGTATTTTGTCTAACCCCACTTCTGTGTTAGTAGAAGTGTGGATGGTTTTACGGTGGTATTCGTTTTGTGGTCAGACCGTCAATCAACATACGAAGTTGTTCTTTTTTTTTGTTCCCCTTGTTGCATTTCGGCTCATGCTTTGGTTTCAATTTCACCTGATAATGAGAAGTCGATTCATTTGTAGACAACTTTGCAAAACAAGCTGCATGGGGAGATTTCTGAAGTAGCTAGAGATTTTGAGTTTTTTCGTTTTCTTTTCCTTTTATTTTTATTATTTCTCTTTGGTACTTCAAATCTTTACATATTCTTTTGGAGCTTGTGCCTCTATATAATATTTGTGATGCGATGTATTTTTTGCAAGAAAGTTTTGAAGTCAAAATATTATCTTCCATTATTAGAAAAAGAAGTGGACCACAATTTTTGTACCCATACCAACTTGGTGCATCTTAACGTTTTGTCATGTTCTACAAACAAAACAGAATGCATGATCATCCACCGTGGTGTGATGGATCATCGGAATTCTTAAAAGCTCACCCCCTTCCTCGCATGCCCGCATTTCCGGGTGTACGTGTCGCGCAGCGCTGCGTTTGGTCATTTTGCAAAAAAGCCCTCAGATTTTCTCCAAATCACGAAAAGATCCAGGAAGTCCAGATTGTACAACGACACGTTCATTTATTTTGCACCCAGGCCCTCGATCTAAACTTTAATTCTATACAAAGAAGGGGAAGTTGGGATTTTACACATTACCCCTGAAACACACCCCTCCCACCACCCCACCCCCTACCTAATACCACCCCCGGCCCGCCCGAACCCTAGCCCGCCTCTCTCTCCTCCTTTCCACCGCCGTCCTCTCCCTCCCCCTGCTCTCCTCCTCCACCGCCTCCCGCCGCCCGATGCCCGAGCGCGCGCGTCGGAGGCCCCGTCGTATGGACCTCCCCGGGCCCACTACCTCGGTGGGTACCGGGGACCGACTACTCGGTGGGCCCACGGGACTACCGGCTTGCGCTACACGGTACACGAAGGCGTGGAGCACAAGGACGACACGGGAGTAGTACTCGGTTAGGACTGCGTACATGTTCCGCACCGTGTAGAGGTCTCCTAGACGTACTCGACTAGTACTCCTTCCCTACTCCGACTTGTAACCCCGCCTCCCGGACTATATAAGGCGAGGCGGGGACCGATCTCGGGATCATCTCATCCAATCTCAACTTACGGTGCACTATTGCACCACCCCGTAATCGTGCCCTATCAATCCGAGCCACGCGGCATACGGGACGTAGGGTATTACGCACCTCGCGGCCCGAACTGTCTAAATTGTGTGCCACGTGCCTCTTCCTTCGAGTTACCGATCTCGGCGAGTCACATTCATCTACTTCGGGTACTCCCCGTAGTAGGTTGCCGGTCCAAAACACCGGCACGGTGGCGCGCCAGGTAGGGGCTCTCGCTCGAGATCACATGGCGAACTCGACGGCTTCCGTTCACATCAAGCCAACCGTCGCCTTCAACCGTGGCGACACCTTCGTCTTCGGCGCTTGGGTCTGCACTGCTGATGGCGCGGGCTCTTTCCAGCGCCGCTTGATCATGCAACCCGACTCGAGGACAGGCCTCGTGACGCTTCCCGAAGTTGTCGCGGGCAAACTCGCCGGCAAGTTCGGCGAAATTTCGCTTTCCAACCTCCACGCTGACTTCGAGCTCGAGTCCGTCTCCAACTCGAACCCGACGTCGCCATGGGCCATCGCATGCGAGCCGGCTCCTCAGCCATCGCAGGCGGTCCCCTCTCCACGCCGGCGCTCCACGCGTGGCTCCCGCGTTCCCCGGCCCGGGCCCGCACGGAGGCTTCTACACCACGCCGGGCGGCAAGGAGCCCGTAACCGAGTACAACTCGGACTCCGACGCCGCCCCCAACCGCGTCTCGGACTCCAGCCCTCTCTCCGAGTTCTTCTCGAACCCGGACTACGAGTTCGACTTCGGGTCGGACCCCGAGGAGCCCGAGTCCGAAGACGACTTCTTCGAGCTTCCCTTGTCGGGGCCGGCCTCCGGCCGGTTATAAGATCGACGCCGACCGGAAGATACGTCTGCGGCCGGACCGCAAACCTCGCCGAGGGCCGACAAAGGACTCACGCTACGTCGCCTACATCGACTCGCTACCGTTCCGGGGAGGGAACACCGCTAGCCCAAGCCGACTCGAACACACCAAGGCGAGGTGGCACCTTCTGAGCCAAGCTTGGGCACGCCTGATCGTCAAGTCTTCATGGCTGCCGGCGACACCCGGGAACCTCGGGCACGGCCGCGAGACAAGTACACGGAGGACATCTCCGCGGACGAGGCGTCTCGTCGATGCCCCTGCGGACGAGACCGACGCCAACGGGGACACCCGGCGCGAACGTAACGGGGAAGCGCAACGAGCGACGCCGGCGGCTTAGGGACAACCTTCCCATCCGCAACCTTGCGGAAGCTCTCGGCGGTCGAGAGCAGAGTTCACACCACTCCCGAGCAATGCCTCATGTCGATCACGAGCGATCGCACGTCGGGCTCGGGGCATACGGCCGGAGAAGTCATCGCCAAGCTCGGCGAAGAAGCCTACTTCATGCGGGTAGACAAGAGAGTCACCCAACCTCTCCCGGCTAAGCCTCGCGACAACGAGGCTACTAGTCGCGGCGTTGACCCCGGTCCTAACCGTACTCGGGGCGACATCCCGGCCGAACCAAACCGTCGACGCTCCCACCGCCGGCGGACCCTCACGACAAGACAACGTCAACCGAGAAGTCGTCCCCCACGCGTGCCTCGGCCGGTGGTGGCGGCAACGACCCCGACGGCGGCGGCGCGGCGGCGGCTCCAACCACGGAGCCAACAAGAAAGCTAGAGGCGGCGGCGGTCGCGGCGGCCGCGGCCACGCGCACGGCCACGCCTCCGGCGCCTCTCACGGCGGGTACGATGCTCGCCGAGAGAATCGACGAGTTGCGGCGAAGAAGTCGACGACCGCCGGCCGAAGGCGACGGCTTCCCCGCCTTCTCACCCCGGCTTCGCAACTTTGCTCCTCCCCGACAAGTTCAAGCCTTTGGGGATCACCAAATACGACGCGAAGCGGATCCCATCCGGTGGCTCCGATGCTACGCTCTCTCCATCGAGAACGCGGCGGCGGCAACGGCGACACCAAGTGCCTCTACTTCCCCTTCGCCCGGACCAAGCCCCACTCACGTGGCTCGAGTCGGCCCGGACAAGCACTCAATCGACAAGTGGGACCGGTGAAGGAGCAATTCACAAGCAACTTCGCGGGCGCCATGGGCCGTTCGGGTACTCGCATGGACCTCGCCATGATCAAGCGAGGAACAAGGCGAGACCCTCCGCAAGTACATGCGCCGCTTCTTCGACAAGCGCGCTACCGTCGTGGACGTCACCGACAAGGAGGTCATCGACCTCTTCCGGGACGGGCTCTACCATCGCCGCACCTTCGAAGACTTCGGCCGACGCCGCCCCAAGTCCATTCCCCACCTCAAGGACATGATCACGTCCGGGCGGACGAAGAGGACAAGGCCAACGCCAAGTACGACGCCATCCGCGGCAAATCCAAGCGAGAACCAAGGTGGCGGCGGCAGCACAAGAATCCAAACCAAGGCGGCCGCAACAACAACAACAACAACAACAACTTCTCGGGTCCCAACCGCAAGCGCAAGCCAGACAACACCGTCGCGGCTATCCAGCGCCCTCCGAAAGGGAACTCGAAGAAGAACTCCGGCGGGTTCAAAGACCTGCTGAAGGAGAAGTGCCCGTGGCATCCAAACGGCAACCACACTACCGAGCAGTGCTACCAGCTCAGGCATGCACTCAAGGATACGCCGGAGCCACCGCACCCTCACGATCGAGAAGAACAAGAAGAAGGACGGCGACGACTTCCAAGAACCCGAGAAGACCGTCAACGTCCTCTTCGGCGGACTACCCCGGGCGGGAGCGAAGGCTACTCGCCGTGAAGTGATGTCCATTGAACCGGCGGTTATGACCCCTCTCGGGTGGTCGAGAGACACCCATCACCTTCTCCCGCGCGGACCAATGGACCGGCTTCTCCGAACCGGGACGCTTCCCTCTCGTCCCGAAACCAACGATGGCGGGCTCTAAGCTCAACAAGGTGCTCATCGACGGCGGAAGCGGGCTCAACGTCCTCTTCACCAAGACTCTGAAGAAGATGAACCTTGACGTCACCCCCATGCTCGACAAGAGCAGCATGCCCTTCTACGGCATCGTCCCAGGCAACGCGGCTATCCCACTAGGCTCAGTGGTACTGCTAGTCACCTTCGGGGCGTCTCGCGACAACTACCGCACCGAGTACATCAAGTTCGAGGTCGCGGATATCGAGACTTCCTACCATGCCATCCTCGGCAGACCGGCCATCGCCAAGTTCATGGCGGTGCCCCACTACACGTACTTGGTACTCAAAATGCCAAGTCCCAGGTGGCGTACTCTCCCTCCAAGGGGACTTGAAGATCTCTCACGACCGCGATACGAGAGGCCGTGGTGATCGCTTCGACAAATCAAGTACCCACCCCAATGATGGAGGTCTACGCCGCGTCGAAGAAGCTTGCCACAAGTGAACTCGACATCCCGAGAAAAGTCCGACGACCGCCAACAAGCCTCGGCCACCGAGGAGGTGCTCGTCAAGCCGGTCGACCTCGGAACGGGCGACCCCACCAAGACTACCACCATCGGGGCCGGCCTCGACCCCAAATAGGAAGACGCGCTCATCGGCTTCCTTCGGGCTAACCGCGACATCTTCGCGTGGAAGCCGACGGACATGCCGGGGAGTGCCCGGGGAGCCGATCGAGCACCGCCTCAACGTCGACCCAAAGGCCACCCCCCAAGCGACAACACCTCCGACGCTTCGCCGACGACGGACGGGACGCCATCAAGAAGGAACTCGCCAACTTTGCTCGGCGCGGCTTCATCGAGAGAAGTCTTCCATCTGAGTGGCTCGCCAACCCCGTCCTCGTCCGCAAGAAGAACTCGAACGAGTGGAGGATGTGCGTCGACTACACCGACCTCAACAAGCACGCCCCAAGGACCCCTTCGGGTTGCCGCGGATTGATCAAGTCATCGACTCCACGGCGGGCTGCGACTGCTCTGCTTCCTCGACCGCTACTCCGGGTACCACCGGATCGCAATCAAGGAGGAAGACCGGGAGATGACCGCGTTCATCACCCCGTTTGGCGCGTCTTGCTACACGACCATGTCTTTCGGGTTGAAGAACGCCGGCGCTACCTACCAACGGGCCATCCGGGCTGCTTCAAGCGGCAACTCAACAAGAACGTCGAGGCCTACGTGGATGACGTGGTTGTCAAAACCGGGGACTCCGGTACCCTCATCGACGACCTTGAAGAGACCTTCGCATCGCTACGCGAGTACCGCCGGAAGCTCAACCCGAACAAGTGCGTCTTCGGCGTACCTTCGGGCAAACTACTCGGCTTCATCATCAGCCAACGTGGCATCGAAGCCAACCCCGAGAAGATCTCCGCCATCACCAGCATGAAAGCTCCCACGAGCATCAAGGACGTCCAGAAGCTGACGGGGTGCATGGCGGCATTGAACAGATTCATCTCGAAGCTAGGAGAACGGGGTCTCCCCTTCTTCAAACTACTCAAGCACCACGAGAAGTTCGTGTGGACGACGAGAGGCGGACCAAGCCCTTGCCCGGCTCAAGGACTTCTGTCGAAGCCACCAGTCCTCACGGCTCCCTTCAAGGGCGAGCGACCCCTCGCTCTACCTCGGCTGCGACTACTCACGTGGTCGTCACGCCATCGTTGTCGAGCGGCGGGGAAGACGGCCACGCCTACCGGTCCGGCGCCCGGTCTACTTCGTCGGCGAGGTTTTATCGAGTCCAAGGCTCGCTACCGGCCGTGCGGAAGCTTCGTACGCTCTACTCATCACCTCGCGGAAGCTACGACACTACTTCCAGGAGTACTCGGTCTCCGTCGTCACCGACTACCCGCTCGGCGACATCCCGAGGAACCCGGACGCCCACCGGAAGGATCTCCAAATGGGCTGTCGAGCTCGGCGCCCTCACCATCGACTTCAAGCCACGCACGGCCATCAAGTCGCAAGCTCTAGTCGACTTCATGGCGAGTGGCGGGAGAACCGGCTACCTACTCCCACCGTGCGACCGAGCATTGGGTGATGTACTTCGACGGCTCACTCAACCTCGAGGGCGCAGGCGCGGGGGTACTCCTGATCTCTCCAACGGGCGAACAACTCAAGTACGTCCTGCAGATCTTACGGAAGGTCTCAAACAACGAAGCCGAGTACGAAGCCCTCCTACACGGGCTCCGCCTCGCGGCTTCACTTAGCATCAAGCGGCTACTAGTCTACGGCGACTCCGCGATGGTCATCAACCAAGTCAACAAGTCCCGGGACCGCAACAAGGAGAACATGGACGCCTGCGCCTAGAAGTCCGCAAGCTCGAGAACAAATTCTATGGTCTCGAGTTCCACCACATCGTTCGCGACAACAACGTTGCGGCGGACGTCCTTTCGAAGCTCGGATCCACCCGCGCCCAAGTACCCGCGGGCGTCTTCGTCCATGAGCTTCACGCGCCATCCATCCCGGAGCGGCGCGCCGACCCCCGTCCCGGCTAGCCAACCGGTGGGCGAGGAGGTCATGATGATCGACGTGGACCGGAGGCAACCCTTCATCGACTACCTCGGCGAGCGAGAAGGTCCCCTCCGACAAGAACGCGGTGAACAACTCGTCCGCCGCGCCAAGTCTTACGTCCTCGTCGGCGACAAACTCTACAAGCGAGGCGCATCTTCCGGAGTACTTATGAAATGCGTTCCTCGCGAAGAAGGCAAGGACATCTTGGAGGAGATCCACAAGGGTGTCCGCGGCAACCACGCGTCCTCCCGCACGGCCCGGTCGGCCAAGGCCTTCGGCGAGCCTTCTCCCGGCCCATAGCCCCGGGCGATGCCGAAGAACTCGTCGGAAGGTGCCAAGGATGTCGGTTCTTCGCCAAGCGACAACACGTCCCCGCCTACAAGCCGGTCACCATACCACCAACCCGGCCTTTTGCCTGCCGGGGGCTCGACATGATTGGGCCCGCGCCAAGCTGCGCCGGGGAGGATTCAACCGGCATGCGGTGGCTATCGACAAGTTCACCAAGTGGATCGAGGTCAAGCCGGTCACATGCCCCAAGGCGACGAGTACTCGACTTCCGGATGAACTCGTGCACCGCTACGGGCTACCCCACCGCATCATCACGGACACCGGGGTCCAACTTCAACAACCACCGGTTACGGGAGTACCGCGAGAACAAAGCGGAATCGACGTCAGATACGTCTCCGTCGCCCACCCACGGGCCAACGGACAAGTCGAGCGCGCCAACGGGATGGTGCTCGACGCCCTCAAGAAGCGGCTACACGACGCTGCTAACTCAAAAAGGGGGCAAGTGGATCAAGGAACTACCCAACGCACTCTGGGGGCTGCGGACTCAACCATCCAAGCCAACGGGGCAATCCCCCTACTTCCTGGTCTACGGCTCTGAAGCCATCCTCCCTGCCGATGTCATATGGAACTCGCCAGCAGTGGAGCACTACGACGAAGGCGTCTCAGAAGACAGCAGACGAGTTGATATCGACAGCCTCGAAGAAGCTCGCTGTGCCGCCCTAGTCCAATCAGCAAGGTACCTGGAGGGTATCCGACGCTACCACGATCGCAACGTCAAGGAACGCTCCTTCAACGTTGGAGATCTTGTCCTCCGCCGTATCCGAACACGGAAGGACTTCACAAACTCGGCCTCCCCACGGGAAGGGCCCTTCACCGTGGCTAAGGTGACCGGGCCGAGCTCCTACCGCCTCCAAACACTTGAAGGCGAAGAAGTCAACAACTCGTGGAACGTCGACCGGCTACGTCGATTCTACGCCTAGTCTACTCGACTACTGCGGGGTTCAAGTCTACACGACCGCATCAACACCCCTAGCCGCATGCGACCCTCGGGTCCCGGCTTCAAGTCTCCGGACTACTCTCCTCCGAGTCCGGCCGTGCGGCTACCTACGGACCACGGGCGCAACGAGCGTCAAGGACTCTAGCGACGGTCTACCAAGAAGACCACACCCCAAAGATCCGGCCGCGCGGCTACTTACGGATGCGCGATCCGGCCTACACGGCTACCTACGGATCACTCACCTGTAAGCGGCTACCCGCTCCGGTACTACTCGGGTAAGCGGCCTCCGGGTCCCGGGCGACTACTTGTAACTACGGCCACCGGCCACCCGGGTGTACTTCTTCGGTAATAAAGTTTGATTGTTCATCAACTTCTTTACTGTCTACTCCCTGCGACGGGACTACCAAGCCGAGTACTACTACTCGCACCTACTCCACGATGGGCGCTCCGCACTGCGAGATCGCGGTTACGAGTACTCATTGATGGAACTTCACAATTCATTGATATATGAGATAGTTCATTACAAGCGTTTCCTATACAACCATGGCTACTAGCTATCTATGCGGGGCTGCGGAGATTCAACTTATCGGCTACCGCTCCGCGATGGGAGCCATCGCTCCGACAACTCCGCATGCTGCTCGTCCGGCGGTTGGCGGCTACTCCGCCGCCGACTACCTCCACCGGGGCCTTCGGGAAGTACGACTTCATGAAGGCCGGCACCTGCTTCGGGATCGACCCGGCCATGTGCTTGACGTAGGCGGCCGGCCGGCTTGGCGCCTCACGAAGTCGATCCGCCAACGGAGCGATCTTGGGGCCGCCGGGTGCGGCACCGAGGAGCCTCGCGATCGGGAGGGCGGCCTCTTCAAGGTCCTTCGAGCCGGGCCGGAGCGCCTCGCGATCTTCGTTCAACACGCAAAGATTTGTAGCGGTTGACGAGATCCCGATCGGATGCAATTCTCAACTCCATGTGCTTCTCGCACTCGACGGCCGACTCCTTGTAGTCGAGTTCAAGTACTGGCGGGCTTCTTGCTCCGGTAGAAGAGATTCTTCATGCTGATCTCCGAGCCCTTCGGACGCTCCACGGCCTTCGAGTTCACGCAATACCGGAACACAACAAACGGGTCGAGCTTGATGACTCCCAACAAGTACCCGACAAGTCAAGAGACATACCTTTATTCTTGTTGCGGAGGCCTTTGTTCTTCCGCACCAGCTCGTCGCTCTTCGCCTGCAAGTCCATCACATCGTTGTGGTACTTGGCGAAGGCGGCGTCAAGCTTCGACTGCATGGCGGCTGCGTGTTTCCTCGACTTCATGAGCTGCTCCTCCAAGGCTTCAGCACGCAGCACCGTGTCCCCATAACCTTGCGGCAGATTGGACTTCTCGCGGGACCGCTCCGCGACGTCTGCCGAAGACAAGTTCAAGTCAAGCAGAGTACTCAACGAAAGGATTGACTACTCGGGAGGCAACGGCTACGTACCTTCATCCTTTGTTCGGCTCGTCGCATCGCCTCCGGATGCTTTGCGCCAACACCGCCGGCTCGACGAGATCGTCGGCAAGCGCTCAATCCCTCCACGGCTACTCGACGTAGCCTCGGTCATTGGCGCCGAGCGGATAGGCTCGCGTCTTGGATCTCGGGAGGCCGGATCGCCACCTCCGGGGCAACCCCCGGCGACGTGGCGGCCGCCTCCTCTTCGGCGGACTCCTCGACGGTTTCTCCCACGGGCTCGGGGGGCTCCTACCGCAGCCCTCCGGGGCCTCCGGTGTCAACTCTTGCACGGGCACCCCCGCGGGGATGTCACCCCCTTCGGGGCGCCGTCACCAAGGAACACGCGCATCGGCATTCTCGACTACTCTTTTTGGGCTCTACAGCTTCAGGAAGAGTACTCACCTTCGACCATGACCGCCTGCGGCGCCGCCGCCCGGCGGCGGGTGCTCGGTCGTGGCTTGGGCTTCTGGAGCGGGTTCCTCGACGGGCGGCGCGGCCTTTTCTCGCCCGGCCGCCGTGGGCTCCTCTCCGTCCCGACTCAAGTCGGTGGATTTTTCGCACAAGTATCCACAAAGGTTCATCGAGATAACATCGACTACTACAATGAGTACCACTCATGAAGGCGTGATACTTACAAGTTCGACCGGACGATAGTCACGGCCGGCGCACCGAGGATGCTGGCGATGTCAACCAGTCCACCCTCGGCGGGCGTTTCTTCTTGCGCCTCCTCGACTACCGCCTCCTCTACGGTGGCGGCGGCCGGCGCAGACGTTTTCTGCGCCCCTGCGGCTTCCACCCCTCCAGCGGCGGCGGTCGCGGGTACTCTGCTCCCTTCGGGGGCGGGGGGGCGGCGCTCCGGAGCCGCGCCGAAGTTCTTCGACAGTGGGAGCTGGACTTCGGCTTCCAGCCGGTTCCCCCACTGTGGGCCACACGCCCTCATCGCCCTCCTCTACGGGCTCCGCTGGCGGCCTCTCCTGCACACAGGGATTACTACTCATCGCACCGTACTCGATCACCGGGTACCCGACTACTCGCTCAAGACGACTTACCTGCGGAGGCGTGGTCTGCGAGACCTTCATCTTCTTGGCTACCCGCTTCTTGGCGGGGTTGCGCGGCTTCCTCGGCGGCGCGGCAAGGCTAGCCTCCGGGCTAGCCGGAGGGTCTTGGATGAGAGGCACATGAGGCAAGCCGGACGGCTAAACCTCGACCGCGGTGGAAGCGGTCTGCGAGCCGTCTCCTCGTCTTCTTCGTCGTCGGAGGTATCCTCCACGACGACGGGATCGTCATCGTCTCCGACTACTCGGCGCTCCTTCACCTTCTCCACCGCTGGAATCTCAATTCCGCTCGGTGGTGGCCGCGGCTCGGAGACAAACCGCTTCACATCATCTGCGCAACGGACATAAAAGCGTCGGCAACTCGCTACAAGCGTCTACTACTCGACGAGGGGGGTACGGCTACTCACCTCGTTGGGCGGGCGCGCGGCGGAGAACTCCTCGACGAGGCACGCCGTGTACTCCGGCATGTCCTTGAAGATCCTCGACAACCTCTCGACGATGTCGTTGTCTTCAATTTCGCCCCCGGCATCCGCGACGTGTCGTCGTCGTCGGTGTACTCGAAGCCCATCGTATCCCGCGCCGACGGCGGGCCGGATGCGGCGCTTCATGAAACCGAAGGCCACATGTTCGGCCCTCGGTCCCGCATCCCGCGGGGTCTTGATGCGTGCCGACAATTCCGGGGAGCCGGATCCCCTCTTGCATGGTGGGTTCCGTGTTCCACCACTCTTGGTGCTTGGGCCGCCGTCCGCTTGGCTTCGGCGGCTCGGGATGGTGGTTCGTGGTGTAGAACCACCTCGTCTTCCAATCCGTGTTGGAGTCCACGAGCTTGTACGCCGGTGCGCTCGGCGGCATCCTCCCTCAACTGGATCCCGGCCCCCCGACTACTCTGGGGTTGGAGGCGCGGGGCCGCGGCTTCACGCGGAAGAATTTCGGAAGAGAATCCAATGCGGCTTGATTCCCAAGAATGCTTCGCAGAAATGGACGAAGACAGAAGTGTGGAAGATTCCGTTGGGGTTCAAGTTGAGGTACTCGATGCCATAGTACCTGAGAAGCCCCTTGAAGAAATCGCTCGCTGGGAGCGCAAGCCCGCGCTCCACGAAGCGCGAGAACATCGGGATCTCGTCTTGCGCCTTCTCCATCGGATAGGGATCTCCGGCGGCGGATCTCCACATATCGATCTCCTTCTCCCTGATGAACCCGCCGGTTCAACGGGGTCGCAAGTCTTCGGTCTTCACCTTTGATTTCTTCCACACGCGGCTTGGGTCGGCGCGCGGTGGAGATGTGGGCGGCGCCGCTCCGGTGCCGGCCGCGCGGCGGCCTCTCGCATGGCTCCTCTTCTTCCCGCCGGCCTTCGACGTCTTCGACGGGGACGGCTTCATCCTCCAAGAACAGAGGGAGTCTTCACTCGCATCCGCTCGGGGGCTACCCTACGGCTTTCGGGTGGCGATGCGGCGGGATCTCTCGCGGCGGCGGTGCTCGTTGGAGTGGATCTACTTCAAGATTCAAGTGGCGAATGACCGCGGCTCACTTGGGTGAAAAACCCTAAGGGTTTCGGCTTGAATTTATAAGCCAAAATCGCCTCCGTAACGGGCGGCCGGATAAGTCCGCGCATGGCCGACTCGGCGGCCGCGCGTGACTCTTCGTATTCTACTAGTCGACGCGCCTCACCTCGGGGGCTCGGCTACTTCTACTCGACTACCTGGGACGCGGCTAGTCTCAAAAGCATCTCAGGACACATTCTCCAAGAAGACCCTTCAATTCGAGAGGAAGTACTCGACTCAAGGCTCGGGGGCTCCGTGCCACGTGTCCTTCGGTTTTTTCTCTCTCGGATTTTTCGGGATTTTCTTGCCAAGACTTCGGATAGATCCTCGGCCCGAGCCCGCGGCTCGAGGCTCGGGGGCTACTCCGTGCGGACCGCGGTTCGGACAAATCGCATCTTCTTGACGGCTCCGGCTTCAAGACAAGGCGGGCATTTTTGAAGACCTTCGAAGGCGATTTCAAGGACGCTTGGGACTACTCGAGAAGACTTCAAGATTGCTCAAACATCCGGGCGGAGTACATTCCAGCCTCGGGACGCTTCGACTACTCTTGAGGACTTTTGACTTGTAGTACTCAGGGACGCTTGAGGACTACTTGTTAAGGCCTTCAAGACTACTTGAAGCTATCCTTCTCGACTACAAAGTACTCGGGGGCTTGTCGTATGGACCTCCCCGGGCCCACTACCTCGGTGGGTACCGGGACCGACTACTCGGTGGGCCCCCGGGACTACCGGCTTGCGCTACACGGTACACCGAAGGCGTGGAGCACAAGGACAGACACGGGGAGTAGTACTCGGTTAGGACTCGTACATGTTCCGCACCGTGTAGAGGTCTCCTAGACGTACTCGACTAGTACTCCTTCCCTACTCCGACTTGTAACCCCGCCTCCCGACTATATAAGGCGAGGCAGGGACCGATCTCGGGATCATCTCATCCAATCTCAACTTACGGTGCACTATTGCACCACCCTGTAATCGTGCCCTATCAATCCAGAGCCACGCAGCATACAGGACGTAGGGTATTACGCACCTCGCGGCCCGAACCTGTCTAAATTGTGTGCCACGTGCCTCTTCCTTCGAGTTACCGATCTCGGCGAGTCACATTCATCTACTTCGGGTACTCCCCGTAGTAGGTTGCCGGTCCAAAACACCGACAGCCCGTCGGCTCGCGGGGGGAGGCCGGCGGAGGGGGCTCTCCTAGCATGACTCCGCCGCACGCGGGAGCTCGCGAGGCCCCGGATTTAGCACGGCGCCGGCCGGATCCGGCGCCCTCTCGCGTTCTTCTCCCAATCTCCCTCCTCCTTCCCGCATCCCACCGCCACCCCTGCCTGTTCTCCACCGGCTCCGATGCCCCACAACAGTGGCTCTCCAGCGCCCTGTCCCCCGGCAGCTCTCCCTCCTCCATCCCCTGATTCCCATCCACCCTCCGTGGCGGCTTGTCTCCGGCAGCACCTCGGGCGGCGATGTATCCCCACGGGGATGCACCCAGGGTCGTGCCGTGACGGGGCCACGAATGCCGACGGCGTTCGCGTGGCGCAGCCCCGTCCAGAGGGTTGTTGCGCGACCGTAGGCGCGGCCCCTAAGGCTAGATCTGCCCCCTCCCTCTCCTCCCCTCCGCCTACCTCTCTCTCCTCCGGTTCGGGCGGAGACGATGGCGGCCTAGGAGAGATCTCTGGAGCTCTAGAGACGTGGCGACCGGCTGCTTCACCGCCATCTTCCGCGCGGTCTGGTTGTGGTCGGCGCGGCGGGCGGGCCAAGCCAGCAGGTGCGCACCACGGATTCACGGCAGGTACACTACCTCCTCATCTCCTCCCTCGATCTCCTCCTCCACCTCATCCAGTTTAGTGCCTGCAAGATGATGAATTTTAAAAATTGACTCTTTGCAATCTGTATATCTCAGCGCAAGTAGGACCGAAGGGATGCACATGTGTTCTGGCTGGATGGCTGATTCTAGAAGCCTATGGGTCCTATAGAATTCCTGGTTAGCCTCTATCATTTAACAATTCGTTTTGGGGCAAGTGTATTATATTGATGTATCAGATAGCTCAAATGCTTTAGAAAATCGAGGTGTAGTTTGGTTGACAGGAAATGATATTAGTAGTGAATTGGACTTATTTTGAGTTGAAGCTTTCTGTCATGCGACTTGATTTGCAATTGAGCATACTTCCAACATTGTTTTGTCAATGGGAGCAAGCAAGGATGCCTTTACTAAGGGTAATAATGGATGAAAGCATTGTTGGAGAAAAGATCTCGCTCGGAGATGCAGTCTGACACACGATTTAGAAATCAGTTGTCGAACAAGAAAGCCAGAGGGGAAAAAGTAGTGTCAGTGTGCAGAACTCAAATTGCTAGGGAATGGGTGATGCTAAATATATGTATTTTTTCTATTGCTAGAGCTGACATAACAAAGCCTACATGATCATTCTTTGTTTATTTTTTATTGCACCTACCATCTGTTCTATTATGCAATTTAGCCAGCAAAATTGGTTGCCTGGTCTACCTGCAGTGAAATCATGTTTGTAATTATATTTTCCCATTTGTCCATATCAACTACTCCGTACATTGGTACATACATTAACTTAGCAAAGTTTCTTTTGTATGTTGAACGGTTCTAATATCAACACTTAACCTTTATCTTGCCACATAAACTATTTCCTAATGAATCTAGCTCCTATGTTACATTTGTATTGTTTTGAATCAATTTTTTCGTCTCTGAATTTATATATATCAGGTAACCATTTCGTATTTGCTAATTATTTTATAATGTTTTGTTTATTAGCCTGAATGGAGCATTACAAGGGACGCCAAAGAGGTGGGGTGGGTAGACAAGACCATGGAGCCCTTCCAGAATAATTTCATTTTATTCTTGACACCATGAGTGCTCAGGTGATCTTCACCTAACAAGTGTGGCTGCATGTATTGCGATTAGGAGTGTTTTAGTACATAAATCTATCTACACTCATATGAACTACTAGCTATGGATATGCTATTCAGTTTGTTACTAGCAATATATACATATAATTGTTGTCCATGGTAGAGAGCACTTTATAGGGCGCGCATCGCGCGCCTAATTGTTCTAGTTGATGTGTATATATCCGTATAATCATCATAGATGGTTGGCATCTTTTCTTTTCTTTTCTTTTCTTCACTTATCAATATTTGTATAGATGACTGTGGTCTTTTCCTAATTTCTTTTTTATTTTTTGCAAGAAAGTTTTGAAGTCAAAATATTATCTTCCATTATTAGAAAAAGAAGTGGACCACAATTTTTGTACCCATACCAACTTGGTCAGGTGCATCTTACGCGTTTTGTCACGTTCTACAAACAAAACAGAATGCATGATCATCCACCGTGGTGTGATGGATCATTGATGTGTATATATCCGTATAATCATCATAGATGGTTGGCATCTTTTCTTTTCTTTTGTTTTCTTTTCTTTTCTTTTCTTTTCTTTTCTTCACTTATCAATATTTGTATAGATGACTGTGGTCTTTTCCTAATTTCTTTTTTCAGTGAGATTTTTTTTTTCACAGCTCAGGAGGATTTTTCAGCCATCACTAGGATGAATAAATGACCCACACTTTCTACACCAGCTTGTCTGCAAAGCTCTATACTAACCAATGCATTTCTCTTGCAATGTAATGCATTGAGTAACGAATCAACGAAGCTTGGAGCTCGCATGCAAGCCATCAAAGGGGGTCACCAGAAACCCACCGTGCAAACATAGCAAAGCACTGCCTTGGCATGTACTCCGGAGCAGTATGCCCACCACCCTATGATGCAAACCATAACATACAGCGAAATGTATCAGGATCTATATATATCTTCTTGGCTGGTATGAGACAGTAATCTTCATGCTAGCACAACAAAACCAGAAAAGGTTTCCAACAGAATGTAAGGATATATTCAGAACTGAAGACATATGTGTCCTTACCTTCACTGTTGCGAATGTAAGGTTATTAGAGTACGACCTTGTAAATCTGCATAAAAGGTTTTATATGGTCAGACAGGCTATTGCATAACTGATGAGTGTTTCAGGAAAAAAAAAACTTTAGGGCAAAAAAAACTGCTTTTTTTTCTTAAGAGGTGGTTTGATGTTCAGGCAGTAGCCTATCTGAGTACCATATAATTGTGTTTCTAGACCAATTACTGCAATATGGACTCACCCTGCAACTTGGCCATCGACAAACCATGGTCTCCAGCGACCCACAATAGAGAAATTCAGTGACTTAATCCAGGCTTGTGTGCCGATATGAGGTATAACCAAGTCATGATCGCCACTGTAAACAAGGCTTCTGTAGCCCTTAGTGGTCACGTCCAGATGGAACTTCACCGCACTTGGAATGTCACTAGTATAAGGTATGCTGTAGTTGCATCTTGTCCATGAAGGAACCGTTCCCTGTGTTGTTCAGTTGAAGGGTTATCTTTTTCTTTTAGGACAAATTCTGTTTATAAATTTAAAACGACTTTATAGTAATCATGTTAAGCTGCATTAGTTGGAAATCACTTTAAGCTGTCAAACCTTGTGAATACCAAGAGCCTCTCTTACTGAGGCATTGTTAGCCCATGTGCTGGACATTATGTATCCTGCAGTCTGCCAAGGATGGTGTGATAATTTTTGAGACGTCAGATAAGATCACTTGCACTTGCACATAAGGAAAAATGCACCAAGTAGTACAAGGAAAAAAAGGGAGAGCACATTTGGTCACTGACTCTGCACTGTAGTGAAATCTCCGACAACTTAAGCTCTGCATCTGCAGTATACTCCTGGAGTTGCAGCATCTCCCTCGGGCCTGAACTTAGTTTTGGCGTCGTATCCAACTTGTGAGCATGAGGACTCGCAAAAGTGCAGAGGGGCTCCAGAACATGGTTCGGGCATATGCCTTTGAGGCACTTTGAAAAATAAACCATTAAATTTGTCAGTCACTCTGTAGCAGTATTGTTGGAGATGTGATAGAAATGCCATGCTTGGGGACAAGAAATATGTGTGCCTCATTTATAGCGTAAAGGCTGTTCATGCACTCGATGCTTTGGTGGCTGTTGTCGCCAACACTGCAGCTCTTCTTGTATGACTGAAAAATGGCAGGAAGCAGGAAAGCAAACAGTTAAACAGGAGAACACTGTCATCCATTTGCCCCTATACTAATACTATTCCACTGAAAACAATCTTATTGCTAGAATGTTCAATTTAGTTTGACACTTGAGGTCATACAACAAAGATCCGACCAAAATTTGCAAAGTAATTGGTGTGTTAAATTAAGTCTTGGAAACCCAGCAGTAACATATGATGCTGTGTAGAGTTAACTACTTAACTTTGTCCATTCTCACCTCATATATTTCGTCCGATATGATACCCATCCCATGAGCAAATGGAACTTTGGATGGATCGTCAAACTTAGGATCTGTGACTGGATTGCCTACGAGGTAGCCCTGAACATGATAGTGAAAAACATTACGTAACGTTTATATCGAGAGCTATTGTGCCCAGCTAATTATACCACAATGCTCAAACCTTTAGATTGAAACTTGGTCCATGGCCATCTTCTTTACCTGAAAAGTTACTATGTAGCTAAGTTGTTATAGAGAAAAATGCATTGAGAAAGAGACACGGGTGTGTACAAAAGGGGAAGAAAATTAAACCAAACCCTGAAGGCACGATAAGTTACCTCTGGCGATTTCAGAGGTGACAGTTGGTACAATCTTGCCAGAGTATGAATCACCGGCAATGTAAAGAGGATTTGACGAGAACTCTGGGTGCTCATCAAACCACTGCAAAATTAATTACTTTAGAACAATGCATAATATCCTTATCGATTAAGGTTTCTGATTCTTGAAAAAATAAAATTAATTGCTAGAGATGGGACCTTTTTGAGAAAGATGAGAATTTGGTTGACAGCTTTGGTATCACTTGACTTGAATCCTTGCTCGGTGTCGGAATATGAAAATCCAGCACCAACTGGAGAATCAAGAAAAATGACGTTGCTCACCTGGATTGTGCAACAGAGTTCCAAGGAGAGCAATGTGAGGTTGCATTTTTGCCATATACACGGAGTTTGAAATTAGATGGAGAGAAGTATTAACCTTGGTCCATGAATCTTGATTGTACATTAACTTAGGCAAGCCCTCGACATAGCCCTTAGTGTCAAAGCTAAGAGGACCTGCAAAAATAGTATAATGTTGTACACATTTATTTTTTAAAAAAAGAATGGAATTATCTCCAACTGCTGCAGTCGCACACAATCAAGTTCTTACAGCAAACTCAGCTCAAAAGAGATTCAATAATGGTGCACACGTATTCTTTTCTTTTCTTTTTCTTGCGTCGAATGAGCGAACAAGATAACCACAGTCCACAGCAAGTACCTAGGCATGACGGTGGCAAACGAAGCAAACGACAACGCCCTATATTGTTCAGACTTCGCATGACTGACACATGGAAAGGACAAGCTAGGCATATCTACCGGAGAAACAAGCGGGGATACCCCCTCCTCGTATGCATCGAAGCGCAGATCGAAGAATTATAGTCGGATGGATCACTGGTGGCGGCGTGCATACCGATCTCGTAGGCGAGGCCGGTGAGGACGGAGCAGCCGGGGCCGCCGGTGAGCCAGAGCACGAGAGGGTCATCGGCCGGGCTGCGCTCGGAGCGGACGAAGTAGTAGAAGAGGCGAACGCCATTGCTCTGGTCCACCTCCACGTACCTGCAGACATGGATGGTTGTCATGTTCATCATATGGAAGCGGCGGTCGGCGGCCGGAAGGGAGAGCAAACAAGCTGCTGCTGCTGCTGCTGCTGCTAGTAGTCGTAGCGTACCCTGTCTGGAGGTGGAAGGGCAGGGGACCGTGGAATCCAGGGAGATGTGTGATCACGCCGCCGCCGCCGCCGCCGCTGTTGGAGATGGATGGGGAGGCAGAGGAGCAGCAGAGCAAGATGAAGACGAAGAGGATGGCGCAGCAGAGTTCCCCGGGGAACCTTGTTCGTGCCATTTTTGCAGCTGGGACCAATGCTGGAGGAGGCCCTATTTTAGTACTTATTCTTCTTCCGATCGTCTCTCGCTCGCTGGCTTTTCTGCTTGTCCGTTGGTTCGTTTATCTGTAGAAGACGCACCTGCTTTCTTGCTCAGCCTGAATTCCCCCTGCACGGCTGCACGTTCCATATATACTTGTTCGTCTTTGCTCCTCTCTCTATTCTGTTGTGTACGCATCAGCCTCTGCGTATGACGATTGACTCTGGATGTGGATGGAGCACAACACAGCAGTACGTAGCTTTCAGTCGCACTGAGCTCGTGCCACACGATAACATTTGTTTTTGTTCCACAAAAAGTCGTTTCGATCGCTCCGAGTTGATTGATTTTATTACCCTTTTCGCAGGTCATGCACGGCGTCTAATTTACTTTAGTCTACCCATTGGTTTTGATTTTTTTTTGATTATATAAATGCACATCAAAACCTATTAAATAATACTCCTGCTAATGAAACAAATATCTTGGCAGTTGGCACGCGGACATGGATTTAATTTAACTTGTAAATATAGGCGTAGGCGCGCACTGTTCAGATGCGCACGAGCTGCATGCGCAGTATCCCGTAGTTTTCAGTTGGTTGATTCGATTATAAATGCACATCCAAACCTGTAAAATCCCCGTCGAAAATCCGACGACAGCCGGACTTAGATATGATTGGGAAGGGCAATCGAATCGAATCAGAGTCCAGGAAAAGGAGCAGGCAGGGGGAATGGAAAACAAATAGTGATGTGGTTGGATCAAAGTACGTGGATGGCTCTCCATCAAGAACAAATAGTGATGTGGTTGCGGTAGCCTGAATGATTATTCTAGTGGTTGCAGAGTCTAGTCACAGTAACATTAGGTATGAGTAGCATTTCTAGTGGTTGCACGCCATTTTCGATCGACTTACATCTATCACAAATTGGATGCACCATCATGTAAGTTGATTGGGGAAACAGTGCATAACATTGAGATTTGAGACAAGTGTCATGCCAAGTATATATTTGGATGAGCTTGGAGAACATTATCTTGGTTAAAAGGGTCCCAAGTAGTATAATGAGCTATTAATTAATTATAAGCCGCTCCATCCTATGACTACGTACTTCAACGCGCTCTCCCAATGAATTTGAGGCTGATGTTTTAATCTTATTGACGTCGTCGACGTCCACTGGTTTGATTCCCAGAGCGCCGGCCGGCTAGCAACGCAATAGTGCAAGTTCATCAGAGCTGCCCAGCTGCTGAGGTCCATCGATCCAACATGGCCTGGCACTCCTTGGGCCTGTACTCCGGAGCTGTGTGCCCACCTCCCTGTCATTGTGTTTCAGAAGAACAGATAAATCAGTAACTGATGTATTATATCCCTGAATCATACGCAAGGGCACATCATTATATTGTGCATTCATCCGTCAGAGTACCTTTACAGTGGCGAAAGTGAGGTTGTGGGCGTAAGTCCTTGTGAACCTATCAACAGAAACATAGGATGGATCCATGAGAAGGCGTTAGGATGGCCAATTGGAGCTGAACTGAACTGATCAAGTGTGTGCAGAGTAGTAGAACAGAGTGAGCAAAAGCTACTCACCCTGCGACCTGTCGGTTGGCGAACCATGGCCTCCAGTCGCTGACGATGGGGTAGCCGATCGATCTGATCCACTCTTGGGTGCCAACGTAGGTCATGTCCATGTCATGGTCGCCGCTGCATACACAATTTCAATTATCCATCCTCCGATCACTAACCGTTCTGGCCGGTGATATAATAAGTATATCTATGCGACTGTCAAAGGTTTGTGCAAGGAACTAAAGATCAAGAATGGTGATTGTTAATTACTTGTAGATGAGCGCCTTGTATCCTGCCTTGGTGAGGTTGACATGGTGTGGGATGACGGTGGTGAGGTCGTGCCTGAAGTGCGTCAGCATCGTGCACCGGCTCCAGGATCCGATGGACCCCTCGTGGATGCCCAGCGTCTTCCTCACCTCCCGGTCGTCGGCCCAGATGTAGGACAGCCGGTACCCGTTGTCCCTGCACTCCACGGGGAGGTTCAGCCTCCCCTGCTCCAGGAACCCCGGGTGCCCGACGTCGTCCTGCACCAGCATCGACCGCCTGCCGCCGCCGCCGCCGTAGCCCTCGAAGATGCTGTGGGCGGCGCGCACCGCCGCGCCGCAGAAGGGCTCCAGGATGTGGACGGGGTTCACGGCGAAGGTCACCATGTTGATGGCCATCATCGCGGTGGCGCACCGCGCGTTGGCGGGGTCCGGCCTCCGGTAGAAGTCGCTGCCGCACCCGGCCTTGGCGGCCTCGTAGAGCTCGTCGGAGATGAGCCCCATGCCGTGCATGAACGGCACCTTGCCCCCCGTGTCGTACCGGTCGTCCGTGGCCGCGTTCCCGACCAGGTACCCCACCAGGTTCAGCTTGTCGGGGTGGTCGCCGTTGTTCTCGTTGTGGGTGGCGATGTCCAGCGCTGTGACGGGCACGGTGTAGCCGGAGTAGGAGTCGCCGCCGATGTAGAGCGGGTTGGACGCGAACTCCGGGTGCTCGGCGATCCACTTGCGGAGGAAGGTGTGGTGCTGCCGCCCGGACCCCGTGAGGCTGACGTTGAGGCCGGCCTCCTCCTTGGAGTAGGAGAAGCCGGTGCCCACGGGCGCGTCCAGGAAGATGACGTTGCTCACCTTGGTCCATGAATCCTCGAAGTAGACGAGGCGCGGGAACCCCTCCGTGTACCCCGCCACGTCGAACTTGAGAGGGCCTACACCAATGTATTGGACACTCATGAAAATTAATGCTAGCAAATATATATGCCCGTGCTTTGCACATGATGCCTAATAAACATTAATTGCTCAAAACTCAGCTAATAACTTAATTTATTATGAAATACATCAATCATTCCTATTAAACATTGCTCAAAGCTCAGATAATAACTTAAGTTGTTATGCACGTACTACACCAATTATTCCTAAAATGGTTCGATGCTATGTTATTTGACCATCCTCATCAATTACTATTTACTGAGTACTGAAATTTCTAGAAAAAAAAAATCTCAGTCCCCTGAAAACATGCTTCGGTTTAATTTTCCTCTTCCAATACGATAAGAGTGGCAACCTTTCTCAACATTATCTATTTTATAATAGCATATAGTTAGTCTTTCTTTAGTTATATCTATATATACTGTGATTGTTCATAATATATTGTGTTTGGGAACGATATGATGTTGTTGACAATTTAATGAAACTGATAGTAATAAAGATAAAAAATTTACTTAAAAAAGGATTGGCGGCTACTTGAGCAAGAGATACTAAAGATTAGCAAAACTGTTGGAGTTAAAAAGATTAACTTATTTCTGTGAATCTACACGGAATGGATGGAGCAAGTTTCTAAGCAGAAGCACGTGGACTAGCAGAGGAGTTAATTTGTAGCATGTGGATAGGGCTGCTATCCAGCAAAAGTAAAGATTGCGGCCGGCTGTTGCTGTCAAAGAGGAGGAAACCGTAGTCGATAGTGCCACGGTTTTGGGCGATGTGAGATATGCTGCATATGCAGCTAAGCTCGGGCCTCATCAGGCGGCAGAGCAAAAGCAAGCCGCCAACAACCGTGTCGTCATCGTCGGCGTCACGCGTTTCGGCGCCACTTGGCGATGATCCATCGTGCTACGACTGTTGGCTGGACGCTAGCTTAGCTCCTGACGTCCCCGTTGCTAGCTCCGGCGCGGTCGCTACAAGAGACTAGACAACGCGCGGTGTCGCGCTCAGCCCGCCGCTCGATCGGTATAATTACTAGTATAATTACTAGTATTAATTAAACAGAAGCATGAATTAGAACGATGGATGGATTGCGCGGTGGATCATGTATACAGGCCGCTGCCGTCCGTCCGGCCGGCCGGCCAACGCAAAACCATTTTGTCTCCGTGCCGGCCGGGCATGGACATGGCATGGATTTCATTCTCGAGCATGAGCATCATCATCGTCGTCGTCGTCTAATTAGCACTAGGTAGGCGAAGGAGAAGACAAGGAATTGACGAGCGAATTAAGCAGCTAGCAGCCATGCCCCATGCATGCGTGTAGGCGGCGGCCGGCCGGGGTAGAATACTGACCGATCTCGAAGAGGAGGCCGGAGAGGGCGGAGCACCCGGGGCCGCCGGTGATCCAGAGGATGAGCGGGTCCTCCGCCGGGTTCCTCTCCGACGCGATGAAGTAGTAGAAGAGCCGCGCGCCGTGCTGCTCGTCCACCTCCACGTACCTGCGGTGTACCAAACAATTACTTACATATATATGTATATATATATATATATCCATCATCAATTATTCCTGTCTCGAGGCAACTACATACTGATGATGATGATGATGATGAACTAGTTGCCTAGCTACATACCCTGTCTCGAGGTGGAAGGGCAGCGGGCCCTCGAAGCCCTTGATGTGCGTGATCACATTCCGGCCAGCCCCGTCGCCTTTCGCCGCCGCGTCGTCGGCGGCCGAGCAGCTGATGAGAAGCGCCGCTGCAGCCACCAAGGGGAGAAGAAGGAGCGGGGAGCTGCGGCGGCCGACGGCGGCGGCCGACGGACGAGAAGAGGATGAGAAGGCAGAGGATGCAACCACCACCGCTGCGGCCCCCATGCCGTCGTCGTCCCTCCTTGTTCGGCCCATCCCTGCTGTGCTGCCTCGCTCTCTCGTAGTCGTAGGGTTTTTATTTCTTCCCTTTAATTTGTCCTCTCGCTACCTTGCTATATACTATGCTGTTGTGCGGCGCTTCATTCGTCTGTACTGGAGTTATGGAGCTCGCTCTCCGGCCGCACACCTGACGGCCAAGTTGGAGCTTGATTTGCTTTCTTGTTGCGGGTCGGCCCCTCGGCCGGTTCTTGTAGCAAGTTTGTAGACTAGCATATAGGAGTACGTCACTCGATTTACTCTAGCACCTGCGCCGTGTATGCAGGCATGCAATGCGTTCTTTTCGATTTTATTATCCGTATAAGCACCCCAACAGTTTAGCAAATTAACTTAACACCGATTTAATTTTGGCAAAACAAGAACAATTGATTTCTAACCATTTGGCAAACCAACTTTGTAAAATAGAAAAACTTGCAAAAACTCACATCCATGCGCGGAAATATACGTGCACCCATCCGGGTTGGCATCGGCGTTTCTCCCACCTGCCAAACTATGTGAGAGGGTGAACAAAGAAATAAAGAATAGAGAAGAATTCCTGATGCATGTTTTCAAGAGGTGGAATGGTATACACATAATTTTGTTTCTCTCTTAAGGGGTTCCTAATGTAAGTTAAATCTGAGTTTGGCAAGTGAATAATGTCAAACTGTTGCAGATGAGCTCTTTTTTACATAGCATATCTTTTTAGAAGTTGGCAAAACACAAGATTTGCTAAGTAAAATTTGACAAACTATTGAAGATGATGCATCAATTGGCAAACCAAAAACTTGATACTTAAGAAAAACAAACTAAAAAATCGTTCGAGAAACGCGCGTGTTGGAAAGGGATATATACGTGCATGCATGGTTACCACTTGTTTTTAGTTGGGTAAGAGATATATACGTGCATGCATGGTTACCACTTGTTTTTAGTTGGGTACGAATTTTTGGGACCATGCACATATACACCTGTGAATAAATGTACAACTATTCTTCAAAGAAATGTAGCTAGCTAATAGAAAAAAGTTGAACTCGAATTCCTTATCCAGCCAAGTCCTTCTAGAACCGAGTTGAGCGTCTGTACACGAAACTGACCTTAGGGGCTTTGGAACGAAGTAGATAGAAAAGCTGGTTTAATCCATGGTTACGTCCATTGGTTGACGAGCGCAGAGGTTGATGATAAAGCTCAATCATCAGCTGTAACGTCATATCTGCCTCGCAGGTGAGATGAAATCCAGCATCTATCGAATGTGTATACAGAGAGATCGATTGATGCGGTCACTGAATGCGTAAGCTAGCTAGAGTTTTGTTTGTTTTGCTTATATTGTCTTCGGAGGAATCGGTGCGTGCAGTGTGTAGAAAATGACGAATTGAGCGCTAATATGTGCATGTCGTCTAGCGTGCGTCGTCGCATCGCATCAAAGGAACGTACCCACCAAACTCTCTCTACTACTTTTGCTGCTAATAACTAGCTAGGCAGGACAGCGATCGGATACTACATATTGTCCCTATTTACTTCGTTCTTGTTGATCTTTCGTTGATGATGTTCCTTGCTTAAGGAAAACACTGCACAACGGATCCTAATTAATAATGTTCTACTACCTCTGTCTCAGGATATAAGGTACAGTCAAACTTGACACAATTTTTCAATATTAACATTTGACTATTGTAGTCATATGAAAATATTTTTTAAATACAAATTAAATGATATTTTTTTTGCAAGACAAAAATTTCATATGTAAGACTATTAGTAGTAGATCAAACGTTTCAAATTTTGAATTTTATTTACGTGCACATCTTATGTTTCAAAATTTGAATTTTGATTTACGTGCACATCTTATATCTTGAGACCGGGAGGCAGTAGTAGAAATTACACGGAATGGGAACGGTCAAATAGAGAGCTACCAACTTGAGACGAGGAGGGAGTAGCAGAAATTACAGACATGCATCCGTAATATGTAGCATCACGCCACCAAATCGATGCATCATCCTAGTAAAGAAGTGAGGTCCTATCTAACTTTCGAAAGCTAGACTAGGGGCCAGTTTGGTAGAGCTCAAAAAGTAGCTCCTAGAGCTGTTTTTGGAGTTGTTTTTTGCTGGAGCTTCAACAAACACCTCCAAACGTGAAGTGCTTCTACTAGCCTAAATGTGAGAGGCGGAGCTGTTTTTGTTGGCCAACAGGTGAAGCTGGAGGAGCTAAAAAAACCAACTTCCCTGCTCGAGATCCGGCTCCTCCGTCTAGAGGAGTGGTGCCAAACAGGGGCCTAGATAGGAGATTGAAGGTTCTGACCCATTCAATTCTGGCCAATCTCACCTCCGCCCCGTCCACCACCCTGAACACGAGGCAAGAGTGCCTCCCTCATTTTTCTTCCACTTCCTCTCTCCACCCCCTTGAACCCCCCACCTTGACGGGTGGCAAGAGTGCCTCCCTCATTTTGCTTCCGTGCTCCACCCCTACTCCCCTCCGGTCCTTTCCCATCTTGCAAAAAAACATTTGGATGGAATGTGGACATAATGACGAGGCATATATTCAAAAGCACCAAGGGATTCAACATTTGAGTAACAAATGATCCAACATTGTCCTTCGTCTTCATCCATGGGACGGGTGCTGACCGGCGACGACCCATGGAGCTTGCGCGACGCAGTCAGGGGAGATCGCTCGGCGCGGGGGCGCAACAGTGCACACGAAGTAGGCAGCGATAGCAGCACAATGTGGAGGAAACCCTAGGGTTGGGATGTGCACGAATCTGAAACATTAAAAATAGTATAGTAGAGGAAAAAATGCGGAAGCTAGATAGGATCCCTAGGAAAAACAACCTATCCAATTATTTTTCCACCACAGTTCTCTTACCACTTGTAGTATTCCCTAAAATTGGCCGGTGGACATTTGCTCAAGTGTGGCTTTTACTCTAGGACACTATAAAAAAGGTTGTCTTATTCACACAAAAAAGGTTGTCTTTGCTTAAACACACTAATATTCAATAGTAATTTGATCTTGGACACTATAACTCTTATAATAATATTTGTTACTCCAAGAGGTAATAAAAATATTTCAAAAAGACAAGTATGTCATTGCCCTTTTAAACCAAAATATTACAGCAGGATTTCTACATCATTTTAACAACATTTCAGCAAATAGATAAACTAAAATTTGAAGATTCAGGAACTAAAATTAGCAGATTCGGTCACATTTGACTTGAGGCCTCGACAACCTCCACCTCCAGGGACATCGCCGCAGTCGTGGGTGTGCGCCAAATAGCTTTAAATTAAAATCAAAATTTATAATAAATTCAGCGTCTTACACCTAATTACCACTGAATAGTAGCGGGCTTTGCTAAAGACATTTTTTTTAGTGTTATAGAGCAAGAGTCACACATTTTTTTAGATGTAGAGCAAGAGTCACACTTAGCAGTACCCGCGGCTCTTATATGCCTTCCGGAAGGTAGATAAGTCTACGAACTTCTAGCCCACTAAAGCCCATCTAAATGATGTTTTTTATTTTTCCTCAGCCCACTCATGACTATTAAATTAAAATGTACCAACATTTTTCAAAAATATTACAATATTTTTCAAAAATGTTACAACATTTTTTTCTTCAACATTTCTAGTATTTTTTCGTCAACATTTTTCGGACCAACATTTTTTAATAAACATTTTTCTGGAGGCTTCTTCCAACATTTTTTCAGAAATGTTCCGACATTTTAAGAAATGTTGGTTTCACCAACTATTTGTCGTCAACATTTTGTAAAATGTTGGACAACATTTTTCTCCATTTTTAGACTTCTTCCAACATTTTTATAGAATGTTACAACATTTTTAAGAAATGTTGGTTTCACTAACTATTTTTGTCAATAATTTGAAAAATGTTGCAACATTTTTTGGATTGGATTTTTTTTACTTACGACGGTGACGGACGGGGCGCAGGCGCGGTGGCCGCGGCCATGGCGCGCGACAACCACCCGAGGCGGCGCGGAGGCCGCCCCTAGCGCGCGTGGAGGCTCGGCCATGGCGCGCGGCGGAGGCCGCCCGTGGGGTGCGCGCGGCGGGGGTGCGGTGGTGGCGTGCGGGGGCCGCCGGCCATGGCGGCGGTGCGCGGGTGGCGGTGACGCGCATAGTTTGAGGGAGGTAGAAGAAGGCTAGGGTTAGCATTTCATGGGCTGAGTAGGCTGTTCGTTGGGTTCTGGTGGGTTACAGTCCGCTCGCGAAAAAAATTCCGAAACATATATAGGATTTCCGGTATCCGTAGCAATTTCGCCTTGGCCCAATGACCCAGCAGGCCAGCACCAGCAGTATTCAGCCCATCCCTGCCGCCTGGCCCAGGTGACCGACCCAGAGCCCCCAGGGCAGCCCAACCCGCCGGCCAGCCGCCGCAACCGCGAGTAGCCAGCCGCCGCCGGTCGGCCGCCCGTCGGTCCACCACGCCACGCCGCCGCGCGCCTGGGAGTAGGACCGAAGAACGGCAGCAAAGTTAGAGGAACCGTGCAATGTATGTCCTCAAGACCTCTAGTAACGCTCTAGCATATGTATAATGGTGAGCACCGGAGATATTAGTGAGTATGCATAGGTTCTCTGATGTCTTGATATACTATTTATAGTTCGAAATTAAATAAAAAAAGTTTCAATTTGCAGTATAACTATAGTTCTCAATCTCCTTACAGTGATGACTCGTTGAAAAGAGTAGATGAATTTTCTCTAGTTCTATGACAGTAAATTTAAAGAAGATCCCGTCCTCCCTTGACCACACGACCTCTATCTCGAGAGAAATGGTGATGGACGAGCCCCTCGACTTCGAGAAGGAGGAGGATCCCCTGCTCCCCGCCCCGATTCCCGCCAAGAGGTACAGATCTGTCACATCTGTTTTTTCTTCACTCCCAATCCAAGGAATCCTTCATTTGGGGGGGGTGGGGGTGGGGGGTGGGGGGGGGGGGGGGGGTGCGGTGCGGTGCTTAAGGGAATTAGAGATGCGAAATGACTAATATGAGTACCACCCAAGTAGCAGTAATATGTCGCAGGAACACGTCTAATCACAGAATCGTTCTAAATAGGCCTTCAGAAATGTAGAACCCTTGTGGCCTACAGGAGAATACAAAAGTTTGTGCTCAAGGTCATTACTGGCAATCAACCACTCTGGGTACTTAGGTAACCTTCAGTGATTTACGGAGCCTACCAATGTCTATTTACTTTCAGGAAGAAGGTTATCGGCTTGGACGATCTACTTGATTACTTTGAAACTGGCAAGGACAAGCTCAAAGTTCGGAGTAATGAGAGTAATGCGAATGGCCCCAGAGGATATGGTTCAGATGACGAAAACATGGATGTTAGGGAGAATGAGATTAAGTTTTGTAAAATATTCAAGAACTGTGAGGAAGAGGTAATTGTCTGACTACATCCTCTTCCTCAAGTATGAGCACTATCAATCCTCCTCCTCTCCCCTCGTTTTGTATTTGATGTTTCTCTTCTTGAGTTTGCAGGCCAAAGAGTTGGATGCTAGAGATGATGTAGCCCCATGGGGTCAACAAATTTTTGGCTGCCAGGTCAAATGACTTTTATTCTGTTTGTTTGTTCTCAGACCTCCAGATAGTTTCCTTTTTTCAATTTCGGACCACTAAAATATCCTTGCAGAAGGCTCCCTCAAACCTTTGCGGTATGGGAGTTGAAAATTGTCAACTTTTGCAATCATTCAGTGCGAGTGAGCATCCAGGTTTTGATCTAGAGATCCAACAAGGTTTGTTCTTTTCCAGTTTTCCCAGTGCGCATTGTTCTGATTCATAACTAAAATCGGTTATATTTATACATTTATAGTGTTTGAATTGGCTAAACTTTTTTTCTCTTACCGCGGCACCATGGTAATATACTTATATGGTTTAGTATTATTTCATACATCTGTTAGTTCAACATTTATGGTCTGTCTCTATCCATCTCCTGTTCTTGGTCTTGACATTTTTACTCGCTGTTAATTTCAGCATCTTCTGTTATGGCAAGTGGGCCGTAGCTCGTGAACAGTACAAGGGGAATAAGATTGGTTTGTTAGCATGTCCTTAGAGATAAGGTTGTTAGAGAGATAAGATTGTGTAGATTAGATTGAGTCTGTCAGATGGCTAGCTATATAGGCACATTCGCACCATCCATCGTAATCAAGGAAAAGAAGAGAATTAATCTCAGAGCCTCCAGCATGAGGGCGAGATCCTATCTACTACCTTCCCTATCTCAGTAAAGTAGTCATATCATCTTCCTCGTATTATTTTTTGTAGGAGAGGGGTTTCTTGAAGGCATGCTGATTGATGGATGGCTTCTGAAGTTGGTTCACATAGGTGGTTCTGTTGAAGACTCTATAGCATCGTGGACGCTAACCAAGTGTGAGAATTTTGTTGTCAACTCTGCTTAGATTGGCGATTTATTCTTGTACTATAATTCATCCTTATGGCACTACCTGTCAGTGTTGTATTCATCCAATAAGAAGTTACAAGTTTCTGCAACCGACTTTTGGGATAGCATTCTTTCCCTAGATGAGGTAATACAATCATAAAATGTGTCCTCCGTTTTCTCTACCATTGAACCTTCAGCAAATAATTTGTTTACTGATTGCAGGATAATAAACTGCTGGTCAACCTTTGGTATTTTCCAAGCTACTCTCTGAAATGTGCTATGGTTAGCTATGGGTATCTGTTTGAGACTCCTGGCACTAAAGCTTCAACATCTGAAAGTGCCACTGCAGGTTTCTTTCATACAAGTTTTTCTTTCTTTACTAATGAGTTGTCACTTAGATGCAATTCACTCCATTTTGGAATTGCCACCCTCAGGATGATGAAAGTTCTGAAAGTATTCAGGTCATTCGTTAAATACTACCCAGTATCTTCCGTATTCAAATTATAAACTTATGGTTATTCATTACCAGATAGCTCTTGTGTGGGTCCACCTCATAACATCATTGCATGGTTAAGAGTTGTGTCTGCTTGCTGCAAAATCAGGTAAAATCTTTTTAACACGGTGGATATTGTTAAGTATTTCTGCTTGCTGTTCAGTTATAAAACCGAAACATAGGCATCAATGTAGAATCAGAATAGAATGATTGTGTTTTGTGTTGCCAAGTTCCGTGTGCAATACATTGCCCAGTGCAATACCTGTATTGGTAGAATATGTCTGTTTTTGTCTAACATTATGTCCACTGCAATACTTGTATTGGTAGAATGGCCAGTGCTATACCAATATTTGCCTGGAACTAGAGTCTATCACTATTGCTTCATGATAACAGTCTAGGATTGTTTTCTCAGCTGGAGCAAAAAACAGAACCTTATTTTGTAGCGTATTACCAAAGTAGTGGACATTTTAAGTTCATTCTTCTTTATTCCAAATTTGTCGTGACGTGGCTGTATTTCCCGTAATCTGTGATAATGATATTTTTTCATGGCAACAACAACTCCATTTCTCTGTTAATTCCAACCTTGAGAAATATAATATTTGCTTGCCTGGTTAATTCTACTTTGCTGTTCCATTCATTTAACATACAGAAAAGCACGTTCCGTCTTCTCACCTTCTGAGGCAGAGGAACTCCTTGTTATTGTCATTTCCCTTCTTTTGGACCATGGGCTTGAAGGGCTGCTGCTTTTATTGGGAGACTGCTTGAATTCACTTATATCATACTTCCATAGAAGTGAGTGGGAAAGTAGCTGTGTGGTGGTGGCTGAATCAATCACCCAAAGGTAATATTTTCATAGATGCGTGATTTTATGTCAAAGTATATTCATTTGCAACCCAGGAAGTGCAGGGTAACTAAAGTAGACATGAAAGACTGACTAGGAGTTATCTGTCACTTATAGCACAGATGAATTTCGTTAGCCTTTATGCCTATAATTAGGATTTAAGCTTCCGTATTACATTGAGGGCATGATAAAGTTGAATACAGAGTATTAAGTAGTGATGTTTTGGTACAAATGTTGCCTAAAAACTTTCCCATGGTTTTCTCTTTATGATCTACCTGATGCCTATATAAATTGAATTTCATAACATGGCAGGGTTACTATCGACCTCAATTGTTTGAGGATAGTTGACTGTGTTACAGCCCTTACTAGGACCAATAAGAGCAGCAAATTCCTAAGGAGTCAGCTGGCACTTAAGCTCCTGAAGATTAGCTTTGGCCTTAAGGTAAGCATGGGAAATCTGATAAGGTATTGGCTGCCATGTAACCTTTTGGTTTGACTATTTGCACTTCGTGTTTATAGGTGGGAAATGTTGAAATGATATTGAAGCTAGTCACATCCATCAACGTGAAGGAGAAAGAATGTGACTTTTTCAGGCTTTATGTGGATCTAGTATTGATGGACAACTTGCTCTTCTCAAGTGATGCATTCAGAGACAAGAGTGTGATTGTTACTTGGCGTAATTACCTGCGCAGCTGCTCCACACAGATTACATTCAGAAACTGGACTTTCTATGCACAAAAGGTACAGAAACTTGATTGCTGCGAGTTTTTTATGTTCCCTTTTCCTTTTGCTTAGTCTGAACCATGTTGTTTGATGCAGGTCCGGAACAAGGCTTCATATCTTTTGCAAGGTGCAATATTTAAAAAATCTGGTGATGATTGAGAGGCAGTATGTATAGCAGAGAAGTAGCAGCATCTTGTTCCTGTGCCATTCACAAGGCAACGACTTTTATGGTAGATATACTAGATAGCTGACTAGTAAGTGCAGTAGTAACCCAGGTTTCTGTATGGTATTGACCTTGCCCTAGAAGATAGTAAAACCAAATGCTGTTGAGCTTACCATGCTTGCATCAGATGTATATATATTGGCATTGTGCACTGCTAGTTCGCTCAACATTGTGTATTCTAAGCATGCTGTGTATCTCTCTGAGCCGTCGATTCCACTAGCTACTCGCCATAATTCATGCATTGTTGTGGGGCTTGCCTACTGGTTTGCACCTGGGCTGGACCTCCATTTTGGTCAGGATCACAATGTAGAAGGCGTTGACAGCTTCTCTTGAAGTAATTCATGTTTGTAGTTCAATCAATTGTACGAATGCCGCCTAGAGCAAGTAGATGGGCTGGTTGCCACTAGGATATCTGAATCAATCAAGAGAGATGATGCACGTCTGGCTTAGTATCCATTATCCGTGTGAGATTGGAAGATCAAACAAAAAAAAAGAAACAAAAAAAAAAGACAAAGGGAAGGGAAAAGCAAAAAAAAAAAAAGAAAGAAAAGAAAGGTGCTTCATGCCTTGCTGTCGCCATATTACATCATCTGTTTCAAATTGTAGATCATTTTGATATTTTAAGATTCATATTTTGTACTATTTATCTTTCATATTGCCGTTGTGGCTGGTGAGAGACATGCTGGGAAAGAAAAAGAAAGATCGGCCATCGGTGTGGGACTGTGGGCATAACTAAAAAACCATAGAACAAAAAGTCAGACCACAGATGGAACTGATCAGTGGTTCACTGATAGAACAAGTGGTTCATCATATTTTTTTAATATGATACTTCACATAATTTATATGAGTATGCAAGTTTTATTACCAAAATATATATAAATAAAAAAATTCTTGCAGGCAGGTAGCACAAAATCACGGCCCAGGAATGTAGGATCCGGGTCGATTTTTTGTTGGGCCTGTATGCTTGCGTAGCTTTAACGACTTTAGTGAATTGCTAAACTGGGTTTGGTTCATTGCTTTTGTTCATATAAAATGAAACAAAAACATAGACTTATTTGTGGCAAAAAGAAAACATAGACTTTTTTTTAGAATAAAAAGAAAACATAGACTTGACCATAGCTTCGTTTGCGTATGAAACGTACCTTTGACAACAATGGATTTTTTTTAAAGAGACCTTGATCCGGTCTAGCTCAACTACAAGTCCCTTTTATTAAGAACAATGAACTCACCACTTGGAATGGAAGCCGTTGAGATGATACATACTACTATGTGCCTATGCGCTGTTATCATCAGCTACATATGTATATATACTTAGGCAATATGGTGTTCCTATGTATCTTGATCGGTAGGCATTTATCGCTGGCAAAATCAAGTAGTATATAGCTCCCAAACAAGATCGAGCAAAAGCATTATTCGCCATGGCCATAGCAGCGCGGATGCGCTGGGCGGCGTTGCTTCTTGTCCCGGCCGTGGCAGCGATCCTGTCCAAACACTGGACCTCGAGATCCGGCCTGCCTCGTCCCCTGCCTCCCGTGGTGGTGGTGCCCGGGTACGCCAGCAACGAGCTCGACGCGCGCCTCACCGAGCTCTACCGCCCGTCGTCGTCGCCGCGCTGCGCCGCGCGCAGGGGGCAAGGCTGGTTCCGCCTCTACCTCAACCACACGGCCCTCGAGGACCCCGCCGAGCTCCGCTGCTTCGCCGAGCAGATGACCGCGGTGTACGACGCCGCGTCCGGCGGCGACTACCGCAACGTCCCCGGCGTGGAGACCCGCGTCCCCTACTTCGGTTCCACCCGCGCCTTCCGCTACCCGGACCCCGATCGCAGGAACTTCTCGTACATGGACACGTTCCTGTCGCGGCTGGAGCGGGTCGGCTACCGCGACGGCGAGACCCTGTTCGGCGCGCCCTACGACTTCCGCTACGCCGTGGCGCCGCCGGGCCACCCGTCCAGGGTCGGCGACGCTTTCTTCGCGCGCCTCAAGGGCCTGGTGGAGCGCGCGAGCCGGCTCAACGGCGGGCAGCCGGTCACCATCGTGTCCCACAGCTTCGGCGGCACGCTGGCGCACCAGTTCCTGCTCCGGCGGCCCCTGCCGTGGCGCAGGCGGTTCGTCCGGCGCTTCGTGCCGGTGGCGGCGCCGTGGGGAGGCGTCGTCCTGGGCATGTTCACGCTCGTCTCCGGCAACAACCTCGGCCTGCCGTTCGTCGACCCGGCGGCGCTCAGGAGCGAGTACCGGAGCCTGCAGAGCAGCCTCTGGCCGCTGCCGAGCCCCAGCGTCTTCGGCGCCACGCAGCCGCTAGTGACCACCAGGAGCAGGGCCTACACGGCCGGTGACATGGCGGGCTTCCTCGGGGACATCGGGATGGGCGACGCCGTCGGGCTGTACGAGTCCCGCGTGCTGCCCCTGTTCCGCCGCGAGCTGCCGTCTCCGCGGGTGCCAGTCGCATGCGTCGTCGGGGTCGGGGTGGACACGCCGGAGATGCTGGCGTACCCAGGAGACGGCTTCGACGCGGCGCCGAGGATGGTCATGGGGGACGGCGACGGTCTGGTCAACCTGGCGAGCCTCGTCGCCGTCGACCCGGCGTGGAGGCGTCCCGCGTCTCAGTTTAGTATGGTGAAGGTGCGCGGGGTATCGCACACAGGCCTCCTCGTGGATGATCGTGCTCTGGCTGTTATAAATTTATTATCGCGGCCATCCTACGCCCCAGTTAATCCAGTCATCAATCCGCGTGAATTGTGTTGCACTTCTTTGGGTTTGACTAGTGACTCGTTGCCGGTGCTTTCATCATTCGCAGATGCTTTGATTTGTTTTGGGAGAAAAGTATCGTTGGCCGGTGCACTAGTGCGTTGTGGCTAGTCCTCCTCCTTTCTTCTCAAAATTAGTAAGAGGGCTTTGGGGGACTTTCATGAGAGCATGTATGGTAGGGTTCTCGAGCCCCTCGCCCCACTGTTGGCTCCACTGTTGACTAGCATTATTGTCTTCGCTACAGAGGATAGAAATATAGATGCAAATGACATGTCACTATTAAGACAAGTCTTGGTGGAGTTTCATGAAAAGTCCACAAGTATAGATGTCTGGATGGCCCTACGACCCGACAGCCCATCACAAAGCACGTGTTTTTGTTCCGACACAAGCGTGGCTCGGCTTGACGTCCTCCGGGCCCATGCTGACCCGGGCCGCAAGCTTGCGTCGGGCGTGAGCCCCTAACCCACCTAGGGGGGTGGAAACAACCCAACACAATTTTTAGGCACCGACCTTTTACTTTCACCCACCTAACTTTATCCTCAGAGTTTGAGGCTCAAACTCATCTCCACACCATGACTCCACCTCCCTCAACCTTCAGTTTCTCCGCTCCCGGTGGCTTCCCGCCCTTCCCTCGACTTTTTTAAATAATTATACAGTACAATGCAGACGCTCACAACACCCATGCACACTCACCCCTGTGAGCACACGTACATACCCCTATGAGCACTTCTGAAGGACTGATCGCCCGACAGATATGGAGATTTCCGAAGTCACCATTCCCTTGACTTGATGCGGCGACGGTGGCACCTGCTGCCTTGCCCTGCCCACCCCTCTTGTGCCTGCCCTTGGCACGCTGCCCTACACTACGAGTTCGCGACAAAGTCTTCGTGACTGCTACTTGCGTCGTGATAGAGGGCATCACGATCGCCCACCTACCCTACCCCATGACGACCTCGTCCTCCGCCTCAGCATACCTGGATCCCCTCTAGTTCTCCTCTCCCCAGTCCCCGCCCTAGCTCACCAATTGCCACCTCAGCGGTGTATGGAGCGGCATCGCCACCTCCCCTTTTCCTCCTCGGGCTAAGGCTACCACGAGCCCAACACTCTACTCGTGAGCTAGCATGACCAAGCACGATGATGCATAGTGTTGGGCCAGGCTTGGCCCAAAGTTGGATGGGCCATACCATGCCGGTGCCAAGTTTAAGTCGGGCCACCCAAATGGATATTTGTAGGTTAGCCTCACCAAATTGCTGCTATCTTGTATACCTAATGACCATCCTCAAATCTCCAGAGGACTTGGATGAAGTGGACAAGATCTACAAGCGGTTTTTTAGGCGGACGACAACGTTTTTAGATGGCAAGTGTAAGATCAGTTTGACTAATACAAAACTTCTGAAGGAAAATGGCAGGCTCAAATTTCTCTACTTGGACAAATTTGCTAGGGCTGTGAGCCTACGTTGGCTATGGAACGAGTAGGTTTCTCCTGAAAAGGCTTATATTGGAATCGAGGTACCTTGCAATGACACTAACATGCTTATCTTCATAGCATGCACCTCAGGCAACTTAGGGAATGGAAGGAAGACTACCTTCTTGAACTTGGGATGGATATAAGGAAAACGTCCTAAGGACATTGTCTTGCTACTCTTTGCTAAAGATGGCAATTGGCAAAATGCCCACGGAAATAGGCATCACAAGCCCGCGCTCGCGAGAAAATCTCATTGTCGCGCCCATGCCCACCACCCAGCACGGGCTCCCATGATCATGTCTGCTATTCGCAGGCATGCACATGCGCCTACTAGATCGGGAGAAGCTCATGATGGTGGAGAACGTGTGCTTGACGGACGACAGCTGGGTGGTAGGTGACTTGACGAGGACGCTGACTGAGGGGGATGGGCGAGGAGGGCGCCGACTGGTAGGGAAGGTGTGAATCTAGGGAAGTCATGGCTCCTCGTGTCCAAGGAGATGATGGCTGCAACCTACTCAACTGCTCCAGGCGGTGAGTGATGGTTAGATAGTGGTGGCAGTTGCCGCTGGATGGGGTGCTGGCCGGCAGTGGACTGGCGGATCGTGGGAATGAGCGGCGCTGAGGCCCTAGCAGCCTGGCGGCACTAGGTTGGTGTAAGGGAGATGGGGTAGGGAGTTGGGTGCCTAGGTGTGGCTGGAGGTAGGAGGGGAAATTGAATCAGGTGACTATGTGAGGGTAGAATGAAATCCTAATTCAAGTTTATATATATGGTATTGGAGGTTGGGGCCACATTACATTATATTGGAGTGGGTCCAACAGCTTTACATGTGTGGATACCATTTTTTCTTCTATGTGAGCAATTATTTATAGGTGTGGATACCATTTTTTCTTCTATGTGAGCAATTATTCAGTTGGTTTAGGATCATGCCGATGCCTGTGCCCACAGGCACAAAGTTAGACTAGTATTCGTGCACCTCAGATTTTATATCTGCGAGGACACAAATATTTTCTTATTTGTTTCCATCTTTACTCTTTGCTAAAACAAGAAGGAAGAAACAGTCGGACGTGGAGGCCCTACACAGCAACACATGGATTCCCGACCTTAACCACCGAACTGGTTTCACAACAACGCATCTGGCATAATTCAGCACTCTACAAAATGAAGTCTGATCAATTGAGTTGCAGCCTGCAGCACAATAGGAGCATCAGATCATGTGGAAAATAACGCAAACAACTACACAACAATAATGTTGGCCTACAGAGCCCAATTCATCGGCTACACATATGCTAGCAATCACATCTATTTGGAAAGCATGCCTCCCCCTCCCCTGTGAAATGTAAATTCTTCACGCGGCTTATTCTCTAGAACATGGCTAGCCCGCAGAGGATGGGATCACAACCCCTCTTGCCCTCTTTGCAGGAGGATGATGAAAACAATGCATCACTTCCTCTCATCTTGTCATTATACATGACGACGACGTTTGGTTTGGAGCGAGCTGGCAGACTCGACAACCTAATCTACGGAGGATAGGGAGCTACGGTCAGGTCAGTACACTATTTTGTGCCTCTACTCCCCCTTTCGTCACATAGAAGTGATCTTTGGAATTAGGGATTTTGGTTGAAGCATGATTGGTGTTGCAACTCATATCCCCCTTGATGCAGTGCAACAGGGTGTGTGTGTGCCTCCTCCTCCTCACCTGGCACTTGTCACACCCTCTCCTCCTGTCCTAGCCACCGACGGTGGTGTCCCTCCTCTCCATCTCCTCCTGACCTTCTCTTAGCATAGATCATCCCCCTCTTCCACCTCCCCACCCCCCGACATAGCTCCTTCCTGCTAGTGTTCCCATCTCGCAGTGCAGCTCCTACCTGCAGCTGAAGGACCGATTAGGCGACCAGAGAGGGGGGTAGTGAATGGGAGACGATAAAAATTCTTCTCAAAGAACTCGGCCTATGTCCCAATCGCAACTCCAAAAGTCATACACCAATACCAATCGCCAAGACAACGTAGTTATGGATCAACTACAAATCCTAAAAACGATTCCTTGAAACACCTGCGGAAGCACTAGAGAAGAAACAAAGGAACCGATCAAACTTGGCAAAACTCTACGTACATATCGAACTGTTCGCCTAGCAGTCGCGGACTGTCCACCAGAGAAGGGGCGGACTGTCCGGAAGACAGGGCGCAGACGATCCGCAGGACAAAAGTCGCCTCCAGCCGAAAATCACCGCTTCTGTCTAAACGGTCCGCCGAACAGTCCCCAAGGGGTCGCGGACTGTCTGCAGGCGGTGGACTGTCTGCCAAACACGCGCGGACGGTCCATGGATGAACTGCGTAGAAAACCGAGAACTCGCAAGAACGCCTCCCCAAAGTCGTCCCTGGATCTCCTAAACGGCTAGCTCTTGAGCCAAGATTTGGGGGAGATGATATGCGTCACTTGGTGATGCTATGCCCCAAAACTCTTGGCCTCTAACTCTCTAGAACGTTGGGAATCGCGGATCACACGAACTCAACCAAGGACAAAGAACTCTACCCAAAGACCATCAAATCGAGATGGTTTCCCAACGTTTGAGGGGTCAAGATCATCCATAGAGAGGCACAAGACACTCAACAATGACCCCCTCAAAGAAATCCGAAGAAAAACCCTCTCAAATCCGCGGAATCAACTGAAGAACGAAAACACCAAAGAGGCACCAAAAAGACCGACGGAATCACAACACCGAATCTTTTATACAACCAAGAAAGATTCGTACAAGGTCTAGCTTGCCTCCTCAACATCCATCCCTCTCTCAAGATCTCACCATGAAGCTCTCAAGCTAGTCCTATGGAAATTCTAGGGGAAAATGAAGGGAAAATAGGAAAACCAAATGAGCTAGGGTTTCGAGAGATGGCTGCCATCCTCTCTCTTCTGAGTATATATGGAGACAGCCGAAAGACTAAAATACCCCTAAAGCTTAAACTAGGATACACGTCCACCAAGGGCACTTTGGGAATAAGTCTTTGTTGCACCATCGGACGGATTCCCGACGACCGCCCTTCGCGTAGCCTCGACGCAAGCCTTACGATCCCGACGCGTGTCCTCCGCTTCAAAGCATCTCGGTGCGCCCGTATTCCGTCTCTGCCCGCCGAGCCTCCGATCTTGGTTTTGTGGCAAAACCAAGTAACCCGACCAGTTTTGTGGTGAACCGCCGCAAACCCCGCATGCAGACTTCGGTTGTGAGTCGCTACCCTGCACCGGCTCCGATCGACGACTTCGTCTTGCTTTTCTTGCCACCATGCGGCCCGCACTTGACCCCGCTGGCCACCGGGTCCCTCGACTCAGGCCTACTTGTCTCTCCACTCCTCGGAGGCCTCGCAAGGCTTAGACCTTTCGCGCCCACTCTTCACCTGCACCAACGCAAATCAAGCCGCAACCTGCACCTGCAATACTTAGCCAAGAGTTAGTCCACACCACGTTGTCAATCACTCATCACAGCCAGGAGCGACCATCCACCAGCCCTCGGACGCTCCGGTCCTCAATCTCCCCCTTGATGAGTGCATTGACAACACACACAAGTAACCAATTCAGAGAAAAGAGAAAAAAGAAAAGAAACAAAATAAAAACTCAAACAAGTGATCAAAAGCCAAACAAAAGCCAAGAAAAGATCACTTGAGAGAGAAAAATCTCGGTCCCCTAAGGCAAGGGCAACGGCTCGACACAACTGAGATAAAATACTCCAAGATTGTCGACTCCTCAAGGTGAGGCAAAAGGGCTCGACATCATCGGCAAAAGAACATAACTAAAATCTAGGCGAAAAAGAGCTCCCAAATACATGAATGCAAGCTCCCCCTGAACAAATGCATTTCTCCCCATTTTTCTTCCCTTGATGTAGAACTCCCCCTGGAAACATGAAATGGGTACTTTCCTCTCCCTTGTTGGTAATGCATGAATCAAGTCTACAAATGCAAGCATGTGCTTCTCAAATATACAAAGAGCACTACAACATGCTAAAATTGAGACATAGACAAGCAAGATAGCCACAATTTGAGCACAACCTTCGCCAACAAGATAGAAAGGGACATACAAGTAAGTGACATAGCCATGATCAAAATGAAGCATTTTTCACAAAAATTCCCTCTCATGAGCATAGGACCTAAACATGATCAAACTGAGCACAAATAACATATAACTCACGAACTTCATGCAAGATCACAAATTCTCATCACAAGGTCATCACAAACACCTACAAGTTATCTCATGTCATGTCAAAGCCACCGAGCCATGTGTCCACTTCTAGATATGAGACTTCTCATTGGTGAACATCATGTAACGGTTTAGCACCCAAGATAAGAAATTTAAAGCATTTAAGACATGGAAGCACATTTTTCAAGCATAGGCATCTCACATACCATCTTCATGTTTTACAAGTTAAGCATGATACATGAAGTGCCTTTGCGGCAAAAAGAAGCTTAGGCTTCTCCACAAGGTAGCATGAAGGCTAAACATTCATGATGATAGATGGATCTTTGATCCCAAATGAAAAGAACATGGTTCCAAGCACAAATTAAGCAAGATATAGCCATAAGCACCCAAATTGTACATGAAAGACATTTTACTCACAAGAGAGGATTATATAGCATATTTATAAAAAGAAGTCATCCACAAGCATATATATCCCAAAGCTACCAAGAGCATAGCTATAAATCTCATGAGCATCACAAGTAAAGTCATAACCTCATATCTAGCATATCATGGTGATCAAAGCATATGAGAGAAGCGCATCTCTATGACATATGATACAAATGCAGTCTATGATACAAAGATGCAAACATGGTATGATACATAAATTGCAACATGCATATGTACATCAACCCTCCCAATTGAAGCTCAAAAAGTAAAAACAACTCCAAGCTCTCCTTGCAAACGAGCAAATGTAGTTTGGTCCAAGGGCTTGGTTAGGATATCGGCAAGCTGCTTTTCTGTAGGTACATGGATGAGGTCTTTGTTTCCCTTCTCAACATTGTCTCTCAGGAAGTGGTACCTCACTTCTATGTGTTTTGTTCTGGAGTGAAGCACGAGATTTTTGGCAACACTAATGGCACTCATGCTATCACACATGAGAGGTACCTGGGAACACTCCTCACCAAAGTCACTCAGCGTGTATGTGATCCAAAGCAGCTGTGAGCAACAACTAGCGGCGGCAACATATTCGACTTCTGTGGTAGACTAAGCTACACTAGACTATTTGCGAGAAGACCAAGAAACAAGTGAGGAACCCAAAAACTGGCAAGTCCCCGAAGTCGACTTCCTATCGACTCGACACCCCACAAAGTCGGCATCTGAAAAACCAAGAAGCGAAAGGGAAGAGGACGCCGAGTACCAAAGACCGAGCTCAGGAGTGTGTATCGAAGATACCTGAAGATCCACTTGACAGCCTGCCGATGTGAAGTCCTCGACGACACCTGAAAACGAGCGCACAGACACACAGAAAAATGGATTTCCGTCCTCGTCGCCGTCAAGTACAAGAGGGAGCGATCATGCTCCGGTACTCCTTCTGGTCCACGGGCTCTCCGTCCTCGTCTGCGTCAAGAGCTGTAGTCGTACTCATCAGTGTTGACAAGGGCTTCGAGTCGTCCATCTTAAACTTCTTGAGGATGTCCTTCATGTACTTGGCTTGATGCACAAAGGTTCCCTCCTTCGCCTGCTTGATCTGAAGCCTGAGAAAGAACTGCTACTCTCCCATCATGGACATTTCAAATTCTTTGCTCATATCCTCTGCAAACCTCGCAACCAAAGAGTGAGACGAGCCACCAAAGACAATATCATCCACATACACCTGAACAATTAGGATATCATCACCCTGCCCGAGGAGAAAAAGAGTCTAATCAACCTTGCCCATCTCAAACCCCTTGCTGAACAAGAACCCCCTCAAACGGCCATACCAAGCACGGGGAGCTTGTTTCAGCCCATACAACACCTTTCTCAGCCTATACACCCTGTCGGAAAACTCAGCACTCTCAAAGCCCGGTGGTTGCTTCACATAAACTTCCTCTTCTAAAAACCCTTTCAAGAAGGCACTCTTCACATCCATTTGATACAATTTGAACCCTTTAGCCACAGAAAAGGCTAGAAGGATCCTAATTGCCTCCAAACGAGCTACAAGAGCAAATGTCTCCTCATAATCTATCCCCTCCTTCTGACTATACCCCTAAGGAACCAACCTCGACTTGTTCCTCGCCACCTCACCATTTTCTCCCTCTTTATTTTTCTACACCCATTTTGTCCCAATAGGTTTGCAATTTGGTGGTGGATCCGCTAACTCTCACACTTTGTTTCTCTCAAAATTCTCTAACTCTTCATGCATGGCATTCACCCAATTAGGATTAGATAGAGCGTGTCCAATGTCATTCGGCTCAAAAGTAGCAACAAAGGCTGAATGAGCAAAGTGAGAAGCATTTATGGACCTCGACCGTGTCGTACGATCATTGATGTTGCCGATGATTATTGAGGGTGGATGATCAACTTGAACACGCCTCGGTGCTTCTCGCCTGGAGACAACCTCCCCCTCAGCAGCTGCTTCCACTTGATCTTGTTGAATCGTAGGCGGTGTAGGGGATGGACCACTGCGCCGTAGTCGTCGTAGTGGAAGTAGAGGGTACATGTGTGGCTGGAGCTTCACCATCATCACCATCATCCTCTCCAGCATCCTCCTCCTCGTCCTCAAAGATCTTTTTGCCAACTTCATCATCACCTGCACACTCAAAGACAAACGAATTGCATGGTAGTGTCTCGTCGAAGGTCACCTTGCAAGTCTCCATGACTAGGTTAGTATCAAGGTTGAGCACACGAAATGCTCGAGAATGACTAGCATAACCCAAGAAAATCCCATCGGAAGACCTAACTTATCTAGCCTACCCTTCTTGAGAATAAAGCACCGACAACCAAAAGCCCTGAAATGGCTCACTCTAGGTGCTCCCCCGTGCATGAGCTCATAGCACGTCTTGTTCAAGAAGGCCCTCAGAAAAATCTGGTTCCCAACATGGCAAGCGGTATTCACCGCTTCCGCCCAATATCTTCTCGGGGTCCTATGCTCGTCGTGCATCGTTTGAGCCATCTCACAAAGGGAACGAGTTTTCCTCTCAACTACACCATTCTGACAAGCCACATAGGGAGAAGAAAAATGATGTTGGAGACCCAAATCACGACAAAAGGTTTTGAAACGAGAGTTTTTAAATTCACTGCCATTGTCGCTACGAATAGCTCGAACAACATCTCCATGTCTCTCGTTCTTCAACCTCAAGATCAGATCCCTCACAAAACCAAATGTCTCCCCCATGTCAGCCAAAAAGAAGACCGAAGCATAGCGAGAATAGTCGTCCACAATCACAAGGACATACCATTTCCCACCCGCTGAGCACACACGAGCTGGACCAACCGAGTCCATATGGAACAGCTCGCATGGCCTCTCTATCATAACGGATGTCAAAGGTGGATGAGTGGCGGCGACCATCTTGCCATGCCTACATGGAGCACATACCAAATCCTTTTGGTATTTCAAATTTGGCAATCCTTGGACTAATCCTAGTCCACTCAAGCGTGACAACAAGTCAAAACTCAAGTGACCTAGTCTCCTATGCCATTTCCAAAGCTCTGCCGAAACACCAGCAACCAAGCAACGAGAAGAGCCAACACACTGAGAAAAATCGGCTCTAAAAATCTGACCCTTGGGGACGATCGTGCACACGAGATCGCCTTGAGAATCCAAAACATGAGAACAACCCATTTTGAAGCGGACTTCAAAACCCTCATCAAGAAGTTGGGAGACGAAGAGAAGATTGTAACCCAAAGACTTGACAAGAGAAACACGCCGAAGAGTCACAGACTCACTCACCTTCACCGTGCCCACTGAAAGCACTCTACCTTTCCCATTATCCACAAAAGTGATGTACTCCTTGGTCATCACCGGGGTGAGGCTGGAGAACCACCATCGATCTCTGGTCATGTGTCGAGAGCAACAGGAGTCGATCAACCAAAATCCCTCCATGCCTCCCACCTGCAAAATCAAAAACGAGAGAGAGAGAGAGAGTGAGTGAGCAAAAAACTCAGCACTGGGGTTAGTACAAAACGAATCAAACCAGTGCCTCACCATTTGCTCAAAAGTGGGGTTAGCAAAATCCATCCTATCACTTCTAGGTGGAACACCCACACGTCCTCTTGGAGGACTACGCGCACCACGAAGGGGAGACCATGGCCCGTAGCTCCTCTGGGACCTAAAACTGCGATCGTCCCCCCATACTCGTATTGGCCACGAGCAAAGAAACGTCCAGCAAAGTCACCACGCCCAAACCCAACACGCCTACCACCTTCTCTATGTGGTGGCTCTCCACGAGGCACAAACTCACGCCTCTCTCGAGGATAAATGGTACGCACCATACGCCCGCCTCTCGGCACCAACCGAGGCTCAGGCACACCACGAGAAGGGCGGTACCTGTCCTTGTCGGCCAACTCTCTAGCCAACCTCTCCTCACGCTTCCTCATGAAGCAAAACTCAGCAAGGTGCCCATCCCTCCCACAATGCTCACAATGGAAGGGTTTCGGTTTTGGCTTTGGTTTTGGGTTCTCTTTGGGCTCTGGTTTCTCCTCACTCAATTTCTTCTCACTCGGTTTCTCTCCCTTCTTCCCAAAGAACTCATTCCCCAAGTCATTCTTGAACTTGATGGGTTTCTGGAAGTTGTCGGTTTGTGGAAGAAACACGGGTGGAGCTAGGGTTGTGTATAGTCGGTTCCTAAGATGGTTCGGTTTAGGAACAAAGGCATTTTTGTGGTGGGTTTTTGGTGGTTCTGGGATATCTCTTATCTTCCCCCCATTCTCACCACTTCCCTCACCAACCTTGTTTGCCCCAAGCGCTTCCCCATCCTGGTGCTTGTATGTCTCGATTGTTATCCTCAACTGAGGCTCGTGACCAGACAACCAACCCATCAACTTTCTCAACTCATTATTCTCATCCTGCAAATGATCAACATAGTGTGCAAGCTCCATATTCTTCACACCATTTATTTCACAAGTAGAGCAAATTGTAGAAATAGGAGATTTCGGCTGAGCTTCTAGAGATCTAGCATACACAAGCGAAACATCTAGCTTCTCATGCAAAACAGGACAAGAAGTGCAAGCACCAAGTAAGGAGGGCCTAGATTTCATCTCATCTAGCTCAACCCTAAGCACATCTAGTTCCTCGACCTTGGAGGCATACTTCTCCTTAAGCACAGTCAATTCACCAAGAAAAGTGGAACAATCAATGCATTCAGGTTCATTGATCACAACAAGAGCAGACTTAAGAGAATCTATTTGAGCCCTAACATCATCAAGCAAAGATTCTAGCTCAACCACCTTCTCCTTAGCCTCTCCAAGCAAAGACCTATAGTTCCTCTTCTCCTTGTTGGTCTTTCTAAGCACATCATCACGATTGTCAAGCAAGTCATTCAACATAGCATTCTCCGTTATCAAGAAGGATGGGTCATTGTTTACCTCTTCCTCGGAGTCAAAGCCCGAGTCATCCTTGTTGCTCTTCTTGCTTGCGGAGCTGTGTGCCATGCTGCAAAAGCCTTGGGCGGCGAAGCACAAGCCATTGATGTTCTTGCTCGACCGCTTGCCCTTGTGCCAATTCTCTTCTTCATCACTTGAGCTCGATGAAGAGTAGCAGGAGCTTGAGTCGATGTCGCTCGCACCAGCCACCATCGCTCGCTCCTTCTTCTTGTGACCACCACTCTTTCTCGGCCTCCGCTTGGACTTGTTCTTGCCCTTGTAGTCATCCCTTGAGCGGTGCTTGTGGTCGGTCCTCGGACGGTGCTTGTGCTCGGGCTTGACCTCCATGGCTTCTGGGCACTCGGCGATGAAGTGCCCGTGCTTCCCACATCGGTAGCACATGCCCGAGCTCCTCCGAGCGTTCTTTTGGTTCGTGTACATGCGCTCGAACCGCCTGCTCAACAACGCGAGATCCTCCTCGCCAACACGTCGAACTCCTCATCTGGCATGGACACAAGGCAAGACAAAGAAAAATGTCATGAAGACATGTTAGCATTAGTCCTTGAACCAGATACAAGAGCCAAACTATGGGGATCAGTCGGGTTCTCGATCTTTGCAGGCACCCCATGGTCCACCTCGGATGACTTGAGCTTGGAAAACAGCTCGTCCACCATGAGGGTCTCATACTTCTCCTACTCTAGGATGGCCTCGACCTTCCTACTCCACATGGTACGATCCAGAGAATGCAAGAGTTTGACAGCCCTGTCATGGTCATCATACGGGAGCACGACCATATTAGCCCTCATGTTGTTCACGATCACCGTGAAACGCTGGAACATGGCATCTATGGACTCACTGGGGAGATGAGTGAAGTTCTCGTACTCTCTCTGGTAGGTCGCAAAGAGCCAAGCCTGAACCAGAGTGTTCTCGGCATGAGCATTCTTCAACTGCTCCCAAATCCTACACGCCAAATCCTCTGTCCGAACCCGTTCGAATTCGGATTCACACAAAGAACGGTACAGGTAGTCTACCGCCTTGTTGTTGGCGTCGAACATGTCCCTCGATCCTGGAGCAAGGAGGTTCAGCGGATGAACATAAGTTGTGTTCACCGTGACATCCCACTGGATTTGACCCTTGCTGTAGAGGAAAGTAGCCATCCGCCTTTGCCACATATGGTAGTTCTTACCATCAAAGTGTGGAGGACCCGAACCCCGTTCTTGGTACGCCATCTTTGGATCTTAGACTGATTAGAATCACGAAAATCTGTAACCGGCTCTGATACCAATTGAAGGACCGATTAGGTGACCGGGAGGGGGGGGAGTGAATGGGAGCTGATAAAAATTCTCCTCAAAGAACTCGGCCTATGTCCCAATCGCAACTCCAAAAGTTACACACCAACACCAATGGCCAAGACAACATAGTTATGGATCAACTACAAATCCTAGGAACGATTCCTTGAAACACTTGCGGAAGCACTAGAGAAGAAACAAAGGAACCGATCAAACTTGGCAAAACTCTGCGTACAGATCGAACTGTCCGCCTAGCAGTCGTGGACTGTCCGCCAGAGAAGGGGCGGACTGTCCGGAAGACAGGGCACAGACGGTCTGCAGTACAAAAGTTGCCTCCAGCCGAAAAACACCACATCTGTCTAAAAGGTCCGCCGAACGGTCCGCCAGGGGGTCGCGGACTGTCTGCGGGCCGCGGACTATCCGCAAAACACGCGCAAACGGTCCATGGATGAACTGCGTAGAAAATCGAGAACTCGCAAGAACACCTCCCCAAAGTCATTCCCGGATCTCCCAAACGACTGAAGCTCTTGAGCCAAGATTTGGGGGAAATGATATGTGTCACTTAGTGATGCTATGCCCCAAAATTCTTGGCCTCTAACTCCCTAGAACGTTAGGAATCGTGGATCACACGAACTCAACCAAGGACAAAGAACTCTACCCAAAGACCATCAAATCGAGATGGTTTCCCTGTGTTTGAGGGGTCAAGATCATCCACAAAGAGGCACAAGACAATCAACCATGATCCCCTCAAAGAAATCCGAAGAAAAACCCTCTCAAATCCGCGGAATCAACTGAAGAACGAAAACACCAAAGAGGCACCAAAAAGACCCACGGAAATCACAACTCCGAATCTTCTATACAACCAAGAAAGATTCGTACAAGGTCTAGCTTGCCTCCTCAACATCCATCCCTCTCTCAAGATCTCACAATGAAGCTCTCAAGCTAGTCCTAGGGAAATTCTAGGGGAAAACGAAGGGAAAATAGGAAAACCAAATGAGCTAGGGTTTCGAGAGATGGCTGCCATCCTCTCTCCTCTGAGTATATATGCAGACAGCCGAAAGACTAAAATACCCCTAAAGCCTAAACTAGGATACACGCCCACCAAGGGCACTTTGGGAATAAGTCTTTGTTGCACCATCGGACGGATGCCCGGCGACCGCCCTTCGCGTAGCCTCGACGCAAGCCTTGCGATCCCGACGCGTGTCCTCCGCTTTGAAGCTTCTCGATGCACCTGTATTCCGTATTCGCCCGTCGAGCCTCCGGTCTTGGTTTTGTGGCTCAACCAAGTAACCCGACTAGTTTTGTGGTGAACCGCCGCAAACCCCGCGTGCAGACTTCGGTTGTGAGCCGCTACCCTGCACTGGCTCCGATCGACGACTTCGTCTTGCTTTTCTTGCCACCATGCGGCCCGCACTTGACCCCGCTGGCCACCGGGTCCCTCAAGTCAGGCCTATTTGTCTCTCCACTCCTCGGAGGCCCCGCAAGGCATAGACTGGCTCGAGAGCGACTGAAGCGCGAAAGCTTAAGTAAAGAGATCAGCTGGATCGGCTGATTGTGACGTCAACACTCGAACGAGTCAGATCGGCTGTGATAGTGATAGTCGATAAGATCTAGATCGAGCTGGATAGATTGATGATAAAAGCTAAAAACTACAAGAATTGGTACGAAAACTTGTAGATCTAGCTAATATCGGTAAAGAGTGAACAAAGAACTAGACGAAACCTCAGCGATGCGCCCAGAGGTTAAAGCCTAGGGTTATTCGGTAAACGGTACTCACAAGCTTGCCGGAGATCAATCGATGCAGCCTGACGAACTTGAAGGACGACGTTGGAGAAAAGGAAAAAATGCACTGGCGAAGTCGACGAAAAGTAGATGTTGTAAATTGTAAAGGATTTGCCCGGAGGCGGTTTGTTTGATATTGTTATGTACAATTTTCTCCGACCACGCAGGGTCGCTATTTATGTCCTGAGGACAACTGTGACACCCCAGGTTTTTAATTAGCGTCATTAATGATAATGACCGAATCAGCTAAGTCAAACCTGTTGACATTGGTCAAACCATGGTCAACCTGGGTCATCACCTCGAAAACCTCGCTAACAATCCCTAATGACCCTCTTGATCAAGTCAAACTTTGGTCAAACACACGGTCAAACCCCACTTAAACCCTGATGTCCTTCAACTCCCTCCGGAACTTTTGCCGCGTTCTCCAAATTTCACCTAAACACTCCAAAATCTCCCAATATAAAAAGTTGTCCAGTTTTTCGAGGGACACAACTTTCATGTTGGATGGCATTTCAAATTTTGGGTGGAAAATGGTGGAAAACTTGGTCAACTGCCAGTAGCTCCTGTTCATCGGAATAGAGTGGCATTCAAAGTTTGGCAGCAGTTTGTGCAAAAAAACCGTTGAGAAAAACACAGGTCAGCCTTTACGAAAAATACTCTCCTATAAGTGCTCTACAACTTTCATATTCAAAGATCGGTGGGGTTCTATTCAAACTTTTGGAGAAATTCGCTTTCAAATAGGGCTAAATGAAATAGGTTTGACGCCGTGCCGCACCGTCGCGCCGTCCCGGAGCGCCGGCGCGCCCGAGCGCGTGCGCCGTGCCGCGTGGCGCCCCGCCACCCTCGGCGTCCGGGTCCACGCCTTCCCAAGGCCACACGCGCACCGAGGCGTATTGAAGTCCGCCCACGCCACGCGCCGCGGCGTCGCCGTTCGCGCCGGACCGGCCGGCCGTGCACCCCGCCCGCCCGTCGGTCCGTCCGCGCCCTCCTCCTGTGCACGCGCGCCTACCAAGGCCGCCTCCGTACCGCGGCGAGATTCCCCGATCCCTTCGCTGCGAAGCAAAGGGAGTCGCCTATAAAAACCGCATGCGCCCTTCTCGCGCGTGCGAGCACCGAGCCCCGCCGGCCACCATTGCCGCTCGCCATTGGGGGCCGAACAGCAAGCTCCCCATCCGGACCCTACTATCGGTGTTTTAGACCCAAGCAAACCTACCAAGGGGGTACCCGAGGTAGTAGATTGTGCGGTGAGGATCGTGATCGGGAGACCAAGAACTCGAAGGTATGCACAAGGACATGGGACACAAGATTTATACGGGTTCGGGTCGCCAAGGTGGCGAACCCTACGTCTGTTTGGGGGATCAAGTATGGCGCCCGCGCTTGGTGTTGGGTTGAGATCGGGTCGGGTTCCGGCTAGGTACCCGACCCTCCTTTATATAGTCCGGGGGCGGGTTCCTAGTCGGTTACAAGGCGGGAGTCCTAGTAGGATTACACGGAACGAGTCCTTGTAGGATTACGGGGGTGTTCTAGTAGGAGTCCGTCTTCTTCCTTTCTTGCATGAGTACTCGGGGTCTATGCCCGACAAGCCCCCGAGCACGTTGGAGTCGAGAGTAGTAGTTCGAGTAGTCTTGAAGCCTCTTTGAGTAGTTCTTGAGCGTCCTCGAGTACGCTTGGAGAAGTCTTCAATAGTACTTGATCCGCCACGAGGGCCGGAAGGTGGTCCGGCTCATCGGTCTTGAAGTAGAGATTATATGGAAGTGCGATTGCAAAATCGCACTCCATATGGAGTAGCCCCCGAGCCTTAGGTTGAGTTGCGGACTCTAGGCGAGGGTCAATCTTGATTCCGAATCTTCCGTCTTGAAAAATTTGAATGATGGGTGTAGCATAGCAGCCCCAGGAGCCTTGAAATGATTAGGTAATCAATCCAAGTGTGTTCGGTATCCACGAAAGCCATCATCCGAGTAGTCTTGCGGCGTGTAGCACTCAAGGTAAGAGAGCCATATGAGCCACGTCGAGTAGTTGTTGGTACAGAGCCCCCCGAGCTTGAGAGCGAGCAAAGCCCGCTCGAAGTTATCCTCGAGTAGTAATTTGAGTGCGGCCCCGAGCCGGAGAGATTCTCGAATAGTAATTTGGCATCGAGCCGTGGAGCATGAGAAGTAGTCGTGCCGTCGAGCGGACTTTAGATGCGACCGAAGTCGACTTTAGATGCGGCGCAGAGCGGACTTTAGAATGCGACTTGAAAACCGAAGTCGACTTTGTGCCGCGCGGAGTGGACTTTGAGATGCGACTTGAAAACCGAAGTCGACTTTAGTTGCCGCGCGAAGCGGACTTTGATATGCGACTTGAAAACCGAAGTCGACTTTAGTTGCCGCATAGAGCGGACTTAAGATGCGAAAAATGAAAAGTACTTTCCGGAAAGCCAAAGCGAAAAATCGGAGAAAATGAGTAGTTTTGCCGCGGAGCGGGCTTAAGATTGCGACCAAAGTCGGCTTGTGCCACCGAGTGGGCTTGGATGCGACCGTTAGCGTCGGCTTGTGCCACCGGAGTGGGCTTGGATGCGACCGTTAGCGTCGACTTGTGCCGCCGGAGTGGGCTTGAGTACCCGAGCCATGTATTTTAGACCCAAGGTACGATTGCCGCCAGAGCGGGCTTGAAGATGCGACCGAAGTCGACTTGTGTACCTGGGCCATGGATTTCAGACCCAAGGTACGGAGCGCGAGTACTTAGGGTACTTGGACCCATGGTACAGAGTGTGAAGACCACGTGCAGCTAGGTTCCATCGTCATCGGGACCCGAGGGCCAATTACAGCTTGGTTCCATCGAAGCTTACACACGTAGTATGCCACCGAAGCAGGCGAAGATGCGACCAACGTCGACTTTAAGTAGCCGCATGGAGCGGACTTTAGAATGCGACTTTAGAAGTCGACTTTAGATTGCCGCGCGTGGCGGACTTTAGAAGCTGCCTCCTAGGGATAGCCCCCGAGTTGATGAAGTAGACTCGTGGTGACTTGATTGATATACCCCAAGAGTAGTCAGCAGAGTGTAGCTCCCGTGAAAACCCGCCGAGAAGCGTATACAAATGAGTAGTCGGCAAGTAGTCCTACATAATGAGGAGAACAAGCCAAGAAAAGAGAACAATAATCATTTAAATAAATGACTTAGTTGTTGCCGCCAGTGCGGACTTGTAGATGAATCCGTGGCGGTCGGCGATGGAGCCGCGACGGTTGTTGCTGAAGTTGACTAGTCAGCGTTGATTCCGACCAGTTGTTGGGGGCGTGATCGTTGTTCTTGACTAATTTGGAAAATTAGTCGAGATGAATGGTCGACGCGATGCGACCCGAAGACGACGTCGTGGCGGCACGCGGCGTACTCGAAGTAGAGCCAATGTTGCCACAAGGCAAGTGGTCGCGCCCCACGGCGTGGGCGAAGTAGAGCCGGTGTGGCCGCAAGACGAAGTCGCCGTGCACGGAGTAGTTGACGACGAGACCGCGTGACGCGGAGTAGTCGACGACGAGCGGCGCGACTAGCCACGTGACGAGTCGCGCGACGTGACGAGGCACCCGGACACGCGGTGGAGTAGTCGACGACGAGCCCGGGCGAGGCGGAGTAGTTGACGACGAGAGGCGCGACGTGCCACGTGACGAGCCGCGCGACGTGCCGAGGCACCCGGGACGCGCGGTGGAGTAGTCGACGACGAGCCCGGGCGAGGCGGAGTAGTCGACGACGAGCCGCGCGACTCGCCGAGGCACCCGGACGCGCGGCGAAGGCGAAGTAGTCGACGACGAGCGGCGCGACGAGCCGCGTGACGAGCCGAGCGACGTGCCGAGGCACCCGGACGCGCGGCGCGGCGAAGTAGTCGACGACGAGCTCGCGCGAGGCGGAGAAGTCGACGACGAGCGGCGCGACAAGCTGTGTGGCGAGCCGCACGACGTTCCGAGGCACCTGGACGTGCAGCGTAGTCAAAGTAGTCGACGACGAGCGCGCGCGCGAGGCGGAGAAGTCGAGCGGCGCGACGAGCCGCGTGACGAGCCGCGCGACGTGCCGAGGCACCCGAACGCGCAGCGTAGGTGAAGTAGTCGACGACGAGCCCGCGCGAGGCGGAGAAGTCGAGCGGCGCGACAAGCCACGCGACGAGTCGCGCGACGTGCCGAGGCACCGGGACGCGCGGCGTAGGCGAAGTAGTCAACGACGAGCTCGCGCGAGGTGGAGAAGTCGACGACGAGCGCGCGCGACAAGCCGCGTGACGAGCCGCGCGACGTGCCGAGGCACCCGGACGCGTGGCGTAGGCGAAGTAGTCGACGGCGAGCTCGCGCGAGGCGGAGTAGTCGACGACGAGCGGCACGACGAGCCGCGTGACGAGCCGCGTGACGTGCCGAGGCACCCCGGCGCGTGACGTAGGCGAAGTAGTCGAAGACGAGCTCGCGCTAGGCGGAGAAGTCGACGACGAGCGCCGCGACAAGCCGCGTGACGAGCCGCGCGACACGCCGAGGCACCCGACGCGCGGTGGAGTAGTCGACGACTAGCCTCGGGCGAGGCGGAGTAGTCGACGACGAGCCGCGCGACGCGACGAGGCACCCGGACGCGCGGCGAAGGCGAAGTAGTCGACGACGAGCGGCGCGACGAGCCGCGTGACGAGCCGAGCGACGTGCCGAGGCACCCGGACGCGCCGTGGAGTAGTCGACGACGAGCTCGCGCGAGGCGGAGTAGTCGACGACGAGCGGCGCAACGAGCCGCGTGACGAGCCGCGCGACGTGCCGAGGCACCCGACGCGCAGCGCAGCGGCGTAGTCGACGACGAGCGCGCGCGAGGCGGAGAAGTCGACGACGAGCGGCGCGACAAGCCGCGTGACGAGCCGCGCGACGTGCCGAGGCACCCGGACGCACCCGGCGTAGGCGGGGAGTAGCCGACGACGAGCGGCGCGACGAGCCGCGTGACGAGCCGCGCGACGTGCCGAGGCACCCGGACGCGCGGTGTAGGCGAAGTAGTCGACGACGAGCTCGCGCGAGGCGGAGAAGTCGACGACGAGCGGCGCGACAAGCCGCGTGACGAGCGCGCGCGACGCGCCGAGGCACCCGGGACGCGCGGTGGATTAGTCGACGACGAGCCCGGGCGAGGCGGAGTAGTCGACGACGAGCCGCGCGACGCGCCGAGGCACCCGGACGCGCGGCGAAGGCGAAGTAGTCGACGACGAGCGCGCGCGACGAGCCGCGTGATGAGCCACGCGACGTGCCGAGGCACCCCGGACGCGCGGCGTAGGCGAAGTAGTCGACAACGAGCTCGCGCGAGGCGGAGAAGTCGACGACGAGCGGCGGGACAAGCCGCGTGACGAGCCGCGCGACGTGCCGAGGCACCCGACGCGCGCGTGGAGTAGTCGACGACGAGCCTATGCGATGCGGAGTAGTCGATGACGAGCGGCGCAACGAACCGCGTGACGAGCCGCGCGACGTGCCGAGGCACCCGTACGCGCGGCGTAGGCGAAGTAGTCGACAACGAGCCCGCGGGAGGCGGAGAAGTCCACAACGAGCGGCGCGATAAGCCGCGTGACGAGCCGCGCGACGTGCCGAGGCACCCGGACGCGCGGCGTAGGCGAAGTAGTCGACGACGAGCCCGCGCGAGGCGGAGAAGTCGACGACGAGCGGCGCGACAAGCCGCGTGACGAGCGCGCGCGACGTGCCGAGGCAACGCGGTCGCGCGACGTAGGCGAAGTTGTCGACGACAAGCTCGCGCGAGGCGGAGAAGTCGAGCGGCGCGACAAGCCGCGTGACGAGTCGCGCGACGTGCCGAGGCACCGGGACGCGCGGCGTCGGCGAAATAGTCGACGACGAGCCTCGCGCGAGGTGGAGAAGTCGACGACGAGCGGCGCGACAAGCCGCGTGACGAGCCGCGCGACGTGCCGAGGAACCCGGACGGGCGGTGTAGGTGAAGTAGTCGACGACGAGCGCGCGCGAGGCGGAGTAGTCGACGATGAGCGGCACGACGAGCCGCGTGACGAGCCGCGCGACGTGCCGAGGCACCCCGGACGCGCGGCGTAGGCGAAGTGGTCGACGACGAGCCCGCGCGAGGCGGAGAAGTCGACGTCGAGCGGTGCGACAAGCCGCGTGACGAGCCGCGCGACGCGCCGAGGCACCGGACGCGCGGTGGAGTAGTCGACGACGAGCCCGGGCGAGGCGAGTAGTCGACGACGAGCCGCGCGACGCGCCGAGGCACCCGGGACGCGCGCGCGAAGGCGAAGTAGTCGACGACGAGCGGCGTGACGAGCCGCGCGACATGCCGAGGCACCCGGACGCGCGGTGGAGTAGTCGACGACGAGCCTGGGCGAGGTGGAGTAGTCGACGACGAGCGGCGCGACGAGCCGCGTGACGAGCCGCGCGACGTGCCGAGGCACCCCGGACGCGCGGCGTAGGCGAAGTAGTCGACGACGAGCCCGCGCTAGGCGGAGAAGTCGATGACGAGCGGCGCGACAAGCCGCGTGACGAGCCGCGCGACGCGCCGAGGCACCCGGACGCGCGGTGGAGTAGTCGACGACGAGCCGCGCGACGCGCCGAGGCACCCCGGACGCGCGGCGAAGGTGAAGTAGTCGACGATGAGCGGTGCGACGAGCCGCGTGACGTGCAGAGGCACCCAGACGCGCGGTGGAGTAGTCGACGACGAGCCTGGGCGAGGCGGAGTAGTCGACGACGAGCGGCTTGACGAGCCGCGTGATGAGCCGCGCGACGTGCCGAGGCACCCGGACGCGCGGCGTAGGCGAAGTAGTCAACGACGAGCCCGCGCGAGGCGGAGAAGTCGACGACGAGCGGCGCGACAAGCCGCGTGACGAGCCGCGCGACGTGCCGAGGCACCCGGACGCGCGGCGTAGGCGAAGTAGTCGATGACGAGCCCGCGTGACGAGCCGCGTGATGAGCCGCGCGACGTGCCGAGGCACCCCGGGACGCGCGGCGTAGGCGAAGTAGTCGACGACGAGCCCGCGCGAGGCGCAGAAGTCGACGACGAGCGGCGCGACGAGCCGCGTGATGAGCCGCGAGACGTGCCGAGGCACCCGGACGCGCGGCGTAGGCGAAGTAGTCGACGTCGAGCTCGCGCGAGGCGGAGTAGTCGACGACAAGCGGCGCGACGAGCCACGTGACGTGCTGAAGCAACCAGAAGTACGGCGTAAGAAAATTGATTCCGCTTTAACAAGAGCAAGGCGACTTGCTTCAATGGATCTCGGCGAGTCGACGAGTAGATTGATCTTGTTGACGAGGGTCCTTCGAATTCGCCCGGTGGTGATGATCACCCCTATTCGGCGCGCCGGTGTCGGTGTTTTAGACCGGCAAACCTACCAAGGGGGTACCCGAGGTAGTAGATTGTGCGGTGAGGATCGTGATCGGGAGACCGAGAACTCGAAGGTATGCGCAAGGACACGGGAAACAAGATTTATACGAGTTCGGGTCGCCAAGGTGGCGAACCCTACGTCCCTGTTTGGGGGGATCAAGTATGGCGCCCGCGCTTGGTGTTGGGTTGAGATCGGGTCGGGTGCCGGCTAGGTACCGGCCCTCCTTTATATAGTCCAGGGGGCGGGTTCCTAGTCGGTTACAAGGCAGAGTCCTAGTAGGATTACACGGAAGGAGTCCGTCTTCTTCCTTCCTTGCATGAGTACCGGGGTCTATGCCCGACACCTACCCCCCACCACCCAAGCACCGAAACATCTTCCCTAGGCCCCATAGGACCTCCTTGTGTCGCGTGTTGCTCGTGTCGCACCGTCGTCTCACCGGAGCACGAGCTCCGGCGGCCATCGCCGCCGTGCGCCGCCGAGTCCCCTCGCCGGCCGCCTCCCCGACCCGTCCAAGACACGAAATCAAGCCCCGGGAGGTCAAGGACCAATTTCCCGTCCTTGCCCGGCCGGGAGCACTGGCGAGCTCGCCGGAATTGCGCCGGCCGCGCCGCCCCCTTTTGGCCAAGGACCCGATTGCAAGGTCTGAAACCTTTCTAGGGTCTTGAGTATGAACCGATGACATATCTGTAAGGAATCAAAAGTTTCCAGGGACCTCAGTAAAATCAGTTTCTTAAATAGTACATGTGTTTTGCTGAAACTTAGAAAATCCATAGAAAATCATAGAAAAATCATAAAAATGCAAACTCAATTGTGTTGGATTTTTGGTGAGAACAATACAACTTATTTAAATCTTGTCCATGGTTTTTCTGATAGTTTTTGCATGAAAAATAGAGTTATGAAAAACCTAAATCTGTTGTATCTCAAAATCTACATGTGCTCTGTAGCTGATTTTTGCATATGTTGTGTGTTATGTTATTGCTAGCTCTTGTACCAAAAATTGCACAAATTTATGTTGTAAATCGTTTTATATGAATTGTTTTCTTTTTATGCAGAATCTGTCCAATTTTTTTAGCTAAAAATATTTAGACTTTTGTGCTCAACTTCTGCATGTTATCTTGCTATGCCAAAATGAACCTATGGTGAGTTAATCACAATTTTATAATTGTGAGAAATATTTATTCTTGAAATATGCTTGTTTTTCTTTTTAATTGCATAGCTCAAGATCTATAATAGTTCTAGGTGTATTTGTTGCATTCCTAGCTTAGTTTTAGACCATAGATCTTGTGTGAGAGAGTTGGAATCATTTTGATGTGTATTTAGTTTTTATGCATTCCTCTTGTTTAGGTAACTAGCCTTTGTTATTTTCGGTTTAATTAATTTCGTAGCTCCTCTAAGTGTGCACATGTGTTTAGTGGCTTGGTATAGATGTTTAGTGCTTAATAAACCCTTCCACTGAATTTTAATAATTATTTCATGAATAAAAGCAGTGGAGGTAATTTAAAGCTTAATAGTCAATTACATGGGAAAATCACCAACCCCACTCCTAGTAAATCTATATGGGTGATGTAAATCATTTCAGAAGGATAATGAACAACCCACTTTTGCTTGTGAAATTTAAATTAAATTATTTACATAAATATGTAAACAATCACTATCAAAAAGAGTAATTAATAATGAACCGCACATTGTTGCTTTTTGGAAGAGTATGCTGAATGTATTTCTTATCTAGGTGAATGTGGTTAACCATGCACCCCATGGTCGTCATTTGTTGATTGTAATTAATTAAATTAAAAATCGTCAAATAAATCTTGCATTTGCATCTTCGTGTAGATCTTCCTGACAGTAGATATACGCTCGTGCCGGAAGGAGGAGACGGAGGTGCTGGCGAAGAGCTGCAGTACGTGGACGTAGCTCAAGACCTGGACCAAATTCAGAAGGGCCCAAGGCCAACTTTGCCAGCAAAGGCAAGCCCCAGATCATTAACCCTGTCTTTTAAAATTATGCAATTGATCCTTGTTATGAGTGTGCATTTACGTTTCATGAGTTGAATTGAAACCCTAGTTGCATGATCCCTAGGTACCTATGCTCTATCACTAGTATGCTAGGTCGATAGCTGCTATGCTATAGGACCGATACAAGTCGAGTGATGTTCGTCACTCGCGAGAATAGGCTCTTATGTTGGAATCATAAGATCTTTATAAATGGATTGCTCATGTGGTAAGACCATGGGATTTCGGCTCCGGTCCAGTGGCTTTCGTGGGCTAAGCTTTTGAACGTACTAAGCACTTGTCGGGAATGGGACCGGTAAGCCTAGTACCTTAATGAGGCGGTGCGGGAACTTACCCTTACCAATCTTGAGTATTCACCTACCCGACTAGCTACCGGGGAAGGGGGGTGCATGTGTGAGACTGGGTGCCTCGCGGGGTATGCCAGCTAACCATGTACCCATGATTGTAAGCTTTGACCTCAACCCGAGAACTTTTGGGAACTGCCTGGATGGTTGTCCTCACGGGGGCACCCTACCGTGTGTTTAGGTTTACCTTGCAAGGTTTAAATCAATCGATTGTCAGCCTTTCACCATTATCTGAGACTGCTTAATCAACAGACCACGATATCCCGTAATAATGGAACTTGGTGAATATTACTGCTTGAATTAATTGTTTGTACAATTCTTGTTTGAATTAGTTGGAACACTTAGAAATGGTAATCAACTAGAACTTGTGCTAACAATATGAAAGTAAGGACATACTCTTTGATGCTTTCCAGCAAAAGAACTCCACCGGCCATAAAGCCTTTCATGTCTAGAGTTGGTGATGTAGTTATCACCCGAAAATTAAGTCTTGCTGAGATTAGTATACTCAGCCTTGCTTTAAAACTGTTGTTGCAGGTGTTGAGTGACCAGGTGGATGACGTTAAGTGATGGCATCACGGACGACCTCCTGTGGTGTTTACCATTGCGCTAGTTTATTTTATTTCCGTTGTTTTCGGACTCAGAACCTTTACTTATTGTCATGAACAATGGTTTGTAATAATTTAACCCTCAGGGGTAATTTGGACTTAAATTGGTCTTGTACTCTGGACTCGCCTTCGCGTGAGTTGTAATGCATATGTTCAATCCTCTGTATGAATCCCAAGTGATTTACCGGGCGTCAACCCGACAACTAACAACATGATGGTACTTTACTATTGCTAATGACCAAAGTGGATTGGTTTTAGGTGATAGTATGGTATTTTCCTCTGGGCGGGTTGTCACAACAACCCGACTCTTAGTCGATTGCGGCACTGTTTACTCGCGTCTAAAGAAAATAAAAACTACTAAGAATAGAAAAAGACTCATGCAAGAGTCAAACTCTCCTAAAACTGACTCTGACCCGTTGCCAATCGTGGATTGACCTGCCTGTGTCGTGCCTTGCCTTTGGCGTATCTTCTTGATTTCCGCCTTCTTCCTTCTCATCAACCGATTCCCTGGTGGACCATCGTCCGACTGGTTGACTCGCCAGCCCATCGATAGATAGAGTTAGACTCGTCTGACCATCGGCGAATCCTGTTGACCATTCTTCTTTCTATTCAATCAGCCGATTGCACTGTTTTCTTATCGGCTACTTCTTCTTATCCCTTCTGATATGTTTTTCCAAAAAACGGTGTCAACATAGGGTTATACCATGGTTAATGCACATTGTTTTGTTAGATATTGCGTCGAATATTTCTGTAGTTCGGTTTCGATAGGTCTTAGAGTCATTTTTTATTAACTATGAGTTGTATTTAGCAATATAGGGTAGAGTCTGTGTCGTACTCTGTAACCCGAGCCTCCTCATAAATATAAGAGGGGGGCTGACGTTGTAACAATGACAACATAGAGATAGTCTTGTAGGGGGGAAGATGACATGATGCCGAGATCCTAAAGCGTTCGATGTTGCGGTATTGGGAGGAACGCCTGTAGTCATGCTCGGGGATGTAGGCTTCGGCTTAACCTCAACAAGATCGTGTTTCCGTTGTTGCATGAGATCACGCAAATTCGTCTAGGTAGATTCAATCGGCACAGAAGACTAATTTCCTAACAATTGGTATCAAGAGCTATGATCATCTTAGAACTCCTTCACAAAAAAACAATATGGGTTTTTGAGGTCAAGGTCCATTCAGGATTGCCTTGCTTGTTGCTTTGAATACATTTATCAGTGCCACCAGTCCAACAAAGAAATAGTAATTCTCAAGTTTGATTTTGCAAAAAAATTTGATACAAACGGAACACTTCAACCATGCTAGAAGTGACGAAACAAATGGGCTTCCAAGATTTTTTTGAACAGAAATGGGCTTCCAAGATTAATGGCTAACATATGGATTAAACTCCTTTTTTCCCTCAGGATATATAGTCTTCATTTATTCTCAATGGTGTTCCTGGAAATCAATTCAAATGCAAGAGAGGCTGCTGAATTCTTACAAGCAGTGATAAATAAGGTGTTCCATGATGGTAATAAAAGAGCCTCTCCCAAAGGGTCACACTGACTTTTCGGTTGTGCAATATGCAAATACGCAGATGATACAATAATCTTGATAATGCAAGCAGACCAGTCTCAAACTTTGCCATCTGAAATACATTCTCCATGTCTTTTCTGAATCAACAGGCCTCAAGGTTAACTATGGGTAGTCCTCCATGATACCTATTAACGTTGCAGATGATAATCTTACTATCTTGGCAGAGGCATTTGGATGTCACAAAGGCTACATGCCATTCACATATCTTTGCATTGGATTGCCGGCCCATGAGCACAACGACAAAGCCTCGCATTGATGATCTTTCACCGATCAGGGGTATGATTATTGTGTGTTCGTAGGAGCAATTGTGGATACGTGTACGTGAGCATTTGCGTCTGTATGATTCGACAAAAAGGAGTGTCTAAAGTGTGATCTCCACCTCGCGTTGCGCAGAGGCAACAAGGACGTACGCGGAATGGCTGTAAATAAGCTAGGTAGCCTTTTTCTTCTTCTTTTATTTTTTGAAAGAGACACTGACTAGCCAGATGCAGAAAAAAGGCACTTCGAGAGTCAGAAAATATAAAACAATGATGGTATTGACGCTTGCGCATGATCTATGTTGGAGGTAATTAACACATGCGTGCACTGAAACCATATCACCTGGAGGTACGGTGAATGTTTCTCAGCCTGACAACAAAATTCTCCGCACCGTAGTTCGCCGGTGGGGAGGCTGCGATAAAGACGTTTCCTTTGTAGCTACGACCTTAATTTCTGCATCACCGAATGAAAGCAGACATGAATACGTGATGCTGATGCGCCTGGAGGCTGGAGCTTCGACGCTTGGAGACCTGGAGAATATATGACGGTCGATGTAGGCACCATGATGAGAGACATGTATTCCTGGACAGCGGTGGATGCATGCAGGACACGCAGAGGCGGGTCTAGATCGAACTGCACGCTGTGGCCTGTAAGATGGATCAATTGAATGTGTCTTTATCCTGGGAAGGCACATATAAGCTCCATCCGCAATAGGAGAGAAAAGTCATATGCAGCGAATTAAGAAACCTTAGCATATATAGATTCCACACCAAGAGCTTGTGTGCTACGTTATTAGCTGCACACATGCATGTAATTTTGGAGTACTGAAAACATAGAGAAGTCAAATAAACTGTGTGTTCATGAGCATATATATGAAAAAATGAGCTGGGGCCGGGTCCCCGCCGGGGAACACACACAACAGTAACCGTGCGTTAGCTTTTTCGCTGCATATATATCGTCTGTCTCCGTCCATGCAGATATGCCCGGGGCCGCTCCATTTGTGGTCTTTGGATTCCGAAGCCAAACGTACGCAACTTCTGCTGGTTGTCTTCAGGGAATCCCATTTCCGTCACCCGGCCCAACAGCACGCAGGTTAGTTATAGGTAGCTTCCAGGTAGCTTCGTTCCAGCCTTCCGTTCTTGTCGAGGTGCAAGTGCAATCAATCCGGCTACCGGGTCAAAAGCTGATGTTGACTAGCCCGGCCGCCGTGCTGACATCATCTCTTATGTGGCCACTTGAGTGTGAGTCAACGTCCGACCCCAGCAAAAAGACCTTCCACATGCGTATATAGATGCTATATATAAATTATGTTATATATGTACTACTCGTAGTATAGTTTACATGAGATGAGATGAGCTTCCTAATCCAGTAGAGCGCGCGTGAGCGTCCACCTAGCTATCGGCGATGGCAAACCCTAGCCACGATCAGGAAGGATCCCCGGCGCCGGCGCCGGCGCCGAGGAGGAGCAGGACGAGGCGAGACCCCAGCAGGGACGAGGTCTACACAGTGCCGCCCCAGGACTTCGCGTGCACAGTGCAGAGGCTCACCGGCGCAGCCGCCTCCTCCGCCCAGGCTTCGACACCGAGCAGCAGCAGGTCGTCATCACTAGGCCGTGCAGCCGAAGCTCCTCCGCGGCCACCGCCAGCTCCGGCACTGCTCGTGTCGACGCCGAGACGATCCATGCAGGAAGCATACATGGCGTGGTGCGCCTCCAACAACGTCGTCCTCAGCCCCGGGACAATGGCAGAGATGGAGCGAGGAGGCCACAGCTAACCAATAATGTTTTTTTGCTTTGGATAGTCAGCCGGAAAAAAGGAGTATCCGTACAATGTATTGTAAACATTTAGGGGCGATTCATGTCCTAGCTACTAGAAGTGAATGGTATTAATTTACTACCTTTTCTTGTCCATACTATTTCAATTTACCATGATACTTATTTGGTGAATTCAGTTTAGCAATTAGCATGTGAAAGCCGTTGCTCCTAAAATTTCGAAATTAATTGATCTCGAGCGTTGGGCTTCTTCATTCTTCATAATTTTTTTTGATGCCATGCCGCATGAGAGATGTATTGACCCATACCTGATCCTGCATTAATTTAATTTCTCAATCAGTTCGGGAAATACGTACAGAAACAAATTTCTCAATCAGTTATTCTGAGTTTCTTACGGAAATTCTGACTGTAAACTTGAATAACCTCTGATATACATTTTCTTTGGAATTTCGGCACAAGTTAGCAGCAAATTCAGGCCAATTAATTAACACCGTCCAACTTTTTTCTTCCTTCTTAATTGGTTAATGAGTTCTTTTGGCTCGTCGAGCAAAACCATGTGCACTAGTTTGAAGCAGAGAAACAAAAGGATGCAGACAGATTGCAGGGGAGAGATGACCAAAAAGAAGTTTAGGTCCTAAATACATAGCTATAAGTGACATGCTATGTTTCCAGCAGCCATTCCAACACCAAACTATAGAGTGTGTCTTTTACGTATGGGGATAAATAATGGTTTTATACAATTGCAAAGATAAAAAAAGTCAGGTTGCAGTTTTAGTTTTAAAATTGAAATGAAAAAATTATATGGTAATATACATGGATATTCCGATGAATTTTAACTTTGTTGCTATAATTGAGCACTTTATATCTTAACTGTTTGTAGTCATTTACTATGCTCAACTTGGGGACAGTTTGACAGGGATTCTGTTTCATCAAGAACCGATTTCCAGATTTTGTTTTGGTAGGGTTGTTTCTTCTGGTTTCTGGCAAAAAGAAGCCAAAACTAGAAACCATACTAGATGGGCTCCTGATATATGGTAGACCTCTATTAATGTCTAGCAAACCCAGATTTGGAAAATACGATGTTGAGTATGGCTCAAGTGTGCACAATATGATCATCGTTGTTAACAAAGATAATCCAAATAGCAGTGACAATGCAACTAAATAAAGCAAGAAGATAGATTTTTAGTTTTGTTTTGGAGCTCAACTTAAATTTTTTTGGAATTAGGTATTTCTTGATCCAATAATGTATCATGCTAGAGTTAGGGCACATCGATGGTGTTTGATGAGCTATTTTGTTTCCATTTTAGACTAGATGAAATATTTATACTTCTTTATTTATCATATATACCCCCATGGCGTAAATCTAGGAGCTAGAACCTTGCCAATTAGGACTTTAGCAAAGCCAACAACCAATTCTTCGGATACAAGAATAGGTTCGTTAATAAGCTAGTGATTTAGTTGTCTACTATAGTGGTCATAGAAAATTAGTCAAATTAAATATGTTTCCTCTCAAGAGATAAAACAAGTTTCCTTTCCACACCATACATAATAATAACTGAAATTTGTAAACAATAACTACGACTTTTATAAAAGGATCATCTCTATCATTACTTGAGTTACTACAAAAAGTTTATGACTTTTGGAATATCTATTTCTTGCTAATGAAGTATAAACGATGAGCAATATGGTAAGTACTGATCATGCCGTTAAGCATATCAACCTCATATGAACCTCTAAAACTTAATTTGAAGCCATTTCAGTCAAGACATGTCTTAGAGGTTTCTACGAGCAAAAGGGGTATATTTTGGAGGAAACAACTCATCCCTCCAGTGGCATATGCTTCGTATATATGGTATATGTATCATAGAACTTACCTTCCTAGCTCTATTGCTAAACCTATATATGTATTATTATTATTATTATTATTATTATTATTATTATTATTATTATTATTATTGTTGTTGTTGTTGTTGTTGTTGTTGTTGTTGTTGTTGTTGTTGTTGTTGTTGTTGTTTCTTCTTCGTTGTTCTTGTTGTTGCTCGTTGTTGTTGTTGTTGCCCCACCATCCTATGATTAAGTTCCAAGTGCGCAAAATTTGTGTTTATTTGTGACATCTATGCATGGTTGATTATGCACATCAAAATCTTCATCGTGCCAAATGAAAGTTATTAATCAAAAACAATATGAGGAAAGTGAATGTGTGCATCATATTTTATTGGTTGGCTTTAGTAGATATGATGCATATATAGGTTGCTAACTACATAAGTAGCCTTTTTCATCGGGTACTTTTGTGATCCCTTAGGCATGCATGAACAGTATCAAAGAGTTAATCTCCTGACATATTAAAGCCTACTTTAAATTTGTTTGATTTCTTGATCTACTATTGGTATGGATCTTAGAAATATCTCGAAATGAATTTATCAACAAATTTTATATACAAGCCTTAACTCACAACTCACCAATTTACTTCAAATGCTATGTATATGGCTCACTGAATGGGTATTTGGGACATGCCAAATGAGTTTTTGTACCCACCCATGTTCAAGTCCTCATTGGGACAATTTTTCTCCTAGGTTGCTCTAGTTTCTTTATCTTTGATATAAGGTGTATGCATCTTTGTAGAGAAGTATGTAGACTTCACTTGACAAGGTATCGTAACTATATTAATGAGGATATGATATTAACAAAAAATATAGAAGCAAGCTAGAAGGGAAGTGGGTCTCAATTAGGTGTGCATGGCAAATGTAGAAAGACAAAAGGACGGTATGTTCTTACATTTGGGATTTGCAATTGTCAATTGTCTTTGAAACTGGGAATCACTACAAGAAAATCGCCGACTAGTGACGCAAAAGAAAAGGTTGTTTCTCGTCATAAACCGCGATTAGTGACACCGATTGTTACTAAAATGCGTCGTCATTAATCGAGTGTCACAAACCACGATTAATGGCGAGATCTTATTTCTCGGCGTCATGAGTTTAATGACGCGTATAAATTCGTGACACAAAGGCGTCATAAGGTACATGCCACGTCGAACCGAGATCCATCGTGGCTCCGACGTGGCGGGGTGTTATGATGTTTTCGGTTCGTCACAAATTGAGACCCGGTCCATGTAAGAGCCTTTGTGCGCCTAATAGTGTTGGGTCATTTTTAGCCCATTTCGGGTTTTCGTGTTATTTGTTTTGTGCCGTTCCCGAAATGTTTGTTGCACACTATATTGGGCTATTTTATATAGAGCCCAAGCAATCTAACGAACTTGACCCATATTGCATTATGCTTGGACATTTTACTTTGGGCATTATCCACGGGGCCTTTCCGGGCCTCGGCCCATATTTCTTTCTTTTAAGATCAACCCATATTGCATTTCACGGGGCATTGTATTGTATACTATTACGTCGCCGATCATCGGCACATAATCGTACAACAAAACAAAACATTTCGACTTCCATATAATTCACACCACATTTAGGGAATAGTTCAACTAGTACAATTGTGCAATATACATCAAGTTAGCATTGAATCGAATGAACATACAAGTCATCGGCAACACAAGTTCACCAGGACCACACTTCGGTTGAGAGGAGGATAAACTCGACTGAAATTTATCAAGCCTTGGATCAGATTATGCATGTCGGTTGTGCTCTTCTTCAAAGCTTCAAGCGCTTTTGTTTGAGACTTCAATGTTGACTCTCGTTCTTGAGCCTTCAATCTCAACTCACTCATCTCGGCCTCCCGTTCAACAATCTTCCGCCGCAGCTTGTGCCCCCCTTGCTTATCATTGTTAAGTCCGGCTCGTATTTCCCGAACCCGAGCAGTAGTAACCCTAATCTTTTTCATGGAGGGTCGGCGAATGCCGGCAACCTCCCGAAAAGTCCTAGATTGGACAACTTCCACCGCGGCCTTCAGCAGTAGTCTTTCTTGGTTGGTCGCCTTGAGGTTCGCCGACAATTTGTTCCATGCGAGCCTAAAAAAGGAAATAAAATGATAGTAGTCACACATGTGTCTAGTATTGTTGCAAAGAAAAATGCAAAAGCAGACAAGTACTTACAATGGCTGCCTGTACTGGAGTGGTGAAGCCATTCTTGCTGTAGTGGAAGGACTTGAAATAATCAAGTGGACTTAGCCCTTCTCCTTCAGTAGTATACTTCTGCCTCTAATTATGTTTCGAAAACAGACATAATTATCAAAGTGCTAGCATTGTAAAATGGTTCATGAAATGAACTACAAAGCAAAAATATGACTTGTTCATCTGCTTACCACAAGATTAGCTTGTACAATGTAGCTTCGAAATACCGTGTGCTGATGGTACTTGACCTTTCCTTGATTACCGGTGTTTGTACTACATCTTGCCTTTGCAATAATAAGAACTCGTGTAAGAAATAAGATTTAGAATAATATATAAGTACATGAAAATATGGTAGTGGCAAGTTGAAGTTCTATCATACCCTGTGCTCAGGGGAAGACCACATGTTAACTAGTGCCTTCCATTGGGCGTCAGTCAGATTGGGCACAGGAGATTTAGTTGGGACTGCATTTGCTGGAACATCATTGAAGTACTTTTGCTTCAGGCGATAGCTCGCCTGCCTCTGTATCGTCTTTAGCATGTCAGTGCATGCCAACCTTGCAAGCTCACTGGTGGTGTCAATGTCGAATTTCCCCTAGCACAAGATAATTATTAGAAAAATGGATGACAAGAATGGATGCAAAGAACTATGGTAGTAGATGAGTGCACATATGCACACTGCTAGTTTGCCAATGTAGTTCTTCAGATGGTCTTCAGTCTTTTCACCATCTTGCTGGTTCTTCTTTGGCTTGTAGTCCTTCCAGCTAAGAAGGATCCGTATGTGCCCACACACTATGATCCCACCTTCGGATGCAAACTTTGCAGCTTGCATTAGTGCCTCTAGGCGTTTGAGCCCTTTTTGAATGTGTATAGGGATCTTACCATTTAAGCCTAAACTAATTCGGTCCAGATCTCTACCAATCTTCTTGAATCCCGCGTCCCCCGTTGTGCTCTGGAAGGGCGTGCATCACCTAACAAGTTTGTTACAACCATACAAGTTAATAATTATTCAGTTTGTAATTAGGACTCGAGTATGAGATCAAATGACTTGCCTTCGCAGTCGTCATGTCAATGATGTTCTCATCGTGGGTTGCTTGTTGCTTGGCCTTCGGTGCGCAATTCTTGTGTATGAAGAGTTGTCCCATTCCCATCGGCTAAAGCCAATTCCCTTGCTTTGGTCCTAGTCGATCTAAGAGGCATTCTTGTAGGGTCATCCGGGTGCCCGAATTCTCTTGGTCCCTCTTCCTCCACCGACGGGTAAGCTATGAGTGACCCGATTACACAAAATTCAACAAAGAAAGAGAAGATCGAAGCAATCCCGCATAACTAGTACATGAAATGAGCTCATGATAAGAATACCTCTTATTGACATGTCTCTCGGGTTAGATTCATGTTCATCGAAGGGTTGTACTCCGCATCCGAATCATGTATTGTTGTATTGTTGGTACCCTTTTCGCTTGGTCGGTCGGTTGCTAAAAGTTCTTCCATTTTCTCAATGCCAAGACTAGAGAAGAAATTGTGATTCTTCAAAACTTTCATGTCCCTCTACCGCTCGTAATTGTTGCGCTCGTCTACTTCGTTAGGAAAGCGAGAGAAACTTTTGTAAGATTGGCCTACCACCGTAACTAGATTAAACACTTCTATAAGAACCAGTAGGATGTTCCTAGCAAAAACAAGATCCTGAAAAAGATGTTCCTAGTCAAAACAGGATCCTGAGAAGAAGTAGTGTAGACATGGGATCTGCCAGATCTAAAAACTTCTATAAGAACCAGTAGGATGTTCCTAGCCGAACAAGATTCTGAAAGGATGTTCCTAGTCAAAACAAGATCCTAAAAAGAACTAGTGTAGACATGGGATCTACCTGATAAAAAAACTAGTGCACACATGGGATCTGCCACATGGGAAAACACGCAAGTACAAATCCACCGGGGAAGCTAAACCGAGAAGGAAAACATTGTACCTTGTTCTGGATATTTCCTTCGTACAACTTTCCCTCCTTGTGCCATTGTGTCGTCACTACTGCTACTACAGAGGCAGATGGGAATGGGGCTGAAGCTATGAGTAGTAGATTTGAGATGATGGAGGAGAGGAGGTTAAGATTTGGGCTGCCGACGAGAAGGGAAGGTGAAATGGGGGCGGAAAGATTTGAGATGGCGAGGAGAGGAGTAGAAGGGAGGGATGGGATGGGGTGGGGGTAATTTATTCATTTTGGTGGAGGGCCTTGTCAGATTACCAATATACCCTTTCATTATGGTGGTGACCGAAACAGGGTGCATTGTCAAGGGGGAAGCAAAAATGACATTTAACATCTGCTTTGCCTGGGCATCAGAAATTCCGAATATTTGAATCGCACGCCCGTTTGTTTTGAGGGCCGGTCGGCACTATATACCGAGGCAAAGGGTGTTCCTTTAATCAATACTAGATAGGATATTCCTTGACTACGAACTACTCATTTCGTTTATGTACTACTCCCCTTATATTGATCAACACATCCCTTCCTTCATCGATTCGATTCGCCTAGTACTACATGATCATGAGCACGTCACGTTGCATACTCCTCGATCATGCCCACATTGGAGATCAACACATTCCTTCTATTGCCGATTCGTTCGCCTAGTACTACATGATCATGAGCACGTCACATTGCATACTCCTTGATCATGCCCGCATTGGAGATCAACACATCCCTTCCTTCATCGATTCGTTTGCCTAGTACCGCATGATCATGAGCACGTCACGTTGCATACTCCTCAATCATGCATGCATTGGAGATCAACACAACCCTTACTTCGTCGATTCGTTCGCCTAGTGCTACATGATCATGAGCATGTCACGTTGCATACTCCTTGATCATGCCCACATTGGGCCCACATTGGAGATGAACACATCCCTTCCTTCGTCAATTCGTTCGCCTAGTACTACATGATCATGAGCACATCACGTTGCATACTTCTTGATCATGCCCGCATTAGAGATCAACACATCCCTTCCTTTGTTGATTCGTTCGACTAGTACTTAATGATCATGAGCATGTCACATTGCATACTCCTCGATCATGCCCACATTGGAGATCAACACATCCCTTCCTTTGTCGATTCGTTCGCCTAGTTCTACATGATCATGAGCATGTAACGTTGCATACTCCTCGATCATGCCCACATTGGAGATCAACACATCCCTTTCGGCTATCGCCTCATTGGACGAGAATGACCTACCGAGCAAACTACACCGTGGTGGTTCACGATCCCCGTAGACAATATTATGTAGGGATGTCTTATGGTCGTACTTTTCTATTTCAAAATCCATCAATCCAAGTTTGTTAGCAATATGGTGTCGAAAAGAGAATACTAGCATCCCCGAAACATGAACATGATGTACGCCCTAGTATCGGTAATGTACACAATAGCATAAAAAACTCTCACCCAATCCTCAACATACTTATGATGCATTGAGACCGGATCAGCCAATATGGGATGATCATCGAAGTATTCCTTTACATCCCCTCCTGTGGCCAACGTCATATGATCCCAATTTATAACCCTGTGCTGATACAGTGTCATGGGCGGTATTTGTAGTTGTAATATAAAGTTTGCTGAAGGACATTTCTAAATCTTGGTTCGACCCGTTTGTCCTTGGTTTTGTCCCACCAATTCTTCTCGGGCACCCATCTAAGACCTTTAATCATTTGGTAGGTGTGGTTGCGCAGGTCCATCATCTTAAATGGCTCTTCCGGTGTAGGGTGAAGTTGTACTTGTTTCTCCTTCCCCGGGATCCGGCGCGAGAAACTCTGAAGGGTGGGGCGGGCGATGACCCGTGGTTGACCTACCCTGTGTGCGTTAGGAAGGCGCTGAGGTTGACCCACCCTATGTGCGGCAGGAAGGCATCGAAGTTGACCCACCTCGTATGCGGCGTGAAGGGGCTGAGGAAGAATCTCGTGCCGCGAGCCCGCACCTTAGCCTCATTTGAGGACCGGACGTGCCTTCGGAAGTGAGCCGCAACTTTCGTTGTCGCTTCACCGGAGAAGGATCAAGCACCTTTCCATCTATCTTGCCACCATCTCGTCCCATTTGCAATGAATTTCTCGAATTAGTGCCATTACAAGAATTCAGCGGTGGATTGCGATATCCGCCGAAGCATGGAGGCGCTTGCATACCTCTGATTTTGGCGACAGATTTAGGTATCCGCTGGAGGCTACTGCAGGCGGCAGCGGTGACGGGAGCGGTAGAACCCTACCAAGGGGTTGCGCCTCAAGTGAGGAGACAGTAAATGGGGGGATGGCAGGTCAGCACAGAGTGACACGCCGTTGGATAAAGCCATAGAGTTGTGTGTAGTGCGCTATTGGCACCTTGTGACCAGGAAATGGGAAGCGCTTTTCATACCTGTAGTTTTCAAGAAAGTTCCTCTGTTCTGATGGATGTATACCAAACCGGACCATCCTCCGGATGTATGTCGATGAGTATGAAAGTCATAACATGATGGTCCTGTCGTACATAATACAAAGAACCGGACATTAGAGATCAACACGACCCTTCCTTCGTCGATTCGTTCGCCTAGTACCACATGATCATGAGCACGTCACATTGCATACTCCTCGATCATACCCACATTGGATATCAACACATCCCTTCCTTCATCGATTCGTTTGCCTAGTACTACATGATCATGAGCACGTCACATTGCATACTCCTCGATCATGCCCACATTGGAGATCAACACATCCCTTCATTCGTCGATTCGTTCGCCTAGTACTACATGATCATGAGCACGTCACACCGCATACTCCTCGATCATGCCCGCATTGGAGATCAACACATCCCTTCCTTCGTCGATTCGTTCGCATAGTACTACATGATCATGAGCAAGTCACGTTGCATACTCCTCGATCATGCCCGCATTGGAGATCAACACATCCCTCCCTTCGTTGATTCGTTCACCTAGTACTACCCGATCATGAGCACGTCACGTTGCATACTCCTCAATCATGCCCACATTGGAGATCAACATATCCCTTCCTTCATTGATTCGTTCGCCTAGTACTACATGATCATGAGCACGTCACATTGCATACTCCTTGATCAAGCCCACATTGGAGATCAACACACTCACGTAGCCCAATAGAACGTTTCGTTGCTTTATAATACAACGTACCGAATAATTAGCATCCCCATATACAGTTCGATGCTACATAATATAGTGAACCGGATAGTAGGCACCTACGGTAGGTTTAATATTCAGGAAAGTGCCCTTCAACTATATATAAATCATAAGGTCCACATGATTTTAGTTCAGATTGGCTTAAACATTTACTGATTTGATATCCTAGTCGTCATCACTTTCATCAGCAACATTTTCATCTTCATCGACGTATTGCCATAGAGTGTCGTCGTCCTCATCTTCAGAATTGAATCCATCCACATCAAACAACTCCCGCCGGAGAATTGCATCAACTTCGCCGGCCGCAACCACAGTCTCCTCGCCGCAATAGGCACCAGAACCTCCGAACCATCACCGAGACCATCATCAAGTATAACATCATGCAAGGTTTGGTCAATTTCATCATCTTGATATGCAAGTACCATGCCAGGGGGAGCTATGTCCTCCTCATTTTCATTATAGCTGCACAAATGCTTGTGCTCAAATTTTTGCACCACTCTCCATGGGTGTTGTAGTAGGCCTTCGTTGCTTGTTCAGCAAGAATGTAGGGATCATCTTGGTACAGTAATCTCCAATGTTGACGCTTGTGAAGTAACCATCATTTCTAATATTCGGTTCCTTCTTGGTCCCTTCCAGATCATACCAGTCAACCTGGAATAAAACAATAGTTTGATCTCTATCAAGCCCCGAGTTATACCGCAGCTCAATAATGTCTCTTAGTGAACCATAAAACTCAATTTCTACAATGTCTTTATGTGATCCTGTAGTCATGATTCCACTATTCTGTGTCTTCCTCTTTGCCTCTCGGGCCTTGGTGTGGTACCGGACACCGCCTACAATACATGTTGTATAAGTTTTTGCTTGCCGGTCTGGTTCAACTGATAATGCATATATGTTGTTGTCACTCACTGGATTGTTTGTAATCTGTACAGAAGAGCCATAGTTTTTTTAATATAGTCTTATGTAAAGGTCCTCACAAGGTAATATAAGCTAGCTACAAAATAAAAAAATGAATACGAACATGCGATCTAAACCAAAGTCTGAAATTTTGTAGTAATTCGACGATCAATATCCTCGTCCGAGACACCTTTCGCTTTTAATTCATTCTTGAACACTCGCAAAGCGCACCATCTCAAAGTTAGAACGAAATAATTGTAGTTCTATCATTGCAATGGTGATTTACTTACTCAATATACGGCCTCACCTCTTCGCAATTGTTTAGCACATACCAACCCACCTTGTCGTACTTTGACCCAAGCCAACAAGTGGTCCCCGCTCTAAGTACTTGAATATTGTGATCGAAACACGATGTTCCATCTACGTACAAATCAGCATTCTCTTGTTCCTTCCAACTCGATTGAATCATGTGACCACAACATCAACCGCGAAGTACCTACAACAAAATGTCAAGGCCTTATTAGCAACATATGCATCCGCAATGGATCCTTCGAGCCTAGCTTGGTTTCTCACTCGAACGCTTCAATGTGCATAGCCTTCTTTTGATGGGATACATTCATCCATATTGTACCGAACCTCTCGGGATTGTTTCCTCAAGCAAATGGACAAGTCAAGTGGACCATAACATCAAAGAAGGCAAGAGGGAAAATTTTCTCAAGCTTGCACGTAATTATTGGGATATCCATTTTCAGTTTTTGCAAGACTACTTCGAGTTTTGCAACATAGTTGCCGAAAAAAGTTTCCTAGTCCCGCAATAGTTGTGTATATCTCTTTGTCCACTAAACCATGAAGATAAGCCGGCAAAACCTTTTGGAGTAGGATATGACTATCATGAGTTTTCAGTCTTTGTAGTTTGCATCCATCTGCAGCAATACACCTAGCTAAGTTTGAAGCATATCCATCTGAGAACTTCACTGAACTTATAAAATCACAAAACAACATCTATTTCGTTTTTGATAGTACATACGGAGCTTCTGGCATTTTGCATGACTCACCATCCACAGTTGCCACCATGTGTAGATTTGATCATACACCCATCTCTTCCAAATCAACCCTAGCATTGATGGTGTCCTTTGTCTTCCTAGCAATTTTAAGCAACGTTCTAATAAGGTTTTCGCATATGTTTTTCTCAATATCAAGGTTATGTGCCAATTTCGGAGATGACTAGTACGACAAGTCCCACAAACAAACCCTTCGGCTCCAAGACTATTCGGATTCCCGCTTCTTTTCTTTCCATGAGGTAGAGGATGCTTTCTGGTCTAACGTCTTTAACCTTCTCCGATTCTTTGCTTTAGCTTCTCATGGGTAAATTGTTACGCTTTTCTCGGTTTTCAACAAGTACCATCAAACTCTCGCTCTCTTTCTTCTCCATGGATGGTCGGTTGGAAGGAAACGGCGATGCCCGGTGTAACATATCTTGTTCTTCAATCTCCTTGAGCAAGGATCCCTTTCGCAACGCACACGGGCAAAATAGCCTTTCGTGACTTGCCCGGACAATGTGCTCAATGCTTTGGATAATCATGTATGCACCTAAGAACCGCAAAGACATAGTTTACATCTTTTACGGTCAACAGCATCGATTGCCCAGACACCCTTCCAAAGTTGTTGCAGCTCTTCGATGAGAGGTTCCATGAAGATATCAAAATCCTTTGATGGAGAACTCCACTCAGGGATCAATAAGGCTATCATGAAGTTTGATTCTTCCATGGATACCCATGGTGGCAGGTTATACGGCACAACAAATACTGGCCACATACTATATGAGTTGTTCATGTTGCCAAATCGATTGAAACCATTGGTTGCAAGACCAAGTCTAAGGTTCCTAGCATCTTTTGCAAATTTTTTCCATCTTTTATTGAATTCTTTCCATGCCTCACCATCAACTGGATGGCTAAGCTCAATGTTCACCGGTTTTCGCTTCGACTCGTGCCATCGTGCATCCTTTGTTGTTTTTGATGAAAGAAACATCCTCTCGTAGCCTAGAAATCGGCGGAAAATGCCTCCATACCTTTTGAGGGCGCTTGTTGGTGTCCGCATCAATCCATCTTGAATCCGCTTCACAACATACTAGGCACACATCAAGTTTGACATACTTCTCCTTGCGAAACAATATACAATTATTTTTGCAAACATAGATTTTTTCATAGACGAGTCCCATGGAACATATGTACTTCATTGATGCATCAAAAGAGTCTGGAAGACATCATCTGGGAATCCTTTTTGTAACAAATTCATTGTTGCATTGAATGCAACATTGCTCATCCGATTGAAAGACTTTATATGAAGTAACTTGACAACAAATGTAAATTGTGCATATGAAGATGTCGGTGACACCTTACGGTTCAGATGTTCCTTTACAAATTCATACATTTTCTCACCGAGCACCTGACCCTTGCCCAAGTCAGCATTCAATTCAGACATCCCATGGTCTCCAGAGCCTTCATCCTCCTCCATACCCGATATGTATTGGTTTTCCTCCACCATCCCGTGGAGCCGCATTATTCACACCCCCTCTCGCATCGGGCGAATTGTGTTATCATGTACATTTTCATCATCGTCAACCATATCCTCCAAAGCTTCTCCATGATGGATCCACCTAGTGTAAGTGGTTGCCATCCCACTCACAAGTAAGTGAACTCCAATTCGCTCTATAGTCCCCGTAGAGTTATTCGGGCATCGACGACACGGGCATAGTATTTATTCATCCTCGGTGTATCTTGTCCGAAGAAATACCAAGAAATCTTGACCCCTTTCGATGATCGGTGGTAAAACCGGTGCAAGCGGTTATCCGGCGTCTATCCATCCGGAAAGTTTTTTGTGGATCCAACTCAAAATTACCGATTGCAGAACAAATTGAAAAGGAGAACATTCGCAAAATGAAATTTTACGGGATTGAACACAAAATTACTTACCGGATTGACACGCCGTTGCAGCAAGTATCACCCGAGGTTGCGGCCGTAGAAGTGAGCAACCATTGGAAGTCGCAAATCACCACCGAATGATACGTTTTGGTAGCCTACTCGCCTCTCCGTTCTTTGCTTCCCCGTTTCGGGGCAACGGGCTGCGGGAAAATTATTTTTTTTGCTACAACGCGGGCTTTTCTCCGCCAACTTATCGAACAAGCTGCTCCGTGCCGTCGTTGGGGTGGAAAGTGTTTCTCTTTAAATTGACACAACCAAGAGGTGGTGCGGTGGTAGATAGTGTTGTCTCGTTCCTATAGGTCCCTAGTTCGAACCCTTGCTATGGAAAATTGTTTTTGCAACATTTCGTGACCAACGGTAGGAAACAAGCAGTTTTGCGATCGTTACTCGAGAATGTCCTTCCAAAGAAACATCAACATAACGGGCCAACGAAACATCAACAAAATTAATTCGGAATGATGAGTATGCTCGACTCATTTTGAAACAAATTAAACCAAATCGACATAATAAGATGGAATCTCATAGCACTCATCACCACAAAGTTCACACCACCAGGCAAGTAGTAAACACAAAAATACTAACAAATTCATCACCACAAAGTACACACCACCTCCGAACCGTCTAGCTAGTAGTAGACCGGACATGTTTTATCGATTGTCCGCGGCTCGGTCGAGTATATTTGCTCTTTCTTTCAACGGGGCATTCTCCACTAACAATTTTTGATTCTCTTTCAAATTGGTCATGTTGTTGCCGTAACAATTGTTTAACATGGCCCCTCTCTTTGGTCGGCTCTTGTCGGTGTTTTAGACCGGCAACCTACTAAGAGGAGTACCCGAAGTAGATGAATGTGGCCTCGCCGAGATCGGCAACTCAAAGGAAGAGACACGTGGCACACAATTTAGACAGGTTCGGGCCACGAGGTGCGTAATACCCTACGTCATGTATGCTGCGTGGCTCTGGATTGATTGGGTGTGATTACAAGATGATGCAATCTGATGCGTATGAGATGAGATAGCTAGAGAGGGGTCCCTGCCTCACCTTATATAGTCTGGGAGGCAGGGTTACAAGTCGGTTCAGGGAGAGAGTACTAGTCGAGTACGTCTAGGAGTCCTCCATACAGTGTGGGACATGTATAGCTTCCTATCCGAGTACTTCTCCACCGTAGTCCTTGTGCTTCACGCCAACAGGTGTCGTGCAGCGCAAGTCGAGTAGTCCCAGGGGCCCACTGAGTAGTCGGTCCTGGTACCCACTGAGGTAGTGGGCCCAGGGAGGTCCATACGACAAGCCCCCGAGTACTTTGTAGTCGAGAAGGATAGCTCCGAGTAGTCTTGACGGCCTTAACGAGTAGTCCTCAAGCGTCCCTGAGTGCTACAAGCCAAAAGTCCTCAAGAATAGTTGAAGCATCCCGAGGCTGGAATGTACTCCAGCTGATGTTTGAGCAATCCTGAAGTCTTCTCGAGTAGTCCCAAGCGTCCTCGAGTCTTCGCTCTTGAAGGTCTTCATCAATGCCCGTGTTGTCTTGAAGCCGAAGTCGATATGGAAGTGCGATTGCAAAATCGCACTCCATATGGAGTAGCCCCCGAACCTTAGGTTGAGTTGTAGACTCGGGCCGAGGTCCATCTGAAATCTTGGCAAGATTATCCCGCAAAATCCGGAGAAAAAACCGAAGGACACATGGCACGGAGCCCCCGAGCCTTGAGTCAAGTACTTCCTCTTGAATTGAAGGGTCATCTTGTAGAATGTGTCTTGAGTTGCTCTTGAATCGCCGCTTCCCAAATAACTGAGTAAAGGTAGCCGAGCCCCCGAGATGAGGCACGTCGACTAGTAGAAGTTGAAGGGTCAGGCGCCTCCGCTGAGTCAGCCGTTCGGAGACCTATCCATCCGGACGTTGGAGGAGCTGCTTTTGACTTATAAATAGAAGCAAAAACCCTTAGGGTTTTTCACCCCGCGCATTCGCGCAGCCATTCCCGCCGATCCGTTCCCGTAAACCACCGCCGGTGCGCACTGCCGCCTTTGAGGGGAGTGTAGATCCAAGCGCGCCGCCGTCGGAAACCACCGCCATAGCCCCCGAGCGAATGCGAGTGAAGACTCCTTGTACTTGGAGAATGAAGCCTTCGCCATCGAAGACCATGAAGACCACCGCCGCGGGGAAGAAGAGGTCTCGTGATGAGGCCACTGGATCCTCCGCGAAGACATTGCCGTCGATGTCTCTGCCGTGGCCAGATCCGAATCGGGAGTGGAAGAAATCCAAGGCCAAGACCGAAGATCTGCTAGCGCTTCTCAACAGTGGATTCCTGCGGGAGAAGGAGGTTGACATGTGGAGAGCCGCTACAGGGAATCCGTACCCCATGGAGAAGAACCCGGACGAAGTGCCCATGTTCACCCGGTTCGCGGAGCGAGGACTATCTCTCCCGGCCAGCGACTTCTTCAAGGGTCTGCTGGGGTACTACGGCATCGAGTACCTCAACCTGAACCCCAACGGTATCTTCCACACCTCCGTCTTCGTGCATTTCTGCGAAGCTTTTCTGGGGATCAAGCCCCACTGGATACTGTTCTGAAAGTTCTTCCGAGTGAAGCCCCAGCCAGTGCCAACAATCCCTGAGTAGTGGGGGGAGCCGGGATCCAGATGAGAGAGGACGCCGCGGAGCAGTACCTCTCGTACAAGCTGATCGACTCCAACCAAGACTGGAAGTTGAAGTGGTTCTATATCACCAACCACCATCCGGAGGTGCCGAAGCCGAGCGGGAAACAGCCGAGGCACCGACCGTGGTGGAATTCGGAGCCAACGATGCAGGAGGGTATTCAACTACCTGAGCTGCTGGCGAAGATTAAGGCTTTGAGAGAAGCCGGGCTGAGGGCCGAACATGTGGCCTTCAGCTTCATGAAGCGAAGGGTGCAACCGCTGATGGCCCGCGACACCCTAGGATATCAGTACACCGGCGATGACGACACGTCGCGGATGCCCGGTGATGAAGTCGACGATGACATCATTGTTGATAGGTCGGGCGAGGATCTCCAAAGACATGCCGGCGTACGCATCGTGCCCTGTGCCCGAGTACTCCGTCGCGCATCCACCCAACAAGGTCAGTAGCCGTACTCAATGTCGAGTACTCATTACATAGGAGTAGTCGTGTTGATGCATTGTGCTTCTTGCAGGATGACTTGGAGAAGTTCGTCTTCGAGCCGGCGTCACCTCCTCAACTTGTCGAGGTCCCAGAGGAAGGGAAGGCCAAGGCCAAGGAGCGCCGCGAAGTCGGTGAAGGAGACGACATAGTAGTCGTCAAGGGACACGTCCGAGGAGGATGATGGGGAGACGCTGCAGAGCGTTTCCGGTGCGGTTGAGGTTCGGGCCCGCCCCGGTCCGCCGCAGATTCCTCTCGTTCAGGATCCACCGACTAGCCTGGAGGCTAGTCTGCCTGCGCCGCTGAAGAGGCCGCACAACGTGGCCCGCAAGCGTGTGGCCAAGAAGCTCAAGGTCACGGAGACCACATCTCAGGAGGCAAGCTTCCTTGAATAGGGTAGTTGAGTACTCATGCCTCGATCTTGTGTGTTCACGAAGAAGTTTCCTTGCTTGCAGGAGATCCCGCCTTCTGATCTCGTGGATCAGGGTGACGAAGGCGAGTGGGATACGGTGGGAGAACCAGCTAGAGCTAGCCGCAGCCCAACCCCCACCGTAGATGAACTCCTGGCGCAGTTGTCGCGCCAGCCCCCTGTCGCCGAGGGGAGTACTCACCGACCGCTGTTGTCGTTGAAGAGGCAGCGGCTACTGAAGCGCAAGAGGAGGCGCCTGCTGAGGCTGGGTTGGTCGACATCCCCAGTATCCTTGGTGCCCCAACTGTGACGGTAGTCCGTTCGAGCTTGTAAGTGAAAATCTTTCCCGAGTAGTACATTTGATTTGTAGTTGTACTGGGTTGACAACCAGTTGTATACTCCGCAGGAAATCAACGGACTTGTCCTGGGAGGGGGATGAACCCGCTACAGCGGTGGCTAGAGAAGAATCCATGCCAGCCGCTGAGGAGTCCGCTCCCGACCCTCCGGCAGAACCCGAGGCGCCGGCCATGGAGGCTACATTGCCTGAGGCCAGCATCGTAGAGGGTGAATACTTGTTGCTCAAGTGAAGATAACCCCGAAGAGTAGTCATAGCCGCTAGGTATGGCTAATCCAGTTGTCCTTTTGTTGACGGAGTGCCGAGGCGGAGGGAAGCGCGATCCCGAAGCGGTGCTTGTTGAAGACCCGGCGCCCGAGACCCGGGGAAGGCGGGGAGGAGCCCTCGAGCCTATGGAGACGACCGGCGGGGGAAGCCGCCGCGACGGCCGGAGGGGAGCGCGACGACGTGCCGCCGAGTCAACTGCGGAAGTAGTCGTGCGCTCGCCAGAAATCCAGGACGCGGAGCCAATCCACGCGGCGCCAATGTCCGGAGCCGCGACGAGTAGTCGTGGCGGGATCGAGCTGCTGGCAGATGATCTGGTAGACCCGGCAACGGTTGCTCGTCACGTGGAGGCGATGCGTCAAGCCGAGCAATGGATGAAAGTGAGTAGTCAGCACCCTTGAGTAGTCAATCCTTTAGTGTTGAGTACCCATTTGATATATGTTGTTTATGGCAGGACGTCGCGGAGAGGTCCCGGCAGAAGTCCGACATGCTTCAAGGGTATGGCGACACAGTGCTCCGGGTAGAAGCCTTGGAGGAGCAACACGTGAAGGCCCGGAAGCACGCCGCCGCGATGCAATTGAAGCTGGACACCACCTTCGCCCAATACCATAATGAAATCCAAGACATGCAGGCGAAGAGCGACGAGCTGGTGCGGAAGAACAAGTCTCTCCGCAACAAGAATAAAGGTACGCCGTCGTTGCCTCAAGTACCCATTGGTGGTGTCTTGAAGTAGTCGACCCGTTGTGCCTTGTTGATTGAGAGCTTGAGACTCGCGTTGACCACCGAAAGCCTCGGAGACCAACATGAAGAACCTCTTCTATCGGGAGAAGGAGGCCCGCGAGGTACTGGAGTATGATTATAAGCAGCTTGCGTACGAGTGCGACAAGCACATGGAGCTCCGCATTGCGTCGGATCGTGACCTCGTCAACTACTACAAATCTTTGTAGAAGCTGAACGAGGACTGCGAGAAGCTGCGGGCCTAGCTGAAGGAGCTCGAGGAAGCTGCACTCCCGATAGCAAGGCTGCTGGTGCCTCATCCCGGCGGTCCAAAGATAGCTCCATTGGTAGACTGGAAGAGGGAAGCCCCCAGCCGCCTGACAACGTACGTGAAGCACTTGGCGAAGTCGATCCCCAACCAAATATTGGCGTACATGAAGTCGTACTTCCCAAAGGCTCCAGTTGACGTAGTCGCCGACGGACTAGCCGCCAACTGCACGGACAAGCAGCACGCGGAGCTGCTGGAGCAGATGGCGTTGATTGCTGAACAAGTTGTCGAGAGGCTCAATCTCCAGTAGTCCTGTAAAGTTAGCTCGTAGCAGTAGTTGTGTATAAACAAAGTTGTAATGAACTTGTTTAAATATGAATGAAGGAAACTTCCATAAATGAGTACTCATTGTTGCGATCGTGAATGCGGAGTTCCATCATGGAGTCGTTGCGAGTAGTCGTACTCACCAATGATCCCGTCGAGGGAAAGAGGCGATAAAAGCGATTGATAGAAAATCCAACTTTATTACTGAAGAAGTACACCTGAATGGCCAGGGCCGTTGTTACAGAGTAGTCGCCAGGACCCGGAGGTCGCCTACGGCTAAGTAGTGCTAGGGCGTATAGCCGCTAACAGCAGTAGATCCGTTAGTAGCTGTGTGGGCTGGATCTAGGAATACTTGGTCTCTTAGTAGACCGCTGTTGGAGTCCTTTATCGCTCGTTGCAGCCCGAGATCCGTTAGTAGTCGTGTGGACCGGATCGTGCGGGGGGAAGTCCGGGAGACTAGTGCTCGGACCGGAGGCCGCTTACGGCGAAGGGGTCTTCGAGTAGTTGCATAAACTAGAGCCCTCGGTGTAGTCGTGTAGACTAGGCGTAGAATCGACGAGTTGGTCGATGTTCCACGAGTTGTTGACGTCTTCGCCTTCTAGCGTCCGGGAGGCGATAGGAGCCGTTGACGGTTAATAGTTGTATCAAAGTTCGTTTGTGACTTGCAAGCGGACAAGTCTCCCGTCGTAGTCAAGGGACCCTTCTTCCCTCGAGTGGTGAACCCAAGGTATCGAATCCGTGGAACAATGTGCAACGCAAGGATTCAATCTAGTAAAGCAAGGTAAAGCTATCTATTGAAGAACAAAGATGCATCTAATCTAAGATATGATCAAGTAAACGAATCTAATCTAATCTACTAAAGAGGTAGCAAGAGAAAGCAAGAGATAACCAATCTAGAGAATCTAGATCATGCTTATGTTGTAGCTCCAAACAAGATAGATGAAGATAGAAAAGCGAATCTCATTAAAAGCATCTTTAAATTGTGGCCTTCCCATCCGACTCCGAAAACATCCGCCTTTCGAGACCCCCGTTCTGTCACAACGTATCCCTATTCATGCGGGTAGTCTAGGGCGAGTTCGATAGAACAAGTTGAAATCACTTGGCCGGTCGGTATGCACCTCTAGCCACCGCGGCTACAAGAGCACCCTATGTAATCTAGCTATAGACTAGATCGTAGAAGAAGCAAAACCAAGAAGAAAACAAAATCATCGAGAAGGCACTTAATCGCTAGAAATCGGATTCACTTACAAACTTCACCATGAATGATTACATGAACAAGATCACCACCGGGGCCCTCCCTCGATCTTGATCCTCGCTCCGGAGCTCCGACGTGGTCTTCCATGCAAGGTTCCCACGTCGGCTAGGGAAACCCTAGACAACTAGCACGACCCTCATCTCCGAGATGGTGTCCCTCAAGCTTCTCTTGCTCCTCGGCGGCGGATTACGACTTCCGTTCGCGTGGCTCTCGGTCGGGGGGCTATTTATAGCCTCGAGAAGCAATTAGGTCAAAGGAGAGGCCGATTGGGCCCCGAAGTGGGCTAGGCCGGCCGGCCCGGGCCCAGTCGGCCCATCCGCGGCTGCTTCGCCGGTGTTGCTTCCCACGTCTTCTAGATGTTCTCCCCTTTTGCATGTGGGCCCTTGACGTCGGTTTCTCTCCGAATTGGACTCAACTCCTTGTCTTGCAAGATTCAAGCACTTTTCCGGTTCGGTCCTCGGAGTTTATCATCTTCTCGGGCTTGGTCCTTGGGCTCTTGGAGTCATGTTCACTTCATTGCTTGACTTGTATCGGGCTTCAAGGTCTTGTCATGAGGTGCTTAATGAACTTATCCCGGAAGTCTTGCTTTCAACGTTAAAACCTCGCGTAAACACATAACTCCAAAACCGACATGCACAAGTGAACTTGTTATACCACGGGGGTTAGTACCAATGAATAAGATACAAAAGTTATGCCAACACCGAAGGTAAACTCATGGCTAGGTTGACGGATTTTCACCGTCAACGGGAGCCGGTCCGGTCACCTTTGCAACGCGTGAAGGGACCTTCCCGGGCGAGCTGAGCTTGTGTAGTCCTTCCGTGTTCTGGATGCGGCGAAGGACGAGATCACCAACGTTGAAGGAGCGTTCCTTGACGTTGCGATCGTAGTAGCGTCGGATACCCTCTAGGTAACTTGCTGATTGGACGAGGGCGGCACAACGAGCTTCTTCGAGTCCGTCAATGTCGACTCGTCTGCTGTGTTCAGATACGCCTTCGTCATAGTGCTCCACTGCTGGTGAATCCCACATGACATCAGCAGGGAGGATTGCTTCAGAGTCGTAGATCAGGAAGTATGGAGATTGTCCCGTTGGCTTGGAGGGTTGAGTACACAGCCCCTATAGTGCATTGGGTAATTTCTTGATCCACTTGCCTCCTTTGGTGTTGGTGGTGTCGTGTAGCCGCTTTTTGAGAGCGTCGAGCACCATCCCATTGGTGCACTCGACTTGTCTGTTGGCCCGAGGATGGGCAACCGAGACGTCCGGACGTCGATCCCGTTGTTCTCGCAGTACTCCCAAGCTGGTGATTGTTGAAGTTGGAGCCCGTGTCCGTGATGATGCGATTGGGTAGTCCGTAGCGATGTACGAGTTCATCCGGGAAGTCGAGTACTCTGTCGCCCTTGGGGCATGTGACCGAAGCTTGACTTCGATCCACTTGGTGAACTTGTCGATGGCCACCAATACTTTGTTGAATCCACGGCGCGGCTTGGGAGTGGCCCAATCATATCGAGCCCCCGGCGGGGTGAAAGGCCGGGTTGGCGGTATGGTGACTAGCTTGTAGGTCGGGACGTGTTGTTGCTTGGCGAAGTATTGGCACCCTTGGCACCTTCGACAAGTTTTTCGGCGTCGCCCGCAGCCGTGGGCCGGTAGAAAGCTCGTCGGAAGGCCTTGCTGACCAGCGTGCATGAGGACGCGTGGTTGCCGCAGACGCCCATGTGGATCTCCTCCAAGATGTCCTTGCCTTCTTCTCGGGGAACGCACTTCATGAGTACTCCGGAAGATGCGCCCCGCCTGTAGAGCTTGTCTCCGACGAGGACGTAGGACTTGGCGCGGCGGATGAGTTGCTCGACTAAGTTCTTGTCCGAAGGAACCTTACGCTCGGCGAGGTAGTCGATGAAGGGCGCCTCTAGTCCACGTCGATCATCATGACCCCCCCGGCCGGCGGGGGATGCGCTGGGTCAGTGGTCGGTGGTGCCGGCTCCGGGATGGATGGCGCGTGAAGCTCGTGGATGAAGACACCCACTGGTACTTGAGCGCGAGTAGAACCAAGCTTTGACGGGACGTCCGCTGCAACATTGTTGTCGCGGACGACGTGGTGGAACTCGAGGCCATAGAACTTGTTCTCGAGCTTGCGGACTTCTAGGCGCAGGCGTCCATGTTCTCCTTGTTGCGGTCCCGGGACTTGTTGACTTGGTTGATGACCACCGCAGAGTCGCCGTAGACTAGTAGTCGCTTGATGCCCGGTGAAGCCACGAGGCGAAGCCCATGTAGCGAGCTTTTCGTTGTTTGAGACCTTCCAAAAGATCGCGGGACGTACTTGAGTTGTTCGCCCGTTGGAGAAATCAAGAGTACCCCCGCACCTACGCCCTCGAGGTTGAGTGAGCCGTTGAAGTACATCACCCGGTGCTGCGGGCGCTCGGTTGGAGTTGGTAGGCGATTCTCCCGCCACTCCGCCATGAAGTCGACTAGCGCCTTCGACTTGATGGCCGTGCGTGGCTTGAAGTCGATGTTGAGGGTGCCGAGTTCAAGCGCCCACTTAGAGATTCTTCCGGTAGCATCTTGGTTCCGCGGGATGTCGCCGAGCGGGTAGTCGGTGATGACGGAGATCGAGTACTCCCGGAAGTAGTGTCGTAGCTTCCGCGAGGTGATGAGCATCGCATACGGGAGTTTCGCACCGGGCCGGTAACGTGCCTTGCGTTCGATAGAACCTCGCCGACGAAGTAGACCGGGCGCCGGCCCCGGATAGGCGTGGCCGTCTTCCCCGCCGCTCGACAATGATGGCGATGACCGACCACGTGAGTAGTCGCGGCGAGGTAGAGCGATGGCTGCTTGCCTTTGCGAGGAGCCGTGAGGACCGGTGGCTTTGATAGGAAGTCCTTGAGCCGGGCAAGGGCTTGGTCCGCCTCGAAGTCCACACAAACTTCTCTTGGTGTTTGAGTAATTTGAAGAAGGGGAGCCCCCATTCTCCAAGCTTCGAGATAAATCCGTTGAGAGCCTCCATGCATCCGTTTAGCTTCCGCACGTCTTTGATGCACGTGGGAGCCTTCATGCTCGGTGATGGCGGAGATCTTATCGGGGGTTGGCTTCGATGCCGCGATGGTCGATGATGAAGCCGAGTAGTTTGCCCGATGCTACACCGAAGACGCACTTGTTCGGGTGGAGCTTCTAGGCGTACTCGCGCGAGAGATGCGAAAGTTTCTTCAAGACCGGCGATGAGCATGTTGGAGTTTACGGTCTTGACGACCACGTCATCCACATAGGCTTCGACGTTCCTGTTGAGTTGCTCTTTAAAGCGAGGCCTGGATAGCTCGGCCGATAGGTAGCGCCGGCGTTCTTCGGCCCGAAGGACATGGTCGTGTAGCGCAGCGCGCCAAACGGGGTGATAAACGCGGTCTTCTCCTGGTCTTCTTCCTTGATCGCGATCCGGTGGTACCGGAGTAGCGATCGAGGAAGCGAGAGCGAGTCACGGCCCCGCCGTGGAGTCGATGACTTGGTCAATCCGCGGCAACCCGAAGGGGTCCTTGGGGCGTTCTTGTTGAGTTCGGTGTAGTCGACGCACATCCTCCACTCGTTCGAGTTCTTCTTGCGGACAAGGACGGGGTTTGCGAGCCACTCGGGATGGAAGACTTCTCCGATGAAGCCGGCCGTGAGTAGTTTGGCGAGTTCCTTCTTGATGGCGTTCCGTCCGTCATCGGCGAAGCGGCGAGAGGTGTTGTCGCTTCGGGGTAGCTTTAGGATCGACGTTGAGTGAGTGCTCAATCAGCTCCACGGGCACCCCCGGCATGTCCGTTGGTTTCCACGCGAAGATGTCGCGGTTAGCCGGAGGAAGTTGATGAGCGCGTCTTCCTATTTTGGGTCGAGGCCTGCCCCGATGGTGGTGGTCTTCTTCTTGTCGCTTTGTCCCGAGGTCAATTGTTTTGACCCGAACCTCTCCCGCTGGTTGAGGCTTGTTAGCTTTGTCCGCCTTCTGCGGGATGTCGAGTTCGTTTGGGCGAGCTTCTTGGACGCGGCGTAGATCTCCATCATTGCATTGGGTACTTGATTCGTGGAGGCTATCTCCACGGCTTCGTGTCGCGGTCGTGCGATATCTTCAAGCCCCCTTGCGGCGAGAGTACACTGTTGGACTTGGCATCTTGAGTACCAAGTAGGTGTAGTGGGGTACCGCCATGAACTTGGCGATAGCCGTCCGCCGAGGATGGTATGGTAGGACGTCTCGAAGTCCGCGACTTCGAACTTGACGTACTCGGTGCGGTAATTTTCGCGCGATTCCCCGAAGGTAGCGGCGGGACCACCGAGCCTAGTGGGATAGCCGCGTTCCCGGGGATGATGCCGTAGAAGGGCGAGGTGCTCTTGGTGAGCATGTGGGTGATGTCGAGCTTCATCTTCTTCAAGGTCTTGGTGAAAAGGACGTTAAGCCCGCTTCCACTATCGATAAGGACCTTGTTGAGCTTGGAGCCCGCGACCACTGGCTTTAGGACGAGTGGGAACCGCCCTGGTTCGGAGAAGCTTGTCCATTGATCCGCGCGGGGGAAGGTGATGGGCACCTCCGACCACTTGAGAGGGGTCGGGACCGCTGGTTCAATTCTCATGACGTCTCGGCGGGTAGCTTTCTGGACCCGTCTACTGGGTAGTCCGCCGAAGAGGACGTTCACCGTCTTGTCGGGTTCCTGGAAGTCGCCATTGCCTTCGTCGTTCTTCTTCTTTCCTTTCTTGTCGTGAGGGTGTCGTGGCTGCGGAGTGTCCTTGAGTGCTCGCCCGAGTTGGTAGCACTTGCTCGGTGGTGCGGTTGCGCGTCCGGATGCCACGGGCACTTCTCTTTCGGCAAGTCTTTAAAGCCGCCGGAGGTCTTCTTCGAGTTCTCTCCTTCGCGGGCGGCTGGATAGCCGCGACGGTGTTGTCCGGCTTGCGCTTGCGATTGGGACCCGAGTAGTTGCTTCGCCGCAACCGCCTTGGTTCCCGTTGTTCTTCTTGCCGCCGCCCGTGTTCTATTTGCTCTTGCCGTGGATGGCGTCGTACTTGGCGTTGGCCTTGTCTTCCTCATCGGCCCGGGAGGTGATCATATCCTTCGGGTGGGTGATGGATGCGGGACGGCGTCGACCGAAGTCTTCGAAGGTGCGACGGTGGTAGAGACCGTCTTGGAAGAGGTCGGTGACGTCGACTACGATAGCGCGCTTGTCGAAGAAGCGGTGCATGTACTTGCGAAGGGTCTCGCCTTGTTCTGCTTCACCATAGCCGGTCCATGCGAGTACCGAGCGGCCCATGGCGCCCGCGAAGTTCTTTGGTGAATTGTTCCTTCGGTTTGGTCCCACTTGTCGATCGAGTACTTCTCGAGTGACTCGAGCCATGTGAGCGGGGCTTGGTCCGAGCGAAGGCAAGTAGAGGCACTTGGTGTCGTTGTTGCCGCCGGCGTTCTCGATGGAGAGGGCATAGCACCTAAGCCACTTGGATGGGGTCTTACTTTGCGTCGTATTTAGTGATTCCTAGAGGTTTGAACTTGTCCGGGAGGAGTAAGTTGCGAAGCCGAGGAGAAAAGGCGGGGAAGCCGTCGTTGTCGCCTACGGTGGCGGACTTCTTCCGCCGCGGTTCCTCGATCTTCGGCGGGCATCGAAGCCACCCCGTGAGGCTCCCGGAGACGTGGCTGTTCGCGTGACCTCGGCCGCCACGATCGCCTCCGCCGCCGGCCCTCTTGTCGGCTCCGTGGTTGGAGCTCCCACCGCCGCCCGCCACCGCCGCCATGGTCGCGGTGAGAAACGACCTCACGATCGCCGGCCGCGGATGCGGCGGCCGTTGCCACCTTGAGAGGGTCCTCCGGCCATTGTGCGAGTACAGTTAGGATTGGCTGGTAGCTCAACTCAAGTACGATTACGGCCGAGGTCGGCGCGCGACTTGGTAGCTCGGCTCGAGTACGGTTACGGGGAGGGGGTTGGGTGACCCTGTTGTCAACCCGCATGAAGTACGCGTCTTCCGTGAGCTTGGCGATGACCTCTCCTGCACGCATCCCCTGAGCTTGGCGCGCGATCGCTGTGATGGACATGAGGCATTGCTCCGGGGTAGTGTGTACCCTACTCTCAACTTGGTCGAGAGCCTCTGCGAGGTTGCGGATGGGGAGGTTGTCGCGAAGGCGCCGGCGGCGGTTCGTTCCGCTTTCTGTTGCGCTCACGTCGAGCGTCCCTGTTGGCGTCGGTCTCGTCTGCGGGCGCGTTGGCGGACAGTTCGTCCGCAGAGATGTCTTCGAGGTATCGGTCGCCGAGTGTTCTCGAGGGTCCTGGCGTTTCGCCGGTAGCCATAAAGACTTGGCGATCGGGGTTGCCAAGGCCCGGAATCGAGCTCGCCACCTCGTTGGGGTGTACTCCTCGGCTCGAGCGAGTGGTGTTCCCTCTGGAACGGAAGTGAGTCGAGGTAGGCGACGTAACGCGAGCTCCCGTCCGTCGGGGGTTGGCGGACAACTCATCTGCGGGCTTGCGGTCTGGCCAGTAGACGAATCTCCCGGCGGGTGTGGATGTTATAACCAGCCGGAGGGCGGTCCCGACAAGGTTGCTCGGTAGTGTTGTCCTCGGACTCAGGCTCCTCAGGGTCCGACCCGAAGTCGAACTCGTACGCGAGTCCGAGTAGAAGCCGAAGAGGGGGTTGAAGTCCGAGGCATAGCGGGGGGCGGTGTTGGAGTCCGAGTCGTACTCGGGTACGATCTCCTTACCGGCCGGCGGGTGGTGGCCGCTGCGCGTGGGCCTGGCGTCGCGGGGGCCACGTGTGAAGCGCACGCGGGGTGGGGCTGTCGAGATGCGATGGGCGAGAAGCCGGCTCGTATACGATAGCCCACGGGGGACGTCAAGTTCGAGTTGGAGATGGATCCAAGCTCGAAGTCGGCGTGATGGTCGAAGAGCGAAATTTCGCCGAATTTGCGGCGAGTTCGCCCGTGACTTCTTCGGGAAGTGTCACGAGGCCGGTCTACGGGTTGGGCGGCATGGTGAGGCGGTGTTGGAAGGATGCGGCGCCATCGGCGGTGCGGACCCGGCACCGAAGACGAAGGTGTCGCCGCGGTTGAAGGCGACGGTTGGCTTGACGTAGACGGAATCCATCGAGTTCGCCATGCGATCTTTGGCGAGATCCCCTACCGGCGCGCCGGCTGTCTATGTTTTAGGCGGCAACCTACTAAGGGGTGTACCCGAAGTAGATGAATGTGGCCTCGCCGAGATCGGTAACTCGAAGGAAGAGACATGTGGCACACAATTTAGACAGGTTCGGGCCGCAAGGTGCGTAATACCCTACGTCCTGTATGCTGCGTGGCTCTGGATTGATTGGGTGTGATTACAAGATGATGCAATCTGATGCGTATGGGAGAGGAGGGGTCCCTGCCTCGCCTTATATAGCCCGGGAGGCAGGGTTACAAGTCGGTTCAGGGAGAGAGTACTAGTCGAGTACGTCTAGGAGTCCTCCATACAGTGCGGGACATGTACGGCTTCCTATCCGAGTACTTCTCCACCGTAGTCCTTGTGCTTCACGCCAACGGGTGTCGTGCGGTTCAAGTCGGGTAGTCCCGGGGGCCCACCGAGTAGTCGGTCCGGTACCCACCGAGGTGGTGGGCCCGGGGAGGTCCATACGACGGCTCTTCCATCGGGGCATTGTTCTCCTGTTGTAACAATGCCATTTGATTCAAATCGTTTTTCTCTGTTGCACCAATTGATTCATCTCTTTCAGTTGTTTATTCTGCTGCTGTAATGATTGCTCATACAAGTGCTTGTAATTTAGAGCCTCTTGCAGGTCTCTCTTCACCTTCTGCAGCACAGCTTTAGTGGATTCAAGCACCTCCAGAAGCTAGAAAAATACAAGAACCTATCAATCCATCAAACTATGCAAACCGAAACCTAACTGAATCAACTTCTAACACCAATTGCAATTCAAATTTGAGTGTACGATGAAATCAGCTCAGCTATTCAGTGGATTCAAGCACCTCCAGAAGCTAGAAAAATACAAGAACCAATCAATCCATCAAACGATGCAAACCGAAAACTAACTCGAACCAACTTCTAACACCAATTGCAATTGAAATCTGAGTGTACAATGAAATATGAATCTATTTTATATGGTCATCCATCCTATAGATCCCCAAATTAGAAATCCCCATCCCTAGGTCGATAGGGAAAATATAGTGGCTCAAACCGGAGGACCGACCTTGTCGTCTGTTTCATGAACTCGTAGCCGGGGAGGTGGCGCATAAACCACCCTCTTATCACCGCCAAAATTCGTCATTCCTACCACGAGCCGTTGCGGCATCCGCGCGTAGCAAAAGTCGAGAGTACGTGTGGAGAGCGGCGAAGCATTTCGCCTGCGAATTACCGATTTATATTAAAGATTCGAAAAAAATTCTTACATGTGGGACCCAACTTAATTTTATATGACTTGGAACACTCTATTTTTAAAATAATTCTTACATGTGGGACCATAGTTGGTTTATGACGCCGTTGACATGGTGAAAATGCTTACATGTGGGACCTTGGAAAAATTTATGACGACTTGGAACACTCTATTTTTGAAAAAATGCTTACATGTGGGACTCTCTTGAATTTTATGACAACTTGGAACACTCGGTTTTTAAAATAATACTTTCATGTGGGATCGGTGTTGGTTTATGACGTTTTTTCGAGCTTATGGCGTCACAAAACGGCATGGAATAGTGAAAACTCGGCTACGGTACCAACCGTAATGACGAAAGTTTTTTTGTCACTAAATTTGCTCGGAAGTAAAATATTATGATGAGATCAACCGGGAACATCATAAATTAATGACGCTAAAATGTGGTTTCATCACTAGTACGCTGTTCTTGTAGTGAATGTTTCACACTCACCCAACTATTTTCTACCTCACAATGCCTTCCCCATGCTATGAATTGATCCTCCTTAGCGGGGTTTTTTACCAACCGGTTTAAATAAACCGCTCGCTAGCGGTACTAGTTTACCTAGCGGTTTAAGCGGTTTACGCTCGGTGCACGCTTGAATTCAAATTTCAAATGAAAATGGACAATACAAACGGTTTCCCGCGGCTTACTACGGTATAAATAATTTATACCGCACCGGTTTGGATTAAAACCACTACGGATTGCATTAAAATTGTTCCAATGAAAAAAGGTCTCCGGCTTGAAAGAAATGCGGCGGCCGCGCGGTGGCCGTCCAAACCGAGTAGTAAACCGCTCCTGGTGGGTGGTTCCATGGCGGCGGCGAGCGCTCGGTGGCGGACGGGCGTGACGTGCGTGGACGGGAGAGAGGAGGTTTGGGAGAAGCGGAGAGGGGGCTGCCGACGGGGTGCCTCTGCAGATATTTTGACCTACACAAGCGTTGGGTCGACGTGGGCCTTAATGGGCCGGTCGATTTTTTTTCCTTTTTCTGATTTAACTTCTAATTATCGAAACAAATGCTAAATGAAGAATTTTTGACCAAATTTGACACCATTAGCATCGTCGCAACTTGAAGGATTTATTAGGATTTTTTGGGGAATTTTTCTTTTTTTAAAAAAATTGAACATTTCAAAATCCTAGCGGTTCAAACCGCTCCAAACCGAAATCGTGCCGCGGCGGTTTTTACGGTAACCGCGGTATAAATCCCTGTTTCAGTCGCATAAAATAACCCTGCTCCTTAGTAATCAAATTGGGGTTATTATATAATGTTTTTGACCGAATCTGTAGGGAAGGCTCCTAGGTTACGATATAACGTTAGGTCTTGTGGTCTTGAGATTCTCTGATCATCACAAACAAGTGATGCCTTGTGCATGACATGATCCCTAAGATATAGCTAAATTGGACCATTAAGTTCTAATATAGCTTTAATACAAATAAAGTGAAATTTTATAAGATAAGAATGATAATGGACTATACATCTAGAAAATGAAATTAAATAGAAAAGGTTGATAAACGGAACATGTGTTTTGCATCCAGTAAAAAAAACATTTTGACCTTAAGCATGCATATATATGCTATCTTCCTATATTGTTATATTATTCCACTATAAGGGTAAGCCAAATTTGAGATTCCTGATGATCTCGCGATATTGAATTCATTCATTATTCCGAGAATACAGGAAGGATTTGTTTGGATGCCTCAAATCTCAGCCCATTTTGCATAAGTGGGCTAAAATAATATAAGTGGATAAAGCTAGGGTCCACTGGGAGTATCATAGAGAATTTTGCATCAAAATTAGAAAGCAAAACGGTTTTCATTGAAGTGAAAGGTTATGGTTCATCTATTCCAGTTTGCAGCAAGTTTTTTCTGGGCTGGTATATACATAATAATAATATGGCCGGTCGAGTTTATGTTGAACAAGCTATTTTTGCTAGCTCTAGGCTGCAGGTCAGGGAAGCCCAGCTCCGAGCGTGGTCTCTGCCGAAGCAGACACGAACTAGCCAACATCATGATCTGCGCGTCAGCGTCCATATATTTGCATTGCATGCTCCATTTTGTAGGTATATATATAGTAGGAATATATGTTGGGTGGGTCCCACTAGAAAACGACGGGGCACAGGCACAACCAGTGCGGCGGCTGAATCCCGTTGACCAAACAACCTACTACTTGTAGTACGTCCTAATCAGCAAACATACACGGTGACATCATGGTATATCCGTAGTTTCTTCTTTAATCATCTGGTAACTACTCGATGCTTCTCTCGGCGCTACATATATATGCCATGATCAGAACCACATCAGCACCGATATTGCGTGGATCAGTACGTAAATTTCTAGCGTGTACCTGCATTAGTAAGTACATACATCCGTTCCCAACGTATTGCAAAAGCGAACATAAACACACGTACGTATGGATACCAGCAACAAGAACAAAGCAGACAACGCACAGGGCGAGAACCTGCAGCTGCAGCAGCAATGGCGGCAGCAGAGCTCACCGAAGCAGAGGCCCTACAGGAGGAGGATCAGGCCGCCGCCGGCCAAGGTCCACCACGTCAACCGGGCCCGTTTCCGCCGCTTCGTCCAGAGACGCACCTGCTGCTTGCAGGCGCTGCCGCAACCCAACGCGCCGCCGTGCGGTTCCAATAATTCCGGCGACGCCGCCCCGGCCTCCACCTCCTCACATCCAACGACGGCGACGACCAACCTCCTGCAATTGCAACCACCACCAGCCGATACTGCAGTAGGCGGCCGTTATTCGGCAGCAACTGATGGTGTAGGATGCCTCGACGCCGCTGCGGGGAAATCGATGCAGGAGGCTTACATGGCGTGGTGCTCCTCCAACGACATCCCGATCAGCCCCGGAACTATGGCAGAGTTGGTCATTGTTCACAGAGGAGCACCCCTCCAATGACCACCAGCGCTGGCCTTTCACCACCGGAGAACGAATGTTGCGGTACCTTGCTTAACATGGAGGCATGCATATGTTGCTATGTGGCTAGAGTGCTTCATATTCCTTCGGTTGTTACGTTTATGCCTTGCCATAAGGCCTTCAGTGTTGTTGGGGAATTCGGGAAACCCGTCACCCTCGAAACGTTGAGTTTAATGAAGTTCTCAAAGCATGTTTTTCAGGAGCAGGGAATTCGCGATTCTCGGAAGTCTGGGACCTGCGGAGTCTCGAATTCGCGAATGTGCAGAGTTCGGGGATCTTGATTCGGTGAAGGGGCGGAGTCATGAACATGCGGAAACCAGGAACCTCAACTGTTGATGGTCCGAACTTCGGAGATTTACCGATTCGGGAATCTAATGAAGACTCTGTTCGGGATTCAGGCGCAAGGACACGCACGAACCTGCTGGGAAGCAAGAGCCACTTCGGGAATCTGTAGAAGACCTAGTTCGGGAATCTCGGGCGAAGACATTCACGAATCACGGGAGAAGCAAAGTCAAAGTTGTAGTCCCAAAAAGTCCGGGTTTAGAGTGTGAACTAGTGGCAGACTTGTAAATGTGTAAGAGGGGAAAAGACATTCTTGTGTGTGTTCACATTAGGAATATTCTCCGAGCCCGAGGGTGTTATCGGAATGTAAAAGTCCCTTCGTCTCCCTATAAAAGGGGGCGCGAGGGCACGTGTAAACGGATTCAGATTTTTTGGGACTTGTGCTACTTGCAGAGAGCTTCACAGTCTCTTTGCGCCCTAACCTTATACTTGAACGTGTTGAGAACTTTACTCGTGTTTGGGTAGTTATCCGAATTTTTCGGGTATCCCCCCCAACAAGTGTAATCAACCTTTTTGTCACTTAATCGAATGACATGCATCTATTGCGCTTCTTATCAGCAAGGAGATTTGAAAATAGCGAAACAACCGGATTTTCGACCGACAAGAGTCGTCGATACACCCTCTTTTGATCATAAAGATTAAGTGCCAGTTCTCCACTTGAATTGTGGTAGGGGCCAATTGTCTAGCGATTCTAAGAGTAGGGGTGGTGGCGGACCCTTCATTTTGTATTAAGAAATTTGAGAATCGGACCCTATAAGGATCGGGCCGTAATTCTATTCAATTTTGACATATATACAAACAATCATATTTCTTGTCAATAATATAATATAATGCAAAGATATAAAAGTATTATGTGTGTTATTGGAAAAAATGAAGGAAACAAATCTGCCTTTGTTAAGGTGCTTAAATTTATATTTTTCATTGAGTACCCAGTTTAGAGCCTTGGGACAGTCGACTACTCTCTTATGACACGAGGTGGTTCCATTTCCATATGACAAAAAGAAAATGAAAGACCCGGCCTGCACCCAACCTGCAAGTAACCACCCTGATGACGTCCACTTATCTACCATGCGTCACCGACTCGTCAGTGTTTTGCGTTGGTCGTTCGAGAGTACCTGGCCCGGCCGGTTGTGGGTGGAGCGCCCGGCCGGAGGATTATTTATTTGACTACCCCCCACACGCTTCCGTTTGACTGACTCCCCTGCTCCCCAACACCACCTTTCTAGAATTCTAGCAGGTGCATTAGGCCGATTAGCTACTAATCGCTAGCAGTGACGGCCACGCCCCATGTCACCACGAAGCGCGTAGGCTTCATTTCGCTCTCATGAGTCCTCGTCCTCCTCGTCGCCGCGCGCTTAACTATAAATAGCCGCGCGCGCGCCGCAGGTTAGCTGCATCCAGTTCGAGTCCCGCCCGCCACTCGCCATCGATCTCCTCACCGAGCTTGATCAAGTGCTTTGCAATAAGATCCCTGTCGATCGGTTAATTATCATTAAACTAGAGCAGTTAAATGGAGAGCAGCAGCAACAGCAGCAAGAAGCAGCCGGCGGCCGGCGGCGCGGCTTGCAGCGGCAAGCCGGCGAGGACCCACTGGAGGCGCCGGGACCCCGCAGACACGTCGGTGTACGTCGTCCCTCCTGACCAGTTCCGCGCCGTTGTCCAGCAACTCACAGGCGCCGCGGCTTCGCCACCGGCGCCGCCGCCACCGGTAGCTGCTCATCATCAAGGCGGCAATAACGGCACCACGGCAGCACACCAGACCCAGCCTGCTGATGGCACCGCCGGTGCCAGTGATGCCCTGCTGCAGCGTGGCGGCAGCAGGGGCGAGGAGAACAGCAGCAGCAGGGGGGTGAAGACGCTGGGCCAGATACACGACGAGTGCATGGCCTGGGCTAGCGCCGACGACTGCGATCTGCATATCAATTGAGCGCGGAAGAGAATAATCTGTAGCATAAGACCCCCTGCTACGCGACATGATTTACCACTGGAACCACATTCGATTTTGTATCAACTGAAATAATTGGACTTCCATGGTGTATATTGATTTGGAGAATGCTTTGAATAGAACCATTTATACTACAACTCAAGTAGAAAGGTACAACAACCTGCAGCCCCTACCATTCCAGGCATTTACGAACTTCTCATCCAGTTGTTTCAATGACAGGATGCTGAATTTTCTAACTAACTGCCTATTTGATTTAAATTGCTTGGTTACTAAGTAAAGAAGAAATAAGTAACCCACAACTTCATGAACAAACACAACTTCATGAACCAGCACACTGTGATGTAAAAACTTTATCCATGTTTTCGTCTTAATACAATGATGCGCAGCTCGATCTCCAGCATATTGTTTTTTTGTAATACAAAGACTAAAACCATACAACTATCGACCTATGTTACCTTGCAAACTACCACATCTAGACATACATCAGGTTCACATATACAAATGTAAGCAGATGATGCAATAAACTACCGATCATTCCTTTCTCATTATTTTGCATTCCATTGGAAATCATATTGTCTCCTTTCATAATGTTCTGTATTCAGATGCCAAATCATATCTAATGGAGGGTGTTCTATTTAGTGTTTGTAGGTCTTCAACTGAAATAATCGGACTTCCATATGGTGTATTTGGGGAATGCTTTGAATAGAGAACCGTTTATACTACAACTCAAGTAGAAAGGTGCAACAACCTGCAGCCACTACCATTCCAGGCATTTACGAGCTTCTCATCCAAGTTGTTTCAATGACTGGATGCCTTATTATACTAAGGTTGTTCTCTAATGGGTTCATGTGTAGCAGTGCTCGATCGATTTGGATCCAGAGCTAGACAGCATTTCTTTTTTCCAAATTGGACATGTCTCGGTGCATTATCATTAATGATTATAATACCTAGTTCATTGTTTGATTTCATGGGTAAGTGGTTGGTGTGTATTCCTAAAATTATGTTCAACACCCTTTTTTTAAGACGTGCTTAGCATGTTTTCATTAAGAAGAAAAGTTCAGATACAACGTCTCAACAAAAGAATAACAATAAAGTTGTCGCCAACAGGCTCAAGCCTAGAAAAGACATATCACAACCTAAGACGACCGAGGGAGCGAATCCCGATGAACCTAGCACGACCCCATCGTCGTGCCTCCTTGAGGATCTGCGGTGCAAACGTCACCGACTGGAGTGTGACCCTATCATGGACATGACTATTTCTCTCTTTCCACAATAACCAAATTATAGTAAAAGAGCCAGAGAGCCGAACCATTTGCACTGAAGCTTGGGAACCAGTTCCTAGTGCCTAGCCACCACTCGCAGAAAGACACCTCCACATGTGGCGTCAAATCTTGTTGACCGAAGTAACGCAGAATCCTGAACCATGTTTCGCGACGATAGACACATTCGACAAGCAAGTGATCTAAGGTTTTGAACTCCTGTGCACACAACGTATAGTCATCCCTCCCGCAGGCCATGACAACGCAATTTGTTCGATGACCAATAGCGAACACGCAACACTAGCCAACCAAAGAAGTGGCACCTTCCAGGTGCCTGAATCTTTCAGAGGTGATCAACACTTGCAAGGTTGGTTCTCACTACGAACAGCGCACAATACACTAAACTCGAGGAGAACTCCCCTGAAGACGACCACTTCCAATTGAACTTGTATGGTTGGTCAAACAAGTGGAAGTCATGTAGTGTGTCCCAGAGATGAAGGTATTGGACGACCACACTCACTGTTCGAGCGAAGGCAATACCCCTCACTCAACGTTTACCCTGCAGTGTGTCCTCAACCATACGGGACCTCCTAGTACGAGGAGGAATCGCGTCTCGGAGATCCAGGGCTAGCTGATATATGGAACAACTGCTTAGCCAGTGATCCATCCAGAAGAGAGCGTGGGATCCATCTCCCACTTGCACAGACATTGAGGCATCAAAGAAATCGATCATGTGCCAACTTGTCGACCAGAAAATTGTATCCCGACCAAGTTTTGTCCATGTCCACCCGTGCCAACCATAACCAGTGTAGTCGCAATGCAAAATCCATGAGCTGCAGGTTTGGGAGGCCAAGGCCGTCGTACCATTTTGGGCAAACCACACTGACCCAAGCGACGACGCACTTCCCTCCGACGGCCACCTCCGAGCCGCACCATAGGAAACCACGAATGAGCTTCTCTATGGCTTGAACCGCCCAGGGCGCGATCCTCGTAGCCATGGATTTTTTTAGATTAAGGAACATGAGAGTTCTGGCCTCAGTGCTCCAGGAGTGCCTACAGCCAAAGTTTACAAGCAACAGGTACCCAGCTGCAACCCATCGATACATCTAAAGCTTAACAGGAATGGGTCACAATCGACCCAAGAACACTTCCCAGTTCAGACCAACAGAGGGAAAACAAAGTTTGACGGAGACTCGAAACACAAAAAACTAAAGTAGACTGGAGGTCCGACAGCTAAATTGAACCAGGATAAGAAGATCACTATGGTTAAGCATCCTTCCCTTCCAAGGAGGCAGGCGTTTAGTGACCTTGGCAATGACCGGTTGCATAGCAGATTTGGGTAGACGCCAAGGAGACAGTGGTACTCCAACGTAGGTGCATGAAAATTCTGCACACAGGCAGTCGGGGGTGCACGTGATTAAACCCAACCGGTCCATGGAGCAATGAATTGGGAAGGCCTTGCTCTTATTAAGGCTGCCAGCAAGACCCGTCGCACGGCGGAAGAGAACCAATATCTCTCTAATCGTAGTCAGGTCCAACTCGACCGTGCATAATTAAGAAGGCGACCATGGTTAGCTGAAGTTGTCCTAAATTAGATGACTTTTTTATCTGGAGTTCTTGAAGGTGACACCATGGTTAGCTTGGAGTGATGACGATGCCCAATCTGGTTTTTTTATAGAGATTGACTCAGTGCGGTTTGTAGATGACAAGGATTACCGGGCATCACATGTTTGTCGACGTTCCTAACATGGATCAAAAGTTTCTAAGATAACAACAAATGTGAGGCATTTGTCAATGCATAAGGATCAAAGCACGGTTAAAGGAAGGATGTAAAAGAAGTTCGAAGCTTAATTTCTTTGTAATTTCCTTTCTTGTTGTCTTTTGTGTTGCTTGAGGCTTGGAGGCAAGTACTCTGTAATTTTTAGCTATGTGGCCAGATTTATTTATGATGATAGGCATTCACATGTGGTGAATGTTGAAGACAGAATATTCCATAATCTAAAATATATTTTTTCTACTTAAAAAACTGTCAAATTTTGGTGTGTTGGACGTATGCATTGAGATCTGTGCAATGCTCGTTAGCATTAGATGGTGGAATCTTTTGTTCCTGTGCAAACCCAACTGATTATTTATCTGTTGACAGATTTATAAGTTGTCAAAGTCTCAAAATCTGTCACTTTTTTGTCTAACCAGAACCTGACACATCAGCAAAATAGTAGCCGACAGATTTGAGTAAATGAACAGGAGACAGCACACCTCATATTGGACAATTCCAGGAACAAGTCATCGCAATCGATTGCAGTGGGACCAAACGCATCCATAAAATTACTAAAGACAGCATATCTATGTCAGTGGCCTGGGAGCTCTTCATCCTCCTCGCCGCCACACGCACCATGCGCGACGTCGTAGGTGGCGTGCAGGCCGACGAGCACATAGTACACCAACATGACGGCCGTGCAGAGGCCAAAGCGGACGAAGGCATCCTTGCCGAGAGAGCCCATGAGGAAGACGTTAGTAGCGATGGAGAGTGAGGGAAGCCACGGTACCAGCGGCACGCCCCAGACCTTGGGCGTCCGGGCCATCGGCACCAGAAGCTGGATGCCGAGCGTTCCGGCCACCCACGCCGGCACCAAGACGACGTACCCCTGCCACCTCCGCGGCGACGTTCCCCAGCACGCCGCGATGCCGATCGACGAGCCGATGATGAGCAGCAGCAACGCCGTGAGCCGCAGCGCGTGCGCCCGGGTCGTGACGCCCGGCACGTAGTACCTCCGGACCAGGAGCGCGGTGGCCATCATCATGAAGATGAAGAGCGTGCTGGCGGAGAGCAGGCTGGAGAGCACCTTGAGGCTGGAGAAGAGCGCGACGGCGGCGCTGGCGGCGGCGACGAGCGCGGTGGCGTGCACGGGGGTGCCGGTCCGGGGGTGCACGAGCGCGAACAGGGGCGGGATGACGTGGCTCCGCGCCATGTGCGTGGTGTACCGCGCCTTCCCGACCAGCCCCACGAGCAGCACCGTGGTCATCCCCTTGAGCGCGCCCAGCGCCACCACGTACTGCGCCCACCGCATCCCGACGCCGCCGAACGCCGCCGAGAAGGCCGCGCTCCGGTCGATCGCCGTGTACGGCAGCATCATGCTCAGCGCCAGCGCCATCGCGCAGTAGATGACCGTGATCGCCGACATGGACACAAGCAGGCCCAGCGGGATGTCCCGCGCCGGGTTCTTGGTCTCCTCCGCCATGGTCGCGATGTTGTCGAACCCGCCGTACGCGAAGTACACGATCGCCGCCGCCCGGAACACGCCCGGCACGCCGTACGGCAGGAACGGGGTCAGGTTGTGAGGATTCGCGTGGGCGAACCCGGCGACGATGACGAACGCGATGACGATCACGTGGACGGCGGAGGCCACCCAGTTGAAGCGAGAGGTGCCCTTGGAGCTCGCCATGGCCAGGGCCGCGGTGACCGCGATCACCGCCACCGCGATGGGGTCCAGCTCGTTGTACCCTTCCGCGAGGGACGTCTGGATCCGCAGCGCGCTCGCCGGCTTGTTCATGAGCGAGGCCAGGTACGACGTCCAGGAGCGCGCCACCGCGGCCTTGCCGATGACGCTCTCGAGGATGAGGTTGGCGGCGGCGATGAAGGCCGCGGCGTCGCCGAGCTCGACGCGGATGTAGGCGAAGGAGCCGCCGGCCACGGGGATCTCGACGGCGAACTCCGTGTAACAGAAGACGGAGAGCATGGCGGAGAAGCCAGAGGCGGCGTAGGAGAGCACGATGGCGGGGCCGGCGTGGTCGTGCGCCTCCTGGCCGGTGAGCACGAAGATCCCGGCGCCGATGACGGAGCCGAAGCCGAACCAGGTGAGGTCCCACCACGTGAGACAGCGGCGCATGTCGTTCTCGCTGCGCCGGCGCAGCGCGCCGAGCTCGGCCGCGTCGGTGGAGCGGCCGGCGAGGCGGTCGCGGAGGCGCGCCGGGGTCGCCGCCAGCGCCGCGCGGTAGGCGGCCCAGCTCGCGAACGACGGCTCCGGGAAGAAGTCGTCCTTGCGCCACCGCCAGTAGCTCCTCGCTGCCGCGGCCGCCTCCGGCTTGCCACCAGCACCACCCGCAGCGCGCGCCGGTGATGGCGTCTCCACGGGCGCCATGTCCGATGTCTCGCGCAAGTCCGTGTTGTGGAGCGAGAGGAGCCGGCGGGGCCGGGGAGTGCGCTGGGGACAGTGGAGGCTGAAGAGTAGTAGTGCTGACTGGTCACTTCTTTGCTCACCACTGGCGGGTTCGCTTGGATTCTTGCGCAACGGAGATTCCAATTGGGTGGCATGTCGAAGGTGTCACGTACTACTAGTGCCGGTCGTTTCAGGAAATCCGCGGCTGCTTGGACCGGTAGCGCAGAAACAGTACGCCACCATGCATGGCATAGCTATGGAAGCAGGACAAAGCGCTGTTTGGCAGCACCACTTGACCACTTGAGGGCGTGCGCGTGCGATGGCACGAGCCAGAGTCCACGCTTGAGTCAAGGGTTCCGGCTCGCTGGGCTTGTCACTCTCCCAGTTGATCGAGAACCCGTTGTCCTCAACGTAACAGCAAGTATAATACTGCCTCCGCCCCCCTTATGTTAGCATTCCGATCATTTGAAATTTTACCCAGAATATAAGCACTTGGGGTTCTTGTGGGCACCACACGGGATCTAATCAAAAAATTCTCCCGCACCATCTTTTCCCACCTACCCCGGCTCCTCGGTCCCCTTCCGTCGCACGAGCCCACCCCCGTCGAATCCGTGCGGAAGCGTGCGGGCGCCGGCGAAGAGAGTCCCGCTTGCGGCGGATTCGTGACGGCGGCGACGGCGGAACGAAGCCTTCGCGCGGCGGACTAGGGTTGTCGCATGGTGTTGGGGTGATCGGAGGCGGCGATGCGTCGTGCTATGGTGGCCTTGATGTGGCACCTGCCGAGGACGCGGAGGTGTCATGCGCGTTGCACCTAGATGCGGAACCGCCGTCCGCGGGAGCCGCAACACGCGCGGGTGCGAAGGCGTCGGCGGCCTCGCCGGGGTCGGAGGCGCGGCGGCGCCAATGGGAGGCGCGCCGACGTTGATTGGAGCCACGGCTTGGGTCAATCCCGATGAGGACAACCTCACTTGTGCATGAAGCCATTGAATTCCATCTTGGTGGTCGCCACCGGTTTGACCCTGTGCCTACGAAGAGGCCCTCCGGCCGCCCGAGCCGTGACGATAGTTGTGCCCGACCGCCTACGAGAAGTGGTAATCATCTCCATCTCTCCTTTGTGTAGAATGGATGGTGCTTTTTGTGTAGATTGGATAATGCTAGGTGTAGAATGGATAATTCTAGGTGTAGAATGGATGTTGCTTTTGTGTAGAATGGATGATGGTATGTGTAGGACAACATGGATTATGCAATGTGCAATTAAATGTTGTCATTGCTTTGTATAATTAAATGTTGTCCCCGCTTGTAATTAAATGTTGTCACCGTTTTTTAATCCTTGCAATGATAATGCCACATAAATTTGCACATGCCTTAGAAATTGCACACATAACAATAGGTCTAACATAATTCGATTAACACTAAGGCTATTGGGAAGCATTCTATCCCTCATCATATACTAGTTATTTACAAAATATGATGCCATATACAACCGACACAATGCATCCTTTCCTCATCATGGAGCAATATCTACAACAAAAGACATCCTTCCTTCATCATGGAGCAACAAGTTGTTGTAGGACAAAGCATGGTACGGATCCCGATCAACACTAAGGCTATTGGGAAGCATTCCCGGAGCCTCTAACCCATCCTTATACATATGAGGATCTTATAACCATCTCCTCCTCTTTTTTTCATTACTTCTATCATGCGGCCTTGTCAAGTAAAAAGACATTTCTAATTTTGGATTCATCATAATTACCGAACTCTCTTTGCACATTACGAATTAACTCATCCATGTTCTTGGATGTTGTAAGATAGGTCTTGGATTGTAGGGTGCGAAGAAACCAAGGTCTAGAACATTCAAATCGGTGGGTTAGCTAAGCGGTTAAAGATGCGAATGTCTAGCCCGGTTTGTCAAAGCTACGTTACAATTTACAAATGCTTCATCATTTGGTTTTATGTGCGTGCGTGTGTCATCTTGTTGGATCCAGATTGTCTCTCCTCTAGCTTCCCGGGACCACTTTGCAACAATAGGTTGGAAGAACCTTTGTGATGAGGTAACTTCTACTAACTTCCGTGTCACAATGATTGATTTTGTGACTAGAGTACCCTTGTCTCTATGTTTCTTTGTCTCTTTTTCTTGGTTCTTGAAACATGGAACCACATAATTAAATTGGCAACCTTGGTCGGTTGGAAAGAAAACACATCCGCATTGGTGATTACAAGTACACCTTTCTCACAAACATACACAATCTGCGCAGTCATGCCTTCTTATTGTCTTCTCTCAATAATGGCTTGATAGTGTTAGAGTGTTGACGAATCTTGCCTTGTTTGAAGCGGCGGTGCGGCGTCGACCTTATGGCACCTAGTTCATGAGCAAGATCCCTAAGAGTGGTCCTTTTATTCAAAGGTATTGTTGCAATTCTAGACATGTCAATGGCAACCTTCTTGCGACCACAATTTTTCCTTTTGCATGATACATCGACTTGTACTCCTTCAAAGCAAGGCATTCCTTTGCTATCCTCCATAGAGATTGCACAAAACACCTATTAACATTAAACAAATTGGCCACTATTATGGTGGTGCTTCTTTTCATTTTGCCATTCACGCTGCGGCTAAGTAAAGCTTCACAAATCGCTTGTCGTTCTATGTTCGACAAATTCTTCCTTCTCATCACCGTGTTTGCATGTTGATTTTGGCTACTCGTAAAATTATTTTATTTCAAAGTCATTATGTGATTATTGCTACAACTACTAAATATTGTGATGTTGTCTTAACTTTGTTCAACATGTTCTTCATCACTGGACCCATCGAGCACCTCTTCCTCCAAGTCACGGTTCGGATCAAAGGTGGTTGTTTCATTGGCGAGAATGTCGGAGGTAAACCATTTGCACAAAGGCTCAAATGCTAAAGTTCTTGAATCCGAAAATTTTTCATTCATTGCTTCTACCTTCATTGACATGATCATTGGACCCTTGGAGCTCCTCTTCGGGGAAGATGACATGAAAATCGTTAGCATGCACATCGGTGTCCTCACCTACACAACGGTAGGAAAAAGAAATGTAAGGTACAAAATTGTATGGCTTCCATTGGAACTAAGACTACCGTTATCCTTGCATGTACTTTACCTACCTCCTCTTCCTCCAAAGCAAAGTTTAAATCAAAGTTTGATGCTACCGTAGGTGCAATGAACCCACACTCTTCATGTATTGTACATTTAGATGTTTCGTTTTTTTAGAACACAATTATGTATGCATGCATGAACTCGTATGTAATGGTCCACCAAATTGTCTAACTCTGATTCATATGCTACCATGTTGAGGTGCGAAGATGCTCCATAAGCATCTCCCATGGGGTGGGCTCCGGCGGGGAGGTGGGTGGTCCCGGCCATGAGGACCTCCAAAGGGGTCATCTTCTTCATCATCTATTCTGCTGGAAAGTTGAGGACGAGAGCCATGAAGGGAGGCGTGGTGTTGCTAGAGGGAGGTGTGGAGTTGTGTTGTTTTTGAACTTGTGGTCCACACGGTTATATAGCGTTGCTTTTAGTTTCTTTGAAAGTGGTGCCTGAATTTTGGCGGTCATATGAAAAGTGCGGTGTTGGAATGTGTTGAGGGAGTTGTTGGAGGATGTGCCCTTTTTTTATCGGATGTGTTGGACGCTAGTACCTACCGAGGGCACATGCGTAATTTCCTCCGTGGATGTTTCTTGCTTTTGAATGCTTGGAATCTAACATTCGGGACGGAGGGAGTATGAGGTGAAGAGCGGGCTAAATCCAACGAGGGAGAGGGCGAAAGCGGGCGAGTCACGACACCTTTGGTGAAATCGGGTCATGTGCGTCGTGGCGCGTACCGTCCCTACCGCATGCCCGGTTCTAATTGGCTAATGTCCACGAAAAGCATTAAAGGTCGTGGGATCCATCACTACCACTCCTATTTGCATTAGCTAGTATATACTTTACGAGAGCATCTCCAAAAAATGGTAAAAAATTGTTCCCAAAAATGATGTATTGGGTGGGATAATATTAAAATTTTGTTTCCCTCAAAACATGTCAATCTACATCAAAATGCTAATACCTTTTCTAAATATTTCAAAATAGGCTACGTCGTCGTAATTAGGCCACAACACGATGCGGCCGTCGGCCTATCCCCTATCGACCCACCACGGTAGGGCCATCTTTCTTCCCCCCGGCCCCACTCCTCCTCTCTACGGCCGACGGTAGGGCTCCATGCGTCAAGTCATATCCTTCCTCCCGACCTCATCCATCGCCCGCGCCACAACGTGTCTCCCCACCCGCATCTCACCACCTCCCCTCTACCGCTCCGTGACACTCGCCTCCCCCCGGCCTCACCTATCAATTCACGCCCAAGGACACCCGCCGAGCTATCTTCTCCTCCCCCGGCGCGGCGAGCCGCACGAGACTCATTACGGCATCTCCATCATGGTGGGCGTCTTCGTCTCGCTCGCCACGGCCACCGCCACGGCCCAACCGATGCGGCATCGCAATAGTCGTCGTGTCGGGCCTCAACGGTGGCGTACGTGTTGTGTCCTAAGCGCATGCACACCACCAATTCGGTGTCGACGGCGAAGCACTCCGATGTGATCCGGGGTGCAAGCGCGACTTCCACGCGTGCTACACCAATGGTGGCTCCATGTGAGCAACACTTGCTCTGTCCCTCTCTACTCCACAACTCCGATCGCCGCCACCGCACGGCTCACCAAGTTGGTCTCCTGCTTCTACGATTCTAGTGTTCTACGGTCTATCCTCTATGTGTGCGAGGAAAATCAACGCGGGAAAAGTGGGAGATTGGGGAAGACTAAACGCGTGGAAATATGCGGGTGGAGGAGGGAGTTTTTTTGGGGCATCTCTAGTTTTTTGGGAAGAATTAGGGGAGCCGTTGGAGCTTATATTTTTGTGTTTTTCTCCCTAAATACGGTTTTGGGGGGCAACAAAGGGGAACTCTTGTCGTTGCTCTTAGCCTTTTACGACCAAGCTGCGGGCTTTAACCATTAGCCTTGCTCTAATGGACGGAGAGGGAACCACCCATCTTACCGCAGCCACGGTGTAGAGGGCGGTCGTTGTACGAATGATTTTGTTAAGTACAACTGCGGAAGACCTCCAAACGTCGCCGGGCGAGGATCCCGTCGGGGCGGCGCACGTAGGGTTGCTCTAGGGTCGGCAAGGCCACCCGAACGCCCTCAATCAACGTAGAGACGAAGGAGGAATAACAAGTAATAGATTTGAAAAGTATAAGGCAAAGGGAAAAATTAAAAGGCAAAGAGAAAAAGTAAAAATATAAAAGTAGATTGTTTTGATCGATTGGATTCCTCAATCGGTCGTGACCCTTTATATTTATAGGGTGGGGAGGTCTTGCCCCGCAAGTAAATACTTTTACAAGCCTAAATCTATCGGGACTTCTCGTTTTGGTTCGGACACGGGGGCACGGTCGGGTGCACCGGTCGGACCGGTGTGCTCGGCGCGCATATCTTGTATAAGTCATATCTCACTCATTCGGACTCCGATTTGGACGTTCCACATATGATCTTGATCTACTCGACGAGACCTATCCAATGGTGAAGTCCAAATTGTATTTTGTGGTCTTTAACCAAACCGGTCTGACCGGTGGGACCCACATGTCCGATCGGTCGGACAAGACGTGCCAATTTTGGGTGCGAACATATGCCCCCCTATTTTTACGGTAAAGCTTGCGTGCCGGAAAACATTCACAAAGATCAAAATTGGCTAAAGACGATGATCAATAATGCATCGCCCATATTTTGCTCCTAAGGGCGATATGCTTTATCGGCCATAAACTTGCTCTCAACTCATGGAACAACTTGTTTTTGGTCTCCATACCCGCTCGATAGTGGCTGATCTTGTTGGTATCACCGCTTCTCGTTGCTCCATTAATCTTGCTTTCGCATCCGTTGCAATCTTCTTTTTTGTGTATGAGTTAAGCCCGAGGGACACCACTTAGGCCGTAAGTATTTTGATTCGTCGCTATCCTTATGACCTCCTTTAGAGTTAATGGATGCATTTCCGACAAGATTATTATCAAGAACAATCGGTCTTTGCATTGGACCATGATTTACATATGTAGGAGGATATTGAATCATATATGACCACATATGTAAATTAGCATAATCCAAAGGTGAATAATAACAAGAGGTCGGTCCAAGATATGAATTAGGTGCGGCAACATAAATTTTCTTGTGATTTGCAAGAACAAGGTATATTTTGATTTTTTGTTCAAAGTTTCGAATTTTTACCTTTACTTGACCGACTCCCTTACTTTTGGCTTGCTCCCTTTTTCTTGTACTTGGCCAAAAGTTCCTCGAAGGTTGGCTTCACTTTTTTCTTGACGATGGGACATCTCGCGGGGGCACGGAGTCGGATCGGTCCGGGACACCGGTCATGAAACGAACCGGATTTCCGCGAACGGAAGCCTGACTCTTAGCACCTCGGTGGTAGTCCCAGGAGGGCTACCACGTGCAAACCCTGTCTCAGCGATGCCAAAATCCATACAAAAAGATAAAACGAGAATAGAAAGAGTACAACAATTATTTTATTACATTAATCGAGTACATCTCTACGACACATGCGGGTACAAGTCCATCGGGACCGAATCAAACATAAATAAAACGTCTAGCGAGCGTCTCCATGAAAGCGTGGGGAACTCCAAATCCGCGGGCGGCTCGAGTGTAGGAAGAGCACAAGTCCACCCATCCGTCGTTGTCGAAGTCGTAGTCCGGCTCCGTGTCGGAGGCACCGGGGTCATGTCAGCTTCCCAACAAAGAGGCAAAAGCGGTGTATATTCTACTATGCATGAGTTATCCCTACTCTGGCTGTAGAAGGCTAAAGCAAAGCAGCAAAGCAACGATCAAGGTAAGCAGAATTCAGCTGTGAGGTCCACACCTCGGAAAAGCTCACGCTTCCGAGGTCCACACCTCTGGGGTCCACACCCCGCTCAAGGATACCACACCAAAACACCGGATCTCAACCACGATCCAGTTCTCAACTCTCATCCGCGATGTGGGGTCCACCTGCTCCTATCCCCACATCTCAACGGCCAAAGCGGGCTCACACACTCGGGGGAGAGAAGAAGCACAAGAGAAGAGTGGCTAGTCGGGTGAGAGATCGGAAAAGCTGTCCATAACCGGTGGACACGGACTATAGCTATAGGTTTAACACTGCGAGAGATTGTACAACTGTACCCGCCCGAATAGGACCAGAACCGGCCGTCACCGATACCCGGCCCTATCATACGGCTGAAGGCCAAGTAAGTGGATAGTACCCTCCTGCGTCTCCGAGCCTGGCCCAGCCTCCACGGTAGAGCTCATACCGCCCGCGAGAGGTCCCTCGAAGCTGTGGAACCCTTCCCCGGCCTCGCCGGGGCAAAGTCTTCTAAGGAGGGAAAGACCACTCCCGACACGATCACACCGATCCGCCTACAGGAGGGACGCTAACCACTACAAGTCTCACCCCGCACCCCCGCCCAATACAAGGCGGGCGGTTTGTACGGTAAAAGTCATCCGAAGCAAGGTCAACTGACGATCGGTCCTTAAGGGGCCGAGAGCAAGCACTCACCGTCTCCATCCCATACGACACATCCCTCGGGTTAGAGGCCGGATCGCATCTTCCCTCGGTAGGTGTTCATGAGTAACCAAGCGGCTCGCTCCCGCCAAAACACGGCAAGGAGTTACGCACCCGAACGCACGCTAGAAACTCACCGAGATATCTACATCTCGGTCAAGCCCGAATACCATCCATAAACAAGCAACAAAAGTATGGATAGTTGAGGTAAGGGACTAGCTAGGGGTCTGTAGCTAGTCCCGCAGGAAGTAAAACAAGGAATCAGGGTATAACAAAATATCAAGGCAAGGCTATTAAACTGGTTATGCAATTCATCAGAGCAGTGCATATAAAGTAAAGCACTAGCATCTAGATATCAACATGGGGTCTACATGGTGGGGAGTGACATGACACCTTCGTTGCCGTTGAAGCGGTCGTTGTCGGAGCGGTGTACTCGGGGTCCTCCGCGTCCTCTCGGTCGAAGCTCGGGTCTGCGGCACGAGATTCGACGCGAAAATAAGAATACGGTGCACAACTAAGCATTAACTCCAAATAAGAACCAATTTTTAGATGATCCAAAAGAGCTCAAACTACCTACTATCAGCCGGGTTTCGATATTACGAATTTATAGAACTTAGTTTTATATTTTTTTGAGCTACCTATAATTAGTTATGAATTTTTAAAGATTAAAACCATTTATAAAACATTTCTGAAATTCATTCAAGAAATAGAAAAGGATTTTATTTTAAAAACGTCGGCCGACGTCGGCATGATGTCGGCGTTCCTCGGTAGCGAGTGCCAAAAATGGGCCGAAAGTGCCTCTGGGCCGAAGCGGTCCAGTGGGCTCGGCCCAGCTAGCGACAAGGTTACGGCCCAGCCAAAGAAGTGGGCGCGGCCCGGTTAGCCCGGCGAGATGAAGTTCGGGAACGATCCCCGAGCTGCTACTAGCGGCGCCGGTAGCCCGTAAAAAGGCGGTGGGCTTTAGGCCCAAATTCATCGGCGGCCCGGTTAGCCTAACCATCTCCACTCCAAACTCCCGCACATCGGGTGTTGGACGTAAGGCTCGGGCGCTCCCCGCGGCGGCGTCGCGCAACGTTGAACCGGGTCCTTACCGTCGGTGATCGGGGTCCACCGGGCGACAAGCCTTCAACCCGCCGGTCGCCCTCGCGCGCCCGGATAAGCCTCTCGAGTCCGAGGCCGGCGCGCTTCGCGGGTGCGCCGACGCGCGGTGCGGCGGCGCGCGGTGCGGGCGGCCTACGACCCGGCCGTGGCTCCACGGCGGGGTGCGTGGTTTACCAACGCGGCGGCGTGCGGATCCCCCGGGCGCCCGCACGGAGCGGCTTCCCCGGTAGCCGGAGGCGCGGCCCGCGGCATCGCGGCGGCGTCGGCGTTCCCCGCACCCAAAACCACACGCAAGCCGACCGGCTCACGGGGACATCGCACGGTGACGGCGAGCACAAGAACATGGGAGGTCCGGGTGCGCAAGCCGTCGCGGGTGTTCTCAAGCGCGCTTTGCTAACCTGCGTTCCGAGGCCAAAGCGTGCGGGTGCGTGGCCACGGCGCGTGCTTGCGCACGCGCGGCCTCGCCATGCCCCGCTCGGTGCGGCCGGCGGTAGCCGGTGGCGCGGCTCGAAGCGAGGCGGTGACACACCCTCCAATCCCCGCACAAGAAACCACGGCACGATGGCCGGCTCACCAAAACCTTCCTCGCACGGCGACGGCGGCGCCAAGAGCACGAACGGCTCGGGAGCCCCCTCCGTCGCGGTACGGCGCCCCGCGGCTCGAAGGCCCGCATCCGGGCATGTTTTAAAGGGCGACGCGTCTCGACGTCGCCGATCCATCACGGGGAAATAGACTAAGGGGGAGGGGAGAGGAAGTTGGCCGCGGCGGTGCTCACGTTGGGGCGGCGGTGTAGTCGTGGCCGGCTCGGTGTAGACGGTGGCGTGGCGAAGATGTTCACGGTGATGTAGGCGTCCTTGGCGGCGTGGATGTTCCCGCTCCGGCTCGGCTCCTTTCCCCAATGCGAGACGGCCTCCTCTTCTCCCCTCGAGGCGGCGGTTGTGGTCTCCGTCCTTGGCGCGTCGTCGGTGTTCGGTGTGGCCGCGTCTCTCCTCGGCTCGATGCGGCGGCGGCGCCCCCTTCCCCCCTCTCTCTCTCTCGGCGCTCTCACTCGGAGAAGAGGAAAGGGAAAACCCCAATGGGGGTTGGTGGCTTGGGCGTCGGGTCTCGGCCCTCCCCCTTGCCTTTGAACCCCGGTGCCATGATCGTCGAGGCGAAAGCCCCATGCGCCCGGCCGAGACCGTCCGGGCGGCCGAGGTGGCACCGCTCCCCTTTGCGCGAGGCCAAGATGCGGGGGGGTGCGCGGCGCGGGGCAAAAGGGGTATCTCCTGTCCGGGGCCGGATTCGACTCGCGTGTGCACGCGCACCGGTCCCTCGGCGTGTGGGCCGGTCGGACGGGAAGGGCATCCCGTCCCGCGCACACGCGGCCGGCTGCGTGGCTCGCCCCGGTGCGGTGCGGATCCGAGGCGAGGGGGAGCAAGGATGAGAATGGGGATGATTTGTTGTCCGACACGCCGGCCGTGCGTCGGCGTGAGAAAGGATAGCGGGGTAAGGGTTGGTTGATGGGCCGCGATTTCCTGTCTGGTTGGGCCGATTTGGATCGATCGGGGAAAGGAAATTCGGCCCATGATTAGAGATCGGATTTGGAAAAAAATTAAGGTGAACTAATAGAGGTAGAGTTTGAATTTGGATACTTTCCAAATTCAAACCGCACACAAATAAGATCCAATTAAAACCGAGAAAAGTCCAACTCACATATTTTACCATAGTTTGGAAATATGTTTTTATAAATGGGTTAAAAGGTGGAGAATGCGGGAGAGGGCTAGCAAATTGGTTTGAAAATTTGATAGCACTCAATTTCAATCAAAAAGTTTTAAATTTTCGCAAAATTTTCACACCTAAAATCCTGGGTTGTTACATTCTCCCCCACCACCGAGAATCTCGTCCTCGAGATTTAGTCCTCGACCTCCTCCGTGAACAAGTGAGGGTACTCCTTTCGAGATCCTCTTCCTTCTACCAAGTTGCTTCTCGCTCTCGTGTGGTTGCTCCGCAACACTTTACAAAAGGGAATGGTTGTTCTTCTTGTCTCTTTGATTGCTCGGTCCAAGATCTTCTCGGGATATTCGCATACTCAAGGTTGTCTTGCGGGTCAAGCAACTCCATGGGCACTTGCTTAGCTTCCACTTTGCCTTCTCACTCTTTTTCGGTTGTGACACGTGAAACACTCGGGTGTACCCCTACCGTTGTCTCGGGTAGCGCAAGGCCGGTAGGCTAGACTTCCAATCCTTCGGGTGATAGGATACGGCCCCACGTACCTCGGGGCGAGCTTCCCTTTCACCAAAAACCTTTTAGTTCCTCGGAGCGGTGAGACTTTCAAGTACACTCGGTCTCCCACCGCAAAAGTCAACTCTCTTCTTCTTTTGTCGGCATAGCTCTTCGACGGCTTTGAGCGATCCTCAGGTTCTCACGAACTTTCTCAACTTTCTCCTCTGCTTCTTCAATGATTGCTGGTCCAATCAGTGCCCGTTCTCCAACCTCCGACTTAGCTAGCGGGGTTCTGCACTTCCGCCTGTAAAGGGCCTCAAAGGGAGCCATCCGAAGACTTGCTTGAAAGCTGTTGTTGTACGAGAACTCTGCAAATGGCAAACTGCTCTCCCAGTCGGTGCCATAGGTGAGTGCACACGCTCGTAGCATATCCTCCAGAACCTGGTTAACCCTCTCTGTCTGCCCATCCGTCTGTGGGTGAAAAGGCGTGTCTTGTAGTTGAGAGTGGTGCCCATAAGCTTGTGAAAACTCGCCAAAACATGGAGACAAACTATGGTCCTCGATCGGATACAATGCTTACGGGTGTCCCGTGTAGCCCGAGTATGTGTGTCGGTGCGGAATGTGGTCGACACTAACCGGTAATAAGCGCCAAGGTCTATCCCTCAATGGTCGATGCTAAGCAACTAAAGACACAAGATTTATCCTGGTTCCGGCGGGGGACCGTACGTCCGGCGGTGGTGTGCTCGGGGCACTATATTGCTCGGCACGGGGTGCACTGTAGTGGGGCGGCTACAAGCGAGGGCGGGAGAGGAGGCGTGGCCTCCAAGTCCCCGGCGAGGTGGGCGAAGATGTTGTGGGAGAATTGTGTGCGTGAGGTGTCGTGCCTCGTGATGTCTCTCTGCGCGACGGGGGAGTTCACCTTCCTTTTATAGGCCAAGGAGAGGGCAAATTACAAGTATGCCACTTTGTTCGGCTACATGGGGGAGCATGGTGTGCAACGCCGTAGAGTAGGCGGCCGCCTTGAGGGTCCTTGCCACGATGCGGCCATCATGGCGTATCTTGTACCCGAACGGTGGCGGCTTCGAGGGTCGGGGCGTAGTGGTTGGCCGTGGCGTCCTCAGGCGGGCTCGAGGTAGTTGCTGACGTCGATCCGTACGGGGTACAGCGGCAAGCGTGGCGGCGTCCCTTTCCCCGCGCGCCTGCCGGCGCGGAGTGGTCGCAACAGTGCCTGGCGTGGCGCTGCGAGCATGGGGGAGGCCGCACGGGACCAACAGTGGCGGGGATGGCGTCCCGCCGGCCTACCGTCATGATTTGGTCCTGCAAGTTCACGAGAAAGCGTTTCGAGGGTGCAGCCGGCCCCCTTCGAGGGCACGGCGCGTTAGCCGTACGGGAGTAGGCGGCGCAGCGTCACGGGGCTGACACCGGCCGTATCGCACAGTCCCCCACAGTAGCGGGGATGGGTTCCCTTAGGGAGTTGGTGCAACAGGGCCGGGGCATGAGTCCCAGGCGCATGATGGCGCCGCCCCGCCGTTGTCGAGCATTAAATGCCGGTGCCGCGTGTGGGAACGGTCGTGCGCGTGCGAAGCCTCGAGCGAGGCGGAGGTGAACCCTCAAACGAGCGGAGCCCGCTCGAGGGAGCCATGAACCCTCGAGCGAGGCGGAGCCCGCTCGAGGGAGGTGTGAACCCTCGAGCGAGGCGGAACCCGCTCGAGGGGGCCTTTGAGTGGGCCGCTGCGGTGGGCCGTGGGGACCTCGCGGTGTGGGTCGTGCCCCGCGTGTGTGCTTAAGTGGGGCTGTGTTTAGTTTTGGTTTTTGCGGGTTTTAAGCGAGATTCCCCCCTGGTTGTTTTAGGGGACCCTGCGGGGCGTCCCCGACGGCAGCCCCCCGAGCATCCGCGGGCGTGCGGCCGGGCTCCCGCGGATGCCGGAACCTACCGATAGGACATCCTTCCCGCCCGGTTGCTAAAGCTTTTCGTGGGGCCGCGTCGGCGGACCCGCGGGTCTAACCCCGAAGCCCTGCGGGAGCGTGGACGCTCCCCGGCGGGGGTTTTACCGTTGAGCCCGGTCGGTGGGCGTGGTGCATATTTCAACCGGCATCGGCGATGTTCCGGCCGGCTTCGGTGACGTACGCGCGGACCGGCGCCGTCCGCGGCCGGTGCAAGCGAGGAGGTGTAGGCGTGCGTCGAGCCCCCGAGCCTAAGCCCGTTCAAGGCGATCGGGGCGAGCTCTCCGTCTTGTCTTTAACGCGCCCTCGTCGTCCCTCCACGGGATGGAGGGTGAGGTTTCCACAACCCCCATCGGTCGGGTCGCGGATTGCGGATTCCTCATGGAGCCGTTAGTGGGTGGTTCGAGTGGACGCCCATGCCCCGTTCGATAAGGGTAGGCCGCGCGGTCGGAGACACGTCCATTAAAGTGCTTGCGTGGGTTTGCTAGGTGGGGCTCGGTCCCATTCGCTAGGGACCGAGGGTGCGGAAGGTCTCCCTCGGTGGGATCCCCCCGACTAGCGCCCTCGGCGGCTCTCGAACACGACATGTGGGGCACCCTCGAGCCGGCGGGCTCGAGGAACGGCTCGAATGCGCGTGCCCTCGTCGTCCCCGACTGCGGTGATCCGGGGCGCCGTTCGAACTCGTCGAGGGTCAGGCTTCAAACCTCTGATCAGTGGGGCCGTGCGGGGTAGCAGCTAGGCGCTCCCGTCTTGGCATCTGCGGGTTTAGAGGGGCCCCGATCGTATCATCCCTCGAAACGCCGACCGTAGGGTAGTGCGGGGGGTGGCGGCTAGGCGCTTCCATCTTTGCATCTGCGGGTTTCGAGGGTCCCTGATCGTGTCAGCCCTCGAAACGCTGATCAGTAGAGTAGTGCGGGGTGGCGGCTAGGCGCTCTTGTCTTTGCATCTGAGGGTTTCGAGGGTCCCTGATCGTGTTAGCCCTCGAAACGCTGATCAGTAGAGTAGTGCGGGGTGGCGGCTAGGCGCTCCTGTCTTTGCATGCGGGTTTCGAGGGTCTCGATCGTGTCGGCCCTCGAAACGCCGATCGTAGAGTGGTGCGGGGTGGCGGCTAGTCGCTCCCGTCTTTGCATCCGCGGGTTTCGAGGGTCTCGATCGTGTCGGCCCTCGAAACGCCGATCGCAGAGTAGTGCGGGGGTGGCGGCTAGGCGCTCCCGTCTTTGCATTTGCGGGTTTCGAGGGTCTCTCGATCGTGTCGGCCCTCGAAACGCCGATCGTAGAGTAGTGTGTCGAGGGTACCGTGGTGCTGTTTACTTCAAATAGGCTCCGAGGTCACCGGCCGATGTTTGCACCCTTTGAGGGTCAATTTTTTTTCGAGCCGGGGGCTCGCGCCGCTCGAGGGTCTTCCTTACTTAGTAAGGGACCGGGCCATTTAATGCTTGCGGTCGCGCCGTAGTCTCGCGCCGCGGGCGCGCCTTTTTAGGCGCGCTGCGGCCCGCACGCATAGTGGGCGGCGTGGGCGGGCGGATGTGACCACCGCCACGGCCCTCCCGTTTCTACGCCGTGATGATGGCCCGCGAGCGGTTGCGTGGCCGCCGCGGTCGTGGTGGGGCCCGTCCGTCGGCGAGGGAATATTCTTCCCGCAAGTTAATGCACGCGGGGCGCACGCCCGGAGAGCACGCCGCGGCCTATAAATCCGACGAGAGGGGGAACGGCGGTTTTTACCTTAGCATTCGCCATTCTTGCTCCTTGCGACCCAGCCCCCGAGCCGTTTTTGCCATCGCATCTTTCTCCTTTCGGAGCTCCTCTTGTTCTTCGCTTCCTCGCCGGCTCGTATGGCGCCCTAGCAGCCTCTCACCATCATCGACCCGTTGCAGTGGGAGCGCTCGTCGGTGACGCGGCCGGCCCCGTACCGCCCGGTAACCGCCGGTCGGACCGGGCGGCGAACGAGGACGGACGGCCGGCCGAGTGGATCGTGCCGCCGGGGAGGGACCACGCGCCCAACCCTCCGAGCGGCTACGTGGTCAGCTTTATCCACTTCCACGAGCGGGGCTTCATGGCGCCGGCGAGCCGTTTTATGCGGGCCCTCCGCCTCCACTACGACGTGGAGCTCCACAACTTTGCGCCCAACGCGATCTCGCGAGCGGCCACGTTCGTCGGCGTCTCGCGAGGGCTTCCTTGGGATCCCGGTGAATTGGGACCTCCGGGTTCACCTCTTCCGCGGGGAGCCGTTCACGCCGTCGACGTCGGAGCGAGAGGACCCGCCGCGCGGTGCGCGCCGGCGGCCTGTCGCTCGCCTTGCGGGTCCAGCGCAAGGACGACTACATCCCTTGCATGATGACGACCAATAATGCGGGCTGGGAGCGGGGGTGGTTCTACCTCCGCAATGACGAACCCGGCCTCACCCCTTACACTGGCCTGGTGCTCCGGGAGAGGCCCGCCTCCCCGGCACCACGGGGTGTCCCCGCCCCGGCACCGAAGCGGTTGGACTCGCTCCCCGGCCGCGCTGAGGGATCTGGCGGGCCGCGGGCTGACCGCGGAAGCCGTCCTCGCCCACCTCCACCATCGACGGATCGTCCCGTTGATGGAGAGGCCGCTCCACATCTTCGAGATGACCGAGACGGTGGACCCCGTCGCGTTGGCGAGGTCGCGGTACGCCGCAGCCCGCTCCGTGGGATTACGCTCGCTACCGGGCGCGGAGCGCCATCGACCCCAAGTCCGCGCGCACCGACGGGTCCCTGTGGGATCTTGAGATGTTGCCCACCGGCAAGCTGGTGAGTGGAGTTCTTGGTTTCGTTCTTGATTTTGCCAGTTCCCTGAGTTATTGACGCATTTTAACGTTTCGCCTGCAGTTGGTGAGCGTGAGCGTTGCTAAGTCCGTGCCGCCCACTCCCCGCTCTCGCACGCTTGCGCGCGCGGCGCAGCAGCGGGAGCAGGAGCGAGTGGCTCGCAAGAGGGAGCGCGCGACGCGGCACAGGGAGCGCCGCGAGCGGAGGAGCGAGGAGTACCGGCTGCGCGAGCAGCAGGGGCTCTCCTCGCCGGGGACCGAGGAGTACTCGTCATCGGACGAGGAGGAGGAAGAGGAGGAAGAGGTGAGGGGGCAGGCCCTCCCCGATAGGTGGGAGCCTGCACCCCCGTCACCGGAGCCGGCTCCGGTGACGGGAGCAAAGATCCGCACGGGGCGGGGCGCGGAGGCGCTCGCCGCGCGGTGCAATCGGCGGCGGGGAGCGGCGCGGGCCGCGGGGGGGCCGGCGCGTGCCCGGAGGTGCGTTCGGCGGATGCGCCCACGCGCGGGGCGGGGCACCGCGCGCGCGGTGGAGGTGGCCGGAGGTGCGGCGGCGACCGTGCCGGCCGCGCCCGCATCGTCGGCTAGGACCTCGAGGAAAAGGAAGCGCGCCTCTCCTCTTCGAGGTAAGAATTTATCTTTTTGAGAGATTGCGTGCCAAATAGACGGGAATTTGACGGTTTTCTCGTGTTTGCGCATGTTGACGGTTAATAGTTGTATCAAAGTTCGTTTGTGACTTGCAAGCGGACAAGTCTCCCGTCGTAGTCAAGGGACCCTTCTTCCCTCGAGTGGTGAACCCAAGGTATCGAATCCGTGGAACAATGTGCAACGCAAGGATTCAATCTAGTAAAGCAAGGTAAGCTATCTTATGAAGACAAGTTGCATCTAATCTACTAACTCATAAAGAAAACGAATCTAATCTAATCTACTAAAGAGGTAGCAAGAGAAAGCAAGAGATAACCAATCTAGAGAATCTAGATCATGCTTATGTTGTAGCTCCAAACAAGATAGATGAAGATAGCAAAGCGAATCTCATTAAAAGCATCTTTAAATCGTGGCCTTCCCATCCGACTCCGAAAACATCCGCCTTTCGAGACCCCCGTTCGTCACAACGTATCCCTATTCATGCGGGGAGCTTAGGGCGAGTTCGATAGAACAAGTTGAAATCACTTGGCCGGTCCGGTATGCACCTCTAGCCACCGCGGCTACAAGAGCACCCTATGTAATCTAGCTATAGACTAGATCGTAGAAGAAGCAAAACCAAGAAGAAATCAAAATCATCGAGAAAGCACTTAATCGCTAGAAATCGGATTCACTTACAAACTTCACCATGAATGATTACATGAACAAGATCACCACCGGGCCCTCCCTCGATCTTGATCCTCGCTCCGAGCTCCGACGTGGTCTTCCATGCAAGGTTCCCACGTCGGCCGGGGAAACCCTAGACAACTAGCACGACCCTCATCTTCAAGTTGGTGTCCCTCAAGCTTCTCTGCTCCTCGGCGGCGGAATACGACTTCTTTTCGCGTGGCTCTCGGTCGGGGGGCTATTTATAGCCCGAGAAGCAATTAGGTCAAAGGACGACGAATTTGGGCCCTAAATGGGCTGGGGCCGACCGGATCGGGCCGGCGGCCCGGGCCCATTTAGGCCCGGCCCCGCGGGCTCCTTTGCCCGAGGTCGGTTCCCTTGCTTCCGGATGCTTCCCCCTTCGCATACGGGTCCATGTCGTCGGTTTCTCTCCGAATTGGACTCAACTCCTTGTCTTGGAAGATTCAAGACTTTTCCGGTCGGGTCCCCGGAGTATGTCGTCTTCTCGGATCAAGTCCCGGCTTCTTGGAGTTAATTTTACTTAATTGCATGACTTGTTCGGGGCTTCAAAGTCTTGTCATGAGGTGCTTGATGAACTTACCCCGAAAGTCTTGCATTCAACACTAAATCCCCGCATAAACATTAAACTCCAAAAACGACATGCACATGTGAACTTGTTATACCACGGGGGTTAGTACTAATGGATAAGGTATAAAATTCATGCCAACACCGAAGGTAAACTCATGGCTAGGTTGACGGATTTTCACCGTCAACATCTCCCCCATGCTTAAACCTTGCTCGTCCTCGAGTAAGCCTTCGATGGATATCATCATTGCTAAACAATGTTTAAACTTTGCATTTGATCATACATGAGAAAACATAATGCTCTCAAAAGTTTAATTCGTTAAAGTTCCATAATGTACTAGCCTTCACCTCTACGGAGGGTAGATTCTTATTAAGCTTATCCCACAAGTATTAACATGCTCACAAAGTTTTAAATAGATCTCGAATTTTTGAAATGAAGAACGAGATAAGAAAAGCTAAACCAAATTCACAAATTTAAATCATCTCATGTATTGCTCATGAACTCTCATCTCACTTGTCTCTCAAGCCTATATATTCTACTCCTTTCCCTCTCATATATATGTGGCGAGGCTTTTATATGGAGCTTTGGGAAAGTTTAGTCCTAACAAGATTTTATAAATGAGGTGTTGTCAAAACAAGACAAGCTTCTCATGGTCTTACCGAGACTCGTCAAAAAGGTCATTGGAAAATAATGTTAAATCAAGGAGGGGAAAGAGAAAAATACACACACTTTTAGATAGGTGGACATGTGCAAATGGCGAGAGAGTGATCCCGAGGCACAAAAGAAGTCCTCGTTATCGGATTGCACATGGTTGGAAAATGAGAATGGATCTTTTTATCTTGAAGCCTTGAATGCACTCTTAGAGAACCGGGGGAGTTCATTTTACGCACAAATATATTTTTTTTTTCTTCTCTTTCTTATATTTCTCATTCTTTTCTTTCTTTCTTTCTTATATATATATATTTTTTTCTTTCTTCACCTTGGAAGTCATGTACATCGCCGAATTTTTTTTTTTTCTTTCATCATTATATATTTTTTTTTTAAAATACTCCCTTTTGAACTCTAAGGCAGCACCGTACCTACCTCCTCCCCCATGCTTAGACGTTGCTCGTCCTCGAGCAAAGAGGCGAAAAATAAGGTAGGTACCGGAGATATTTTCCTTGGAGAGATACTTGAAATCTTCAACGTTGGCACCGTCTTGCGATCTTCCTTGAATTGATGATCCATCCTCAATGATAGGTTGTGGTCAAGGAGGTAGTCACAAAAAGATGATATTTGGTTTAAGGGTGGATATCCGGCGAAGTTTGTGAGATCACCGATGCGGGGATACACAATGCACGGATAAAAGGCTAGCAAAAAGATAGATACGCAAAAACGGAATGACCAGCTTCTTAGTCTCGGGCCAGAGAAATCATGGCCTGCAATAACGCACTCAAAAATAAATCTTGTACACTAAGGTTTATGCACTCAAATATATATAAGGCTTTGGATAGGTAGAGCAACACACAAGTGATATTTGTGACAAGGTTAGCGATATTTTTGAACATAAAAGACATCTTCAATCTATTCATAACTTGAGAGCACATAAAACACTATGGGTCTTTATTTTAATCATAACCTCCGCTGAAGATTGAGCTAGCATTTAGATAATTTCAGATTTGTATTTTTAAGAGAGCACTAGGTTAAACATGCATAAATCAATTACAAAGATAAACAAAGCGGCAATTATAATCATATATCATCATGGCACAAACTTTGTAACTTTACCAAAGGTAAAAACTTGGTGGTGACATTATTCATGATGAAAATAAAAACTAAGATACATGCTGAAAATTAAACTAAAAACTGAAAATTAAAGCAAAGCTGAAAATACTACGCAAACATAGGTGCATACAAGCTGAAAATTAAAGAAAAGGGGGTAAAGGAAAGATAACTAAAGCTCCTCTTCTCTCTAATCTTCCGCGGTGGTTGATATTGAAAGTCTTGGTTGTTGTACCCTTACTTGCAATAGGAATGCACCACTCCTCCTATGAATTGTCCGACGGTGCTAGGTGAAGGTGTCCAAGCACATAAGCGACGTTTGCATTTCCTTCACCCATTTAGTTGGCATTGGTTTGGATGGCTGCAATAATTTGCATGTTCCTTGCAGCGTATCCTCCAATGGTGGCCACATTTTGTTGTGGTTGAGGAAGGTGTGCAAATGGCTCCGCAAAGGCTACGTTGGGCACCGCAAAAATGGTGGGGGTATGGCTGCACCACTCCCCCATGCTTGCATTGGTACACCACCGTAGTAATTTGACGGCGCGGGGTTTCTCCCGGTGGTGGGACATAATTTTGTTGTGCACCTCCTTCTTGGGTCGTGGAAGATCCTTCTCCTATAATTCTTCTCCTTTATTTTTCTTCGCCGGCACAAGAAGTCCTTCCTCTAACCGATCTTCTTCCCCTCAAGAAAAGTCTTAATCTTCAATCCGGAAGGGGCAAATTCACCTAGGCCACTTGTAAGCCTCCTCTCTCATCTTCACTCTTATATTTTCCTTTCTTCATATATTCCTAGGGAAGTCCGGGTAGGAGATGATTTGGGTTCCTTGTAATACCCGGTTTTAAAGAGATAGTCAACATGGAGAGGTAACAACCCGATCTCCCGAATCCGATGTTGCCACAACACCACCGGTTGATCATAGGTGAGTAGGGTTGATTGGCTGCGAGTAAATCCAATTCAACTCCGTGTTGGTTATCTATGTCTCTCTTATTCTCCCCAAAAATCCACTTGCACAAAAGTGACACACTTGGATGATGGGGTTCGGATAGTATTTCTTCGTTGATGGTCTCTTCCCGTGATCATACTCCAAAAACCTTCCCATGTGCCTTCATGCACATACTTGTTTCGGAGCTCCCTTTTGAAAATAGGAGACACTCGCCCATGGGTCTACGATACTAGAACATGCAATCGTTTCGAACATGAAAACCAATCGATCTATCGGGGTTTGTGTTGAATGGATCCAAGGAAGCATTGGAGCCCTACTCCCTTTATGGCATGGTTGCTAGCCTTAAGCATTAAAGTATTTTCAGCACAAGATGATAGATAGATAATCCAACAAAGTTCGATTACATCTCAAGATCGAATGCACCCCATGGATGAAAGGAGATTACCCCATCAAGGTGCTAGAAATAGCATCACCGATCAAGGTTACCCTTCCAACGGCGTCTTCCTTCTTCTCCTCTTGTGGGCTCCCTCCAACGGAATGAGAGACTCGGCACTCCTTCATCAAGGTTATGCGCCATGGTCATGAAAATTTCCTAGGCGAATTTCTTGTGGGTGTTTGCCGACACTCCGCTAGAGAATTGCACCGTGTCCCGTGTGAAACCCAATATGTGGAGAGCTTGGTCGTCGATGTCGACGTTCGCTACAAGCCTCTACTTAAGGTGAGCGAGCTTCTTCTCCTCCTCCGTCATGATGACATACCCCTCGGAATACCGCGGAGCATATGGAGGTGGAGCGGATGATCGTGTCAAGTGGTGAGGTTGGACGGGCGGCTCCTCCATATGTTATTGAGGTTTGGTAAACCTAATAAACGAGTTTTGTGTGGCCCTCATGCCACCAAGGAGAAGAGTGTGGTTCCTCCTCGGCGGTGCCGTGTCCTCCTCCATACTCCAAGGAAACTCGGAAACCGAGCGCCTCCTCGAAGAGGTTGTCGATGATGGCTTAGACGACGATGATCCCTTTTTCTTCGGTGAAAAGACTTGTAGTTTCTTCCTTGATTGCAGTGCTCTCCCTCACAAATAAATATCCGGGGTTTTCACCCGGTAACAAGGTACACAAATATTATTTTGGAGTCCGGACTTTGAGTGGATTAAGGATGTGGATTTTTTTTTTTTTTGAGCTATCAAGCTTGGGAAGGTTGGCTATGTCTACGGAGGTTTTGAGCACACAAACTTGAACACACAAACAAAGGAAGGAGAGGGAAGCTTGCTGCAGAAAACGGGAGCCGGGGGGGCTCCTTATGTAGGTGAGGTCGGCCTCGGTGCTCCTCCCCGCCTCGTCTTTCTTCCAAGACGATCATTTCACCTCTCGCAACTTTCCCCGCCCGCGTGCTCCACGAGTTGCATCGCCCAAACGCTCTCGTCCACTCCTTTATTGGTCCTTCCACTTGATGCTTCATGTTTTGACTCACTTCCATACTCCCTTGCCTCACATGTATCCATGATATTCCTACAAAACAAAGCCTTGGCTGCCCCCCCATGCTTGTACTTTGCATGTGGTTTAAATATGTTGGAGGGGCATCCCGTGATGTATCATGGTGCATGCATGGTTAGGTTAACTAGATTGCCTCCCTTTAAGGCTAAGCACTCCTCTAGTTTCGAAATTTAAAAATATTTTTCAGAGCCATGCAAGAGCTCGAACATAATTTTAGAGAAGTTTTTAAACCATTAAAAACAAATGCAAGTCGAAAATATATTTTTATTACGTCGATTTTGGTCTCACCGGTATAGTTTGCCTTCATTAGTTGAGAGCAAGCTTTTCCCGGCTTGATCATGGGGGCATAGGTTTAGGTCCTAATTTTGATTAGATGAGAGAGATTTTGAATGAAATAAAATTAAGTGAGGCTTAGAAAAATTCTAATCTTAGAGAAACCAAGGATATGGATTTTTAAACCAACCAAAAATCAAGATTCTAGGTTCACGCGAGTCCTACCGCATGCTGAAATTTAAATAACATCTAGATACAAGTCGTGGCTCTACTCGTGTGGTTTTAGCATGAAAAATAAGTCAACCTCAGCACCATAATGAGGGTGAAAGGTTGAGTTAAGGTTCTGAAATTATTTGGTTGAGGGTTTCTCGAAAAGAAAAGAATCAAACAAGCACATAGGATGGTTCATGTAAAGGGTTCATGATCAAGCAAAATATTCAACCAAGAATTATGTCTCTAATATTGTTCAACCATTCTAAGTCTAAGGTTTTGCGTATTAAAATTCAGAACTGAATTAAATTTAAAAAGACTTGAAAAACCTGGAATCGGGTTGTCCTCCCGTAGCTTATTCTTGACTCGACGAAACGGGTTGCCTCCCGCCTAGCGCTCCGTTTATAGTCCATGGCTAGACTTCTTCACTTGATTACTCGGATCAACGCTCTTTGCGGGCGTTGCAATCTTGGGTACCCACTTTGGCTTAGTCAATTTTTTTTTGGTCTTCACGGCCGGCTTTGTCCTTTGGTCTTGACGGATGCAACAACTTCCTTGTGGCTCGGCATCTCGAACTCCGGTCCTTCGGTCGTGATCTTCATGGTCTCTAGTGTGATCCTTCATCTCTCCCGAATGAGTTTGAGTAGCCTTCGCCGTCTTGGGACCTTGGAGTTGTCTCGGATATTCTTCTTTGTCACCAATCGGTTGTCAGGCAAGTTGTCCCACTTGCGTCTAGCATCTTTATCACGATGAACACTTCACGCTCCTTGCATGTGGATCTTGCCTTGGTAGCCTTTAGGTGTTGAGCTTCTTTCTCCATCTCCATCTTCTCCATCCTCCTCTTAAGTAAACCGATATGCCACTCAAGGAATCCGGCTCGTATGCATTCGGCTCTCGCAATCGTCATGCGGATAGTTGAGACTTTGATCTTGAACGGCCTCCCGGCGTCTTGAAGGTTTATGATAGGTAGATCAACAATGCCGGGGGTGCATAGCTTGATCTCGCGCTCCGGTGGTTGAGGTTGATCTTCCTTTGGACTTGGAGGTGGTGATTCCCTTGGAGATTTTGATGGTCCTTCGAGCTTGTGTTGCACGTCACCTTTGCACGTAAAGTTTTCCGGATCATCCACAAAAAAGTTTTGGGTTTCTTGGAGAGGTAGCCAACCATCTCCGGTTAGGGTTAGTGATAAAACAAAAATCTAACAAAAGAAAAATTAGGGTTAATCAAAACTAGATTAGATTGACTCTTTTTTTTTTCTTTTGAGGATGATCAAACATAAGAGATGCAAAAGAAAATCAAAAGAAAAAGCTGAAAGATAAGCGATACTAGATCGGATCTTGATTGCTTGTTCCCCGGCAACGGCGCCGGAAAAAGGGGCTTGTTGACGGTTAATAGTTGTATCAAAGTTCGTTTGTGACTTGCAAGCGGACAAGTCTCCCGTCGTAGTCAAGGGACCCTTCTTCCCTCGAGTGGTGAACCCAAGGTATCGAATCCGTGGAACAATGTGCAACGCAAGGATTCAATCTAGTAAAGCAAGGTAAGCTATCTTATGAAGACAAGTTGCATCTAATCTACTAACTCATAAAGAAAACGAATCTAATCTAATCTACTAAAGAGGTAGCAAGAGAAAGCAAGAGATAACCAATCTAGAGAATCTAGATCATGCTTATGTTGTAGCTCCAAACAAGATAGATGAAGATAGCAAAGCGAATCTCATTAAAAGCATCTTTAAATCGTGGCCTTCCCATCCGACTCCGAAAACATCCGCCTTTCGAGACCCCCGTTCTGTCACAACGTATCCCTATTCATGCGGGGAGCTTAGGGCGAGTTCGATAGAACAAGTTGAAATCACTTGGCCGGTCCGGTATGCACCTCTAGCCACCGCGGCTACAAGAGCACCCTATGTAATCTAGCTATAGACTAGATCGTAGAAGAAGCAAAACCAAGAAGAAATCAAAATCATCGAGAAAGCACTTAATCGCTAGAAATCGGATTCACTTACAAACTTCACCATGAATGATTACATGAACAAGATCACCACCGGGGCCCTCCCTCGATCTTGATCCTCGCTCCGAGCTCCGACGTGGTCTTCCATGCAAGGTTCCCACGTCGGCCAGGGAAACCCTAGACAACTAGCACGACCCTCATCTTCAAGTTGGTGTCCCTCAAGCTTCTCTGCTCCTCGGCGGCGGATTACGACTTCTTTTCTGCGTGGCTCTCGGTCAGGGGGCTATTTATAGCCTGAGAAGCAATTAGGTCAAAGGACGACGAATTTGGGCCCTAAATGGGCCTGGGCCGACCGGACTGGGCCGGCCGGCCTGGGCCCATTTAGGCCCAGCCCGCGGGCTCCTTTGCCCGAGGTCGGTTCCCTTGCTTCCTGGATGCTTCCCCCTTCTGCATACGGGTCCATGTCGTCGGTTTCTCTCCGAATTGGACTCAACTCCTTGTCTTGGAAGATTCAAGCACTTTTCTCGGTCGGGTCCCCGGAGTATGTCGTCTTCTCGGATCAAGTCCCCGGCTTCTTGGAGTTAATTTTACTTAATTGCATGACTTGTTCAGGGCTTCAAAGTCTTGTCATGAGGTGCTTGATGAACTTACCCCGAAAGTCTTGCATTCAACACTAAATCCCCGCATAAACATTAAACTCCAAAAACGACATGCACATGTGAACTTGTTATACCACGGGGGTTAGTACTAATGGATAAGGTATAAAATTCATGCCAACACCGAAGGTAAACTCATGGCTAGGTTGACGGATTTTCACCGTCAACGGCGCGGTGGTGCCAACCGTGCCTCCCCTTGCGCCGGCCAAGGTGTTGTGGGCGGACGCGTCCATCCCCACCCGGCGGCGCTCGTCGAGGGCGCCGCGAGCGGGAGCGGCGCGGCGGCGGTGGCGGGCGAGAGCTCGCGGAGTGCGGGCCGAGGCCTCGAGGCCACGGCCGGCGGTTTCGCCCGTGGACGCCGCGGCCGGCGGCCGTCGAGGAGCGGCGGGCGCCGGTCGTGGCGGTGGCGCGGCCGGGAGATGGAGGCGCGGCCGACGGCGCCGGCTACGGCGGCGGCCGCCGGCGGCGTCCGCCGTGGAGGGCCGGGCCGCCGAGACGTGTCCGAGAGGCGGCGGTCGCGGCACCGCGGCGAGAGTCCGCGGCCACGGAGGCGCGGACGGAGGCGACGGTGGGGGCGCGGCGGAGCCCGTGCTCGCCGGCAGCTCCCAGGCGGTGGCGGTGGAGATCCCGGACGACAACTCCCCGCCGCACGGGTGGGACTAGTGGGTCAGCTTCCCCACGCCGTCCCCCGAGCTGTAGGAGGAGGGTGCGCTCGTGAGGCGGTGGGACGGCCACATGGTGGCCGGGAGCCGAGGGCACGGTGCCGAGGCTTCTTCCTCCCACGCGGCCGCTCTGCTTCGGGAGGGAGGCGCGTCGATTGTCCGCCCGCCTTTGCCGACGCCCAGGAGGAGCAGGAGCTATGGGGGGAGCTCTGTGACCATGGCGCCGCGCTCAACCGAGCGTTGAACGAGGCGCTGCGGATTCATGGTGGTCCGGTGTGGCACATCTTCCAGGTGCGGCGCCGTTGTCTATTTTCTTTGGTTTTGTTGTCTTCAAGCTTGTTCCCAGTGGTGCGACGCTCACTGGGTTTGGTCTGTTGGCGGTAGGAGCTCGAGCACCGCGCCCGCAACATGTATGGCGCCTTCGACCAGATGAGCACTGAGCTCCGCCGTCTCCGGGAGCAGTGTGACGCCTTCGTCGCGCTCGCGGAGGCCTTGAGGACGCCGGACGGCGGCGTCGTCGTGCGGGCGCAGGCCCCCGCGCGACCGGCTCCGGGAGTGCGAAAGGCAGGCCCCGGCGCGCCCCTCCACCCTCGAACGGATTTGCACAGCCCTCATCGATCGGGATGAGGCGCTGCAGCAGGCGCGGGGGGACCTGGAGAGGACGCACACGTTGGCGTCCAACTGGGAGGCGGAGGTGGTCGCCATCCGAGCTGCCGATCAGGAGCTCCGCTCTTGGCTCCAGGAGGCGCAGGCTCAGCAGAGCCAGGCTGAGGAGCGGGCGCGCGCGGCCGAGCAGAAGGCCAAGGAGGCCGACGAGCCGAAGGCTAGCCTCGACGCCAAGGTCGCCGCGCTCACCACCGCGGAGGACCGGCTCCGCAAGAACGTACCACCCGCCGGGGGGGCGGAAGGGCGGCTCCAGGCCACGAGCGGACCGCTCTTGCCGACGCCCGGTCGGCGCTCGAGCGGGGAGCGTACCGCTTGTGAGGTGGCGCAGAAGTCGCCGGAGGAGAGGAACGTTGAGTTCTCGAAGCTCGAGGGCGAAGCGGTGGTTCTCGGCATCACGAGTGAGAGCCGGGGAGCGAGTGCCCTTAAGGAGCAGAGTGCCACCGTTGTCGGCCTGCAGCAGGCGATCGAGGCCGAGCGCCGCGCCCTCGAGGTGGAGAGGAAGCAGGTCGAAGGTAGGTTGTTGTTCTGTCTTTTTGTTTTACTGATCTTCCCTTTGAGGGTTCGTTCCCCCTTCTGATTTCTTTCCTGCTGGTAACGCTCGGGCTCGCGCACCGCGCGGGGGCACGCGGCCGGCCGGCCGAGGTCTTTGCGGGCCTCCTACAACTTGTTAACACCAAAATTTGGTAAGGAGTCCGACTAGTGGGTCCGGCTCGGTCGGGAGTCCGTCTCGAGGAAGGGAAGGATTTTTCGGATGTATTCGGCAAAGAAGTACGCGGTCGGCTATCCGCTCCCGTTCGGCAAAGGAACAAGAGAGCCGATTTTGCGGGATTTGAACGACGACGTGGCTCAAGCGAGGAAGGACGAATGGATGGATGGGCGATCAAGCTTAGAGATAAGTTAGGCAATGAATCCATTCGAGATTGTACTTGGCGGGGGGTATAAATATGAGCCCTGAATGTATGTAATGTAACACAATCATTCTTCAAAAACACACCGGCCTTACGCCAAACCCTAGAGTCCCTTTGTCGTGTCTTCGAGTTCTTCGAGAGGGTTCATCGATCCGTCAACCTCCGTGAGTACCGGCAACCTTGTATCATGTCTAGTATCATGTGGTGGATTTAGATCCGATGCAAGTAGTCTTGTTACCATGGTTCGTGTCATGCGGTAGATTCAAGCTTGGTTCAAGAGGGTTTCTTGTTAGGTCATGAGCCATGCGGTAGGCTAAGATCTAGCTTGAAGCTAGTTATCGGCTCTATTGGATTACGGCAAGATCCAATAGATTCATTAAGTTACCCTGTGTTACTTCGAGTTTTTACTTTATGTTTAGATTTATGTAACACCTTTGCCCAATCTAGATAGGTTTGGATCGGCTCATCTCTTTGGTGATCCCCGTACGGGTAGATTTCTTGTTCTAATGCGTGGATCTTGTGTTTTCAAAAGCCGAAACCGAATCAATCTAGGTTGTTACGTGTTGTGGGTTCAAGCTTGCCAATGTCGGTATAAATCTTGAAAGAACTGAGTGTCATGCGGTAGATGCAGTTTTTTGGGTTGCTTTAGAGCTAGTCATCCGGTGGATTAGATTTCGAATCAATCTGATAGATTTATTCGCTTGGTAATGTTCGTTCCTTCTTCATGGACCCCGAATCGGCTGTCTTGCTGTATTCGGTTATGTTTCATCACGAGTAGAACACGTGCGTAATTCGTGCTTTAAATAATGCGTGCTTTTAGCTTTCCATATTTAGATTGTATCATGCGGTGGATAGATCTATTTGTGGAAAGTGGTACGATCTTCATGCAAATTGTATCATGCGGTGGATAGATTTGTTTGAGATCGTACCCGACGGGTTTTAGAGTACCTAGACATGCGGTGGACTAGTGCTTTGGATCTATGCATGCTTGTTCGTTACATGATTATGATCGTGCTTTACTTTATTCATTTATTTAATATTGGTTATCATGGGATCGGTCATAATATCGTGTTTATGCATTTTTGACCAAACAAAGATCGATTGCCGTCATGCTTACGTCATTCATTCGACAGTATTGATTTTTCTTTTATAAGATCCCGAATGGTTTCGGTTCATTGGCAAATAGCTTTTCCATAGCTATATGTCATCTCATGTGGCCTTTTAGCCGTAAATATGGAACTTTCGGTACCACCCGGCAAGTTCCAAGCCTTGGTATCTAAGCTTGCTTTATCTTTTGTTAATTTTCGGGAAAAATTGAGCGGCACGTCATCGTTACTCTGCGCGCGTGTGAAGCCGACTTGTTCGGCTTGCTTGTGTGTTTGGCGCTAGGTGCACTTTTTGCGTCAACACACTTTTTGGCACGCCCGGTGGGACCACGGCCGAATAGATCAAGATGCCCGAGATCGCGGACATCATGGACGTCAACCTTGAGGACCTATCTCCCGAGCGGCGGCGGCAACTACGGGACGCCATGGACCGGTTTCAGCGAGAAATGTCCGCTTGTCTTTCAAGAAGAATAGAAGTGGCGTCCCGTGCCCGAAGAACGAGATGCCCGGGGGTGTTGCGCCGGGGGGAGAGCGATGCCACGATTCGGCGGGGAGAAAGAAGAGTGCATGCGGGTATTCCAAGAATCCGCGGACTACATGTTGAGCAAGCACAACAAAGCTTTCCTCGGCGCGCTCCGGCGGATGATGGTGGCCGTCTTTGGCCCGAGGCATGGAACAAGCATTTAGCAAGGCGCCCGTCCGGGGGGGCACGCGTGGAGCCGGGTGAATCAAGCTCTCGGCCGCCACTACGGAGCCGGCCCGGTGCGGCCCCCCTCCTCGGAGCGGCGCCGGAAGTCAAGCTTTCCGGCCTCCTCCACGAGCCGCCGGGAAACGGCCGGTTCGGCCTCCCTTTGCGGCCCTCGGGGGGACGGCCGGTCCGGCCACCACCGAAGGGCGGCACGAGTCAGCCTTCCGTGCAACGGCCCGAATCCGTACCGGCCCACGTACGGAGATGTGGCATTCGGCTCGCTTGGGGCCCCGTTCGCTTCGGTCGGAGGATTGCTCCGGCGAACAAGCGGTTGCGAGAGAAACCTGTACGGCGGGGGCTACCATGAGGTGGGAAACTATGGGGCATTTGACGCTTTCCCACACCCAGGATACGCGCCGGTGCGGGCGCGCAAGAGGACGACGCCCGGCGCGGAAGATGGGCGATGCAAAATCGGTTCGAACTCAAGCCAAAAATGCGGGGACCCGCCTATAAGCCACCGTTCCTAGAGTGGTACTACAACGTGCTCCTTCCGCCAAGGGTGAAGCCGCCGACGGAGTTCACGAAATTTTCGGGGCGAGGACGACACAAGTACGGTTGAGCACATCGCTCGTTACCTCATGCGGCTCGGGGAATGCTCGGGCGAGGAAGCACTCGGGATCCGCTACTTCCCCGCGTCAGCGACGGAGTCCGGCATTCCGGTGGTTCTCGTCCCCCCCCCCGAGTCGGTTAGCGGATGGAAGGACCGGAGCGGAAATTTCACGCTCACTATTTCGGCGACGGCTCGGAGAAGAAGGCCGATCGACCTTGCTACCATGAAGCGAGAGGCATAGCGAGACGCCGCGTGGAATTTCTCAGGAGATTCAGGGAGGTTAAAGGCATGTGCTTCTCGCTTAACTTGCCAGATGACCAGTTGGCTGACATGGCCGTCGCCGGGATGCTGCCGGCCGTACGCGAGAAATTGTTCGGGATGGAGTTCGAGAACCTGGGCCAGCTATCACAGAAGCTATCACTGATGAGCAACCAGGCGTACGGCTTCAAGAAGGATGCCAAGTTTGGCAAGCAGCATGATGTTGCTGACATCTACAACCAGTTCTTAGACAAAGCTGACCTGGTCGAAGACTCTGATGACGAACTGGATGTGGCCGCGACGAGAGATCATGTGGGGAAAGGAGCCCGTGACGATGAATCGCCGGGTCAAGCGAGACCAAGGGCACCTACGATTTTGATATCACAAAGGGCGACAAATTGTTTGAGCTCCTAGTAAAGGAAGGCCGAATCAAGGCTGCCCGAGGGGCATTCCATGCTTCGGCCCGATGGAGTTAAAGGAAAACGTTACCGTGGCTTCCACGACGGGGATTCACACTCCATCAATGATTGCGGGGTCTTCGGGATGAAGATCCGGAAGGCCATCCGGGAGGGTCACCTCAAGTTCGACAACAAAATGAAGTCTGGATGGCCACCCCTTCCCTCGAACATGGTGGGCTTTTCTCGTTAACGTGATAACGACCGAGGAGAAGGGGAAAGTCAAGGTCTTGACCTCGGCCGGGGCTAGACAAGATGGGACGGTGGACCCGAACGCCAAGTGACTGCGGAACGAGGTGCATGGTGAGGCTCCCCGCATTCTCGGGTGTCACATAGAAATCGGGGAGTCATCCGAGAGCTAAGCCAAGGGTGACCACGCGCATCCTCCCGAACAAGTGGCGGCGCCGAGATGGAGAAGGAGCGCTACCGAAGCGTAGAGCCGAGGGAGGAGAGGCGTAGAGGCGAGGAAGAAGCGCGCGAAGGGACCGGGAGCAATACACGCGCGAGCGGGGGCGCGCGCATTGGGGATGTGCCTTCTTCGGGCATTGGCCGGAATGAGGGTTTGAAGTTGCCCACGTTGAAGAAGCGTCCCGAATGCGGTGACGGGTATTTTGAGTACGAGCGGGGAGAGCGCAATCGCCGATCCGTCCACGAGAGAATTGGAAGGGTCCACCCTAATGGGGACCGGCGACAAAAAATTGAAGTCATTGATCATCCTAGGAAGCGGCGAGTTGACCTCGGGTGGGCTAATCAAGAGAAGGATGAAGATGACTACATGCGGCGAGAAGGGGCAATGGTGCCCGCGCCGGCCGAGGGAGAAGCCGGAAGAGGCGGGTCCGGCGCTTGAGGAATCGCGGCCGAGGCGGCTGGGATCCGGACGAGGCGGGTGTGGCGCCCCAAAGATCAACTTTGAAGGATCAAAGCGTTCGGCTCCAACATGCATGGTATACTTTACGCCGAACGAGTTCATGGCTCCGCTAACCGGGTTGTGCGGGGAGGAAGCGGCCCTAGATGATGAACGGGGCCGAGGGGATGATGGCACAACGGGTGCCGACCAAGCGAGGCAATCTTCGACAAGCCGGCCAAGAATCGACATATGAGGCCGCTGTACTTGAGAGGATACGTCAATGGCAAGCCATTGACAAAGATGTTCGTCGACGGTGGGGCGGCAGTCAACGTAATGCCGTACACCACCTTCAGGAAACTTGGCATGGGCCCGAGCGATCTGACACCTACAAGTATAATCCTGAATGACTTCGCTGGGAACCCTTCAGATACCAAGGGATGCGCGCACGTGGATTTGATGATCGGATCCAAGACGCTGCTCACTACCTTCTTTGTCATCGAAGGCAAGGGGGCCTACAGCCTGCTGCTTGGGCGGGGCCCGGATCCATGCCAAGCTGTTGTGTCCCGTCCACCATGCATCAACGGCTTATCCGGTGGGTGGACGATGAGATCGAGGTCGTTCGGGCGAGATGACTCCGTGAGCGTAGCGAACATGGAACCGGCTTTGCGGGAGTACCAAGGTATTGATTGCTTCTCGGGGAAAGGGCGGGGAGAAGGTCTGTTGAGCCCGTCGGCGGTGATCAACGGCCGATTCAAGCAATCGGCTCTTATAGCAATTTTTAATGGAGAACCCCGTAGACGGCACGCGATGGCAAGTTGGGAAGGGGATTCATGTCGGCTGATAAATTAGAAGAGGTTGACATTGGAACGGTGATAAGCCAAGGCCGACATTCATCAGCGCAGACTTGCAGCCGGACTTCAGGGGAGAATTAATTAAGCTTCTCAAGGAATACAAAGATTGCTTCGCATGGGATTATTCGGAGATGCCTGGATTGGATCGTTCTATCGTCGAGCATCGGTTGCCAATCAAATCTGGTTTCAAACCATATAAGCAACCACCCGGAAGATCTACAAAGATGAAGTATTGGCCGATGTAAAGAAGGAAATTGAAAGATTGCTTGATGCAAACTTCGTTCGGCCGTGCAGATATGCGGAGTGGATTTCTAACATCGTCCCTGTATACAAGAAGAATGGAAAAATGAGGGTCTGCATAGATTTCGGGGACCGAACGAGCTACTCCGATGGATGGTTACCCAATGCCTATTGCCGATTTGTTGATTGACGCGCGGTACCGGGCACAAAGTCATCGGTTTCATGGATGGCAATGCGGGTTACAACCAAATCTTCATGGCGATAGAGGACATATCAAAGACGGCCTTTAGATGTCCTGGTCATATAGGCTCGTTTGAATGGATAGTCATGACGTTTGGGTTAAAGAATGCCGGTGCAACTTATCAACGAGCCATGAATTATATTTTTCACGAGTTGATCGGCAAAATTGTGGAAATCTACATTGATGATGTGGTGATCAAGTCCCGAGTCATGACACGCATTTGGAAGATGTGAAGAGGACCTTGGAGTGCACCGAAAGCATGGTTTGAAGATGAATCCAAACAAGTGCGCTTTTGGGGTATCAGTGAAGAATTCTTGGGGTTTTTGGTCCACGAAGGAGGAATTGAAGTTGGCAAAAAGAGCATGAAGGCCATTGATGAAGTGGTTCCTCCAACTAACCTCAAGGAGTTGCGATCAATGCTCGGCAAGATTAATTTCGTAAGAAGATTCATATCAAATTTGTCACGGAAGGTCTTGCCATTCTCTCCGCTGTTGAAGTTAAAGAAAGATCGGAAGTTCACACGGGGCGACGAACAACAAAGGGCTTTCGATGAAATCAAGCGGTACATGAAGGAGCCACCGATCTTTGGTTCCTCCTCGAGTGAACAAGCCTTTCAAGTTGTACGTGGCGGCCGATACCCGAACCATTGGATCGGCCCTTATTCAAGAATTTGAGGGAAAGGAGCGGGTAGTAGCCTATCTTAGCCGAAAATTACTTGATCCTGAAACCAGGTATTCGGCCGTAGAGAAGTTCGTGTCTTTGCGTGTACTACTCGTGTACAAAGTTTCGGCACTACTGTTGAATGCCGAATGCACCGTGTATTCCAAGTTTGATGTGATAAAACATATGTTATCTATGCCAATTTTGAACGGCGGGATTGGCAAGTGGATTTTGGCTTTATCGGAGTTCGAGTTGAAGTTCGAATCGGCAAAGGCCATCAAAGGTCGATCATTGCCGATTTTATAAGCGAACATTGCGATCCGTCAATTAATTTACTTGAAATTACCCCCCGGGTTTTGTTTTTGATGGATCGTCATGTGGTAAAGGTGGGGGAGTAGGGATCCTATCGATTTCGCCTAGAGGTGAGATGTTTGAATTTGCCATCCCTATACGACCCCCTTGTCACAAATAACCAGGTGAATATGAAGCATTGCTTCGAGGGCTTCAATATTTGAGGGAAGCGGGGCCGTTTCGATCAAAGTTTATGGGGATTCGGAGCTGGTGATCAAGCAATTGAACGGCCAATACGAATGCAAAAGTGAAGCGGCGAGGAGTTACTACGAAGAATGCGAGAGAAATCTTGAAGAGCTTCCCGTTGGTGACTCTACAAGATATTCCTAGGGAACATAACGAAGAAGCAAACAAGGCGGCTCAAAGCGCCTGCGGTTACAAAGAGAGCCAAGAAGCGTTTCTTTGCGAGAGGTGTGTGCACTAGGGACGGATCTTGCAAAAGATGATTGGAGGAAAGAGATCGTTGATTACTTTAAGGATCCATCCCGCAAGGTCTCTAGGAAGCTCGGGTACAAGGCCATAAAGTTCGTTCTTCCGGATGATAACTTATTCTACAAATCATTAGATGGGGTATTGCTACGATGTACGGGTCCGGAAGAGGCCAAGAACATGATGAGCGAAGTACATGATGGGATATGTGGAGCACACCGGTCGGCCTACCGTATGAAATGGGTCATCGGACAAGCCGGATGCTTCGGCCGATGATATTAGAGGATTGCTTGGAGTATTACAAGGGATGTCGGGATTGCCAAAAGTTTGGAAATATTCAAAGAGTCCCCGCATCGGCATTAAATCCCATCATCAAGCCATGGCCATTCGGGGGGCTGGGGATAGACTTGATTGGCCAAATTAATCCACCATCTAGCAAGGGGCATAAGTTCGTGCTTTTGGCTACGATTATTTTACTAAATGGGTCGAGACGATCCCCCGAAGAAGGTGACATCGAGAAAACATGGTTGAATTTGTCAAAGAACACATCATCTATCGGTTTGGAATCCCTCGGACTATCACCCGCGATCAAGGGGCACAATTCGTGTCACTAGAGTTCGGAGAATTTGCCGAAAGCATGGGGATTAAATTATTTAACTCTTCTCCTTATTATGCCCAAGCTAATGGTCAAGCGAGAGGCTTCTAACAAGATCATGATCAAGGCGATACAAAAGAAGATCGACCGAAGCCAAGAAGGTGGCATTCGGTACTCGGTGAGGCATTGTGGGCTTACCGAATGGCCCCCCATGGAGCTACAAAAACTTCTCCTTACGAGTTGGTTTATGGGCACCACGCGGTTTTACCTTGGGAGATGCAATCGAGATTCAAGGAGAGTGGTGTTGCGAAAGATTTGGGCTCCAAAGATTACGGTGGCGTAATGATGGATGAACTAGAGGATTTGCACATGATCCGTCTTAGAGCCTTGGAAAACATCGAGAAGAACAAGGCTGCGGGTTGCCAAGTACTATAACAGGAAGGTAAAAGTAAGGCAATTTGCAGAAGGCGAGTTGGTTTGGAAAGCGCTATTGCCGATTGGAACTAAGTACAGTGAATTCGGCAAATGGTCCCCTAACTGGGAAGGACCTTTTCGTGTGGTCAGATGCGTCCCTGGTAATGCATATATATTGAAAACTTTGCTAGGAGAAGAATTTTCTGCTGCAATAAATAGAAGATATTTGAAGAAGTATTATCCTAGCATCGAGATCGATCGATGATTACACACATCTGACACGGAGACAGCCGGCGCTCAAGAACGAGGCCGCCTTCAGAACAAAATTCCATAAACAAAAGATATGGCCAGTGCCTAGATGCATTGCCCTTAGCACAAAAATCACAACTGCTTCTTGCAGGTTTACATCTAACAACCACGATGGTCGGATCTTCAAAAAGGTGGGAAGCGAAGGCGTGGAGAAAGAAGCGAAAGTATGATTCAATCTTTTCTTTGCTTCTTTTGCTGCTCCCCTCTTCGGGTTTGTTCCGGGACCACCGTGACGGCAACTTGGAACGCATGGCGGTGACCATGGTTCGCGGCCGCCAACAAGGCGTCCCGGAGCCATCTTCGGGTTGTTGTACTGTGCCGAGACATCTAAAGCGGAGGAATCGATGTTAGGGCCAAGAAATCCGAATGTAGGCATGAAGTCAAGAACAGGTCAGAAGCATTTACCCCCTACTAGTGCCTCCAGAGCCATGCGACGCTCGCGTTCGGCTTGGCAACGGGCGGTGATGTCCCTGAGGCCGTGCTCCAGGTGCCGAACGCGGCGGCGCAGTTGATGGCTGGTCCTCTGCTCAGGCGTGGCATCCTCTGCTTCGAGGGAGGAATCGGAGGAGATGTACTCAAGCACATCTTCGGTCCCGATGATTTCTTCAGGGAGCAGATCAAGGCTGAAAGAGGAAAAGAAGAAAACATGAAGCACGAGATCATATGGAGAACGAGGAATAAATCATGAAAAAACTCACCTTCGGATCGTACGCTTCTTCGATGAGCTGCTCTCCTGGGGTTGCTTGCCCTTGTCCATGGCCTTGGGGTTTTCTCCTCTAGAGACAGGGGAAGAAATGAGAAATGATGGATGAGTGTGCGAGTGGATTTGCAGGGCATCTCAGCAGGCTCTTTTATTGACCGAAGGGGTGCATTGGGAGTGATGACCGGCCAGTACGCACTGTTGGAATACCAAACGGCAGGGTTTTTCTCTCCAAGTACAAAGGGTTTTTGCTTGAACAGTGCTCGTGGATTGCCAAATCGGGATCTTCTGTGGATTTTGCGCCAAGGGGCAAGCTTGTTCTCGCGCGTTCGGCTCAAGATAGTTCCCGGATGCATTCAAGGAAAAATAAGAATCATGGATGCAAGTGCGAGGCGAATTCATAACGAGCACAAACACGGAATTCAAAGGTTCTTATTTATTGCCGATGATCAAACATTTCTAATACAATCTAGTCGAAAAGCTGTTCGGTACGGATTGGGGATGCGTGATTTCGGCAATGGCGTCGTCGTGGCCATCGAGGCGCTCCAGGATGAGCTCGATCTCGTCGATGTCCTCCGGCGCGCCGCCCCGGAAGCCACGCGGCCTGGTGGAGTAGTCGACGTCCGTATGCGTCGCCATGGCAGCCAGGCCCAAGGTGGTGCCCAAACGAACGTCGTGGGTCGCCACCTCGTCGATGCGGTGCTCCACCGCGGCAAGGCGCTCCGCCGGCGTGTCGCCGCGGGCATTCACCTTATCGGCCGATTGCTCCACCGGCGCCTTCAGGCGGTTGAGCTCGGCATCGCGGGCTGCAAGGAGCAAGGAGGAAGGAGATTAGCATCAAAAAAGCCGGGTGGGAACAAGAATTGATTTCGAGCCGTACCATCGATGGCTTCCGGCAAGCTGTTTGCGTTGGTCCTCCCATTCCAGCTCGGCTATGCCCGCCTTCTTGGAAACGTCCTCCCGGCTCGCGCGGGCCGTCTCCGGCTCTTCCTTGAAGCGGAGAGCGTCTTCTTCCCCGTACGGCACGGGGGAGTGGCCATCGGACTCGAGGAGTCGTCCGGAAGGGTTGATTGGCCGGCGCGGGAGACGGGTTCCACCGAATCAACTTCGAAAGGGAGATGATCGTCAAAACAAGAAAAGATCAAAAGTTGAAGCAAAGAAGAGGAATCGACGATCATTGCCTCCCGGCGCGCGTTGGCGGCTGCTCCCCTCTGCCTCATCGGAGGCGCGGCGGCGGTTGAGGCGGCGCACCATGTTGGCTTGGGATGTGCCTTTGTTTGAAGAGAGGAAGAGGCCGAGATTGGTAAAGATTCGAGAGCTAAAAGTCTTGGTGGAGAGCTAGGGGCACCTACGGTTGCATTTATAGGCACGGCAAGATGAATCGTGGCTTCGAGTTGTGGCTCTGGATCGTGGCGCATATCCCAAGAAAATCGGAAGGTGGAAAGGGTTTCCTTGACCAGCCCGTCGCTTGGAGTTCTAGGCTGAGTCACATTCAGTTGATTGGCTCGGCTGAAAGGAGCCAAAGTGCCATTCGGGTGTTGGTATTTCCTTGCCGAATGGATCGTTCATCGTTTACACTTAGAGGTATGCGAAAGAAAAGGAAATTAAATGCAAGGATAAGTGTTACAAGAGCGATCAATTTGGTTATACATCAATGTGGGTATTCAAATGTTCAAATGTTTCGTAATCACATCACGAGCATTGGATGTTGCTTGGTGGAAGGCGTCCAACGAGTTCTTGGTAATCTTTTTGAGCACCATACAAGTTGGTGAGTTACGCATCGCATTGCTCTATCTTGGTGATAGCCAATTTTGCTTCCGCTTGGGTCTTTTCTATCAATCCGGGGAGCTCGGCTATTTTCTCTTTATCGGCCTCTATCTCGACGTCGACGGGCTTCTCGGTTACGCTTCTAGAGCGGCTTTCCGGCAATTTTCGGATCATAAGAAGCACTGCGGGCTAGCCAATGTATCTCTGTGGCTCTCTCGATTGGGATTGTGCCCTGTTCATGGCGTGTTCGCATCGGCTTTCTTCTTTTCGATAGTCGGGAGGGAGCGCAACTTCCTCAAAGCGTGCCTTATGGGCGCATAAAGGATGTCCAAGCCACGAGATGGATACTAGAGAAACTCGACGTCTTCGGGGAAGTTCTTGGGCGATAGATTCAAGCATCTCTTCGAAGTGATCGAGATCCTTGAAGCGATCTCGTGCGTCCCTTTCTAGCCGGGCGACAATTTCTCTAAGCTTTGATAACACCTCATCGACGGAGGCTGGTGCACTCCTCCCATTGCCTCGGCAACCGGGTTGCTCTCCGATGGCGGGTTTGATGATGACGGAGCCGATCCTAAGAAGCGGTATTGCCGAGTTAAGGGTGCTAAAATGTAAAGGTAGCGAGTTAAGTGCAAATGAGTACCTCACGGCTGATTTCTAGAACGGGGGTAATCGCGAGGTGAGGAAGGTGCTCCGGGTAAAGTGAAGCTTCCAAGTCGAGAAGGTGTTGATGTAGTCGGCCGGTAACTCAAGGGCTTCGGCTGAAGGGGAGTTGGATCCACCTCTGTTGAGATTAGTGTCTGCGTGACCCACGTGTGATTGTGCCCTTGGAGGACTTGACGTCTCGGTTGGATTGGGAGACTTGTCTGCTGGAGAATTCATTGCTTCTGCAGAGGGTGATGAAGATGAGATCTCCACTGGGATAGGTAATTCAACCCTGGGTGGACTTGCTTGTTGAGCCACGGGGACATCCACCAGTTGTTCTTCCGTTGTTTCTTCTGCAAGTGTCAAAGTAAAAGGGTAAATGTCGGTGTTCATCCTTAAGAGAAGACGAGTAGAGGTCATACCGATGGATGAGGCATTGGCGAGGTTACGATGCGAAGGTTGTTGGGCTCTAGTACGAAAATGCGCAAGAGGTGATTTGTCAGAAACTAGAGTACCCTTGTGATCAAGAAAGCAAAAGGTTTTACCTCAACAAGAACTTTCTTGACGGTTCTCCTCCTCTTGGCATTTGGAGGAGCAACCGGAGACAAACCTTGCCTCTGTCGGCGGCAAGGCTGGAGAGGCTTGGATCGGTTGTGGCAAACACGGCCATTAGCCGGGCCGAGTTGGGGACTTGAATCCCGATCTTTGAAATCGGGCCTACAACATTATAGTTGATATTTCGGCTTGAGGGGCGGGGCGGCGTGTTCTGTGGAGTCAAAGGAATAAGGTCAAAATCGTTGATTGAGAGGAAAAATGTCTGATCCAAAAGTTCATTATATTACCTCCGAAGTTGGTAGGAAATCGGGCATCAATTACGCGAGAACACGTGTACGGGCTCACCGAAGATGTGATCGTGGAGTTCTTGCCACCGGGGAGTTAAAGGTGGGATCGGCTATGGTTGTGGGCACGAAAGGACGGGTGTAGATAGTGGGACTACACACATAATGGAAAACCCTGCTGCTGTGCATACTCTCTTTGATTTCCTCTCTGGGCTTGAGGAATTCGTGCAGGAATAATCTTGGGGGCATCTGACCACATCCAATTTGCCTGGCCATTACATTGGGCGATAATATTCATAAGTGCTAGAATTCGACCTTCCTCCGTTGAATTCAGCCGGCAGCATACATGGGCGGATTATGATGTGAAAATTTCTAGGAATCTCCCATCTTGACGACCGGGCTCAAAGGAGAATTCAACAGGGGAAAGTCAATGTGTCATTATCCGGATAGGGGAGCCGGAGAGGATTCGGAAACCTTTGAAGAATAGTTCGAAAAGGCTGGCTAATGTCTTGTTGAATAAGAACGATTGAAGCCGCTTCTCCATAATTACGGCATCCCCCGGTAGCATTGTTTTCTCCTTCGGGGTGATTGGATGAAGGGAAGAGCTCCTCGGTGTTCAAATCAACACCAACAATTTGATGCGGGTGGAGTGCGGACCATATCCGAACGAACCACCAAGGGCCGTTGACACATGCTATCCTTTGGCTAGTGTACATGCGGGTAACGAGTTTGGTGAAGCATATGGTATACACTTTGCCTAGGAAGAATTTCCCAAGGGAAGACGGTTGCCACTAGCCAAATGAATCGCCATTGTGATATGATTCGGGGTGGGTTCGTTGGCTTTGCCACGGAAGACAAATCTGCATAGCCACATATTCGGGAATGCCACGTATTCAACATCACCAAGGGGGTTGTCTTTCATGTGGCTCAAGATATCTTGTTTATATCCGTTCCCTGGTTTCACCCCGGTTTGGCGTGAAGAACCTTTGAAGTTCCGGTGCCGAACGGACCTTGTAATGTCAAGGCCGGTGATCATATACACATCGGCCGGGGTTGGAGACATTGGGCCATGGCCAAAGAGGAAGGCGTTGACAACTTGTCGATGTTTTAGACCAAGCAAACCTACCAAGGGGGGTACCCGAGGTAGTAGATTGTGCGGTGGGGATCGTGATCGGGAGACCGAGAACTCGAAGGTGCCGCGCGAGGACACGGGACACAAGATTTATACGAGGTTCGAGTCGCCAGGCGGCGAGCCCTACGTCTTGTTTGGGGAACAAGTATGGCGCCTGCGCTTGGTGTTGTCCCCGGAGGGATTGGGATGTGCGGCCGGGTACCCGGCCCTCCTTTATATAGTCCGGGGGGCGGGTTCTTAGTCGGTTACAAGGTAGGAGTCCTAGTAGGATTACATGGAGCGAGTCCTAGTAGGAGTACGGAGGAATTCTAGTAGGAGTTCGTCTTCTACTATTCTTCTTTCCTTGCATGAGTACCGGGGAGTATGCCCGACAAGCCCCCGAGCACATTGGAGTCGAGAGTAGTAGTTCGAGTAGTCTTGAAGCCTCTTCGAGTAGTTCTTGAGCGTCCTCGAGTCGCTTGGAAAAGTCTTCAATAGTACTTGAGCTGCCGCGAGGCCGGAAGGTGGTCCGGCTCATCGGTCTTGAAAAAATTTGAATGATGGGTGTAGCATAGCGACCCCAGAGCCTTGAAATGATTAGGTAATCAATCCAAGGGTCTTCGGTGTTCGCGAAGCCATCATCCGAGTACTCTTGCAGCGTGTAGCCCGAGATAAGAGAGCCGTATGAGCCACGTCGAGTAGTGATTGGTGAGGAGCCCCCGAGCTTGAGAGCGAGCAAAGCATGCTTGAAGTTATCTTCAAGTAGCCCCGAAAGTTGGAGAGATTCCAAGTAGCGGTTTGGCGTCGAGCCGTGGAGCTTGAGAAGTAGTCGTGCCGTCGGAGCGGACTTTAGAATGCGACTTAAAAACCGAAGTCGACTTTGTGCCGTGCGGAGCGGACTTTGAGATGCGACTTGAAATCCGAAGTCGACTTTAGTTGCCGCGCGGAGCGGGCTTTGAGTTGCGACTTGAAAACCGAAGTCGACTTTAGGGTGCCGCACGGAGCGGACTTTGATATGCGACTTTAGAAGTCGACTTTAGAATGCCGCGCGAACGGACTTTGAGATGCGGCGAAGAAGTCGACTTTGTGCCACACGGGGTGGACTTAAGATGCAAAAAACGAAAAGCACTTTCCGCAAAGCCAAAGCGAATGAAAAATCGGAGAAAACGAGTAGTTTTGCCGCCGGAGCGGGCTTCGGATTGCGACCGGAGTCGGCTTGTGCCACCGGAGTGGGCTTAAGTACACGAGCCATGGATTTCGGACCCAAGGTACGATTCTTGCCGCCGGAGCGGGCTTGTGCCACCGGAGTGGGCTTGGATGCGACCGTTAGCGTCGACTTGTGCCCGGAGTGGGCTTAAGTACCGAGCCATGGATTTCGGACCCAAGGTACGGTTGCCGCCGGAGCGGGCTTGAAGGTGCGGCCGGAGTCGACTTGTGCCACGGAGTGGGCTTAAGTACCGAGCCATGAATTTCGGACCCAAGGTACGATTGCCGCGGAGCGGGCTTGAAGGTGCGGCCGGAGTCGGCTTGTGTACCTAGGCCATGGATTTCGGACCCAAGGTACGGGTGCCACCGTAGTGGACTTGAAGGTGCGGCCGGAGTCGACTTGCGTACCGGGCCATGGATTTCGAGACCCAAGGTACGGAGCGCGAGTACTTAGGGCACTTGGACCCATGGTACGGAGCGTGAAGACCACGTGCGGCTAGGTTCCATCGTCGCCGGGACCCGAGGGCCGCTTATAGCTAGGTTCCATCGAAGCTTACACACGTAGTATGCCACCGAAGCGGGGGCGAAGATGCGGCGGAGTCAACTTTAAGATGCCGCACGGAGCGGACTTTAGAATGCGACTTTAGAAGTCGACTTTAGATTGCCGCGCGTAGCGGACTTTAGAAACTGCCTCCTAGGGATAGCCCCCGAGTTGATGAAGTAGACTCGCGGCGACTTGATTGATATGCCCCAAGAGTAGTCAGCGGAGTGTAGCTCCCGTGAAAACCCGCCGAGAAGCATACACAAATGAGTAGTCGGCAAGCGGCCCTACATGATGAGGGAGAACAAGCCAAGAAAACAAGAATCATTTAGATAAATGACTTAGCCGTTGTTGCCTGGCAGACTTGTAGATGGAGCCGTGGCGGTCGCCAATGGAGCCGCGACGAGTTGTTCTTTGAAGTTGACTAGTCACGGTTGATTCCGACTAGTTGTTGGGGGCGTGAGCGCCGTTCTCGACTAGTTTGGAAAACTAGTCAAGATGAATGGTCGACGCGATGCGGCCAGGAAGACGACGTCGTGGCGGCGCGCGGAATACTCGAAGTAGATCTAGTGTTGCCGCAAGGCAAGTAGTCACGATGCACGGCGTGGATGAAGTAGAGCCGGCGTGGCCGCAAGACGAAGTCGCGGCGCACCGGAGTAGTCGACGACGAGCCCGGGCGAGGCGGAGTGGTCGACGACGAGCTCCGCGCGAGGCGGAGTAGTCGACGACGAGCGCGCGCGACGAGCCGCGTGACGAGCCGCGCGACGTGCCGAGGCACCCGGATGCGCGGCGAAGACGAAGTAGTCGACGACGAGCCCGCGCGAGGCGGAGTAGTCGACGACGAGCGGCACGACGAGCCGCATGACGAGCCGCGCGATGTGCCGAGGCACCCGGATGCGCGGCGAAGACGAAGTAGTCGACGACGAGCTCGCGCAAGGCGGTGTAGTCGAAGACGAGCGGCGTGACGAGCCGCATGACGAGCCGCGCGATGTGCCGATGCACCGGGATGCGCGGCGGAGGCGAAGTAGTTGGCGACGACGAGCCCGCGCGAGGCGGAGTAGTCGACGACGAGCGGGCGACGAGCCACATGACGAGCCGCGCGACGTGCCGAGGCACCCGGACGTGCGGCGAAGACGAAGTAGTCGACGACGAGCTCGCGCGAGGCGGAGTAGTCGACGACGAGAGGCGCGACGAGCCGCGTGACGAGACGCGCGACGTGCCGAGGGCACCGGATGCGCGGCGAAGACGAAGTAGTCGACGACGAGCTCGCGCGGCGGAGTAGTCGACGACGAGCGGTGTCGGTGCGGAATATGGTCCCGACACTAACCAGTAGATAGCGTCGTGGTCTATCCCTCAATGGTCGATGCTAAGCAACAAAATGACACAAGGTTTAATCCTGGTTCCGGCCGAGGGGGCCGTACGTCCAGCAGGGGTGTGCTCGTGGCACTATATTGCTCGGCACGGGGTGCTTGTAGTGGAGCAAGTACAAGCAAGGCGAGGAGAGGAAGTGTGGCTTCCAAGTCCCCGGAACGGTGGTCGAAGATGCCGTGGGAGAATAAGAGAGTGAGTGCACGGGGGTGTTCTCTTGAACTCTGTCCGTCCGTCCCCCCACGGGCGGGGGGGCTCTCCTCCCCTTTTATAGATCAAGGGGGCGGCGAGTTACATGCACGCCGCGGCGGTCCGCCTACGTGGGGGTGCACGTCGTGCTACGCCGTAGAGTGGGCGGCGGCCGGACGATCTTCGCGGCGATCCGGCCATGATGGCCTACTTCGTACTCGAACGGTGGCGGTTCGAGGGTAGGGAAGGCGGCGAGATGGTGGTGGCGTCCCCCGATAGGCTTCGAGGGAGGTGCGGCCGGCCGTACGGCGCACGGGAGTTGGCGAACGGCGTTCCTTCCCAACGCGCCTCACGGGGCGGGAGTCGTCGCTACGGGGGTCGGCGTGCGCTCGCGCGTGCGGGTACGGCGGCCACGCGCGTGCGGTGGCGGGGATGGCGGTCCACCGGCCTACCGCCTCCACCCAACCCCCGTAGGGTCACAAGAAAGTACATCGAGGGTGCGCGGCCCCCTTTCGAGGGGCTCGGCGCGTTAGCCGCATGCGGGGCGTGCGCGCGGTGTCACGGGACCGACACGGCCGCGCGCACGGTCCATCCTCACGGTGGTGGGGATGGGCTCCTCCCCGTGGAGTTGGTGCGGCGGCACGGGGCGCGAGCCCCGGCGCATGATGGCGCGTCCCGCGGCGTCGGGGCGTTAAATGCCCGTGTACGGGGCCGGCGCACGCGTGCGGGACGCCCGTGAGCGTGGTGGGCCCCCCGAGGGGCGGGGCGTACCCTCGAGCGAGGCGTAACTCGCTCGAGGGAAGTGCGCCCCTCGAGCGGGCGATACCCGCCCGAAGGGTGCGTGCGGCCTCGAACGAGGCGGAGTCCGTTTCGAGGGGATCCTTGCGTGGGCCGCCTCGATGGGCCATCGGAGTCCCCCGTGGGCCGTGTCCGCATGGTTAGGCACCGCATGGTTAGGCTTAACATTATTAGGTTTTGTCCTCGGGTTTTAAGTGGGTTTTCCCCCATCGTTTAAGGGGACCCCTAGGGGCATCGTCCCCGACGGTAGCCCCCGAGCATCTGTGGGTTTGCCGTTGCGGCTCCCGCGGATGCCGGAACCTCCCGATAGGACGTTCTTCCCTCCTTGTCCGCGAACGCTTTCCGTGGGGCCGCGTCGGCGACCCGCGGGTCTAGCCCCCCGAAGCCTGCGCGGAGTGTGGGTTCTCTGCGGGGGGTTAACCGCGAGAACTTTGGTCGAAAGGCGTGGCACATATGCCAACCGGCATCGGCGGTATTTCAGCCGGCCGGGGTGCACGCTCCCCGTCACTTTGTCTCGGGGCGGGTGCAGTCTCAAGGAGGTGTAGCCGTGCGTCAAGCCCCCGAGCCTTGGCCCGTTCGAGGCGATCGGGTAGAGCCTGACGGCTTGTTTTTAAACGCGCCCTCGCCGTCCCTCCGCGGGACGGAGGGTGAGGTTCTCGCAACTCCCATCGAGCGGGTCGCGAGTGTCGATTCCTCTTCGAGGCCGGTAGCGGGTGGTTCAAGTGGACGCCCATGCCCCGTTCGATAAGGGTAGGGCGCGCGGTCGGAGACACGTCCATGGAAGCGCTTGCGTGGGTTTGCTAGGTGGGGCTCGGTCCCGTTCGCTAGGGGACCGAGGGCGCGGAAGCTCTCCCTCGGTGGGATCCCCCCGCTAGCCGCCCTCGGCGGCTCTCGAACACGACATGTGGGGCACCCTCGAGCCGACGGGCTCGAGGAACGGCTCGAATGCGCGTGCCCTCGTCGTCCCTAACTCGCGATCCGTGGCGCCCTGTTCGAACCCGTCGAGGGTCAGGCTTCGAACCTCTGATCAGTAGGGCCGTGCGGGGTGGCGCCTGGGCGGCCTCGTCTTTTCACGTTTGCGGCCGTCGAGGGGTCTGGGCGTGCCGGCCCTCGAGGTGCTGGTTGGTAGCACAGCGTATGTGCTTTCTTTTAGAGGGTTGACATTGTCTCGAGCCAAGGGCTCGTGCCGCTCGAGGGTTTGGCGTGGCATGGGTGCCCGCGGTTGCCTGCTCTACATCGAACAGGTCCGGGCGACCTTCTCACGTCGATATCCCATCGAGGGTTGACGTCATTTTGAGCCAAGGGCTCGTGCCGCTCGAGGGTTTTACATGGCATGGGTGCCCGCGGTTGCCTGCTCTACATCGAGCAGGTCCCGGGCGACCTTCTCACGCTGATATCCCATCGAGGGTCGCTTTTGTTTGGAGCCGAGGGTCGCTCCGCTCGAGGGTTTTACGTGGCATGGGTGCCCGCGGTTGCCTGCTCTACATCGAGCAGGTCCCGGGCGACCTTCTCACGCTGATATCCCATCGAGGGTCGCCTCTGCTTCGAGCCGGGGGTTCGCCCCGCTCGAGGGTTCTCCTTGCTTGGCAAGGGACCCGGGCATTTAAGTGCCTTGCGATCGTGGCCACGGTTTTGCAGCGCGGGCGCGTCTTTTCAGGCGTTGCGGCCGCGCGCGCGCGTAGTGGGCGGCGCGGCGAGGGCGGACGTGACGGTTTTGCCTCGGTTGCTTGCCGGTCTTTGCTGTAATGATGACCCGCCTGCAGTGTTATTGCCGCTGTGGTCGTGGTGGGGCCCATCCGTCGACGCGATGGAAAGATTCCCCGGTTAGTGCCGGCGGGGCGTCCGCTCCGGAGAGCTCGCCCGTCGGCCTATAAAACTGCGGGGAGGAGGAGACGGCGGTTTTTTACCTTGGCATCTCACCGTTTCTGTCCCCTGCCCCTTCGTCTTCGTCTCACTCTTGCCACCGCGCGGTGTCGCCACTCGAGCTTTCCTCCCGTTTCTTGTTCTCCGTCCTCGCATTCCTTCGTCCTTCCTCATGGCGCCGCCCGAGCCTCCTCTCAGGATCCTGGAGCCATATGCCTGGGAGAGGTCGACGGTGACGCAGCTGGCGCTTGGCGAGCTGGTCGCCGCCGCCGGGCCCGGCGGCCAACGAAGACGGGCGTCCGGCGGAGTGGATCGTGCCGCCGGCTGCGGACCACGAGCCCAACCCGCCGGCGGGCTACGTGGTGAGCTTCATCCGCTACCACGAGCGGGGCTTCACCGCGCCGGCGGGAGCACCTTCATGCGGGCGATGTGCTACTACTACGGGGTGGAGCTGCACAACTTCGCCCCCAACGCGATCTCGCAGGCGGCCACATTCGTGGGTGTCCGCGAAGGGTACCGGGGATCCCGGTTAAGCGGGAGCTGCGGGTACACCTTTTCCGCGCGGAGCTCGTCACGCGGCCCACGACGGGCCAAGGACCCCGCCGCGCGATGCGCGCGGCGGGATGTCGCTTGCCTGCGGGGGCAATTCAAGAACGTCTACATCCCCCCGCACCATGACGACGAACAATGCCGGCCGGGAGCGGGGGGTGGTTCTACTTGCGTAACGCCGAGCCCGGCCTTCCCCCCCTACACCGGCCGGGTGTTCAAGGAGAGGCCCGCCTCCCGGGGCTACGGGGTGTCCTCGCCCCCGGCATCGGGTGCGGCGGGGAGTCGCGTCCTCGCCGCCTGCGGCGGCCGGCGACGCACGGGGCCGAACGCGATGGGCGTCCTCGCCTTCCTCCACCACCGGCGGATCGTGCCGTTGATGGAGAGGCCGCTCCGCATCTTCGAGATGACGAGAGGCGGCCAACCCCGTCGACCGGCGAGGTCGCGGATGCTCCCGACGCCCCTCGAGCGGCCGTACGCGCTCACCGGGCGCGGAGCGCCGTCGACACCGGGTGCCGTCGCCGCGGGGCGGACCCCGTGGGACATCGAGATGCTCCCCACCGGCCCGTTGGTGAGTGTGGTTCTTGATTTCGTTTTGGTTTTTTAGCGTTGCCTTTGCCTCCCGACACGCCTTTGTTGCTCCTGTGTGCGGTGGTGAAGTTCAACATCGCCAAGTCCGTTCCGCCCACCCCCGACTCCCGTGCGCTCGGCGGGCGGCGCGGCGGGAGCGGGGGCGGGGAGCGGGCGGCGCGCAAGAGGGAGCACGCCGGGCGTCGTCAAGCGCGCCGCGGCCGGCGGGCCGCGGAGTACGGCGGCGCGAGGAGCTGGGGCTCTCCTCCCCGGATATCGAGGAGCCCTCGTCTTCGGAGGAGGACGAGGAGGAAGAGGGCGAGGGGGAGGGCCCCTCCGACGGGTGGCGCCCTCGCGCCCCCGTCACCGAACCCGCGCCGGTGTCGGGGGCGGCTTCGCCGGGGGCGGGCGCACCGGCGCCCGCCGCCGGGGCAATCGTCATCGGGGGCGGCACGCGCCGCGGAGGTGCCGGCGCGCGCCACGGAGGTACACGCGGCGGACGCGCCCGTGCGCGCGTCAGCGTGCTGCCGCGCGCGGGGGGAGCGTGCCCGCGCGCGCGGCGTCATCGTCAAGGGGCGCGACGGCGGGGCGTGCCCGCGCGCGGGGCGAGCGTGCCCCCGCGCGCGGTGGCGCCTTCGGGAGGTGCGGCGTCGGGCGCGCCCGCACATGGGGCGGGCGTGCCCGTGCGTGCGGCGGCGCCATCGGGAGGCGCTTCGGCCGGCGCGGCCGCTGCGCCGGCTTCATCCGCAGAGGCCTCGAGGAAAAGGAAGCGGGCCTTTTCCTCTGCGAGGTAAGGAGCCTGTCCTCCTTCGTTTGGTTTGGTTCGTTGGTGATCAGGTGATGTAACCCTTCGTCCGTGCCTGCGCAGGGTGGTGCCAACCGTTCCTCCGCTTGCACCAACCAAGGCGCTGAGGACGGACGCATCGATCCCCACCCGGCGGCGCTCGTCGAGGGGGCCGCGCCCGGGGGCAAGCACGACGGAGGGCACGAGCTCGCAAGGCCGGGCCGGGGCCTCGAGGCCCCGGCCGGCGGACCCGGCCCGCCACGGCGCGGCCGGGGAGGTTGTCGGGGGCGGCCGGCGCCGGTCGCCGCGGAGACACGGGCGCGGCGGCGGCCATGGTGGAGGTGCGGCCCGCGGTGGCGCCGGCCGGAGGGAGGTGGAGCGGGCGCAACCTGCGGGGAGCGCCTGCGGATGCGGCGACACGGCCGGAGGTGGCGGCCACGGCGGCACGACGGGCGCCGTGGCCGCGGAGGCGCGGTGGAGGTGCCGGCGGAGGCGGCGCAAGCAGCGCACCCGCCGGCGATTTGCGGGGCGGAAGTGGTGGAGCTCTCGGATGACTCCCCGCCGCCCGGGTGGAATCGGTGGGCCAGGCCGGCCCACGACCTCCCCCGAGCCCCGGGGAGGGTCCCTCGTGGGGGCGGCACGAGGGTCACATGGTGGTGGGGGGCCGAGGACATGGTGCCGAGGCCTCGTCCTCCCACGCCGGCCGCCCCCGCCGGGGTGGAGGGGGCCGTCGAGGATCCCCCTGCGTTCGCCGACGCCGGGGGGGGGGAGCGAGGAGCTGCGGGGCGGCTCCGGAGCCACGGCGCCACGCTCAACCGCGCGCTGAACGAGGCGCTGCGGGTCCATGGCGGCCCGGCCTGGCTCGTCTTCCAGGTGAGCCACAATTGCTCGTTCTTTTTTCTTTTTCGTTTGTTTACATTGCGCCCAAGTCTTGGTGCTTATGGGATTTGGTGTGTGGATGCCAGGAGCTCGAGCGTCGTGCCCATGACAAGTACGGCGCCTTCGACCGGGTGAACGCTGAGGTTCACCAGCTCCGGGAGCGGTGCAGCGCCTTCGACGCGCTTGCGGATGCTCTCGGGACACCGGACGGCTGGCTAGCGTACCGGGCGATGGCGTGGTGCGACGAGCTCCCGGAGAGCTCAGGGCAGGACGTGGTGCGCCGCTCGAGCCTCGAGCGGATCCGCGCGGCCCTCGTCGATCGTGACGAGGCGGCCGTGGATTGCGCGCTCGGACCTAGAGAAGACGCGGACGGCGGGCCGCCAGGCGGGAGGCGGAGGTGGCCACCGCTCGCGCCGAGAACTCGGGAGCTCCGCACGTCGCTCGAGGGGCGCGGGGCGCAACACCGCCGGGCCGAGGAGCGGGCGCGCGGGTTGGAGCGGCGCGCCAAGGAGGCGGACGACACGAAGGCCGCCCTCGACGCCAGGGCCGCGGCCCTCGTCGTCGGCCGAAGAGCGGCTCACCGCAAGAGAGCGCCGCCCGCCAAAGGGGCGAGGAGCGGGGCCGGCGAGGGGGAGGAGGCCGCCCTCGTCGATGCCGTGCGGCGGCCGGAGCGGGAGCGCGCCGCCCACGAGGTGACGCGGAAGTCGTTGGAGGAGCGGAGCACCGCGCTCTCCAAAGTCGAGGACGAGGCGCTCGTGCTCAGCATCAGCAACGCCAACCAGGAGCTGGCCCTCCGCGAGCAGGGCGAAACCGTCCGGCGCCTCGAGCCGGCTTCGGTCGAGGCCGTGCGCCGGGACTTCGAGATGGAGAGGAAACAAGTCGAAGGTGAGCCACTGTTTGACCCTTGCTTGTTGGTTTTTCGTTTGGGAACTCGCATTCCCTTTTTCTGATTTCTTCTTGTCTTGTCGATTCCAGGCTTGCGCACCGCCTTGGGGCACGCGGCTGAGCGGGCCGAGGCGCTGCAGGCCTCCTACAACTCCTCTGAGCAGGAGCTGCAGGAGCTGCGCGATGCAGCCCTCGAGACTTGCCGCACCGTCGAGGAGGGCGAGGCACGGGCGGCGGCTCGCTAGCCGGCCGTCCGCGTGCCCTTGGTGGCCACGTCACCGAGCGGATGCGCGGGCGCCGGGCACCGGGTGTCCGAGAAGGCCCTCGGAGTGGTGCGATCCCACTACGAGGTTAACTTCGAGGCGCCGGGGAAGGCTACGTCGTGCCCGAGGGCGTCGAGGACGAGGTGGCCATGGAGCGTATGGATGCGCTCGCTGCTGATGCCGCCGGGTCGCTCGCCGAGGCCTTCGAGGAGTTCCTCTTCCCGGACGCCGTTGACGCTGCTGCTCCCCCCGCCTGAAAGCAGTTGGGCGCTGGGCCCGTTTTTTGTTGTGTATCAGTACCCTGGCCTCGTGGCCTTTTGTAAATAAACAAGTTGTTTCATGAACATGGGCATTTGCTGTAAATGAAATCGTTTGTTTATCACGCTTTTTGTTTCTCCTTCTTCCTGAGTAGATTCTAGTTAGGGGAGTTCGATTTTCGCAAGGGGCCCGCTGGGTTGGAGGCGAGAGAGAAGGGCCATAGCCACGCGGCGTAGGCTATCTCTGGCTCGCACGCTCCTTCCGCTGTGCCGCCTGCGCCCTGTTCGAATCGTGGCTCGAGGTTGAAGTAGGAAACAAACTTAGCGCGTGTCGTTTTGTTTTTTGCGCGAAAAAATGGGACCATTTGGGGGGGGGTGCCCCCCCCCCCCCGATAGCCCCCGAGGGTAACTTGGGTTTTCGGGGGAAAGCCGAGTTGCCATTTTATTAGACTTGGAGTATTTACATAGTTGACACCAAGCGGGGCGTTGGCCATGTGATTTTACAACGAAAGTACTTGGAAATCCTAGCTAAGGGTAGAAGCAACGTAGTTGTTGGATGTTCCAAGCGTTGGTGAGTTCTTCGCCGTCCTCGTTGGCCGCCTTGTACGTGCCCGGCTTGAGCACCTTCGCCACGACGTAGGGTCCCTCCCATGGGGGCGATAGCTTGTGGCGCCCTCGGTTGTCTTGGCGTAGCCTTAGGACCAGATCCCCTTCGCTGAAATCCCTCCGACGTATCTTGCGTGCTTGGTAACGTCGTAGGGACTGTTGATACCTTGCGGAGTGCATCAACGCCACGAGGCGTACTTCGTCTAGCTGGTCCAGCGAGTCCTCGCGGGCTCGCTGGTTAGCATCCTCGTCGTAGCCTCGAACCCTGGGCGACCCGTATTCTAAGTCCGTGGGGAGGACGGCCTCCGCGCCATGGACCAGGAAAAACGGGGTGAACCGGTGGCTCGCTGGGGTGGTCCTTAGGCTCCACACGACTGCTGGTAGTTCTTGGAGCCATTTTCGCCCAGATTTGTTGAGCTGGTCGAAAATTCTGGGCTTGAGGCCTTGTAGGATCATGCCGTTGGCACGCTCCACTTGGCCGTTGGTCTGTGGGTGTGCCACAGTCGCCCAATCCACGCGAATGTGGAACTTATCACAGAACTCCAAGAACTTCCGGCCCGTGAATTGGGACCCATTGTCTGTGATGATGGAGTTTGGCACTCCAAAGCGGTAGACGATGTCGGTGAAGAACGTGACCGCTTGCTCGGCCCTTAAATTCGTGATGGGGCGCACCTCCACCCACTTGGAGAATTTGTCGATCGCGACAAGCAGGTGGGTGAAGCCCCCGGGCGCCTTCCGCAGGGGCCCGACGATGTCCAACCCCCACACGGCGAACGGCCATGTCACGGGGATCGTTTGCAGGGCATGAGCGGGCAAGTTGGACTTGCGGGCGTAGAACTGGCACCCTTCGCAGGTGCGTACGATTTCGCTGGCGTCCGCGACCGCGGTAGGCCAGTAAAAGCCTTGGCGGAACGCGTTGCCGACGAGGGTGCGGGGTGCGGCGTGGTGGCCACAGATCCCCGCGTGGATGTCCCGTAGGAGCTCGCGCCCCTCGGGAATGGGCACGCACCGCTGGAGGATGCCTGAGGCGGCGCGCTTGTACAGCTCGCCGTCGACGAGGGTGAATGACTTGGCCATCCTGGCGATGCGCCTAGCCGCGGCCCGGTCCGCGGGGAGCTCCCCTCGAGCGATCCAGGCGGTATATTTTTCCCGCCAATCCGCTTGGACAGGAGCCTGCTCTATGTCCATCGCATCGACCTCGATGGAGCCGTACCCCTCGAGAAGGGAGAGCACGTACGCCTCGTTCGAGGGGTCCTCATCCATGGGTTCCGCACCCGCTGGATTCGAGGGAGCCCCCGAGGGCCCGTCGTGGCTCGAGGGGTAGGGCTCGAAGACGACCGAGGGTTGCGCGATGTCGCGCGTGAAAACGTTCGGGGGAACGGTGATTCGCCGGACGCGATCTTCGCCGGCTCGTCGCTTCCTCGTTGTAGCGGCGGGGTACATGATTAAGCTCGATGTCGTAGAACTTGTCTTCGAGGGCCCGCACGGCTTTACGGTAGGCCTCCATCTTGTCGTCGTGGCGGCTCGCGTTCTTCATGACTTGATCGATCACGAGCCGCAAGTCCCCTCGCACGTCGAGGCGTTTGACGCCCAACTCAATCGCGATTTTGAGGCCGCGAGAGAAGGGCCTCGTATTCTCGCCATATTGTTGGACGCGGGAAAGTGGAGGCGCACCGAGTAGCGCATGTGCTCCCCGAGGGGTGACACGAAGAGCGGACCCGCGCCCGCTCCCCGTCTTCATTATGCGAGCCGGTCGAAGAACGAGTCCGGCACTCTGCTTGGATTTGTGGGGGCGGCGGTCGCGTGTCCGTCCACTCGGCGACGAAATCGGCTAGGATTTGCGATTTGATGGCCTTGCGCGGGGCGTAGGCAAGCGTCTCGCCCATCGGCTTCACGGACCATTTGGCAACCGCACGCCGCGTCGGGGTTGCGAATGATCTCTCCTAGCGGGAAGGAGGAGACCACCGGGGATCGGGTGGGCCTCGAAGTAGTGGCGGAGCTTGCGCCGCGCAAGGACTACCGCGTACGGCGGCTTACGGACACGGGGGTAGCGCGTCTTCGTGTCCGACGAGGACTTCACCGATGTAGTAGGTAGACCGGCCTCTGCACGGGCAAGGCGTGCCCTTCCTCCGTGCGCTCCACGACGATCACGGCGCCGACCACACGGGTGGTTGCGGCCACATAGAGAGGCGCGGGGGTTCGCCGTCTCGCGGCGGCGTGAGGATTGGAGCGTGCGTCGGGAGACGCCTTCGGCTTGTCAAGCGCATCCCGGGCCTCGGCGGTCCAACGAAGCGCTCGTGCTTCTTGAGCAGCCGGTAGAGGGGCAGGCCCTTCTCACCGAGCCTCGAGATGAAGCGGCTTAAGGCGGCGAGGCACCCCAACACCTTCGTACCCCTTTGAGGTCCCGATTGGACCCATTCGTTCGAGGGCCGCAACCTTTTCGGGGGTTGGCCTCGATTCCCCGCTGGGAGACGATGTATCCTAGGAGCATGCCCCGCGGCACTCCAAAGACACATTTTTCGGGGTTTAGCTTGACCCCGTTAGCCCGTAGGCAGCTGAACGCGACGCCAAGGTCGCTAACCAGGTCGTCCGCCTTCCTGGTTTTGACGACGATGTCGTCCACGTAGGCTTCGACCGTCCGCCCGATGTGATCCCCAAAAACGTGCTGCATGCAGCGCTGATATGTTGCGCCCGCGTTTCTGAGGCCAAAAGGCATCGTGACGTAGCAGAACGTCCCGAACGGTGTGATGAACGAAGTCGCGAGCTGGTCGGACTCCTTCATTTTTATTTGGTGATATCCCGAATAGGCATCAAGGAAACGAGAGTAGTTCACACCGGTAGCCGTTGAATCAATGATTTGATCTATGCGTGGCAAAGGGAAAAGGAACTTTGGGACATGCTTTATTAAGACTCGTATAGTCTACACACATCCGCCACTTCCCATTTTTCTTCTTTACAAGCACGGGATTGGCTAGCCACGTAGGGTGGAATACTTCCTTGATGAATCCGGCCTCGAGGAGCTTCCGCGGCTCCGCTCCGATCGCCCGTCGCCGCTCTTCGTCGAAGCGGCGCGGCCCGCTGCCGCACGGCGCGGGCGTTTGGCGAGATATCAAGGGAGTGCTCGGCGACCTCCCTCGGGATGCACGGCATGTCCGAGGGGCTCCACGCGAAGACGTCGGCGTTGGCGCGGGAGGAAGTCGACGAGCCGCGCTTCCTATTTAGGGTCGAGGGTCGGCCGACCCTCAACGCCTTGCCCTCGGGGGCCGACGGGTCGAGGGGGACCCCTTTGGTACGCTCGGCGGCCTCGAAGGTGCCGACGTGCTTGGCGGCGGAGCTGAGGTCGTCGTTGACCATCTTCTCCAGCATGTTCACCAGCGCTTCATCCAGCGCCCGTGCCTCTGCATGTTCCACGCACTCGACGTCGCAGTCGAATGCGTGCTCGATAGACGACCCGACGGTGATGACGCCGTTAGGACCCGGCATCTTCATCTTCAGGTACGTGTAGTTGGGGACCGCCATGAATTTGGCATAGCATGGTCGCCCAAGTATGGCATGGTAGGCCCCTTTTAACCCCACCACCTCGAAGGTGAGGGTTTCCTTACGGAAGTTCTTGGGGGTACCAAACCGGACGGGCGGATCGATGCGCCGAGGTGTTGAACCTACTTGCCGGGCGCGATGCCGGTGAAACGGCTTCGTGCTTTGGGCCGCACCTGGTACGGCCCAATCCCCATCGGGGCGCAATGTGTGCGCGAAGAGGATATTGAGGCTACGCCTCCGTCCATAAGGACCTTCGAAAACCGGGCATTCCCAATGATGGGATCGACCACCGGCGGGTGCGGCCCGGGTTCGGGATACGGTTTGGGTGGTCGTCCCGTCTAAAGGTGATGGCATCCTTCGACCGGTTGAGGAAGGCGGAGGCGCCCTCTCTCGTGGCGAGGACTTCGTCTTCTGCTCCTTCTTGCGCCGCGGGTCGACATGTAGACGATGGGTCCTCCAAAGATGAGGAACACATTTTCGACGGCGGGGAAGCCGCCAGCGTCGCCATCGCCCCCGTCTTTCTTGGCCTCTGCCTCCTTCGCGGCGGTGCGGCCATAGAATTTCTTGAGCATGTCGCACTGCTCAAGAGTGTGTTGCACTGGGGTTTTATGGTAGGGACATGGCTTCTTCAGCATGTCATCGAAAACCCGGGCCTCGAGGAGCCCGGTCGAGGGCCCCGTCGAGCCGGGTCGACGGCCGAGGGCCTCGGCGTTGCCGCCGTTGCGCCCTCGCTCGCGCGCCTCGCGGCGCGGCTTCTTCCCCCTTCTTGCCCCGCTTGTCGTTGCGGTGCGGCTCTTTGGACCCGCCGCCCTCCGCGGGCGTGTCCTCGGAGCGCTTGTCCTTTTTGCCGTCGAAGATCTCCCCCACGGCCTCCTCTCCCGGAGGCGAAGGCCGGTGGCAATGTCGAACAGCTCGTTTGAATCCGCAGGCGGGCTGCGCCCCAGTTCGCGCACGAGGTCCCGCACGTGGTGCCCTCGAGGAACGCGTGCACGATCTCGGAGCCGTGCCACGGCGGGGGAGCTCCGTGCGGCCGCTTGGAGAAGCGTCGTATGAAGTCCCGCGGCGACTCGCCGTGCTTCGCGTGCGGGGAGCGCGGATCCCATGAGTTCCCGGGGCGCACGTATGTGCCACGGAAGTTGCCCACGAACGTGTGGACTAGATCGTCCCGGGTATGGATGCGGGCCGGCGGGCAAGTGCTCGAGCCATGTCGGGCCGCGTTGCCCAGATGCAGAGGCAAGTTGCGGATGATCACTTCATCGTTAGTGGCCCCGCCCAGCTGGCAGGCTAGGCGGTAGTCGTTGAGCCAGACGCGAGGGTCCGTCTCCCCGTTGTACTTGACGATCGTCGAGGGCTGACGGAAGCGTTGGGGGAACGTCGTCGCGCGGATCTCCCGGCTGAACACGCGGGTGCCCGGGGGCTCCGGCGTCGGGGAGCGATCCTCACCGCTGTCGTAGCGTCCACCCCTTCGAGGGTGGTAGCCCCTAGCCGCTCGTGCGTCCGCCTTGCTCGTGCGCCACGGCGTTGATGACGTTGCGGGTGTCGCCATCCGGCGCCCGCGCGTGTCGAGGAGTCGTTCCTTGGCGGCGTGCGTCCTTGCTCGGTGGGATGCCCCCCGCCGGTCCCCCCCGCGTGTACCGAGGGTTCGCCTCCTGGTGCGGCTTCATCACCCCGCGCATCCCCCCCTGTTGGCGGATGCATGAGGCCGAGCTTTCGGCCTCGCCGGACGGCCGCTTGCTCGATGAGAGTTTGCACCTCGCGGTGCATGTCTCGAGCCTCGGGGGTCGATGGTGCGGCATGGCCCGTAGCGGCGTCGCGGCGGCGACGAGCTTCGGCTTGCTCGCGGCGGGACGTCCGCGTTGTCCGCGTTGGGGGGGCGGTGTTGAGGCGGTCACGGACTGTCGGCCCCGGCTCCGCGCGCGTTCGCCACGCGCGGAAGCTTCCCCCGCCATTGAGGCGCGGAGCAACCGCCTCGTCCGTATTCCTCCGCCGGCTTGGCCTCGAGCTCGCGGGCTTGGGCCGGCTGTGCGTCGACGTCGGCCCCGGCGAGAGCGCTTGGCCCCGCGGCCGGGCGCGCGGCGATCCCCCACGGGGCGGCGTGACTTCCCCGTCTCTCCGGCGCCGCCGCACGGCGGCGTTAGCCGGTCGTTGGTGATGACGGCGCAACACTCCCGCGTGGGGTCGTAGCTCCCGAGTCTTGGAGTCGTCGGAGCGCCCAAACCGTAGGTCCGTGGCGTCGAGGAAGCGCCCGAACGCGGCCCCGGGTCCCGCACGCGGAGAAGTCCCCACTCCGCGTATCCGTGGCGGTTGGCGGGTGGCATCGTGTCGACGGAGCCCGGGGACGACTCATCTACCGCCGAGGTGCGGGGTCCCCGGCGACGAAGACGTGGCGGCCGGGGTGGAACCCCGCGCATCGTCGTGTTGACGTTGGCGTTGTAGGCCGTCGTGGCGCCACGCGGCCCGATGGGGATGCGCGGTCGGAGACCGCGCGCGGCTCCCGCCGGGGTGGTGGCGGCGGTCGTGACGGTCGGCGCACCGCGCCGGGCGGCGCGCGCGCTCCGCCCGCCGCCGCTCGGACCGCGCCCCGACGCGAGCGTTGCCCGGAGCGACGGTGGCGTCGTGGTGCCGACGGACCCGCGGCCTCCGTGCCCTGCGGGGCGCCCCGCGCCGAGTCGTGCGCGTGGCGGGGGTCCGATCGAGGCCGGGCCCCCGACGCGCGCGCGCGAGTTCCTCACGGTTAGTGAGGCGCATGAGATAGCCATTCCCCGTGGCCCGAAAGTTCGCATCCCCCGAAGCGGATCTCGAACCCGGCCGGGGAGGGGGTCCGAGCTACCCATGCGTAGCGTGTAGCACGGTATTCAGTGCGGATCACCATGGAGGGAGTTGGCGAAATGACCTTAGGCGCTCGATTGCCCCACGGTGGGCGCCAACTGTCGGTGCGGAATATGGTCCCGACACTAACCAGTAGATAGCGCCGTGGTCTATCCCTCAATGGTCGATGCTAAGCAACAAAATGACACAAGGTTTTATCCTGGTTCCGGCCGAGGGGGCCGTACGTCCAGCAGGGGTGTGCTCGTGGCACTATATTGCTCAGCACCGGGGGTGCTTGTAGTGGGGCAAGTACAAGCAAGGCAGAAGAGGAAGTGTGGCTTCCAAGTCCCTGGAACGGTGGCTGAAGATGTCGTGGGAGAATAAGAGAGTGAGTGCACAGGGTGTTCTCTTGAACTCCTGTCCGTTCGTCCCCCCGCGGCTGGGGGCTCGCCTCCCCTTTTATAGATCAAGGGGGCGGCGAGTTACATGCACGCCGCGCTGTCCAGCTACGTGGGGGTGCACGTCGTGCTACGCTGTAGAGTGGGCGGCGGCCCGGACGATCTTCGCAGCGATCTGGCCATGATGGCCTACTTCGTACCTGAACAGTGGCGGTTCGAGGGTAGGAAGGCGGCGGATGGTGGTGGCGTCCCCCGATAGGCTTCGAGGGAGGTGCGACGCCGGCCCGTACGGCGCACAGGAGTTGGCAGAACGGCGTTCCTTCCCAACGCGCCTCACGGGGGCCGGGAGTCGTCGCTGCGGGGTCCGGCGTGCGCCGCGCGTGCGGGTACGGCGGCCACGCCGCGCGCGTGGCGGGGATGGCGGTCCACCGGCCTACCGCCTCCACCTAACCCCCGTAGGGTCACAAGAAAGTACATCGAGGGTGCGCCGGCCCCCTTTCGAGGGCTCGGCGCGTTAGCCGTCATTGGGGCGTGCGCGCGGTGTCACGGACCGACACCGGCCGCATCGCACGATCCATCCTCGCGGTGGTGGGGATGGGCTCCTCCCTGGGGAGTTGGTGCGGCGGCACCCGGGCGCGAGCCCGGGCGCATGATGGCGCCGTCCCGCGGCGTCGGGGCGTTAAATGCCCGTGTACGGGGCCGGCGCACGCGTGCGGGACGCCCGTGAGCGTGGCGGGCCCCAGCCGAGGGCGGGGCGTACCCTCGAGCGAGGCGAAACCTGCTCGAGGGAAGTGCTGCCCCTCGAGCGGGGCGATACCCGCCCGAAGGGTGCGTGCAGCCTCGAACGAGGCGGAGTCCGTTTCGAGGGGATCCCTGCGTGGGCCGCCTCGATGGGCCGTCGGAGTCCCTGTGGGCCGTGTCCTGCATGGTTAGGCACCTGCATGGTTAGGCTTAACATTATTGGGTTTTGTCCTGGGTTTTAAGTGGGTTTTCCCCCATCGTTTAAGGGGACCCCTAGGGCTCGTCCCCCGACAAGCGCACGATGAGCCGCATGACGAGCCACGCGATGTGCCGAGGCACCCGGACGCGCGGCGAAGACGAAGTAGTCGACGACGAGCTCGCGCAAGGCCGTGTAGTCGACGACGAGCGGCGTGACGAGCCGCGGGGACGAGCCGCGCGACGTGCCGAGGCACCCCGACGCGCGGCGGAGGCAAAGTAGTAGACGATGACGAGCTCGCGCGAGGCGGAGTAGTCGACGACGAGCGGCGCGACGGGCCGCATGACGAGTCGCGCGACGTGCCGAGGCACCGGACACGCGGCGAAGACGAAGTAGTCGACGACGAGCTCGCGCGAGGCGGAGTAGTCGACGACGAGCGGCGCGACGAGCCGCGTGACGAGCCACGCGACGTGCCGAGGCACCCCGGACGCGCGGCGAAGACGAAGTACTCGAGGACGAGCTCGCGCGAGGCGGAGTAGTCGACGACGAGCGGCGCGACGAGCCGCGTGACGAGCCACGCGACGTGCCGAGGCACCCGGATGCGCGGGCGAAGACGAAGTAGTCGACGACGAGCTCGCGCGAGGCGAGTAGACGACGACGAGCCCCCGCGATGTGCCGAGGCACCCGGGACGCGCGGCGAAGACGAAGTAGTCGACGACGAGCCCGCGCGAGGCGAGTAGTCGACGACGAGCGGCGCGACGAGCCGCGTGACGAGCCACGCGACGTGCCGAGGCACCCGGATGCGCGGCGAAGACGAAGTAGTCGACGACGAGCTCGCGCGAGGCGGAGTAGTCAACGACGAGCGGCACGACGAGCCGCATGACGAGCCGCGCGATGTGCCGAGGCACCCGGGACGCGCGGCGAAGACGAAGTAATCGACGACGAGCTCGCGCGAGGCGGTGTAGTCGACGATGAGCGGCGTGACGAGCCGCATGACGAGCCGCGCGACGTGCCGAGGCACCGGGACGCGCGGCGGAGGCGAAGTAGTTGACGACGACGAGCTCGCGCGAGGCGGAGTAGTCGACGACGAGCGGCGCGACGAGCCGCGTGACGAGCCGCGCGACGTGCCGAGGCACCCTGGATGCGTGGCGAAGACGAAGTAGTCGACGACGAGCTCGCGCGAGGCGGAGTAGTCGACGACGAGCGGCGCGACGAGCCGCGTGACGAGCCGCGCAACGTGCCAAAGCAACCGGAAGTGCGGCGTAGGAAAATTGATTCCGCCGTGACAAGAGCAAGGCGACTTGCTTCAATGGATCTTGGCGAGTCGACGAGTAGATTGATCTTGTTGACGAGGGTCCTTCGACTCGCCGGTGGTGTTGATCACCCCTACCGGCGCGCGCCGGTATCGTTGTTTTAGACCGGCAAACCTACCAAGGGGGTACCCGAGGTAGTAGATTGTGCAGGGGGGGATCGTGATCGGGAGACCGAGAACTCGAAGGTCCGCGCGAGGACACGGGACACAAGATTTATACAGTTCGAGTCGCCAAGGCGGCGAGCCCCTACGTCCCGTTTGGGGAACAAGTATGGCGCCCCGCGCTTGGTGTTGTCCCCGCAGGGATTGGGATGTGCGGCCAGTGCACCCGCCCTCCTTTATATAGTCCGGGGGGGCGGGTTCCTAGTCGGTTACAAGGTAGGAGTCCTAGTAGGATTACATGGAGCGAGTCCTAGTAGGAGTACAGAGGAATTCTAGTAGGAGTTCGTCTTCTACTATTCTTCCTTCCTTGCATGAGTACCGGGGAGTATGCCCGACGGACACCGTTTGACCAAAAGTGGCAGTCGCTATCAAAAGGTCTTCATTTTTGGGGGTCTCGGCCAAAGATAACTCCAAGCATTGAGCGATGCGAAGGGTATCCCGGTTTTTGGTCAATCCGCTCTTATCCGTGAGAATCCTCCGTACCAAGTTTTCCGACCGGCGATTGGAGGTAAAGGCCGCTCTTGAAAGTGTCTTGCCACCGAGGAGGTGGGGACAGAGCCGCTTTGAAAGGGATCCTCCGAGATTCGCCGCGATGAAATCTTGAGGATCGTAGCTCCCCACGAGGTCCAAGATAATAGGATCTTGAATTGGCCCGGTGCGAATCAAAAGCTCGGTTGAAGGCTCCCGGGGAAGGCGGAAACGAAATCTCGTGCAAAATTGAAAACCTAAATGCCGAATGAAGCTTACGGGAGGAGGATTTACCTGAGCATCTTGGTTTTGAGTCGCCATTGAAGACTTGAGCTTAGGACAAGGAGATCTAGGGTTTGAATCTAGACGAAGATTCTGGCGGATTGAGAAGGAAGAAGAACGGTGTTGACGGATTTGAGTTGAGCTATTCGTGGTCGGAGTCAATTGCGGAACAAAATTACTTTTATCCCGCAATTGAAGGGGCATATGTTAACACCAAAATTTGGTAAGGAGTCCGACTAGTGGGTCCGGCTCGGTCGAGAGTCCGTCTCGAGGAAGGGAAGGATTTTTCGGATGTATTCGGCAAAGAAGTCGCGGTCGGCTATTCGCTCCCGTTCGGCAAAGGAACAAGAGAGCCGATTTTGCGGGATTTGAACGATGACGTGGCTCAAGCGGAGAAGGACGAATGGATGGATGGGCGATCAAGCTTAGAGATAAGTTAGGCAACGAATCCATTCGAGATTGTACTTGGCGGGGGTATAAATATGAGCCCCGAATGTATGTAATGTAACACAATCATTCTTCAAAACACACCGGCCTTACGCCAAACCCTAGAGTCCTTTTGTCGTGTCGTCGAGTTCTTCGAGAGGGTTCATCGATCCGTCGACCTCCGTGAGTACCGCAACCTTGTATCATGTCTAGTATCATGCGGTGGATTTAGATCGATGCAAGTAGTCTTGTTACCATGCTTCGTGTCATGTGGTAGATTTAAGCTTGGTTCAAGAGGGTTTCTTGTTAGGTCATGAGCCATGCGGTAGGCTAAGATCTAGCTTGAAGCTAGTTATCGGCTCTATTGGATTCGGCAAGATCCAATAGATTCATTAAGTTACCCCGTGTTACTTCGAGTTTTTACTTTATGTTTAGATTCATGTAACACCTTTGCCCAATCTAGATAGGTTTGGATCGGCTCATCTCTTTCGTGATCCCCGTACGGGTAGATTTCATGTTCTAATGCGTGGATCTTGTGTTTTCAAAAGCCGAAACCGAATCAATCTAGGTTGTTACGTGTTGTGGGTTCAAGCTTGCCAATGTCGGTATAAATCTTGAAAGAACCGAGTATCATGCGGCGGATGCGTGTGTTTTTGGGTTGCTTTAGAGCTAGTCATCGGTGGATTAGATTTCGAATCAATCGATAGATTTATTCGCTTGGTAATGCTCGTTCCTTCTTCATGGACCCCGAATCGGCCGTCTTCTTGTCGTATTCGGTTATGTTTCATCATGAGTAGAACACGTGCGTAATTCATGCTTTAAATAATGCGTGCTTTTAGCTTTCCATATTTAGATTGTATCATGCGGTGGATAGATCTATTTGTGGAAAGTGGTACGATCTTTATGCAAATTGTATCATGCAGTGGATAGATTTGTTTGATATCGTGCCCGACGGGTTTTAGAGTACCTAGACATGCGGTGGACTAGTGCTTTGGATCTATGCATGCTTGTTCATTACATGATTATGATCGTGCTTTGCTTTATTCATTTATTTAATATTGGTTATCATGGGATCGGTCATAACATCGTGTTTATGCATTTTTGACCAAACAAAGACCGATTGCCGTCATGCTTACGTCATTCATTCGGCGGTATTGATTTTTCTTTTATAAGATCCCGAATGGTTTCGAGTTCATTGGCAAATAGCTTTTCCATAGCTATATGTCATCTCATGTGGCCTTTTAGCCGTAAATATGGAAGCTGTCCGGTACCACCCGCAAGTTCCAAGCCTTGGTATCTAACCGCTTTATCTTTTGTTAATTTTCGGGAAAAGTTGAGCGGCACGTCATCGTTACTCTCTCGCGCGTGTGAAGCCAGCTTGTTCGGCTTGCTGTGTGTTTGGCGCTAGGTGCACTTTTTGCGTCAACACAACTCCTCCGAGCGGAGCCGCCGGAGCTGCGTTCCGCGGCCCTCGAGACTCGCCGGGCCGTGGAGGAGGGCGAGGCGCAGTCGGGAAGCTCGGCGGCTAGCCGCCCGCGCGCCCTTGGCGGGCACGTCTCCGGTACATGCGTCGGGCTCGCACCTTGGCGTCCGAAGGCTCTCGGAGTGGTGCGATCTCATTACGAGATCAACTTCGAAGCCGTGGCGGAGGGCTACATCGTCCCCGAGGGTGTCGAGGACGAGGTGGCGATGGAGCCCGTGGACGCGTTAGCTGCTGACGCCGCCGAGGCGCTCGCCGAAGCCTTCGAGGAGTTCTTGTTCCCGGACGCCGATGCCGATGCTCCTCAGGCCTGAAGGTTGCTGGGCGCCAGGCCCTTTTTGTTTGTGTGTTAGTATGCGGGCCGCGTGGCTATGTAAATGAACAAATTATTTTGTTTCAAACACTTGTGAAAGCGAAACGGTGTTCTTTACTTTACTGCACTGTTTTGTTTCTTCCTCTTCCTGAGTAAATTTGAGTTAGGGAAGTTCGATTTTCGCGAGCGGCCTGCTGGGCCGGAGGCAAGAGAGAAGGGTCGTATCCTCGTGGAGGCGTAGGCTATCTCTGACTCGCGCGTCCTTTCCGCTAGGCCGTCCGCGCCCTGTTCGAATTTTGCTCGAGGCCAAGGTCGAGCCATACTTAGCGCGCGTGAGTTTTTTGCGAAAAAATGGGACCATTTTTAGGGGGGGGATGCCTCCCGTAGTAGCCCCCGAGGGTGACTTGGTTTTCTGGGGAAAGCCGAGTTGCCCTTTTTATTGAATTGCTGCTGTTTACATTTGAGCTGCCAACTGGGTGTTGGGCTTTGTGATTTACAACAGAAAAGACTTGGAAATCCTAGCTAAGGGTAAAAGCGACGTAGCTACTGGATGTTCCAAGCGTTTGTGAGCTCCTCTCCGTCCTCGTTGGCCAGCTTGTACGTGCCGGACTTGAGCACCTTCACCACGACGTAGGGTCCCTCCCACGGAGGTGATAGCTTGTGGCGTCCTCGGTTGTCTTGGCGTAGCCTTAGGACCAAATCCCCCTCGCTGAAGTCCCGCCGGTGCACCTTTCGGGCTTGGTAACGCCTTAGAGACTGCTGATATCTTGCGGAGTGCATCAAGGCCACGAGACGCGCTTCGTCCAGCTGGTCCAGTGAGTCCTCGCGGGCCCGCTGGTTGGTGTCCTCGTCATAGCCTCGCACCCTGGGCGACCCATACTCTAAGTCTGTGGGGAGGACGACCTCCGCGCCATGGACTAGAAAGAATGAGGTGAACCCGGTGGCTCGCTTGGGGTGGTCCTTAGGCTCCACACGACCGCGGGCAATTCCGGAGCCATTTCCGCCGGACTTGTTCACCTGGTCGAAAATTCTCGGGCTTGAGGCCCCCGTAGGATCATGCCGTTGGCACGTTCTACTTGGACCGTTGGTCTTTGGGTGTGCCACGCTGCCCAATCCACACGGATGTGGCATTTGTCGCAAAATTCCGGGAATTTCCTCGCCCGTGAACCGGGACCCGTTGTCGGCGATGATGGAGTTCGGCACTCCAAAACAAGGGACGATGTCGGTGAAGAATGTCAACGCCTGCTCCGCCCTGAGATTCGTAATGGGGCGCACTTCTACCCACTTGGAAAATTTGTCGATCGCGACCAACAAGTGGGTGAAGCCCCCGGGCGCCTTTCGCAAGGGCCCGACAATGTCCAGCCCCCACACGGAGAAAGGCCATGTAATGGGGATGGTCTGTAGGACGTGAGCAGGGAGGTTGGATTTTCGGTCGTAGAATTGGCACCCTTCGCAGGTGCGCACGATCTCGCCGGCGTCCGCGACCGCCGTGGGGCCGCAAAAGCCTTGGCGGAACGCGTTGCCCATGAGGGCGCAGGGGCGCGGCGTGGTGGCCGCATCCCCGCATGTATGTCCCGGAGGAGCTCGCGCCCCTCGGGGATGGGCACACATCGCCGCAGATGCCGAAGCGGAGCGCTTGTACGGCTCGCCGTCGACGAGGGCGAAGGACTTGGCCATCCCGGCGATGCGCACGGCCTCGGACCGGTCCGGGGGGGAGTTCCCCTCGGTCCATCCAGGCGATGTACTTGTCGCGCCAATCCGCCCCGATGGGGGCTGGCTCGACGTCCATCACTTCGGCCTCGCCGGCGCCGTACCCCTCGAGGAGGGAGAGCACATACGCCTCGTTCGAGGGGTCCTCATCCATGGGCTCCGCGCCTGCCGGATTCGAGGGAGCCCCCGAGGGTTCCGTGTGGCTCGAGGGATGCGGCTCGAGGGTGACGGAGGGCTGGGCGATATCTCGGGCGGAAACGTTCGGGGGGACGGGGATCCGCCCGACGCGATCTTGGCCGCCTCGTTCGCCTCCTCGTTGCACCGGCGGGGCACGTGATTGAGCTCGATGTCGTAGAACTTGTCCTCGAGGGCTCGCACGACCTTGCGGAAGGCCTCCATCTTGTCGTCATGGCGGCCTCGCGTTCTTCATGACTTGGTCGATCACGAGTCGCGAATCCCCCCGCACGTCGAGGCGTTTGACGCCTATCTCGATGGCGATCTTGAGGCCACGAGTAGGGCCTCGTACTCGCCCATGTTATTTGACGCGGGGAAATGGAGGCGCACCGCGTACCGCACGTGCTCCCCGAGGGGCGACACGAAGAGCGGTGCCCACGCCCGCCCTCGTTTTCATCACCGAGCCGTCAAAATACAAAGTCCGAAGCACTATGCCGGGATGCGGCGGCGGCAACTGCGTGTCCATCCACTCGGCAACGAAATCTGCCAAGATTTGGGACTTGATGGACTTGCGCGGGGCGTAGGCGAGCGTCTCGCCCATCAGCTCCACCGACCACTTGGCGATCCTGCCCGCCGTGTCCGGATTGCGGATGATTTCCCCTAGCGGGAAGGAGGAAACCACCGTGATAGGGTGGGCCTTGAAGTAGTGGCGGAGTTTGCGCCGGGTGAGGACCACTGCGTAGAGCAGCTTCTGCACTTGGGGGTAGCGCGTCTTGGTAGCGGACAAGACTTCGCCGATGTAGTAGACCGGTCGTTGAGTCGGCGAGGTGTAGGGGGAGGTTGCGGATGATGACCTCGTCGGCCGGTGGCCCCCGCCCACCGGCACGCCGGGTAGTAGTCGTTGAGCCACACGCCGGGGTCGGTTCCCCGTTGTACTTGACGATGGTCGTGGGCCGGCGGAAGCGCCGGGGGAAGGTCGCCGCGCGATCCCCCCGGCCGAACACGCGGGTCTCCGGGGGCTCCGGCGTCGGCGAGCGGTCCTCATCGCTGTCGTAACGGCCACCCCGTCGAGGGTGATAGCCTGCCGCCGCCCGTGCCTCCGCCTTGCTCGTTCGCCGAGCGTTGATGACGTTGCGGGCGTCGCCGTCTCGTGCTTGCCCGCGTGTGTCGATGAGCCTTTCCCTGGTCGGTGTGCGTCTCGGGTTGGCGGACGCTCCGTCGCCCTACCCGCGTGTACCGAGAGTTCGGGCCCCTGCGCGCCTCCATCGCCTGCGCGCGTCACCCCGCTCGTCGGATGCGGGACGCCGAGCTCTCGGCTTGCCGGATGGCCGCTTGCTCGATGAGCGCCCGCGCCTCGCGGTGCGGGTTTCGCGCTTCGGTGTAGAAGGGGCGGGCATGGCCCGGCGGCGCCGCGGCCGCGATGAGCTTTTGGCTCGCTCGTGGAGGCGTCTTAGGGTTGTCGACGTTGAAGTCGGCGTTAATGCGGTCGCGGGCTTGTATGCCCGGCTCACGTGCGCGTTCGCCACGCGCGGAGGCTTCTCCCCGCCATGGAGGCGCGGAGCAACCGCACCGTCCGCATTCTTCTCCGCCGGCTTGGCCTCGAGCTCGCGTGCTTGAGCCACCGCGCGCCGACATCCGCCCCCGTTGGGGGGTGAAGGAGCGAGGGGCGCTTGGCCCCGGCCCGCACGCGAAGTGGTCCCCAGAGCGGGCGGAACCTCCCCGTCGTCGGCGCCCGTTACGCTGGTGGCGTTCGCTGGGTCGTTGGTGATGACCACGCAGCACTTCCGCGCAGGGTCATAGCTCCCGTCGTTGGGAGTCGTCGGAGCAGACCAAACCGGGTAGTCCGTGGCGTCGAGGAACCGCCCCGAACATTCGGGTCCGGCACGCCGGAGAAGTCCCACTCCGCGTATCCATGCAAGTTGGCGGGTGGCAACGCATCAAGGGAGCCTAGGGACGACTCGTCACTGGTGGAGGCACCAGGGTCCCTGGCGACGAAAACGTGGCGACCAGGGGGAACCCTGCGCATTGTGGTGCCGGTGTTGGCATTGGCGGCGTAGGCCGCCGTGGCGCCGCGCAGACCGATGGGGAAGCGCTGTCCGGAGACCACGCGCTCCCCCGCCGGGGCGGCCGTCGTCGTGCCGATGGGCGCGCCGCGCCGAGAGGCGACGCGCTCGGTTGCCGTCGTTCGACCGCGCACGGCGCGAGCGGCCGGCCGAGCGGCGGCGGCGCCGCGGCGGGCGACGCGGCCCGCGCGTCGGGCCGGGCGGGCGCTCGCGTCGCGGCGACGCGTGCGGCGGTGACCGGGGCGGACTCGTCTTGGCGCCGCGCACGGAGCACCTCACGGTTGGTGAGGCGCATTAGGTAGCCGTTCCCCGTGGCTTGAAAGTTCGTGCCCATGAACCGGATTTCGAACCCGGCGGGGGAGGGGGTCCGAGCTGCCCATGGAGTAGCGCATACCGCGGTACTCGGTGCGAATCACCATGGAGGGAGTTGACGGTGGATTTGACCTTTAGCGCTCGCGTGCCCCACGGTGGGCGCCAGCGTCGGTGCCGAATGTGGTCCCGACACTAACCGGTAATAAGCGCCAAGGTCTATCCCTCAATGGTCGATGCTAAGCAACTAAATACACAAGATTTATCCCGGTTCCGGCCGGAGGCCATACGTCCGGCGGTGGTGTGCTCGGGGCACTATATTGCTCAGCACCGGGGTGCCTGTAGTGGGGCGGCTACAAGCGAGGCGGGAGAGGAGGCGTGGCCTCCAAGTCCCCGGCGAGGTGGCTGAAGATGTTGTGGGAGAATTGTGTGCGTGAGGTGTCGTGCCTCGTGATGTCTCTCCCTGCGACGGGGGAGTTCACCTTCCTTTTATAGGCCAAGGAGAGGGCGAATTACAAGTATGCCACCTTTGTTCGGCTACATGGGGGAGCATGGTGTGCAACGCCGTAGAGTAGGCGGCCATCTTGACGGTCCTTGCCATGATCTGGTCATCATGGCGTATCTTGTACTCGAACAGTGGTGGCTTCGAGGGTCGGGGCGTAGTGGTTGGCCGTGGCGTCCTCAGGCGGGCCCGAGGTAGTTGCTGACGTCGATCCGTACAGGGTACAGCGGCAAGCGTGGCGGCGTCCCTTCCCCGCGTGCTCTGCAGCACCGGAGTGGTCGCAACAGTGCCGGGTGTGGCGCTGCGAGCACGGGGGCGGCCGCACGGGACCAACGGTGGCGGGGATGGCGTCCCGCCAGCCTACCGTCATGATTTGGCCCTGCAGATTCATGAGAAAGCGTTTCGAGGGTGCAGCCGGCCCCCCTTCGAGGGCACGGCGCGTTAGCCGTACAGGAGTAGGCGGCGCAGGGTCACGGGGCTGACACCGGCCGTATCGCACAGGCCCCCACAGTAGCGGGGATGGGTTCCCCTAGGGAGTTGGTGCGACGGGGGGGCCGAGGCATGAGTCCCGGGCGCATGATGGCGCCGCCCCGCCATTGTCGAGCATTAAATGTCCGTACCCGCGTGCGGGAACGGACGTGCGCGTGCAGAAGCCTCGAGCGAGGCGGAGGTGAACCCTCGAACGAGGCAGAGCCCGCTCGAGGGAGCCATGAACCCTCGAGCGAGGCGGAGCCCGCTCGAGGGAGGTGTGAACCCTCGAGCGAGGCGGAACCCGCTCGAGGGGGCCTTTGAGTGGGCCGCTCTGGTGGGCCGTGGGGACCTCGCAGTGTGGGCCATGCCCCGCGTGTGTGCTTAAGTGGGCTGTGTTTAGTTTTGGTTTTTTGCGGGTTTTAAGCGAGATTCCCCCGGTTGTTTTAGGGGACCCTGCGGGCTGTCCCCGTGTTGACGGTTAATAATTGTATCAAAGTTCGTTCGTGACTCGCAAGCGTACAAGTCTCCCGTCGTAGTCAAGGGACCCTTCTTCCCTCGAGTGGTGAACCCAAGGTATCGAATCCGTGGAACAAATGTGTGACGCAAGACTTAATCTATTAAAGCCAAATAACCGCAATCTTCAATAAAGAACCTAATGCATCTAAGTAAAAGACACAAAACAGATCTAATCTACTAAAAACCGGAGAAAACAAAGTAAGATTGGGTAGATAAACCGATCTAGAGGGATCGGGGTAAGCCTTTTGTTGAAGTTCCAAGCAAAAGAAGAAGTAGCAAATCGAATCTTAATAAAAGCCTCTTTAAATCGTGGTTTCCCGTCCAAATCCGAAAACATCCGCCTTTCGAGACCCCCGTTCGTCACAACGTATCCCTATTCATGCGGGGAGCTTAGGGCGAGTCAAAAGACAAGTCGAGATTCTTTCGAAAGATCCGGCATGTACCTCTAGCCACCGCGGCTACAAGAACACCCTATGTAATCTATCTCGAGAATAGAATTGAAATAAGCAAAGCCGATCGAAAAACGAAATCTTCGAGGAAACTCTTGATCGCTGAGAAAAGATTCAACTTGATAATTCAACTATAACAATGATACATACACAAGATCACCACCGGGATCCTTCCTTGATCTTGCTTCTAGCTCCGGGAACTCCGACGTGGTCTTCCGTGCAAGGTTCCCACGTCGGCTAGGGAAACCCTAGTCAACTAGCTCGACCCTCTCCTCTCCTAGATGGTGTCCCTCTCTTCTCTCGCTTCTCGGCGGCCGAAGACGAAATCTCCTCCGCGTGGCTCTCGGTCAGGGGACTATAAATAGCCCGATTGGCGGCTAGGGCAAAGGACGACGCGTTTGGGCCCTAAATGGGCTCGGGCCGACCGGACCGGGCCGGCCGGCCCGGGCCCATTTAGGCCCGGCCCGCGGGCTCCTTTGCCCGAGGTCGGTTCCCTTGCTTCCCGGATGCTTCCCCCTTCGCATACGGGTCCATGTCGTCGGTTTCTCTCCGAATTGGACTCAACTCCTTGTCTTGGAAGATTCAAGACTTTTCCGGTCGGGTCCCCGGAGTATGTCGTCTTCTCGGATCAAGTCCCCGCTTCTTGGAGTTAATTTTACTTCATTGCATGACTTGTTCGGGGCTTCAAAGTCTTGTCATGAGGTGCTTGATGAACTTACCCCGAAAGTCTTGCATTCAACACTAAATCCCTGCATAAACATTAAACTCCAAAAACGACATGCACACGTGAACTTGTTATACCACGGGGGTTAGTACCAATGGATAAGGTATAAAATTCATGCCAACACCGAAGGTAAACTCATGGCTAGGTTGACGGATTTTCACCGTCAACATCTCCCCCATGCTTAAACCTTGCTCGTCCTCGAGTAAGCCTTCAATGGATATCATCATTGCTAAACAATGTTTAAACTTTGCATTTGATCATACATGAGAAAACATAATGCTCTCAAAATATTAATTCATTAAAGTTCCATAATGTACTAGCCTTCATCTCCACGGAGGGTAGATTCTTATTAAGCTTATCCCACAAGTATTAACATGCTCACAAAGTTTTAAATGGATCTCGAATTTTTGAAATGAAGAACGAGATAAGAAAAGCTAAACCAAATTCACAAATTTAAATCATCTCATGTATTGCTCATAAACTCTCATCTCACTTGTCTCTCAAGCCTATATATTCTACTCCTTTCCCTCTCATATATATGTGGTAGGCTTTATATGGAGCTTTTGGGAAAGTTTAGTCCTAACAAGAATTTATAAATGAGGTGTTGTCAAAACAAGACAAGCTTCTCATGGTCTTACCGAGACTCGTCAAAAAGGTCATTGGAAAATAATGTTAAATCAAGGAGGGGAAAGAGAAAAATACACACACTTTAGATGAATGGACATGTGCAAATGGCAAAGAGTGATCCCGAGGCACAAAGAAAGTCCTCGTTATCGGATTGCACATGGTTGGAAAATTGAGAATGGATCTTTTTATCTTGAAGCCTTGAATGCACTCCTAGAGAACCGGGGAGTTCACTTTACGCACAAATATATTTTTTTTTTCTTTCTCATTCTTTTCTTTCTTTCATTCATTCATTTTTTCTTGCCTCGTCATATATTCAGTCCATGACTTTCACAACGAAGTTTTGATTTTTTTATACCTTGAAAGTCATGAATATCACCTGGATTTTTTTTTTCTTTCATCATTATATATTTTTTTAAATACTCCCTTTTGAACTCTAAAACTGCACCGTACCTACCTCCTCCCCCATGCTTAGACGTTGCTCGTCCTCGAGCAAAGAGGCGAAAAATAAGGTAGGTACCGGAGATAATTTTCCTTGGAGAGATACTTGAAATCTTCAACGTTGGCACCGTCTTGCGATCTTCCTTGAATTGATGATCCATCCTCAATGATAGGTTGTGGTCAAGGAGGTAGTCACAAAAAGATGATATTTGGTTTAAGGGTGGATATCCGGCGAAGTTTGTGAGATCACCGATGCGGGGATACACAATGCACGGATAAAAGGCTAGCAAAAAGATAGATACGCAAAAACGGAATGACCAGCTTCTTAGTCTCGGGCCGAGAAATCATGGCCTGCAAAAACTCACTCAAAAATAAATCTTGTACACTAAGGTTTATGCACTCAAATATATATAAGGCTTTGGATAGGTTGAGCAACACACAAGTGATATTTGTGACAAGGTTAGCAATATTTTTGAGCATAAAAGACATCTTCAATCCATTCATAACTCGAGAGCACATAAAACACTATGGGTCTTTATTTTAATCATAACCTCCGCTGAAAAATAAGCTAGTATTTAAATAAATTCAGATCTGTATTTTTAAGAGAGCACTAGCTTAAACATGCATAAATCAACTACAAAGATGAACAAAGCTGCAATTTTAATCATATATCAACATGGCACGAATTTTGTAACTTTTCCAATGATATAATCAAGGTGGTGACTTTATTAATGGTGATATCAAGTTGAAATACACACTGAAAATAAACATACATGCTTGCTGAAAATTGAATAAAAACAGAAAAATACTACGCAAACACACATAAGCAAAAGCTGAAAATTACAGAGAAATAGAAAAGAAAAGAAAACAAAAGTTCCTAAATCTTCTAGTCCTCCGCCGGTGGTTGATGTTGGTAGTCTTGATAATAATACCCTTGCTCATAATATGAATGAACGCTTCCTCCGTCGAATTGATTTGGCTCCACAAGGTGAAGGCGTCCAAGTTCAAAGGCAATATTTGCGTTGCCTTCACCGAGTTGAGCTGCGTTGGATTGGATGGCTGCGATATTTTGAGCATTTCTTGCAGCATACCCTCCAATAATAGCCATGCTTTGTTGTGGTTGGGGATGATGAGCGTAGGACTCCGCGAAGTTAGCGTTGGGCACAACATAATTTTGTGGGGGTACCGGTGCACCACCCCCCCCATGCTTGTTGTTGAGACCCTCCGTAATAACTTGGCGGAGGAGGAACCCCGCCGGATGGTTGCACATTGGGTTGTGCTCCACCCGCTTGTGCGGAGGATGTTCCCTCTTCTACGATTCTTCCTCTTTTGTTCTTCCTTGCAGGGACAAGTAGTCCCTCTTCCAACCAATCTTCCCTTCCTTCGGTGAAAAGCCTAAGCCTCTCATCCGGAAGAGGGAGGTTCACAATGGCCAATCGGTAACCTCTTCTCTCATCTCCACTAATGTACTTGCCTTGCCGCAAGTACTCAAAACCGAGAGAGGTACCGCGCAAAAGGTGAGCGGGGTTTCTTGCGATCCCCGGTCGCAAGGAAAAGGCCAACATGGAGAGGTAACACCCCGAACCAATATCACTAGCCCCCGATGTTGCTTCACAACACCAACGGTTGATCATGAGGTAAGAGGGGTCAATTGGCTGCCCGGCAATTAAAGCCGAGTATAGCCAATTTAACTCCGTGTCGGTCACCTTTGTTTCCCTCATCCTCCCCAATACCCTCTTGCACATCCAAGAGTGAAATATCCGGATAATGGGGTTGCGGATGCTTTTGCGTTGTTGATGGGCATCTCCGGAGATCATGCCCCAAAATTCCGCCAACATGCCGGGAGGCACGTCAACTTTCTCCGAGCGCCCTTGTGGAATCCAAGCAGCTCCCTTACGTGCTCGTAGGGAACCACTTGTTGGATTCCCTCCAAACGGAATGACAAGCTTTGCACCCCATCATCATCAACGATGGGTGCAATAGTCATTAAAATTTCCAAGGTGTAACCCAAGTGGGTGTCCACCGATATTCCGTTGGAGAACCGAACCCACCCGAGGTGCCCCAACATGTAGTATATGTCGGTGCGAAAACCCAAGGTGTGGAGTGCTTGGTCGTCGAGCTCGACGTTTGGCACAAGCCTCTTCTCAAGATTTGCGAGCCTATCCTCCTCCTCCGCCGACAAGATGATGAAGCCGTACGAAGATTGTGTCGGGGTGTAAGGAGGTGGTGCGGTTGAGCGAGTCGATCGTCGTGGTGGCGCGGGCTGCTCCTCCGTGTGCCCACGAGGTTCGGTGAACCTCATGGAAGTGCTTCTCGCAGCCCTCATACCACCAAGGAGGAGAGCGTCGTTCCTCCTCGGTGGTGCCGTGTCCGTCTCCATGCTCGGGGAGACTCGGAAACCGAGTGCCTCCTCGAAGACGTGGTTGATGACGGCTTGGACGACGACGAACTCTTCTTCTTAGAGAAGAGACTTGTGGTCTTCTTCCACATGTTTGCTGCACTCTCTCTTCAACTAAAAATCCGGGTTGCAACCGGTAAACTAGGCACTTAAACTCTTTGCTTCGGATGTGGACTTGGAGTGTATTAAGGAGGTGGATTTTTTTTTCTTGAGCTCTCAAGCTTGGGTGGTTGGCTAAGTCTACGGGAGGTTCCGAGCACACAAACTTGAACACACAAACAAGGGAAGGAGAGGGAAGCTTGCTCGCAGAAGACGGGCGCCGGGGGACGCCATTTATAGGGCAGGCCGGCCGGCCTAGGCCGGCCGGCCCGGGGTGCTCCGGCTCCTCCTCGGCGCGTCTTTCTCCCAAAGACGATCATTTCGCCTCTCGCAACTTTCCCCGCCCGCGTGCTCCACGAGTTGCACCGCCCAAACGCTCTCGTCCACTCCTTTTCTTGAATCATTGGTCCTCCCACTTGATGCTCCATGCTTTGGGTCATGTCCATGCTCCCTAGCTCCACTTGCTTCACATGCCACCATGAAAATCCTGCAAAGTTGATGCTTGCTGCCCACCATGCTTGTCCTTTGCATGTGGAATTGGTGAAAGTTGATAAAAGGGAATCCAATGGTGCATGCATGATTAATTCAAACTTGATTGCCTCCATTTAGGTGTGTTTAAGGTTAAGCACTCCTCTAATTCGAATTTTAAAATATTTTTCAGAGCCATGCAAGAGCTCGAGCATAATTTTAGAGAAGTTTTTAAACCATTAAAAACAAATGTAAGTCGAAAATATTTTTCGACTACGTCGATTTTGGTCTTACCGGTAAAGTCCGCTTTCATCGGTTGAGAGCGAACGTTTTCCCGGCTTGATCATGGGGGCATAGGTTTAGGTTCTAATTTTGGCTAAATAAGAAAGATTTTGAATAAAACAAAATTAGAATGGGCTTAGAAAAATTCTAATCCTAGAGAAACCAAGGATAAAGATTTTTAAGGCCAACCAAAAGCTTTGATTTCTAGGTTCACGCGAGTCCTACCACGTGCTGAATTTTTATAACACTTGAATATAAATCGTGGCTCTACTCGTGTGGTTTTAGCATGAAAAATAAGTCAACCTCAGCACCATAATGAGGGTGTAAGGTTGAGCTAAGGTTCTGAAATTATTTGGTTGAGGGGTTTCTCGAAAAGAAAAGAATCAAACAAGCACATAGGAGGGTTCATGCAAAGGGTTTATGATAAAGCAAACATTCAATCAAGAATTATGTCTCTAATATTGTTCAACCACTTCTAAGTCTAATGTCTTTGCGTAATAAAACTCAAAAACTAAATTATTAAAAATACTAGAAAAACCTGGAATCGGGTTGTCCTCCCGTAGCTTATTCTTGACTTGACTTGACGAAACGGGTTGCCTCCCGCTTAGCGCTTCGTTTATAGTCTATAGCTAGACTTCTTCACTTGATTACTCCGGATCAACGCTCTTTGCGGGCGTTGCAATCTTGGGTACCCACTTCCGCACCATCTTGGGCGCGGGCTTGTCTTTTGGCTTGGGCGGCTTAGTCATTTTTTTGGTCTTCACGGGCGGCTTCTCTTCCTTTGTCTTGACGGATGCAACACCTTCTTTAATTTTCGTTACGTTCACTTTTTTCGGCTCCTTCTTCTTTTTCAGCCCCTCCGTTTGTTTTGGTTCTCCCTTCACTCCAATCATGTTGCATGCCTCAATCCTTGGACGGAACTTGAAGGAACTCCTTTCTCCGTTGATATCGAACATGATCTCCCCCTTACCAACATCAATAGTTGCTCCCACGGTCTTGAGGAACGGCCTCCCTAGGATGAGCGGTGGCTTCTCCCTCTCTCCCATCTCGAGCACAACGAAGTCGACGGGGATGAAGTGGTGTCCAATCTTCACGGGTACATCTTCAGCAATGCCCAAGGGATAGCGAATGGAGTTGTCACCCAACTCCAAACATATTCCCGTAGGCTCCATCGGTAGGCGTAACTTCTCGAACACATCCCTCGGCATGACACTCACACTAGCTCCAAGGTCGCATAACGCCTTCTCGAAGTTGAAAGAACCAACTGAACATGGAATTGTAGGGCACCCGGGGTCTTTTTGCTTCTCTAGCCCATAAGCAATGGCTACACTACACTCCTCGGACATTTTGACATGATCTACCCCGAGTGTTGCTATCTCATATTTATTTGCAAGTATGTCTTTAAAGTAACGAGAATATGTAGGTACTTGTAGGGCATCTAGTAACGGCATGTTGATGCTAAGTCTACGCACAACTTCCACAAACTTCTCAAAGTGGTTGTCAAGTTTACCTCGGAAGTAGCGTGGCTTGAGTTGCGGTATCCTCGTGTCATCTTCCGGCATCTCGAATTCGGGTTCCTCGGTGACGATCCCCGTAACCTTCTCTTTAGCGCCTCCTTCCACCTCGGTGGACGGTTTAGGCTTCCTTGCTCCCGCGGAACGTTCCGGATCTTCGTCTCCTTCCCCGAACGCGTTTGAATGGCCTTCGCCGATTCGGGACATTTGGGTTGTCCCGAAGCTTCCCTTCATCATTTGTGAGGCGCCCCGCAAGTTGTCCAACTTGCGTCTCGAGCATCTTCATCATGTTGAGCACTTGATGATTGGAACTTCCGACCTCCGTCACTTTGCTATCGATGTTCTCCAACACCTTGTCTATGGTCTTGAACTTGGTGACGGTGTCCTTGTTGATCTTAGCTTGCTCATCCATGAACTCCTTCAATTGTATCCGAAGTGGAACCGCGTTAGGAATAGATGAGCTTGCATTAAATTGAGGCCTACCTTGCCCGTAGCGGAAGTTCGGCAACTCTCCCTTCCTCATGTAGTCGAGCACTTTGGCTTCCTCCGGACAATCTTTGCGGACATGGCCATACTCTCCACATTCTTCGCATGTGGACCTTGCTTCGGCGGCCTTCAAGTCTTGAGCCTCTTTCTTTTCTATCTCCATCTTCTCCAACCTCCTCATGAGCGAGTCGATCTTGCCTTCGAGTATGTCTTCCTTCTCCACTTGCAAGATTCCTTTGACGTTCCCCATAGGTTGAGCCGGGTGTAGGCGCCCGGATGACGCCCACGTGTCATTATCCGCGACCTTCTTGAATAGCGTGAAAGCTTCCGTCGGTGTAAGCTCGATGATAGATCCTCCCGCTGATGCATCGATGATCGTCCTTGACGCCATGGTGAGTCCTTGATAGAACTTTTGCACGAGGTCTTCTTTCGGGAATTTGTGATGTGGAACCGCCCGAGTGTACTCGTTGAAGCGCTCGAATGCCTCCGAGATAGTTTCGTAGGATATTGAACAAAGGTGGCAATCTTATTACGCAAGCTTTGAGTTTTACCCGCGAGTAGTATTCCTTCATGAAAGCCTTCATCAACGTGTTCCAATTTTGCACCGTCTCCGCCGGTTGAGAGTGGAACCATTGCAACGCCTTCCCGAGTAGTGAAAACGGAAAAAGCCTTGCCCTCATTTGATCTTGAGTCACCCCCTCCATGTTGAAAGTCCGACATAGTTGAATGAATGCTTGGAGGTGAATGTCGGTGTTTTGGACCGGCAACCTACTACGGGGAGTACCCGAAGTAGATGAATGTGACTCGCCGAGATCGGTAACTCGAAGGAAGAGGCACGCGGCACACAATTTAGACAGTTCGGGCCGCGAGATGCGTAATACCCTACGTCCCGTATGCCGCGTGGCTCGGGATTGATAGGGCACGATTACGAGTTGGTGCAATAGTGCGCCGTGAGTTGAGATTGGATGAGATGATCCGGGATCGGTCCCCGCCCGCCTTATATAGTCCGGGAGGCGGGGTTACAAGTCGGAGTAGGGAAGGAGTACTAGTCGAGTACGTCTAGGAGACCTCTACACAATGCGGAACATGTACGAGTCCTAACCGAGTACTACTCTGCCTGTTGTCCTTGTGCTCCACGCCTTCGTGTGCCGTGTAGCGCAAGTCGGGTAGTCCCTGTGGGCCCACCGAGTAGTCGGTCCCGGTACCCACCGAGGTAGTGGGCCCAGGGAGGTCCATACGACAAGCCCCCGAGTACTTTGTAGTCGAGAAGGATAGCTTCCAGTAGTCTTGACGGCCTTAACGAGTAGTCCTCAAGCGTCCCTGAGTGCTACAAGTCAAAAGTCCTCAAGAGTAGTCGAAGCATCCCGAGGCTGGAATGTACTCCAGCTGATGTCTGAGCAATCTCGAAGTCTTCTCGAGTAGTCCCAAGCGTCCTTGAAATCTCCCTCTGAAGGTCTTCAAAAATGCCTGCCTTGTCTTGAAGCCGGAGCCGTCAAGAAGATGCGATTTGCAGAACCGCAATCCACGTGGAGTAGCCCCCGAGCCTCGAGCCGCGGGCTCTGGCTGAGGATCTATCCGAAGTCTTGGCGAGAAAATCCCGAAAAATCCGGAGAGAAAAAACCGAAGGACACGTGGCACGGAGCCCCCGAGCCTTGAGTCGAGTACTTCCTCTCGAATTGAAGGGTCTTCTTAGAGAATGTGTCCTGAGATGCTCTTGAGACTAGCCGCGTCCCAGGTAGTCGAGTAGAAGTAGCCGAGCCCCCGAGGTGAGGCACGTCGACTAGTAGAATACGAAGAGTCACGCGCGGCCGCCGAGTCGCCCACGCACGGACTTATCCGGCCGCCCGTTGCGGAGGCGTTTTGGCTTATAAATACAAGCCGAAACCCTTAGGGTTTCTCACCCAAGTGAGCTGCAGTCATTCGCCACTTGAATCTTGAAGTAGATCCACTCCAACGAGCACTGCCGCCGCAGTAGATCTGAGCGCATCGCCACCCGAAAGCTGAAGGGTAGCCCCCGAGCGGATGCGAGTGAAGACTCCCTGTTATTGGAGGATGAAGCCGTCCCCGTCGAAGACGTCGAAGGCCGGCGGGAAGAAGAGGAGCCATGCGGAGGCTGCCGCGGCCGGCACCGGAGCGGCGCCGCCCACATCTCCACCGCGCGCTGACCCAAGCCGCGAATGGAAAAGGTCGAAGGTGAAGACCGAAGACTTGCCGACCCCCGTTGAACTCCGGTTCATCGGGGAGAAGGAGATTGATATGTGGAGATCCGCCGCGGGAGATCCCTATCCGATGGAGAAAGCACAAGACGAGATCCCGATGTTCTCGCGCTTCGTGGAGCGCGGGCTTGCGCTCCCGGCCGAGCGATTTCTTCAAAGGGCTTCTCGTGTACTATGGCATCGAGTACCTCAACTTGAACCCCAACGGAATCTTCCACACTTCGTCTTCGTCCATTTCTCGCGAAGCTTTTTTGGGAATCAAGCCGCATTGGATTCTCTTCCGGAAATTCTTCCGCGTGAAGCCGCGCCCCCCGCCTCCAACCCCGCAGTAGTCGGGGGGGCCGGGATCCGTTGAGGGAAGATGCCGCCGAGCGCACACGGCGTACAAGCTCGTGGACTCCAACACGGATTGGAAGACGAGGTGGTTCTACACCACGAACCACCATCCCGAGCCGCCGAAGCCGAGCGGACGGCAGCCCAAGCATCAAGAGTGGTGGAACACGGAACCCACCATGCAAGAGGGGATCCGGCTCCGGAGTTGCCGACACGGATCAAGACCCCGCGGGATGCGGGGACCGAGGGCCGAGCATGTGGCCTTCGGTTTCATGAAGCGCCGGATCCGCCCGCCGTCCGCGCGGGATACGATGGGCTTCGAGTACACCGGCGACGACGACACGTCGCGGATGCCGGGGGCGAAATTGAAGACAACGACATCGTCGAGAGGTTGTCGAGGATCTTCAAGGACATGCCGGAGTACACGGCGTGCCCTGTCGAGGAGTTCTCCGCCGCGCGCCCGCCCAACGAGGTAAGTAGTCGTACCCGCCTCGTCGAGTAGTAGGCACTTGTAGCAGAGTTGCTGACGCCTTGCCGCTGTTGCGCAGGATGATGTGAAGCGGTTTGTCTCCGAGCCGCAGCCACCACCAAGCGGAATTGAGGTCCCGACGGTGGAGAAGGCGAAGGAGCGCCGAGTAGTCGGAGACGACGACGATCCCGTCATCGTGGAGGATACCTCCGACGACGAGGAGGACGAGGAGACGCCGGCAGACCGCTTCCGACCGCGGTCGAGGTTTAGCCGTCCAGGCTTGCCTCATGTACCTCTCATCCAAGACCCTCCGGCTAGCCTGGAGGCTAGCCTTGCCGCGCCGCCGAGGAAGCCGCGCAACCCCGCCAAGAAGCGGGTAGCCAAGAAGATGAAGGTCTCAGAGACCACGCCTCCTGAGGTAAATCATCTTGAGCGAAGTAGTCGAGTACCCAATGATCGAGTACGGTGCTGACGAGTAGTCATCCATGTGTGCAGGAGAGGCCGCCAACAGAGCCCGTGGAGGAGGGCGATGAGGGCACGTGGCCCACGGTGGGGGAACCGGCTGGAAGCCGAAGTCCAGCCCCTACCGTCGAAGAACTTCTGGCGCAGCTGGGGCGCCAGCCCCCTGCCCCAGAAGGGAGCAGAGTACCCGCGACCGCCGCCGCTGGGGAGGTGGAAGCCGCAGGGGGCGAGAGAACGTCGCGCGCGCCACCGCCGCCGTGGAGGAGGCGATAGTCGGGAGAGGCGGAGGAAGAAACGCCCGCCGAGGGTGGACTGGTTGACATTGCCAGCATCCTCGGTGCGCCGGCCGTGACTATCGTCCGGTCGAACTTGTAAGTACCACGCCTTCATGAGTAGTACTCATTGTAGTAGTCGATATTGTCTGATGAACCTTTGTGGATACTTGTGCAGAAAATCCACCGACTTGAGCTGGGACGGAGAGGAGCCCACGGCAGCGGAGGCAGAGAAGGCCGCGCCGCCCGTCGAAGAGCCCGCTCCCGAGGCCCAAGCCGCGACCGAGCCACCAGCTGCCGAAGCGCCGCTGCCGGAGGCGGTCGTAGTCGAAGGTGAGTACTCCTCCTGAAGCTATAGAGCCCCGAAAGGAGTAGTCGTAGATACTGATGCGCGTGCTCCTTGGTGACAGGCGCTGAAGGGGGTGACATCCCTGCAGGGGTACCCATGCAGGAGTTGACACCAGAAGCCCCGGAGGCTGCGGTAGAAGCCCCCGAGCCCATGGGGGAGACCGTCGAGAAGTCCGCCGAGGAGGAGGCGGCCGCCACGTCGCCGGGGGTTGCCCCGGGAGGTGGCGATCCGGTCCCCGGAGATCCAAGACGCGGAGCCTATCCGCTCGGCGCCAATGACGGAGGCTACGACGAGTAGCCGTGGCGGGATCGAGCCGCTTGCCGACGATCTGATCGAGCCGGCGGTGTTGGCGCAAAGCATCCGGAGGCGATGCGACGAGCCGAACAAAGGATGAAGGTACGTAGCCGTTGCCTCCCGAGTAGTCAATCCTTTCGTTGAGTACTCGCTTGACTTGAACTTGTCTTCGGCAGACGTCGCGGAGCGATCCCGCGAGAAGTCCAATCTGCTGCAAGGCTATGGGGACACGGTGCTGCGAGCTGAAGCCTTGGAGGAGCAGCTCGTGAAGTCGAGGAAGCACGCGGCCGCCATGCAGTCGAAGCTTGACGCCGCCTTCGCCAAGTATCACAACGATGTGATGGACCTGCAGGCGAAGAGCGACGAGCTGGTGCGGAAAAACAAAGGCCTCCGCAACAAGAATAAGGGTACGTCTCTTGACTTGTCGGGTACTTGTTGGAAGTCACCAAGCTCTGACCCGTTGTTGCGTTCCGGTGCTGCAGAACTCGAAGGCCAGGTGGAGCGACTGAAGGGCTCGGAGATCAGCATGAAGAATCTCTTCTACCGGGAGCAAGAAGCCCGCCAGGTACTTGAACTCGACTACAAGGAGCTGGCCGTCGAGTGCGAGAAGCACATGGAGTTGAGAATTGCTTCTGACCGGGATCTTGTCAACTGCTACAAATCCTTGCAGAAGTTGAACGAAGACTGCGAGGCGCTCCGAGCCCAACTCAAGGACCTGGAAGAGGCTGCCCTCCCGATCGCGAGGCTCCTGGTGCCGCACCCGGGCGGCCCCAAGATCGCTCCGTTGGCGGATCGACTTCGTGAGGCGCCAAGCCGACTGGCCGCCTACGTGAAGCACATGGCCAAGTCGATCCCGAAGCAGGGGCCGGCCTTCATGAAGTCGTACTTCCCGAAGGCCCCGGTGGAGGTAGTCGCCGGCGGAGTAGCCGCCAACCGCTCGGATGAGCAAGACGCCGAGTTGTCGGGAGCGGGATGGCTCCCATCGCGGAGCGTGTAGCCGATAAGTTGAATCTCCAAGTAGCCCCGCATAGATAGCTAGTAGCCATGGTTGTATAGGAAACAGCTTGTAATGAACTATCTCATATATCAATGAAATGTGAAGTTCCATCAATGAGTGCTCGTAACCGCGATCTCGGAGTGCGGAGCGCCCATCGTGGAGTAGGTGCGAGTAGTAGTACTCGGCTTAGTAGTCCCGTCGCGGGGAGTAGACAAGAAAGAAGTCGATGAACAATCAAACTTTATTACCGAAGAAGTACACCCGGGTGGCCGGAGCCGTAGTTACAAGTAGTCGCCCGGACCCGAAGGCCGCTTACGACCGAGAGTACCGGAGCGGGTAGCCGCTTGCGCGTGAGTGATCCGTAGGTAGCCGTATAGGCTGGATCGCAGATCCGTAGGTAGCCGTGCGAGGCTGGATCTTGGAGTGTGGTCTTCTTGGTAGACCGCTGCTAGAGTCCTTGACGCTCGTTGCAGCCCAGGGTCCGTAGGTAGCCGCACGGGCTGGACCTGGAGTAGGGTAGTCCGGAGACTTGAAGCCAGGACCCGGAGGGTCGCTTGCGGCAAGGGGGTGTTGACGTAGTCGTGTGGACTTGAACCCCGGAGTAGTCGAGTAGACTAGGCGTAGAATCGACAGAGCTGGTCGACGTTCCACGAGTTGTTGACTTCTTCGCCTTCAAGTGTTTGGAGGCGGTAGGAGCCTGGCCCGGTCACCTTAGCCACGGTGAAGGGGCCTTCCCGAAGTGGGGAGCCGAGCTTGTGAAGTCCTTCCGTGTTCGGGATACGGCGGAGGACAAGATCTCCAACGTTGAAGGAGCGTTCCTTGACGTTGCGGTCGTGGTAGCGTCGGATACCCTCCGTGTACCTTGCCGATTGGACTAGGGCGGCACGCCGAGCTTCTTCGAGGCCGTCGATATCGACTCGTCCGTCGTCTTCTGAGACGCCTTCGTCGTAATGCTCCACTGCTGGCGAGTTCCATATGACATCGGCAGGGAGGATGGCTTCAGAGCCGTAGACCAGGAAGTAGGGGGATTGCCCCGTTGGCTTGGATGGTTGAGTCCGCAGCCCCCAAAGTGCGTTGGGTAGTTCCTTGATCCACTTGCCCCCTTTTGAGTTAGCAGCGTCGTGTAGCCGCTTCTTGAGGGCGTCGAGCACCATCCCGTTGGCGCGCTCGACTTGTCCGTTGGCCCGTGGATGGGCGACGGAGACGTATCTGACGTCGATTCCGCCGTTCTCGCAGTACTCCCGAACCGGTGGTTGTTGAAGTTGGACCCCGTGTCCGTGATGATGCGGTGGGGTAGCCCGTAGCGGTGCACGAGTTCATCCAGAAGTCGAGTACTCGTCGCCTTGGGGCATGTGACCGGCTTGACCTCGATCCACTTGGTGAACTTGTCGATAGCCACCAGCACCCGGTTGAATCCTCCCCGGCGCAGCTTGCGCGGGCCCAATCATGTCGAGCCCCCGGCAGGCAAAGGGCCGGGTTGGCGGTATGGTGACTAGCTTGTAGGCGGGAACGTGTTGCCGCTTGGCGAAGAACCGACATCCTTGGCGTTGTCCGACGAGTTCTTCGGCATCGCCCGGGGCCGTGGGCCGCAGAAGGCTCGCCGAAGGCCTTGCCGACCGGCCGTGCGGGAGGACGCGTGGTTGCTGCAGACACCCTTGTGGATCTCCTCCAAGATGTCCTTGCCTTCTTCGCGAGGGACGCATTTCATGAGTACTCCGGAAGATGCACCTCGCTTGTAAAGCTTGTCGCCGACGAGGACGTAAGACTTGGCGCGGCGGACGAGTTGTTCGGCCGCGTTCTTGTCGAGGGGACCTTCTCGCTCGCCGAGGTAGTCGATGAAGGGTTGCCTCCAGTCCACGTCGATCATCATGACCTCCCCGCCCACCGGTTGGTTAGCCGGGACAAGGGGGTCGGCGGCGCCGCTCCGGGATGGATGGCGCGTGAAGCTCATGGACGAAGACACCCGCGGGTACTTGGGCGCGGGTGGATCCGAGCTTCGAGAGGACGTCCGCCGCAACGTTGTTGTCGCGAACGATGTGATGGAACTCGAGACCATAGAATTTGTTCTCGAGCTTGCGGACTTCTAGGCGTAGGCGTCCATGTTCTCCTTGTTGCGGTCCCAGGACTTGTTGACTTGGTTGATGACCACTGCGGAGTCGCCGTAGACTAGTAGCCGCTTGATGCCAAGTGAAGCCGCGAGGCGGAGCCCGTGTAGGAGGGCTTCGTACTCGGCTTCGTTGTTTGAGACCTTCCAGAAGATCTGCAGGACGTACTTGAGTTGCTCGCCCGTTGGAGAGATCAGGAGTACCCCTGCGCCTGCGCCCTCGAGGTTGAGTGAGCCGTCGAAGTACATCACCCAATGCTCTGGTCGCACGGTGGGAGTAGGTAGCTGGTTCTCCCGCCACTCTGCCATGAAGTCGACTAGAGCTTGCGACTTGATGGCTGTGCGTGGCTTGAAGTCGATGGTGAGGGCGCCGAGCTCGACGGCCCATTTGGAGATCCTTCCGTGGCGTCCGGGTTCCTCGGGATGTCGCCGAGCGGGTAGTCGGTGACGACGGAGACCGAGTACTCCCCGGAAGTAGTGTCGTAGCTTCCGCGAGGTGATGAGTAGAGCGTACGAAGCTTCGTACGGGCCGGTAGCGAGCCTTGGACTCGATAGAACCTCGCCGACGAAGTAGACCGGGCGCCGGACCGGTAGGCGTGGCCGGCTTCCCCGCCGCTCGACAACGATGGCAAGATCGACCACGTGAGTAGTCGCAGCCGAGGTAGAGCAAGGGGCCGCTCGCCCTTGTAGGGAGCCGTGAGGACCGGTGGCTTCGACAGGAAGTCCTTGAGCTGGGCAAGGGCTTGGTCCGCCTCTGCAGTCCACACGAACTTCTCATGGTGCTTGAGTAGTTTGAAGAAGGGGAGACCCCGTTCTCCTAGCTTCGAGATGAATCGTTCAATGCCGCCATACACCCCGTCGCCTTCGGACGTCCTTGATGCTCGTGGGAGCTTTCATGCGTCGGTGATGGCGGAGATCTTCTCGGGGTTGGCTTCGATGCCGCGCTGGCTGATGATGAAGCCGAGTAGTTTGCCCGAAGGGACGCCGAAGACGCACTTGTTCGGGTTGAGCTTCCGGCGGTACTCGCGTAGCGATGCGAAGGTCTCTTCAAGGTCGTCGATGAGGGTACCGGAGTCCCCGGTTTTGACAACCACGTCATCCACGTAGGCCTCGACGTTCTTGTTGAGTTGCCGCTTGAAGCAGCCCGGATGGCCCGTTGGTAGGTAGCGCCGGCGTTCTTCAACCCGAAGGACATGGTCGTGTAGCAAAGACGCGCCAAACGGGGTGATGAACGCGGTCTTCTCCTGGTCTTCCTCCTTGATTGCGATCTGGTGGTAGCCGGAGTAGCGGGGTCGAGGAAGCAGAGCAGGTCGCAGCCCGCCGTGGAGTCGATGACTTGATCAATCCGCGGCAACCCGAAGGGGTCCTTGGGGCAGTGCTTGTTGAGGTCGGTGTAGTCGACGCACATCCTCCACTCGTTCGAGTTCTTCTTGCGGACGAGGACGGGGTTGGCGAGCCACTCAGGATGGAAGACTTCTCTGATGAAGCCAGCAGCGAGTAGCTTGGCGAGCTCCTTCTTGATGGCATCCCGTCTGTCGTCGGCGAAGCGTCGGAGATGTTGTCGCTTGGGGGTAGCCTTTGGGTCGACGTTGAGGCAAAGGCTCGATCGCCTCCCCGGGCACTCCCGGCATGTCCGTCGGCTTCCACGCGAAGATGTCGCGGTTAGCCCGAAGGAAGCTGATGAGCGCGTCTTCCTATTTGGGGTCGAGGCCGGCCCCGATGGTGGTAGTCTTGGTGGGGTCGCCTGTTCCGAGGTCGACCGTCTTGGTGAGCACCTCCTCGGGTGGCCGAGGTTTGTTGGCGCTGTCAGACTTCTCTGGGATGTCGAGTTCGCTTGTGGCAAGCTTCTTCGACGCGGCGTAGACCTCCATCATTGGGGTGGGTACTTGATTTGTCGAAGCGATCACCACGGCCTCTCGTATCGCGGCCGTGAGAGATCTTCAAGTCCCCTTGGAGGGAGAGTACGCCACCGGACTTGGCATTTTGAGTACCAAGTATGTGTAGTGGGGCACCGCCATGAACTTGGGGATGGCCGGTCCGCCGAGGATGGCATGGTAGGAAGTCTCGATATCCGCGACCTCGAACTTGATGTACTCGGTGCGGTAGTTGTCGCGAGACGCCCCGAAGGTAATCGGCGCAGTACCACCGAGCCCGGTGGGATAGCCGCGTTGCCCGGGACAATGCCGTAGAAAGGCATGCCTTGCTCTTGTCGAGCATGGGGGTGACGTCAAGGTTCATCTTCCCCGAGAGTCTTGGTGAAGAGGACGTTGAGCCCGCTTCCGCCGTCGATGAGCACCTTGTTGAGCTTGGAGCCCGCCACCGTTGGTTTCGGGACGAGGGGGAAGCGTCCCGGTTCGGAGAAGCCGGTCCATTGGTCCGCGCGGGAGAAGGTGATGGGTGTCTCCGACCACCCGAGAGGGGTCATAATCGCCGGTTCAATGGACATCACTTCACGGCGAGTAGCCTTCGCTCCCGCCCGCGGGGTAGTCCGCCGAAGAGGACGTTGACGGTCTTCTCGGGTTCTTGGAAGTCGTCGCCGTCCTTCTTCTTGTTCTTCGATCGTGAGGGTGCGGTGGCTCCGGCGTATCCTTGAGCGCATGCCCGAGCCGGTAGCACCGCTCGGTGGTATGGTTGCCGTTTGGATGCCACGGGCACTTCTCCTTCGGCAGGTCTTTGAACCCGCCGGAGCTCTTCTTCGAGTTCCCTTTCGGAGGGCGCCGGATAGCCGCGACGGTGTTGTCCGGCTTGCGCTTGCGGTTGGGACCCGAGAAGTTGTTGTTGTTGTTGTTGTTGTTGCGGCCGCCTTGGTTTGGGTTCTTTGCCGCCGCCGCCACCTTGGTTCTCGCTTGGTCTTGCCGCGGATGGCGTCGTACTTGGCGTTGGCCTTGTCCTCTTCGTCCGCCCAGGACGTGATCATGTCCTTGAGGTGGGGAATGGACTTGGGGCGGCGCCGGCCGAAGTCCTCGAAGGTGCGGCGATGGTAGAGCCCGTCCTGGAAGAGGTCGATGACCTCCTTGTCGGTGACGTCCACGACGGTAGCGCGCTTGTCGAAGAAGCGGCGCATGTACTTGCGGAGGGTCTCGCCTTGTTCCTGCTTGATCATGGCAAGGTCCTTGCGAGTACCCGAACGACCCATGGCGCCCGCGAAGTTGCTCGTGAACTATTCCTTCAGCTGGTCCCACTTGTCGATTGAGTGCTTGTCCAGCGACTCGAGCCACGTGAGTGGGGCTTGGTCCGAGCGAAGGGGAAGTAGAGGCACTTGGTGTCGCCGTTGCCGCCGCCGTTCTCGATGGAGAGAGCGTAGCATCGGAGCCACCGGATGGGATCCTCGCTTCGCGTCATATTTGGTGATCCCCAAAGGCTTGAACTTGTCGGGGAGGAGTAGGTTGCGAAGCCGAGGTGAGAAGGCGGGGAAGCCGTCGCCTTCGGCAGCCGGTCGTCGACTTCTTCGCCGCAACTCGTCGATTCTCCGGCGAGCATCGTACCCGCCGTGAGAGGCGCCGGAGGCGTGGCCGTGCGCGTGGCCGCGGCCGCCGCGACCGCCGCCGCCTCGAGCTTTCTTGTTGGCCCCGTGGTTGGAGCCGCCGCCGCGGCGCCGCCGCCGCCGTCGGGGTCATTGCCGCCACCACCGGCCGGAGCACGGTGGGGGACGACTTCTCTCGTTGACGTTGTCTTGTCGTGAGGGTCCGCCAGCGGTGGAGCGTCGACGGTTTGGTTCAGCTGGGATGTCGCCCCGAGTACGGTTAGGACCGGGGTCAACATCGCGGCTAGTAGCCTCGTTGTCGCGAGGCTTGGCCGGAGGAGGTTGGCCGACTCTCTTGTCCACCCGCATGAAGTAGGCTTCTTCGGCCGAGCTTGGCGATGACCTCCCCGGCCCGTATGCCCCGAGCTCCGGCGTGCGATCGCCGTGATCGACATGAGGCACCGCTCGAGAGTGGTGTGGACTCGCTCTCAAGCGCCGAGAGCTTCCGCAAGGTTGCGGATGGGAAGGTTGTCTCCGAGCCGCCGGCGTCGTTCGTTGCGCTTCCCCTGTTACGTTCGCGCCGGTGTCCCCGTTGGCGTCGGTCTCGTCCGCAGGGGCATCGCGGACGGCCTCGTCCGCGGAGATGTCCTCCAAGTACTTGTCCGCGGCCGTGCTCGAGGTCCCCGGGGTGTCGCCGGCAGCCATGAAGACTTGACGATCGGGCGTGCCCAAGCTTGGCTCGAAGGTGCCACCTCGGCTGGTGTACTTGAGTCGGCTTGGGCTAGTGGTGTTCCCTCCGGAACGGTAGCGAGTCGATGTAGGCGACGTAGCGTGAGTCCTCTGTTGTCGGCTCGGCGGGCTTGAGGTTTGGCCGCAGACGTATCTCCCGGCCGGCGTTGATCTTATAACCGGCCCCGCAGGCCGGCCCCCGACAAGGGAAGCTCGTAGGAGTCGTCTTCGGACTCGGGCTCCTCGTGTCCGACCCGAAGTCGAACTCGTAGTCCGGGTTCGAGTAGAACTCGGAGAGAGGGCCGGAGTCCGAGACGCGGGCCGGGGACGGCGTCGGAGTCCGAGTTGTACTCGGTTACGGGCTCCTTGCCGGCCCGGCGTGGTGTAGAAGCCTCCGTGCGGGCCCGGCTGGGAGCGCGGGGGCCACGCACAGAGCGCTGACGTGGAGAGGGGACCGCGTGCGATGGCTGAGGAGCCGGCTCGCATGCGATGGCCCATGGCGACGTCGGGTTCGAGTTGGAGACGGACTCGAGCTCGAAGTCGGCCGTGGAGGTTGGAAAGCGAAATCTCGCCGAACTTGCCGGGCGAGCTTGCCCGTGACAACTTCGGGAAGCGTCACAAGGCGTCCGTCCTCGAGTCGGGTTGCATGATCAAGCGGCGCTGGAAGGAGCCCGCGCCATCGCCAGTGCGGACCCGGTGCGCCGAAGACAAAGGTGTCGCCACGGTTGAAGGCGACGGTTGGCTTGATGAGAACGGAAGCCGTCGAGTTCGCCATGTGATCTCGAGCGAGAGCCCCTACCTGGCGCGCCAGCTGTCGGTGTTTTGGACCGGCAACCTACTACGGGGAGTACCCGAAGTAGATGAATGTGACTCGCCGAGATCGGTAACTCGAAGGAAGAGGCACGCGACACACAATTTAGACAGGTTCGGGCCGCGAGATGCGTAATACCCTACGTCCTGTATGCTGCGTAGCTCTGGATTGATAGGGCACGATTACAGGTTGGTGCAATAGTGCGCCGTGAGTTGAGATTGGATGAGATGATCCGGGGATCGGTCCCTGCCTCGCCTTATATAGTCCGGGAGGCAGGGTTACAAGTCGGAGTAGGGAAGGAGTACTAGTCGAGTACGTCTAGGAGACCTCTACACAATGCGGAACATGTACAGAGTCCTAACCGAGTACTACTCCTGTGCTGTCCTTGTGCTCCACGCCTTCAGGTGCCGTGTAGCGCAAGTCGGGTAGTCCCAGGGGCCCACCGAGTAGTCGGTCCTGGTACCCACCGAGGTAGTGGGCCCAGGGAGGTCCATACGACGGTGAAGGTTCGGATCCTCTTTGCCGGTGAAGGGTGAGTGTTGCACCATGCGGATTGTTGAGGTCTTGATCTCGAACGGTCTTCCGATCTCGTCGAGGTTCAAGATTGGTAGGTCGATGATGTCTGGGGTGCATAGCTCCCCAATCTTGCGTTCTTCCGGTGGTTGGTCACCCATCGGTGGACCTCGGTTCTCCCGCGGACTTTGAGGTGGTGAATTCTCCGGAGATTCCTGCGATCCTTTGTCTTCCGACTCCGAATCTACAAAATCCATCCCGCTTTTTAGCTTGATGTGCTTCGCGTCTCCTTAGCTCGTAAAGTTTTTCTCGGATCATCCACAAAATTATTGGGTTTGTTGGAGAGGCAGCCGTCCATCTCCGTTAGGGTTAGCAATAAACAAAGTATGCAAAAAAAAACTAGAAAACAAAACAAATCTATAAAGACTAGAGTTAGACAAACTAGATTAGATGTATTTTGAGGATGATCGAAGCTTAGTAGATGCAAAAATAAAATAAAATCAGTACTGAAAATTACAAAAAAAAGCAATAAAAAAATCAAATCTTGATCACTTGTTCCCCGGCAACGGCGCCGGAAAAAGGGGCTTGTTGAACGGTTAATAATTGTATCAAAGTTCGTTCGTGACTCGCAAGCGTACAAGTCTCCCGTCGTAGTCAAGGGACCCTTCTTCCCTCGAGTGGTGAACCCAAGGTATCGAATCCGTGGAACAAATGTGTGACGCAAGACTTAATCTATTAAAGCCAAATAACCTGCAATCTTCAATAAAGAACCTAATGCATCTAAGTAAAAGACACAAAACAGATCTAATCTACTAAAAACCGGAGAAAACAAAGTAAGATTGGGTAGATAAACCGATCTAGAGGGATCGGGGTAAGCCTTTTGTTGAAGTTCCAAGCAAAAGAAGAAGTAGCAAATCGAATCTTAATAAAAGCCTCTTTAAATCGTGGTTTCCCGTCCAAATCCGAAAACATCCGCCTTTCGAGACCCCCGTTCGTCACAACGTATCCCTATTCATGCGGGGAGCTTAGGGCGAGTCAAAAGACAAGTCGAGATTCTTTCGGAAGATCCGGCATGTACCTCTAGCCACCGCGGCTACAAGAACACCCTATGTAATCTATCTCGAGAATAGAATTGAAATAAGCAAAGCCGATCGAAAAACGAAATCTTCGAGGAAACTCTTGATCGCTGAGAAAAGATTCAACTTGATAATTCAACTATAACAATGATACATACACAAGATCACCACCGGGATCCTTCCTTGATCTTGCTTCTAGCTCCGGAACTCCGACGTGGTCTTCCGTGCAAGGTTCCCACGTCGGCTAGGGAAACCCTAGTCAACTAGCTCGACCCTCTCCTCTCCTAGATGGTGTCCCTCTCTTCTCTGCTTCTCGGCGGCCGAAGACGAAATCTCCTCCGCGTGGCTCTCGGTCGGGGGACTATAAATAGCCCGATTGGCGGCTAGGGGCAAAGGACGACGCGTTTGGGCCCTAAATGGGCCCGGGCCGACCGGATCGGGCCGGCCGGCCCGGGGCCCATTTAGGCCCGGCCCCCGCGGGCTCCTTTGCCCGAGGTCGGTTCCCTTGCTTCCCGGATGCTTCCCCTTCGCATACGGGTCCATGTCGTCGGTTTCTCTCCGAATTGGACTCAACTCCTTGTCTTGGAAGATTCGAGGCACTTTTCCGGTCGGGTCCCCGGAGTATGTCGTCTTCTCGGATCAAGTCCCCGGCTTCTTGGAGTTAATTTTACTTCATTGCATGACTTGTTCGGGGCTTCAAAGTCTTGTCATGAGGTGCTTGATGAACTTACCCCGAAAGTCTTGCATTCAACACTAAATCCCCGCATAAACATTAAACTCCAAAAACGACATGCACACGTGAACTTGTTATACCACGGGGGTTAGTACCAATGGATAAGGTATAAAATTCATGCCAACACCGAAGGTAAACTCATGGCTAGGTTGACGGATTTTCACCGTCAACACCCCGACAATGTGCTCTATGTACAGTTCGCAAGCTTCTCGGTTGCATACGGGTCTTCACCGGCACAAAGTGAGCCACCTTGGTCGGCCGGTCCACTATGACCCAAACCGAGTCATTCCCCTTTGGTGTTCGGGGAAGTCCCACCACAAAGTCCATGGACATGTCCTCCCACTTCCAAACCGGAATTGCCAACGGCTTAAGCAACCCCGCAGTTTCGGTGCTCGATCTTCACTCGCTACAGGTGTCGCAACAGGCCACATAGTGAGCTATATCCCTCCTCATGTCTTTCCACCAGTATCTGGTCTTCAAATCTTTGTACATCTTTGTGCTGCCAGGGTGGGTCGAGTACCTCGAATCGTGAGCTTCTCTCATGATCTGCTCTAGGAGTGCCTTGTCTTGTGGTACACAAATCCGCTCTTTCAACCACACTGTGCCTTGCTCATCTATCCGGTAATCATCCGCTTTACCCTCTTTCATCCGTTCTCGCAAAGCTTTGATCTCGCACACGACTTCGAGTCGTTCGGATTCGTTCCTCCGGCTCGTAGGTCACTCGCAGTTCGTTGGCTTGGCCATGGTCCACGATTTCAATCCTCGCCTTCTCTAGCTCTTCGTGTAGGGCGAGTTGCTCCTCTCTCACCATGAGGTTGTTGCAATATGTTTTCCGGCTCGGTGCATCCGCCACGACATTAGCTTTGCTCGGGTGGTAGTTGATCTCGACGTCGTAGTCCTTGATCGGCTCTAACTCGTCACCTCTCCGCCTCATGTTCGGCTCTATTTGGGTGAAGAACTACTTCAAGCTCTTGTGGTCGGAAAACAGCTCACACTTGTTCCCAATCGGGTAGTGTCTCTAGATCTTGAGCGCATGCACAACGGTCGCCAACTCCAAGTCGTGTGGGGTAGTTTTCCTCATGTTTCTTCCACCGCCCGGAAGCATAAGCCACAACCTTCCCTTCCCGCATCGGCACACAACCAAGTCCCTTCTTCGAAGCGTCGCAAGAGACCACAAAATCTTTCTTGATATCCGGCAAGGTTAGCACCGGGCCGTGGTGAGTCTCTTTTTCAAATCCCGGAAGCTCTTCTCACACGCTTCTTACCACTCGAACTTTCCGTTGTTCTTGAGCAACTCGTCATCGGCTTAGCGATCTTGGAGAAGTTCTCAATGAACCTTCGGTAGTAACCCGCCAACCCAAGGAAACTTCGACATTTGTCATGTTCAACGGCCGCTCCCACTTGGTAACCGACTCAACCTTGGACGGATCCACGGCTATCCCCTCCGCCGACAACACGTGTCCCAAAAACGCGACCTTCTCCATCCGGAACTCGCACTTGCCGAACTTGGCGTACGCTTTCGCCGCCTCGGCCTCTCCAAAGATGACCCTCGTGTGCTCCTCGTGCTCCTCCGTAGTCTCGCAGTAAATCAAGATATCGTCGATAAATACCACCACAAACCTGTCCAACTCTTCCATGAAGACTTTATTCATCAAGTTCATGAAGTAAGTCGGGGCATTGGTCAGCCCAAAAGAAACCACCACGAACTCGTACAAGCCGTACCGTGTGGTGAAAGCTGTCTTGGGAATATCCTGCTCTCAGATCTTCATCTGGTGGTAACCTGACCTCAGATCGATCTTGGAGAAGAACTTTGCTTTCTTGAGCCTATCCAGCAGGTCCTCGATTCTGGGTAGTGGGTACTTGTTCTTGATCGTCATCGAGTTGAGCGTGCGGTAGTCTATGCACATCCTCTTGGTACCGTCTTTCTTCTCCACAAAGAGCACAGGTGAACCCCACGGTGAGGCACTCGGCCGAACAAACCCTTGCTCGAGCAGCCTTCTTGAGTCGTTTCTTCAACTCATCCGGCTCATCGGACGACATCCAAGACGGACTCATTGCAACGGGCCCCGCCCGTGCATCGGCTCAATCACAAACTCCACGTCTCGGTCCGGGGGTAACTCCGTAAGCTCCTCTGGAAACACATCCGAAACTCACAAACCACTGGGATTTTTTCAATTTCCTTCCCTCTCATGTTGCACATCATCGTAGCAGCCTTCAGACTCTGTGGTTCGATCCGCACTTTTGTCCCACTAGGGTGTTCTAACTGTATAAACTTGGGATTGCAAGAGACTATCCCGTTGTGCTTTGCCAACCAATCCATCCCTAGGATCACGTCTATCCCGGTAGACTCCAAGACTGTCAAGTCTGCCGTGAACAACTGCCCCTCGAACACCATCTTCACTCCCCTGCACTCTAACGTACTCCTCTTCTCTCCTAGCGGAGAGCTAGTCAAGATAGGCCTTGGTCGAGGTTTAGTTGGTAACGACCTCTCTTTAACAAACTTGGTAGAAATATAAGAAAACCGAGCTCCGTATCGAATAAAACAGTTGCCCAAACCGAGTCAACAAGGAACTCACCAAGTGCGACGTCGGGTGCGGCCGCCGCATCCTCGGCGGTGAGGTGGTTCAAGCGGCCTCGAGTAGCTGGCGGCCGAGCGGTCCTCTCGCCGTGTACGGGGTGGCCGTCCTCCCCGGTGCCGGTGGCTTGGCCGGAGTCCGGAACCGAGAGTTGCGGTTCGAGCTCCCGGTTGCACCCGCCGCGGACACTCGAACGACTTGTGCCCAACCTGACGACAGTTGAAGCAAGTCACCTTAGCCCCGACCGCCGATCGCGGTGGTGGTCTAGGTCTCTAGTTGTCTCCGTCCTCCACTCCCCTCCCCGGGTTGGCCTCGCTCCGTGGCCGTGACCGAGTGACGTGGTGTCTCCCGCCGTGTCCGGTGGCCCCGAGCGTAACCTCGTCCTCTCGCCTCCGGGGTGGACCCGAGCATCCCGCCCGGTCCGTGCACTTGGACTTGCTTCCACGAACCTCCATGTACTCGAGCCTCAACCTCTCAACGATCACCGCCTTGTCGATAATGGAGCGAAGTGTCGGGCGGTCGTGCGCGGACAAGTGGTGTGCCAACCCCTTGTGCGGTCCTTTTCGAACCAAGTAAACCTTCTTCTTCTCGGTGTCGGTGTCGTCCGGCACGTACCTCATCGGCTCTTGGTAGCGGTTTGCGTACTCCGGCACCGACATACTTCCCATCTTGAGGTGCCCGAACTCGTCGGCCCTTCCCCGTCCATCACGGCCTCTCGGAATGTGGTGGCTCCCCGAAGGCCTCCACGAACTCGTCCCACCCGATGTGCGGCGGGTCCGGGTGCAAGTCACGTAGCCGTCCCACCACGCACCGGGCCGTGCCGATCGGCCGGGCACCGCCACGGTCACACACTCCTCCTCGGTGAGCTCGGTCAACTCCAGCCTTCTTCTCAATCTCTCATAGCCGCTGTCCGCGTCCATCGGATCCGCGAGTGGTCGAAAGTTGGCGTTCGCGCCTTGTTGAAGTTCTCAACCTTCTTCCGGAAACCCTCGGCGCGTTGCGGTGCCGACCCATGTGGTTGTTGTTGTTGTTGTTCCGCGCTAGCATCCGAGTGATCGTCCGCATCGACCGGGTCCGTACCGCATCACGTCGGCCAAGTTCGGGGGAGGTGGCGGTGGTGGCACCTCGTGTCCCCGAGCTCGGCCTCGCTCCTCCCTCGGGCTCGGGTACCGCTCGTGCTCGAGCTCCTACCCCCGAGCTCCCTCGTCGTCGTACACGGGCCCTCGCCCGCCTCCTCGGCCTCCTCGGCTTCGCGACCCTGCTCGGCCTCCATGGAGCCCTCCTCGTGGGCGCGTGCCCTCCACGGCGTCCGCGGCCTCTCGCTCCCGCTCGGGTTAGGGGCATCCTCCCCCCGTTTTCCCAAGGACTTCCTCGAAATGGGCTAGGAGTCGTCCGGACCTCCTTGCTCCCGACATCCGTTCCATTTGCAAGAGTCGGTAGTGGTAGGGAGAATATTAATAAGGTTATTAACTATAAAGGAGTAATCCCGCTAGCAATCGCAGAATTTCATTCGGACAAATAAGAAGCGTGAAATCCGAGAAAAACCATGAAGATCCATGTCACTCAATCAATGCCACCATATAAAAGGGGTGTACCTCGAGGTTTACTCCAACGACCTTCGAGGGTACACGGCAACACATCACGCTAACGCATGGTACATCATGGGGTAGCTACTACGTACATGACAAGATGAGCGGTAGCACTACGACTACCTCATTAAGACATCTCGGGATCTACGCCTAGATCTCTACTCCCATCACGGGGTACTGCGGGGTGCCTTTGGGCCGGAGTCCGGTGGAACCGAGTAGAACGGTGGTGAGTAAGCCCCCGGGTAACCCGGCATCCCGATCGCCGGACCTCCGTAGTAGTCTCGGGTGTCCCGAAGAGCGCGGTCCATCTCCGCCGTGTCCGGGAGCCTCTCGGGCACGGGCATAGACGTGGAAGAAGTGTCGGGGGTAGCTCAAAGGTCTCTGCTCGCAGTCGTGGTCTCTTCTTTGGCGGTAGATGCGCGGAGAGCTCCTCCGGCTCCCTCGGCCCTCGCCGGTCGGAACGCTCCCAGGCCGTGCGGGTCCTGGCAGCTCGGTCTCTCTCCTCGTAGACCAACCCACCGAGGTAGCACAAGTGGTTGTAGTTGTGTCGACTCGCCCTCCCGAAGGTCCCACGTCCTCACCCGGTAGTCACCGTCGGCGTGCACCCAACCGACTTCAACATGACCTTCGCCTCTCGCCGCCTTCTCTCTCGTCCACACGCGTGGCCTCCACCGTGGCCCGGTGCCGCTCCCCGCTCGTCCTCCGCCGTGCCTCCGGTGTGGCGATCCTCCCCGGCGTCCCGCTCCGAGCCGGCTCTAGCCGCCGCTAGCCCGAGCCGCACCGGCCTCCCCGTTCCGCCGATGAGACCGCTCCCGGTCCGTCCGCTAAGTCTAGTTTCTCCGGCTCTAGCTCCTGGGCAAGGCGCGGACACCGTCCCACTTCCATCTCAAGTAAGTGATCTCACCGTCCGCCCCGCAGAGTGCCTAGTCTCGAGCCGGGATGCACCGGTTGGCCATGTGCATCTTCTTGTCCTCCTCCTCCGAACTCACCTCAAGGTACCGAGCTCGGTCGTACGTGTCCCGCAGCTCGGGTTGTAGACCCCTCGTCGAAGAACGCCGAACGGGGTGTCCTTAAGCTTCTCCCCCAACCCGGATACAAACCTCCTTGAGTGCTCGGCACGCGCAAACCTGGTGTGCCTCCATGGTAGAACACTCAAAGAAGTGCACCTTGACTCCCTTGAACTCTGGCACACGTGGGTCCACCGGTACCGTGACGGTCAGGAACGTGGCAGACTGGTCCAGGGGGCCCACGGTCCTCCCCTCGTAGCTGACCCGGTCGGTCTCCACTCCTGCTGTCTCTAGGCACTCCCACAGAAGGTGACAGAAGCCTCCGGCCCACTTGCCGTCCGACTCCAGAGGGATCCACGCTTCCTCCGCCATCTGCACAACGTTGTTAGAGCGTAGTTAGTAAGGCAGTTAGTTAAAATTAATCAAGATAATGCATATATATAAGTATAGATATATATATACGGAAGCCAAGGGGTGTATATAAAGTTTCAAGGTTCGAAACGGCTTCCTAAGCTATCGACCATTCCCCGGGGCTCGTCCTACGGTCAAGCATGGCTCGGTACCAACCGAAACAAACCGGATTTCCGTGAACGGAAGCCCGACTCTTAGCACCTCGGTGGTAGTCCCGTGAGGGCTACCATGTGCAAACCCCGTCTCGCCGATGCCAAAATCCATACAAAAAGATAAAACGAGAATAGAAAGAGTACAACAATTATTTTATTACATTAATCGTAGTACATCTCTACGGCACATGCCGGGTACAAGTCCATCGAGACCGAATCAAACATAAATAAAACGTCTAGCAACGTCTCCATGAAAGCGTGGGGAACTCCAAATCTGCAGCCGGCTCGAGTGTAGGAAGAGCACTAGTCCACCCATCCGTCGTTGTCGAAGTCGTAGTCCGGCTCGTGTCGAGGCACCGTGGTCTACCCGATAAGCGGGTAGGTCATGTCGCCTTCCCAACAAAGAGGCAAAAGCGGTGTATATTCTATTATGCATGAGTTATCCCTACTCGTCGTAGAAGGCTTAAGCAAAGCAAAGAAAGCAATGATCAAGGTAAGCGAGAATTCGGCCCGTGAGGTCCACACCTCGGAGAAGCTCACGCTTCCGAGGTCCACACCTCTCGGGGTCCACACGCCGCTCAAGGATACCACACCAAAACACCGCATCTCGCCCACGATCCGGTTCCCAACTCTCATCCGCGATGTGGGGTCCACCCGCTCCTATCCCCACATCTCAACGGCCAAAGCCGGGCTCACACACTCGGGGGAGAGAAGAAGCACAAGAGAAGAGTAGCTAGTCAGGTGAGAGATCGGAAAACTGTCCATAACCAGTGGACACGGACTATAGCTATAGGTTTAACACTGCGAGAGGTTGTACAACCGTACCTCGCCCGAATAGGACCGGAACCGGCCGTCACCGATACCCGGCCCTATCATACGGCCGAAGGCCAAGTAAGTGGATAGTACCCTCCCCGCATCTCCGAGCCTAGCCCGGCCCTCCGCGGTAGAGCTCATACCGCCCGCGAGAGGTCCCTCGAAGCCGTGGAACCCTTCCCCCGGCCTCGTCGGGGCAAAGTCTTCTAAGGAGGGAAAGACCACTCCCGACACGATCACACCGATCCGCCTAGAGGAGGGACGCTATCCACTACAAGTCTCACCCCGCACCCGTCGTATGGACCTCCCCGGGCCCACTACCTCGGTGGGTACCGGGACCGACTACTCGGTGGGCCCCCGGGACTACCGGCTTGCGCTACACGGCACCCGAAGGCGTGGAGCACAAGGACAACACGAGGAGTAGTACTCGGTTAGGACTCGCACACGTTCCGCACCGTGTAGAGGTCTCCTAGACGTACTCGACTAGTACTCCTTCCCTACTCCGACTTGTAACCCCGCCTCCCGACTATATAAGGCGAGGCGGGGACCGATCTCGGGATCACCTCATCCAATCTCAACTCACGGCGCACTATTGCACCATCCCGTAATCGTGCCCTATCAATCCGGAGCTACGCAAAGCATACAGACGTAGGGTATTACGCTCCTCGCGGCCCGAACCTCGTCTAAATTGTGTGCCACGTGTCTCTTCCTTCGAGTTACCGATCTCGGCGAGTCACATTCATCTACTTCGGGTACTCCCCGTAGTAGGTTGCCGGTCCAAAACACCGACACCGGCGCGCCGGGTAGGGGCTCTCGCTCGAGATCACATGGCGAACTCGACGGCTTCCGTTCACATCAAGCCAACCGTCGCCTTCAACCGCGGCGACACCTTCGTCTTCGGCGCCCGGGTCCGCACCGCCGATGGCGCGGGCTCCTTCCGCCGCCGCTTGATCATGCAACCCGACTCGAGGACGAAGCCTTGTGACGCTTCCCGAAGTTGTCACGGCAAGCTCGCCGCAAGTTCGGCGAAATTTCGCTTTCCAACCTCCACGCCGACTTCGAGCTCGAGTCCATCTCCAACTCGAACCCGACGTCGCCATGGGCCATCGCATGCGAGCCGGCTCCTCGCCCATCGCAGCGGTCCCCTCCCCACGCCAGCCGCTCCGCGCGTGGCCCTCACGTTCCCGGCCGGGCCCACACGGAGGCCTCTACACCACGCCGGGCCGGCAAGGAGCCCGTAACCGAGTACAACTCAGACTCCGACGCCGTCCCCGACCGCGTCTCGGACTCCAGCCCTCTCTCCGAGTTCTACTCGAACCCGGACTACGAGTTCGACTTCGGGTCGGACCCTGAGGAGCCCGAGTCCGAAGATGACTCCTCTGAGCTTCCCTTGTCGTGCCGCCCTCCGGGCCGGTTATAAGATCGACGCCGGCCGGAAGATACGTCTACTGGCCGTACCGCAAGCCCGCTGAGCTGACAAAGGAGGACTCACGCTACGTCGCCTACATCGACTCGCTACCGTTCCAGGAGGGAACACCACTAGCCCGGGCCGACTCAAACACACCAACCGAGGTGGCACCTTCGAGCCAAGCTTGGGTACCCCCCCGATCGTCAAGTCTTCATGGCCGCCGGCGACACCCCGGAACCTCGTGCACCGGCCGCGGACAAGTACTTTAGAGGACATCTCCGCGGACGAGCCGCTCCGCCGATGCCCCCGCGACGAGACCGACGCCAACGAGGGACGCCCGGCGCGAACGTAACAGAAAGCGCAACGAACGACGCCGGCGGCTCAGAGACAACCTTCCCATCCGCAACCTTGCGGAAGCTCTCGGCGCTGAGAGCGAGTCCACACCACTCCTGAGCAATGCCTCATGTCGATCACAACGATCGCACGCCGTGCTTAGGGCATACGAGCTGGGGAGGTCATCGCCAAGCTCGCCGAAGAAGCCTACTTCATGCGGGTAGACAAGAGAGTCGCCCAACCTCTCCCGCCTAAGCCTCGCGACAACGAAGCTACTAGTCGCAAGTGTTGACCCCCGGTCCTAACCGTACTCGGGCGACATCCCGGCCGACCCAAACCGTCGACGCTCCACCGCCGGCGGACCCTCACGGCAAGACAACGGCAACCGGGAAGTCGTCCCCCACCGTGCCCCCGCCGGTGGCGGCGGCAACGACCCCGACGGCGGTGGCGGCCGACGGCGGCGCCTCCAACCACGGGGCCAACAAGAAAGCCGGAGGCGGCGGCGGCCGCGGCGGCCGCGGCCACGCGCGCGCCACGCCCTCCGGCGCCTCTCGGGGCGGGTACGATGCTCGCCGGAGAATCGAGGAATTACGGCTAAAGAAGTCGACGACCGCGCCGAAGGCGACGGCTTCCTCGCTTTCTCACCTCGGCTTCGCAACCTCGCTCCTCCCCGACAAGTTCAAGCCTTTGGGGATCACCAAGTACGACGCGAAGCGAGATCCTATCCGGTGGCTCCGATGCTACGCTCTCTCCATCGAGAACGCCGGCGGCAACAGCGACACCAAGTGCCTCTACTTCCCCTTCGCCCGGACCAAGCCCCACTCACGTGGCTCGAGTCGCCGGACAAGCACTCAATCGACAAGTGGGACCGACCGAAGGAACAGCTCACAAGCAACTTCGCGGGCGCCATGGGCCGTTCGGGTACTCGCATGGACCTCGCCATGATCCGCGCAGAACAAGGCGAGACCCTCCGCAAGTACATGCGCCGCTTTTTCGACAAGCGCGCTACCGTCGTGGACGTCACCGACAAGGAGGTCATCGACCTCTTCCAGGACGGCCTCTACCATCGCCGCACCTTCGAAGACTTCGGTCGTCGCCGCCCCCGGTCCATTCCCCACCTCAAGGACATGATCACGTCCTGGGCGGATGAAGAGGACAAGGCCAACGCCAAGTACGACGCCATCCGCGGCAAGTCCAAGCGAGAACCGTGGCGGCGGCGGCGGGCAAGCAATCCAAATCAAGGCGGCCGCAACAACAACAACAACAACAACAACTTCTCGGGTTCCAACCGCAAGCGCAAGCCGACAATACCGTCGCGGCTATCCGGCGCCCTCCGAAAGGGAACTCGAAGAAGAATTCCAACGGGTTCAAAGACCGTCGAAGGAGAAGTGCCCGTGGCACCCGAACGGCAACCACACTACCGAGCATTGCTACCGGCTCGGCATGCACTCAAGGATACGCCGGAGCCACCGCACCCTCACGATCAGAAGAACAAGAAGAAGGACGGCGACGACTTCCAAGAACCCGAGAAGACCGTCAACGTCCTCTTCGGCGGACTACCCAGCAGGCGGGAGCAGAAGGCTACTCGCCATGAAGTGATGTCCATTGAACCAGCGGTTATGACCCCTCTCGGTGGTCAGAGACACCCATCACCTTCTCCCGCGCGGACCAATGGACCAGCTTCTCCGAACCAGGACGTTTCCCTCTCGTCCTGAAACCAACAAAGGGCGGGCTCTAAGCTCAACAAGGTGCTCATCGACGGCGGAAGCGGGCTCAACGTCCTCTTCACCAAGACTCTGAAGAAGATGAACCTTGACGTCACCCCCATGCTCGACAAGAGCAAAGATGCCTTTCTACGGCATCGTCCCGTGCAACGCGGCTATCCCACTAGGCTCGGTGGTACCGCCGGCTACCTTCGGGGCGTCTCGCGACAACTACCGCACCGAGTACATCAAGTTCGAAGTCGCGGACATCGAGACTTCCTACCATGCCATCCTCGGCGACCGGCCATCGCCAAGTTCATGGCGGTGCCCCACTACACATACTTGGTACTCAAAATGCCAAGTCCAGCCGGCGTACTCTCCCTCCAAGGGGACTTGAAGATCTCTCACGACTGCGATACAGAGGCCGTGGTGATCGCTTCAACAAATCAAGTACCCACCCCAATGATGGAGGTCTACGCCGCGTCGAAGAAGCTTGCCACAAGCGAACTCGACATCCCAGAGAAGTCTGACAGCGCCAACAAGCCTCAGCCACCTGAGGAGGTACTCGTCAAGCTCTGGCCGACCTCGGAACAGGCGACCCCACCAAGACCACCACCATCGGGGCCGGCCTCGACCCCAAATAGGAAGACGCGCTCATCGGCTTCCTTCGGCTAACCGCGACATCTTCGCGTGGAAGCCGCCGGACATGCCGGGAGTGCCCGGGGAGCCGATCGAGCACCGCCTCAACGTCGACCCAAAGGCCACCCCCAAGCGACAAGCACCTCCGACGCTTCGCCGACGACGGACGGGACGCCATCAAGAAGGAGCTCGCCAAGCTACTCGCCGCCGGCTTCATCGGAGAAGTCTTCCATCCCGAGTGGCTCGCCAACCCCGTCCTCGTCCGCAAGAAGAACTCGAACGAGTGGAGGATGTGTGTCGACTACACCGACCTCAACAAGCACCGCCCCAAGGACCCCTTCGGGTTGCCGCGGATTGATCAAGTCATCGACTCCACGGCGGGCCGCGACTCGCTCGCTTCCTCGACCGCTACTCCGGTACCACCGCATCGCAATCAAGGAAGAGGACCAGGAGAAGACCGCGTTCATTACCCCGTTTGGCGCGTATCGCTACACGACCATGTCATTCGAGCCGAAGAACGCCGGCGCCACCTATCAACGGGCCATCCGAGCTCGCTTCAAGCGGCAACTCAACAAGAACGTCGAGGCCTACGTGGATGACGTGGTTGTCAAAACCGGGGACTCCGCACCCTCATCGACGACCTTGAACAGACCTTCGCATCACTACGCGAGTACCGCTCGGAAGCTCAACCCGAACAAGTGCGTCTTCGGCGTACCTTCGGGTAAACTACTCGGCTTCATCATCGCCCCGCCGCGGCATCGAAGCCAACCCCGAGAAGATCTCCGCCATCACCAAGCATGAAAGCTCCCACGAGCATCAAGGACGTCCGTAAGCCGACGGGGTGCATGGCGGCATTGAACGATTCATCTCGAAGCTAGGAGAACGGGGTATCCCCTTCTTCAAACTACTCAAGCACCACGAGAAGTTCGTGTGGACCGCAGAGGCGACCAAGCCCTTGCCCGGCTCAAGGACTTCCCCGTCGAAGCCGCCGGTCCTCACGGCTCCCTACAAGGGCGAGCGCCATCGCTCTACCTTGCCGCGACTACTCACGTGGTCGCATCGCCATCGTCGTCGAGCGGCGGGGAAGACGGCCACGCCTACCCGGCCCGGGGCGCCCGGCCTACTTCGTCGGCCGAGGTTCTATCGCAGTCCAAGGCTCGCTACCAGCCCGTGCGAAGCTTCGTACGCTCTACTCATCACCTCGCGGAAGCTACGACACTACTTCCGTGAGTACTCGGTTTCCGTCGTCACCGACTACCCGCTCGGCGACATCCTGAGGAACCCAGACGCCACCGGAAGGATCTCCAAATGGGCTGTCGAGCTCGGCGCCCTCACCATCGACTTCAAGCCACGCACAGCCATCAAGTCGCAAGCTCTAGTCGACTTCATGGCAGAGTGGCGGGAGAACCAGCTACCGCTCCCACTGTGCGACCGGAGCATTGGGTGATGTACTTTGACGGCTCACTCAACCTCGAGGGCGCAGGCGCAGGAGTGCTCCTGATCTCTCCAACGGGCGAACAACTAAAGTACGTCCTGCAGATCTTCTGGAAGGTCTCGAACAATGAAGCCGAGTACGAAGCTCTCCTACACGGGCTCCACCTCGCGGCTTCACTTGGCATCAAGCGGCTACTAGTCTACGGCGACTCCGCAGTGGTCATCAACCAAGTCAACAAGTCCTGGGACCGCAACAAGGAGAACATGGACGCCTACTGCCTAGAAGTCCGCAAGCTCGAGAACAAATTCTATGGTCTCGAGTTCCATCACATCGTCCGCGACAACAACGTTGCAGCGGACGTCCTCTCGAAGCTCGGATCCACCCGCGCCCAAGTACCCGCGGGCGTCTTCGTCCATGAGCTTCACGCGCCATCCATCCCGAGCCGGCGCCACCGACCACTGCCCCAGCCCATCAACCAGCTGGGCAGGAGGTCATGATGATCGACGTGGACTGGAGGCAACCCTTCATCGACTACCTCGGCCGAGCGAAGGTCCCCTCCGACAAGAACGCAGCCGAACAACTCGTCCGCCGCGCCAAGTCTTACGTCCTCGTCGGCGACAAGCTTTACAAGCGAGGCGCGTCGTCTGGAGTACTCATGAAGTGCGTCCCTCGCGAAGAAGGCAAGGACATCTTGGAGGAGATCCACAGGGGCGTCTGCGGCAACCATGCGTCCTCCCGCACGCTGGTCAGCAAGGCCTTCCGGCGAGCCTTCTACTGGCCCACAGCCCTGGGCGATGCCGAAGAACTCGTCAGAAGGTGCCAAGGATGTCAGTTCTTCGCCAAGCAAAGCAACACGTCCCCGCCTACAAGCTAGTCACCATACCGCCAACCCGGCCCTTTGCCCGCCGGGGGCTCGACATGATTGGGCCACCGCCAACCGCGCCAGGAGGATTCAACAGGGTACTGGTGGCTATCGACAAGTTCACCAAGTGGATCGAGGTCAAGCCGGTCACATGCCCCAAAGCTGACAGAGTACTCGACTTCCTGGATGAACTCGTACACCGCTACGGGCTACCCCACCGCATCATCACGGACACGGGGTCCAACTTCAACAACCACCGCTCGGGGAGTACCGCGAGAACAGCCGGGATCGACGTCGATACGTCTCCGTCGCCCACCCACGGGCCAACGGACAAGTCGAGCGCGCCAATGGGATGGTGCTCGACGCCCTCAAGAAGTGGCTACACGACGCTGCTAACTCAAAAGGGGGCAAGTGGATCAAGGAACTACCCAACGCACTTTGGGGGCTGCGGACTCAACCATCCAAGCCAACGGGGCAATCCCCCCTACTTCCGGTCTACGGCTCGAAGCCATCCTCCCCGCCGATGTCATATGGAACTCGCCAGCAGTGGAGCACTACGACGAAGGCGTCTCGAGGACGAGCAGACGAGTTGATATCGACGGCCTCGAAGAAGCTCGCCCGCGCCGCCCTCGTCCAATCGGCAAGGTACCTCGGAGGGTATCCGACGCTACCACGATCGCAACGTCAAGGAACGCTCCTTCAATGTTGGAGATCTTGTCCTCCGCCGTATCCCGAACACGGAAGGACTTCACAAGCTCGGCTCCCCCGGGAAGGCCCCTTCACCGTGGCCAAGGTGACCGGGCCGAGCTCCTACCGCCTCCAAACACTTGAAGGCGAAGAAGTCAACAACTCGTGGAACGTCGACCGGCTCTCGTCGATTCTACGCCTAGTCTAAACGACTACTCCGGGTTCAAGTCCACGCGACTACATCAACACCCCCCTTGCCGCAGCGACCCTCCGGTCCCGGCTCCAAGTCTCCGGACTACTCTCCTCCAGGTCCAGCCCGTGCGGCTACCTACGGACCCTGGGCTGCAACGAGCATCAAGGACTCTAGCAGCGGTCTACCAAGAGACCACACTCCAAGATCCCCCCCCCCACGGCTACTTACGGACCGCGATCCAGCCTACACGGCTACCTACGGATCACTCACTGTAAGCGGCTACCCGCTCCAGTACTACTCAGCTGTAAGCGGCCTTCGGGTCCAGGCGACTCCTTGTAACTACGGCCCCGGCCACCCTGTGTGTACTTGTTCGGTAATAAAGTTTGATTGTTCATCAACTTCTTTCTCGTCTACTCCCCGCGACGGGACTACTAAGCCGAGTACTACTACTCGCACCCACTCCACGATGGGCGCTCCGCACTCGAGATCGCGGTTACAAGTACTCATTGATGGAACATCACATTTCATTGATATATGAAAAAGTTCATTACAACCGTTTCCTATACAACTACGGCTACTAGCTATCTATGCGGGGCTACCGGAGGTTCAACTTATCGGCTACCTACTCCGCGATGGGAGCCATCTCGCTCCGAAGAACTCGCGCATCGCTCATCCGAGCGCTGGCGGCTACCCCGCCGGCGACTACCTCCACCGGGGCCTTCGGGAAGTAAGACTTCATGAAGGCCAAGACCGCTTCGGGATTGACTTGGCCATGTGCTTCACATAGGCGGCCGGCCCGGCTTGGCGCCTCACGAAGTCGATCCGCCAACGGAGCGATCTTGGGGCCGCCCGGGTGCGGCACCAGGAGCCTCGCGATCGGGAGGGCAGCCTCTTCAAGGTCCTTCAGCTGGGCCCGGAGCGCCTCGCAGCCTTCGTTCAACTTCTCGCAAAGATTTGTAGCAGGTTGACGAGGTCTCTATCGATGCAATTCGCAACTCCATGTGCTTCTCGCACTCGAAGGCCAGCTCCTTGTAGTCGAGTTCAAGTACCCGGCGGGCTTCTTGCTCCCGTAGAAGAGATTCTTCATGCCGACCTCCGAGCCCTTCGGCCGCTCCACCCGGCCTTCGAGTTCTACAACACCGAACACAACAACGGGTCGAGCTTGATGACTCCCAACAAGTACCCGACAAGTCAAGAGCCATACCTTTATTCTTGTTGCGGAGGCCTTTGTTCTTCCGCACCGGCTCGTCGCCCTTCGCCCGCAAGTCCATCACATCGTTGTGGTACTTGGCGAAGGCGGCGTCAAGCTTCGATCGCATGGCGGCCGCGTGCTTCCTCGACTTCATGAGCTGCTCCTCCGGGGCTTCGGCTCGCGAGCACCGTGTCGCCGTAGCCTTGCAAGAGATTCGACTTCTCGCGGGATCGCTCCGCGACGTCCCCGCACAAGACAAGTTCAAGTCAAGCGCAGTACTCAACACAAAGGGCCGACTACTAGGGAGCCAACGGCCACGTACCTTCATCCACCGTCCGGCTCGCCGCATCGCCTCCGGATGCTCGCGCCAACACCGCCGGCTCGACGAGATCGTCGGCAAGCGCCTCAATCCCGCCACGGCTACTCGGCGTAGCCTCCGTCATTGGCGCCGAGCGGATAGGCTCCGCGTCTTGGATTTCGGGGGATCGGATTGCCACCTCCAGGGCAACCCCTGGCGACGTGGTAGCCGCCTCCCCCTCGGTGGACTTCTCGACGGTTTCCCCCCATGGGCTCGGGGGCTCCCTACCGCAGCCTCTCGGGGCTTACGGTGTCAACTCCCCGCATGGGCACCCCCGCAGGGATGTCACCTCCTTCGGCGCCCGTCACCAAGGAACACGCGCATCGCATCTACGACTACTCTTTTTGGGGCTCTACGGCTTCGGGAGGAGTACTCACCTTCGACTACGCCCGCCCTCCGGCGGCCGGCGCTTCGGCGGCAGCCGGGGGCTCGGTCGCGACTTGGGCTTCCGGAGCGGGCTCCTCGACGAGCGGCGCGGCCTTTTCTCGCTCTCGCCGCCGTGGGCTCCTCCCCGTCCCGGCTCAAGTCCGTGGATCTTCCGCACAAGTATCCACGGAGGGTCGTCGGATAAAATCGACTACCGCAATGAGTACTACTCATGAAGGCGTGGTACTTACAAGTTCGACCGGGACGATAGTCACGGCCGAGCACCGAGGATGCCGGCGATATCAACCGTCCACCCTCGGCGGGCGTTTCTTCCTCCGCCTCTCCGACTACCGCCTCCTCCACGGCGGCGGCGGCGCGCACGTTTTCGCGCCCCCGCGGCTTCCACCTCTTCAACGGCGGCGGTCGCGGGTACTCGCTCCCTTCGGGGGCGGGGGGGCCGGCGCTCCGAGCCGCGCCGAAGTTCTTCGACGCGTGGGGGCCGGACTTCGGCTTCCGGCCGGTTCCCCCACCGTGGGCCACATGCCCTCATCGCCTTCCTCCACGGGCTCGCCGGCGGCCTCTCCCGCATACAAGGACGACTACTCGTCGCACCGTACTCGATCACCGGGTACTCGACTACTCGCTCAAGATGGCTTACCTCCGGAGGCGTGGTCTCTGAGACCTTCATCTTCTTCGCCACCCGCTTCTTGGCGGGGTTGCGCGGCTTCCTCGGCGGCGCAGCAAGGCTAGCCTCCAGGCTAGCCGGAGGGTCTTGGATGAGAGGTACATGAGGCAAGCCCGGACGGCTAAACCTCGACCGCGCACCGGAAGCGGTCCGCCGCCGTCTCCTCGTCTTCTTCGTCATCGGAGGTATCCTCCACGATGACGGGATCGTCGTCGTCTCCGACTACTCGGCGCTCCTTCACCTTCTCCACCGTTGGGATCTCAATTCCGCTCGGTGGTGGCTGCGGCTCGGAGACAAACCGCTTCACATCATCCTGTGCAAAAGACACAAAAGCGTCAGCAACTCTGCTACAAGTGCCTACTACTCGACGAGGGGGGTACGGCTACTTACCTCGTTGGGCGGGCGCGCGGCGGAGTACTCCTCGACAGGCACGCCGTGTACTCCGCATGTCCTTGAAGATCCTCGACAACCTCTCGATGATGTCGTTGTCCTCAATTTCGCCCCCCGGCATCCGCGACGTGTCGTCGTCGCCGGTGTACTCGAAGCCCATCGTATCCCTCGCCATCAGCGGCTGGATCCGCGCTTCATGAAGCCGAAGGCCACGTGTTCGGCCCTCGGCCCCCGCATCCCGCAGTCTTGATGTGTGCTAGCAACTCCGGGAGCCGGAGCCCCTCATGCATGGTGGGCTCCGTGTTCCACCACTCTTGGTGCACAGGCCGCCGCCCGCTCGGCTTCGTAGCTCGGGATGGTGGTTCGTGATGTAGAACCACCTCGTCTTCCAGTCGGTGTTGGAGTCCACGAGCTTGTACGCCAGGTACGCTCCGCGGCATCCTCCCTCAGCTGGATCCCGGCCCCTCCGACTACTCTGGGGTTGGAGGCGCTGGGCTGCGGCTTCACGCGGAAAAACTTCCGGAAGAGAATCCAGTGCGGTTTGATTCCCAAGAAAGCTTCGCAGAAGTGGACGAAGACGGAAGTGTGGAAGATACCGTTGGGGTTCAAGTTGAGGTACTCGATGCCATAGTACCTGAGAAGCCCCTTGAAGAAGTCACTCGCTGGGAGCGCAAGACCGCGCTCCACGAAGCGCGAGAACATCGGGATCTCGTCTTGTGCCTTCTCCATTGGATAGGGATCTCCTGCGGCGGATCTCCACATGTCGATCTGCTTCTCCCTGATGAACCCGCCGTTCAACCGGGGTCGGCAAATCTTCGGTCTTCACCTTCGATTTTTTCCACTCGCGGCTTGGGTCGCCGCGCGGTGGAGACGTGGGCGGCGCCGCTCCGGTGCCGCCGCGGCAGCCTCTCGCATGGCTCCTCTTCTTCCCCGCCGGCCTTCGACGTCTTCGACGGGGACGGCTTCATCCTCCAAGAACAAGGGAGTCTTCACTCGCATCCGCTCGGGGGCTACCCTACGGCTTTCGGGTGGCGATGCGCTCGGATCTACTACGGCGGCGTGCTCGCCGGAGTGGATCTACTTCAAGATTCAAGTGGCGAATGACTGCGGCTCACTTGGGTGAAAAACCCTAAGGGTTTCGGCTTGTATTTATAAGCCAAAACGCCTCCGTAACGGGCGGCTGAATAAGTCCACGCGCGGCTGACTCAGCGGCTGCGCGTGACTCTTCGTATTCTACTAGTCGACGCGCCTCATCTCGGGGGCTCGGCTAGTTCTACTCGACTACCCGGGACACGGCTAGTCTCAAGAGCATCTCGGGACACATTCTCCAAGAAGACCCTTCAATTCGAGAGGAAGTACTCGACTCAAGGCTCCGGGGGCTCCGTGCCACGTGTCCTTCGGTTTTTTCTCTCCGGATTTTTCGGGATTTTCTCGCCAAGACTTCGGATAGGTCCTCGCCCGCAGCCCGCGGCTCGAGGCTCGTGGGGCTACTCCACGTGGATGGCGGTTCCGCAAATCGCATCTTCTTGACGGCTCCGGCTTCAAGACAAGGCGAGCATTTTTGAAGACCTTCGAAGGCGATTTCAAGGACGCTTGGGACTACTCGAGAAGACTTCAAGATTGCTCAAACATCACTCGGAGTACATTCCGGCCTCGGGATGCTTCGACTACTCTTGAGGACTTTTGACTTGTAGCACTCGGGGACGCTTGAGGACTACTTGTTAAGGCCTTCAAGACTACTTGAAGCTATCCTTCTCGACTACAAAGTACTCGGGGGCTTGTCGTATGGACCTCCCCGGGCCCACTACCTCGGTGGGTACCGGGACCGACTACTCGGTGGGCCCCCGGGACTACCCCGGCTTGCGCTACACCGCACCCGAAGGCGTGGAGCACAAGGACAACACAGAGTAGTACTCGGTTAGGACTCGCACACGTTCCACACCGTGTAGAGGTCTCCTAGACGTACTCGACTAGTACTCCTTCCCTACTCCGACTTGTAACCCCGCCTCCGGACTATATAAGGCGAGGGCGGGGACCGATCTCGGGATCACCTCATCCAATCTCAACTCACGGTGCACTATTGCACCATCCCGTAATCGTGCCCTATCAATCCCGAGCTACGCAAGGCATACGGGACGTAGGGTATTACGCTCCTCGCGGCCCGAACCGTCTAAATTGTGTGCCACGTGTCTCTTCCTTCGAGTTACCGATCTCGGCGAGTCACATTCATCTACTTCGGGTACTCCCCGTAGTAGGTTGCCGGTCCAAAACACCGACAAGCACCCCCCGCCCAATACAAGGCGGGCGGTTTGTACGATAAAAGTCATCCTAAGCAAGGTCAAGCGACGATCGGTCCTTAAGGGGACGAGAGCTAGCACTCACCACCTCCATCCCATACGACACGTCCCTCGGGTTAGAGGCCGATCGCATCTTCCCTCGGTAGGTGTTCATGAGTAACCAAGCGGCTCGCTCCCGTCAAAACACGGCAAGGAGTTACGCACCCGAACACACGCTAGAAACTCACCGAGATATCCACATCTCGGACCAAACCCGGAATACCATCCATAAACAAGCAACAAAAGTATGGATAGTTGAGGTAAGGGACTAGCTAGGGGTTTGTAGCTAGTCCCACAGAAGTAAAACAAGGAATCGGGGTATAACAAAATATCAAGGCAAGGCTATTAAAGCTCGGTTATGCAATTCATCGAGCAATGCATATAAAGTAAAGCACTAGCATCTAGATATCAACATGGGATCTACATGGTTGGGAGTGACATGACACCTTCGTTGCGTCGAAGCGCCGTCGTCCGGCAAGCGGTGTACTCGGGGTCATCCGCGTCCTCCTGGTCGAAGCTCGGGTCTGCGACACGAGATTCGACACGAATATAAGAATATGGTGCACATATAAGCAATAACTCCAAATAAGAACCAATTTTTAGAAGATCCAAAAAGCTCAAACTACCTACAATTAGCAAGGTTTCGAAATTACGAATTTATAGAAATTAGTTTTATATTTTTCTCGAGCTTCCTATAATTAGTTATGAATGTTTAAAGATTAAAACCATTTATAAAACATTTCTAAAAATCATTCGGAAGTAGAAAAGGATTTTATTTTAAAAACGCCGCCGACGTCGGCATGATGTCGGCGTTCCTCGGTAGCTTGAGGCCAAAAATGGGCCGAAAGTGCCTCCGGGCCGAAGCGGTCCGGTGGGCTTGGCCCGATTAGCGATAAGGTTACGGCCGGCTAAAGAAGTGGGCGCGGCCCGCTAGCCCGGCCGAGATCAAGTTCGGGAACGATCCTTGAACCGCTACTAGCAACGCCCGTAGCCCGTAAAAAGGCAGTGGGCTTTATGCCCAAATTCGCCGGCGGCCCGGCTTAGCCTAACCATCTCCAATCCAAACTCCCGCACATCGGGTGTTCGACGTAAGGCTCGGGGCGCTCCCCGCGGCGGCGCCGCGCAACGTTGAACCCGGTCCTTGACGTCGGTGATCGGGGTCCACCAGGCGACAAGCCTTCAACCCGCCGGGGTCGCCCTCGCGCGTCCCGCAACGGCCTCTCGAGTCCGAGGCCAACGCGCTTCACGGGGTGCACCCGACACGCCGGTGCGGCGGCACGTGGTGCGGCCGGCCTTCGGCCCGGCCGTGGCTCCACGCCGGGGTGCGTGGTTTACCAACGCACCGGCGCGCGGATCCCCGGCGCCCGCACGTAGTAGCGCCCCGGTAGCCGCAGGCGCGGCCCGCGGCATCACGGCGGCGTCAACGTTCCCTCGCACCCAAAAACACCGCAAGCCGACCGGTTCACGGGGACATCGCACGGCGACGGCGAGCACAAGAACATGGGAGGTCCAGGTGCGCAAGCCGTCGCGGGTGTTCTCAAGCGCGCTTGGCTAACCCGCGTTCCGGGCCAAAGCGTGCCGGTGCGTGGCCACGGCCCGTGCTTGTGCACGCGCGGCCTCACCATTCCCCGCTCGGTGCGGCCGACCGGGTAGCCGGTGGCGCGCCTCGAAGCGAGGCGGTGACGCACCCTCCAATCCCCGCACAAGAAACCACGGCACGACGGCCGGCTCACCAAAACCTTCGTCGCACGGCGACGGCGGCGCCCAAGAGCACGAACGGCTCGAAGCCCCCCTCCATCGCGGTACGGCGCTCCGCGGCTCGAAGGCCCGCATCCGGGCATGTTTTAAAGGGCGACGCGTCACGACGTCGCCGATCCATCACGGGAAAGAGAACAAGGGGGAGGGGGAGAGAAAGTTGGCCGCGGCGGTGCTCACGTTGGGGCGGCGATGTAGTCGTGGCCGGCTCGGGGTAGACGGTGGCGTGGCGAAGATGTTCACGGTGATGTAGGCGTCCTTGGCGGCGTGGATGTTCCCGCTCCGGCTCGGCTCCTTTCCCCAACGCGGACGACCTCCTCTTCTCCCCTCGAGGCGGCGGTTGTGGTCTCCGTCCTTGGCGCGTCGTCGGTGTTCGGTGTGGCCGCGTCTCTCCTCGGCTCGACGCGGCCGGCGGCGCCCCCTTCTCCCTCCCTCTCTCGGCGCTCTCACCGGAGAAGAGGAAAGGGAAAACCCCAATGGGGGTTGGTGGCTTGGGCGTCCGGGTCTCGGCCCTCCCCCTTGCCTTTGAACCCCGGTGCCGCGATCGTCGAGGCGAAAGCCCCATGTCGCTCCGGCCGAGACCGTCCGGGAGGCCGAGGTGGCATCGCTCCCCTTTGCGCGAGCCAAGATGCAGGGGTGCGCGGCGCGGGGCAAAAGGGGTATCTCCCCGTCCGGGGCCGGATTCGACTCGCGTGTGCGCGCGCACCGGTCCCTCGGCGTGCGGGCCGGCGGACGGGGAAGGGCGTCCCGTCCCGCGCACGCGCGGCCGCGGCGTGGCTCGCCCGGGTGCGGTGCGGATCCGAGGCGAGGGGAGCATGGATGAGAATGGGGATGAGTTGTTTTCTAACACGCAGGGCCCGGTCCGTCGGCGAGAGAAAGAATAACGGGGTAAGGGTTGGTTGATGGGCCGCGATTTGCCGCCGGTTGGGTCGGCCGGATCGATCGGGGAAAGGAAATCCGGCCCATGATTAGAGATCGATTTGGAAAAAAATTATGGTGAACTAATAGAGGTAGAGTTTGAATTTGGATACTTTCCCAATTCAAACCACACACAAATAAGATCCAATTAAAAACGAGAAAAGTCCAACTCACATATTTTACCATAGTTTGGAAATATGTTTTTATAAATGGGTTAAAAGGTGGAGAATGCGGGAGAGGGCTAGCAAATTGGTTTGAAAATTTGATAGCACTCAATTTCAATCAAAAAGTTTTAAATTTTCACAAAAATTTCACACCTAAAATCCCGGGTTGTTAAAGGTCGACCGGTCGACGTGCCGCCGCTCTTCTTCGTCTTGCCTTGCCCCCCGAGCGTTGAAGCCTTCGCCGCAACCTTGGGGGTATCCTCCAGTAGTTTGTCTTACACCTTTATTTCTTCGGGTCTTTTCTCACCAATGATTACATTTTTCCTTTCTTTCTCGGCTTGATCCGGCCGAATTAGCACTTTTGAATTGTTTAACTCAAGAGTATTTATTCGAAAAGGGATTATGATCGACTTGCATAGCAAGAAAAGTCAAATGACCTTTATTAATAGCCGATTGCACTTGCCGACGAAATACATTGCAATCATTAGTTGCATAGGAATAAGAATTATGAAATTTACAATAAGCACGTCTCTTCAACTCTCCTAGTGGAGGTATAGTATGACCTATTTTAATTTTTCCGACTTTCAACAACTCATCAAAAATTCTATCGCACTTGGCTACATCAAAAGTGTATTTAATTTCCTCTTGCCTATTCTTTCGGACCGGTTTTAAAGATTCACAAGTCCTAGGTTTATCTTTATTTGGCCATACAAATTCTGCAGCTTAAAACATCATTGCCTTCACCGTGTGAATAATTAGATGCATAGTAAATAGGACGATTAGACTTTTCATTGGTTGTTTGTGAACTCTTAGATTCCTTTAGTCGGTTTTCATTACCTAAAGCTTTTTGCAACAACCGACTAACATCTAAGAAATCTTGGCCATCTAGCTTGTCTTTATGAATATCAAGCAAACCGGAATATCCAAGATCAACTAGATCTCGAATTGTCAAACTATAGCATCAGTTTCTAGTGTCTCTAAATCTTCTAATATATTCAGTCACAGATTCATTAGACTTTTGCTTAACCGTACAAGATGTGACAATTTCAACTTAGTTTCACCAATAAAGAAATAATCATGAAATTTATTTTCTATATCAGAAAAAGTGTAAACTGAGTTGGGTGGTAAAGAAATAAACCAAGTAAATGCAGCACCCGATAGAGATAGAGGAAATAATCTCATTTTACAAATATCATTAGAAGCAGTTGCACCACATTGTATAGTAAATTGGCCTATATGCTCTAATGTACTTCTACCATCATCCCCACTAAATTTAGTAAACTCTGGTATTTTAAATCCCTGTGGGTACGGGATGTACTCATAATTATCAGGATACGGTCTTTGGTACGACCGATTCTTAGTTTTAGACTCGTACCAAAAGTTTGTCTAAATATATCGAGCATCTCTTCTCTAAATCCCGCCATCCCCAAAGCAGTTCTAAGTCTAGCCGATCCAGGATGTGGTGCTCGATTTATAGTAGGTTGTGGTGTGCTATATGATGATGTTTGGTTCGGCAATGTGTTAGTAACATGCCGCAACGAACTATTAGGAGCATATGCACCCGACTCGCTATATACAACCGTATGGCATCATTGCATTAGTAGCATCCATTGTACTCCCTCCACCAGCCGAAGCACCGTGGTCCGGCTTTGTATGTGGTGGATTGGAGGTACACCAATGGGAACTTTAGGTATATGCAAGTCCGAAAAATCATCTAGTGTGCTATCTTTAGAATTTTCGGTATTAGAAGTAGATGCATTAATATCATTACCGATAAAATTGTTTACCAAATTTGGCCTATATACGATCTAAATGAGAATTCATCGTAGATTCAAATTTTTCACTCATGACAACAAATTTGTTATTCAAGCTAGCACTAACAGCCCCATCAATCATATTAGCAATATCTCGAATTAGCTTCCGGATTGGAGGTACACCAATGGGAACTTTAGGTATATGCAAGTCCGAAAAATCATCTAGTGTGCTATCTTTAGAATTTTCGGTATTAGAAGTAGATGCATTAATATCATTACCAAAAAATTGTTTACCAAATTTGGCCTATATACGATCTAAATGAGAATTCATCGTAGATTCAAATTTTTCACTCATGACAACAAATTTGTTATTCAAGCTAGCACTAACGGCCCCATCAATCATATTAGCAATATCTCGAATTAGCTTCCGTGAGGAGCATCGATTGTACCTTGAGCGCGGGAATATTGATGACGACATCCTTGTCCTTCTTGATGTTCCCTTGTCGATCCACGGAGAAGTACGAGATGTATTGCTTCATGTCTTCTTCTTCCAACTCCGGGATCTCTCGCTCCTTTTGTTCACGAATCTTCCTCTTGACTTCAACAAGTGCTTTCTTCTCTTTCGCCGATGTTTGCTCAACATTCGGCCTTGCAATGTTCGGGGGTCAACCTCAAAGGGTACGGAGTAGTTTACCGGCCATGGTAGCCGATTGATCCGTCCCCAGGAGAGTCGCCAATTTGTTGGCGAAGTGTACGGCCAACAACAAACGCGAAGGGGCTCGCCGCAAAGCACCTCGCGTAGGCACGGATCGACCGGTGTGTGTCACCGGTCGGACCTTTGCGCACCGGTCACACCGGTCGGACCTTTGCCGGGTGAACCGGCGGAAGACCTCCGAACGTCACCCAGCAGATCCCGTCGGGCGGCGCACGTGGGGTTGCTCTAGGGTCGGAAGGCCACCTAGAACGCCCTCAATTGACGTAGAGGCGAAGGAGGAACAACAAGTAATAGATTGGAAAAGTATAAGGCAAAAGGAAAAAGGAAAAAGTAAAAATATAAAACTAGATTGATTTGATCGATTGGATTCCTCAATCACTCGTGGCCCTTTATATTTATAGGATGGGGAGGTCTTGCCCCGCAAGAAAATCTTTTTACAAGCCCAAATATATCGGGACTCCTCGTTTTGGTTCGGACACGGGGGCACCGGTCGGACCGGTGTGCTCGGCGCATCTTGTATAAGTCATATTTCCCTCATCCGGACTCCGATTTAGACGTTCAACATATGAATTTTGATCGACTCGACGAGACCTATTAATAGTGAAGTCCAAATTATATTTTGTGGTCTTTGATCACACCGGTCGACGACCGGTGTGACCACACGTGTCCGACCGGCCGGACAAGACGTGCCAAATTTGGGTGCGAACGGGACCATGCACTTTACGGTGAAAAGCCCGTTAATAATCAAATTAGAACATCAAAACATCCCTTCGATGATTGAAAAAACTGATTGCTTAAGCCAAGTGATTATAATCCATGTCAATAATGTTGGACCGAAAGAAAGGTGCGCCACTGTATATCCCGCGCGGCCGTGCTCTCGATTTGCACACTGCCTGACGTCCCAATCATCTATGCGTCACTTGCTCAAAAAAAAATCATCTACGCGTCACCACTTCGTCATTCCTGAGGTCTCAACGACTCGGCCTCTAGCGATCGACCCGTCGTCTAGAGTGGACTGCAGAGTGCCTTGCCGCGGCTGGATGGAGACTGGATCACTGGAGTGGAGGTGGAGGGTTTCGTAAGATTCCCAACTACCTGCCGGCTGCCGGTGCATGCGGTGATGTGGTGGTGGATCATTCCACCATGCCGTTCTTGACATCCGGTAGTTACTTTATTTAACTCGCCACACGCATCAGTTACCTTCGGCTAATTAATCGATAGCAGTGACGACCTCGCGATGTCACCACTCACAACTCACAGCTAAGTATCATCACTTGTATAAAGTGACGACCTCGCGATGTCACCACTCACAACTCACAGCTAAGTATCATCACTTGTATAATACCCGAGCTAATGCTACGGAAATATTTTTGCAATATTACCAATTAAAGAACCAAAAGGATTTATTATTAATGACAGCAATCTGAAATTTAAAAACACAACAAATACACAATGGTAAAAGTATTATCACCACCTACACTATTACAAGCTGATAGTGCAGGATACATGCTACCATGGCTGAATCAATTTATTTTTATCACGCAAAATGTATCCTGATTTGCATTATAGACAAGTTATCAATTTACCACCACACACTGTTTGTGACACCCTAAAATTCCATCACTAAAATACACTTAGCAACTGTCAAATAGCCTTAAGGATTAATAATGAAAAGCTAAATTAAATTGAGCTCTTAACTAATTAATTTAATTTAATTAATTTAGAGACAACAAGTGTTTGTGCATCATTATTTGGCTTTGCATAGTTTTTGGTTGCTTGTGTGAAGTCTAAAATATTTATAAAATTTTGTGAAAAGTTTGAAGGTTTTTGGTTTGAATTTGATTTGAAAAGAATTGAATTGAAAAAAAGTTTGGAAAAAGAAAAGAGAAAAAAAAAGAAAGCGGACAACTTACCTTTCAGCCCAGCAGCCCGCTCTCCTTTCCCGCAGCGGCCCGCGCCCCGCTGTTTCCTTTTCTTTTTCTTTTTCCTTCTCTCGCCGACGCACCGGCCCCACCGTTCGGCCCTCTTCCTCTTCTCCTTCCTTCCCTTCCCCTCCTCTGCTTCGCCCGATCAAGCGCCCTCGCGATCCCCGCCGCACCCGGCCGCCTCCCTTCCCCTTCCTACCCGCCCGAGCCGGCCAATTAAGGCAGTAAACCCTCGCATTCAAACCCGGCCGTTTTCCCCTTTCCCCATTCCCCGCCCGAGATGCCCGCGGCCATCAATGGCAAGTCGCCGCCGCCGCGCCCCTCATTCCCCCCTCCTCTCTTCCTTCGCATCTATTTAAGCCCAGCTCGAGCTTCCGCACCTCCCTTTTGCACCTGCAACACACCCGCTCACGCGTCGGAGCATCGCTTGCACGCGGCGCCGCCGCCTCTCGTTCTTCCGCCGTCGTCGTGCCATCGTCGCCGCCGGTGAAAGACAACACCCTCCGCCCCTTTTTCTTTCTCTCTTGGTTCGCCGAAGCTCACCGAGCTTGACATGCTGCGAGTTGACGACCCCGAGCCGTCCCCGAGCCGCCCGAGGGTCGCCGAAGCGCCGCCCGGATCGCCGTCGACGCGGGCCCGCTCCTTCGCTTCCCCTTCCACTCATGTTGTCGCTTCCGGTTCGTACGACACGGTGAGCATTTTCCCCCGCCCATTTCCCTTTCTCCTAGTGCTCATCGTCGCGCACACAAGCTCGCCGGAGCCGTCGCGCCGCCCCCTTCCGCGCGCCGGCCGTTGTCGAGCACGAGCGTCTCCCTTGAGTCCCCTATCACGTGCGCATGTAACCCCGCTACGAAAAGCACTAGCTTGTGGACGTTTTGGTGGCGGGAGCACCGCCCGGGGGAAATGTCGACGAGTCGTCGCCGCGCGCCGCCGCGCGGGTCACCTCTCCGGCGCACGCACCGCCGTTACACGCACGCGCACGACCCCGGCCATCCGATCTTTTGCGGACGGCCCGGATTAGACCGGGCGTACCCCCTCGGGCTCGGTCCACCATGGACCCGTGAGCCGAGCTCACGCGCGGTTCACCGCGCTTGCGCGTGTATGCGGCCGTCGGATCCGAGATCTATGGCTCGGCCCGAGCCGTTTAGCTTTAAGAGCCCTTGAGTTTTCGTAGATTTGCATGTCGGTCCTTCCGCCTTATAAGAGTCTTGCAACCGAGTCCCGGAATTTTACGAGCTAGCCCCCGTCAACCCCGAGTAATTTCACCCGAGGCCCTTTTCTTTTGTTTTAGCAAGTTAGCCCTCCCGTTTTTATATGAAATTATGTTTTAGCCCTGGTTTTGTTTATAAAGGTCCCGTAAAATTTAGTTTTATTGCAAATATGTCCTTGTGACTTGTTTTAAGCATAATTTTCTTGTTTTATCTCCGCTTTTAGCGTTCTATATATCAAAATGATCGTCTCGGCGAGTAGAATCATTTAGACAGGCGAGTAGAATCATTTAGACGGCGAGTTTTTAACTTTTGCTACTGTTTGGTGTACTTGGTTATTTATTGTTTGTTGTTTATGCTTGTGCGTAGATATCGTGCTTATTTCGTCCGAGCTCCCCGTCGGAAGTGATCGGGAAGGGCCCGTCTTTGAAGAGGAGTATACCCGACTTGTAGAGGAAGGCAAGTGGCTTTCCCCCTCTCGCATTTTCTCTTTTGAACCTATAACACCGCACGCTTAAATAATATTTACTATTTCGTTGCAATGCATTAATATGATGGGCAAACACCTTTTAAGGACCCGACTAGATGTTTTATCCCGTTACCTTGATCAACCATGTTTATCAAATGCTTGGGTAGATAATTGCTTAGCTTGCTCAAACTTGGGGTGGTTTTATGTTAATGTTAAGACAACATCATCTATGGTTTAAGTGGAACATGGAGAACCACCCAAGACAATAGTACAACCACGGTCCACATGGCTCGGCTTAGCCAAGTTATTAGGAGAGTGAGTTAGCCGATAGCCTTTTTCGAGAGGGGCACGGGGGCCGGAGTTGAAGGGGTATAGCCGGTTCTTTTGGGGTAGCGACCTTGGCTAAGATGCCGACCATTAGGGAGGGTTATGGTCCGCTCCCTTCGTAGAATCGTTGCGGGTTGTTGGTTTCTCTTCTTTCCTTTGTAAAGGCTTCGTAGTGGACCCCTAGCCACTCACCTTGGAAGTGTTTAAGGGTCTAGCTAACCCGGGCAAAATGGGGAACACAACCGTGGGTAAAGTGTACAACCTCCGCAGTGTAAACCGTTATAACAACCGTGCTCACGGTCAAGAGCGGCTTGGACCCTCTCATGATAATCAAACTTAAAGATGGAAATAAATCGTGGATCTTGTGGGTCTTTGGGCTTTGGATGTCTTTTAAAATTAAGTGGGTCGGTATAAATTTACATCTAGTAACTAGGTGTTGTTAACTAAAACTTGACCAACTTATAAAATGCTAACCGTTGTCAACCATAGCCTATCCTTGGTAGCCTTGCATTGTTCCCCCCACTTGCCGAGCTCCAACCATAAGTGTGCTCATCCCTTGCTTACCGTCGTTCGGAGAACATCGGTGAGGAGGAGTACTAGAGCGACTTCGAGGAGTTCTAAGGCATGCGGATCCCCCAGTCATCATGCTTGTGGAAGCTGAAGAAGGAGCTACTCGTTTTTAGTTATCGTTTGTGTTTGGACCTTCGAGTCCACCGTCTAAGTGTAATAAATAATATTGTATCGGTTTAACTCTTGTACGTTTTATTACCGCAATGGTATTACACTCTTTTGTCTATCATGTGTGTGTAAATTGATCCCGGCACACATATGAGATGCATTCGCTTTTCCTTGTAAAATCGGGTGTGACACTGTTGCAAGCTGATATTACAGGGTGAACAAAATCAATCACTGAACATCACCCTTTTGAGGATTGATACACTGCCATCCTGCATTGCTTAAACCAACCAGGCATAATAAAAGACTGAATTATATTTCTTGAATATAAGATCATGGTGTCAGAGAATCAAGAATAGAAATAATGATATCAAGGTCTAGAAAATCTCAAATTAAAATAAAGGAAACTTCATAAACAAAAATGCCAGCAACTTAAAAATCTCTCAATCCACATACGATTCATAGGTATACTTTGATTATCAATTTCTCTTACAATATATCATCAATTGCTACAAAAATCAATATATCATCAATTTCTCTTCCAAATTTGGATCCATTCATATAACTTTTTACATTAAGCATGGCCATCAACTTCCACAAAATCATATGCTGAGTGGCAACAAAAAGAAGTGGTTCCAACACATGAAAAATGACCTGACAAAGAAGTATAAATCACAGTGATTGAAGGAGCATTGTCTACAATGTTCTATCATAAGTTAGTGCTGTTGCGGATGTATAATTCGCATATATTTGACAACAATGCATTGTCAAAATTAGTGCTGGACAAAAGTATATAGATAGGCAATGATGGACACTTAAGTCTTGAACACATGCCAAATGGACTTTCACATTAAAGCCACTTAAGTCTTTGTAGGCATCGATTCTCAGCCAGCACCGCCTGATGTTGAAACAACTCATTTTATCGTAGAGCAGTTCTAACTCATGAGCAAGATTGCTGGTTCACATTAAAACAAAAAGGAGTGCTCAAGAAATTTCACCTTCTTGAAACAAGAAATTTGTTTTTCTGGTTACCACAACAGAAAATTTTAAAGCAAAGATTATATTGCACCAATAATATCTTATAGCAGTCATGAATATTTTCTAAATAATTCTAATGGAAGGCTCCTGGATCAAATGACAAAGACATTGTTTGTGGAAGCACTTCATTACTTGTGAAATTATATTGAATCAAATGCAAACACCGGAAGTGGCATGTTAAACTGATTTTTCTGTTTGCACATTACCTCTTTCGCAAAAATGTGAGCAAATGTCCACTTAGTTGTCCACCCCATAGTCTGCTTAATTCACATAGTTACTGTACAGAAACAAATAAAAATGGATTCTAAAGTAACCAAAGTCGACAAGTGAGAAGCATTGACAACTCAATCCAAATACATCTTAGTGACTTCTTAACTTCAGACCTAGACATACATAGTATATTACCCATGCTAACACTACGGGTTTCAATGTATCCGCTCACAAGTTAGATGCTCTTTACAATCTTCAATATATCCCAAGCTCCTCCTGTTTGTTTTAAGAAGAGATCATATTAATTTTTCACAACTGTCATTATGGCTATTTTTGCATTAATTTTCTACTTATTACAAGCTTTACCGCAAATATTGGGTACATCTTATTTTATAGCAGTGAATATTTTTCTAAATAAAATCATCAAGCATATTAGGTACATCTTATTTTATAGCAGTCAATATTTTTCTAAATAAAATGATCAACATCCACAACATTTCAAATATAGTCAGCAATATTATTTTCCTCATTTCCTGCCAGGTACTCCAAATTTATTTTTGACAAAGTTAAAATTTTACATCCCCACTGACAGTGTTACATACCTATATAAAAGCACACACAAACATGAGGCTAAATGTTACACAATCAACTCAGTATACTGTAATGATAGTGCTATAGAGATGCTAATATGTTAGTCTGACAGTACCTGCAGCTGATGATTTGACCACGAGGGTCCATTAGATCAAACTGTATAGATTAACAAAATCTGTAATTAAACATTCTTACTTCCTTAGCACCAAAACTCCAGGCGGCTGGTGATTTTTTGCCATAAATCCCCAATCTAAACCAACACTGTGGAAGGAAAACGAAAAACTGCGGCGTGTGTTGCGCCTTCAGTTCAGCAGCAGCGATATGCAGCCAACAAGGAGAAAATGATTCGAAAATGATCATTGTCAAACTACCTGATTAGAAAATGTGTACGACAACTTCCTTTGCCTCCTAGATGTCACTTCCTGCTTCATCATCACAACTTCCATCTGCTCCTTACACTGAAGACTATGGTCCCAGCCTTCTTCGATCTGTCAACAAATTCAGATTCAAATAACTGAGATGTGTCAACGGCAATCATAAATTAACCTCAAGAGGAAAACTATTGTAAAAAAATGGAGCTTACAAAGGCAGCAAGTTATAGAAAGTACAAGTAGGGAGAAAGGAGCAGCGCCGGCGGAGGGAGCATGGCAGCTGGCCCTCTGTGCTCCAGGCGCCGCTATGCCCCGCGGCCACCTCCCGCGCCGTCGACCCTCCGTGAGCAGCTTGAGCGCGGAGAGGAAGACGCCGAGGATGCCCCCGCCGGAGCCGGCACCACCGCGTCCCTCTGCTGCGAATGCCCTTGCTGCGTCGTGATCTAGGGTTCAGTAACGAAGGAGGGACACCAGAACGGAAAGGAGGTGAAACCTGCTCGAGCCGTCGTCGTCTCACGCGTGCGGCGGACTCCCCGTCGCCGCCCGCCGCCGTATGTGTCTCCCCGTCTCGCATGTGTGCCCCTCCGTCTCCTCGTGGTGTCGCCGCCGCCCCCGTCCGTGTGCGCCGTACACCGCACGAGTATTGTGGGGGCGTGCGAGCCATGCAGCGCCGCCACCATGGGCCACACCCGCGCGAGATCCGGCGGCCTACGACCAACGAGCGTGCCACCTAAGGCCCGCGCCACATCACGTCGGTGACTGGGACGCGTCAAATCCATCGCCGAGGCCTTGTCCTGCGCCCGGCCAAGTCCTCGCCGCAGGTCCTACGCCCACCGGATCTGAGAGAGAAAGCATGGAGAGAGAGGGACCGCCGCCATCCGCCATCCGCGTGGGAAGGGATGGGGGAGGCGTGACCGCGCGGAGAAATTTGCTATATCAGGACTCCAAACGTTGCGCTTTGTTATTATAGGATTCCTAACGTCGACTTTCTTTATAATAGGACTCAAACGTTGAGACATTCTTTATTATAAGATTTGGACTCCCTTTAATCAGTTTTCTTGGAGAAATACATGTATTTGTGACATGATTTGGCGTTTTTGCCCCCGGCCTTTTTTTCTCACCGCATGCCTCCGGCGCATGCCCCGGCCGCCGGCCGCATGCCGTGGCCCGGCCGCGGTCGGCCGGCCGGCCGGATGCATGCATGCCGGCCGGGGCTCCCCGTGCGGTGCGGCCGGGGGCACACGGGGCGGCGGCGGCTCTCCCCGGAGCTCCGTGTCGGTGCGGCCGGGGCACCCGGGGCGGCGGCGGCCTCTCCCCGGACGTGGGCGTCCCGTGCGGCAAGGGCACCGGGGGCGCCGCCCTAGGAGGAATCGGCCGGGGATCCATGGACGGCGGCGCGACGCTTGGACCGCTCGAACTCGCGGCGGACACGATACGAAGGATGCGAGAAAACGACCGGGGGGCAAAATGCCAAATCATGTCACAAATACATGTATTTCTCCAAGAAAACTGATTAAAGGGAGTCCAAATATTATAATAGCAATGTCTCAACGTTTGGAGTCCTATTATAGCAAAGTCGACGTTTGGAGTCCTATAATAACAAAGCGCAACGTTTGGAGTCCTATTATAGCAAATTTCTCGACCGGGTGAGGGCTCGTTTGGGAATTAGTGGAATGAATGGGAACGAAGGGTATTGGGGTGGAGGAATTTCCATTATAAGTCAAAATTTTCCAAAATCCCCTTCAATCCTCTGTCCATCCACTCGATTCCTCCATTTCCCAAACAAGCCCCGAGGGAGAGCCGGAGAGGAGGGGTCGTGGTCTCGCGGAAGGAGAGGGGTCGCGACTCTCCCGCTCCCCGAGGAGGACTCGCGTGTGGTGCGGGGCGGGCGCGGTGGGTCCGAGGATGAGGTTTGATGTGGAGGAGCGATGATGTGAGTGAGTGAGAGAAAATGAAAGTTTGCGATAATTTGGACCATTGGATGTGAGTGAGTAAGAGAAAGTGGATCTTTTTGGGTACAATTAGGTGGTGTACTTAGTTTGGTAATGACCGATAGAAAGATTTGATTGTGTGGCTTTAGGAAAGAACAAACTTGTGCATTACTAGTAGTGGTGATATATACGATTCGAAAGAAGGAAAACTTTAAAAGTTTTTATCTAACTAGTCCCTCTGTCCCTGAATTTATGGCATTTAGAACAAACAAATTAGATAATTTTTAAACTAATTTTCTTGTCGCAAACTTCATATATTTAAAGATGAAGAGAGTATTGATTAAACTGCTATCATATACTCCGTATAACTCAATTAAGTAACTGACTTTTTGTAACAATTGACGATGTATTCTAAAAGATATTATTCCAAGTTACTCGCGAAAAAGGATTCCAAGTTTTCTGGACACTACCTCAGCAACACACTATCATCATCGGTTCCAAGTTTTCTGGACACCACCCATCACCTCTAATTTTGAATCTGTTGTTGTACATTGGACGATGATGATGTCATGATGGTAAGCCATCATCGCTGGCTGTGGAACCAACGGTAATGCCTATTGGAAAAAAAAAATCTTACCCCAGTCTAACATTGTCGCGTCAACCACGCTCGTCGCTCTGCCAACGCGCCTAATCCACGACCCGCTAGCCAACCCTTCTACCCAGCTGGTGCCATGAGAGGGGCAATAGAGTGAGGGGGGAAAGGGAGTGGAGATGCTTACATCACTATGCACCGCATCAGCCGCATCCAGTCGTCGCTGCTTCTGACCAATTGTTAATCGCTCCAACACGTCATTGCATTGGGATCTAGTCACCCATACCCGCCCGTCGCCGTTTTGCCCCGCATAGCAGCGGATCTTGGCCACTCCTCAACCCCACTGCTGCCCCAAGCGACATACCACCACCCCTCACCCTCACCCCACCACCACTCCTCACTACACCAGTGAGGAACGTGGGCGAAGGGGGAGGAGAGGGGGTAGCTAGTGCATGGCGTAGAGCTTGACCATCGTAGTTAAAGTCCCAGGGAGGGGGGAAGATAGAGCAAATGGGAGAGAAGAGATGGAGGACAGGAGAGAAGGGAGATGTACGAATAAGGAGGAGAAAGAAGATGAGAGTGGAGAAGGAAGGGAGGGAGAACTGACCACCTCCGCGTCGCCGCCATGTCAACCCCCTCTGTGCATTTAGCTATTACTTGGTGTGCCACGATGCAAGGGCCGCGGGGAGACGATGAGCCTTTCCTCGGCAGGGAAAGGGAGACACGAAAGGCATTTTCTTTCTCTCTCGACCTCTCCAGAGCTCTACAGTAGAGAGCGGCGACCGGAGGGCGATTTCACTTCCCTCCGTCGATTCACCATCATCCTCGTCTCTGGCGCCCTCACCGGCGTCGGAGGAGGAGGGGGACTGGTTGAATCGACGGCGGTCTTGTTTCCCCTATGTATATAGTTTAGCTATATAGTAGGGTTAGGGTTACGGCGGTGCTTGGATGGCTGCCGGTGCTTTTGCTGCTCCTGAGCGTCGTCGATGGAAGCTGTGGAAGCTGGAGTGGTAGATCTGGCGACGTCGTCGACTTTTCTGCACTTCCTTTCCACGGTGATGCTCCATGGAGAATAAAGGAAGAGCTCGGTAGATCTGGACCTCTGGTGAGTGTTCTAGATCTTTTGTCGTCTTCTTCTTCTGTCCCTCCCTCATCTTCGTTGGCGCCGACGATGGTGTTTCTGGCGGAGTTCTAGGGAGGTTTGGTTACCAACTTGGGAGACCGGGTTGGTGTGTTGTTACCACCTTGTCTGGTGGTTTGCATCCCCTTTTGGGTTCTCTCTTCACCCGTGTGTTGGGGCTGAAGCTATGCGAGGTGTCTGGCCTTTTCAACACCAGCGAAGGGATGGCTTCTGGCCATCCAGATCGGCCTGCTCGTTCAACGGTTTCACGGCATGTTGGTTTCTCCGATATGCTACTCTGGGTGCCATTGGAAAACTTTGAAGTTGCTTCGTCGGGAAGGTGGCTGGCTTCAGGGCGTCTCTTCCGGCCGGCTGCGGCGAGAACGACAGGGAGCTTCTTACAAGGACTTGTTTGTATTTTTTTATTTTTTCCAAGGGTGTCTTTGTAAGTTGTATGATGTAAACTACCAGAATTTCCTATGAAATAGAAACCCGATTTATAAAAAAACGGGCAAACACGTACTCTTCGGCGAACAACACCCCACGGCGTGAGGGCGTGCCATCACAAGCATGCACAATCACAAGCAGCGTGAGGTTGCTGCGGCTTTCTTTTGCGAGTTTAAATCCCTTTACAGCTCGTTCGTTTTCATGGAATTTAATCTGGTCGAGAATGAAAAATACTATAGAAAAGATACTATAGAGACCCAAATTTATTCCGGTTCGAGAAGTAATTTACTCATCATGATAAGTATAACAAGGAACCAAAGAGCCCGATTGATTCCACACCTCTTGACTAGTGGATTAATTCTGAGTCTCTTGATGTCCATACCATGAGTAAATTGGTTTCCGACTCGGAATAAATACAGATCCCATATAGTAGCTATCATGATTTTTATCTATCATGATTTTTTTGTTATATTTATCAATTCCGGCCGAAATCCAATCCCGTGGAGACGAACAAACCCTTAAGCAGGTGGACCGGATCAGGAGCTCAACCAGGCCATTTGATTATGAGGTGACGTGATCATCCTCTCTGGCTGACTGGCCATGTATAATACTCCCTCCGTATCGAAATATTTGTCGTTGTTGACTTTTTCTTATTCAAAAAAATTCGTCATATTCAAAAAAGTTATTGCAAACACAGAGAGTCAATGGTCAAAGTTGTAGAAAAAATCAATGGCGACAAGTAATATTTCTATACGGAGGGAGTATCTACTATTCTACTCCCTCCGTCTCTAAAAGAGTGTCGTCATTGGTTTCGTATCATAAGTTTGATAGGATTCGTAGAAAATACGCGCAACACATGTATCTTCAAATAAATTTAATAAAAAACTATATTCAAATACCTATCTAACCGTATTATTTTTGTATCATAAATATTAATATATTTTTATATATTATTTAGTCAAGGTTGTTTCTTGGAAGCGAAAGTGATAATTTTTGGGGATGGAGGGAGTACTCCCTATGTACATCATACATTATAAATCATTTGATTTTTATCTCGATTTTGCCGCTCAGCTTATTAAAAAATATGCATATATTTCAATTTTTTGTTGTGACATACCTTTATAATTAAAATTCTTTGAAAATGGTTTAAATTCGACTATATTTGTACATTATATTTTTAAATAAGATAAGTGGTCAAACTTGAGGTAGAAAAGTCAAATGCATTATAATTTGAAATGGATGGAATAGTATGCATCGGAATAGGATGCCGAAAAGGAACTACTTATATATAGAATCACAAAGCAAAGGTCTTAATGAATATATAGAATCGCCAAGCAAACTATAATTTAAAATAATTTTGAAATGAATTTGCTATGTGCTTTTTCTTTATTGTGTGTGCACTGCAAACTACCAGGCAAACTAGTGTCGGTAATTTTGGTTATTTTTTGACAAAAGTTTGTTTGAATTTTCCAAAACTAATTCAAAATTTAAAATTTTACCCGGTTTGCATCGTATCGGCCTTGAGATTTTAACTAATAAATCCTGGCACTCTCCTCTGATGGGCTCGTAGAAACATGCTGTACCTTCCGTCAGCAGTTCGTCATCATTTCGTTGTGCCTATTGTACACGTGGTGTTGCTGACTCTACTCAGCTACCACTGTCTTGTAGATTTCTTTTTGTATGTATATAAATAATAAAGTTGCAGAGTCCATCCCATCCGTCCATGAGCAAATCGATCGCCACCAACACATCACGCTGACCGACACCATGACGTCACAGCCGCTTGTGCCTCCGGCGCCTCCGTCGTCGCTGCCGGTGATGGGTTACCTATAAATAGCCGCGCCCTCGACCGCCGCATCCCGCAGAGCTCAAAAGATTTCTAGGTGAAACAGGCCACCTTCTTCGATCGATTCGTCGTCGTCGCTAGCTGAACTTGATGAAGAGCAGCGGCGGCGGCACCGCCAGCAAGGAGGACGCTTCCGCCGGCGGCCAGCCAGCCGGGAGGCCGCCGCACTGGAGGCGCCGGGACCCCGCGGCCACGGCGGTGTACGTCGTCCACCCGGCCCAGTTCCGCACCGTCGTCCAGCAGCTCACCGGAGCCGCTTCGTCGCCGCCGCCGCCGGTGCCCACAGCCCACGCCCATCATCAAGTCGGCGGCGGCAATGGCACAGGTGCTGCTGCCGCCGGCGGTACCAATAATGCGGCGGCGCAGCATCAGCAGCAGCATGGCCGAGGCGAGGACAGAAGCGGCGGGCGGACGCTGGGGCAGATGTACCAGGAGTGCATGGCCTGGGCCGACGCCGACGACGACTACTAGACGGACACGTTCAGAGACTACTTACTCCGGCGCCGGGGCTTCCCATCGTCTGAACAAACAGACGACGGCTGGCGGCGGCGGCGGGTTGTTGGTGGCGATCGAGCGCTGGAAGAACAAACAGCCGTCCTTCCAGCTGGAGTCTCTACTACTAGTATTTGCCGGTGGTGTCATCATAATCTTAGTTTCTTGTAAACTAGCAGGAGCGCGGATTAGAGATGATAATAAAGTATTATTAAGGAAAAAACGAGAGATCACCTATTGTCAGAATTTGCATTGGAACACATATTCCTTTTTTTAAAAAAACGTATGGAACGCATTTTCCATGCATGAACTGGTAATTTTCAAATCTCAAATCGTTTTTAAACTTCAGCAACGGGTAGGCAGGCAGGAGAGTACAGCAGGCTGGTTCCGGGCTCGCTCGTCGTTATCTCTGCGCCACGCGCGCGCTCATCAACCAATGTTGACTTGACCGGGCATGGACGCGGGCCCACGTCCCATGGCGGCACTAACCGACCCCAGGCAAGCCGTGATGCAGCCGCTAGCTTGTCCTCCTACATGACTGTTGAACAATAGTAATTGGGAACAGTAACAATGAATAGTAATGAAGGCTTAATCTTTATTGATGAACAATGGTACATATATATAGTACATGCCCAAGGGGCAGTTTGTAGGATGTAAAGGCACTTGGTAACTGCCATTAGCAGTTGCTAATCATCCTTTCACTATCTTATAATTGATCATTAGAATATTAAGAATATTCTCAACACTCCCCCTAATCAATTATCTTCTGGAATCTCCAATGTTCATCATAGTTATTAATTCTTGAAAAACCCTGTGGGAAAAACTTAAATATACATTGATATATCAGGATAAAACTACTTAAAACTCAATGGGAAAAAATAGGAGAAAACACCATGATAATCATGTGTATGCCCTTATAATACCATCCTCTAAAACCCCCTGTGGGGAAAAACAAGATGATATGACATACATAATGTTGATATTGCCTTGTTAAAAACATCAACCATCAAAGTAACACTCATATAAAGAAAAGAGTACAATACGATGCAAAAGGATTTATTTATTCAAATTTACTCTCCCGGATTTCTGCAACTCTCTCATACCAATTCTTTCAACACATTTATGAAATGATGAATATGGTAAAGATTTTGTGAATAACTCACATGACATAGCTTGCAGAATCTCTATTCCCCCATCATGTTATAACTCATGGGGATAAAAATAACTTGGGAGTAATATGCTCAGTTAAGTTACACTTGATGTAACATGATTCCATTTGTGCAACACAAGCAGCATTATCTTCAAAGATATTTGTTGGGGCATCAAGTGCACCAATTCCACATGATTTTAATATGTGGTCAATCATTCTGCGAAGTCAAACACATTAATGTGATGCTTCATACTATGCAATTATCTCAGAGCGATTAGTGGAAGTGGATATTAAAGTCTGCTTGGATGATTTCCAAGAGATAGCAGTTCCACCATTCATGAAGACAAAACATGTCTGGGATTTACTATTATGGGGATTAGATAGGTAGCCTGTATCCGCATAGCCAAAAAGATTATAATTTGGATTTCTTTGATAGAACAATCCAAGATATCTAGTGCCGTTAAGATACCTGAATACGATCTTAACCCCGACTCAATGTCATTTCGTAGGAGCTGCTCTGTGTTTTGCTAGTAGATTCACCGCAAATGCAATGTCCAGCCGGGTACTATTAGCAAGATACATCAATGCTCCAATGGCACTTAGATAAGGAACCTCAGGTCCCAAAATCTTTTCATCACCATCTTATGGTCTGAAAGGATCTTTCTCAATATCCAAAGATCTCACTACCATAGGAGTCTTACACAAGTAGGCTTCATCCATGTTGAATTTCTCCAACATTTTCTGAATATAAGCACCTTGGTATACAAATATCCCAGATGGTAAATGTTCAAGCTGTATGCCTAAACAAATTTGGTTTCACCCAAATCTGTCATTTCAAATTTCGTCAAATGATGACGAATTTCATTGATGTCATGTCTTTTACCAATGATATTAATATCATCAACATAGACAGACACAATGCTAATATACATTGTAGTTCTCTTGATGAAACCACATAGACAATCATCATTGATTATGTATCCCTTATGCTTAAGGAATACTCAACCGATTGTACCACATTCGTCTTGATTGTTTTAAGTCATATCATGACTTCTGCAACTTAACACAAAACATGTTGCTATTTACCTTAGGATTTGATATACCTATTCCATCGGGAACATTCATGTATATCTTAGAATCCAATGACCCATACAAATATGTGGTCACTACGTCCATCAACCGCATAGTAGACGATTTTGTACTCGCCAAAGATATTAAGTATCTAAGTGTTATACCACTCATAATCGGAGAATAAATTTCGTTGAAAATCAACATCGGACCTTTGCGTGAAGTCCTTTGTAAATAGCCTTGCATTATATCTCACCACTTCATTGTTTTCATTCCGTTTCCGGACAAAACAAATTTATATCCAATAGGATGGACACTAGGAGGTGTTGGCTTAATGCCGAATACACTTCCCTTAGTGAGCAAGGCTATCTCTGTTTCTATTGCATCCTTCCTATGTGTTCCAGTCCGAGCGCATCAGGCACTCTACCATGGATTTTAGACCCCGATCACTTTGAAGGATTTCAGCAATTTATCAGAGAAATTACTGTCGACAATGATAGCAAGACTCTCCAGTCTTTATGTAGTTAATGGCAAACCCTTTAATAGATCATCATGATTTCCCAAAACAATCGGTCTAGGGTCTTCGATTTCCTAGTCTCACAATTTATGCGCATATGTGAGCTGGGTGACAATCAAATCTCTCTCAAAAGAATTGATTACTAAAAGATTTATATCAACGGGAGTTGATTTTCGTTTACCATTTTCTTTTATTTCATATCTTGTATCTTAGAATTGCCTCTCCCCCTCTTGCGTCCAAGAGAGATTATTCGAGTGATTATCTTTAAGATCTTTCACTCTTTCAGGCATGTCCCTTGCAAGATAAAAGGGTTTAATAACACCTTTGTAATTGGTAAACAAATCTGGCAGATTACTTGCAACATTTGCAAATCTATAAGTCTTTAAACATAAAGTTTAGTGTCCATAGTACGTGGATCATAAAGGACATGCTTCTCGCATTACAATCAATTTCCAGGCATTCAAATTTATGGTACAATTCTCCCCCTTAATGCCGGAAAATGATCCTTACTAAAAATACTATCAGCGAAACGGGCCATACATAGATCACCTGTCATAGGTTCCATATACTTAATGATCGATTGAGATTTAAATCCCACAAAGATCCCCAAATTTCTTAATGGCCCCATTGTTGCCGCTGATGTGGTGAGATGGGTACAGAAACAAGTTACCCAAACTTACGCAAATGGGAAATACTTGGTTAATTTCCACGTACCAATTGTAAGGGGGATATAATAATATGCGAGTTAGTCATGTTGGATTGATTCAACAAGGTGTGCGTACTACATGATCCCAACACGATGTAGGCAACTTGCAATTCCTCAATATTGGTCCCGATACGAGTTTAAAACTCTTTAATCAATGGCTTAAGCGAGCCATTTTTAATGTGGATATTTCGTACAAAATGCTAAACCCGAATTTCCGACAGAAAATTCAGCAGTATTGTACTTTCGAATCGATTGATTTCGATGTTCAGAATAATGTGTCTCCAACTACATTAGTTGAGACAATATTTTAGCTAGATTTATTCATGGTTTCATGTCAATAAAAGAGACACATAAGACCATCTTATAGATGCATCTATACCATGATTTATCTGAACAATCCACTGTCATGCTGAATCAATCCACAAATATCACCTTGAATTTTTTCAAGTAATTTGTTTTGGTTCAGCATTTGATTTCCCTTTAGCACATGTAGTGCATACAAATCCAAATATTGTGGGAACTTTGCTTTATGCAAATCAAGACCAATGGAATTGCCAATTATCTTCCTCATCATTTCAAATCTAGGATGACTTAGACTATCATGCCATGCTTGGAATGAATTTACATTTCGGAAGATTACTTTATATGCAACAAAAATATAGGTTTTATGTATGTATAGTACAATCCATATTCGAGGTATGGAATTTTCATAAATTTGTTGGCTATATCTCGTAAGATTAGTGAAGTAAATAAATTCTTCTTTCCCATCTACATGTATTTCCACATGAAGACCATTCTTACGGATATGTTTAATGCATAATATGGTACAAGTTAATCCTGGATACGATAAGGTATCCTCTCTCATTAATTGAGCACTCTTAGGGAGAATAATAGTGGATCAGACTGAACCAACTATCAAAGCATCATACATTGATGATCATAATATTTCCTTCTCTTTTCTAAGAGTCCGGAAAGATTCAACTCCCAAAGAATATAGTTTCTAGTACCACTATGAACAATATATAATTCCATCCTATATTGGATTGACATCAAATATATTCTATAGTCTAATAAGAATGCATACTAAAGAGAACTTCTTATTAAACATATAGAATAACACATAATCACACAAATGTATTATAATATCCAACATATGAGTATGACATTACAATACAAATATACTCACAATACATCCATCACTAGCAAGTTTGCAATGCAACTCTTCAAATCACAAAGTTTGCACAATATAAATTATTACAACAATTCAACAATCCCACACTATAATGAAATAGATAGTAGCTTCGGCTTGAGACAATTTATTCTAAGTCTCCAAACATATCATTTGAGGTGAACTCCATGATCATGTTCGTGACAACCCGCCCAGGAAAATACCGTACTATCGCTTAAGACCGATCCACCTTGGTCATTAAGCAATAATAAAGTATCATCCTGTCGTTAGTTGCCGGGTTAACGCCCGGTAAATCACTTGAAAAGCACAAGGATCGAATATATGCATTAAAACTCACTCGAAGGCGAGTCCAGAGATACAACAACATTAATATCCAAATTCGTACCACGAGGGGTTTATTTATTACAAACCATAGTTTTTGTCATGACGGAATAGTTTAGAGTTTTCGAAAAGCAGCGGAAATTAATTAACGGAAGCGAAGACACCACGGGATGCCATCCATGATGCTTTCAGTAGTCGTCCTCCACCCACTCCAGCTCCCAGCCGGGCGGGATCTCACCGGGCCACACATCACTGAAGGCATTACCTGGATCAACACATTATAGCAAGGCTGAGCATACTAATACTCGGCAAGTCTTACCCGTCGGTGATATCTACTTCACCAATTCTAGACTATGAAAGGCTTTTTGGCTACTGGGTTGCTTTTGCTAAAAAGTAACAAAGAGTAGGTCCTTACTTTCAAGATTTTAGCACAAGTTCTAGTAATTTTAATCTTTACTACATTAGCCAACTAGTACAAACAAAGTTGTACAATACAATTAATCAAACATAATATTCATCAACTTCCATCATTAGGGATCTCATGACTTATGGAGTAAGTAGTCTCGGATAACGGTGAGAGGATCGATTGATTTAAACCTTGCAAGGTAGACCCAAACACACGGTAGGCTGCGCCCCGCAAGGACAACTTTCCCGGGCCGTCCCCATAAATCCTCGGGTCGGGATCGAATCTTACGAGTCTTTGGTGCAGGGCTATCCCGCATACCCCGCGAGATACCGGAGTCACCATACACCACCGGTGGCGAGCCGTGAGAGCAAATCCCAAGAGTAGTAACGGTAGGATCCCTTGCCGCCTCATTAAGGTACTAGGCTTACCGGTCCCATACCCGACATGTGCTTAGTACGTTCAAAGACTTAACCCACATAACCACTGGACCAGAGCCCAGATCCCATGCTCTTACCACGTGAGCAATCCATTTAAGGATACATTGTGATTCCTATCTAGGAACCTATTCTCGCGAGTGAGGTCATCACTCGACTTGTAACGGTCCTATAGCTTAGTAGCTATCGACCTATCATACTAGTAAGGACAAAGGTACCTATGGACGATGCATCTAGGGTTTCATTCAACTCCTGAACGTAAATGCACAATCATTCATAGATAATTGAATAAAGAACTTTAAAACTAGGTTAGATGCACCGGAGCTTGCCTTCGTCAGCTAGGTTAGCCTGGGCAGCCTCGGTGTCGAGTACTTCCACGTACTGCAGCGACGCTTCCGCTCCTCCTTCCTCGGTTTCCGGGACAAGGGAGTAATCTCCGTCCGGAAGATCTACACGGAATGCAATGCACTTTAGGTGATGTGATAGTTTGTTGTCTTATCCAACTCTGGGTTGGTCATGTTTACCTTAACAAGCATTCATCTAATGTTTCTCTTTTAGGAAGGTTATTGGTTGTACATGGGTTACTCTTTTTATTCCACATTTGAATAAAGGTTTTTATTAAGCTTATCATTTCATGTGAAAGCTTCATTTCCTTTTATCTTCACCAACAAAGGTGTAATTAATATTTTTATTTATGAATTAATTTCTTATCAGTGATGATAATTAATTATATTTTAATTATATTAAATATTACTTTTCAAAAAGGAAAAAGAATTAATTAAGGGTTTTCTATATTTAATTTCCCTTTAATATTAAAAGGGCTTTTAAGCTTTTTATTAAACAATTAAATTACCATAATTAAATGAGTGTTGCTTAAGCCTACTAGCACCTATCCTGGTCCATTGGACCCACATGTAAGTGTTGGATGCTAGGAAATTAAATGTTATTGAAAATAACAAAGGCTAGCTAGTGATTCAATTTAAATGCATACAAAAATAAATAAGCATCAATTTGATCCAAACTTTCTTGTGCAAGCTCTCTGGTCCTAAACAAGTCTAAAGAACCAGCATGTTCACATGGAATCTCTACTGAACTTGGTTTATTAATTTACAAAGGAAAACATGCATAAATCAAGAATAATTATTTCTGATAATCCAAAAATCATGATTAATTCATAAGATGCGCACTTTGGTATTACAAGACAGTGTGCACAAGTTGAGCTCAAGAACATAAATATATTTAACAGGAAAAATCATTTAAGCAGTTACTTCAGGAATGGAAAAGAATTTATCTAGCAAGATCTACTGCATAACTTTGTGCAATTTTTGGCACAGCATCTAGTCATATCCTAACACACAACATATCCAAAATTGGGCTACAGAGGAGTTATGGATTTCAAGTTATGACAGATCTAGATTTAACACATTTGTATTTTTCCTGCTAAAACTATTTGGAATCTAGCCATGAGTATATAACAAAAGAGGTGGGAGTTATCATCCTGAACCTTAAAAAATTGGTTTGGGATTTTTCTGATTTTTCTGTGAATTTCTAGGAATTTTCTAAGACTCGGACTAATCTGTAAGAAAACTCGGATAGGTTTCTTTGCAACCAGGCCCTAACTTTTACACGAAACACCCTACACAGATTCAAATCGTTGCAATTGGGCCCTTGGCCGGGCGGGCGGCGCGGGCACGGCCAATGCCGGCGAGCCGGCGGCGCCGCCGGCCGGCAAGCGGCCGGGCTCGACCGAGAGCTCACCTAGGAGCCGTAGGTGGGCGGCGGCGGGGCGGAGAAGTGGCGGCGGCGAGGTTCGGCGATGGCCGGCGGCGGCGGTCGCGGCGGCTCGGTGAACTACGGCGCGGAGGCAAAATGTTGGCAAACAAGCGACGGCTTGAGCTTCACTAGGGGTCGGAGAAGCTGCGGTCGGTGGTCGGCGGTGAGGACCGACGGCGAGCTCCGGCGGCGTCGGCGGCGGCAATGGCGGCGGTGCGGCTCGGGTGGCGCGCGGGGGGAAACGGGGAGGAGATTTTATGAGGCGGTGCGGGGCGTCCGTGGATGACGGCGGTTGACGTCGAAGATGCCCTCGCCGTGCTACGGGCTCGGCGGCGCGCGTACGGCGGCGACGCCGCCGTCGGACCGCCGGTCCGCGGCGTGCGCGCGCGTGCGGCGGCGCGGACTCGAGGCCTTCGGGCGGGGGGGGTGCGTCGGGGCGCGGGCGGCTCGGGCGGAGTGAGCCTTGGGCGGGTGCGGCTGGGGGAGGCGCGAGCGCGGGGGCCGGGGCCGGCGGCGCGCGGCCGGCGACGAGCGGCGCACGGGCGCGCGCGCGCGACGCCGCGGCGCGACGCGCTCCGCCCAATTTGTTTTACCGGTGCTACCTTTGAAATACAATTGCTCCAAAAATTTGTATAAAAGTCGACCAAGTGATGAATACCAAAGTTGTAGATTAAGCTACCAACAACATTTTCTACAAAGGCTATATAGGGTTTTTCTCGCCTAGATTTGAAAATAGTTGAAAGCCAACTTTGAATGTCGACCGATTTGGCAAACAGTGAAAAGCGCCTTGCAACTTGTTTTTCAAGCTTTTCCCCTCAAAATTTGAAATGCCAATCTACATGAAAGTTGTGTCCCTCAACAAGATCTACAACTTTCATAAAGGTAGAATTTTAAGTGTTTAGGTGAATTTTGGAGAACGCGGCAAAAGTTCGGCGGAGACACCGGTGGACACCGGGGTGGCAAGGGGTTTGACCCAACTTTTGACCATGGGTTGGCCCCACAAGTGTGTTTACTATCCATTTAGGGTCACTAGGGTGGGTTAGTCAATTTTTTTCGGGGTGAGGGCCCGGAGTTGACCTAGGTTTGACCACGGTTGACCCTTTGACCTACTGTTAAAGGTTAATTAAAAACACGGGGCGTCACAATGTCATCGGTACTTGGAGGCTTCTCCTTCATGAGATCTAGGTTGTCATTGTTGTCCGAGCAACCCACTTCCTTAGTCACAACGGGAGCAAGATTGAAATGTGCTTCATATCTTGGCGATTTGTCCTTGCTTTGCTTTGCATCCTTTAAAGAATTTTTGTAGAGGGCTACCAAGTGCTTTGGAGTATGGCAATCTTTAGCAAGGTGATTAAAAGTGCCACATCTATGACATTTGGAGTCATTTTTGGCTCTAACATCACCACCTCGCTCACCCTTATGATAAGGCTTGTGCTTTTTGTTGAAAGTTTTCTTCTCGGGCTTGTTCTTTGGGTCACCAAAATTGGAGCCCTTGAACTTTCTTTTATTTTTCTTTCCCTTACCCTGCACATTATGAACTTCAGGAAGAGGTGCTGCACCCGTCGGGTGCTTATGATGGTTCTTCATTAGAAGCTCATCATGTTTCTCAGCCTGAGTCAAAGTGTGGATAAGTTGAGAATATTGAGTGAATTTATTAGCCCGATACTGCTGTTGCAATACTCGATCCGCAGGAAGCATGGTAGAAAGAGTTTTCTCAATCTTATCAGCATCCATTGGTTCTTTCTCACAAAACTTCAACTTAGAGCAAATTTTATGAACAACATGATTGTAGTCTGCAACGGACTTGAAGTCTTGCAAACGTAAATGGTTCCACTCATGATTAGCCTCCGGCCAAATGAGTTCTTTCTGCTGATCATAACGCTCTTTAAGTGCAAGCCATAAAACATGAGGATTCATCTCCATGAGGTACTCTTGTTTGAGATCCTTATGGATGTAAAACCTTAATAGCATTAAGGCACCGTACTTCTTTTGTTCATCCAAAACGACACCTGCAGTAGGCTCGCTAAGGTATGGCAAAAGTCCACGGGATGCAAAGCTAATCTTTATATCCGAAGCCCAAGTGGGGTAATTGTGACCATCAATGGCAAGTTCATCGAACTCTTTTGCCATGGCCATAGCCTACGAAGTAGGACCACATGATTCAATAATTCATTCATGAAATATAATCAAGTGGCTAAACAATGTTGTAATAAATGCAAATTAATTCGAATAGCATAACTCTTCAAGGATCAGGAAAAGTACAAGGTAAACAAATAGCATGTAAACCCTCAATTTTTTAATCTCATTAACTTGTATACATGGTAGATAGTCCCAAATGCCATAGGACATAGAGTAGATCAAAATGATAGGCAAATAAATTGCTGCCAAAGCATGGTCTTAATGCAAACAATTCATCATGAATTAAATGCAACCTTTGCTAAGGTCTCCATCACACCATGTGTATACTCAAGTTAATGATTGAGCACTGAATTTGGTAATCACTACAATAGTGTAAACCAAAATCATCAATGGTAGTCACTTTAATAGTGTAAGCCATTGTGATATTTGCATAATTAATCCTTGTTTTTGGGAACATTGTATAGGTAGACATCAATTTTCAAAATGAGCATGATGTAGACCTTTAGTGATAGACCGTCAAAATCCATATTCATAGATATGATCTCTATCACCTAATGTTCAAACCCAAAATGTTTTTAGAGAAATGTATAATTAATTGCAAGAGATCATTAGTAATATTTTACTAATGAAGAAAATCACAGCAATGAGATGATGTATGTGAACAAAATATAATAATAATGAGATTAAGTATGAAAGTGACAATATTTACACAAACATACTAACATTAATATCGAAATTGCAAAGTACATAAGTGATAAAAACACATTTGTACATAACGATCACATGATAGATCTAGACTTAGTAAAGTTACTAGACTAAACAGTGATAAACAACAGTAATTAACATAGGCTAATATCTATTGATTGAAATAAAAACTGCTGGAAATTTGTAAATGAAATAAATAAACGAAGTGAACATGCGGGCCGCATGGCACGGCCCCAGCGTTCCTCCGCCTCGGCCCGCCTACCGCTGGTAGGCCGTTGCCGCCGCCCGCCCAACCGGCCCGGGGGGGGGCGCGGGCGGATGAGGCCGGCGGCTGCGTCGCGCGGTCCCCCGCCCAACGGGCCGGCCCGCCCGGCGGCCCGGGGAATGGTGCGGCCGCCCGCCGGCCCGGCAAATGGCACGCCCGCCCGCCGGCCCGTTCGGCCCGTGCCACCGCGGTATAAAAGGGGCGTTAGGGTTTCAACCCTAACCGTTGCCCCCCAACCGCGACGACCAAAGGCGGCCGGCGGCGCGCCGCCGCTAGCCCGCCGCCTCCTCGCCGTCCAAGGCCGCCGGCCGTCTTCCCCGTAGTAGATCCACCCCTCCTCTTGCTCATCTTGCACCGGAAGTTGGCATCCGGCGTAGATCGAAGATGGGGCCGCCACCGGCCCCCGACGCGCGGCCGGCGGCCGAGCATGGCCGCCGGCGCCGCCGGCCGGTCCGCGCGATTCCCCGCCGCCTCCTCACCGTCCGAAGCCGCCGGCCGCCCGTCCGAAGAAGATCCTCCCCTCCGCCGTCCCCTTGTCCATCTACCACCGGAGTCCGGCGCGGATCGAAGATGGGGGCCGCCGCCGGCTCCCGCACCCTCGTCGCCATCGACGAGGTCGAGCCGGCGCCCCCCCCACCCACGGCGGAGTTGCTCGGGAGTTGGGAGCCACGCGCCTCTCCCCCGAAGGAGAAGCCCGGTCCCTAACCTCCCCGTCGACGCGTCCGCCGCTCCGAGTGCCGGAGCTCGGGCTCCGCGCGGGCGGGCGAACGACGACGTGCGCGAGGTCGGGCGACGGAGGAGCGGATGGTCCGTGCGGGACGTTTATCCACGTCCTATAGAGCGTGGGGGCGGCCGGCGGCGAAGACGGAGGTGGTGGCGGTGGGGCTCGCAACGCCGGCTCGACGACGGTGTCGCCGGCGTCTGCGGAGAAGAGGCGCGGCGGCGCGCATGCCCCTTCGAGCCGCGATAGTCCCCTCGGGCGTGACCGTTGGTGAGCGGGCGGCGGGGCTGCGGTCGCCGGCCCGTTCACCCTCGGTGCCGTTCGGGGGAGGTGGCGACGGTGGAACCGGCGCCGAGGAGACGACGACGTTCGGCGGGTCGGCATCGACGGGGATGGTCGCCGGAGTTGCTTGCGGTGTGCGGGGCCTTCGTCGCCGCTGTCCCTTGGACGGTCGGGCGACTCCACGGCGTTCCAGAGGTGCAGGGCCTCCTCAACGGCGTCAGGTGACGCCATGTAGTTGTAGAGGAGGGTGTGGCGCACATAGTGCTGAAGCAGGGACCTCAGGCGAGGAGCACGGCGAGGAAGAGGAAGATGCATGACATCGCCAGCAAGTTCGTCGATGGTAGGCATGGTACCTCTCCTGGTTGGAGGCCGATTCCTCCTTCTTCTCCCGCGAACTCACCGGCGAGCTCGCTCCCGGCCTTTCTTGTCTTCTCGGTGGTTTGAGCGTGACCGATAACATGTTGAACAATAGTAATTGGGAACAAAGTAACAATGAATAGTAACGAAGGCTTAATCTTTATTGATGAACAATGGTACATATATATAGTACATGCCCAAGGGGCAGTTTGTAGGATGTAAAGACACTTGGTAACCGCCATTAGCGGTTGCTAATCATCCCTTCATTATCATATAATTGATCATTAGAATATTAAGAATATTCTCAACAATGACGACGACGACGACGACGATCCGACACGTCACAAACGAAACGAGGGACAAGGAATGGAATCGGCGAATACTATTTAATCCATCCGTTTTAATAAAATGTAAGTAATTCTAAGAATAAAAAAAGTCAAAATATCTCAAATTTTACGAAATTGATATAATAATGTACTAGTATTTATGATATCAAATAAGTATTTTTATATTCTTAATTAAATATGTTTTTATAGTATATCTATATGGTGCCATAAATCTTTGAAATCATCTCTATAATTTTTTCCACGCATAAAATAGTTTGACTTTTGGTTTCAAAAAAAAATAGTTTGACTTTCCAAAAAAGTTGGAATGATGTACACTTTAATTTGGAATAGAGTGAGTATTATGCATGCATTTCTATGTCTGATAATTTCTTTTCCTCCGACTAATTTAATGTGACCCACATGTAAATAGTATCGGCTCTGGATGTTGATATTGAAAGGTGTGGTATTGAACTGGGCTTGATACCAAATCAGCCATTGTATTAAAAATGACCCCAATTTCAATTCTGATGTTTTGATGATCATCAAATCGACTATTGGAACTTTACCAAGACCTACTTCGAATTCTTATTTGGTTGACAAAACCATGGGATTGAAATCCTTTGATGTCCATGAGTGCTCTACTGAGAGAGAAGGGGACCGTGAAAATGTGTCTACTGGTTGCGCAGGCCTCCACCAAATCGAGAGAGGGGGGCCTCCACCAAATCGAGAGGGGGGGGAGAGACTGGAGATGTGCCGCTATTGCATAAGCGCTTCCCCACACACTGAGCAGGACTTGCACTGCCGCTCACTGCCTAGGGACCTATGTCGAACCATACCTATGCTGCTGCCAGGAACCTATGTGAGCCGGAGGTGCACCGCAATGGGGGTACCCGCAATGGGGGTAGATAAGCTCTCTACAAGCCTCCACTTAGGAAAGAGAAATGTTCCATGTAGGAAAGATAAACGGGAGAGAGATGGAGGTGTCGCCGGACTTGGCGAGAGCCGATAGCACACATCACGGTGCTTGTGCGGGCCCACCATGTCTCTCTCTCTCTCTGCTGTCGGGGCGCGAGGAGGAGCCGGCGGCCGGGGCCCGGGAAGATGATGGTGGCCGCGGCGGAGCCGACGACCGGGGGAGTGTGGGCCGCCGTCTCCGGCGAGGCCGCCGGCACGGAGCGGAATAGTCGGGCCGGGTCGCCGGCGAGGGGGAGAAAGGCGGGCCGCGGGCGCCGGCGTGGGGCAACACCGGCGCGGGGGGAAGGGGCGGCCGCGACTACCGGCGCGGCCGCGGCGCGCGGGGTAGGAAGGTCGGGCCATGGCCGGCGATGAGGGGCGACGCCGACGTGGGGGAAAGGGCGGGTCGGAGCTTAGCCTCGACGCGGGCATGTTGGGGAAGGTGTGGCGCGACGGCGAGGTGGTCGGAGAGCCACCGCGGACGAGGCCGCCACCACGAGTGATGCGAGCCGCGGCCGCCGGCTCTAGGTGGCGGAGCTAGGGGGGTCCGGCCGGATCCATGGGAGCTCGGCGGAGAGGGGACCGCGACCGGTAGCAAAGAGGACCGAGGACCACCGCCGGAACCCACCTCTGCGGCTACGGGCGGGTGGAGGCGGGGGGGGGGGGGCGGAGGGGAGCGAATCGGGGGGGATGCGGGCGGGGAGATGCGAACGAGGGAAGATGGGGAAGGAGGACCGGAGGGAAGAAGTTGAAGGGGTCCATTGTTAAATGTTATAGTAAGTCCGTTAAATGGGTAGTCTATTAACACTCTCTATAGGCGATGTGGACAAGATTATAGAGAGCTGCTCTCTACAACCATTGCGGCTGCCCACACGTTGGGTTGCGGCTGCCCACCAAGGGTCTCCGTTGCCCACCAAGGATCTATGTCACAACCCAACGTGTGGGCCGCACCGCCCAGACCCACAGATCCACGATGCTCGTTGATGGGAGATGTTGGCGCTTGGGAAGGGGAAGAGGAAGAAAGGGAAGGAAAGGGGTCGGTGGGTGAGATTAGTAGGGACGTGTCCACCAAACCAGGGAGCTTGAGGAGAGAGACAAAGGAAAGAAGGGGTAGCGGGTGCACCACCAATTGAAGGAGCTTGATGATGAATGTGTGCGAATGGAATGCTGACTGGTATTGAAGTTTGAGCATGTTCGGTTGGCCGGTGGGCGATGGCCGGTCTTGGTTTGTTACGAGAGAAGAGTACTGCCGGGCTGGTTGCTTGGTTTGTTACGAGAAAAAAAAATCTTCTTGTTTGGTGGGCCGATAAGCCGAGCGAACATGCTTTGTTTGTTTCCAATTCCAAATTAGCATTAAAACAAACAAATGGAGCTAGCCAATACCAATTTCGAATTCTGGATCTGAATACCTACATTAAAATGGGGTGTTGTATGATGTGGGAATGCACCCAATATTTATTATTCAGTTAATTAATTACATGGCACACTCTTTTAGTTCATGTTTCTCTGCTAAATCAATTACTAAGTGGCATGACATGTTTATTTTAGCAATTTTGGATTGACCTGGTCACCCAAAACAAATGATACTTGCATCAGGTGTATCGTTTACATTTTATCATAAGTTAAAATTTTCGACTCTGATTGAGCTTATAAAAAAATATTAACATGTATAATACTGAATAAATGCCATTACATGGATCTATTTTATAGTGGATTTCATTAAACCGATTATTCTATTTTTAAATTTTCACGTTGGACATTTCTTTTCAATTGGTCAGAATTTTTTTTCAAAAAAAAAAGATAAACTTAAACGTCTTACATTCAAAATAGATGGAGGAGTACATATTTTGTTTGGTCATCTGCCTGCATGTTCTACGTACTACATGCTCCTGATCGGGTGAGAGCTGACTTGTCCTGATCTGGCCAGGTAGATAGCTGACATGGATTCGTCACCGGAGCTGACATGGCCGTAAATAATCTGAAATCCGCACGTGTGTCGGGTTCTGCCAGGGTCTGCGGCGGCGTCAGCACAACACAGGCCATCGGCAGCGCCGCCGATGACTGATCGAAACAATCAGTGTTACGTTCGTGTTACACGTGTGCAGTGGGCTGCGTGATCGATCGTCCCATCCATCACCCTCAACGAACCCTGAACGCCTCGGCAAACATGGGCCACTCATCATTGGGAATGTTCTTGTTTGATACTTCCACTGAAATACGGAGTACATGCTTATTCATTTATTTTTGTCTCGTGACAATATTTTATTTTGGATGACTTATTCATATAACATTTTAGAGCGAAAATTACTTTGTAAACATAGGGGCGGATGACCACTCTATCTCTCAGTCATCGGGTCATGACGTGGCTCAATCTCAACCTTGCGATGTCGACCCGATGGCTGAGAGTGCACCACGTTATAGGGTGGGCATCTGCCCCTATACTCATAAAATGCACTCTCCATTTTAGAGTGCTTGTAATTAACAGAGCCATCCATATGATGAATCTAACGGTGGTAGTTCTAGAAAATACCAGTTTGATGAGCTCAACAGCTAATTTTTATTTGTTTATTTATTATTAAATTAGTTGGTGAGAAAATCTTGATATAATGTGCTACCCAGTACCTTTTGATACTATAACAAAACTTCCATCAGTAACTAAAATATAGACTAACAATAGTAGGACACTTACAATGACAACCATTGTGCCTACTATAAGATGTCATGAACATAGTTTCAGGCTAGATGCAGAAAAATACAAGGAGTACGTGGTTCTTAGGACTTCAACCCACGATTCCTGAATAGTTCGTTTATTATTGTCCACCTGCTTAACAACCTCTAACTAGTTGAATTATATAATCAACCTCAAATGAATTTTTTTCTTTATTTTGTTTCTTCTTATACATAGTAGATGCATTTCAGTTCAAATTTTGTCAAGTGACATAGGATATTATAAACTTATGCTAAACTAGTGCCGGATGTGCTGACCCCAAAAAACAATATTATACTCCTCATTTTATAAAAATGTATGATGTTTGGAAAAAGCTAAATAATTTGCCTAATAAGGGAGTACATGTTACAGTCTCATATATTATTTTAGTCTAGGATTTGGTTTCAGAGATCACTCGACAAAAATTGAATCTAAAATTGAAAAATATTTTAAAAAGTACAGATTCATTATGAATCAGATTGGGCCTGTAGGGGAAATGGTCCGATAGGCTATTGTTTGTAGTTATTTAGTGATTGAGAAACAAAGTTATTGTGATTAATTTAATTGTAAAGTATATATCTTAGCAGTGTAATAATATGGGTACTATAAGGATGAAATATAAACAATGCCACTTGACACCAAAGCCGAGAGAATATAGGGGAATGAAGCATACATGCCCTAACCAAAAAAAAAAGAATGCACGCCATAATCCTCTCCGTGCTTTAATTTTGTGGCCTGCAGCGAACACAAAAATCAGTTCGTTGGTGTACATCTTTGCATATTGCAGGAACCTGCCAGGCGTACCAAAAAAACCTTGCCAACTTCTCGTTTTGAATGATTTTTGAATGATTGTTTTTTGGCTTTTTTATGTTTTTTGATTTGGTTTTCATTTGCACCTATTAAAAAACATAGGAATAGTGTACAATAAAAACTTTCGCTTTAAACATGTTCTAGTTTGGATCCATTGCATAGATGTGGTGATATTTTATCATAAAGAGTTTTGAATAATTGTTTTTTTGGTTTTTTTATGTTTTTTTATTTGGTTTTCATTTGCACCTATTAAAAAACATAGGAATAGTGTACACTAAAAACTTTCACTTTAAACATGTTCTAGTTTGGATCCATTGCATAGATTTTTCTATGAGGATTTGAAAACAATTTGGTTTTATATTTTACGATTTTTCTTCTATTTGCTAAGAAATTTAAAAGTATTGCAAATGAATTTCTTTTTTAGAAAGAATAGTTAAGAGGAATCATAGTTTGGCCGAATTTGGCCCATTAAGGCCCAGCTAGGCCCGAGTGGGGAGGGTGGTCGGCCTGGACGGTTTCGCGATTTTGGAAAACTCCGAGGGCTTGTCCGCAAAATTTAATGAGAGAGTCCATGGACTGCGGGTTGAATTTGTGCAACTTAGAGGTTTTTCTTTAAAATGACTGAGACTTGCCAGATCTGGGCCATCCGTCCGGCCGATCCGACGGCCGAGAAAAGCGTGTGACGTGGCATGCTGTGTGGCCTTCTTTTGTTGCATCTTTCGTATATAGAGATGAGCCATCCACACCAAATGTAACCTAACAGGAGTCAAGGCAGTAGGCAGGCAAGGAGTACAAGAGTGTGTATTATGTAGAGTACACAGACAGCTAACAGTAGCCAATTTATGTTCTTTCCTTTCTTTCTTGAGAAATAAGTACCACCATTGAATCGCGCGGGCTGCTGCTGCCCGGGTGCTTCATTGACTTTGTACGGGTTAGTTGAGAGTTGCCAGAAGATAGCAAATTAAGTCACCCATACGGTGATAGTACAGAGCAGAGCTCAATGAATATGAATTTAGTATCTATACTGATGGACACCTGACAAGAAATTCTTCCCCAATAATATTCTGAGGCCCGGTTTGCGACGCTTAACTTCGATTATAAGCAGAATAAGTGAAATAAACCCGCCAAACGGGTCGCTTATTCCTTCGCGTCCGTGGATCGCCATCGCGTTTCGAGAAGCAGCCTCAACCCGCGTCACGAAAAAACGCGTAGCAATTTCCCCCATCTGCCCCTCACGGACCCATCCCTCCGACTCGAGCGCCCACCGCGGTGGCCTGCTTCCCTCGATCGCGACGATCGAGTGGCAGCCTGCTCCCCTCCGGTGACTGAGCCCCTCCCTACCGCAGCACCAGGAGCCCGTGGAGCGACGTAAGGATTAGGGTTCCATGAACCGTTGGGAACCGGGCCGATTCGGCCGGTTCCCGAACCGGCCTTCCCACGGTTTGGAGAACCCTGGTCAGGAGTCGTGAGGAAGAAGAAGACAGGGGCAAAAATTGATTAGAAGCTCTTTCTCGGTTCCAGATGCAAAAGTGCCAGAGAGAAACTTTCTCACATTTGGGCTTGGTTGTTTTGTGATACCTACATGGTCCCTATTGCGTAAATATTTTGCTATCAGACTTAGGGGTATATCAAACGTTTTACACTCAGAATGATAATCTGCCATAAATAATCACAACAGCCAAACACCTTACTTATTTGGACAGTCTGCTCGGCTTATAAGCGAGTTCCAGAAAGGCAGTCCAAACAGGGCCTGAAACAGTTTCAGAAGCTTGTAATTTGGTTTCTGATTTCCTTTCTGCAACAGTTAATCAAACAAGCATGTGGCTTTGTACAAACAGAATCAAGAGATGCGTGATAGGTCCAATCACATAGCGGCAAACTAAACAATATGCTCAGAACCAATTATACAGATCCATCGCCCAAATTGGAACTGGGGTCATTTCAATGGGTGTTGCAAGGGCTTGTGGGGGAGAAACAAATTGTTGAAGAATGGGTATTTGCGCGCTGGACGCTTCCAAGTAATAACCCGGCATCTCCTACAGTCCCTTTTCTAAATCCCTTACTACGGTGCAGAAGAACTGTTTAGTGTAAGATCAATTCCTAATGCCATCCATTCGCAAATCCATATGGAGCCTGAAACAAGCTTTCGAAACAGAACAGATGGTCGGCTGGTTACTGCAGACACAACTATTAATGAAAATAAGTAGGACCCAAAAAATTGTGGGGTTCTATTGCTGCCTTGAATAACATGTTAGACAGGTGACGAGGGGAAGCCTCGTTATATATGGGCTAGCTAGCTTTTACAAACTTCTATATATCTCACCGTACAAAAGTGCTATATAATTGATATCCTCTAAAATCTGTCGTTGCCCTTTGACAATGCATTAGTTACGGAGCTCCTTGCATCCCAATTAAGCATCATCCCAATTAAGCATCCTAGTGAACAGTCTTTTGCTAACAAGTAGCAACAGGCTCTTAGTATTGACCAATTCACTTGTGGTAGCTGAATATGAATGAAGCAAGTTGAAAAGGTGGCACGAGAGTTGTGTGTATAGAGCAGAGCAGAGCAGAGCTCAGTGAATATGAATTCAGCATCATGTCCTAGTGTGTAAACTGATGGTAGATGACACCTGGTGCTAAAGTTTTCCATGATGTTGCAAACTCTTGTCAATTGGCTTCATATTGATTTCCTTTTTTGCAACGTTAATCAAGCAAGCATCATGTCCCTGTCTATGTGTATAATCTGTGACGGCAAATTTCTCCCTGTACTTGTGCAATTGAATGGAAAAGGCACACTCTGTTTCTGTGTGGATATCCCTAGCTGCAACGATAATCACGATATAATAACGTGATGGTCAGAACTCGCAACGCAACGAAACCACGTTATATATGGGCTAGCTAGCTTTTACAAACTTCTATATATCTCACCGTACAAAAGTGCTATATAATTGATATCCTCTAAAATCTGTCGGTACCACAATGCATTAGTTACGGACAGTGGCGGACCGCTGTGAGCCCGACGCCTAGGGCCACTATATGGGGACCGACTTCGAGAAATGAGCCTAAACCTTATGCTATAGTGTGCTACAGTATACAAATCGTGGGCCGACGCCTAGGGCCACGGCCCGGGTGGCCCTAGGCGTCTATCCGCCCCTGGTTACGGAGCCCTTTGCATCCCAATTAAGCATTAGTGAACAGTCTTTTGCTAACAAGTAGCAATCGGCTCTTCGTATTGATCAATTTGCATGGTGTATACAGTTTAGGAAATTGTAAGCATATTAAAATGACCGTAATGTTTTTTTAACCGACGGTGAAAGTTTGTGCTTTCCCGAATTTTTATTAGAAGAGAGTTGACCCAGTTTATAAGGAAAATCGAGTTCGAAAACCATACATCTCTTGTCGTTCGACTGCACAACTAGGGGAGCAGAGAACCCCGAACGACTCCGATCTGCAGACCATACAACTAAGCGCTCTGGTGGGTTGGATTGGGATCTCAACACGCAGCTCAACTCAACAACTCATTGGTCAGATTGGGACATCGACACGATCAACTCAAACAACTGTAAAGGATCGGTCCAGTCAGATTGGGGCATCGATCCGGGTCTCCACAACTCTGATACGCGTCGACACGAGCCACCACACACAAACCCTCTCTTCTCCCCCATTCAAGGAGATTCTATTGTCTAATGATTTTTTCCCTAAAGCAAAACAACTGAGAAGAAAAAGGAAAAAAAGGAAGAGAAAGCTCTCACAGAAGCAACCAAAGCCGAAGCACCAGGCCGAAGAAGCTCGACGACACAACGACACCCGGGATGCAAGGCTCGCACAGGAGATGCTCGACGTCGCCTTCAGCAAGGGCATGACACCAGGGCGCCATCGACGTCGTCCAAGGGATGAGCTTTCGCCCGCATCTCCACCGCGGACAGCAAGACGGTTGGCACCACCAACCCCACCACCATGGCGCAACTGGGATCCCCACATGACTATCACCAATGGCACCACCGAGATATCGTTGGCAAACGATCATGCAAACCGTCATCGCTAATGCCACCACGGCACCGCCGACACTTCGCCATAGGAGAACAACGGCACGGGGCAACCAGCTGCGCCACCAGGGCACCGCCAGAGCCCTGCCGCTCGGCCACAGGCAACCATGCCACCATGGCACAGCAAGCCCACGACCGAGCACGCCACCAGACGCCACCACTATCCAGAGCCAGCGCATCGCCGGGGAAAGGCCCTCCATGCCCGTCATCGCCGCAGGGGACGGCCGCAGCGACAGAGATGTCGAAGGAGCCGAGATTGGCCCCCCGTCGCTGCCCCACAGCAAGAACGAGGCGCCAGGGAGCGCGTTAAGGCCCGTCGTCACCATCCCGAGCGGGCCGCCGCGCCGCCGAAGGAGTAGCGAGGCGCGCCGTCGTTGCCGAGCCCTGCCGCCACCATGCACACCCGATGCACCAAAGGCCCAGGGGTAGATCCGACGGCCGACCAAGCGGATCAAGCAGGGACCAAGGCCAGCAGCCCTCCCCCCCCCCCCCCCCCCCCGGCAGCCCGATCGCCGCACAGAGATCCCGAAGGAGGGGGAAGAGGAGGAGAAGTTCCACAAACCAGAGATCCAGCGCAAGGAAGGCCGATCCAGCCCCCATCCCACCACCCACCACAGCCAGCGGGGCCGCAGCACGCGCGCTCCGAAGACAACCCTGCCAGCCAAAGAAGGCCCCGCCGCCGTCGTCCTAGGGGCCAGGCGAGTACCGGCAGGCCCCTCCGGCGGGGCAGGGGAGGGCGTGCTGAGGGGGCAGAGGGTTGGAGTCGCCACCGCATCGCCCGGGCAGGGCGAGCAGCAGCGAAATCGTCTTTAATGACCGTAATGTAACTTTCTTATTATGTTTCATGTCATTTTTGACCGCATAAAGGATCCTTCTGACTCATATGAAAGACAAGATTGTAGAAAAGGTAAGTGCGTCCCTCAAATCTTCATCTTTCTACTCTCCCATTGACTAAAATCCTCAAAGCAACTACTCCCATTGACTTTTGCGCTATGGCGCTGGAATTAAGCAACTATTGCGCTATGGCCACCCTCTGTATGGCGCTGGAATTAAGCAACTATTGCGCTATGGCCACCCTCTGTACAGGAAGAAGGGAATTCGGATTGCAGGCTTGGTTCCTGACGCCACCGATGCTCAGAGTCCATGGAACATCAGGCGCATCGCTTCGATTCTGGAACATCAGGCGCATCGCTTCGATTCCTGAACAGACTTGCAAGGGAAAAACTTGTGTGCTTCCACTGCTACTTCCGGAATAGAAGGGTCGTGGTCAGTAATATATCATATATATAGGGAACGCAAGCTGCATGAGGTAGCTGAATGGAATTATATAGCTAGTTAAAAGGTGACACGTGAAGGTGGCACATGAATCGACCGTTATTATATAGAGCAGAGCCTGAATAGTGTAGCATCGTGTATGTGGTGCTTCCTAGGTCCCGCAAAGACTGTTCATGTAGGTTTCAAAAATTGTCCCACAGAAAGTGTTCTTTTAGCTCATAGAGCCGATAAAATATTTATTTGATGTCTCTTTTCAAATTCCAATGCACGATTAATTAAGGGTAACAAGATCATTTGTCACAACTACTAGTATGTCTTAAAATTTCTAAACGAACAGTTTTTGTGAGACGAAGAACGAACGGTTTTTTGGGGACAGAGGGAGTTCGTATTTACTGATTTTTTTTTTGAGACGGAAGGAGTATGTATTTACTGATCCTTTTTGCAACGTTTATCAAACAAGGAGTGTCGCGGCCCACGGGACCGGGAGCTGGTTGTTAAAGAAAAAGTGTCTTTAATCTTCATTCGACTCCAAGATATTTTCAGCAGAAAAGAGCTTGAGTTGATAAATTATATTGTGGTCATAAAATACCTAAAATCTATGTTGGTTACCGATATGAAAAATAGTTTACGAACGGCAGAGAAAAAAAAGCAAAACGATGACTCTCAAGAAAAATGTACTATGACCTGGATAATTCTTGATATCATTGCCTAATAATATGTCAGATCATCACTCTGCAAATGCTGAAATCACAAATAGGGCCATCATAGAGACTGAAATACAATTTACTACGAGCGAATTGAAAAAAATTTTCCAAAAGTTACATTTGAAGATAAAAAAAATCATCCTGATCTTGAAAATATTCATAACAAATTAAATGTCACAATTTCGTTGTCCCAAATAATAACCATAAAGTACACCACTAATATGAGCACAACACACATTAATAAAAAATTAAAAACCCAGAACAGTCAAAAAAATCTAAAGATCAGGAGTTGATAATGTCGTCAGTTAGGAGCGAAAGACTATTTATTCAAAGTAATCACAACCACTAGGGTTTGATCATCTGAACTATGCATTTGTACTCATCACCCGACCTCAACAAAAATACCTCAAATCAATACCAGAGAAGTACAAAAACAAATACAAAGAATCAGAAGATACAAATTCAAAGAGCCTCAGAAGGAAGGCAGTAATGGTTTTGTAATCATCAAGATATCATACAAAAACATAACATCCAAATGGTTCATCCCAGGCCCCAATTGAACCAAAATCCAAGAAAACCAGAACTAAAAACGAAGTAGTATTAAAAGATCAAGGTTGACCTCATAGAAGAGTACTCTTTTCCACATGGAAGGATTCAGACATATGCTTGTCTATTTTCTTATAATTTAATCATCAGTCACAAAACATAACAGATCTTTAAACAGACGTACATACAAAAAATCTAGAAGAGGGCATAATGATCGATTATGGCAAGAAAGAGGACTCGGAATATGGGTGGTGATATATCAGTATGGTCGGCAAGGCAAACAGATGCCTGTTACGACGAACGAGACCTAGATACAATCTTCCCTGTCCTCCACGCAACAAGCAAATCGAAATCCTCGCAAGAGCAAAAGAAATGCGCTTTCATCCAAACCTTCGGAAGGGGAAGGAGGAGCGAACGGAACAGAGGAAAAGATTGGTATGTGAGATGGCGGCGTGAGGGGACAGGGCTTTCCGGTGCGTACTTATATATAGAAGCCTCTCGGGCACTAGGGTTTTTTAGGCGGCGGGTCTTCTGGTTCGCGGATCCTCTGGATTACTAGGGAATTGCAGCCGTTCGATATTAGGGTTTTTTAGGCGGCCGGTCTTGTTTATAGTTTGTAAAATGTTTTAGTGTCTTAGATTTTTTTTTCAAAATTGATCTAAGCACATTTGCAAAATTTGGTCTTGCAAAGTTTTGAGCAACTCCGACAGTTTGCTATCTTAGCTTGACATCCATCTAATTTTGATAAAACATGAAAAATTAGCTTCCAATAGACCAACAGTTTGGCAAAACAACTTGGCACCAATAGCAATATGGCATCCCTCCCCTCCGCATGCGCATATATGCGCGTGTATCCGTGGCGCATCCGTTCCGTAGAGAAGAGGTGAAAGGGCATAAAAATAATTTTGTTTCTATCTCGGGGTTCCTGATGTAAGTTTTCAAAAGGTGGATGACATAACATAATTTTGTTTCTCTCTCAGGGATCCTGATGTAAGTTAGATCTGGATTTGGTAAGTGAATTATGCCAAACTGTTGGAGATGAATTTTTTTACTTGACATATCTTTAGAAGTTGGTAAAACACAAGATTTGCCAAGTAAAATTTGACAAACTCTTGGAGATGCTCTTAGGAACTGACCCAACCGAAACTAGCAAAAAGTGCATTGAGCTATGTGTCAACACTTCCATATTTATGCAAACATTTTTGGTGCATCTAAACACACCTCATCATTCAAAAGTTGGGAACATTCACTTTTTTGGTGCTAAAGATTTAACTTTTTACAAACTTGGTGAACTTAACTAAGAAATAATTCGGTCTCAGGGTTTGATAGCTTACAACAAAAGAAGCAAATACCAAACTGCTGTACTTATTATGCCGCTACGAAGTCTGAATGACACAACCCTGGTCTATAAAAGGAGCGGATGTTGGGAATTCAGGAAAACCCGTCACCCTCGGAACATTGAGTTTAACGAAATTCTTGAGATATGTTTTTCAGGAGCAGGGCATTCATGATTTTCGGGAATCTGGGACCTGCGAAGCTTCAGGTTCGCGAACATGCAAATTTCGGGGATCTGGAATCGGTGAAGACTCGGAGTCACGAATACGCGGAAGCCTGGAACCTCGAACTGGAAAAGGCACGAACTTCGGAAGACAGCTAATTCGGGAATCGTCGGGAGTCCGGTTCGGAAGTCATGCGCAGAGAAATTCAAGAACCGGCGAAGAAGCAAAGTCAAAGTTGTCGTCCCAAAAAGTCCGGTTTTGAGTGTGAAGTGGTGGCAGGCTTGTAAATATGTTGGACGAAAAAGACATTCTTGTATGTGTTCACATTAGGAATATTCTTTGGGCTCGAGGGCGTTTTACGAATGTAAAAGTCCCTTCGTCTCCCTATAAAAGGGGGCGCGAGGGCACGTGTAAATGGATTCAGATTTTTTGGAACTTGTGCTATCGCTTGAGAGATTCATTGTCTCCTTTCATTCTGGTGTTGTGTTTGAACGTGTTAAGAGCTCTCTCTCTCGTGTTAAGGGAACCCATCCGAATTTTTCGGGTAACCTCCCAACATTGGCGCCCACCGTGTTTCGGACCGAAGAAAAGCTCACGATGCCACCACGGAAGAAATCCAAGAAGAACGTTCCAAAGCGAGAGACAAATCGAGATGACCACCATCCTCCTCAAGGGAATGAAACCCCCTTCACGGATCAAGAGCGGAGAGCAAAGCTCGAAGCTCCGATGAAGGCAAGAGCCGAGAAGACGGCTCACACCAAAGAACAACCTCGCCGAACGCAAGCATTTGAGACCGTCGATGATGATGATGACACCATAGACGGGGAACTAGAAAGAGTTCAAGAAAAAAAAATAAAGCAGCTCGCAAAAAGACAAGGAAAGATTCGCGAGTCAGTTGCAAGCAAAAAGAAAGATCTCCGAAAAGTTAGAACAATTGAACAAAGCAAAAGAACAAATTGAAATAATACAGAGAGAAATTGATGAGATGAAAGAACAAGAAAACAAGTTCCCTATGGCAGGTATCACCACATCGAACTGCGGGCCGGCAAGAGAATCCCCCGAAAGAAAACTTCTTCGCGAGAAACGAAATCTCACTCTTCGTAGATTCCGAGTCGCCGTTGTCCATTGGGCGCAAACAAAGCACCTTGGCCGCCGAAGTTTAAGCCCGTCTCTCTCCCGAAATAAAACGGCTTCGGAAACTCCGTGCAATTCCTCATGAGGTATGAATCGACCGTGAATTCGGCGGAGAGGGGATGATGTTGCACCGGCCAAAACCTTCATCATTGCTTGCGAAGGACCAGATGCGAATTGGTACTCCTTGCCGCCGCCACACTCGCCTACAACTGCGCGATCTCAAGACAAAGTTCATGCAAGCATTTCGGATGTTCCACGACACAACAAAACCAAGCATCGTATTTGTACAAGCGCAAGCGAAAGACGAGAGAGCCACCGCGGAACTTCGTGAGAAGGTTCATGCGACGAGAGATCCCAAATTCTAGAAGCTGATGAAAGAACAACGATCAATGCGTTAATCAAGGGCCTCACTCCAGGGCCAACAGCTTCACATCTCACCAGAAAGAAACTCAAGACGGTTGAGGAACTTTTTCGTGAATTGGAAGAATACATCTTGTCTGACGATGACCATCGCAAGAGAGTAGCCGAACGAAACGAAGCAAGGCAGGGAAACAGAGAGATGACATGGAGAGCACAATCCCAGCATCCGCAAAATGTCAACAATGTCGAAAATCCACAACCTGAGCAAAACAGCAGGCCAAGCACCAGAGGAGGGTTCACGCCCAGAGGAAGGGGAAGAGGAAGAGGACCCCCGAGACCCACGAACCATAACCCGAAAGACCCTTACTTCTATTGCCGCATCATGGGATGGGCCACAAGACCGAAGGGTGCCCGAAACGAAGAAAACATGGCAAGAATTTAGCACGGAAAAGCGCTAATGAGCATCGCATCCTCAATGCCAAGCCAATTTCGCCCGAATTTTTGGGTACCGCAATTCACGAACTCACAACCAAGTTCGGTCCCCGGTTCAACAATTCTCACAACCACGGTCATCGTGGGCGGCCATCGCAAGCAATTTTTCCCTCAGTCGCAGGCAATCCAGTCAATCCAGCAACCACAACCGATTCGGGAGATTTTGCCACCACCTCCAGAAAGTTCGTCAAGGCCTCAGTCAAGTGCGGGACCTCGAACTCCAAAGCATTGCCATCTTTCGGGACTATCATGCCAATCACGGGGAGGGTCGGCTATGGAATTCGAGACCAAGAAGCAAAGAAGCAATTACTTCGTGTCCGTAAACACCATCATCAATAACGGCCCACCGCACGTCCGGAGTGGGCAAAGGTGCCAATCACCTTCACGGAGAAGAAGATTTCGAGGGCTGAAATCGCGATTCATAATGATGCTATGGTCATTGAGGTAAACATAGCCGGGTGGGTCATAGGAAAAGTCCTAGTTGACAATGGAAGTTCGGCGGATATCTTGTTCTTGAAAACTTTCGAAAAGATGAATTTGAGCCGGCACATGTTGGACCCGCCGCAGTACCCGCCGCAAGGGTTCGGAGGAAAGCCAATCAAGCCGGTTGGAAAGATATCACTCCCGTTTCCTTCGGAGATCTCGAAAATGCCGTAACGGAGAGTCTCACCTTCGATGTGGTTGACATCTACCACCCGTATCTCGCGATTTTCGGCGGAGAGGTTTCCCGAACAAGTTCGACGCGGTCATAAGGCGGCGAGTTCTTATGCATGAAGATGCCCGCACCCAAAGGGGTCATCACGGTATTCGGCAATCAACAAGAAGCCGTAAATATAGAAAAAGGCCACACGCCTGGCCAGACGAACGTGTACCAGCTGAAAAGAGCTGACGAGAAGAAAGAAACTCACGAAGGGGCCAGGAGAGATAAAGAAAAAATTGAAATAGCCGCAGATGGTGAAACCAAGAAAGTGTATCTGGATGACATGCCTGATAGAGCAGTCATAATAGGGGCCAACCTCAGCGCCGAAGAGGACAGGGACCTTGTACGATTTCTGAACAAAAACAAGGATGTTTTCGCATGGTCAGCTAAGGACCCGCAAGGTGTTGACAGGGACATCATCGAACACGCTCCGGAAATAGAAGAAAAAAAATCTCCCAAGAAACGAAACTTCGGAAAATGTTCGAGGAAAAGGTGAAAGCAAAGTGGAAGTCGAAGTTCGGAGATTACGAGACGACAAGTAATCGAGAAGTAAAGTATCCGGTCGGCTAGCCAACACTGTACCAGTCAAGAAGAAAAACGAAAAGTGGAGAATGTGTGTGGACTTCACAGATTTGAACAAGGCATGCAATAAAGACGATTTTCCCCTGGAAAGGGTAGACAAAATCGTAGATGATGCAGCCAACAGCGAAATGCTCTCGCTCCTGTACATGTTCTCTGGGTATCATCAGATCAGGGTTCGCAAAGAGGACGAAGAAAAAACAAGCTTCATCACTCCCTTCGGAACATTCTGTTTGGTGAGAATGCCAGAAGGGCTGATGAACGCAGGATGCACATTTTCAAGAATGATAGCAATAGTACTTCACCCGCAGATTCGGAGAAACATTTTGGCGTATGTGGATGACATAGTCGTCAAAAGTGTTCAGAGGAAAGACCACATCGGTGACTCGGCGGAAACATTTGCGAACATGAGAGCAAAGCAAATCAAGTCGAATCCGGAGAAATGTGTATTCGACATTCACAAGGGGAAAGTTCTCGAATGCCTAGTTTCAACAAAAGGCATAGAGGCAAATCCCGACAAAATCGTGGCTCGGTGGAAATGCAAGATCCGGTTTCGGTGAAAGATGTGCGTAAGCCGACATGGAGAGTGGCCGCACTTAAAAGATTCATTCCCGAGCCGCGAGAAAGAAGCTTACCATTCTTCCAAGTCCTCGAAATGCCAAGAACTTCTAGTGGTCGAACCTCGAAACGAGCCTTCCAAGAATTGAAAGATTACTTGTCCAATATGACCAAGCTCCGTCCTCCCGAACCGAAATCACCACTTCGCTATATGTGTCCGCATCAAATTCGGCGGTAAGTGCGGTGCTAGTGCAAGAAAACGAGGAAGAAGGTAAGATCAAACAAATTCTCGTATACTTTGCTTCCGAAGCTTTGTCCGGCTCCAAGATCTTCTATTCCGAACCGGAAAAATCGCGTATGCGATCATCATGGCAGCAAGGAAGCTAAGGCATTATTTCGAGGGTCACGGGATAAGAGTCATCACCAACCGGCCGCTAAATGATTTGTTCGCAAATAGAGAAGCATCCACTCGAATAATCAAGTGGGGCGCCGAACTCTCTCGAATCCGTGGTAGACTTCGAGAGAAGAAGTGCAATAAAGTCGCAAGTTTCGCGCATTTTGTCGTGGATTGGACTTCGCCTACTCGAACTTCGAGGAAAATGTGCCGAACCCCGGATAGTACAGGTGTGATGGGGCTTGGTGCTACAAGGGGGTTGGAATTTCGGCCATCGTAACGTCCCCAATGGGCGTAGTGATAAGATACGCGGCTCGGCTCGTATTCCCGAACAATGAACATTCCACGAACAACACAACGAGAATATGAAGCTCTTTTGTTGGCATTAAGGAAAATGAAAGCCTTGGGGCGACAGACCTTCATAGTCGAACGGATTCAAAAGTAATTCAAGAACATATCGAGAAAGAAAGTGAAGCAAGAAATCCTGTTCTCATGAAGTAACTGGAAAAGGTCAGGGAAATGGAAAAGCACTTCAAAGGTTACTCAGTTCAGCATATCCCAAGAGATGACAACAATGAGGCAGACAAACTGGCGAAAGCAGCAGCCAGAAATCAAGAGCTACCTCCTGATGTGTTTTTCGAAATCATCAGGGAACCATCCATCAAAGATTCAAGGCCGAAAATCGTGAATGTAGTGCACACTCCCGATTGGAGAGCAGAAATTATGGCTTATCTGAGAGGCCACTATGAGCCACAAGATGACTTGGAAGAAAAAAGATTGAAACAAAGGGCACGGGGCTATACAGTAGTAAACGGAGAACTATACAAGTCAGGAGTTACTGAGCCTTGGCTGCGGTGCATCACCTCCGAAAAAGGCCTAGAACTTCTAAAGGAAATCCACAGTGGATTCTATGGTGCGCACATAGGCACACGGGGCTTTGGCCGTAAAGGCAATAAAGCGAGGATTCTATTGGCCCACCATAAACATTGACGCCAAGGCATTAGTTCGGCAATGTGAAGCATGCCGAGAAAACGAGCGAATCAACAAAATTGCCTTCAATGCCGGATCACTTAATACCACCGACGTGGCCACTGCAAAGGTGGGGAATGGATCTAGTGGGCCCGTTGCCAACGGCTCAAGGTAATTGCCGATTCGCAGCTGTCACAGTCGATTATTTCACAAAGTGGGTGGAAGCAAAACCACTTGCAAATATCAAAGCAACAACAATTCAGAAGTTCTTTTGGCAGAACATAGTCTGCAGATTTGGGGTTCCTAGAGAACTAACTGTTGACAATGCCAAACAGTTTGATTGTTACACCTTCAAAGAGTATTGCAAAATTTTGGGTACTCATGCGAAATTTTCGTCGGTGTACCACCCACGATCCAACGGAGCAGTTGAAAAGGCAAATGGCCCGATTTTTTTCGGGAATCAAAAAATGTTTGTTCGACCAAAAGAAGGGAAAATGGGTGGATGAATTACCGAAAGTGATCTCGGTTTCACAACACTACGGTGTCAAGAGCAACGAGTTTTGTCGGGGACAGCCCCGAGGGTCCCCTAAGAAACCGGAGGAATCCTCGCTAAAACCCGCAAAAAACGAAAACGAAACACACCTCTTACTTAAATGCACACACGGGGCACGGCCCACGCCGCGGTGGCCCCCGCGGCCTACCGGGGTGGCCCGGTCAAAGCCCCCCCTCGAGCAAGTTCCGCCTCGCTCGAGGGCTCACGCCTCCCTCGAGCGGGTTCCGCCTCGCTCGAGGGCTCACGCCTCCCTCGAGCGGGTTCCGCCTCGCTCGAGGGTTCACCTCTGCCTCGCTCGAGGCTCCCTCACGCGCGCACCGCTCCCGCACGCGGGTACGAGCATTAAATGTTCGACATAGCGCAGCCGCGCCATCATGCACACGGGAATCACGCCCGGCGCCGTTCCGCCAACTCCCTAGGGGGAACCCATCCCCGCCACTATACGGACCGTGCGACATGGCCGGTGTCGGCCTCGTGACACCGTGCCGCACACTCCCGCACGGCCATGCGCCGCGCCCTCGAGGGGGGGGCGACCGCACCCTCGAACCCCTCTCTCATGACTGCGGGGTCAAACCATGACGTCGGGCGGGCGGGAACGCCATCCCCGCCCGTAGCGCCACACCGAGCACTCGCTACAACAACTCCGACGCTGTTGAGCACGCGGGGACGGGACACCGCCACGCCCGCCACTGTACCCCGTACGGATCGCCGTCAACGGCTTCTTCGAGCCCGCCTGAGGATGCCACAGCCAACCACTACGCCTTCACCCTTGAAGCCGCCTCTGCTCAAGTACGAAACGCGCCACGACGACAAGACCTGAGCAAGGGTCGCCAGGACGGCCGCCAACTCCCCGGCGCTGCACGCCATACCTCCACATGTAGCTAAACAGTGCGGCATGCCTGTAAATCACCCTCTCCTTAGTCTATAAAAGGAAGGTGATCCCCCTCGCTGCAAGAGACATCGAAAAAACAACACATCACGCACGCGCTCCCTTCTCCCACGATATTGGCACTCGATCACTCCACTTGGGACTTGGAGGCCACACCTCCTCTCCCGTCTCGCTTGTAGCCGCCCCCACTACGAGCACCCCGGTGCAAAGCAATACAGAGTGCCTCGAGCACACCACCGGCGGGACGTACGGCCCCGGCCGGAACCAGGATAAACTCCGTGTCTTTAGTTGCTTAGCACCGACCATCGAGGGATAGATCTCAGCGCTTATTACTAGTTAGTGTCGGGACTACATTCCGCACCGACAGTTTCACGCCTTTTCGCCTACTTTTCGCACCGAGGCAATGACACCGTAAAAAATTAAAAATGAAAGCATGAGAGTCTTGAAAGCAAAAGAGATCGAGGAAATTGATAAGAAAGTGGAAAAGGACATGATCGAGCTAACAATCCTTGAAGCTGCTGAAAACATCGAGAGGTACCAAAAAGAGACAAGGGCTTGGAGAGACAAGAAAGTGGTCCGAAAGGACATCAAAACTGGCGATCTTGTGTTGAAAAGGAAGAAAAACTCGGGAGAACCCAGGAAAACTTCATGAGTCTTGGGAAGGGCCTTAAATTGCCGTGGAAACGGACATGCCGGGGGCTTTTCACTTAATGGAGCAACCGGCGAAGAGTTGCCATATTCGTGTAATGCCGACTGTACCGAAAAGGTATTACCCGTGAAAATCCCAGTTGTAGCTAGATGTAATATAGAGTAGTTTTTCCATTTTTGCAAATTTGTATTCTAAAAAAACTAAAAAATCCGAATCACGAAACTATAAGTGATTTCGGGAAAAAACATTAGCTTTTTTCTTTTCCTAGTTGCATTAGAATAAGGATGACCGTACTCTTTTCCTTGCAAAGGGGGCTCTAAATCAAGAGGCAAGGTTTTTAACGAGGCGGATCCTATGTAAATACTCTTTGCCATACATGTATAAAAAGAGTCTTCCCCCAAATTGCATATTTCCGGAATTCCATCGTGAAAAAAGAAAAAAGATCGTAAGAAAGGCTTCGTGATAGCCGAATTCCATCGTGAAAAAGAGAAAAGTTCATGAGAAAGGCTTCGTGATAGCCGAATTCCATCGTGAAAAAAGAGAAAAGTTTGTGAGAAAGGCTTCGTGATAGCCGAATTCCATCGTGAAAAAAGAGAAAAGTTCGTGAGAAAGGCTTCGTGATAGCCGAATTCCATCGTGAAAAAAGAAAAAAGTTCGTGGGAAAGGCTTCGTGATAGCCGAATTCCATCGTGAAAAAAGAAAAAAGTTCGTGAGAAAGGCTTCTTGATAACCGGTATTCCACCGGAAAAAAGACAAAGTTGTGAAGAAAGCCCCGAGACAACAATAAGTTGTGGCCTAAAATCCCATCCACGAAGGGATTCCCACCAAAAGGCCCGAGACAACAATAAGTTGTGGCCTAAAATCCCATCAACGAAGGGATTCCCACCAAAAAGGCCCGAGACAACAATAAGTTGTGGTCTAAAATCCCATCCACGAAGGGATTCCCAACGAAAAGCCTCAAGACAATGATGAGTTGCGGCACTGAGTTTCCATCATGATAAGTAATGACGATTTCGGTTAAGTGGATGTGTGTGGCATTGTTCCAAAATTATATTTCCTCAATGAAAACTACCGAAAAGTTTTTCACGAAAAAACCGTTCAAAGCAAAGAGGCAAGGGGCTCGTGTAGAAATTTGTAGAAAATCATGGTTGAAGCAAGCGAGGGTTGCAATATCAACCAGGGCGGGGTGTGCCGGCGGCCTCAAGTCCACAAAATTCGAGAACAAATTTTGTCGACTTGCCTAGCAACACTCGAAGCTTTAAATAATTTACGAAAATTACAACAAAAGCGTGTTTGACTAGAGTTTCGGCAATACATCCGTAAATTTTTATGCAAAACGGCAAGGTGGTGGAGGGTGACGTTTTTTCAAAGGAAAACGTCCTCATTGCCTTATTTGCATTAAAATTTCGAAACGAGTTCATCGATAATTACAACGAGTTAGTACAAAATCTAGAACGAAACTTCGACAACATGTCCAGGTTTGCAGCTATCGTCTTCGGCAACATCGCTAGCATAAGCAAAGTCGAGCGCGTCCGCAATGGGGCTAAGGGGCTCTGTCTTCGGAATATTCGCGGAACGCGAAGTAGTAGGTGCAAAACTTTCCTTCTTACAAAACAAGAAAAATGAAGAAAGATCGAAGCATCCCATAGAAAACTTAAGCGAAGTTTCGATCCAAAAATCGGAGAAATCTTGTTCGGGATGAGCTTTTTTGAACAAGTGCCACGCTTCGCCACTAACAAACATTTTATCCCGATGAATCCGTAGTGGCATCACGTCCGCGCAAGCCCGGCTTGCGGGACCCCGCGCATGTTAAAGTCTACAAAACAACCGTTCGTAAAAACTAAGCGAATATACAAATGTACGAGGCGACCTCGAAGGTGCGCATAATTCGGATAAACATCTAGCCCGTGATGTCAACCTTCGCAGAGAACTCTCATCACGCCCGTAAGCTTGGCCGTCGTCACCGCCATCGTCGCGCCGGTCGCTCGAACCCTCTTCGCCCGAGTCGCTACAATCTTCATCGTCAGTAGAGTCTTCAGGGGACGCAGTGACATTCTCGCGATTTTCTTCCTTGATCAGCTGAGAGAGGTAGAGAAACAGATGTAAGAAGAATTCAAGGAACAAAATGTCACGAACCAGCATTAGCGACGGAATCATACGAAAATTTACCTCAGCAAGCTTAGCACGTGCGATGATCTTAATAGCTTCTTTTCCGCTGGCTAGCCAAAATCCCCTCGCGAATTTATTCTTGATAGCTTGAACATCTTCGTTTGCCCGAATTATCCAGGTACTCATGGCGCCGGGAAATCGAGAGATTTTTTTCGCGAAACTTCTCTAGATCGTGCGCGCGAAGTCGTGTAGAATCTTCGGGATACTTTCGACGAGAGAAGGTCGTCGCAAAATCGCTAGCGCCGGAGATAACCTCGGAGAGCGCTTTAAACTCAACTTCCATCCATTCCATGAATTCGAAATTCCAAGGTCAACCGGGAGAGGGCGGTGGCGAACACCAAATTCATTCGGCGATTTCTTGTATTCTTCAAATAAGAGCTTCGACTTCTCCAAAATATCGACACGTTCTTTTTTGAAGCATCATCCTTCGTTCGCCGCCGCCTTCTCAAGATCAAGAATTTTTCGATCCTTTGCGCTCAAAGACTTAGCCAAATTGGTGTTGTTAGTACGTATATCTTCGACAATTTTCGAAGACCCGTCATGGTTCTGCGAAGGTTCTCGATCCGACTCGATCGTCTTCATGAGTCTTTTGCAACTTTTCCGGCTCCTTCTTTGATTGCTCAAGTGCTTGCCCTCAAAGAACTTTCTTCTCGTCCTAACAAACCTTCGAGCCTCCGCGCGCTCAGCTACCTTTTTCTCAAGATCAAGATTCGCGGATTGAGCAAGAGCAAAGTTGCGCTTGAGCTCCTTAGACTCTTGAGAAAGTTGCTTGTTTGTCTTCTCCGATCAACAAGCCGCTCGACAACAACTTTACCGAGCATAGAATATTTCAGGGCGTAGTCTTCTTGAAACCGCGCCAGCTTCGACGGAGGGTAAGAACGAAGAAGGTCCTTAAATTCTGAAAAATTTCGTGACCAAATTCTGAACCAAAAATTCGAGAATCTGAAAAGTACAAAAGGCAATGAAAAGAAACGAACCTTGTTTGCTTAAGTTTTGCATGGTGACCTTCTTCGTCGAACTCGAAGAAGCTTTACGCTGTGACGAAGGAGTTGTTCTGAGAGCAGAGTGAAGCCCCTTCTCAGTCCTGAGCGACTCCTCCAGGTTGTTCTGAGCCCTCCCCTCATGTTTCATCAACAAGTACAGGTGATTTCCACAGTGTTAAAATCTTGGACGTCTTGCTCCCGATGCTAGTCGTCTTGAAACCAACACTTAGTAGTTCACCGTGATGAGACGTACCAAAGCTCTTGTTAAATGCAGCCAAGGAAGGAGAGGGAGCCTGGCCTTCGGGAAAAACTTCACGAACTTCGAGCAAGGGAGTACTGCGGACGAGATCCTCCCCCCCGTGAACGGTGAGTTCGAGCTCCTTGGCGAACTCGGGGAAGCTTCGTCGCGGGAGTGAATGGGCAAAGAGACATCGGCGGCGGCGGCGGGGGCTTCAACAAAGAATAGGGGATTCGGCGGAGGGGGCTTCAAGCAGAATGACGAGTACAAAGATCCTTACGAACTCCGGGAGCAAAGATTCGAAAAAGAATCAATGTCCACGAACTCATTCTCGTAACCCGACGGGCAATTGTCTCGAATGTTAAATCTCAACAAAGGCCGGAAGCAAGAACCTTCTCGGCTATCGACTTCCATGAAGAGATTGTCGTCAAACGCAGACGGAACTTGCCGAACTCCGGAAGAAGAAACCTTTTTCACCGCCTTCTTCAATTTCTTGCGGCTCATCCGCGCTAGGCCGAAGCCGCTTGGAGCTCAACGTCCGAAATTTGTTCGGAGGTCTTGCGCTTGCGTTTCGACGATTCTAAAGATTTTGTCTTAGAGGGTTTCACGCCAGAGGAAGTGCTTTCGTGGGCAGCTGATGGGCCTCGTTTCGAAGATTTTCTTTGTGGGGCATTTATAGGAGCAGCTGAACAACTGGCGACAGCAACTGCGGGGACTTTCAACTTGCGACCCGGGCGTCGAGAATTAAAAGACTTGTCTCTGCAAACTTCAGTGAAAACACGATTAATTCTCCTCTTGTGTTTCACCAGAAACTTGTATGCCTTGTATTCATTCATAGTGTACTCGCCTATCATATGATTCACTTTCTTCTCGACTTCGACCATGAAAGCATCAGCACTTTGGCCTTCTTGAAGTTTAATGCTGAACTTCGTGAAAGGCACTTCTTGAGCTGCCCAGTTGACATTGAAGTACACGATCTCGGTGGGAGCCCAGCCACAAGAAATCGGCCAAATTCGTGCAGCAATGAATTCCTCGATGATGTCGCGGCCCCCAAGTATAGTGCTAGCAAGGTGAAAAGCACTCTCGCGGCTTCTAATCCCCTACTTTGCTCGATGATTGAATTTGGCGGTGTTCACGGCGATCGGGGGCGCGATAGGGCGGGACAAGGGGGTAAGGCGGCCCCTCATAGCCGGGAACTTCGGACATGTTGACCTTCAAGTAAAACCGGTGCGAATTCCGGTCGTCGGTGAGATTGGTCTTGCGGCGGGGAGCGATGCGAATCCGCGTAATCCCTTTTCAGGTGTTTTGGTGCCGAGTGTTGAAGGTACAATATGCATGCTGAGCTTCGTAGAATTGCCCATCGTCGACCTTGATAACATCGGGAACGATGACCAGTTCGAAGAATCTGGCGAAGGCATCAACGCTAAGGTTACGACCAAAGGTCTTCATGATCCAAATAAACTTTGACACCTCAAGAAAAGACGTCGGCAAAAGCTGGTGAATCTTTACTGAAAAGGCATCCAAAATCGTGAGCAAATCGGGTCACAAGGAAACCTGAGTCCACAGATGAAAAGTCCCGAAACACAACAATCTCTCCATCTTCGGGAGCAGGGATTTGTTCGTCTAGTGGGGCTCGCCCGAGTGCTCGAAGGGAAGAACCCGACCGCTTCATATTCTCGATTCATGTTGGCCGTGACCTTAGACTCTCCGAAGATGAGAGAGGGAGGCGAGAGGTCCTACGGCCTTTGCCTTAACCGGATCGCCGATGCTCGGCGTCTACATCTCCGACATCCTCGTCGTCCGTTCGACTTCGCCATCCTCGTGACTCCCGGAGCCAGCGGCGGCGGGAGAACCTCCATCTTCGACCGGGTGGACGGTGCCGGGCCGCCGTCCGCTTGGCTTCGGCAGCCGGGGTGGTGGTTCGTGATGGAGAACCACCCGGTCTTCCAATCCGCGTTGGAGTCGACAAGTTTGTACGCCAAGGCATCGCTCCGCGACATCCTCCCTCGGGCGGATGCCGGCTCCTCCGACTACCCCGGGGTTGGAGGCACCGGGCCGCGGCTTGACGCGGAAGAACTTCCGAAGAGCACCCGGTGCGGCTTGATTCCGAGGAAGGCTTCGGAAGTGGACGAAGACCGACGTGTAGAAGATGCCGTTGGGGTTCGGTGTTCGGGTACTCGATCCCGTAGTACCCGAGCGACCCCTTGAAGAAGTCGGCCGGGCCGGGAGCGCAAGACCCCGCTCCACGAACCGCGAGAACATCGGGATCTCATCTTCGGCCTTCTCCATTGGATATGGATCTCCGGCGGCGGATCTCCACATATCGACTTCCTTCTCCTTGATGAACCCAACCGTTCGGGAGGGTCGGCGGGTCCTCCGTCTTCACTTTTGATTTCTTCCACTCGCGGCTCGGATCGGCTCGCGGTGGAGACATGGGCGGCGCCGCTCCGGTGGCGGCCCGCGGCGGCCTCTCCGCGGCTCCGCTTCTTCCCGGCGGCCTTGGACGTCTTGGACGGCGAAGGCTTCATCCTCCAAGTGCAAGGCGTCTTCACTCGCATCCGCTCGGGGGCTACCCTAAAGGTTTCGGGTGGCGACGCGCTTAGATCTACTACGGCGGCGAGCGCCGGGGAGTGGATTCGCTTCAAGATTCAAACGGAATGGGCGCGCGGCTCGAACGGGTGAAAAACCCTAAGGGTTTTGGCTTCTATTTATAAGCCAAATCGGCTCCGCAACGGGCGGCGGATAAGTCCACGCGCGGGCGACTCGGCGGTTGCGCGTGACTCTTCGTATTCTACTAGTCGACGCGCCTCACCTCGGGGGCTCGGCTACTTCTACTCAACTACCGTGAAGCGGCTAGTCTCAAGAGCATCTCAGGACACATTCTCCAAGAAGACCCTTCAATTCGAGAGGAAGTACTCGACTCAAGGCTCGGGGGCTCCGTGCCACGTGTCCTTCGGTTTTTTCTCTCCGGATTCTTCGGGATTTTCTTGTCAAGATTTCAGATGGACCCTCAGCCAGAGCCCGCGGCTCGAGGCTCCGGGGGCTACTCCATGTGGAGTGCGGTTTTGCAAATCGCACCTCCATGTCGATTCGGCTTCAAGACGAGACATGCATTTTTTGAAGACCTTCGAAGGCAATTTTCGAGGACGCTTGGGACTACTCGAGAAGACTTCAAGATTGCTCAAACATCGTCTGGAGTACATTCCAGCCTCGGGATGCTTCGACTACTCTTGAGGACTTTTGACTTGTAGCACTCAGGGACGCTTGAGGACTACTCGTTAAGGCGTCAAGACTACTTGAAGCTATCCTTCTCGACTACAAAGTACTCGGGGGCTTGTCGTATGGACCTCCCCGGGCCCACTACCTCGGTGGGTACCGGGACCGACTACTCGGTGGGCCCCCGGGACTACCGGCTTGCGCTACACGGCACCCGAAGGCGTGGAGCACAAGGACTATACGAGAATAGTACTCGGTTAGGGAGCTGTACATGTTCCGCACTGTATAGAGGACTCCTAGACGTACTCGACTAGTACTCTCTCCCTACTCCGACTTGTAACCCCTGCCTCCCGGACTATATAAGGCGAGGCAGGGACCGATCACCTCATCCAATCTCCTCTCATACAACTCACGGCGCACCATTGCACCATCTTGTAATCGTGCCCTATCAATCCCGAGCTATGCGCATACGGGACGTAGGGTATTACGCACCTCGCGGCCCGAACTCGTCTAAATTGTGTGCCACGTGTCTCTTCCTTCGAGTTGCGATCTCGGCGAGTCACAATCATCTACTTCGGGTACTCCCCGTAGTAGGTTGCCGGTCTAAAACACCGACAGCGGCGCGCCGGGTAGGGGCTCTCGCTCGAGATCACATGGGGAACTCGACGGCTTCCGTCCACTTCCAAGCCAAGCGTCGCCTTCAACCGCGGCGACACCTTCGTCTTCGGCGCCCGGGTCCGCACCGCCGATGGCACGGGCTCTTTCCGGCCGCCGCCCGACCGTGCGGCCCAACCCGAGGGACGAGGCCTCGTGACACTTCCCGAAGTTGTCACGGGCGAACTCGCCGCAAGTTCGGCGAAATTTCGCTCTTCAACCACCACGCCGACTTCGAGCTCGAGTCCGTCTCCAACTCGAACCCGACGTCGCCATGGGCCATCGCATGCGAGCCGGCCGCCCGGCCATCGCACGCGGCCCCCTCACCACGCGAGCACTCCGCGCGTTGCCCACGCATCCTCGGCGGGCCCGCTCGAGCGCTCCCACTCCGCGCCGGGCCGGCAAGGAGCCCGTACCCGAGTACAACTCGGACTCCGACACCGTCCCCGATCGCGCTTCAGACTCCACCGCTCTCTCCGAGTTCTACTCGAACCCAGACTACGAGTTCGACTTCGGGTCGGACCCTGAGGAGCCTGAGTCCGAGGACGACTCCACTGAGCTTCCCTTGTCGGGGGCCGGCCTCGGGGCGGTTATAAAATCAACGCCGGCCGGTAGATACGTCACCGGCGCGGACCGCAAGCCCGCCGACCCGGTAAAGGGAGACTCACACTACATCGCCTACATCGACTCGCTACCGTTCCAGGAGGGAACACCACTAACCCGGGCTGACTCAAATACACCAACTGAGGTGGCACCCTCTGAGTCCAGCCTGGGCACCCCCGATCGCCAAGTCTTCATGGCTGCCGGCGACACCCCAGGACCTTCAGGCACGGCTGAGGACAGATACCTGGAGGACATCTCCGCAGACGAGCTGTCTGCCAATGCACCTGCAGATGAGACCGTCGCCAACAGGGACGCCCGACGCGAACGCAACAGGAAGCGCAGCGAACGCCGCCGGCGGCTCAGAGACAACCTCCCAATCCGCAACCTTGCGTAAGCTCTCGAGGCGGTCGAGAGCGGTACACACTACCCCCGAGCGGTGCCTCATGTCGATCACAACGATCGCACGCCAGGCTCAGGGCATACGCGCTGGAGAGGTCATCGCCAAGCTCGCTGAAGAAGCCTACTTCATGCGGGTCGACAACAGAGTCAACCAACCTCCTCCAGCCAAACCCCGCGACAACGAAGCTACTAGTCGCAGCGCCAACGCTGGCCCCAACCGTACTCGAGCTGACCTTCCAGCCGATCCAAACCGCCGCCGCTCCAACGCCGGCGGACCTTCACAGCAAGACCAAGGCAACCGAGAAGTTGTTCCCCACCGCGCTCCGGCCGGTGGCGGCGGCAACGACCCCCGACGGCGGCGGCGGCCGACGACGGCGCCTCCAACCACGGGGCCAACGGAGAGAGCCGGGAGGCGGCGGCGGTCGCGGCGGCCGAGGCCACGCGAACAGCCACGCCTCCGGCGCCTCGCACGGCGGGTACGACGCTCGCCAGAAGATTGAGGAGCTGCGGCGGAAGAAGTCGACCACTGCCGCTGAGGGCGACGGCTTCCCCGCCTTCTCACCTCGACTTCGCAACTTACTCCTCCCCGACAAGTTCAAGCCTTTGGGGATCACCAAGTACGACGCGAAGCAGGATCCTATCCAGTGGCTCCGATGCTACGCCCTCTCCATCGAGAACGCTGGCGGCAACAGCGACACCAAATGCCTCTACTTCCCCTTCGTCCGGACCAAGCACCACTCACATGGCTCGAGTCGCTCGACAAGCACTCGATCGACAAGTGGGACCCGGCTCAAGGAGCGGTTCACGAGCAACTTCGCGGGCGCCATGGGCCGTTCGGGTACTCGCATGGACCCGGCCATGATCAAGCGAGAACGAGGGCGAGACCCTCCGCAAGTACATGCGCCGCTTTTCGACAAGCGCGCTACCGTCGTCGACGTCACCGACAAGGAGGTCATCGACCTCTTCCAAGACAGCCTCTACCATCGCCGCACCTTCGAGGACTTCGGTCGTCGTCGCCCCGAGTCCATCCCCCACCTCAAGGACATGATCACGTCCGGGCGGATGAAGAGGACAAGGCCAACGCCAAGTACGACGCCATCCGCGGCAAGTCCAAGCGAGAACCGGGGTGGCGGCGGCGGCGGCAATGCAAACCAAGGCGGCCGCAACAACAACAACAACAACAACTACTACTCGGGTCCCAACCGCAAGCGCAAGCCAGACAACACCGTCGCGGCTATCCGGCGCCCGCGAAAGGGAACTCGAAGAAGAACTCTGGCGGTTTTAAAGACCTGCCGAAGGAGAAGTGCCCGTGGCATCCTAACGGCAACGACACTACCGAGCGGTGCTACCAACTCGGGCATGCACTCAAGGATACCCGGAGCCACCGCATCCTCACGACCAAAAGGGCAAGAAGAAGGACGGCGACAACAACGACTTCCAAGAACCCGATAAGACCGTCAACGTCCTCTTCGGCGGACCGCCGGCCAGGCGGGAGCGAAGGCTACCCGTCGTGAAGTGATGTCCATTGAGCCGGCGGTCCCGAGCCCCTCTCGGGTGGTCGGAGGTACCCATCACCTTCTCCCGCGCGGACCAACGGACCGGCTTCTCCGAACCGGGACGGTTCCCCCTCGTCCCGAAGCCAACGGTGGCGGGCTCCAAGCTCAACAAGGTGCTCATCGACGGCGGAAGCGGGCTCAACTTCCTCTTCACCAAAACCTTGAAGAAAATGGAGCTCGACGTCACCCCCATGCTCACCAAGAGCAACACGCCCTTCTACGGCATCGTCCCGAGCAACGCGGCTATCCCACCGGGCTCGGTGGTGCGCCGATTACCTTCGGGGCGTCTCGGGACAACTACCGCACCGAGTACATCAAATTCGAGGTCGCGGATTTCGAGACCTCTTACCACGCCATCCTCGGCGGACCGGCCATCGCCAAGTTCATGGCGGTGCCCCACTACACCTACTTGGTACTCAAGATGCCAAGTCCGGCCGGTGTACTCTCCCTCCGGGGGGACTTGAAGATCTCCCACGACCGCGACACGAAGGCCGTGGCGATCGCTTCCACAAACCAAGAACCCAACGCGATGATGGAGGTCTACGCCGCGTCGAAGAAGCTTGCTACAAGCGAACTCGACATCCCGCAGAAGTCCGACGGCGCCAACAAGCCTCGGCCACCGAGGAGGTACTCGTCGGGACGGTCGACCTCGGAACGAGGCGACCCCGGCAAGACCACCACCATCGGGGCCGGCCTCGACCCCAAAAAGGAAGACGCGCTCATCGGCTTTCTTCGGGCTAACCGCGACATCTTCGCGTGGAAGCCAGCGGACATGCCGAGGAGTGCCCAGGGAGCTGATTGAGCATTGCCTTAACGTCGATCCAAAGGCCACCCCTAAGCGACAACACCTCCGACGTTTTGCCGACGACGGACGGGACGCCATCAAGAAGGAGCTCGCCAAGCTACTCGCGGTGGCTTCATCGAGAGAAGTCTTTCATCCCGAGTGGCTCGCCAACCCCGTCCTCGTCCGCAAGAAGAACTCGAACGAGTGGAGGATGTGCGTCGACTACACCGACCTCAACAAGCATCGCCCCAAGGACCCCTTCGGGTTGCGCGGATTGATCAAGTCATCGACTCCACGGCGGGGCGCGACCTGCTTTGCTTCCTCGATCGCTACTCCGGGTACCACCGGATTGCAATCAAGGAGGAAGACCGGGGAAAAGACCGCGTTCATCACCCCGTTTGGCGCGTCTTGCTACACGACCATGTCATTCGGGTTGAAGAACGCAGGCGCTACCTATCGGCGGGCCATCCGAGTCCGCTTCCAAGCGGCAACTCAACAAGAACGTCGAGGCTTACGTGGATGACGTGGTTGTCAAGACCAGGGACTCCGGTACCCTCATCGACGACCTTGAAGAGACCTTCTCATCGCTACGCGAGTACCGCCGGAAGCTCAACCCGAACAAGTGCGTCTTCGGCGTCCCTACGGGCAAACTACTCGGCTTCATCATCGCCGGCGCGGCATTGAAGACAACCCCGAGAAGATCTCCGCCATCACCGGCATGAAAGCTCCCACGAGCATCAAAGAAGTCCGAGAAGCCGACGGGGTGCATGGCGGCATTGAACGGATTCATCTCGAGGCTAGGAGAACGGGGCCTCCCCTTCTTCAAACTACTCAAGCATCACGAGAAGTTAGTGTGGACTCCGAGGGCGGATCAAGCCCTTGCCCGCCTCAAGGACTTCTGTCAAAGCCACCAATCCTCACGGCTCCTCACAAGGGCGAGCGCCTATTGCTCTACCTAGGCCGCGACTACTCACGTGGTCGATCGCCATCGTTGTCGAGCGGCGGGGAAGACGGCCACGCCTACCCGGTCCGGCGCCCGGTTTACTTCGTCGGCGAGGTTCTATCGAGTCCAAGGCTCGCTACCCGGCCGTGCGGAAGCTCTTGTACGCTCTACTCATCACCTCGCGGAAGCTACGACACTACTTCCGGGGAGTACTCGGTCTCCGTCGTCAGCGACTACCCGCTCGGCGACATCACGAGGAACCAAGACGCCACCGGAAGAATCTCCAAGTGGGTCGTCGAGCTCGGCGCCCTCACCATCGACTTCAAGCCACGCACAACCATCAAGTCGCAGCACTAGTCGATTTCATGGCGAGTGGCGGGAGAACCAGCTGCCTACCCCCACCGTGCGACCGAGCATTGGGTGATGTACTTTGATGGCTCACTCAACCTCGAGGGCGCGAGGGCGCGGGTACTCCGATCTCTCCAACGGGCGAACAACTCAAGTACGTCCTGGGATCTTCTCGGAAGGTCTCAAACAACGAAGCCGAGTACGAAGCTCTCCTACACGGGCTCCGCCTCGCGGCTTCACTTGGCATCAAGCGGCTACTAGTCTACGGCGACTCCGCGGTGGTCATCAACCAAGTCAACAAGTCCCGGGACCGCAACAAGGAGAACATGGACGCCATCGCCTAGAAGTCCGCAAGCTCGAGAACAAATTCTATGGTCTCGAGTTCCATCACATCGTCCGCGACAACAACATTGCAGCGGACGTCCTCTCGAAGCTTGGATCCACCCGCGCTCAAGTACCAGCGGGCGTCTTCGTCCATGAGCTTCACGCGCCATCCATCCCGGAGCCGGCGCCACCGACCACTGCCCCAGCCCATCCACTAGCTGGGCAGGAGGTCATGATGATCGACGTGGACTGGAGGCAACCCTTCATCGACTACCTCAGCGAGCAGAAGGTCCCCTCCGACAAGAACGCGGCCGAACAACTCGTCCGCCGCGCCAAGTCTTACGTCCTCGTCGGAGACAAGCTTTACAAGCGGGGCGCATCTTCTGGAGTACTCATGAAGTGCGTCCCTCGTGAAGAAGGCAAGGACATCTTGGAGGATATCCACAAGGGCGTCTCGCGGCAACCACGCGTCTTCACGCACGGCCGGTTAGCAAGGCCTTCGGCGAGCTTTCTGCGGCCCACGGCCCCGGGTGATGCCGAAGAACTCGTTAGAAGGTGTCAAGGATGCCGGTACTTCGCGAAGCAACAACACGTCCCGGCCTACAAGCTAGTCACCATACCGCCAACCCGGCCCTTCGCCCGCCGGGGGCTCGACATGATTGGGCCACTTCCAAGCTGCGCCGGGGAGGATTCAACGCGGGGTACCGGTGGCTATCGACAAGTTCACCAAGTGGATCGAGGTCAAGCCGGTCACATGCCCCAAGGGCGACGAGTACTCGACTTCTGGATGAACTCGTACACCGCTATGGGCTACCCCACCGCATCATCACGGACACGGGGTCCAACTTCAACAACCACCGGTTGCGGGAGTACCGCGAGAACGGCGGGATTGACGTCCGATACGTCTCGGTCGCCCATCCACGGGCCAACGGACAAGTCGAGCACGCCAATGGGATGGTGCTCGACGCCCTCAAGAAGCGGCTACACGACGCCGCTAACTCCAAAGGGGGCAAGTGGATCAAGGAACTACCCAACGCACTGCGGGGGCTGCGGACTCAACCATCCAAGCCAACGGGGCAATCCCCCTACTTCTCGGTCTACGGCTGCGAAGCCATCCTCCCCGCCGACGTCATACGGAACTCGCCGGCGGTGGAGCACTACGACGAAGGCGTCTCGGAAGACGACGGACGAGTTGACATCGACGACCTCGAAGAAGCTCGGCGCGCCGCCCTCGTCCAATCAGCTAGGTACCTGGAGGGTATCCGACGCTACCATGATCGCAACGTCAAGGAACGCTCCTTCAACGTTGGAGATCTTGTCCTCCGCCGTATCCAGAACACGGAAGGACTTCACAAGCTCAGCTCCCCCACGGGAAGGCCCCTTCACCGTGGCAAAGGTGACCGGGCCGGGCTCCTACCGCCTCCAAACACTTGAAGGCGAAGACGTCAACAACTCGTGGAACGTCGACCAACTCTCGTTGATTCTACGCCTAGTCTACACGACTACTCCGGGGTTCAAGTCTAATCGACTACATCGACACCCCTCGCCGCAACCGAGCCCTTCGGGTCCCGGCTCCGGTCTCGGACTACTCCTCTCCGGGGTCCGGCCCGTGCGGCTACCTACGGACCACGGGGGCGCGACGAGCGTCAAGGACTCTAGCAGCGGTCTACCAAGAGACCACACTCCAAGATCCAGCCTGCGCGGCTACCTACGGATCTACGATCCGGCCTACCACGGCTACCTACGGATCAAGCTGCGCAAGCGGCCACCCGCTCCGGCGCTACTCGCCGGTAAGCGGCCTTCGGGTCCGGGCGACTACTTTGTAACTACGGCCACGGCCACCCGGGTGTACTTCTTCGGTAATAAAGTTTGATTGTTCATCAACTTCTTTCTCGTCCACTCCCTACAACGGGACTACCAAAGCCGAGTACTACTACTCGCACCTACTCCACGATGGGCGCTCCGCACTCTGAGATCGCGACTACGAACACTCATTGCTGGAAAATTCTCTTTCATTGATACTTGAACAATTCATTACAATTGTTTTTCTGTACAACTATGGCTACTAGCTACCTATTACAGGGCTACTGGAGGTTCAGCTTCTCGGCTACCTGCTCCGCGATGGGAGCCATCTGCTCCAGCAGCTCTGCATACTGCTCATCCGAGCAGTTGGCGGCTACCCCGCCGGCGACCACCTCCACTGGAGCCTTCGGGAAGTACGACTTCATGAAGGCCAAGACTTGTCTTGGGATCGACTTGGCCATATGCTTGACGTAGGCGGCCGGCCCGGCTTGGAGCTTCACGAAGGCGATCCACGAGGAGGAGCGATCGTGGGGCCGCCGGGTGCGGCACCGGGAGCCTTGCGATCGGCGAGCGGCCTCCTCCAACTCCTTCAGCGGGCCCGCAATGCCTCGCGGTCCTCGTTCAATTTACGCAAAGATTTGTAGCGATTGACGAGATCTCTGTCGAGAGGCAATCCGCGCCTCCATATGCTTCTCGCACTCGAAGGCGAGTTCCTTGTAGTCGAGCTCGAGTACACGGCGGGCTTCTTGCTCCCGTAGAAGAGGTTCTTCATGCTCGTCTCCGAGGCCTTCAGCTGCTCCACCTGGCCCTCAAGCTCTGCAAAACAACAATGCAACAGCGGGTCAGATGCTTCTCGACTTCCAACAAGTACTCGACAAGTCGAAGGATATACCTTTATTCTTGTTGCGGAGGCCCTTGTTCTTCCGCACCAAGTCTTCGCCCTTCGCCTGCAACTCCAGGACGTCGTTGTGGTACTTGGCGAAGGTAGCATCGAGCTTTGATTGCATGGCAGCCGCGTGCTTCCGCGACTTCACAAGCTGCTCCTCCAGCGCCTCTGCTCGGAGCACGGTGTCCCCATAACCCTGCAGCAAGTTCGACTTGTCGCGGGACCGCTCCGCGACATCCTGCACAAGACAACTCAAGTCACGAAGAGTACTCAACGGCAAAAGGATTGACTACTCGAAAGGCTACGGCTACTTACCTTCATCCATTGCTCGGCTCGACGGATCGCCTCCAGGTGCTTGGCTACCGTCGCCGGCTCGACGAGATCGTCCGCAAGAAGCTCTATCCCGCCGCGGCTACTCGAGGTAGCCTCCGTCATTGGTGCAGAACGGATGGGCTCGCGTCTTGGATCTCGGGAGAGCGGACGGCCACCTCCCGAGCAATCTCGGCGACGTGGTGACCGCCTCTCCCCCGGCGGTCTTCTCGACGACCTCCGCCATAGGCTCGGGGGCTCCCTCTGCGGCCTGCGGGGCCTCTCGGTGTCAACCTTTGCATTGGCACCCCCGCAGGGATGTCACCACCTTCAGCGCCTGTCAGCAAAAACGACATGTGCATCAGTGCCTACGACTACTCCTCACGGAGCTCCGCGGCTTCACGAAAGGTACTCACCTTCGACTACACCGGCCTCCCGGCCGGCGGCGCTCCCGTAGCCGGTGGCTCGGTCACGGCTTGGGTAGCGGGAGTGGTCTCTTCGGCGGGCGGCGCAACTTCTTCCGCCACCGCTCGCCGAGGGCTCGTCCCCATCCCGAGTCGGATCCGTGGATTTTCTGCGAAATATTCACGGAGGGTCGTCGACAAGATCGACTCTTTGCGGCAAGTACTACACGTGAGGATATGGTACTTACAAGTTCGGCCGGGACAATGGTCACGGCCGGAGCAACGAGGATGCGGCAATATCAACCGGTCCACCCTCGGCGGGCGCCTCTTCCTCCGCCCCTCGCGGCCACCGCCTCCTCCACGACGGCGGCGGCCGGCGCGGATGTCTCTGCGCTCCCGAGGCCACCACCTCTCCAACGGCGGCGGCCACGGGTCATGTGCTCTCTTTTGGAGCGAGGGGGCGGCGCTCCGCTTGCGCCGGGAGTTCTTCAACGGCGGGGGGGCGGACTACGACTTCCGCCCCCGGTCCCCCCCACGGTATCCCACACGCCCTCGTCGCCCTCTTCGACGGGCTCCCGTGGCGGCACCTCCCGCATACAAAGGAAGACTACTCGTCGACAACGTACTCGAACAACGGGTACTCGACTACTTTTCCCAAGACAACTTACCTCCCGAGGCGTGGTCTCCGAGACCTTCGTTTCTTCGTCACCCGCTTCCTGGCGGGGGTTGCGCGGCTTCCGTGGCCGGCGCGGCAAGGCTAGCCTCCGGAGCTGGCCGGAGGGTCTGTACCGGCGGAACATGAGGCAAGCCGGGCGGCTAAACCTCGACCGCAGTTGGAAGCGGTCCTGCAGCGTCTCTTCGTCTTCGTCGTCGTCGTCGGAGGTATCTTCCACGACGACGGTGTCGTCGCCTTCACCGACTTCGCGGCGCTCCTTCACCTTCCCCTCCACCGGGATCTCGATCCCGCTCGGTGGCGGCTGCGGCTCGGAGATGAACCTCTTCACATCATCCTGCGCAAGACACAAGACGTTAGCAACTCTACTACAAGCAAACACTACTCGACCAAGGGAGTACGACTACTTGCGGCGGGCGCGCGGCGGAGTACTCCTCGGCCCCGGGCACGCCGTGTATGGCGGCATGTCCTTGAAGATCCGCGACAACCTCTCGACGATGTCGTTGTCGTCCGCTCGCCTCCCGCATCCGCGACGAGTCGTCGTCGCCGGTGTACTCGAAGCCCGGGGTCTCCCGAGCCATCGGCGGCCGGATCTCGCGCTTCATGAAAGCGAAGGCCACGTGCTCGGCCCTCGGGTCCCGCCTCCCTGAGCACTTTGATGCGTGCTAGCAGCTCGGGGAGCTGGATTCCTTCTTGCATGGTGGGCTCCGTATTCCACCACTCACGGTGCTGGGGCGCCGTCCGCTTGGCTTCGGCGAGCCGGGGTGGTGGTTCGTGATGTAGAACCACCTGGTCTTCCAATCCGCGTTGGAGTCGACAAGTTTGTACGCCAAGTGCTGCTCCGCGACATCCTCCCTCGCGCGGATGCCGGCTCCTCCGACTACCCCGGGGTTGGAGGCACGCGGGCTGCGGCTTGACGCGGAAGAACTTCGGGAAGAGCACCCGGTGCGGCTTGATTCGAGGAAGGCTTCGCGAGAAGTGGACGAAGGCAGAGCGTGTAGAAGATGCCGTTGGGGTTCGGAGTTCGGTACTCGATCCCGTAGTACCCGAGCAGCCCCTTGAAGAAGTCGGCCGGCCGGGAGCGCAAGACCGCGCCGCACGAACCGCGAGAACATCGGGATCTCATCTTCGGCCTTCTCCATTGGATATGGATCTCCGGCGGCGGATCTCCACATATCGACTTCCTTCTCCTTGATGAACCCCTTGTTCGGGAGGGTCGGCGGGTCCTCCGTCTTCACTTTTGATTTCTTCCACTCGCGGCTCGGATCAGCTCGCGGTGGAGACATGGACAGCGCCGCTCCGGTGGCAGCCGCGGCGGCCTCTCCGCGGCCCCTCTTCTTCCCGGCGGCGTTGGACGTCTTGGACGGCGAAGGCTTCATCCTCCAAGTGCAAGGCGTCTTCACTCGTATCCGCTCGGGGGCTACCCTAAAGGTTTCGGGTGGCGACGCGCTTGGATCTACTACGGCGGCAGCAGGCGCTGGGAGTGGATTCGCTTCAAGATTCAAACGGAATGGCTGCGGCTCGAACGGGTGAAAAACCCTAAGGGTTTTGGCTTCTATTTATAAGCCAAATCGGCTCCGCAACGGGCGGCCGGATAAGTCCACGCGCGGCTGACTCAGCGGCTGCGCGTGACTCTTCGTATTCTACTAGTCGACGCGCCTCACCTCGGGGGCTCGGCTACTTCTACTCAACTACCCGTGAAGCGGCTAGTCTCAAGAGCATCTCAGGACACATTCTCCAAGAAGACCCTTCAATTCGAGAGGAAGTACTCGACTCAAGGCTCGGGGGCTCCGTGCCACGTGTCCTTCGGTTTTTTCTCTCCGGATTCTTCGGGATTTTCTTGTCAAGATTTCAGATGGACCCTCAGCCAGAGCCCGCGGCTCGAGGCTCGGGGGCTACTCCATGTGGAGTGCGGTTTTGCAAATCGCACCTCCATGTCAGCTCCGGCTTCAAGACGAGACATGCATTTTTTTGAAGACCTTCGAAGGCAATTTTCGAGGACGCTTGGGACTACTCGAGAAGACTTCAAGATTGCTCAAACATCAGCTGGAGTACATTCCAGCCTCGGGATGCTTCGACTACTCTTGGGGCCTTTTGACTTGTAGCACTCGGGGACGCTTGAGGACTACTCGTTAAGACCGTCAAGACTACTTGAAGCTATCCTTCTCGACTACAAAGTACTCGGGGGGCTTGTCGTATGGACCTCCCTGGGCCCACTACCTCGGTGGGTACCAGGACCGACTACTCGGTGGGCCCACGGGACTACGGCTTGCGCTACACGGCACTCGAAGGCGTGGAGCACAAGGACTATACGGGAATAGTACTCGGTTAGGGAGGCGTACATGTTCCGCCTTTGTATAGAGGACTCCTAGACGTACTCGACTAGTACTCTCTCCCTACTCCGACTTGTAACCCCGCCCTCCGGACTATATAAGGCGAGGCGGGGGACCGATCACCTCATCCAATCTCCTCTCATACAACTCATGGCGCACCATTGCACCATCTTGTAATCGTGCCCTATCAATCCCGAGCTACGCGGCATACGGGACGTAGGGTATTACTCACCTCGCGGCCCGAACCCGTCTAAATTGTGTGCCACGTGTCTCTTCATTCGAGTTACCGATCTCGGCGAGTCACAATCATCTACTTCGGGTACTCCCCGTAGTAGGTTGCCGGTCTAAAACACCGACGGCGTGTCCCTCCGACGTTCGAGGGTGACGTTTTTTACTAAATTTCCGAAATGTTCGTGGAATCGGATCATCGGAGTCACCCCGCTTACCCGAGGGGCTAGTGTTGGGGAATTCAGGAAAACCCGTCACCCTCGGAACATTGAGTTTAACGAAATTCTTGAGATATGTTTTTCAGGAGCAGGGCATTCACGATTTTCGGGAATGCCGGGACTGCGAAGCTTCGGGTTCGCGAACATGCGAATTTCGGGGGATCTTGAATCGGTGAAGACTCGGAGTCACGAACACGCGGAAGCACGGAACCTCGGAGCGGCAAAGGCACGAACTTCGGAAGACAGCTAATTCGCGAATCTGTCGGGAGTCTGGTTCGGAAGTCATGCGCGAAGAAATTCACGAACCGGCGAGGAAGCAAAGTCAAAGTTGTCATCCCAAAAAGTCCGGGCTTTGAGTGTGAACTGGTGGCAGGCTTGTAAATATGTTGGACGAAAAAGACATTCTTGTATGTGTTCACATTAGGAATATTCTTTGGGCTCGAGGGCGTTTTACGAATGTAAAAGTCCCTTCGTCTCCCTATAAAAGGGGGCGCGAGGGCACGTGTAAATGGATTCAGATTTTTGGAACTTGTGCCATCGCATGAGATTCATTGGCTCCTTTCATTCGATCTGCGTGTTTGAACGTGTTAAGAAAACTCTCTCTCGTGTAAGGGAACCCATCCGAATTTTTCGGGTAACCTCCCCAACAGCAGACCTGCAACCGGAACAAGCACTCTAACTCTTAATTCTCTTCATAGTATTCCACCAGTTGAAGACTTCCATAGTTGTGATCTCCATGATGCGACATCAAGATAAGGTAGTGTGACTGAAAATCAAATGTGATACTCACACAATTTGGCACGGAGGCAGGGGGGCTGGAGCCCCCCTACCGCCATGCGCTCCATTAAAAATAAGTGGAAGAAGGAGGGAAAAGAGAGGACAAAGAGGAAAGAGGAAAAAAGAGAGGAAGAAGGGGAGCACCCCTCCCAATTTGACCATCCTTCTTTAGCTCACATATGTGTATATATAGGCTCATATAATGTTGCCGACATTGTTCAAACTAGTTGTTCAAAAGCTCATGGTCATAGAATCATGGCAACATAGAAGTGGCTATAACATGTGCAGATGCAGCGTTAATCTCAACCGGTCATTACTAATAGAGGACACTCATTCCTTTCGTGTCAGCTAGGCAGCTGGCCATCACGCAGGTAATGAGATAATTTCAATATGAAGTTACAAAATCTCCAAATTAAATGTTGATTTCCCACACGGCTCCACCGACCAAGCTGTATCTGTCGAGTTACACCATTTGTTGCTGCGACGTCAGTCATTGCATTCGGTCGCAGTGGTGAAATTTTTGGGTCCTCTTCCAAGATCTATCAGGAGTATTGAATATAGACTAGTTACAAAAATAATAACACAAATAGACCGGAAATTGCGAGGCAAATTCATTGAGCCTAATTAATCCATCATTAGAGATTGGTTACTATAGCATGGGTGTAATTAGACTCATTAGATTCATCTCAAAAATTAACGTAGAGATTGTGGAATGGATTTTGTCATTAATCCAAATTCAATACTCCTAATTAGTGTTCGGAGATTTATGTGACGGTTAGTTGGAGAATTTTTTTGGAACTAGTTAGTGTCCGGGGTGTTTGGTTTGAAAACAGTGGTCAGAACAACGGGGATAAATAGTGCTTGGCGTGAAATTTGCCCAAGAAAATATAACCTAAAGTAATAAAATCACTGACATGTTATCCAGGATAGACAGACAGCTCTCTAGACAATTGAGCATTTGTCATGATCCGGTACAAACGTACGCATAATTAGTAACGGGTCCAAATTTTCAATGCTCAGAAGCTTTTTAGTTGCAGGCAACATATACTCTCTCCGTCCGTAAATGATTGTCTTTAGAGAATCCCACACAAAAACGCTTCTCGGACGACCATCATTTAGAGACGGAGTAGTACCGCCTAGTATTAAATGTCACCTTTTATTACCTGTTGATGTTATAAGGGCAATCACAATGGAAGAAACTGATATCATTTCCATAGCATAAGAAACGGGAGCGAAGCCGGACGAGAAAGCCACCGGGATCGGATGCATCAAATGTTGGGGTTGATTGCATACATGAACAGTGCTAAACAGTGTTTTCCCATTGATTTTGACAAATTTTATCGGGTCCGGCGACCCCGATGGCTCCATGTAGCTCCGCCCTTGATAAGAAATCATATATAGAAACTATCTTCCACAATGGTAGTGTCTTCAAGTAATAATTGTTTTTTATTTCTCTCTTAACTCTAACTTCTTCCTCCAATGAGAGAGGGACACGAGTCCCCTGAAAACTAATAGTTTCTTCCCAATGGTAATTTCATGATTTCTTGGTGCATTGGTTCAAGAGAGACTTGGTTTCTTGATGAAGAAACCATTTCTATGATTCTAAGGTCAGTCACATCATCATTTTAATTAATAGACAAGCTATTCAAGAGGGATAGCAACTATCATTAATATACCATTGGGAGTGCCCTAATTCAGTACTAAGGTCAGTCTCAAATCATCGCACAGTTACCAAGACTAGAAACTGTGCCAGTGGGGGTCATGATGATGACCCTCATCTCTCATCTCATGACCCTCTCCCTTGTCTCTCCTCATAAATTTGCTGGTGTGACATCTATAACTCTTATATAGGAGCTCCCCACTAACCCTCCTTAAGGAGTTCTCAAGCCTCTGATTGGCTGTTGTAAGTGGTAACTGAAATATAGAAAAGCACCACAACGTGGAGCGGCAGTTGGCCAAGTTGTGTCGTCGTAAGACTTGCTCCCCGTCAGGAGCTCGAGAAGCACGACTGTGCGCGGCCCCCGTAGATGGACCTGTAGTGATAACCCATCGATGGGATCACCAACCGTGCATCATGCATGTATACTGCGGGCAAGCAAGAGGAAGCAAGACGAGATCGAGAAGCTGTAGCGCACGCACTCCAGCTGTAGGCACGCGAAGGTCGACGCGTGCGCGAACTGTGCGTGGTCGTCGTCGTCCGGCTCACGGAGCACGTCGTGGTGGGCGATCTTGGCCTTGAACCCCGGGAACATGAGCACCTTGCTGGAGCGCACGCCCCCGTGCGTCACCGCCGCGTCGTGAAGGTACGCCAGGCCCCTCGCCGCGTCGAGCGCGATCCGCACTCGCTGCGCCCAGCTCAGCGCGCCATCGCCGCCGCCGCTGCCGTGCAGGGCGTCGTGGAGGGTGCCCATGTTGGCGAACTCGTCGAGGAGCACGCGGAGGTCCAGGGTGGTGGTGTACCCGAGCAGGCGGACCACGTTGGGGTGCCGCAGCCTCGACGCCGCCGACAGCCGACGCCGCATGAGCGCGAGGTCGTTGTAGCACGCGCGCCAGCCCCTGCCGATGAACCTCTTTGCAGCGGCGGCACGACCGGTGCGCAGGGACGCCCGGTAGACCATGGCGTGTGCCCCTCCCTAATGAGCCTCGCGCCCCAAAAAAGCCTCTGATTGGCTGCTGTGAGTAGTAACTGAAACATAGAAAAGCTATGTTCGAGTGTGTCGTGGGCTAGGCCTTTCCCCGTCTGGGTGAGCGTGTCGTGGTCTCGGTCTTTCTCCCGTTTGGTTAGAACCGTTCTCCGTTGGTCATGTGCCTTCGTCGACCTTATCCCCATCCACCCCGGCGCCGGCTGCGCGACCGCTTGCAGTCCCTTGAATGTGCCTCTTCCCCTCTCCCCGGCTCCGCCTATTCCCCTCCGATCTTGACGCCCTCAATGAAGACATTTGCCCGCCGCCTTTCATTATCGCTGCCCGGCTCGGTCGCCAGTTTTGTTTATACTCGGATAAGAAACTTCAGTTCAAATAACTTGCCACTTTGGTTTAAATAAATAGTGATACTCATTACCCGTGTATTTCAACTTTACATAATAGGCTCACGTCCTTATCGTCGAGAGATGATGTTATGGTAAATTTTCCTTAAAATCATTACATTTTCTTAATTCCTGCAACAACGCGCGGGTGAGGTTTCCCTAATTATATTTAAAGTCGATGACCCTCTCACGACCCTCTCCATTGAGATTAGTCTGAGACTCGTGTAGTTTTTCTCTCTCTATTCTTCTATTAAAAAAGTAAAAGAATATTGTGAGCTAGTCATAAGCTAATCATTGATAAAGTCCTAGGAGTACTGCATCCTTGAAGTCCTAGGGTCATGGGCACAGTTATCAAGTCTGCCACATCAGCTTTTCAGTATGATGACTATGTCACTCTCAATGCACAGGGTCATTGGCATTTTTTCATAGATAGAATGCAGCATTTAAATATTGCATGCGTTGTGATCAAATGTGACATATAAACTATGTAGCCTTTTGATAAATAAGATAAGGTTGCATATCATAAATAGTCGTATGATAGTAAAGTGTGCATATATAAAAATGATTACATATGTAGTAGGCCTAGTAAGACGACATCCGTTCTTCTCCCAAATATCCTCATTTAGTATCGACTACGTGCAGACCATTTAGTATCGAACAAATATATCAGTATTTTGTGGAGTAGTACCATTTAGGGGCCCTTTGGGAGGGCTCCAAAAGGAGCTCGACTCCGGCTCCACGCGGAGCCCTCCCAAACGGGTATTCTGCGGCGGCTCCGTGGTTGGAGCTCCTCAAATCCCGCTCTGCGGAGCACTTTGGAGATGTCGGAGCCAAAAAAACGTGGCTCCGCCGGCTCGGCCTCGGCTCCGCGGCCGTCTACCCGGGTTTGTCCCTGCCACCGCCGGTGGCTCCGGCCCTCTAGGGAAGGCGCACGCGTAGTTGCGGCTACGACCCGGCGGGGCGAGCTCCCCGCGCATCCCCAACCATGGCCGCGGGGGTGAGCTTGGTGAGGGCGGCCGCGGCCATGCCCGCGGGGGCGAGCTTGGTGAGGGGGTCGCGGCCATGGCCGCGGGGCGAGCGGCGGCCTTTGCGTAGGGAAGGCTGGCGGGGCCAAGCGGCGGTGCGACATGGGGAGGGCCGACGAGTGCGAGGCCGCAAGCTGCGAGCCATCGGCCATGGCCGGCGGGAGAAGACGGATAGGCACATGCCACACGAAGAGGATAACGTCTTTGGAGCATTAAACGGTGAAAGGGATAAGATCAAGTACAAGGTCCTTCCATGACACGTGGGGTATGTTCCATTTTTTACTTAAAAAATAGAAAGGAAAAATTGTGCCTAGATATTAATAATGACTTGAAACGAAAAAAAATGATTATACATCCATTCTAAGCAAATTAGCTAGGTAATTATTCACTTCCAATGTTTCATATCCCTCCTGCGTTCCAAACATATGAAAAAGGAAAAGGTAAAGAAAAAAGTAAGGGCAAATTAGACATTTTACATTCTCAATCCAACCGGTGAAGCCGTTTTGCCAAACGTTTTTCAAAACGGCTCCAACTCTATCAAAGAAGCCGCTCCACCGGAGGGCCGGAGCGGAGCCGTTTTGGTGGAGCGGAGCCCTACCAAACGGGGCCCTTAGTATCGGGGCAACAACACTCGGTACTTAAAATAGTATGCCTAGTTTAATCGCATATGCTGTGTAAGTAAGATGGTAAGAAAATTTGAGTGAGGCTTGAGTGCACGCATGAAATTCATGTTTTCATTATTTTTGGGCGCAATAATGTTTAGTACCGGTCCTCTTGTTTAGTTTGGATTGAAGCTAGGAACTATTCCAGCTGCTCAATGTTGCACAAGTAAACCTACTTCTACTTTTCCAGCTGAAAAAGTACTAGAGAAATTGTAACCAAGTAAACGAACGGGAAGCAATAATCTTACAACCTGTTCGCTTGGCTTATCGGTAGTAAGGCGATCTTTTCTCTCACAACAAACCAGCCACTAGCAACCAGCAAAGTGATCTTTTCTCTCGAGAAAAACAAAGTACCATCGCATCACCAGCCAAACGAAGCAGCTGCTAGAGCGCATGGACCAGGCCAAGCTTGCAAACCGAAGGCAAAGACGCTACTCCCTACTCCATGCGGCACCTGAACTATCCATCCTGGCAACACTAGCGCCCCCCTGATACCCGGCAAAAGTCCTTGAACCACATGTGTTGCGCTTGCGCACCACCCTCAGTTTAATGTCGGGTAAGTCCCAATGCCTGTAGTGGCTCTTCATCGTCATCAACTTGGATTGCTCCCTGCGATTCCGTCAGTTTAGTAGCCTTCTGGCGAAAGCCTTGCATAGCATTGGCCAGTGTACGTCCTTTAACATAGCTTATCTTGTTGGGGGCGTTGTCACGGTCACCAACCTCATTTGGTTTCGCAAGGTGAAGACTTGGACTGCTACAGTCGGATGATGATGGCATCGGTGTTGCGTTCTCCTTAGATGCATCTTCTTGCATGACGCTCTCGCTCTGTCTCCTTTGGCTCCAGGTTAGGTTAGTAGAAAAACTGATGATATGCGGGTGTACTTAGTGTTCTCTTTTTAGACAATTTCCTATTTGACACTAGAAAAAAATGCTGCGTTCTTTTCTTGACTAAAAAAATCCTTTCTTATTTGACACTGACTTCCTTATTCGTCTGACGATGTTATACGGTGCTTTATGTTGGCCTACAAAGAGACGACATGTCCAGCAACTGAGTGTTGCCGAGATGCGTATGTTGCGATGGATTTGTGGGCATACTAGAAGAGATAGAGTCCGAAATGAAGGCATTCAGGATAGAGTTGGAGTGGCACCAATTGAGGAAAAATTGGTCCAACACCGGTTGAGATGGTTTGGTCATGTCCAGAGGAGGCCTCCCGGGGCACCGGGCATAGTGGGGTGCTAGACCGGATCGGTAGTGTAAGAAGGGGTAGAGGTCAACCTGAATTAACTTGGGAGGAGGCGGTCAAGAGAGACCTTAACGAGTGGGACATCCCCAAGGAGTTAGTTACGGATAGATGTGCTTGGAGACTTGCAATCAATGTGCCTGAGACATGATCTTCCCTTTTTCTTTTGTGTTCTTGTGCTTTGTGCTTCTCCTTTCCCTTGTTTCTTGTGGGGGGTTTCATCTCTAGTCTACTCCAACTTGTTTGGGACAAAAGGATAAGTTGTTGTTGTAGTATTTGACACTGACTTCAACTTGCATTCCCAAACTGACATTCTGTTTCATTTTCCATCCAAGCACAGTTAAATTCCCTATGAAAAGAGTGTATTGCTCCCCTTGAAGAACGTGGGGTCCGTCACTCTTTCTCTTTCTCTACGTCCAGTCAAAACTCAGGTCTCCAGATGCTTGTCCCGGTCCTCCCCCTACCCGGCCATGGAGCTCGCCCTCGCCAGCACGTCATCCCCCTAGCCAGCTTCACATTCTACGACCCCCCCCCCCCCCCCCAACAAAAGTGATGTCCCTTTACATAATTTGGTACTCCCTCCATTTCAAATTGCAGGCCATTTTAACCTTTTTACCTAGATATAGATTGTGAACATATAGCAAAATCTTTGAGCTTTTCAGAGTGGTCTCTCCTCACTTCTGCATCCAAAGAAATCAGAGTGGCTTGCATTGCATTGCAAAGAAATCAGAGTGGCTTGCATTGCATTGTGCTACCGCGTAACTCCAACGCCCAAGAACAAACAGTCGCAGAACCTCCAATGCTCAAGGGCAAAACAAAATAGCTGCATAACCTTCGACGCTCCAAAACAAAACAAACTAAGTGCACAAAACAGATTCACAAAAGGGTTCATTGAGTTGTTTATTGTTGCCCAGGAGAAATTTTGGGTGAGGAACCGGTGTCTGTTAATCCTCACAAACTTGACCTAACAGTAAAGGAAAGAGTCAACAGGATCATCCTGATTGCTGTCGCAAGTTGGCACATACTACAAAGGAGCCATTTCAATAAACGCAATTCGAAAATGACTTGATAACATGAAGTCCTAGCTTGGAACAAACTCAGGTGTAACCACAATGGTGCCACTGTAACACCCTGCTGAGAAAACAGTACCCATTAATGCAAACATCACGACCACAAATATGGAACAGAAAAAGGGAGCACTGTTTTCACAACATAGTGTAAAATATAGCTCTGGAGGGAAATCTGCTTACTTCAGATCAAGGAGCAACTCCGGAGATCAGCAATCCAATATTTACATGGTGTCCAGTGGCCCCAGAACTTGTTACCTACGTACAAGTACAAAGACAAATTCTAGATGAGAATACTAGCATGCAAAACAATATCGAGTCACTGAGAGGAGGCGTTCACCTTCTATACAGTGCCTTGATATCCTGGCGCACTGCTTTAGTATCCAATAGTTCATCCCCAGAGTCATCAATGTCGACTTGACTGAGCTTGAAGTCTTCTGTTGTACAGTGTTCACTCCATTCAAACCAAAGCTTCGGTATGACTTCCTTCTTGAATGCAGCCTCATGGTGCTTCTCCTCAGCAGAATCAGCAGCTACAAGCCTGTATACAAACACTTTCTTCTGCTGTCCAGGCCTGAATGCACGCCCGATCGCTTGACGGGTGACAGATGGGTTCAGGTGAACATCTAAAATGACAACTCTCGATGCACCGACAAGGGAGATGCCCTCGCCACATGCCCTGATAGAACCAAACAGCACTTTTGCATCAGCAGAGTTGTTAAATTGATCTACAATCACTTCTCTGTCTTCTTGACTAGTATCACCAGAGATCGTGAAAATCTCTTTCCGCACATGCCAGCCCTTATCCTTAACCAGCAGCCTTTCCAAAAATTTCATTGGAAGTATATATTGGCTAAAAGCAAGTAATTTTTCTCCTGCAGAATTAGCAAGTGACAGGATATTCATGAAAAACCTAGCCTTCACCCCATCTCTCACATTGATGGTGTCAATGATATCATCAATTGACTTATCTGTCAAGGTGTTAGCCCTATCCTCAGCATTAACTTCTGAAATTTCTGAAAGACAAGGATGAACATACAGTGAAGTATCTACTGCACTTCTTTTGAACTTGTCATATGCTCCCATCTTCTTTTGAGTGATCTCTTTCTGCACAGGAGTGAGTTTCAAGAACACGCTGAAGTCTATTAAGCCAGGTAGTTCATCTAAGATATCACCCTTATAGTAGTGAAGCACATCCTTTGTAAGTTCTCTAAGACCTCTAATGACATGGGCTTTCCTCTTGAAGTTTTCATCATGCAACAAGGTTTCTTCAACTGACTCAGTAAATGCATTGTCACCAATCCCTTTTGAACTTCTACCTGACATTACTACTTGACTCATTATCCGTCTAACAATAGGACGGGATGATTCCATCTTGAGAAACTTTGGGCGGACAAGATTCAAGATGTTAAACACTTCGTTAACATGATTCTGGAAAAGTGTACCTGAAAGGACCACTTTGCGTGGTGTTTCCACTCTATTCAGAGATTCTAGTACATCAGTCTCCCGATTTCTAGGCGTATGACCCTCATCCATTATCAAAAGGTTGGGGACCTTAAGCAGCCTGTCCCTACATGCAGCTGCTGCTTTGCTGCCCCCATCATCAGTGATGATTGTGGAGAACTGCTTGTATCCAAGAAACAGTATACTCATCTTGTCTTCCCATGATTTGAGGACTTCCAACTGGTCTACTCTTTTTTCAGCCTTAACAGAGTAGAAATCATACAATGGTATATCCTGCACTTGCCACTGTTGAATTTCTTTCTTCCATGTGCCTAATATCCCTTTGGGAAGCACAACAAGGGGCCTTGCAGATGGATACCTTGCTAGGAAGCTCTGAATGAAACTTATAAGCATAAATGTTTTCCCCGAACCTGGGGCATGAGCAAGAATACAACCTCCAGGCTTGTCTCCAATCAAATTCTTAACCAAAAAGTTAAATCCTTCCAACTGATGCGGTCTCATTTGCCTAGCATGTCTAGGATGAATAGCAATGTCTGAAACAATGAAATCTTCCGACAGTTTAACAATACCATAGTCTTTCTCATCAGCATCCTTTGAATGTCCTCCATAGCAATTTGTTCTTCTTCTTGAAGCCTGAAATGGAAAAAACATTAAGGTCACTTGGTTTCTCCAATACTATTCTCTTCTGTGCAGATTTACACATTTGAATCTCATGATAACAATATAAAGTTGACATTAGTTTATAAAATTGCTACATTTCTGTTACTTAGCCCATACCTAGCATGTTGTATCACAAGATACATGCACATCCTGACATTAAAGACACAACACTGAAAAAGTGGCAGTCACTAAATATTACACATTAACAACCATTACCAAAAAAAAAGGCAGACCAATTTATCACCAATTGCTTAAGAATTGCTTAAGAGTAAACAGTAATAATTGTTAGATGTATATACACCTCTTGTATTTACTCATTAGTGTAGGGTGCTATTTGGACTTTGTACACGACCATATCTGCTCCTTTGAGCAATGGAATAGATGAGTTGTGTTCCTAACAATAATCAACTCATCAAAGAGATAATAACAAATCACAGGGAGCAACAAGGTTAATCTTAATCTGCAAGTAATTTTTTAATGAACATGAAACAAGGTTAATCTTAATCTGCAAGTAATTTTTTAATGAACATGAAACAGCAATTACTAATCTATGAGCTATATTACAGTGATTTTATACTGTTTGATACTAGTTGGCATTGTAAGCAAGAAAAGGTTGACATTCTCGAGGATATGAAATTATGGCATTTGTTACATTTCACAACTTGTCCATGTGCTTGCAAGGTGAGGATAATGAAGTTACGGAGGCAGAGTATAGAATTAGTGCATATCAATTTGAACAGGAAGATAAGCTAACAGCACAAGTGCTAACAAATTAAACACTGCAAGGAGCATGTAGCGGAACTGATGTCAAAGAGTAAGTTACTAGTGCATATCAAGTGAAATGAGCAGATAAGATAACAGCACAGGTGTTCAAAACTTGAAACTGTAAGGTATATGAAGGTGAAGCAGAACTAATGTGAAGAATCAACTACCAGACCTTTTGCTAAACAAGAACACCCTTGGAATTTTCACATAATGAAAACTACATGCATGCATAAAGAAACTATACTGCTAAATGAGCTAGACCTACAAAAGCCTCCTGTATCTTAAGAAAATTACGAACCTTTTTCCACTGATAATCAATTATTGATTCAGCTCTTCTCACAATCATACCACAGATACGGCATACATGGCCCAAATCTTCATGAATCCGAATGTCATGAATGCAGTCGACGTCCTCCATCTTTCCATTATCCTCTTCTTTCTCATTTGCTCCATCATCAACTGTGTCAAGCTGGACCAATAATAGTAGCCAGATCAAGAATCACAGATAATACAAAGTGGTTACTAACAACCAAACTGAACAGAAGTAAGCAAACTTATCATGATAGATATCAAACTTCAAAAAGATAAAGGAACAAATTTTAAACACTTAAGCTAATGAATCACTGTCATTATTTAACATTTAGCTCCCATCTAATGAGATACTCCCTTTTATTGGGACTTACCATGTCAGAATACAAATTGTAATCTAGGTGTAGTTGATATTATGGCTGTGCATAAAAATTAGCACAGTACCAAAAATAATTAAGGTATTGTGATCTTGACATGTCTATTGGAGCATTTCATCCTTCATAGGCACAGATTTTCTCCATCTCTGTGAAATTCTCTTTTGATATTTTGCTATTTAGCAGTGTTCATATTGTTTACTTGACCTTACATTGGGAAATGCTATATTTCTTGCAATCAACCAGGCAAAATATACTACTGTGAAGAAGCTTCGCAGAAAGCAGTGTTCAATATTCAAATATACCAATTACAAAATAGATAATACGACTATTTCACAAGCAATTTTCGAATAGAGCTGCATTATGAACCAAATTCTGTGGTTGACACTCTTACCTTTGTGCTTTCAACAGCCAATGCGAAATCTTTCCAATATTCCTCAAGACCATCACTTCCATTTTTTGGTTCCTCCTCTTCCTCTATAGGCATGCCAGGTTCTGATGAAATGTCAGTTTGCTGTAAACCTGGTGATAAATCAGCTGGATCTAAGCCAGTTTTTCTTTTCCTTTGTCTAGGGTCAGTGGTGGTATCTTCCCCGACATGCAAGCTGGGATCAGACCTCCTTCGCTTTTTCTCCGTAGGAAGTGAAAGGAACACTTGTGTTTCTGCCCTCTTCTCCGCTATGTTAGTAGCCTAGAATGAAAAACAAGAGTTATGAGTTGGAATACAAAGTCATCCACCTTGGTATGCGTAGTAGAATATGAATATACACAATAATACAGATTTTTTTGAACATTCATTTTTACTGGAATTTACATACCACGAGATCTTGCATACGCTGCTCCTCAGGCCTTTTCTGCAACACAACTCTCTCAAACTGAATAGACGGTTGCCAGCTGGTTTGCAAAGGAAATTGATTCATTAAAGCTGAACTTTGACCATATGGAACAATCTGCGTATTTTTGTCTCCTTCAGCATGCATGGTTTCAGATGGTTGGCCCATCCCATTCGATGCCACCCATTTCGTGACATTACTAGCCAATTCAGATGTTGTCAGTTGTTTGTTTGTCTTAGGCACCAACTTATTGTATCCTGAATTGTTTCCGTCCTCATCATCTGAATCAAGAACTATGATGTCAGAAATTCCTTTTTGTTCTGTTGGCTCCATAGAATGATCCTTCAATTTGTCACCTGCCATTTTCCCAGCTATGACAGAATTTTCCGAGTTACGTTCCAGACTAGAAAGGAAGTTGATCAATTGGACCTTGCGCTGACGAATGTTTTCCCATTCCTTACTAGCACTGCCAAAACCCAAACTGGGGACCTTAGGAAGTGCAAGACCACTGGAATAGGTTGCAACTCCAGGTGTAAATATGCTGTTGCGCTCAGTAGATTTTCTGTACCTGCTGTAGCATTTGCCTAGAAGAGACAGAGGGTAGTTACATATCATGGGAGAGAACGGCCAAGTAAAATTTTTGGTAATGTCAGTAGTGATTGTGCTGATCATGTGTATTTCTATGAAAAACATCAACAGTGGATTTCCCATAGAGAAGCATAGGCATTTTAATAAGTTGCAAATACAACACACATTTTGTTTGCAAAGTTCTAGCAGTATAAATGCATCCAACTGCACAAATATATAAGGAAAAACTTGATTTTACTAGTTTTAACCTCACGGGGATGGCAATCATAAGAAAATAGCAGGAAAAATGAACTAGGAAAAAAAGAGGAAAAAGATGAACTAGAAATGAAAAAACAAAGCTTCACTTAGAGAACAACCAGCCTAGTCAACCTGCTTATGTACCAAGAAGTGTGATCATAACCAAAGAATGAACAGACATTTCACGTATATGTTTATTTATATTTTACTTGGTCGCCAAGCAGGCAATCTGTGAACGACGTGGTCACCTTACTGGTTGTACACTGTTGTTAGATTCATTTTAGCGCCCGACATGAAGTACAAGGCAAACATTTATTCTAAGTTTGGGGGTACTGATCAATGCCGTCTATAGCTAGCTATATATTGAACAGAGTACAACAAATCTAACCCTCTGTGATATCTGATTCACCGATTTCTTTTCAATCAGATAACCATCCTAGACACAATAGAGCACTGTTTCACAAACAGAACAGAGGCAGGTATCCTTACAGCAGAAAAAAAAACAGCAAGGAACATGTTAAGCACAAAGAAAGGTGGACGAAGTGGTCACCTTACTGGTTGTACATTGTTGTTACATTCATTTCACTGCTTCAAGTTTGGGGGTGTGGGGGGGGGGGGGGGGGGGGGGGGGGGGTATTGATCAATGCCAACTATAGCTAGCTAAACATTGAGCAGAGTACAGCAAATCTAAATCTCTGTGATCTCTGATTCACTGGTTTCTTATCAATCAGATAACCATCCTTAAAGCAGAACACACACACACACACACAAAATCAGCGAGGAACTTGTTAAGCACAAAGAAAGGTGACTAGACAAACAATTATCTCCGAAAGGACATGCCCTCAATTGAAACGGCATTTTCCATCAGTAACGTATCAAGCCTTTTGCCAAATCAACACACGAACAATTTATTATAATACTAATCCAGGAAAACGGATACAGAGAGCCAAATAAATGCATAAATAAGACTTTCCATTCATGGAACCCAGATACGTCCTGACCTTCAGCGTTTCACCTTTTGCCAAATCAGCACATGAACAATTTATACTGATCCGATAAAACACATACTGAGAGCTAAAAAGTGACTTTCCATTCATCGAACCCAGATACAACCTGACCTTCGGCGTTTCACCATTTGCCAAATCATCACATAAAAAATTTATAATACTAATCCATGAAAAAGCATACAGGGAGCTGATAAATGCCTGAATAAGACTTTCTATTCACCAAACCCAGAGAATTCCAGCTTACGAAGGCAAACTGTGCCGCGGTGACCCCCCAGGCCCCAACAACAGAAGCACGTGTCCCAGCCGAGAAAACCACACCGCCCGCAATCACCGAGGCAGATCATCAAAACTGAATCCATATGGAGACCGTGCGAAGAAAATAAACCAAAGCATTTGGGAATGCCAGCCTCGTGTAGGCACAATCATACACGATCCCCGCAGACCAGAAGAAATTTCTCCCCACAATCGAACCCCCAACAAAACCCTAAATCCCCACCCCCGATGGATCCCCACCGATGCCCTCGCCGAACAGCGCAAAATGCAGCATCATACATCCCCCACGCACAGACGGGAAAATCAACAGGGGGGGAACAATTAAAAAGACATTTCCCCAAAAAGTAGGAACCGTAACCGCACGGGGAATCCTTCCGCCACACGATCAGAAGCGAGCAGGGTGGAAAGGGGGGTGAGGGGACTCTCACCAGAGGTCGGGGTCAGCGGGTCGCCGCCGCCGGCGGCCATTTCGGCGAGAGCCGGAGGGTCGCGTGGACAGGGGAGGCCGAGGAAGGCTGAAGGCTCGAGGCGAGCGGGTGCGCCGTCGTCTCTTGCCGAGGCGGGGTAGCCGGGTGGCGGCGTCCGGCGTGGCGCGGAGGTGCGGACTCCGGAGCCAGCGAGCACTGCCGCGGACGGGGCGGCGGCGCGGCGGGAGGGCGGTGGAGCGAACCGGAGGAGAAATGGAGGCTTTTGTGGGAATCTCCGCTGCGGTCGTGGGGGCTCACTGTCTGCCTCGGCCTCGGGCTCCGGGTCCGCACCACTGACGTGTCGCGCGGTGGGGCTGAGTGGCAGTGGCAGACACGGGCTGAGATAGTGGGAGGCGTACGTGGAGTCGTGGAGAGGAGGAGGAGAGGGGCAGTCGCGCTGGCCGGTGTGCCGAGGTGGACTGGAAGTGGCAGCAACTGGGTAGGCCTACGGGCTACGGTAGTGATGATTTGTCCAATGATGATGGATGATGTAACGGTGGGCCGGGTTGACGGGTTCAATAGATTTACAGTAGGTTGGGTTGGGCCAGTTCGCTTTCGCAATTCTTAGTGGGGGAATTTTTTTATATTTTTTCTTCAATTTTCCAAAAATAGATGTTCCCAAACAAATTTACCAAATCTATACTTGTCGTCGTGCCATACGGCACCAAGACCCAAAAGTCATATGACATGGCGGCAGCAGCAGTCAAACGCCGTACCACACGACGTTTGGAGGTAGCGTCAACATGTAACACCCGAAAATTCCATCACAATAAAATAATGTTAGAAACATGGTTTAGTTTTTATTTCCTAATGATTAAATAAATTTGACTAAATAAATTTGCATTTTTAAGTACTAAATAATATTTAAATAATTTAGAATCGCCCAAGTGTTTGTGCATCATTTTGATATGCATTTGTTTGTGTTTGATGCGTGATAACAAAAAGAAAAGAAAAGAAAGTTCCAAAACCCCCCCGAAACTCTTTTTCCTTTCCTTTTCTTCTTTACCTCTTTATCCCGCCGGCCCACCCATCGCGCTCGGCCCAGTCGGATCGTGTGGCCCACCTCTCTACTCTCCCTCCTTTTCTTTCTCTCCCGAGACCAACCTTCTTCCGGCCCAGCTTGTCTTCCAGCTCACCTCCAGTCGGCTCGCTCTACCTTCCCCTCTCTCCCCGGCGCCGACAGGTGGGGCCTACCTGTTAGGCGCTTCCCCTACCTCCAGCCGGCCGGCTTCTCCCCAATGGCTGCCGCACCACCGCCTCCACAGTCTCCCTCGGCTCGTCGTACGTGGACAGATCTACGACACAGATCAGCCCCTGTCGCGAGTCAACTGACCACATACCGGTCAAACCAAGTCAGTTGTGGTCGTTTTGCAAAAGAGCCCCTTTTTTAATATCACAAAAATGCTCTCCACCTTTAAAGAACCTTACAATCAAGTCCTTTTTCTTCTGTTTTAGCCCCTTAGTTTCTTAGGTTTTCCCAGCCGAGGTCCATCCTTGCTCTTTTACGTTATGAACCTTCGGCTTATACACGTAATTAGATTTAGGTCCCTGGTTTCTTGCAGATAAGCCCTTGGAAGTTAGTTTCTTTCACAATCTAGCCCCTGAACCTTGTTTAAGCCAAATCTTCTCCATCTTAGCTCTGTTTTAAGCGTTCTTGGTGTTCGCGTGATCGTCTTTCCGAGCTCTTTAGTTTTAAAAGATAATTTTAGTATTTTAGTAAAGTTTGATGTATTGTTTTATTTATTGTATGTTTTTGTGTGATCGTAGACAACGCGACGATCGAGGAAGAGCAAGTGCAAAAGTTTGAAGAAAAGGAAAGTAACTTGTGGTTGGAGAAAGGCAAGTGACTCTAACCATTCTTCTACCTATGCTTTAATACAAGAATACTATAAATTAATCGAAACATAGAGAACCACCCAAGAAGAAAGTGCAACCACAGTCCATATGGCTTTGGTTTAGCCAATTAATTAGGTGTGCAATTGTACTGATAACCTTATCCGAAAGGAACACAAAGGGCTCTGGGTTGCAGGGGTATATCCCGGTCCTCTTGGAGTAGCAGCCTTTGCTAAGGTGTTAACCACTAGGGAGGGTTATGGTCCGCCCTGAGCTGTAACTGTCGTTGGTTGTTGGTGTTTTTGCATATCTTTGTAAAGGCTTCGTAGCGTCCTATGCAATCACACCTCGGAAGTTTGGTATTGTGCCTGGTCAGCACATGCATGGTTGGGTTCAAAGTTCTTCGAAACTATTACGCGAAGTGTGGTGAAAGTGTACAACCTCTGCAGAGTGTAAAACTGATCAACCAGTTGTGCTCATGGTCAAGAGCGCCCCGGATCCTCACATGATTAATGAACTTAAAGATGGACTTAATTTGCCTTCAGGTTATTTCTGTGGCCTTGCTGAGTACCAACCATAAGTGTATTCATCCTTACTTACGCTGTTCAGAGGAGAACCCAAAGCATCATCGTGGCCGCCTCGAGGTACAATATTGTGGTTATCTACGACGGTACCGTGACTGTACCGTTGTATCTACGTCACCCCACATCGTCCTCAAGCTCTGCCTCGACTTCTCATTCGTATTAGTCAGCGACCCTTTCATATCCACATGCTGCTTTCTTGGCGCCGATGGCACCGAATCAGCCGCCTTTTACTTTCCACGATTTAGGTACATTGGCTCCTGTGCTTCTTAGCTAATACACCGAGTTGTTATGTGTTATTCTAATACTAACATAATCATACAAGGCGGACTCTGATCTATCTGATGAGACCCGATCCTTCTACGTGGGCTTGACCAGCATATACGGTGCCACCTGAAGCAGCAAGCATTCCTTCCTCGTCCAATGCACCTATTTTGCAGCAGCTAGGTGACGTCCTTAACTAATTCGGTTATACTATTAATTAAATATGATATGTGCTTAACTAATACTATTCATTGCAGGTTACGATCCGACCGCCACTCCTAACTCTACCCTAGGGTTCGTGGCTGCGGGCCCGTGCGTTAGAACTCTCATCCCTTCCTGGTGACATCAGCCAAACACCTATCTGTAAAAAAGGAACTGCTAACACCCGGACGTCCGTTCCGGGCGCTAGCCATCGGACGGGTCCGCAGCCGTCGGATTCTAAGATGCTCAACCGTCAGCTGTCGGATCGTAAGTCCAGAGAGTAATGTTGCGAGCATGTTGCATGCAACATGCAACATCAGGGAGCTTCCTCCCCCCTCCCCTGGCACAACACCCGAGCGCCCCCATGTTGCGACCAGTGTTGCGTGCAACATCCAACATCACCTAGATATTGAACAGTGGCAAAGGACAGGCGAGTCCTTCGTCTGTAAGACATCGAACGGTGAGACCCGACCCAACGAGCATCAGAAGGAAGGTCAGGGCTTGCACGAGAAGCCTCGACCTAGCAATACTTTCGTAGTCCTAAGTCGGGAGAAGCCGCCTTGGAACGGGAGCTGCAACTACACCGCCCTGTAGGGGCTACTGCGGCTAGCACAACGTACAACGCCAACTGGAGACGAAGGCCCACGACGTGACACTGCTCGACCACTGTTCCGGTACTGTTACTACACTGTAGCAGGATGCCGTTTTACCATCTTAACCCTTGTACACCAGCCCTTCTTGAACTACAAAAGGGGAGGCTGGCACCCTAAATAGCACGATGAACAGAGGCAAAAGAGCCAAACAACACTCACACAACAAGGGCTCAACGATCACTACACGATCGAGGAGCCCACCACAACTCTCACTGTGCTCTCGCAGCTCACCACCACATCTAGAGACTTGGGACCCTCCTCCCTCTCTCGACCTAAGCGTGTACCCCCTACTACGAACTGGACATAGGGCACCTCTCGGTGCCTGAACCAGATAATCCCGGTGTCTCTAAGCCCAACCATCTGGACTAGACACACGAACATACCAAAATTTACTTGCCGACGGTATCAAACCCTGACACCAGTATCAGTACCACCCATCTCCAACCCAAGTTTACTGTTTGGTCTCTGCCGCAGGTCAATCACTATTAGTATCAACTTTTCTAGCTTTTCTTCAATGCACTTTCATAGTTTTCACCAACAATAATAAATACAACTAGTTGTATAAGATTAATTTGCAATCTACATAATTTATTTACTCTGAAATTACAGTCCGGACATGTAGGAATTGATGACTAAGAAATAGAATTTAAGCTCATTCAAAACAAAATGAGCATGCATTGATATTTCCAGTATCAATACCACCCATCCCCAACCCAAGTTTACTCTCCGATCTCTGCCGCAGGTCAATCACCGTCAGTATCAAATTTCTAGCTTTTTATCAATGCACTTTCATAGTTTTCACCAACAATAAAAAGACAACTAGCGGTATAAGATTAATTTGCAATCTACATAATTTAATTACTCTGAAGTTACATCTAGGACACGTAGGAATTGATGACCAAGAAATGGAATTTAAGCTCATTCAAAACAACATGTGCATGCATTGATATTTCCAGTATCAGTACCACCCATCCCCAACCCAAGCTTACTTTCTGGTCTCTGCCGTGGGTCAATCACTGTTAGTATCAAATTTCTAGCTGTTTATCAATGCACTTTCATAGTTTTCACGAACAATAAAAAAGACAACTAGCAGTAGTTTGCAATCTACATAATTTGTTTACTCTAAAGTTACATTCAGGATATGTGTGAATTGATGACCAAGAAATGGAATTTAAGCTCATTCAAAACAAAATGTGCATGCATTGATATTTCCAGTATCAGTACCACCCATCCCCAACCCAAGTTTACTTTCTGGTCTCTGTAGCATGTTAGTCACGGTTAGTATCAACTTTTCTAGCTTTTCTTAAATGCACTTTCATACTTTTCACCAACAATAAAAAAGACAACTAGAAATATAAGATTAATTTGCAATCTACATAATTTATTTACTTTGAAGTTACTATCAGGACATGTAGGAATTGATGACAATGGAATTTAAGCTCATTCAAAACAAAATGTGCATGCATTGATATTTCCCGTATCAGTACCTCCCATCCCCAACCCAAGTTTACTTTCTGGTCTCTGCCACAGGTCAATCACTATTAGTATCAACTTTTCTAGATTTTCTTCAATGCACTTTCATAGTTTTTACCAACAATAAAAAGACAACTTGTAGTATAAGATTTATTTGCAATCTAAACAATTTACTCTGAAGTTACAATAAGGACATGTAGGAATTGATGACCAAGAAATGGAATTTAAGCTCATTCAAAACAAAATGTGCATGCATTGATATTTTCAGTACCAGTACCACCCATCCCCAACCCAAGTTTACTTTCTGGCAGGGTTCAGATATGCGACGCTAGGCGACAATTCCGCACGATTAGTCGCGAGTCGAGGCTCGTTGCCTCACCTAGGGGGGGTAGTCGGAACCCTAATTGGTCGTGGCAGCGGCGGAGGCTAGTAAAGGCTGGGGGCGGAGGTCGGGGACGGGCGGCGGAGGCCAAGAACGGCCGACGGCGGCATAATAGGCAGGGGTGGCCGTGGGAACACAGAGGAGGAGGTAGAGAAGGACGCACCTGAGCCGGCGGCGGCGGAGTTCGACGGGCGACCGCGACGATTCGAGCGGAGGATGTTCGTGCATCGGGGGATAGGTGGGAGGAGATGCAGATAAGGTGAGAGGAGAGGTGGGCCGCTGGAGTTGGGCCTTTTCATGGGCCTTTTTCAACTTGAGCCTGTTATTCTGAATGCTACTCTCCTTGAACCAAAATATCATGTATTGATTAATTGATTATGACTATTTTGCAAAACCCCTGGGAACGCCTAGGCGCAAGTACTCCCGACTAGGCGCTTGGCAGTGGGTCAGTGCCTAGGTTCCGCCTAGCGCCCAACAGAACCTTGCTTTTTGGTGTCTGCCGCAGGTCAATCACTATTAGTATCAAGTTTTCTAGCTTTTCTTCCATGCTCTTTCGTAACTTTCACCAACAATAAAAAAGACAACTAGCAGTATAAGATTAATTTTCAATCTACATAATTTATTTACTCTAAAATTACATTCAAGACATGTAGGAATTGATGACCAAGAAATAGAATTTAAGTTCATTCAAAACAAAATGTGCATGCATTGATATTTTCAGTATCAGTATCACCCATCCCCAACCCAAGTTTACGTTTTGGTCTCTGCCGCAGGTCAATCACTATTAGTTTCCACTTTTCTAGATTTTCTTCAATGCACTTTCATAGTTTTCACCAATAATAAAAAAGACAACTAGCACTATAAGATTAATTTGCAATCTACATAATTTATTTACTCTGAAGTTACTGTCAGGACATATAGGAATTGATGACCAAGAAATGGAATTTAAGCTCATTCAAAACAAAATGTGCATGCATTGATATTAGTACCACACATCCCCAACCAACCAACCATAGTCTCAAAACACCTCTGGAAACTGGATGCCTCCTGATGCTAAATTGTTGAAGAGAAAGGAAGGCAAATATCTGGTTATATAGAGGACCGCCAGTGATAAGTTGTATTATCTTTTTTGCAGCACCCTACTGGTGGTGTCACATACATGGAGCTGGATAGCAATCCTCCACAACATGGATGAGAGGGAAAAGACCAATATGGAAAAACAAAGGCATAATCCCAATCAGTTCATCTCAATCTGCTTTTCCTGTTACTTATAAAAAACAAGGCAGATGTGTCGGTGCGGAATGTAGTCCCGACACTAACTAGTAATAAGCGCTGAGATCTGTCCCTCGATGGTCGGTGCTAAGCAACTAAAGACACGGGGTTTTATCCTGGTTCCGGCCGGGGCCGTACGTCCAACAGTGATGTGCTCGAGGCACTGTATTGCTTTGCACTGGGGTGCTTGTAGTGGGGCGGCTACAAGCGAGGCGGGAGAGGAGGCATGGCCTCCAAGTCCCAAGCGGAGTGATTGAGGCGATTGCCAATATCGTGGGAGAAGGAGCGTGCGTGCGATATGTTGTCTCTGTGGTTCGTGTGTCATGTCCCTGCAGCGAGGGGGATCACCTTCCTTTTATAGACCAAGGAGAGGGTGATTTACAGGCATGCCACACTGTTTAGCTACATGTGGAGGTATGGCGTACAGCGCCGGGGAGTTGGCGGTCGTCCGGACGGTCCTTGCCCCGGTCTTGTCGTCGTGGCATGTCCCGTACTTGAACAGGGGCGGCTTCGAGGGTGAGGGCGTAATGGTTGGCCGTGGCGTCCTCAGACGGGCTCGAAGAAGCTGTTGACGGTGATTCGTACGGGGTACAGTGGCAGGCGTGGCGGCATCCCATCCCCGCATGCTCAACAGCACCGGAGTTGTTGTAGCAGTGTCCGGCATGGCCCTGCAGGGGCGGGGACGGCCGCACAAGACCAACAGTGGCGGGGATGGCGCTCCCGCCAGCCTGACGTCATGGTTTGACCCTGCAGATTCACGAGGGAAGGGTTCGAGGGTGCAGCCGGCCCCCCTTCGAGGGCGCGGCGCGTTAGCCGTGCGGGAGTGGGCGGCACGGTTCCACGGGGCGACACTAGCCATACCGCACGGCTCACTGCGGTGGCGGGGATGGGTTTCCCCTAAAAAGTTGGCGGAACGGCGCCGGGCGTGATTCCTAGGCGCGTGATGGCGCGACTCTGCTGTGTCGGAACATTAAATGCCCGTGCCGCGTGCGGGGCGGGTGCGCTTGTGAGGGAGCCTCGAGCGAGGCGGCGGTGAGCCCTCGAGCGAGGCGGAACCCGCTCGAGGGAGGCGTGAGGCCTCGAGCGAGGCGGAACCCGCTCGAGGGGGGCCTTTGACTGGGCCACTCCGGTGGGCCGCGGGGGACACCACAGCGTGGGCCGTGCCCTGTGTGTGTGTTTAAGTAAGAGGTGTGTTTCGTTTTTGTTTTTTGCAGGTTTTAAGCGGGATTCCCCCGGTTTTTTAGGGGACCCTCAGGGCTGTCCCCGACAGTAGCCCCCGAGCATCTGCGTGTGTGCCGGCCAGGCTCCTGCAGATGCTGAAGCCTACTGATAGGACGCTCTTCCCCCCTGGTTGCCAATGCCTTCCGTGGGGTCGCGTCGGCGGACCCACGGGTCTAGCCCCCCGGCTGCGCGGGAGTGTGGGTGCTCCTACGGGGGGGTTTCACCGCGGAATGCGGTCGGTGGGCGTGGTACGTGTTCCAACCGGCGTCGGCAATGTTTCGGCCCGGCTTCGGTGACGCACGCGCGGCCGGTACCATCCGCGGCCGGTGCATCCCAGGAGGTGTAGCCATGCGTCGAGCCCCCGAGCCTAGGCCCATTCAAGGCGATCGGGGCGAGCTCTTCGTCTTGTTTTAAACGCGCCCTCGCCGTCCCTCCGCGGGACGGAGGGTGAGGTTTCCGCAACCCCCATCGATCGGGTCGCGGATTGCGGATTCCTCATTGAGCTGTTAGTGGGTGGTTCAAGTGGACGCCCATGCCCCATTCGATAAGGGTAGGCTGCGCGGTCCGGAGACTCGTCCATTAAAGCACTTGCGTGGGTTTGCTAGGTGGGGCTCGATCCCATTCTCTAGGGACCGAGGGCGTGGAAGCTCTCCCTCGGTGGGATCCCCCCGACTAGCTGCCCTCGCTGGCTCTCGAACACGACATGTGGGGCGAGGCTCGAATGCGCGCGCCCTCGTCGTTCCGACTGCGGGTGATGCGGGGCACTGTTCGAACCCTTGGAGGGTCGGGTTTCGAACCCCACGATCGGTAGGGTCGTGCGGGGTAGCAGCCAAGTGCTCCCGTCTTTCGCATGCGGGTCTTGAGGGTCCTTGGACGTGCCGGTTCTCGAGCCGCCGATCGGTGGTTTACGTGAATCGAGGGCACCCGTGGCGCCCGTTTATTTCAAACAAGCTTCGAGGCCACTGGTCGGTGTTCGCACCCTTCGAGGGTCGCATTTATTTGAGACAGGGGCTCGGGCCGCTCGAGGGTTTCTCTTACTTGGTAAGGGACAGGGCCATTTAATGCCCGCAGTCGCGGCTATAGTCACGCGCCGTGGGCGCGCCTTTTCGAGTGCCGCGGTCGCGCGCGCGTGGTGGGCGGAGTGGGCGGGCGGACGTGACCGCTCGCCGCGGCCCTCCGATTCTTCGCGCCGTGATGATGGCGCGCGTGCGGTTATGCGGCCGCCGTGGTCGTGGTGGGCCCTGCTTGCCAGTGAGCGAGCATTTCGCCTGCAGTTAACGCACGCGGGGTGTGCGCTCCGGAGAGCACGCCTCGCGGCCTATAAATCTGATAGGCCGGGAAGGGGCGGTTTTTTACCTTTCCATTCAGCGTTTGCCGTCTCTACTCCTTGCTCCTCAGCTCCCCAGCCATTCTTGCTCTCGCGCCCCCATTCTTGGAGCTGCTCCATCTTCCAGTTCTTCATTCCCTCGCCCGCTCGCATGGCTCCCCAACAGCCCCTTACCATCATCGACCCGCCGTCGTGGGAGCGCTCGACGGCGACGACGCTGGCCTTGAGTCAGCTGGCGGCCGGCGGCCAGCTGGCGGCGAACGTGGATGGGCAACCTCCGGAGTTGATCATACCGTCGGAGAAGGCTCGAGTCCCCAACCCTCCGTACGGCTACATCGTCAGCTTCATGCGCTTCCACGAGCGCGGCTTCACAGCGCTGGCGAGCCGTTTCCTGCGGGGCCTCTACTACCACTACGGCGTGGAGCTTCAAAACTTCGCGCCGAACGCGATTTCGCAGGCGGCCACATTCGTCGGCGTCTGCGAGGGCTTCCTAGGGATCCCTGTGAACTGGGATCTCTGGGTCCACCTCTTCCGCGCGGAGCTACACATGCTGCCAACGTCGGAGCTGAGGACTCGTCGCGCGGCGCGCGCCGGCGGCTTGTCGCTCGCAGTACGGGGCTCGCGCAAGGAGGAGTACATCCCCTGCACGATGACCACCAACAATGCGGACTGGGAGCGAGGATGGTTCTACCTCCACAACGCTGAGCCCGGCCTCCCCCCTACACCGGCAAGGTGCTCCGGGAGAGGGCCGCCTCTTGGTACCACGGGGTGTCCCCGCCCCAGCACCAGGCGCGGCTGGACTCGCTCGTGGCCGCGGCGAAGAAGGCGGCGGACCGTGGGGCCGGCCGCGGGGTGTGTCCTCGCCAACCTCCACCACCGGCGGGTCGTCCCCTTGATGGAGAGGCCGCTCCGCGTCTTCGAGATGACCGAGGCCGCGGACCCCGTCGCGTTGGCGAGATCGCGGCCGCTGCGAGATCCCTTCTCGCGGGCGTTTGCGGCCACCGGGCGCGGCGCGCCATCGACCTCGGGTCGGGACGTTGCGGCCGACGATGTCTGTGGGCGTTCGAGATGCTCCCCCACCGGCCAGGCGGTGAGCGGAGTTCTTGACTTCATTTCTAACTTAGGCGGTTTTTCGAGTTGTCGACGCGTTTTGAGGCTTCGCCCGACCCCCCGTAGATGGTGAGCGTGAGCGTCGCGGAAGTCCGACCCGCCCACGCCCGGTCTCGCGCACTCGCACGTGCGGCGCAACGGCGAGAGCGAGAGCGTGTGGTCCGCGGGAGGGAGCGCGACGCGCGGCCCGGGAGCGTCGCGAGCGGAGGAGCGAGGAGTTCCGGCCGCGCGGCCGAGGAGGGGCTCTCCTCACCAGGGACGGAGGAGTACTCGTCGTCGGACGAGTAGGAGGAGGAAGAGGAGGAAGAAGTCAGGGAGCAGGTTCTCCCGGATAGGTGGGAGCCTGCTCCCCCGTCACCGGAGCCGGCCCGGTGGTGGGAGGGCCATCGCACAGGGCGGGCACGGAGGCGCCCGCCACCCGGGCGGTCTACGACGGAGGCGGCACGAGCCGCGGAGGCGCGCGCCACGGAGGCGTCCGCGCGCGCGGGCGGGAGGGCGTCCGCGCGCGCGGCGGAGGCGCCCGCGCGTGAGGGCGGGGGCCGCGCACGCGGCGGAGATGGTTGGGGGTGCGGCGGCGGCCGCGCCCGCAACGTCGGCGGGGACCTCGAGGAAGAGGAAGTGCGCCTTCTCCTCCTTGAGGTAAGAAATTGTCTTTCGAGGGGTTGCGTGCCGACGGGGCGGGGGCCGACGGTTTGTTTCCATGTCGCGGGGGTAGCGCCAACCGTGCCCCCCCTCGCAGAGCCAAGGTTCGAGGGAGGATGCGTCCCATCCCAACCCGGCGGCGCTCGTCAAGGGCGCCGCGGGTGGGGGCGAGCGCGGCGGCAATGGCGAGCGCGAGCTCGCAAGGCGCGGGCCGAGGCCTCGGGGCCACGGCGGGTGGCATCGCCCATCGGGCCGCGGCCGGCGGTCGCGAGGAGGGCGGCGGGCGCCGGCCGGTGGTGGATGCGGACGGCCGCGGTGGAGGTGCGGGCGGGTGGAGGGGGGGTACGGTCCGCGACGGCGCCGGTTGTCGTGGCACCGCCGGGCGACGTCGGTTGCGGAGGCGCACCGGCGCCCGCGCCGCAGGTGCGGTCGGGTGGTTATGGAGGCGCGACGGAGAGCCCGCCCTCGCCGGCGGCTCCCGGGCGACGGCGGTGGAGATTCGGACGACGATGCCCCGCCGCCGGGGTGGGACCGGTGGGCGAGCCGCCCACGCTAGCCCCCCGAGCCCCAGGCGGGGGCGCTTGTTAGACGGTGGGACGGCCACATGATGGCTGGGGGCTCGAGGCGTGGCGCCGAGGCTTCTTCTTCCCGCGCCGCCCCCCCAGCCTCGAGCGAGGAGCGTGTTGACGAGCCGCCCCCCTTCTTCGCCGATGCCCAGGAGGAGGAGCAACTGTGGGAGGAGCTCCGCGATCACGGCGCCTTGCTCAATCGAGTGCTGAACGAGGCGCTGCGGATCCACGGCGGACCGGCGTGGCGCATTTTCCAGGTATGATCTTGTTGTCTTTTCCTTTGACCTTGTCGTTCCCGTGCTTACTTCTCACGGCATGATGCTTATTGGTTTCTGTCTGTTGGCGGCAGGAGCTTGAGCACCGCGCCCGCGACAAGTACGGTGCCCTCGACCAAATGAACGCCGAGCTCCGCCACCTCCGGGGGCAGCGCGATGCTCTCGACGCCCTCGCGGAGGCCCTGAGGACCCAGGACGGTTGGTTGTCGTACCGGGCGGAGGCCCTGCGCGACCAGCTCTTGGAGCTGGAGGGGCAGGCCACGGTGCGTCCCTCCTCCATCGAGCGGATTCGCGCAGCCCTCATCGATCGGGATGAGGCGCTGCAGCAGGCGAGGGGGGATCTGGAGAAGGTACGCATCGTGGCGACCGCCCGGGCGGGAGGCGGAGGTGGCATCCGTCCGGGCCGAGAAGCCGGGAGGTCCGCACGTGGCTCCGAAAGGCGCGGTCCCGGCAAAGTCGGGGCCGAGGAGAGGGCGCGGGAAGCCGAGCGAGAGAAGGCCAAGGAGGCCGATGAGTTGAAGGCCACCCTCGCCTCCAAGGTCGCCGCGCTCGCCACGGGCGGAGGAACGCTCCGGCGGGGGAGCGTGCCGCCGCCCGGGGAGGCCGAGGGCGGCTCCGGCGAGAAGCGGGCCGCCCTTGCGCGACGCCGGTCGGCGCTCGAGCGAGGAGCGCACCACTCTCGAGAGGGCACGAAGTCGGCGGAGGAGCGGGATGCGGGGTCTCGAGGCTCGATGGGGAGCGATAGCCCCTCGGCATCTCGAACGCGGATCGACGCGGTCCCTCGAGGAGCGAGGGGCGCCACGGTCGTCAGTTTGCAGCAGGCGGTCGAGGCCGAGCGCCGGGCTCTCGAGGTGGAGAAGAAGCAGGTTGAAGGTGAGTCGCCACTTCGTTTCTTGTTTCGTCGATTTTCCCTTCGGGGGTGCGTTCTTCTCTTGATCGTATTCGCTTGTGACATTCGGGCCTGCGCACCGCGTTGGGGCATGCGACCAATCAGGCCGAGACGCTGCAGGCCGCCTACAACTCCTCCCGGCCGAGGGCGGGTGGGGCCGCGTCTTGCGGCCCTCGAGACCTGCCAGGTCGTCGAAGAGGGCGAGGCGCAAGCTGGAAGCTCGCTGGCCAGCCGTCTGCGCGCCCTCGGCGGGCATGCCTCTAGGCGCATGCATCGCGCGCTCCACCTAGGCGTCCAGAAGGCCCTTGGCGTGGTGCGCTCCCATACGAGGTGAACCTCGAGGCCGTGGCGTCGGGCTACATCGTCCTGGAAGGCGTCGATGACGAGGCGGCGATGGAGCAGGCGGACGCGCTTGCCGCGGATGCTGTGGAGGCGCTCACCGAGGCGTTCTCGGAGTTCCTATTCCCAGACGCTGCCGATGGCGACGAGCCTCAGGCCTGAAAACCTGCTGGGCACTAGGCCCATTTTTGTTTAGATGTTAGTATCTTGGTCGTGTGGCCGTGTAAATAAACAAGTGAAACTTGTGGGATCTTTAAGCACTTGTAAATTTAAGTGGTGCCTTTTATTTTCCACGCCTTTCTAATTTTTCCCTTAGCTCGAGCGAATTTGGGTTGGGGGAGTTCGATTTCGTGAGCAGTCTGCTGGGCCGGAGGCAAGAGAGAAGGGTCGTGTCCTCGCGGAGGCGTGGGCTATCTCTGACTCGCGCGTCCTTCCCGCATGACCACCCGCGCCCTGCCTTGACTCGCTCGAGGCTTCGGTCGAAACATACTTAGCGCGCTTGCGAGTTAGATTTGCGAAAAAATGGGACCATTTTTTTGGGGGGGGGGATGCCCCCCGCAGTAGCCCCCGAGGGTGACTTGGTTTTCAGAGGAAAGCCGAGTTGCCCTTTAACTTTATTGAATTGCTGCTATTTACATTTTCATTGCCAATTGGGGTGTTGGGTATGTAATTTACAACAAAAAACTTGGAAATCCTAGGTAAGGGTAGAAGCGACGTAGCTGCTGGATGTTCCAAGCGTTGGTGAGTTCCTCGCCGTCCTCGTTGGCTAGCTTGTATGTGCCGGGTTTGAGCACCTTCACCACGACGTAGGGTCCCTCCCATGGGGGCGATAGCTTGTGGCGTCCTCGGTTGTCTTGGCGTAGCCTTAGGACCAAGTCCCCTTCGCTGAAGTCCCGCCGGTGCACCTTTCGCGCTTGGTAGCGCCTTAGGGACTGCTGGTACCTTGCGGAGTGCATCAGGGCCAGGAGGCGTGCTTCGTCCAGCTGGTCAAGTGAGTCCTCGCGGGCTCGCTGGTTGGTGTCTTCGTCATAGCCCCGCACTCTCGGCAACCCATATTCTAAGTCCGTGGGGAGGACGGCCTCCGTGCCATGGACTAGAAAGAACGGGGTGAACCCGGTGGCTCTGCTTGGGGTGGTCCTGAGGCTCCATACGACCGCAGGCAGCTCCTGGAGCCACTTTCGGCCAGACTTGTTCAGCTGGTCGAAAATTCTGGGCTTGAGGCCTTGTAGAATCATGCCGTTGGCACGCTCCACTTGGCCGTTGGTCTGTGGGTGTGCCACGGCTGCCTAGTCCACACGGATGTGGAACTTATCGCAAAACTCCAGGAATTTCCTGCCCATGAATTGACACCCATTGTCGTTGATGATGGAGTTCGGCACTCCAAACCGATAAACGATGTCGGTGAAGAACGTCATCGCCTGCTCCGCCCTGAGGTTTGTAATGGGGCGCACCTCCACCCACTTGGAGAATTTGTCGATCGCGACCAACAGGTGGGTGTAGCCCCCGGGCGCCTTCCGCAAGGGCCCGACGTTGTCCAGCCCCCACACGGCGAAAGGCCACGTGATGGGGATGGTCTGCAGGATGTGCGCAGGGAGGTTGGATTTACGGGCGAAGAACTGGCACCCTTCGCAGGTGCGTACGATCTCGCTGGTGTCAGCGACCGCAGTGGGCCAGTAGAAGCCCTGGCGGAACGCATTGCCTACGAGGGTGTGGGGTGCGGCATGGTGGCCGCAGATACCCGCGTGTATGTCCCGGAGGAGCTCGCGTCCCTCGGGGATGGGCACGCATCGCTGTAGGATACCGGAGGCGGCACGCTTGTACAACTCGCCATCGACGAGGGCGAAGGATTTGGCCATCTTGGCGACGCGCCTGGCCTCGGACCGGTCCGAGGGGAGTTCCCCTCGGTCCATCCAGGCGATGTATTTGTCGCGCCGGTCCGCCTTGCTAGGGGCCGGCTCGACATCCATGACTTCGGCCTTGCCGGTGCCGTACCCCTCGAGGAGGGAGAGCACGTACGCCTCGTTCGAGGGGTTTTCGTCCATGGACTCTGCACCCGCTGGATTCGAGGGTGCCCCCGAGGGTTCCGCGTGGTTCGAGGTGTGCGGCTCGAGGGCGACGGACGGTTGAGCGACGTCCCGAGCGAAGACGTTCGGGGGGACAGTGATCCGCCCCAATGCGATCTTGGCGAGCTCGTCCGCCTCCTCGTTATATCGGCGGGGCACGTGATTGAGCTCGATGCCGTAGAACTTGTCCTTGAGGGCCCGCACGGCCTTGCAGTACGCCTCCATCTTGTCATCGTGGTAGCTCGCATTCTTCATAACCTGGTCGATCACGAGCTGCGAGCCCCCCCGCACGTCGAGGCGTTTGATGCCTATCACGATGGCGATCTTGAGGCCGCAAAGCAAGGCCTCGTACTCAGCCATGTTGTTCGACGCAGGGAAGTGAAGGCGCACAGCGTACCGCATGTGCTCCCAGAGGGGCAAGACGAAGAGCAGGCCCGCGCCCGCCCCTGTCTTCATCACCGAGCCGTCAAAGTACGAGTCCAACACTGCGCTGGATGCGTGGCGGCGGCAGCGCGTGTTTGTCCACTTGGCAACGAAATGCGCCAAGATTTGGGACTTGATGGCCTTGCGCATCCTACTGCTGCATCCGGATTGCGGATGATTTCCCCTAACGAGAAAGGAGGAGACCACCGTGACGGGATGGGCCTCGAAGTAGTGGCGGAGTTTGCGCCGCGCAAGAACCTTGCGTAGAGCGGCACGGACTTGAGGGTAGCGCGTCTTGGTGTCGGACAAGACTTCGGCGATGTAGTACACGGACGGCGAACGGGCAAAGTGTATCCTTCCTCCGTGCGCTCCACCACGATCACGGCGGCCGACCACACGGGTAGTCGCAGCCACGTAGAGGTACAGAGGCTCGCCGTCTTGCGGTGGTGTGAGGATTGGGGCATGGGTAAGGGTCGCCTTCAGCTTGTCAAGCGCCTCCTGGGCCTCGGCGGTCCAGGAGAAGCGCTCGTGCTTCTTGAGGAGCCGGTAGAGGGGCAAGCCTTTCTCGCCGAGCCGCGAGATGGAGCGGCTCAAGGCGGCGAGGCACCCCGGCACCCTTTGCACCCCTTTGAGGTCCCGAATCGGACCCATCCGTTCGAGCGCTGCAACCTTTTCGGGTTGGCCTCGATGCCTCGCTGGGAGACAATGTATCCCAAAAGCATACCCCGCGGCACGCCAAAGACACATTTTTCGGGGTTCAGTTTTACCCCGTTAGCCCGTAGGCAGCCGAACGCGACGTTGAGGTCGTTAACCAGGTCGTCCTCCTTCCTGGTTTTTACGACTATGTCGTCCACGTATGCCTCAACGGTTCGCCCGATGTGGTCTCCGAAGACGTGCTGCATACACCGCTGGTACGTCGCGCCCGCGTTTCGAAGGCCAAACGGCATCGTGACATAGCAGTACATCCCGAACGGCGTGATGAATGAAGTCGTGAGCTGGTCAGATTCCTTTTTTATTTGGTGGTACCTGGAGTAGGCATCAAGGAAATAGAGCAGTTCACACCCTGCGGTCGAATCAACGATCTGATTGATGCGTGGCAGAGCAGTTCACACCCTGCGGTCGAATCAACGATCTGATCGATGCGTGGAAAAGGAAAAGGAACTTTAGGACATGCTTTATTAAGACCGGTATATTCTACACACATCCGCCACTTCCCATTCTTTTTCTTTACTAGTACAGGATTAGCCAGCCACGTAGGGTGGAACACTTCCTTGATGAACCCAGCCTCGAGGAGCTTCCGCAGCTCCGCTCCGATCGCCCGCCGCCGCTCCTCGTCGAAGCGGCACGGCCGTTCGCACGGTGCGGGAGTGAGGTAGGATATCAAGGGAGTGCTCGGCGACCTCCCTCGGGATGCCTGGCATGTCCGAGGGGCTCCACGCAAAGATGTCGGCATTGGCGCGGAGAAAGTCGACGAGCACCACTTCCTATTTCGGGTCGAGGGTAGAACTGACCCTCAACGTCTTGCCCTCGGGGGTAGCAGGGTCGAGGGGCACCTCCTTGGTCTGCTCAGTGGCCTCGAAGCTGCCGGCATGCTTGGCGGTGGAGCTGAGGTCCTCGTTGACCATCTTCTCCATGTTGGCCACCAGCGCTTCGTCCAGCGCCAGGGCCTCCGCGTGCTCCACGCATTCGACGTCGCAGTCGAAGGCGTGCTCGATGGATGAGCCCACGATGATGATGCCGTTTGACCCCGACATCTTCATCTTGAGGTAGGTGTAGTTGGGGACCGCCATGAACTTGGCATAGAAGGGCCACCCGAGTATGGCGTGGTACGCGCCCCTAAACCCTACCACCTCGAAGGTGAGCGTCTCCTTGCGGTAGTTGTACGGCGTGCTTGGAACCGGACGGGCGGGGTCGATCTACCGAGGGGCCGGACGCGCTTGCCGGCGCGACGCCATAGAACGGCGTCGTCTCCGGGCCGCGAGCTGGTCCAACCCGATCCCCGGCGGGCGCGGCGGTGTGCGCGTAGAGGATGTTGAGGGGCTGCTTCCTCCGTCCATCGGGACCTTCGAGAAGCCGCGCGTCCCCGATGGCCGGGTCGACCACCAACGGTGCCGGCCGGGTTGGGGATGCGGTTCGGATGATCCTCGCGGGCGAAGGTGATGGCATCCTGCGACCAATCGAGGAAGAAAGGAGGGCGCCTTCTCCGCGGCGAGAACCTCGTGCCGCTCCCGCTTGCGGCGGCGGCTCGACATGTCGACGGTCGGCCCCCGAAGATGAGGGAAGATGTTTTCCACGGCGGGGAAGCCGCCGGCGTTGTCGGTGTTTTAGACCGGCAACCTACTAAGGGGAGTACCGAAGTAGATGAATGTGACTCGCGAGATCGGTAACTCGAAGGAAGAGACACGTGGCACACAATTTAGACGAGGGTTCGGGCCGCGAGGTGCGTAATACCCTACGTCTGTCTTGCGCGTAGCTACGGATTGATAGGGCACGATTACGGGATGTGTAATAGTACGGCGTGAGTTGAGTTAGATGCTAGAGAAAGGTCCCTGCCTCGCCTTATATAGTCCGGGAGGCAGGGTTACAAGCCGGAGTAGGGAGAGAGTACTAGTCGAGTACGTCTAGGAGTCCTCCATACAGTGCGGAACATGTATAGCTCCCTAACTGAGTACTACTTCTCTGTAGTCCTTGTGCTTCACGCCATCAGGTGTCGTGTAGCGCAAGCCGGGTAGTCCCAGGGGCCCACCGAGTAGTCGGTCCTGGTACCCACTGAGGTAGTGGGCCCAGGGAGGTCCATACGACAAGCCCCCGAGTACTTTGTAGTCGAGAAGGATAGCTTCAAGTAGTCTTGACGGCCTTAACGAGTAGTCCTCAAGCGTCCCCAAGTTCTACAAGTCAAAAGTCCTCAAGAATAGTCGAAGCATCCCGAGGCTGGAATGTACTCCAGCTGATATCTGAGCAATCTTGAAGTCTTCTCGAGTAGTCCCAAGCGTCCTCGAGTGCCGCCCTCGAAGGTATTCAAAAATGCCCGTGTTGTCTTGAAGTTGATATGGAAGTGCGATTGCAAAATCGCACTCCATATGGAGTAGCCCCCGAGCCTTAGGTTGAGTCGCAGTCTCTGGCTGAGGATCCATCTGAAGTCTTGGCAAGAATATCCCGAAAAATCGGGAGAGAAAAAACCGAAGGACACGTGGCACGGAGCCCCCGAGCCTTGAGTCGAGTACTTCCTCTCGAATTGAAGGGTCATCTTGTAGAATGTGTCATGAGATGCTCTTGAGACTTGTCGCTTCTCAGGTTAACGAGTAGAAGTAGTCGAGCCCCCGAGGTGAGGCGCGTCGACTAGTAGAATACGAAGAGTCACGCATGGCCGCTGAGTCAGCCGAGCGCGGACTTATCCATCCGGCCGTTGGAGGGCTGTTTTGACTTATAAATAGAAGCCAAAACCCTTAGGGTTTTCCACCCATCGCTGATGTAGCCATTCGAATAGATCTGCGCGTGCCGCCACCGCTGTAGATCCAAACGCGCCGCCACCCATAGCTGCCGGAGTAGCCCCCGAGCGGATGCGCGTGAAGACGCAGTGTACTTGGAGAATGAAGCCATCACCGTCCAAGTCCGCGAAGACTGCCGGGAAGAAAAGGGGCCGCGATGAGGCCGCTGTGGCTGCCACGGGGGCAACGCCACTAATGTCTCCACCGCGGCCAGATCCAAGCCGCGAGTGGAAAAAGTCGAAGGTGAAGACTGAGGATTTGTTGGCCCTTCTCAATAGTGGTTTTATCCGGGAGAAGGAGGTCGATATGTGGAGAGCCGCCGCCGGAGATCCGTACCCAATGGAGAAAGCCGAAGACGAGATCCCGATGTTCGCGCGCTTCGCGGAGCGCGGACTCGCGCTTCCGGCCAGCGACTTCTTCAAAGGCCTCCTCGGGTACTACGGAGTTGAGTACCTCAACCCCAACGGTATTTTCCATACCGCAGTCTTCGTCCATTTCTGTGAAGCATTCCTAGGGATCAAGCCCCACTAGATCTTGTTCCGGAAGTTTTTCCGAGTGAAGCCGCAGCCGAGCGCCAGCAACCCTCGAGTAGTTGGTGGAGCAGGGATCCAAATGCGGGAGGATGCGGCCGAGTAGTACCTCGCGTACAAGCTCATCGACTCCAACCAAGATTGGAAGGCAAGATGGTTCTACGTCACGAACCACCACCCCGGGTTGCCGAAGCCGACAACCCAAACATCGCACCCGGTGGAACACGGAGCCCACGATGCGGGGAGGGGATCCGGCTCCCCGAGCTATTGGCGCGCATCAAGATGTTGAGAGAAGGCGGGGGCGAGGGCCGAGCACGTGGCCTTTAGCTTTATGAAGCGCAAGGTGCGGCCGGCCGGTGGCCCGCGACACCTTGGGCTTCGAGTACACCGGCGACGACGACACGTCGCGGATGCCGAGGAGACGAAGTCGACGACGACGACATTGTTGATCGGCTGACGTGTATCTTCAAGGACATGCCACCGTACACGGCGTGTCCGGTCCAGGAGTACTCCGTCGCACGCCCACCGAAGGAGGTAAGTAGTCGTACCCCCTAGTCGAGTACTCATTTGTGTGAGTAGTCGCGTTGATGTCTTGTGTCTCGTAGGACGACTTGAAGAGGTTCGTCTCCGAGCCGCAGCCACCTCCTCAGGAAGTCGAGATCCCGGAGGAGGGAAAAGCTAAAGCCAAGGAGCGGCGAGAAGTCGGCGAAGGGGACGACACCGTGGTCGTGGAGGATACGTCTGACGAGGACGACGACGAGGAGACGCTGCAGGACCGCTTCAAGCTGCGGTCGCGGTTCAGCCGTCTTGGCCTACCGCATGTGCCCCTCGTGCAAGACCCGTCGGCTAGCCTGGAGGCTAGTCTCGTTGCGCCGCCACGGAGGCCGCGCAACCCCGCCCGCAAGCGGGTGACGAAGAAGCTGAAGGTCTCAGAGACCACACCTCAAGAGGTAAGTTGTCTTGACTAGTGTAGTCGAGTAGTAGTCGTTCGAGTTGACTTGCTAATGACTCAGCCCCCTTGTATGCAGGAGGTGCCGCCGACGGAGCCCGTTGATGAGGGCGACGAAGGCGTTGCCATCACCCCCGTCCTTCTTGGCCTCGTCGTCCTTCACGGCGACGCGACCGTAGAACCGCTTGAGCATGTCACACTGTTCGAGGGTGTGGTTGACCGGTGTCTTGTGGTAGGGACATGGCTTCTTCAGCATGTCGCCGAACACTCCCGGGCCTCAAGGGACCGCTCGAGGGGCCCGCCGAGGGCGGGTCAACAGCAAGGGCCTCGCCGTCGTCGCCGTCGCGTCCCTGCTCGTGCGCCTCGCGGCGCGGCTTCTTCCCCTTCTTGCCCCGCTTGTTCTTCTGGTGGAGCTCCTTGGACTTGCTGCCCTCCGCGGGCACGTCGTCCGCGCGCTTGCCCTTCTTGCCGTCGAAGATCTCTCCCACCGCCTCTTCGCCCGAGGCAAGGCGGTGGCGATGTCGAACAGTTCGTTCGAGTCGACCGGCGGGGGCTGCGCCCGAGCTCGTGCACAAGGTCCCGGTACATGGTGCCCTCGAGGAAGGCGTGCACGATTTCGGATTGCACCACGCTCGGGAGCTCCGTACAACGCTTGGAGAAGCGCCGTATGAAGTCCCGGAGCGATTCGCCGGGCTTCTGGGTGCAAGAATGCAGGTCCCAGGAGTTCCCAGGGTGCACGTACATGCCCTGGAAATTTCCTACGAACTTGCGGATCAGGTCGTCCCAGTTGTGGATCTGGCTGGCCGGCAGGTGCTCGAGCCACGTCCGCGCCGAGTCGGCGAGGTGCAGGGGGAGGTTGCGGATGATGACCTCGTCGCTGGTGGCTCCGCCCAGCTGGCACGCTAGGCGGTAGTCGTTGAGCCACACACGGGGGTCCGTCTCCCCGTTGTACTTGACGATCGTCGTGGGCTGGCGGAAGCGCTGGGGAAAGGCTGTCGTGCGGATCTCCCGGCTGAACACACGGGTTACCGGGGGCTCCGGCGTCGGTGAGCGGTCTTCCCTACTGTCGTAGCGTCCACCCCGCCGAGGGTGGTAGCCTGCCGCCGCCCGTGCCTCTGCGTTGCTTGTCCGTCGGGCGTTGATGATGTTGCGGGCGTCGCCATCTTGGGCTTGCCCGCGCGTGTCGAGGAGCCGCTCTTTGGCCGGCGTGCGCCCCGGGTTGGAGGGGCGCTTCGTTGCTCCGCCCGCGTGTACCGAGGGTTCGAGACCTTGCGCGCCCCCATCGTCCCGCGCGCTCCCCTATTGGCGGATGTGGGACGCCGAGCTCTCGGCCTATTGGACGACCGCTTGCTCGATGAGCGCCTGCGCCTTGCGGTGCAGGTTCCGCTCCTCGGGTGTCGAAGGGGCGGGCATGGCCCGCAGCAGTGTCGCGGCGGTGATAAGCTTTTGACTCTCTCGCGGGGGCGTATCCGGGTTGTCGACGTTGAAGTCAGCGTTGATGCGGTCGCGGGCATGCCTGCCCAGTTCACGCACGCGTTCGCCGCGAGCGGAGGCTTCCCCAGCGATGGAGGCGCGAAGCAACCGCACCGTGCGGTACTCTTCCGCCAGCTTGGCCTCGATCTCGCGCGCCTGGGCCAGCTGCGCGTTGATATCGGCCCCCTCGGTGGTGAGGAGGGAGGGGGCGCTTGGCCCTGCGGCCGGGCGCGATCCGGTCCCCGAGCGGGGGGAAACCTCTCCGTCGCCGGGCGCCCACGGCACGTCGGCGGCGTTCTTGCCGGGTCGTTGGCGATGACGACGCGGCACTCCCCGCGCGGGGTCGTAGCTCCCGGCGGCGGAGTTGTCGGAGTAGCCGAACCGGTAGTCCGCGGCGTCGAGGAACCGCCCGAACATCCTCGGGTCCGGTACACGGGAGAAGTCCCCACCCGCATATCCATGCGAGGTGGCGGGTGGCGGCGCGTCGACGAGCCTAGGGACGACTCGTCGCCGGCGGAGGCGCTAGGGTCCCACGGCAATCAGGACGTGGCGGCCAGAGGGAACCCTGCGCATCGTCGTGTTGATGCGGCGTTGGCGGCGTAGGCCGTCGCGGCGCCGCGCAAACCGATGGGGGAAGCGCGGTCCGAGAGCGAGCGCTCCCCCCGCGGGGGCGGCTGTCGTTGTGCTTGGCGGGCGCATCGCCTTGCGCGGCGACACGCGCCGCATGACGGCGCTGCGACCGCGCCCCGACGCGGCGGCGGCCGGAGTGGCGGTGTCACACCCGATTTCGGAGGGGAAACCGGATGCATCTCATATGTGTGCCGGGATCTAGTTCCACACATATGATAGACGAAATGAGTGTAATATCATAGACGGTAAAAACGTAACAAGGGGTTTAACAACTTACTACACTCATTCGGAAGACATGAAGGTCTTTAACATCGGAAAACGATAACTACACGTCGAGTCTTCGTCTTCCGCTTTCACGGAGGCACTTGGACCGGGGGAGACGCAAGCCTCGGAACGCCTCAAAGTCGTTGTAGAACTCTTCACCATTGTTCTCTTACGAACGGCGGTAAGCAAAAGGCTGAGTACACTTATGGTTGGTACTCAACAAGTGGGGGAAGATGCAAGGCTACCAAGGATAGGCTATGGTTTTGCAGCGGTTAGCATTTTAATGTTGGTCAAACTTTTATTTAAAGAACGCCTAGTTACTAGATGTAAGTATATACCAAACCACTTAAGAAAAACTTTTAAGCAAAACAACCCAAAGCTCATCGAGCTTCACCAAACCACGATTTATTCTCATCTTCAAGTTCATTAATCATGTGAGGGTCCAAGCCGCTCATGACCGTGAGCACGGCTGATCGATCAGTTTTACACTCTGCAGAGGTTTGCACACTTTACCCACGGCTCGCGTAAAAGTTCCGAAGAACTTTGAACCCAACCATGCGATGCGATCGGGCATCATACCACACTTCCGAGGTGTGATTGCATAGGGACGCTACGAAGCCTTTACAAAGGTATACAAAAGACTAACGACCCGCATAGTTACAGATCAGGGCGGACCATAACCCTCCCTAGTGGTCAGCACCTTAGCAAAGGCTGCTACCCCAAAAGGACCGGGCTATACCCCTGCAACCCGGATCCCCCTCTGCTCCTTTCGGAAAAGGGCCATCAGATCAATCGCACACCTAATTAATTGGCTAAGGTCAGAGCCATGTAACACTGTGGTTGCGCATGTTTTCTTGGGTGGTTCTCCATGTTCCGATTAAATCAAGTGTTCTTGTATTACCAAAAGCATCATCGTTAAACATACAAGCCTTTATCTTGGAAAACCATTTTTATCCAACCCAAGTTGAGAAACTAGCATATTCTACCCAAAAACATTTATAAAGCAGGGTTGATCCAAGGATTGTGGGTAAAAATCTAGGTAAGTCCTTAAAAAGGGTGTTCCCATCAATTTAATGCAATAACATAATAAATATAAACTCAGTTGTCATGCAATTACATAGGACAAAATAGAATCATGCAGGGGGAGAAGACCACTTGCTTTCCTTGCTTAAACACTAAGGTTCTTCTTCTTCAAACACTTGCTCTTGATCTACTTCAACCGGCCGCTCGCTTGAAGCGGCACGATGTCTACGAGCACACAAGAATACATACAATAAACAAAACAATACACCAAGCATGAAAAGCTTAAAGGGAAAACAGGGTTTGGGTCTAGGAAAGCGAACACAAGGAACACTCGGAACTATCGGAAGATTTGGATGATCACAAACAAGAGCTAGCTACGTGTTTGGTATCTTTTAATTAAGTATAATCATGTGTATAGGTTATTTCAGAGAAATATCCTATTTATAATTAAGCAAGTTATATTTGTATTTAAAATACGATGTAGGCCTAGTCCAATTTTACTTATAAATATTCAAGTATGATTTATGCAAATTAAACATTTAATTTTAAAAGAAGCATGTAAAAGCATCTAGGCGCTTACCATTATATTTCGAGTTGTTCTAATCAAATTATAATTTAAAAACACATTTATATTCATTTTAGTCAAATTAACATTTAATTAAGAAAACTCGGGATATAGCCTATGGTACATTTTAGTAGAAAGCAAATTGCATAATCGTTAATCAAATTAAGTTTGATTATAAAAACCGAAGTATACATCTAATTAACTTTAAATTAAAAGAAATGTTCATTTAATATTAATCATATTAACTTTCTTATGAAAACATGTGTTGAACTCTACTTAGATTTTAATTAGAAAAGCATGTGTAATAGGATTTAATCATATTTAATATTTAAATAAAATAAAATATAAAACCAAGAACATGTACAACATTGGTCTGTCACGTAGTTTTAGTTGATATGAGCCTAACACAACTTGAAACGGTGGAATCGGAGCTACAACGCAAAAGATATGTAGAAAACAAGATTCTAGAAGCTGTCGGGCTTTAAAAGACGGTCGCGGGGACACCAAGAACGCTTAAAACGGAGCTAAGACGGAAAAGATATAGCTAAAACAAGATTCAGGGACTAATTTGTGAATATCTGGAAGCTTAGGGGGTTTTCTGCAAGATTTCAGGGATCTAAACATAATTATATGTAAGAACTCAAGGGTTTTGGTGTAAAAGAATAGGGCTTGGACCTTTGGTGGAAGAAACTGAAAAGCTCGGGGGCTTCACTGTTAAAACCTGGGCTAAATTGTAAGAATCTTTGGAGGTGGAAGGGCATAGATGTGATATTAGAAAGGGCGGGGTTCTTTTTGTAAAACTGCCTGGGCGGCTGGCTGAGGGGCTGCGGTGACACCACGTGGCAAGCCGCGATTGGCTGGCTGACGCGATGTTGACGCAAGCAGTGACGCGGCTCGTGGACCGGTGCGGTGAACTCGGTCCACCGGTCCACCGTGGACCGGATCAAAGGGGTACGCCCCCTTTCTGATCTGGGCTGCCCGCCGCGATCGGACGGCCCAGGTGCCACACAGGCGGCCGCGGCGGCGGGGAGACGGCCGGCGGCGCGCGCGCGCGGCGGCGGGGGCTCGCCGGGAGGAGGCCATACGGGGCTCCCGCCTCGGATTTGGACGCGGAAAGGCTCTACGCGAAGAAGGGAAGGAGGGGAAGCTTACCAGGGGTTCGGATGAGAGGGAATCATGGCGGAGGAGGAGATCGGCGGCGAGGGGCGGCGGTGGCGGTGGTGCTCCGCGGCGGCGGTCTTGTGGTGAGCGAGGAGAGAAGGGGAGGGGCGCGAGAAATAGAGAGGAGGTCCTGGCGCATCCTTTATAGGGCGTAGGAGGGAGAGGAAGGGGCGGCCGAGGCGGTGGCGGGTGCTCGCCGGCGGCGGCCATAAATGGCAGCGGCGGCGGCTCTGTGGAGAGGGAGGAGAGGAAGGGAGGCACGGGTGAGGATGAAGGGACAACCTGGGTGTGCTTTTATAGGGCGAGGAGGGGAGAGGGGGCTTCGGCTGGAAGTAATGGCCATCAATGGCCATGGCGGCGGCCGGTTTTGATGGCAATCAAGGCGGAGGCTTGAATGGAGAGGAAACCGAAGGAGTAATGGGGGAGGGAGTGAAGCCGAGGATCAATTGCACTTTAATGGCAGCGATTCAAGGAGGGGAGGCGCGGGTGACGCGGGGGCAAAGGCGGCGGCGGCGCTCCCCGTTATGAAACGAGAGGAGAGGTGGGGGCGGAGGAGGAAGAAGGTGCCGACGGGTGGGCCCCACTGTCGGTGACCGCGTGAGGGAGAGGGAGGAAGAGGGGGAAGTGGGCCGGCGCGGGGTTGGTGGGCCGAGAGGCGGCGGGGTGAGGTTGGGCCACGCGGGCCGAAAGGGGAAGGGGGAAGAGGGTTGGGTTGTTTTTTTTATTTTTTTTCAAAACTTTTTCAAATCTTTTTCAAACCCTTTTTAAATTCAAATCTTTTACACAAATTTTCACAATTATATTTCACAATTATTTTTAAGAATTTTCACAAGTATTTTAAGACTTTTAAAACCACACCACAACCAAAACTCATGCATTCAAATCATGATGCACAAGCACTTATTGCTTCTAAATTATTAAAATGATATTTAAATATTTTTAAGGCCAAATTTAATTGATAATTTAATTAACCTTAGAAAATTAAAACTAAAACACCTTGTTACTTATATTAATTTGGTGATGGAATTTTAGGGTGTTACAGGCGGCAGCGCCGTGGCGCCGATGGACCCGCAGCGTCCGTGCCGCGCGGGTGTTGGCGTCGCGGCCGCGCGTGCGGCGGCGACCGGGGCGGACCCAGCTTGGCGCCGCGCGCGGAGCTCCTCACGGTTAGTGAGGCGCATCAAGTAGCCGTTCCCTGTGGCCTAAAAGTTCAGGCCCCCGAACCGGATTTCGAACCCGGCGGGGAGGGGGTCCGAGCTGCCCATGGAGTAACGCTGACCGCGGTACTCGGTGCGAATCACCATCGAGAGAGTTGATAACAGGTGATCTTCAGCGCGCGGGCCCCACGGTGGGCGCCAACTGTCGGTGCGGAATATAGTCCCGACACTAACTAGTAATAAGCGCTGAGATCTGTCCCTCGATGGTCGGTGCTAAGCAACTAAAGACACGGGGTTTTATCCTGGTTCCGGCCGGGGCCGTACGTCCAGCAGTGATGTGCTCGAGGCACTGTATTGCTTTGCACTGGGGTGCCTGTAGTGGGGCGGCTACAAGCGAGGCGGGAGAGGAGGCGTGGCCTCCAAGTCCCAAGCGGAGTGATTGAGGCGATTGCCAATATCGTGGGAGGAGCGTGCGTGCGATATGTTGTCTCTGTGGTTCATGTGTCATGTCCCTGCAGCGAGGGGGGTCACCTTCCTTTTATAGACCAAGGAGAGGGTGATTTACAGGCATGCCGCACTGTTTAGCTACATGTGGAGGTATGGCGTACAGCGCCGGGGAGTTGGCGGTCGTCCGGACGGTCCTTGCCCCGGTCTTGTCGTCGTGGCATGTCCCGTACTTGAACAGGGACGGCTTCGAGGGTGAGGGCGTAATGGTTGGCCGTGGCGTCCTCAGACGGGCTCGAAGAAGCTGTTGACGGTGATTCGTACGGGGTACAGTGGCAGGCGTGGCGGCGTCCCGTCCCCGCGTGCTCAACGGACGCGGGAGTTGTTGTAGCAGGTGCCGGCGTGGCGGCGCGGGGGGCGGGGACGGCCGCACAAGACCAACAGTGGCGGGGATGGCGCTCCCGCCAGCCTGACGTCATGGTTTGACCCTGCGGATTCACGAGGGAAGGGTTCGAGGGTGCGGCGGCCCCCCTTCGAGGGCGTGGCGCGTTAGCCGTACGGGAGTGGGCGGCACGGTGCCACGGGGCGACATGCGGCCATACCGCACGGCTCCACTGCGGTGGCGGGGATGGGTTTCCCCTAAGGAGTTGGCGGAACAGCGCCGGGGCGTGATTCCCAGGCGTGTGATGGCGCGACTCTGCTGTGTCAGAACATTAAATGCCCGTACCCACGTGCGGGAGCAGATGCGCTTGTGAGGGAGCCTCGAGCGAGGCGGCGGTGAGCCCTCGAGGGAGGCGGAACCCGCTCGAGGGAGGCGTGAGGCCTCGAGCGAGGCGGAACCCGCTCGGGGGGGCCTTTGACTGGGCCACTCCGGTGGGCCGCGGGGGCCACCGCAGCGTGGCCCGTGCCCTGTGTGTGTTTTAAGTAAGAGGTGTGTTTCGTTTTTGTTTTTTAAGGTTTTAAGCGGGATTCCATCGGTTTTTTAGGGACCCTCAGGGCTGTCCCGACAAGATGGTATGCTTATACTCCTATAGTATGTGTCAGACATAAACAGGTGATCTGGGTGAATCTAAGAAACTGAAAATTAAGGCACATATGTCATGTATAGGCAGTGACACCGCTGCAAAAGCAAAACCATCAGTCGAATTGTGGCACTGGTCCATCATTCAGTTGAAATCAATTAGTTCTGAAAAAATAATGGAAATGAAAGCAAAGGAAATGCCAAATCCACTCACACTTCTCTATTCATCTACCCTTCAATACAAAGCATACAGAAGAGAGAAATTTTAAGTGTAAGCAGTCAAGTTTTCAAGCTCCTGCTGTTGCGTCTGGTTGTCTTACAAGATCAACAGCTTAAGGGGAAAAACAACCAGTACAACAAGCTAGTGAAAGCTGCTAGAAAGTAACACTACAGGTGTCAAACCTCACAGTGACATTGCCAAATTGGCAAGTGTCATTTTAGATTTTTAGCTGCATATATACCTCCTTGAACCAAACAAACAATCAGAAAGAACCAAGCACCAACTACAACTTTTTACCAACACACCAAATACAAGGACAACTAGTAGTATACAGTTAACTGCAATCTACATAATTTACTCCGGCAACTACAATCAGGACAAGTGGTAATCAGTGACCTCGAATGTAATTCCAGCTCCCCACCCAGCCAAGCTAGGCCGGCAATAGGAACCTTGTTCCCATCAAAATGTGCATGCACAATGCCAAGGAGATGGTGAAGATGGCCATGGACTTGGCACCAAGGTACTTGACAGCAACTAGCCCCCTCTCAGTGACTTCGTCACGGGCGATGACAATGCTCTTCCTGGCACCATCAGACATCCGCTGTGCTAGGAAGTCAAGGAACGACCGGACAGTTTCCGCTGTGACCCTGCCTGTGACATCCAGAACGAACCTCCTGTTGCTCGGCACAGCCAGTGTGCTTGACACCTTCTGGATCACGCAGTTGGTGTCTGAATTTTGCCCCATACGCTCCATTGCTGCCGCTTCAATGCGAGCAACGGACGCCTCCTTAGCCAGCTGCCGCGACGTCCTGAGGAAGGTTTCCACAGCGCCATTGCAGACAGAGACGGCAAGGTCCTTGACCTTGGCCTCGTGCCTTGGGTCGGAGAGGCCAGCGAGCACCTGGTCGTTGGTGCGCACGGCGGCTGTGCGGTCGAGGTAGGCGGCGACCGCGGTGCTGACGAAGACTCGGACGAGGTCCGCGGCGGCCTCCTTGCCCGTAGCGCTGCAGAGCGCAGCCAGCCACCGCGGCTCCTCGCGTGCGTCGGACTCCGCAGTGCGGGCGTCGCAGGAGGCCAAGACAAGGTTCCTGGCGAAGCTTCCAACGACAGCGGAGGCGAATCCGGCACCTTCGGGGGAAAGGAGGCGGTCCAAGATCCGATCTTGGAGTGGGGTTTGGGGGTTTTGCTGCTGCTGTTGACGCGATTGGTGTTGGTGAGAGGAGATGGCGCGGAGGACGCCGGAGGCGAGGGATTCGGAGAGGGAAGACGCAGCTGAGGAGACAGGTTCGGATGCGGCGAGCTTGGAGAGCTGGAGGAGGCTCCGGGGGGGTTGGTCGGAGTCGGAGCGGAGAAATTCGGCGAGGTCGGAGCCGACCTGGGAGACGGCGTCAGCAAGGGATAGGGCGGCGACGATTCGGCGGCGGTGGTGGCGGTAGAAGCGGTAGAGGCCGTACCCGGCTGTGGCTGCGGCCGCGGCAAGGAGAAGTCGGCGAGCGCGGCGGCGGTGGGAGCAGAGGCAGGCGGCAGCTAGCGAGTCCATCGAGGCGAGGGACCGAGAGGGGGAGGCCACGGTGGCTGAGCCGCTGAGGTGCGTGGAATTGAGGGGGGGGGCTCACAGTTTGCGCGTTTCCTCGCTCCCTCCCTACCTCGCGCCGTGCCGGCGCTCGGAGGAGGAAGAGCAGAGGAGACTGACTGGATCGGAGGAGGGGAGGCGCCTGGGTCTGAGTCGTGTCCAGTCGTGCAGTGCAGGTCTCTACCACAACCCCGGCCCTGTCCCCATACACTACTACAGTCACCCCGGTTGAGCACACCGTGGATTCATATACTCAATATTTTCCAAAATTTAAGTTATTTATTTAGTTTGGTGCCAAACTGAACTGAATAATTTATAAAAATTCATACCGACATTTACTACTAGAATTGAGTTTCAATAAACCCATTATGAAATATGTTTTGATAATGCATTTATTACTGCAATCTTGACTTAGCATAAAACTAAAATGATCTCATTTTAGAGCCAAAAAAGTAGTTTATATTTTTAGGTACCACCATTTAAAATAGCGCCCCATCATTTTCAAGAATAGCAGATCTCTTAACTCCAAGTAGTTGATGTATTTATTTTCGATATCATGAAGTTATCCTTTTTAGAATTCATAAAGTTTCATTACTAATGATGATTCAATTGTATTCATTTCACTTAAAACTGTGTTCAACTTTTCCATCTGTTATCTTAAATTGGGGTGTTGAATATAGAAAACTTGTTTGATTTGGAACTAATCAGTTTATCCTAAACTTTGTGTATTTTAAATCAGAGTAACTCTTAATTAACATTAGCAAAAGAATAGCATTCCAAAGCCAAAAGAGACTTGTAGGCAAAGGATGAAGCTTTTTTTTTTTGTACCTTGTCATGCTTAACATTACATCCTGAAACTTTAGTGACATGTAGCCAAGTGGCATAAATAGAGAACACCAATCATCATTTTAGACAGGATCAACAAGAATATTGTTCGGCAATCTGGCAGTTAACATGAGATCACAATGTCAGACATGTTGAGCTTGCTCATATGCCTTTTTGCAAGTACTTAATGAAGCATTCAAGTTGCCAGGTTGCAGCGGTGTTCTTGCTTGGTTTCTTCTACGCCAATGTCAGGAGTGAAGTGATGCGCACAGAAGCATGTAGAGAAAGGGAGTGCAGAGTGCCTGAGTGGCGTCGGGTGTGTGCCTACTAAGTCCCCATAGCAATTTTGTGTGTCTGTTTGTTAGTTAGCGACACTAAAGACCGACTTTATTATTGGATCTTTGACATTACCCTCCATGATATACTATTTGATATGCAGGACCGCGTACTACATGTATGAGAAATTACAGAGTGACACGGGACAGAAAAGAGGAGCCAGATTCTCACCAGAAAATTGCGGAGAAAAAACACAGCGATTCTCCTCTCATCTTGTACCGTGCCCCGCAGACTGCAAGCGGGACCCACCAGCCACGTCGCTATCAGCTAGGCGAGCAGCTGGGGATCCACGATGATGCGATCTGGAGTACATATATTGAGTTTTTTACACACATGCCATTAAAAAAGATGGTGGTTACACACGTGTCACAAAAAAGTTCGCAGACACATGTATGCCATGTACCGAACTTTCGTTTACGCGTGTGCCATTCCATTGACATTCTGTTAGAATTTAACTCTGACACGTGGGACCCACATATGTAGTTAACTATTTTGCCCCTGAGGAGAGGAAGCTGCTCATCTTCCAGCTCGGACGAGCGGCGGGCGCGCTAGCCACCTCGCCTCAACTCATCCCCGCGGCCGGCCGGTGAACACCCTCGTGGGCAGTCATCGCCGACCTCGAGGTCCTGCGCGCCGCCTCATGCCGCTGCCATCGCAAAGCTCCCCGTGTCGCACCCCTCGACCGCTCCGTGCAGCCGCCGCCAGTTTTCCCCGTCGTTCATGGCTTCGGCTCGAGAGGGGCTCGGCCCCCGGCCCCACCGGCCGTGGCCGCGGCAAAGGCGGAGCTCGCCCCTGCCGGTCGTGGCCGCCTCGGGCGGAGCGCCGGTCGTGGGCCGCCCGGCGGAGCTCGCGCCGCCGCCATGGCCGCGAGGCCGCCCGGTGGAGCTCGCCGGATGGGTTGTGCGGCCGAGCGCGAGGGGCCGAGGGGATCGCGGGGACGGGCGGCGGCGCGTGGGGCCGGCGAGAGAACGGGGAGCGGGCGGCGGCCGGCGGGAGGGCGGTTGCCGGCGGGAGCGCGAGGAAGCTCGGGTCATGGCCGGCAACGGGGAGTAAGGAGAAGGAGAGGAGGAAGAAAAACAGTGGTGGGCCTACAGGGGTAAAATAGTCATTTCATCTATTGGTTTGACACCGTTAGCACAAAATATAGACGGAATGGCACACGCGTAAACAAAAGTTCGGTGCATGGCATAGAGGTCTCTCCGAACTTTTTTGTGGCATGTGCGTAACCACCGTCTTTTTAATGGCATGTGCGTAAACAACTCACATGTATTCTACCCGCGTGACGGCCCGCGTAGGGATTTCCGGTCGCTCGCGCGCGGATATGTTGCCGATGGGAGGACTCATTTTCGTTTCACAGTGTCCACACGGTAGCGGAGCTGGGATTTTCGCATGGGATATGCCAAATAAAAATATTCATATGCAAACAGGTAAAATTCATTTAGGAATTTGATAAAGTTAAATGACTCAACAATTCGGTACACAACTTCATCTTAGTACAATAAGCCAATCTGATTTTATAAAGATTATTTCCTGTTATGTGCGGCCACGTCTACCAAAGGCGAGGCAGTGGATAGGCAGTTGTATTTTTTATTTATCCTTTAATTCCAATTAGTGTAAATTGTGGAATTAGTTATGTAATGTGGCCATAAAGGCCTGAACCGAAAGCTAATAGAGTCATGCTTGGAGATCAATTCGATCCCTTGACGTCTGTGCTAAACTACTCTATTTCCATCTTCCTTCCAGGTCGCTAAACCCGACGCCGGCTGTGAGGACGACATCGCGAGGCCGCCGCCGTCGGGAACCCAACCCCCGTCCTCCAATCTCTCACGCATACAACCTTCGAAGGCCGAGCCCCAGCAATTTGGTATCAAAGACCTCTCTTATGTCAGGGACTTATGCCGCCGCCCATTCCACTGCTTCCACAACCGCCACCTCCTCCACCATCCCATCCACCAGCGTCGCGCCCCCGCCGCCCAATCTATCCTCGCCACTACCCTCCACCCCACCCGCCACCACCATGGTGCATGTCGCTACGATTTATTTCCTCACCACTGCCATCTACAACTTGCAGCAACAGATCGGCCACTTCGCTATACGACTCACGGCGGTGGAGGTCCAGCCACCGCCATCTTCCTTCAACCCTCGCGTGTCGTGGCCGCCCCACATTCCTGTCGCCAACGAGGTCTTCGCCACGTTGCCCTCCTCTGCGTCGGGGGGCACGGCGGAGCCATTCGTCTCAGCCAGCGACTCGGACTCTTTGCCTGCGTCGCCGACTTCATCTACAACAACTAGGTGGTTGTTCAGAATCCCTGGCTACGGTGGCATTCCGCCAGCGTCGCCAGTCGTCGTCCACACCCTGCCACCCTCCCATAGTGCGCCGCCCAACCATCCGCCACACTCCCAACGCCAAATCAACCCTTCTCAGCTGCTTCCACTTCACCAAATCCCTTTTCCCCACTCCCCGTCTACCATTCCAATCCTCTAAGAATCGCTAGGCTACCCTGGCCATGCGCCGGCACAAACTTACCCAACCATTGCTCCTCGATACCACCTACGACGGCGCGGAAGACCCCCTAGGCTGGCTCAATCAATGTGAGCACTTCTTCTATGCTCAACACACACCTGAAGGTGACAAAGTGGAAATTGCGGCATTTCATCTGACAGGAGTTGCACAACACTGGTTTTACATGTTGGATTGAGACTTTAGTGGCACAAACACTATTAGTTGGGATCTATTTCGCACTCTTTGTCAACAACGCGTTGGCCCTCCTCTAAGCACCAACCATTTGGCTGATTTAGCAAGGCTTCAGTTTCGGGGTTCAGTAGCAAATTACGAGGAGCTTTTTCAGAGTAAGATGGCACATGCTGGGTATTTAACACATGCACAACAGGTGCAATATATTGTTCACTGATGGTTTGTCAGATCCTATCAGAAATGATGTTGAACTTCAAGCATCGGCTGATTTGCAACATGCAATGCTCTTGGCTCGAGCTTATGAGCGCCACAGTGTTATGCATCAAACAAACAGTTCTACCAGGCCGGCACGCTTGCCACAACGTCCGTCCCTGCATACTCAACCAAGTTCAGCACACCCGCTGCAGCACCTGCAATGACAACCACAACAACACAACGCCTTCCCGACCTTTTAAACGCCTCACTCCCACAGAAATGTCAGAGAGAAGGAAGCGAGGATTGTGTCATAACTGTGATGAGCAGTATGTGCGAGGACACAAATGCTCGCGCCTATTTTACCTAGAAATTTCAAACTATGAAGAGCCTGAATTGCTATTGCCAGAGACAGAACAACAGCAAGATGAGCAGACGCCCTTAATTTCCCTGCACGCCATCACTAGAATTCATCATGAAGAAACCATGAAGATCAATGTTGCTGTTGGCAACCACAACCTCATAGCTTTGATTGACTCAGGCTCTACCCATAACTTCATCAATCATCAGGTGGCCCAACAAGTTGGTCTGCACTGTCAGAAGAGTCAAGGTGTTCGGCTGATAGAATGAATAGTGCTCAATTGGTAGAATGAATAGTATTATGTAAGAAGAGGCAAGCCAAAATAAGCCAACAGGGCACTATTCATTGGATCAGCTGAACACCCTCAAAATGACTTGTAGAGGGTTAGCTCAGGATGTGGCACTTTGGGTTGGCCAATTTCACTTGATTGCTATGACATGGTCTTGGGGATTTCTTTTCTTCGCACACTTGGACCCATATTGTGGGACTTTGAAGATCTTTGTATGGCTGTCTGGAAGCAAGATCGCAGAATATTGTCGACATGCATTGGTTCCTACCGTTGGGATATTCCATCCACTCGTCGCGTCCATTATATCAGTAAGTCTGAACATCCACTGATTGATCTCTTATTAGCATCATGTGATGTTGTATTTGAGCCATCTACTGGTCTGCCCCTATCTAGACCATGCGACCATAGAATCCACCTCATGCCCAACACACCACCAGTTGTTGTTCAACCTTACCATTACCCACACCTCCAAAAACATGAACTAGAATCCCAATGTTCATCTATGCTAGAACAAGGCATCATTCGACCTAGCACTTCCCCATTTTCAGCACCAGTTCTACTAGTTGAAAAACCAGACTACACATGGAGATTTTGTATTGATTATAGGGCTTTAAATGACCACACCGTCAGAGATAAATTTCCAATACTAGTTGTTGAGGAACTCCTAGATGAGCTTCATGGGGCACAATTTTTCACTAAACTTGATTTAAGGGTTGGTTACCACCAAGTCAGGGTCCACCCCAATGGTCATTTTGAATTTTTTATCATGCCTTTCGTTTAATAACGATCTAGCAACATTCCAAAGTCTCATGAATTCAGTATTACAACTGTTTCTCCAAAAATGTGTCCTAGTCTTTTTTTGATAATATATTGATATATAACAATTCTTGGACGAAGCATCCTCAACACTTGAGAGTTGTACCATCAGTATCAGTGCTTAGAACAAACAACTTTCATGTAAAGAAGTCAAAATGTGATTTTGCTGCTACATCAGTCACCTATTTGGGTCATGTCATCTCAGCCTTTGGAGTTGCAATGGATGCTGACAAAGTACAGGTAGTGTCCTCTTGGCCTCAACCTTCGACAACATGGGCTTTGAGGGGATTTCTTGGCTTAGCAGAATACTATAGGCGATTTATACAAGATTTTGACACTTTGGCAGCCCTACTAACTAAGGCAACTCTTAATGAAAGAAGCGTTTGAATGGACTGATGCACTGACAAATGCTTTCAATTCTCTCAAGCAAGCCATGTCCACAGCACCAGTTCTTCACTTGCTTGACTTCTCCAAACCATTTCTAGTAGACTATGATGCATCTGGCACAGGTTTTGGTGATGTCCTTCATCAAGGGGCTGGTTCTGTGGCCTACTACAGTAAACCTTTTGCGGCACGTCACCTCAAAATTGCAGCTTATGAAAGAGAATTAATTGGATTGGTACAAGAAGTACACCATTGGAGGCCTTATCTTTGGGGCAGACGATTTGTTATCCGTACAGACCACTATGCTCTCAAGTTGATGCTGGATCAGCGCCTATCCACAGTCCCATAACACCAATGGATAAGAAAATTATTTGGGTTTGATTTTTCAGTTGAATACAGATCAGGGAAACTCAACACTGTCGCTGATGCTTTACCCCGTCAGGAACAATCAGACTTGGGCTTGGCACTCCTGTCTGGCCCATCTTTTCAGTTCTTCAGTGAACTTCGTGCTAAGCTGGAATAGGACGCCAACTACACCACATCTGTGATCATATAACTTCTGAAAGAGGTGAAGCGTGGCACATTCAGGATGGCCTAATAATTACTAAGGTGTTTATTCCTGCCCAGTCCACACATCTACAAACCGTTCTACAGCTTGCCCACACTGCTGAACATGAAGGTATACAAAAGACACTACAAAGGTTGTGGCGTGATTTTATAATTGACCATGACCGAAATGCTGTGGGAGACTTTGTACGCTCCTGCTCAACTTTCCAACGCAACAAGACTGAAACCCTTCATCCTGCTGGATTACTACAACCTTTGGATGTTCCCTTGCAAGTTTGGAATGACATCTCCATGGATTCCATCGAGGGTTTACCCAAAGTGAATGGCGAAAGTGTGATCCTTACAGTTGTGGACAAATTCTCAAAGTACGTTCATTTCATCCCATTGGGGCACCCATATACAACATCATCAGTGGCTCGAGCATTCTTCACAGACATTATACGCCTATATGGTTTCCCTTCCTCAATTGTCAGTGACCGAGATCCTTTGTTCACAAGCCATGTCTGGCGTTACCTATTCAAGAATGCTAGTGTCAAACTCTACATGAGCACCGCTTTCCATCCTCAAACAAATGGCCAATCCGAAGCAGTAAACAAGATCATCGCTATGTACTTAAGATGCATCACAGATGACAGGCCGAGAGCTTCGCTTGACTGGCTTCCATGGGTTGAATATTTTACAACACAAGTTTTCAGTCAACACTGCGCACCACACCCTTCAGAGTCGTCTATGGCAGAGATCCACCTCCATTGGTACCGTATTCACCAGCTACAACCCATACTACAACGGTGGACAGCTTGCTCCAAGATAGGGATGAATTCCTCTCCGACGTAAGAGACTGTCTTATCCAAGCTTAGAATTATGCCAAGAAGCATTATGACGTGCGCCATCGTCCATTAGAATTTCCAGTGGGCGCATGGGTCTTGCTACCCATCATCAAACACCCAATTCATTCTCTACAGGCTGGCAGTAGTGGCAAAATGGGACCTCGATATGATGGACCTTTTCAGATCAAAGAATGTGTCGGGAACATCGCATACCACCTACAACTACCATTGGACGCCCGTATACACGATTGTGACAACCCGCCCAGGAAAATACCGTACTATCGCCTAAACCAATCCACTTTGGTCATTAAGCGATAATAAAGTATCATCCTGTCGTTATTCGCCGGGTTAACGCCCGGTAAATCACTTGAATAGCAACAAGGATCGACACATATGCATTAAAACTCACTCGAAGGCGAGTCCAGAGATGCAACATCAATAACATCCAAATTTGTACCCCGAAGGGTTTAATTATTACAATCCGAAGTTTTTGTCATAAAGACATAGTTTAGAGTTTTTCGAAACAGCGGAATTAAACTAACGGGAAGCGGCAACACCACGGGAGGCCATCCATGATGCTCTCAGTCGTTATCCTCCACCCACTCCAGCTCCCAGCCGGGCGGGATCTCTCTGGGCCACACATCACCGAAAGCATTACCTAGATCAACATATTATAGCAAGGCTGAGTATACTAATACTCAACAAGACTTACCCGTCGGTGATATCTACTTCACCAACTCTAGACATGCAAGGCTTTTGGCCACTGAGTTTCTTTTGCTGAAAAGTAACAAAGAGTATGTCCTTACTTTCAATATTTTAGCACAAGTTCTAGTGGGTTTAATCTTTACTAAATTAGCCATCTAATACAGGCAAAGTTGTACAATACAATTAATCAAGCATAGTATTCATCAACTTTCATCGTTAGGGATCACATGGCTAGGAGTAAGTAGTCCCAGATAACGGTGAGAGGTCGACAGTCGATTGATTCAAACCTTGCAAGGTAGACCTAAACACACGGTGGGATGCCCCTCGCGAGGACAACCACCAAGCGGTTCCCAAAACTCTTCGGGTCGGGATCGAATCTTACAGTCTTTGGTGCGAGCTATCCGCATACCCCGCGAGGCACCCGGAGTCACCGTACACCACCGGTAGCTAGCCGTGAGACGTATCCCAAGAGTAGTAATAGTAGGATCCCTCGCCGCCTCATTAAGGTACTAGGCTTACCGGTCCCATTCCCGACAAGTGCTTAGTACGTTCAAACACTTAACCCACAATAGCCATTGGACCGGAGCCCAAATCCCATGCTCTTACCACATGAGCAATCCAATTAAGGATATCTTGTGATTCCTATCTAGGAACCTATTCTCGCGAGTGAGGTCATCACCTGACTTGTAACGGTCCTATAGCTTAGCAGCTATCGACCTATCATACTAGTAAGGACAAAGGTACCTAGGGATCATGCATCTAAGGTTCCATACAACTCCTAAACTTAAATGCACAAGCATCTATAGATAATTGAATAATCAAAGATTTGAAAACTAGGTTAGATGCACCGGGGCTTGCCTTCGTCAGGTAGGTTAGCCTGAGCACCCTCGGTGTCGTCGAGTACTTCCACGTACTGCAGCAAAGCTTCTGCTCCTCCTTCCTCGAATTCCGGGACGAGTGAGTAGTCACCGTCAGGGAGATCTACACGGAATGCAATGCATGGTTCAGGTGATGTGACAGTTTGTTTATCTTATCCAACTCTTGTTGGTCATATTCACCTTAACAAATATTTAAATATTACATTCCTTTTAGGAAGGTTATTAATTACATGCGGTTTATTCTTTTATTGCACATTTGAATTAATGTTTCTTTTATTCTTGTTATTTCATGTGAAGGTTTGATCCTTTTTCCTCTCACTAGTAAGGTGTGTACAAGGATATTTATTTAACTTAATTCCCTTATCAGCAAGGGTTTAACCTTTAATTAAGTTAGGTAACACTTCCCTAAAAGGGAAAAGAATTAAAAGCATTTTCCTTATTTATTTAAGCTTTAATCTTTAAAAGGGCTTTATAGCTTTTTATTAAGCAATAAATCACTAAAAGTTTAAAGAAGTGTTACTTAAGCATAACAATACCCATACTGAACTACTGGACTCACATACAAAGCTTGGAAGCTATAAAATAAAATATTTTGTAAAATAGCAAAAGACTAGCTAGCAATCAAATTAAATGCATACAAAAATAAATAGACATCAAAATGCTCCAAACTTTCTCATGCATGCTCTCTGGTCCTAAACAAGCCTAAAGAACCAGCAAGCATACCTAAAAGCTCTACTGATCTTGCTTCATTAATTTACAAAGGAAAACATGCACAATTTAAGAATAAATATTTCTAGTAAACCAAAAATCATGATTAATTCACCAGAGGTGTGATTTGAAATAACAAGACAGTATGCACAAGTTGGGCACAAAAACATAAATATTTTTAGCTACAAAAATCATCTAGGCAGATTCTGCATAAAAGGAAAATAATTTATATAAAAATATTTACTGCATAACTTTGTGCAATTTTTATCACAGGAGCTAATCATGACATGATACACAACATATCCAAAATTTGGATGCAGAGGATTTATAGTTTTTGAGTTATGGCAGATCTAGGTTTTCACATTCCTATTTTTCATGTTAAAAATATCCAGAATCAGACCATATGAGACTAAAAAAGTTGTAGTATTCTTCACAACAAATCCAACAAAATTGATTTTGCATATTTCTGAATTTTCTACGATTTTCTACACATTTTACAAGTTTCTGCAATTCCGCAACACTATTGAAGATGTGTTTTGCACCGAGACCCTCAGAAAGATCTAAAACATTACAACCAGGCCCTCGGTTTGCGGATAAGCCCTTAGAAAGAAAATGGACCTTGCAATTGGGTCCTTGGCCGCGGGGGACGGCGGGCTCGCCAGAATTCCGACGGCTCTGGCGGCGCGCCCGGGCGAGGAGTGGTTCAGGGTCGAGCAGAGGCTCACCTAGGACCTACTGGTGGCTGGGGTTGGGGCAACAGTGTTGCCGGCGCGGGAGTTCGACGGCGGCCGGCGGCGGTGGCCGCGGCGGCGCGGTCTCCGGCGAGGAGACGGCTCGGGGTGGACAATGCGTGAGCACGGGGGTGCACTAGGTCCTAGGGAAGATGATAGGGGCGCGGGTTGGAAAGGGGATGGCCGGAGGAGGTGGCGCTCCGGCGGCGGCGGCAATGGCGCGGCGCGGCGAGGGCGGCGGCTCGGGATGGCGTGGAAAGGAGGAGAACCGAGCACCCTTTTATACACGCGGCTCGGGGTGACGGCGGGGGTGACGACGGGGGGCATCCGCCGTGCTACGGCGCCTCGTCCGGCGCACGTACGGCCGGCGCGCGCGGACGGACGGGGGGGTCCGCCGCGCGCACGACGCGCGTCGGCGCCTCGGCGGCGCGGTTCGAGGTGCCTTGGGCGAGAGGGCGTTGGGAAGGCGCGGCTCGGGTGGCGCGCGGCCTCGGGCGGCGTGTGGGGCGCGGACGCCGAGGGTCGGCCGGCGCGCGACGTCGCGGCGCGGGCGGCGCCCTGCCCAAATGTTTTGCTGAACACATCTTTGAAAAGGAAAATCTCCATTTTTCTGAATAAAAGTGCTCTAACCGTTGAACATGAAAGTTGTAGATCCAACTACCCTCTATCACATTCAAAAAGGCTCTATGGGTTTTTTCTCCACAGATTTTGTAATAAACAGTTGCCAACTTGGAGTGCCAGCATGTTCTCATGAACAGGAGATGCTGACCTTGGAGCAAGTTTTTCAAGCTTTTCCTCTCCAAATTTGAAATGCCAGTCTACATGAAAGTTGTGTCCCTCAACAAGATGGACAACTTTCCTGAAGGTAGAATTTTAAGTGTTTAGGTGAATTTTGGAGAACGCGGCAAAAGTTCCTACAGGCAGCTATGGACACTAGGGGTGAAGTGGGGTTTGATCAAGTCTTTGACCATGGGTTGGCCCCACAAGTGTGTCTGCTAGTCAAAAGGGTTCTATAGAGTAGGTTAGTGAGTTTTTCGAGGTGAGGGCCCAGATTGACCGTGATTTGCCCACTGTCAGCTGGGTTGACTGGCTGTTACGGTTAATTAAAATATGGGATGTCACAACGATGTGTTACATTTTGGACTGCTAAAGCCCTTTCATGCCCCCCCCCCCCCCGATCGCAACACACCTCTTCCTCCACTGCAGAACGGCCGCCTGCTGCAGTCACCAGAACGAGTCCCGCGTTCTCAGTTGCATCGAGGTGCCTGACACGTGCTGGTTAAATGGTCTGGCCTCCCGGACATGGAAGCTACAATGGGAACCTGTTCTTGCATTTCATGAAGATTATCTTGATTTCTAGCTCGAGGACGAGCTGAATCCCCAGGGCGCGAGAGATGTTATGTGCGGCAACGTCTACAAACACTACCGGAAACACGGCCTTTGCTGTGCGTTTAAATCTTTGTCGTGCGTCTTTTATCAGGCGCACGACAAAGAGCTTCTTTGCCGTGCGTCGCCCAAAACGCATGACAACGAATCTTTGCCGTGCGTCTTATTTTACGGTGCACGACAAAGAATCTTTGCCGTGCGTTTTAAATACCGACGCACAACAAAGATTTTTTTCTTCCTCCACTATTGCAATAAACATCCGTTAGTCTTTGACGTGCGTCGCTTGGAAACGCACGACAAAGATAAATATTTGCCGTGCGTTTCGCTCAGGCACACGGCAAAGAGCCCTCTTTGCCGTGCGTTTCGCTACGACGCACGGCAAAGATTTTTTTTTAAAATTTTGATTTTTTACTTCTTTATATTTCTCCACTATATAGACATTATTTTGTACTCTATATTTCAAATTCATACATGGCTCAATAAATTTACTATATTTAAAAATTATGCATCACTTAAATAATTATTGTCGTATACGTCAAATTTGAACTGCAAGTGCATAAAGTAATGGAGTAAAGTTTGTGAAAAAATGATATTCGTGTAATCGAGTCCTTTTTAAAGACCTTACGCATCAAATTAGTTGTAATTTTGAACATTTTGTTCAGGGAGCATGAAAGTCCACATGCTTTAGAAATGTTTTTTAATTGTATAAAATGTAAACTAAGTTAGAAACTCATGAGATACGTCGAAAGCTCATGATATCCTATGCGAAGCTTGCGATAAATCATATAGAGTGTTTTGAGAAAGTCGTCGTGGATAGTGTTTAGAAACCGAAGTATCTCACTAGAAGTTTCAAAGTGTGGAGAGCTACTTGATTAGGCTTATAGCTGTAATAAAGTTCAAATTTGAATTTGAATTCAAAATTTTTTATGTAGGCAATATACAACTTATAATGTCTCATCCTAATATATGGTAATTTTTCGGACCCTTTGATAATTTTAGTACATTAACTATATTTATGAAGCGTAAAAAGGCATAAATGGAAAAGGGATTTGCCATGCACCCTGGAGCCATTTTGTCGTGTGTTTTTGGTGCGGCGCACCACAAAGTGTTTTTCTTTCATATATGTCCTCTTAAGTCCCAAATCCATTGCCCCTCAAAAATGTAAATGAAGTTTAAAAATTATGAGACTTATTTATATCTTAAAAATTCAAATGACTTCATGTTAAAGTTTGGTACAATAATTTTTTGTTTGCTATATTTAACTCATAAAATTCATTTGCAGCAATTTTGAAAAAAGAAAAAAAATTGCCTCACGGCAAAGACTAATTGGGTCGGCTGGCCCATCACGCAGCCCACTGGCTGACCTCTACCGGCCGTCGAATTGGATCCGACGGCCACCAATCATCAACCGGATCCACCCTCGTATAAAAGCATCCCACCCCCTCCCCCAAACCCTACCCCCGCCCGCACCCCTCTCTCTCCCCGGCCCGCACGCCGCGCCCCCGCCCCGGCCCTTCCCTCTTCCTCTACCCCCGGGCCGGCCCCTCCTATTCCGTCGGTGGCGGAAGCCGCGGGGGGCGCGGATCCGCCGCGGGCGTCGCCGGCCATGACGTGGCGCGGTGTCCCGGCCTCCTCCTCCCCCACAACGCGGTGGCCCGACCCCCTCCTCCCCGGGGCACGACGGCGGTGGAGGGGCGCCGTCCGGCACCGGATCCGACCGCGCCGGCTCGCCTCCTCCTCCCCACGTGCCTCCTTCTTCCCCGGGGTGCGGTGGTAGTGGTGGGCCACCGTCCGGCGTTGGATCCGGCCGCGACATCGCGACTCCCTCTTTGACTCGCCTGCGGTGGCCCCGGCTCCGGCCGCGGCGCGGCGGCTCCCTCCCTCCTCGTCCCGGCCGCGGCGCGCGACTCCCTCCCTACTCGCGCGGCGGCCCAAGCTCCCGGCGGAGGCGTCGAGGTGAGGCGGCGACGGACCGGCGGTGCGGCCGGCGTGTGGTGGTGGTGGCGTCGCTAGCGTGGGGAACGGAGGACCAGCGGCCGGCGTGGTCGTGGCCTGGCGGAGGCAGGCCCCGGCCTGCCTTACTTTTTTTTTTCATTTTTCTGTGCCGTGAGTATTTGGGTGGCGCACGGCAAAGAGCGGGTGACACCGTCTCGCTGGGGCGGCCGTCAACCCCTTTTCTTTGCCGTGCGTCACATGTTGCGCACGACAAAGACCTATGCCGTGCATTGCCTTTCCCTACGGCGCACGACAAAGGTCTTTGCCGGGCAAAAATGCGTCGTGCGCCCTTTGCCGTGCGCCCGGGCAGAATCCGCACGGCAAAGGGCTGTGCCGTGCGGGTTCTGGCCTCTGCCGTGCGCCGTGGCGCACGGCAAAGCGTGCGAATCCGGTAGTGAAAGGCGATGTAGTGGCTACGCAGTTGTATCTTTTATTATCCTTTAATTCCAATTAGTGTAAATTGTGGAATCAGTTATGTAATACGGCCATAAAGGCCCGGGCCGAAAGCTAATTGAGTCATGCTTGGAGATCAGTTCCCTGGTGTATGTGCTAAACTGCTCTGTTCATGTCTTCCTTCCTAGCCACTGAACCTAACGCCACCTATCAGGATGGCGTTGCGAGGCCGCCGCCGCCGGAAATCTAGCCCCCGTCCTCCAATCTCTCACGCGTACAACCTTCGGAGGCCAAGCCCCAACATTTCCTCACACTTCACTTCTCAGTTTTATCATCAAATCAATTTTAGGAACTGCTTTTTTTACACACAAGTGTCTTGGGCTGGGATTGGGTATGCCTTGCCATACCGGTGCCACCCACGGCTCCGCCAATGCCACAGCCTCCAGCATATAGTTTCGTTTTGCTGTGTAGTGAAATAGTTTACTTGATTTTAAGTCCTAAATTTAAGTACTCTACTTTTTCCTAGATTTACCGTTAACAAGGAGCACGTGAGCCTATATATATTTTTTTCTAAAATGTATATTCTATTTGGGTACGGGAGTAGTCTTATTGTTGTAAATACATTGTTGTAGAGACTTGTATAAGATCATTGTTACAATTTGGAAGGTTGATAGGAAGGAATTCCTCTAACGAGTACTCCCTCTGTCCCTAACTGATGGTGGTTTAAGCTACAGATTCATGTCTCTAGTCAACTGTCGTTCCCTAGCGCAGCGCCTAGGACTCCAGCCTACGAGGCTAGCTGATCGCACCATCCAATTGCAACAATACTTACCCTCCAAGCCTTGCTAACCGCACCGCACCGCACCATCCACTTCGGCCTGTTCGTTTGGCTGGTGGTTGATGGCTGGTGCTGATTTGTTTTGAGAGAAAAGTATTGCTGGCTGGTTGCTGGTGGCTGATTTGTTCTGAGAGAAAAATACTGTTGGCTGGTGGCTGATAAGCCAAAGGAACATGGCGCTTGTCATCATGGTCTCATCCGTTGCTTTATAGGGGTAGCAATGTCTTTTGCTTGTTACATGATTCCCGTCTAGACTTCCAACGATGATCAAATAGGGGCGGAGGAATTACGGATCAGCCAGTGCTTTTCCTTGATCATGTTGGGTCCACCCAAACTGCTAGATCAGATTTAGTTGGCTTCCAATCAGATTCATGGAGTATTTATATTGTTATAGGTTGGAGTATTTTTTAAAAAACATTTTACACATCAGTAACATTAATTTGAAATCAACACAAACCCAGTTTTTTCCTTTCTTTTTGTTGGAAGCTCAAGAATGAACCAGGCTGGGCCGGAATCGGTAGCTTAGTCGAAAAATGGGCCCATTGTTCGTTTTCTTTTGGCCCACCACCACCGGATTCCGTCCGCGCATCCCCCGAGCCCAAGCCACGTGGAGGAGGCGTGCCGTGCCGTGCGGTCGGCTGCCTTGCTTCCGAGTTCCGACGCGCGGGCATCGGCCGGATCCCCCCAATCCCACCCATCACCGTGGCAGCGGCGCCTTCCCCTCCGTCCCCCTCCCCGTCGGGCGAGATCGCCGTCCACAGATTCAGCGGCGCCATGGATGCATCATCGTCATCGTCGCCCTCTAGGTATGCGTGCGATGTGCTCCCTCCCTCTGTCTTCCTTCCGCTTTCCCTCAACAATCTGGATGGGGGCGGGGCTGTGCACTCCGCGCGACTGCCAGGGAGACAGAGAGAAGCAGCGAGAGAGGGGAAACTAAGTTTAACCTCCCCCTTGGCCATGGAGATGGGTTATTTTTAGCCTGTGATCAAAATCGTTCCTTGCTTGTTCCTTTGCTTGTGCAAAGTTGTACTAATCTAGTATCTGGTTCCGAGTGCTAACTAGCAGCGAGCGTTCCAGAAATTCAACGGCCTGAAAGTTCCTAAGCAAACTCATAAAGTATTAAGCTTGTGATTTTCACTCGTATGACTGTTGACTTCACTTGTTTGCTGTTTCAACCACCTGTTAAGACTACTTGCTAGCACTGCACTTTTTTGTGCTTGGTAGGGACGACCTGGCTCAGTAGTCCTTTGAGGGTCCTCACATACTTTTGTCTTTGCCCCCACTAATTCTGGCATTAACGTGTGCCATCATTAAACCTATTCGAAGACAGAAATCGAAATCATTTTGGCCCTGGTACCTGTATGCCTTTGTCAATATGTTTTCACAAGTTAGTCTATTCTAAGTTTGTTACTAAGTTACAGTCTTCTAACTTATACTTATTTAGCTAACATGAGTGTTTGCTTGGGTACAGATCTGTTTAAAGTTTTTTCATTCTAATGACTTACAGAGTAGATTTAACAAGCTACCTAATAAATAGGAAAAGAGTCATGTTTTGTAGGCACTGATATACCTTTAACAAGTTTTAGACACACTTAAAATTGTCTCTCTTCTGCATACGCTGCTTTCAGAACCGAGCTGTTAAGCATGGTGAAGAAACACTCACATTTGATTGGGTGGACGATTGTTGATGCTGAGGATGATGCATCAGATGTTGGAATGGATGATAAGTTCTGGCATGAAATGCTTGATCTTTTCTTTGTGCGTGGTGGGAAATCAAAGAGAAGCGAAGAGGATGACCTTGTCTTCTTTGTTAATAATATGGTAGGGTTCTCATTTTTGTTCCTTCTGATCTAGTTACATGCTTGCCTCATAGGTCACTATTCAATGAAAATCCACTACTCTTCTTGATGTTCCGGTGTTGATGCAGAAATTGCATGGTTATGGGTTCAATGATAACATGGAAGATCCACCTCCCTTTTTTGTACGGAGATGGGCCCCCACGGTAAACGAAGAAACACCTGTCCTACTTTACTTAATACCAGCTAATGCTTGATGCTTATGACTCTGGTGTAGCAGCTTGAAGAAAAAAAATCATATTTCTTGCTATTTATTCCTGTTTTTGTAGTGGTATATGTAGCTGAGTTTACTCATTGGATACAATGAAAAGGTGTGCCTGCACCAAATTACCTTATCAATTATGTAGCATATGTTTTTTCACTTTTTCCTGGAGGTTTTCCAAGATATGTGTATTCCTAAGTCACTGCAAGGCTTATGAAACTAGTGTTATTCTGAATGTTTTTTCTTAACTAAAAGTTTCAGTATGCTCCCTTCATCCTCTTTGGTTTTTGATTTTATGTGGATAGTGCATTGTTCTTAGTTTCTTTTCGTTCACTGACGCAGTGAATATTGCTGTATTAATAAATTGTACAATAGATACATCCAAGTTAATTATTTGCACTGAAATTTTGCAGTGGGCTTATGGCTTGAATGTCCTTTTTTGAATTTTCCAAATTTAAACCTGAGTAACTGTCATCCAACTTACATATATACTTATGTATATACTACATCGCTGAGGCTCATAGGCTTTCGTGCTTAATAAAATGTTTGTGAATGTAAGGTGTTAGCATCTGGTTGCATCCGGTTTATGTGTTCCCTCTGTTCTTGAACTTTTTGGCAATGATTTCTGTTCTTGTTAATGGAAATAGGATCAACCCACGTATCCAAAAAAAGCTCATGAGATGAAGCAGCATTGTAGTTTTCACGCGTCTGAGATATCCTAGCCATTGCAGCTTGTTGTTATTTGCATTTGTTTAAATATTGTTAGGTGGGAAATTGAAATCTTTGACAAGAAGTTACTTTCTTTTTACTTGTTGTGCTAATTAGCCTCATCTGTTTTATGCGAAACAGCTTGAAAAGGTCATCAATGCTAATACAGTGGAGGTTGATTGGGAACGTTCCTTCTATTTGAATTTAATAGCTCACACATCATATACTGTTACAGTTGCAATATTTAGGTATGTTTCTGCAGCAGTTATGGAAAAGTTTGCATGCTTAGTAATTATTCTGAATAATTGCGTCAAATTCAATGCAAAAACAAGGAAAATGTTTCATAATGATTTTTTTATCGAACCCACTTCATAATGATTTATAATGAAATAAAGTTTCTCTTAGTTTGCATGCCTAGTAACTATTCTGAATAGTTGCATCAGTTCTATGCAGGAACAAGGAAAGCGTTTCATAATGAATTATAATAAAATAAAGCCTCTCTTACTTGAATTATAATGTGGCAGTTCTGATATTCCAACCATCATACATCTGTGCAGCCTCTTATATTGATTTCGTACCATTTTTTTTGAAATGTTGCACAGTTGCACGTGATGATGATTCTTGTGTCATGTGTAGGTTAGGGTTTAAGGTTTTCCTTTATTCCAGATAACAGGTTGAGGATTGATGACCTGGCATAAATCTTTAGCTTACTCCTTACTGTACTACTAGAACCATCAAAATTATTCTTCATGAGTTTGTCTGACATAAAGGACTTGCAGTTCCTAGATTCCTGTTGCATTCACTGTCACACAAAAATGAGAATCAATTGTAATATCTTTTGCTCCTTAGTTATGTTTGTGGATAGTTACTAGCTCGTATGTTGATTCTTACAACCTACTTCCACAGCATTGGAGATCTTCGCAACCGTGCAGCGAAAAGCAAACAGTTAACTCCAGTTTATAAGGTACAGTACAAGAAGCATTTCCATCTAGTCATGAGCTATTCTGCTTCAAAGGATCGCAGACTTAAACTCTTTTTGTGCTTTGTTTCACAGCTGCTTATTTTCACTTATACATTTGAAAGTCTTTTGAATTACTTTGCAATGACTGAAGGATACTGAATTAATTTGTTTAAGAGGTGGCTGCAAATAGTTTGATTTACTTCTCCTAGTTATACTATATGGGAACTAGACATACTGGTTAAATAATCAATCTTTTAAGCCTAATTGCATAAAATTAAGAAAAGCTAATTTCCTGTACTTGAAACATGATCATGTATGATAGCAAGTTTGACAGTTGATGCTCATTGCAGAGCACTCTCATATTCTAATTCCATGGCCCACCCGTATTTCATCATTTGCCCTTTGACTGAATGTTGTCTTTATTTTCTGTATGAAAGGAAAGAATCAAAAGAATCCTATTGGGAAGCTACCCACTTATATGACCGGCATTTAGTGTTGTAGAAGTTGCATCATGAAAACATTTATATTTGTATTTACTAACCTTGTCTGAACTCATTTCTCTTCATGGAAACAGGTTACAAAAACTGTATATGCGTCCCCTAGCCGTGTAAATTTTCATCTTGACCGAAGGAAGGTAGGGTTCTATTTTGCACCATATTTTGAAAGAGGCAAGTCTTTTAAGTCCTAACCTCTCATGCATCTGTTGACAGGCTGTAGAAACGGTACCTGCATATCCCAACATTTATTTTTCAGTGGACGACTTTGATGATACTTTTGATGCAGTGGTAAGGTTCTGTCTAATAATGTCCAAGCTGTCAATGTACAAACAGTGTCCTGGTAACATCATGACTATTGTAAATGCTTATTCTCTGATGTTACACGGGTTCCTTTTGTTGTTTTTCACCATATTTGTTGTTTCTGAAGTTGACCCTACTGAGCACTGTATTCTTCTGATTTAAGCAGGTTTTGTCAGATCCTGATCACTGCTATTGTGTGATTCTCAACGCACATGATGGGGCAGCATTTCCTGAAGACACTGAGTCCAAGAATCCTGATTCAAATGTACAGCCTGGACTGAGCTCCCAAGAAAAGCCACCAAAGGTTCCCTCTCTCGTGATTCAGAACTATGAAGTTTTCTGTTTATTTATTTTAATATTTTAAAATTTTCTGTAGGACAGGATTGGGAATCTACATTTTTTAGAACCATTAACCATATACCTATTTCCTAAATAGGTTGATTAGTTTCTCAATATAAGGATTAGTTCAATTAGTTTTCAGCTGGTTGTATAATTCACACACAAGCTATGATTGCCTTTACTGAATTTGCACGAGAAATTTTATGAGCTCTTCTGAAATGTCAATACCTATACTAAGACTCATAGGAAGTAATCAAGTAAATGCTCCTGTTTTTTACTGTCCCATTGGTATTGTACATGGGTTAAGTTACTTGGAATTCTGCATAGCATTAGCATGCCGTTTGTAGTCTTGAATTCAGCAAAATCTTTGATTGCCATTGCAGAGAACTCTCTTCTCAGGTTATGTGAGCTACCAAAACGTCCGCGAGGCTTATGATGGTGAGAGTTTCATCTATCTAACCCATCCCATGATGCTATTTAGTACTCCCTCCGTTCTTAAATGTATGATGTTTAGGACATACAAATTAGTTCATTTTTGAACTAAACTAGCTTGTCCTAAACGACATACTACCTCTGATGTTTTTTATATGACATCTCTGACAACCTAAATGAACTAACTGCAGACCAAAAGTTTGGTCCGAAAAGTATATTTAAGGATGGAGGTAGTACTTAAGTTCTCTTGTACCTATTTTCCATGGTGTTTTAGCACCAGTGTCAAGAAAACATTGTTAAGCTATTTTTTATTGGATGAGCTCTTTGCTCAACTAAAGATTGGTGATGATTGTTGAAACTGTAGTGGAAATGTACTTGCTGATCCAGCAGTATTGACATCACATTGTCTTATGCGTATATTTCTCTTTTGTTATAGCTGGCAGATCAAAATTTGGGAGCTTACTCTCACTTGGGCATGACCACACTAAACTTGACAGACTTTATATGAGGGGCCCAGAAGGGCGTGGAGAAGTGGAAGTAGCTGTTTCTGGTATTGCAGGTCTGATATATTTAGCAATTAACATCAGAATACTTCATTATTTCTGTCCATGACCCATGCATTTAGAATACCTACTATTTTTTTGTTTATTGTTGTTATAAGAAAGGATGCATCGAGTATTCTCAGCTGATAATAATGTGCTTCTGCACATGGAAACTACTGATGCATCGAGCATTCTTCAGCCTTGCCTTTGCAGATGCTATTTATTTAGTCTTGTACCAGTGGCGGAGGTTCATTGAGGCCAACGTGGGCCATGGCCTCCCCTCGGTTTTGCAAAACAGTGACAACTAGCTAAGTTTTAGGAATAATAATCAATCTATTTACTGGTTGGTCCCTGCTCAATTTAAATGCAAGCTCCACCACTGTCTTGTACCACACTAAATTACAAATCAACTTAGTGGTTTCCATTTTCGAATGATAACGAAATTTTTCAACATGCAAAACTTTATAGCAGATTGTTAATGACCTACTTCATCCTGCACCTTAGCTCATCCAAACCCACAAACAAACTTGAAACTTTGAAGTGGTTGTAATTGAGCTTGTCAACCTGCTACACATTCTCATTTGGAAGTGCTTCTGTTATTAGATCAGAGCCATGAGAAGTCAAAGAAAGATCCAGGAGATAGTTTTCGGGTCCTTGTTCACAGGGCAGCTTCTGCCGCATCAAAGCTAGCGAAGCATGCTTACGAATCTGCGTCTGCTAACAAACAAATGGATGATGAGCTTGTGCCTCTGAAGTGCTGCCTGATGTCTGTGTCCCTTCCTTGGGACCACATTGCCCATGACCTTTTGCACAAGGTGAGTTTTTTCATGAGTCCTGAATGTTCTCAAATTTATCTTGCTATTCCATCTTCCTCCATGCTTCCATTCGTCTGTCACATTCATTTAAGATGAAGCCTACATGGTTGATGAACTGAACTTACTCGAAGCTTTTTACATGACAAGTTCTAAAATATTTATAAGAAAATTAGAAAAGTGATCTATGATAACTTCATGTGTATGTGTGGTGTCAATCTTAAATACAAACTGTACAGACATGTGATTCAACCATCATCATGTTCATATTTGATTCAACCTACCTTAGTGATTGAATTGATCAAAATTCTCTTTGATACGACTTGTTTAAGTCCTGAGAGATTTATGGCAATGTACCAGGACACACCTCCATTGGATCTATGAGGCTGCAATTCCAGATCTTCACTGCCACATCCAGGTGTGTGGTGAAATGTAAGACAGAATCAAAGTGGAAGCGAGATGTACATGTGTACTTGTAGACCAAATATGGTGCAGGGTTTGCAACTTGCTTTAATTTGTGCACAGACAATCATAGGATGTAAATAGACAGTCGTTCTTTGTTTGTTCGATGTTCACTTTATAATTACATAGCATGCATACCATATTCGTATATGTGGTAGGGAGCATATCCGTATATGTAGTTTGCACGCTATTGAATTATGTGCTTAGTAATTTGATTTGGAAGAGGTCCATTTTGTAACTCTCAGTTTTGGCCTCCTTTAGTTTTTAACTATGAAGTACAAAATTGTTCACTTTTCAACTATTAAATCTGTTCACATTTAATTCATTAGTTTAAACTGAATGGTTTTAATAGTTGAGTTGAAAATTATTCAAACTAACAGTGGAGGGTCGTAAGATATACCTCTCCTATTTGGTTATTTTGCTACTCGCTGGTTTCTTTCATCATCAGGTACACTACTACACTAGTGTCAGATCCGTGTTCAAAATTATGGTCTTTTCGATGGTGGTTGAAATCTTGCGAGTGGCATTGAAAAATATTACATATAACCTACTATCTAATATGACCTGCACTCATGGGCAGAGAATACCTCAATTACTACAGATGCCATCCGGTCGCTTGCATCTTGCCTTATATTTCTTCAGCGAATTTAAATTAAAGCTTGGGAGTCATTCCTCTTCACTTCGGAAGGGTAAGCTATATATATTAGACGTCATTTTTCCTGTGCAACTAGTCGAAATTAGTCTCCTATTACTGGGAGGAAGGACCTGACCAGCATTCTAGCAATTAGAAACTCGATTTTTTTTCTCAACTTCGATTGAAGTATTCTAAACCACAACACACAGTTCAAAACATTAACCCTCACAATCCATTGACCAGACCAAAATAAACAGAAAATTGTTTTCTTCGACCCAATGGCAATGGGGCGCTTAGTGCTGAAACACGATCAAGAACTGCGGATTGATCTCTTTTCCAATTCGTGACCGCAGGGGACCTCAAAAACCATTTGCTTACGAGCTTATCAGTTACCCAGCGGTTCCATTACTCGCGAGATGAAGATGGGCGGGAAAGGAGGGAGTAAAGCATTCCAGCAACAAGCAAATCAGTCTGGTGAGTGACATGGCCACCAAGAACAAGACATAAGACTTGACTTTGAAACAAGGATTGATGTGTGGAGCCATCTGGGATGCAAAATCCATCGTATCAAGGGTGTGGGTCATGCTGAGTCCAGGGTGCACGTGCACCATTCTGTCCTCTTCCTCGTGGAGGGCGAACAGCAGCAGAAGATGATGTATCGGCTCGGAAGTACTGGTTCTCTCTAGGCACTCGGCTGTGAGCTCCTGCTCCGGGACGCCTTGGCACAAAATCCTTCTGGTTGCCCAATGCCAGAAACCCTGCTCCTTTTTTTGATAGAGTTCCCTGGATGTTGCTCCTCTGTATTATCATCAGATTGTGGTCTAGCCTCCCGTCTTCGGTGCTTGTGGTTGCGGTCATCATCGTCGACATCACTGATTTCAAAGTCTTCAGTACCTGTAGCAGCTTCAGAATTTGTTGAGTTATTTTCTTCCTTTGGTGAAGGAACTTCTATCCTGTCAGCATCCAACACTGGAGATGATGACTCTTCGATCATCTTCAAGGTTACCAAGCTAGCAGCAAACTTTGCACCTATAGTGTATTCATCATATTCAACTTCAACTAGCGATTCAGTCCAATCTCAATATATCACTACATGAGACAGAACACGGAAACAATAAGGAGTAATAGATCATGGTAACAAGTAGCTTGTGAAATATCATAGTAACAACATACTGGATAGGCCCATAACAACAGCAAAGCGGGAAGGCCATATATAACTCTTAAAACCTTTAAAACAGGAACTGCACTGATGGCAGTTTAACTCGGCTTTTCATACCACGCTTTTATTAGCGGGATTATGCGAACAGCAAACACAGTCTCAGAAAATATTAGTTTTCCCCCTAAACTCAGCACTGACCTATTTGTGATTGCATCCTTTGTTGACACCTTGACTCCTTATTGTTTGTCCTATTTATGTCGCAACTCAAAACTGTTGTCCGGACACCCCCTCCGAGTTTCTGGAAAGTTACTCCAGACTGTTCTCTGAAAAAACGAAACTATAAATCCTTGCAATGTGGCATATGGCCATGATGGTTCACCCAAAAGAAATGAATGGGCTATTCTTCCATCTTGTCAACAGAACCCAGCAGGTAGTCAATATCGGGGGTAATAACAGCACGCTTGTTGATCTCCCCCACCACACAACAATGCTTTTCTCTGGTGTTCATCGCTGCAACTTCCTGGACAAACTTGCAATTCGAGCCTGAAGAAACCTGCACAATTTGTTCATTGGACTTCTTGTGTACTGCATGTAAAACCTAGACAGAAAATAGAACTACTTCCAATTTTGAAACTCACATCAAATAGTGTGTCTCCAACCTTCATTTTCACTTTACCACTCTTATATACAAGTATCTTCCCCATATAACCGCCAGGCAGATCCTTGAGTTTCGAGCCACAGTGCAATGGTGGTCTCATGCCCTGACGTCCCTCCTCGGAGCCTTTATTAGGCTCAGCAACTGATTGTGGCTGCACTGGTAAAGGAAGAGAAGCCGGCAACTGGACGAAGAGCAATTGTGATTCATCTGATCGATCCTGTCAACACAGGACATGTGTAAGAGCAGTAACAACTCCGGCCTTTACAGCTATGTGAGTTTTAAGCAGTTCAATGTTGATTTGTAGTGTATACCATTTAGCTTGCAAAGTGATTTAGCTTTAACACATAATCGAAAAAAGGGTGTTGGAATCTGTGACATACCAATAATCCAAGCTCTTCAGCTGCGGTTAATTTAGCATCTTGAGCTCTGTTGGCAGAAGATTCTCCAAATTCTTCCTCATCAAGAATTTCTGCATTAGGGATGTAGGAAGGGTGTAAAGGTCAGTTGAAGAAAAATTCTTGCAATTTCAACTACAAGACAACAGCATACCAGGATTTCCAGAGTAGGGCCTCCTCAAGGGGAGAGTAACAGGATAATCAGTATGGGTATAGTCCTGTAATAAAAAAGGAAATCAATGGATAAGGTCTCTATCTGATTTAGTAATATGATCTTTACTCACCCATGGCTCTGCATATTCTTTTGTTAATTTCTCTTCATCTGCATATGAAATTGAAACAAAGAGAGTTAAGGCCCAAATACAGCAATCTGTATGTGCAAAAAAGTATTACATATATTCTATGTTCTTTTAAAAGAGAAAAGCAAAATTTGCAACCGAGCCAGCAGACTTATCCAATTTTTCAGAATTACAACCCTTAGTGAATGCTTCAGAGTCATAAGCGATGAAGATAAATCTTCCACCAATACCTTTAGAACATTTTGGCATACCAAATGATCTTGCATAAAAAGAATTTCCTTGTCCAAATGCAACTTGTGTCCGGCTTTTTGCTATGCAAACAGAGCAACACATCGTTAGCTAGATGTGCATCGGAAATAAAATAAATAATTACCACCAATATTTTAAAAAATGTATATTTGTATTGTAAACACCAATGAGATACTAGTTTGATAATTATAATAATCTGATCTATCAATTCAGAAAGAAACTAATGATTTGCAAATCCGTGGTTACCTTGTACCACATGAACTAAATTTAGTACACTAATTCAAGACTTGGAAAGGAAGAGTTCGGTGCTTGCACATCATAATGCATAATTTAAGACAATCCAACATGATGCAACATATATCAATAACCATTCACAGGAGTAGCTGCAAGCACATCAGCTTGCAGGCTAAGACTTCTTTTAGAGGTGGGACTAACAAATTTACTAGGTGGCGATGAGGTTTGGACTATAGTCACGGAATGAACATAAATAAGCACTCTTACGCTTATCCTCAGTTTTAAGTGTTCTGGCAAAGGGATCTATAATCTGCAAAATGAAATAAATTATTTTATGCACCAACCAAACATCAAGTGAAAAGATTGCAGATATAGAAAATGATTTGCGAGACCAAATATAATGATTAGTACCTGTGATGCCTTAAGTTTCATCAGCAATTCTTTATCGACAGTTTCATCCTTGTTATCCTCAACTGGTTCCCTGTCAAGTTATAGTAAATCAAATTCAACATTACTGAAATAGCTAATCTAGCAAATTTTAACTGGAATGTATCCAAGTTTTAGAAAAGTAACATGGACCAATCACCTACGTTTTCGGAACAATTTTAGCGGCTTTCTTCACAGGTTTTTTGGGTGCAAATTTTAGTCCTCCCTTACATCAAGAAACAACAATGGTAAGCAATAAACTGGAAGAAGCTGGCATTGTGAACATACAAGGGAAAGAGATACTAACCTTTCGAGGAGCACCCATCTCCTTGATTTTACTCTTGTCGTCCATAATAAAATCAGAAAACCTACAAGAGTGAAGCTGCTAGCTGATGTGTTAACCTTACAACTTTTCAACATTGAAGTTGACTACAATTTGAAAACAATTTTTTTCTCAAATACCCAAGAGAAGTGTGTATCATTGTCCTAGTAGAAGAGAAAAGAGCCGTACAGGGATCCAAATCCCTGTACCGCGGGGCGCAACAGAATCGGAGGGCTTACTAGTTGAATCGGGATCGCTGGCCGGGGAAGAGCGGGCGACGGTAGCGAGGCGGGGGGGGGGGGGGGGGGGGGTGGGGGCACAATGGCGAGGGGCACTTCGGTAATTCTGTCCTGCCCTATCCTGGCTGCCGTGTTGTCCTGGACTAGGCTAGGGTTCTTGTATTCGTTCTCTATCCTCTCCACTCATATTGCAGTTCGGGTTGTAGTATGGTGGTCTGTCTCTACCTGCTGCTGAATCAAAATCGTTGAATTTCAGCTTCAATTTTTTTTACCTATGAGGTTTAAATCATCGGTCAAGAATTAATCATTTTCATAGGATACATGCATAGTATGTACACAAATACGTGCACATGTCCATACACACGTAAAGATATTGGAGGGCTATTGCTCTCATTACGCGGGAAACACACCACACCATCGAACACGCACGCATGTGTACTGTATTCATAGCACGCATGTGTACTGTATTCATAGCAAACCTAAAATTCATCCGATTTCGTCTATAGCGAACCCACTGTCGTATGGACCTCCCAGGGCGCACTACCTCGGTGGGTACGGGACCGACTACACGGTGGGCCCACAGGACTGCCGGCTTGCGCTACACGGCACCGAAGGCGTGGAGCACGAGGCTGCAGAGGAGTAGTTTTCGGTTAGGAAGCCGTACATGTCCCGCACCGTATGGAAGGCTCCAGACGTATTCGACCAAGTACTCTCTCCCTACTCCGACTTGTAACCCCGCCTCCCGGACTATATAAGGCGGGCGGGGACCGATCCCTAGGATCATCGCACAACACGGCGCACCATTGCATCATCTTGTAATCGTGCCCAATCAATCCGAGCTACGCGGCATACGGGACGTAGGGTATTACGCACCTCGCGGCCGAACATGTCTAAATTGTGTGCCACGTGTCTCTTCCTTCGAGTTACCGATCTCGGCGAGGCCACATTCATCTACTTCGGGTACTCCCCTTAGTAGGTTGCCGGTCTAAAACACCGACAGGCGGCGCGCCGGGTAGGGGCTCTCGCCGAGATCACATGGCGAACTCGACGGCTCCCGTCTACTTCAAGCCAACCGTCGCCTTCAACCGCGGCGACACCTTCGTGTTCGGCGCACGGGTGCCGCAGCTGGCCGACGGCGCGGGCTCCTTCCAGCGCCGTCTAACCATGCAGCCCAACCCGAAGACAGGCTTCGTGACGCTTCCTGAAGTCGTCACAGGCGAACTCGCCGGCAAATTCGGCGAAATTTCGCTCTTCAACCACCATGCTGACTTCGAGCTCGAGACCGCTTCCAACTCGAACTCGACGTCGCCATGGGCCATCGCATGCGAGCCGGCTCCTCAGCCACCGCAGGCGGTCCCCTCACCTCGCTAGCGCTCCGCGCATGGCCCCCGCATCCTCAGCCGGGCCCGCACGGGGGCTCCCACTTCGCGCCGGGCTGGCAAGGAGCCCGTACCCGAGTACAACTCGGACTCCGACGCCACCCCTGAACGCGCTTCGGAATCCAGCCCTCTCTCCGAGTTCTAGTCGAACCCGGATTACGAGTTCGACTTCAGGTCGGACCCTGAGGAGCCCGAGTCCGAAGACAACTCCACCGAGCTTCCCTTGTCGGGGCCGGCCCTGCGGGGCCGGTTATAACATCCACGCCGGCCGGGAGATACGTCTGCGGCCGGACCGCAAACCCGCCGACCCGATAAAGGGAGACTCATGCTACGTCACCTACATCGACTCGCTACCGTTCCGGGAGGGAATACCCCTAGCCGGGCCGACTCAAGCACACCAACCGAGGTGGCACCCTGCGAGTCCGGCCTTGGCACCCCCGATCGCCAAGTCTTCATGGGCTGTGGCGACACCCCGGGGCCTTCGGAGCACGGCTCGGGACAAGTACACGGAAGACATCTCCTCCGACGAGCTCTCTCGCCGATGCTCCACCGAACGAGAACCCCGCGGACGGAGACGCTCGCCGTGAGCGTAACCGGAAGCGCGGCGAACGACGCCGACGCCTCCGCGACAACTTCCCCGTCCGCAACCTTGCGGAAGCTCTCGAGGCGGTCGAGAGCAGAGTACACACCACCCCCCGAGCAATGCCTCATGTCGATCCACGGCGATCGCACGCCGGGCTCGGGGCATACGCGGCGGGGGGGGGTCATCGCCAAGCTCGGCCGAAGACACCTACTTCATGCGGGTCGACAACGAGTCAACCAACCTCCTCCCGGCCCGGACCCCGCGACAACGAAGCCACAAGTCGCGGCGCCAACAACGGTCCTAACCGTACTCGAGCCGACCTCCCGGCCCGAGCCAAACCGTCGTCGCTCCAACGCCGGCGGACCTTCACAAAGACGACCACGGCAACCGAGAAGTTGTTCCCCACCGTGCTCCGACCGGTGGCGGCGGCAACGACCCCGACGGCGGCGGCGGCCGACGACGAAGCTCCAACCATGGAGCCAACAGAGAGCCGGCGGCGGCGGCGGCCGAGGCGGCCGAGGCCACGCGAACGACCACGCTTCGGCGCCTCACGGGGCGGGTACGACGCTCGCCGAGAAGATTGAGGAGCCGCGGCGGAAGAAGTCGACCACCGCGGCCGAAGGCGACGGCTTCCCCGCCTTCTCGCCTCGACTTCGCAACTTGCTCCTCCCCGATAAGTTCAAGCCTTTGGGGATCACCAAGTACGATGCGGCGCGGATCCCATCCGGTGGCTCGGATGCTACGCCCTCTCCATCGAGAACGGCGGCGGCAACAGCGACACCAAGTGCCTCTACTTCCCCTTCTGTCTGGACCAAGCACCACTCACATGGCTCGAGTCGCTGGACAAGCACTCGATCGACAAGTGGGACCAGCTGAAGGAGCAGTTCACAAGCAACTTCGCGGGCGCCATGGGCCGATCGGGTACTCGCATGGACCTGGCCATGATCAAGCAGGAACAAGGCGAGACCCTCCGCAAGTACATGCGCCGCTTTTTCGACAAGCGCGCTACCGTCGTCGACGTCACCGACAAGGAGGTCATCGACCTCTTCCAAGACGGCGTCTACCACCGCCGCACATTCGAAGACTTCGGTCGTCATCGCCCTAGGTCCATCCCCCACCTCAAGGACATGATCATGTCCGGGCGGATGAAGAAGACAAGGCCAACGCCAAATACGACGCCATCCGCGGCAAGAGCAAGCGAGAACCGGGCGGCGGCGGCGCAAGCAACGCGAACCAAGGCGACCGCAACAACAACAACAACAACAACAACTACTCGGGTCCCAACCGCAAGCGCAAGCCGTACAACACCGTCGTGGCTATCCGGCGCCTGCGAAAGGGAACTCGAAGAAGAACTCCGGCGGTTTCAAAGACTTGCGAAGGAGAAGTGCCCGTGGCATCCAAACGGCAACCACACCACCGAGCAGTGCTACCAACTCAGGCACGCACTCAAGGACACGCCGGAGCCACCGCACCCTCACGACCAAAAGGGCAAGAAGAAGGACGGCGACAACAACGACTTCCAGGAGCCGGACAAGACCGTCAACGTCCTCTTCGGCGGATTGCCCGGCGGGCGGGAGCGAAGGCTACCCGTCGTGAAGTCATGTCCATCGAGCCAGCGGTCCCGACCCCTCTCAGGTGGTCGGAGGTACCCATCACCTTCTCCCGCGCGGATCAATGGACCAGCTTCTCTGAACCAGGACGGTTCCCCCTCGTCCTGAAGCCAGTGGTGGCGGGCTCCAAACTCAACAAGGTGCTCATCGACGGTGGAAGCGGGCTCAACGTCCTCTTCACCAAGACCTTGAAGAAAATGAAGCTCGACATCACTCATATGCTCACCAAGAGCAACACGCCCTTCTACGGCATCGTCCCCGCAACGCGGCTATCCCACCGGGCTCGGTGGTCCCGCCGATTACCTTCGGGGCATCTCGGGACAACTACCGTGCCGAGTACATCAAGTTCGAGGTCGCAGACTTCGAGACCTCTTACCACGCCATCCTCGGCGGACCGGCCATCGCCAAGTTCATGGCGGTGCCCCACTACACCTACTTGGTACTCAAAATGCCAAGCCCGGACTCGGTGTACTCTCCCTTCAAGGGGACTTGAAGATCTCCCACGACCGCGACACGAAGCCGTGGAGATCGCCTCTACAAACCAAGTACCCAACGCGATGATGGAGGTCTACGTCGCGTCGAAAAAGCTTGCTACAAGTGAACTCGACATCCCGAGAGAAGTCCGACGAAGCACCAACAAGCCTCGGCCCACCGAGGAGGTACTCGTCAAGACGGTCGACCTTGGAACGAGCGACCCCCGGCAAGACCACCACCATCGGGGCTGGCCTCGACCCCAAATAGGAAGACGCGCTCATCAGCTTCCTTCGGGCTAACCGCGACATCTTCGCGTGGAAGCCAGCGGACATGCCGGGAGTGCCCAGGGAGCTGATTGAGCACGCGCCTCAACGTCGATCCTAAGGCTACCCCCAAGCGACAACACCTCCGACGCTTTGCCGACGACAGACGGGACGCCATCAAGAAGGAACTCGCCAAACTACTCGCGGCCGGCTTCGTCGAGAGGTTTTCCATCCCGAGTGGCTCGCCAACCCCCGTCCTCGTCCGCAAGAAGAACTCGAACGAGTGGAGGATGTGCGTCGACTACACCGACCTCAACAAGCACTGCCCCAAGGACCCCTTCGGGTTGCCGCGGATTGATCAAGTCATCGACTCCACGGCGGGCTGCGACCTCGCTCTCGCTTCCTCGACCGCTACTTCGGGTACCACCGGATCGCGATCAAGGAAGAAGACCGAGGAGAAGACCGCGTTCATCACCCCATTTGGCGCGTACTGCTACACAACCATGTCTTTCGGGTTGAAGAATGCCGGCGCTACCTACCAACGAGCTATCCAGGCCTGCTTCAAGAGGCAACTCAACAAGAACGTCGAGGCCTACGTGGATGACGTGGTCGTCAAGACCAGGGACTCCAGTACCCTCATCTACGACCTTGAAGAGACCTTCGCATCACTGCGCGAGTACCGCTGGAAGCTCAACCCGAACAAGTGCGTCTTCGGCGTCCCTTCGGGTAAACTACTCGGCTTCATCATCGCCCGGGCGCGGCATTGAAGCCAACCCCCGAGAAGATCTCCGCCATCACCAGCATGAAAGCTCCCACGAGCATCAAAGACGTCCAGAAGCTGACAGGGTGCATGGCGGCGCTCAACAGATTTATCTCGAGGCTAGGAGAACGGGGACTCCCCTTCTTCAAACTACTCAAGCATCAAGAGAAGTTCGTGTGGACTCCAGAGGCGGATCAAGCCCTTGCCCAGCTCAAGGACTTCCTATCAAAGCCACCGATCCTCACGGCTCCTCACAAGGGCGAGCAGCTATTGCTCTACCTCGCTGTGACTACTCACGTGGTCAGTATTGCCATCGTTGTCGAGCGGCAAGAAGACGGCCACGCCTACCCAGTCTACTTCGTCAGCGAGGTTCTATCAGAGTCCAAGGCCGTGACACCCTAAAATTCCATCACTAAAATTACTTAGCAACTTAAATTAGTCTTAAGGGTTTAAGGAGATTAAATTGCTATTTAGATTGAGCTCTAAAAATATTAAAGATAATTTAATAAACTTAGAGACAACAAGTGTATGTGCACCATCTTTTGGCTTGCATGGTTTTGGTTGCTTGTGTGGTTTCTAAAAAGTCTAGTAAATTCTTGAGAAAAGTTTGAAAAAGTTTGATTTGAATTTGAGTTGAAAAATGATTTGAAAATGAAGTTTGAAAAAGGAAAAGAAAAAAAAACAAAAGCCAGCACCGGATCCTTTCGGCCCAGGCGGCCTAGCCCAACTCCCCGCGCCGGCCCACCGCTCTCCCCTTCCCTTTTTCTTTTTCACCGTGGCGCCGACAGATGGGTCCCACCTGTCAGCCTCCCTTTCCTCCCCTTCCTTTCTTCTTCCCCGCGCCCGCCGCCGCCGCCGCATGCCGCGCTGAATCCGCCCTCGCTCCCGCCTTCTCCCCCTTCCTTTCTCTTCTCTCCGTGAGCATGCTAATTAAGGCAATTAATCCCCACCCAAAAACCCACGGCCGTTTCCCCTTGCCATCTTTACGCCCGGACGGCCCGCCGGCCATCAATGGCAAGCCGCCGCCGCCCCGTCCCCTACCCGCCTCGCCTTCCATCCTCGGGCCTTTATAAGCTCGCGCACGCACCCCCGTGCCTCCCTTTGCCTCTCGCAACACACCTATGCGCGCCACCGAACCCCATTCCGTCGCGCCGCCGCCTCGGGTTTCCGCCGCCGCCGTCGATTCGTCGCCGCGGTGAAGGGCTAGACCTCCCCGCCCGCTTCCTTTGACCTTTAGGTTCGCAAGGAGCTTGACAAGCTCGTGTTGCCGCAGGTTTTCGTCCTCGACGCCCGTGGCGGCCCGCGCCCGAGCTCACCGGAGCGCCGCCCGAGCCGCCGCCGTCGCCAAGCCTCCCTGTTGCCGCCTCCTCTCCACCCGTTGGCCCGTCGTCATCCCCTGTGCGTGGTAAGCAGAATTCCCCGCCCAATTTCCCTCCTTTTCGCGCTCAGTGGCTTCCCCGCGGGCTCGCCGGAGCAGCCGCGCCGCCCCCCTCACGGTGCGGCCGCCGGTGGAGGCCCAATCGCGCCGTAGATCCCACGAGCATGTGCGCAAGCTTCCCCGCATCATTTTGCGCCGACCCATGGTTAAAGTAGTGGCCGGGAGCGCCGTAGAGGGCTAGCGCCGGCGAGCCCCCGCCGCGCGCCGCCGCCCTCCGGCGTCGTCGCCGCCGCGCGCGCGCTTGCACGCGTCCGGGGCCGTTTGATCACGCGCGGACGGCGGGATCGCGTACCCCTTCGTTTAAGGGGGGACGGTCCACCGTGGACCCGTGCGCCGGGCGCACAGGCGCGGTCCACGGTGCACCCGTGCACCTGTAGCCGTTGGATCTGAGATCCACGGTGCTGAGTTGGCGGTTTTGGTTAAGAGCCCCTGAGTTTTCAAATATTAGCAAGCCGGTCCTTCCACCTTTAAGAATTTTCACGGATAGGTCCTGGTTTTTGCAATCTAGCCCCTGTCTACCCTGGATAATTTTGTTTTAGGCCCTTTTCACTCCTTTTTGCACCTAGACCCCTCTGATTTAATTTATAAAAATGTTTAGCCCCTGATTTTATTTATAAACAGCCCTGTAAACATAGTTTTCTTGCAAATAGGCCCCTGTAAACTGTTTTAATCATATCTTTCTCATTTTAACTCCGTTTTTAGCGTTCTATATACCGAAATGATCGTCTCGACGAGTAGAATCTTTTAAACAGTAAATTTACCAGTTTTGTTACTGTTTGATGTACTGTTTTATTTATTGTTTGTTATTCATGTTTGACTCGTAGATATCGTGCCTGTTTCGTCTGAGCTCCCTGTCGGAGGTGATCAGGAAGAACCTGTCTTCGAGGAGGATTTCACTCAGCTTGTAGAGGAAGGCAAGTGGCTTTCCCCCTCTGCATAATCTTTTTGAACCTATGACACTGCATGCTAAACAATGTTTACTATTCCTGTTGTTATGCATAAATCTGATGGGCAAACACCTAGCTAAGGACTTGACTAGATGCTTTACCACTTTACCTTGATCAACCCTGTTTAAACAAATGCTTGGGGTAGATAAATGCTTAGTTTTCTCAACATAAGTATGGTTATGCTTTGTTTATGTTATACATCTCGGTTTCACTTATTATGTGCTTGTGTTTTAAACAAGATAACTTGATATAATCGGAACATGGAGAACCACCCAAGAAAACATGCGCAACCACGGTGTTACATGGCTCGACCTTAGCCAATTAATTAGGTGTGCGATTGATCCGATGGCCCTTTTCCGAAAGGGAGCGAGAGGGGGATCGGGTTGCGGGGGTATAGCCCGGTCCTTTTGGGGTAGCGACCTTTGCTAAGGTGCCGACCACTAGGGAGGGTTATGGTCCGCCCGATCCGTAACTATGCGGGTCGTTAGTCTTTTGTATACCTTTGTAAAGGCTTCGTAGCGTCCCTATGCAATCACACCTCGGAAGTGTGATATGATGCCTGATCAGCATCACATGGTTGGGTTCGAAGTTCTTCGGAACTTTTACGTGAGCCGTGGGTAAAGTGTGCAAACCTCTGCGAGTGTAAAGCCGATCGATCGGCCGTGCTCACGGTCATGAGCGGCTTGGACCCTCACATGAGTAATAAACTTGAAGATTAATGCAAATCATGGGTTGGAGGTTTGGTTTGAGGTTTCTTTTCGGTGTTAAGTGGGCTGGTATACACTTACACCTAGTAATTAGGAGCTTGCTAATAAAACTTGACCAACTTATAAAATGCTTACCGTCGTGAACCATAGCCTATCCTTGATAGCCTTGCATTTTCCCCCCACTTGCCGAGCTCCAACCATAAGTGTGCTCACCCTTGCTTACCGCTATTCGGAGGAGAACGTCGGAGGCGAGGACGAGTACCGGAGTGACTTCGAGGAGTTCTAGGCATGCGGATCCCCCGGTCATCATACCCGTGGATGTCGGCGATGGAGTTGCTCGTTGTCGTTTAGTTGTCGTCTTGTTCGGACCTTCGAGTCCACCCCTATGGATGTAATAATGGATATCATACTTGGTTTAAACTCTTGTACGTTTTATTACAAGCAATGGTATTACTCTCGTTTTGTCTATCATGTGTGTGTAAATGATCCGGCGCACATATGAGATGCATTCGGTTTTCCCCGTAAAATCGGGTGTGACAAAGGCCCGCTATCGGCCCGTGCGAAGCTCCCGTACGCGGTACTCATCACCTCGCGGAAGCTACGACACTACTTCCGGGGAGTACTCGATCTCCGTCGTCACCGACTACCCGCTCGGCGACATCCCGCGGAACCAAGATGCTACCGGAAGAATCTCCAAGTGGGCCGTCGAGCTCGGCGCCCTCACTATCGACTTCAAGCCACGCACGGCCATCAAGTCGCGAGGCTCTAGTCGACTTCATGGCGAGTGGCGGGAGAACCGGCTACCTACTCCCACCGCGCGACCGAGCATTGGGTGATGTACTTCGACGGCTCACTCAACCTCGAGGGCGCAGTGCGGGGGTACTAGCGATCTCTCCAACGGGCGAACAACTCAAGTACATTCGCGGATCTTCCGGAAGGTCTCAAACAACGAAGCCGAGTACGAAGCCCTCCTACACGGGCTCCGCCTCGCGGCTTCACCGGGCATCAAGCGGCTACTAGTCTACGGTGACTCCGCGGTGGTCATCAACCAAGTCAACAAGTCCCGGGACCGCAACAAGGAGAACATGGACGCCTACCGCCTAGAAGTCCGCAAGCTTGAGAACAAATTCTATGGTCTCGAGTTCCATCACATCGTCTCGCGACAACAACATTGCGGCGGACGTCCTCTCGAAGCTTGGATCCACCCGCGCTCAAGTACCGGCGGGTGTCTTCGTCCACGAGCTTCACGCGCCATCCATCCCGAGCCGGCGCCACCGACCGCCGTCCCGGCCCCATCCACCAGCTCGGGCGAGGAGGTCATGATGATCGACTTGGTCGGAGGCAACCCTTCATCGACCTCCTCGGCAAGCGAGAAGGTCCCCTCCGCAAGAACGCGACCGAGCAACTCGTCCGTCGCGCCAAGTCCTACGTCCTCGTCGGAGACAAGCTTTACAAGCGGGGCGCATCTTCTCGGAATACTCGTGAAGTGCGTCCCTCGTGAAGAAGGCAAGGACATCTTGGAGGAGATCCACAAGGGCGTTCGCGCCAACCACGCGTCCTCATGTACGCCGGTCGGCAAGGCCTTCCGGCGAGCTTTCTGACCGGCCCACGGCTCCGGGCGACGCCGAAGAACTTGTCGAAGGTGCCAAGGATGTCGGCACTTCGCCAAGCAGCAACATGTCCCGGCCTACAAGCTAGTCACCATACCGCCAACCCGGCCCTTTGCCCGCCGGGGGCTCGACATGATTGGGCCACCGCCAACCGCGCCGGGGAGGATTCAACGGGGTATTGGTGGCTATCGACAAGTTCACCAAGTGGATCGAGGTCAAGCCGGTCACATGCCCCAAGGCCGACGAGTACTCGACTTCTGGATGAACTCGTACACCGCTACGGACTACCCCCACCGCATCATCACGGACACGGGCTCCAACTTCAACAACCACCAGCTTCCGGGATTACCGCGAGAACAAGCGGGATTGACGTCCGATACGTCTCGGTTGCCCATCCACGGCCAACGGACAAGTCGAGCGCGCCAACGGGATGGTGCTCGACGCTCTCAAGAAGCGGCTACACGACGCCGCGAACTCCAAAGGGGGCAAGTGGATCAAGGAACTACCCAACGCACTGCGGGGGCTACGGACTCAACCATCCAAGCCAACGGGGCAATCCCCTTACTTCCCGGTCTACGGTTCCGAAGCAATCCTCCCCGCCGACGTCATATGGAACTCGCCGGCGGTGGAGCACTACGACGAAGGCGTCTCGGAAGACAAGAGACGAGTTGACATCGACGGCCCTCGAAGAAGCTCGGCCGCGCCGCCCTCGTCCAATCGGGAGCAAGGTACCCGGAAGGTATCCGACGCTACCATGATCGCAATGTCAAGGAACGCTCCTTCAACGTTGGAGATCTTGTCCTCCGCCGTATCCGAACACGGAAGGACTACACAAGCTCGGCTCCCCACGGGAAGGTCCCTTCACCGTGGCAAAGGTGACCGGACCGGCTCCTACCGCCTCCAAACAGGTTGAAGGCGAAGACATCAACAACTCGTGGAACGTCGACCGCCTCTCGTCGATTCTACGCCTAGTCTACACGACTACTCCGGGTTCAAGTCTACACGACTACATCAACACCCCCCCCGCCGTAAGCGGCCTCCGGGTCCCGACTCCGGCCTCCGGACTCCTCCTCTCCCCGGCTCCGGCCCTTGCGGCTACCTACGGACCCCGGGCCGCGACGAGCGTCAAGGACTCTAGCAGCGGTCACCGAGAGACCACACTCCAAGATCCGCCCGCACGGCTACCTACGGGTCTACGATCCGGCCTACACGGCTACTTATGGATCTACCGTCGTAAGCGGCTATCCGCTCCGGCGCTACTTAGCCGTAAGCGGCCTCCGGTCCGGCGACTACTCAGAATCGCGGCCCCGGCCATCCAGGGTGTACTTCTTCGCAATAAAGTTCGATCGTTCATCAACTTCTTTATCGTCTACTCCCTACAACGGGACCACTACCGCCGAGTACTACTACTCGCAACCACTCCACGATGGGGGCTCCGCACTCGAGATCACGACTATGAGTACTCATTGCCGGAAATTCTCTTTCATTGATACTTAAGCAATTCATTACAATTGTTTTCTCGTACAATCTCGGCTACTAGCTATCTATTACGAGGCTACCGGAGATTAAGCTTCTCGCTACTCGCTCCGCGATGGGAGCCATCCTGCTCCCGGCAGCTCCGCATACCGCTCGTCGGTGCGGTTGGTGGCTACTCCGCCGCGACTACCTCCATCGGGGCCTTCGGAAGTACGACTTCATGAAGGCCAAGACCCGCCTTGGGATCGACCTCACCATGTGCTTCACATAGGCCGCCGGCCCGCTTGGAGCTTCCTTGAGGCGATCCACCGGTGGAGCAATCTTGGGGCCGCCCGGTGCGGCACCGAAGCCTTGCGATCGGCAAGGCGGCTTCTTCGAGCTCCTTCGGTTGGGCCCGCGGTGCCTCGCGAGTCTTCATTCAACTTCGCAAGGATTTGTAGCAGTTGACGAGATCGCGGTCGATGCAATCCGAGCTCCATGTGCTTCTCGCACTCGAAGGCAAGTTCTTTGTAGTCGAGCTCGAGTACCGGCGGGCTTCTTGCTCCCGGTAGAAGAGGTTCTTCATGCTCGTCTCCGAGGACTTCGGTACCGCTCCACCCGGCCCTCAAGCTCGCAACACGACAACAAGACGGCGGGTCAGGGACTTCTCGACCTCCAACAAGTACCCGACAAGTTCAGCGGCGTACCTTTGTTCTTGTTGCGGAGGCCTTTATTCTTCCGCACCAAGTCGTCGCCCTTCGCCTGCAGCTCTTGGACATCGTTGTGGTATTTGGCGAAGGCGGCGTCGAGTTTCGACTGCATGGCAGCCGCGTGCTTCCGCGACTTCACAAGTTGCTCTTCCAGCGCCTCGGCTCGGAGCACCGCGTCACCGTAGCCTTGCAAAGATGTTCGACTTGTCGCGGGACCTCTCCGCAACGTCCCGCATAGACAACTCAAGTTACACGAGTACTCAACGACGAGAGGAATGGCTACTCGAAGCTACGGCTACTTACCTTCATCCACCGCTCGACCCGACGGATCGCCTCCGGATGCTTGGCCACCGTCGCCGCTCGACAAGATTGTCCGCGAGCGCCTCTATTCCGCCGCGGCTACTCGCGGTGGCCTCCGTCATCGGCGCGAGCGGATGGGCTCGCGTCCCGGATCTCCGGGGGAGCGGATAGCCACCTCTAGAGCAACCTCGGTGACGTGGTGACCCCCTCTCCCCGCCGCCACGGCAGCCTCCTCGACGAATTCTTCCATAGGCCCGGGGCTCCACCCGCAAACCCTCCGGACCTCGCGGTGTCGACTTCGCATCGGCACCCCCGCGAGGATGTCACCACTTTCAACTTCAAAGACTCGCCAAAGAGAAGACAAGTGCATCAGCGACCACGACTACTCCTCGAGGAGCTCCACAGCTTCAGAAGGGTACTCACCTTCGACTATGCTGGCCTCCGGCAACGGCGCTTCGGTAGCCGGCGACTCGGGCATCGCCTGGGGCGCGGGAGCGGACTCCTTGGTGGGCGGCGCGACTCCTTCCGCCACCGACGAAGAGGGTTCATCCCCCCTCCCGGGACGCATCCGTGGATTTCCCCGCAAGCACACGCAATTGGTCGTCGGTCAACCTCGACTACTACAACAAGTACTACTCGCGAAGATGCGGTACTTACAAGTTCGACCGGACTATTGTCACGGCCGGGGGCACCAAGGATGCCGGCGATATCGACCCGCCTACCCTCGGTGGGCGCCTCCTCCGCGCCCCGCGGCTACCGCCTCCTCTCGCAACGGCGGCGGCGGCGCGGTGCCCTCTTGCGCTCCCGAAGCCACCACCTCTTCAACGGCGGTGGCTACGGGCTCCGTGCTCCCCCGTGGAGCGGGGGCCGGTGCTCCGACCGCGCCAAGATCTCCTCGACAGGGGGGGGGCCGGACTACGACTCCCGGGCCGGCTCCCCCACCGTGTCCCACACGCCTTCGTCGCCCTCTTCGACGGGCGCCGTTGGCGGCACCTCCCGCATACAAGGAAGACTACTCATCGGCAAGGATATTCACGCGATGGGTACTCGACTACTCTAGTCAAGGCATCTTACCTCCCGAGGCGTGGTCTCCGAGACCTTGAGCTTCTTTGTCACCCGCTTGCGGGCGGGGTTGCGCGGCTTCCGAGGCGGCGCGGCCGGGGCTAGCCTCCGGTGCTAGTCGGGGGGTCTTGCACCAGAGGTACATGAGGCAAGCCTGGACGGCTAAACCTCGACCGCAATTGAAAGCGGTCCTGCAACGTCTCGTCGTCGTCGTCGTCGTCGTTGGTGGTATCCTCCACGACGACGGTGTCATCGCCATCGCCGACTACTTGCCGCTCTTTGTCCTTGGCCTTCCCTTCCTTCGGGATCTCAATCCCGCTCGGAGGCGGCCGCAGCTCGGAGACAAACTTTTTCAAGTCCTCCCCGCAAGACACAAGACATCGCAAGTCCACACCAAGCAAGAACTACTCGACTAGGGGAGTACGACTACTCACCTCCTTTGGCGGGCGCGCGGCGAGTACTCCGGACGGGGGCACGCCGTGTACGGCGGCATATCTTTGAAGATCCGTGACAGCCTCTCGATGATGTCGCTGTCGTCCAGCTCACCTCCGGGCATCCGCGACGTGTTGTCGTCGCCGGTGTACTCGAAGCCCAAGGTGTCTCGAGCCATCAACGGCTGCACCCTCCGCTTCATGAAACTGAAGGCCACGTGCTCGGCCCTCAGTCCCGCTTCCCCGAGCACCCCGATACGTGCCGGCGGCTCGGGAAGCTAGATCCCCTCCCTGCATGGTGGGCTCGTGTTCCACCACTCGCGGTGCCGGGCCGCCATCCGCTCGTCTTCGGCGGAGCCGGGGTGGTGGTTCGTGATGTAGAACCACCTCGTCTTCCGGTCGGTGTTGGAGTTGACAAGCTTGTATGCCGTGTGCGCTTCTCGCGGCGTCTTCTCTCAACCGGATGCCGGCTCCTCCGACTACCCTTGGGTTGGTGGCACTTGTCTGCGGCTTGATCCGAAGAACTTCCGAAAAGGATCCAAGTGCGGCTTGATTCCAAGGAAGGCCTCGCGAAGTGTACGAAGACCGCGGTGTGGAAGACTCCATTGGGGTTCGGATTCGGGTACTCGACTCCGTAGTACCGAGGAGACCCTTGAAGAAATCGCCGGCCGGGAGCGCAAGCCCGCGCTCCTCGAACCGCGCGAACATTGGAATCTCGTCCTCGGCCTTCTCCATTGGATATGGATCTCCGGCGGCGGCCCTCCACATGTCGACTTTCTTCTCCCGGATGAACCCGCTGTTCAGGAGGGTCAGCAGATCTTCCGTCTTCACCTTGGATTTCTTCCACTCGCGGCTTGGATCGGCCCGCGGTGTAGACATGGGCGGCGCTACTCCGGTGGCGGCCGCGGCGGCCTCTTCGCGGCCCCCTCTTCTTCCCGGCGGCCTTAGACGTCTTGGACGGTGACGGCTTCATCCTCCAAGTACAAGGCGTCTTCACGCGCATCCGCTCGGGGGCTACCCTAAAGGCTTTGGGTGGCGGCACACTTGAATCTACTACGGCGGCAGCGAGCACCGGGAATAGATCTACTTCGGTTGGAATCAAAATGAGCGCGGCTCGTATGGGTGAAAAACCCTAAGGGTTTTGGCTCCTATTTATAAGTCAAATCGGCTCCGCAACGGCCGAGTTGGATAAGTCCACGCGCGGTACGACTCGGCGGCTAAGCATGACCTTTCGTATTCTACTAGTCGACGCGTCTCACCTCGGGGGCTCGGCTACTTCTACTCGACCACCCGGGAAGCGGCTAGTCTCAAGAGCATCTCGGGACACATTCTTCAAGATGACCCTTCAATTCGAGAGGAAGTACTCGACTCAAGGCTCGGGGGCTCCGTGCCACGTGTCCTTCGGTTTTTTCTCTCCGAAATTTTCGGGATTTTCTTGCCAAGACTACGAGATGGACCCTCGCCCGAGCTCGCGCTCAACCTAAGGCTCGGGGGCTACTCCATATGGAGTGCGATTTTGCAATCGCACCTCCATATCGGCTCCGCTTCAAGACAAGATGGGCTTTTTTGAAGACCTTCGAAGGCGTACTCGAGGACGCTTGGGACTACTTGAGAAGACTTCGAGATTGCTCAAACATCGGTCGGAGTACATTCCGGCCTCGGGATGCTTCGACTACTCTTGGGGACTTTTGGCTTGTAGCACTCGGGGACGCTTGAGGACTACTCGTTAAGGCCGTCAAGACTACTTGAAGCTATCCTTCTCGACTACAAAGTACTCGGGGGCTTGTCGTATGGACCTCCCCGGGCCCACTACCTCGGTGGGTACCGGGACCGACTACTCGGTGGGCCCCACGGGACTACCGGCTTGCGCTACACGGCACCTGAAGGCGTGGAGCACAAGGACCGCAGAGGAGTAGTACTGGTTAGGAAGCTGTACATGTCCCGCACTGTATGGAAGGCTCCTAGACGTATTCGACTAGTACTCTCTCCCTACTCCGACTTGTAACCCTGCCTCCCGACTATATAAGGCGAGGGCGGGGACCGATCCCTAGGATCATCTCACAACACGGCGCACCATTGCACCATCTTGTAATCGTGCCCAATCAATCCGAGCTACGCAAAGCATACGGGACGTAGGGTATTACGCACATCGCGGCCCGAACCTGTCTAAATTGTGTGCCGCGTGTCTCTTCCTTCGAGTTACCGATCTCGGCGAGGCCACATTCATCTACTTCGGGTACTCCCCTTAGTAGGTTGCCGGTCTAAAACACCGACACCCACAACTTCTTAGACCGGCCGCACTCGTCAACCTCCAAATCCAACCTCTAAAAGGAATATTCCCGTAATTTTTCGGTCCAATCCCAATTTCTCCGCACCCGTCAACCTCCATATCTCAAACTCCATATCAACAACTAGGTGCGGGCCCCACGCGTAATACTCTTTTTCTTTCCCCCTTTCTCTCCACTCTCTCTCTCCTTCCCCAATCCCCACCTACCCCCGCACGCCCCTTCCTCCCAAGCTCGCCGCCTCAACGCGCCGATATAATTACGAAAGTCTCAAAATTCCACCAACATAATTCAGAATGGTGAAGAAGCGTGTCTCTGGAATCCCATAACTAGATTGGCTTGCTATCTCATACGAGGGGTGTGTGATAATATTATTAAACGAGAGAAAGACAATAAAGTAATAAATGAAGGTGCGCATGACATGAGCATTATCTCCCTTCGGAGTAACATTATAACCAACTTATATTAAAATGGTAAGCAAACAGAACCGTGTTGAAATATGTCATAATAAAATGTTTGAAGGATACTTTTTCATAATAAAATATTTATAGGATACTTTTCTCGCAAAACAGAGGTTAGATCTTTACCTAAGACAAATAGTTCGCTAACGCACTGATATTTGCTAGGCCCCTTCGGCGTTATGGACTCGCTTAAGAGAAAAGCTGGCTGCGTTGGCTGCCAGCCTGCCACACGTTTGGGGTATGAGGAAAGAGACATGTTGGTAGCTATGCAAATAAGGTTTTCAACTTTATGCACGACAAGCGGACCTTCGTCGCTCAGACCTTCGTCACTCACATACGAAGGGCCCGGTTGGCATGGTCATAACTCATAAAGGCCCAAAGAATTTTGTATTTGAGTCTAACAAAAACCGAAATGACATGTGCATACCTGGGCTTCGTCCCATGACTGAAGCTAAACTTTGAACAGAAATGAAAGCATGCTAAAAAACTAATAACAACTCAAGGACAACCGAAGCCGCTTGCATAAAAAAAGTATACACCTAGACAGTAGACACTATACCGGAGCCTAAGCGTAAACACAGCTCACTCTCTCGGGGCGATGTGTAAATGCCCCGGACCTCCGTCGGGATACCTTCGGCGCTTTGAGTACGAGCTGAAAATAATCACCACGAAGCAACATGCATGCACCTGTTAAACTAATCTAGGTTGCTGGTCATGTGACTTAACTTTGCGGTGCAGACTTGTAAAAAATTAAGGCCGAAGCTAAAAGGCAAAAAAAAAAACCGACAACTCCGAAGGTTAAAACCGAGACTTGGCCGCCGATGAACTTTACCCCAAGGCTCAAAAGCAACTGCAGCCTAGACACGCCTAAATGGGCTTGACCTACCGAAAAAGATGCTCACCAGTCTGGTCCTGGTATATCCAGTGAGAGAGGCAGAGAGCAAAATGATTCCATGCAAAAATTCATCTCGCCCGTCATGATGAAAAATTGCAAGAAATTAATGATTGCAAAGTACGAAAGGTCGTATATCCTCCGAAGGAGCCTTCGGTCCTATTGTGTGCTCGGTCGACACACATGACCGACCAGCCGGCTGCCGCCCGCCCATCATGCATGAAGCGAAGTCCCATGTACATCTATAGCGGCCATCAACCCCAATGAGGAAACAAACCGGGTGTGAAGCCCTCTCGTCCAAAAAGTTTTTCAGCCGACGGAGAAATATTATGTCCGAGCTTCGTCTTGGGCCGGAGAATAGCGGATGTGCCCCAAAAAGAAACTGGAATTTTCAGAAATGAAGGTCGGTCAAAAATGGGCTTTGTCACTGAAGTTAAAAAAAACCTGTAAATTGGATTTCGTCACTCAAGGTCAAAAGAAGATGTAAAATGGGCTTCATGGGTCCGTTCATTATTGGTTAAACAAGTGCACTTAGTCTTGGCCTTCCGAAGGCAGTTTCGTACAAATGACCAAAGGTGCTTATTTAAGAGGTGATCTAATCTCGGGAGAGAATAGAGATACAAAGTGAAATGCTCCAACATATTGTGACGACAAAAAGGAATGTGGTTGTGTGTTAGTGGACAAAGGGTTCCTTCGGAGCATTCTTTTGCAAAATAAATAAGTAAAGTAGGGGCACTTAGCTTCTTCTTGGGAAGGAACACACGCAAAGAAAAAGAAAAGCGGCTTGAAAACTTGCTCCACTCCGAAGGGTCATGTAATCCTTTCCCTTCCGTTGGGATCCCTCGTGCCCTCTCTTCTTTGTTCTTCCTCACCATGCGGCCGTGAATCTTTCCACGAGGTGGGCGCCAAACCGTTGGTGTAATTTGGGACCGAAGGCCCACCAACACCACTCGTACTCTTCTCCTCCGAAGGGGCAAAGAAGCTCGGGGGCTCTTCGGAGGACTACTCATTCTTCCTCCACTATTGCTACCTCTACTACTATTGCGGCTAGCTCTTCTACTAACCCTTCTCCCTACACTACTACTACAAAGCGAGAAAGTAAAATAGGCGGTAGAAATAGTAAGTTGCTCTTCGAAGCTCTCTCCTTATTTATTGCTTGTCCCATCGGTTACAATGACCCTCCTATATATAGGGATGGGGGTAGATGGCAATTTTCCCCAAGCCCCTAGTGGTTATTTTCTTCCGAGCCCCTAGTGGATGTGGTATTTAAAAGAAACCCCCCGAGTTCATACAAAGGCCTACTAACCCTTACATGGGCCGTGCCACTCCCCCAACAGCGGCCTCACATATCCTGGTGGTGGGCCGCGGAGGCGCCCGATGGTGGTCGTCGTCCTCGCGGCGACCCGCGTTGTGCGCATTCTAGCGGCGTCTGCGGAGGCGGCCCTCGCGTCGTCGACGGCCGGCGGGCGGGCGAGAGTGGTTCGCGGAGATAGCCCGGCGGATGCCACCGCGGCGTCGGCCTTGCGGCGGCCGGCGGCGCGCGCCTCCCGACGACGAATCGCGAAGACGGCCCCGCGGAGCCCGAGCGCGACGACGGCCTTGGGACGACCGGCGGCACACTCCACTAGGCGGCGAATCACGAAGGTGGCCCCGTGGGGGCCGCCCGCGATGACGTCCTCGCGGTTGCCGGCGAGGAAGTGAAGCGGGGCCGCTCGGCCGCCGGGAGGTGCCGGTGACGGCCGTCGCCGACGAGCCCCGATGCCTTGGTCGATGCGGACGACCGGGCCGACGACCGAGGAACATCGGGTCATCGTCGACCCTTGACGATTAAGTCGCTCCTCCACCGCCTGCGTTGCGCTTCCCACCTCCGACCGCTCGATTCTTGTGGCGCCGATTTGCCGCAACCGCCGTTCTAATCTTGGGATCCGCCGGGCGTTCGTGATGGCGGCCGTGACGGCCACCGGTTCCGTCGTCGTCCCGATCTAAAGGAGTTGCGGCAACTCGTCAACTCCGTGCTTGCATCTAGGTGATTGTACCCCTCATCTCGGTGCATAGATTGTAGAGTGTTGGGCCGCCGTGCGAGCAAGGTTGCCACGGTGGCCGTGGCGGTGGTGAACACCGGAGGGAAGTAGCTTGATGGCGTGGTGACGAAGGTGGCCATGGATCGAACAAGGCATCCGATACCAAATTGTTATGGATTGCCTAGGGTTGAGGGGGAAGGGAGGGAGACACCGGTGGATTTGCATAGGAGGGAGGCGGGGTTCCGGCCGTGGGGCTCTTCACCCACGGCCGGGCAAGAGGAGGATCTCTTCTTGCTTGCCTCACACGGACACACCCCCTCTCCTTATATAGAGAGGGTCCCACTAATGGGCTACCGAGGCCCACTAGGCCCTTGACGGCCCTCTAACAATATATCCTTCAGAATTGTTTGGTAAAGATGCATAATCAGCATATCAGCACAAAGTTAGCACTCCTCCAAATTTATTTTGTTTAATTTGGCATAATGACTTAAAATTACGTTTGCTACTTGACACATCAGGTTTTTTAATGTATATGCCGTCTTCCAAGAAATACTGAAAACTGACTTGCCAGTATAAAAATGTTGTTTTATTAGAAATGAGGAACTAAGGATTGCTCTGTCTGCTAATGTATTCTTGAAGTAACAGTTAAAGATTTTGGCCATTTCAGGGAATTCAAGAGTTGATAACATAGTGATGAATTGGGTTCATACTGAACATGCTTTATCAAACGGGAAATTAGAAATCTAACATTACCGAATGAACTTTAGACGATGTAAGGCAACCTCAGTTCAGCTTTGCACTGGAACATGGGAATCAATATATAAGCCAATCAGCAGGAACAATTTAATCATTTAAATAAGTAACATATGCATCTTCAGAGATGCATCTTTTTTTGACAATCTTCAGAGGTGCATCTGATTCTTATATGAAGTCGAATCCTAGGGAACACGTACGTGTAATAAAAGCAGATTATGGAGACATGACAAGGGAGTCCTATTGGGGAGCAGAATAATAGTGAGCCAATGGTTAATGGACCTATAAGAGAGAGGACAAATCACTTGCCAGGTGACTAATGGTTCAGAAGTATACTAATTTGTAATGAAATTTTCCATGGGAATGGCATATGATCGAGCAGCTTGTAGGGAGAACAGACACCATTTCAGGAGGAAGCAACAACTGCTACTAGAACTACTAACATGGTGCCTGACGGAGATGTGCTTCTACGAAATTGCGATGAGTGCAGTGGGCATCGTCAAGGTCAGATCGATCTTCTCCCCATGACCGTCGCACCACTTCACGCTAGATTCCCCGCATCATGGAGGCCGGTCTTGAGCACGTAGGAGGGGCGGTGATCTCCTCGTTCTCCTACGGCAGTCCGGTATTTTCTTGGGCACGGAGGTGGGGCTCCCCAGCATTGGTGGTCTGCAACCGACGACGCATGCGGCGGACCGGGGTCGTTAAAGGACCGAGAGGGGGTAGTGAATGTGAGCCGATAAAAATTCTTCTCAAAGAACTCGGCATATGTCCCAAAATCAAACCCACATATCCTAAACTTGCTCAAGTCAATCGTCAAGATTACGTAGTTACAGAGGAACTACTAACCTTATGAACCAATTTTTTTTCACCTAGCGGAAGCATGAATCAAAGAACCAAAGCAAATCGGATAGCACTAAACCAAAATAGGTCACCCTAATATAGGGGGTGGGTCACCCGCCAGCCACCAGAACCAAAATGGGTCACCCTGACATTGGGGGAGGGTCACCCGCCAGCCACCAGAACCAAAATGGGTCACCCTGACATTGGGGGTGGGTCACCCTACATACCCAGAAAACAACCTCGAGGGATGAAGGAAAAATCCAAAACTCGATCAAACAACCTCCAAAAATAACGACATTTTTTAACCACAACTCCACAACAATACAAAAAAGTTTTTCCCAAAAGATTTCCTCCAAAAGATCAAACCTTCATCACCAAAAAAAGATCTAGGGTAAGAACCCTAGAGAGAGCTTTTCTTCAAAATCACTGATCTCCTGATTCACCCAATGGATTGAAGCCAACTTTAGGGGAAGTAGATTTGCATCGAGTAGAAGCTATCCCTAAAATCTCATGGTTCCAAACTCACTCAATCTCGTGGAATCAAGGATCAAAGCTATGAACACCAAGAACTCGAGCATAGCGTCACCCGGCCTAGAGTTATAGGGTCACCCGGGTAGCCCAGAAAACTCACCCGCGAAGTCAACTCAATTTTCCAATTCACGGATCTCCCAAACCAGTACACGGATTGAGACAAGATTTTGGGGAAAGGAGAAGCGTCCCTAGGGGATGATATGCCCAAAAATTAGAGCCTCGAACCAACAAAAATGCTGGGAATCGAATCACAGCCGAGCTCAACCACAAGAACTCAAGCTCCACCAAAAATCATCAAAACAGAGAGCTTTCCACGAGATTTGAGGGGCAAGATCACCAAGAAAAGAGGCACATAAACCTCATCTGTGATTCCCAAAAAAATCCCACAAAGAAACAACTCCAAATCCTTCCCATGAAAATCCCAAGAAAAAAGCTCTGAAAATCACCGAAAAAGAGAAACGGGAGGAGCAACAAGAACTCTTGAGGAATCACGCTAAACCTTCTATACATACCATGAAAGATTCATACAAGGTCTAGCTTATCTCCTCAACATCCATCCCTCTCTCAAGATCTCACCATGAAGCTCTCAAGATAGTCCTATAGAAAATTCGAAGATAAATAGGAAGGGAAAAATAAGAAAACAAATGAGCTAGGATTCCAAGAGATGACTGACATCCTCTCTCCTCTAAGTTTATATGGAGGCAACCAAAAGATGAAACTACCCCTATTACATAATACTAGGATACACGCCCATGAAGGGCACTTTGGGAATTCTCGTTGTAGCACCATCGGACGGATGCCCAGCGACCACACCTCGCTTAGCCTCGATGCAAGCCTTGCGATCCCAACACATGTTCTCCGCTTCGAAGTCTCTCGACGCACCTGGATCTCATCTCCACCCACCGAGCCTCTGGTCTTGGCTTTGTGGCTCAACCAAAGAACCCGACGGTTTTGTGGTGAACCGCCGCAATCCCCGCGGACTTAGTGCAGCCTCCACGCCAATTCCACTCATGACTTGGCCATCACGATCGTCCTGGCTCGGTGTTGGTTTTGTGGAGTAAACCAACCAAACCCCGCGTGCAGACTCCGGTTGTGAGCCGCTACCCTGCACCGGCTCATGTTCACGACTTCGTCTTGTTTTTCTTGCCACCATACGACCCACACTTGATCTTGTTCGGCCACCGGGCCCATCGAGTTGAGCCTACTTGTCTCTCCACTCCTTGGAGGCCACACAGGCATAGACCTTTCGCGCCTACTCTTCACCTGCACCAACACAAATCAAGCTGCAACATGCACCTGCAATACTCGGCCAAGAGTTCGTCCACACCACATTGTTAATCACTCATCACACTAGGGAGAGACCATCCACCAGCCCTCAGTCGTCGGAGCGCAGCAACGACGAAGTGGACGGACACGCGGGGGGGCGGCGGATATTACCGTCGAGCGGCACCGACAAGCGGTGGCCTGCTCCGAGGCCATGGCACTACCCTTGCTGCGTAGATCCGTCCATCGGGAGGGGAGGGGTAGCGGGTTGAGCAAGAGAAGGGAGGAGGGATGCTGCGGGCGAGGGAGAGGGCGCGCTGCCGTCGGGAGGGAGCCCGCCGCTGATGGGAGGAAGGGAGGGGCAGTGCTGGCCTGCCGGCCGTCGACGGATCGAGATGTCACCATGCCCAGGAGCAGAGTTAAAAGGATCAAGGGCATTGTTGTCTTTTTGTTTGAGTGCCATTTCTTTCTTATTTTTTCTTTGGCATTTAATCCATCCAAACTAAACGGTGTGAGAGAGTAGGGGTAAACGGCAACCTCATTCAAAAATTACAAGGGAAAAACACAAAGTTAGAAAAGTAAGGGTAAAATCACCATTGAAGTAAGTAGGGGCAAAAACACCAAAATTCCAATTTGGAAACACATTAGTTGTTATGAAACGACATGCAAAAGAAGATCATTTTTGTCACAAGAAAACTGGGATCGAACATCTAGTTTCAAATCTCAAACCCAAAAAAAGCCTATATATCAGCAAATATTAAGACGTTTTAGTCCACTATGATACAAGCAACTACCAAGCTTACATCTTTCCATGCGGTACAAAATTGTAACGTGAAACACATTATCACAAAATGCAAATATCTTAATGTTATCACAAAATGCAAATATATTAATGTTCACTTTATCACTAGCAAAAAGCGTGCAAAGGGACAACAGAGGACACAAGGCCGGACCATGTGGTTTTCAATAAAGTCAGGCAGATGATGGGCTTTTGAAACACAAAAGTTCAAGGACTAAACTGGGTTTATTAAGTTCAGGAACGAACTCGACCCTTTGCCAAGAGTTCAGAGACGAGATTGCCTATTTTGCCAAATGGTACTTAGGGATTTCAATTGCACTGGGTGATTGTGTGCTATTTGACCTTAGCTAGCTAATCGCGATGACTATTACCTTCTCCAACATTCTATAATATTTCTATCCCGGATTTGACCTCTATTCTAAGTCAAGACCTGTAATTTATAGACAGCTGTTGTTGTATAGCATCACGTGCAATTTAGTTCGTAAAGTATAAGAAAAGTAGTTACGATTACCTTTGTTTGAGTTCAAGGTCGTGCAAATTGTTATGTGTTGTGTTGTTTTGGCATCAAACAAAGCACACATAATTTACATTTTAACACGTGAGTGTTGCAAGTGCATAGGAACTCCAAAAGACTAGCTAAAATGACTTGGCTAGCTAAATTTTGGAAAAAATCCCAAAAACACTCTTTCAACAGACTAGCTATCTACCCAACTAGCTGTCTTGGCTAGCTAAATTCGTTGTCCCGCTAGCTATCTTTGGCTAGTGGCTAGTGACTAGCTATCCTGATTTTCATGAGTATGACAGGCAGGACCCACGGAAGGTGGAGCATATAGAGAGTTCAATTTAGAGAGACTGTTGGATGTTAACAACTTTTTGCTTCATTTGACATACTAGCCAAATCAGGATTTTAGCTAGTGACTTTTAAAGAGTCTCTTGGAGTTGCTCTATAATATTTCAAACAAAGCTTGTTAGTTTAAAAATAAACTAATTTATTTATCTTGAACATTATACTAAGAGCGGAGGGAGAGCAACAACAACAAACGGAGGCTCGCCATGCATGTGCCGCGTCATGCATAGGGACGTACCGGTGTCCTGTGTCCAGTAGAAGTACAATCACGAACAAGTTGACAGAGCAAACATCAAGTTGAAAGCCAGCCTTGTAGTAATGTCATGTTTTGGTGCATGCAATTGATTTCCTGCAAGGCGGCCATTCAATGTGTGTCATCAATAGATCTAAGATTCACACGGGAATGGATGTATGAGGCCCAGATCTGATCGATCGAGACTCAGATCGATCGAGAAATATAAAGATGTTAGTTGGCCGGAGAAGATGGGTCGATCTGCCAGATTTCTTCAGCAATTTATGTCTAGCAGTGACTTTAAATTCTCGAAGTTTTTTCCTTTTGATCTGATACAAGCTAGCGTAATTAAGCAAATATGAAATATCCATCTCCAGCGCGATAATAAAAAAAAAGTACATAACTTTTAGACGCTCGTACGTCCCTTCTATCCAATGCAAGATATATAGCTGCAGCACAAGCGGAACGGTCCTTCGATCTAAAAACCACTCATCTGCAGCACAAACGCTCGCGCCGAAGCTCCCTAGTATTAGACCATGATGGTGTCCTTCAAGGCGCGTCGCAGTAAGCCCGAGCTGGTGTCACCGGCACGGCCGACGCCGCTTGAGACGAAGGCCCTCTCCGACGTCGACGACCAGCGGACTCTGCGCTACTACGAGACGGTCATCGCCTTCTTCCGCAGCTGTCGTCCTGATGGTCCTGGCTGCTCCGGCGGCGGCAGCACTACTACTCCGGGTGACCCAGCGAAGGCCATCAAGGCGGCGCTGGCGGAGGCGCTGGTGTACTACTACCCCATCGCCGGGCGGCTAAGGGAGGAGGCCGCCGGGGAGAGGCTGGTGGTGGACTGCACGGCGGAAGGGGTGGTGTTTGTGGAGGCCGATGCGGACGTGCGGTTGGAGGAGTTCGGCAAGCCGCTGCTGCCGCCTTATCCCTGTGTCGAGGAGCTCCTGTGCGACGCTGGTGAAACAAGAGCCGTGATCGGCAAACCGCTGGTCCTCATGCAGGTACACGTACATACCTAAGCTAGTAGGTTGCTTAATTTACTAGCTAATATAGTTGCGTTTGCTTAGAAGAAATAGTGCCGATTTAGAGGGATTTTTTACGGTGCACAATACGATCTAACGGTTGTACGGTCGTATTATCGGTTTTTCGATTTTTTTTCTCTAAGGGTAAAATGGTATACTCACCTGGGTCACTCATGCGCATGGTATCCTCCTCCCTCTGTTGACATATTACATTTCCGAAAATACTCTTATACTACTCATACGACCTTTCGATACTACCGTACGACAGCTAAAAAAACGGTCGTATAGAATTAATCTCAACCGTCGGATCCTTACATATAACTCATTTTCTATTACACATGAGTTTTTTTTCAACCGGTCGCACATATCGTATTGTGTACCGTAAAAAACCTCCCGATTTAACACCTATATATGAGTGAGGTTATTTTGTTCCATTATATTGTCTCTTGCTAGAAATACACTTTTGGAAAGTTGTTTGATGTAGCAAACAGCCTAAGAGACGTTGAAACACATTAATTAGGTAGAAATTGAATACCGGAAAGATGATATTTAGAAATACAAGAATAAGAAAAGAAGTGACATATATATCTTACTAGCTAGAGACATAATAATTTGTTAGTTAAAGAGATACTAGATCACATATCTTGTTGATTAATAAATTTTTAGCTTTATTAAGCTATGTATGAATTGAATACCACTGCAAAGCAGAAGGATACTCCGAAACTAGTCTAAACACTAAAAGGATAAATTTCATTTGCAAGTTCTTCTCTTGCTACATGCATACTTAGTTTTAGCATACAAGTGACATGGCTTGTTATATGTTTTAACAGGTTACGCGGCTCCAATGTGGTGGATTTGTTATTGGATTCCACATGTGCCATAACATTGCCGATGGATTCGGCATGGTTCAGTTCGTCAGATCTGTGGCTGAATTGGCTCGTGGCGAACCAGAGCCCAGCATTCTACCGGTTTGGAAAAGAGACATCCTAAAAGCAGGGTGCAGCCCGTCTCTCATCACTCATTTGGACTTGGACGACGCTGCATATAATAAACCATCACCAAATAATGACTTACAACACAAATCTGACGACGTGATGCTGTCGACTCCAATTGAGGACATGGTAGTCCAGTACTTCCTCTTCGGGCCGAGAGAGATAGCGACCCTACGAAGCCACCTAAGGGGACACCTTGCGAATTCCGCTACATCCTTTGAACTGCTAACTGCAGTCATGTGGCGATGCCGCACGATAGCTCTGGATTACGAGCCCAGTCAGCGGGTTCGCCTCATGATCACCATGAACGCGCGTGGTAAGTGGAATAAGCACACATTCATCCCACGGGGTTACTACGGCAACGCGCACTTCTCTCCCATAGCTGCGGCCACTGTCAGTGAGCTGTGCAGCCAGCCTCTTGCACACACGGTCGAGCTTGTGCGCAAGACGAAGCTCAGCGTGACCAAGGAGAGCATGGAGTCGATGATGCAGACAATTGCACTCACACGCCAGTGGCCACCTCCGACGATGGACCGGATTTATGAGGTTTCTGATACAAAATGGATTGCCACAAGTGTGACAAGGTTTGGATGGGCTGAGTTGGTCGGTGGCGGCATACCACTGGCTGGGGACCTCACTTCCAAGTTAGGAAGCGACCACATGAGATGCAAGAACGAAGACGATGAGTACTCAACCATTGTGTCCATGCTTCTGCCGAAGCCGGCCATGCAGAGGTTCAGAAATGAAATGTCTGTTTGGTTGAACAACAACAAGCACGATGAGAAGAACTTAGTTATGAGTTCCCTCTAGCAAGGAACGTGTGTGTAAAGATTATCGCTAACCAATTGGATGTGATGATTAACCAATTGGACTTCGTATGGTGGCAATTCTTAGTTGGAGGAAACTATTTATGATATCCCCTTTTGACATTCGTCAGATTTGCTACTTCCACTACAACCGGTTGCCAATCCCCTTTAGTACCGGTTGTGCAACCGTTATTAGCATTTCAGTATAGGATGGCCTTTAGTACCGGGCAAAATAAGCGGTACTAAAGTGGTGACTTTGTTTTTGGTTGTTTATACCAACCAGTACTAAGGTAGCTACAGCCGCGTTGGTGTTTTTTCTTTTTCTTTTTTCTTTTCTATTTCTTTTTCTTTATTCTTTGTATTTCACATTTGTTTCCTTTAGGTATACTAATTCTAATATGCAATAATATAAAGTCATTTGATATTACACTTGAGATAATATTATACTTAGGGAAACAGTGCATATACATTTAAGAAAATATATTACATTGCATCAAATATATCCAAGTTCAACAATTCCTCATCTGAGTCCCTTTTGAAATTCATAATCTGTCTTGATAGAACTCTGCTACTGAATCAACAACCTCATCCAGAAGAAATCCACATAGTTGTTCTTGAATTAGCCTAATTTATCAGTCTTAAGGAGTTCTTTCTTCATGCGCTTAATCAACATAAGAATTTAATAATTTGTATAAGTACTCGTGGATCAACGGATATGAAAAAATTAGAATTAATATATTTTTTATTTAGAAATTTGCAGACCTACAAATAAATGCATGAACTCACTACGGTAATACCCCCTCCATTCCTGTTTCAAAGGCATGCACATGAAGGAGATTCAAACTTTTACAATCTTTGACCAATAATTTACTCATCAAGTTTTTTGTTTGGTCATGTAAATTTGACATGGTTGGATTTGTAATCAAATGTACTTTCCAATGAGTATAAATTCATAACCATAATTAATATAATATAAAAGAAATGAATAGTCAAAGTATGATTTGGTCACATATAATATAAACTAGCTAGTATTTGTAAAATTATTGTATATATAATAAAACATCCTTCAAATTCCTTGAAACTTCTCGTGGAGTTGCTCGGTTGGTCAAGTGGATATCCTGATATCCATCATAATAAAATTTTCCTTTTGGATTTATCACCTTGACCACTAGAAACAGAGGGCTAAAAGTTCAAAATTTGTTAGTTAGTACATAGTGATAATGTTTAAAATAATTAATTATGACAATGATACATACATATACCTCACCGGAACCTTCCACCACAACAATGTTTGGTGCCTTTGCTTGCAATATGGGCACACCAATTTTTTGTGATCATCTATCATGTGCTACAACTTTACCAATTATTTCTCTTTTTTGCGGTCTCTCTATGCATCTCGTAGCACCTAACCAAGATCATTTGTAGGCCACTATCTTCTATTAACTCTTCTTCGTTAGCACCCCCACTATAGTATTTGCAAAAGCTTGCCCTGCAGTCCAGTCTGAAATGTTGTTAACACCCTCCTCTTCTTCATCGTCTTCCATCACAACCCCTCTTTCACCGTGCTTGGTCCAAACTCCAAAGTCCAAAACCACATAGTTCTGCATGAAATCGTGTTTAACCAAGTGATGGTGAAGAGTCCCCCAAGAATAGTAGTTTTGGTTGTTTCTGCATCGGGAGCAAAGCATTGACAACACATGAATCCCTTCCCTGACTTGTTGTATTTGGCCACCTTGAGAAAATAATGCATGGCATCAACGTACTTTTGGGTTCGTCTTTCTGCATTGTACATCTATTGCCAATCCATTTGCATCATATTTAGTGAAAATGGAATTACGGTAAAATCAACACAACTTTAACACATAACAAAAAGCTTCTAATAAATAAAAAAGACATGAGCATAAACTAAAACACAAATGCTACTTTGGTTTTGGTCTTCCTTATGACAAACTAATTTAAAAAGTAGAAGCATAGATCAAATTATGACAAGCATCCGATCAACTAATTATTACTACAAAGGGTCTCTTTAAGCAGAAATAAAAAATACATTACTACAAAGGAGGTATTTAAGCATGTTTTGGTGTATTATTTGTGTCTGGAGGTGGAGTTGCTTGACCCAAGTCTGGAGGTGGAGAATAATGGCCACCAAACGGAGGTTTTCACCCGCCGCAACAACATCTTCATGTCATCTTTGTAAATATCAAACCATTGCTCTCTCCAATCCTCCTTGTGTCTTTGGCTTTAGTTGAGGGCTGACCTGGGTTTTCCCCTTGCCAGTAGAGAAACGATAATTACCCCTACCATCATCATCACCACTACCTCCAGCGGTAGTATCCATGTTGATTCGAGAATATCGATTTTTAAATCTTGACATGATATAGTAGCAACTTAAGAATGATGAAATATTATAAATGAATGACCAATTTTGACAAAAGACACATTTTTCATACACAATATTGATAATCAAATTTATCTAAAAACAAAGGATAATAAGAATAAATGAAAATGGAAAGCAATTAACCTATTTTCTATGAAGAACTCCATTTTCTCCATCTCTAAAGTAATGTAGTAAGAATAAACTACGCATTCTCCCAAGCTCTCATATTCTAACTAAAAAGTAAAATTATATTTTCTTTATCTCTATAACGTAAAATAATGCTTAATAAAAATAAATGCTGTGCAAGTAGCTAACATATTTTCTACAGACATCCAATTTTCTCTACATCTGAAGTATATAAACAAATTCCATCTCTTAGCTTATTCTAGCTAGAAATTAAAACTCTATTTTCTCTATCTCTAAACCGTAAAACAAAGATTAATAATAGCAAATGAAGGGAGGATGAAGGACCTAATCTTGACAACACTTTGGATGAGTGAAATCACAACAAATTGATGGAGAAAAAATTGGCAGCACCTCCCTAATCTTGAACCAATGTCATGAAGAAGGAGGTTGAGCTCTTTGTTGGTTGGCTTCGGTAGGGGAGGAAGAAAGGGATTTTGTAGGTGGGACATTTAGTCCTGGATGGTATTACCATCGAGGACTAAAGGGTAGCCTTTTAGTCTTCGGTAGTATCATCTGCCATATACTCCCTGCGCTAGCAGTTGCACCTGGAGGCTTTAGTCCGAGTTGGTATTAGCAACTAGGACCAAAGCTGCGGTGGCTTACACTGCCCTTTCGATCCAGCACCTCTAGTCTTGGTTCCAAATTTTTCTAGGACTAAAAGTCCTGGATCAAAGGTTAGTTCTCTACTACGGATGTCCAACTTGGGGTGGTGAGGATGGCAGTGCCAAAGAAGACGTTATCATTGTTGGAGCTGGTGGCGGCGAATGTGCCATGTCATATGCACTTGCATTGGTAAGGTACTAGAAAATATAACATCTTTTTCTTTCCAAAAGAAAATATTTCTGGAATACATTTTCAGTAGAGAGAGTACAAAGGAAGAATTATTTTCACAAACTTTTTACGAAAATGATGTTATTAACATGTTGTTGAGTTATGATGCTCGTCGGACGTCGGGCGGCTGGTGTGTGTTATTTAAAGAGATTTGAAGGAACCTGACAGATGAGATGGATGAGAGAAAAGATGCCCAATCACCGTGCATGTCATGTCAGCACTAGATGCTCATGTGAGTGGTATGGATATGCAATGAATGATTTAACAAATTTATGAACCCATAAATACATATTTGGAGTTTGTGGACCTATGTGCCACCTCTTTACAAGTTAATAGACCTCTAGTGCATTTTACTGAAAAAGTATATTAGGAGGTAAATAAAGATACATGTCACTTTCGAGGGTAAACTATGAACTAAGAAATAATTTAAGGGGTTATTAAAACTTCTATTACTTGAGGGGAATAATTTAAACAATTTTCAAAGCTAGAAAAGACTTTAGTTATAATCAGGCTCCATTTGCTTATAATACCTATTTGACATTGCTAATTCAGATATAATATAAATTAATTATTATCAGAAAAGATATTCTTTAGAGAAAGACTATATTCCCTTTCTCATTAGAGGCAATCACTTATTCCCAAATTTCGTATGGGTTAATCATTTTCATTTATTATCTCATGGAAATCTCCTTTTTCTCATTATTTAATAAAAAGATCCATGTCCACAACACTTTTGTTAGATTTTGGCTGTTGTTTTTCCTCATGAGGCATACTCGCAAACAGTTAAATCTGTTAAGTCAGATATAATATAACAAACTAAGGGCACCCATAGTGTTGCTGAAAAGCGAACCATGAGTCATGCAAACCGAACACACAACACTGCAGGCATCACACCATAGTTGTCAGCAGAAAAATCAAACCACACAGACGCGTCGAGTCGAGCTGTATTAAAGTGATATATCACGCACACACCCTTTGCTTCATTCCACCATGGACTCCGTCTGCCGGAGGCACCTCACAGCACAACGTGTAACCTTTGCACCCCGAATCCAGCAGAGTCGAATTTTTCTTTATATGCATGGGTCCCTCAATTTGATGCTCACACTTGCAAAAGCGAACCATGCTTGTGTTTGTCCTGCGTGGATTTATGGTTCGAATCAGGACTAGAGCTGACCTAACAACCTAAAACTCACTTCCCTAGCTGAAACATCTTCAGCTATTGTTCCTACTTTATTGAGCTCCACACCACCACTGAGTTCGTGAATCGTATTGTGAATATTAAGATTCTAACTATCTCAAGAAATATGATTCATCTTTGCTAAGAGAAACTCCATCAATATTAACCTTTAAATGAAAGTTTCCAAAGGCTAAATAGGAGTTTTCTTTATTTTTTGAGGTTCTAAAAATACATCCAAATCCAGCAATAATCTCCATGGATACACGCCGCATGGAGACTATACTCTCCAACAATAATGAAGGGTGGAGGGGTGAAAGTGCATCTAGGCTCCCAAGTGGATTTTGGTGCACTGAATGACAAAACAATTAAAGGTCTAACATATTTGTCTAAGATTGTGATCAGGTTTTATTTATATATTTATGAGCTATTGTTGGTATATTTATTGGTGAATAGATATTGTATGGCTCACATTGGAGAAGACAAATATATGAGTGATCCTAAGGCATAATAGAAAATATCAGTTATAAAAGGGAGATAAATATTGGGGGTTGTCGGTGTTTTAGACCGGCAACCTACTAAGGGGAGTACCCGAAGTAGATGAATGTGGCCTCGCCGAGATCGGTAACTTGAAGGAAGAGACACGTGGCACACAATTTAGACAGGGTTCGGGCCGCGAGGTGCGTAATACCCTACGTCCCGTATGCTTTGCGTAGCTCGGGATTGATTGGGCACGATTACAAGATGGTGCAATAGTGCGCCGTGAGTTGTATGGGATGCGATGTGTTCCTAGAGAACGGTCCCCGCCCTCGCCTTATATAGTCCGGGAGGCAGGGTTACAAGTCGGAGTAGGGAGAGAGTACTAGTCGAGTACGTCTAGGAGTCCTCCATACAATGCGGAACATGTACAACTCCCTAACCGAGTACTACTCCTTTGTAGTCCTTGTGCTCCACGCCATTAGATGCCATGTAGCGCAAGCGGTAGTCCCAGGGGCCCACCAAGTAGTCGGTCCTGGTACCCACCGAGGCGGTGGGCCCGGGGAGGTCCATACGACAAGCCCCCGAGTACTTTGTAGTCGAGAATGATAGCTTCAAGTAGTCTTGACGGCCTTAACGAGTAGTCCTCAAGCGTTCCCGAGTACTACAAGTCAAAAGTCCTCAAGAGTAGTCGAAGCATCCCGAGGCCGGAATGTACTCCGGTCGATGTTTGAGCAATCTTGAAGTCTTCTCGAGTAGTCCCAAGCGTCCCCGAGTGCCGCCTTCGAAGGTCTTCAAAAAATGCCCATCTTGTCTTGAAGCCGGAGTCGATATGGAGGTGCGATTGCAAAATCGCACTCCATATGGAGTAGCCCCCGAGCCTTAGGTTGAGCCGCGGTGCTACGGTCGAGGGTCCATCTCGAAGTCTTGGCAAGAAAATCCCGAAAATCCGGAGAGAAAAAACCGAAGGACACGTGGCACGGAGCCCCCGAGCCTTGAGTCGAGTACTTCCTCTCGAATTGAAGGGTCATCTTGAAGAATGTGTCCCGAGATGCTCCCGAGTCTTGTTGCTTCCCGGGTAATTGAGTAGGAGTAACCGAGCCCCCGAGGTGAGGCGCGTCGACTAGTAGAATGTGAAGAGCCGCGCTTTAGCCGCCGAGTCGGCCCGAGCGTGGACTTATCCGGCCGGCCGTTGCGGAGCCGGTTTGACTTATAAATAGAAGCCAAAAACCTTAGGGTTTTTCACCCATCCGTGTTGTAGTCATTTCGATTCGATCCGAGGTAGATCCACATCCGGCGCGCGCCGCCGCCGCAAGAGATCCAAGCGCGCCGCCACCCGGAGCTTCGAGAGTAGCCCCCGAGCGGATGCGCGTGAAGACGCCCCGTACTTGAAGAATAAAGCCTTCACCGTCCAAGTCCGCGAAGGTTGCCGGGAAGAAGAGGGGCCGCGAAGAGGCCGCCGCGACCGCCACCGGAGCAAGACCGCCGATATCTCCACCGCGAGCGATCCAAGCCGCGAGTGGAAGAAGTCAAAGATGAAGACCGAGGATCTGTTGGCCCTTCTCAACAGCGGATTTATCCGGGAGAAGGAGGTGGATATCTGGAGGGCCGCCGCTAGAGATCCATACCCAATGGAGAAGGCTGAAGACGAGATCCCAATGTTCGCGCGTTTCTTGGAGCGAGGACTCGCGCTTCCGGCTAGTGATTTCTTAAAGGGCCTTCTCGGGTACTACAGAGTTGAGTACCTCAATCTGAACCCTAGCGGCATATTCCATACTGCGGTCTTCGTCCATTTTTGTGAAGCATTTCTTGGAATCAAGCCGCACTGGATCCTCTTCCGGAAATTCTTCCGCGTGAAGCCGCAGCCGAGCGCCAACAATCCACAAGTAGTCGGAGGGGCCGACATCCAGATGAGAGAATACGCCGCCGAGCAGTACTTGGCGTACAAGCTCACTGATTCCAACGCTGATTGGAAGGCGAGGTGGTTCTACATCACGAACCACCACCCCGGCCTGCCGAAGCCGAGTGGGGAGGCGCCCCGTGCACCGCGACCGGTGGAACACGGAGCCCACAATGCGAGAAGGGATCCGGCTCCCCGAGCCGCTGGCACGCATCAAGGTGCTCAGAGAAGCTGGACTGAGGACCGAGCACATGGCCTTCAGTTTCATGAAGCGTAGGGTGCAGCCGTTGATGGCCCGCGACACCTTGGGCTTCGAGTACACCGGCGACGACGACACATCGCGGATGCCTGGAGGTGAAGTCGATGACGACGACATCGTGGAGAGGCTGACACGGATCTTCAAGGACATGCCGCCGTACACGGCGTGCCCCGTCTAGGAGTACTCGCCGCGCGCCCGCCAAAGGAGGTAAGTAGTCGTACCCCGCAGTCGAGTAGTCCTTGCTTGGGAGTAGTCGCGCCGATGTCTTGTGCCGTGCGGGATGACTTGAAAATGTTCGTCTCCAAGCCGCAGCCCCCCCTCATGGAATCGAGATCCCGAAGGAAGGGAAAGCCAAAGCCAAGGAGCGGTGAGAAGTCGGCGAAGGTGATGACACCGTCATCGTGGAGGACACCTCCGACGACGACGACGATGACAACAACGAAGAGACGTTGCAGGACCGCTTTCAGCTGCGGTCGAGGTTTAGCCGTCCAGGCTTGCCTCATGTACCTCTTGTGCAAGACCCGCCAACTAGCCTGGAGGCTAGTCTGGCTGCGCCGCCACAGAAGCCGCGCAAACCCGCCCGCAAGCGGGTGACGAAGAAGCTGAAGGTCACGGGGACCACACCCCAAGAGGTAAGGAGTCTTGACTAGTGTAGTCGAGTACCCGTCGTGCGAGTACACTTGTTGATGAGTAGTTTTCCTTGAATGCGGGAGGTGCCGCCGACGGAGCCCGTCGAGGAGGGCGTCGAAGGCGAGTGGGACACGGTGGGGGCGGGCCGGGAGTCGTAGCCTAGCCCCCCACCGTTGAAGAGCTCTTGGCGCGGTTGGAGCTCTAGCCCCCTCGCTCCTCGGGGGAGCACGGAGCCCATAGCCGCCGCCGTTGAAGAGGTGGTGGCTACGGGGGAGTGCAGGAGGGCACCGCACCGCCGCCGTTGCCGCAGAGGAGGCGGCGGGCCGTAGAGGCGCAGGAGGAGGCGCCCGCCGAGGGTGGACTGGTAGACATTGCCAGCATCCTCGGTGCCCCGGCCGTGACGATAGTCCGGTCTAGCTTGTAAGTACTGCATCTTCCCGAGTAATACTTGTTGTAGTAGTCGAGGTTGACTGACGACCAATTGTGTGTGCTTCTGCAGGAAATCGACAGATCTGTCCTGGGAGGGGGATGAACCCTCTACGACGGTGGCTGAAGAAGAAGTCGCGCCACCCGCCGAGGAGTCCGCTCCCTGCTTCCCGGGGCGGTGCCCGAGCCGCCGGCCATCGAGGCGTCGTTGCGGAGGCCGCCGTGGTCGAGGGTAAGTACTCTTCGAAGCCGTAGAGCTCCTCGAGGAGTAGTTGTAGTCGGCGATACACTTGTCTTCTCCTTAACGAGGTGCCGAGGCCGAAAGGAGTGACATCCCCGCGGGGGTGCCAATGCGAAGTCGACACCGAGGTGCCGGGAGGTCGCCGGGAGGAGCCCCCGAGCCCATGGAGGAAGTTGTCGAGGAAGCCGCCGTGGCGCCTCGGAGGAGAGGGGGTCACCACGTCGCCGGAGGTCGCTGCGGAGGTAGCTATCCTCTCTCCGGAGATCCAAGACGCGAGCCCATCCGCTGCGCACCGATGACGGGAGCCACCGCGAGTAGTCGTGGCGGGATAGAGCCGCTCGCGGACGATCCGGTCGATCCGGCGACGGTGGCCGGAGCACCCGGGAGGCGGTCCGCCGGGCCGAGCAATGGATGAAGGTAAGTAGCCCGAACTCCCGAGTAGTCAATCCTCCGTGTTGAGTACTCATGTTGACATGTGTTGTCCGTGCGGGACGTCGTGGAGAGGTCCCGCGAGAAGTCGAGCATGCCGCAAGGCTTCGGCGACACAGGTGCTCGGGCCGAAGCGTTGGAGGAGCAGCTCTTGAAGTCGCGGAAGCACGCGGCCGCCATGCGGTCTAAGCTCAACGCCGCCTTTGCCAAGTATCACAATGATGTCCAAGAATTTCAGGCAAAGGGTGATGACTTGGTGCGGAAGAACAAGAGCCTCCGCAACAAGAACAAAGGTACGCCGCTGGACTTGTCGGGTAGTTGTTGGAGGTCGAGAGGTAGTCTGACCCGCTGCACTTTGTTGTGTTGCAGAGCTTGAGGGCCAGGTGGAGCAGTTGAAGTCCTCGGAGATAAGCATGAAGAACCTCTTCTACCGGGAGCAGGAAGCCCGCCAGGTACTCGAGCTCGACTACAAAGAACTTGCCTTCGAGTGCGAGAAGCACATGGAGCTTCGGATTGCATCTGACCGCGATCTCGTCAACTGCTACAAATCATTGCAGAAGTTGAATGAAGACTGCGAGGCGCTGCGGGCCCAACTGAAGGATCTTGAAGAAGCCGTGGCCTGCCGATCGCAAGACTCTTGGTTCCTCATCCGGCGGCTCCAAGATCGCTCCGCTCGTGGATCGCCTCAGGGAAGCCCCCGCCGGGCTGGCGGCCTATGTGAAGCACATGGCGAGGTCGATCCCGAAGCAGGTCTTGGCCTTCATGAAGTCCTACTTCCCGAAGGCCCCAGTGGAAGTAGTCGCTGGCGGTGTAGCCCCCAACTGCACCGATGAGCAGTACACTGAGCTGCTGGAGCAGATGGCTCCCATCGCGGAGCAAGTAGCTGATAAGCTCAATCTCCAGTAGCCCTGTAATAGTTAGCTAGTAGCCAGGGTTGTACAGAAACAATTGTAATGGAATTGTTTAAGTATTAATGAAAGGAAAATTCCAGCAATGAGTACTCGTTGTCGCGATCTCGAGTGTGGAGCCCCATCGTGGAGTGGATGCGAGTAGTCGTACTCGGCGGTAGTCCCGTTGAGGGAAGTAGACAAGAAAGAAGTTGATGAACGATCAAACTTTATTACCGAAGAAGTACACCGGATGGCCGGGGCCGTAGTTACGGAGTAGTCGCCCGGACCGGAGGCCGCTTACGGTACCGAGTGGTGCTAGGGCGAGTAGCCGCTTACGAGCAAGAGATCCGTAGGTAGCCGTGTAGGCCGTATCTTAAGGTATGGTCTCTTGGTAGACCGTCGCTAGAGTCCTTTGTCGCTTGTCGCAGCCCGGAGATCCGTAGGTAGCCACGCGGGCCGGATCTCGGAGAGGAGTAGTCCGGAGACCGGGGCCGGGACCGGGAGGCCGCTTCTTGTCGGTGTTTTAGACCGGCAAACCTACCAAAGGGGTACCCGAGGTAGTAGATTGTGCGGTGGGGATCGTGATCGGGAGACCGAGAAGTCGAAGGTATGCGCAAGGACACGGGACACAAGATTTATACGAGTTCGGGTCGCCAAGGTGGCGAGCCCTACGTCCTGTTTGTGGGATCAAGTATGGCGCCCGCGCTTGGTGTTGTGTTGTCCCCGGAGGGATTGGGGATATGCGGCTAGGTACCCGGCCCTCCTTTATATAGTCCGGGGGCGGGTTCCTAGTCGGTTACAAGGCGGGAGTCCTAGTAGGAGTACACAGAGCGAGTCCTAGTAGGAGTACGGGGGAATTCTACCGGGAGTCCGTCTTCTACTATTCTTCCTTCCTTGCATGAGTACCGGGGCGTATGCCCGACAAGCCCCCGAGCACGTTGGAGTCGAGAGTAGTAGTTCGAGTAGTCTTGAAGCCTCTTCGAGTAGTTCTTGAGCGTCCTCGAGTATCGCTTGGAGAAGTCTTCAATAGTACTTGAACCGCCGCGAGGCCGGAAGGTGGTCCGGCTCATCGGTCTTGAAAAAATTTGAATGATGGGTGTAGCATAGCGACCCCCCGAGCCTTGAAATGATTAGGTAATCAATCCAAGGGTCTTCGGTGTTCGCGAAGCCATCATCCGAGTACTCTTGCGGCGTGTAGCCCCCGAGATAAGAGAGCCGTATGAGCCACATCGAGTAGTGATTGGTGAGGAGCCCCCGAGCTTGAGAGCGAGCGAAGCATGCCGAAGTTATCTTCGAGTAGTATGTGAAATGCAGCCCCCGAGCCGGGAGAGATTCCAAGTAGCGAGTTTGGCGTCGAGCCATGGAGCTTGAGAAGTAGTCGTGCCGTCGGAGCGGACTTTAGAATGCGACTTAAAAACCGAAGTCGACTTTGTGCCGCGCAGAGCGGACTTTGAGATGCGACTTGAAATCCGAAGTCGACTTTAGTTTGCCGCGTAGAGCGGACTTTAAGGTGCGACTGCAGTAGTCGACTTTGCGCCACACGAGGTGGACTTTGAGATGCGACTTGAAATCCGAAGTCGACTTTGTGCCGCGCGGAGCGGACTTTGATATGCGACTTTAGAAGTCGACTTTAGTTTGCCGCGTAGAGCGGACTTTGATATGCGACTTTAGAAGTCGACTTTAGGATGCCGCGCGGAGCGGACTTTGATATGCGACTTTAGAAGTCGACTTTAGTTGCCGCGTAGAGCGGACTTTAGGTGCGACTGCAGTAGTCGACTTTTGTGCCACGCGGGGTGGACTTAAGATGCAAAAAACGAAAAGCACTTTCGGAAAGCCAAAGCGAATAAAAAATCGGAAAAAAACGAGTAGTTTTGCCGCCGGGAGCGGGCTTAAGATTGCGACCGGAGTCGGCTTGTGCCACGGAGTGGGCTTAAGTACCCGAGCCATGGATTTCGGACCCAAGGTACGGTTGCCGCCGGAGTGGGCTTGTGCCACGGAGTGGGCTTGGATGCGACCGTTAGCGTCGACTTGTGCCACCGGAGTGGGCTTAAGTACCCGAGCCATGGATTTCGGACCCAAGGTACGGTTGCCGCCGGAGCGGGCTTGTGCCACGGGAGTGGGCTTTAAGTACCGAGCCATGGATTTCGACCCAAGGTACGGGTGCCGCCGTAGTGGACTTGAAGGTGCGACCGGAGTCGACTTTAAGTTGCCGCGCGGAGCGGACTTTAGAATGCAACTTTAGAAGTCGACTTTAGATTGCGCGCGCGTAGCGGACTTTAGAAACTGCCTCCTAGGGATAGCCCCCGAGTTGATGAAGTAGACTCGCGGCGACTTGATTGATATGCCCCAAGAGTAGTCAGCGAGTGTAGCTCCCGTGAAAACCCGCCGAGAAGCATACACAAATGAGTAGTCGGCAAGTAGTCCTACATGATGAGGAGAACAAGCCAAGAAAACAGTAATCATTTAGATAAATGACTTAGCTGTTGCTGCCTGGGCAGACTTGTTGATGAAGCCGTGGCGGTCAGCGATGGAGCCACGAGGGTTGTTGTTGCTGACTAGTCAGAGTTGATTCCGACTAGTTGCCGGGGGGCGTGATCGCCTGTTCTCGACAAGTTTGGAAAACTAGTCAAGATGAATGGTCAACGCGATGCGACCGAAGATGACGTCGTGGCGGCGCGCGGCGTACTCGAAGTAGAGCCAGTGTTGCCGCGAGACAAGTAGTCGCACCCCACGGCGTGGCTGAAGTAGAGCCAGCGTGGCCGCAAGACGAAGTCGCGGCGCACGGAGTAGTCGATGATGAGCCGTGTGACGGGCCGCGCGACGTGCCGAGGCACCCGGACGCGCAGCGTAGGCGGAGTAGTCGACGATGAGCCTGCGTGAGGCGAAGTAGTCGACGACGAGCGGCGCGACAAGCCTCCGTGGCGAGCCGCGCGACGTGCCGAGGCACCCGGACGCGCGGCGAAGACGAAGTAGTCGACGACGAGCCTGGGCGAGGCGGAGTAGTCGACGACGAGCGGCGCGACAAGCCGCGTGACGAGCCGCGCGACGTGCCGAGGCACCCGGACGCGCGGCGAAGACGAAGTAGTCGACGACGAGCGGCGCGACAAGCCGAGGGCGAGCGCGCGCGACGTGCCGAGGCACCCGGACGCGCGGCGAAGACGAAGTAGTCGACGACAAGTAGTCGACGACGAGCGGCGCGACAAGCCGCGCGACGAGCCGCGCGACGTGCCGAGGCACCCGGACGCGCGGCGAAGACGAAGTAGTCGACGACGACGAGCCCGGGCGAGGCGGAGTAGTCGACGACGAGCGGCGCGACGAGCCGCGTGACGAGCCGCGCGACGTGCCGAGGCACCCGGGACGCGCGGCGAAGATGAAGTAGTCGAAGTCGACAACGAGCGGCGCGGCGAGCCGCGGACGAGCCGCGCGACGTGCCGAGGCACCCCGGACGCGCGGCGAAGACGAAGTAGTCGACGACGACGAGCCCGGGCGAGGCGGAGTAGTCGACGACGAGTGGCGCGACGAGCCGCGTGACGAGCCGCGCGACGTGCCGAGGCACCCGACGCGCGGCGTAGGCGAAGTAGTCGACGACGACGAGCCGGCGCGAGGCGGAGTAGTCGACGACGAGCGGCACGACGAGCCGCATAACGAGCCGCGCGACGTGCCGAGGCACCCGACGCGCGGCGGAGACGAAGTAGTCGACAACGAGTAGTCGACGACGAGCGGCGCGACAAGCCGCGTGACGAGCCGCGCGACGTGCCGAGGCACCCGGGACGCGCGGCGAAGACGAAGTAGTCGACGACGAGCCCGGCGCGGCGCAGTAGTCGACGAGCGGCGCGGCGAGCCGCGTGACGAGCCGCGCGACGTGCCGAAGCACCCGGACGCACGACGAAGGCGAAGTAGTCGACGACGAGCCGACGAGCCGGCGCGAGGCGGAGTAGTCGACGACGAGCGGCACGACGAGCCGCATGACGAGCCGCGCGACGTGCCGAGGCACCCGTACGCGCAGCGGGAGACGAAGTAGTCGACGACGAGTAGTCGACGACGAGCGGCGCGACAAGCCGCGTGACGAGCCGCGCGACGTGCCGAGGTACCCGGGACGTGCGGCGAAGACGAAGTAGTCGACGATGAGCCCGGGCGAGGCGAGTAGTCGACAACGAGCGGCGCGCGACAAGCCGCGTGACGAGCCGCGCGACGTGCCGAGGCACCCGGGACGCGCTGCGAAGACGAAGTAGTCGACGACGACGAGCCCGGGCGAGGCGGAGCAGTCGACGACGAGCGGCGCGACGAGCCGCGTGGACGAGCCGCGCGACGTGCCGAGGCACCCGACGCGCGGCGAAGATGAAGTAGTCGAAGACGACGAGCTCGCGCGAGGCGGAGTAGTCGACGACGAGCGGCGCGACAAGCCGCGTGACGAGCCGCGCGACGTGCCGAGGCACCCCGACGCGCGGCGAAGACGAAGTAGTCGACGACGACGAGCCCGCGCGAGGCGGAGTAGTCGACGACGAGCGGCGCGACAAGCCGCGTGACGAACCGCGCGACGTGCCGAGCCACCCGACGCGCGGCGGAGGCAAAGTAGTCGACGACGACGAGCCCGCGCGAGGCGGGAGTAGTCGACGACGAGCGGCGCGACAAGCCGCGTGGCGAGCCGCACGACGTGCCGAAGCACCCGGACGCGCGACGAAGGCGAAGTAGTCGACGACAAGTAGTCGACGACGAGCGGCGCGACAAGCCGCGTGACGAGCCGCGCGACAAGCCGAGGCACCCCGACGCGCGGCGTAGGCGAAGTAGTCGACGACGAGCCCGGAGTAGTCGACGACGAGTGGCGCGAGGAGCCGTGTGACGAGCCGCGCGACGAGCCGAGGCACCCGGACGCGCGGCGTAGGCGAAGTAGTCGACGACGAGCTCCGGGAGTAGTCGACGACGAGCCCGGGAGTAGTCGACGACGAGCGGCACGAGGAGCCGCGTGACGAGCCGCACGACGAGCCGAGGCACCCGGACGCGCGGTGTAGGCGAAGTAGTCGACGACGAGCCCGGAGTAGTCGACGACGAGCGGCGCGGGGAGCCGCATGACGAGCCGCGCGACGAGCCGAGGCACCCGACGCGCGGCGTAGGCGAAGTAGTCGACGACGAGCCCGGGAGTAGTCGACGACGAGCGGCGCGAGGAGCCGCGTGACGAGCCGCGCGACGAGCCGAGGGCACCCGGGACGCGCGGCGTAGGAAGATTGATTCCGCTTTGACAAGAGCAAGGCGACTTGCTTCAATGGATCTCGGCGAGTCGACGAGAGGATTGATCTTGTTGACGAGGGTCCTTCGAATTCGCCGGTGGTGATGATCACCCCTACCGGCGCGCCGCCGGTGTCGGTGTTTTAGACCGGCAAACCTACCAAAGGGGTACCCGAGGTAGTAGATTGTGCGGTGGGGATCGTGATCGGGAGACCGAGAACTCGAAGGTATGCGCAAGGACACGGGACACAAGATTTATACGGAGTTCGGGTCGCCAAGGTGGCGAGCCCTACGTCCCGTTTGTGGGATCAAGTATGGCGCCCGCGCTTGGTGTTGTGTTGTCCCGGAGGGATTGGGGATATGCGGCTAGGTACCCGCCCTCCTTTATATAGTCCGGGGGCGGGTTCCTAGTCGGTTACAAGGCGAGAGTCCTAGTAGGAGTACACGAGCGAGTCCTAGTAGGAGTACGGGGGAATTCTACCGGAGTCCGTCTTCTACTATTCTTCCTTCCTTGCATGAGTACCCGGGCGTATGCCCGACACTTACGGCGAGAGGGGTGTTGATGTAGTCGTGTAGACTTGAACCCCGGAGTAGTCATGTAGACTAGGCGTAGAATCGACAGAGCCGGTCGACGTTCCACGAGTTGTTGATGTCTTCACCTTCAAGTGTCCGGGAGGCGGTAGGAGCCCGCCCGTCACCTTTGCAACGGTGAAGGGACCTTCCCTGTGGGGAACCGAGCTTGTGTAGTCCTTCCGTGTTCGGGATGCGGCGGAGGACGAGATCACCAACGTTGAAGGAGCGTTCCTTGACGTTGCGATCGTGGTAGCGTCGATACCCTCTAGGTACCTTGCCGATTGGACGAGGGCGGCGCGGCCGAGCTTCTTCGAGGCCGTCGATGTCAACTCGTCTCCGTCGTCTTCGGAGACGCCTTCGTCGTAGTACTCCACCGCCGGCGAGTTCCATATGACGTTGGCGGGGAGGATTGCTTCGGAGCCGTAGACCGAGAAGTAAGGGGATTGCCCCGTTGGCTTGGATGGCCGAGTCCGTAGCCCCCGCAGTGCGTTGGGTAGTTCCTTGATCCATTTGCCTCCTTTAGAGTTAGCGCCGCCGTGTAGCCGCTTCTTGAGGGCGTCGAGCACCATCCCATTGGCGCGCTCGACTTGTCCGTTGGCCCGAGGATGGGCAACTGAGACGTATCGGACATCGATCCGGTTGTTCTCGCAGTACTCCCAAGCGGTGGTTGTTGAAGTTGGAGCCCGGATCCGTGATGATGCGGTGGGGTAGTCCGTAGAGGTGTACGAGTTCATCCAAGAAGTCGAGTACTCTTTCGGCCTTGGGTCATGTTACCGGCTTGACTTCGATCCACTTAGTGAACTTGTCGATGGCCACCAGCACTGCGGTGAAACCACACCGGCGCCGTTGGCGGTGGCCCAATCATGTCGAGCCCCCGGCGGGCAAAGGGCCGGTGTTGGCGGTATGGTGACTAGCTTGTAGGCCGGGACGTGTTGTCGCTTGGCGAAGTATTGGCATCCTTGGCACCTTCGACGAGTTCTTCGGCGTCGCCCGCAGCCGTGGGCCGCAGAAAGCTCGCCGGAAGACCTTGTCGACCGGCCGTGCGTGAGGACGCATGGTTGCCGCACACCCTTGTGGATCTCCTCCAAGATGTCCTTGCCTTCTTCCCGAGGGACGCACTTCATGAGTACTCCGAGAAGATGCGCCCCGCTTGTAAAGCTTGTCTCCGACGAGGACGTAGGACTTGGCGCGGCGGATGAGCCGCTCGGCCCGAGTTCTTGTCGGAGGGAACGTTCGCTCGCCGAGGTAGTCGATGAAGGGTTGCCTCCGGTCCATGTCGATCATCATGACCTCCCGTCCATCTAGTGGGTGAGCCGGGACAGGTGGTCGGTGGCGCCGGCTCCGGATGGATGGCGCGTGAAGCTCATGAACGAAGACGCCCGCCGGCACTTGAGCGCGGGTGGATCCAAGCTTCGAGAGGACGTCCGCCGCAACGTTGTTGTCGCGGACGATGTGGTGGAACTCGAGACCATAGAACTTGTTCTCGAGCTTGCGGACTTCTAGGCGATAGGCGTCCATGTTCTCCTTGTTGCGGTCCCGGGACTTGTTGACCTGGTTGATGACCACCGCGAGTCGCCGTAGACTAGTAGCCGCTTGATGCCCAAAGGAAGCGACGAGGCGGAGCCCGTGTAGGAGAGCTTCGTACTCGTCTTCGCCGTTTGAGACCTTCCGAAGATCGCGGGACGTACTTGAGTTGTTCGCCCGTTGGAGAGATCGGGAGTACCCCCGCACCCGCGCCCTCGAGGTTGAGTGAGCCGTCGAAGTACATCACCCAATGCTCGGTCGCACGGTTGGAGTAGGTAGGCGGTTCTCGCGCCACCCCGCCATGAAGTCGACTAGCGTCCGCGACTTGATGGTTGTGGGTGGCTTGAAGTCGATGGTGAGGGCGCCGAGCTCGATCGCCCACTTGGAGATTCTTCCGGTAGCATCTTGGTTCCGCAGATATCGCCGAGCGGGTAGTCGGTGACAACGGAGATTGAGTACTCCCCGGGAAGTAGTGTCGTAGCTTCCGCGAGGTGATGAGTACCGCGTATGGGAGCTTCGCACGGCCGATAGTGTGCCTTGGACTCGATAGAACCTCGCCGATGAAGTAGACCGGGCGCCGGACCGGGTAGGCGTGGCCGTCTTCCCCGCCGCTTGACGACGATGGCGAGACCGACCACGTGAGTAGTCGCAGGGGAGGTAGAGCAAGAGGCCGCTACCCTTGTGAGGAGCCGTGAGGATCGGCGGCTTCGATAGGAAGTCCTTGAGCTGGGCAAGGGCATGATCCGCCTCTGGAGTCCACACGAACTTCTCTTGATGCTTGAGTAGTTTGAAGAAGGGGAGCCCCCGTTCTCCGAGCCTCGAGATAAATCTGTTCAGTGCCTCCATGCACCCGGTCAGCTTCTGGACGTCTTTGATGCTCGTGGGAGCTTTCATGCTGGTGATGGCGGAGATCTTCTCGGGGTTGGCTTTGATGCCGCGTTGGCTGATGATGAAGCCGAGTAGTTTGCCCGAAGGTACGCCGAAGACGCACTTGTTCGGGTTGAGCTTCCACGGTACTCGCGCAGGTGATGCGAAAGTCTCTTCAAGGTCGTCGATGAGGGCATCGGAGTCTCGGTCTTGACGACCACGTCATCCACGTAGGCTTCGACGTTCTTGTTGAGTTGCCTCATGAAGCGGTGCCCGGATAGCTCGTTGGTAGGTGGCGCCGGCGTTCTTCAACCCGAAGGACATGGTCGTGTAGCAAGACGCGCCAAACGGGGTGATGAACGCGGTATTCTCCTCGGTCTTCTTCCTTGATCGCGATCTAGTGGTAGCCGGAGTAGCGGCCGAGGAAGCGAGAAGGTGTCGCGGCCCGCCGTGGAGTCGATGACTTGATCAATCCGTGGCAACCCGAAGGGGTCCTTGGGGCAGTGCTTGTTGAGGTCGGTGTAGTCGACGCACATCCTCCACTCGTTTGAGTTCTTCTTGCGGACGAGGAAAGGGTTGGAGAGCCACTCAGGATGGAAGACTTCTCTGATGAAGCCAGCCGCGAGTAGTTTGGCGAGTTCCTTCTTGATGGCGTCCCGTCTGTCGTCGGCAAAGCGTCGGAGGTGTTGTCGCTTGGGGGTGGCCTTAGGATCGACGTTGAGGCGTGCTCGATCGGCTCCCCGGGCACTCCCGGCATGTCCGCTGGCTTCCACGTGAAGATGTCGCGGTTAGCCCGAAGGAAGCTGATGAGCGCGTCTTCCTATTTGGGGTCGAGGCCAGCCCCGATGGTGGTGGTCTTACTGGGGTCACCTGTTCCAAGGTCGATCATCTTGACGAGTACCTCCTCAGGTGGCTGAGGCTTGTTGGCGCTGTCAGACTTCTCTGGGATGTCGAGTTCACTTGTAGCAAGCTTCTTCGACGCGGCGTAGACCTCCATCATCGTGTTGGGTACTTGGTTCGTAGAGGCAATCTCCACGGCTTCTCGTATCGCGGTCGTGGGAGATCTTCAAGTCCCCCTTGGAGAGAGAGTACACCCGCCGGGCTTGGCATTTTGAGGACCGGGTAGGTGTAGTGGGGCACCGCCATGAACTTGGCGATGGCCGCCCGTCGAGGATGGCATGGTAGGAAGTCTCGAAGTCCGCGACCTCGAACTTGACGTACTCGGTATGGTAGTTGTCCCGAGATTCCCCGAAGGTAACTGGCAGGACCACTGAGCCCAGTGGAATAGCCGCGTTGCCGGGGACGATGCCGTAGAAGGGCGTGTTGCTCTTGGTGAGCATGTGAGTGATGTCGAGCTTCATTTTCTTCAAGGTCTTGGTGAAAAGGACGTTGAGCCCGCTTCCACCATCTATGAGCACCTTGTTGAGCTTGGAGCCCGCGACCACTGGCTTCAGGACGAGGGGGAACCGTCCTGGTTCGGAGAAGCTGATCCATTGATCCGCGCGAGAGAAGGTGATGGGTACCTCTGACCACCTGAGAGGTGTCGGGACCGCTGGCTCAATGGACATGACTTCACGACGGGTAGCCTTCTGCTCCCGCCCGTCGGGTAGCCCGCCGAAGAGGACGTTGACGGTCTTGTCCGGCTCCCGGAAGTCGTTGTTGTCGTCGTCCTTCTTCTTGCCCTTCTCCGGTCATGAGGGTGTGGTGGCTCGGCGTATCCTTGAGTGCATGCCCGAGTTGGTAGCACCGGCTCGGTGGTGTGGTTGCCGTTTGGATGCCACGGGCACTTCTCCTTCGGCGGGTCTTTGAAACCGCCGGAGTTCTTCTTCGAGTTCCCTTTCGCAGGCGCCGGATAGCCGCGACAGGTGTTGTCCGGCTTGCGCTTGCGGTTGGGACCGGAGTAGTTGTTGTTGCCGCCGTTGTTGTTGTTGCGAGCGCCTTGGTTCGCGTTGCCGCGCCGCCGCCGCCCGGTTCCCGCTTGGTCTTGCCACGGATGGCGTCGTACTTGGCGTTGGCCTTGTCCTCTTCATCCGCCCAGGACGTGATCATGTCCTTGAGGTGGGGGATGGACCTGGGACGGCGACGACCGAAGTCTTCGAAGGTGCGGCGATGATAGAGACCGTCTTGGAAGAGGTCGATGACCTCCTTGTCGGTGACGTCGACGACGGTAGCGCCCTTGTCAGAAAAGCGGCGCATGTACTTGCGGAGGGTCTCGCCTTGTTCCTGCTTGATCATGGCTAGGTCCATGTGAGTACCCGATCGGCCCATGGCACCCGCGAAGTTGCCGGTGAATCGCTCCTTCACCGGTCCCACTTGTCGATCGAGTGTTTGTCCGGCCGACTCGAGCCATGTGAGTGGAGCTTGGTCCGAGGCGAAGGGGAAGTAGAGGCACTTGGTGTCGTTGTTGCCGCCGCCGTTCTCGATGGAGAGGGTGTAGCACCTGAGCCACTGGATGGGGTCCTGCTTCGCATTGTACTTGGTGATCCCCAAAGGCTTGAACTTGTCGGGGGAGGAGCAAGTTGCGAAGTCGAGGTGAGAAGGCGGGGAAGCCGTCGCCGTCACCTGCGGTGGTCGACTTCTTCCGCCGCAGCTCCTCAATCTTCTGGCGGGCGTCGTACCCGCCCTGTGAGGTGCCAGAGGCGTGGCTGTTCGCGTGGCCTTGGCCGCCGCGACCGGCCGCCGCCGCCAACCCTCCCGTTGGCTCCATGGTTGGAGCTTCCGCCGTCGCCGCCGTCGCCGTCGGGTCGTGGCCGCCACCGCCGGCCGGAGCGCGGTGGGGGACGACCTCGCGGTTGTTGTTGTCGCACTATGGACGTCCGCCGGCGTTGGAGCGGGTGCGGTTGGGTTCGGGCCGGGAGCACAACTCGAGTACGGTTGGGACCGCGTCGGCGCCGCGACTTGTAGCCTCGTTGTCGCGGTGCTCGGCGGGGAGGAGGTTGGTTGACTCGTTGTCGACCCGCATGAAGTAGGCGTCTTCGCCGAGCTTGGCGATGACCTCTCCGGCGCGTATGCCCCGAGCCCGGTGTGCGATCGCCGTGATCGACATGAGGCATTGCTCGTGGGTGGTGTGTACTCGCTCTCGACCGCCTCGAGACCTTCCGCAAGGTTGCGGACGGGGAAGTTGACGCGGAGGTGTCGGTGACGTTCACCGCGCTTCCGTGGTTCTCGTTTGGTGGAGCATCAGCAGAGAGCTCGTCGGAGGAGATGTCTTCCAGGTATCTATCTTGGGCCGTCCCTGAAGGCCCTGGGGCGTCGCCAGCAGCCATGAAGACTTGGCGATCGGGGGTGCCAAGGCTGGACTCAGAAGGCGCCACCTCGGTTGGTGTGTTTGAGTCGGTGCGGGCAAGTGGTGTTCCCTCCCGGAACGGTAGCGAGTCGATGTAGCGACGTAGCATGAGTCTCCACTTATCGGATCGGCGGGCTTGCGGTCCGGCCGCAGACGAATCCGCCGCCGGTGTAGATGTTATAACCAGCCAGAGGCCGGCCCTGACAAGGGATGCTCAGTGGAGTTGTCCTCGGACTCGGGCTCCTCAGGGTCCGACCCGAAGTCGAACTCGTATGCGGGGTTCGAGTAGAACTCGGAGAGAGGGTTGGAGTCCGAAGCGTGGCCGGGGGCGGTGTCGGAGTCCGAGTTGTACTCGGGTACGGGCTCCTTGCCGGCCCGGCGCGAAGAGGGAGCCTCTGTGCGGGCCCGGCTGGGGATGCGGGGACCACGCGCGGAGCGCTCGCGAGGTGAGGGGACCGCCTGCGATGGCTGAGCAGCCGGCTCGCATGCGATGGCCCATGGAGACGTCGAGTTCGAGTTGGAAGCGGACTCGAGCTCGAAGTCAGCGTGGTGGTTGAAGAGCGAAATTTCGCCGAACTTGCCAGCGAGTTCGCCTGTGACAACGTCGGGAAGTGTCACGAGGCCGGTCTTCGGGTTGGGCGACATGGTGAGGCGGCGCTGGAAAGAGCTCGCGCGTCGTGCGCAGTGCGGACTCGGGCGCCGAACACGAAGGTGTCGCCGCGATTGAAGGCGACGGTTGGCTTGAAGCGAGACGGGAGCCGTCGAGTTCTCCATGTGATCTCGAGCGAGAACCCCTACCGGCGCGCCACCGTCGGTGTTTTAGACCGGCAACCTTCTAAGGGGAGTACCCGAAGTAGATGAATATGGCCTTGCCAAGATCGGTAACTCGAAGGAAGAGACACGCGGCACACAATTTAGACGATTTCGGGCCGCGAGGTGCGTAATACCCTACGTCCCGTATGCCGCGTAGCTCGGGATTGATTGGGCACGATTACAAGATGGTGCAATAGTGCACCGTGAGTTGTATGGGATGCGATGTGTTCCTAGAGAACGGTCCCCGCCTCGCCTTATATGGTCCGGGAGGCAGGGTTACAAGTCGGAGTAGGGAGAGAGTACTAGTCGAGTACGTCTAGGAGTCCTCCATACAGTGCGGAACATGTACAGCTCCCTAACCGAGTACTACTCCTGTAGTCCTTGTGCTCCACGCCATTAGATGCCATGTAGCGCAAGCCGGGTAGTCCCAGGGGCCCACCAAGTAGTCGGTCCCGGTACCCACCGAGGCAAGGGGGCCCAAGGAGGTCCATACGACAGGGGTATTTTGAGAAGGTCAATTCATGGTCTCCGGTACAAATGGTAGCTTGATTTAAATTCAAGGATCATATAAAGAGAAGACGATAATTCTCTAAATCAAATGCAAGGCTTCATGTGGTAATTGAAAGAGGACATAAGGATGAGTGTGAACTTTATGGTCCTTAATCGGAAACTTGCATATTCATTGTCAATCAAGAACAAGCATTTGAAGAGGGATTTCAAATGGTGATTAAATGTGGATGAAGCAAAGTGGAACTCAACATGGATTGGATAAGTGATGAAGAGATCAAATGAGATGACTAGGGTGAGGGACAAAGCAATCTTTGGGGCCTTAGCTCAGCCGAAATTATTGTTTTGCTAAGGTGAAGTTCTAGTCTCTATGGGGTCTCGAAGTATCATATCCAAGCCTTAACCGAGGAAAGCAATGCAACTTATCTACATGTTATGATTGGCAATAAGGAGTGACTTGTGGATCTGAGCGTGCATTCTTATGCTAGATGGGAAGATCCTAAGTCACTAGCTCAAGTGTGGACGTGCTCAAGACATAGGCTAAGTTGAAAGCCCTCAAGTAGATATTGCTCAAGTATGGTAAGGCTGAAGACATTCAAGATGAAGAGGTTGTCATGGTGGTTTTATTTAATCTTGAGTATAGGTATGTCGTACTATCAAGAGAGATGCAATAGTAGTGAATTGACCAAAGTCAAAGTGCTCATTAGTTGACCTAAGTGAGATCTAGCCTTGAGAGCCATAAAGTGTGCTAACAAACCCTCCTAACCTAATCTAAGCCACTTCATCTCTTTGGTGAAGTGTTAGAATCATAGAACGGGTTTTGGGGGGGTGTCTCGGCCTGACCGGTCAGGGGCACCGGTCTGACCGGTGCTGGCTGGCCCAACGGCTAGTTTTTCAAACACCGGTCTGACCGGCGTGAGGCACCAGTCTGACCGGTGCCGCCTGACAGCTAATGGTTAGTTTTCTCCTTTGAGGGGTATAAGTACCCCAAGCCTTCTTCAGTGGAGGGCTACTATTCTCCTAAGTGTGACAACCCGCCCAGAAAGTACCGTACTATCGCCTAAGATCGATCCACTTTGGTCATTAAGCAATAATAAAGTACCATCCCGTCGTAAGTCGCCGGGTTAACGCCCGTAAATCACTTGAGAGCACAAGGATCGATATATGCATTAAAACTCACTCGAAGGCGAGTCCAGAGATACAACAACATTCAAATTCAAATTCGTACCCCGAAGGGTTTAATTATTACAAACCATGGTTTTTGTCATGACAGAATAGTTCAGAGTTTTGAAAAGACACAGCGGAAATTAACTAGCGGAAGCAAGTCACCACGGGAGGCCATCCATGATGCTTCAGTAGTCGTCCTCCACCCACTCCGGCTCCCCGGCCGGCGGGATCTCACCGGCCACACATCACCGAAGGCATTACCCGGATAAACACATTAATGCAAGGCTGAGTATACTAATACTCAGCAAGACTTACCCGTCGGTGATATCTACTTCACCAATTCTAGACCATGAAAGGCTTTTTGGCTACTGGGTTGCTTTTGCTAAAAAGTAACAAAGAGTAGGTCCTTACTTTCAAGATTTTAGCACAAGTTCTAGTAGTTTAGTCTTTACTACATTAGCCAACTAGTACAAACAGAGTTGTACAATACAATTATTCAGACATCATCTTCATCAACTTCCATCATTAGGGATCACATGACTAGTGGAGTAAGTAGTCTCGGATAACGGTGAGAGGCCGACAATCGATTGATTATAAACCTTGCAAGGTAAACCCAAACACACGGTCGGGCCGCCCCCGCGAGGACAACTCCCCAGGCCGTCCCCATAAATCCTCGGGTTGGGATCGAATCTTACGGTCTTTGGTGCAAGCTATCCGCATACCCCCGCGAGATACCCGGAGTCACCATACACCACCGGTAGCTAGCCGTGAGAGCGAATCCCAAGAGTAGTAATAGTAAGATCCCTCACCGCCTCATTATGGTACTAGGCTTACCGGTCCCATACCCGCATATGCTTGGTACGTTCAAAGACTTAACCCACATAACCACCGGACCGGAGCCCGCATCCCATGCTCTTACCACACGAGCAATCCATTTAAGGATATAATATGATTCCTATCTAGGAACCTATTCTCGCGAGTGAGGTCATCACTCGACTTGTAACGGTCCTATAGCTTAGCAGCTATCGACCTATCATACTAGTAGAGACCAAAGGTTCCTATGGATCATGCATCTAGGGTTTCATTCAACTCCTGAACGTAAATGCACAATCATCCATAGACAATTGAATAAAGAATTTTAAAACTGGGTCAGATGCACCAGAGCTTGCCTTCGTCAGCTAAGTTAGCTTGGGCACCCTCGGTGTCGAGTCCGTCCACGTACTGCAGAGAACCTTCTGCTCCTCCTTCCTCGGTTTCCGGACAAGGGAGTAGTCTCCGTCCGGAAGATCTACACGAATGCAATGCATTTTAGGTGATGTGATAGTTCGTTGTCTTATCCAACTCTAGTTGGTCATATTCACCTTAACAAGCATCTATTTAAGGTTTCTATTTGAGGAAGTCATTGGTTGTACATGGATTACTCTTTTACTTCTTATTTGAATAAAGGTTTTTATTTAAGCTTATCATTTCATGTGAAAGCTTTATTTCACTTTATTTTTAACCAACAAGGTATACTTAATATCTTTTATTTATGAATTACATTTCTTGATCAGTAATATTAATTAAATTTCTTTTATTTAGATTAAGTACTATTTCCAAAAAGAAAAAGAATTTAATTAAGGATTTTTCTTTATTCTAATTTCCCTTTAATATTAAAAGGGCATTTAAGCCTTTTATTAACCAATTAAATTACCAAAAAAAATTAAATGAGTGTTTCTTAAGCCTACTAGCACCTATCCCGGTCCATTGGACGCATATGCAAGTGTTGGATGCTAGAAAATTAAATATTATTGAAAATAACAAAGGTTATATAGTGATTCATCTTAAATGCAAATAAAAATAAATAAGCATCAAAATTACTCAAACTTTCTGGTGGTTGCTCTCTGGTCCTAAACAAGTCTAAAAAGCTAACATGTTCACATGGAACCTCTACTGAATTTGGTTTATTGATTTACAAAGGAAAATAGGCATAAATCAAGAATAATTAGTTCTGGTACTCCTAAATTCATGATTAGTTCACAAGATGTGCCTTTTGACATCTCAAGGTAGTGTGCACAAGTTGGGCTCAAGAACATTAATATATTTAACATGAAAAATCATTTATGTAGCACTCGCCAGAGATGGAAAAACATTTTTATAAAAACATTCACATGGTAACTTTGTGCAATCTTTGGCACAGCATCTAGTCTTACTCTAACACACATCATATCCAAAGCCTAACTACGGAAGAGCTGTACATTTCAAGATATGACATATTCAAGCATAACATATTTGTAATTTTTCTGCCAAAGCTACTTTGAATCTAGTCTCAAGTGTACCACACATGGATGGGGTTTGGCATCCCGAGTCCTACAAAATTTGTTTGGGAATTTTTGGAATTTTCTGCGATTTTCTAGGGGTTTTCTAAGACCATGGACCGAACCGTAAATAAACTAAGTTAGGAATCCTTGCACATATGCCCCCGGGTTCACATTTGTGCCCTTGCCGGCGGCGGGAGGGTTCGCCGGCGGCGATGTGGGGCCTATCCACGACAACAAGCGACACCATGGTGAAATTGAGCTCACCACGGTCCGGTTGGTGGTGGTGGCGAGGGCGGAGCCGGCTCCGGCGACGGCCGCGCGCGGCGGCGGACCGGCGGCGGCGCTCGCGAGGGCTCGGTGTCGTGCGGCGCGGAGACCAAATTGGCGCAAACAAGCGTGCGGGTGAGCTTGCCCGGATGCTAAGGAGCCTAGCGGTGTGCTTGGACGGCGGCGAGCGCGGGCCGGGAAGGCTAGCACCGGCGGCGGCGGACCGGCGGCGGCAATGGCGCGGCGGCTCGGTGCGGCGCGCGAGGGGGGGTCCGGGAGGCTTTATACCCGGCCGGGCGGCCCGTGGGTGACGCGTGGGTGACGGCGGGGAGATGCCGCCGTGCTACGGCGCGTCGGGTCGCGCGCGTACGGCGGCGACGCCGCCGACGGACCGCCGGGTCCGTGGCGCGCGCGCGTACGGCGGCGCGGACGCCTAGACGCCTCGGGACGGTGCGCATCGGGCGCGCGTGCCTCGGGACGCAAGCATGGCGCGGACGTCGAGGGCTCGGGCGGCGTGGGTACGGCTGCCGGGGCAAGGCCGGCGGCGGCGGCACGGTGGCGCTCGGGCGCGCGCACGACGTCGCGCATGGCGTGCTCGGGCTCGGCCGTGTTGCCGGTGCCCTCTTTGACTCGATTTTTCTCAAAATTTTTCAACGAACCGTGCCAAGTGATGAATACCAAAGTTGTAGATCTAGGTACCAGCTACAACTTTTACAAAGGTTGTATAGGGTTTTGTTGCCTAGATTTGAAACCGTGGCAAGTGCCAACTTTGAATGTCGGCGGGGTTTCGTCAACGTAATTCCCGGCTTGTAAGTGCTTTTTCACAATTTTCCCCTCCAAACCCGCAATGCCACTCTACATGAAAGTTGTGTCCCTCAACAAGATCTACAACTTTCCCAAAGGTAGAATTTTAAGTGTTTAGGTGAATTTTGGGGAACGAGGTAAAAGTTCCGGCAGACACCGTGGACATTGGGTGGCAAGGGGGCTTTGACTCACCCTTTGACCAAGGGTTGGCCCCACCAGTGTTTTACTATTCACTAGGGTCACTTAGGGTATGCTAGGGAGTTTTCATGGGTGAGGGCCCGGATTGACTTAGGGTTGACCACTTGACCGCTAATCGCGTCGTTAGCGTTAATGACGGCAATTAAAAACCCGGGGCGTCACACTAAGCCATTTCTTGCAAGCCCTAAGCCTTATTGGCTCTCCCCAACCTCTCTATGTGAGATTTGTGGATTCAAACCATACCCTTTGTGTTGGGTTGAGAGAGTGAGCTCAAGAGCATCTTTGTTAGCTAACAAGGGCATTCTCATAGCTTGAGAACTTCGATTTCATGTCTACAAGCTTTGAAGCATTTGTTACTCATGGAGGTTTGCCTCCTAGACAGCTAGGCGTCGGCATTAGCTCCCAAGGTTGTGGTGAGCAGCAGGAAGTTTGTGAGGGTTGTGATCTTTCCTCTTCGTGGAAAAGATCACCTTAGTGGAAAGGAGGAAAGTGGTTGAAAGAGACCTGGCTTGTTGTGGGAATTCTGCCAAACAAGCTCATCGACGGAGACGTAGTCATTCCTTAGTGGGTGGTGAACTTCAGGAAACAAATCCTTGCATCTCTTTGTGGTTTGCCTCTCTAAGTTATTTTTCTAGCATATTTGATTTTCTTCCACTTTGATCTACTTGGGTGTGCTACTTGTGTGTGCAGGGTCATTACCTTGCTTGTGATCATCTACCAAAGCTACTCACCAAGTTTGGTTCATGCTAGAAGTCAAGAGGAGCTTGAAGCTATTTGCAGGTTCTCTGTGGCTCACCGGTCTGACCGGTGGAAGGCAATAGTCTGACCAGTGCCACCTGCTAAGCAAAGCCAAGGACCGGTCAACCTCATCGGTCTGACTGGTGGCACTTGGCAGTTCAAGTTTTCAGGGACGAAAAGTTTAAGTTGGTCGTCACGCCTATTCACCCTCTCTAGGTGACATCAAGGTCCTTTCAATTGGTATGAGAGCTTGGTGCTCCGATTCAAGCTTAACCGCTTGGAGTTCTTCGATGTCGACAACTCGTGAGGTAACGTTTGAGCCTCTAGCTCTAGATGGCTCAAACTATGCTTCTTGGTCAATTCATGTACTCAATTACATTAGGACCATGGGTCCACTTACCGAGAAGATATTCGTTGCTAGCATTCTATCTCCTCACCTTAGGGAAAACAAAATTGACTTGTCAAAATCATCACTAGAGGACTTAAAGTGTTAGCAATGCAACTCTCGAGTATTTAACTATATTTGTAGTACTTTGAGTGATGATGTGCAGGAATTCATCAATCAAAAACTTGAGATTCACACACCATTTGGGAAATGCTTAGAGAAGAACATAAGAAGCCCAAATGGATTGATCAAGAACAAACCATGGAGAAGGCACTTGAGGAGAGCTCAAAGTCTTCATTCAACATCATTGAGTCTCAAGTGTCACTTCCCAAGCAAGGAGAAGGTCAAAGAAGCAAAGAACCTATCCCTCTGCAGGGACCGGTCAGACTGGTGCCAGTAGAGGCACCAACACTTGCTTGATGTCCAAGAAGGAAAAGAAGAAAAGAACCAAGGGAGTAAAGATTGAGAAGAATGAAGCTTCAAGCTCCTTGGCTAAGGAACTTGAAGCTCTCAAATTCAAAAATGCCTTCTTGGTTTGTAAGTATGATTCATTTGCTAGGCAATAAATAAGGTTATCAAATCCTTTGTTTATGTAGCTGTAGTGGATCAAGAAAACGAAATTCTTGAAGAAAAGCTAGGGAAGCTCACTAGTGAGCATATGGCTCTACAAGCCAATCACAAGGAACTTGAGTGTTCTCATGATAAGCTTGTAGATTCTTATGCAACACTAGAGATAGCTCATGAGGTTGTGCTTTCATCGGTAAAATTTATTCAACCTCTATCTCCCAATGCACATGCTCACAAGTTCAAATTGATTTGTCTTGCATTAATGATTATTTCTCTCAAGCAAGCCAATCTAGCATTGAGCATGTACTTGTAGAATCTTGTAATGACCTCATTGCTAAATAAAATGATAAACTCAAGCAAGAGGTTGAAAAGCTTCAAACAGATTTGTATGTGTTGAAGGAGAAGAGCAAAGTGCAACCTTCTCAAGATAACCATGAAAACATGGTGAAGAAGCTTGAGAAGGGATCAACCGTCGCTAGCTTAACTCCTCAACAACAAACAAAGACCCACAAGAACAGGATTCAAGAAAAGAGCTAGGTTGGGCATACCAAGTCCCTCCATTACCCAACCAAACACAAGACACAAGAACCACTCTCCAAGAAACCAAGAAGCTCAAACAAGTGGAGAGTGTGCTACAAGTGCAGAGAGAAAGGGTCACTTTGTCGACGCTTGCTCAAGTACAACAACGGGCAGTGACACTAACTATGACTGGCTAGACCGGTGCCAGCCAGGTCAGCCACATCTCAATGCTACAAGGCAAAGAAGACATCCTCTCCAAGAACAAGGCTCAGGAGCAAGCATGGACAAGAACTTTCAAGGTATGGTGTGACTAACAAGGACAAAAGCCGCATTTGATATGTGTGTCGTCAAAAGGGTCACATGGGCAAAGATTTCCCAAATGGTAACATTCCTAAATCGAACCTTGTCCATTATGATTTCAATAAGCTTAGGAATGATAAGAATGTGACGTGTGCTATGAGGGAGATTAGTTCACCTCAAACTAGCATGAGAGCCATTTGGGTTCCTAAGCACCTTGTGACTAACCTAGTAGGACCCAACAAGTGTTGGTACCAAGAAACACTTGTTGAGCTTGCAATATGAATGAGATGCATTGAACACATGGCTAGAAGAGATGGAAATCACTTTTGATCTAGTGGCCATGTGGAGGGAAAATTTATATAAATCATGAAATCAATGACATCTTGGTAACTAGTGCTCAATTGTCAAGTCCAAGTCACTTTTAGATCTTAGTGAGCACTCATGTGACACAAGTACGTGTTGCACTAGTGAAACATGAGGTAGTGACTTTGATTCTTTATGCAAAATTACTCCCTCTTGCCATTCAATGCTTTTTATGGCTCTCTAGTATAGCATCGCCTTGTCTCTATTGCAGACCTTAATTTAGTGATGTGTTCACAGAATCAAGGGATAAGAAGGGCAAAATCACCAAAAGTTGGGCATCAGGGGTCACTGGTCTTTGAGCTAGGGGTGGGTGACCCGACCCCTATGCCCGGGTGACCCGATGCGTCTCTGTTCGTTGGCGGTTGACCCGGCCCCTATGGCCGGATGACCCAGGATTGAACTATTTTTCATGAAAATTGGTGATTTGGCATCGAAGGTAATGAGTCATTCGACACATTTCAATTGACAATCTATTTATGTGTCATGACCAAGTTTGGAATGAGCCTCACCATATTCCTAACTGAATAAAGTGCTTTGTTCGATAAATTCAAATATCTCTAGCACTATTTAAGGGGGAGCTTATTGCAACACTTGTGTCATTTGTGGGACTAATAAGTTCTTCTAGTGATCTTGCAGTCTTGGTTATTTGTGCAACCTATGCAAGCTCTTAATAAGTGTAACAAGTAAGATCTAGCACTTTTCAAAATTTAATAAATGCACAAATAAAATGGTTTTAAGTCAAAGGTATGTCTTCGTGATCCTCTTTTAATACCATAATGCTTCTAAGCCATTATACCATGCTAGTATACCATCTTTAGCATATAATTACTTCAAGTGAATTTTTGTGTGCCTCTCTAGATATTTGGTTGATACCTTTGCGCTCACTCAACTTTGTGCCTTGTGATTAAGGGTATGAGCTAAATATGCTAGGATGGCTATTTGTTTGAAGTGGATGCATGCACTTTGTGACATAGGATAGACTTTTCAAAAAATCAACTAGCATGTATAGGAAGTGTGCTCATTTGAAAATATTTGATTCTTGGTCTTTGTGACCAAATCAACTTAGTTGTGACTATAGTTCCCATTGTTTGATTGATGGCTAGTCACAATTAAGAAGAATTTCTCAAGTCCATAAAATGTATCCTTTTCTATCTCTCTCACTCTTGGAAGAATCAAGAATGTGAATTAATTTGGATTATCCACGATTATGTCAAGATTTATCAAAATATGGATCAATATCATTTCTACATCTTGTATCCAATCTCTATGAAGGAGTAAGGATCAAAATCTGATCAAAGTGTCTCAGGGGAGCACCGGTCTAACCGGTGCTGCTCATCGGTCTGAACGGTGGCAACCCAAAGCCACACTTTCTCTTTTCTGAGGGCTAAGTTGAAGAAAAAATGGTTTATAAAATATCTGGTGGAGAAGGATCAGAACTTCTGAGCCTAGGTCGGTTCTACCAATATGGACTCTGTTGGAATTATAAAAATCATCAGTACTATCGAGCCCTGGCCGGAACTACCGTTAAGGCATCACTGGCTTGACCTAGGGGGTCACCGGTCTAACCAGTGTCGTCCGAGAGCAACCTGTGGGGGAACAGTAAAAGATTTTGTCCTTTTACCCCTCCCTTTCTCTCTCCTCTATCATTTCACTTGGTTTCACCTTCCTCCAAACCGAGCTCTCCCCTCTATCCTCCCAAAACCACCATACACACCCCCTATGGAGATTTGAAGATTCAACCAAGTAAGTGGGTGGATGTTTTGTGGAAAAGGCTCTTCCAAGGCTCCTCCTTTGTTTCCCCTTTGAGTTCTTCAGATTCCATTCAAGTTTCTCTCTCAAAAGGTATTCAAATCTTCGTTTCAACCGATCTCTCTACTTCGTGCATAGATTTGAATTTCCTTTGGTATATCATCTCCTGAGAACCCCTAGAAGACATCCCTATAGATCCATAGTTTTTTGTTGGACACATTGTGAGAACTCAAGATTTGGGGTCAGAAGGCCCGCACCGGTCTGACCGGTCGGGGTCACCGGTCTTATCAGTGGTGCCCGTCCAACCCTAAATCCTGTTTTCTTTGTGTTTTCAACACATATCTGTGTAGGAATTTTTTTAGTTCATCAATATTCATATCTTGTCACTCCAGCTGCTGAGATTGGCGTTTGAAGTCATTGGCTCGGTTCTGGATGGCGCCGGTCTGACCGGTGAGCCTCACCGGTCTAACTGGTGCGCCTCACCGGTCTGACCGGTGACGTCCAGAACAGACCTAATTGCCTCAAACTGTGAATTTCGTGTTCTATTCTATTCAATCTTAATCCTGGTGTCTTACACAATCTTGGTACATCTTTTAGTAACCTAGGGCAACAGCCATGCCAGGGACCAAACAATCGGCAAGCAAAAAATCAAGGTTGACTCCTAGAGAGCTTGCTCATGATCATGAGGCAGGTGGATGGAACCTGAGAGATCGTGCACCCAAAAGAAGAATTGAAGGAGAACAAGACATCGGTGGTGACACAGGGACTAGCAGTGATGACGATGTGGAAGATGAGACTTATGTGGATCCTAGTGCCTTTGAGGTGAGGCACCATGGAAAGGGGCCAGCTACTGATGAGGGAGATGAGGATGATGAGGACCTAGGAGGTCAAGAAAGAGATGAAGATGATGATCCGATGGATGATGATGAGGATGATGGTCAGGGTAGGCTGAGAGTCACTAAACCAATCTATATGTACCCAAACAAAGCGGTAAATTATCATGGTACAGGCATGAACAAGAAGCTGCAGAAATTGAGGGATGTGAACCCTTGTGCCAATGAGAGGACAACTTCTGACAGGAGGTTTTGGGCTCCATTTCAGCAGGACTATTACTCTACAGTGCTCATTAAGAAGCCCAAGATCACTCACCAGGCACAGTACGTGGACTAGAACTTTATGGAGAGCAAAATGATCCTATTTTCGATGAGATCATTAGTGTTTGTGGGCACCAGAGGGTCAAGAATCTCATGGGATTTATGTATGATTGGACAGATAAATAATTGCTCAATTCTATGCCATAGTGCATTTTGGTCACACAGATGACGAGAGAGCTATGATTTGGATGACTAATGGAGTTAAGCATGGTATTCACTTTTCTCGGTTTTTAGCTCTCTTTAGATTACAACAAGAGGATAAGGATTATATGAAGCTACATGATGGTGGTCTTCTCGAGCCGGAGGCATTGTACTTTATGTATCCTAGAGATCATAGGGGTAATATGGGACATGTGAAGAGGCTTTACACATATTATTCAGTTCTGAACATGCTTCTTCGGGCGTCCATTGCTCTTAGGGATGGAAACCCCTCTGACATCTCTAGATTCACGAAGAATTTGATGATTGTACTAAGACTGGGGGCACCTCCATTTAGTGTGGGGGGCTTTAGTTGGCAAGAGATCAAGTATCTGTTAGAGGATCCCAAAAAGATCTGCAGCTATAGCCCCTACATCATGTACATGGTTGAGAAGGTGGCTAAGATTGAATTTCCTAAGGATGTCACACATAAGACACTAAATCCAAATCCCATCAAAAACCCAAGTATTCCATCTCTGAACATTAGCCAGAAATTAGGGTGGAAGAAGATCATGAAGGGGGACATTGGCAGTGATTCCAGCAGCAGCCCCCTGCCCAGACTGACACCAGCTTGACCGGTTCCTACCACTGGTCAGACTGGTGGGGACCTGGACAGTCAGCAAGGCCGAAGAAGTCCACTCCTCCTCTCCACAAGTTCCTAAATTTAATTTTTGGCATGTGCTAAAGTCAGTATGATATTGAGGTTGAGTAACAAAGATCAAGAAGGGAAAGGAAGAAGGAAAGGGACACAATGAAGCTGCTCCGCCATAATCACTTTGGTTTTCAGCCACCACGCTCACCCATCTCACCTACACCTCCTGAGGTCAAGATACCTACGTTTGATCAGAGGGTGAGAGGCATGGTGAACTCGAGCATGATAAATGAGTATGGCAGCATGTTCTTCGAGTCAGGCGAGGCAAGCTCATCATCAGCTGCACCTCCTCCACCACCCAGTACATATGAGGTCCCTCAGCCTTTCGGTTCTCCAGTAGCCCCAGCTCTGGCTCTAGACACTACATATGATCCAAAGGCTCCTCCAGATTGGGACGATCACTTCTCCATCGAGATCTTTGGGTGGTCGTCCTATCCTGCTCCATATGATGGTATGAATGATGATCGTCATGTTCTATTCCCTAAAATCACCATATCCGAGTTTTCCTCTGTTTTATCTCCTATGCATTGTCTCGTTTCTTTATCCTCACATAGGAGGGAGCCCACACCCTGGAGGTGGTCCGGGGTTGGGATTCGTGGTAGGGACAGTGATTGACGGCTACATCTTCTCTCCAGGCCTTTCTTGTTGTTTGATGACAAAGGGGGAGAAGTGGGATTAAAGCTTGAGCTTCATTTAGTTGTAGCCAGCTTCATCTAGTTATAGCCTTTCAGCCTATCTGTCTATGGGTCACCGATCTGACTGGTGCCTGTTAGCTGATGAGAGCAGCCTTGTAATAAAGCTAAAACTTTATCTTTGTAGACTTGAGAACATTGTATGAGTGCTACTATGTGTGTTAAACCTGTTTATGTAATATTAAGTGACTCATTGCTAGAGTGATGCATATTTTGCGTGTGACTTGTTTGTGCTGGCTAAGTGGAGCAAAGTGATCTAAGCCAGATTACAACCCCAGCATGATCACCTTGGCCTAGATAGCACGCACTTCTTCTCTTTGTGTTCTGACTCAGCCCAGTTTGTATACTGGCTGGACCTGACCGTCTGACTGGTGCCGCCCAGTTTGTGTACTGGCTGGACCTGACCAGTGGTGTGACCAGTGCTGCCTAGTCAGCACACTTGTTCTATGCTTTGTGCATATCTTGTCATACGCATCGCGGATTTTTATTTGTCACACACACTGATTTTAATATATATGGGGAGCTCTGATGCTTCTTCTCCCAAATTTGTGCTATTGGCATTTGAAGCCAAAATTTTGAAATTCCACTCGAAGCACAAATTAAGGGGGAGCTCTAGCTATATCTAAGAATCTAAATGCGCTTTAATGATTTATTTGTAAGCTTTAATAGAGTTGTCATCAATCACCAAAAAGGGGGAGATTGAAAGTGCATCTAGGCCCCTAAGTGGACTTTGGTGATTTGAATGACAAAGTGATTAAATGTCTAACATATTTGTCTAAGATTGTGATCAGGTTTTATTTATATATTCATGAGCTATTATTGGCATATTTATTGGTGAATGGATATTGTATGGCTCACTTTGGAGAAGACAAATATATGAGTGACCCTAAGGCATAATAGCAAATATCAAGCTATAAAAGGGAGATAAATATTGGAGATATTTTGAGAAGGTCAATTCATGGTCTTCGGTACAAATAGTAGCTTGATTTAAATTCAAGGATCACAGAAAGAGAAGATGATAATTCTCTAAATCAAATGCAAGGCTTCATGTGGTAATTGAAATAGGACACAAGGATGAGTGTGAACTTTATGGTCCTTAATCGGAAGCTTGCATATTCGTTGTCAATCAAGAACAAGCATTTGAAGAGGGATTTCAAATGGGGATTAATTGTGGATCAAGCAAAGTGGAACTCAACGTGGATTGGGTAAGTGATGAAGAGATCAACCAAGATGACAAGGCTGAGGGACTAAGCAATCTTTGGGGCTTTAGCTAAGCCGCCATTAATGTTTTTCTAAGGTGAAGTTCTAGTCTCCGTGGGGTCTCGAAGTATCATATCCAAGCCTTAACCAAGGAAAGCAATGGAACTCATCTACATGTTATGATTCGCAATAAGGAGTGACTTGTGGATCCGAGCATGCATTCTTATGCTAGATGGAAAGATCCTAAGTCACTAGCTCAAGTGTGGATGTGCTCAAGACATAGGCTAAGTTGAAAGCCCTCAAGTGGATATTGCTCAAGTATGGCAAGGTTGAAGATATTCAAGCTCAAGAGGTTTTATGGTGTTTTTATTTAATCTTGAGTATAGGTATGTCTTACTATCAAGAGGGATGCAACATTAGTGAGTTGACCAAAGTCCTAGCCTTGAGAGCCATAGAGTGTGCTAACGAACCCTCCTAACCTAGTTGAGCCACGTCATCTCTTTGGTGAAGTGTTAGAATCATAGAAAGAGTTTTGGGGTGTCTCGGGCCTAACCGGTCTGACCGATGTTGGCTAGCCCAACGGCTAATTTTTCAAACACTGGTTTGATCGGTGCCGCCTGACAGCTAACAACTAGTTTTATACTTTGAGGGGTATAAGTACCCCAAGCCTTCTTCAGTGGAGGGCTGTTGTTCTAGGTGACTTTGCTGAGCTCCTAAGCCATTTCTTGCAAGCCCTAAGCCTTAGTGGCTCTCCCCAACATCTCTTTGTGAGATTTGTGGATTCAAGACATACCCTTTGTGTTGGGTTGAGATGATCTCAAGAGCATTTTTGTGAGCTAACAAGAGCATTCCCATGGCTTGAGCACTTCTATTACGCGTCTACAAGCTTTGAAACATTTGTTACTCTTGGAGGTTTGCCTCCTAGACGGCTACGCGTCGCCGGCTAGCTCGCAAGGTTGTGGTGAGCAGTGGGAAGTTTGTGAGGGTTGTGATCTTGCCTCTTCGTGGAAAAGATCGCCTTAGTGGAAAGTGGTTGAAAGGGACCTGGCTTGTTGTGGGAATTCTCCCTTACAAGTGTAACATCCTTGATGTTTAATTAGCATAAGCACATGAATTAGACTTGTTAATTAAGTGTGATTGGTCCTAAAGCATGCTTAGTTTTGTCTTGAGCAACTTTGCGAAAGAAACCTTGGTCAAATTCACAAATTTGGTCAAACTTCCTTTAGAGCTCTATACTCTTGAAATGGTTTTCTAGCACGTTCCTCGAATTTCATAATAAAACTTAAAAATCTACCAATACAAAAGTTTTTCGCTGTTGCTGGGAACATAACTTTCATTATTGGTGGACATTCAAATTTTGAGTGCAAATTAGCCAAAAACAATGTTGAAGCCCTTATGAACAGTGATCAAAGCCGTGGAAAAACTGTAACTTCACTGCGTTTTTCCCGTGAAACGAATCACCAAAACATAGGTCACCCTTTGTAAAGTTGTAGCCCTATAGTTTCTCTACAACTTTCATTTTTGGATATATTGAACTTATATTAAAAAATCTCGAGTTTAAACCTGTTGAAGAGGTGCAAGTCAAATAAAAACGGGCACGCTACGCCGGCACTCGCACTCTCACGATGTGGGCGCTGCAGCCACACGCACCACTCGCCGTCTACGCACTGCTCCGGTGTACGGACGCCTCGTGTCCCTTGCTGTGGACCCGCAAGCCGTGGGGGTCTGAAGTCACGTAGGCCATTGAGCCACGCCCATGGTCGACCGCTGACCCTCCTCGTGCCACGCGTCGAGCGGTGCCGTCGACACGAGCCCGTGCCGCCGCTACGACGCAGCTGGCCATGCCAGCTGGTTTCCCCACGCGTGAACTTAACTCCTCCTGGTCACCACCCCTTGTTTCCCCCTCCTCATTCGCAGAGAAACGAGCAGAGCTGGTACTGCTACTATCCACCCCGCTCCGCTGTCTTCCATAGCCACACCGCTGCCGAGCTCTCTCTCTTCCACACCTCACCACCGAGCACCAACCCCCTCCACCTCTTCCCTAAGACATGCAGGAGCCCCCGGAGTCGCCCGTTGCCCGGCCTGGCCCGAGACTCGCCAGGGAACCGAGCCATAGCAGCCTCCCCGATGGTCGTCCGCCGCCAGCGCTCACTAGCCACGCCCTTTTCCCGTCCAAGCCTCAAAATGGAACGCTGGTGAGCCCCTCGACACTCCCCACCATTTTCCCAATCCATCCCAGTGACAAACTCGCCGGACTTTGACCTCCATAACCGGCCATGGTGCCTGGGGACCTGATTGTGATTGGGATTCTCATCTGGGGACCTAGTTGTAAATTCCGAGGACCTACCTGAGAATCCATGGACCTGGTTGTAATAAGATTCTTTAAGGTTTCGGTAGCAACTTATAAAAATCATTAAACATTGTAGAAAAATCATAAACCTACAAAACAAATTTTGTTGGGTTTCTGGTGAAGAACTCCACCTTTCTAGAAAGGTTGTATAGGGTTTTTGTCTATATTTTTTGAATGAAAATTCAAACTATGTTTGAGATGTTTTTGTTGTAGTTTACAATATACTCATGATATGGAAGTAAATGTTGGATATGTTATTATTTATGGCATGTTTAGATTTGTGACCAAAGTTGACATGATTTTGACGAGTAGATATTTAGTTATGATTTATGTAAGCTTTATGCTAGATTAATCTTGATGCTTTTTATAGTCCTTTCAATAAACTTTTTGTTAAGCACAAGCACATCCTAGGCTTTATCATGATGAGTAGCATCCCTAGTGTAATGGATATGATTTTAGGCTTTTGTTTTATTTATGTTTTGTATTTAATATTGTGTAGAATGTTAAATTAATAACTTGAAAAATAAATTAGATCTACACCTGTGCTTCGGTTAGAGGCTTAGATTTGACCTAAAGGAGTTGTAGTAGAAAGTTGAGACCAAAAGGATTAATAAATCGTTTTGTAGGATTTATTTGTGTTATTCTAGGCTCAAATTTGTCTTTTTCGTATAAATTAAAATATGTGTAATCTAGAGCTAAACTTTAGCATGTGAGCTTAGTTTAGGTATATGTTTCTGTGTACCAAAGTTTAGGACTATTGAATCTATAATTAATTTTATAGGAATTCTGGATGAAAGGCTAGATATATTTCAAGTAAATAACAAATTGTCACCTTTCTGTTTTATTTTTGAAATGTGGTGATGTGGATATGTTCAAAACCATTAGGACGCACTGCTTGCTATTTGTCAAGTTAAGTAGTTTAAATTGCTTATATGTGTACACAATCACCATCAAATAGGAATAAAAGTTTCACACACCTCCACTTTTCTTTTGTAAAGAAACTTTAAATAAAACCTAATCTAGGTAAATGTGGCTAGAAATACACCCCATGTTTGCCGATACATTTTAGAAGTGCTTTTCATTCTTAATGCTGAATAATTGAAGTTTATTGCATTGCATATCTTATTGAACTGTCGGACGATACTTACACGTTGATCCAGGAGAGTAGTGAGGAAGGAGTCGAGGGAGAGTTGAACCAAGCTAGTGTGCAGCAAGATCTGGGCCAAAGCCCAGAAGAGCCCAAGGCTGTAATTGAAGAAGAGGAAGGGAAGCACCGGAGTGTCATATAACCTTTTTGGATAAAATCTCTTAACTTTTACCTTTTTAGTATTTATGATTTACTTTGTGCATTTAAGTTTCAGGAGTTGTTTTGAAACCTAGATGCATGATCCTTAGGCTCCTATGCTCTTATACAGTATGTTAGGACGCTAGTGCCATGCTTTAAGGACACGGTACAAGTCGAGTAATGACTCATTGCTCACGAGATATAGGATGCTTATGTTGGAATCATAAGTTGGTTAAATTGACTCGCTCATGTGGTAAGAACAATGGGTTCGGTCTCGACCGAGTAGCATGGTTCTGGTTTAAGCTATTAAACGTACCAAGTGCTTGTCGGGAATGGACTTGTAAGCCTAGTACCTAATGAACCAGTGTGGGGACTTTATCGCCACTACTCTTGAGTTGCGTCTCCCGGTTTGATCCCGGTAGTGCAAGTGTGATCCTGGACATGCAGTGTGAGGGCGTTCCAGGAACCTTGTATTTAGGATTGTGGCGCCTGTCCCTAATCTGGGGAATGACAAGAACCACCTGGTCGGGGTAGACCCTGTCGGTGTTTTAGACCGGCAACCTACTAAGGGGAGTACCCGAAGTAGATGAATGTGGCCTCGCCGAGATCGGTAACTCGAAGGAAGAGACACGTGGCACACAATTTAGACAGGTTCGGGCTGCGAGGTGCGTAATACCCTACGTCATGTATGCTGCGTAGCTCTGGATTGATTGGGTGTGATTACAAGATGGCGTAATCTGATGCATATGAGAGAGGAGGGTCCCTGCCTCGCCTTATATAGTCCGGGAGGCAGGGTTACAAGTCGGTTTAGGGAGAGAGTACTAGTCGTGTACGTCTAGGAGTCCTCTACACAGTACATGGTATGCGTAGCTTCCTATCCGAGTACTTCTCCACCGTGGTCCTTGCGCCTCACGCCAACAGGTACCGTGCGGCACAAGTCGGGTAGTCCCAGGGGCCCACCGAGTAGTCGGTCCTGGTACCCACCGAGGTAGTGGGCCCAGGGAGGTCCATACGACAGACCCTGCATTCTCCTTTTTTTATTTGTTTGGGTCTACCTTCTTCCGTGTATCTTAGGTTTACCTTGCAAGGATATAAATCGATCGATCATCGGTCACTCACCGTTATCTGAGTCGGATTGATCACTGTCTACCCCATGTATTAATGGAATAGTTGGATTAATATTGTTGTCTGATTAATGATGTTTCCACAAACATGCTTGTTTAGTTAGGTGCTTACCTAGAATCGTTAACATATTAGAACTTGAGTTAAAATTGGAAAGTAAGGATCAACTCTTAGTTGCTTTTGGCATAACAAAACCACCAGCCAAAAAGCCTTGTATGTCTAGTTGTACTTTCTTTTTGTCGGGTCAGTCTTGCTAAGTATTAGCATACTCAGCCTTGCTTAATTTGTGGTTTTCAGGTAACCCCATCTGGCCTGGTTCTATTCCAGATAGTTGGGAGCTTGAGTGGGAGAAAGATGACGATGAGTGATATATTACGGGTGACCCCCATAAGTATCTGCCGTGTAGTTTTATTTTCGTCGTTTAAACTCTGAAACACCTTTACTTTCATGTAGAAAAAACTGGTTTGTAATAATGTGACTTGTGTACTTGTTATGTAATGTTGAACTTGTACTCTGGTCCTTCCTTCGTGTGGGCTTTGCGCATATCACGATCTTGTAGTAAGTGATTCACCGGGCATGACCTAGCAGAGTCGAGAAAATACATCCTTGTTATCGCTGATGAGCCAAGTGAACCGGCGTAGGTGATAATACAAATTTATTTTGGGTGGTTCTGTCACAACAAGCTCCTCAACGGAGACGTAACCGTTCCTTAGTGGGCGGTGAACTTCGGGAAACAAATCCTTGCATCTCTTTGTGGTTTGCCACGCTAAGTTGTTTCTCTAGCATATTTGATTTGCTTCCGCTTCGATCTACTTGGGTGTGCTATTTGTGTGTGCAGGGGTCATTACCTTGCTTGTGATCATCTACCAAGGCTACTCGCCAAGTTTGGTTCGTGCTAGAAGTCAAGAGGAGCTTGAAGCTGTTTTTGCAGGTTCTCTGTGGCTCACTGGTCTGACCGGTGGAAGGCAACGGTCTGAGCAGTGCCACCTGCTGAGCAGAGTCAGGGACAGGTCTGACCAGTCTGCCTCACTGGTCTGATCGGTGGCACTTGGCAGTTCAAGTTTTCAGGGATGAAAAGTTTAAGTTGGTTGTCATGCCTATTCACCACCCTCTAGGTGACACCAATTTTTATCAGAGCTTGGTGCTCTGATTTGAGCTTAACCGCTTGGAGTTCTTCGATGTCGACAACTCATGAGGTAACGTTGGAGCCTCTATCTCTATATGGCTCAAACTATTCTTCTTGATCAATTCATGTACCCAATTGCATTAGGACCATGGGTCCACTTGCTGAGAAGATTGTTGTTGCTAGCATTCTACCTCCTCACCTTAGGGAAAACCAAAATTGACTTGTCAAAATCATCCCTAGAGGACTTAGAGTGTTGGCAATGCAACTCTCGAGTATTTAACTATATTTGTAGTACTTTGAGTGACGATGTGCAGGAATTCATCTATGAAAAACTTGAGATTGATACACACACCATTTGGGAAATGTTTAGAGAAGAACATAAGAAGCCCAAATGGATTGATCAAGAGAAAACCATGGAGATGGCATTTGAGGAGAGCTCAAAGTCTTCATTCAACATCATTGAGTCTCAAGTGTCATTTCCCAAGCAAGGACAAGGTCAAAGAAGTGAAGAACCTCTCCCTCTGCAGGGACCGGTCCGACTGGTGCTACCCACCGGTCAGACCCGTGCCAGCAGAGGCACCAACACTTGCTTAATGGCTAAGAAGAAAAAGAAGAAAAGAACTGAGGGAGGAAAGATTGAGAAGAATGAAGCTTCAAACTTCTTGGCCAAGGAACTTGAGGCTCTAAAATCCGAAAATGCCTCCTTGATTTGTAAGTATGATTCACTCGTAGGCAATATGATAAGGTTCTCAAATCCTTTGCTTGTGTAGCTGCAGTGGATCTACAAAATGAAGTGCTTGAAGAAAAGTTAGGGAAGCTCACTAGTGAGCATATGGTTCTACAAGCCAATCACAAGGAACTTGAGTGTTCTCATGATAAGCTTGTATCTAGGTGTCAGTGCGGAAAGTAGTCCCGACACTAACTAGTATGATTGTTGAGATCTATCTTTCGATGGCCGGTGCTGAGCAACACGATGACACGGGTTTTATCTTGGTTCCGGTCGTGGGTCGTACGTCCAGCAGGTGTGCGCTCAAGGCATTGTATTGCGTTGCACCGCGGTGCTTGCAGAGGGGGCTACAAGTGTGGCGAGAGAGGAGGAGAAGCCTCCATGTCCTTGAGGTTCGATTGAGGCAGAGTGCCAATATCGTGGTGAAGGCGGAGAACATGCAAGTGTGCTGCTATCCGTCCTCCCCGCGGCCAGGGGACCACCTCCTCCTTTTATAGGCCAAGGGGAGGCGGCTTACAATCGTGCCACACAGTTCTAGGCTACATGTGGCGGTATGGTGTACAGCGTCGTGGAGTAGATGGTCGTCTTAGCGAATCTTGCTTCTGGCGGGACGTCGCGGCTTCGAGGGTAGTGGTGTGGGAGCCTCTTATTTGGTCGTCGTTCACGCGTCAGCTCGAGGGTTGGGCTGACGGAGGGCTGGAGGTCACACAGTAGCGGGCATGGCAATGTCTTGTCGCCCCAGGCTCCCACAGTGCCGGGGATGGTGCTATAGTGCCCGGGATGGTGGCACAGCGGCGGGGATGGCTGCGCAAGGCCGGAGTTGATGGAGGAGACGTGCTCCACTGGTCTGACATCACAGCGTTGTCCCGCACAGGCACGGGGTAGGCTTACGTACCCTTTTCGAGGGTTCTACCGTCCTCTTTCAAGGGGCGCGACATGGAGGCCGTACCGGAGTGGGCGGCACAATGTCACGGAATTGACACTGGCCTTATTGCACAGTCCCGTACATTGCCGGGGATGGCCTCACAGGGAGGGTTGGTGAAACTGCACCGAGATATGATTCCCAGGCGGTGTTAGAGGGCCGGCGTGGCGGGGATTCACTTTTGACCCGGGCGCCCGCGTTGTGCGACAGCATTTAATGCTCTGGTCGGGGGAGTGGGCGCGGGGGTCGCGAGCTTGGGGTGGCCTCAAGCGAGGCGGAGATTCGCCCGAGGGGGCGTCCAACCCTCGAGCGAGGTAGAGATTCGCCCGAGGGGGCGTCCAGGCTGACCACTTGATGGGCCGCTGAGGTTGCTTGGGCCATGGGCTCCTCCCCGCACCAGGCCGTGATTGTGCGGGGTGTGCTTTACGATTTGTGGGTTCGTTTATGTTTCGTCATTTTTGGAAAAATGGGGTTTTTCCTCTGGTCATCAGGGGACCCTCGTGGTTGTCCCCGACAGTAGCCCCCGAGCCTCTGCGGTGGTATCCGTTAGGAACCCGCAGGAGCTGACGCTTACCGATGGGATGTCCTTCCCTCCTAGTTGCTATGCTGTTCCGTGGGGGCGCGCTAGCACACCCGCGGGTGTAGCCCCCGAAGCCTTGCAGGAGCGTGGGTGCTCCTGCAAGGTTTTTTCACAGCGTTTGTCAGTGTGCGAGGTGTTAGTTTCAGTCGGTCTCGACGGTGCCATGCGCATGTATCGACGCTCGTCTGCGTTCAGTGCATATCCAGGAAGTATAGCCATGCGTTGAGCCCCCGAGCCTGGGCCCACTCGAGGCGATCGGGGCGAGCTCTCCAACTTGTTTGCACGCCCCTTCGCCACCTTTCCGCAAGATGGAGGGGTGAGGCGTCCGCGACTCCCATCGAGCGGGTCGCGAATCGCGGGTTCCTCGTCGGGCTGTTAATGGGTGATTCAAGTGGACATTCATGCCCCGTTCGATAGGGGTCGGCTCGTGGTCCGGAGACACGTCCATGAAAGCACTTACGTGGGTGTGCTAAGCAGGGCTCGGTTCCGTTCGATGGGGACCGAGGGCGCGGAAGCTCTCCCTCGATGGGATCCCTTGGCTAGCTGCCATCGTTGGCTCTTGAATACGACATGTAAGGCGCCCTCGAGCTGGTGGGCTCGAGATCAGGCTCGAATGTGCGTGCCCTGGTCGTCCCTGGCTCTATCGATCTGGGGCGCCTCTCCGAACCCTTCGAGGGTCAGGCTCCGAAACCCTGATCAGTAGGGCCGTTGCGGGGTGACAACGAGGTGCCCCCATCTTGGTCACATCTGCAGGATTTGTGAGGTCGTGGTTGACCTGACCCCCGAGCCGTTGATCAGTAGCCCCCGGGTTGAGGGCGTCTGTGGTGCCTGCCTACGACGGGTGGGACTTAAGACCACTGATCATTAATCGCACCCTTCGAGGGTCTGACTTTTTCGAGCCTTTGGTTCAGGCCGCGCGGAGGGTTTCCTTTACTCGGTAAGGAACCGGGCCATTAAATGGCCGCAGTCGTGGCAGCGATCGTGCAGCAGGCGCACCTCAGTGTAGCGAACATGGCCCCATTTGCCATTTGTTCAAGTTGATTTTGGTGATTCATGCTAACACAAGTAATGGGACTAACCTCATTGTCTAGCATGTCTTTGTAGGCATTCCTAGGTCCCATGGATGTTACCACATGTTAACATACCATGCACAAGTTAACATACCATGCCCAAGCTAACATGTCATGCCACAAGTTAACACACCATGGACATGTTAGGTTACTTACAGCAAATTTGAGGACTTGGTATATATTTGGAGGCTATAAGTAATGGCATGTTAAGTATGTTAAGTATGTTAAGTTGAAGCAAAGATCCAAGTTGAAGACGCGAAGAAAAAGAAGGAAAAGTACACCGTCGGATGAACCGACAAAGTATCAATATAACAAGCGTCGGTGCAATCGTCGGACAAGTTGGTACACGGGGTCAAACCCTAGGTACCGTCGGATGAACTGACGGTCCATTATTTAGTAGCATCGGACGAGTTGCAGAGGAAGAGCAAGGAAGATAGTAGCACCAGATGATCCGACGGTCTGAGTGGGGACCCCGTCGGTCTATTCGACGCTCAATTTGAATTCATACAGAGACGCGCCAAGACAAAGCCTTCAGCACCGGATGATCTGACGCCTTGGACAAGGTGAAGCATCGGTCTATCCGACGGTCGAGTGGAAGCTAACAGAGGCGACTTGAGCGCGGAGTCTTCAGCACCGGATGATCCGACGCACCGTCGGTGCATAGCGTCGGAGCAGTTGTGTCAGAGAACCTCAACGGCTAAGTGACGTGGGAGGGGCACCAGATGAACCGACGCCCTGGAAAATATAGCGTCGGATCATCCGACGGTACCTTTTTCGGTGGACGTTAGCCAACGGCTAGTTTGATGCCTTGGGATATTTATACCCCCTCCACTCACCCATTTGAGGTTGTTGGATTGTGTGGAAGTGCGAGAGGAGTTCAAGACACATTGAAGATCATACCCGATCCATCCAAGTGCTTAATTGCTCATCCTTAGACTTGCATATGCTTTGTGTATGTGCTTAGTGCTAGGCTTAGCTTAGAGCCGGGTGAGTGCAAGGTTGTGCCAACCTTGTGAGGTGAGTCTTGAGTGAATCCAATTGTACAAGGTTCGCCGGAAGCCTTGGGGCCTAAGTGGCTCACCGGCAATCGTCATCGACCCTCCGCTTGGTGTGGAGTGGCGAGGACACTTTGTGCGGGGGACGTGGAAACCCCCTTCCTTGGTGGAGAAGCTCCTTAGTGGAGGCGGCATCAAGGTGACCAAGGGAGCTTGACAAGTGCCTAAGTGGCTAGCCCGTGTGGCGAGTCAAGTGGTGCTCTTGGGAGAGACTTGGTGACCGGGAAGCAATACTCTTGTGTGAGTGCTTCAACAACGTGGACTAGGGGTGGCTTAGTGCCTACCGATACCACGAGATAAATCGCGTGTCAAGAGTTTGCTTCCTCTCATCCCCTTTACATTTCCGCATTTACTCTATTGCAATCTTTGCTTGCCTCTACTTTCCTAAGAGTAGTATCATGCTAGGATTGGCTATAGGTTGCAAACCTTCTTCGGGGATGGGAGTTTCACACTAGAACAACCATAGTTGCACATATAGATAGTATGTTCTAGTTTACTTTTGTGTAAAATTTAGTGAGCCATAGGTTAAGGTTTTAAGTTGCCTAATTCACCCCCTCCCCCTCTTAGGCTAACGAGCATCCGATTCCTTACACTCAGGCGGCGCTACCGCGAGCGTAGTGGATGACATGGGGGGTGGACGTGACGGGGCGCCGCGGCCCTTCGTTTGCCGCGCCGTAATGATCGCGCATGCGCGCGCATCGGGCCGTTTCAGCATGGTGGGGCCCGCCGGTCAGCGGCAGACGGTGTCGCCTACAGTTAATGCGTGCAGCGCGCGTAGTTCTCGGGAGCAGGGCTCCCTCAGATCTATAAATTGCGGAAGAGGGAAGGGTGAATCCCTTAGCTCGCTACTTAGCTTCCGCAGCCTTTGCCTCTTGCCTTCCCCCCGGCCGCGTGTTTCCTCGACCTCGCCCTTGTTTGCTTCGTTCACGCACCGCCACCTCCCCAGCTTCCGGCTTTCGCCCACAATGGCTCAGCCTCAGCCAACCGTAGTGCTAGAGCCCCTGCCTTGGACTCGATCGATGGTGACGCCATTCGCTCTAAACGAGCTAGTGAACGGCGGGCAGCTGGCACCGGTCGATGAAGGGACATACCCGACGTGGATGGTCCCGCCGGTGTTGCACAGGGAGCCCAACCCGCCGTACGGCTACATCGTCAGCTTCATCAGGCTGCACGAGCACGGCTTCACCACGCCGGCGAGCCGCTTCATGCAGGGGTTGTGCTACCACCACGGGGTGGAGCTCCACAACTTCGCCCCCAACACCATATTGCAGGCGGCCACCTTCGTCAGCGTCTGCGAGGGGTTCCTGGGGATCCCGATGAACTGGGATCTTTGGGTCCACCTGTTCCGCGCGGAGCTGCACACCCTCACCACGGGTGAGGTGCAGGTGCATCGGGCGGTGCGCGCTGGCGGCCTGACGTTCGCGCTGCGGGAGTCGCGCAAGGAACTGTACCCGCCGTGCACAATGACATTGAACAATGCGGACTGGGAGAAGGGGTGGTTCTACCTCTGCAACGACGGCACCGGCCTCCCCCCTACGCCGGCAAGGTGCTGATGACGAAGACCCATGCCTGGCACCACAGCGTGTCACCTTCCTCGCGTCAGCAGCGGTTGGAGTCGCTCACCAACGCACTGCGGAGCCTGGCGGACGCCGGATTGGGAGTGGCCTTGATCCTCGCCAACCTCCACCACCGGCGGATCATCCCCCTCATGGAGAGGGAGCTCCGCATCTTCGAGATGAGCGACACGGCCAACCCCACATCGCTGGCACGCTCCCGGCTGCTGCAAGAGCACCTCCTCCCGGAGTACGCGGCTATGAGGGCGAGGCGCGCGATCAGCCTCAAGTGGATACCGCACGGCGACAGCGATCTCTGGTCATTCGTCATGCTCCCCGACGCTCCGCCAGTGGGTTCTTACGTTGCATTTGCGTCGGTTTTGACGACCCTTATTAGCAGAGGGTGATTGTGGACGCCTCACGGTCGGACCCGCCGACACCCGGGGTCCGAGCGGCCGGTCGCGCGCGCGCCGGCGAGAACGAGAGCGGGCGGCGTGCGCGAGGGAGCAGAAGATCAGGCGGCGGGAGGGCCTAGAACAATACAATGAGGAGTATCGGCTGCGTGAGCAGCAAGGACTCTTCCCTTCGTTGGCGACGGCGGACTCATCGTCGGAAGAGGAGGAGGAGGAGAGTGACGGGGGGCGTGCCGCCCCCGAGAGGTGGAATCCCCCACCCCCGTCACCATGGGCCACGGACGCGGCCATGGAGCTGGTGCCCGTGGCGGGCGCGGAGGCACCTGCCACCGGGTCATCGGTGGAGGCGCCCGTGGGCACCGCGTAGGCGCCGGCGGGCGCGACAGTGGCGCCGCCCGAGCCCTCGAGGAAGAGGAAGGGGGCTTCTCCAACCTGAGGTGAGCAGCACTTCCCTCTACGCCCTTGATTTCGAGGGGCTGGTGCTTATCCTTTCGCTTTCTTGTCCACAGGGTGACGCCGATCGTCCCCACCCTCGCGCCCGCCAAGGCGCTCAGGTAGGGAGTGCGTGTGACGACGGGGCAGCGTTCGTCAAGGGCACCACGGACAGCGGTGAACGCGGTGGCGACGGGTGAGCTGTCGCGCGACGTGGCTATGGGCACAGGGTCGTGGCAAAGGGAGGCGGCAGTGGCAACGTCACAGGTACTGGTTCCCCGCCCCTTCCCAATGGCGCGAGCGGGCTCGTCCGGGGAGCCGGCCCGCGGGGGACCGTGAGGCGACGGGGGAAGGCGCTGACAAAGATGCCCCCTGGGTGGGGCCAATGGGGAGGCCGGCCCACGTCAGCCCCCGAGCGCACGCCAGAGGTGCCGGTGATGTGGGAAGACGGTTGCGTGATGTCGCAGCACCCGGTGCACGACGCGGAGGCCTCTATGTCACACGCTGCCCCTCTCGCCCCTGACGTTGTCGTCGCGCACCCGAAGCAGGAGCTGCGCCACGCTGGTGCGCCGCCTGCCCATTTCAACGAGGCCCAGACCGAGCAGGTGCTGTGGTAGGAGTTTCGGGACCACGGCGCCTTGATTAAAAATGCGCTGACTGAGGTGCTGCGAATCCATGGGGGTCCCTTGTGGTGGATCTTCCAGGTAAGTGTTTTCGTTCGATTCGAGGTTCACTCCCTCATCCGCTTTATGTTCGTGCATTTCCTGATACCGCTCTCTCCCGCGTTCTTTGACTACCGGTGACAGGAGCTGGAGGGCCGAGCTCGGGCAAGGTACAGCTGCCTAGCTCATTTGAGCTCCGAGCTCGACTGGTACCGAGGCCAGTACGACTCCCTCGACGCCCTCGTGGCGGCCCTGCGGACCGACAACGGGTGGCTGGAGTATCGGCTACAGGCCGTGCGGGACGAGCTCTTGGACCAAGGCGTCCAGACTGCGAAAGGCGGTTCCGCAGTCGACATGGTGAGGGCCGCGCTCCTAGAGCGGGATGAGGTGCTGCAGAAGGAGCGTGAGGCCCTGGCCGCGATGCAGACTACAACGACCGAGAAGGAGATGGCGCTCGCCTCGGCGCGAGCTCAGCTCCAACAGGACCGCGCCACCCTCGAGGGGGCGCGGTCTTGGCAGAGACAGGCCGAGGGAAAGGCCAAGGAGGCCGAGCAGCTGAGGGCCGACCTAGTGGACAAGGTCACCTCGCTCGCCACAGTGGGGGAGCAGCTCCGGCAGGAGCAGAGCACGTGCCAGGAAGCAGAGTCCCGGCTCCAACAGGAGTAGTCCCGACACCTCCGCCCCCACGTCCGCCAGGTTGGAGAAGCCCCTACCTGAGGCGCCAACTGTCGATGCGGAAAGTAGTCCCGACACTAACTAGTACGAGCACTGAGATCTATCTCTCGATGGTCGGTGCTGAGCAACACGATGACACGGGTTTTATCCTGGTTCCGGTCGTGGGCCGTACGTCCAGCAGGGGGGCTTGCGTATTGCGTTGTATTACGCAAGGTGCTGTATTGTGTTGCACCGCGGTGCTTGCAGAGGGGGGCTACAAGCGTGGCGGGAGAGGAGGAGAAGCCTCCAGGTCCCTGAGGTTTGATTGAGGCAGAGTGCCAATAACGTGGTGAAGGCGGAGAACATGCAAGTGTGCTGCTATCCGTCCTCCCCGCGGCCAGGGGACCGCCTCCTCCTTTTATAGGCCTAGGGGAGGCAGCTTACAACCGTGCCGCACAGTTCTAGGCTACATGTGGCGGTATGGTGTACAGCGCCGTGAAGTGGATGGCTGTCCTAGCGAATCTTGCTTCTGGAGGGACGTCGCGGCGAGTCCTGTGCCCCTCCAGGAGCGGCCTCGAGGGTAGTGGTGTGGGAGCCTCTTGTTTGGTCGTCGTTCGCGCGTCAGCTCGAGGGTTGGGCTGACGGAGGGCTGGAGGTCACATAGTAGCGGGCGTGGCGATGTCTTGTAGCCCCGGGCTCCCACAACGCCGGGGATGGTGTTGCAGTGCCCGGGATGGTGGCACAACGGCGGGGATGGCCGCGCAGGGCCGGAGTTGATGGAGGAGACGTGCTCCACTGGTCTGACGTCACGACATCGTCCCGCACGGGCACGGGGTAGGCTTACGTACCATTTTCGAGGGTTCCGCCGTCCTCTTTCGAGGGGCGCGACGTGGAGGCCGTACCGGAGTGGGCGGCACAGTGTCGCGGAGTTGACACTGGCCTTACTGCACAGTCCCGTACGGTGACGGATCTAGGATTCGGATGTAGGGGGGCCGAACACCTTCTTCTACTTCTAGACACTAGAAAAACTTCATTTATAGCAAAAAAAAATTTTAGAGGAGAGTGAAAGAGGGCTCCATTGTTGTGCAAGCAAGGTTATCAACACATTCTTCTACCCCTAAACACTCATTTTTAGCGAGAAAATTTCAAAGAATGCCGAAGAAGAGTACCTTTATTACGCGAGCGCAGGGGGCCGGAGCCCCCTCCGCCCCCCCTCGCCGCCTCCGTCCCCGGTCCCGTACAGTGTCGGGGGATAGCCTCACAGGGAGGGTTGGCGAAACAGCGCTGGGATATGATTCTCAGGCGGTGTCCGAGGGCCGGCGTGGCGGGGATTCACTTTTGACCCAGGCGCCCGCGTTGTACCGGAGCATTTAATGCTCTGGTCGGGGGAGTGGGCGCGGGGGTCGCGAGCTTGGGGTGGCCTTGAGCGAGGAGGAGATTCGCCTGAGGGGGCATCTAGCCCTCGAGCGAGGTGGAGATTCGCCCGAGTAGTGGGCGTCCAGGCTGACCGCTTGATGGGCCACTGAGGTTGCTTGGGCCGTGGGCTCCTCCCCACACCAGGTCGTGATTGTGCGGGTGTGCTTTACGATTTGTGGGTCCGTTTATGTTTCATCATTTTTGGAAAAATGGGTTTTTTCCCTGGTCATCAGGGGACCCTCGTGGCTGTCCCCGACACTAGGCGACATCAAGGTCATTACGCCTATTCACCCCCCTCTAGGCGACATCAAGGTTCTTTCAAGGGGAAATTTTAAGCGGAACTACTAATGTTCGGATGTCCGATCCGAGTGCTAGCCATTGGATGATGATCCCAACTAATTATAGAAACATTAGTAGATGGTGATCCTGCTGTAGCTTGTGGGGGCAAATCACATTAGCTCTAACATCTTGAGAGAGAAGAATTATGGTGACATGCGCATGTATCTCTTAAAATAATGCGACATTTGTTCAAATAAATGTGTTTAGTAAGAATATAATTTGCAGATAGTAGATCATTGTGAGCCAATGCAGTTAATCGATAACCAGATCATTAGGGTTTCCACTTTATTCAGTCTTTCCACACTGTCCTGTTCTGTCCATTACGATGAGGACGGGAAGGAATATAGCAGATCAGATGGAAGCATTTAGCATTGCTGATGCGTGTCCAACGAATGAAATAGTATACTTCCTGCAATCCCTATCAAAATACTTGTCGGTAGTGATTTTTGCTCATGTCTTATTCAAAAATTTATTACAAATACACAAAAAGATAAGTCAAGTTCATAGTGCGCCTCTGATGGTAAATTAAGTCACAAACAAAACCAGTGATACTTACATAATTTTTTGACTAAGATGGATTATTGATACTTACATAGTTTTCGGAATAATATTAATAGTCAAATATTATGAGGAAAAGTCATCTACAGTGACAAATATATTGGATACGGACGGAGGGAGTATAAGATACTATATTCATCAGTTAGGTAACCCTCAAAATCCAACTTTTGCATTACTTATTAGGCCGGCGCCACACAAACTTAATGAAGTACAAATTAAATGGAATCAGGGAAAAAAGAAAAGTCAGCAAGAACCAGCTAACAAACCCTTCAACTCTCCAAAACTGAACAAGGGGCGGTCCATCTCTATACCAATTGCAGCCTCATCCCAATTAAGCTCCCATATGCATGATGGGGTTCACAGTGGCCACCGCAGTCGCCACACTCCTGACCGCCTTCTCCTCAGCTTGTATCCTGGTGGCGCCGTCGCAGGGACGACGGGCTTTGCAGGGCACCGGTGGGGACTGAGGTCAATGATCCAAGCTTGGGTGGTGAGGATGGCGGCGCCAAAGCGGACGTTATCGTTGTTGGCGCCGGTGTCGCCGGAGGCGCCATGTCATATGCGCTTGCATCGGTAGGTACTAGAAAATATAACAACTTTTTCTTTCCAAAAGAAAATATTTCTATCGTGTAAAATTTCGGTAGAGAGTACAAAGGAGGAAGAATTATTGTCACTGACTTTTCACGGAAATGGTGTTGTTGACATGCTGTTGATTTAGGACGGTCGCCGGGTGCGTGTTATTGAAAGAGATTTGAAGGAACCTGATAGAATCGTTTGTGAATTGTTACAACCCGGGGGATACATGAAGCTCATTGAATTGGGCCTCCACGGTAAAGCATTACTGCTTTATTTATAGATTTTTCATCACTATTCTAATTACTCTTTTGGAAATCAAATTTATGTTGCATCAGATTGTGTAGAAGAAATTGATGCTCAGCGTGTCCTTGGGTATGTTTTGTTCGAAGACGGAAAGAGCACCAAGCTCCCTTATCCCCTGGACAAGTTCAGCGCAGATGTGGCCGGTAGGAGCTTTCACAACGGGCGGTTTGTACAGAGGATGCGTGAGAAAACCTCATCGCTGCCCAGGTCCCTATATATCTAGTTGCAGGCAACAAATTTAATCTCTCTCGGTTGTTGCAAATCTCATTTCGTTTCCTTCGACGCCAGCCTGCAGCTGAAGCAAGGAACAGTCGTTTCATTGCTGCAAGAGAATGGCACGGTTAGAGGGGTCGAGTACAAAACCAAATCAGGTGAGAAGTTGCAAGTACTAGCTCCTCTGACTATCGTATGCGATGGCTGCTTCTCGAATCTGCGACGTTCGCTTTGCTCCCCCCAAGGTACAATACTTCTACTGAGAATATGAACTGTCTCTCGTGCTGATGAGTTTATTATATCTCTCCAAGGTCCAACCCGGATGGGTAGAGATTCCAACCAATTGAGCTACTTCAAAAACCGTTAGAAACACTAGTTCATCAGCCCCTGCTCCTGCACCGGCTGTACTTTTATAAATTATAACATACATCATTTGTGTATACCTTAATTGTTATATTGATAATTTTAAAATAAAAGATTATTTTAGAATCATATTTTAAAATAGCAGATTATTTTCAATATAGGTCATTTGATTTAAATTTAAGGTTATCTCATATTATTTCTATTGTAAGTTTAAAAGCTTAAATTAAGTTATTTTAAATATTAGTGAGGGACAATTTATTTGCAAAGGTTATATTAATTTTTTTATAATGACAGGAGTGGGCAATTTTTATAAAGATTAGGGGTTACTTCAGTTTATTTTTATGTAATGGCAGAGATGGGTAATTTAGATATAGATTTAGGGGTTACTTTAGACTATTTTCATAAACTTAATAGATCAAATGGTTGTATGATTAAAGTCTTGTTATCGACGGCTAGATGTTTTGCATTTTTGTGAGAATTTATAAGATTTCTCTACACCTAGAATCTTATGTGGTTTCATTTGGATGCATGCTTCAAATAGAATCTTCAATTAGTAACAGTAACATAACAATACGTGCGCCAAAATAACTGATACTACCATGTCCATGTCATATGCATGATCTTGAATGCTAGTAGATTGAGGTCCCATCTTGTTCCGTTGGGTTGGTCTTGGACAAGTGCCAGCTTCCCTACCCGAACCACGGCCACGTCATCTTGGCAGACCCTTCGCCTGTCCTGCTTTACCCAATCAGCAGCACTGAGGTCCGCTGTCTGGTGGATGTTCCTAGCCGCCGGAAGCTGCCGTCCGTCGCCAATGGCGAAATGGCAGAGTATCTCAAGAGCGTCATTGCACCTCAGGCCGGTCGTCGTTCATTCATTCTTTGGTTGTTTCCTGCAACTTACACGCCCATATGGGCCAAAATGCTGATGCGTCTATCTTACATTAATTCTTACTAACATTAGCAGATCCCACGGGGGATGTACGATCCTTTCGTAGCTGCCATCGACAAGGGATTTATTATCAGGACAATGCCGAGCAGGAGCATGCCCGCGGCGCCACTTCCGACTCCCGGCGCGGTCTTGTTGGGGGATGCCCTGAACATGAGGCATCCTTTAACCGGCGCGGGCATGACCGTCGCGCTGTCGGACGTTGTCCTCCTGCGCAGCCTTCTCAGGCCGCTACGGAACCTCCACGACTCGCCCTCACTGAGCAACCGCCTAGAATCATTCTACACCCTGCGAAAGGTCACTGCCGCAATTTATTAGCTAGTGTGGTTAAATCACATCGAGCATTTCTCATACCTGTGAAAAGAATTATGTGATGCAGGTTACTGATGATCTGATCATATTGATTGATTTGATGTTCATCAGCCCGCCGCCTCGACGATAAACACGTTGGCTACCGGGCTGTACAAGGTCTTCAGCTTGCCTCCTGATGAGGTTCATAACGAGATGCGTCGGGCCTGCTTGGGCTACCTGAGCCTTGGGGGTGTGTTCACCGGTGGAACACTCCGCCTCCTCTCCGGCCTTAACCCTCGGCCGGCGATCCTCCTTGCGCACTTCTTCGCCGTCTCAGTCTATGGTGTTGGGCGCCTCATGTTCCCCTTACCTTCACCCAAGAGGATCTGGATGGCCGCAAGGCTGGCTTTGGTAAGCAACTGTGTGTAGTGTAAGGTTCTTGTTTCCTGGAGAATACCTCTTTTATGGGAAATGAAAGAAGTGCATTTGCAGGGTGCTTGCAGCATCTTATTCCCTATAATCGAAGCAGAAGGGACGAGGCAGATGTTCTCCCGGACACCATACCAACTTACCACCAAGCAGAACCCAAAGGGTTGCCTGCCACTTGCCTGATCAAACATGCATGAATGTATCTTTCCACTAGGTTTTCTCCGCGAAGGAATCTTATGGAAATCAATGGATATGTCATGCATAACATTTATAAAGAATAAGAGAAAGGTACTCTTTTCGTTTCAAAATGTCGACCGTGTTGGTTTTTTCAGGTATATAGAATTTACTATGTATCTAGACATAACCCTATAGTTAGTTAGATGCATAGCAAAATTTGTATATCTTAGAAAAAGTTAAAACAACCTACATTTTGAAATAGATGGGGTACAAAATTAATTACTCCCCTCAAGTGTAGCAAAGTACGAATAACCCTTAAAAAGTATTTGTTCGTTCAATTTACTACCGAAACTACACACCATCTGGTGCAAATTACCCCTAAGTATGCTTTGGTTTTTGTATACCTCCATACAAAGGTTAAATCTAAAACTAAATTTTATGGGGGTGGTAGTGCGCATCACAATGTATGCCAAAAAAATATATTACTGTTATTTTATAATTTAAGGTCCCACTCTATAAAAATAATAACAAAAATTATGATTTATTTTCTTAACATGTGTTATGATGTCTGCTATAATCTCACAAAATTTACCTAAAATATCCACTTGTGCATGGGTGGTCCATCAACTTGTAAAGATGTGCATTTTTGTAACCATAAGACTGTCTCCAACACCGAGGAAACCAAAACATAACACCCATTCTATCATTTGAGTCACGCACCCGAAACTCAACGTCTCCAATAGCAAGCGTACAAAATATAGCACCACCAGCTCCCCACCCCGAGCCACTACCGAACGAGCAGGTCATCACCACAAGCGCCCCAAACCCAGCAGCCCATTCTGCAAGGCCACGCCCCCTTCCTACGCCGCTCAGCCACCATCCCACCACCGCTCTTCGTGGTGTATTCTTGTGCTACACCACCATCTCCTCGTGTTTCATCCATGGCGCCCGCAAGCCAACACCATCAGCTCGAACCCACGCCGCCACTGGCCTCCTCCCGTTTCGTAGGGTTGCGCCGCTCTGCTGCCATCCCAGTGTGCTCCTGCGTCGTGCAACTGTCCACATGGTCGAGTTGCTGCGGCCCTTCCTACGCGGGATTTAGGCCAATGAGAGTGTTTATTTTGGCTCTCTCATTCCATTTAGAAGTGGGCATTCGGTTTAAATCGACTACTGGTTCAGTTTTTCAGTGTTTAAAAAATGGTTTTTCAAGAATCAACAGCTGATCGGTGCACCAGAAAGATAAAAACCGACCAGTTCTGGAATTTGTTTGCATGTGCGGCGAGCGTGATATTTACACTGACCTTGGGCTGAGTTGGGCCAAAATCATCAAGCATATGGGCATGCTTGGTTTTGCTGCGTGCGTGCATGCGTTGGTTGGTTCTGCGTGTATGTTCCGTTGTTCAGCTGTTCACTGCTAAAACTGACGGCGATCTCGAATACCAAATTTTGTCAAACTGAAAAGTAAAAACCGAAGTTGAACCGAATAAATCGAAAAATCAACATTGTGGTTGGGTTCGATATTTTTTCAGCTTCCATTTAAATGTGCCCAGCCCTATTTCCTTCTGCGCGAAATAGTTGCTTCCATTGCCTACTCTGTTTTACTATGCATGATGCATTTTGAGTTTGGCTACCGGTACGAATAGTCTGTTGGAGCTGGTGCTAAATCATTAAGCACAAGTCCATACCCTTTCAAATAATTAAGCATCTAGTATTATTGACATGGCAGGCTGACTGATGGGCATCTTTTATCTCACCCACCCCATCTTCCTCTCCTCTTTCCCTTTGTGGCATTTCATCGAGACATATCTCCTAGCAGATTATATAGAAATAAATTAGCAACCGTGTCTTGGGTGTTCAATTTTCCTATTAAAATGTTATATACTTGGCAGAAACCGAAAACTAACGGCGTGATCCTATACGCCTCTCTGGGGAATCAGAACGTGAACACCGAATCCTCTTAGGCCAGCCAAAGTCCCGTGTCAACTTTTTCTTCTCAACCAAACTATCGAAACGCGACCCTCCATCTACGTTCCACGACAAGCAAGATCTACTAGCTTGCAAAGCATCGAACGCTATGCTGCCACGACGCCGCGCCCGCCTCTCTTCCCGGGCATACTCCACCGTCGCGGCCGCGGAGCAATGCCCCAGGGGATGGCTGGCCGTCCGGCGCAGCCGGCCGTCCAAGCGCGCGCGGCGGGTGGTCACGACGGCCCCGCAAGGCGACGGCGGCGGCGACGACGACGACGGCACGCCGCTCACGGATGAGATCCTGGTCGGCATCTTCGCCGGCATGCCGGATTTCTCCGACCTCGTCCGCTGCGCGGCCACCTGCAGGCGGTGGTGCCGCCTGGTGTCCGGCGAGGCCGCCTTCATCTGCCGCGCCAAGCGCCGCTGGACGCCGCTCGTCCGCAGCCTCGCCCTCGGCTTCTTCCACTCGCCCCGCCACGGCGCCGCGCCGCGCTTCGCCGCCACCGCGTCCGCCTCGCGCCGGCTCGGCCTCCGTCAGCCGTCGCTGAACGCGCTCGTCGAGGGCCTCGACGACGGGCTGTTCGACGCGGCCCGAGTCGTCGCCTCCCGGAACGGCCTCCTCGTCGTCGAGCTCCAGCGCCGGAAGCGCGAGCGGGCCCTGAAGCTCTGCGTCTGCAACCCCATGACCGGCGAGGTGACCGTCCTGCCGCCCCTCGGAGGCAAGCAGATCGTCACCCCCTTCGCTTGCACCGTCCTCACCGCAGAGGACTACCACAACGCCGCCGTCAGCGAACCAACCTCACCGTCCTCGCACCACCTACTCCTCGTGTACGCCCGGCGAGGCTTTATGGCGTGCCGGACCTACGTGTCCGACGGCGGCCGCTGGGGACCGGAGGCGAAGGTGTCGGACTCTATACGTCTGGGCAAGACGGCGATGGCATCCATGGCGACGGGCACGGGCGTCGTGGTCGGCAACGTGGCTTACTGGCATGCCAAGAACATTGCCTTCGGGGTGCGCCTCGACACGCTGCGCGAAGTGATCGTGGACATGCCCAAGTCCGGATCCGGACACGACCCCGCCGGGAACACCCTGCTGGGCGTCTCGCCGGACGGGAGGCTGCGCGTCGTCCGGGTCGCGGAATCAAGGTGCCGGACGACGCCGGAGACGGTGGCCAACAACCGGTGGGTCGCCATTAGCGTGGACACGCGGAGCGCCACCGTCCGCGAGGGATGGGATGAAGAGGTGATCGAGGTGGTGGGGCGGTTCCTTCCGGCCGAGACCACGTGGTTGAAGCTGCGGTGGATGTGCGAGAAGAGCGGGGTCGTCTTCTTCACCGCTGGGCGCGGCGATCAAAGCAGTGACGTGTACGCAATGAGCCTCGACAAGCAAGAGGTCGAGAAGGTGGCGAGCCACCACGATAATGGCGGTGGCGGTGGGGTTCCGTCGTCCTGGGCTGACTTTCATGGGTACGAGATGGACCGGACTTCATACCTGTCCTCGCTCGCCATGGACGAGAACGACCCATGAGGCCATGACGCATGTCTCTAATTTTTTTTTATTTATAATAAACCGTTTTAAGCTTCATGGAGGTGTTTTGGATAAACCTGTTTTTTCCTTTACATGTTTGGTAGAACTTTTTTTAATACGTGCAAAGCACGTTTTCATTAAGAGAAAAGAAAAAAGTTACAACAAAACGACTTTACCAAAGCACCACAAAGCAAATATACAAATCTCAGTAAGCAAACATACAAAGCATGCCTAGTGCTGACCCGTGCTGTGCCACCTATATATCTTCTTATTTTTTAATTGTATAGGACGTACGTCACATGTTTGTTGATAGTAAGGCAAATGTATGTGGTTACTTTATAGACTGCCAACCTTGTCTAACTAGTTTCACATTGGCAATGATGATTGAAATCTTTAACGTTTTCAGTCTTAGTTCAAACATATTTGGAGCTTTTTAAAGATGTGCATAATACATTTTTCATTAAAAGAAGAGAGTTTCATACGACACAACTTTAGGAGAATCCCTAAAGTGCAGAGCTACAAGATTGGCACCACAAAAAGAAATAAAGAGATAGCCACAAAAACAAAGATAAGATCACCTCACCACAATAGACACATCCTAAGAAGACCAATGTCTACAAGGAAGATACACCATGGAGACACGCACATCATCGCTTGTCAAACACCCCGGAAGTAGCGGAGACAGAGTGGAGAGGTCCTGCAAGACGACGCCCTCAAGAAGGAAGCAATGACAACACTGCCATCATTCGGTCACCTGCGAAGGAGCAGCCAAGTCTTCAACTGGCAAACCAAAAGGATTTGGAGGCTGCAACAACACTCCCAGCAGGGTAACTTACTAAAGATAGCACAATCATTGTCAGCACTAGCATACGCTAGGCAAAGCTTTCGCCAAAGGCCTCCAAAACCAAATCCACACAATCAACCGCCATAAGCATGATGAGAACCAAAGCGATGGAATTAGCAGCAGAAGTCCTTGGTGATGGCAAGAAGGGACACATGCAAGCACCGTCGAGAAGGGGAAAGGAGGTAGGCCCAAAGACGACATTGGGACGACTAGTGGACAACCAAGACGGATGCCCAAAATCAAACAGAGACCCATCGGGGGGAGGGAGCAAGTGGTCGGGTTAGGCAATGGGGGGAGGCTGAGCGAAGCAACTCCGAGGAACGAATCAAAGGAGCGCCGAGACCCGCACAACTAACCACCAGAGACAGAGACGGGGGTGGAGTCGTGGAGGCGGTGTGTGGAGGCAGCGTCAACCACGGCCTGTCGACAAGTCGTGTCGGGCAAGGAGGCAGTCGGTAACGGCAAAGACGCCGACCAAAACCCCGATCTCCCACCCCTGGCCTTGGTAGCACAGCCCGTCGGCAGAGGCGGTGGCAACGACCAACTAGAGTTGCTCGAGTACCAAGAGAGGGAGGAAGGGGAGGTGCGGGAGCAAGAGGGGCGGGGTGGAGAGGCCGCAGGCGCCATGCCCCGACCACGGCGGAGCATCACCATCGACGACGCCCCGACCAAAGGGAAAAGAAGGAGATGGTGGCGATCGTCGTCGGTCGTGCGAAGAGCAGGAGGGGGGCGCGTCGGGACCTGTGGCCATGACCTAGATGCCAAAGGCGACAACATGAGGGTAGCGGAGTGGGAGGAAGGGGTAGAAGGTGATGCAGCAGTGGGACAGACGACGACACAGGGCGAGGAGAGGCAGTCGTGCCAATAACTGCAACCCTGACCTAGATGCTGGAAGTGGTAGCACCAGGAGTTGACCCCAGATGCCAGATGAGGGGTAGAGACAATGAATCAAGGACCACACCCGTGGTGACATGCGACGACGCAGGGCGGTTGTGTGCAAAGGAGCAGCACGGCCGCCAAGGCCGTGGCGGCAGGGCACGCGTGGAGGAGCACGTCCAGTTTTGTAGTTGTGATTGAAAGTTATAATTTCTGCTACATATAGTTGGATGGATGATGAAAATAAATTTATATATTTGGATTTGGAATAAATAATTTAAATTTTTTACTGAATCTTTAAAAATTTCAACAAAATGCAAAACCACCTTCAAATTAAGAGCAACGACACCAGTTCCCCATCCCAGGTTGTCATGGTTTTTCTGGCAAAAAACAGAAAAAATCTTCTCTAATAGTTCCCCATCTCAGGTTGCCATTTATCCCAAATTGGAAAAAACTGACTCCGCGCGCACATATCTGTGCGCAGCAATCCGCGGCGCATCCTCCTGTATTAGAAGAGGTGGAAGGGTATAAAAATAGCTTTGTTTTTTCTCAGGATTCCTGATTTAAGTTTCCAAGAGGTGGAACGGTAGAAACATAATTTTGTTTTTCTCTCAGGGTTTCTGATGTAAGTTAGATCCGGATTTGGCAAGTGGATTATGCCAAACCGTTGGAGATAGACTCTTTTTTACTTGGCATATCTTTTTACAAGTTGGCAAAACACAAGATTTGCCAAGTAAAATTTGGCAAACTCTTGAAGTTGGCTCTATCTAGGATAAAATTTTATCAATTTTGATAGTTGGATAGTCTTTCTATCCATATTTTTTAAGTTGTGGATTGAAAATTAGACTCTTGCTATATGCAAACGCAAAATACCATCTTTAACCAAAATACCATCTTAATATTTTAGGATAAAAATAGAACTTTTTGTTAAAATCTTCAAATATTCAAACGCATACTTTGAGCAAAGTACCATCATTATTTTCACTGCAGTGGTACGGTTCAATCAAGCATTCAAGCTCCATGGCCCCTATCGCCTCTTGGACAGTGGAGCCCCTTTATCCACTCCATGGTTTTTTACAAAGAAGAAGAAAACAGACGGAAGAAAAAGAAAGAGGAAGGAGTCTTTTCTAGATTTGTTAGCTACTGTTATGAATTGCAATGCAAGAGGAAGGTGATTAGAGAATTTGGGGGCTGATCTGTGGGGAAATTAGGGCTGCGTGCTACAGTATCTGCCTAGGGTTGTGGCGCCGGCTAGGGTTGGAGGGGCGCAGGGAACGCCGGCCGCGGGGCTTCGCCCACGGCCGGCAAGAGAGAAGGGTTTTCCTTCTAATCTCTTGCTTGATTAGATTGATACATTTCTTCTCTTTAAATAAAGAGGATTACTTAACCCCTAAGTAAGGACTCAATTTTATTACTAAACCTAACCCTAACGGGCCTCCGTGTACACACATCGCGCACACGGCCTCCATGTACTGTACACACGGAGTATAGCGCGACCGCACGAAACTGACTCCGGATCGGACATGGATTGCCCTAGAGGCAGCAGGCAGCCACCAGCCTCTTCCTTTTCCAATCCGCCGCTCTACAAATACTCCTAGTTGTGGGTATTTTGATGACCGTGTACGCCTGCACGCCGCAGCTAGGGGAACCATGTCGCAGCACAAACGCTGCCGCGCACTCACGCCACGAGGCGCGTCCGCGACGGCGACACTCCCGGCAGAGCTCCTGCTCGAGATCGTGGCGCGCTCGGACGACGCCACCCTCTTCCGGTGCGCCGCCGCGTGCAAGCTCCTCCGGCGCGAGATCCTCAGCCCCGCTTTCCTCCGGCGCGTCTGCCATACGCGCGAGATCGAGGCGCGGAGCCGGACGGCATCGTCCCCCCCAGGATGCTCGGGTTCCTCGGCCATACGCTCTCCGTTGTCCGCCCGCCGAAGCCGGCCGCCGCGTCCGTCGTCGTCGAGGAAAGCCTCGTGCCCTTCCTGTCGCGCGGCGCAGCCGACATGCTGGAGCAGTACGAGGCCCTGACATCCCGCGGCGGCCTCGTCGTCCTGGCGCGCTACGAAATGTGCGGCGATCGCGCGTCCGACATCTGCGTGTATACGACCCCATGACCGGGGGCCGCACCTTCCTGCCCTTCCCGCCGGAGTACTATCCTCACCGTCACCGGTGCCGGTACACTGACTACACGTATGTCCTGCTCACCGCTGCCGACGGCATCGGCTGCTCCTTGGTGCTGCTCGCCGCCGACTTGAACGGCCTCGAGAACAAGCGTGGGTCGAGGTGCATCCATTTGCGGACATTGTCACCGGACGCCGGAGGCGAGTGGAGCGCCGTGACGCGCGCCGGAGATCCGGGCCTGCCACGCAGCCGGCCCTCCCAAAAGTTCTCGCGGTTGCACGGTGCGCGGTTTTGTTCAACGAAGCGGTGGTCGTCGGCGGCGTGGTCCACTGGCTTGTAGAGCAATACGTCGTCATCTACGACGTCGGTACGGCGACCGTGGGGTGGATAAATTTCCCCAAACGCTACGACTTGATAGGCACCCGGATTCCGGCTAGGGTCGACTCCCGACGCGAAGCTTCGCCTGTTTGGCCCCTACCGTGGCTTCACGGTGTGCTCGTGGGTGATGTCGTCGGCGGACGGCCGTTGGTCACCGCGCGCCAAGGTGGACACCTTGCCGGCGTTGATGTCTCTATTGGAGGGGCCGTGGCCCGTGGGAGGATGAGGACATGGAGGAGTTCTTCTTCAGGGAGTACGACGACAAGTTGAGGTGGTGTGGTGACTGGTGAGCATCGGGGATCACAGGAGCGGCGTTGCGTTGCTCAGACTAACGAATTTGGTCTTCTTGCTCGACATGGATACGAGGAAGATATGCAGGGTTGGTGGAAGACACAAGTTGTACGGTTTGCCGTACGTCGTGGACCTGCCGTCTCGGCTGTCTACCATGCCAAACTAAACTATTTGGGAACGTATCCCATGTAAACCAACCTTTCCGTGGAAATATGCAAACTTGAATAACAACTGTTGGATCATCATCCGATGACCATAGGTGGAGGTGGGGCAGTTTTTTAAAAAAGCGCTCGCCACCCCCTGCAAATCTCGTTGTTTTCACAAAAGACCCCCTCCCCCTAATCCCAACGTCGCGGCCTGTGTCACCTTATCTTGTTTTGCTTCTCTCGGTCGACACCCTCCAGTCGCCGCCGCCCCTTCCCAGCCTCTCCGCCTCCTCGCCGGCCGCCGGCCCTTCCCAGCGCAGCCGCCCCCTCGCTAGGCCTCCGCCCCTTCCCAACCCCGCGCGCCAAGATGGAGATGGCGATGGGGACAGACAATGGTGAGGAAGATGGGTTAGATGGGGAGGGCGATGGAAACGGAAAGCAGCAAGGGCGCACCGCCACACCATGGAGTCCCTGCAACGCCATGGAGTCCCTAAAGCCATGGATTCTCTACAGCACCATGGAGTCCCTGCAGTTGCTATCTGCTGATATTTCTATAATGTGTAATGCCTGAATTGCAATGGCTATTGTGCCTGAAATTGTGTTCAGAAAATTGTGAATAAAATGGTGTTCCCGAGGAGCAATTGTACTAGAGATAATTTTCAATGTTTCAGTGAATTAATGTGTGCCACCAGATAAACTGTTACTGGCAATAATTTGTGTCACTGAATTTTATGATTAGATATGACATTCATGGTCATTTGTGTCTCCTCATTTTTCATTCAGTTTTCCATTTAATTTCATTCAGTCTGATATTCATGGCAAATGAAAAGGCCAGAATACTTCAATGAAAATTGCAGACTTGAGTAGACTTGAACATCTGATTATTGGCTGGCTGAAGCTCTTTAGATGCAGCCTCCGGTGACGCTAGATGATGGGAATACAACATTACACATATTTTTTCAATGTTTCGATGTTTCAATTAAGGCACAATTCCACCTGTTCCGGCACAATTCCACATGTTCCAGTCGCAATTCCACCAGAAGATTCAATTGCACAATCTGTACAGTTCACACACAATTATTGGACAAGAAAAATCATCATTTTAATTCATTATCACACTCCACAAACAATTGCAGTACATAGTAGGCACAAATTGCACAAATATGAGCAAGGCATGAGAATTTGCACAATTGCTAAATTTGCTATTGTCTTCAGCAAGCACAACAGCAGCCAACGACAGACAGCAGCACAACAAGGGTCGTAGTGGTTGGCGAGGCATGGGTCCGGCCTGCCGGTGATGTTGCAGGTCAGGTAGAGCGGGAACCCTACGCGAGCACAACGGCGAGGACGGCGAAGCGGACAGGGGCGCAACCGTGGATTGCGCCAGCGTACCATGACAGCTCGGACCTGCGCCATGGCACCAACACCTCGTCGCGTTCGAGCGAGGGACGCCGAGTTGGCGTGGTGGCGGCGGTGGCTGTGCTTCCACGAGAAGTAGGGCACGAGGAGCGCCGTGTGGAGTGTGAAGCCGACGGCGTCGTCCAGGGCCGCGTGCTCGGAGAAGGCGTAGTGGCTGCACTTGTGCACGACTGCCCAGCCTGCGGCTCTCGGGACTGAAATCGGCGCCCGTCGGCGTGCCCTCACCGCTTTCCATCTTGTCGCCCTCGTCCCATGCGCAGTTGACCGTGGCTCCAAGGAAATTCCACCTCGGTCAGGGAGTTAGTGCCCAACTCCATGAATAGCGCTCAACACCCAGTTTCCCCATCCCCGTCAATGGTGGTGCGTCGCCCTCCTTCCTTTCCCCTCAATGAACTGGCTGGCGGCGGCGCTTCGAAGGGGCAGCGGACTGAGGGGGCGGCGGCGCGGATCCAGGACTGGGAGAAACGGCGGCGTGTGCTGGGCGGGGGAAACATCGTGGACGTTGGGAATAGAAGGAGGGGGTTATTGCCAAAGAACATCGATCAACAGGTGGGCAGGCGGGCGGTGATTTGCAAATTATTCCCACCTATTGCAATGGCCATCAGATCTAGATCATGTGTCTTTGATGAGAGTTTCTATAGTTTGCACAACTACCTTAGTTTCCACTTGATACACTCCCCAACAAAAAATACAACAAAGCTCGGTCTCCAGTTTCTACCGCACATGCCAGCCTCCAAAAATCAACTGAGCATTCTGAGCTTTTCATCTCTCTATGGCCGATGAAGTCGTAGCGTTTGGGGAACACATTCTCGCCTCCTCTTCTCACGCTGGTTAGTTGCTGCATGCCGCCGTTTGTCGCGTAAATAGTTTGTCGCAAAACGAGATAAGGTGACACAGGCCGCGACGTTGGGATTAGGGGGAGGGGGTCTTTTGTGAAAACAACGAGATTTGCAGGGGGTGGCGAGCGCTTTTTTAAAAAACTGCCCCACCTCCACCTATGGTCATCGGATGACGATCCAACAGTTGTTATTCAAGTTTGCATATTTCCACGGAAAGGTTGGTTTGCATGGGATACGTTCCCTTTTTGTTGGGCTTCAAGGCATATTGTTGCAAGCTTAATGTGTGGTCGTGCTGGCGCGTGTACAGAACTGCTCTGTTTTGCTAGCTCATTAAGCTCGCAACAGTTTATAAGGGCACTCCAACCCAGACTCTATAGTAGAGTCCAGAGTCATTAATTACACTGCCACTGCTGATGTGGCAAACAATTTAATGATGAGAGAGGGGTGAAATCTTAGGAACCAAGTCTAAGTTAGGGCGTGTTTGGGAGAGCTCCAGACAGCTTCAGATCCGAAAAAACAACTCCACTCCAACTTTTTCCTGCCAAACACACACAGCTCCAGCAGCTGGAGCTACAATATTTACTCGACTCTACAAAATACAAAATACAATGATCAGGTTAGAGAAAACAGTTAGAAATGTGGTTGCATATTACCTATTTTTTCTCTAGCAACCACCGAGTATCTTGCTTAAATAAAAATTAATAGGTAAATTTTATTGTTGGCATGAGAAAACTTGTAATCCCTCATATGTCATCGTATGACAAGTGCATGGGTTTTGAGTTTAACAAATGATATGCGAGGAATTGTTCAAAATTAACGTGGTTAAGTTGAAGCAAGTATGTTAAGTTAAATTTAATTATTTTCTAGAAAACATATGTGAGACCGAATTCAGTGCGCGTCGTGCGCACCGCGCGTGTTGTGCGCGCCCCCTTGCATCGACCTCAGTTCGGGATCGTCCGACGCATGGGACGGGCAGCGACATCACAGAGGGCAGCTGCAGCACGAGAACGGCAACAAAATCATGAGGAGGGCAGCGGCAGGCCCACCGGACAGCTGCAACAGGCAGGGGTGCGCACGCTGCGAAGGGTGCGCGCGGCGCGCACCCTATTTCTTTTCCAACATATGTATTAGATACTTGTGAGTTTAGGAAACATAATTAATTTTCACTGTAGTAACCCATTGTCATTAGGAGGTACTCCCTCCGGTTTGGTAAAAGAAGACGTTTTAGACAAGATTTAAGTCAAACATTGGAATATCAATCATGAATAACTTTTAAGTTGTTGAGTTTGGAAATGTGAAAAATACATGAGTAGAGTTGTCTTGTAAAATACTTTTATAAAAACATACATATGTTAGTTTTTAATAATTATTTTTGTAAAAATAGCAAGTCAAAGTTCCTAAACGTCTTCCTTTTCGACTGGCTGCACGCAAATAGCCGATACTTGTGAATACGGTGAGCTGGATTTGCTGCCAGCTGTGCGGTCGCTGTTTGAGGAGGCTAATGGGGCGGATTTTCTTTGAGAAGTTGGAGTTGACCAAATTGGATTAGAGGAGCCGCGTGCTGTTGATGTCGTTGGAAGGAGTGGCGGAGCCAAGGAAAAAAAATCAGCTGGGGCGGCTTCACGACACACCAAATCAAAATGGAACAGACACCAATTCACACATCTATATATTTCAATTGCACAAATTTTATGCAAAGTTTAAAGATACAACCTCAAACTTGAAAAATAAAGACACAAATTAGCAAATCCTAAGAACCTGCGAGCCATAGCTTTATCTAGAAATGTTGCTGGAGCTTTGAAAAATCGATGAAGAAGACGAAACATACTCAAATCAGTGCAAATCTGTGGGAGATCGTCAAGACGACCTGATGCCCTGATCCCTAGTGTCGACCCGGGGTGCTTTGCGGTCGATTTGGACACAAAGGAGATAGCCTGCACAGCCGGAATGACCAAAGCCCTGAGCATCTCTAAGAATTTGCTAAATTTTAGTTGGCAAATCTTGTGTTTTGCCGACTTCTAAAAGCTATGCCAAATAAAAAAAGTGTTCATATCCAACAGTTTGACATAATTCATTTGCCAAACTCAAATCTAATTTCATCAGAAATCTTAAGAGAAACAAAATTTTGTTCATGCTCTTACACCTCTTGAAAACTTACATCAGGAATCCTTCTCTATTCTTTATTTTTTTCACCCTTCCACCTACAGGCAAACAACGATGGCAACCATGATCCGCACGCACATATGTACGCGTGGGGAGCTGAGTTTTGCCAAATTTTTATTTTTGCCAAGTTGGTTTACCAAACTGTTGGAGGCCAATTTTCCTTGTTTTGCCAAAATTAGATGGATGTCAAGTTGATTTGCCAAACTGTTGTAGTTGCTCGTGGAGCTGAGGTATGATCACAACCACCCAGATTCGGTTCCTCGTTGGAGCAAATTATGGGTTAATTTAAAAAAATCATGTCAGAAATTTTCTAAGTCGTGATGAGGTTTTTTCTTCTTAATAAAAACCATGGGGGCGGTGTTACCCCCACCGGCTTAGTTTTGGACGGCCGGAATGACGATGTCGGATGTCACGTACGAGGTGCACCAGACCTACTTTGTCTAGCTTGAAGCTCAATTTTCTTTTTATTTTTTTGAAAAACCGATTGTCAACGGCGTCTGCAAGCTAAAATCTTGCAAGATAACAATGATATAGATCGTACATTCGTTCATCCTATCCCGACTCCTACATACTTTTAACTGCAGAGAGTGAATGTGTCTACGCTCCGGTTCCATCATAGTATATGTCATTGTTCTCTTCGATCGATTAATGACACATAAGAGCAAGTATTATAAGTCAGATCTGAAGGATCAGATGGCGACTAAAGAGGGGGAGTGAATAGGAGCCGGTACAAATTCTTCTCAAAGAATCCGGTCTATACCCTAGTCAAAACCCGGTCACACACAAGCGACGGATCGAATCACACGCCAATCGCCAAGACAACGAGGTTATGGATCAACCTCTAGTCTTAGGAACGATTCCTTGAAGCACACGCGGAAGCACGAGAAAGGAAGGGAGGAATCGAACCAAGAAACAAAGCACTTAGGCTCTAGCGGACCGTCTGGCCAGGAGGGGCGGGCCGTCCGCACAGGCCACGCGGACCGTCGGCTCGCTGCCGCGGACCGTCCACACACACACCGCGGACCGTCCGGCCCTGCGCCGCGGACCGTCCGAAAAAGCAAACAGTACCTCCAGAGACGACCCCGAATAACGGACCGTCCGCGGGGAGCACGCGGACTGTCCCCCAGGCACACGCGGACAGTCCGCCCGGTACACGCGGACCGTCCGAAACTTCCCCCAACGAAAACTCAAAGCCACGACGGATCGAAACTAAAGGCGAGCAAGAACACGAAGAACACCCGACGAACAGGGACGACGCGGACCGTCCGCCTGGTCCTCGCGGACCGTCCGCGAGGTGCGGACAGAGCAGAAAACTGCACGACCCCGAAGGTCAACTCCCTCAAATCATCATCGGATTTCCCAAACGGTAGAAGCTGTAGAGACAAGGATTTGGGGACTTGAAAAGCGTCACACAAGGATGCTATAGTCCAAAAATCTTGCCTCCTAACTCCCTAAATCACCGGGAATCGCGAATCCTTTGAGAACCATCAAAAGCTAGAGCTACGACCGAAAATCCTTGAATCGAAGTGGTTTCCCGGTGTTTGAGGGCACAAGATCAATCACAAAGGTGCACAAGGCATCCATCCATGTTTCCCTCAAAGAAATCCGGGGAGAAACCAACTCAAATTCGCGGAATCACACCAAGAACAAAGGCATAAAAACAAGCACAAAAAGACCACGAAAAACACAACTCCGAATCTTCTATACAAACCAGGAAAGATTCACAAGGTCTAGCATGCCGCCCTAGCATCCATCCCTCTCAACAAATCTCACATGAAGCTCTCATGCTAGCCTAGAGAAAATGGAGAAGAAAATAGCTACGAAAATGAGAAATAGGAAGGGGAAATGAAACCCTAAGTCGCGGAGAGAGAGAGCCATCCACACACACTCATGGCTTATATATCAGGTCCCGCCGGAGTGGTAAATGACTCGACTACCCCTAACTCAACTACTGACGATACAACCCACGCAGGGGCATTTAGGTAATGTTTGTGGGTCTTGCCATCGGACGGCCACGCCTTTGCCGCACCCCGCGTCCTCCCGACGCAAGCCATGCGATCCCGCCGCGTGTCCTCCGCCTCGAAGCTTCCCGACACGCCCGGATCCCGTCTCCGTCGTGTTGGGCCTTCGGACTTGGTTTTGAGGCCCAAACCAAGAAACCGTCCTCCGATGGTTTTGTGGGCAAACCACCAAACCCCGCGTGCTCGACCCAGCCTCCCGCCAAGCCTCTTGACTCGACCGCCACCGTGCACCGGCTCGATTGTCCATGACTTCGTCTTGCTCGTATCGCCACCATGTGGCCCGCACCTAGTCCTGCTGTCCACCGTGTACCTCGAACCGAGCCTACTTGTCTCTCTATCTCCCGGAGGCCCCTCAAGGCTGAAGACCTTTTGCGCCCGTTCTTCACCTGCAACAACACGAACTAGGCCGCAGCCTACACCTGCGCACTAAGCCAAGAGTCAGTTCAACACCCGTTGTCAATCACTCATCACTGAGGAGCGGTCATCCATCGACCACTGGGACGCTCCTGGTCCTCAATCTCCCCCTTGATGAGTGCATTGACAACACACAACGCGAAATGAAATTCAGTGAAAGAAAGAAAGGAAGAAGAAAGACAAAGAAGCTCAACTCATGACCAAAACCAAGGAAAGGCAAAGAAAGGTCACAAGCCGAGCAAAGCACAAACTCCACACCGAAAACAGCAAGAAAGCTCCCCCTGACCAAATGCAAGCTCCCCCTGAACATGTGTATGCAAACTTCCAAATTTTAGCTCACCTCTTCTGAATTTGCATTAAGCTCACCTCTTCTCCCCCTTGTTGACAATGTATGAATCAAGGTAAAAATGCAGGAATGAAAAACAAAGCATATAAACATCTACATGAGCTTCTCAAATAGGCCAAATCTAGTGTCAAAGGCTAAAAATGAGACAAAGATCACACATATGAATCATAGCATAGTCAAAGCATTGCCACAAGTAATATATGAAAATACAAGCATGTGACAAAGCAAATTTTTCAGATTTAAGCAGTTTTACCAAAAGAAGGCTCGCTTCACATGTAAACGCCTATCCATGTCACACTCGAGCCACAAACATGCATACCACTCAGAGATCATAAAAGGATATCAAATTCTCAACAAAAGATCATTGTAAACACCTATAAAGCAAAGCATGTCATGTCAAAGGTCATGAGCCATGTGTCCACTTCGGGGAGACTTCTCCACTGGTGAACATCATGCAAACATGTTTTGCACCCATATGTGAAAGATAAGACATTTTAAACATAGACATGATGGATGGAGCATTTTTCAAGCATACACACTTCTTTTCAAGATTAAATCATTTCATGGTACATGAAGTGCCTTTGCGGCAAAAATAAGCTTATGCTCCCCCATGAATGCAACATAGGCTAAACATTCACAATGGTATTCAGCCTTTGGCCCAATTGCAAGAAAAAGACATCCAAGCACAATTTAAGCATGAAAAGCACATTTAGACCAAAATGTGACATGGATACACTAGTACACATGAGTGGAGCACATTTCACCAAAAATTAGTCAAGATTAGCATTTATTTCAAAAAGGGCTATCTCACCACACATATATCTCAAATATTCCAAGAGCATAGCCTCAAATCACCATTTCTCCACACATATAACCAATATCTCACAAATAGCCAAAGAGACTCAAATAAGGCATATGAAAGAAGCTCATCATCCTAAAATGCAGTATGATACAAATGCAACATGATATATGACAAGATGGCCATCCTACCATGGTTTGTACATCAAGCAAAACATGTATATACATCAAAGTAAAACATAATATGATACATATGGTACAAGAAGAAACCCCCAAGAATCAACTAGAAAGGGCAACAAACCCCAAGTTCCCCCCGCAAGCGCACAAATGTAGCTTGGTCGAGAAGCTTTGTAAAGATGTCGGCTAGCTGATCTTGGGTAGGGACATGACTCAACACAATGGTTCCTTTTTCCACATTGTCCCTTAAGAAATGATACCTCACTTCTATGTGTTTGGTTCTGGAGTGAAGCACTGGGTTTTTAGCTACGCTTATGGCACTGGTGCTATCACAAAGTGGGATCTGGGTGCACTCCTCAACAAAGTCTCTCAAAGTGTATGAAATCCACAACAGCTGGGAACAACAACTCGCGGCTGCAACATACTCCGCCTCAGTGGTAGACTGAGCTACACTAGACTGCTTGCGGGAAGACCATGAAACCAACGAAGACCCAAGAAACTGGCAAGTAACAGAAGTAGACTTCCTCTCGACTCGACAACCAGTAAAATCCGCATCGGAAAAACCATGAAGAGAAAGAGTCGAGGAGGACGAATACCAAAGGCCAAGACCAGGAGCAGACTGTAGGTACCTGAAGATCCTCTTTACGGCCTGTCGATGTGATGTCCTCGGCGAAGCCTGAAAACAAGCGCACAGACACACGCTGAACTGTATGTCTGTCCTCGTCGCCGTCAAGTAGAGGAGGGAGCCGATCATGCTCCGGTACTCTCGCTGGTCCACTGGTTCTCCGTCCTCGTCCGCATCCAGAGTGGCCGTACTCCCCATGGGAGTCGACATCGACTTCACATCTTGCATCTGGAACTTCCTCAGCATGTCTTTCGTGTACTTGGTTTGGTGCACGAATGTTCCATCCTTCACTTGCTTGATTCGCGGCCCCGAGAAAGTACTGCAACTCGCCCATCATGCTCATCTTGAACTCCCTGCTCATCTCATCTGCAAACTTGGCAACAAGGTTATGTGACGAGCCACCAAAAACAATATCATCCACGTATATCTGAACAATCAACAAGTCATTTCCATGCTTGAGGAGAAACAAGGTCCTATCCACGGTACTCATCACAAACCCTCTGCTCAACAGAAAACCTCTCAATCTCCCATACCAAGCACGGGGCGCCTGTTTCAACCCATACAGAGCCCTTTTCAACATGTACACCCTGTGTGGGTACAACTCACTCTCAAACCCAGGTGGCTGCTTCACATACACCTCCTCCTTTATGACCCCATTCAGAAAAGCACTTTTCACGTCCATCTGAAACAACTTGAACCCTTTAGCCACGACAAAGGCCAGAAGGATCCGAATTGCCTCAAGACGGGCCACAGGAGCAAAGGTCTCCTCATAGTTGATCCCCTCCTTCTGACTAAACCCCTGAGGAACAAGTCTCACAACCATCCCATTCTCACCCTCTTTGTTCTTCCAAACCCACTTGGTTCCTATAGGATGGCAATTTGGAGGTGGTTCAACTAACTCCCACACCTGGTTCCTCTCAAAGTTTTCCAACTCCTCATGCATAGAATTGGCCCAGTTTGCATGAGATAAAGTGTGTCCAATGTCCTTGGGCTCAAAGGTGGCAACAAAAGCAACATGAGCAAAATGAGAGAAATTCCTGGACCTTGACCGTGTAGTATGTTCATCGATGTCCCCAATGATCTTCGACAGGGGATGCACTTCTTGAATCCGCCGGGGAGCCTCACGCCTCGAGACTACCTCCCCCTCACCTTCAGCTTCTCTCGCCTGGTCCTCTTGTCGCACCGTCGTTGTCCATGAAGTAGACGGTCCACGCTCCGTAGTGGTCATAGGGGAAGTAGTGGGTACACACTCAGCTTCAGGCGCATGGTTCTCTCCATCATCATCTCCAGCTTCATCCTTCTCCTCTTCAAAGAGATCCTCGGCCATCTCCTCATCACCTGCACATTCAAAGCCAAGAGAGGTACATGGCATTGTCTTGTCGAAGGTTACCTCACAAGTCTCCATGATTTTGTTAGTCTCAAGGTTAAGCACCCTATAGGCTCTAGAGTGGTTAGCATATCCAAAGAAAATACCATCACTAGACCTAGCCTCAAACTTGTCGAGTTTTCCCTTCTTAAGAATAAAGCACTTGCAGCCAAAGACTCGGAAATGACTCACCTTGGGTGCCCGACCATGCATCAGCTCATAACAGGTCTTCTTCTTGAAAGCTCGCAATAAAATCCTGTTGAAGACATGACAAGCCGTATTGACCGCCTCAGCCCAATACCTCCTAGGAGTCCCGTGCTCATCGAGCATCGTCCTAGCCATCTCGCAAAGAGTCCGATTTGTCCTTTCCACGACTCCATTTTGAGGGGGCACATAAGGGGTCGAATACTGATGTTCAAGACCTAGATCACGACAAAAGGCATCAAAACGAGAGTTCTTGAACTCTGAGCCATTATCACTGCGGATAGCTCGGATGGCATTCCCATGCCTCTCGTTTCTCAACCTCACGATCAGGTCTCGAACAAAACCAAATGTCTCACTCTTATCCTCCAAGAAAAACACCCAGGCATAGCGAGAGTAATCGTCCACCACAACAAGGACATACCACTTCCCACCCACCGAGCGAACTCGAGGTGGCCCCAACAAGGTCCATGTGCAACAGCTCTATCGGACGCTCGGTCATGACATCGGTCAGGGGCGGATGGGGAGTGGCTACCATCTTGCCATGCCTACACGGAGCACAAACCAAATCCTTCTCAAGCTTCAACCTCGGCAATCCTCGGACAAGGTCAAGACCACTCAAGCGGGAAACCAAATCAAAGCTCAAGTGTCCCAACTGCCTATGCCATTTCCACAAATCAGAAGAAGGACCGGCCATCAAATAGCAAGCAGGACCCAAAGAATGAGAGAAATCGCCACGAAAATCGACCCTCGGGGATGATCATACAGACAAGATCACCTCGAGAATCCAGCAAACGAGACTCGCCAGACTTGAAACGCACCTCAAAACCCTCATCAAGCAACTGAGAAACCGAAAGCAAATTGAAACCCAAAGACTTCACAAGAGCAACTCTCTTCAACGTTACCTTGTCGCTCACATGCACAACACCCTCAGACATCACCCTTCCTCGTCCATTGTCCCCAAATGTGATATACATCTTTTCCTTCACTGGGGTGAGGCTAGAGAACCACTTCTTATCTCCGATCATGTGTCGCGAACACCCGGAGTCGATCAACCAAATGTTCTCCAAGCCTCCTGCCTGTAGTCAGAAATAAGAATGAGAATGAGCTAACAACTCGACACTGGGGTTAGCACAAAAAAAGTTGAACCAGTGTCGAGCCATCTGCTCAAAAGAGGGGTTAGCAAACATCATTCCCTTGCCACCAAACTTCCCTTGTCCCATGGAAGGAGTACGAGCACCACGAGGGGGAAAGTGTGGTCTGTAGTTCCTCTGGAACCCAAAGCTGCGATCATCTCCCCTAAACCCGTATTGAGGACGAGTAGGGGGACGTCCAGCAAAACCACCACGAGCCCGACCAAACCTCTCAACAGCACACGCACCATCAACTCTCCTATCAAACCTCTCACCACCACCTCTCTGTGGAAACCTACCACCCTGAGCTCCAACTCTACCAACACTCCTCACACTTCCACCACCCCGTGAAAGTGGCACTCTAGGCTCAGGAATACCATGAGACTGGCGATACCTGTCCTGGTTTGCTTGCTCCCTAGCAAGCCTCTCATCCCTCTTCCTCTTGTAGCAAAACTCTGCTAGATGTCTCTCCTTGCCACAATACTCACATCTGAAGGGGATGGGTTTTGGTTTTGGCTCTGGCTTCTCTCTAGGTTTCTCACCCTTCTCACTCACAAACTTCACGGGTTTCTGGAAGTCATTTGTTTTGGGTGGAAATTTGGGTGGATCTTGGGTTGTGTCAAGCTTGTTGCAAAGGTGGTTGGGCTTTGGTGTGAAAGTGTTCTTGGGTGCTTTTGGAAGTGGGACTTGGATGTCTCTGATCACCTCAAACTCGGGGTTAGACTCAACACACTTCTCATACACACTCTCCCCACTGTTCTCTCCCACTTTCTCACCCAACTTCTCAAAACCCAAACCACGACCATCAGCTCTCTTGAACTCCTCAATCATGATTTTCACTTGAGGTTCCTGCCCAGACAACCAACCCAACACCTTCCTCAAATAATCATTCTCCTCATAGATGACATCCAAATGGGAAGTAAGTTCAATATTGCGCAAAGTAACTTCATCACAGCTAGTGCATGCATTGACAACAGGAGATTTCAAAGAAGCTTTCAAAGTGCTAATAGTAGAACGAGCATCAACAAGCTTAGCATGCATAGTAGGACATGAATTACAAGCACCAAGCAAAGTGGGTCTAGCCTTAAGCTCATCATACTCAGTCCTAAGAGCATCTAGTTTAGCCAAAGTGGAAGCATTCTTCTCATTAAGCAACTTGATCTCATTCAACCATGCATCACATTCAGGACATTCAACATCATCAGAAGTAGGAGGAGCAAGTTTCAAAGAGTCATTCTCAAGTTTCAATTCAAGCAATTTAGACTCTAACTCTCCTACTTTCTCACTAGCATTCTCAAGTTGAGCCCTAAGATCTTTTCTCATCTTCTTAGCATCTCTCAACACACTATCACGGTTGTCAATCAAGCCATTCAACCTAGTGATCTCAGCAAGCAAAGAGTCACGGTCAAGATTTACCTCATCCTCCAAGTCGGAGTCGTTGTCTTCCTTCTCGCTCTTCTTGCTGCTTGAGCTATGGGCCATGCCACAAAAGCCTTCAAGCGCCACACAGCTCAATCCACTGAGGTTCCGGCTTGCACTCTTCTTGCCCTTGTGCCTCCCGGTGTCTTCATCTTCACTGCTTGAGCTTGACTGCGCGTCGCTTGAGCTTGAGTCGACGTCGCTTGCACCAGCCACCATGGCTCTTGCCTTGTCCTTCTTGTAACCGCTCTTGCTCGGTCGCCGCTTGTCCTTGTCCTTGCTCTTGGACTTGCTGAAGTGCTTGCCCTTGGAAGAGTACTTGTCTTCACGCCTCGGGTGTGCCTTGTACTCGCTCATCTTGTACTTGTTCTCCTCCGCTTCCGGGCACTCGGCGATGAAGTGGCCACGCTTGCCACACTTGTAGCATGTCCCTGAGCTCCGTCTTGCATTCCTCCGACTCTCGTGTAGTCGATCAAACCTTCTTGAGAGCAAGGCCAGCTCCTCCTCGCCCAGCACATCAAACTCCTCATCTGGAATAGACATAAGAGAAGACAAGGAAAACTGTCGACAGGAAGGGTTAGCTTTGCCCTTTGATCCGCCCACAAGAGCAAGACTATGGTCAGTCGAGCCCTCATGCTTGGATTGCAACTTCCTGTCAACCTCAGCCGACTTGAGCTTTGAAAAGAGGGCATCCAACTCAATAGTCAAATACTGCCCAGACTCCTTGATGGCCTTAACCTTAGCACCCCAAACATTTGGGTCCAAGATATGCAAGAGCTTCAGAGCTTGATCATGCTCAGTGTAGGGAAAATCCTCAACATTAGCCTTCATGTTGTTCACGATGGCGGTGAACCTCTGGAACATTGCATCAATGTCCTCACTGGGAAGTTGAGTAAAGTTCTCATATTGCATCCAGTAAGAAACAAAGAGGCGAGCCTTCACATGGTTATCACCACTGTGAGCAACCAACAATTTCTCCCAAATTTGCCAAGCAAGATTCAAATGGCGAACACGCTCAAACTCTGGATCACACAAGCTTCAGACCAAGTGATCAACGGCTTTTGCATTTGCCTCGTACTTGGCCTTAGCACCGGCATCGGTCACCATAAGAGTATGGATGTTGGCCGGAATAGCATAGGTCTTGTCAAGCACAATGAAATCCAACAACTTGCCACGAAGAAAGATCATCATACGAGCCCCCCACTTGCGGTAACCCTTTCCATCGAAGTGCGGCGGACCGCCCCGCTCAACGTACGCCATCTTAGGATTCAAGACTTGTCAAAGTCGCAAAGAATCCGGCACCAAGCTCTGATACCAATTGAAGGATCAGATGGCGACTAGAGAGGGGGGAGTGAATAGGAGCCGGTAAAAATTCTTCTCAAAGAACCCACCCTATACCCTAGTCAAAACCCGGTCACACACAAGCGACGGATCGAATCACACGCCAATCGCCAAGACAACGAGGTTATGGATCAACCTCTAGTCTTAGGAACGATTCCTTGAAGCACACGCGGAAGCACGAGAAAGGAAGGGAGGAATCGAACCAAGAAACAAAGTGTTAACACCAAAATTTGGTACAGGAAGGAGTCTGATTTTTGGGTCCAACCCGGTGAAAAGATCCGTCCGGGAGAAGGAAGGTTTCTTCAGAAAGATTCGGCAAAGGAGTCCGCGGTCGGCAATTTGCTTCCGTTCGGCAGGGAAACTGTTTGCGCTAATTTTATGGGATTGCGCGATGACGTGGCCCGAGCGGAGGGGATGAATGGATGGATAAGCGATCGCACTTAGAGATAAATTAGGTATCACATATTGTGCTCGTAGTCCATTCGAAGTCATGCCATGACAGGGTATAAATATAGGCCCTGGTTGTACGTAATTGCATTCGAAACATTCTCAATACAAACCGGCTTTACGCCAAACCCTTGAGTCCTTTGTCGTGTCGTCGAGTTCTTCGAGAGGGTTCATCGATCCGTCGACCTCCGTGAGTACCGGCAACCTTGTATCACGTCTAGTATCATGCGGTGGATTTAGATCTGATGCAAGTAGTCTTGTTACCATGCTTAGTATCATGCGGTAGATTCAAGCTTGGTTCAAGAGGGTTTCTTGTTAGATCATGAGCCATGCGGTAGGCTAAGATCTAGCTTGGAGCTAGTTATCGGCTCTATTGAATTTTGGCAAGATTCAATAGATTCATTAAGTTACCCCGTGTTGCTTTGAGTTTTACTTTATGTTTAAATTCATGTAACACTTCTTTGCCCAATCTAGATTGGTTTGAATCGGCTTTGTCTCTTTTGATGATCCTTATGCGATTCGAGTTTGTACACCTGGCTTAAATAGCACGTGGATCACATGTTCCCCAATAGCCGAAACCGAATCGATCTAGGTTGTTACGTGTTGCGGGTTCAAGCTTGTCAAATCTTGTATAAATCTTGAAAGAACTGGGTATCATGCGGTAGATGCAGGTTTTTGGGTTGTATTGGAGCTAATCATCCGGTGGATTAGATTTCGATCCAATCTGATAGATTTATCTTCTTTGGTAATGTTTGTTCCTTCTTCATGGACCCCGATTCGGCTGTTCAGCCGTATTCGATTATGCTTTCATGAGTGAAACATGTTTATAAGTTATGCTTTAAATATTGTATGCTTTTAGCTTTCCATATTTAGATTGTATCATGCGGTGGATAGATCTATTTATGGATGGTGGCATGATTTCACACAAGTCGTATCATGCGGTGGATAGATTTGTTTGGCATCATGCTTGACGGGTTCTAAAGTATTTAGACATGCGGTAGACTAATGCTTTGGACCTATGCATGCTTGTTTATTACATATTTATGATCATGCTTTACTTCATTTATTATTTATTGATGTTTATCCACGAGGATCGGTCATGGCTTCGTGCACGTGCAATTTTGTCAAAATAGAGATCGATCTATCGTCAGGCTTACATCATCCATTCGGCTATGTGACGTTTTGCACTTTAAAGCTCCCGAATGGTTTCTAGTTTGCTGGCAGATAGCTTCTTATAGCTATATGTCATCTCACTTGGCTTCATAGCCGTAAATATGGAACTGTCTGGTACCACCCGGCAAGTTCCAATCTTTGGAATTTAACTACTTTGTCTTTTGTTAGTTTTCAAGGAAAATTGACTGGCACGTCTTGGAATCTTCTCGCGTGTGAAGCTAGCTTGTTCGGCTTGCTGTGTGCTTGACGTAAGGTGCAGATTTTACGTCAACACACCTTTTGGCACGCCCAGTGGGACTAACAGCCGAAATCAAGATGCCTGACATCACTGACATTATGGACGTCGCCATCGAGGATCTCTCTCCAGAACAGTTGCAACAGCTGAAGGATGCTACGGATCAGTTTCAGCAAAAATGCTTGATGTCATTCAAAAAGAACAGAAGTGGCGTTCCGTACCTCAAGAACGAAATGCCCAGAGTTCTACTGTCAGGAGAGTCTGACACCACAACCCTGCAGGAGAAGGAAGAATGCATGCAAGCGTTTCGGGATGCTGCGAAAGATGTGCTGAGTAGGCATCACAGGGCCTTCCTTGGTGTGTTCAAGCAGATGATGGTGGGCGTCTTTGGCCCGGGCATGGAGCAGGTGTTCAGTCGAGTATCCCCTCAAGGATACAACATGGAGGTTGGAGAGTCCAGCTCTGCCCAACCAGGAACTCAGCCACCACTACAGAGTCAGCCAGTCCAGCCTCCTCCGTAGAGCGTTGGGAGCCAGCCCGTCCAGCCTTCTCCACAAGGCACTGGAGGTCAACCAGTTCAACCTCCTTTGCGGGCTGCAGGGGGGCAGCCGATCCAGCCACTTCCGCAAGGCAGTACAAGTCAACCGATGCAACAGCCGAATCCGTATCAGCCCACGTATGGGGAGATGGTGTTTGGGTCGTCAGGAGTTCCGCTCGCTTCCACCTACAAGATGGCCCCAGCTAGCAACAGATTGCAGAAGAACTTGTATGGAGGGGGTTACCACGAAGTTGTGGACTATGGTGCCATTGACGCTCTCCAAAATCCGGGGTACGGTGCAGCTGCAGGTGTGCAAGAAGACGACATCCTGGTTCAGAAGATGGCCGATATGATGCAGAATCAATTCGGCCTCAAACCTAAAATGCAGGGACCAACCTACACGCCTCCCTTCCCGGAGTGGTATTACAGAGTGATCCTGCCTCCCAGAGTGAAGCCCCCATGGAGTTTACCAAGTTTTCTGGGCAGGATGACACGAGCACAACAGAGCACATTGCTCATTATCTGATGCAGCTTGGGGAGGCCTCATCTAATGAGGCATTCAGGGTTAGGTATTTCCCCATGTCATTGACGGGATCTGCGTTCCAGTGGTTTACTTCTTTGCCTCCCCAGTCAGTTGGCACGTGGAGGGAGCTGGAGCGAAAATTCCACGCTCATTACTTCAGTGGTACCACGGAAAAGAAGCTCATCGATCTCACCACTTTGAAGCAGAGGCACAGTGAGACGCCTTTAGAGTTCCTCAGGAGGTTCAGGGACATGAAAGGCATGTGTTTTTCGTTGAATCTGCCAGACGATCAGTTGGCCGATATGGCCGTCGCAGGGATGCTGCCGGCCGTGCGAGAGAAGTTGTTCGGTATGGAGTTTGATAATCTGGGCCAGTTGTCTCAAAAGCTGTCATTGATGAGCAACCAGGCCTACGGGTTTAAGAAGGACACCAGGTTCAACAAGCAACACGACATAGCTGATATCTACAATCAGTTCCTGGAAAAGGCCGACCAGATGGAGGATTCCGACGACGATCAGGTGATAGCTGCCGCTGAGATCATGTGGGGCAAGGATCCGTTGACCATGAACCAGCATTGGATCAAACAGACCAAGGGCACATACGACTTTGACGTCACCAAAGCCGATAAGCTGTTTGAGTTCTTGGTGAAAGAAGGCCGAATCAAGCTGCCTGAGGGGCATTCCATGCTTCGGCCCGATTGGATTAAAGAAAAACGTTATTGTGGCTTCTATGACAGGAATTCTCACTCTATCAACGACTGCAGGGTCTTCAGGATGAGGATCCAGAAGGCTATCCAGGAGGGGCACCTCAAATTTGACAACAAGATGAAGCTGGATGGCCATCCTTTTCCCCAGAATATGATAAGCTTTTCTGTTAACATGGTGACGGCTGAGGAAAAGGGAAAGGTTAAGGTCTTGATGTCAGATAGAGCAAGGCAGGATGGAGCAGTGGATCCAGCGCGACAAGTTACACTGGAACAGGTCCATAGGGAAGCCCCTCGTGTCCTTAAAAGCCATATCGAGGTTGGGGAATCATTCAGGGCCAAACCCAGGTTCACTACGCGCATCCTCCTCAACAAGTGGCAGCGTCAGCTAGAGAAAGAGCGCTACCAGAAGCGGAGGCATGAGGAGGAGAGACGCAGGTCCGAGGAAGAAGCGCACAGGAGAGAACTGGAGCAGTACATGCGCGAACAAGAGCGTGCGCATTGGGGGTGCACATTCTTCAGGCACTGCTGGAATGAAGTCCTGAAGCTTCCTACATTGAGAAACTGCCCTGAGTGCAGTGATAGATACTTTGAGTACAGGCAGGAGACTGCCAATCGCCGATCCGTCCATGAAAGAATTGGAAGGATACATCCCAGTGATGATCGGCGTCAAAAAATAATTGAGGTCATTGATCACCCCAGGAAGAGACAAGATGATCTGAGATGGGCTGATCAGGATGAAGACGAAGACGAATACGTCTGTCAAGAGGGACAGTGGTGCCCGCCTGGTTTAAGAAAGAGTCAGAAAAGGAGGGTTCAACGCTTGAGGAACCGCGAATTGAGGCAGGCGGGGATCCAGAAGAAACAAGTTTGGCGCCCAAAGGATAAGCCTGAAGGATCGGGTCGTTCGGCTCTGGCATGCATGGTATACTTCTTGCCGAATGAGTTTATGGCTCCTGCTAATCAGGTTGTGCAGGAGGAGACGTCCCTGGAAATCAACGATGATGATCAGCTTGGGGGGTTGATGGCGCAGCTCGTGTTGGCCAAACAGGCCACCTTCGACAAACCGGCCAAGAATCGACACATGAGGCCGTTATACTTGAAGAGATACGTCAATGGCAAGCCATTGACTAAGATGTTTGTTGATGGCGGGGCTGCGATCAACGTAATGCCGTATACAACCTTCAGAAAGCTTGGCATGGGCCCTGGAGACTTGACGCCGACGAGCATAATTCTGAACGACTTCGCTGGGAATCCTTCAGATACCAAGGGGTGCGTCCACGTGGATCTGATGATTGGGTCCAAGACATTGCTCACAACCTTCTTTGTCATCGAAGGTAAAGGAGCCTACAGCCTACTGCTTGGGCGGGACTGGATTCACGCCAATTGCTGCATCCCATCTACCATGCATCAGCAGCTCATTCAATGGGTAGATGACGATATTGAGGTGGTCCAAGCAGATCACTCCGTGAGCGTCGCAAATATGGAACCAACTTTCTGGGAATATCAGGGTATTGACTGTTTCTCGGGAAAAGACTAGGGAGAAGGTACTGTTGAGCCTGTCAGCAGTGATCAACAGCCGATTCAAGCAGTCGGCTCTTATAGCAATTTTTAATGGAAAATCCCGTTGATGGAACTGATGGCAAGTTGGGGCGAGGATTCATGTCGGCCGACAAATTGGAGGAAGTTGACATTGGAAACGGTGATAAGCTGAGGCCGACGTTTATCAGCGCAGACTTGGAGTCAGATTTCAGGTAGGAATTGATTAAGCTGCTAAAGGAATATAAGGATTGCTTCGCTTGGGATTATTCGGAGATGCCCGGTTTGGATTGTTCCATCGTCGAGCATCGGTTGCCAATCAAATCTGGTTTTAAACCATATAAGCAACCCCCCCGGAAAATCTACAAAGACGAAGTATTGGCCGATGTGAAGAAAGAAGTTGAAAGATTGCTTGATGCGAACTTCATTCGGCCATGCAGATATGCGGAGTGGATCTCTAATATTGTCCCTGTCTACAAGAAGAATGGAAAGATGAGGGTTTGCATAGATTTCAGGGATTTGAACAGAGCTACTCCTATGGATGGTTACCCTATGTCTGTTGCCGATTTGTTGGTTGATGCCGCTGCTGGGCACAAGGTCATCAGTTTCATGGATGGTAATGCAGGGTACAACCAGATTTTTATGGCGATAGAAGATATATCAAAGACAGCCTTCAGATGTCCTGGTCATATAGGCCTGTTTGAATGGATAGTCATGACATTTGGGTTGAAAAATGCCGGTGCGACTTATCAGCGGGCCATGAACTACATCTTTCATGAGTTGATCGGCAAAATTGTTGAAATTTACATTGATGATGTCGTCATCAAGTCTTTGAATCGTGATACACACTTGGAGGATGTGAAGAGAACTTTGGAATGCACCCGAAAGCATGGTTTAAAGATGAATCCAAACAAATGCGCTTTTGGAGTATCAACTGGAGAGTTCTTGGGATTCCTGGTACATGTAGGGGGGATTGAAGTTGGCAAGAAAAGCATGAAAGCTATTGATGAAGTTGTCCCTCCAACCAATCTTAAGGAGTTGCAATCAGTACTCGGTAAGATCAATTTTGTGAGGAGGTTCATTTCAAATCTGTCGCAAAAGGTTTTGCCTTTTTCTCCATTGCTGAAGCTTAAGAAGGATCAGAAGTTCATATGGGGCGACGAACAACAAAAGGCTTTTGATGAGATCAAGCAGTATATGAAGAAACCACCGATCTTGGTCCCTCCATGATTGGATAAGCCTTTCAAGTTGTACGTGGCGGCCGATACCCAAACCATTGGATCGGCCCTTATTCAAGAATTCGAAGGAAAGGAGCGGGTAGTAGCGTACCTTAGCCGAAAATTACTTGATCCCGAGACCAGGTATTCGGCTGCAGAGAAGCTGTGCCTATGTGTGTACTACTCTTGTACGAAATTTCGACACTACTTATTGAATGCCGAATGCGTTGTATACTCCAAGTTTGATGTAATAAAACATATGTTATCTATGCCAATTTTGAATGACAGGATTGGCAAGTGGATCTTAGCCTTATCAGAGTTTGAATTGAAGTTCGAATCGGCAAAAGCTATAAAAGGTCAGATCATTGCCGATTTTATAACTGAACATCGTGATCCATCGATTGGTTTGCTGGAAATTACTCCTTGGGCTTTGTTCTTTGATGGGTCATCATGTGGTAAAGGTGGGGGAGTAGGTATTCTATTAATTTCACCCAGGGGTGAGATGTTTGAGTTTGCTATCCCCATCCAGCCCGCTGTTACTAACAATCAAGCTGAGTACGAGGCATTGCTTCGGGGGCTTCAATATTTAAGAGAAGCCGGGGCTGTTTCAATTGAGGTTTACGGAGATTCAAAGTTGGTTATAAAGCAATTGAATGGCCAATACGAATGTAAAAGTGATGCGTTGAGGAGTTACTACGAAGAATGCAGGGAAATCTTGAAAAGTTTTCAGTTGGTAATTCTACAGCATATTCCTAGAGAACACAATGAAGAAGCAAACAGGTTGGCTCAAAGCGCTTCCGGTTATAAAGAAAGTCAAGAAGCGTTTGCCGCAGAGATATGTGCGCTGGGAATGGGTCTTGTAGAGGATGATTGGAGAAAAGAGATCGTTGATTATTTGGAGGATCCATCCCGAAAAGTCTCTAGGAAGCTCAGGTACAAAGCCATAAAATTTGTTCTTCTGGATGATAGTCTAATTTACAAATCATTAGATGGGGTATTGCTGTGATGCCTGGGTCCAGAAGAAGCAAAACAGATGATGAGTGAGGTACATGATGGGATATGCGGAGCACATCAATCGGCCTATCGTATGAAATGGGTCATCAGGCAAGCTGGGTGCTTTTGGCCGACGATGTTAGAGGATTGCTTTGAGTATTACAAGGGATGTCAAGACTGTCAGAGGTTTGGAAATATTCAGAGAGTTCCTGCATCAGCACTAAATCCCATTATCAAGCCATGGCCATTCAGGGGCTGGGGTATAGACTTGATTGGCCAGATTAATCCACCATCGAGTAAGGGGCATAAATTTGTGCTTTTGGCAACGGATTATTTTACCAAATGGGTTGAGGCAATTCCACTGAAGAAGGTAACATCAGAAAACATGGTTGAGTTTGTCAAAGAACACATTATCTATCAGTTTGAAATCCCTCAACAATCACAACTGACCAAGGAGCCCAGTTTGTGTCCTTGGAGTTCAGGGAGTTTGCCGAAAGCATGGGGATCAAATTGTTTAATTCTTCTCCCTATTATGCCCAAGCTAATGGGCAGGCGGAGGCTTCTAATAAGATCATGATCAAGCTTATACAAAAGAAGATCGATCAGAAGCCAAGAAGGTGGCATTCGGTACTCAGTGAAGCTTTATGGGCTTACCGAATGGCCCCTCATGGAGCTACAAAAACATCTCCTTACGAATTGGTTTATGGGCACCATGCAGTTTCACCTTGGGAAATACAGTCAGATTCTAGGAGAGTGGTTTTGCAAAAGGATTTGAGCTCCAAAGATTACAGTGGCTTAATGATGGACGAACTGGAGGACTTGCACATGATCCGTCTTAGGGCCCTGGAAAACATCGAAAAGAAGAAGCTACGGGTTGCCAAATATTACAACAAAAAAGTAAAAGTTAGGCAATTTGTAGAAGGAGACTTGGTTTGGAAAGCTTTACTACCGATTGGAACCAAATACAGTGAATTCGGCAAATGGTCCCCTAATTGGGAAGGACCCTTTCGGGTAGTCAGATGCGTGCCCAACAATGCCTACATGTTGAAAACTTTACTAGGAGAGGAATTTTCCGCTGCAATAAATGGAAGATATTTGAAGAAATATTATCCTAGTATTGAAGTCGATTGTTGATCACAAACATTGGGATTACATGCATTTGATACAGATACAACCGGCGCTCAAGAACAAAGCCGCCTTCAGAACAAAAATTCCTAAACAGAGGAAATGGCCAATACTTAGATATATTGCCCTTAGCATGAAACTACATTGCAAATACTTCTTGTAGGGCTAATTCTAACAACCCAGTTGCTCGGGATCACGAAGGGGTGGAAAGCAAAAGGCCTGGCGTAAGAAGCGAAAGTATGCTTCAATCCTTTTTTCTTTGCTTCTTCAGCTCCTCCCTCTTCAGTTGTTCCAGGACCACTGTGACGGCAACTTGGAAGCTGCGGGGGTGACCATGGCTTGCTGCCTCCATCAGGCTGTCCCAAGCTGCTTTCAGGTTACTGTACCTGTCAGAAACATCTGGGAAAGAGGAACAACTGTTGAAGACAGGGATCCGGGTGTGAGCATGGAGTCAAGATGAGGATGGAAATATTTACCTCCTACCAATGCCTCCAAAGCCATGCGACGCTCGCGTTCGGCTTGGCAGCGAGCAGTGATGTCCTGGAGGTCATGCTCCAGATGCCGAACGCGGCGGCGTAACTGGTGGTTGATCTTTTGCTCTGGTAGGGCGTCCTCTACTTCGAGGGAAGAATCAGAGGAAATGTACTCAGGCATGTCTTCGGTCCCAATGATTTCCTCAGGAAGCAGATCAAGGCTAAAGAAAAAACAAAGAGGAGGTAAATCACGAGATCACACAAGAGAGCAAGAAGCAAGTTGAAGAAAAACTCACTCTCGAATGGTGCGTTTCTTTGGGGCGCTGTCCTCCTGGGGTTGCTTGCCTTTGTCCATGGCTTTGGGGTTTTCTCTTCTGGAGCAGGGGAGAAGATGAGAAGTGACGGATGAGTGTGCGAGTGGATTTGCAGGGCATCTCAGCAGGCTATTTTATTGATTGAGAGAGTGCATTGGGAGTGATGACTGGCTGGCGTGCGTTATTGGAATACCAAGCGGCAGGGTTTTCCTCCCGAATGCGAAGGGTTTTTATTGAACAGTGCTTATGGATTACCGAATCAAGGATTTTCTGTGGGTTTTTGCGCTAAGGGGCATCTGTTTCCGCGTGTTCGGCTAAAAAAAGTTCCCGAATACGTTTAAGGAAAATAAGGCTCGCAGTCGCAAACACAGAGGAATCATCATAATACAAGCATGGCGATTAAAAGTTCTTTATTTATTGCCGATAATCAAACATCCCTTGTATAATCTAATCAAAGAGCCTGTTTAGCACAGACTGGGGATGAGTGAGTTCGGCAATGGCGTCGCCGTGGCCATCGAGGCGCTCCAAGATGACCTCAATCTTGTCGATGTCTTCTGGTGCGCCGCCCTGGAAGCCACGCGGCCGGGTGGAGTAGTCGACGCCGGTTGTGTCGCCATGGCGGCCAGGCCCAAAGTGGTGCCCAGGCGGATGTCGTGGGTAGCCACCTCATCCACACGTTTTCCACTGCGGCAAGGCGCTCGCCGGCATGTCTCCACGGGCGTTCACCTTGTCCGCCAATTGCTCCACCAGCATTTTCAGCTGGTAGAGCTCCGCGTCACGGGCTGCAAAACGCAAGGTGAAGGTGATTAGTATCAAAAGCCAGATTGGATTAGGGAGCGGTTTCAGGGCCGTACCGTCGATGGTTGCCAGCAGCTGCTTGCACTGGTCCTCCCACTCCAGTTCGGCTATGCCAGCCTTTTTGGAGACGTCTTCCAGCTCGCGCTGGGCCACCTCAAGCTCCGCCTTGAAGCGGAGAGCATCAAGTTCCCCGTAGGGCACGGGGGAGTAGTGGTTCGACTCCGAGGAGTCGTCCGGCAGAGGCTAGTTGGCCGGTGCAGAGGACGGGTTCCATTGAATAAGCCTGAAACAGAGACGATCGTCAGAAACAAAAGGGAATCAGAGACGAATCGTAAAGGAAAGTTGACGATTATTGCCTGCGATGCGCACTAGCGCGACTCCCTTCTGCCTCTTCGGCGGCACGACGCCTGTTGTTGCTGCTCGCCATGATTCTTGGGCTTGCGCTGATTGGGAAAAGAAAGCTTGAGGTTGGTGAAGGTTTGAAGGCTAAAGGCTTGGTAAAGAGCTGGGGGCACCTACGGTTTTATTTATAGGCCTGGTGAAAAAGATTGTGGCCTCAGATCTTGGCCTCGGATCGTGGCGCGTATCCCAAGAAACTTGGAAGGTGGAGAGGTTTCCTGGACCAATCCACCATCAGGTCGTTTGGAATTCAAGGCTGAGTCATATTCGGTTGACTGGCTCGGCTGAGTTGCAGTTGGGGTGCCGTTCGGGTGTGGCACTATTTGGCTACTAATTACCGAATGGATCGTTCAGCGTTGCAATCAAGGTCATGCAAAGAAAAGGAAAGTGAATTTGCAAAAGGCAAATGTTGCAAGAACGGTCAGTTTGGTTACTCATTGATCAGTACAGCTAAATGTTTAAATACTTTGTGATTACATTGGAGGCGTTTGATGTTGTTTAGTGAATGTTCTCCATCCGTTCTTGGCATTGAACAGGATGGTGAGTTCTGCATCGCACTGATTCACCTCAGCTATGGCTGATGATGCTTCCTCTTGGGTCTTCTCTATCAGTCCAGGAAATTCGGCTATTTTCTTGTCGTCAGATTCTATTTCAGCTGTTAAGTTTTTCAGCTCTGCCTCCAGTGCGGCCTTTCTGGCGATTTTCAATTCATGAGCAGCTTGCAGATTGGCTAGTATTCCCTTATGATTTTCAGTTTGAGATTGCACCCCCTTCGCAGCTTGTTCAGCTTTAGCTTTCTTTTGTTCAACAGCTGGTCAGGTAGACACATTCCTCAGGGCTCGCCTTATGGCCACATAATGAATAACTAGACCAGAGATGGGTTCCAATGAAGTCTTGATGTCCTCAGGGAGTTTTTGGCTGATGGGCCCAAGCATTCCTTCGAAATAATCAAGATCTCTGATTTGGTCTCGAGCATCCTTCTGCAGCCAGGCAAAAACTTCTTTGAGCCTTGCTTGTATTTCCTCTGATAGGGCATGAGTCCCTCCTTCTCTTGTCTCGGCAGCTGGATTATTCTCCACTAATGGGCTTGATGATGATGGAGTTTGATCCTGAAAGGGTGACATTGCCGAGTCAGGAGTGGTTCATTGGAAAATAAAGAAGATAACAGAGTTAAGTGCAGGTGCTTACCTCATGCCTGACTTCCTGAACTGGGGCAAGGTTTTGTTCAGTTTCAGGAGGGATTTCTTGAGCCACTGGTGAAAGAGGAGCTCTTAGCAATGCTGAGGATTCTGTTTGAGAGGGTGCTGGCGCAGTCTCTGGCAGGTCTGAAGCTTCTGGCTGAGGAGGAGGTGGATTTACCTCTGTTGTGGTTGGGAGATCTGCCTGGCCAATAGGGGATTGAACCCTTGGAGGACTTGAAGTTTCTGGTTGGATTGAAGGGTTCATCTCTGGTGAGGCTGGTATCTCTGTTTGAGCAGGGGATGACTGGGTCTCTGATGAGGAAGAGATCTCTACTTAAGCAGATGGCTCAGCCCTTGGTGAACTTACATGTTGAGGGACAGAGATATCCACGGGATGATTTGCCAGTGTTTCTTCTGCGAATACCAGATTAAAGGTAAATGCCAGTGTTGATCTTTGAGGGAAAGGTAATAAAGGACATACCAATAGGTGGAGCATTGGCAGGTTCTGAAGCTGAAGGAAATTTGTCAGTAAAGAGTAATCTTGTGATCAAGAAAGAGGAAATTTTACCTCAATAAGGACTTTCTTGACGGTTCTTTTCCTCTTGGCAGTTGGAGGTGCGATCAGAGACAGGCCTTTTCTCTTGTCAGCGGTGGCACTGAAGAGAATTGGGTCTGTTGTGGCATACCTAGCCATCACTTGAGCCAAAGTTGGGGATTTGAATCCCAGTACTGAGATTGGGTATACTGCATTATAAGCAATTGTCCTAGCTCGAGGGGCAGGCACTGTGTTCTATAGAGAATGGTCAAGATCATGGTTAGTAAAAGAAATGTCTAATCTGAAGGGAAGGACAATTGTGTTACCTCTGAAGTTGGCTGAAAATCAGGCATCATTTCTAAACAAAATGAATGCACTGGCTCACTGAAAATATGGTCATGAAATTCTTGCCACCAAGAGTTGAAGGTGGGATGAGTTATTGTTGTGGGTGTGAAAGGCCAGGTGTAAATAGTTGGACTGCATTCATAATCAAAGACCCTTCTGGATTGCATACTTTCCTTGATTACCTCTCTGGGTTTGAGGAATTCATGTAGGAATAGTCTTGGGGGCATCTGGCCACATCCAAGCTGTCGGGCCACCATATTTGGCTGATAGTATTCATAAGTGCTGTTATTTAACCTCCCCCCACAAAATTCAGCTGGCAGAGGGCATGGATGGATGAGGATATTGAAGATTTGCAGAAACCTTCCATCTTGACGTCCAACTTCAAAGGAGAACTCACAGGGGAGGGTTAAATTATCATTGTCCAAGTAAGGAAGCCAAAGAGGGTTAGGGAAGCCTTTGAAGAAGAGCTCAAAAAGCTGGCTGACATTCTGATTGATGGAAACAGTTGAAGCAGCTTCTCCATAGGTTTGGCATCCTCTGGTAACCTGAATTTCCCTTTCATTATAGCTAGATGAAGGGAAGAACCGGTTGTTGAGGTCAATACCAACAATCTGGTGGATATGCAGTTGCAGCCACATCTGTACAAACCACCAAGGGCCGTTGACACATAGTATCTTCTGGCCAGTATGCATTTGGGTGATGGTCTGATGAAGCATATGATACACACTTCCTAGAAGGTATTTTCCAAGAGGAATACGTTTACCACCAGCCAACTGTGTAGCCATTACAATATGATTCAGAGTGGGTTCATTGGCTTTACCACAGAAGATAAACCTGCACAACCACATGTTTAGGAATGCCCTGTATTCAACTTCACCCAGGGGGCCATCTTTCATGTGATTCTGGATATAAAGTTTATATCCACTTCCTGGCTTCACTCCTGTTTGTCTTGTGGAACCTTTGAAGTCCCAGGGGTGCACAGATCCTGAAACATCAAGGCCGGTAATCATGTATACATCGGCCAGGGTTGGGGACATTGGGCCATGACCAAAGAGGAAGGCATTGATGCCGTTTGACCAAAAATGACAGGCTGCTATCAGAAGATCTTAATTTTTTGGAGTCTCGGCCAAAGAAAGCTCCAAGCATTGAGCAATCCGGAGGGTATCCCAAGTTTGGGTCTTAACACTATTATCCGCAAGGACCCTTTTGTACCAATTCCTCCAGCCCGCAATTGGGGGCAAAGGCCAGTTCTTGAAGGCATCCTGCCACAGGGAAGGCTTAGTTAAAGCCGCTTTGAAGGGGATTCTTTGGGATTCGGCTGCGATGAATTCGCGAGGATCAGAAACTCCCACAGGACCGAGGAAGTAAGACGACGAATTGGCCTCAGTGCGAATCAAAAGCTTAGTGGAAAGCTCCTGTTGAGAGAAGGCGGAGGAGAAATCTCAGGTAAAAGTCAAAAAGTTAGTGCCGAATGAAGCTCATGGAGGTGGAATTTACCTGAGCAGCTTGATTTTGACCTGCCATGGAGGATTTGAGCTTGGGGAAAAGATGACCTAGGGTTTGAATCTGGACGAAGACTCCGATGGGTTGCGAAGAGAGAGAATAGGTGTTGAACAGATTCAATTTGAAGGCGCTGGCAACTGGAGTCAATTTCAGAATAAAATTACTTTTTATCCCGTAATTGAAGGGGCATATGTTAACACCAAAATTTGGTAAAGGAAGGAGTCTGATTTGTGGGTCCAACCCGGTGAAAAGATCCGTCCGGGAGAAGGAAGGTTTCTTCAGAAAGATTCGACAAAGGAGTCCGCGGTCGGCAATTTGCTTCCGTTCGGCAGGGAAACTGTTTGCGCTGATTTTGTGGGATTGCGCGATGACGTGGCCCGAGCGGAGGGGATGAATGGATGGATAAGCGATCGCACTTAGAGATAAATTAGGTATCAAATATTGTGCTCGTAGTCCATTCGAAGTCATGCCATGATAGGGTATAAATATAGGCCCTGGTTGTATGTAATTGCATTCGAAACATTCTCAATACAAACCGGCTTTACGCCAAACCCTTGAGTCCTTTGTCGTGTCGTCGAGTTCTTCGAGAGGGTTGATCGATCCGTCGACCTCCGTGAGTACCGGCAACCTTGTATCACGTCTAGTATCATGCAGTGGATTTAGATCTGACGCAAGTAGTCTTGTTACCATGCTTAGTATCATGCGGTACATTCAAGCTTGGGTCAAGAGGGTTTCTTGTTAGATCATGAGCCATGCGGTAGGCTAAGATCTAGCTTGGAGCTAGTTATCGGCTCTATTGAATTTTGGCAAGATTCAATAGATTCATTAAGTTACCTCGTGTTGCTTTGAGTTTTACTTTATGTTTAAATTCATGTAACACTTCTTTGCCCAATCTAGACTGGTTTGAATTGGCTTTGTCTCTTTTGATGATCCTTATGCGATTCGAGTTTGTACCCCTGGCTTAAATAGCACGTGGATCACATGTTCCCTAATAGTCGAAACCGAATCGATCTAGGTTGTTACGTGTTGCGGGTTCAAGCTTGTCAAATCTTGTATAAATCTTGAAAGAACTGGGCATCATGCGGTAGATGTAGGTTTTTGGGTTGTATTGGAGCTAATCATCCGGTGGATTAGATTTCGATCCAATCTGATAGATTTATCTTCTTTGGTAATGCTTGTTCGTTCTTCATGGACCCCGATTCGGCTGTTCAGCCGTATTCGGTTATGCTTTCACGAGTGAAACGTGTTTATAAGTTATGCTTTAAATATTGTATGCTTTTAGCTTTCCATATTTAGATTGTATCATGCGGTGGATAGATCTATTTATGGATGGTGGCATGATTTCACACAAGTCGTATCATGCGGTGGATAGATTTGTTTGGCATCATGCTTGACAGGTTCTAAAGTATTTAGACATGCGGTAGACTAATGCTTTGGACCTATGCATGCTTGTTTATTACATATTTATGATCATGCTTTACTTCATTTATGATTTATTGATGTTTATCCACGAGGATCGGTCATGGCTTCGTGCACGTGCAATTTTGTCTAAATAGAGATCGATCTATCGTCAGGCTTACATCATCCATTCGGCTATGTGATGTTTTGCACTTTAAAGCTCCTGAATGGTTTCTAGTTTGCTGGCAGATAGCTTCTTATAGCTATATGTCATCTCACTTGGCTTCATAGTCGTAAATATGGAACTGTCTGGTACCACCAGGCAAGTTCCAAGCTTTGGAATTTAACTACTTTGTCTTTTGTTAATTTTCAAGGAAAATTCACTGGCACGTCTTGGAATCTTCTCGCGTGTGAAGCTAGCTTGTTCGGCTTGCTGTGTGCTTGACGTAAGGTGCAGCACAAAGCACTCAGGCTCTGGCGGACCGTCCGGCCAGGAGGGGCGGACCGTCCGCACGGGCCACGTGGACCGTCCGCGCGCGCGCGCGGCGACCGTCCGCACACACATCGCGGACCGTCCGCCCTCGCGCGCGGACCGTCCGAAAAGCAAACGGAACCTCCGGAGACGACCCCGAATAACGGACCGTCCGCGGGGAGCACGCGGACTGTCCGCCAGGCACCCGCGGACCGTCGGCCCGGTACACGCGGACCGTCCGAAACTCCCCCCAACGAAAACTCAAAGCCACGACAGATCAAAACTAAAGGCGAGCAAGAACACGAAGAACACCCGACGAACAGGGACGGCGCGGACTGTCTGCCTGGTCCTCGCGGACCGTCCGCGAGGTGCGGACAGAGCAGAAAACTGCACGACCCCGAAGGTCAATTCCCCCAAATCATCATCGGATTTCCCAAACGGTAGAAGCTGTAGAGACAAGGGTTTGGGGACTTGAAAAGTGTCACACAAGGATGCTATAGCCCAAAAATCTTGCCTCCTAACTCCCTAAATCACCGGGAATCGCGAATCCTTTGAGCACCACCAAAAGCTAGAGCTCCGACCGAAAATCCTTGAATCGAAGTGGTTTCCCGGCGTTTGAGGGCACAAGATCAATCACAAAGGTGCACAAGGCATCCATCCATGTTTCCCTCAAAGAAATCCGGGGAGAAACCAACTCAAATTCGCGGAATCACACCAAGAACAAAGGCATGAAAACAAGCACAAAAAGACCACGAAAAACACAACTCCGAATCTTCTATACAAACCAGGAAAGATTCACAAGGTCTAGCATGCCGCCCTAGCATCCATCCCTCTCAACAAATCTCACATGAAGCTCTCATGCTAGCCTAGAGAAAATGGAGAAGAAAATAGCTACGAAAATGAGAAATAGGAAGGGGAAATGAAACCCTAAGTCGCGAAGAGAGAGAGCCATCCACACACACTCATGGCTTATATATCAGGTCCCGCCGGAGTGGTAAATGACTCGACTACCCCTAACTCAACTACTGACGATACAACCCACACAGGGGCATTTAGGTAATGTTTGTGGGTCTTGCCATCGGACGGCCACGCCTTTGCCGCACCCCGCGTCCTCCCGACACAAGCCATGCGATCCCGCCGCGTGTCCTCCGCCTCGAAGCTTCCCGACACGCCCGGATCCCGTCTCTGTCGTGTTGGGCCTTCGGACTTGGTTTTGAGGCCCAAACCAAGAAACCGTCCTCCGATGGTTTTGTGAGCAAACCACCAAACCCCGCGTGCTCGACCCGGCCTCCCGCCAAACCTCTTGACTCGACCGCCACCGTGCACCGGCTCGATTGTCCATGACTTCGTCTTGCTCGTATCGCCACCATGTGGCCCGCACCTAGTCCCGCTGTCCACCGGGTCCCTCAAACCGAGCCTACTTGTCTCTCCATCTCCCAGAGGCCCCTCAAGGCTGAAGACCTTCCGCGCCCGTTCTTCACCTGCAACAACACGAACTAGGCCGCAACCTACACCTGCGCACTAAGCAAAGAGTCAGTCCAACACCCGTTGTCAATCACTCATCACTAAGGAGCGGTCATCCATCAACCACTGGGACGCTCCTGGTCCTCAAGATCAGTGGGTGAATGAGCAAGACATGTCAGCACAGTCTACGTGGGGGAGTGAAAGTAGGAGAGAGAGAGAGTGAAGTAGACGACTCGCGAGACTCCCACACAAAGCCGGCGAAATGCTCTCTGCAACAATTTGTGGAGCCCACCACCATGGTTCCTTGGCTCCCAAACGGGAAAAAAATTCCGAGCAGGAGTGCTGCAAAGTTCCGCCCGTGCAGCCCTGCTCTCGATTAGAGCCACCTGTCCACTCAGCTGATCACACGACACTGGTGGAGGCATGGAGGGGTCCCTCCTATGTCGACTTTGCAGTATGGAATCGTGGGCTCGTGGCGCGGCTGAGCGCACGGCTGCGGCTTGGACGCTCGGTGTTTTCCACGTCCACCCACCCACCGGCGGTGCTGCGACAGGAGAACGAAGACAGATTGTGCAGTGCCGATTTCTCCTACCCCTTTGTCCATCTAAGGGCCTGTTTGGCAAGGCTCCGACTCCTCTAAAAACGGCTCCGGCTCTAGCTCCTCCGGTGGAGCGGCTTTTCTGGTGGAGCTGAAGCCGTTTTGGGAAGTGTCTGGCAAAACGGCTTCACCTGTTGGATTGATGTTGTAAAATGTCTAAATTGCCCTTTTTTATTTTTTTCCTCTTCTTTATTTTCCCTTTTTTCCCTCTTCCTTTCTTTTCCTCTCTTTTTTCCTCTCCTCTCATCCGATTCACCCTCCCCTCTTCTCCTTATCCGCAACCTCCTCACGGGATCTTGCGCCCCGCCGCGCCCCCCGCCCCGCCGCGCCGCGCTCCCCACCCCGCCCGCCTCGCCCCCGCCCCGCCTCCGCCCGGCCCGCGCGCCGCGCCCCGCCGCACCCCGCCTCCGCCGCGCGCCCCCCCGCCCTCGCCTCCGCCCCCGCCCCTGCCTCCGCTGGCGCCGCGTGCTGCCTCCGCCTCCGGCCGGTACCTGCACGACTGCACGGAGGGCAAAGCAGACAAGTGGAGGCAGAGCCGGTTGGAGCCACGTTTTCGTGGCTTCACCTCCCAAGTAGAAGCCCTTTGCGGCTCCACCACTGGCTCCATCCCCAAAGCCGTCATTCATCCTCCCGTTTGGCAGGGCTCCGCATGGAGTCGGAGCCGGAGCTCCTTTTGGAGCCCTGCCAAATAGAGCCTAATTAAAAAAACTAAACAAAACGAAAACATCTGCTGCCGCGCAGTAGGATCCAGGCGAGATGAGAGACATATGTGGATGAGATTCTTTAGCCTGACGATTGACGAACTGCCAAAGTTCCTTTCATTTCAACTAGGCACACAACACCTCTCTTTAATTAAGTTGGATTGATGAGCATGCATCATACTGGGTTGATTTTTGAGCTCTCTGGAATCTCAAGTCTTGAACAAACGGGGTGGTTAACAATGTGGGAGACGGAGGTGTTTCCCTGCAAGTTGCATAATCTCTTGTTGCAGTAGATCACTCTGTAGAACACCGGAAGCACTCGACGAAGTCGTACCCGTCTTCGGGCATCCTCGAAGATGAGCACGGCGGCCTCGGAGGCTAGCTTATCCGCCGTCGTCGACGAGTGTGCCGATGGCGAGAAGACCGGTGGGTTGGATACGTCTTGAAGTGTGATTGCACGAGATCGGGATTGGGTCTTCCGCGGTTGCCCGCCTGCCGGCTTGCCGCATCGGGCAGCGGAATGGCCGGCCGGCCAGACCGCCAGACTGCGTGGCATTTGAATCACTGAGCCGGCTGATGCTGATTTGTTCTGAGAGAAAAGTACTACTGGTTGGTTGTTAGTGGCTGTTTGTTGTGAGAGAAAGGTACTACTGGCTGGTGGCTGATAAACCAAGCGAACAGGGCGAGCCGTGATGTCCCAGCGTCACAGGCGGGGGAGTTGAGCGGAGAAGGCGTTCCATCAGTGCCGTGTGATCCCTGAGTGGACAGGTGGCTCTAATCGGGAGCAGGGTTGCACGGGGGGATCTTTGCAGCACTCCTGCACGGAATTTTTCCTGGTGGAGACGTGGAGGGGTCCCTCCTACGTCGACTTTGCATTCTGGAATCGTGGGCTCGTGGCGCAGGTGAGTAAACCTGGCATAGCTTTAATAGTAGGTGGGGGCCGCCACCAAGTTCTTTAGTTTTTTTGACCAACCCTACTGAGCTGGAGCATGCTTTCGCTGGCGAGCGGGCGTAACCATTAGTCTTGCTCTAACACTTTACTTAAAAAAAGTCTTGCTCTAACACATCTATCAATTTTGACAAGGATCCTTTGGCAATAGAATACAAATTTAGCAGTTTAGCAAACTAATGACGGCAACAACTGAGACTGATCATTTTGCCATTGGGTTTACACCTTAAATCCTAAACTCTAAAAATTGCAATACCCCACATGAGCCGATGGCTCATGGCCCAGCAGCCCACATGGCACATGTTGTCCGAGCCGCAATGATGATTTTCCACTCGCCCGGACGCCGAGCAACTCACGGTCGGTCAAAGCAATTACTCTCTCGGTCCATCCGACCTTCTCTTCCCTTTCCCTGTCTCCGTCTGTACGCACTCATTCGTTTATTTCTTCCCTTTCTCTTTTCTCCCTCTCTTCAGATCTCGACTGATTCAAGGCAGCATACCGGCGGCAAGCTCCCAGGCCGGAGATCCTAGACGAGCGGTTGGTATGCTCGCTCGAGGGGCCAGCTGGAGAGCGCGACGCGGCGGAGGGGCTCGCCCGCCCGAGGGCCCGACGAGCTGCCCCCGACCTGCGCGGCGAGATCCGTGGTGGCGAGCTGCTCCCGGCCGGCGTGGACACGGCGGAGCTCCTCCCGGCTTCACGGGTCCCGGCCGAGCTCCTCCCGGTCGACGCAACGAGCTCTGAGGGCGGCTCCGGCGAGATGCTCCGGCGTGGCCGATGATGGTTTGAACTTTTTTCTCATTTCCCTTTTAGTTTTTGTTTAATTTTTGGATCTAAAACTTTTTCTGATTTTTTGCTAATTCTTTCGCAAATTTTTTTCCAAAAGAATTTTATCAAAATTTTGTTTAAAACTTGTGTACACAGATGTTTATTCAACTTTTTCCAAAAACTTTTTTTCAGTTTCCCCATAATTTTTAAGAATATTTCTTCATAATTTTTTAGTAAATCTTTTTGAAAAATTTACAAAAGTTTTTTCAGAAAGTTTGTTTAATTTTTTGTAAAATTCTTTTCTTCGAAACATTTTTTATTTCTGATTTTTTTCTAATCTTTCGCCAATATTTTTTTCCAAAAGAATTTCTTCAATTTTTTTTGTAAAAATTCTATATATTCAACTTTTTTGAAAACTTTTTTCTCAGTTTTTTCGCATAATGTTTTTTTAGAATTTTTCTTCGTAATTTTTTGCATAAATCTTTTTGAAAATTTACAAAAAAAAATTCAAAAAGTTTGTTAATTTTGTAAAATGTTTTGTTCAAACCTTTTTTATGTCAAATATTGTGTGTTCCAATTTTTGTTACAAAATTTTTCCAACGGTTTCGAAAACGTTTACTTCTGTGTGCGACCTCACATGAAGAAGGTGGTATGCATGGGGGCAACTGGAAGTGACCGGTGAAAAGTTGACTGCCAGCGCGGCACCATGTGGGGTAGTGTGTGCAATCTACCGTAAGAAAAGGTCTGTACGGGCAACCGTAAACTTGTGACCCCCATGTTGTCCCAGCATGTCATCTTTTTAAACAAGCTGGCAGGAGAGAGCTGCCTATTATATTAAAAAGGAGAGAGAGCCTCGATGGAAAAATTACAAAGAACTAATCATGAAAAACTGCCCAACGCTATTGCCAGTAAATATTTACACACTCGAAACTAATCTCTATACACTCCTAAAAAGTATGAAAAGGAGAATTTTTCCTGGTCGAATTTTTACCTAGTGAACATACGTCCCCCTCTCCGTGTCGTCCGCCCCCCTCTCCGTGCCTCTGCTTGCCTATGTGACCCATGATCAATTCCTGCCGTCCGATCTCTCTGCCTCTCCCTCCACCGTCTAGTCTGCTCCCTCCCACGACTCCGGTCTCTCCGCGCGAGGGGATCAGGGATTTTCTAATGTAGCAGTTTGATGGTGTGAATCTAGAATTTTGTTATCATCCGAACTTATCCACAAACATATATAAGATTTGTTCCATAAATCACATATAACTTACAAATGAAATATTTCACATGCTAGTGTTTTTCTAACCAATTTATATCATTTAGCAAGTATTTGACTAAATATATCTGAGTATATATAGCCTCAGTGGCTAAGCCTCTTAACTTCCTATTATGACTATAACGCCTAACCCTTCCCTATTGATTCATCATGAGTTATGTGGTACGTTATCATTGTTATATATCATGTTGGTTGAGATAATTGATCTCCCAAGGATTACCAAAGTATATCTTAATAATATGAATTGTTACTTTTGTTTCTAGGTTTACTTGCAATCAGAGCCTCTCCTTTGTTTTTAAAAAAGATGAAGTGTTCATGCCTTGGAACAAAGGAATTTGATGCACAACATTCTCCTCTATACACTCTATGAATACACAAAGCATGAAGGCCCATAAATATTTCATGGAGAAATATTGTCAACACCTTTGGACAATTTTGCATTGCTCCATGATATGGTAGTACGCGCCAGCCTACCTACTGATGTGACTTTCTAACAATATAATCTAAGATGGGCATATCATATACAACTTGACAGAGCATTTAGTTAGTTGATTAAGGTAGCATGGTATGTAAACTGTTTGGGAGTGGTTAAATCATTTCACATATGCGATGACCCCTGAATCATATTTTTTACCATATGATTCAAAGTTTTAGATTCTTATTAACTTTGTCAAAAACAATTATGAGACACACATAAACATAGCATAGGATGGCAATAAATCATCTTTGTTTATTACTATTGATGTTTCATGACAACTGCCATGCCAAAATTTATCAGCGGATTATAACCCCATACATCATTTAGAAGATGGTACCACTGATCAAGGGCTGCTGCAAGTAAGCGTTCGCCAAAGCCACTTGGTTGAACACGCTAGACACAAGTTGTTGTTGCAACCATTGGGTGCCAAAGCTAGTGGGTTGAACACATTTGATAGCAATTGTTGTTGCTGCCAGTAGGCAGCAGTGATGGGGTTCGCCAAAGCCACTTGGTTTAATACACTAGACAAGAGTTGTTGTTGTTGTTGCTGCTGCTGCCACTGAGCGAAAGGACTTGCCGGAGCAAGTTGGTTGAACACATTTGGCGGGAATTGTTGTTGCTGCAGTAGACAGCAGTGATGGGGTTTGCAAGAGCCAATTGATTAAACGTATTTGGCAGCACTGTGGCAATGGGGTTCACCAACAATTATTGTTGTTGTTGTAGAGCTATAATGCTCTGTAGTGCAAGATGTGCTCGGCATTGCTGTTGAAGGATGGCAAGTGGGGCCAAGATGCTAGATGCCACTACTTGTAGCTGCACACACGGGTGTGTGGATGCTATAGAAGTAGCTTGAGGCCAGAATAGGGGACTAGCAGTTGCGGCAAGAGCACTCTGTTGACGGTAGATTATCGTATCAAAGTTCATATGGATTTGTAAGCGGACAAATCCCCTGTCGTAGTCAAGGGACCCTTCTTCCCTCGAGTGGTGAACCCAAGGTATCGAATCCATGGAACAATATGTAATGCAAGGATTCAATCTAGTAAAGCAAGAAAAGCTATCGTATGAAGAACCAAATTGCATCTAATCTACTAACTCATAAAGGAAACACATCTAATCTAATCTACTAAAGAGGTAGCAAGAGAAAGCAAGAGATAACCGATCTAGAGAGTCTAGATCATGCTTATGTTGTAGCTTCAAACAAGATAGATGAAGATAGAAAAGCGAATCTCATTAAAAGCATCTTTAAACCGTGGCCTCCGGTCTGATTCCGAAAATGCCCGCCTTTCAGAGCCCTCGTTCTGTCACAACGTACTCCTATTCATGCGGGTAGTCTAGGGCGAGTTCGATAAGAACAAGTTGAAATCACTTGGTCGGTCCGGTATGCACCTCTAGCCACCGCGGCTACAAGAGCACCCTATGCAATCTAGATATAGACTAGATTGGGGAAGAAGCAAAACCAAGGGGAAAACAAAATCATCGAGAAGGCACTTGATCACTAGAAATCGAATTCACTATAAAAACTTCACCATGAATGATTACATGAACAAGATCACCACCGGGATCCTACCTCGATCTTGATCCTTGCTTCGGAGCTCCGACGTGGTCTTCCATGCAAGGTTCCCACGTCGGCTAGGGAGACCCTAGACAACTAGCACGACCCTCATCTCCGAGATGGTGTCCCTCAAGCTTCTCTGCTCCTCGGCAGCGGATGACGAATTTGTTGATGTGTGGCTCTCGGTCAGGGGGCTATAAATAGCCCGAGAGGCACCTAGGTCAAAGGGGGGGCGACTGGGCCTCGAAACGGGCTGGGCCGGCCGGCCTGGGCCGACTGGCCTAGGCCCATTTCGGCCCAGTTCGTGGCCTCCTTCGCCCGGTGTTGCTTCCCGAGTCTTCTAGATCATCCCCCCTTCTGCATGTGGGCCCTTGTCGTTAGTTTCTTTCCGAATCAGACGAAGCTCCTTGTCTCGCACGATTCAACACTTTTCTGGCTAGGTCCTCGGAGTTTGTCATCTTCTCGGGCTTGGTCCTTGGGCTCTTGGAGTCATGTTCACTTCATTTCTTGACTTGTACCGGCTTCAAGGTCTTGTCATGAGGTGCTTAATGAACTTATCCCGAAAGTCCTGCTTTCAACGCTAAAACCCTGCATAAACACTAAACTCCAAAACCGACATGCACAAGTGAACTTGTTATACCACGGGGGTTAGTACCAATGGATAAGATACAAAACTCATGCCAACACCGAAGGTAAACTCATGGCTAGGTTGACGGAATTTCACCGTCAACACACTCACAGGTGAAATGTATGCGGAAGAAGCACTTGCTAAGAGAGCAAGGAGAGCAAAGACGACAATTATCTTGGATGCCATCTTTGGTGTGAGTTTGCTAGTGCTTTTTAATGTCTATGTTTTCTCTTGCTGTGGGTGATGAACTAACACATGGTTTGGGGCTTATTTGTAGAATGGGGAGATAAGTACCATGAGCAAGGCTTTGGCATTTTGTACACAAAGTGCTAGGAATCTAGATAAGTATAGATGACATGTCATCAAGTCAATTATAACATTTAATGACTCATTTTAATTATATGAAGTATAATTTAGTACAGATTGGCAAGATAACGTTGTATACTTGATATTCGTGCCTCTTTTTCTTGTCTTTTCTTGATATATGGACAGTGGATGTATGCTTAATTTAACTTTAAACATGCCATGTCCAATTGGTTTATGCTTTATGGAACTGAATTTGTAATGTTGTCATGTGGTGACATGGATCTATAATTTTCTCGACTAGATTTGTCCACTACTTGGCATGAGTTTTACACATCACATCACTCGATGTTTCATACAATTTTTCCTTGAAGGGTCTAGAGTGTGTGCAACAAATTTAAATGTACATTAAATTTGTTGCACACACTCTAGACGCTTCAAGGAAAATTTATTGTTTAGTGCAGTTACAAGGACCTAAGTTTTCGTATGTGGAACCGAAATGTCATAAATAAAAGGGATCTTTATTATAAGTTTGTTGACGGTGTATTTTGGTGCACCTAGCATGTTCATTACACTTTGGTTTGGATTTGATTATGGAACTAACCCGCCACTAGGCACACTAATCATATAACAAGTTCATCTTTGTGCATGCATTTGGAAGTGTTGTGTTTATGTAGGAAAACATGAACATAAAGGACGGATTCGCAACAAGTTCAAAGGAGCATTCATGGAGTCTTGTTCGTGTTCATGAGCTTGCTGAAATCACTTCCAATGGTGGCGAGGACCGAAGTGCTACGAGGAACACCCCGGGGATTGAAGCGTAAAAGATCAAACTTCATGCAAAGAGAGCCTCCATCTTGGACGCGAGGATAACAAGCATCAAAATCATGCAAGTGGAGGGGGCAAAGTACATAAATGCGCGAGGACCCACGGAGCAAAAGGGGCGACCGAACCGGGCCGCCGGCCGGCCCAGCCCACTTCCGGCACCGGTTTGGTCCCGTTTTCCTTGCCCTCGAAGGATCTTCGACCCTAAAACCCCCGACGCGCCGCCAACACGGAGGGGAGGAGTCATTCGCACCAGAAGGCCATCCACAAGCTAGAGAGAGAGGAGGAGGATCTCCGGCGGGAGATCAACCACCTCGAAGGAAGCACCCTCTCGTGGAGAAGAAGGAAGACACCGGCGGAAGGGAAACCATGATCAACGGTGCCATGATCAGCACCTTGATGGGGTAATCTTCTCATTCGTCCATGGGTTGTAATCGATCTTGAGATGTAATCGCACTTTGTCGGATTATCTATCTATCATCTTGTGTTGAATATACTTTAATGCTTAAGGCTTGCAACCGTGCCGTAAAGGGAGTAGAGCTCCAATGCTTCCTTGGATCCATTCAATACGCCGTGTCCATCAAAGGTCTAGTCATGAATACCTTCGCGTAGTGACAAGACGAGAGGAGGGAAAGGGCGAAACCGTGGTCACAACCCCGATAGATTAGATTGGTTTTCATGTCTTTAAGCGATTGCATGCTCTAGTATCGTAGACCCGTGGGCGAGTGTCTTCTACCTTGATCGTTTATCATTCTCTCTAGTGTAGTTTAGTTGTTTTCTAGTATAATAGTAGTTAGGGTTTTAGTAGCTAGTGTGTCGTTGTTGATCGAACGCTTGTAATCCCCTTGCTCCGCGGATTGACAAGAACCTTGGGAATCCCGTGGTGAAAAAGGTGTGGGGTCCGTACGCTTGCGGATCGTAGAGGGATACGTCTTTTATCCGTCAATAAGCCCCTTTTTCTGGCGCCGTTCTTCGGGGAGCAAGTTAGTTTACATCGTTTGATTTGCATCTAACTTAGTTTTATATTTTAGTTTATCTTTTATTTACTATATCTAACATATATTATCTAGAAAAACACTTGTTTCGTTTTTGTTTTTGTTTTTATCTTATTGTCTAGATGGAGTTCGTTAATCAACCCGTGGAAGAACCGGAGAAATCATTAAGGGACTACGCTAGCCCTCGATGTGAAGACATAAAAGTACAAGAGTCGGATTCGAAGCTCGAAGCGACCAAGTATGAAATTAAATCCAAGATCATCAAGATGGTGGCGGAAAACCCATTTGAAGGGATGGTTACGGAGAACCCATATAGACACATAAGGGATTTCACGACAATATGCAACACGGTGCGTCAAGAAGGAGTTCCCGATGAATGGTTCAAATGGAATCTCTTTCCCTACTCACTTGCCGGCAAAGCAAAGACATGGTATTCGGTTGCGTCCTTTGAAGTTGAAGGAATTTGGAACAAGTTGACAAAGAAGTTTTGCGAGAAGTTCTGTCCAATTAGCAAGGTTCAACATCTAAGGAGGCAAGTGATCACTTTCATGCAAGGAGAAGAGGAAGGGATAGACCAAGCCTGAGATAGGTTTAATGAATTAATCGAACAAGGACCAAAACTCGGCTTCACCGGTGACGTACTCTTGCATACATTTTTCTTTTCCCTAACCCCTAGTTGCATGCGACACGTCGAAATGTGTGCAGGTGGGGATCTCATGGAGAAAACACTCACGGAAGCTGCCCAACTTCTACAAAAAGTTAGTAAAGCGGCCGCCATGCGAAGAGATTGGGAAACAAGACTTGCGGAAGAGCCGGAATTCAATTCAAGGAAGAAGAAGCTTGCTGATTTTTCTAAAGAGGCAACCCCGGAAGTCACAAAAGAGGAACCAATCATGGAAAAGCTTGAACAAGAATACATCGAGTCAAGAACTACACCAAACGTCGACTTCGCCGCACCAAAGGAGACGAACAAGAGAAGCATGTCAAGCGCGAAGCCACTAAGGGAGTTCGAACCAATGGATTGGGTTCCTATTGATTACGGAGAAGTATTTGACAAGAGAAGACCGTTCCCTAATCAAAAGGGAATGGCAAGAGCATTGGAAGTGGATTTCCCACCGGAGAAGAAAGCTGAAAATTCATACGACCTCGAAACCACCGGTGAGATTTTTGAAAAGCTCTTTGGAGATGACGTGGTGGATCCGGAACATATTGCCGAGGTGAAGAGAATCATGGGAATCAAGCCCGAAGCATCACCATACGCTCGCCTCGCTGAAATTTACTCGATAGGATCCGAAGAAGAAGAGAAGATGACGCCGCACTTGAGTTGCGAGATCAACGGAGTTCAATGCAAAGCTTTATGCGACATCAGAGCCCAAGTAAGTGTTCTATCTTCTAAAATTTATGATAAAGTTCAATACCACAACCTAGACTTAGCTCCAACATCAACGAAATTAATTATGGGAGATGGTAGAACTATCAAACCTCTAGGTATTGCTTGCAACATGAAAGTAAAAATCTCTAGAAACTATATACAAACCGATTTCTTTGTTATTGATGCTTACCATGGTAATTCTGATCATATAATCTTAGGTAGGCCTTTTCTTAAGTTGGTTGATGCCGTGTTAGATGCCGGAGAAGGCAAAGTAACAATGAACCTTAATGGAACAAAGTACACATATAACTTTCTTCGTGCTTCTAAACACCTTACACCTTTTCCTCCCGACGATGAAGAAGTAGAAGACATAGATAGTCTTTGTTTTGTTGAAACCTTTAGAGACCCGCTGCAAAGAGCGATGGAAAATCAAATTAGCAATCAACAAGATGAAGAACTAGAAGAAGCAACAAAAGGCTTAGAGCCGCATGATGGTAGTGTGGAGGAAGAGAAGTTCGAAGACATAGGAGAAATCAAACCCGAGGAGCCACAAGTGCCCGAGGTAGACCTTAAACCTCCGCCCAAGGGATTAAAATATGAATTTTTGGGCCCGGACAAAACTTATCCGGTCATTGTGAGCGACGAGTTGAGTCCCGAAGAAAATGAAGCGTTGCTGATTTTATTAAAAAAACATAGGAAGGTGATTGGATATTCAATTAATGATCTCAAAGGTATTAGCCTGACCTTTTGCACTCATCGTATACCAATGGAAGACCAATGTAAGCTCGTAGTGGACCACCAAAGGAGGCTAACCCATGCCATGCGAGAGGTAGTAAAGAAAGAGGTTATCAAGTTACTTGATGCCGGAATCATCTACCGGTTCCGCATAGCGAATGGGTGAGCCCGGTACATTGTGTACCGAAGAAAGGAGGTTTGACCGTGGTGAAGAATGAGAAGAACGAGTTGATACCGCAAAGAACCGTGACCGGGTGGTGGATGTGTATCGATTACCGTAAGCTTAACAAAGCGACGAAGAAAGATCACTTCCCCCTACCGTTCATAGACGAGATGCTCGAGAGGTTAGCAAACCACGCTTATTTTTGCTTTCTCGACGGATACTCGGGGTTCATGCAAATCCCCATTCACCCGAAGATCAACATAAGACAACGTTTACGTGTCCTTACGGAACGTTTGCATATAGGAGGATGCCCTTCGGCCTATGCAACGCTCCGCCTCTTTTCAACGTTGCATGATGGCCGTGTTCTCGGAATTCATCGAAGAAATTGTTGAAGTGTTTATGGATGATTTTTCCGTTTACGGGAAGACGTTCATGGATTGCTTAGCAAACTTAGAAAAGGTTCTTACAAGGTGTGCGGAGGTAGATTTGGTTCTAAATTGGGAAAAGTGCCACTTCATGGTTAAGCAAGGCATAGTGCTCGGACATGTTATATCCGAGAGAGGAATTGAAGTGGACAAGGCTAAGGTAGAGACGGTTGAGCAACTCCCACCTCCTACGGATATTAAGTCCTTAAGGAGCTTTCTAGGCCATGCCGGATTCTATAGAAGATTTATAAAGGACTTCTCGAAGATCACTAAGCCTTTAACGCACCTTCTTCAAAAGGATGTGGCTTTCGACTTTGATGAGAAGTGTCTAGCGGCATTCCGGACCTTGAAAAATGCGTTGGTGAGTGCTCCCATCATCCAACCTCCAGATTGGAGCCAACCTTTCGAGATCATGTGTGACGCAAGTGACTACGCCGTAGGCGCGGTCTTGGGACAAAGAAAGGAAGGCCGAGTTCACGCCGTTTACTACGCTAGCAAAACTCTTAGTGGGGCACAATTAAATTACGCCACTATGTAAAAAGAGTTGCTAGCGGTGGTATTCGCTTTCGAAAAATTCAGATCTTACATTGTGAACTCGAAAGTCATTGTTTACACCGATCACGCAGCCATCAAGTATCTCTTGGCTAAGAAGGAAGCTAAACCACGTTTGATTCGTTGGATCCTTCTTCTCCAAGAGTTTGATGTTGAAATTCGTGATAAAAAGGGGGTGGAAAATGTTGTGGCCGATCATTTGTCTAGGATGAATCGGGGACAAGATGATAAAGAGCCCATAGAAGATAAGATGAGAGATGACCACCTCTATAGAGTGCTTGATAAAGACACTTGGATGATCGACATCATTCGAGCAATTCGAAAGATGCCCCTTGATCATCTAGACAAAAACACTCAAAGGAAGATAATCTCTCGAAAGTAAGAAATATTTTTGGGATGCACCATACCTCTTCAAACTTGGCAATGATGGAGTGATGAGAAGATGTGTGCCAAGAGAAGAGAGGCTTGAGATTCTAAGGAAGTGCCACTCGGCGGAGTACAAATGGGCACTATAGCCATTTTCGAACCGAAGCAAAAGTATGGTCGAGCGGATTCTATTGGCCGGAGATGCATGAAGATACTAAAAGATATGTTGCGTCATGCCCCGAATGCCAAAGAACCGGAAACATCTCTCAAAGAAATTCTATGCCTTTGAAATACAACTTGCAAATCGACATATTCAATGTATGGGGCATAGACTTCATGGGGCCTTTTAAAAACTCATTTGGATTCGAGTATATACTTGTTATGGTTGATTATGTATCCAAGTGGGTAGAGGCTATACCATGTCGTAAAGCTTCCACGGAGGAGTCCATCACTATGATCAAGAACGTGATTTTTCCCCGTTTCGGTACACCGAGAATCTTGATAAGTGATGGAGGAACTCATTTCACCGGGAAGAACTTCAAAAGGTGCTTGTCCAAGTTGGGAATTGAGCATAGGGTCTCCACGGCCTATCACCCACAAACCAACGGACAAGCGGAGACGTCAAATAGGCAATTAAAAAGCATACTTAACAAGACCATAGAGAAGGGAGGCAAGGATTGGTCAAAGAAATTAGACGGAGCTTTATGGGCTTATCGAACGGCGTTTAAAACACCGATAGGTATGACCCCTTATCAATTCGTCTATGGAAAAGCTTGCCACCTTCCGGTTGAGTTAGAACATAAAGCCTATTGGGCGTTTAAAGAGATGAACCTTGATCTCGATGCCGCGGTGGTGAAACGAAGAATTCAAATAAGCGAGCTAGAGGAGTTGAGGTTGAAAGCTTATGAAAAAGCAAGCATATACAAGTAGAGAATCAAAAGGTGGTATGATAAAAGATTGAAGAAAAAAGAATTCAAAGAAGGAGATAAGGTCCTCCTCTACAATTCGAGGTTTAAAACTTTCGGAAAGGGGAAATTGCAAAGCAAGTGGGACGGACCTTATGTTGTGCATTCGGTGTTCTCCAACGGAGCGGTAACCATTATGGATATAAACGGCGATCAATTTGTGGTGAATGGTCAGCGACTTAAGGTTTACTACGAACCCGATGTCGTGCCCCTTCACCATGTTGACGTCTTCACCATGGAGGAAGAGCCCGAACGTCCCGCCTAGGACGAAAAACAAGGCATCAACTTCTCGTAAATAATTTTTCTTTTAGTTTTCTCGGGAGTTTTTCGCGAAGATTTACCGGGCCAACTTTTTCCCATGGGCTAAGGAAGAAAAAATAGGGCGGTGTGCAAAAACCCGGACCGGCCCCCGAGGCAGGGGTGGGTCGGCCGGCCCCGGGCGGACCGGCCCGAGAGGGGCCCGACGTCCGATGACGCCGAATTTCGCCCCGAATTGCTCCTTTTTGACTTCCTTGTTTGGCTCGGAAAATTTTAAGGGAAGTGTAAAAAAGGAAAATAAGGTTTCCGCAGCTTTCCTCTCGGGACTATTTATTTGGCCGAATTGGGAGCTCGAGAATCAAATCTTTCAAGCAATGTGTTGCACCCTTGTAGCGTACATTGAGCCTCCGGAAAGCTTAGAGTTAAAGCTAGAAGCCAAGAAGCCATCGATGGAGGAGGCGATGCGATGCGAGCTCAAGCTACCCGTCAAGAGGACCGCACGTATCCGTTGCGGAGGACGTGTCCCGACCGGAGCTCTTGCATCTCGCAACCCCGTCGAAGGAGAGAAGGTCCCTACACCCGTTCGAAGGTCGCACGCCTCCAAGGCATCAAGCGCAAGGATTACAAGGAGGCGTCGCAGGAGCCTAAGGATTATGGGGATAGCGACTACTCCGACGATCGTAGCCCGAGCTCGTGGGCGGCCGCCGGTAGAGATGATGATGATTGGGATGAGCAGCCCCTATGAAAGGACTCCCGAAGGCCCCAACGGCGACGGCAACGACGGTGGCGAAGGCAACGACAATGGAGGTGGCGACGACGGTGGTGACAACGGTGGAGACTATGGCGACGACGACCCCTTCGGATTGCATCCGGTGTCTCGTCGAGTTTGCCGTCAATCCATCGCGGATCTCTACACGTCGGCCGACGAATGTCTCCAAGCCATGGAAGCGATGAAGCAGCGTATGGAGGACTTGGAGCGCGTAGTTGAAGATGACTACAAGTTCCTTAACCGCAACGTGCGCAAACTTTTCGGCATGGCTGGAAACATGAGAGGCAAGTGGTGCAAAACTTGCTTGAAGTACCACTAGATCTAGTTTTCCCCTTAGGATTTTTGTAAGATACGACGAGGACGTCGTATGTTTTAAGTGTGGGGGAGAGCTAGCTTGCTAGCCTTAGCTTTTGAACTTCAAGTTTAGGTTCGGTTTAATCTTCGTGTGAGAGTCTTAGTGTTTTAATGAGTCTTTAGTTTTTGAGTCTGTTTTAAAATTTTTGCAAGTGTCTCAAATTAGTGTTGAGTCAAGAAAACCAAATAAAAAGAGTCTTTATATATATCTTTGTGTTTTATGTATTGTTTATCTTCATTTACTTGTTTGCTTAATCTTCGATTCTTGATATATGAACACAAGTATGTGGTTTGAAAAACGTTTATCGTGGTGCTTAGTGGAATCGCTACTACCTAGAGTACCCATACCGCACTTCGATCTTGAGCTTCACATGTTAGTTGTGCTATGTTCGATGCTAAAAATTGGAGGATTTCAGTTCTGAAAATTATTTTAAAACCCTTGTAATAAAGGTTAGCAAAACCTCTTTTTCCAAGTTGAGAGTAAGAAAAAATTCCTATCCAAAGCCAAGTTTATTTTTTCGCTCCACCATAAGTGTGATTAGCACGATGAGTTAGGCTAGGACCCTTCTCTCTTGGTGAGTTCTAATTTCGAGCAATGATCATGTCCTTGTGCTTATCTTTTGTTGCTAGTAGGCCTGTTGTTTTTATCCACTATCCACATTCAAATCCACACCCACCTCAAATGGGGAGGGTATGGGTAGAAAATAATTATCCATTGAAGAAATGGGTAGGGTGGGTATGGGGAGGGTACAAATAATCCATTGGGTATGTATATAATCTAGTACAAAACTAATTATCCATTGGGTATGGGTGGGATTGGGGAGGGTAAGAAGTGGATAATAATGATTTGGATTTGGGTATGACCAAGAGTGGATTTATCCATACCCTCCCCAGTGGCAGGCTGAGTTGCTAGCCTCGTCATATATTCGGTAACGTGACTTTCACAACGGAAGTCACGTATATCGCCGAATTCCATACCCAACCCTATACATCTCTTTTGTACATCGTATTCCTTGAACACAACCTATTTTCAAAGTTTCGTCTCGTCTCTAGCATGATTTATTTAAAAATTCAGATTGTATGCATGCGAGGAAAGAGAGAATTGAAAGCTTTGAAAAGTTGTCAAGAGAGAGAAAAATAAAGAGAAAAAGTATGTGTATGGAAAAGAAAGAAAGAAAGAAAGAAAGAAAAATCATATGTGAATGAAAGAGGAAAAGAAAAAGAGAAAGATGAGTTAGCAATGAAGATATGAGAGGGATGGATCAAGTGAAAGAAAAGAAAAAGAATAAAGTGTAAGGAAGGATGTCACGTTGATTGTGAGACGAAACTTTTACTCTATTTCCAACCATGTGCAATCCGACAACGAGGACATCATTGGTGCCTTGTAGTCACAATTTTCTATTGCCCTTGCACATGTCCACCATTCTAAATCTTCTCATCCTTGATATCCCTACATATGGTTAATTCTCATGATCATTGGCTTTGAAAGGTAGACAACCATTAGAGGAAGTTCTTAGTTTGACAATATTTGTGTTCACTGCGCTAGCCCTACCTATAGCTCCACTTTACATGATATATGAGAGATTAATGGGAGGTGAGAGTTTTATAAAATTTGGTTAGGATAGCTACTTCATATGAGTGACTTGAGAGAGCTTGGAGAAAGGTTTTTGTCTAATACTTGTTGCAGGAATTTTTGTTTTGAAAACCATAAAAAACCCTCCGATGGAAGCAAAGGAGTAAGCATGGCTGAAATTGAAGACTTCGAGTGAAGAGTTTGAGTTGTGGGGTAAATCTTGACGTGATAAAAAATTCTAAACGCCCATGTTTATGTTTGATTATCATTACCTTGTGTTTATGTATTAAAGATGAAGGGATTGACTAACTTGTGAAGGAGGATTAATGATACACGATTACACACCTTGGACGAAATTCTTTTACGAGTACTTGCTCGAGGACGAGCAAGAGCTAAGTGTGGGGGAGATGTTGACGGTGTATTTTGGTGCACCTAGCATGTTCATTACACTTTGGTTTGGATTTGATTATGGAACTAACCCGCCACTAGGCACACTAATCATATAACAAGTTCATCTTTGTGCATGCATTTGGAAGTGTTGTGTTTATGTAGGAAAACATGAACATAAAGGACGGATTCGCAACAAGTTCAAAGGAGCATTCGTGGAGTCTTGTTCGTGTTCATGAGCTTGCCGAAATCACTTCCAATGGTGGCGAGGACCGAAGTGCTACGAGGAACACCCCCGGGATTGAAGCGTAAAAGATCAAACTTCATGCAAAGAGAGCCTCCATCTTGGACGCGAGGATAACAGCATCAAAATCATGCAAGTGGAGGGGGCAAAGTACATAAGTGCACGAGGACCCACGGAGCAAAAGGGGCGACCGAACTGGGCCGAATTGGGCCTGGGCCGGCCCAGCCCACTTCCGGCACCGGTTCGGTCCCGTTTTCCTTGCCCTCGAAGGATCTTCAACCCTAAAACCCCCGAGGCGCCGCCAACACGGAGGGGAGGAGTCATTCGCACCAGAAGGCCATCCACAAGCTAGAGAGAGAGGAGGAGGATCTCCGGCGGGAGATCAACCACCTCGAAGGAAGCACCCTCTCGTGGAGAAGAAGGAAGACACCGGTGGAAGGGAAACCATGATCAACGGTGCCATGATCAGCACCTTGATGGGGTAATCTTCTCATTCGTCCATGGGTTGTAATCGATCTTGAGATGTAATCGCACTTTGTCGGATTATCTATCTATCATCTTGTGTTGAATATACTTTAATGCTTAAGGCTTGCAACCGTGCCGTAAAGGGAGTAGAGCTCCAATGCTTCCTTGGATCCATTCAATACGCCGTGTCCATCAAAGGTCTAGTCATGAATACCTTCGCGTAGTGACAGTACGAGAGGAGGGAAAGGGCGAAACCGTGGTCACAACCCCGATAGATTAGATTGGTTTTCATGTCTTTAAGCGATTGCATGCTCTAGTATCGTAGACCCGTGGGCGAGTGTCTTCTACCTTGATCGTTTATCATTCTCTCTAGTGTAGTTTAGTTGTTTTCTAGTATAATAGTAGTTAGGGTTTTAGTAGCTAGTGTGTCGTTGTTGATCGAACGCTTGTAATCCCCTTGCTCCGCGGATTGACAAGAACCTTGGGAATCCCGTGGTGAAAAAGGTGTGGGGTCCGTACGCTTGCGGATCGTAGAGGGATACGTCTTTTATCCGTCAACAAAGTTCATTTCTACCAAAGTTAATTTTGAAAATATATTTAGGTTTCTCATGGGTTTTATAAAGAATTAATGAGATTGTAAGTTTTGGATAGGATCTTTTGTTAAGGACATGCTTGTGTCGTAACAAACATGCAAAAGTAAAGACATGATAAGGAGAAAATATGCATACATCAAATGCAATTGTATGGTCTCATTGCATTGGTTGTTGAATTGTGAAAAGTGAAAAGTTCATAAGAATTGATAAAAATAAGCTATTTAGAATAAGAGGTGATCATGAACTTAGTAGTTCAAAAAGTTTGTAATCACTACCATTTTGAAATAAAGATACATTGAAGAAAAATTCAAGACATGAATGCATAACAGTGTGAATAGACAAGTTATCAACATCAATGGTGAATTAAATGTTGACTTGGGTCCGTGAGGTCATTCTCAATGGAGGTTTCATGGGCAACAAATGAGTTACCAACATAACTTGTGTCTTGTGTTTAATCTTAGAAACAACAAAAGATAAAATAACACATTGTGTGACCTATTTCATCAATAAATTAAATACTCATGTGGTGTTTTTGGAAAGAGGGAGATGGAGGTTTGTCCGCCGCCATCTCCACCAAACAAGAGACTCCAAACTTAAAATGGAGCTACTAACACCTAGACATCTCATCTGAGCGCTAGCGCTTAGACAGTGGGCCCATAGTAATTATTGCAAGTTGCGCAACATCAATTATAATTTGCAACATTCAAAATAACATCTGCAACATAGAAACTCAACTTTGCAATATAAAATATCAGCATGTTCCACATCAAATAATGTTGAATATTTTTTATTAGCCATTCGTTGATGATGAGAAAAAAATCTGCCGCAACATCTATTTCATGTTGCATAAAAATTCAAAAATATATCAATGAAAATGCAACATCCAGATAACACACTTGCAACATATGTGTGAAATATATGTATATGCAACACCATTGTAACACCCGAAAATTCCATCACAATAAAATATTGTTAGCAACATGGTTTAGTTTTATTTTTCTAAGGATTTAATAAATTTGGAATAAATAAATCTGCCTTTAATTAAATTAAACATCATTTAATAATTAGAATCAAACAAGTGATTGTGCATCATGTTGAAATGCATGAGTTTTGTTTGTGGTTTGATTTTAAAAGTCTTAAAAAAAACACTTGTGAAAAGTCTTAAAAATAATTGTAAAATTGGTGTGAAAGTTTGAATTAAAAAAAATGAAAATGATGAAAGTTTGAATTTAAAAAAAATGCTTGAAAACTTGTTTAAAAGGTTTTCTAAAAAGTCTTAAAATAGTTGGTGAATTTGTGTTAAAATTTGATTTGAAAAAGATTTGAATTTGAATTTGGATTTGAAAAGAAAAGGAAAAGAAAAAGGAAAAAAACAAAATCTAACCTAAGCAACCCAGCCAGCACCCGCGGCCCACCCCATTTCAACCCAAGCCGCCCGCCTCCCTCCCCTCCCTCTCTCTCTCTCTCTGACCGCTGACGTGTGGGGCCCACACGTCGTGGCCATCTTCAACCTACGGCCGCCCCCATCCCCCGCCCCGTCGGCCGCCCGCCCGCCCGCGCCTCCTCGCCTCCCCGTGCCTCCTCCCCTTCCCTCCGGTGCTCCAAGCACCCACCGCGCCGCCTCAAACCGTCCCCCGCCCTTTCCTCTCCCGTAACGGCCGCCCCCACCGCACCCGCACGCCATCAATGGCGGCCGCCACCGACCTCGCCGCCACCGCCTCGCCGCCCTCTCCACTTCCCCCTCCGCCCTATAAAGTGCGGACCCGAACCCCTCTCCACCCCCGCGCCCCTCTCCTTCTCTCCCCACCCGCCCGCGCAAGACCGCCCGAGCTCACCGCCCGCCCGCCGAGCGCCGCCCGATCCGCTTCGCCGGCGCCCCTAGCTCCCTTCCAAGGCCTCCGGTGAGTTCCCCGCCTCCTCCTCTTTCTCCCCGGTGCTTTCCCCGCCGCGAATGGTGCCCGGGAGCCCCGTATGGCCTCCTCCGCGAGCCCCGCCGCGCGCGCGCGCGCCGGCGCGCGCGCCGGCCGGCCGCCGCCCGCCCGTCCGGCCGCCGCCGCCGTCGCCTACGGAGCCGCCACGACCGTCCGATCTAAATCCACGGCCGGATTAAAAGCAATTCATAACCCTTCACCCGGTCCACGGTGGACCGTGGACCGAGTCCACCGGCCGGCCCACATGCTTGCGTCGCGCCGCGTCACCACCGCGTCGGCCACGCCCTACCGCGAGCCGCCACGTGTCGCTCCCTTGGCTCACCCGCCGGCTGCCTTGGCGGTTTTGCAAAAAGAACCCCGAGGTTTCAGAATTCACAAATAAACCCTTCCACTATATAAAAGCCTTTCAATCAGGTCCTTTTCTTTACACTTAGGCCCCTGCAAATCCTTAGTTTTCATGTTTAATAGCCTATCCTTAACCTTTTACATGTTAGACCTCCTAGTTTCACACATATTTATGTTTAAGTCCCCGAAATCTTGCGGAAAACCCCCTAAACTTCCAGTTCTTTCACAATTTAGCCCCCGAACCTTGTTTCGACCCATAACTTTTCCATCCTAGCTCCGTTTTACGCGTTCTTGGTGTCCACGCGATCGTCTCTCCGAGCCCGTCATTTCTAAAAGCTTGTTTTAGCCTTTTGGTAATGTTTGATGTATTGTTTTATTTATTGTATGTTTTCTTGCATGATCGTAACCAACGTGCCGTTCGAGGAAGTTCAAGTGCGAGCTTTGCGGTATAAGGAAAGTAGCTTATCGTTGGAGAAAGGCAAGTGACCCTAACCACCCTTCTACCTATGCTTTAATCAAGATCACTATAAATTAATCGGAACATGGAGAACCACCCGGGAAAACAAAGGCAACCACGGTCCATATGGCTCGGCTTAGCCAATTAATTAGGTGTGCGATTGATCCGATGGCCCTTTTCCGAAAGGAGCGAGAGGGGGATCCGGGTTGCGGGGGTATAGCCCGGTCCTTTTGGGGTAGCGACCTTTGCTAAGGTGCCGACCACTAGGGAGGGTTATGGTCCGCCCGATCCGTAACTATGCGGGTCGTTAGTCTTTTGCATATCTTTGTAAAGGCTTCGTAGCGTCCCTATGCAATCACACCTCGGAAGTGTGGTATTGTGCTCGATCGGCACATGCGTGGTTGGGTTCAAAGTTCTTTGGAACTTTTACGCGAACCGTGGGAAAAGTGTGCAACCTCGCGAGTGTAAAACCGATCGATCGCCCGTGCTCACGGTCAAGAGCGGCCCGGACCCTCACATGATTAATTGAACTTAAAGATGGATTAATATTGCATTCCGGTTATTTCGTGGCCTTGCCGAGTACCAACCATAAGTGTACTCATCCTTGCTTACGCTCGTTCGGAGAAGAACCCCGGAGTGGAGTACTTCACCGACTACGAGGAGTTCGAGGATGCGGTCAACCGCCGATGCTCGTGGAAGATGAAGATGGAGTCGCGTCTTCATAGTTATCGATGTTCGTGTAAAGACCTTTGTGTCAACCATCGTGAGTGTAATAAAAGTTAATAAACCTTTTCTGTACGTTTTGAGCAGTGTCTTGTGATATTACACTCATGAGTCTATCATATGTGTGAAAATTGTGATCCTGGCACACATATGAGATGCATTCGGTTTTCTACGGAAAATCGGGTGTGACAGAGTGGTATCAGAGCATTGCTGACTGTAGGACGCAGCCTCAGATAGAAATGGTCGATATTAAGGACTCTTTATCTAGAAAGCCTTTCCAGCATTCAAAATATCTTATTTACGCTTAAAAAAATATATATTTTATTCTTTATTCTTTAACAAAATCAAATCTTTTGTTTTCTTCTACACTGAGTCTGATTCTTGTTCTTCCACCTTGAACTACCACACGTGTTTTATAGGATAGATTCTTAGGTTGCCTACCCCTTCTATCAGTTTCGTTTCGATAGAGCCGTTCTTGTGAGGACGTGCGATGTTAATGCTTGTTGATTGTAAACATGCATGATTTGGATCTTTGACTTGATTGGAATGTTTTTGTGGAGTGATGGCCACAAATACATCAATAAAATAATTAAAGTTAAAATTTGAATCTTAGCCCCTTTTTCTGATTCACCTTTATCAATTCAACTTCCTATCGGAAAATTTTTCTCTAACAATCAAATGGTAAACATCGGAGTCGGGAGTTGGACGAGATATTCCGTTCGTCATCAATCACTCGAATCAAGTTCCCTCCTTCACCACAAGAATTAGCAATGGATCCCGCGATGCGGCAGTTCTTTACGGAACGGATGCGGTTGATTCGAACCTCACCGCCACCGGCCCGAATCTACGAGCACGGCAGGGAACCGGCCGCCACCACAAGGACCCCCACCACCTCCACCACCAGTGAACAAGCATAGAGAATTCATGAGCCACAACCCGCCCACTTACTCTCATTCAGTGGATCCCCTCGATGCCGATGATTGGCTCAAGACCATCAACAAGATGCTGAATATCACCCAATGCAATGATCGTGAGAAGGTTTTGTATGCCTCAGGACGTTTGGAAGGTGCAGCCGCTGATTGGTGGGATGCTTACACCGTCGCGCATGCTGCTGCTGACACCATTACTTGGCAAGAGTTCCAGGAGAGTTTTCGTACACATCACATCCCAGCTGGTGTGAAGAAGCTGAAGAAGAAGGAATTTCTAGCTCTAAAGCAAGGTAACATGACAGTTAGTGAGTATCTGGATCAGTTTACTCATTTGTCCCGCTATGCACCAGATGAAGTCAACACGGATGCCAAGAGACAAGAACGCTTTCTCGATGGATTGATAGGGCCACTTAACTATCAGTTGCAGAGCCACACATTTCTTAACTTTCAGATGTTACTCAATAAGGCTATAGGCTTGGAGAATAAACGCAAGGAACTTCGTGAACAGAAGCGCAAGTTTCAACCTCAAGGTCAATCCAGCAGTAACACCCGCCCTCGTTACAACTCATCGCAAGACTCTCAGTTTCGTTCTAGCACACCAGGCAGAGGCCATGGACAGAGTCAACAGTATCGTTCGTTTGATGAACCCGAAGAATCCAACCCAATGACACCTCGAGCTCCAAATCCTCATCGAATCGCTCGGGTGCACCAAGAAGGAACACTACTCCAGTTCACTCCAATGGATGCTTCAACTACGGAGAATTGGGACACTATGCCGTATTTGCCCACGGCGCAATATGCGTACACCCCGAGAGATAACGAGAGGTCAACAGAACAATATGCATGGTAGGGTGAACCATGTGACGGTCGAAGAAGCTCAAGGAGACAAAGATGTTGTGCTTGGTACGTTTCTTATCAACTCGTACCCGCAACAGCTTTATTTGATTCGGGGCATCACATTCATTTATTACCGAACGATTCGTGACAAAGCATGATGTACCCAAGAGTTCCATGAAGACACATTTGCTAATCAGTTCTCCAAACGGTGAAATGAAATCCACCTATGTATGCCCACGAGTCAATCTTAAGATCGGAGAGATAGATTTTGAAGCGTACTTAGTGATTCTAACATCCAAGGTGGAATAGATGTGATCCTTGGTATGGATTGGTTAAGCAAGCATGATGGAATCATTTTGTGTGCCAAGAAGTCGGTGCTCTTAACTACCCCGCAAGGAGATAGGATTGAGTTTGCCGCCGCAAGCCCGAAGAAGAAGGAGAAGTGAACAAGCTCGTGATAGTAAACCGTCATCTTTCAAGACATCTTGTATCTCCTCTTGTTTCCCGATCCCTCCGAATCTCGGGACGAGATTCTTTTTAAGGGGGTAGGATTTGTAACACCCGAAAATTCCATCACAATAAAATATTGTTAGCAACATGGTTTAGTTTTATTTTTCTAAGGATTTAATAAATTTGGAATAAATAAATCTGCCTTTAATTAAATTAAACATCATTTAATAATTAGAATCAAACAAGTGATTGTGCATCATGTTGAAATGCATGAGTTTTGTTTGTGGTTTGATTTTAAAAGTCTTAAAAAAAACACTTGTGAAGAGTCTTAAAAATAATTGTAAAATTGGTGTGAAAGTTTGAATTAAAAAAAATGAAAATGATGAAAGTTTGAATTTAAAAATGCTTGAAAACTTGTTTAAAAGGTTTTCGAAAAAGTCTTAAAATAGTTGGTGAATTTGTGTTAAAATTTGATTTGAAAAAGATTTGAATTTGAATTTGGATTTGAAAAGAAAAGGAAAAGAAAAAGAAAAAAAAAACAAAATCTAACCTAAGCAACCCAGCCAGCACCCGCGGCCCACCCCATTTCAGCCCAAGCCGGCCCGCCTCCCTCCCCTCCCTCTCTCTCTCTCTGACCGCTGACGTGTGGGGCCCACACGTCAGGGCCATCTTCAACCTACGGCCGCCCCCATCCCCTGCCCCGTCGGCCGCCGCCCCGCCCGCGCCTCCTCGCCTCCCCGTGCCTCCTCCCCTTCCCTCCGGTGCTCCAAGCACTCCACCGCGCCGCCCTCAAACCGTCCCCGCCCTTTCCTCTCCCGCACCGGCCGCCCCCACCGCACCCGCACGCCATCAATGGCGGCCGCCACCGACCTCGCCGCCACCGCCTCGGCCGCCCTCTCCACCCCCCCCTCCGCCCTATAAAGTGCGGACCCGAACCCCTCTCCACCCCGCGCCCCTCTCCTTCTCTCCCCACCCGCCCGCGCGACCGCCCGAGCTCACCGCCCGCCCGCCGGAGCGCCGCCCCGATCCGCTTCGCGGGCGCCCCTAGCTCCCTTCCAAGGCCTCCGGTGAGTTCCCCCGCCTCCTCCTCTTTCTCCCGGTGCTTTCCCCCGCCGCGAATGGTGCCGGGAGCCCCGTATGGCCTCCTCCCGCGAGCCCGGCCGCGCGCGCCGCCGGGCGCCGCCGCCGGCCGGCCGCCCGCCGTCCGGCCGCCGCCGCCGTCGCCACAGCCGCCACGACCGTCCGATCTAAATCCACGGCCGGATTAAAAGCAATTCATAACCCTTCACCGGTCCACGGTGGACCGGTGGACCAGGTCCACCAGGCCGGTCCACATGCTTGCGTCGGCCGCGTCACCACGCGCGTCGGCACGGCCCTACCGCGAGCCGCCACGTGTCGCTCCCTTGGCTCACCCGCCGGCTGCCTTGGCGGTTTTGCAAAAAGAACCCCGAGGTTTCAGAATTCACAAATAAACCCTTCCACTATATAAAAGCCTTTCAATCAGGTCCTTTTCTTTACACTTAGGCCCCTGCAGTCCTTAGTTTTCATGTTTAATAGCCTATCCTTAACCTTTTACATGTTAGACCTCCTAGTTTCACACATATTTATGTTTAAGTCCCTGAAATCTTGCAGAAAACCCCCTAAACTTCCAGTTCTTTCACAATTTAGCCCCTGAACCTTGTTTCAGCCATAACTTTTCCATCCTAGCTCCGTTTTACGCGTTCTTGGTGTCCACGCGATCGTCTCTCCGAGCCCGTCATTTCTAAAAGCTTGTTTTAGCCTTTTGGTAATGTTTGATGTATTGTTTTATTTATTGTATGTTTTCTTGCATGATCGTAGCCAACACGCCGTTCGAGGAAGTTCAAGTGCAGAGCTTTGCAGATAAGGAAAGTAGCTTATCGTTGGAGAAAGGCAAGTGACCCTAACCACCCTTCTACCTATGCTTTAATCAAGATCACTATAAATTAATCAGAACATGGAGAACCACCCAGGAAAACAGTGCAACCACAGTCCATATGGCTCTGACTTAGCCAATTAATTAGGTGTGCGATTGATCCGATGGCCCTTTTCCGAAAGGAGCGAGAGGGGGATCCGGGTTGCGGGGGGTATAGCCCGGTCCTTTTGGGGTAGCGACCTTTGCTAAGGTGCCGACCACTAGGGAGGGTTATGGTCCGCCCCGATCCGTAACTATGCGGGTCGTTAGTCTTTTGCATATCTTTGTAAAGGCTTCGTAGCGTCCCTATGCAATCACACCTCGGAAGTGTGGTATTGTGCCCGATCGGCACATGCGTGGTTGGGTTCAAAGTTCTTTGGAACTTTTACGCGAACCGTGGGAAAAGTGTGCAACCTCTCGCAGTGTAAAGCCGATCGATCGGCCGTGCTCACGGTCAAGAGCGGCTCTGGACCCTCACATGATTAATTGAACTTAAAGATGGATTAATATTGCATTCCGGTTATTTCTGTGGCCTTGCTGAGTACCAACCATAAGTGTACTCATCCTTGCTTACGCTGTTCAGAGAAGAACCCTGGAGTGGAGTACTTCACCGACTACGAGGAGTTCTGAGGATGCGGTCAACCAGTCAGATGCCTGTGGAAGATGAAGATGGAGTCGCGTCTTCATAGTTATCGATGTTCGTGTAAAGACCTTTGTGTCTACCATCGTGAGTGTAATAAAAGTTAATAAACCTTTTCTGTACGTTTTGAGCAGTGTCTTGTGATATTACACTCATGAGTCTATCATATGTGTGAAAATTGTGATCCTGGCACACATATGAGATGCATTCGGTTTTCTACGGAAAATCGGGTGTGACAACCACAATATCTAGATCTACTTTTGCAACATCCACATAAACATTCGCAAAAACCTAGCAAATGGGATCACTTCATAGGTGGAGAAAGGGAAGGAGGAGGACGGTGACTTGGGGAGCTCACGCCACTTGCATACGGGGAGGGACCATCAAGGAGCTCACTTGTGGGGAGCTCATGCGGACAACTATGGGAGCTCATGCCGCCCAACAACCTCATCCAGGCCGCACCCCCGACAAATAAGTCGTACTAATCAATAGAAGATCCGCCAAAAAAGACTTGAGAGATTATATGTGTGACTGTGTGTGTGTCGGTATCCTGCCTGGTTGCCTTGGTGTTTCGTGATACATGTGTGGCATAGTGCTAGCGCCTTGCTAGTGTGAGCATAGTGCATTAACTCCATTATTATACACCTAGAGATCTCTCTCCAAGTGCTAAGGCTTATTGGTTCATGCCCTTGTACATGTTGCATAGCTCTGCACATTATTGAGCAGCAATCTAAGATTTGGAGTTGTAGCAATAGGGATAGTTCGGGACCCATTGTGTGCTAATGTAGGTGACCATAAATTGTGGTGACATGCAGGGTGGATAGTAGTAGTACTACTGTAAACATTTGCAATTCAACCTAACCCCGAGTGCTTACCGAATAGCCCCAAGAATGAAAATGGCACAACTCTAAATTAGGCAATATACAAAGAAGAATTGGGAAATATGTAGTTCTAGATTATGCAAAATAAGATACTGTCAGGGGGTGATGTCACACCCTAAAATTTCCGAATTTCAGGATGTGAATAGTAAGAAAAAAAATTAAACAACGATTTTCTCACAAGTTTCAAAATTTTTCCAACATTTATTTTCTTTACAGGAAATCTAGTATAGGAAAAGTCATTGTTTGATTTTCCGAATTAAATAAATTGGTTTGATGTGAGTGTTGCATTCGTGTCGATTCATTTGGTGTTTTGTGGGTGCAAAATATTTTAAAATGCGTTTAAATGTGGATCATGTTCCTCTCTCACATTCTTGGAGCTAAATCTATCAACTAGGAAACTCCAAAATCTTTTTCATAATCTCCAAATATTTTATTTGGATTCATTGTTTCCTAAACTATATTTTGAGTCGTACTCCCAAAGCCCCATTCATCATGGCCGAAACTCTTTGAGCAACTACAAATCGGTCGTGATCAAATATCCTTCCAAATTAAATATTAAGATCCACACCATCCTCAATTTTCTTGCTATCCCTCCTAGCCCATTAATTCTTCTCTCTATTTCCAGCCGATGCTAGCAGGTCAGATAACTCTAACATGGGTTTTCAGTTGCTAGGCTTGGCCCTGCAAATAGCTTGCTCATTCCACAAGATGAAGGTCGTCCAACTCGAGGTCCAACTTGGACTCAAAAATACCTACAACTCCGATTGGATCAGCAGTGCACGTACGATGATTCCAGACCCTGCCTTCCATAATATATACTCCTTGTACCCCTTCGTGCCCTATGTTTTTGCAACAGCACCACAGCGCCTCGCATGCCCTAGTGCCGCCACCGCCGCGTCGACACCAACCACCAGTGCTCCGTTCCGCCGACTCATGTACGAGGTCCTCGATCTGTTACCACGAGGAGCATCACCCGGACACCAGCAGGAGCCGTCCGCAGCAAGTACAGCGTCGTGGATCCATCTCTGCAGCCAGCAGGCTGCCGTCCATGAGACCTTGACACTTGCATGTATGCATGCCGGCCGGACGTCGGGGAGGACTTCACCACGAGAGCCAGCGAGGTGATATCAAAGCTGGTCGAGATTGTCGTCCCTGTGACGATCTGTTGTACTTCGAAGGAGCACACACAACCAAGCTGAAGGTCGAACAGCCTTAAGTGAGCCAATATCCTTGTTTCATTCTACATCTTACTCATCTCTCTTTGATCTATAGCATTGCTGGTCAATCTACGCCCATAACCCATCTTGTAGTTTCTGTTTCCCTCCAATTTTTTCCTGTCATGGCGAGCTATCTGTGATCTGCTCACCGCTGCATGCCAACGCCATGCTCACATCACCTGCATTGCCAAGTCGGCGTCGAGCCCGGCCGTCGTCGCCGCTCTAGTGAGATGACCTACACATCATGCACATGTTTTCTCTCTTAATCTTATCCATGTTGTCTACAAATCATCCAGCCTTTGCTCGTGCACCAGTCGGTCCACGCCAAAACTCAGCTGAAGCCTCCTCTTGTGTTTCTGTAACAGACTTCGCAAGCAATCAGGTGATCACCAGCCATGCAGTCCATGTACGAGGAAAGCTATAGAGAGAAGGTCACGTTCTTGTACATACAGAAGCAAACAAGCCATGCATCAATCATGCTTGCTCTTGCCGGTGATGACATCATGGTGACATCATGCTTATGTGTTAATTAGGACTTCTCCTTTAACAAAATAATCAGCACTTCTCCTACACTTCTTTTTGGTAATGTCTTCATTGATCATCACCAGGCCTTGCAAATCTTTGATCTATAGAATAATTATTTATTCATCTGTAAAATCATTGCTCACGTCATCCAATCTATCTATCATTTAATTTCTTTTCTTGATTATTGCTCATGGGGACATCATCTCTGTCATATTTAATCAACTATCCTTTTTCTTGTTAAAATCCATATCTTATCCAATTCAATTCTAATTTCAGCAATTCTTTCACCCACTCGTTCATCTCAATGCGTAGATTAGTTTTGTACCTTTATAGTTCGTTTGTGTCGTGGTATAGTTCTTATCACCATAACTTGTGCGTTAGCATGTGTATCACCTGTTACTTTTGTTTTAACATCAAAGTTACATGTTAATCTTGACTAATACTTATTCCATTACTTTTCTAAATAAAAGTAATTAGGTTCTATTACGGTTTTCTTAAATCATAATGTAATTGGTTAATTCTTATTTATAACTAGCTTTTGTAATAAAAGATGCTTAGTGTTAAACATCGGTTTTCATAATAAAGTTAATATGCTTAAATGATATTATAATTTTCTTATTAATATTAATATGTTTAGTTGAACATGCCATGTAAAGTCCCTCGGTTTAGATGTCTTGCACATGCTTAGTCTTTCTAAAGTAATTAATCTGATATAACTTGTACTTAAATATCTGCTAATAAAATATGGTTAAATTTACCGTGTTTTCTTAATTAAACATAACCTGCTTTGAAATATTCTTGCCACGTTATTTTCTAATTAAAACATATGAAGAACGTAGTCTCTTCTTGTTGTTTGATAATAATCCTTCGATAGCTTCGACCTTAGTTTTGTTTTCAACATTCTTTCGTCATTGCGTACCCATAGAATTAAGCCTATCCTTTAGTGCGCTCTTTTAAAGCTTTTATTTTGATTGGTGTATTGTTGTTAGTTGTACTTGTTGCTTTGTATGTTGTGCCCGATGTTTGCTTCGAGTAGAAGAAGGATCGTTGTTCGTTGCTTTGAATATAAGGAGTTTCAAGAGAGCAAGTGTTGAAGAGCAGTAAGAGTAGCTTTTCGTTGGAGAAAGGCAAGTGTCCCTAACCATCCTTCTACCTATGCTTTATTACAAGATTATACTATGCATTAATCGGAACATGGAGCGACCACCCAGGACAACCATACTACCACAAGACATGTGGCTCTGTCTTGGCCAATTAATTAGAAACTTTAGTATGTGGTATGCTTTACCTGAAAGAGGTTGGGGGCTGACGGGAGATGGTGTATAGACCTACTCTAGCGGGGAGCTGGGCTTTGCTAAGACACGGTACCCGCTAGGGAGCTTTATGCGCTGCACTGATCAGGTAACCTAGCGAGCAGCCCATGCTAGGGAATCTTTGTGAAGGCCTCGTAGCGTCCCTATGCAATCACACCTCGGTAGTGTGGTATGGTGTCTTGCAAACACCGCATGGTTGGGTCTAAAGTTCTTCAGGATTTTTACACGACTTGTGGGTAAAGATGTACAACCTCTGCAGAGTGTAAAACTAATCGATTAGACGTGCTCACGGTCAAGAGCGGCCTGGACCCTCACATGATTAATAAACTTAAAGATGGACTTTAAATCGTTTTTTGGTTATTTCTTGTGGCCTTGCTGAGTACCAACCATAAGTGTACTCATCCTTGCTTACTGCTGCTCAGAAGAAAAAGGTGTGAAGCTGTTGAAGATGTTGATGCTAGGCGTACACAGCCCCCAGTCGATTGCTTGTGGAGTTTGTGTCTCCGTTTCCAGGATTGAGCTATATAACTCTAATAGCATAGTAAGTTTGTTTATGTTTTAATACATGATACTGTTGTTGTTATTCACTTATGTGTAATATATGCATGAAACTTGATCCTGGCATGCATATAGGTATGCACTTGGTTTGTTTTTCTAAAACCAGGTGTGACAGAGTGGTATCAGAGCTGTATCGACTGTAGGACGTAAGCCTAGATAGCAATGGTCGTTCCTTGAGGTTTCCTTTGATCTAAAATTCATCACTACCTTTCCCTTGAGCTCTGTGATGAATATTCTCACTACTTGACCATTCCCTTTTTCCTAATCCCCTTGATAACTCACCTTTCTGACTTACTCCTTTTCATTTGCACTTCATTGTTTTGCAAATGTTAAACTCTCTAACCTTGTCTATTTATTTTCTCTCACCCTTGATTTCTTGATCTTGCATTCATTTTCCATTCAATGATCTTACCCTCTCACGCCCTTCTTTCACTTACCTCATGTTTCTTCTTTCTTACCTCCTTATTCTCTTAACTTATCTTTTATGTATCCATCTTGCTTATCGTATCTCTCCTTACTTTTCAAACAATGCTATACTTTGGATTCTCTCCGTTGACTTCTGATTTCAAAGTCTCCTTTATAATTCAAAATTCTTAGTTGATCCATGCCATGTACCCTGAAGCAAGCCTTCCAAGTCACCCGAACAAAGGAGCTATCAACTCATCGCCTAAAGTCAAGCCGCGATGACTGAAGAAGCTATGCCTATGCTTAGGAGGATCCCCTTTGACTTTATTAACAATGTTTAACACCATTTCTGTATGTTGAGTGGTGGAATTGTGTGTTTGCGTGATGATGCTTGGTTCTATGACCTTGATTGAGTTATTTCTTTGTAGTGATTGTTGATGTATTGTGGGTCTTATATCTGCAACGACATCAGTTGCCTAGTTGGGTTTCTCTTTTGTACCTCCAACATCCTCGTCATCTTTCTTTGTTTCTACTCACTAGAGGACATCACGGGTCGGTTAGTCTTCTGGTAGGTCAGGCCCGCCTGTCGGGGATGGCTAAGATCCTAGTCGGTGGGGACCCAGGGGTACCCATGTCTCTCAGATACTTTATTAGGTAAATTTTCGTTGAACTTTTAATAATTCCATATTTTTATTACTTATTTCCACTAGTAGCTCACGTACAACTACCAACACTGTTACCAAATATCAAAGCTATTTCTCAAGTATAGCATGACTTTTTTTAGTGTACATCTATACACGTGAATAAATTTCTTATCCTAACTTTTGGATTGTTTTTTATTGCTGATATCATTAACTTTTTTTGGTCTCTGCTCGGCAATCTAGAACTTTTTCAGTAATTTTATAGCATCACCAATGAGACCTTTCTTTTTTATGTCGTCTGTTTGTTTTGTCTTTGTGTTTCCCTCACAGACAGATTGTTGATGTTCATGTCATAGTTGTAAATTAGACAAAACAATGTAATTCATTAGGCAATAATATGCTACTGAATTAAGCAATACCATATACTTCATTATGAAATTAAATATTATCCATCAAGCAGTTTAATAAACATTTTCAAAATCCCTTTTGATGGGTTCCATTCGTAAGTAGTTCACATAAAACTATAAACACTTGTAATGATGTATTGAATAATGTTTTGATGATACACAGTTGTGCACATACACAAGCCCAAAAATGATGTTTGAATAAATTGTGTTGTTGTTTTTAGCTCAGATTTGGACGGGAGAAAAACTATTTTGCTTCAGATGGGAAGCTTGGATGATCCCTTTTTTTGCTCCATTTTTATGTACAATAGCTCATTGTTATTTCTAATTTATAGATTTGTTTGTAGATCTTTGTTCAAGAGGAGATATGTGATGCATACATGTGCAATGATGAACTCTATTCCTTACATTTTCGTTCCCATTGACAAATACTCCATATGGACTTGTGTATCTAGCCAGGAATTATGTGTAGGTCCGTCGAGCAACAGTAGGTGGCAGCCCTCTATGGATTAAAAAAAGTAGTGGTGACCATTTATGTCTGAAAAGGAACGTGAGGACACCATCTACCTTTCCAAATCGGGGCAGCCATGTGGCTGGCCTAATTTATGGACGGTCGTGCATTAGCCGCATCCAAACCTTTGATGGAGAAATGTTTTCAACACTTTTGGCCAATTGAGCATTGCTCCATGATATGGTAGTAAAGGCTGACTACCTATCGATGTGACTTATTTCTAATGGTATCATCCAAGCTAGGTATCTCATATAAAACTTGGCAGAGCATTTAGTTAGTTGATTAAGATAGCATGACATGTAAAGTGCATAAGAGTCGTGATTACATCATTACCTATGGGATGTCCCATGCATCATATTTTTACCTTATGATTCAAAGTTTTAGATCTTAACTTTGGCACAAACAATTATGAGAAACATAACATCATATGCTAATAAATCATCTTTGTTTATTAATAATGATATTTCATGACAACGAGCATGTCAAACTTTATTATTGGACTATAATCACATACATCATTTAGAATATGGCACCATCGATGTAGGGTTTCTGCACGTAAGCGTTTGCCAAAGCCACTTGGTTGAACACGCTAGATAGACACAAGTTGTTGTTGCAGCCATTGGGTGATAGGACTTGCCAAAGCTAGTGGTTGAACACATTTGATAGCAATTGTTGTTGCTGCCAGTTGGCAACAGTGATGGGGTTTGCCAAAGCCACTTGGTTGAATATGTTAGACAAGAGTTGTTGTTGCTACTGCCACTGGACGAAAGAACTCACAAAGCTAGTTGGTTGAACACGTTTGGTAGGAATTGTTGTTGTTGTTGTGAGTAGGCAACAGTGATGGGGTTTGCTAGAGCCAATTGATTAAACACATTTGACAGCGTGATGGTAATGGGGTTCACCAATATTTGTTGTTGTTGTTGTAGAGCTATGCTGCTCTGTAGTGCAAGATGTGCTTGGCATTACTGTTGAAGGATTGCAAGTGGGGCAAAGATACCAGATGCCAATGCTTGTAGCTGCATCCATGGGTGTGTGGCTACTATAGAAGTAGCCTGAGGCCAGTATAGGGGACTAGCAGTTGCGGCAAGAGCACTCATACGTAAAATGTACGCAGAAGTAACGCTTGCTGAGATAGCAAGGAGAGCAAAGAAGGCAATTATCTTGGTTGCCATCTTTGCTAAGAGTTTGCTAATTGAAGAGTATATTGGCCCCCTAAGTGGGTTTTGGTGATATAATGACACACACCTAAGTGGCTAATGAATTTACCTAGTCCATGAGCAGGTATTAAAATTATGTATGACATCAAGCACAACTCGTTGGCTACCCAAAAGGAAGTGGTGCTCAAAAAAGGGTTCCTAAGAAGACTTATTTATTTTCTCTTTTAAATTTGAGTCCTAGGAATGTCGTACTATCAAGAGGGACAGGAATTATGTCTTCCAAGAGTCGAACAGGTGCTCTAGTTGCTAAAACAAAATCTATGAGAGACACCTTTGCACCAACACATACACGGGGATCTTTTCTTGGGTGCTGGCCTTGGAATGCCGGAGTGTCCGGGTTTTTCCCCGGAGACTCCGGGTTTATCCCGGATACTCCGGGTCATAAAGCCTCAACGGCTATTTTCTGGGTGAGGGGGTATAAAAGCCCCCTCCACCCCTTCATTTACTCCCCTCCCTGCCATTTTCGTTCTGAACTGTTGCAAACCTCATTTACTCCTCCCCTCTCTCCCTTTGGCTCAAAGTTGGTGAGATTTGTTGTGGGAGTTAAGGAGGATTTGAGAGCAAGGGCTTGGAGAGTGCTAGTGAGCTGATTTCCCATCTCTAGAGCACCTAGTTCTTCGCTTGGTTGGCGAAATTCGTATTTGTTACTCTTGGAGCTTTGAGCTCCTAGCCGGCTAGGCGTTGCCTTGGAGCATCCAAAGGTTGTGGCTGCCCAAGGAAGTTTGTATCACCCCGACATTGAGTAAGTAACTCTAGCTTGATCTTCGTGGTCGCTAGAGGGAGGAAAGTGACCTAGGAGTAAAGGTCCACCCTTCGTGGGTACCTCAATGGAGACGTAGACCTCAAGGTGTGAGGTTGAACTCCGGTAACAAATCCTGTGTCTCTTGTGCTTGTTCATCTTGTTGCATGCTTGTTTCTTGCTTGAACACTTATCTAGGGTTTGGTGCCGATCTACTTCGTGTTGAGGTTCCTACAGGTTTTGAGTGGATAAACAGGCTTGTCTCACCTCAGTGCATAACCTATTTTCACAGATTTACTTTTGAGCAAGTTTAAATTCTGTCGATTTAATTCTCCCTTTGCAGGCCGGACTATCCGGACATTTTCCCGGATTCTCCGGATTTCCCGGAGTATCCGGAAAAATATCCGGAGTCTCCGGACCTGGGTCTGACAGCTGCGAAAAAGTTTGTGATTTTCAGGTTCGACTATTCACCCCCCCTCTAGTCGACATCTTGATCCTTTCAATTGGTATCAGAGCCTGGTGCTCCGTGTTTGAAGCCTAACCGCTTGGAGTTAAGAAGATGTCGAATCCAAATGATCAAGCCATACCTCTTGCCGAAGGTGATCCCATCAACAATGTTGTTGGCATGCCTCCCCCTCGAGGAGACAAAACCCGTGGTGCAAGCACTAGTCATCAAGCGCACGGACGAGGTGATGAGTCCTCCGATAGTGAGGACGAAGAGTTCGATGATGCAAGATCCACCGCTCCGCTCGACGGTTATCAAGGGATTACACTCGAACCTCTTTCGATTATTCTCGTTTATCCTTTAACCATCCATCGGGTTCTAGCCACATTGGGAAGATACCCCAATTTGATGGAACCGGCTATTCCAAGTGGAATAACTCGATGGAGGAGTATTTGATGGCGGTAAATCCCGCACTTTGGACTATTGTGAACAGGGGTATTACCTTTCCAAGTGGTGATGCTACACTATCTCAAGATCAAGCAAATGAGATACAAAGAAACTATCAAGCAATACGCATCATCAAGAGTTCACTCACATCCGAAGAATATGACAAGGTAGATGGTTTGAAGTCTGCCAAGGAAGTGTGGGACACCTTGTTCATCAATCATGAAGGAACAAAGCAAGTAAGGGAAGGAAGGATCCGAGCCTTGGAAAGTGAGCTCAACCGGTTTGTAATCAAGGATGATGAGTCACCACATGACATGTACAACCGATTGAACAAGATCATCAACAAGATCAAATCACTTGGAAGTACAAGATGGGGAAGAAGAGAAGTGGTCGACAAGATCCTCTCCGCTTACATGGCAAGGGATGCCAACTCCCTACTCTCATAAGGGAAAAGAGAGGATTCAACAAGTTCACTCCGGCGGATGTGATTGGAAGAATGGAAGAACACCTCATCACCGTCAAGGAGTCCAATCTCTCGCAAGAAATGTCAAAGATGAATGAACAACTTGAGAAAAACAAGGGAGTGGCGCTCAAGGCATCTAGCAAGGACAAAAGGTCAAGCTCATCAACCTCAAGAACCATGGCCGAGGAAGAAGATGATGAAGATAGTGACATGGACATGACTCCCGAACAAATGGCTCTCTTCGTAAGGAAGTTCAACAAAATGTTCAAGAAGAGTGGCTTCTTCAACAAGAACAAGGACAAGGACAAGATCAAGACCAAGAGAACTTCAAAGAGACCATGCTTTGGGTGTGGTAAGGAGGGACACTTCATCGCGGAGTGCCCAAACATAAAAGTAAGAAGAAGAGACACCAACAAGTTTGACAAGAACAAGAGAAAGGAAGTTGGTGAAGCTCATTTGGGTGAAGAATGGGATTCAAACGATGATAGCTCCGACTCCGACATAGAAGCCGGTCTTGCTACCATAACCATTAAGGAACCAATCAACAAGTCATCACTATTTGAAGATCTCACCGATGATGAAGATGACTTCACTCACACTTGCCTCATGGCTAGGGGCTCCAAGGTAGACACTCCCACCCCGCCCCTAGATGATGATAGTGAAAATGATTTCGATTTTGAAAAAATGATCACTAGCTTTGGTAAAAAGGCAACAAAGAAAATTATGTTTTTAATGAAAGAAATTGAGAATAGAGATGGGACTCTAGAGGTGCAAGAAGAACTCTTTATACTTGAGCGGGAGAAAACCATTGCCCTTGAGGATGCCCTTGTAATTGAAAAGAAGGGTTTCAAGGTGCAAGAGGACTTGCTCAAGGAAAAGGAAAAAGAAATTCTTAGCCTCAAAAAATCCCTAGCTAAAGATAAGTTGTTGGTAGATGAATTAACTAGGGAATCTTTCCTAGCTAAGGATGCGTGCAAGAAACTTGAGGATGAAAAGCTTGAACTTCAAAAGAGCTTTGATAGCTTAAAGACTAGTCACATAGCATTAGAAGTTCAACTTGACAACCTCAAGAACAATGCTACAACTTCATCTAATGATGCTCTCTCAAACTCTCAAAGATCAACAAGCAAAGGTTGTTCTAGATGCTATAAATTTGATATAAATGCTTGTGCTACTAATGTTGCCGAGATGAATGCCATGAAAAAGGAAATTGCTAGGTTGTCAAACTCTCTTATAAGTGAAAAGAAGAAAGAACCCAAGAGAGGTGAGTTTGAAAACCACACCAAAGGGTTTGGGTCAAGCTACATGAAGAAGTTTAGCTTTGAGGATGGGAAGGGGCTTGGTAAGCAAGAACAAGGCACAAAAGGACCCCATCCCATTCATCAAGAACCACCACACCAAAGGTATGGGAACAAGAAATGTGGTGCACGGCATGAAGCAAATGGGTGTCAAGAAGCATGGCAATCAAGTTAGATACAACACTCCAATCAAGTTCAAGGGCACCCAAGTGACCACACAAGCACCACCTTCAAGGCCAAACAAGTCAAACAAGAAGCCCAAACCTCATGCATCACAAGATAATTTTTATGCCGATTATGTGTTGACTAGGAACCACAAGGGTAAGGTGGTTGCCAAGTATGTGGGGCCTCGCACAAAAGGGACTATGATAAAAAGGAATGTGTGGGTGCCCAAGATCCTTGTGACTAACGCTCTAGGACCCAAATCCACTTGGGTACCTAAAACACAAGCATAATTTGTTTTGTAGGCATACTCCTCCGGTGGAACAAAATGGGTGATTGATAGTGGATGCACAAATCATATGACCGGGAAGAAGAAAATGTTTACATCTTGTGACATGATTGAAAATCCTACGGAAAGCATTGCCTTTGGAGGCAATGGTGGAGGAACGGTTGTTGGTCTTGGTAAAATTGCTATCTCAATCAATCATTCAATTTCCGATGTTTATTTGGTTGAATCTTTGGACTACAACTTGTTGTCCGTCTCACAACTTTGTGAGATGGGCTACAATTGTTTGTTCACAAATGAGGGTGTGACCGTCTTTAGAAGGAGCAATGACTCCGTTGCCTTTAAGGGTGAACTCAAGGGAAGGCTTTACTTGGTGGATTTTTCATCGGATAAAGCCCAACTTGATACATGCTTATTGGCAAAGTCTAGCTTGAGTTGGCTTTGGCATCGCCGACTAGCTCACGTTGGGATGAACAATCTCAATAAGCTTCTAAAGGGGGAACACATCCTAGGACTAACAAACGTTCATTTTAAGAAAAATAGAATTTGTAGTGCTTGTCAAGCCGGAAAGCAAGTTGGTGCCCCTCATCCCGCCAAGAATGTTGTGTCTACCACAAGGGCATTGGAACTACTTCACATGGATATCTTTGGTCCGGTAGCCTATGTTAGCATTGGGGGAAACAAGTATGGATTTGTCATTGTTGATGATTACTCTCGGTACACTTGGGTATTCTTTATGAAAGACAAGAGCAAAGTTCATGAAATATTCAAGAAATTTGCAACAAGAGCTCAAAATGAGTTTGATGTGAAGATCAAAAGAGTAAGAAGTGACAATGGCACCGAGTTCAAGAACACCAACATTGAAGAGTATCTTGATGAAGAAGGCATTGGTCATGAGCTCTCCGTCCCATATACTCCTCAACAAAATGGGATTGTAGAGAGGAAGAATAGAACTCTTATTGAAGCCGCAAGAACCATGCTTGATGAGTACAGGACTTCGGATAGTTTTTGGGTGGAAGCAATCAACACGGCATGTCATGCTATCAACCGTTTGTATCTTCACAAGCTTCGCCACAAGACCACCTATGAGCTCCTAATTGGTAAAAAGCCTAATGTCTCTTACTTTAGAGTTTTTGGTTGTAAGTGCTTCATTCTCAACAAGAAGCCCAAAAGCTCTAAGTTTGCGTCTAAAGTTGATGAAGGTATCTTTCTTGGTTACGCCTCAAACGCTCATGGCTATCGTGTCCTCAACAAAACCACCGGTTGTGTTGAAGTCACGTGTGACTTGACGTTTGATGAATCTAATGGCTCTCAAGAGGAGCAAGTTGATGAATTGTGTGTAGGCAAGGAAGTACCCGCTGAAAAGACTATAAGGAGAATGGCCATTGGAGAAATCAAGCCTCAAGAAGAAGATGATGAATACTGCATTATTGAAAGTGCGGCGAGTCCGCTCCTCGTTGCGCAACCGAGTATCCGGACAAAAACCGGAAACTCCGGACTTTCGGAGACTCGGAGATAAGTCCGGAGACTCGGACTTCTTCTTGAAGCTTCACAATGCAGTCAAGAAAATGAAGACTTGATTCAAGAAGAAGTGTCTGACCCATATCCAAGAGTTCGACAAAGTGTTCAACGAGATCATCCCGTTGATAACATACTTGGAAGCATTCGTAGAGGGGTAACAACACGTTCAAGACTAGCAAATTTTTGTGAACATTACTCGTTTGTTTCCATGTTGGAACCTCTTAAGGTTGAAGATGCTCTTGGAGATGCTGATTGGGTGGTGCCATGCAAGAAGAGCTCAACAACTTCACTAGGAATGAAGTCTGGTCCTTAGTGGAACGCCCCAAACAAAATGTGATTGGAACCAAGTGGGTGTTTCGCAACAAACAAGATGAAGACGGCGTGGTGACCAAGAACAAAGCTAGATTGGTTGCAAAGGGTTATACTCAAGTAGAAGGCTTAGACTTTGGAGAAACTTATGCACCGGTGGCAAGACTTGAAGCAATTCGTATACTCCTAGCCTTTGCCACCCATCACAACTTCAAGCTACATCAAATGGATGTCAAGAGTGCCTTCTTGAATGGTCCAATCTCCGAAGAAGTCTATGTTGAGCAACCACCGGGCTTTAAAGATCCACAACTCCCAAACCACGTCTACAAGCTCCATAAGGCGCTCTATGGGCTCAAGAAAGCCCCTAGAGCATAGTATGAATGCCTTAAGGATTTTCTCTTAAAGAAAGGCTTTGAAATAGGCAAAGCCGATCCTACTCTTTTCACTCGTAAACAAGGCAATGATTTGTTTGTGTGTCAAATTTATGTTGATGATATCATATTTGGCTCAACTAATCAAATTTGGGTTGATGAGTTTAGTAGGATTATGACTAAGAGATTCGAGATGTCTATGATGGGCGAGTTGAAGTTCTTTCTCGGTTTTCAAATCAAGCAACTCAAGGATGGCACTTTCATAAGTCAAACCAAGTACACCCACGACATGCTTAAGAAGTTTGACATGAACAACGCCAAGCCCATCAAAACACCTATGCCATCAAATGGACATCTTGATCTAAATGAAGAAGGCAAAAGCATTGATCAAAAGGTATATCGCTCCATGATTGGCTCTTTGCTTTACCTTTGTGCATCTAGGCCCGATATTATGCTTAGTGTGTGCAAGGTTTCAAGCTAATCCTAAGGAGTGCCATCTAATGGTCGTTAAGAGAATTTTTAGATACTTGGTTCATACTCCTAACCTTGGTTTATGGTATCCTAAGGGCTCCACTTTCGATCTACTTGGCTACTCCGATTCGGATTATGCCGGTTGCAAAGTAGATAGAAAGAGTACATCCGGGACTTGCCAATTCCTTGGAAGGTCCTTGGTGTCTTGGAGTTCCAAGAAACAAAACTCCGTTACCCTTTCCACCGCCGAGGCCGAGTATGTTGCGGCGGCGCTTGTTGTGCTCAACTACTTTGGATGAGGCTCACTTTGAGAGACTTTGGTTGCAAGTTTAGCAAGGTGCCACTCTTGTGTGACAACGAGAGTGCCATTAAGCTAGCTAACAACCCCGTAAACCACTCAAGAACAAAGCACATAGACATAAGACACCATTTCTTGAGAGACCACGAAGCCAAAGGAGATATCGCTTTAAGTCATGTGAGCACCGATAAGCAACTAGCCGATATCTTCACAAAGCCTCTTGATGAACTAAGGTTTTGTGCTTTGAGGAGTGAGCTAAATATCTTGGATTCTCATAACTTGGCTTGAGATCATGCACATAGTTGAGTGACCTAGTATAGGACCTTTGAAAACAAAAGATTTGTAAAAAAAGCTTGTATTGCATTTGTTTTGAAAAATTTGGATCTTTGGGTACAACACTTGGACTATTGTTCCCTTTGCTTGTTTGTGTCTAGTCCAAGGTGTTGATACTACTCAGGCTCACATTTATCACATAATCAACCTTCCAAATCCATTCAATATCAGATTCCTTGAAAATCTGCTCGCTGGGTTCAGGGGGAGCGGAGTATCCGGGGTTGAGGTCGGACTCTCCGGGTTTCCCGGAGACTCCGGACCTGGCCCGGAGACTCCGGGTTTTAAAGGTATAAAAAGTGTTGACCGCGGTGAAAACCCTTGTTTCACCCCCACTCAGCCTTTAACCGCGCCCCTCTCTCTCCCGTCGCCCCCTCTCATCCTCTTAGGCGATTTCCACTTCCAACCCCACAAATCTCGTGAGAGTGAGGATTTGAAGGCTCCAAGGCGTGGAGATCAAGGATCTACTCAAGTTTCAAAGAATCCAAGTCTTCTTCCCTCTCTCCCCAAGGTATTTTCAAAAGAATCTTTCCCGATCTACTTCCCTAGCGTAGTTCTTGCAGTATCCTCGTAGGAAATAGGTAGGAAACACTCTTTGGACTCTAGATCTGCGTTTCCTCTCAGTTTGGATGGACATACCTTACTGCATTGTGATTTAGGGTTTCGGCCTGCGAAACCCGGACTCTCCGGGGTCGAAGGACCCGGAGTCTCCGGAATATCCGGAGTCTCCGGACTTTTTCCCGGAGTATCCGGGGTTCGCACTGCAACCCTAAACCACAAGTGCAGCGTGTCTCCACCTCTGACAATCTCTCACTTCTATATCATTTTATCTATCCAGATGGTGAGGTTGAAGGTCAGCCGTGGAAATGAGGAGCCCTCCACCCAAAGGAGGACCAAGGCTAGGCATGACCCCGCTGCTTTTCGGGCCGTGCAAGAAGCCTTGGGGCAAGAAAGCTCGCAGCGCAGCTCTAGACCAAGACGGGGTGACCCTCCTCCCTCCTATGCCGAAGGGAGTGAAGAAGAAATAGTGGAGGAGGAGGAGAGGACGGAAAGTGATGATGATGAAGTTGAAGATGAAACATATGAGCAATCCCCCGAGCCTCCTCGTCGTCATGGAAAGGGGCCAGCTAAAGAAAAATCCCGATACAAGCCCCATCCCAAAAAGAGCCATCAAGCCCCCTATGTCCACCAAAGCCGCCCAGCTACTCGAGTTCCTCCTAAACATAAGCAAGGAGTAGCTGCTCACATCTGTCCCAAAACCCCTCCTAGACTTATTCCCACCTTACCATCAAATGTTCGTGTGATTGAGACTCCTATCAAGCTAAGGGACCCCGGCTCAGTCCTTGGATTTGCTGAACACATGATTAGGGACTACTCAAGGAACTCCCTAGCAGTGAGGGAGCAAAGGGAGGAGAATGTTTACTTGTATCTCAAGGGAGAGGGACTTGAGGCAAGGTTTTGGTGTGACTTCCACCGGGACTTTTATCAATCCGTGATCTGCAATCCCCAGTTGGCCTCCAAGAACATGGCCCCCATTGTGCCAATGAAGTACATCGATTGGAAGTACTATGAGGAGCTTAACAATACCGTGTTCAACTCAGTGATTGACAAGTGCAAGGAGGTTGGCCTCTACGACATCATGGGTTTTAGGTACAATTGGAACAAAGAAATCCTTGCTCAATTCCATTGTTCTTACTACTTCAATCCCCATGACAACACCATCACATGGACAACTCAAGGCCAAAAGTGCACCATTGACTACATGACTTTCTCTCGGCTCTTGGGTCTTGGTTCTAAGGATGAAAGGCGCACCCCCGTGCACAATGAGAACAAGTACAAGCCCAAGGAGCTCCCCTTTATGTTTCCAAGCCGAGATACGGCCATTGAGGGCAAGGCGGACCAACTTAACCCTTACTACTACTATCTCAATCAATTCTTTCGTGCCACTATCGACCCTAAGATTGGAGATGTCACATCTTTGAGGTACTTTGCTCCAAATCTTCTCAATAGGATGGCACCGGATGAAGAAGGATTTTGTGTCTTTGACTTCATTTGGAATGAGTTGAGGAGGGCCATGAATGATCCAATGAAGCATCTTCCTTATGCCCCCTATCTCATGTATATGATTGAGAGAGTGACCAATGTCTGCTATCCCAAGGATGTTGTCCATGAGCCGCTTCGCCACCTCCGTGATCGTGCAAAGAGGCCTCCCAAAGGCCGTAAGTATGTTGGATCGTCGAGTGCAGCTCCTTCCCATGATGATTTGCCCGCTGCACGTTCCTCTTCTCCACCTCCTCGTCGGCACCGTGGCTCTATTATTAAGAGAGTGCTTAAAAGCATTTTCAGCATGTGCAAGACCATCGCCACGGAGACCAATGAGAACCGCCGCGACATCATCGAGATCAAGTCTCACCTTGGCCTTCCCACCGACCCCTACCGCGAGCTTCCCGAGTTTGATGACCCGTTTGCGGAGTGGGACGCCCAAGGTGCCCAAGAAGAAGAAGAAGAGGAGGGCAATGAAGAAGAAGAAGAGGAGGAGGACGACGACTCCGAGTGACTCCGCTGCTCTACACCTCCTTTTTGGCGCTTGATGCCAAAGGGGGAGTAATATTATCTATTTGTGCCTTTGGAACAATGAACTTGGTTTGTAATAATTTGAATTTGGAACTTGGTTTGTAATAACTCTAATCTTAGCTTGTGTGAGACTATGTGAAGCTTGAGACATTGCTTGTGTGCTTGTGGTGTTTTATCTGCTTTTTATCTGCTAAGGACAGCTTATGCTAGATTGAAAAACTGTGTGTTGTCTCGTTTTTTTCTTGTCGGGCCGGGGCTTGGGAGAGTTCGGACTTTTTCCCGGAGTATCCGGATTTTCCGGACACTCCGGACCTAGCCCGGAGACTCCGGACTTCTCAGCACCAGATTTCTTTTCTCTTTTGTTGAGTGCATAATCTGTCATGAGCATTTCATCTTTTAACCTGTTTCACGTCACAAGCACCCCACTATTGTAATACTCTCTTGCCTCTCTTATTGTGCAAAACTTTGGCCCTAATAGGACCCTTGATATTCAAGATCAAAATGCACATATTAAGGGGGAGTATTACAAAAGTTTTCAATATTCATTGCTTATCTCTTATATGACTTAAGTGTGTTGTCATCAATCACCAAAAAGGGGGAGATTGAAGAGTATCTTGGCCCCCTAAGTGGGTTTTGGTGATATAATGACACACACCTAAGTGGCTAATGAATTTACCTAGTCCATGAGCAGGTATTAAAATTATGTATGACATCAAGCACAGCTCGTTGGCTACCCAAAAGGAAGTGGTGCTCAAAAAAGGGTTCCTAAGAAGACTTATTTATTTTCTCTTTTAAATTTGAGTCCAAGGAATGCCGTACTATCAAGAGGGACAGGAATTATGTCTTCCAAGAGTCGAACAGGTGCTCTAGTTGCTAAAACAAAATCTATGAGAGACACCTTTGCACCAACACATACACGGGGATCTTTTCTTGGGTGCTGGCCTTGGAAGGCCGGAGTGTCCGGGTTTTTCCCCGGAAACTCCGGACTTCCTGGAGACTCCGGGTTTATCCCGGATACTCCGGGTCATAAAGCCTCAACGGCTATTTTCTGGGTGAGGGGGTATAAAAGCCCCCTCCACCACTTCATTTACTCCCCTCCCTGCCATTTTCGTTCTGAACTGTTGCAAACCTCATTTACTCCTCCCCTCTCTCCCTTTGGCTCAAAGTTGGTGAGATTTGTTGTGGGAGTTAAGTAGGATTTGAGAGCAAGGGCTTGGAGAGTGCTAGTGAGCTGATTTCCCATCTCTAGAGCACCTAGTTCTTCGCTTGGTTGGCAAAATTCGTGTTTGTTACTCTTGGAGCTTTGAGCTCCTAGCCGGCTAGGCGTTGCCTTGGAGCATCCAAAGGTTGTGGCTGCCCAAGGAAGTTTGTATCATCCCGACATTGAGTAAGTAACTCTAGCTTGATCTTCGTGGTCGCTAGAGGGAGGAAAGTGACCTAGGAGTAAAGGTCCACCCTTCGTGGGTACCTCAACGGAGACGTAGACCTCAAGGTGTGAGGTTGAACTCCGGTAACAAATCATGTGTCTCTTGTGCTTGTTCATCTTGTTGCATGCTTGTTTCTTGCTTGAACACTCATCTAGGGTTTGGTGCCGATCTACTTCATGTTGAGGTTCCTACAGGTTTTGAGTGGATAAACAGGCTTGTCTCACCTCAGTGCATAACCTATTTTCACAGATTTACTTTTGAGCAAGTTTAAATTCTGTCGATTTAATTCTCCCTTTGTAGGTCGGACTATCCAGACATTTTCCCGGATTCTCCGGATTTCCCGGAGGATCCGGAAAAATATCCGGAGTCTCCGGACCTGGGTCTGACAGCTGCGAAAAAGTTTGTGATTTTCAGGTTCGACTATTCGCCCCCCCCCCTCTAGTTGACATCTTGATCCTTTCACTAATGTGTTTTAGTGTTTGTGTTTCCTCTTGCTATGGATAATGAACAAACATATGGTTTGTGGTCTATTTATAGAATGTGGAGATGAAGTACCACAAGCAATACTTTGGCATTTTGTACACAAAGTGCTAGTATTCTAGATAATCATATATAGATGACATGTCACCGAGTCAATTACAATATTTGATGACTCATTTTATTGTAAGAATATTTAGTGCATATTGGCAAGATGAAGTTATATACTTGATAATTGTACCTTTTTTGTTGTGTTTTCTTGATAAATTGACAACAGATGTATTCTTAATTTAACTTTAAACTAGCAAAATGCCCGTGCGTTGCTACGGTAAATATTAATTATGTTTTATAATATTCATGATTTTTAAAAATCTTGATGACCAATTTTTATTGCACTAAATTGATATTTGCTGGAAATAAATCAAAATTTTTACTCAAATACTCATTCTTCTTTTTAAAGTTTGACTGCTAGAGAGAAAATAGGCAGAAACATATGTTAACATACAACATAATAACATCTTCAATTTTAATTTATAATCTAAGTCAACAATAATTATATTTAGCGGCGAAGGCAACGGTGAGGTGGGAGGGTCTGGAGCCCCTCCAACCGCAGACTGCCTCCATTAGAGCCCCACCAAGCCCTCCTAAAAATTGGAAAAGGAAGAAGAGGGAGAGAGGATGAAGAAAGGGAGTCCCTCCTTGCCTAAGTTTGAGGGACCGATTAGGCGAACCGAAGAGGGGGGGGAGTGAATGACAGCAGATAAAAATTCTTCTCGAAGGAGATGATAATTCCAACAAGATGAACACGACTTCCAAAACACGTCTCCGACTCAACTACCCAAATTGGCCAAGACCACGCATCCATTGGAGTGCTACTAGTCCTAGGAACCAACAACCACCTTCACGGACTCGAGAACGCAGCGGAACAACAACTTGAGCACTACTGACCTACACCGGTCAGGTCGGTGAGCACCACCGGTTAGACCGGTCCCTGCTGGCAAAACCTAAGAACTTCCACAGAAGGCCCCTACACCAGTCAGGCCGGTGTAGCTCACCGGTCAGACCGGTCTAAGCCAGGAAATCCCAAATCCACCAAACAGGCCTACCGAGCTCCAAACTGACCCAAACTCGAAACAGTAGCAACACGGGATAACAACAAACTCACACAGACGTTCACCTGAGGCAAAACCCACAGAGCCTCTGCACTAGTCAGCCGGTGAGCAGCACCGGTTAAACCGGTCAGGCTGGGCCGCTCGGGGATGAACATCACCCGCGGGTCAACTCCCCCAAATCCAACTCCCGATCCCAAATCGCTTCACGGATTTGTGCAAGACTTTGAGGATAGTAGGAACACCTCATGGACACTCCATAGCCAAGATTTGGTCCACCAAAACTTGCTAAATCAAGAGGAATCGAAGAAATCACACCAAGAACGCCTCTAACTCTAGAGCCAAGAAAACCCCAAAATCGAGCCTCTTTGCTCACGGATTTGAGAGGGGAATCAAGGAAAAGAACCACGAAGGGTTCAAGCAAACATCCCCCACCAAATCCCAAAGAGAGACCTCGAAATCGCTCCAAGAAAATCGCCAAGAAAGGGCTCCAAAAATCACCAAAAAGAACAAACGGGAAAGACACATCCAAGCCTTGAGGAACCACGCCGAATCATCTATACGTACCAAAGAGGTTCAGAGAAGGTCTAGCTTGCCACCCGATCATCCTTCCCTCTCACAAGATCTCACTATGAAGCTCTCAAGCAAGTCCTATGGAAATCCTAAGGAAAATAGGAAAACAAAATGAGCTAGAGTTTCAAGAGATGGTTGCCATCCTCTCACCACTTGGGTTATATGGAGGCAACGAAAGTCTAGAATACCCTTGCTAGCTAACTAGGGATACATGCCCCTTGAGGGCGAATTTGGAAATCTTTGTCTTCGCTCCATCAGACAAATGCCCAGCAACCGCAAACTTGCTTAGCCTCGATGCAAGCCTTGCGATCCCGACGCGTGTCCTCCGTTTCGAAGTCTCCGGACTGCGTCATCGCACACCGGTCAGACCGGTACCCACCGGTCAGACCGGTCTAGAGTTGCTGCACCTCCATCTTCGGTTCTTCGGTCTTCGCTTTGTGGATCAACCAAGGAACCTAGTGGTTTTCTGGTGAACCACCGGAAACCCCGCGAACTCGGTGCAGCCTCCGCCAATCACCACTCATGACTCGGCTCCCACGTAGTCCCAGCTTGACTTTGGTTTTGAGGCTCATCCAAGAAACTGTCCATGACTTCATCTTGCCGTTCTTGCCACCATGCGGCCCGCACTTGACCCCGCTGGTCACCGAGTCCCTCAAACCAAGCCTAGTTGTCTTCTCCACACCTGGAGGCCTCACAGGCAATGACCTTCGCGCTTGTTCTTCACCTACACCAACACCAGTCAAGCCGCAACCTGCACCTGCAATACTTAGCCAAGAATCAGTCCACACAACATTGTCAATCACTCATCACACCAGAAAGCGACCATCCACTGGTCCTCGAACCACACATGGTCCTCAAAATTCCGCCACTAACTATATTCACCACGTGGTTTTGTCTAGCGCACATGCATTATATGTATTAGTCGTGTGCCTATTTCTAAGCGCAACTGCGCTAGCAGCAAGCCATGCCTAAGCAGCCTGCACTGATACTTAACAACTTGTAACGTTTCTATTCATGTGTAATTTTTATACTCCACTACGTGTTGAACTTAGATTCTAGATCGTCTTTCATTTTGTTAGTGAGTAGTTTTCTTATTAATAAGTCAAGCCAAGAATAATAAGAGAACTGTAGGAGCTCGCCAGGACGGCTTGGTAAGCAAGCTACCTGTTATGTAGGCGCCAACTCCCAGTTCTTTCTCTTCTTTCTCTTCACACATATGTGTCCCTCTATATATAAGTTTGGAAATTAATTAGGTATCTAAACACTTGATTATCATATATGCGCAAAGGTACATATTTATTGCAAGAAAAAAGTTTGTACTACCGAGTAATAGTATCATATATATTTTTTAATAGTATCACGTATATATTTGAACATGTGGTTGTAGAGCAAAATCAAAGACTCACTCAGCAGGTAGATTCCCTACATGGTGAACATATGGGATCTAGAGTTCGAATCCCACGTTCCCTGCGCACAGATGCCTCCTCCGCACGATTTGGTCTTTTTCCTTCCTGCGCGTGGTTGCCTCCTATTTTTCCTCCCTATGCTCAGTTTAACTTTGGTTCAGTGGTTGAGTAGCGGTTTATCTCCGGCTTCACTGGTTTTCTTCTGGTTTTTAACCGAATTCTTCTCAGAATCGGATGACGGACGAAAAAACAGGCGGAAGCGGTCCTTGCTTTAATATTAGGTAGAGATATGTCATGTTGAATTGGTTTCTGCTTTATGGAAAGAGTTAAATTAATGTCACCATTTTAAGTATGTGCAATATATCAATGTCACCAAATGACAACATTACAAAATCAGTTCCATAAAGCATAAACCATTTTGATGTGGCATATTTAAAGTTAAATTAAGAATACATCCATTGTCAATTTATCATGAATATAACTTTTTATTGCCAATATGCACTAAATATAATTTCAAGAAAATGACTCATCCGATGTTGTAATTGACTCGATGACATGTCATCTATGCTTATCTAAAATACTACCACTTTGTATACAAAATGCCAAAGCCTTGCTTGTGGTACTTCATCTCCACATTCTATAAATAGGCCCCAAACCATATGTTAGCTCATCACCCATAAACACAAACACTAAAAAGCATCAACAAACTCTCAACGAATATGGAAACCAAGATTATTGCCTTGTTTGCTCTCCTTGCTCTCTCAGCAAGTGTTGCTTCTGCGTACATTTCACCTATGAGTGCTCTTGCTGCAACTGTTAGTCCCCTATACTGGCCTCAACCTACTTCTATAGCAGCCATACACCCATGTGTGTAGCTGCAAGCATTAGCATCTGGTATCTTTGCCCCACTTGTCATCCTTCAACAGCAGTGCCAAGCACATCTTGCACTACAAAGCAACATAGCTCTACAACAACAACAACAACAACTGTTGGTGAACTCCATTGCCACCGTGTTGCCAAAGGTGTTCAATCAATTAGCTCTAGCAAACCCCATCACCGCAGCCTACTTGCAACAACAACAATTCCTGCCGAATGTGTTCAACCAACTAGCTTTGGCGAGTCCTTTCTCCCAGTGGCAGCAACAACAACAGCAACAACAACAACAACTCTTATCTAGCATATTCAACCAAGTGCCTTTGGCAAACCCCATCACTGCTACCTACTGGCAGCAACAACAATCGCTACCAACTCTTATCTACTGGCAGCAACAACAATCACTACCAAATGCGTTCAACCAACTAGGTTTGGCTAGTCCTGTCGCCCCCAGGCAGCAACAACAACTTGTGTCTAGTGTCTTCAACCAAGTGGCTTTGGCAAACCCTTACCTACAATATCCCTTCATCGGTGGTGCTATCTTCTAAATGATATATGGGTTATAGTCGAATAATAAAGTTTGACATGCTAGTTGTCATGAAATATCATTAATAATAAACAAAGATGGTTTATTGGCATCATATGCTATGGTTATGTGTGTCTCATAATTGTTTGTGCCAAATTTATGAATCTAAAACTTTGAATCATAAGTTAACAAATATGATTCTAGAATTATCCCATAGGTATTGATTTAATCACTCGTAGACACTTTACATATCATGTTATCTTAAGAAACCAACTAAATGCTATGTCAATTTTATATAATATATATACCTAGCTTGGATGATACTGTTAGAAACACTACACCATGGTAGCTGATAGAAAGCATTTAAAAATGAGAAAAGTCAGCATAAACATTATATAAAAACGCCTCAAAAGATGCATCTTGTGGCATTTCCAAAACCCCTTGCAATACTTTGACAGGTGCTTTTGCTAGTACCTCGAGAGACCTTTGTAGGCTATTTACTCAAGTGCCCTTTAAGACCCTTTTAAGGTGATTACTAATAAAGACATCTCCAGGATGGTTCTAAATATCCAGATTTACCAAACTATCAATAAATACATGTTTTTGCACAAAACTATAGTAGTGCTACTTTGTTTTGTCAAAGTAAAATGTAAATTATATTTTTGCCTTTTTAAACAAGGTCCACCTATCTATGCTAGTACTCCCTCCATCCCAAAATAAATGCAATTCTAGGATTCGGATTTTGTCCCAAAAAATGCAACTTTGACTAACCAACTACAAAAGACAAGTGGCTCTAGCAGCTTCTCACACAAAAGATAACCCAATTCCTAGATCATTCTCATAAAAGACAAGAAGTAATTTTGTCATTTTACATCTCATATTAGTTTGCGTTCTCGGTTTTAAAATTACATTTATTTTGGGACAGAGGGAGTAAATATGAAACTTTGTGCTAGAAGGTTCCTCTGCTGTTGTCATCTCCCTCCACAAAGAAAGAAGAATTATTTTATTTTATATTTTTTCACAAATTTTCAAAAATATATGCCGGGTCCAAAAAATTTCAAAAGTAGCCTCCAATCCCCGTTTAAAAAAGACGGTTGGGGCCAACCGCCACCATAAACAGCGGTTGGTGTGCTACAGTGCCCAACCGCCATTTCCAAAGGTGATTGCTACAGTAACCCTGTGCAGGGTAGCAGTTCCAACCGTCGTTTCAAACGGCGGTAGGGACAACCTCTCTTTAAAAAATCATAACTTTTTTGGATGAACTTGGATGGAGATAAACTTTATATGAAAATTGTAGCTTTCATCAAGGGGAACATATCAGGTGGAAACCAAGCATGTGGTGCAAACTATGGAAACTCCCACCTGGACCGCCAGATCTCCATCCTACGGCCGCGGATTGAGCCCCTGCAACTTTGCAAAGAGCCGCCCGCCAGCCCCCTGATCCGCACCTATTTTTTTGCAATTAAGCCCCCGCCCCTATCCCACCAGGCACCGAACCGGCACGAGGGGAACGAAGAGTTTTTCTCAAAAAAAAAAGAAAATGAATCGTCGCCGCCCCTAGCTCCTGTATCATCGCTGCCCCTGGCTCCTGTATCGTCGTCGTCTGGCTCTGTACCGCCCGTCGGGATCCATGCACTTCGGCGCCCGCCGTTGGCCGCCGAAGCTTCAAGACCAGACGCCGGTGTTTGAAGGTCAGACGGCCACCGTTGAATCCCAAACGCTCCTGGAGGCCGCCATTGATGTACACCAGCCGCCGTCGCCTGTCCTCCATGCACGCGAGGGATTGGTGCCCGCCGTTCAGGACAGGCAGGAGCACCCGACGCCCTTCGTTCAGGCGCGCCAGCCTCCGGCTCCCTCCGTTCAGGTGTGGCAGCCCACAACGACTGCTGTTCAGAAGTGGCAGCCACCTCCGCTCGCCGTCCAGGAGGGCCAGGCGCTGCCTAGCATTCAAGCCATGAACAGCGGGAGCTCTTCGTCATGTGGTTAGTTCCTCGTCTATGGACTATACCCTTCTGTTTACTTTCATTTTCATTTTCGCTTTAGTTAAAAAACTCAAACCACAAAATTCATTCTCAGTGGACGCCCATCATGTATTCGCCCGTGAATCCCCGGAAGGCCGCAACGTCGAGGACTCCGGTAGCCCTATACGCCATGGTTAGTTTCTCCCCTTGTGATTTTTATGCAGTGCAGCCATGTTTGTGCGATGCGAACATGTTTCATGCATTCAGTTCAGTCCATGATCATTGCTATAGATGCTATGTTTTTTCAACATTGCTTTTCATCATGAATGGTGTGATGATCATCTCTTCATTAATGGTTTTCATGCAGCGGACAGTGAACATTCGAAGCCTAAGGTTGGATTGATATTTGATTCACTGGCATATGTGGAGAAATTTTACAAATCATATGCACATGATAATGGTTTCAGTGTTCGTGTTGGTCAGCACAAAAAGGGGAATGAGGCAATATTATTCAAGCGGTATTATTGTGCAAGAGAAGGGTATAGAAAGGAGAGTGTAAAGAATGCTACAGATGAATCCGGAAAGAAAAGGAATACACCAAACATTGATGGAAACTAGATGTGGTTGTCCGGCACATATTGTTATGAAGCTTGAGAGTGACAAGAAGTATAGAATATTTTCAGTGTTTGATGAGCACAACCATGGTTTTGTCTCGCCGGACAAGAGGCACTTGCTAAGATCGAACCGTAATGTCAGTGAGAGGGAAAAGAGTACCTTGTTCAATTGTCATAAGGCTAGCATTGGCACATCCATGGCATTTCGAATTCTTCAAGTCAGTGATGGCGGTGCTGAGAATGTTGGTTGCACACGGAGAGATTTGCAGAACTACTATCGTGACCTGAGGAGCAAAATCAAGGATGTTGATGCACATATGTTTGTGGGACAGCTTGAGCAAAAGAAGGAAGTTAATCCTACCTTCTTTTACGACTTCATGGTGGATGAAGAAGGCCGACTTATTCGTGTATTTTGGTAGATGCCACATGCAGGAAAAACTACAGTATATTTGGTGATGTGCTTTCAGTAGATGCAACATATACCACTAACCAATATAATATGAAGTTTGTGCCATTTACTGGAGTCAATCACCACTTGCAAAGTGTTTTCCTTGGAGCAGCATTCTTGGCTGATGAAAGGATTGAGTCATATGTGTGGTTGTTTCAGATCTTTCTTAAGGCTATGGGTCAAGTACCACCTCATCTAATCATAACAGATGAAGATGCAAGCATGGAGGCTGCTATTGCTCAAGTTCTACCAAATACAGTTCATCGATTTTGCATGTGGCATATAATGGAAAAGGTACCAGAGAAGGTCGGTCCCTCCATAAGAGAGGACAAGGACTTCTGGGATAGATTTGGCAAGTGTGTATGGGGCTTAGAGGATCCTGATGATTTTGTGTCTGAGTGGAATGCTATCATGATAGAATATGGGCTCATGGAAAATGAGTGATTTTCCACAAAGGATGATATGCGACAATTATGGATTCCAGCTTACTTAATGGACGTACCTCTCTAAGGAATCCTTAGGACCACATCACGATCGGAGAGTGCTAATTCCTTTTTTAACCATTTCATTCACCGAAAATTATCCTTTGTTGAGTTCCGGCTATGGTTTGACACAGCTTTGGAGTGCTAGCGTGAAGAGGAGTTGAAAGCAGACAATGCAAGTCTTCATAGCGATCCTAAACTGCTGACAGCATGGCCCATGGAGAAGCAATGCAGTGCCATATATCCACATGAAGTTTTCAGTAAGTTTCAGGAACAACTCATAGTTGCAAGATATGAAAATTGTCACCATCAGCAGCCTATCTGGAAAACAGCGAGTGGTTCAGATGAACAAGTCAAACATGTTTGGTACGTGCTCTTGTAAATTGTATGAGTCATATGGCATCCCATGTCGTCATGTCATACAAGTGCTTAGAGGCGAGAAGCAAATCGAGGTTCCATCAATTTATATTATGAAGAGATGGGAGAAAAGATGTAAAAGGTGAGTGTACGACTGTTTTTTTGGTGTATGGCTGTTTTGTCTTCATTGTGGGCAAGTGTTGATTTGAAACATTTGATTTTGCAGAGAAGTGTTCTTTGATGACGAAGGCAACCTCTTGGATGAAAAGGCTAAAGATCCTGTGGAGATGGCTATGCGGAAGAAAATTTCATATTCACGGAACAAGTTTGAAGATCTAATCCAGATGGCAAAGAATTTTGAACCAGGGATGGAGCTTTTATATTCTAGCTTATGCAACCTTGAAGAACCTCTCAAAAAAATTCCTGCTACTACACTTAATAAACAGGATGAGTTTGAAACATTCCTTGGTAGCAAAATTCCAAATGAAGTAGAGATTCATCCACCAACTGACATTGTGTCCAAAGGGTGATGCAAAAGAATTAAGAAGAGCAAGGAGAAGAAGGAAGCAAAAAACGGAACTGTTCACGATGCAAGCAATTAGTGGATCATGACGCACGAAATTGCCCACTGAACCGTGTTGCCTAATTGTAGTGTATTTTTGTGAAGAATTGCCCAATGATCATTTTGGCTCATTTTGGACACCTATTTTGTCCTTATTTTCATTTCTGTTTTGGCTAGTTGTGAACAGTATATCATTTTGGCTGGTTATGAACAATATATGACTTTTCCTATTTCAATATATCAATTTCACTATAGACTTATTACTTGTCCAGCTTTGAATCTGAAAAATGACATGTTCTCTTATTCACAAGCATGTGTGACTGGATGGTTTTTGCTTTCATTTTCACACACAATGCTATCAGTTTCAGTATTCCACACACACTTGCTGTTGGATGATTTTCAGATGTTAAACAATGGTACCTGGTTGAAATCATGGTAATGTACTTCAAGTTGTTAGATTCTTACAACCAGCAACACTGAAATTTTAGTGAAAGAAATTTGCCCGGTGATCATTTTGGTTGTGTTTTTCCTCCTTGATTTGTCAAACGTTCAACTGAAACAGTACTAACAATAATTTTGTAATGCTTCTAAGGATCTCTACAACTCTAACTGATAGATTGTGACTAACAAAAATATCATAAAGCAACCATAGAGAAACAACATGTTAGGTAGAACACAGGCTGGCTCTTTCAAAAGATTAGAGAGAAAAACTTCTTTTACCTAACTTTTGAGACCATAAGGCAAGAGTTTCATACTGGAGAAGCATCACTAATTTTTTTATTATTACTGAATCTGAGAAGCATCACTAAATGTCTGTGAAAGTATTACCGAATTTCATTGATGTGTAATTTTTCCATTGCCATTACAGAAGCACAATTTGGATGTCTGAAACACAATTTTGCATTTGACATTACAGAAGCTCATGCCAGCAGTTCGCACAATTTTTTCATTGCCATTACAGAAGCTACAGCACAATTCCATCAGTTCCAGAAACATTCCAGCAGTTCACACACAATTGCATTACATAATAGTCACAATTGCACAACACCATACATGAGCGAAGCAGGAGAATTTGCACAATTGCTATTGCCATTCATCAAACATGTTCAGGCATTACACAATTTCAGGCTTTTTCCACAACAACACCAACCACAAGGCTTTACATGTAACATCCTTAGATTTGGTGTGAATTCAAAATGTGGAATTTCAAAAACTTGAAATTGTATTTGAGTGCTCATGAAACAATTAAGGGTGTCTTCCTGTTTCTTTCCCCGATTCCTAGATTTAATTTTGGCACCAACGATAATTTTAGGACTTATAATCTGCTAGTGTGAGAAGTTGGATCTTCATTTGAATTTTATTTGGGATTTTATTTGAGGGGATTCAAACTTGAATTGGAATTCAAATTTGAATCAAATTAATAGCCTAAAAGAAAAGGGGAAGCACACCTATGCATAGCGGGCCGCCAACCTCCATTTCCGCCTAGCCCCGCTTTCGCCCCACTAGCCGGCCCGGCTAGCCGCCCGCGTCGCAGCCACCTACCGCGCGCCGCCGGGGTCGCCGCGCAAGTGGGGCCCGCTCGCGTCACGCCGACGTCGTCGTCGTCATCCTCCTCCCGCTTTACCCCTTTGGTCGACGACCAAAGGCCAAAGCGCGGGCGCGCCGGCCGTGGCCTCGCCGCCGCGCGCGCGCCCCGCGACTCCCGCCGCATCCCGGCCATCCACGTACCCCGCGCCGCGCCGCCCCTATTTAAAGCCGCCGCCGAGCCCCAGGGGAGCTCCCAACCCTAGCCGCCCCAGGGGCAACTCCCCTGACCAACCACGCCGTGCCGCCGGAGGAGAAGTGAGAGAAGGAGGGAAGGAGGAGGAAAGGAGCCGCCCGCGGGAGAGCCGCCCGCCGCGAAGACCGGAGCCGCCCGAGGGAGGAACCGGACCCGCCGGAAACAACTACATCCCCTACTTCCTCTTCTTCCCCGACGACGCGCCGCCGCCTGCTTCTTCTTCCTCCTCGCCGGCAAGCCGCACCGCCACACTTCACCGACGCGCTACACTTCGGCCAGGAGCCAAGGAGGTGAGGACGATTGCTGCTTCCCTCTTGTGGACGCCACGGCCATCGAGCCGGAGTGAACGCACCGCGCCGCCGCGCCGCCGCTGGTGATGCCGGCCATCGAGCCAGGCTGGGATGAGCTTTCTTGCAGGTGTCGCTGCCTTCACCAACGTGCGCACGCCGATTCCTTAGCCTAGCTGTCTTATGCCGTCGTGTCCGTCGTACGTTGCCTGTCGTCGAGCCCGCGGCGCCGCGCCGAGCCGGACACGTTCGCGTTCGTGCTTGAGCTCCCACACCGCCAACCCAACGCCCGCGTTTCCGCGCACCCAGCGCGCGCGTATCGATTCCGGGTCGGCCAGTTCGAGCCTTGTCCCTTCCCCTCGCGTAGGACGCCGCTGCCGTGATTGACCGAACCGCGCCGCCGTGGCCTCGCCGTGGCCGGGGACCTTGAGCCTCATCACGAGTAGGGGATGGAGGAGGACACCGCGTCCTTGGTCGCCCCGAACGCACCCAGCCACCCGCTGTAAACCCTCTCGCGTGTGCGTAAACCGACCGCGGGCGCCGTGCTCGCCGCCGCCCATGGCGACGAGCGGGCTCCGCCGTGGACCCCACCGCGACGCCCATCACGGCCTACCCCTACACCTACCGGTGTTGACCTTGCGCGCGCGCCGCCTCGCGCACTCCGTAGCACGCACGTCCGCTCGTTCCCGCACCGGGATGGTGCGCCAACACCACCGCCGCGCCGCCATCGTCGCGCCCGCGCCGGCGCCAACCTCGCCGCGACGGCCGTCGCCCCCTTAGTGCGTGTTCCTTCGAGCCAGCAACCCCAGGGAAGCCTCGTGAGGCTATCGTGTGGAGACCAGACGCGCCGGCGCCGACCTCGCCGCCGGCAAGGATGTGACCCGCCGTCGTCACCCTTAGGGACATTCCTTCGAACACCTTGAGCCACCTTCGAAACCGCGGGGGATTACTCTGTACACGGGGGACCACACACCGGTGTGGCCGTGGCCGATCCGCCTGGATCCGGTGCGGCCCGCCACTAACTTTCCAGGCCACACGCCAGCCCCCACGGGACCAAGCCACACCGCCTGCCATCAGATCCCATGCGGCGGCCAATGGCAGGCCAGCCACCGCGCGGGCCGCAGGGGGGCCAAGCCGCACCCGCGATCCGGAGATCTCGTGCGGCTAGGTCCGATTAAGGGTGGGATTTAATTTATTTTAATTTCAGAAAATGTATATTTCCTTTGAAAAATCCTAGAAAATCCATTTTAACTCCAAAAATTGTGAAACCTTTTCCAGAAAATTTCTAAAATCTTAAACTCCGGGTTAGGGTAGTGTTTGCTCTCTTTTGGCTCTTAATTGCTTTTCTTTGGAGTTAATTGCTATAGGACCGCTATTTATTTTTCCTTTCGCGCTACTAGGAGCAGCTGGAGCCGGGGAGCTGATCCCGGAGTACAACTACGCCGACAACTTCACCGCGGAGGACTACCTGACCCCAGGTTCATGCCTAACTGATTCTGAAATACCTATTAGGCATTGCTAAGTAGAATTGCTAGTGCTTTACTTTATGTATGCATGTTGATGAACCTTGCACTGCCTCTTTGTTACCCTGTCCTTGATTGCCCTACTACTACTGTATATATATGATTATGTGAGCGTGTATATACGCCGAGCTTTGCGATGCATGTGTTGGGATGGGAATAGTGGTTCTTGGCGTGTGTGGGATAAAACTGGCAGGAGAAGGCGTTTTGGGTACTTTGGCGGGGGTGAGCTCGAAACAACCGATCTGGGATAGGGGACAGGGGTGCACTCCTTAGTGTACCCCTACTATTACGGTTTTTGGAGCCTAGGTGTTGGGGTTTTACTTGCGCTTGGAGGATATGAGCTCGCCCCGGTCTGAAACCGAGTGGATCAACTTGTCTATAGGACATCGTGCACACCACCCCGCCGAGAGTGGGGATAGGGCCGTGTTGAGCTCGGCAAGTGCGGAACCATACCTACTTAGGATGGATAGCAGGGTATCAGTGGGGGAGCGGTGGAGGTGAGACCACCCTCTCAGAGCGACTCCCGTGTGGCCACACGGGAGCATTTCACAGTTCCGGTGCCGTCCTTTCTGAGGGGGGGACAGTTTTGAGGGCCAGATGCAGGATGGGACCGTAACTACCGAGAGTTCGCCGGTAGGATGGGCTCGGTCGGCCGTACACCGGCCGGGTACCATTCCGGGATAGGTATAGGTGTACACACTCTGCAGAGTTGTTCGATCTATAGCTATAGCCTCGTCCTCGGTCATGGACACTGCCTAGACGACATGTTAGTTCCTCATGTTTTGGGATTTCTACCTTCCCCCCTATAGGAGAGAGTGTGGTGAGCCGTGGTTGCAGCCGGCTAGAGGAGAGAGGCTCCATCTACCTCGTCGATCCGGTTGTAATCATTGAGGTGCGAGGAGATGAAGTTCTCGCATCGACCCTAGACAGGAGTAGGTGGTGGGGACGGGTCTCCTGGGTGACCAGGTGATTCTGAGCTGTGTTGAGAGACTTGGGATTTGGGGATATTGATGGAGACACCTTGTTTATACTCTGTTGTTGCCGCTGCTCAGGAAACCAAAGCCGCTTCCTTGTCTATTTTCCTTCCCTTTAGATGTTAGGCCACTTAAAGCTGCATGCAGTTGGTGACGTGGACCTATCCCACTTCTTGGGGATAGACATTGGGTGTGCAGGGTACGAGTCCGAGTTCGACTGCAACGCCGACGGATGGTACGACTGAGGGATACGACGCTTCGCTCAAGTTTGCCTGTGGTGGGAAGAATAAGAGATGGAGGCCCTTCTGAGGAGATAGCTACCGTTATGTAGAATTTTCACTCTGATTCAGCCAAGAGGCTTGTATTGATGTACTCCATAATGGACTTGTAATAAATTTATGTACTCTTATCTTTATGTGATGCGATGTATGACTTTGTGTATTCATCTGTGAGACGTTCTGTACGCGATAGCCACTGATCCAGGGACTATCGCGATGGTACAGGGATTCGGATTTTCTATGAAAATCTGGGGTTTTACATTACAGGCGGCGGACAGCTTCAGACTTGAGTGCTTGACGGCCACTACTCCATTGCGATGCGGTCGGGGAGGCGATGCCCGCCCAAACTTGAACGGCGGCGTGGTTCCATGCTCCCCCAGTCCCGTGGACGGAGCATGGTCTCGGGACGGCGTGCCGCCACTGGAGGGCCAGCCGGGGAGATCCAGGGCGGCAGGCAACCACTGGAAGGGTGGCGTACCGCCACTGGAGGGGCAACCGGTGGAGATCCAGGGCGGCGGGCGTGGACTTCAGGACTCCAAGGCAGGGCGCACAGAAGCCCGTCGCGACGGACGGGATAGGGGTCACCGGCGGCGCTAGGTTTTTACAGGTGCGGAATGGCTTCTTCTCGAGGGCGCCTCGTCGAGGAACAAGCCGAGGTGGGGGCTGACCGGTTCGGTGCCTGGTGGGATAGGGGCGGGGGGTTAGTTGCAAAAAAATAGGGGCGGATCAGGGGGCTGGCGGGCGGCTCTTGGCAAAGTTGCAGGGGCTCAATCCGTGGCCGTAGGATGGAGATCTGGCGGTCCAGGTGGGAGTTTCCATAGTTTGCACCACATGCCTGGTTTCCACCTGATACGTTCCCTTCATCGAGAGCTACAACTTTTTAGTTCAAACCTTTTTCATTTGAAGTTATCTTGAGGGCAAAAAATTGATATACTACCCAGATCTTCTAAGTGATGTATGGGTTATAGTCGAATAATAAAGTTTGACATGCCAGTTGTCATGAAATATCATTAATAATAAACAAAGATGGTTTATTGGCATCATATGCTATGGTTATGTGTGTCTCATAATTGTTTGTGCCAGATTTATGAATCTAAAACTTTGAATCATAAGTTAACAAATATGATTCTAGAATTATCCCATAGGTATTGATTTAATCACTCGTAGACACTTTGCATATCATGTTATCTTAAGAAACCAACTAAATGCTATGTCAATTTTATATAATACACACACACAGATATAGCTTGGATGATACTGTTAGAAACACTACACCATGGTAGCTGATAGAAAGCATTTAAAAATGAGAAAAGTCAGCATAGACGTTATATAAAAACGCCTCAAAAGATGCATCTTGTGGCATTTCCAGAACCCCTTGCAATACTTTGATAGGTGCTTTTGCTAGTACCTCGAGAGACCTTTGTAGGCTATTTACTCAAGTGCCCTTTCAGACCCTTTTAAGGCGATTACTAATAAAGACATCTCCAGGATGGTTCTAAATATCCAGATTTATCAAACTATCAATAAATACATGTTTTTGCACATAAATATAGTAGTGCTACTTTGTTTTGTCAAAGTAAAATGTAAATTATATTTTTAACTTTTTAAACACAGGTCCATCTATCTATGCTAGTACTCCCTCCATCCCAAAATAAATGCAATTCTAGGATTCGAAATTTGTCCAAAAAAATGCAACTTTGACTAACCAACTAGAAAATACAAGAGGCTCTAGTAGCTTCTCACACAAAAGATATCCCAATGCCTAGATCTTTCTCATAAAAGACAAAAGGTAATTTTGTCATTTTACATCTCATATTAGTTTGCGTACTCGGTTTTAAAATTACATTTATTTTGGGACAGAGGGAGTAAATATGAAACTTTGTGCTAGAAGGTTCCTCTGCTGCTGTCATCTCCCTCCACCAAAGAAAGAATAATTTTTTTATTTTATATTTTTCACAAATTTTCAAAAATATATGTCGGGTCCAAAATTTTTCAAAATTAGCCTCCAATCCCCGTTTAAAAAAAGATGGTTGGGGCCAACCGCCACCATAAACAGCGGTTGGTGTGCTAAAGTGCCCAACCGCCATTTACAAAGGTGATTGCTACAGTAACCCTGTGTAGGGGTAGCAATTTCAACCGTCGTTTCAAATGGCGGTAGGGACTACCTCTCTTTAAAAAATCATAACTTTTTTGGATGAACTTGGATGGAGATAAACTTTATATGAAAATTGTAGCTTTCATCGAGATCTACAACTTTTTAGTTCAAACCTTTTTTATTTGAAGTTATCTTGAGGGCAAAAAATTGATATACTACCCAGATCTCGGTTTTCAATATCCAGTTTTAGATAGTATATCATTTTTTGCGCCTCAAGATTACTTGAAATGAAAAAGTATTTGAACTACAAAGTTGTAGATCTCCATAAAGTTACAATTTTCATATAAAGTTTATCTCCATCCGATTTAATACAAAAAGTTTATGATTTTTTGAAGAGCTGGAATTGTGCGCGGGGTTACCCTAGAACAACGGTTGGACATTGTAGCACCCCAACCACAATTTAAAATGGTGGTTGGGTTGCAATTTAAACGACGGTTGGAGGCTACTTTGAAATTTTTTGGAAATATAAAATTATAAAAATTTAAGAAAGAGTTTGAACTACAAAGTTGTAGACCTCGTCGAAAGATACAATTTTCATATAAACTAGAAAGGCAACGCGGAGGCCAGTGACATTCGTTGATTTGACAACATATTCTTTTTTCCATTGCGGCGTGTGGAGTGGTGGTTGTAAAGTTTGAGGGTGTTTAATTATGTTTGTGTGTTTTGCTAATTTGTGGGAAATTGAAGTTTTTTTTTCTGGTAAAAGTCTGGGGTGTACGGGTGGGTTGTATCGAAGTTTGAGGGCTTTTTTGAGGAAATATGGGTCGTATATATTTTTTGGAAAGGTTAGGGACTGACATGTAAAATTTTGTAGGCAGTGGGGTTTAAGGGTGGATTGTTGCGAAGCTCGAGGACCTTTTCCGAAAAATCATGGGCTGCAAACATATTTTTCCGGAACCTTAGGGGTGCATATGTAAATATTTTACTGAGAAGTTTAGGGAGTGATGTATAAGATTTCCTAGGCAGTGGATTGTTGCGAAGCTCGAGGACCTTTTCTGAAAATTCTGCAAACATAATTTTCCTGAATTTCAGGGATTCATAAGTAAAAATCCCTGGACCGTTGGCGCGATTTTTGTTAAGCTCAAGGGCCTTTTTGCAAAATGATGGGTTGAAAACATGTTTCCCGAAAGTTTAGGGGTTCATATGAAAAAAATCCTGGACGGCGGGCACTGTTTTTGGTAAGTTCAAAAGCTTTTTGCAAAACGACCGATATCTACCCGATCTGGACCGTTAATTGGGCTGATCCGACGGCCGGGAGAGGCCCGCGACGTGGCCACTCTCCCTGCCCACCTTATTGCCCCAGAATACTAGTAATAGATTTCATCTCGATCTGAGTTCATACCAAAAAGTTATGATTTTTTTAAAAGAAGGTGTCCCTGCCGCCAACGGCAGGAACCACTAAAGTACCCGTGCGGGGTTATTGTAGCAACCACCTTGGTAAACGGCGTCCCAATTGCCGTTTCAGGTGGCAGTAGCTACCGCCATTTACAGTGGCGGTTGGAGGCTAATTTTGTTTCCAATCTTGAGATCCGTCGTATATTTTGAAAATCACCGTAAAAATATATTTTTAAAAATATTTCGACACTTCCAAACTTCCAATTGAGATCAGCCCGCTCAATCAGAGCCCATTTACTGGGAAGGTCTATTTGGGCCCAAGGGCCGAACCGGAAGCCCCCCCTCGCCGGCGCGCGCATCCCTGTGTTTAGGAAGCACATCAGAGACCTCCAAACCTCCCGCAGCCGCCATGCCTCCCTCCAAGGGCAAGAAGAAGCAGCAGCCGGCGGCTTCGCCGCAGCCGTCCCCGCGCACCCCCTCCTCCCGTGGCCCCGAGAACCGCTGCGGAGGCGGTGATGAGGGAAGCGTCGACCTACCGTCCATCGCCGCCGCGGCCGCGGCGCGGTTCCCGGTGCTCGTGCCGCGCAGCGGCGAGGGTTGCTTCGCTGGCGCCGTCGCCGAAGTGGCCTCTAGGGGTACAAGCAGCGGCGGTTGCTTGGGGAGGCTCTGGCTTTCTGAGGTCGCTATGGTCGGCGCCGGGATGCGGCCCGGGTGCCTCGTCTCCGTAAGTTCCTGCCCGAACCCCTTTTGTGCCTGCGGCCCTGTTCATTCAACTTTCGACTATTTGTTTCTGCAAATTGTTTTTGAGAATACCTACAATGCAGCAACTATCAGGTCATACAGCAAGAATCAGTTCGAGGAATCGTGGTGTTGGACCTTGTTGCTCAAATTTGTATTTGTGTTTTGATTGAGTGATCTAATTTTACTGGCAGCTACCACTTACCAATTGGTAGCAATTCCTGATAGTGTGCGCCTACTAATGTGTGTGCTGTTAAACGTCGTGAAAGTAACTTCAGAATTTCCTCGGAGCGCAAGCATATCTGCTACTTGTTTGTATTTCCTCTTTAAGTGATAACTAAGCTGAGATGTGTTTCCTTGTTTGCAGGTGTCACTAGTTTCTTCTAGAAGTAACCAATTAGATGGATTCCCACTGGACGATTTGTTTAAGGAGTGCAACAGATTGTTTGATCTTGATGTGGACAATGATCTTCTACTTGGTGAAGCTGGAAGAAACTTTGTGGTAGCCACAGTTTTCCCGTCACGTGAGGTATGTCTTCTATTTTGCTTCTCCTGTTGTCTAAATGCTGAAAGTAGCGAACTGATAATGTTTTCGGCTGCGTGTCTTGCTAGGTTCACAAGAATGGCATCAAGCTCTCTTGGGATCTTGCTTGTGTTTTGGGGAACCCTTCAGTATGTCGACTGTTGTTTATTTGCCCCTTGTGTACATCTCAGGACCCAAAGCATAGTGACGATGTAGATATATTACGGGTAAAAAAATGTAAGGATCTTTATCTTGGCCTAATTCCACCTGAGGTTGGATCTTCCAGTGGCATTCAGTCAGAATTTGACTACCTCCCCGAAAGAAATAAAATGCTTATGGAGACACCTAAGAAGAGTCCTTTTACTCCATTGCCTAGGAAGGAATCCCATGACTTTGCATCCCACAATGGCTCTTCAATGTGCTTAGATCCAACCACTACGAGATCAGCATTAGCAGATGAGAAAGTTAACGAGTTGTTGCAGACTTCAGCTACACGGTGGCTTAATGGTAGACACTTGTTAAAAGGGAACTTTATTCCTCTCTCAATGTGCGGGAAACTGTCCTTCTTTGTGGTGATGGGAGCAGACTTTGATAGCTATGAGAAAGGGAATACACTGCCTAATGCAGAAGATTCATCTAAATTGGGGGAAACCCTAGTTTCAATCCTTGTGGATCGAACTACAAGAGTGCACCTGTCTGATTCAGTCTGCACTGAGAAGCTTGTCTCAGATAAGACAGATCTACCATCGCAAATTTACGAGCATGGTAATAAAATAAATGAAGATTCCAATCATGCTCCAATGCTTGGTGGGTTATCTAAAGAGTCAGCAACCATAAAAGAAATAATTTCATTTTCGCTTGCTGATCAAATTGGTTTGCCAAGGTATTGTGTAAACAGACATACAATTCCCCTGATTTTCATCCATAATATAATTTTGTAATCTGCTGATTGTTTTCAGATATAAAGGTATTCTTCTTTATGGTCCACCTGGAACCGGGAAAACCTCTCTCGCTTCTTCTTGTGCCTATGATACAGGAGCCAATCTTTTTACAATCAACGGACCGGAGATCATTAGTCATTACTATGGAGAAAGTGAGCAATCTCTGTATGATGTTTTCAGTTCAGCTAGGAAAGCTGCACCTGCTGTGGTTAGATTTTCTTCAAATGCTCAGCTGCATTATCTTACTGCCAAGTAAACTATAAAAGCAAAAATCCTAATAGAGCTACCTCTTTCACAGATAGTACTGTAATTACACTGAATCCCCCAATGAATTAGAAAAAAGAACAGTATTTTTGTACTGACTTCTGTGATTGGTGTTTTTGAATGATGCTAGTTACTTAATTTTTTGGAGAGTAGTATTGTTGAGCCCAAGCTGTCATAATGTCTTCATCTGCTCTGCAACTCTGAAGTCTTAAAACTTCATCTTCTATTGAAATTCATGAAACTGAACTTGTAGCTATTTCCACTATTTTTTATCAGCAAATCACTATGTTTGGCTATATACATTCTTTTTAATGCAAAATGCAGTGTGCCTACTGCATACAAGGAGAAGATTTGCTTGAAGCTTCTTTCTAGTTCCTCGAATAGCATTGCTTAATTAATTTCACCAGAGCAGTTAACTTGCATATATTCATATTGCACTGCTCATACTTGGGAACATCTTGTCTTTTGTCTTGTTCACTCATTGTTTTTCTTTGTGAAAATCGCATATTTGACGTATATTAAAAAAATTCTATGCACTTATTATATATGGTTTGCAGTATATTTAGCAAGGAGCAGTACCATGTATTTGAAGTATTGGTATTATCCCACTATGTTGCCATTTGAAATAGTATCATATATATCTCATGTATCTTTGCTACTTTTAGATATTTGTTGATGAATTGGATGCAATTGCTCCATCAAGGATGGAAGGGGGTGAGGAGTTATCTATTAGAATGGTGGCTACTCTGTTAAAACTGATGGATGAGATAGGCCCTAATGATCGTGTTCTCTTAATCGCTGCAACGAATCGTCCTGATAGTATTGATCCTGCACTGCGACGTTCTGGAAGATTGGATAGAGAAATCGAAATAGGTATAATTCTTTGATGTTATCTGTATATATTTTTGAATAAAACGGCAATGGCTGTAGTCTACTCCACATTCATATCATGCTTTTAATGCTAAAGTGTCTGCAACTAAAACATAGCTTATGCATGTGCAGAATGCATTATGAATCCTGGCCTTGCCATTAGCACCTTTTTAATACTCCTTGATCTGATCTCTCATTGTTTCTATGCATTAAGCTTGTTTTTGTGGACAAGCTCACAAAATCATGCCTTTAGGATTGGCCAAAGAGGAATGGACTGCCTTGTACTATATATTCTGTCATTCCTATTATCACATGTTTAATAGCCAGTTAAGTTTTTTTTTAACTAAGGTTGGCCTGCACTTAATTTCATCAAATTTAAATGTCCTGATGTTGAATTAGCATATGGTTCTCCAATCATGTAAGTCAAACAAATTGACCATGGTTTGTTATCCTTTGACTGGGTTGCAGGAGTTCCATCTCCAGAACAGAGGATGGACATACTTCAACACCTTCTGGTTGGAGTTTACCACTCTCTCAATGATGAGGAACTTAAGTCTGTTGCTCTAGAGACCCATGGATTTGTAGGTGCCGATCTAGCTGCACTGTGCAATGAGGCTGCAATGTGTGCTCTTCGCCGTTATATCAGCCTAAAAGAAAATTTGAGTATACAACTTGGTCGTCCTGACTCTATTGTAGATAAGTGTATACGGGATACAGATGATCCTTCAGGCTCTCAAGAAAGCTCATTACCAGCATGCTTCTCAGCCATGTCACTGGATGATGCTCCTTGCACAAATAGCAACACAAAAAGTTGCCAGTCTTGTGATGTGAACACAAAAGGTAGCGAGTCTTATGATGCGATAGATGGAAAAGTATTGTCAGTGAACACTGAGGACTTTAAGAAGGCTAAAACGAAAGTTCGACCAAGTGCAATGCGTGAGGTATCAATTCTATCCACCCAAGGCTGTAACTGTGTGCAGAACCAATCATACTAGTTCCTATATATACATGTAACTTGTGGGAAAATAATGCCAATTGCTCAATCATATTCTGTACAGGTGATGCTTGAGCTTCCAAAGGTGTGTTGGGACGATGTTGGTGGTCAAGCCAGTGTCAAGCAGCAGCTAATTGAAGCCATCCATTGGCCACAGAAACGCCCAGAAGCATTTAAACGCATAGGGATCCAACCCCCCAAAGGATTGCTAATGATGGGACCACCAGGTTGCAGCAAGACCTTGATGGCTCGCGCTGCAGCTTCTGAAGCAAAATTGAATTTTCTTGCAGTTAAGGGTCCTGAACTTTTTAGCAAATGGGTCGGTGACTCTGAGAAAGCAGTGAGATCGCTATTTGCAAAAGCAAGAGCTAATGCACCGGCGATAATATTTTTCGATGAGATAGACGGACTTGCAGTAACTCGTGGGCATGAAAGTGATGGCACGTCCGTTGCTGATAGGGTCCTCACTCAGTTGCTTGTGGAAATGGATGGTGAGTTTTATCACTTCATTTGGAAATTCCTCTCTTGATGAAGATTTTTGTTCATAAAGTCTCCTTAGAGTATATTGCTATGACCTTATCTCATTAACACTAGCCACTAAGGTGTGCCAGGCTGTGATTAGAGATTTGCCAAATAACATGCTGTATTTTGTTGACTATACATAAACCAAACATAAGCATGAAATATCTAATTTTGATGTCTTGAGTCACTGATTTGATTAACTTGAGCCTTAGCCATTTCATCCACAGTCCGAATGAGTGGATGACCTGCTATCCAACTCATTTTGTGCTTTACAAGATCCTGTTGATCTCTATATTTGATGATGCATAATTTTATATTGTGTCAACAGGTTTGGATGAGAAAGTAATTGTTATTGCAGCTACAAATCGTCCTGACAAAATTGATCCTGCACTTACGAGGCCAGGTTGTTTATTGGGTCTATTTTTGGCTTAACATAGATGCATTGTTTGGTTTACACTGTGATTTCTTTGCTTATTTCATCTGACTTTTTTGAATTACCCTAGGTCGTTTCGACAGGCTGCTTGATGTGCAACCACCAAATGAAGCTGACCGTGCAGATATTTTCCGGATTCATACTCGCAGTATACCACGCGGCCCTGACGTGAATCTGGAGGAACTTGCCAGACTCACAGAAGGCTACACCGGTGCGGACATAAAGCTTGTCTGCAGGGAAGCTGCTGTTGCGGCACTTGATGTATGCTCTCATTCTTTCCATCTCTGGTAACAAGCTTCACCACCAGTAGCAGGAATTTGCTGATAAACTACTGTAATTTTTCAACAGGAGAGCTTTGACATCACAGAGGTAGCAATGAGACATTTTGAGTTCGCAATCAACAAAATAAATCCATCCGATGTCAAGTTTTACCAAAAACTTGGAGAGGATTACCGCAGATTCGTGGATGGCTCATCAAAGGGAACATAATAATGGTGGGCATATTGAACCAGCTCTTATTTTTCTTTCCCTTTTGGGTTTATTCGGAGTAAGAATGTAATCACATGAATTTTGTTGCATCCTGAAAGTGATTCCTCATCTCATCTTCTATGTTACCTTCATTCAGCAAAATGTTAAATGCAGTTTTTTTTTTTGTTTTGCTTTGTTTTTGTTTTTTTTAATATCACCCGCGTGCGGGGACTTTTGACGAGTGGGTACAGCATGGCATGCCATAACCCACAAAACCATCCTGAAGGATCATTTGCATGGTTTTACAATATAGTTTAGACTTTAAAGTGCACAATATCTGGTTTTATAGGTTGGAGGGGCCAAGTATGCATTAGGGGTCGCTTTGACTTTTTTCTTTATAAAACAAATTATACCTATTTGTTTGGGTGATGTTCATGCATAACTTTGTTGGAATTTGGAATTTTAATTGGTTATAGTAGGTTATGGTAAGAATACTAGTGCATAAATTGTTCTCACCTAACATTTTTCTATGATCTGCTTCTCCACGAGCCGAGGTGAGCATGAATGGCGGTGAGCGACAGTGCGGTGATAGTGTTTTTTTTTTAATTCTTGAAATCAATTTGTAGTCGTAGCTTGTAATACATTCATTGATCCTGATAAATTGATATTTAGGAATATGTGTATTATATATTCTGGTTCGGAAAATGGATGTAGAGGAATGGTTATATGAATCAAGTCGGGTTGATCCTGATGATTTAAGATACAAATAAGATTTTTGTTCTTGCAAGTACTTGTGGTACTTAAAGGTGTTTTTCTTTTTTATCCTTCTTTTCAAAAAAGAATTGAATAGATTTACACATATATTTTGAAATAGGAGTTTTCTCCTACTGATTATATATATTAAATTTGAAGTAGGTTTTATGTACAAGAAAAAGAAATTAAAGAGTTAGATTACATAATATCACCTAGCCACATAGTTCCATGTCCGGGAAGTATGTGGTTTTAGACTGACTCTAGCAGCTTCTGCAGCCCTCACCGCATCTTCATTTACGCGCGCGGGGGCTACTGTAGCTGCTCCAGCGGTACGCGCAAAGGCTGCTGCAAAATGCAGCAAGCACCCATTCCTTGGGAAAAACTCCCTTTCTCTCCCCTTCGCTCAAAGCAACGGCCTCCTCTCCCTGCTCCTCCCTCCGTCGCCCGAGCTCCGACCCCGCAGCCTCCCTCGCCCCCGGCCAGCCAGCCTCCTCCTCCTCCTCTTCCTCCACAGCTCAAGCAGTCGGCGCATATCTGGCGACCCCATCCTCCGTCGCGTGGATTGGAGCACGGGGTCAACGCCACTGTCGTCCTCCTTCCCGGTGCGGCGAGTAGACGGTGGCCATAGCAGATTCGCGCGGGAGGACGCGAGGAGGCTGCGCCGGTCGTCTCCGCCACCCGCCCCCACCCGCCTGCGCTGTCGGCGCAGATCCGAGCAGGAGGGTGCGTCGCCGCGGGTAGGAGGTCGCGCCACCGCGGGAGACCGGTCTTTCGCATCCTCGCCGGCGCACATGGTCACGGTTGGTCCCCATCCTCGCCGGCGCGAGGGAGAGGCCGCCTGGGGTGGGGACGACGAGGAGGCCACCTGAGCGGGGACGACGACGCAGGGGACAACGAGGAGGCCGCCTGGGGCGGAGGCGACGAGGCAGGGCCGACCTTCCCTGGCCGTGCTGCCTTCTTCCCCGACGAGCAAGGCCTCTGCCCTCCCTCTCCCGCTCCTCCGGCGCGAGCTGCTAGAGCCGCCTCGGGGGCGGATCTCGCCGGCACTGGAGGTGGCTCCCCACGCCGCGGCGCGCCCACCCCCTACTTCGCCTCCATTTCCACTGTTCACAAAGCGCCTCCTCCGGCTTCGTGCGCGGTGGCCACCTCCGGCACGGCCTTCTTCGACCGCACGGACTTCTCCGATTGCTCGCGGGGGCACAACTGCCGGTCGCTGCGCGAAGGGAATGGGGGAAGACTGCTGGAGTTCCTGCTCTTTTGCAGCAGGGGATGCCCCTCTCTGCTGTTGCATATTCATCTGTTTTGCAGATGCGCGAAGTGCATCTGCTAGAGATAGTCTTAGCCCGATACAACATCATACCAAACACAATCTTGAAAAAAACCCTTGATGTGCTCAATATTGGGAGCAATACGATACTCTAACATAATTAAAAGACTATATAATAATTTCTCATTAGTTTTAGTACTTCTATTAGATTGGTACTTCATGGTACTTTTTTTGCATTCGATTTTTTTTTACCAAATGAACGACTTCTTTTTTTTCCCAAAAACACGCTAAGATTTCTCACAAAACAGATAGTCCGTCAAGCAAAAATAGAGTTCGAGTATTTCTCGCTGAATCCACCTGTCTACAAATAAAAGCATGCGAGCCACCTGAGCCGACGATAATCTCCGATCCAAAGTCCCCAGCCGCCGCCGCAGCAGCCGCCGATCCGCTCTGCTGCTGTTCTAGTCAATTGTCGGAAAACAGGTATGCTTCGTGTCGAGATGCGGCGCCGAGTAGCCGGGGAGCACCATCAGGTACGGTAGATGAACAGAGATTGATTCTGATTACTGATTCCGGCATAATTTTATCCGCACGTAAGATTGCGTTAAGAGATTGCACGAGACTTGAGTAACAATGCAGATTGCAACAATAATCATAGCAAGATGAGCTGCAACATAATCCGCCGCCGCTGCCGCTGCCGACGCTCCCGGCGGAGCTCGTCCTGGAGATCGTAGACCGGTGCGACGACCCCGCCACGCTCATCGCCTGCGCCGCCGCGTGCCGGCTCCTCCGCCGCCACGTCCTCAGCCCCGCGTTGATCCGGCCGCTTCGACCCGTCGAGCTTCCTCGGCCTCTTCTACCGCCACTATGAGGGCGAGTGCGCGCCCCGCCCGCCGCCCTTCACCCCGGCGTCCGCCGCCGTCAAGACGCCGTTCGCGCCGGATGTGTTCGACAGGTGCACGCCCGTGGAGTCCCGAGGCGGCCTCCTCGTCCTCCGCCGCAGCACCCTGTTCGTGGAGCGCGCCGGCCTCTGCATCTACGACCCCGTCACATCGCGCCGCGCCTTCCTCCCGCCGCCGGATGTGCACCAGCAGCCCTACGGCGTGCTGCTTCTCGGCGACGAAATCGGCGCCGGCGCCAGCGCCGGATGGTTGTTCCGCCGGCTGGTCGTCGTGGACCTGAGCAGGCTCCGGCTCCACCATACCGTCCGAGTGCAGAGCTTCTCGCCGGACGACGGCGCGTGGGGCCCTGTCTTGGACACCTTCGCTCCGAACGACCTCAGGCCGTGCGAAGTGGCGCGGCCGTCCCCGGTGATCCTCGGCGCCGGCGGCGAGGTCCTCCACTGGCTGTGCACCGACAACCGCACCGTCCTGACGTTCCACGCCGGCACGGAGGAGGTGGGCACGGTGCTGCTCCCTCCCTACGACGTCGTGCTCCCACACCACTGCTGCTGCGGACCGGATCAGCAGCTGCTGGCGTCGTCGCCGGACGGCGAGCTGAGCCTTCTGGTCGCCCATGGGCTGGTGGTCCACGTCTGGGTGCTACGGTCCGGGCAGTGGACGCCGCGTGCCGCGGTCGATGTGGAGAGGTTCGTGCCGGTGGTCCGGCCGGCGCTCACGGTGCCGACGTGGATTCTGCGCAGCATGATGAAGCTGGAATGGGCCGGGGAGAGGAGCGGCGCGGTGGCGGCGCAAGTGGCCTGCGCGGGGCTGCTGGTGCTCGACCTGGAGGCGGAGGCGGTGGTGCACACGGTGCAGCGGAGTAGCAGGGGCATGGAGGCAGTGCTGCCCTTCAGATACTGCCCCTACGACGGTGATCTTGTCGCACGCCTGCCTGCCATGGCATCTCTATGATCGTGCTCATTGATCAGCGCCCTGTTCGTTTGCCTTATCACCCACCAACCGCCAGCTGATTTTCTCTTGAACAAACCACCACCAAGAATTAGACAATGAAGATTTTCTCTCGTAACAAATCAGACTTGTGACCATCGCCACCAGCCAAACGAACAGGCTGCAGATCATGGCGTCCACCAATCAGTTTATGATGTTCATTTCAGGTGTTTCTCAGTTTGTACTTGAGTGTTGTTGAAGAATATATAAAATTTTAATTTTAAAAAGATGCAAAGAGAAAGTTTGTTAGGAAAAGTAATGTATTTTGAAGAAGAATCATAAGCACACAATAGTATGTGCTACCATCTACTTGCATTAAACGTCGAGCATTGTAGATGTTCAATGGTCTTGTAGGACTCCAGACTTTACATAGTGACCTAAAGGTAGGTGTTTCTTTGCATTGCAGTTACCAAAGACATGTAGTTGACGGTAAGCAAAATACAAAGAGTTCTAGTATCATCCTCTCGAGAGAGAAATATCAGTCTTCAACATTGCTAGCAAAAGATGTATCACTCTTCGGCGTTTCTAGCAAAAGATGTTCGCATAGTATTCAACAAAATGGCACGTAGATGGTCTAGTGTCTTGTACAACAAAATAGATTTTCAGTGCCTTTGCTCCTTCTTTCCATGATATCTATCACGCAGGGATAAAGGTAATTTATTTACATATATGAAGATCATATGGCAATGAAGTAATGTATGAAACAGTTTAAAGGGGAGTGCAAGTTGTTGTGATGTACCATCAAATGGTTAAGTAGTCCTTTGCCTTTTCGCCTCTTGTATTTGATTCACCTGTTCATCATCTTTGTTTTCCTAGGAACAAAGCACAAAAGAAAAATGAAGGGCACATATGTTTTTGATCCTGTCAAGTAGATGGTAAGTATTAAAGTAATATTTGGATGTTGTGAGTAAAGGCATAGGCTATAGGTACAACTTCTATAGGATGTATTGGAGTTCTGATGGATGTTGGAGAACAGTCACAAAGGTGTAACGATGATGGAGAAAATTCAGAGTTGTAATGATGATGGAGAACTATCTGAAAGGTGTAACAATTCAGTATAGTGCCATGAAATAAGAAAGAGATACCTCTTGTTCGTTTATGTTGACATCCCAAGCCCTGTTGTTATAAGGTAACAATTAGAATCATGAAAGTAAAAAATTTGTGCATGTAAGAGTGTGCATGTAGTTACCTAGACTGACTGTCAATGTCCATAACCTGAATATCTGTGAACTGAACATTTGTTGGCGATGAAGACTGAATTTTTTTATAGGTTAGAACCCCATGCAAAAATATGACATAATAAATATATTTTTTCTTGTACCTGATCCCTCTTTTTGATTGATGTTATTGGCACCAGTGGTGGTAGATCTGATGTATCTATGCTTGATGTTATTGGCACCAGTGGTGGTAGATCTAATGTATCTATGCTTGATGTTATAGATCCAGTGCACACAATGTTGGGTAGCGTTGCTTGTTTTCCATGCCTTTCTTTGATCATGACTACCTCAAAAGAAGGATCCATATTTCTGGCACTCTTTTTTATAGGACTTTTACTATGAAAGTGAATTTATGGTTTATCCATTGTGCTATGTCAGGTGGTGTGGAGGTTGGGTCATACTGTTTCCTTAGGGTCTCTGCACTTTTTCCAATGAGTTCAACACTTTTTTTCTCAAAGAACATGAACTCAAGGCTATAGGTTTCATCGGCTCCTATGAAACAAATTTTGTACCTGAAACATGTAGCAAATATAGTTAGTTGAATGTGTATTAATAGGTGAGAATCATTTAGGCTTTGACGTGTTTGGATGAGGTTTTCTTACTTCCAGCCAAACTGTTTGCAGGAGCAACCAGTTGTCTTTGTGCATTTGTATCCATCATCACCTATTACCATTCTTGAGTTGCAAAGTCTACAAGCTCTATAGCACCACTGTTGCTTCTCTGCTAGAGATAGCAGTGTAACTGTGCACTGAAATCTCTTGTTCTGGAAACAGTACAGTAGTGCGCCATACAAAATTTAGGTAGTCATATCGGTCAACTATAATAATTATTTTTCAAGCAATCAAAGTAAGCAGCCTTAACAACAATTGTAAAGATGCAATATAGATCTGAAAGGAAGGCATTTTTCTTTGGTAGAAAGTGAGGAGAATGCATATATTTTATTTGCACTGATGGTAGGAAGAGAAGTAGAAGTAGTGGGTTGGTAGTTTTAAAATTTGACCACACAATTTGTTTAATTGTGGATTCTAAAGTTAAGCGTATGGCAGAAATAGGAAATAGTGGGTGGTAGTTTAGTTTATGATGATGGTGTAGTCATTCTCGCAGGTTGGTTTTGTAGCATCGACATGTAGGAGTTTGAAACAAATTATTTAAGAGAAATGACATCTATTTTTGGAAGGGACATATGAAACAAAAATGATTAAGTTTTTTTTTACAATGAAATAATTGAGTTGTACAGTGAAAAATTATATGTTGGTTCAAATGAAAATACATGTTAGTCATATTTTATTATGTTACATTTTCAAGTAGTAATGCCATCACAGGTTGATCATGTATAGGAGGAAATATAATAGCAAGAGATGTGTTTTGTTTGTACCTTTTCTGTATAAGGATCGACTTCTTTGAGATCAAATAGAGTTTTTTCTTCAACACCTTGTTCCATGTAATCTTCACTTTTGAGCTCTAATTTTTGAATTGGTGTTACTCCATAGGGCAAGCTGTTAACATGTTGTAATAATATATTTATTAGAAGCATAAAATGTATGAAATCTTGGTCATATTTAGAAAAACGTTAGAATTATACCTTCTCTGAAATGTCCATATGGCTGGTATATCATTCTCATTTATGTACCAGCGACAAGCTGATGTTCCACTGAGAAACTTGTAATCTTCCCTATAGACCTTCATTAAAGTACCCACAAATATTGCAATAACATGATTGTTCTGACCAACCTCAAAAACAGCCTCTGCATTGAATTCGAGAGCCCTTTTTCCTGCTAATGATAACTCGGTCCCCCTGCATATTGATTAGAAAATCTGAGTATTGAGATAACATTTTTAAGAATAATGCATCAGTTTAAAATGTGTGAACTTTGTAGTTTGAAATCATACTTATGATCCCGGAGTATTATAATTCTACGCATCAGGAGATCCCCGGATGTGTCACGCACAACGGCTGCATTTGAGACAACTATGATTTTCCCAAGCACATCTATATTAAATTATTAATAGTTTAAAAAATGAGGCAGAATCTGTATTAGGATATCTCAATATTGTGTATGAATTATATATAAGGATAATTCTTCACACCTAGGAAACGATCTGTCCTCCTGACATATTGTGGGAGCAGTTCAATCGGAGTCAAAGAAAACACATACTTGGGAAAAGTTGTGTCATCATTTGTTGCTTCGGTGACTTGTGTTCTCTTGCTGAATTTTAGCATGTATGGGGCATCAACCACTCTCCAGCTAGGCTTAGCTTTTTCAACAATTGGCTTGTTTATATAAAGAACTTTGCTTTCCTGTAGGTTCTCCTTAAATTGATCAAGTATGTCCTTTGGTACCTCACAGTACATTGCATAACCCTATATTTTTAGCAGTTGTAGAAAAATGTAGTTAATGCTGACATTGTTCATAAAGAAATAAGCCGTGTTATACCTTTTGATCGATGAGAACCATATCAAAATGGAGCAGATCATTATGTTCACTCTTGCCTCTGTATTCCCAGGTTCTTGACACTCTCACATGGATATTATAAAGAGATCCTATTGGACGGAGCTCTGAGAGTGGAGTGATTTGACCCTACATTGTTACTGGAACGATGCAATGGAATCTGCAAAAAAAAGATCATAAACTAAATGGAAGCAAATAATAGAATATCGTGAGTGAAAAAGAATGTAACGGAGGTTTGGAATATTTCAAGCACACATTTTTGCTATTTCTTTACTCAATATCAAATATTTCTTTATAGACAATATTTGTTGTTGTCTTTCCACATGTTCCATCTTCATTTTCAATCAATATTTTAAGACCCTTTCTATGTTTTACTCGAGATACTGCAACATATAGTTGCACGTGTGTGAATACCGGTTTCTTTAGGTACACCCCTACATTTGATAGCGTTTGCCCCTGGCTCTTATTTATTGTCATAGAATAACATACTTTTATTGGAAACTGTCGACGGCTTAAAACAAACGGCGAACGACAGCCTTGTGTGGTTAGATTTATTTGAGGTATATATACCTTTTCTCCTATATGTGTTTCTGTAATTATAACAGCCTCAATTACATTCTGTCCAAGATTTGTTATTATTAATCGTGTTCCATTGCATAGTCCTATGGTTTGATTAAGATTTCGTAGTAACATAACTGGTGCCCCTATTTTCAATTTCAGTTTATGTGCAGGAAAGTTGTTTGCGCTAAGACTATTTAAATATTCAACAGGATATAATATGTTGGCATCATTGCAAGTATCTATGCATTTAGATATTGAATCTGCACCGTAATACTCTATCTCACTTCCAGGTAGCAAACTAAGCATGTAGTCATTTATTTCATCAACTATTTCATTAGTTGTTGATAAGATAGCTCATTCTCTAAGGTATTCAACATTGTTGTAGTTTAGCGTGAAATCTGGGAACGTTGAATCTACAAGAGCGTTGATTTTATTATCGTAGAGCAGTAAAACCTTGGAGTACAAGATAAGTAGATGTACAACTAACTATCATACTGTTTTTGAATGGAAACTTTGGGGGAGATTCCCACAGCATAGAAAATATATTAAACTGAACCAGAAGTCATATTTACAGGATTAAAGGGAAACTTACTATGGGGGTTGGAAAATGAAAAGAAATAAAAGGATTACAACATATTCTCTAGCCATTGAACTATCAAATCTCTAGAGTTCTCCGGAGCTCTGTGCAGCTGGAGAAGAACTTGATCTTAGAACTTCACACTCCAAAGACTGAGGGACGCTGTCTTATCTTCAAAAACTTTATCATTTCGTAGCTTCCAAAGTTCTCATGCAGAAATGATGACAATTTTGATGAAGCAGGGTAGCTGAGAACTCTGTCTTGTTAGAGCTATCTTAGAGTGGACCTCAGTAGAGTTGTTCCAAACAATCCCAAGTTTTTGCCAATAGGAAGTGGCAAAAGCACAATCAAAGAACAAGTGCATGACATCTTCTTCTACCTAAGCATTGCACATCACACAAAACATGTCTGGTTCAACTGTGTGATTTCGCTGCTGCAACATCGCTTTGGTATTTCATCCATCCACTAAGACGAGCCAGGCAAATAATTTTTGTTGTGGAGTACACTTTGCCTTCCAGATCCAGGTGAAAGTGCTTGGAACTTGGAGGTGTCTGAAAGCCAGTTGGTATAGCTGTTTTGACGTTTAAACAGAATTGCTCCAAATGAAAACCCAAGAGTCTGTGACTGATGGATCATAGGAGAGGTTTACTAACATGTCTTGTAACTGTTGCAGTTCCAAGAAAGCTTCTTCTGACAATGGAAGGTGGAAGAGTTCATCTAAATTCTGGGCTGCCAATGAATCCATCACCGAAATATTTTTATTTTTAACAAAGGAATACAATCTAGGAAATTGCACCCCTATGGGGTTAAGTGTTCAAAGATCTTCTAGAACAAAATGGAAGAACCATCTCCAACAATGCAACGACTTATCCCTCTGAAGATGGTATGAAGTCTCTGCACATCTTTCCACCAAAGAGATCCCACCTCACTAGAACCATGCGATACCTTAGCAGAGTAGTATTTGGACCAAACAAGCTTGGCCCAAGGTACATCAACATTAGCATATAAATTGTTTAGGTGCTTAAGAAGCAGGGCATCATTTTGCAAGAGAATGTTTGACACTCCTAACCCTCCTTTATTTTTAGGCTTTTGCACCATAGACCAAGCAGCAAGGTTGCCACCTTTCTTGCTATCAACATCCCCCCAAAGGCATTGGTTTCTTGATCTATCAATATTTTCAATGACTCCTATTGGCAGCTTGATAGTACACATATCATACAGTGCAGAAGGGGTTACCACAGAATTGACCATTTGTAATCTGCCAGAGTATGACAATAGAGAAGAACATGCTGCTAACCTTCTTTCTATTCTATCCATGATAGGGGTCAGATCATGAAACTTCGGGTTAGCACTACCCATAGGCAAACCAAGGTAGGTAAAAGGCATAGAACCAATCTGACATCCTAAGATCGCTTCCAAAGTAGACATTTTGGCATATGAAACATTCATTGAGATGATGAAGGACTTGTGAAAGTTGACTTTCAAACCAGTTGAAATGGCAAAATCAGATAGCTGACTTTCCAGATATTGAAGCTGAATTTCATCAGCTTTCAAATTCATCAAGGTTATGAGAGCAGAAGATTATTTGATGCCGAAACAAGGTACCCTTTTATTGAAAAGCTATGTTTATCTTCATATTATGACTGTACCAAGTTGTGGCATTATTTGTTATCTAGTTGTTATGTTGCATGTCAAACCGACATAATTAAATACATGTTGCAAAAACCTATTCTAAGTGTTAGAGTTGGCAAGTGGGCTTATGCTTTTATTGAATATGATTTGCATTGTGAACCCATAAAATCAATGAGAGGTCAAATTGTAGCCGACTTTATTGTGGAACATAGAATTGATAAGCAACTTGATTTAGATGTCAGTTATGTAACTTTTACCCCAAGGAAGTTGCATTTTGATGGGTTTGTAGAAGTGGTTGTGTTGTTAGGATCATTATTATTTCAATTAATGGAGCTATTTTCAAATCCCTTAACCGATTGGATCGTAAATGTACTAATAATCAAATCGAATATGAAGCTCTCTTGTTTGGTTTGCAAATTTTACATGACATGGGAGTGAAACATGAAGAAGCTTATGGTGATTCTTTGTTGGTGGTACAACATGTGTCCAAGGTATGTCAATGTCTAAATGGTTCTTTAAATGCTTATCTTGATAAATGCTTAGACATCATATCTTGTATGGATGAATTTGTGATTTATCATGTACGACGAGAGGAGAATCCAATGTCTAATGCTCTGGCTCAACAAATGTCTAGTTATAACATTCAGAAAAGAAATTTTTAGAAATGAAAACCGATGTTTAGTGAAGTCGAGGGTTATGTCCTGGAGGAGCCGGTTCAACCGCTCCTCCAACCGGTCAAACCGGGTCACCCGGTCAGACCGCCTCCGTCAATACCACTTCGACCATTGTTTCTTCTAAAACTATTGAGGACAAAGTAGATGAGTGGAGAAGGCCTCTTATTAAATATTTACTGGATCCTAAAAGTACAAGTGATAGAAAAGTTCGACGGTGGGCGCTTAAGTTTGTTTTAGATGCATGATGGTGAGTTTAAAAGTAACTTGATGTCGCCTAGAGGGGGTGAATAGGCGAGACGACCAACTTAACTTTTCTTCCCCGAAAACTTGAACTGCAAGGCGTCACCGGTCAGACTAGTGAGGTAGACCGGTCCCAGGCTCTGCTCAGCAGGTGGCATCAGTCAGACCGTTGCCCTCCACCAGTAAGACCGGTGAGCCACAGAGAACCTGCAAAAACAACTTCAAGATCCTCTTGACTTCTAGCACGAACCAAACTTGGTGGGTGGCCTTGGTAGATGATCACAAGCAAGGTAATGACCCCTGCACACACAAGTAGCACACCTAAGTAGATCGAAGTGGAAACAAATCAAATATGTTGAAAACAACTTAGAGAGGCAAACCACAAAGAGATGCAAGGATTTGTTTCCTGAAGTTCACCTACCACTAAGGAAAGGCTACGTCTCTGTTGAGGAGCTTGTAAGGAACAATTCCTACAACAAGCCGGGTCTCTTTCAAGCACTTTCCTCCTTTCCACTAAGGTGATTTTTTCACTAAGAGGCAAGATCACAACCCTCACAAACTTCCCGCTGCTCACCACAACCTTGGGAGCTAGCCAGCAACGTTTAGCCGTCTAGGAGGCAAACCTCCAAGAGTAACAAATGCTTCAAAGCTTGTAGATGCGAAATCTAAGTGCTCAAGCTATGAGAATGCTCTTGTTATAGCTCACAAAGACGCTATTGAGCTCACTCTCTCAACCCAACACAAAGGATATGGATTGAATCCACAAATCTCACAAAGAGAGTTTGGGGAGAGCCACTAAGGCTTAGGGCTTGCAAGAATTGGATTAGGAGCTCAGCACAAACACCAAGAACAACAACCCTCCATTGTAGGAGGCTTGGGGTATTTATACCCCTCAAAGGACAAAACTAGTCGTTAGCAGACCGGTTCCCCACACCGGTCAGACCAGTGTTTGAAAAAATAGCTGTTGGGCTAGCGGCATCGGTCAGACCAATGCCCCTGACCGGTCAAGCCCGAGGCACCCCCAAAACCCATTCTGTGACTCTAACACTTCATCAAAGAGATGAAGTGGCTCAAGTTAGGTTAGGAGGGTTTGTTAGCACACTCTAAGGCTCTTAAGGATAGATCATACTTAGGTCAACTAATGAGCACTTGGACTTTGGTCAACTCGCTAATGTTGCATCCCTCTTGATAGTATGGCATACCTATACTCAAGGTTAAATAAAAACACTGTGACAACCTCTTGAGCTTGAATGTCTTCAATCTTGCCATACTTGAGCAATATCCACTTGAGGGATTTCAACTTAGCTTATGTCTTGAGCACGTCCATACTTGAGCTAGTGACTTAGGATCTTTCCATCTAGCATAAGAATGCACACTTGGATCCACAAGTCACTCCATATTGCCAATCACAACAAGTAGATGAGTTGCATTGCTTCCCTCGGTTAAGGCTTGGATATGATACTTCGAGACCCCACGGATACTAGAATTTCACCTTAGCAAAACACTAACGGCGGCTTAGCTGCAGCCCCAAAGATTGCTTAGTCCCTCGCCCTAGTCATCTCGGTTGATCTCTTCATCACTTATCCAATCCACGTTGAGTTTCACTTTGCTTCATCCAAAATTAATCTCCATTTGAAATTCCGCTTCAAATGCTTGTTTTTGATTGACAACGAATATGCAAGCTTCCAATTAAGAACCATAAGGTTTACATTCATCCTTGTGTCCTCTTTCAATTACCACATGAAGACTTGCACTTGGTCTAGAGAATTGCCATTTTCTCTTTTTATGATCCTTGTATTTCAATCAAGCTACCATATTTACCGGAGACCATGAAATGACCTTCTCAAAATATCCCCAATATTTATCTTCCTTTGTTGCTTGATATTTGTTACTATCCCTTAGGATCATCTATATATTTGTCATCTCCAATGTGAGCCATATAATATCCATTAACCATTAAATATTCCAACAATAACTCATGAATATACAAATAAAACATGCTCACAATCTTAAACAAATATATTAGACCTTTAATCACTTTGTCATTCAATTCACCAAAATCCACTTAGGGGCCTAGATGCACTTTCAGAGTTATATCGTCGGACGACAGATGATCTTCTTCTAAAGTGTTTGGGTCCTGATCAAGTAAGATTGGCTATGGCAGAGGTTCATGAAAGAGTTTGTGGTACTCATCAATTGGCTCCCAAGATGAAGTGGCTCCTTAATTAGGAGGGCTTTCCTTTATTTGCCTACTATGATAGCCGATTGTTTTCGGAATTACAAAGGGTGTGAAGAGTGTCAGAAGCACGCAGATGTTCAGCTGGTACCTACTGTGTTGATGCATCCGATTATCAAGCCTTGGCCTTTCAGAGGTTGGGGATTGGGTTTTATTGGCAAGATACATACTCTGTCATCCAAAGGGCATTGTTTTGTGATTGTGGCTACTGATTATTTTACTAAGTGGACTGAAGTAATCCCTCTCAAGAGCATGACACACAAACAAGGAGGTAATTGGGTTTATTACGAAGCATATCATACGTAGGTTTGGTATTCCGTGGACTTTAACTACAGATCAAGGTACTTCATTCGTGGCTAAAGAGGTGTGTGATTTTGTTAATTCCTATGGTATTAAGTTGCTCAATTCATCTCTATATTATGCTCAAGCTAATGGTCAAGCCGAGTCTAACAATAAAACTTTGATTAAGCTCATTTTGAAGAAGATAGAAGACAATCCTAAAAGATGGCATGAAGTATTATCTGAAGCTTTGTGGGCTCATCGTATTTCTAGGCATGGTGCTACTAAGGTTACTCCTTTTGAGCTTGTGTATGGTCAAGAGGTTGTTTTACCTGTTGAGGTGAATCTAGGTGCATATAGACTTGCAAAGCAAAATGATCTTAATGTTGATACATATTATGCTTTGATGATGGATAACATTGATGAAGTGATCGACAAGTGATTGGAAGCCTTAGAAGCAGTTGAGAAGGATAAAAGGCGAGTTGCTAGAGCATACAACAAGAAGGTAAAAGCTAAGTCTTTTCAAGTAGGATATTTGGTTTGGAAGACTATTCTACCTATAGTATCCAAGAGCAACAAGTTTGGTAAATGGCCTCCGAGTTGGGATGGTCCATACAAGATTGTGTGAGTTTGCTCTGGAAATTATTATATGGTAGAAACATTGCAAGGACAGCAGCCCAGGGCGCTTAATGGAAGATATTTGAAGAAATTCTACCCAAGTGTATGGCAAGATGCTTGAAGATACATGTCGGTTTCTATGAAAATTGTCCTTAGCACAAAATGACCAACAACAGGGATTATGTCGTCCTTAGATTTATTTTTTAGCACACAAGCTTTATTAAAAGACAGGGGGGTATGTGTTGACACCAAAAATTGGCAAGAGTCGGGTCAGGCTAGACAGGCCGGGCAGACCGGGTCCCTATGGCGGTCTAACCGGAGTGTCCAGTAGCCGGTCCAGCATGAGACCACCAAGCGGTCTAACCGCCTCCCAGGGGTGGTCAGATCGGGTCACCCCGAGTCTGGGTAGAATTAGGAGTTTTGCTTAATTCCGAGATGTAAATCGTTCCTTGCAGGACAAGACCTCCCACCCTATAAATATAAAGGGTTGTGGCCGATTGAGACCTATCATGCAATTGAACATATCAATTTTACCTTATTTTCTCCAAACCCTAGCTTTTCCAACCCTTTTGCTCTCCTCCTTCGTCTCTATGGTGGTTGAGAAAGTTCTGAGTGGTCTGTCGATCTCAGGATAACCGTAAGCACACTGTTCGCGACAGGGTCCCTCCCGGAGCAGCGAACTTAGGTTTTTGACAACGCCTCTGTCCAAGGCGGTTTCACAACACCCCCAGGTGGTTAGACCGGCCCGTGCTGGAGGTCTCGATGAGTGGATTTCCGACGACTGCGCGATCTAACGCACTCGTATGTTCGACCAGAAAAGTGGTCAACACATACTTCCTATACAAAAAAACTAATGGATTACACCAAACTCAGATACTTACACACAAAGCCTCTAAGCCTATCATGGGCACATACTTTAACACTTCTAATATTCTGGATCAACTTAACCGCTGCCAACTTGCACCCAAAAACAACACATTAATGGCGGTCATAGTGGCTGCCGGTGGTACGTATTGTACGTGCACAAGCATGAACGAAATAGATGCACACCATGCATAGGCACGAGGGGCAATTGTCAACGGAGACAACAGCTGCAATCGTGTTTTCGTGCATGCGTGGACAAAAGCACCGAAGATATGTGTATCGCGCTTGCCCCGTCATGTCTCATGTATACAACACCAAATGCCAGCCGTTACTGAGATCTAAAAAATCCAGATGAACACAAGAGTATTATTGCAAACACAAATAGTACGCAATGATCATTCCAACCGAACAGCTAGTCATCAAACTACAGTTCAAGTTGGAAGTAGGGTTACTCAAGTACTGCTCAAGAATATAATGATTTATAAAGCAACACCACTGGGTTAACAGTTCAAATGACCAAAGTAGAAAAGAAAGACAATCATGATTTGAAAAAACAATCAGCATGCCTACCATGCCATTTTCCAAGATTCGTGGAAACTGATCGCTAAATCTGAATAGAAATGAATCACGTTTAATTTCCACGAAGAATTCATTGACCCAGACAGCCGTAGCTCCATATTCCAGGATCCGAGCCACGTCAACCGAACGACAATTTTTGTGTTAGGTTGTATATGGGTTCTGGGACATTCTTATTCGTTGGGCCACACTCCAAGCCATTCCGGCCGAGCCCTGCAAAAATGTCCACCCTCGAACAGTTGTTGGTCTTTAACAGCCCTCAAAGAATTGACATTGCGAACTTTCAGACTATTTTAGGTGTCAGTGTCACCCGTGTGCTGCCCTTACAAGTTGCAACATTTACCACGTGTTTGTACTATTTACGGATTTACCTTGGGCAAGTAGACATATTCAAACGGAAATAAGCTCCTTTCTTTCTTCAGCAGAGGTACTTGAGCTTAATTAATAGGCTGACATCATGGATTATTGGAAGTTTACTAGCTACTTTGGCATACATATATGTGCAAGAAACAACGGCCTTAATTAGCTGTAACCCAAGCCCACTCTTGTGTGTACTAGGTGCTAGCTAAATTGGCCTTAATCTTTTCCAAAGCTCCGTCTTAAAGTTTGTTTTTGGTAGAAGAGCATTGGAAGGTAAGGGGATGGAGTCTAAAACGATCTAATTTCCTCCACAATTGCTTCTATTCCACTTCAGTCCAACAATATTATCCTCTGATCGATCGAGGTACAGACATCAGCAACTCACCTGACCCCTGGCCTCCCGCTAACTGAAACAAAAAATGTTTTGAGTGAAAAAAGTTTTTTTATAACATTGACTGAAAACAGTTAATTAACTAATTAAGTGACCTCTGGAACTGGAAGATGCACGCAAGCTATACAACTACATGGCAACTACTTCCCCCAAATATCTCGTATGTTTGACCAAGTTTATATATAAATATGTCAATATTGTTGATGTCTAACAAGTTTCTTTATATTATATTCGTTATGAAAATATTTTTCATAAAATACTTATTTAGTGCTATAAATATTGATACTCTTCATGTAAACTTAGTGGGCCGGGTTTAAAATAATTTGATTTAGAGCAAACACCAATTTTCTCTCTAACTTTTCTTAAAAGGGTACCAGACTTTATAGGGAAATTTGTTCTGACCTTTTCTTAAAAATTGAACTAGTTTTTGGCGATAGAGGGGCTGTGTGGTATATATAAGTCTGTTGATTCTGACTTGCATCTGTATTAATGAGGGTGTTCTTGGTAGACTCGGTATATGCAGTCAGCATTTTCAAATCTCCCGAAAGAGTACAACAAAACGTAGAGAAGGTTCCTGACAAGCAATTTGCGACTGTACATGAGCCATTATTGGCTGACTTACCCATCATTCTGGACTTTCCACACACGCCAGCTTAATTTCCAGCCCTCCTTTCCAAGACTTTTCACCGCACACACTACTAGTAGCACCTTACAAAGCAGGAAAAATGGTTTCTGGATCTCAAGCATGTGAGCTGCCTGCTCATACAAAATTTCATAGTCCTACCACACAAGTTGCATATATGTTGTGACTGTCAGTACTCAAAGGATGATGTCATGGACTATTTCAACGTGCAACCGTTATTGCACCGAAATACTTACCGCTTTATTTATTAGTCAGCTAGCAGTGATGCAATGGAGGCTATGATAGAGACCACAGCGGTCTCGACCTATATTTCGAAACGGAGGGAGTACTGACCTAATTGAACAGACGATCGACGTGCATATGACTGGCATAGAGGATTGGTGGTGCCGCCGTCCCCCGCAGCCGCAGGTGACGGGGTCATCAAGAAATTGCCAAGAGATTGGGAGGCAGGAGCCCGGATGGTGTGTGTCTCAACAGAAAGATCATTGCTTGTCTGTGTGCCCCCTGCATGCACACCCATGCAACGCATGCCTCACAAGTTAAACTACCACAGCCCAACCTCCTTTGGTGTATCACGACTAGTTCGTGTCCTTGCTCACATAATATGTGCCTCCCCTTGTTACTAGATGGATCCGGATATATTATTAGTTGCTCAAAATCATGTTTATTATAGCTTTTGTAGTTCATTCATTAAAACAATATATCATTATCACTCTTCTTGTAAGCATGATATCCTCTTATGTTTTTATAATAAAAATAATATAAAATCCCTATCTGATTTCTTCAAAAAATATATTATTTATCATCACATCAATAATGTAGAACTTTGTAAGAAATTGACATTTATTTATCATTCCGTACTAAAGAATTGGCTTTTTCAACCGCGCAATATACAAATTCTATTTATATGTGCTCACGGGCATACATACACACACACACACAAATCTCGAAACAAATCAATATATATTATAGAATTGGTGAAACAGATACATCATATGCATATATACATGGATCCACATCCAAATAAACTGGGATGTGTATGTGTGGTGTCATGTCATCATCATCTAATGATGATACTTCCCTGACAGACAATTAATAAAAGGAAATTCATCAGTAACAACTACAAAAGCTATAGCTACGCCAACAACATCCACTATACTATTACTACCTATAGCGCAGCAGCAACACCAAACTAGACAGTTTTCCCCCTAGCTCTAGATGCATGCATGCGTGGTGCTCCATCCTCCTCACACGCTAGTATTTCATTAGCTTGTGAAAAAACAAAGCTGATGAATTAAGGGGAGAGGAATATATGCAATCTATTATAGCCAATCAATTGCTTGTGCATGCGTGCATGATGACGAATAATCGACGATGCAGAGATAGAATGGCTAGCTAAAAATATATATGTATGTATATATACATATATATTAATGATTAGAATGATTCGCTACTGTCTAGATCATGTTTGAATGGATGGACCAAACGTTCAGCAGGCAGCGGAATGGGTGAAAGGGCTGAACAAATGGGCTGCTCCGCCCACCTTGGGCCGGTCTGCACCGGTGGTGGTGGTGGTGGCCGGCGCTCCGGCGAGGCGCTCGCAGGAGGGGCAGATGGAGAGCGCGGCGGCGGGCATGAAAAAGGCCGCAGCGGGCTGGGGGTGCTTCAGGGCGCGGAGCTGCTGGACCTCGCGGTGGAGGCGGCGGTTCTCCTCGGTTAGCGTCTCGCAGCAGCGCTTGAGAAGCTCGCAGTCCACCTCTGTCTGCTTCAATTTCGTTCTGCAACAACAACCCATGCATGCACACATCAAGATTGATTAATTAATTAATTATTCAATAGATTAGTATTACGATATAATTTTTCAGAAAGCAAAAAACCAAGCTGGATTAACTGGTTTATGAATTAATATCAGAGGGAGTTTATGAATTGCTTCTTTTTTATATCTGAATTGCGGCAAAGAATATGTATGATGGAAAAGTAAGGAAAGAAGATATGGATAGGGGTTTTGAGGTGAATATGACAGACTAACCTGGCTCTTCTGTTTTGGAACCACACCTCCACTTGCCTTGGCCTCAGATTCAGTTGCTTTGCCAAAGCAGCCTTTTGCTTCTGCCCAGAGAGAACATCGATCAACAAAAGGTGAGAATAATATTACAAAGCCAGAAATACTGACAATTCAACTTTCCAATGATATATTATGTCAGTAATTTTTCTTACAGGGTTGAGGGTGCTGTGCTCCTTGAAGCGGTCCTCCAGCAGCGCCGACTGCTCCTTGGTCAGCCTCAGCTTCTTCCGGCTATTGCACCCTTCGTCGTCGTCAGCCGCTGCCAGCGCCGACGACGACGCCACCGAGTAAAGCGCCCTGCCGGTGGCCTCATCGTCCTCCTCCATCCGCAGCTCTCTCTTCACGGCACGAATCCTCACCGGAGCCGACAGCAGGCTGTCGTCTTTGGCTGGGAGGCTGAGCGACAACGACGGCTCCAACCGCGCCCATGAGCGTGACGACGGCGAGGGCCGTTCCTTGAGCTCGTGGCGGCCGGAGCCGAGGGAGAGGCCCAGGGCTAGACCGACCTCTTCTTGCTCCATATACAGAGTTTCTGCTGGTGTCTAGGTCAGGGAGATAACACAAGAGATGGTTTATTGCCAAAGTTTACCTATGGTGGTCTGTGTGCATGTGCTCTTCTGTGCTTTTGTGTATGTGTGTGTGGGAGAGAGAGTGCTAGAGAGAGAGAGAATGGTTTGGGGAGGAGAGAATGTGTGTGAGGAGGGAGAACGAATAAGGAAGAAGCTAGAGGAGAGGGAGAGAGAAGAAGAGGATGGACACTCGTACATATAGGGGCGAGGCAGGCAAGCCACATGAGCCAAAACAAGCAAACACAGACACAATAATGCACTCAGCACCTGCAGAGGTTGGCAAAAATGAAAAACTAAAGGTACAGAAATTATTGTAAGCAGGCCGATTGGAGTCCATATGTTCTAAGAGTATATGTGGACTCCCTTTTCCATTGTCCTATATACTTATATTCTGTTAGACTTGCATGCATATATGCACCTACTGACTTTTCTTCATTTTTCCAGCTCCTCATGTGGCTTTTACTACCTTGTAGTCATCATTCACTCATTAGCATATATACTTGGATGATTGCAGCTTGCATATGTATGATATATAGGATCTGCACATCAGGGTTTTTTCTATAGTGTTTGTAAACAAAAGGTCCCTCTGATTATTTTGAGCACATATGATTTATGCACATTAAATACAGTGACACATCAGCATATTTGATGATATGGCGGTTTCATTCATCAACTCAAACCACTTTTGGTGACATATCACTCTTGAAAATTGCAAGATGAAACTCTCCACTGGGAAAAGCCTAAGTGTGGTTGTGATGTGCCCACGGGCACTCATCGACAACTGCACTCGCCAAACCGGACCTGGCTATGTGGACATTTACTGGACGAACATTGATATGCTTCGTGACTCCAAAGTAACTTTTGTTTGGTAGTACTAGCATATACTACTCCTTCTGCCAAGATTGCTCCATCATGCTTTGTTCTCGGTAAGGCTTGCCCTCTTTACACACCACACATTTGCTTTCCACATGGAACTCTGAATTTTGGGCCAGTTGAAAGGTCTGTCTGATGTGGGACGCTGATGGTTAGCTCATTTTGTAACAACCTTTTTAATGATGGGGGTTCAGAAGTCACGATTGCAATATCATCAATCAACATTCCCCAATTAGGGTATGAAGGTGTGTATATGGTTGGGTGAGGTAGACTCTTCTCCAAATTCCATTTAGGAAACCTTTTATTGATTCTCTCCTAGAAATATCAAGAGTGTTCCACTGGTCTCATATGCATATGCAAATTGCAGAAGCAAAGCAGTGGTCAATTTGTATACTTCTGCATATTTAATTGCCAAGATAAACAAATTACATACTCTAAAGTGTACAATAATATATAACCTGCAGTACGTGGCGAGAGCACTAATCTATAGTTCTTCCATTCCTACAAAAAATCGATCAGAATTAAAATATATATATATGCTTTGAAAGTTAATATGGTAGGAATTCAAAAAAAATATGCATGGTTTGGCATGAACAAAATATAAATCTTGAATTGATCATTTTCATGTACTCGACAAGAATGATCGAAAAGCATTGCGTGGGCCCCATCCATTGTCTGGCCTTTGCTTGGACACTATGCAGACATACTAGCTTGTGGTGGATGGGGAGAGGTCATGATGGCCTCTGAAGTATGGCCTCATTGTCTTGGCTATATGGGAAGGCTGATGGTAGCATGTAAGGGATTAGGATCTCGATGTTCCACAATGAACTGCCACGGTATGAAAAAGGCTGATGCGGTGTTAGGGATTTGGGAAGAACATATCATGTGAGAATTTGGTTGTCCCCTCACTTTTGGCAATGCTATGTGATTGGTATGTCCAGCCATGTGTGAAGAGGGATGTTAATTAGTATCAGGTGGTGATCATAATTATTGTGATGAAGGAACAACCAAACCAGCATTATGATTGAGTGTGATCCACTTGTTCCTTTGAGCAAGCAACAATATAATCCGTGTGGGTTGATTTATTTCCTTCTAGAAAATTCAGTATTTGTAAAAGTTGCGCAATGATTAACTACCCTTCCTCACATATAACTACAATTTTGACACTTGATGTCCACAGTGTATCGATTTGTTAAGCATGGATGCAATCATTCAAAGTACAAATCATGTGGTTGGGAGTATGCCTAGATTCGCCACTATCGTTGATTGCCTCACAAAAACGACAAGTCTATGTGTCACGCGTCTAATGTGCTATTAGTGTATAGACTTTGCTAACTAGTTGAGCTGCTATTCTTTATAGTTCGCCGAGTTCTTGACCACGATCTTATATATAATATATGCCACATATCCATCTCTCAACTTCTTTCATACATAATCTCAGCATCCGCACGTACGTACGTAAGCAATCATATTTTAACAAACTAATTAAGGTGCTTTGGACCTTTTTCCCTTAATACTTAATTAAGAATTCATTTGACTTCATAGAAGGCACTACATATTTAATTTTGCAATGTAAGAAAAAATGTGTTAAAGATCGAGTTCCCCATGTAGGCAAAACATATCAGGTGGAAACCAACCTCTTCATGCAAACTATGGAAACTTCAATCTGAGTCGCACGATCTTGATCCAACTGGGCGATTAAAGGAGGTGGGAGGAGTGATTTGCAAAATCACCTTTGCAAATCACGCCTCCCACCTCCCATGAATTTTGCAAATCACCCCTTCCACCTCCCATGATTTCTCCCTTGGATCAAGATCGTGTGAGTCAGATTGAAGTTTCCATAGTTTGCATGAAGAGGTCGGTTTCCACTAGATATGTCCCCCCCATGTATCCAGAGTTCTTCAAAGTAAATAGAATACTGCTTTACTCGAGAATAAAGTTAGGACTGTTTGGACGATCCACCAGTTGAATTTTAGTTGGTTAAATTTAGCTGCCATGAATCCCAACAATACCCGCCTAAATTTTGCTGGTTGAATAAAATTAGCACTACTAAATTATTTGCCCCCCTTATTATGTTACGAGAACACCTTATTATACCATGCTGATTTTCTTCCCTGACGTTTTTGCTGATTATCTTATACTCTAGGATGCTGATTAGCATGCATGACGGCGAGACGGGGGCGAGCCGGCGAAGCTAGAGGACGGCGACGTTGCGCGGGGTGGAGACGAGGGTGATGGCTGCGTCGGGGAGGGCGCGGCGGAGGAGGCCAGCGAGCAGCATGAACCCGATGCGGGCGGATGCGCGCGGGCGGGCTCGGGCGCGCGCGACGACGCCGTCGCGCGGCCGCTGCCTTGCGGGAGGGAGACATGGAGGGGAGGAGGAGGGGGAAGAAAGAAGAGAATGGTGGGGCCCACGTTTGGAGGGGGAATGGAGGGCCTCCAGAAATGGAGGGTGGGAGGGGGAATTTGGAGGGGCCTCAAAAATGGAGGGCCATTTAGAGGTTCTGCTGGAGCTGTGTTTTTTCACCAAACCTTTAAAATTTGGAGTAGAGGCCTATATGGAGGCCCCCACTGGAGTTGCTCTTATGCCATGCTGATTACCATGCCATGTCCTATAAACATATTCACACACATCCTGCCATAATAAACACCTTTTAGAATATGCCGGCAGATAAATCTTGATACTAACAAAATCACCACACCCGCCTCAACATCGATGGTCGTGATTTTTATTACTGAAAAAAAAATAGCCCACAAATATAAGTACCGGTGCTAAATATTATAGTCGAACCAGTAGAAAGCTGAATTACACCATTAGAAATCCCTTATCAAGTAACTAAGCAAAGATCTCATTTTACAACATTAATCTTAAACAAAAAAAATTCAACATGTGCTTTATATGAATTGTATGCACGCTGCGTCAATAAATATAATATAAAGAATATGAAGACTTTCAGTTTTTTGTATTTTATAAAGGATAATAATGTATAAACAAAAATTGGGTTATGTAAATATAAATTGACAAGAGAGGAAGTCCTGCGTGATGCTCTCAGCTAAGCAAGAAAATTCCTGCCGATCGTTTGTCTCCTACAGCTGTTTTGACACGTCCACACGCTGACGAGGATTTGGTGTGTGGCCCTACCATGATTTGCCATCATGCAGCTGGGTAACATTCGATCTCCTTTGGATGGTGGATGATGACTTGGATTGACAACGACCTATCTCTTCGGCTCTGGGATTCTTTAATTTGTGCAAAAAAAAGCACGCGTTTAATATTCTCTATATTGACAAATTATATGTGTTTGTAGTGATTCGGTTGTGCATGCTACACACTCTGTTTGTGGTCAACTTTGATATTTTATTTTGTACCTAAACTTTATTAGTGTTCACGTATATCGTCATCTTCTAAAGCAAAAGTAGAATTCGATCAGCTGTCCATCCCAAAATTAGTCCCGGTGAAGTTCAAGGACTCAGGATTTTTGGGTTTTCCGGCTCATTGTGACTGAACCAGTGAGAAGAAAAAGTTTGTCGCAAATGGTATTTTTGAAATTCATGCTTGCACATAAATGAAAGTTGAGTATTGGTGTTTCTGTGCAATATGCATTGAAATCTGTAAATAAATTTGACAGCCGACCGTGGCGCTATCATGTACGTATCCATATAAGATCAGAATTTGTGGTTAAAAGGAGTAAGCGATCATGAAACTTTCTGTATGGTCTTGAAAAAGATAGAGACAGGTTGAATATATCTTGGTCATTTGGGTGAGTAGTACCACCGTTTTCATATGTTTGTCTAATCCAACTGTGCCCCTCAATAGCTGCCTAGCTACTTCCTCTATCTGGCTCTCTTTCTCTCTCTCTCTCTCTCTCTCTCTCTCTCTCTCTCTCTCTCTCTCTCTCTCTCTCTCTCTCTCTCTCTCTCTCTCTCTCTCTCTCTCTCCCCCAGCAAAAAAACCTCAGCCGACCAAATGTTGTCTGCAAAAGCATCTCTCCTCCCGTGCTATCCTTGTCACCAACTTACACCTAATTACACACACATGCATATCCCTATCCAAAAGTCCAAACACGATGGACACCTCCACTTTTATGTGTGACCATGATGATATCATGTAGTACCACTAGCTACCATTCAACCATTTATTAAATTATCTCACTCTTCACTGGTAGAAAATCCACATTTATATACCTCCAGTTGGATAGATACATATATCTTGAAAATTAGAGGAAAGAAAATGTGAACTGAATTTATTTAACAATTAGAAGTTGTAATATGAGAGATAGAGGATAATATTTAGTTTACTTTAAAATTATGTATTTCAAAATATGTTGCACTTGGATTTCTACGTGTTAGGAATGCGACATTTACACCTTCTACAATGGGCTTGCCAAGTTTCATGACATTCGAAGTTTAAATGTTATTTTATCTAGATGCTCCCAAATAGGTAACCATTTAACGAAAGTCCTAAGTGAGATATAGGAATAATACATCTATAGCAACTTTGAAATTAAGAATTTTAAAATACATAGCACTTGACCTTGTATGTGTTACAAAAATTGAATGTTCTATATATATATATATATATATATATATATATATATATATATATATATATCACATACCAAATTTCGTAACATTTAAAGTGCAAATATTATTTTATTTAGATAGTCAAACGTGGGTAAGTTAAACTAGAGTGGGCTCTCGTCACACCATTCAAAAGTGGCGCGACAACCATGTTGTCGCACCACATGTAGTGGTGATAACAAAGAAGAAACTCTAAATAACATGATGCAACATTTAGGTGCAAATAAAATAGCAAGACACTGATATGTTTAACTAATTATTACAAGAATAATGATTTTGTACGGAGAAGAAAATTGGTGTTACATAGGGGTTAACCTATAGTGTGCTGATGGAACTGGTGCTTTATGCTCAAAACTCTTTTTGGGAGGAAGCATCGTGGATGCTTCGTATGAGTGTGTCCAGCAAAAGCCTAAAGTTTTCTTGACCCCCACATTCCATTGTGGAAAACCATCACCAACATTACAACCTTTTTGGCGGACAATTGCCAATTTTTTTTGATATGTTGCTAGCCATTTACAGAACATCACTTTTACAAAATTACAGAACAAACATTACGGGCGTCAACTGAATTGATTATGGGATTTATATGACATAAAAAAAGAATCTAATGAGATGTCCTAACTTAAAAGTTACCTGCTAAATCTGCATAGAAAACTAAATTCCCCTGATCTGTAGGGAATATTACTTTTCACCTGATCATTATGTCATGGTTCTTTTAAATTCCCCTGATTTGCAATCCAGAATTCATATCTGCCGACAATGCCACAGTTGTCTATCACGTGCAGGATTAGCAGCTAATCAGATAAACAGTTGATAGAGACAACAAATTGATATGAAATGCTTTTCCACTACATTAGTTGTGCCTCTTTTATTAAAAATCAATCACAATGGACGTGTCCCGTCATTGTAGCCTTCAACATCAATGTAACCAGAGAGCATGCTTGCCTCTTGGGACCTAACTGGTTAATTTTATAATTTATGCAAAATATATAACATATATTCCAACAACAATTATTGAGACTGAAGATTAGTCATGATACTCACACAGCTGCCACAGGTTTCAGGAACTAGATTTTTACTTGTTAGTCAATAACTTTAGATTAAACATCACATATATAGTACTCCCTCTCCCTCCCTCGCTCGCTCTCACATAACTGTTAGAAAACTAGGCAATTTTCGGTACATTTTAATTCCAGAAATTATTAACAAATTCATGACGATTATAAGTGATCCCGTGAGAACAGAGCATGTGCATGTGTTCAAGTTAAATCTCAAATAAAACTCGAACAAAATTACACATAAGGAGTTTAGTATGTACCCAAAGGCGGGACGGTTGACGGAGTCAACCGGTGCGCCGTTATCCCCTGGAATAGACATGCTACTCGTGGGGGGGACCTCGTTCGGTGTAGTCGTACAAAGGTGATGCAGTGGCGAGTCGTTGCAGTGAAGTACGAACGGCCTCCGGGAAGTAGTCGTTCACGCTGATGTAGTCGTTGTCGCGGAGGATGTAGTCGTACTGGAAGTAGTCGTTCTCGCGGAGGCCGTAGACGTACTGGAAGTAGTCGTTCACGCTGAAGTAGTCGTTCTCGCGGACAGGGACGAAGACGTACAGAAGAGCGAGCAGGCGCGTACGGGTACGCTCCCCAAAAACCTTATCGCCCACCTATCCCGAGCAGGATCGCTAGGTGGACGAGGTTCGGAGGCAACTGCTCACGCAAACAGTGTGCGCGCAAAGCTTGCGTTGGGAATGGCGAGAGAGCAAACAACACGAGAGGGAGAAGAGAGAGGTCTCCAAGCGGGAGTACCCGAGTGTGAGAGTGTGTATCCGTGCCAGAGGAAGGAGTCCTCTTATATAGGCGCGAGAGGAGAGGAGGAGGGAATGAACCTGGACGCTTCTGACCACCATAATTCTCACTAAACGTCGGTTACCAGTTACCTGTAACTGCCGTATTCAACGTCATCAGTTACCAGTAACGGTCGTTTTAATACAAAGGATTATGACTGACATGAATGACCGACATGAATGACAAAAACTGCATCACGGTCACGGTCTCGTCACGACACGACACGCCACGCCCACGGCCCGACCCGGCCCGGCGCGGCGAGGCGAGCGAGCGCGCGCGCGCGTGTGGCACGCCCTTCTCCTTTTACCAACTTCACAAGTGGTCCACCATTGGTCCACCCTTTAAGTTAGTTAAGATTCTCATTGGCTTTCAATGCGGGATTAAATCCCTAGCATTTATTTTGTGGACCTTTTAATTCTTAAGATTAATTGAGACTAAATGGCCCAAGGCCCAATTAATCCAACAATCCCCACCAATAATTTCAAGGTACACAAAGAAAAATCCTCTTCTCAACTCTTGTTTTGATATACCTGACTTTATGGTGGAGACTCGTTAAGTTGAACATCCACCCGAGACAAAAGCTACACTCATTCACAACCGACCAATGGACTATGCCTTGAATTGGCAGTTTCGTGCAAACAAGTTTGACTAGAGTCCCTTGCCAGTACTAGGCTGCTATAAGCATCCCCTCGGGTTGGAGCGTATAAGTCATACTCCGTGCCTTTCATGGGTATCTAGAGATCACCCTATCTCATAGATTGTGACTAGCAATCAAACCCATATAGGTGCAATCCTTTAAGATGTTCTGTAGGCCAACATCTTTGCTCCTCTTTGAGCCACTCGGATCACATTAAGGTTTTTCACCAACTCTGCCATACGGATTTTAGAAGAGAAATGCATCTCTCTTGGAATGAGCCCTTTACAAAGGTTCTCTTCTATCCGTTAAACAAGTAGTTTGTTGCACTATCCTAATTCACGGGATCTCCGATCACATAGGACAAGTTACCACTACCGAATAACGCCGACGGGTCTCAAGCCCAATTCCTCGGATGCATTGTCTATCACATTACGTGAAAGACCCTTTGTGAATTGATCTCGCGGCATTCTTAGCCGTTTGGATGTAGTCCAAGGCTATCACTCCGGAGTTTCTCATTTTCCTCGACAGATTTCGGCCGCCTCTTTACATGCCTAGATGACTTCATGTTATCCTTTGAGCTATTCACCTTGACAATCACCGTTTGATTATCACAGTTCATGAGGACTGCCGGTATCGGTTTTTCAACTACCGGTAAATCCATAAGGAGTTCACGAAGCCATTCGGCCTCAGCGTGGCGGTGTCCAATGCGGTGAGTTCGCCTCCATAGTTGACCTCGTTAAGATGGTCGCGCTTGCAAGACTTCCGGAGACAGCGCCACCTCCAAGTGTAAACACATATCCACTTGTGGCTTTAATCTCATCCGCATCGAGATCCAATTCGAATCACTATAGCCCTCTAGTACCCTAGGATACCCGGGTATAGTGAATCGCGTAGTTCATTGTTCCTTTCAGATAGCGCATTACCCGTTCAAGAGCTTCCCAATGAGCATCTCCTGGGTTAGACACGAATCGACTCAGTTTGCTCACAGCATATGCGATATCGGGTCTAGTAGCGCTAGCTAGGTACATTAGTGAACCAATGAGCTGATCTCTCATTATTCTTATGTTTTTCCTTAACATTTTACTAGCATCATAAGGTGTTGGAGCTGGCTTGCAGTCGTTGTAACCAAAACGACTCAAGATTTTCTCCACATAATGAGATTGTGTAAGAACAACCCCACCATCACCTTCTCTCACTAGTTTAATGTTTAGAATCACATCACCTCCCCCAAATCTTTCATCTCGAAGCTTTGAGACAAGAATTCTTTCACTTCCTTAATCGCATTAAGGCTTGTCCCAAATATCGGTATGTCATCTACATACGGACATAGGATCACTCCTTCGCCCCCACCATAGCGATAGTACACACATTTGTCGACTTCGTTCACAACAAAGCCAGCGACGTTAGAGTTTTGTCAAACTTCTCATGCCATTGCTTAGGAGCTTGCTTGAGACCATACAAAGATTTTACCAATTTACACACCATCCCTTCTTGACCTTTTACTACGAATCCATCTGGCTGATCCATATAGATCTCCTCCTCCAACTCTCCATTTAGGAAAGGCTGTCTTAACGTCCATCCGGTGAACGATAAGACCATGGGAAGCCGCCAAGGAAAGTAGTACTCGAATAGTGGTCAATCGGGCAAGCCGGTGAGTAAGTATCGAAAAAATCTTCTCCTTCTTTACGAGTATAGCCTTTAGCCACCGACCTTGCCTTGTACTTATCAATAGTACCATCGGGCCTAAGCTTTTTCTTGAACACCCACTTGCATCCTACGGGTTTGCACCCATAGGGACGCTCCACAACCTCCCAAGTACCATTAGACATAATAGAGTCCATCTCACTCCGAACTCGCTTCCTTCCGGTAGTCGCATCCGGAGAGGAATATGCCTCTTCAATGGTTCTAGGAGTGTCATCCACGAGGTACACAATGAAATCATCACCAAAGGACTTTGCAATCCTCTGTCTCTTGCTCTTTCTAAGAGCTTCATTGCCATCCTCCTCAAGATTTTCCTCATGTGGTTGTTCATTGTGTTCTATCGAAACAGCAGGTTCTTTGAGTTCATTATTAATAGACAATTCATGACTACATGTGCTATCTATCTCTTTCATAGGAAAAATGTTCTCAAAAAATGTAGCGTCTGCGGATTCCATGATGGTGCCAACATGCATATCAGGTACTCCAGATTTCAATATTAAAAACCTATAACCCACACTTGTGTAGAGCATAACCAAGAAAGATACAATCGACAGTTTTAGGTCCTAGTTTACGTTTCTTGGTTATAGGCGCATTCACTTTGGCCAAACATCCCCAAGTCCGTAAGTATGAAAGTGTTAGCCTTTTCTTTTCCCATTCCTCGAATGGTGTTATCTCTTTGTTCTTCACAGGAACACGATTCGGGACATGACATGCGATCAATATAGCCTCACCCCACCATTCCTTGGAAAGTCCCGCTGTGTCTAACATGGCGTTAACCAAATCAGTTAGAGTGCGGTTCTTTCTTTCGGCTACCCCGTTTGATTGAGGTGAATAGGGAGGCGTCCTCTCATGGATTATTCCGTGTTCCTCACAGAACGCAGTGAAAACATTAGAAAAATACTCTCCACCACGACCAGACCTAATTCTTTTTATCTTTCTCTCAAGTTGATTTTCTACTTCAGCTTTATAGATTTTAAAGTATTGTAATGCTTCATCTTTAGACTTCAACAAATAGATATAGCAAAATCTAGTACAATCGTCTATTAGAGTCATGAAAAACTTTTTACCACCTTTTGTCAACACACCATTCATCTCGCATAGGTCGAATGAATTAGTTCTAGAGGTGCCAAGTCTCTCGCCTCGGCCGAAAAATGAGGCTTGCGAGGTTGTTTTGATTCAACGCACACATGGCACTTAGAATTCTTGACTAAGGTAAATTTCGGAATTAAACTCAAGTTTGCAAGACGCATCATACAACCAAAATTAACATGACAAAGTCGCGAATGCCAAACATTTGACTCATCATTAACATTCGAGACATGGTTCACAACTTTATTACAATCATATGACGAGAGAAAAGCGGAACAGGCCTCCGCTATCATAACCTTTTCCAATAAAACTTCCAAATTTAGAAATTACACATTTATTGGATTCAAAGACTAATTTAAAACCGTCTCTACACAAGAGAGACCCGCCGACTAAGTTCTTCTTGATAGTAGGGACATGCCGCACGTTCTTCAATCGAACGATCTTTCCCGAAGTAAGCTTCGGATCGACCGAACCAACACCAAGAACACGCGCATGTGATCCGTTTCCCATCAACAAGGAGGAAATTCCGCCCGCTTTGGTAAGAGGAAAACAAGGAAATATCGGCACAAACATGAATATTAGCACCCGTATCAATCCACCAATCGGGTGACCGACATACCGAAAGAAGCGTAGGTAAAAGATTACCGTACCCCGACGTTCCACCGGTTTCACTAATAACCATGTTGGCACTTTTGCCATCTTTCTTATCCTTGCGATCCGGACACTTTGCAAAGCAAAGTGTTCCGTGCTACCACAAGCGAGTAGCACTTTCCGGTTGGCGGCTTTTTCTCGCTTGAACCGAGCCGTCGCGCTAGCCTTTGGTTGGTTTTGATGTTGCTTGTTTTTCTTTTTGAATGCATTGTTGTTCTTCTTCGCACCAAATTAGCACTAGAAGACCCAACAATCCCTTTACCATGTGTCTTGTCCTTTGCTCTTGCCTTCTCTTCAACATCAAGAGTGCCGATAAGATCGACAACGAAGCAAACTCTTGCCTCTTGTGTTTTAGAGAGGTTCCAAAGTCCTTCCAAGAAGGTGGTAACTTGGAGATAATACCTCCGACCACAAACTTGTCGGGCAACTTACATGGTGCATCCTTGCTATAATTCTCAAGATCTCTAGCTAGCGCCCGAATCTCATGGGCCTGCTCTACCACGAACGGTCTTCAACCATTTTGTAGTCATAGAGCTGTTCCATGACATACGACTCACCACCGGCATCGAAACCCCAAACTTAGCCTCAAGCGCATCCCAAATATCTTTGCCACTTGGCGACAGAAGGTACGTGTCCACAAGGTTTTCGGCCGAGAACACTCAAGATGGCACCGCGAAACAGGGTTATCGGCGCCTCGAAAGCCTTCTCCTCCTCCGGGAGAAAACGCGTTCGGGCTTCCCCGTATGACATGCATGATGCTCATCGCTGTCAACCAATACGTAACCCTTTGCTTCCAACGCTTGTAATTTGAACCATCGAAAACATTTGGTTTGAGCGTTGCAGCGAAACTAGTTACCGAAAGCCTATCAACAATATAAGGTTTTTGGATTGTTAGAAAACTAGGCAATTTTCGGTACATTTTAATTCCAGAAATTATTAACAAATTCATGACGATTATAAGTGATCCCGTGAGAACAGAGCATGTGCATGTGTTCAAGTTAAATCTCAAATAAAACTCGAACAAAATTACACATAAGGAGTTTAGTATGTACCCAAAGGCGGGACGGTTGACGGAGTCAACCGTGCGCCGTTATCCCCTGGAATAGACATGCTACTCGTGGGGGGACCTTGTTCGGTGTAGTCGTACAAAGGTGATGCAGTGGCGAGTCGTTGCGGTGAAGTACGAACGGCCTCCGGAAGTAGTCGTTCACGCCGATGTAGTCGTTGTCGCGGAGGATGTAGTCGTACGGAAGTAGTCGTTCTCGCGGAGGCCGTAGACGTACCGGAAGTAGTCGTTCACGCCGAAGTAGTCGTTCTCGCGGACGGGGACGAAGACGTACGAGAAGAGCGAGCGAGGGCGCGTACGGGTACGCTCCCCAAAAACCTTATCGCCCACCTATCCCGAGCAGGATCGCTAGGTGGACGAGGTTCGGAGGCAACTGCTCACGCAAACAGTGTGCGCGCAAAGCTTGCGTTGGGAATGGCAGAGAGCAGCAACACAGAGGGAGAAGAGAGAGGTCATGAATTGGAAATTGATCTGAATCCCTTGTCCTTGTCCTACCAGCAATGTCAATTTCATCATCGTTATTGTTGGATTAATTGGGCCTTGGGCCATTTAGTCTCAATTAATCTTAAGAATTAAAAGGTCCACAAAATAAATGCTAGGGATTTAATCCCGCATTGAAAGCCAATGAGAATCTTAACTAACTTAAAGGGTGGACCAATGGTGGACCACTTGTGAAGTTGGTAAAAGGAGAAGGGCGTGCCACACGCGCGCGCGCGCCGCTCGCCTCGCCGCGCCGCGCCGCGCCGGGCCGGCCGGGCCGTGGGCGTGGCGTGGCGTGTCGTGTCGTGACGAGACCGTGACCGTGACCGTGACATAATCCTTTGTATTAAAACGACCGTTACTGGTAACTGATGACGTTGAATACGGCAGTTACAGGTAACCGACGTTTAATGAGAATTATAGTGGTCAGAAGCGTCCAGGTTCATTCCCTCCTCCTCTCCTCTGCGCCTATATAAGAGGACTCCTTCCTTCTTGCCGACCTTGTAGAATGTCTTAGCAACTCAACACCTAAATGTGGTGTAACGATTAACAAATGATCCATACAACTGCAAAGCCACCACCTCTCCTTAGCACCATGTTTGCAGCTCTTGTGGTCAACAGATCTTGTTGCGGCACAAACCACCATGCCAGCAAAGATAACCGGTGACAGAAAATGATTGAACCAATCTTCCCCCCAACAAGATCTCTTTTATGACCCACACAAAGAAACTTCATTATCAGATCATTGACTTTTCAGGTGTAGATAATTTAGTCATGCAAGGATACATCTATGTTATAGTCAAATCACTACTACAGAAAGAGGCGGTGGTGATGGGCCCCATCACCACCGGTTTCATAACCGGTGATGATAGTATTAAAAATATAAAGATAATGAAACCTTGTGGCGGCCCCGCATCCCACCATTGATGATGATGGGCCCACGCCATCACCGCTTCAACCTGGCCCCTACCGCGGCCACTGGCCTGCGTCGCTGCTCCCCTACCGCCCCTCATGCTACTGCCGTGTCGTCCCGCATCCCTTTGCACCCCACCGCCCTGCCACCTCGCATCCCGCCGACACGCCCCTCTTGAGAGAGAGAGAGGGGGGGTTTAGGTGGAGCCGACCAAAGGGAGGGGAGGAAGTTAGGTTAGGGGTGAGAACACGAGATTCACCAAAACTGGAGACAATAAAAAAAATCGAGTCTGCGAACCACCTTATCACCAACCGGCGGTGATGAGGCTCGCCATCGTCGGTTTTATCATTTGATAGCCTTATTTACTATACAACTAGTTGTGATATCCTATCACCGCTGGTTCACCCAAAACCGGTGATGACAGGACGGGAGTGATAGAAATATCTGTAGTAGTGAATGGTTAGTAGCTCAATACAATATTGGTACAAGAGTATGCTTAGTTCAATGATCTTGGAAATTGATCTGATTGGCAACATACATATTGGAAGATGTTTGATCCATGATGACGCGCTAGTAATTATTAAACCTTCAGTGCATGTATGACTCATGGCTTCACCAGAGAGTTCACTTTTACAAGCACAAAAGAACATAAACATTAACCTGATATAACTGATAGAGATAGAATGTAACTGTGTGTGACATATTGTTCTTTCTCTTTCTCCAGTTGTCTATCAGTCATTTTCATTCTATACCTATTGCTATCTTGTACAAGATCCAGATTTCAATTATTGTACTTGAGCATTTTGTGCTTGGCCACATGCATGCTGTTGTGTCAGTAGTATATGCAACTTTATTTTCAATTAATTGTTTGCATTGGTAAAATTGCCTATATTGATGGAGAGCTAATTATTATACTTCTCCCCAACATATCATTCTTGTGCCTGAAGTTAAAAAAAAAAATTATGCCAAAGAGCTGGGCCAGTACAGTACTTATTTAAATGGACTTTATAAATTAATATTTTCCTTTTTGCCGTTGCTACTTGCTGAAGAGCTCACTGCATTTGGGTTACTACTTACTATAGTTGTGCTCCTTTTTCTTCTTATTGCTATGGAATGCAAAATAATCCTATGTTACATAAAAGGAAAAGGATTTTCTACGCACTATCATATGCACATCTCAAACGCAAAAAGAAAGATATACAAAAGATATATAAAATTTATGCTAAGAAAAAAACCCAAAAGGTACAGCTTGTTCATTGATTTTCTTTGAAAACAAGACCTGGCATTGACTAAATAAAGAGGAAAAGCTCCTAGCCATAGGTGTGAAACTAGTGCCCTGAATTCCACTAAGGTACTATGGCGATATGGCATCAAATCAGAGGAAAATATAGATTTTCCCCTTTAATTTACCTGAAGTCTGTCCCCCAAGTTAAAAGTAAATGTGTCATAGTGGTAATGCATCAAATAGAAAAAAAAAGATCAGTGCTTTTCCCCTGGTTCTTTCTTTCTCCATGTGCCAAAAGTGTCTTGATTATCAATGCAATAATCTTTACCACGGAAATGCTGGATTGCATGGGACCCTGAGGAATCCCTTGCCGACGAATAGTTTTTATATATTATACAAAAGTAACATGAGAGGCAGAAGGAGAATCTCCAGATATTGTATCAGAGAGAGAGGGACATACCATTTGTCTGCTCTTGAGCAATATACCATCCACATAGATTGAGTGCACAAGAAAAAAAAAACATAACAACCCACTATAATTGTTATCCCTTGTTTATATTTTTTTGTTGTAACTACTAACTTTTCAGCGATAACTATCTCAAAGAGAAAAGCACCCTTCCTGTAAAATCATGATGGATGGATGCATGGTCCATTGAGCAAAATGATATTGTATTAATCAGAATTCTGAATTAGCATGCACCGTCAGTTTAAACGGCATCAGATTCCTTATGTCTTGGACGAAGTAAGCAGGACAATGATTGCTAATAGCAACCTATCATTAGGACCATATCTTGCTGTTTGCCTTGTGCCTGCTGGTCGCAGTGACCAAACCTATCGTCAGGTACAGTCCAAACTGAGAAGCCCTGAAAGCAGAGCAAAACAACCTCCATTATTTTGTAATTGTTCATTTGTGCCGTAGCATATGACTCAGACCAATCATATGGGCAAGCTGAAAGTTCTCAAATACATTGTTTTCAGAAATTAAATAAAGGGGCTTTGGATAGAGTTGGTATGTTTGTTTCTACAAATTGGTTTTTTTTTAACAATCATGACATAAGGATGCAACACCACACGCTTGGTACCTAAAAGATCTCGTGACCTAACATTTGGTTGAAGGCGTTGAAATTAACAAACAGTTGATGTGTACTTATCCTCTCCTTTGCCGAAAAAAGCTGTGTGTTGACTTGGTTGTGGATTCGTGAGGTGAAAACGTGATGATTGGATCAAGTAGGTAGCAAAATATTTAAAGGTTTTTCTAGAAAAGGTGTTTAAAAAAAATAAAGGTTGCAGATTAATTTCATTCGGAAGTGATATGCTCATTGCGTAATGTCATGTGTGAGATAAAGTAAGTGATCTTGACCGACGAAGATAATGTTCTGATAGCCATCATTTTGTTTTTTTTTTTGAATGTGAAAAGCACGGGCCGGCAAATCTTTGGTTGACACTTCATACACTAAATTGTATTGTGTTATCTCTCCACAAAAGTAGCCATCAGGTATGTATGTGTGTTTAACCCCTACGTGTCCCTGTTTCAGAGTATAAAAATGACACAACAGTCAATTCGTAGCTACCACCATATACGTGTAAGTAAAACAGAGAAAGCTGGGGATTTCCACTCCATTCGTGCCTGAGCAATTTCACTGCACTAGCTGCATCTACACACTCAATGGTGCATGTATCGATATCTTAGTGCAAGCAACTGTAAGAAAAAAAAATCTAGCTATTGTAGAAATCCATAAAAGGGAATAGGTTTTGCGGTAATTTTCATCCACAGCTTAAAAGTTCAGGGTTGTGAACTAGTGATGTTGTGACCATCCACACAGCATATGTTTTGCAGTAGCATGATCCGTGTTCTAGTCTACTACTACTATATTAAACATATGGCATCATTTTGGTTTGGTAACAGCTGTTGTGTGGTTTGGACGTCTCAGATCGGTGGCTGCATCAATATGCGCCTGCAAAAGCTATACATGATCTGGTGCTAGAAAAAGCTATACATGATCTGGCTCTGTTTACGAATCAATTTACACGTGATTGGCAATCATACCAAAAGCTTAGGAATGTGGAACCAACGCAATAATGAATGTTAGTCTTAAGGTAACATTCAGCAGCAATTGGTAACTGAATCCATGAGTTGTTCTGTTTGCCTTAATGTTATACAATCGTCTAGTATGTACCGATAAGGTGATTATAGCCATGATTAGTTGTCGATCAGGCCTGATTAGTCGGTTCTAGTCGGACCTATATACAAGGACCGAGATGATATGTATACTATGCTTGTAGATAAATCTGGACGCTTTCTTGGTCATGTTGATTGCAGAGTTGAAATCCTTTATCTGCCCAATGTCCTGTATCATCAAATTCAGGCAATGGGCTGCACAAGGTGTCCAAAACAAATGTGGGCTCCTTCCTTCCCAACCTTGTCATTTTGTCAATCTACTTTTCCAACAAATATAATTGGCAGCCCATTAACCCACCGTAAAGTCATCTACCGGCAGCCCAAAATCTAATGTCAACCTGATCGGTTTTTGCTCTTAGTTGGTCCTTGGTGCTGCTGAATCTGATAAGCCCACCCCGCCCCCATCCCTAATCGTGATTAGTCGCAATTAATAGGACAACTATATAACAATTGTTGCCTTTACCTTCTAAGACTGACCGCAACAGTGTCCCCTAAAATTCATCCTCCAAATCCAAAGCTATATATTCCGCATGCTCTGCGGAGCCTCCTGAGCATGGCTACGTCGTCACGAATTCGCGGCCGTCAAATCGCGCCAATCCAACGGCCAGCAACCCGCCAGTGGCTCATGGAAAGTTGCAAATAAGCCCTCCAACTTTCCTTTAACTCTTTCCGGGTCTAGTGAAGTCATTTTGCTACATCAAACGCGTTCGAATTTATCGCATAAAACACCCAGAGTTCCAAAATATTTGCCTACCGAGAAGACGAAATTCTGATTTCGCGGACATTTTGCAGAAAACCGCCCGCTGTCACTTTCCCGAGCTGTCACCCCCTCCCATTCATCCCTCACCCTTCCTCTCTCTTCTTTCCTCCTCCACTTCCTGCTCCCAGTGTCGTCGACGCTCAAGCTTCCCGACGCCGCCATGTGCTCTAGGCGAGCGTGACCCCCGACCGTGACCTCGTCGATCTCCGACGGCCCCTCTCGGTTCTCTCCTACTCCTTTCTCTCTATCTATCGACGTCCATAGCGATGCAGCGAGGTGCACACGAGGAGGAGTTGGAGAGAGGAGGAGGTGATGCCGCTTCTCCCACGCCCACGTGCACTGCAGCATGCCAGCAAGCACATCGCCCTCTCGTTCTCAGCTATGGCGTAGGTCGCTATGGCCGAGGTCCACAACGAGGAAACGCGTGCTTCGCCAACAACGCTAAGTCGTTGGCGAAGACTCCAACCCCGTTGGCGAAGGCTTTCCCAACGGGGTTTCCGAGTTCCTATTGGGAAAGAACCGTTGGCGTTTTAAGTGATGGGAAAGAGCTCTTCGCCAACGAGAACGCGGGCCCCGTTGGGAAAGCTTCGCCAACGACCATGTGTACCGTTGGCGAAGGGGGGGACGCCGTCGGCTCGGATGTCGTTACCTTCGCCAACGGGGAAGCTACGGCCGTTGGCAAAGTTCGGTTGGCAAAGGGAACGACACTTTTGCCAACAGCTTGCTTTGCCAACAAGCATCGGTCGAAGCCGTTGGCAAAGTCGGCGCGTGCTTCGGGGGAAGCCCGGCTTTGCCACATGGCCGGCCCAAAGTCGTTGGCAAAGGTGGCAAGGCCGGTGAGGAAAGCCCGGCTTTGCCAACGACTTTGGCCCATCTTTGTTGGCAAAGCTGGGAATTCCCCCCCCCCCCCCCTTTTTTTGCTCTTTTCTAGCATTTAATTCACACATCAAATCCACACATCAGCATATGAACCAGAATACCACATATATATCAACAATATAGCATATGAATCACATTTCGGCATCGGTTTCGATCTCAACATGAATCCACACATCAAATCCTTCGATACATGTCCATAATACACATAAAGTCACGAAACGAGTGCATACATGTCCAACATACACCAGGATGTCCAACATACATGTCCAAAATGTCCGACAAGTCCAACATACATGTCCAGGGGTCTAACATGCATCGCTACTAGTCCATAAGAGGTAGTCACAGGTACCTAGCTCGTGGCGCTGTCCCCAGGGGTCCCGGCGCCGTCCCCAGAGGTCCCAGCGCCCCCACCTTGCTCCAACGCACACCACCCCCGACCGAGGTTGTGGCCGTGGCCGCGCCCGAGTCCACCCCGACCCCCGAGGCGGGTCGTAGTGCCGAAGGGCACCAACCATTCGGCATTTTCTCGGGTTTGTCCGCTTCCTCTGCGGCCTTGGACATATCTCTGCTGGATCCGTTGTATTTCATGTGGCTCGAACCGGATGGCCGGCGGCACGGGCGAGAGATGAGGGACGGCTCCCCGGCCGAGGACCACACCAGCAACCACCGAGGCCGAAGCCTCGCGTTCGACCCCGGCGATTCCTCGTTCGCGCCTTTGACGCCGAGTAGGTCCAAGTAGGCGGACCGTGAGGCCGGTTGTGTGCCTCCCCCAACCGTGCCAACCTTGTGTTTTGGTTAGGACAACACCTCATCGGTGATGGTGTATTGGATGGCAATAAGATAATCACACTAGCAAACAACTCTTCCGCAAGTGTCCGGTGCTAGATGACAAGATTACTAAGCACTAATAAACTCTTCTCGCAACTCTTCCGCAAGTGTCCAGGAAATAATTAAGAGGTAAGGCCATGATGGCATAGGCATCATCAATTCTAAAGGTCATAAAAACAGCTTGTAGACATCACCATTGTACAAATGGCTTCATAATGAAATTCCTAGGTTCGTGTGTACTTAAATGAAGGCTAGCAAGCAATACCGCAATAATATTAGCATTACGAGTACTCGCTTCTTGATAAGGTCAACAAAGTATTAAAAAAGGCACTTTTCCGGTCCCTCGAAACAATAATAATTTTCCCTAGCAAACCATGCACATAATGCAGAATCACCGGGAGGAATTGCAACAATGATAATTATGGATGTGAAGAGCAATCGAGCTTCACAACCGGGCACATAATGCACGACATGCGGCACCCGGGCTTCGAGCACGGGTGGGGAGGCACCACAACCGGCGGCCTCAACCATCGCGCCACAAGCGCGTCCGCACCTATCACCGTATCGGCTTGCCGATTCGATGTCATCGCGCAAACCCGCACATGCAGTGTAATGCAATGAGAATTTTGCTCAAATGTAAAAGAAAACAAAAAACACCTTTAATTTAGAAAAGCATTTAAGAACGGGGGTAAATTAATGACAAACATATCTTTATGATCTAATATTCCTTTATCGTCACCAATGGGTGTCCCACGGTACTTGACCTCATTAAGCGAGTAAGCACCAATATAAGTGTCACAATATTAATAGGTCACATCGGGGTTCCCGAGTAATATAAATATAAATATAAACAATACAAATGCGGCAAGTTGGTTCGCAAACCTCAAGAAGAAGAAACGAAGCTTCGCTTCATCAAATTCCTTCTTCACGCCCCTCACGAAACCCACACGGTACCGCACGGACCAATAGGTATCGAACAATTGAAAGAATAAAATAGCACAAGAAAAGGAAAAGAGTATCCGAGATACAAATTCTAACTTGAACGGACGTAAATGATGCTATGGTCAATATCTCATCAAAGCATCCAAAATCATTTGCCGACAAGATCATTTTCGAAATCATGGGGTCCCGCACGAAATTATTTTGTTAATGCTACATATTAATATGTTAACTTGGGCGAGAGAATGTTCTTCGGTGCAATTGTAAGAATAAAAGAGCATGCAAAAGTCAAGTGACAAAACACTAAAAAGGGCCGCGAGACGGCAAAGACAAGATTCGGGTTTTCGGATGCTTTCGAGCGTTATCAGTCGCAATTGAGCTAGTAACAATGTACACCATATGTGAGGGTAAACATTGGAAGCGTTATCTGAAAAAAAATAAAATAGTATACGGCGACAATTGCTCAAAAAGTCTAGCCACAAAGTAAAGCATGTCACTATTGGATGCATGGCTACATCACATACTTCACTACACTACAATTTCGTTAGTAGAGTTTAAGCGGCGTCTTCCGGGCAAAAAATAATTGACTTTGGGTTTTCATGGCGGGAGTTCTCGTGGCCTATGCATTTTTTTCTAGAAATATACGAGTGATTCGAAACTCAAAGATTAGTAGTCCACAGATGATACCGGTTGGTAGAAGTGCCTTAAACTCCGTAAACCCAAATCCAAGAATAAGCAGACTTGATACGATTGGCGGAACTATCATGGTATTGCCATGACTTGCCACATCAACATTTTCATAATTATATTGTAGTAGATTCAAAACATTCCATGACACATGGAGTTATCGAAGGAGAAGGAAAATTAAGTTGCACATACCGAGAGGGATCTCAGGAACTTGGAAACCAATTGGTACTCGTTAATTTGGCATCTTCATCAAGAATTTCTAGGGAATACGAGATAAAGGTATATAAGGTATCTCTTGAAAGAATTACAAGTAAAGAAACTATACCGACCGATGAAAAGAAATAACATCGACATAACTAATACCGACAAAGAATATGGTTCTATTCGGTAACTACTATACTACCTCACTTTGCAATCGAGAGACTACCTCACTTTGTACCACCGCAATCGAAACAACCCTAACACACCAACTAATATGATATCGAAAAATCCACACAGGGATTGTAGAAAAGCTGAAAAACATGTTGTGATCTCAAGAGAGAAGCCTAACAGTCAATACCTTGATATATCCTTTCCTTAGAATCTTTAGGAAAATGCAAGAACTAGCAGCCAGACAAGCAAAGAACTGACAAGCCGAGCAGAACCAAATGTTGAGATCTGCGAGAGGAGTGGTTCCACAATCCGTCAGCCTTGAGGTGAGTGTCCTTGACTGCATACATACACATTGCCAGAAAATAATCATTATTAGAGCTAATCCAACCAACTTCTCAAAAAAAGAGCTAATCCAACCAAGTTCATCAAGATTGTTGCAGTAGTGACAGTATGACAGAAAACGCGTGGATTCCACATGCTTGTCCAGTTCAATCAATTAGAACATCAGCGTTGCAGTTTTCTTTTTTTTTGTCATGACAGAGTTTTAATCAATCGAAAACACATGGATGTTAGCAGTTTAGTTTCATCGGTCAAGTACTCAAGATAGAAAATTTAGGTTCTTTTTCACGCGTTGGCTCATGCATGGTCGTCGCTCCGGTAGTGTACTAGAGGACACACTTCGGATGACCGGAATAGTAGAGCCTCTGCTGGATAACGGATCGGAACCTCTCGCCGGTGGATCTAACAACAAGAAGGGAGGAGGAGGAGAGGGGATACTCACCTGGAAGAACCGAATCGAGGTTGGAGTTGCGGCAGCTAGCCGCCGCCGCCGCCGCCACCACCGATGCCGCCCGGGGTGATGAACCCTAGCAGGGGGAAAAGGAGTGAGGAGGAGATTAGGTAGTGGAGTTGATGGAGGGAGAGGAGGAGGAGGAGGCGCACACCGCCCAACGTGGTGGGGCTCGACGGCCGGCGGTGCGAGAGAGGTGACGACGGCGGCGCGGCGGCGTCATGCGACGACGCGAGTGTCTCTCGTCCCTTGGGGGCCGCCCGCGCCGCCCCTGGAGGCCGGCCGCGCCGCGCGTGGGGGGCAGCCGCACCGCCCTTGGGGGCCGGTCGAGCCGCCCGTGGGGGCCGGCCGCGCCGCCCGTGGGGGCCGGTCGAGCCGTGCGTGGAGGCCGGGCACGCCGCCGCGCCGGTGAGGGAGGGAGGGAGGGCGGGGGGAGGGAGGACGGCCGCGTCGGTGAGGGAGGAGGAGGGGGCCGCGGCGGGGCGGGCGCGGGGGCGGGGGGTCGCGGCGAGGCGGGCGCAAGCCGGCGGCGCGCGCGCGGCCGAGGGCGGGGGGCGGCCGGATTCGCCGGCGGGTAGGCCCCGGGGGCGACGCGGGGGTAGGGGGCGGCGGGGGTAGGTGATGTGTGTCCCGTGCGTGAACCGGGGAAGGGGCTCGGGGATTTTTAGGGTTAATGTCTTTGCCAACGGCCTATGGGTGCGGCTGTTGGCAAAGAATTTGTTCAATTTTTTACTGCGACAACCTTCGCCAACAGCTTGAGCCTTAAAGCTGTTGGCGAAGACACCTTTGCTAACAGTATCGCAAAGCTGTTGGGAAAGAATGTTTGCATTTTTTTTTGTTTTTTATTCCACTTTTTTGTGGGTCCTTCCTACTATAACTACATCTCAACTTCAAAACTTGGGGATGTTTTGAGTTATCTAGCTATATTTCGTTAATTATTTTTGTTCACTTGAATTTTCTGGCATAATCCAAATTCGAACTGCAGTGCGTGAAATAATGAAACTTAGGCGTTTGAAAAATGATATTCTTGTTGGGGAGTGCGTTTTGAGGCCGTTTCCCAAAGCTCTCCCAAAATTCCGAAGCCTTTGTCCACGTAACACGACGGTCCAGGTGTGGTACAACTGTTTTTTAATTATATAAATTCCAAACGAAGTCGAAAAATCACGAAATTTGTCGGGGTGTCTTGTTATCTCATGTGGAGGCTACGATAAAAATTTGAGTAAGTTTGGAGCAAGTTGCCGCGTCAGATGCTCAAAACCCAGACATCTCGACATGTGAGTGACTAGTGATCACATGTGGAGATGCCTGGGTTTTGAGCATCCGACGCGGCAACTTGCTCCAAACTTTCTCAAATTTTTATCGTAACCTCCACATGAGATAACAAGACACCCTGACAAGTTTCGTGATTTTTCGACTTCGTTTGGATTTTATATAATTAAAAAACTGTTGTACCACGCCTGGACCGTTGTGTTACGTGGACAAGGACTTCGAAATTTTAGGTGAGCTTTGGGACACGGCCTCAAAACACACTCCCCAACATGAATATCATTTTTCGAATGCCTAAGTTTCATTATTTCATGCACCCGCAGTTCAAATTTGGATTATGCCGAAAAATTTAAGTGAACGAAAATAATTAACAAAATATAGCTAAATGTTGCAAAAAGGTCTCACATTTAACCATGTGCTTGTAAACAATGTAGCAAGGCTACCAAAAAAGTTTGAATTCAAAATTCGAAAAAAAATGAAAATTCTTTGCCAACAAAGCATGTACATGCCGTTGTCAAAGAGCAATCTTCGCCAACAGCCCCCTACAAGGCTGTTGGGGAAAAAGGCTCTTCGCCAAACGCCTTGGTAGCCCCGTTGGCGAAGGGTCGCTCCCTTTGCCAACGCTAACGGCGAAGTTGTTGGCGAAGCGGACGGCGTCGGTACCGTTTGACCACGCCCGTGCTTCGTCAACGGCTTTTCTTTCCCAACGGGAATGCCGTTGGGAAAGAACCCCTTCGCCAACAGCCGAACTTTGCCATCGATCATTGGATTTCGTGTGTTGGCGAAGACTTCTTTCCCGACAAAGAGAATTTTTCTCGTTGGGAAAGAGTTTCTTCGCCAACGCCTTAAGTCTTGGCCGTTGGGAAAGCTACGGATCGTTGGCGAAGCCACGATTTCTCGTTGTGGTCTACCAACCGTAGCAGGAGGTGAAGCTCTTCAACCGCTGGACCTTCCAGGATGTCCAGGTACACGAATGGATCTCCACTTCTCCGATTTGATTCTCTAGCGTTTCTTCTTCTGTTGTTAGCTGTGTATTGAACTGGCGCAACTGGATTTCTAGGTGAACGACATCTCGTTGAATGGCTACCTGGCGGTGTCGGCGACGAAGCACGTGACGTCCTGCCCCATAGGGGTGCAAATTGATTATGATGTGGTGCAACTCCAAACCTCTTTAGTTCAATTATTTGTACCACTTCAGCTCAATTTTGAAAAAGTAGTACAAATAATTAAACTAAGGAGGTTCGGAGGTGCACCTAACGGTTACCCCTTTGCAGCCATACTGCCCCACACCACAGGCTGCCACTCGAAGAAGCGCTTCCGCAAGGCGCGGTGCCCATGGTCGCGCACCTCACCAACTCGCTCACGATGCACGGCCAGAACAACGGCAAGAAGGTCGTGGCTGTTCGCATCATGAAGCACACCTTGGAGATAATTCACCTGCTCACCGACGCCAGCCCCATCCAGATAATCATTGATGCCATCATCAACAGGTACCCTATGCTTCTCTTCTCTTTCTGATTCATTGTGCATGTGCCTTACAGCCTTAGTCTAAAGCTGATTGTTTGTGTTATTTGATTAGACCTTGACGTCAACTTAGAAATTAGTTCCATAGCTTTACTCAGTTTTTTTTAAAAAAATTAAAGCAGGAGCACTGCTATGTCATATAAGAAGAAACAGCATTGGTACATAACAGTCGAAGCGAGACACCACCACACGAACAAATCCCAGAAAAAAACAAACGCACCCGACACAACACACCACCATCCTCAACCACATGGGAGAGAAGACCGAAACAAGCCGCCGACACCTGCGCCGTCGACAACAACGTTATGCCACGCCGAGGCGTAACCCGCCGCAAGCTCCAACGGCCCCCCGAGCTCCTCCACCGTAGAACCGTCACACTCAAGCCGTACATACATCATCGTTGATCCCCCGATCCCGGGAGAAGCCTCGGCACATATTCTCATCTTAGTACCATGGCAACCACCGGCCACTCTATGTGGGGGCCTCGCCACATCCACCGCCTCATACTCCTCGCCAAGGACTCGGATATCTTAGATCGCAATGAGAGCACCTCCTCCGCCCAACCGTCACCGAGATCACCACCGCACCTTGCATGACAGCTCAAACCTTCCAGCTCCATGGATCCTCTACACCCCGGTAGCAACACGGACCAAGCGCACACCCGACGGCACCTCCGGCCAACCACCACCACCAATAGCACAAACGTCGAGGACTCCAATTACGACGCCTCCAAGAAGGTTACGACGTCAAGGCACCGCCGTCGCCCGCCCGGATGAACAAGGTCTTCACCCTAAGAGCCCCACGCGACGAGAGCACAATGCCTCACCATGATGCCCCCGGCGGGGAGACCGACGCCCCAAGGGTGATGGCATCATGGCCACCGTCAACCGGTGAAGACTTTCGTCCGAATGCACCACGCCTGTCGCCCGCTCATGGTCATGGTCGAAGCCCGCTCCCCGTCTCCTCCACAACACCACCACGGAAGAGGCCGGCTCAACCCGAAGCACCACCTCGGTGCCGCAACAAGCACCCGCTAGCCCCCCGGCCCCACCACCTTGGCGGCACCGCATTGGCAACGTTGACAAAGGAGAAGCGCCGGCCCGGCCCGGACCCGGCCATTCCACGGTCGGCCCCGGCCGGTGCCGGCCGGCTAGCCACGGCCACGGCCGGGCCATGGTCATACCACGGCCGGCCACGGCCAAGCCACGGTCGGGCTTCCACCGCCGACGGGGTCGGCCCGCCGGACGCCGTCGGCCGAGCCACCGGCGCCACGCGGCCCCGCCGCCGACACGTGCCCGCCACCGGAGGAGCGCACCGCGCCGACCGCCGTCGAGCCACACTTGCCGCGCCGCCGCCAGTCGCACCAACGGGAGCCGTCACCACCGCCCGGCTCCGGCCTCCACCCCCAACAAAACGAAACTCCCCCTCCGTGCAAGCCCCGGATCCGGCCATGGCGCCGCCGGATCCGGAGGTTGCTCCGCCCGTCGTCGCGGATGGCGGCCCACACCGGTGAGCCCCTCCGTCGGGCGCAAGCGGCCGCGTCCGCCCCGGCTGTGGGAGAGAAGAGGAGGTAGGCCACTCCGTCGCCTTCCTCATGGGCGTGCGTGGGATCCCGGCAGCCCACTTTGGCGGCAACGCGGCATGAAGAGGCGGGGGGAGGGAGGCGGCGCTAGGGTTTGGGTGCGGCGCCCGTCACCCACGCGGGGGCGAGCGGGCGATGAGAGAGACCCGCCTATCTATCTTTTGTAGCTTTACTCAAATAATTGATTGTTTCGATGGCGTGACCATACCGAGTTGTTGATATTCAAAATGAATGTGTCAATGCGAGTTCCCAAGAGTCAAGTCAATCCGTAGTTCCGTATTATCTGCAGCTTGGTTAAGAAAAAATATTATTATATGCGGCCTGGTTAAGAATATATAATTAAAATAATGAGTATTTTTTGTAGTTGATCCGCCCGCAATACTCAACAAAATTGGACGGAGTTCGTGGTAAGAACATGTTGTCGGGGACAGCCCTGAGGGTCCCCTAAAAAACCGGGGGAATCCTGCTTAAAACCTGCAAAAAACGAAACAAAACACACCTCTCACCTAAGCGCACACACAGCGCGCGGCCCACACTGCGGTGGCCCCCGCGGCCCACCAGAGTGGCCCGGCCAAAGGCATCCTTGAGCAGGCTCCGCCTCGCTCGAGGGTTCACGGCCTCCTCGAGCGGGTTCCGCCTCGCTCGAGGGCTCACGGCCTCATCGAGCGGGTTCCGCCTCGCTCGAGGGTTCACGGCCCCCTCGAGCGGGTTCCGCCTCGCTCGAGGGTTCACCTCCGCCTCGCTCGAGGCTCCCTCACACGCACGCCTGCTCCCGCACGCGGGTACGGGCATTTAATGCTCTGACACGGCAGAGCAGCGCCATCATGCGCCTGGGAATCATGCCCCGGCGCTGTTACGCCAACTCCCTAGGGGGAACCCATCCCCGCCACTGTGGGGGACTGTGCGACATGGCCAGTGTCAGCTCCGTGGCACTGCGCCGCCCACTCCCGTACGGCTAACGCGCCGCACCCTCGAAGGGGGGCCGGACGCACCCTCGAACCCCTTTCTCGTGACTCTGCAGGGTCAAAGCGTAACGTCAGGCCGGCGGGACGCCATCCCCGCCACTGTTGGTCCTGCGCGGCCGCCCCCGTGCCTGCAACGCCATGCCGGGCACTGCTACAACAACTCCAGCGCAGTTGGGCACACGGGGACGGGACGCCGCCACGCCTGCCACTGTAACCCGTACGGATCACCGTCAACGGCTTCCTCGAGCCCGTCTGAGGACGCCGCGGCCAACCACTACGCCTTCACCCTCGAAGTCGCCCCTGTTCAAGTACGGAACACGCCACGACGACAAGACCGGAGCAAGAGCCGCCCGGACGACCGCCGACTCCCCGGTGCTGCGCGCCATACCCCCGCATGTAGCTAAACAGTGCGGCATGCCTGTAAATCGCCCTCTCCTTGGTCTATAAAAGGAAGGAGATCCCCCTCGCCGCAGGGACATCGACACACGAACATTCGAAACCACATCACGCACACACTCCTCAATTCTCCCACAACATCGCCAATAGCCTCAATCACTTCGCTTGGGACTTGGAGGCCACGCCTCCTCTCCCGCCTTGCTTGTAGCCGCCCCACTACAGGCACCCCGGTGCAAAGCAATATAGTGCCCCGAGCACACCTCTGCTGGACGTACGGCCCCGGCCGGAACCAGGATAAACCAAGTGTCTCTAGTTGCTTAGCACCGCCATCGAGGGATAGACCTTGGCGCTTAATACTAGTTAGTTTCGGGACTACATTCCGCACCGACAGTTGGCGCCCACCGTGGGGCACGAGCGTCGAAGGTCAACTTGACACCAACTCTCTCGATGGTGATTCACCCCGAGTACCGCGGCACGCGCTACTCCATGGGCAGCTCGGACCCCTTCCCTGCCGGGTTCGAAATCCGGTTCGGGGACCTGAACTTTCAGGCCACGGGGAACGGCTACCTGATGCGCCTCACCAACCGTGAGGAACTTCGTGTGCGGCGCCAAGTCAGGTCCACCCCGGTCACCGCTGCACGCGTCACCACGACGCCAACGCCCGCCGGCCACGAACGCCGCGGGCCCATCGACGTCACGGCGCCGCCGCCGCTCCGGCCGGCGCTCGCACCGGGCGCGGTCGGAGCGACGGCATGCCGAGCGCGTCGCCTCACAACGCGGCGCGCCCGTCGGCACAACGACGGCGCCCCCGGTGGGAGAGCGCTCGGTCTCGGACCGCGCTTCCCCCATCGGCCCGCGCGCGGTGCCACGGCGGCCTAAACCGCCAATGCCAATGCCGGCACCACGATGCACGGGGTTCCCCGGCCGCCACGTTTTCGTTGCCAGGGACCCTAGCGCCTCCGCCGGCGACGAGTCGTCCCTAGGCTCTCTCGACGTGTTGCCACCCGCCACCTCGCATGGGTACGCGGAGTGGGACTTCTCCGGCGTGCCGGACCCAGTAATGTTCAGGCGGTTCCTCGACGCCACGGACTACTGGTTCGGCTGCTCTGACGACTCCAGCGCCGGGAGCTACGACCCCGCGCGGGAGTGCTGCGTCGTCATCGCCAACGACCCAGCAAACGCCACCGGCGCAGCGGGCGCCGGCGACGGAGAGGTTCCACCCGCTCTAGGGACCACTTCGCGCCTGGCTGCGGGACCAAGCGCCCCTGCTCCCTCACAACCAACAGGGGCCGATATCAACGCGCAGTTGGCCCAAGCACGCGAGCTCGAGGCCAAGCTGGCGGAAGAGTACCGAACGGTGCGGTTGCTTCGCGCCTCCATGGCAGGGGAAGCCTCCGCGCGCGGCGAACGCGCGCGCGAGCTGGGCATACAAGCCCGCGACCGCATTGTGCCGACTTCAACGTCGACAACCCGAACACGCCCCCGCGAGCGAGCCGAAGCTCATCGCCGCCGCGACGCCGCGCGCGGGCCATGCCCGCCCCTTCGACACCCTAGGCGCGAAACCCGCACCGCGAGGCGCGGGCGCTCATCGAGCAAGCGGCCGTCCGAGCAAGCCGAGAGCTCGGCGTCCCGCATCCGTCGGCCAGGGGACGCGCGGGACGATGGGGGCGCGGAGGGGCCCGAACCCTCGGCACACGCGGGTAGAGCAACGGAGCGCGCCCGCCAACCCGGGCGCACGCCGGCCGGGGAGAGGCTCCTCGACACACGCGGGCAAGCGCGAGACGGCGACGCCCGCAACGTCATCAACGCTCGACGGACGAGCAAAGCGGAGGCACGGGCGGCGGCGAGGCTACCACCCTCGACGAGGTGGACGCTACGACGGCGATGAGGACCGCTCGCCGACACCGGCACCCCCCGGGGACCCGTGTGTTCGGCCGAGAGATCCGCATGGCGACCTTTCCCCGGCGCTTCCGTCGGCCCGACGACGATCGTCAAGTACAACGGGGAGACGGATCCCGGTGTGTAGCTCAATGACTACCGCCTAGCGTGCCCGGTCGAGCGGGGCTACCAGAGGACGAGGTCATCATCCGCAACCTCCCCCCCGCACCTCGCCAACTCGGCGCGGACGTGGCTCGAGCACCGCCGGCCGCCCGGATCCATAACCGGGACGACCCGGTCCGCACGTTCGTTGTCAACTTCCAAGGCACGTACGTGCGCCCGGGGAACTCCCCGGGACTGCGTTCTTGCACCCGAAGCCCGGCAGTCACTCCGGGACTTCATACGGTGCTTCTCCAAGTGCCGCACGGAGCTCCCGAGCGTGGCGCAATCCGAGATCGTGCACGCCTTCCTCGAGGGCACCACGTGCGGGACCTCGTGCGCGAGTTGGGGCGCGGCCCGCCGATCGACTCGAACGAGCCGTTCAACATCGCTACCGCCCTTGCCTCGGGCGAAGAGGCGCGTGGGAGCGATCTTCGACGGCAAGAAGAGCAAGCGCACGGACGACGCGCCCGCGGAGGGCAAAGCAAGTCCAAGGAGCCCCACCGGAAGAACAAGCGGGGCAAGAAGGGGAAGAAGCCGCGTCGCGATGCGTGTGAGCGAGGACGCGACGCCGACGATGGCGAGGCCCTTGCCGTTGACCCGGCTCGACGGGGCCCTCGACCGGCCCCTCGAGGTCCGGGAGTTTTCGACGACATGTCGAAGAAGCCATGTCCCTACCACAAGACACCGGTCAACCACACCCTCGAGCAATGCGACTTGCTCAAGCGGTTCGCGGCCGCGCCGCCGCGAAGGGCAACGAGGCCAAGAAGGACGGGGGTGATGGCGACGCCGGCCGGCTTCCCCGCTGTGGAAAACGTGTTCCTCATCTTCGGGGGGCGACCGTCGACATGTCGAGCCGCCAGCGCAAGCGGGAGCGGCATGAGGTTCTCGCCGCGGAAAAGGCGCCTCCCTCCTTCCTTGACTGGTCGGAGGATGCCATCACCTTCAGCCGCGAGGATCACCCGAACCGCATCCCCAACCCGGGCTAGTACCCGCTGGTGGTCGACCCGGTCATCGGGAACGCGCGGTTCTCGATGGTCCTGATGGACGGAGGCAGCAGCCTCAACATCCTCTACGCGCACACGCTCCGCCCGCCGGGGATCGGGTTGGACCGGGCTGTGGCCCGGCACGACGCCGTTCCATGGCGTCGCGCGCCGGCAAGTGCGTCCGGCCCCTTGGGCGGATCGACACCGCCTATCTGGTTCGGCGCGCCGGGCAACTATCGGAAGGAGACGCTCACCTTCGAGGTGGTGGGGTTCAGGGGCGCGTACCACGCCATACTTGGGCGGCCCTGCTATGCCAAGTTCATGGCAGTCCCCAACTACACCTACCTCAAGATGAAGATGCCGGGACCGAACGACATCATCACCGTGGGCTCGTCCATCGAGAACGCCTTCAACTGTGACATCGAGTGCGTGGAGCACGCAGAAGCCCTGGCGCTGGACGAAGCGCTGGTGGCCAACTTGGAGAAGATGGTCAACGAGGACCTCAACTCCACCACCAAGCACGCCGGCAGCTTCGAGGCTGCGGAGCAGACCAAGGAAGTGCCCCTCGACCCCCGCCGCCCCCGAGGGCAAGGCGTTGAGGGTCAGTTCTACCCTCGACCCGAAATAGGAAGTGGTGCTCCTTGACTTCCTTCGCGCCAATGCCGACATCTTTGCGTGGAGCCCCTCGGACATGCCGGGCATCCCGAGGGAGGTCGCCGAGCACTCCCTTGACATCCTACCTCACTCCCGCGCCGTGCGGCAACGGTTCCGCCGCTTCGACGAGGAGCGGTGGCGGGCGATCGGAGCGGAGCTGCGGAAGCTCCTCGAGGCTGGGTTCATCAAGGAAGTGTTCCACCCAACGTGGCTAGCCAATCCTGTACTAGTAAAGAAAAAGAATGGGAAGTGGCGGATGTGTGTAGACTACATCAGTCTTAATAAAGCATGTCCAAAAGTTCCTTTTCCTTTGCCATGTATCGATCAAATTGTTGATTCGACTGCCGGGTGTGAGCTACTTTGCTTCCTTGATGCCTATTCCGGGTACCACCAAATCAAAATGAAGGAGTCCGACCAGCTCACGACTTCATTCATCACTCCGTTCGGGATGTATTGCTACGTCACGATGCCGTTCGGCCTCCGAAACGCGGGTGCAACGTACCAACGGTGCATGCAGAACGTTTTCGGAGACCACATTGGGTGAACTGTCGAGGCATACGTGGACGACATAGTCGTGAAAACCAGGAAGGCGGACGACCTGGTTAGCAACCTCAGCATCGCGTTCGGCTGCCTACGGGCCAACACGGTAAAATTGAACCCCGAAAAATGTGTCTTTAGCGTGACGCGGGGCATGCTTCTAGGATACATCGTCTCCCATCGAGGCCAACCACGAAGTTACGGCCCTCGAGCGAATGGGTCCAATTCGGGACCTCAAAGGCGTGCAAAGGGTCTTTGGGGTGCCTCACCGCCTTGAGCCGCTTCATCTCGCGGCTCGACGAGAAAGGCTTGCCCCTCTACCACCTCCTTAAGAAGCACGAGCGCTTCTCTCGGACCGCCGAGGCCCGGGATGCGCTTGACAAGGCGAAGGCGTCCACGACCCACGCTCCAATCCTCACACCGCCGCAAGACGACGAACCTCTCGTACCTCTACATAGCCGCGACTACCCGGGTGGTCGGTGCCGTGATCGTGGTGGAGCGTAAGGAGGAAGGACACGCCTTGCCGGTTCGGTGGCCGGTGTACTACATCGGCGAGATCTTGTCCGACACCAAGACGCGCTACCCCCAAGTCCGAAGCGCTCTATGCGGTGGTCCTCGCGCGGCGCAAGCTTCGCCACTACTTCGAGGCCCACCCCTGTCACGGTGGTTTCCTCCTTTCCACTAGGGGAGATCATCTCGCAATCCGGACGCGGCGGGGGCGGATCGCCAAGTGGTCGGTGGAGCTAATGGGCGAAACGCTCGCCTACGCCCCGCGCAAGGCCATCAAGTCCCAGATCTTGGCAGATTTCGTTGCCGAGTGGACGGACACGCAGTTGCCGCCACCACAGATCCAGGCAGAATGCTGGACTTTGTATTTCGACGGCTCGGTGATGAAGACAGGGGCGGGCGCGGGCCTGCTCTTCATCTCACCCCTCGGGGAGCACATGCAGTACGCTGTACGCCTCCACTTCCCCGCGTCAAACAACATGGCCGAGTACGAGGCCCTGCTCTGCGGCCTCAAGATCGCCATCGAGATAGGCGTCAAACGCCTCGATGTGCAGGGGGATTCGCAGCTCATGTCGACCAAGTCATGAAGAACGCGAGCTGCCACGACGACAAGATGGAGGTATACTGCAAGGCCGTGCGGGCCCTCGAGGACAAGTTCTATGGATGTCGAGCCGGCCCCCGGCGGGGTGGACCGGCGCGACAAGTACATCACCTGGATGGACCGAGGGGAGCTCCCCTCGGACCGGTCCGAGGCCAGGCGCATCGCCAGGATGGCCAAATCCTTCGCCCTCGTCGACGGCGAGCCGTACAAGCGCGCCGCCTCCGCATCCTGCAGCGATGCGTGCCCATCCCCGAGGGGCGCGAGCTTCTCCGGGACATACATGCGGGGATCTGCGGCCACCATGCCGCGCCTCGCACCCTCGTGGGCAATGCATTCCGCCGGGGCTTCTGCGGCCCCACCGCGGTCGCGGACGCCGGTGAAATCGTGCGCACCTGCGAAGGGTGCCAATTCTACGCCCGAAAATCCAACCTCCCTGCGCACGTCCTGCAGACCATCCCTATTACATGGCCTTTCGCCGTGTGGGGGTTGGACATCGTCGGGCCCTTGCGAAAGGCGCCGGGGGCTTCACCCACCGTTGGTCGCGATTGACAAATTTTCCAAATGGGTGGAGGTGCGCCGCATCACGAACCTCGGGCGGAGCAAGCGGTGACGTTCTTCACCGACATCGTCTATCGCTTTGGAGTGCCGAACTCCATCATCACCGACAACGGGTCCCAATTCACGGGTAGGAAATCCCGGAGTTTTGCGATAAATTCCACATCCGTGTGGATCGGGCAGGCCGTGGCACACCCACGGACCAACGGCCGGGTGGAGCGTGCCAACGGCATGATCCTACAAGGCCTCAAGCCCAGAATTTTCGACCAGCTGAACAAGTCTGGTCGGAAATGGCTCCAGGAACTGCCTGCGGTCGTATGGAGCCTAAGGACCACCCCAAGCAGAGCCACCGGGTTCACCCCGTTCTTTCTAGTCCATGGCGCGGAGGCCGTCCTCCCCACGGACTTAGAATATGGGTCACCCAGGGTGCGGGGCTATGACGAGGACACCAACCAGCGAGCCCGCGAGGACTCATGGACCAGGTTGGACGAAGCGCGCCTCGTGGCCCTGATGCACTCCGCAAGATACCCGGCGGTCCCTAAGGCGTTACCAAGCTCGAAAGGTGCGCGGCGGGACTTCAGCGAAGGGGATTTGGTCCTAAGGCTACGCCAAGACAACCGAGGACGCCACAAGCTATCACCTCCGTGGGAGGGACCCTACGTCGTGGTGAAGGTGCTCAAGCCCGGCACGTACAAGCTGGCCAACGAGGACGGCGAGGAACTCACCAACGCTTGGAACATCCAGCAGCTACGTCGCTTCTATCCTTAGCTAGGATTTCCAAGTTTTTCTGTTGTAAATCGCAAAGCCCAACACCCCAGTTGGCGGCACAAATGTAAATAGCAGCAATTCAATAAAAAGGGCAACTCGGCTTTCCCCAGAAAACCAAGTCACCCTCGGGGGCTACTACGGGGGGCATCCCCCTCAAAAAATGGTCCCATTTTTTCGCAAAAACCTAACTTGTGAACGCGCCAAGTACGTTTTGACCAAAGTCTCGAACGAGCCAAGGCAGGGCGCGGGTAGTCATGCGGGAAGGACGCGCGAGTCAGAGATAGCCTACGCCTCCGCGAGGATACGGCCCTTCTCTCTTGCCTCCGGCCCAGCGGATTGCTCACGAAGTCGAACTCTCCCAACCTAAAACTCGCTCGAGCAAAGGGAAAAAACAGAAAGGCGCGACAAATGAAAGACAACACCTGAATTTACAAGTATTCGAACAACTCCATAAGTTTACTTGTTTATTTACATGGCCGTAAGGCCCAGACACTAACATCTAAACAAAAACGGGCCTAGTGCCCGGCGGGTCTTCGGGCACGAAGCTCGTCGCCGTCGGCGGCATGCGGGAACGGGAACTCCGAGAATGCCTCGGTGAGCGCCTCCGCGGCATCGGCGACAAGCGCGTCCGCCGCTTCATCGCCGCCTCGTCCTCGACGCCTTCCGGGACGACGTAGCCCGATGCCACGGCCTCGAGGTTCACCTCGTAGTGGGAGCGCACCACGCCGAGGGCCTTCTGGACGCCTAGGTGGAGCGCGCGGCGCATACGCCCAGTGACATGCCCGCCAAGGGCGCGGAGGCGGCTAGCCAACGAGCTTCCAGCTTGCGCCTCGCCCTCTTCGACGGCCTGGCAGGTCTCGAGGGCTGCGGCACGCAACTCCACCAGCTCCTGCTCGGAGGAGTTGTAGGTGGCTTGTAGCGTCTCGGCCCGGTTGGTCACGTGCCCCAGCGCGGTGCGCAGGCCTGAACGTCACAAGCGAAAGAAATCAGAAGGGGAACGAACCCTCGAAGGGAAGATCAGCAAAACAAAAACGAAATGGCAACTTACCTTCAACCTGCTTCTTCTCCACCTCGAGAGCGCGGCGCTCGGCCTCGACCGCTTGCTGCAGGCTGACGACGGTGGCGCCCTGCTCCTCGAGAGACCGCTCCTGGTCCGCGTTCGCGATGCTGAGGGCTATCAGCTCGCCGTCGAGCCTCGAGACATCAGCATCCCGCTCCTCCAGCGACTTCTGCGCCGTCTCGCGAGCGGTGCGCTCCTGCTCGAGCGCTGACCGAGCGTCAGCAAGGGCGGTTCGCTCCTGCTGGAGCTGACCCTCGGCCTCCTGGCGGGCGGTACGCTCCTGCCGGAGCTGTTCCTCCACCGTGGCAAGCGCGGCGACCTTGGCGTCGAGGGTGGCCTTTAACTCGTCGGCCTCCTTGGCCTTCGCTCGGCGGCACGCGCCCTCTCCTTGGCCGGCTGCGCTAGGCTCGCGCCTCCGGAGCCACGTGCGGAGCTCCCGGTTATCGGCCGGACGCCACGGTGCGCACCTTCTCCAGATCCCCCCGCACCTGCTGCAGCGCCTCATCCCGATCGATGAGGGCTGTGCAAATCCACTCGAGGGCGGGGGGGACGCGCCGCGGCTCTGCCTCTCATGCTCCAAGAGCTGGTCGCGCAGGGCCTCCGCTCGATACGATAGCCAGCCGTCTTGGGTCCTCAAGGCCTCCGCAAGCGCGCCGAAGGCGTCACGCTGCTCCCGGAGCTGGCGAAGCTCGGCACTCATCTGGTTGAAGGCGTCGTACTTGTCGCGAGCACGGTGCTCGAGCTCCTGCTGCCAACAGACCAAAATCAATGAGTGTTGCGCCAAGTAAGCACGGGAACGACAAAATCAAAGAAAAAGACAACAACGCTTCACCTGGAAAATGCGCCACGGCGGGCCACCGTAGATTCGCGGCGCCTCGTTCAACACACGGTTGAGTGAGGCGCCGTGATCACGGAGCTCCGCCCATAATCGCTCCTCCTCACGGGCGTTGGCGAAGGCCAACGGCTCGTCGACACGCTCCTCGCCCAAACCGGGGAGGGGCGGCGCGGGACGAAGAGGCCTCGACGCCGCGTCTCGAGCCCCCGGCCACCATGCGGCCGTCCCACCGTGCGACGAGCGCCCCCGCCCGGGGCTCGGGGGCGGCATGGGCGGGGTTCACCCACCGGTCCCACCCGGCGGCGGGCGTCATCGTTCGGGATCTCCACCGCCATCTCCCGGGAGAGCGCAGGCGAGGGTGGGCTCTCGCCTGCGCCCCCACGACCGCCTCCGACCGCGCCTCCGCGGCGGCGGGCTCTCGTTGCGGCGCGCGGCCGCGCCTCCGGCCGCGTCTCGGCGGTCGTGGGCGCCGAACGGCTCTCCGCGGCAAACGCCGTCGGCAATGCCACTGACAACCGCACCGCCGAGCCGTGCCTCCGCTCCGGCCACACCTCCGTTGCGGCCGTCGCCCCTGTTGCTCCTCCACCACGACCGGCGCCCACCGCTCCTCGGCGACCGCCGGCCGCCGCGGCCGGCGGGTGAGACCACCGGCCGCGGCCTCGAGGCCTCGGCCGCGCCTTGCGAGCTCGCGCTCGGCCGACGCCATTGCGCTCGCCCCCGCCCGCGGAACCCTTGACGAACGTGGTCGGGTGGGGACGGACGCATCCACCATCGGCACCTTGGCCGGTACAAGGGGAGGCACGGTTGGCACCGCCCCGTGGACACGGAAACAAGCGTCGATTCCCGCCTATCGAGCATGCAACCCCTCGAAAGACGACTCCTTACCTCGAGGAGGAGAAGGCGCGCTTCCTCTTCCTCGAGGCCCCGGCGGCCGCCGCCACACCTCCCGCCATCTCCTCCATGCGCGCGGGCCCCGCCCGGCCGTGCGCGCGCGTCTCCGCCGCGCGCGCGGACGCCTCCGAGGCGCGCACCGGCGCCTCCGCGGCCCGCGCCGCCTCCGTCGGCCGACCGTCCGGCGGCGGGCGCCTCGCGCCCGCCCCGGGCGACGATTCTCTTGCCACCGGAGTCGGCTCCGGTGACGGGGGTGCGTGCTCCCACACGTTAGGCGGGACACCGCCCCCGACTTCTTCCTCCTCTTCCTCCTCCTCGTCCGATGACGAGTACTCCTCCATCCCCGGCGAGGAGAGTCCCCGCTGCTCGCACGGCGGAACTCCTCGCTCCTCCGCTCGCGGCGCTCCCGTGCCGCGTCTCGCGCTCCTTCTCGCGAACCACCCACTCCCGCTCCCGGCGCGCGCGCGTGCGAGCGCGGGGGGGAGCGGGGGTGGGCAGCTCGGACTTCGCGGCGCTCACCCTCACCATCTACTGGGGTCAGGCGAAGCCTCAAAATGCATCGACAACTTGAAAAAACCAGCTAAATTAGAAATGAAGCTAAGAACTCCGCTCACCAGCGGGCCGGTGGGGAGCATCTCAAGCGCGAACAGGGCCATGTCGTCGCGGCGCCGCGAGGTGGGGTCGATGGCGCGCCGCGCCGGGTGGCCGCGAACGCCCGCGGGAAGGGGTCCGGCAGCAGCCACGATCTCGCCAACGCGACGGGGTCCGCAGCCTCGGTCATCTCGAAGATGCGGAGCGGCCTCTCCATCAAGGGGACGACCCGCCGGTGGTGGAGGTTGGCGAGGACGACCCCCGCAGTCAGCCCGCGGCCCGCCAGCTCCTGCAGCGCGGCCACGAGCGAATCCAGCCGCGCCTGGTGCTGGGGCGGGGACACCCCGTGGTACCGGCGGGGGGGGCCCTCGCCGGAGAACCTTGCCGGTGTAGGAGGGAGGTCGGGCTCGGCGTTGCGGAGGTAGAAACCATCCCCGCTCCCGTCCGCATTGTTGGTGGTCATCCCGCCGGGGATGTACTCATCCATGCGGCGGGTCCGCACGGTGAGCGACATGCCGCCGGCGCGCGTCGCGCGGCGGGTCCTCGGCTCTGACTTCAGCAGCGTGTGCAGCTCCGCGCGGAAGAGATGAATCCAGAGATCCCAGTTCACGGGGATCCCTAGGAAGCCCTCGCAGACACCAACGAACGTGGCAGCCTGCGAGATCGCGTTCGGCGCGACGTTATGAAGCTCCACGCCGTAGTGGTAGCAGAGGGCCCGCATGAAGCGGCTCGCCGGCGCCGTGAAGCCACGTTCATGGAAGCGGATGAAGCTGACCACGTAGCCGTACGGAGGATTGGGCACTCGATCCCTCTCCGACGGCACGATCCACTCGGCCCGGTTGCCCGTCCCGGTTTGCCGCTAGCCGACCGCCGGCCACTAGCTGACCCAGGGCCAGCGGAGTCGCCGTCGAACGATCCCACGCCGGCGGGTCGATGATGACGAGAGGCTGCTGGGGAGCCATGCGAGCGGGCGAGGGAGCGAGAGATCTAGAAGCAAGAAGAGCTGCGAAAGCAAAGGCGCAATGACGAGAGTGGCTCGGGGGCTAGAGCACAAGAAGCAAGAACGACGAACGCTAAACGCAAAGGTAAAAAACCGCCCTGTCGGTGTTTAAACCACTCGACCTCCATGGGAGGTACCCGCAGCAAGGTAGAAGGTGGGGATCGCCATGATCTGGAACCCGAAGGTATGAGCGAGGACACAAGACACAAGATTTATATAGGTTCGGGTAGCCAGAGTAGCTACCCTACGTCCTGTTTGGAGTAGTATTGCGCCCCGCGCTTGGTGTTGTTCCCCGGCAGGGATTGTGGATGTTTGGCTAGGTACCGGCCCTCCTTTATATAGTCCGGGGGGCGGGTTCCTAGTCGGTTACAAGGCGAGGAGTCCTAGTAGGAGTACGGGGGAATTCTAGTAGGAGTCCGTCTTCTACTCTTCCTCCTTCCTTGCATGAGTACCGGGGAGTATGCCCGACAAGCCCCCGAGCACATTGTAGTCGAGTGTAGTAGTTCAAGTAGTCCCGAAGCCTCTTCGAGTAGTTCTTGAGCGTCCTCGAGTATCTTGCTTGGAGAAGTCTTCAATAGTACTTGAACTGCCGCGAGGCTGGAAGGTGGTCCAGCTCATCAGTCTTGAAGTCGAGTTTATATGGAAGTGCGGTTGCAAAATCGCACTCCATATGGAGTAGCCCTCGAGCCTTAGGTTGAGTTGCAGACTCTAGCTGAGGGTCAATCTTGATTCCAAATCTTCCGTCTTGAAAAATTTGAATGATGGGTGTAGCATAGCAGCCCCCGAGCCTTGAAATGATTAGGTAATCAATCCAAGGGTCTTCAGTGTTCGTGAAAGCCATCATCTGAGTACTCTCGTAGCGTTCAGCCCCCGAGCTCGTCGCCAAGAGAGCCGTAGGAGCCACGCCGAGTAGTTGTTGGTGCTCGAGCCCCCGAGCTAGAGAGCTAGCGAGAGACTACTCGAGTTGTTGTCGAGTAGTGATTTGGTGCGTAGCCCCCGAGTTGGGAACTAGCCGCGCCGGTGGAGGTACGCGGAGCGTACTGGAAGTCGTCGCCGGAGCTTGACCTGAAAGTAGAGATGCGTACATTATGTAGCATTTTTGTAGAAATTGAATCTACAAATGACAAATACAAATATGAATATAGATGTAAGTGTCATGTGTCATGCTCTTGTTTCGGTCGTAAGGCGTCGAGTAGTTAGCCTGATGCGGTTTAGCGCCCGGCCTCGTGATCGCTGTTTAGCCATAGCCGCTGGGGGCGTGAAGACATGACAGGAGAGCTGGTTTAAGCACCGGTCTCCGTGGTTGCTTTGTTTAGCCATAGTCGCCGGGGGCGTGGAGGCATGACGAGAGAGCCGAGACTTTGCGCGGATCAAGGCGTGTGCTACTGTAGCGAGACCATTAAGAGGTAGACGAAGGTAGTCGACATGGCGACAAGAGAGAGCGCGTTTGCTCGTTGTTCCGCGTGGCGGAGAGCAAGATTGCGCAGTGCCTCCTCAGGGTGTAGTTGTGCGCCTCCAGCACTCAGTACACGAAACGTCGTGGCAAGAGCCTCCTAATTTGGTGCACCAAGCCCGTGGCGGCGGTCAACATCTCCAAGGAATAGGCCGGCACGGTGTAGCTCGCTGCGGGTAGCCGTTGAGAGGCGTACATGAAGTAGTCTTTGGCGTTGGTTCCCGTATGTGGAGAGCAAGCCAAAGAAAGAATAATTATTGAAATAAGCGACTTAGCTTGATTCGTGGACGAGAGTCGACGAAGCCATGGCGGTCGGTGATGGAGCCGCGACGGTTGGAGCTGAAGTCGACTAGTTGGAGGTGGATCCGACTAGTTGTCGATGTCGCGGGAGCCGTCCTCGACTAGTTTTCCGGTTGAGACTAGTCGAGGTAGTCGTACGCCCAGAAGACGACGTCGCGGCGGCGTACGGCGTAGTCGATGTAGAGCCGCTGCGGCCGAGAGACGAGTACTCGCGGCGCACGGCAAGGTTGACGTAGAGCCCGTGCGGCCGGGTGACGAGTAGTCGCAGTGCACAGCAAGGTTGATATAAATTTCGTGTTGATGCAGCTAAATGTCGATGCAGTAGGTCTCGTGTACGTCTCTTGTGTACGTTGAGCGAAGATCTTGATACCGTCGGGAAGCCCTTGTGTGCATGTAGATGATTTCCACCAAATTGAACTTTTTTTTTGAACGCACAAGCTGCGAGGGCTGCACTAGTGCTATGCTTGTTTTTTTCTTTCTGGATGCGTGCGCTGCTGCAGCTGGTAGACTTGTAGCCGTGCTTGATGGGCCTTCAGTGCTTCTGGATTTTGGTGTACAGCAACACAGAGCCTCGATTCCCATACGGGAAAAGAATTTTTTTAATCTTCGCAAATCAGGTCGGCAACACGACGTACGGTTTTTCCCGATCCGATCTTGACTTGGTGCAGCAGGTTAGCTTTTGCAGACGGAAACATGTGTTGCGCCAGCTTTGGTCTTCGACTTCGAGTATGAATCGACTTCGGACTCAAGGCGGAAGGTGCTGAGTTGCATGTCGCCGAGTAAATAATTCGAATTTGATTCCGCCTGGAACTTGGATTCGGAGAGTAGGCGAGTTGCCGATTGCGGTCGTCGTAGTAGATTGATTTTTGCTCGTGAGGTCCTTCGAATTCACCCGATGATCGTGACGATGGCCCCACGGTGGGCGCCGGTGTCGGTGTTTAAACCACTCGACCTCCATGGGAGGTACCCGCAGCAAGGTAGAAGGTGGGGATCGCCATGATCTGGAACCCGAAGGTATGCGCGAGGACACAAGACACAAGATTTATACGGGTTCGGGTAGCCGCAGTAGCTACCCTACGTCCGTTTGGAGTAGTATTGCGCCCGCGCTTGGTGTTGTTCCCCAGAGGGATTGTGGATGTTTGGCTAGGTACCCGGCCCTCCTTTATATAGTCCAGGGGGCGGGTTCCTAGTCGGTTACAAGGCAGGAGTCCTAGTAGGAGTACAGGGGAATTCTAGTAGGAGTCCGTCTTCTACTCTTCCTCCTTCCTTGCATGAGTACCCGGGGAGTATGCCCGACACGCCCCCTTCCCCGCCCGTCGGATTTATAGGCTGCGAGGCGTGCCCTACGGAGCGCACGCCCCGCACGCATGCTAATGCGGGTGAAGTGTTCACTCACCGATAAGCGGGGCCCACCACGACCGCGGCGGCCGCATAACCGCACGCGCGCCATCATCACGGCGCGGTAATCGGAGGGCCGCGGCGAGCGGTCACATCCGCCTGCCCACTCCGCCCACTACGCGCGCGGCCACGGCGCCTGAAAAGGCGCGCCCGCGGCACGAGACTACAGCCGCGACTGCGGGCATTAAATGGCCCTGTCCCTTACCAAGTAAGAGAGGCCCTCGAGCGGCCCGAGCCCGTGGCTCAAATAAATACAACCCTCGAAGGGTGCAAACGCCGACCAGTGGCCTCAAAGCCCGTTTGAAGTAAATGGGCGCCACAGGTGCCCTCGATTCACGAGAACTACTGATCAGCGGTTCGAGGGCTGACACGATCAAGGACCCTCGAAACCTGCAGATGCGAAAGACGGGAGCACCCAGCTGCTACCCCGCACGGCCCTACTGATCAGAGGTTCGAAGCCTGACCCTCGACGGGTTCGAACAGGCGCCCCAGATCACCAGAGTCAGGGACGACGAGGGCACGCGCATTCGAGCCTTTCCTTGAGCCCACCGGCTCGAGGGTGCCCCACATGTCGTGTTCGAGAGCCAGCGAGGGCAGCTAGCCGGGGGGATCCCACCGAGGGAGAGCTTCCGCGCCCTCGGTCCCTAGCGAATGGGACCGAGCCCCACCTAGCAAACCCACGCAAGCGCTTTAATGGACGCGTCTCCGGACCGCGCAGCCTACCCTTATCGAACGGGGCATGGGCGTCCACTTGAACCACCCGCTAACAGCTCAATGAGGAATCCGCAATCCGCGACCCGATCGATGGGGGTTGCGGAAACCTCACCCTCCGTCCCGCGGAGGGACGGCGAGGGCGCGTTAAAAACAAGTCGAAGAGCTCACCCCGATCGCCTCGAATGGGCCTAGGCTCGGGGGCTCGACGCATGGCTACATCTCCTGGGATGCACCGGCCACGAATAGTGCCAGTCGCGCGTACGTCACCGAAGCCGGCTGAAATATTGCCGACGCCGGTTGGAATATGTACCACGCCCACTGATCGGATTCCACGGTAAAACCCCCGCAGGAGTACCCACGCTCTGCCGGGGCTTCGAGGCTAGACCCGCGGGTCCGCTGACGCGGCCCCACGGAAAGCATTAGCAACTAGGAGGGAAGGACGTCCTATCGGTAGGCCTCGGCATCCGCGAGAGCACGGGCGGCACACCCGCATATGCTCGGGGGGCTGCGTCGGGGACAGCCACGAGGGTCCCCTAAAAGACCGAAGGAATCCTGCTTAAAACCTGCAAAAACCAAAACGAAACACCTCTCACCTAAGCGCATACACAGGGCACGGCCCACACTTGCGGTGGCCCCCGCGGCCCACCGGGAGTGGCCCGGCCAAAGGCCTCCTCGAGCGAGTTCCGCCTCGCTCGAGGGTTCACGGCCTCCTCGAGCCGGTTTCCGCCTCGCTCGAGGGTTCACGGCCCCCTCGAGCGGGTTCCGTCTCGCTCGAGGGTTCACCTCCGCCTCGCTCGAGGCTCCCTCACACGCGCGCCGGTTCCCGCACGCGGGTATGGGCATTTAATGCTCGACACGGCGGGCGGCGCCATCATGCGCCCGGGAATCACGCCCGGCGGCCGTTACGCCAACTCCCTAGGGGAACCCATCCCCGCCACCGTGGGGGAGCGTGCGACATGGCCAGTGTCAGCTCCGTGGCACTGCGCCGCCCACTCCCATACGGCTAACGCGCCGCGCCCTCGAAGGGGGGCCGACCACACCCTCGAACCCCTTTCTCGTGACTCTGCAGGGTCAAAGCGTAACGTCAGGCCGGCGGGACGCCATCCCCGCCACCGTTGGTCCTGTGCGGCCACCCCCGTGCTGCGCGCGCCACGCCGGCACTTTGCTACAACAACTCCGGCGCGGTTGGGCACGCGGGGACGGGACGCCGCCACGCCTGCCACTGTAACCCGTACGGATCACCATCAACGACTTCCTCGAGCCCGTCTGAGGACGCCGCGGCCAACCACTACGCCTTCACCCTCGAAGTCGCCCCTGTTCAAGTATGGAACGCGCCACGACGACAAGACTGGAGCAAGAGCCGTCCGGACGGCCGCCGACTCCCCGGTGTTGCGCGCCATACCCCCTCATGTAGCTAAACAGTGCGGCATGCCTGTAAATCGTCCTCTCCTTGGTCTATAAAAGGAAGGCGATCCCCCTCACCGCAGGGACATTGAGACACGAACGTTCGAAACCACATCACGCACACACTCCTCAATTCTCCCACAACATCGCCAATCGCCTCAATCACTTCGCTTGGGACTTGGAGGCCACGCCTCCTCTCCCGCCTTGCTTGTAGCCGCCCCACTACAGGCACCCCGGTGCAAAGCAATATAGTGTCCCGAGCACGCCTCGTCGGGACGTACGGCCCCGGCCGGAACCGGGATAAACCAATTGTCTCTAGTTGTTTAGCACCGACCATCGTGGGACGGACCTTGGCGCTTACTACTAGTTAGTGTCGGGACTACATTCCGCACCGACACATGTATTACATGATGAGCTGGGATTATATATCTTAGACATTGGCTTTGAGTTATTATTTAATTTGATTGTACTCTACTAACATAGGAGTATACTGTTTGGGTGTCAATTGAGTTACATCTTTAAGTTTCATAATTCTTAAAAACACAAGTTTACTGATTTCTTCCTCCATTTCTGCATTAGAGTACCCACTTGTCTCCATTGAGCAGCCCTTTGACAAAGATGACCGGGAGCACTCAAAAAAGTTGACCACACTAGAGCTATGCCAGGTGTTTTTTGTTCTTTTGAACTTTAGGTTCTTACTTCATGAGGAGCTCATGGTATGAAACGTGCATAGGTTGCAGAAGACGACTTATTGATGTCTGATCCTTAACGTATTAAGCGGGCAGTTAATTAGTACACTTGCAACGGGACGACTTTACTTATTTAGTAATTGATTGAATGGAAACATCAGCATATGCTATATAAATGAAAAAGACTTTGTTAAGGTGTTCATTTGTGACTACGAACATAAGTTTCTTTCACCGCATGACAACCGTGTTTTAGCTACGCTTAAGAATATCTTTCTGGAGTAATTGTAATTTTGTTGTTAAACCCTTTCACCAATGTAAGAATTTTTTCAGCAACTTATTTGATGCATCTTCAGAAATGGAGAATCTAATGTGTTGTGTTCATACTAGATGTGACAACATTATGAACTAGACATTGAGAGAGGGTAAGAAGCTAAGGATGGGGTAAGGTGCAGACATCAGTGAAGACAAGATGACCTTGGAGGTAACATTTTATTTCCAGTTGGCTATCAAAAAATCATATCACTTTCCCTCCAAGTAAAAGCATCAGAATCACATCATTGACAAGATAAGCGCAGGAAAATGGCAAGCAGACGGTCTTGCAGCTTGGTACATGACGGCCTTCAGGTTACTAACATGGTTGCCTCGTTGATCATTTTCCTGGAGCAAAATTCCACCACAGCAAAATATATTTTTCAGATGCCCGCTTTCTAGCTACAAAGTGTATTTTGTTGGAAATCTAGCCCTATGATCACTCACTCGCTCACGCCGGACGGAGGAGGAAGATGAACAGTGCATAGACACAAGATTGGCAACGAACGCCCCGACCGCCGAACGGCCTGTATGTTGGCTTCTATTCCATCTCGTGGACTGGGACTCACCATTACACGCAGGAATTACATGGCCTTTTTTAGCCCCTCGGCGACGCCGCGCTCACGCGCGATCTTCACGCACACGTACGCGTTCTGGTGCCGGTCGTCTCCACGATGTGAGCCACGTGCTCCCCGTCCGTGAGAACCGGCCTCCAGTGCTGATCCAAAGCCTTGCGATCCTCCGCGTTTGTTGCCAGCCGCTACGTCGGCCAACCATGCACCTGCAACTTCCTAACCAACCTGCTAGCAGCACGCGCTGCACGCGAGCTGAACCGGCCACAACGCCAACGCGAGCACGTACACCCGCCGGTCATCATGGCTTAACACGACTTGGAACGCGGCCACACCGGCGCTCACGCTGGACCCGAACACGAGCACGAACTCGTGCACCAGCGAACCCCTACAGACTCGATCAAATCCTAACAAGCTAACTAACCTGAACGCACGCCCACACACGTTCAACTAACAAGCTAACAAACATATGCGCACACACGCGATGCACGCCAGGCTCTCACCGTGGCGTGGTTTATTCTAACATATTTTCCTGGCATTTATTGACTCTGAGCTGTGCTACACCATGTGATATATGCATGCTTAGAAGCAACTCAAGAGACTAGCCTATCTTTCTTAACTAGCTAAAAAATAGAAAATTTGTCGAAAAACTCAATCCAACAAGAGTAGCTAAACTTGTCCTAGCTATCCTCCACTAGCTAAACCGGGGGCTTCGCTAGCCATCTTAGAGCAACTCCAAGAGCCTCACTAAATATCACTAGCTAAAATACTAATTTGGCTAGTATGTAAAATGAAATAGCTAGTAAAAGGTTGATGAAATCCAACGACTAGCTAAAATCAACTCTCCATATGCTCCACCGCTAGTGGGTCCCGTCTACCATACTCATGTACGGATAGCTAGCGGGAATGGCTTTGGCTAGTGAAGCCCCCGGTTTAGCTAGTGGAGAATAGCTGGGACAAGTTTAGCTAGTCTGCTGGATTGAATTTTTGGGCACATTTTTTACTTTTTAGCTAGTAAAGCCAAAATAGCTAGTGTCTTGGAGTTGCTCTTAGAAGAAGTGTTTTGTTTTCGTATCTCGTGTCAGTTAATGATTTTGTTATGGGTGCAAGAGATTTGCGGCACACCACAAACATTTTATAAATGCTCAATTATCCAGTTCATGCATGGGCTATCAACTGTTATCTATATATCTGTGTGTTTATTGAAAAAAAATTACCTATATTTTTCCCCATGTTGTGTTAAATTTTAGAAAAAGTTTTTTCTATTAAAACTTCGCAAACGTGCAACTCAAGAATGGAACGATTAAGTGGCACGCCGGAGACTCTAGTGAGTATTTAGGGAGTCCCCTGCAAAATTTAACCCCTTAAATATCATTTGCCTGCAACGGTACCCCTAAAATCACCCTCAAAGATTTCATCCTCTTCCAGCTTCCTATGCTTACCGGGGTGCTGTTACTTGTCACCTTAGCGATAGAATGGCAACTTGTCGCTGAAGGACCGCGAAGAAACACGTCTCGGGGAGTACTAGCTGATTGGGTGAAGAAAAAAATCAAGCCTTAATTAAACTGTTTGCACATGTGCTTCCGCGCATGCATGCAAAAAAAAAAGACAAAAAAGCTAATGTCACTCTTGCATGCAACTTGTTTGAAATTAAAAAATCTATAAATCACAAACCAAACATCAAAATTAAATTCCGATTGCACCATTGGATTTATGACAATAAAGATTTTGAAACAAGATCTCACTTGACTATATTTTGACAAAAAAATTTATTCTATTTTTTAATTAAGGTTATATATTTTGTTATCGCTAGAACAAAACGAATGAAGTGCCAGAACAAACGAGAATAATTGTCGGAACTAGTTTATATGTCATCCCGAACAACAAATGTCGAACAAATCAAAATAAGGGTCGGACACATGTTATTATTGTAGCGAACAAGATATTACTATAGCCATAACAACTTATTATTATAGCGGGAACAAGTTTGTATGTCATCTCGAACAAAAATAAAAAAAATATCGGAACAAATGAGAACAAGTATCAAAACAACATCCTATTATAGTCGGAACAAATTTGTGTGTCATCTCGAACAAAAACAAATGTAGTGTCAAAACAAATCAAAACAAGGGTCGAACAAGTTGTTATTATAGCCCGAACAAGATATTATTATATCAAAAACAATTTATTATTATAGCCGGAACAAGTTTGCATGTCATCTCAAACAAAGAAAAATAAAGTGTCAGAACAAATGAGAACAACTATCAGAACAAAGATCCTGTTATAGTGAGAACAAATATTTACAAAAGACAAACAAATTTGTAAAAGAGAAAAGAATACGAAAAATAATAAACATGGAAAAGATGAAAGGATGAAGTTAAATAACTAAATAAATAAGTAAATGAATAAAGGGAGAAAATATAATGAATAGAGAAAAGATAATCAAAATAGAGAAAGAGAGAAAAAGGAATATATGAAATAACATGAAGAAAACATCAAAAAAGGAAATTCGTAAAGAATAGAGAAAATGCATGGAAGAAAATGATGCAAGAAAAAAAATAAAACCAACTAAATTATGGAAGAGAAAAAAATGAAAATAAAATAAAAATAGAGAAACAAACAAACAAATTTTCACTTAGGTGGAAAAAATTCTTGAAATGAAAAAATATTCACCAAGAGAAAACATATAAAAAGAAAAGAAATAATAAATAAAAAAGATGAAAATAGAAAATAAAATAGAAATAAACAAAGAAACAAGAAAATAAAAAGGAAAAAGAAATAGAAAAAGAAAAGAAAAGAATAATAAATGAAAGAAGATAAGAATAATGAAAAGAAAGAAATAGAAAAACAGAAATAGAAAAAAAGAAATAAATAAAAAGAAACAAAAAAAGGGAAAAAGAAACAGAAATAGAAAAGGAAAACAATAATATAAAGAAAGAAAAAAAGAGAAAGAAAAAAACACCCGCGCCCCTACCTCCCGTGCATGCGCGGCTCGCCTCGGACCCACCCCGCGCCCCCTTCGGTGACGCTTTGCGATTTTGTCGCTTAAACTACACATAATATTCACGTGCTTACCGCACCATCATCGCTCCTGTGTGCGCCTCCGCCACCCTACCTCTGCTTGCTTCTCGCCTGGGTCTGGGCCTGCGCTCACCGCAGCCGCCGCTCAGCACCGACGGACACTACCTTGGCGCCACTCCACCTCCTCCGCTTTGAATGCTGGTTGCGCGCGGAGGAAGTTGTCGCAGCCACCGCGGCGCACTTCAACGGCGGCGTGCTTCCACTGGAGGCGCCCGTGCGAGGAAAGGTGCACAGCATGCAGGATGGTGGCCCGTAGGCTCGCGCCATCCTTGATTCCTTGTCGTCCGCTCTGTCCCGCGGCTCGCCTCTTCGCCGTTCGCTGTGCATCGCGCTGCACCGTCCGCTGTGTCGCCCGGCCACAGGTTTCCCGTTCCTCCTCCGTCACGGGTCTGTGGTGACCGCGAGCCGCTTGTGGTCGCCGGGAGGAGCGGGAGGCTGCCAGGGACCCGACTGGGAGGCCCTTGTGTCGGTGTCGGGCGCCGTGCAGCGCCGTGTCGTGCCACGCACTTCGCCGGAAGGAGCAGACGGCGTCCAGGGGGGCGACCGGGAGGCCAACGCGCTGGACGCTGTGATGCGGGCCCTGGAAGCCGAAATGCGCGCGCTAGAGGACGCCCGCCGTGCGCCTCCTCTGGCGGTGGCATCCCAGCCGACCAAGAACGAGCACATCACGAGGTGCGCTAGCACGCTCTGGTTCTCAAGGGCCAGCCAAGCAACGAGGACAACGTCGGGGCTTGCACGTTCGGCGACCCGCGACCGCTCGATCCCGACGATGCGGATGAGGGCGGTGGCGGTCGGGACCTCGGAGATTGGTGCGGGGGATGGCGAGGTGGAGCCGTGGAGGGAGCCGGGTGCGGTGGACCCATTGGGAGTGGGGTGGGGTGCTCTTATACGTCAGGGACAAAATGGCAAGGCGTAGCTTAAGGTTTGGAGTTGGAGGGCATGTATACTAATGAAAACAAAATCGATGACATCAGCCAATTGAAACTAAAAAAATTATAAATCACAAACCAAATATTAAAATTAAATTCCGATCACATCATTGGATTTCTAACAATAAAAACTTCGAGAAACACGATCCCGATTAACTATATTTTGACATACTTTTTTATTCCTATTTTTAATTATGGTTATATATTATGTTGTCACTAGAGCAAAACGAATGAAGCGCCGGTACAAGTTTATATGTCATCCCAAACAACAAATGTGGTGTCAGAACAAATCAGAACAATGGTCAGACACATGTTATTATTATAGACAGAACAATATATTACTATAGACAGAACAACTTATTATTATAGCTAGAACAAGTTTGTATGTCATCTCGAACAAAATAAAAAAAATTGTCGAAACAAATGAGAATAACTGTGAGAACAAAATCCTATTATAATCGAAACAATTTTGTGTGTCATCTCGAACAAAAACAAATGTAGTGTCAGAACAAATCAAAACAAATTATTATTATAGCCGGAACAAGATACTTATAGCTGGAACAATTATTATCATAGCGAGAACAAATTTACATCTCATCTCGAACAATAAAAAATATTAATGAGGAAAAATATTTGAAAAGAAAGTATAAAAATGGAAATCGAAAAAAATAAAGTAGAAAGTAAAAAATAAATAAATAAAAAGGAAAGAGAAATAAAAGAAATAGAATAAAAAGAAAGAAAGCAAAAATGAAGCGAGAAAAAAATAATATTAGAAAAAGAAAAGAAAAAGAAAAAACGAGAAAAGCATTCCATAAAAATATGAATAAAAAAGAAAAAAAGAAAAGAAATAGAAAGGTAAAAAGAATAATAAAAAGAAACAAATTAAAAAATAAACAAAAGAAATAAAGAAAGCAAGAAAAGAAACCAAAAGAAAGAAACGTAAAAAAAGAAAAAAGAAAGAAGAAGAAAAACACCCGCCCCAAGCATCGCGGCCCCCACCCCGCACCCTCCCACGTCCTTCAGCGACAATCGGTTATTTTGTCGCTGAAGCGACACATAACATCAACGGTGGGGTGGGGTGGGGGCGGCGGGTTCGGGCGCCCCCATATTTGCGGAGGGAAGGGGGCTCCGTGAAAGTACGGTGTTCTTTAGAGGATACCACTGCAGGGAGGATGCATGCCCTATATTTACGGGTTCGGGGTGGTCTGCAGAACGTTGCAGATAGCCTAAGGCCGACCGCAGCGGCCTTGATAGCATCCTAGATCCCTAAAATAGGGGTGTCCTGGAAAGCACTCTAAATTTCAAGGGTCCCTTCCCTCTCCCAAAGTTGGAGCGCGTTGCTTCTTGGGTGCTCTTATACACTTAAACGGCATAAAATCAACCCATCGCTGAAGGAAGGGGCACGAGGTGGGGTTGGAGTGCATGCATGCAAAAGAAAACAAAAGGTGATGACATCGCCACACGCAACATTGATTGAAACTAAAAATCTATAGATCACAAACCAAACATCAAAATTAAATTTCGATTGCACCATTGGATTTCGACAATAAAAACTTCGAAACAAGATCTCACTTGACTATATTTTTGACAAACTTTTTTTATTCGTATTTTTAAATTGCGGTTAAATATTCGTTATCGCTAGAACAAAACGAATGAAGTGTCGAACAAACGAAGACAACTATGAGAACAAGTTTATATGTCATCCCGAACAACAAATATGGTGTCGAACAAATCGGAATAAGGGTTAGACACATGTTATTAGTATAAACGAACAAGATATTACTATAGCGGGAACAAGTTCGTATGTCATCTTGAACAAAAAAAAGTGTCGGAACAAATGAGAACAATTGTAAGAACAAAATCGGACTATATTCGAACAATCTTATGTGTCATCTCGAACAAAAACAAATGTAGTGTCGAACAAGGGTCGGAACAAATTGTTATTACAACCCGAACAAGACACTTATAGCGGAACAACTTATTATTCTAGCGAGAACAAATTTACATCGATCTCGAATAACAAAAATATTAATGGAGAGAAAATATTAAAAAGGAAAGAATATAAAAATAGAAATAGAAAAATACGAGAGAAAGTAAAAAATAAATAAAAAGAAAAGAGAAATAAAAGTGAAATAAGAAAAATAAAAGAAATAGAATAAAAAGAAAGAAAAAATTAAATAGAAAAAATAAGGAAATATAAATTAAAAATATAAACAAGAAGAAAAATAAAAAGAAAACGAGAAAAATAGAAATAAATAAAGAAAAGAAACAAGAAAAAAGAAGTAAAGAAAATTAAATAAGAAATAAAAAAGAAACAAGAAAAATAGAAAAGAAAAAAATCGGCCTCACGCCCTCACCCCCCGCGCGACGCCCCCACCGCGTCGCTTCGGCCGACAAGTGCGAATCTGTCGGCCGAAGCGACGCATAATATTTGCCTTGCTTCTTTCCTCCCAAACAAGTTGTGACGCGGATGCCGGCGGACCGGTGTTGGTCGTGCACGCACGGCGGGCCGAGATTGGCGTCGAGGGAGCCACGGGCGTCGACCGCACACGGCGGTGGGATTGGCGTCGAGGGGGCCACGACACCGGGGAGGTGCGGCCGAAGACGGTGACGCCGGGAGAGGTGCTGCCGATGCTGCAACAAAGTTCACCGAACCGGTGGAAACCGTCCGGAAACCGTGGGAACCGGTCCTACCGATGGCCGGTTCCCAATCGGTCCAAATTCAAATTTTGAATTTGAATTCAAAAAATGAAAAAATCTCACAAAATTCTCAAAAATACTTCAAGGTGTGTCTAGAATCTAATGGTGTCAAAAACTTTCAAATATTCATTCGTTTAGTATAGTTTGCGTGAATTAGAAGTTCAACTTAAAAAAATAAAAAGGAGAACAAAGTAGTCGGTTGAACTTCTAATACCCCGCAAAAAATACTAAATACACTAATATTTGAAATGTTTTTACACCATTAGATTCTATGCACCTTGCAATATTTTAGAAAATTTTCTTTTATTTTTTCGTTTTTAATTCAAATTTGAAAACACGTCAAATTCTACACTAATTCGGTTTTTTTGTTAAACGACCGGGAACCGGTCGAAGTATATCGATTAAACCGGTCGGTATACCGGTCCCAACCATTGCACTAGGGAATTTGGTTTGAAATTCGAATTTGTCCGGTTTCCACCCGAACCGAACCGGTAAACCGGACCCCGCCGGTTCGGTCCGATCGGTCGGGATTAAAAACCCTGTGCTGCAGTGCTTGGCCAGTCTGGTGGGTAGGTGCGGGGATGGGATGGAAAATATGGGACCCACGAGTTCAGGATGCAAATAAAATTTAGAGGGATAAATTTTGTAAGATGTGAATACTCTTTTAAAGGGTGACTTTTAAGTGACATAGGCCCAAAAATTTGCTACGTTTTCAACTCTCTCTATCACAGTAAATACACTAAAAGACATATGTTCGAGCAGTAAATGTAAATAAAAAAATTACTAATCACGCAGTTCTGTTGTACACCAATCTTTTGAGCCTAATTACCCCATGGTAGGATAATATTACCACAAACAAACGAAATGTGAGTACTACAACTACAAGAGTTGGAACAGTTACTTTTGCTAGTCTTTTTTGCCAACTAAACAAGTCCATAGTTGCAGAAGTTAAGAAAGATTTTCGAGACTTTCGTGGTGTCCACAACCACAGCAGGGCATCAGGTTATTTTTAAAAAAACGAGCATCAGGTTATCGAAGATTATGCAAGCCTTGCATCTGATGAGGACTAGCTACAACTTGCTGGTGTTGTTGCAAAGAAGCCCAGGTAGACACTCCGTTTTAACGATTTACACAGGTTGGGCACAGCCGCACAGGACAACGAACATTTCTGTCACCCCCCGCCCAACATGCTGCATTTCTCCTTTGACCTCTAATATGCACTTCCTGTCAAGGTTAACCCCCCACCCCCTTGCTATATACAATATGGAAAATCTATCTAGTTGCCACCGACCACTGCTACATGGCCGTTTGGCATCTGTCAATAGTCTCCATCTTGGCAAGCTTCTCTACGCATCAGCTCCCACTTAAAAGCATCTTGTATTTGCTTTGCACAAGGCTTAGCAAGAAGTCAGTAAATACATGCTCATATCCTGGCATCTTGCCGTACCCTGCAGAATTTTGGCTACAACAATCAGAAATCACAACAAAGGATAGCAATATAACACTTTGCTTTGCAACAAATTGTGAGTGTTCCTATCGATGGTCATGTAATATGCTTTGAGGGCAGTTCTGAAGAGGTAAAATAAGCTTATGCAACAGTTACATCATGGAATATGTAACTTTATCCAAAAGAATTTGTTATGATCTTATCTCAAATAAAGCCATGTGAATTTCTTCTGAATCATCATGCTGTGGTCATACTCAAATAAAGCCAACCATTTGTTATGCTGTGGTCATACTCTGCATGTCTTTAAATTTCACCCAGAAGTGCATCTGTTGCTAAAACATGCGCATAAAATGGTGCACTGTGGCCACTATACAAATGCAGCAACAGCAATATGCTTAGCTGCTACACAAAAATGGCTAAATGATGTCCATAAATTTAGTCCAAACTAAGGTTTATGCCCCAGACATACATTGAGGGGGGAAACAGAGGCACTATAATCCGTACAAATCTAGAGACTTTACAAACTGCGTCCACTAATAGCCCACGTGTGCACAAAAACTCAGGGAGGGGAATAGAGGTAACATACCAGGAAAATAGTTGATGTCGATGACATAGTACCTATCCTTTCTTCCATGTTCTCTAATCATATCTATGTTAAACAGTCTAAGACCCTGGTATATTTTAAAGTGTTAAGCGAGCACATAAATGTCAAGTGTTGCATTGGGCTAATACATAATGAGATTTACTCATACCAGTCGGCGTCGAAGCTCCTTGCCAAGTTTTTCTAGAAGTGGCTTTGGAGGAAGTTCTATCAATAAGAGCAATAAGTTAGATCAGTTACAAGCATATATTTAACAGGGAAAACAATAAGTTCAAGCCTCTTTTAAGAGACTGAACAACTTCAGTGGATGTCGCTTTAAGGATGGAAAAATGGCATATAGTGATATAAGTCATTCATCTGGGCAGTTATACCTGAACCAAGAGGACTCAGGTGAAGCGTGCAAATTGCAATAGCTTAAACCAATGCAAATTCAATAGATTTCACCGGCACAGAAGTTTTACCTGCAATAGAAGGGTCAAGATCTGCATCTTCTGCATTATTTGTAGCACAGGAAACTCTTGGAAACCGAAAGATGCCATCATTATTTCCCAAGTCATATGTGTTGACATCAGGAAGCGAAAACCGGCGGACAACGCGGATAGTTTCACCAACAATATATACCTTAAACAGGATCCCACCTGTACAGACAACAAAATTCAGTTTCAATATACACTCATGTTTTACAAGTATATACAGGAGAAGAATAAATGTTTACCATGGTTGACAAATTCCTGGAGAACAAGAGGAGGATCAAGCAAAGGCAATGATGCCTCTGCATATGCAAGGGATAGCTCATGAGATTTTGATGTTCCATCAACAACCAATGGTTTGGCAACTGCAAAAAGGGTATTGTTGACAACAGAAACATAAGGACTTTACTATGTCTTGTTTTGAACATGTTACAGCTTTACATAAACAAGGAATAGATAAACATAGAAGATGCAGCATGCTAGAATGAAAAATAAATGAGGTGGAAACCTAAAGGAATTACCAGAGAATTTTCAAAGCATACAGTGTTGCCTCATCATTAGTTGAACTAGAAGGAATAATGGAAGAGTAAAGTTCAGTAAACAGCAAACATCCCTATCAAACTCGATCCATATCAGTCTCACCTTCATTCTCATGTAACATACTACTAAACACTACCAAGCTAGTATGCAAAGCATTTTCAACAAAATATTTGAATAATTTTACAGCTTTCTTCACATCTCCTCCTCGGCCGAATTTAGCGAGCTCCTACCCGTAGTGGCCCCCTATGTTGAAACTGTAGTTGAAACTGCGGGGAGTGTACCTCACTGCTACTTTTCTTTTGTTATGTTTGGTTGAGTCACAAAAATCCATAGAGGTGGAGCAAAATATTCGAAACTCCTAATTCATTTGATAATTTCTTATTTTCTTTGAAATGTACACTTTGCATAAAGGAAAAAAGACTAATCCAAAAACATTACCAATTACATCTACACCGACTAACTCTAATACATTAATAACAAAGAAACGGAAGTTACCAATTCTGGACCATCACGATATTAGGTTATATTTAAGACTAAACACATAAATTTGTGTCAATAACTCAACAAAAATAGAAATGTTGTGCTCCTATTGGAAAGTCAATGTCCAAGTAGAAGTTCAATGCAATACTGTTATCATGAGAAACTTTTGCATACTATTATCATGATTTCTCTATGAGGAGTAACAGGATCACAGTTATGTGTGATTAAACTCACCCAAGGGCAAGGTTAGTCCAGCCTTGGCAACTGCATCAGGTATGGAAGACGGATCATTCATGATAACCAGCTGCCGTGGAGTGCAAACCTCACCTGCAATATTTAATCACAAGCAATAATTTAGTGAAAAGATCAACATGTTATTCTCCTATAGGATAACAGTGCAGAACTCATTTCCAGAAAAGTGGCATTACCAAAATTGTAATTTTACACTTTTAAGCAAGTTAGAGAACCATTATGAGCATTTTAGAAAGTAGAGCTCCCATAGTCTCTGATTCCATGCCAACAGTTATCCTGTCAATAACTTGAGCAATCAACTAACTCCCTCCCCTCCCTATCTCTATGTTACTCTAGACCATAACATATCAAGTTAACTTATACACAACATAAAAGCAAACAGAACTCATCACATAAATCTATTAGCTAATACATGAATGTCAACATTGACATTACAAAAAAAAAATACCATAGCCATTGGACAAGTTCAGATCAGCAACTTCTTGAAGCATGGACTGGCGATTGTGCAAATGTTGGATAGCATTTGGTGGGTCGAGGACAGTCACTTCTGGATGCTCTTCACGATAATCCTTCAAGAACATGACAGAAGTAAATATATGCAAAAGAAAACACAACACTCAGCATTTATAATATTTAGCATGAAGTACTGCAGTAAGCACAATTCTGCAGTCTGGCTTTAAACTAAAACGTGATACCTAATTGCATGTTGCAGACAGAAAGAGGTATACAAGAAACAGTAGCTACACTGGTGACCTTAGTAGCAGTGTAGCACCCTAGTCCCCAGGTCCTGGGTTCAAATCCCCATGGGAGCGAATTTCAGGCTGGGTAAAAAAAGTGGTGGCTCCCTAGTTGGCATGGGTGAACTGACCTATGGTGGGGACCTGGGAGGGCCCCCATGTAAGGCGTTGGCACTGGGTTGGGCCTCAAAGCATGGGTTAAGACCTAAATCATAGGGGGTGGCATCCCTATGCATGAGGGGGGAGGGGGCAGTCTTTCCATTGCCGAACAAGAGCTATTGGTAGCTACGTTATATGCAGACCCAGTTTGAGTTGTGCACAACTACACTTTGCACACAGAAAGTTTTCCCTTTGGTGTTCAGAGCCTACCTCCAGAACTTGTTGCCACTCCTTGCTAGTAAGCTGACAAAAAAAATGCACAAAACCCAGTTAGAAGCAAACAATATCAGCACAGAGTATGATGACAGATTTTGAAAATAAGATGCAGCGCACAGAAATACTAAGATGTGTATGGCCCAGAGAAGTGCATCTAGATGTTCAACAAAGCCTATGTAAGAAATAAAGGATACCCCATACTGCAATATCATCTCAAGATAAAGACCAAACAGCAGACCTTGTGCAAAATGATGTCAAATGGGCCTTGTTCGGAGAGAGGACGAGACTCATCAATTGATGCGAAATGAATGCCTTTCTTCCTGAACAAATGCAATACAGAAAAACAGTACAAACCACTCATCAATAACATAACAAGGCAGGTAAGAACATACTGGTCATATTTATACAAACACGAAAAGAAAAAAAGAGCAGAAACATCCAAAGCAACATATAAAATTTATTGAGGCAGCTTCAACAGCATACCTTAATAAATAGAAACCTACAAATAGAAGTAGCAAGGATAATCACATATTCGAGAAAAAAATTAAGATTTCCTAGATGTAACATAGGCTAACTTGATTTCAAGTGAAGAAACCAAAAAAAAAGGATAACCCTCTTCAAAGGAAACTCAAGGCTGACTAACAAAATCATATAGACTGGTAGTAGCAGTAGCAGGATGAAGCTAAATCCTCAAAGTTTTACTATAAGGTTTGTAGATTTAGAAACTACATGTTCTTTTAAATATATCAAAGAATAATGCTTATATTGAATCTCATATGCATGTTATCTGCTGTATGAAACTGGACCGATATGCTCCACTATACATTAGCTGTGCACTAACCTAACAATTTAATGTACTGGAAGCCAACAGGTACACTTAAACCATAGCATCCAGCCTTTCTTATTTTCATGTGAGGTAACATATCACAAATACAATTAGCAAATCAGCAAAAAGAACCATCACGGTTCCTTGCATGGCACTCCTTCCTTCAGAAAGAAACTTGAATGCAGCATTGTAAGGTTGGAGCTATATTGCTAGCTAGGAAAAGCATGAAATAAACCTTACAATACAAAGAAATGGTTCTACTAACAAAAGTAGACCTAGTACACCTTTTTTTTGTCAAAATAAGCTATGCTGGAGCTAATTATGCGACTTCAGGCTCATTCACTATATCAATACTAAAAGGAAAGCATTGAGAACAACTGCATTTAAACAGACATTTCATATGGTAATTGATACTTGAAACAGCTTAAGCCTCTAAATGGAAACAAATCACTAAATGCACCTGTCGAAGATCATTTCAGAAACAAAGCAGCATATCAATACATCTAGAACAACCGTAGTTGATTTGAAGCTTAAATGCTTAGACTTCTAGAATCACACAAAAATTATACAATCTTTACTTCAAAATATTTTTTTAAAAAAAAACTCTTCTAACAAACAGGCATCCCCTGTTTCAATTCGTTTATTTCCTTTCAACTATATTTTGTTAATTTGAGCGTGTATGAAGTCTTGGTCAAGTCAAAATATCCATATAATAGTTTCAGTTGGAATGAGGCTTCATTGAAGGAAGTTTAGAGTTTGCCCAACAGCTTTGACAGATCATTTTGGTCCCCAGTGGTCATTTTAAAGACATGCCCAAGACATGTGATGTGCTTATCCACAAGAATATTCCAACATGAGAGTCTCAGACACCAACCGAATGCGATGTGCTTACAAAATTGCCCGTATTTCCATATCAACAAAGCAATAAGGTACTCAAAGGGTCAACCCAACAGTAACGTAATGACTACCACTGATAGCTTGTGTCAGGATCAACATTTCACAGTCAAACCCGTAGATACCTTCCAATACTAGTAAAATAGTATGTACCCCGGTTTTTAGCTACAATAATTCATGCAGCAGCTACTCTCACTATCCACTTCACTAGTTGACTTCCACTAGATCATAATGCTTCAATGTGATGGGCTGATGGCTACTCCTTTGGTACAAGAGAATACAGTAAGTTCCATTTCATTCCATCCAAAACCTTAAAACTAAGTCACTTCCCCCATTTCGTACCTACTGAATCAACAAAATTCACTTCCCCATAGAGAATTTTCCAAAGAGGGGAACAACATAATACGATCAGGCAATGCAAATTGAATATTCAAATTGACTTGCAATTAAGCCCATAACCACCAATCCACCATTTCGTTTGCGTTTTTTTCAGAATAATCAAATTAATCAGAAAGCACATCTCTTTCAGTCAACCAAATCGTCCACCACAGCACACCATACGCCTCTTCTCCTGGGACAACCACACAAAAGATTCCAACTTTGACGCGGGAGGATCAGCATGTCTCCTCGTTTACCTGGCGAGCGCGAGCAGCTTGGGCTGCAGGAAGCTCTTGACCTTCTTCTTGGTGAGGGCATAGCCCACAACCAGCCGCTGCTGCGCGGCGGAGGCGGGCGGCGGGGTCAGGGGCACCGGCTCCCCCGCCGCAGCCGCCGCCTCCTCGTCGCCCGACACCTCCCCGTGCACCCTCATCCCCACAAACCCTAACCCTATCCCCGCCGAGGAATGGCAACGAAACCGCCCCCGAAAATACCTCAAAAAATCTGGAAAAAAATCCAGGAAAAATCCGGCGGCGATCGGGGGGAAAGAATCCGCGGACTGGGATGGTTGGAGATGGAAGGTTCGAGGTTTGGATCAGGGAGAAGATAAGATGATTTTTCTTGTGCAAAGTGATTTGTTTTTGGAGCTTTGCGTTTTAATGGCGAGGCGAGTGAGGGGGAAGAGAGAGAAAGTGAGAGAGGGAGTGCAGAGAGGAAGCAGGCGGAGGAGGAGCAGGACGGTATTTGTAGATGACGGAGGTAGCAGGCACGGGGCTCTGCGGGCTGCTGCTCGGATCTTCTGCGGCGGCACAATCCTGTGGCTTCTCTACTCTGACCTCTCACCACCTCTCTCTCACCAGTCACCACGAGTGGAAAGGAAGGCCACGTCCTTGGTGAAAGCCAGCTGAGGAGGAAAACCTAAATGTTCTACGGATATTCAGCAAATTTATATGACAGATTTATTATAAGAGAAAACTATTTTGTGTTGATTTTTACGATAAATTTGTTGTGAGAGAAAATACTGCAAAAGAAGCTGAACATACCTGCATGGCTAATCATAACTGAAAGTTTCTAAAACTCTATGTATGGATATATTTTATGTGTCCCGCAAAATTAAAATATGGGACATACTAAAGATCAATTTGTTGTCTACCATAATAATTTCCAACAATCCAGTATTTCTTTATGAGTTTTGGTGCATTTGAGAAACATATGTTGTGCATAGAAACATAAGAAGTTGCTTCATTAGCACGAGAATACAATAGCTCCCTAAAGTTGTGCTTTTTATATGCACTGTATATTCCTTCAAGTATTTTATAGATATCTGATATATATAATGGCACAAGAATCTTCTTTGGCATAAGTGTTCAATTTATTCGTTGTCCAAACCAGGTGTCTAAAATTAACAATTCAAAAAAAAAGTGTATAGAATTTACGAATAGAAACATTTCAAAATAAAATTGAGCATACAAAATATTTAGATCTTTTATCGGGTACTGATTTGGTTGTTAATATCATACGTCTACTTAGTACTGATATGTTACCATGGTAAAAATATTTAGACCCATTATTGATCTTATACATTGTTTTTTCGCATGTTGACAATTTCTTTCATGAATAAAACTATAGTACCAAGTGTTTGCATGCCTGCGAGTTTGTGCCTAGTCAGTGAAAATGTATATTTTGTTTTCATTTTAAGTCAACTTGATTTAGTATATGTGAAACTTGTTGAAGTGGGTCATATTAGATTTGTAGTGAGATTATCATAAAGATACAAGGTAAATTTTCACAAGGTCCAACTATACATATTTAATTTGTATTACAAAATGATTATGAACCCATTCATTCAATATTAACAAGATACAAAATTTGTATAGCAAATTGATAGATTTATTTCATGATCTTAAATTAGATAGGAAAATATAGAACTAAGCAAATTTGGCCAGGCCCAACCTAATTATTTATTTATTTAAAAAACACACTAACATAGTTCAATAGGGACGGGCAGCGCCCACATTTTTATGGCAAAAAAAGGCAGGCCATGCCCAATCTAATTATTTATTTATTTTACAACAAAAACATATCACATATCAATTACAAATGAAGCAACAAGTAAGTCGATGGATCAAACTAATAACTTTCGATACATGTATAACATACTAGTGTAATGCAATAGCTTTCAACATAGTTCGTGAATTCAAGTACCGGAGTTGAATACTCAAATTTTCCGAATTAAATTTGGTCAGCTCAACTTCATACCTGAAATAATGATTGGGAATATCGGAGGTTCAGGTTCAAGAAATTCTTGCCACCGCTACTCACTCACCTCTATAAATATATTCGAAGAACTAAAATCTACATCGAAAATACTAAAATCTAAAAAAATAGAAGTTCAATCATACTCAAATAGAATTCAAAGTTATACCCCCTATCCCCAAATAAAGAATATCACAAATACTTTGTTTTCAGCGGACATTCATCTTACTCCCTCCATCCCAAATTGCTACTCTCTCCATTTCAAATTAACTTGTCGCTTCGATTTTTTAGATATAATCATGTTGCTATGCACCGAGACATAAATATATATCTAGATGCATAACAAAAGGAACGCATCTAGAAAAGTCAAAATGACAAGTAATTTGGGACCGATGGAGTAGTCATTTTAACTTTTTAGACACATTTTTTTTATTGTGCACATAGATATATACTTGTGTTTAGATACATAACAATGAGAACGACTATTAATTTGAAAGTGAGGAAGTATATAAGAATATTTAGCAAAATATAAACATACATGTTAAAGGTTTGAAGTGACGGCCAATGCAACATGGTCCACCTCCGCTTCAGGCGCGCCAACAGAGGAATTTTTTTTTATTTTTTAACCCTTTTTAATCTAAAATTTTAAAACTAACCCCGTCCCAACTAAAATTCCGAGAAGTAGCCCTTTTGGTCGCGCCAAGCCTCGTGGCGCGACTAATACTTGAGTCACGCCACATGATGTGGCGCGACTAATGTCCACGATGGCGTTGGAAAAAGTCGCATCTGACGTGGCGGAGGGAGTCACGCCACACTGCGTGGCGCGACTCATTCACGAGTCACGCCACGCTCCCTGGCGTGACTGGATCGGTCCAGTCCTTAGGCTGGGACTCCCGGTCTCATTTAGCCGTGTTTACTTATTCCTTTTAATTACCAAATGAGCTCCTAAATTTGTGAAACTCGAGGTGTATGATCTACAGAGTGCATACGTTCCATTTTAACTATGTGCACTACAAACCATGATGTATAAAATGAGAAATCTAATTTTGAAATAGCCTAAGTGTTATTAAACCAATACATGAAAAATGTTGAGTCTGAAAATAGAGTCAACTAGTCAACTTTGGACATATTTTTTGAAACATTTTACACTAAGATCTTAAATACTTTTGGGCTACAAGTGAATTTGGATGTTAATAGGAAAGTTTGGACAAGTTTTTGGTCAAATATAACAAAGAATTCATAATTTAAGGGAGGCTTAAAGTTGGAAAGTTGTGCTGTTTTACACTAAGACATTAAACAACACAACTTTCCAACTTTAAGCTTCCCTTAAATTGTGAATTCTTTGTTATATTTGACCAAAAACTTGTCCAAACTTTCCTATTAACATCCAAATTCAATTGTAGCCCAAAAGTACTTAAGATCTTAGTGTAAAATTTCTCAAACAGTATGTCCAAATTTGACTAGTTGACTCTATTTTCAGACTTAACATTTTTTATGTGTCGATTTAATAACACTTAGGCTATTTCAAAATTATATTTCTAATTTTATACACCATGGTTTGTAGTGCGCATAGTTAAAATGGAACGTATGCACTCTATAGATCATATACCTCGAGTTTCACAAATTTAGGAGCTCATTTGGTAATTAAAAGGAATAAGTAAACACGGCTAAATGAGACCGGGAGTCCCATCCTAAGGACTGGACCGATCCCGTAACGTCAGGGAGCGTGGCGTGACTCCTGAATGAGTCGCACCACGCAGTGTGGCGTGACTCCCTCCGCCACGTCAGATGCGACTTTTTCCAACGCTACCGTGGACATTAGTCACGCCACATCATGTGGCGTGACTCAAGTATTAGTCGCGCCACGAGGCTTGGCGTGACCAAAAGGGCTACTTCTTGGAATTTTAGTTGGGGTGGGGTTAGTTTTAAAATTTTAGATTTAAAAGGGTTAAAAAATTAAAAAACTCCCAACAGAGGCCTTTATCCGGTGGCCATGGTGGATCTCTTTCGGGGGCATCTTGAAAGGATCGAGGCAATATGGCCTAGAGGGGGTGAATAGGCGTGCACACAGAATTTAAACTTTTTCTGCGAAAACACTGTCAGACCTCGGAACCTCCGAGATTATTCTCGGAACCTCCGAACGAGGCAGCCTCCGAGAATAAACTCAGAACTTCCGACAGCTGTTAGAACAGAGCATAAATAACTTGAGCTGCGAGAAACTTGATGAAAACCAGATCTACTAAATTCTAAGAGGTACTTAGGACCTAGCAAGAAGATTTCTAAGCAAAGTACAAGCTAGGAAGGCACCACAAAGTAGATCGGGAGAAAACCCTAATAGATCTAGTCAAGCACAAGCATGAACAAGTAAGTAAACACAAGCACACATGAGACAAAGATTTACCCCGTGGTTCAGCTCGCCACAAAGGCTTGCTTACGTCCACGTTGTTGAGGAGGCCACAAAAGGCTAGGGACCACAAAGGTCAACTCCTCTCTCACACCTATCACTTTGGGTAATAGGTGGAGGCTTTCCACTAGAATCACAAAGGGTAATACAAACACCTTGGAGCTTCCACAAATCGGTTTGGAGAGCTTCCAAGAACCTCTATCCGTCTAGGAGCAAAGCTCCAAGAGTAATAGATCCACCAAGCTTGCTAGGGTTCTTCCAAGTGCTCAAGTACCAAGGGAGAAGAGATTGGCTCACTAACTCACTTCAAGAATCCACTCTCAATCAATGCTAGGCAAGGATTTGGAAGAGAGTAGGTTAGGAGTGAATGCAAGGTGAGAGAAACAGCAAGAAACGGCGTTCTGTGCAGTGGGAGGAAGAAGATAACCGTTGGGGGACCGTGGGGTATAAATACCCCCGGCATCCGAACGATAACGGCTATATTCCGGAGTTCGGAACCTCCGAGAAAAATCTCGGAACTTCCGACTTTTGAAAACTCTGCGGCATCGTAGCCCGTACGGTCGGAACCTCCGAGAAAAACTTCGGAACCTCCGAACAACAGACAGCAGGGGCAAAACAGCTGCAGGTTACTTCCCTTGGGGTGAGGATTAAGGTTTAAGAAAGATGGAATATGAGCACTTGAAACCACCCTAACTCAGCATTAGTATCCCTCTTGATAGTACGGATTGTCCTATACTCAAATTCAAAAGATAAAAATAAATAAGCTCCTCCAAGTAGCATAGGTATCCTTCTTTAATAAGTTGAGGGGTCTCCAATCAATCTTTTGCACCTGTGATAATAACTCTATGCTGCACAACAAACTCAAAGGCTCATTAGCTCTTTAATTGTGTGGTCAACATCACCAAAACCCTCATAGGGCTTGATTGCACTTACACATCTACACATCTTCTCTTCCTCCCTCCGGCAGCCTCCTCTGGCTGCGCCGCCACCGCGAGTTGATGAGACGCGGCGTAGCAGTCGGCCGGCGGCTGCTCAGAGTCGGAGGAGGGGCAGGTACGGCGGGTGGCCGCGGTGCCCTCGGTGCACGGCGTGGTAGGTGCAGAGGCCGCGAGCCGCGCAAAGCCGCCGTCGGTGCGGGTGGCGGTGGGCGGCCGCCCGTGCCGTCGATGCACGGCATGGTAGGCCGCGAAGAGCTGAGTGACGGCTCCGGTGGCGAGGGGACGAGGTGTGGCGGCGTATGGGGATGCGGGTGGGGGCAAGGAGTAGGTGGGGGTGCGGGCGGGGGAGGGTGGTAGGGAGCAGATGGGTGGAGGTGCCCAGGATCAGGAAGGAGGAAGAAAGTGGATGGGAGAGATGACAAGTGGGCCTGATGTGTCATAGACTAGGGTGGAGGGAGATTAATAGGGGCAATCTTGTCTATACGAGAATACATAGCCTTCACTACGCCTGTAGGTGGGCCTCGGACGGCGCCAGACGTACGTAATGGCATGGTTCAAACAAGTGAAAATTTGTGATGGCACTGACCTAGTTAGTTGAATAGTAATGGTGTTCTTCAAAAACGTGCTATTTATATTGGCATAGATCTAATTAACCCTTTTCTCATTTGACACCTGAATTAATCTGTAGAGGCTGGATATATACAGCATACACGGGCCTTATCTCAAAGAAAAAAAATACACGGGCCTTTCGAAAAAAGCAACAATCTTGTCCCCACAAACGTACACGCGTCGTCTGATTAAGACAGGGCCCACGCACCGATTGCTGATTTTCCTCAGGCGTCAGACCCCCTTGATTTCTGATCTCTTGCGGCATCCGTTCTGCACAGCAGCTTGTGTGTTGGTACACGAGTGATGAATTGCAGATAGGATCTTTATTAAGCTAATCTATAGAATCTATTTAAATTTCGTTACGCGCTAACACTCGCTCCTAATCTAAAGCTAATATTCCGTACTTCTTAGCCGTGTGACTACAGAAACAACAGTGTTCTTTTTTTTATGCGAGGTAAGATCATCCCTAAGAGTTTGCCAAATTTTATTTGGCAAATCTTGTGTTTTGCCAACTTCTAAAAAGATATGCCAAGTAAAAAAAGAGTTCATCTCCAACAATTTAGCAAATTCACTTGCCAAGAGAAACCTGTTGAAAACTTACATCAAGAATCATTCTCTATTAGAGCATCTCCAACAGTTCCCTATTTGGGTTGCCATCCTCTAAAATTTGGCAAAACAAAGAAATTTCAATCTCCAACGGTTCCCTATTTGGTTTGCCATTTTTTTCCAACTTGCCATCGATCGCACCCCCGCGCGTAAAAATGCGCACGCGCATCAGCCTTGCCATCCATCGCCGCGCTTCTCGGAGGAAAATCTCGCGCGTCGTGACTTTTCCTTCCCGCGTGAAACTACGCCTCCCGCGCGACCTCCCTCTATCGATCGATCCCCCCTCCCGCGTGATTTCTTCGTCTCGTATTGCCAACTTCTAAAAAGATATGAGCATCTCCAAGAGTTATGGAAAACTCACTTGGCAAATCTTATGTTTTGGCAAGTGAGTTTTGCAAATGGCAAGTGGAAATTTAGAGCCTCTCCAAGAGTTTGGCATATGGGCTTGGCAAAATTAAAAAAGTAGGCCCACTTCCTTAACCTCCCTCAACCGAATCGATCGTCATCGCACGGCGCGCGACTCTTCGCCCGGCCCCGTGCGCACATCGCCGGCCACCGCCGCCTCCTTCCCCTTCCTCTCCATCGCGACGGGCCGGCCATCCCCTCCCTCTCCATCGCGGCGGGCGGCCATAGCTCCCTCTCCATCGCGGCGAGGTCCGGTCTTCCGCTCCCTCACCATCACAGCAGGCCGATCATCTCCTCCGACCTCCAGGTGAAGTTCCCATCTTTTTTTTTGAAACAAGTTCCCATCTGTTCTTGCAAAATGGGCAGGGTGATTCGTATGTTCTTGCAATGATCTATGTTATACGTTGAGGCAATTTATGTATTCTTTACTTTCTTGCAATGTCCGAGGAAAGTTCTCATCCAATGATCTAGGAATCATGTCAAGGAAGAGATCCCTTTTTCGTAGAATGTTGGATGATTCGAATCCGATGATGATGATTTTGACATGTTAGCGGTATTTGTGATTGTGGACTCCTTTGCTAATGACGACAAGAAACACGGTGGCTCTGTCCAAGGCCATAGAGTTCTCCACCGTGATAGAGAAGGCGGCCACGAGAGGTTGTTTCAAGATTATATGGCGGATAATCCAACATATACCCCTGAACAGTTCCGTCGAAGGTTGTTCTTATTTCACTTACGTTTATTTGTTGTGTGTTATTATATATTATTTGAGTTTTAAAAGTTTAGTTTGATTTCTTCAGGTACAGGATGTCTAGAGACCTTTTCGTACGCATCATGAATGCAGTTGAAGCACACGATGAGTATTTTGTGCAGAAAAGGAGCGTGGCTAATGTACTTGGATTGAGTTGCCTGCAAAAAGTCACTGCAGCAATGCGTATGCTCACTTATGGTGTTCCCGCTGATGCGACAGACGAGTACGTTCGCATTGGCGAAAGTACTGCCATAGAGAGTTTACGGAGGTTTGTTACTGCAATTGATGAAATATTTGGAGAACAATACCTCAGACATCCCAATGAAAAGGACATGGCACGCTTACTTGCAATGGGTGAGCAACAAGGCTTTCCGGGGATGCTAGGGTCCATAGACCGTATGCACCGGGCGTGGAAGAACCGTCCATACGAGAAACGGGGGTCGGACAAGGGGAAAGAGGAGAAGCCTACTATCGTCTTGGAGGCCGTTGCTTCGAACGATCTTTGGATATGGCACGCCTTTTTTGGAATGCCCGGCTCACATAATGATATCAATGTTCTTGATAGGTCTCCGTTGTTTGATAACTTGGCGAAGGAAAAGCTCCGAAGTCAATTTTTCGTCAATGGCCATGATTATGCAATGGGCTATTATTTAGCGAGATGGCATATACCCCACATGGGCTACGTTAGTCAAGTCGATCACTAAACCTATGGGGAGGAAGAGACAATATTTTGCTAAAGCGCGAGAAGCGACCGGGAAGATGGTGGAGAGAGCTTTTGGGGTTCTTCGAGGCTAGGTTTGCAATTGTTCGTGGGTCGGCTCGCTTTTGGGATATAGAGACATTAACAAAGATTATGAGAGCTTGTGTGATCATGCACAACATGATTGTAGAAGATGAAGGATTTGTTGTGGACCCAAATGAGCGTTTTGATTACGGTGGTGAAATGTCGAGCCCGAGCATGACAAGCCTACACTCACACTTCAAGAATACATCGAAGCGCACAGGAAGATCAGGGACAAGCCTACACATTTTCAACTCAAAGAAGACCTCATCGAGCATTTGTGGAACAGGCACCCGATTTATATAAATGAAATTTGACATGAGCTGTAATTTCATGGTTTAATTTGTCCCGAGAATCTATACTTTTATTTGTCACCATATTTTTGCTTTAGTGCTTTCGAGAGAACTTTTAATATGTGATTCAAAGAACATGAGAATGTCACCGTACTTTTATTATTTGCCGAGATTGTTTGGTATTATTTGATTATCCGTGTGATCTCGCTTGCTTGAATTTTAATTGCTTGTCTTGTCACCGTGCACCGATGATCGGACACGCGACACGGCAGAGTAACCGGCCTCCACCGAACTTTTGTCGCCCGTCGTTTCACATAAAATGATGAACTTTTTGTCCAAAGACTTGCACAATGAACGGGAGCATCATAGCGCATAAAATTATGAGGTTGAACACAAGTGCAAATAACTTGAACTCCAAAGAAGCTTACATATAATGGTTCAACATTAAAAACTTAAGTGATACATTGCTTGATAAAACTAAATTGAAACTCAAGTGCTTGATAAAACTAAACCGAAACTAAATTCTTTGGACAACTCATTTGCTTGGACACAAACTAGATTTAATTTTCCTCCATCCGCTCCATAATCATCTTCTCGCTTCTTCTCAATCCATGCACGCTGGGTCGGGGGTGAGGGATGACATGTCGGCAAGCATAATTTTGGTTTCTTCTTTCGGTAGCTTCGCTTTCTTCGCCTTTTTTTCTTCACTTGCAACCCGTTTCTTCTCTAGCTCTTGAGCAGCCTTCTCTAACTCTAGTGAAGCCATGTACCTTTCTTCTTTGGCCTTCTCCAATACCTCTCTCTTTGCCATCATCTTGTCAAAAGCTTCCATGCAAGCATCGCTACCACCACGCTTCAGATTTGCTTTAACTTTCTTGATCCCACCTGACTTTTTTTCTGGTACGGTTTCTTCAGCTTCACATTCTATGAGAGCATCATTTTCTGTGGCACCATTATGTGCGTCAACATCATTTGTGGCTCCTTCATCCCTCGGCCTTGCATTCTTCTGTTTTTTCTTGCTTGCTTTCTTCTCTTTCTCTATCTCAGCAAGTTCTATCATCTTCGATTTCCACTTGTCATCCCCCTTCAATATCTTCCAACAGTGATCAAGAACAAAAGTTTTCTTCTCCTTGTCCCATTCCACATACAATTTTTTTGCTTCAACAATCGTCAACGGGGATCTTGTAAGTGCATAAATATCATGTATAAATAAACACAATTAAAGTAAAACAACACATTACATGCATACCTTGTCATCGATTGTTAACCCACTTTGATTCCTACGAAGAATGGCCTCATAGCATGAACAAAACTTGTTCACTGACAATTGAATAGCGAACCACCTATGCATAATATCGCTAACCGTCCCGACAAAGGCGACAGTTTCATTGTGTTCCACATAATAGGCATGAATTCGTCCCCAAAAAGAAGAACGAGTCGATTGGCACCATGAATAGGATCTTTGCTTACATTCAACCATCCCGAGCAAATAACTTCATCTTCTTTCCAGAAGAAATTCTTTTTCCTCTTGGCTAATCCTGGTTTTTTTTACTCATGATAGGTTGCAGCTCTTCATGAGTTTGAGTGTCTTGAGTGGATTCTTCATGAGATTGAGTGTCTAGAGTGAGTCCAATGTCCATATCATCCAAACCACCACCATCCGCTTCTCCAAGAATGTCCGACAAGAAGTGTGAGTCATCTTCTTGAATCTCCATACCTATTACAAAAAAAGGGGACAGTGTACAACTTACTGAAACTTACTGAAACACATATATGAACCCTAACTGAATCATCAAATCGAAAAGACATAAATGAACCCATCTAAAACATGTATGAACCCTTGCTGTTTATCCATGTATGAAGCCTCTAAAACATGTATGAACCCTTGCTGTTTATCCATGTATGAACTAACTGAAACACATCTATGAACCATCTAAAACATAACTGAATCATTCAAGGCATATATGTATGAGCCGGCCCATGGATCTAAAACACATATAGGGGAATGGATCGGTCATAGGGGAATCAAAACAAGGCCGGCATGTATGGAGATTGAAGGCATGGATCGGTCCTAGGGGAATCAAACCGATGAAGGGATGGATGACGTACCTCAAGGATCGGGAGGATGGCGGCCACCGCGATGGGATCTGGCGACGGGATCTCGACAGGCAGTTCGCGCGCGAGGAGGACGACGGGCGCAGATGAATCGATCTCTTCAAGTCCCCGGCCCAAGGTTTATATGATGCGGGCGGTATGGCCTGGGTGGGCGCGGGAAACTCCACGGTGAAAGTTCCTGATGCGCGCGGGAGTGGAGGCGGGGTCGGGATTTCGGAGATGGACCAGCGATGGGGAGCGCGAGACCGCGCGGATATATCCGCGTGATGGATTTGATTTTGCCAAGTTGGGAAAATATGCCAACCCATATGCATAACTCTTGGAGCATTGGTTTTTGAAGTTTTGCCAAAATTTCAAGGATGGCAAGTGCTTTTCCATAACTCTTGGAGATGCTAGGATTTCAAGGATGGCAAGTTTTGCCAAAATTTCAAGGATGGCAAGTTTTGCGTAAAAATGCGCACGCGCATGGGCCTTGCCATCCATCGCCGCGCTTCTCGGAGGAAAATCTCGCGCGTCGTGACTTTTCCTTCCCGCGTGAAACTGCGCACTCCCGCGCGACCTCCCTCTATCGATCGATCCCCCCTCCCGCGTGATTTCTTCGTCTCGTATTGCCAACTTCTAAAAAGATATGACAAGTAAAAAAAGAGTTCATCTCCAACAATTTAGCAAATTCACTTGCCAAGAGAAACCCGTTGAAAACTTACATCAAGAATCATTCTCTATTAATTTATTTCTTTTTCACTCTCCCACCTATAGAGAAACATCGATGAGTTTTGCCAAGTTTATATTTTTGCTAAGTTGTTTTGTCAAACTGTTGGTGGCCAACTTTTCTTGTTTTGCCAAAATTAGATGGATGCCAAGTTGGTTTGCCAAACTCTTGGAGTTGCAGTGAGTTGATGTAATTTCACCAAAGCGATTCTTAAATCCATTAATGTTATCACACATATATCTATATGTGATATTTTTTTGGTTAAAACATGTTTTCCATAATATATAATTTCTCCAAGACTATTATTAATTTTGTACTTATCATGGGAGCTTGCTCTTTTGTTAATAGTGGTTAGAAGGTATAGGGATATCATTTTTTTAAGATTAAGGAAACAATCCGGTCTCCACATCCAGCTAGCTGTAGGGGATATCGTGAATTTAAAAAAAAATGGATTCTAAAAGTTGTATGCTTTGTGGATTGTGGTGTAGATAAGCATTAGTCTAAGAGCCGCTTTCTATAAAAGCATCTCATTTATTTTTGTCTAGATTACGGAACTACTAGAATCCATGGTCCAAAGCAAAAGTAAAGCAAATCCTTAGTTTTTTTCCACATGGGTATGTCACCGACACCCTAGCATGTAGTTCATGGATAATATGTCGGTAGTAAAAGTCTAGAACTAAATTTAGAAAAAATAGTCAAATGCTATATTTATTTATTAGTCTCTCAAATGTGTCAAAAAATCAGATGGATGAATCAAGCTCATCATTAGCTAGCTTCGCACAATTTATAATTATTTAAAATATTGTTGGTTAAAGTTTGAGTAAAAGAGTTGTCAGTGTCGTATATTTTAAAACAGAGGTAGTATTTTGTAAGACTCCTAAAAAGCAAGGCTTACAGGTTGAGAGATGAAGCTACATTATACAAATATTAACTACTACAAGTAGATTGGAGTAACTGGTTTCCATAGATTCAAAAATCGGCACTCCTAACGTCGGGACGCCGACTCTGTTGCAACATATAAATACTACATCTGCAACATCGAAAATATATAGTTGCAACATTAAAAAGATAAATATATAACGTTCCATTCTGGGATGGAAATTTTCCACCGCAACATGAACATGTACCCTGCAAAATTTACTAAGAAAAAGGAAAAATAAGTAGTTGCAACATCCATGCTGTCTGGACTCTGGACGCCCGTGTCTTAGCGTTACCGTTTCATAATTGGTGTTGATAGGTTGAGCCGAATCCGATCCGGTTTGCAAGTAGAGCAACTAATAAGATGTGTCTTCATGTTCATCAGATTCCAGATTTTGCTTGCTTTAAATAAGATCGAATCTTATAATAACCAGCATAATTTGGAAACCATTATATGAAAGAGTTCGATGACCTTAAATTAAAATTCAAAGGTGGGGCAATGTTCATATTGGGACTTTTATACTCAGATATACACAGAATCCTGTATATGCCAAAGTTGGTGCATGAATTTTGTCAAAAGGTAAAGCAAGTGAAAGTAGTAGCACCACGGCACGGAGATGTGGATGCACGACCTGATAATGGATTAACATCCAAATCCAATTAAAAGGAAATCCAATAAAAATCCAATTACAGACACACCCCGTCCAGTCCAATCCTAATAATCAACTTAGCATCCAAATTCATCCTATTCATCCAATTCAAAGAGGAGGACAGAGCTCCCCTTGGCAGGTGGGCGCGAGGGCTGCTCCGGCGGCTCGGCTGGGGACCAGGACGCTAGGGTCGTCCTGCCCTGGGCGGTGGCCGCGCCATTGATCGATGTGGGCCCGCGCGCGTGAGGAGCTCCACCTACCGCCGGGCGGTGATGGCCGCGCGGAGCTTTGGCGGCCGGGCGCGAGCCCCTGCGGCTCCCGGCGTCGCCGCCGCGATGCGAGGACGATGTCAAGGAGTTCTTCGGCCGAAGTAGGTCTCGCGCACTGGGGCAGGATGGAGTAGGCAGCCCATGGCCGAGCGGCGCGTCGTAGCGCCGGCGGTGCGGATCCTGTCCGACCTCCTCGCCACCAGATCTGGCACCCCTGTCTCCGTCTCTGTGTGGCAAGCTACGGCGGAGAAGACGGAGTGCGGGCGGCGGCCATTGGCACGGGCCTGTTGAGGAGACGGGAAACACATCACGACACGAGGGCGGTGACCTCGGCGAGGCCCGGGGAGGTGGTGCTGGTTCGGCGGCCCGCCGGCTCGGGGGGCCCGGTGGTGTGTTGCGAGGTGGTCTTCCGGTCGTGGGGGAGGTGTTGGCGTGTGCGGCATTCGGGGGCGGCCGCACAACGACATAACTTCAGCAACGAGCCGGCAGCTCCCGGCCGCCGCCGCACCGCGAGGAGGACGTGGTCTCGTGACCGACGGAGACGGAGTGGACAGTGTGATGTGTGTAGTCCAAATCCAATTGGATATCCTGTTTATTTTAGCTTGTGGACATCCAAATCCAAACTAATCTAGTCCAATAAAGTCCAATAGGAAAAAGTCCAATTGGATTTGGATTTTCCTGAATCCATTCCCACGTCTAGATGCACGCAAGGGGTCACCTTTTGACGTGGGGTGCCTGAACTGAATTTTGTTGCGGTACAGTTCAGAATGTATATACGCTGGAGGACAAAAAAAAACGTAGCTTCAGAGTTGACCTAAACGACACATCGCCCTCAAGCTAATGTCAAAGCTCGCTGTGCCCAACACGTACTGCCACCGCACATCCGGAACCAGACGACGACGGCATGTGCGTGCAAGCATGCATGGCAGCCCTTGTCGCCAGCCAAATCAACAACGCAGAGAGGGAGAGACATGCGGGTTCAGTGGTTCTGACGTGAGTGCGAGCGAGAGGTCATCACTGTTCACACTCCCCTGCACATGGTAATCATCCATTCTGCACCAAAATGGCGGAGCTATCACGCAAAAGCTCTACCTAACAGTTTTTCAGATAAAAGTGATTTAATTTGTACTGATTTTGTGAAGTGATTCATTAAAATAGAGGTCATAAGCGGAATAAAGTAGCATCTCCCAAATATAATTCTGTAGAGTGATTCTCCATTCTAATTTTAAGAATTTATGCATGCTAAAGAACATTTTCAGCCATATGATCACTTCTTTCAGATAATCAACCCTCGCAGAGAATCAACATTAGATGGAGCTTTACCAAACTTGCCTTAAATCCTTAGCATTTCAGATATGTAGCCATTTTCCTAAAGTTGTATCATCAAGTGTCATTTAGATTCATATTTCAATCCTCACAAAAAAGTTCATATTTCAAAATTCAAAGTGCTTTTATATTATAATACAATTTTGTAGATTTGACATTATAAGAGAAGTCAAATGTCAAAACATATCTTTAAAGTTTTTTTATTCCAGTCAAATGGTTGAGATTCGGCAACACAATATGGTGGGTAGCTGCCGCTATGTTGATATAGTATTATGTGAATTTGATAATACATCTTACTTACATAGATGGATAAAGAGTGTAGAAAAAATCTCTACTTTCGCTCACCATATATTATAACAGCCGTTTAATTAAGAACTTCCATTGTCCAAAGTTAGGGGTTATTCTATTATTGTGATCAAAGCTGAAAATTGATATACATGTCTCAACTTCTTGTCAAGTTAAGAGATACAAACATTTCATGATTTTCAAGATTCCCCTCTAGATGATTTCTAAATTAAATACCTTTTCCAGTTGTAGCACAGTACAGTAGACATCCTCATCAGGCAAGCCTCACACACTCGACAGTGTAATTTATTCTCCCACTTTGGAGCATAAAAAGGTATGAATACTTAGAAGCTTAATGTGATTGGTAATTATACTAATCATGCATGCTACTAAAAGGCAACCCGATCAAATGCAAAGTCACACACACAATAAAATTGGAGAACCTGATCCTACAACTTTATCAAAAGCTTGAGTCTGCAACTTCTTGCTTTTGTGGATAAGCATGGATCCAGGTTAGAAAGGCACTCGAGCACCATTTTTGCCGCGTGCAATAGTGTGCCTACCACTCGAAATGCTAGTGCATCCGCCACTTGCATGCATGCATTTATAAAATAGACCTCCTCCCTATTGTCACTAGGGAACAATAATACTTGTTTGGTTCCATGTCATGTAACTGAAAAAGATGTGCACTTTTTAGAGCAAACCTTTTGTACATATATATTTTCCTCATTGACCACAATACTAGCAACTCCCATAGTACGTGCTATTGGGTCTCCTTTGAATTATCTGAACACATAGTCCACCTAACATCCTTAACATACTCAAAGCTAATTATGGGACAATGAGTGTAAGTACAGGTTGTACATTTGAACTATACTATACCCAAATGCCAAGTTGAAGGCAGCTAAAACTGAAGAGCTAGATAAAAAAAAGTAGACCCAAGTGAAACAGGCAGATACTTCAAATTGGATATTGTTGTTTTCACAAAAAAAGGGATTTTATTGGCCGGGAAAGAATGGCACTCTAATTAGTTCCCATGAATTAATTTGAGTTAAGTTACAAAATCAAGATCAAAACGTATTCATAAAAGCAATTAATGTAGGATCTAGGATACCGACTAGAGGGGGTGCATAGGCGGTTTAAAATCTAAAGCACAACACTAGAGAAATTTAATTAGAGCCAAAAGGAGGATTAAATTTCTACCTCCTTTATTCCTATGTTAGAGGGTTTGCAACCTAAGGTGACAAAATATAATTCAATATCTAGAAAGTAAATGCTCAAAGTAAAGTACTTGAAAGGAAATTGAGCAAAGAAATAACCAAGCACAAGAGACGAATTTTATCCTGTGGTATCGATGACTTCCCGGTTACCTCTAATCCACGTTGAGGTGATTCAATGTTCAACCGCTCCTCTATCAAGACACCACTTGATCTTGAGTCGGTTAGAACCAAAGAACCACTCCACACCTCGATTCCACTAGAGTTGCTCTTCACCGCTCCAGCGAGGTGAGCACAAGACCTCTCACACAAATTTTCCAAGGCAACTTCACAATCTTCTTGCAATGCTCAGTGGAATCATGAGCTCCAAGCCGTCTAGGAGGCGGCAACCTCCAAGAGTAACAAATCAACCCGCTCGCTTGATGTTTCCCTAGTGCCACAAAGATCAACACCTTGATGGTATGCACTAGATGCTCTCAATCTCACAAAGAATGCAACCTCGAAGCAAAGTGAGTGAGAGAGGAGAGGGATAACTCAAGAATGTCAAATGAACCTTTCAAAGTGCCAAGAGAAACTACTCCCCAACCCCGTGGGTGGAGTATAAATACCCCCACTACTCGGAACTAGCCGTTATGTCAAAAACATATACCTCGCGGACTGTCCGCGATGACCTCACGGACTGTCCGCGTTTGAATTCAACGGTAAAAATGTGAAGTCAATTACTGTCAGAGTTGCCCGTTGGGCCGGGCGGACTGTCCACGAGGGCCGCGCAGACTGTCCGTCGGTAGCCCACAGACCGTCCACCCGGTCCACCCGATCTGCGCACTGTTCTGTATGATTCGAGGTTAATTTTGGACCGTCTGCCGAAGACCCATGGACCGTCCGCCCGAAAAGGATTTTTCTCGAAAAACTTTGTCAAAAACCTCATATATTCAATAAACCTCAAGAGCCCGCGGACTGTCCGCCCCACAGTAGAAAACTAACTTTTCTTAAGATTTTCAACAAAACCTCTTTCACTTTTGAAAAAGCCACACATCTAAATGCAATGCATGCAAAATATGATTCAAGTGGCACTATAGAGGTGTCAAGCCAACCAAGTTGATCCCTCTTGATAGTACGGCTATCTATCCTATTAATCCATTCATTTTGCATCCTCTAATCACCTCACCGTCAAAGGAAAAACCCTATATTTTACCTTTGCCTTGAGCTTCCCATGGTCAAAGATATCCGTGCAACTAAAAACTTTGCCATGAAGCTCAATTCAACTCTAGGACTAACCTATACTCATATTCTCAATGAAATTGTTAGTCCACTAAGATTGTCATTAATCACCAAAACACGAATTAAGGGCCTTGATGCCTTCAATTAAGAATGCTAACCCTGGAACCACATAGGGAGGGGCAAATTTTGCGAGAATAAAACTCCACTTAACAGGCTATGTTTGTTTTTATTTTTTTAGGAATGAGAATATATTGATATTCCAAACTCTGCATTAAAAAAATGCATGTAGCTATCATTATTACAAAAGGGAAAAAGCTCTGTTCCTAATAGCATACAAGCCTAGGAAAAAGGAGCAGAAAAAACATCTATCCTGCAACAGAGTGTTCACCAAACGAACCAATACATCTATGTGACTACCATCACAACAAAAATGCACAAGGTCTAGCCTAAACCTTAGTTGCATTATAACTGGTTGCCATTAGCTCCAAGCCTCCAACGCCATTAAGTATTGTCCAACCCGGCATTTTGGCACATCTTCTGCGACCATAAGCACATAACAGATGGTGGTGTTCCGCGTACCTTAGCCCTAGATCATAGTTCAGAGCTACCGCCATCAAGTCCGACGTCTTCGCACAGATCCAATTTGCCAACTTTAAATTCCATTGGCACAAATCTCAAATTCATGAGAGGGTCACTAAAGATATATGACAACGTCAACCGATGTAGAAATGAATCATAAATGAAAAAATATCAAGCCTGATGTCTTTGTGCCAACATATTTGTACATATGCATGGATTTTTTTAATGTTTTAAGCATGAGTCCATCCGTGATGGTATGTATATATGTATCCTGATGCGGTGTTAGGGCTTCACCCGCGTGTAACACAAGTGCAGTTTGGCTAGTGGTGATGTGTGTGTTGGCCGTGTTTCTTGAAGAATGAAGAGGATCCGATACGATGGCTCGTTGGCGCGATTGCAAGCAACTACACGTGTTTCAGTCTATCATCCATTTTTCAAGTGCAAAGAAGAGCAGATCCATAGCCACTGTAATGCACAGGAAAATGTTATTTACAGTTCTGCTACAGAACGAAGGATATGATGTTTTTTTTTAATCCTTGCACATATTTTTGTTCAATCCCAAATTTTGCATAAATATGCATTGCATTATGTATCCATCCCTATTTTTGGTTGAATTTTTCATGTATGTTTTGATTTCTTAGTACTTCAAGGTGTTGTGCAACACCTGAAAGTGCATCTAGGCCACTAAGTGGATTTTGGTGAATTGAATGACAAGGCGATTAAAAGACTAATGATTTTGTCTAAGATTGTGAGCAGGTTTTCTTTATATATATTCATGAGCAACCATTGAAGTATTTTAATTATGGATGTATTTTCTGGCTCACATTTACAAGGACAAGTATATGGTGCAAGACTTCATAAGGTTATTGAAAGAGAACAAAATGATGAGTGTACACACTATGGTTCTAAATTTGGAAGCTTGCATATCCATTGTCTATCAAGATCAAGCATTTGGAGCAAGGTTTTTCAAATGAAAGGTTAATTGTGGATGAAGCAAAGTGGAACTCAAAGTGGATTGGATAAGTGATGAAGAGATCAACCGAGATGTCTAGGGTGAGGGACTAAGCAATCTTTGGGGCAGTAGCTAAGCTGCCATTAATGTTTTGCTAAGGTGAAGGTCTAGCATCCGTGGGGTCTTCAAGTATCATATTCAAACCTTAACCGAGGGAAGCTTTGCATGTCATCAACTTGTTAAGATTGGGAATATGGAGTGACCATGGATCCAAGTGTGCATTCCTATGCTTTATGGAAAGATCCTAAGTCACAAGCTCAAGTATGGACGTGCTCAAGTCAAAGGCTATGTTGAAATCCCTCAAGTGGTTATTGATCAAGTATGGCAAGAATTGAAGTTGTTCAAGCTCAAGAGGTCAACGAAGCTCCTTTATTCTTTTCTTGAGTATAGGTATGCCGTACTATCAAGAGGATTGCAACTTAGAGAGTTGACCAAGTCAAAGTGCTCTTTAGTTGACCTAAGTGAGATCTAGCCTTAGAGTGTGCTAACAAACCCTCCTAACCTAACTCGGGTCACTTCATCTTGGAGGTGAAGTGCTAGTTTCTTTGAAAAGTGGTTTTGGGGTTATCTCGGTCCGACCAGGTCCGACCGTCGAGGCACCGTCCGAACGGTGCCGCTAGCCCAACGGCTAGTTTTTCGAACACCGGTCCGACCGGTGTGGGGCACCTCCGACCCGGCCGGTGCCACCGGGACTAACGGCTAGTTTTCTCCTTTGAGGGGTATAAATACCCCAAGCCTTCTTCAAGTGAGGGTTCTTGTTTCTAGTGAGTTTGCCGAGGTCCCAAGCCATTTCTAACTAGCTCTAAGCCTTAGTGGCTCTCCCCAACCATCTCTTTGTGAGATTTGTGGATTCAAGCCATCATCTTTGTGTTGGGTTGAGGAAGTGAGCTTAAGAGTGACCTTGTGAGCTAACAAGAGCAATTTCCATAGCTTGAGCACTTTGATTTTGCATCTACAAACTTTGAAGCATTTGTTACTCTTGGAGGTTTGCCTCCTATACGGCTAGGTGTCGCCGGCTAGCTCCCAAGGTTGTGGTGAGCAGCGGGAAGTTTGTAAGGGCTGCGATCTTGCCTCTTCGTGGAAAAGATCACCTTAGTGGAAAGGAGGAAAGTGGTTTAAAGAGACCCGTCTTGTTGTGGGAATTGTCCCTTACAAGCTCCTCAACGGAGACGTAGCCATTCCTCAGTGGGTGGTGAACTTCGGGAAACAAATCCTTGCTTCTTCGTGTGGTTCGACTCTCTAAGTTGTTTTTCTAGCATATTACATTTGCTTCCGCTTCGATCTACTTGGGTGTGTTACTTGTGTGTGCAGGGCTCATTACTCTGCTTGTGATCATCTACAAAGGCCACACCATAAGTTTGGTTCGTGCTAGAAGCCAAGAGGTGCTTGAAGTTGCTTTTGCGGATTCTCTCGTGCTACACCTGGGTCTCGACGGTGTCACCGTGAAGTCCGGTGCTCGACCGGTCCGGCCGGTCACCACCACCGTCCGACCGGTGGGGCACGCTGTCGACTCAAGTGTTTGGGGGAGAAAGAGTTTAAATTGGTCGTCTCGCCTATTCACCCCCCCCCCTCTAGGCGACATCAAGGTCCTTTCAATTGGTATCGAGCTCGGTGCTCCGATTCAAGCTTAACCGCTTGGAGTTCTTCGATGTCGACAACTTGTGAGGTACCGTTTGAGCCTCTAGCTCTAGATGGCTCAAACTATTCTTCTTGGTGCTCTAATGTTCTCATTGCACTTAAGGTTTTGGGCCCTACCGCTGAGAGCATTATGGTTGCGAGTATCCTTCCAAAGGATGAGACATGTGTCTCGCCAATGGACTTGGAGAAGAAGCAACTCAATGCCAATATTACTAACCTTTTGTGTATCTGTGTATGTAGAGAACTAAAGTATCTTATCCTGAAGAGCAAAAAGATTTGCGAAGATGCTCATCTCATTTGAAAATTACTACTTGAGTTGGTAAACACCAAATGGGATGAACTCGAGAGCGATGATGAAGATGAGTCAGTGGAGATGTGCCCAACCTCTACGACATCCACTGATCACCAAGCATCAACCCCAAGCAAAAAGAAGATCAAAGAAGCGAAGACGCCGTCCCTCTCGCAGGGACCGGTCGGACCGGTGACACCCACCGGTCGGACCCGTGTCGGCGCCAGGGCACGTCATCTTGCTTGATGGCCAAGAAGGAAAAGAAGAGCAAGAAGAAGAGACAAGCCAAGGGCACTAAGAGCCAGAATATTGAAGCATCAAGCTCTCCGTCAAGAGAACTCGAACTTCTCAAATTCGAGCTTGCTTCCTTGGTTTGTAAGTATGAAACTTTGGCTACCAAATACGATCATGACATCAAATCCTTTGCTTGTAGAGCTAAAATAGAAGAAGATGTCAATGATGATCTAGAAGCCAAACTAGCGAAGCTCACTAGCGAGCATATGGTTCTACAAGCTAACCACAATGAACTTGAACATTCTTACGAGAAGCTTGTTGATTCTTATGCAACACTAGAGATAGCCCATGAGGTTGTGCTTTCATCGGTAAAATCTATACAACCTCTATCTCACACATGCACATGCTCACAAGTTCAAGTTAATTTATATTGCGCTAATGATTTTTTGTCTCAAGCAAGACAATCTAGAATTGAGCATGCACTTGTAGAATCTTGTGATGACCTCATTCTTGAAGAAAATGATAAACTAAAGCAAGAGGTTGAAAAGCTCCAAAAGGACTTGTATGTGTTGAAGGAGAAGAGCAAATTGCAACCTTCTCAAGATAACCGTGAAAGCATGGTGAAGAAGCTTGAGAAGGGATCAACCGCCACTAGTTCAACCCCTCAACAACATACAACGTCCCACAAGAACAAGATTCAAGAAAAGAGCTAGATTGGAAAAATCAAACCCCAATATCGCCGATCAAGCACAAGGCACAAGAGTCACTCTCCAAGAAGCCTAGAAGCTCCAACAAGTGGAGGGTGTGCTACAAGTGCGAGAGAGAAGGGACACCTTGCCGACTCGTGCCCAAAAGCAACAATGGGCAATGGCACCGACCGTGACCGGTCGAGCCGGTGCATGCCACCGGTCGGGCCGGTCTTTGTGACAACCCGCCCAGAAAATACCGTACTATCGCCTAAGACCGATCCACTTTGGTCATTAAGCAATAGTCAAGTATCATCCTGTCGTTAGTTGCGGGTTAACGCCGTAAATCACTTGGACATCGAACGAGAGGATCGACACATGCATTAAAACTCACGCGAAGGCGAGTCCGGAGTACAACATGAATTAAACATTTTATTACAAACCATTGTTCACGACATGGAGTAAAGGTTCGAGTTCGAAAATACGGCGGAAATAATTTAACTAGCACAACGGTAAACATCACGGGAGGCCATCCGTGATGTCATTACTTGTCGTCACCCTTCCGATCAATCACACCTCGCAACAACAATTTTAAAGCAAGGCTGAGTATACTAATACTCGAAGAAGACTTAACCGTCGGGTGATAGCTACATCACTAAACTCTAGACATGAAAGGCTTTTGGCCGGTGGGGTTTCTTTTGCTGAATGTGACTACTAAGAGTAGATCCTTACTTTCAATCTTTTAGCACAAGTTCTAGTTGATTACCATTTCTAAATGTGCCATCTAATTCAATCAAGAATTGGGCAAGCAATTAATTCATACAACAATATTCCTCGAGTTCCATCATTATGGGATATCATGGCCAGTTGATTAAGCAGTCTCGGATAACGGTGAGAGGCCGACAATCAATTGATTTAAACCTTGCAAGGTGGATCTAAACACACGGAAGAATGCATACCCCCAGGGTATACACCGACCAGGCGGTTCCCATCGATCTTCAGCTCGGGAGCGGAACCTACATTCCTTGGTACAAGGATTACTGGATCGTTCCCACACGAACGTCCAGACTCACGCAGGTACCACACTGTTGCAAGCAGGGGGACACAAGTGCCCCAGGTGTAGTAGGGAAAGGTTCCCTTACCGCGTCAATCGGGTACTAGGCTTACCGGTCCCATACCCGGCATATGTTCAGTACGTTCAAAAGCTTAGCCCACGAAAGCCACTGGACCGGAGCCCAAATCCCATGCTCTTACCACATGAGCAATCCACTTATAAGATCTTATGATTCCAACATAAGAACCTATTCTCGCGAGTGACAAACATCACTCGACTTCTACCGGGTCCTATAGCATAGCGGCTATCGACCTAGCATACTAGTAAAAGAGCATAGGTACCTAGGGATCATGCATCTAGGGTTTCAAATCAACTCCGGAACGTAAATGCACAAACATAGCAAACATAATTGCATAATTTTAAAAGACGGGGTTAATGATCGGGGCTTGCCTTCGATGGCAAGGTTGGCCTTGGGCCCTTCCGGACTTTGGTCCCGGTCTTGCTCTACAACGACGTGGTGCACGTCTCCGTCGGCTCCTCCGTCTCCTCCGTCCGCACACGTGTACGGCCTACCGTTCGGGAGATCTACACGAGGATGCAAATGCAAGATTTATTTGACGATTTTAATTTAATTAATCACAAACAATAAATGACAGCCATATGGTGCATTAGTTGGACACATTCACCTAGATAAGAAATACATTTAGCATATTCTTCCAAAAAGGAACAATATGCAATTCTTTATTAAATATTCTTTTTGATAGTGACTGCGTACATATATATATAAATAATTTAATTCAACTTCACAAACAGCAGTGGGTGGGTATATTTAACCTTTTAAAATGATTTACAACCACTCATAAGGTTATTTAAGATGGGTTGGTGATTTTTCCCATTTAATGACTATTAAGCCCTTAATTACTTCCAATGCTTTAATTCATGAAGTTAATCAACAAAATTCAGTGGAAGGGTGTATTAACCACTAAACACCTATAACAAACTATTGAACACACATGCAAGCTTTGGATAGCTAGAAATTAATTCTTTTTGAAAAACGACAAAAGCTAGCTAGAAGGACAAGGTAAATGCACACAAAAATAAATACTCAACAAAATGATCCAAACTTTCTCACACATGTTATATGGTTCAAAACTAGCCTAGTGGTGCAGCACATACACCTAGAACTATTATGGAACTTGAGTTATGTATTTTCAAAGAAAAACAAGCATAATTCAAGAATATTTATTTATGGTAATTATAAAATTATAATTAATTCACCACAGGTGTGTATTGGCATTAAAAGACAGTGTGAAAAAGTTGGTTGCAAAAACCTAATTATTTTTAGCTAGAATAATCATTTATGCAAATCTGACAGAAATGGAAAAACATTTTTATAAAAATATTTACATCATAACTTTGTGCACTTTTGGCATAGGAGCTAATAGTTACCTAACACACAATATATCAAAAAATTTTACATAGAGGATTTATAGATTTTGAGTTATGGCAGATCTAGGGTTTTCACATTTGTATTTTTCATGCAAAAACTAACAGGAACTAGCTCAGGCAAGAATAACAAAAGTTGTAGTATAATTCACAACGGATCCAAAAAAATATGTTTTGCATTTTCCTAATTTTTCTACGATTTTCTATGCAATTTACAAGAAGCAGCCAAAGCACTTTTACTATTTGAGTTTCCAATTGCAGGGAGGCCCTCGAAAAGAACTCCAGTTTCGCAATGTGGTCCCTGGGCGGGCCGGCCTGGCGCGGCTCGCCAGAATTGAGCCACTCCGGTGGCGCCCTTGGCCGGGGAATAGGTGGAGGAGGTAGAGGAGGTCACCAACCGTCGATTTGAGGCCGAGGATGGGGGTGGGGAGCGCGGGGAATGGCCGGCCGGCGGCGCCCGGGCGGGGCCGGCCGCGGTGCGCCCCTGTCCGGCAGTGCTGCGGCCTGGAGAGGGGGCGGTGGTGCTGGGCAAGTTGTGGAGACCTCGTGGCACAGCTATGGTGCACAGGACGCGGCCAATTGCGCTAGAGGAGGGGTGCTCGGGCAGCTGGCGCAGGGCAGGACGACGGCGTGCATCGGCGTCCGCGGTCGGTCGGGCGCGACCTTTAAAGGCGAGCGCGGTTGGTGCCGGGGGGGTGTGCCGTCTTCCTCGGGGTGCGCACACGGCCTTGGCGGGCGCGCCCGGCGAGGGGGCGGACGACGGACCGCGAGGGTCGAGCGCGACGGCGGTACGGCGAGGTAAATGCGGCTCGCGTTCCAAGGCGGTCGGCGCGGAGGGGAGCCGGTGGCTCGCGGCTCGAGACGGTGGCACGGTCCCGCATGGACGCCGAGGCGACGCAGGTGGCCGGCGCGCGGCGCGCGCGCGCGCGGCCGGCCGGGCGCGCGCGCGCGCGCGCGCGCGCTGCGGGAGCGCGACCGCCGTGGTTTTCGGCCGGTCAACGCGTCTTTGACTCGCGCTTTTCTTCAAAAAGTTGAATAGAAGTGCACAAAGTGGTGAATAGGAAAGTTGTAGATCTAACTACCCCTACAACTTTCACAAAGGCCGTCTAGTGTTTTTCTCAACGGATTTTGCGAGAACGTCGTGCCAACCTTGAATGCCGTCCGTTCTAGAAAACGGGAGGTGCTTGTCGGTTGAACAAGTTTTTCACCCTTTTCTCGCTCAAAATTTGAAATGCCAATCGACACGAAAGTTGTGTCCCTCAACAAGATGGACAACTTTCATAAAGGTAGATTTTGAAGTGTTTAGGTGAATTTTGGAGAACACGACAAAAGTTCGGACGACATTCGCCTACGTCAACGGTTAAGCGGGGGTTTGACCGTGCCTTTGACCAAGGGTTGGCCACGGGTGCGTGTAGACTTGGTCAAGGGGTTCAATAGGGTTCATTGACGAGGTTTTCGAGGTCATGACCCGAGTTGACCTAGGTTTGACCGATGCCCGGCCGGTTTGACTCGGTGCCGATCCGGTCATTAGCGTTAATGACGGTAATTAAAAACCCGGGGCGTCACGAGTGCTTTGGCAGAGGGGTCCACTTCAAGCAAACAAGGCAAGGAAGCCACCTTCTTCAAGAACAAGACTCAGAAGCAAGTGTGGAAAAGAATTTGCAAGGAATGGTGTGACCAACAAGAGCAAAAGTCGCATTTGCTATGAATGCCGTCAAAAGGGTCACATGGGTAAAGATTGTCCAAATGGTAACATTCCTAAATCAAACCTAGACAATTATGATTTCCATAATCTTAGGAACGATAAGGATGGAACTTATGCTATAAGGGAGATTAGTTCACCTCGCTATAGCATGAGAGCTATTTGGGTTCCTAAGCACCTTGTGACTAACCCAATAGGACCCAACAAGTGTTGGGTACCAAGAAGTGCTTACTGAGCTTGTAGGTTTAAAGAGATGCATTGAGCACATGGTTAGAAGACTTGGAAATCTTGATGGATTCAATTGACCATGTGAAAAGCAAACTCATATATATCGGTAACTAATGCGCTTTGGTTGAGTCTAAGTCACTCCTTGTCCTTGGTGAACACTCATGTGACGTTCTTCTTGCATGAGCGAGACATGAGGCAGTGACTTTGACTATTTTGTGAAATTTTACTCTCTCGAAGCCATTCGATGCTTTTAATGGCTCTCTAGTAGAGCAATGCCGTATCCTTGTTGCAGGATTTAAATTAGTGATACATTCACTCATTCAAGGAAAAGGGAAGGAAAAATCACCAAAATGGTGTCAATTGGTGGTCACGGTCCGACCGGTGACAGTGCACCGTCCGACCGATGTCAACGCAGCAAGTGCATTTGGGTTGGTGACCCAAGACGAGTGCCGGGTGACCCAAGACACCTCTCGTATGCCGGGGTGACCCGACTCCCATGACCGGTGACCGGGGGTTGTCCAAAACCCTCAAGAAGAAGGGTGATTTGGCGTCAAAGGTTATGAGAGACTCAACACATTTCAATTATAAATCATTCATGTGTTGTGACCAAGTTTGAAATGAGCCTCACCAAGTTCTTAATTGAACAAAGTGCTTTGTTCGAGAAATTCAAAAATCTCTCGGCACTATTTAAGGGGGAGCTCATTACAACAATTTGAGTCACTTGTGGGACTAACAATTTCTTCTAAGTGATCTTGTAGTCTCATTCTTTTGTGCATCTCAAACGAAGCTCTTGATAAACGTAATGTCCATAAGAACTAGTAAGAGCTAACACCTATCAAAATTTAATATATGCACAAATGAAATGGTCTTAAGGCAAAGGTATGTTTTCACGAAACTCATTGAAATACCGTAATGCATTTAGGCCATAATATCATGCTAGTGTGCCATCCTTAGCATGTAATTGCTTCAAGTGAACCTCTTGTGCTCCTCTCTAGATATTTGGTTGATATCTTTACTTCCACTCGTCTTTGTGTCTCGAGGATGAAGATATGAGCCAAATATGCTTGTTAGGGCATTCATTTGAAGTGGATGCATGCACTTTGTGACATAGGATAGATTTTTCGAAAAATCAACTAGCATGCATAGGAAGTGTGCTCTCTTTGACAAATATTTGGTTCTTGGTCTTAGTGACCCAATCAACTTAATTGTGACTATAGTTCTCCTTCGTTGATTGATGGCTAGTCACAATTAATAAGATTTTCTCAAGTCCATAAAAACTCCAACTTTATTTATCTCTCTCTATCTTGGAAGGATCAAGAATTCACGAATAAATTAGTTAATCCTCCATTCTTCTAAGAATTGATGGTTTTTGGATCAATATCATCTTTCTATATCCTATCCCAAACATCTCTAAAGGTTGAAATGGAAATCTACCTTTGTGGCTCAAAATCTTTTCTCAAGGGAGCACCGGTCGACGTGCGCACCACCGGTCCGACCGGTGGTGACCTTGAAGTCACATAGCCACTTTTTCGCGATATAAGTGGATGAAAATTGTCCTATAAAGTATTTGGAGAAGATTTAAGGGGCAAGATCTCAAAAAGGAAGAAAAGGATCGGTACTACCGAGGGCATGTCGGTTCTACCGATAAGGCCTCTCTGTTGAATTTTATCAAGATTTTCGGTTCTATCGAGGATGGGTCAGAAAACCGATAAGGGCTCTCTGGCTCGACCATGGGCGGTCACCGCCCGACTTCAACCTGTGGGGCCACAGTAAAAGGAATCCACTTTTTACCCCTCTCCTTCTCTCTCCTCTTTCATTTCACCGGCCTCTCACCCCGCAAAACCGTGGAGCACTCCCTCCTTCTTCTTTCTTTCACCTCTCTCAAAATCCATGGAGGTTTGAAGATTAAATCAAGGAAAGGCCTCAAGATTGGAAGCAAAAGGATCTCCCAAGGCCCCTCTTCACTTTCCCCTTCGAGTTCTTTGGATTCAACTCGAGTTCCTCTCTCCAAAAGGACAACGGCTATGGTACGGGAAAAGGAAGGGACAAAGAAAAGAAGAGAAGAGGTGCACTCTCGCCGAGGAGCTATCCCCGGTGAATTTGGGGAAGGGGGCGCACCGTCAACGTCGGCGGCAAGAGGTTGAGATGCCGCTCGGCTCAAGCAAGTGCGGAGGATCCCGACCTAGGAGGTGACACCGGCACTAGCAGCCGATGATAATGTTGAGGATAAGACTTTTCCGGTCGGTATGAGCCGAGGAGGCACCGGAGGCCGGGTCGACGGCCGACGAGGGCCGAGGATGAGGATGAGGAGGATAAGGAAGAGGATGTAGATGCCATGGATGAGGATGATGACGATCGGGGTAGATTGAAAGTCATGCCACCCACTTACATTTATCCCGACGGAGCCGGTGAAGTATCACGGGGCGGTGCATGACCAAGGCCCTAAAAAAGTTGAGGGATAAGAACCCATATGAGGAGGGTAAGACCGCGTCGGATCCTAGGTTTCAGGCTAAGTTTCAGCAGGATTACTATGCTACAGTGATCATAAAGAAGCCCAAAATCACTCACAAGGCACAATATGTGGATTGGGAGCACATGGCTAGAAAAGGAGACCCGATATTTGATGAAGTCATTAGCAACTGTGAGAGGCAAAGGGTCAAGACACTTATGGGGTTCCGACAGGATTGGAACAAGGAGATCATAGCCCAGTTCTTTGCCACGGTGCACTTTGGATACATTGAGACCGATAGGGCTATGACTTGGATGACAAATGGCCAAAAGTACTCCATCACTTTTCATAGATTTTTGAGGTGCTTTGGGATCATGGCGGGAGATGGGGAGTTAAGGAAGCTCCATGATGAGGGAGAGCTCGAGAAGGATTCCTTGCATGTTATGTACCCGCGAGGTGAGCATGCCAACTATGGGAGGGTGAAGAATCTCTACACCTACTTTGCTGTCCTAAATAGGCTCCTTAGGGTGTCTATTACACCTAGAGATGGAAACCCCTCTGAAATCACAAAGTTCCAGAAAAACTTGATGGTTGCTTTGAGGCCGGGAGCTCCAGAGTTTAGTGTTGGGGATTTCATTTGGCAAGAGATTAAGCACCTATCCGAGGACCACAAGAAGATTTGCAGCTATAGTCCTTACATCATGTATATGATTGAAAAAGTTGCAAAAACGGAGTTTCCAAAAAATGTGACACACAAGCCCTTGAAGCTCAATCCTAGCAAGAATCCTCGGTTTCCTTCACCTAGAGTTGAGCATGCACCGGACATGAGGGAGAAATTTTTGAGGAAGGAGCGGCTCGACAGACCGCCTCAGGCAGGGGCTCAGACCGTCACCGGTCTGACCGGTGGGGTGGCTGGCAGCACGACAGGCCACGCAGGTCCACCTCTCCTTTGCGGAAGTTCCTCAACTTCATTTCTGGGATGTGCAGGAGCCAGCATGACATTCAAGTTGAGCAACATAGGTCGAGAAGGGCAAACATTCAAATGAGGGACACGATGAAGTTGATGCACAATGCCCAAGGATTTCAACCACCTCGCTCTCCACCATCTCCAAAGTCTCCACAGGTTGAGATACCGTCCTTTGAGGAAAGGATAAGAGGATGGGCCAACTCCGACATGCTTAATCAATATGGGCCCATGTTCTTTGAGTCGGGGCAAGGACAAGGATCTTCCTCATCGGTTCCTCCTCCACCTCCATCATTTGTACCTCCTCCTCCGGATGTAGCAGGATCATCACATTTCATGGAAGAAGAGCAAGGACCCCACCTCCTCCACCTCCCGAGCAAGTACAAGATTGGGGCGCTCGCTTCTCCGCCGAGATCTTTGGCTACAACCCTTATTACTACGGTAAACACAGCGCACCCATAGCTCATCCATCTCAAATCACCGTCTCGGAGTCTATTTACCTAAACTCTCCTTTGCATTGGATTCTTGACAAATCTCAAATAGGAGGGAGCTCTCACCCGGGAGACGGATCTCGCAGACAAGTGATCGGCAGTTGCTTCTCCTCCAGGCCTTTCTTGGATGCTTGATGACAAAGGGGGAGAAGATTCGAGATTAAAGCCACAAGTTTGTGTCGTTCGTGTTGCACCGGTCTGACCGGTGCCCCGCACCGTCCGACCGTGCTCGTTGGTTGTTGAGAGAAGCCATGTAATAAGCTAGAACTTTATCTTAGTGGACTTGAGAATATTTGTGTGAGTGCTACCGTGTGTTTAAACCTTATTGTAATATCTAAGCGACTTTTTTCGCTAGTTTGTGATGCATAAATTGAATGGTGTTTGTTTGTGTTGGCTAAATGGAGCAAAGTGATCTAAACTAGCTTGCAACCCCGGCATGATCACCTTGGACCGGATAGCACGCACCTCTCGTTGCTTTGTGCATCGACCGGACTCCGACCGGTTTGACCGGTCGGGGCACCGTCCGACCGGTGCCGCCGCGCTTGTGTGTGTTGGCCGGACTCGACCGATCGCCTCCGACGGCCGCAGCACCGGTCTGACCGGTGCTGCCTAGCCAGTACATTTCCCTTTGCTTTGTGCATATCTTGTCATACACATCACAGATTTTTATTTTTGTCGCTCACACATGTTGCACTCCACTGATTCTAAGATATAGGGGGAGCTCACACGTCTTTTCTTCCAAATTTGTGCTAATGGCATTTAAGGCCAATTTTTTGAAATCAAACTCAAAGCACGAATTAAGGGGGAGCTCTAGCTATATCTAAGAATCTAAATGTGCTTTATTGTTTTATTTGTAAGCTTTAATTGAATTGTCATCAATCACCAAAAGGGGGGAGATTGAAAGTGCATCTAGGCCCCTAAGTGGATTTTGGTGAATTGAATGACAAGGCGATTAAAAGACTAATGATTTTATCTAAGATTGTGAGCAGGTTTTCTTTATATATATATTCATGAGCAACCATTGAAGTATTTTAATTATGGATGTATTTTATGACTCACATTTACAAAGACAAGTATATGCTGCAAGACTTCATAAGGTTATTGAAAGAGAACAAAATGATGAGTGTACACACTATGGTTCTAAATTTGGAAGCTTGCATATCCATTGTCTATCAAGATCAAGCATTTGGAGCAAGGTTTTTCAAATGAAAGGTTAATTGTGGATGAAGCAAAGTGGAACTCAAAGTGGATTGGATAAGTGATGAAGAGATCAACCGAGATGTCTAGGGTGAGGGACTAAGCAATCTTTCGGGCCGTAGCTAAGCCGCCATTAGTGTTTTGCTAAGGTGAAGGTCTAGCATCCGTGGGGTCTTCAAGTATCATATTCAAACCTTAACCGAGGAAAGCTTTGCATGTCATCAACTTGTTAAGATTGGGAATATGGAGTGACCATGGATCCAAGTGTGCATTCCTATGCTTTATGGAAAGATCCTAAGTCACAAGCTCAAGTATGGACGTGCTCAAGTCAAAGGCTATGTTGAAATCCCTCAAGTGGTTATTGATCAAGTATGGCAAGAATTGAAGTTGTTCAAGCTCAAGAGGTCAACGAAGCTCCTTTATTCTTTTCTTGAGTATAGGTACGCCGTACTATCAAGAGGGATGCAACTTAGCGAGTTGACCAAGTCAAAGTGCTCTTTAGTTGACCTAAGTGAGATCTAGCCTTAGAGTGTGCTAACAAACCCTCCTAACCTAACCTGGGTCACTTCATCTTGGAGGTGGAGTGCTAGTTTCTTTGAAAAGAGGTTTTTGGGGTTATCTCGGGCCTGACCGGTCTGAGGCACCGGTTTGACCGGTGCCGCTAGCCCAACGACTAGTTTTTCGAACACCGGTCTGACCGGTGTGGGGCACCGGTCTGACCGGTGCCACCCGGGGACTAACGACTAGTTTTCTCCTTTGAGGGGTATAAATACCCCAAGCCTTCTTCAAGTGAGGGTTGCTGTTTCTAGTGAGTTTGCTGAGGTCCCAAGCCATTTCTAACTAGCTCTAAGCCTTAGTGGCTCTCCCCAACCATCTCTTTGTGAGATTTGTGGATTCAAGCCATCATCTTTGTGTTGGGTTGAGGAAGTGAGCTTAAGAGTGACCTTGTGAGCTAACAAGAGCAATTTCCATAGCTTGAGCACTTTGATTTCGCGTCTACAAACTTTGAAGCATTTTTTACTCTTGGAGGTTTGCCTCCTAGACGGCTAGGTGTCGCCGGCTAGCTCCCAAGGTTGTGGTGAGCAGCGTGAAGTTTGTAAGGGCTGCGATCTTGCCTCTTCGTGGAAAAGATCACCTTAGTGGAAAGGAGGAAAGTGGTTGAAAGAGACCCGACTTGTTGTGGGAATTGTCCCTTACAAGCTCCTCAACGGAGACGTAGCCATTCCTCAGTGGGTGGTGAACTTCGGGAAACAAATCCTTGCTTCTTCGTGTGGTTCGACTCTCTAAGTTGTTTTCTAGCATATTACATTTGCTTCCACTTCGATCTACTTGGGTGTGTTACTTGTGTGTGTGTGGCTCATTACTCGCTTGTGATCATCTACAAAGGCCACACCATAAGTTTGGTTCGTGCTAGAAGCCAAGAGGTGCTTGAAGTTGCTTTTGCAGGTTCTCTGTGCTACACCGGTCTGACCGGTGTCACCTGTGAAGTCCAGTGCCTGACCGGTCTGACCGGTCACCACCACCGGTCTTACCGGTGGGGCACTGTCAGCTCAAGTGTTTGGGGTAGAAAGAGTTTAAATTGGTCGTCTCGCCTATTCAGCCCCCCTCTAGGCGACATCAAGGTCCTTTCAATACCATAATTGTTCTCAATTTTTTTTCTAAATTACATAGTATATCGGAGACACTTACAACGCACACACAATCAACCCAATAAACACGCGCGCGCACCCTACCCCTAGGAGCATCTTAGAAGACTGGGTCAGCAAATCCACGAGATTGATGAAGTCACCACATGCGCCTCATTGTCGACGGGAACGTCGCCTAGCACTGAAAGCACAAACGGTTAACTTTGAATTTCATTGGCACAATTTTTTTAATATTCGAGTCAGCAGGGGAGGTCCCTACCTATCTTTTTTTTGATATAAGGGATAATATGTATATTTACAAGACCAAAGGCCTAAACAAAAAAGAGGTGACAATCATAGCAGACTACTCAGCCAATTAGTGATTACAACATTAAACTCTGGCTTCCCTCTAAGGGTTACCAATAACATCTCTTTTCTGAAGAAGCTCTTTCGTTGCAAGAACAAGAGTGAACCATTGTCAAAAAGGATGTTGTTTATGTGGCACCAAATCGACCAGAATTTTCCTGAAGATAGGAGACCCAAAGCCTCCCTAGCCCTTAGGATCATGACATGAGGATGGAGAGCTGGTTCCAGAGAATATACCTAGGTAAATGTAAATCCAGCAGGCTTGACTGAAAGGACATTAAAAAAAGATGAGCCAAAGTTTCTTCCAAATTTTCCACACATAGGACATAATTATAGTTAGGCAGCCACATGATCTTCCTTCTTAGGATATTCTTTGTGTTCAGCCTATCTTTCAGGAGAAGCCAAAAAAAGAATTTGTGCTTGTTTTGACCTTTGATTTCCATAGTCATTTGAATAAATCAAAGTTGGCTTAGATCCCTGCAAGTTTAAATAAGCCTTCTTACAAGAGAAACTATCATTGCCCCAGATGTAATGCCATATATCAGCTCCTGATGTATTGCCGTTCATGTTTGGAGCAGAGACCTTCCAGCTCAAACAGCTGAGTAGCAGCTTCTGAACAGAGAGGTAGCCAAAAATTAGCTGAAATATTATTAGCTCTGAATTTATGATCGAAGGGATTGCTTTGTATTTTTTTCAAAGAAGAACACGTAAGGTATCGGATGCTCGTAGCCTAAGAGGGGGAGGGGGTGAATTAGGCTTCTTAAAAACTTAACCAATGACTTTCACTATTTTGCATAAAATAAACTAGATCAAATCTATCTAGATGTGCAATCTAAGGTTGTTGTAGTGTGAAACCCTCATCCCAGCATGATACTACTCTAGGAAAGTAACTGCAATCAAGTATTGCAAGAGATATTGCGGAAACGCCAAGAGGAATGAGAGGAAACAAGTTCTTGACACGTGATTTATCCCGTGGTATCGGTAAGCACTAAGTCACCCCTAGTACACATTGTTGAAGCACTAAGAGTATTGCTTCCCGGTCACCAAGTCTCTCCCAAGAGCACCACTTGACTCGCCACAAAGGCTCACCACTTAGGACCTCGCCAAGCTCTCTTGGTCACCTTGATACCGCCTCCACTAAGGAGCTTCTCCACTTAGGAAGGGAGTCTCCACGTCCCCCGCACAAAGTGTCCTCGCCGCTCCACACCAAGCCGGAGGGTCGAAGATGATTGCCGGTGAGCCACTTAGGCCCCAAGGCTTTCGGACAACTTGATTCACTCTAGAATCACCTCACAAGGCTGTCACAACCTTGCACTCACTCAGCTCTAAGCTAAGCCTAGCACTAAGCACACACAAACCATGTGCAAGTCTATGGATGAGCAATTTAGCACTTGGATCGATTGGATATGATCTTCTAGGTGTCTTGCACTCCTCTGCACTTCCACACAATCCAGCCACCTCAAATGGGTGAGTAGAGGGAGTATAAATAGCTCAAGGCACCAAGCTAATCGTTGGCTAACGGCTACCGCAAAACATACCGTCGGATGAACCGACGCTTGCTTTTCAGGGCCATCGGTTCATCCGGTGCCCCCTCTACGTCACTTAGATGTTGCAGTTCTCTGACACAATTGATCCGATGCTATACACCAATGGTGTTTCGGTTCATCCGGTGCAGAAGGACTCCTCGCCAAAACCTTACTATTAGCTCCCATGAGACCATCAGATAGACTGATGCTTCCACTGACCAAGGCATCGGTTCATTCGGTGCTATTGAATCTTTCTTGGTGCATCTTTGTCTTGATTCAAACTGGGCATCGGATAGACCGATGGTGTCCCCACTTAGACCGTCAGATCATCCGGTGCTACTGCCTTCTGCAGCTCTATCCATTCCAATCATCCGACGCAACTAGAATATGGATCGTCGGTTCATCCGACGGTACCAGTTTCGTTTGGCCTTCTACGCAGTGTACCAAGTGCACCGATGCTCTTCCTAGGGTACCGTCAGTTCATCTGACGGTGTCTTTTTCCTTCTTTTTCTCCGCGTCTTTAACTTGTCATTACTTCAACTTCACATACTTAACATGCCATCACTGCTCTTCCTTCTTGTGCTCTGCAAGAGGCTATCGTAATTGGTCTGATAGTTTCACAATCTCTTTCCACCAAAAAGAACCAATTGGTCTCCTAGCATGTGGGGGAATGCCTCTGATAAAGTGGTTCCAAGTCAACTGAACCCACAGAAGGTCTAACGTGTTGTAAAATTTGTGAAAAAAATTAGCAGCAATGCAATTTTATGGGTCCTGATTTAATCATTTGATGCGGGTATTTCCCTTATAATTTGAATTATTGACTTGTTTACAATAATATTTCCAACCTTTTCACATGCATTCATACGGAGACAAATTTAATATGAAAGTTATAGATTTTGATGACACCTACAACTTTCTAATTGATTTTTATTTGAAGCTATTTAGACGTGCAAATAATTGGCTAGAGTTTTGGACAAAGAGCAAAAGAAAAATTATGGAATTGCTAATAGTAATTAGTGTTAATTGGGAAGGCAAAGTGGCTTTGCACGAGGTATGTGGTTTGTAGGGGCTCCATGAAAGGCAGACTCTTTATTGTAATTTTTTTGTTTGATTATATAAATAGGCGGGGATATACTATAGTTTGTCATGTGCCCAAAAAAGACGCACGGCGAACTATTACTTTGCCGTGCGCCCCCAAAAAGTGTGTCGAAGCATAAAAGTTAACGGATGTTGCTCACGGAGGTGGAGGGAATAAAAAGTTATTGATTTACCATGGGCAAAAAAGCACACATTAAAGTAATTGTTCTTTGTGTGTTGAAAAAAAGCGCATGACAAAGTAATTGTTCGCCGTGTGTCGAAATGAAGCACATGACGAACTATTACTTCGTCGTGTGCCAAAAAAAAGTGAACGGCAAAATAATAGTTTGTCGTGTGAAAAAAGGCACTATCGAGCACACGCAAAAATCGGTTTTCCGGTAGTGTACACTTGATCTTGAAATGAATATATAGTAGTTGAAGAGACTACGATACGTTTGACCATAAATATATTCTTCTCATTGATGATCATGTGATGCATCACACAAAAAGAAAAGCAAAACAAAAGAGGCAGTCGCTACGCAGGAAATGTTGACAATGTGAGTCACACATGCATCCACTCAAAATAGTGGCTGATAGCCGCGGCGGCCTTTCACTCGCTACGTGTGCACATCAGTTGGGGATGTGGATGTCCATGAAAGATTGCCAGGGATCTATTTGCTTTGCTTTAATTTGAAGAGATTATTTTACTGAAGGGTAACTAGATATATATGTCATAAAATTGATCAAGTTGATGCAAATTATGCTACAAAAAATAAGACATCTAAATCTAATTCATGCGTGCAAATAGTTGAAAGAATCATGAACGTGGAGTTTATTTTCTGGCTGCAACACTTTTACGGATAAAATAAAGTGCGTGGAATCCCAGCCGAAAGATGTGTAGAAAATCTAGCCAACATGGGAGCCGTCCAATGAAGAGCAAATCATGTGGCGCTGTTGCCATCAAGCCGGGTGGGTGGTGGGGAATGGAAGAAAGACGTACGTGTGGGAGCGCGCGCGGCAGGCAATGAACCTGCGGAGACAAAAATTAGACTGCTGATTAAGATCCTTTCCAAGCAGGTCACATCTTGAGTGTCCCCTATCGTTTCAACTTCTTGTTTGCATTTGAATTTGCACCACATGGACCATTCGCAATGTGACTGCTGTGTCTTTCCGTTTCGGAATTAATATTTATTTTGATTTTTTTAAATGTTACTGCTCCCTCCCTCCGTTCCAAAAAAATATATATCATTAGGTTTGTTCTAAGTCAAACTTTTTCAACATTGATAAAAAAAATTATATAGAAAAGTATCAATGTTTATAACATCAAACGAGTATATTATAAAATAGATCTTATGATAAATCTAATGATAGTTATTTCATACCATATAAATGTATGTAGTTTTTTCAATAATTTTGGTCAAGCTATTTTTTTGACTTAGGACGATATTGCAACAACATATTTTTTTTTTGAGACGGAGAGAGTACAATACTGGGAATCGACCTTTCGTCCTAGGCCTCCAAAATATTTAGTACGAGTTATGTTGCCACCCGGTACTAATAGCAAAGGATACCCATAGATATGAGTCCTGCAGCACCCTTTAGTACCAGGTGCGGGGAATACTCGGTATTAATGCTCTCACATTAATACTGGGGCTTCCCTCCACCCGATACTAATATATCTGACCCCCTTTAGTACTGGGTGGAGGGAAGCCCCGATACCAGAAGGGCTAAATTAGTACCGAGTAAAGAAAAACACTGGTACTGATGTTGTTACCCGCCCAGCCCACGTGCGTCTGCGTTTTCATTCTTTAATCTCTACTTCCGCCCCTCCTTTATCTCCACAACTTCTATCCTTATCCTTCTCACCTCTCTCTCTCTCTCTCCTCAGATTGATTCTCACCTCTCTTTCTTTATCCATGTACTCTAGATGCATGCCAATAATGGCGCGCGACAGCTTGGCGACGCAAGTGGAGCCAAGGGTGTGGGAGGTCATCAAGGAGGAGCAGAGCCGGCGCACGGAGACAAGGCCGGCCGGTGGGGCTTGGCGGTGGCTAGCAGCACAGCGGCCGGTAAGCGTGGGGGCTAGACCTTTTGGCGATAGAGAGCCAGCCTCGAGCACGGGTCCAAGGGCCGATCTGGAGGGTGCGGCGATGGCAGACGAGAAGCTAGGGTTCGTCTTCTAATTTTTCTTTTTCTTCTTTTGCACTGATTTTTTGATGGATTCTCACGATTCTGATGTGCTTGCTGTAAGTATGTGATTGTGAATATGTGATTGAGAGAATATGTGATTTTGGACTTGTGTGAATGTGTGATTGTGAAGACATGATTGAGTAATATGTGTGATTGTGATAAATTGAGAAGAGAAAGGAAAAAGGAAAGAAAAAGAAGACCACTTGACGTGCCATTAGTACCGTTTATTTACCTGGTATTAATATACCCCTTTAATATCGACTGACAAATAACGAGTGAAGAACCGGTATGAGTGAAGAACCAGTACTAAATGGGGGTTGAAACACGGTATTGATAGTTGTAAGTCGTTTACCAGTAGTGGTAAGTATCTTGACCTAACTATATACTCCCATGATCCCTAAATGACTGTCTCTCAAAAAACATGTTTGTGTTGTCGGATGACTATCTTTAAGGGATGGAGTAGTACATATCAAAGTGTATATCTAAAAAAGCTCAAATATCAAACAAATAGTAATTTGTTGGACGGAGGGAGTAGTAGCAAATTACGGCTCATGCAGCAGTGGCACTGTTTGGATACTCTAACTCTAAACTAACTAGCCAAAGAAGTGTCGGGATGGAATGGTTATAGAATGATATTAAATGTATTTTCTCAATCATTAGATGTGGGTGGAGGGAGAGATAAAAACACTTTTTGGTAGACCCACTATGAACTAGTTCCAATTAGCACATCTTGGATGGGATAATTTTTTGAGTGAGTTAGAAACATGGCCATTGTCTCATCCACCAGATGACGACCTACAACTTCAATCACAAGAAGTCAAGAAGTTCTTGGACCTTTTCTTGATTATTGCTGCACGAGCTATTTTTTTCATGATTTTTCTTGGTTCCAACATCCATTATTTGTACCTAACCTTTAATTAGTCTCTTTTGCTGTTGGAAGGTATCCATAAAATTGGCCCCGCAGTCACCTTTCTTAGGTACATGAAATTTGTGGGAAATTCAAGTAAATTCAAATACATAACCCTCTCTATTTTTGGAGGTCTGTCTCAGTGCAAGTTTCATTACACAGGTATTTACTAGACTAAAAATTAGGTAATTGTGTCAGTGAAGTTTCATGGGGATGAAACTCTCCTCAAATCTCATGAAACTCTTTCATTCTCTCTTTAACACATTAGCAAATTTAGTGCTGTGAAACCTTCAATAAAATTCCATTGAGACTGACTTAAGAAACCGCACCTCCACTGTCACATCATACATGAACTATGTATCGTGTTGACCTATCTATTTTAGAAAAAGAAAAGAAAACCTGAGTTGACCCAGATCGAGATTCTCTGTTTCCTTTTCAGATGTGTGGAGATTCTCGGTTTGGGGTGATACTTCGTTCAACCAGCTAACCTGTGATTTTCAACTCCTTATTTTGATTCTAAAAAAAAACTCCTTTTATTTTGAGCGTGCATTTATTTCCTGAGACTTTGACATGCATTTACGGAGACAGAATCATTGAGGGTGAGAAAGAAATATCATAAAAATGGACCACATGATGACACATGTTGTCACTAATCCAACTTCTGGGGAAAGAAAAAAAAAGACCGATTTGTTTATCTCCTTTGTTTTCCCGGCAAGGAACTTGTTTATTATTTTGATTCCACTTTGATTTGCTCCTCTCCTCAAATGGAGTATATATTCGGTGGTGCTCCTAGGTGGAACCTTTTTCATTTAACTCATAATACCTTCATCTTTAAATTTATGATGTTTATGACAAATTAGTTTGCTTGTCTAAACGTCATAGAACCAAGGGAGTACCCTTTTTTTTGAGAGAGAGATGAACCAAGGGAGTACTTAAAAAAAGTTATAGAGAATTTTTTTCTTCAGAAAGAAAAGTCAAGACAATTAGAGAGGGATCCAGCCTAAGGCCCAAGCAAGCCTTCCTCTCTTGGAACGACCGACTGTGGGCTCAAACCAAAGATGAACAAATATCACAAATAAACAAACACAGAAAGAAACAAAGACTGGCACAAATAGCACAATTCATCAGTAATAGCAAAGAAACAAACAAACTGGCCAACTCAGAATTATACTCGGAATCACGGATGTAATGCTCCTGTACACCATTTGGCTGATTCACCATTCACTCCACAAATGTTACGAAAGAAGTACCTTAAGGGCAAGACTTTATCGCAGGTGGAGAGACGAAAGGGGGACTCACATTTACGGGACGGGTTTAATAGAAGTCAAGAATTTGGTCATCGAAAGGGGTAGGTTCCGGGTGCTTGATGGGTCCCGGACTAGATTACGGGAGGACCTTTGGTTAGGGAAAGAGCCTTTTAGCGTTAAATTTCCAGCTCTATATAACTTAGTCAAGAAGAAAAGCGTGTCGGTGGCCCAAGTACTAAGTACGACACCACTAAATGTCTCTTTCGGGAGGGCGTTAGTTGGGGTTAACTGGGACAATTGGTGCAAACTAGTTGGAAGCGTTCTAGACGTAAACCTTAGCAACCGTAGAGACACCTTTGTCTGGACAGCTAGTAAGAAATTCTCAGTTAGAGATTTGTATGATAATTTGGTTTTAACGTCTGGAACGCCGGTTGAGTGTGGGGCTTGGAAAGCCAAATTACCGTTGAAGATTAAAATCTTCCTTTGGTACCTTAAAAAGGGAGTGGTGTTAACCAAAGATAATCAGGCGAAAAGAAAGTGGAAGGGGTGTACTAATTGTTGTTTCTGTGGTATGCCCGAGTCTATCCAGCATTTGTTCTTTGATTGCCCCATGGCCAAGCTTGTGTGGGAGATAGTGTGTCTCACCTTTGGGATCAGGAGGCCATATAGTGTGGAACATCTATTTGGTCCTTGGCTTCGAAGTTTTTCGAAGAGGCAAAGGAACCTTGTTATGGTCGGGATGGCGGCTTTTTGCTGGGCCATTTGGATCGGTAGAAATGATATTGTGTTTCACAAGTCACGTTATATGTCTGTTTTGCAGGTGATGTTTAGAGGGACTCACTGGATCAGGAGTTGGTCCATCCTCTCAAGGGAGGAGGGGAGATATATTTTGAAGGAAGGTTGCCGTTGGGTGGAGAGTGTGGCGTTGGAGATCTTCCATAACTCGGGGTGGAACGCCTTTAGACGCATTGGTTGTTAGTCTTGAGTGTTTGTGTCCTCCTGTTTTGAGTTTGTTTCTACAGAGTCGGTTTGTGGCTTGTTTGTGACCCTTGGGGTTTGTGTTCATCTTGTTTGTGAGGGTGCTTGCAGCCTAGCTGTTGCGTATTGTTGAATGTTGGTGCGAGACAATTCCCCGGAATTGTTAAGGCCGGAACTCGTTTCCTTTATTAAAAAACCATTCACTCCACAAGAATTATAACTATTCACAATTTGCAACCGCAGAAAAAAGCAGCCTAGGACAACGTTCCAGGCAGTTGAGATACAACTATCAATTTGGTACAATCTACTGGAATCCGATGGCATTGAGCTGTTTCTGGATGCATTTTTTCTATGTTGCAAAAGGTATACTCTCGATATTGCAGATGTTTTTTTCACATTGCAAAAAAATCACCTCGATGTAAATTATTTAATTATCATTGCATACACGACATTAATGACACCGTGTTATTTTAAAGAGTAAAGTGCATATCACTAACCCCTCCGCCATTTTCAAATCGCCTCAGCCCACAGCTGCATCACCAACCTGCTACACCTATCCTTAGTTGACAGTCGTCCCGTGATTTTTCATCTATATATATTTTCAAAGTGAACAACGCGTCAATTGTGTGTCATGGCTTCTCTGTTACCATTTTTGAGAAAGTACAATATCCATGGTAAAGTTGCTCCTGGCTTTCATGGTGGCATGCTGACTGTCAGTTCTTATAGAACATTAGTGGCCAGCCAGCAGAAAGTGTAGAGCTATTCGAATGTTATCTGTTCTGAATTATACTACTTACGTGGCACGGGGAGACAATTAATAGAATCAAAATTAAAATTAGACACGAGCTGCTTTCGTAGCTCAGTTGGTTAGAGCACCCGTTTAGTAAGCGGGAGGTCTTGAGTTCGACTCTCAACGAAAGCAATTATTTTTTGCTTTTCTTTTGTTATTTATATTTGGGAGTAGGAATGAGCAGGACATCAGATATTGATGGCCAGCAGTCCAGCACTGCTAGAGCTTGCATCCTGCTAACACACAAAACAGAGTAAAAGGGCGTAAAGCTGCCAAAAGATGGAGAAAGTAGATCACAAATTAATCCACTCTGGTTACACATTTTATATTTCAGATACACACTATTAGTTGGGAGTGTTGGACAGGATGATGATGCTCCTCTGGGTCTGCCTATCCTGCACAATTTTCAGGATCTACATCCTTCTCCGGCCGCTAATATGGAAACCTTGGGGGCCATCAAAGTGCAAATTTTTCGCCCGGCTAATAATCCGAAATCAAAGTGTGGACAGCAGATCGTCTCACAGCGAGGGGATGGCCGAGCAACCGTTGTCGCACCTTAGACTGGTGGCTTCAATTGCGTAGCATATGTTGTTGTAACTTGTAAGGATGCCCATCACATTAAAATGTGTATTTTACTGAAATTCAGATCGTAAGTATGCATAAAATATGCTTGTGGTTAGAGATTGGCCGATACACAGCACACTTAATTAGCAGCCAGGAGCGTCGAGACTGTGCGTCCCTGGAGGAATAGTAGTTAGAGGATGCGATGACAGATGGGCCCATTAATATTATGCTGTGTTTTTTTCTTGTTATAAAAATCATAATAATGATGATGATGGCAAGAACGCTGAATGGAATGCCGCCTTCGAATGGCCGAGAGGATAGAGTGCAATAATAACTAATCCGGTTTCAATATCTCACAAGTACAGAATTCTGCTATTGCAGTTGAATTTTGAAAATTAACTCATATCATGCACTAGTCGTTTAAAGGTGCATGCTAGGCGTTTTCTCCTTTTTTTTTTACTTTTTTTAGCTAACTAGTGGACTAGACATAAATTTTATTAGCCAAAAACTTAGCATGCCATAGGCAGTTGATCAAGTTGTTGGCAATGGTGGATGTTAACAAAACTCAAACTGCTGAATACGACAGACAGACACCTCAGTAACAGAGGACAGACACTTGACATTTTGAATAAGATTCCAGGCCAATATACATATGCAAACTTTTGAAATTTTGATTGTCAAATGTCAACATGCAAAACATAACTTTCAAAATACGTAGTTTGAAATAAAACAAAATTATGAGTGCACAGATTAATTTTATTTTAAAAAAGTTGGCGATCAGTGCCATGGTTTTAAGATCAAGCTAAGTTATCGTCCAAATTTTTAAGTATGTATTTGTGACTTGATACAATACTGTATTGCAGACGGTGCATATATATGCTACCCAACAACAACACTACTCAGAAACAAGCTCAGGTAGTGGGCAAGAGATCGCCATTCATGACCTCACTACTAAGGAAACAACCTTTAGTATTGGACCGAAACCCCCCTTTAGTACTGGATGTACAACCGGTATTGTGCCTTCAGTACTAAAAGGGAGGGGCTTTTACTACTGAGTAGTCTACCTAGTATTAAAAGGCCTTTTAGTACCGAGTGTCGTATCAACAGCACCCGGTACATCTTTTCTTTCCCTTGCTTTCTTTGCTTTTTCCCCTTTTTTCATGTCATCTCATCTAGATTCATAATAGCATCCAAAGTTACAAGATTCACAACAAGTTTCAAATCACAATTCCCAACAAGCCTCAAATCACAAGATTCACAACAAGTCCCAAATTACGATCTTCATGCATCTTACAATAATACGCATCACAAGTCTTACAATCTCCATGCATCTCACAAGAATCACACCACACAATCTTACAAGAACAAGAATGCATCTCGCAATTCTATAACAAAATCCTCACCACACAGGGGCTCTAGGCGTCGGTGCCGCTGTGCTTTCCGGTTGTCACTCCCGCACCGGCGGGCGTTCGCGCGGCGGTGGCTGCCAGCCTCTGGCCTCCTCGCCGCCAGGATAGGCCCAGGCCGCCTCCGCCACTACCTGGAACAGAGAAGAGGAAGAAAGTTAAGTAAGAGATGAGGGTGAGGCAGATATAGAATGAATGAGTGAGATAAGGCACAAGCCGGGTGGTGCGGGAGAATAAGGCACAGGGTTGGCCACAAGGTAGAAAGGAAAGACATGCGCGTGGGTGGGTGTGGCAACAATGCACATTAGTACCGGTGCTTCCCATGATCCGTTATATTGATGTGCCCTTTTAGTATTAGAGCTTCCCTCCACCTGATGGTAATGCATAACAATCTTCATTTATTATGTTTACGTGCAGATGCCTACCATTGAGGGATCGTGGGGGCGACTTGGTGACAATGGAATCACCAACATTTGTGCGGACATGGCGAGATTCATCCTACGTGAGATTTGCCACGAGGATGGAGAATTCTTCAATAAAGAAGGAGTCTTAACATTAGACGACGTGGAAAGGTTACGTAGATGGGTGTCTTAGGGTTATCTATTATGCACGATGTTTTTTAGTAATATGACTTATGTATACATTTTTATATTTTAGTTTGGATTTTGTTTTTGTGAGACATATTTGGATTTGGCGGTTAAATACAAATTACAATAAATTAAAGTGAATTTGGCCTACAAATGCAAATATGAAAAAAATACGGGCGAATATAGCATCAAAATACAAATAATAAATGAAAATGACAAATTATATACAAATAATAAACAATTATGGGGAATTATATTGCAAATGGGAAAAATGCTTTCTGTGGCGAGTGGCTAAGCAACCGCCAGCACAGATGACCTTTGTGCTGGCGGTCTGCTTAAGGAACCGCCAGCACTGATGGACTTTGTGCCGGCGGGCTGCTTAAAGAACCGCCAACATTGATGGCCTTTGTGCTGGCGGGCGTTTAAGCCACCCGCTAGCACAAATGGCTCAGGCCGACGGGCGGGGCACCCGCCAGCACAAAGGGCCATATCTACTTGCTCAAAGTTGCTGGCGGGTGCTGCGTCCGTCAGCAAAGACCGGTTTTAGCCGCCAGGACAAATCGTTTCTGGCCTACACTGGTAGGGATAGGGGCTTCAGTCCCGGTTGGTAAGAGGTATAGGTCTCTCAAGTCCAACCGGGACTAATGATGAGAGACAAAAGGCCCCCCCTTTTAGTCCCTGTTGAACGAATGGGGACTAAAGGGATCCTTTTAGTCCCGGTTGGTTTTCCAAGAAACAAAAAAAGCCTATAGCTGCTGGTGCCCTACATGCTCCAGCTCCGCCACCCTCTCGCCGACGAGCACCCTGCTCCAGTTCCGCCGCCGTTCTTTGAGAATTGACAAGAGAAAAAAATAGCACAAACGAGAAGTATTCATCACATAATTACTTAACCATCACATGCGTAAATCAACTAATTTCAACACTCGCAAATCACAAGTTAGATTCAATTCACAACACAAGTTTTCTTTGCATCACACATTTGATTCGATTCACAACACAAGTTTCCTTTGCATCACAAATTTGATTCGATTCACAACACAAGTTTCTTTGAATCACGAGGAAAAATCGACGAACCACAACACGCCATGGCCGCTCCCCACGCCGACGGTCGGTGGCCGCGCGCCGGGACCGCGCGCGCGGCGGTCGGCGGCCGCGTCCGCGTCGGGCCACGTGCCGGTGGCCGCGCCCGTGCCGAGGCCGCGGAGCCGCGCCCGCAGCAGCCGTCCTGCGCCGGAGCCCACTGCACACCGGAGCCGCCTGCCCTGGCTCGATCTAGATCTGCAGGGAGAGGAGAGAAAGAGATGAGATAGAGAAGAAAGGAAAATAAGGAGATATGGTTTGACCGGTGTTTCAGAAAAAAAAGAAAAGGGATAGGGAAATAGAAATCATCGGTGGGTGGGGCGGCTTTAGTCCCGGGTGGTGTTTCCACCCGAGACTAAAGGGGGTCCTTTTAGTGTCGGGTGGAAACACCACCCGAGACTAAAGGTTGGCACCCATTATTGGAGTGAAATAGCAGTCTCATGCCCTCCTTTTACCAACCGGGACTAAAGGGTAGGGGTGTCCGGGGGCAATTCAGGCCACGTCGATGAAAGCCCTTTAGCCCCGGCTCCAAAACTCAACCGGGACTAAAGGGGTGTACCAAAGGTCCTGATTCTACCCGTGCTAGTGATCCTTTAGTACAAGCTGGTAACACCACGCAGTACTTAATGCGCTGCAATGGTAATCGATACTGTGACTTGGGATATACTCCCTCCGGTTTGGTAAATGAAGTCGTTTAGGACAGCGACACGGTCTCCAAAATATAACTTTGACTTCTTCTTTTTATAAAAATATTTGTTAAAAACTAACATATGTATACTTTTATGAAAGTACTTTGCAAGCCAAATCTATCCATGTAGTTTTCACATTTCCAAACTTAATGACTTAAAAGTGATTCATGATTTATATTCTCAATGTTTGACTCAAATCATGTCCAAAACGACTTCATTTACCAAACCGGAGGGAGTATAAAGTTAATTCTCTAGTAGTGCCCACAGGCGAGTGCGACAAAAACTTGACCTGACACCTAACAGCTGAAAATTCCTAAGTAACCCAAGTTGGCTATATACAGTGGCAATCACCACGCCTATGTTTGTAAAATATGTTGATCGCAATCTAGAGTATATATATGTTACATGTACAAGATGATGTACTACTAGCTTGTGTTAAGATTGGGACGAGATTATAGGCGGGATCCATCATCTATCGGCATGCACATGCATTCACAGGTGGCCATCGTGCATGCCAGCACTAGAACTGGTCGATCGACGATCATCCATGACCTATATAGTTGCAATATGGGGTGCTGATAGACTGAGGAGCTGCTTGTTTTGCCTCAAACTGTGGGTGCAATGGCACAAACCGCCAGGAAGCTAAGGGAAGGATCAATATAATATATTATGCATATAGTTTATTAGAGCGTGTACTGTGGTCAAACAAGTTAGCACTTAATAACATGCATGGTGTTCTAGCTGGAACTAATAATATGATTCTCCTATGGGAGGCAAAAGAGACTATATCTAGTAACATGCAGAGTGGGAGTGCTCTCTGTACGTACGTTCATGCACAGAGAAAAATTAAGTCTCAGGTTGGATTCGCCGTCAGACACGTGTTTCCCACGATTGCCCCTGATTCTCTCTTCGCCTCACCTGAGGGTACTTGGAGTTTATATCTAGCGTCATGCATGCACTACTGGTTCCCAGAAGAATCAAATATAGACATACACTTTCTACATTACTAAGGCCGCTTTCTGCCTGGGAAACCTGGAATATTTTACAGGAAAAGAAAAACAGTCATGTTGCAAGTAAGTCTTTCATCTTTTGTTGCAAGCAGGGTTTTTAATCCGGTAGAAAAAATCACCTCCCACCGATAAACACAAAATTTCGGTAATTTCAGTTTAATTATTTTTATGTTCAATTTTTAATTTATTTTTTGTGATTTTTTAAGAAAAAAAATCAATTTTGGCCGGTAAAATTTTTCATCCTCACCGATAAGAACCAAATTTCAGAAATAGTAAAATTTTGGTCAAAAATGCTTTCTCTGGTTGCAAGTCTTGACATATATACTTACACAAAATCGAAGGAAGTGGAAGACCACCTAATCCATATACCTATATAGATTCACCCCAGGAGGATCGTTGATCTTATTTCTCTCAACATGCAAACTATTCACCACATCGTACAGGAATCCATTATATCAGACATCACTATTCACTAGGACCATTAAGGATCAATCATTTAAGAGCCTTTCTCTCTAAACAAAACAAACATGTTTCATGTATATTTGCAATAAAGGATGTTGTCATGCAATCATGTTAGTATTTCGACTTTCAAATTTCACTTTAAATTTTTGTTTCTGAAATTCCGTAGCAACACGCGAGGTATCACTTAGTTTCTTATACAGAGACACTCCAACTTGGTAGTTGTTCTAGTGATCAGAGAAGTACATCAACAGGCCTCCTATTGAAGGATTGATAACAACATAAGCTTTGACTAGCATAACCCCACATGCACATGTTGGGATGTCAATAACAAGGAAAGAGAGAAGTCAACTCGGAACAAGACAGGGATCTAACCAAAATATTGTTGCAGAGAGCTAAGACATTGCCAAGCTTCAAATATATGACAAGTTCACATGTGTAATACACCATTTTCGTCGATGATAGATTAAAACCATGGGCTGCAACAATTCGAAATACGTAGTGGAGCTCTCTAGTTAGTTGTTTAAGGATATAGCACATCTAAGAAGCATCAAAGCATCATCACGGGTAATGCATCCATGCACTGACCGTGTGCTTTATGTATATATAAGAAACCTCGCGCAAGCAGCTCCTCTATCCTCTCACATCAACACAGCACAAATTCTGCATGATTCAGGTATGCAGCTAAGTTGTTCGACGGCCTCAAATTTCAAGTGCTATAGCTACTAACTAGTACTTAATTTGATTTAAATCTACCATTTTCTTCTCTTAAGTTCTTCGAATTGCTCCATGTACTTCTTTGAATGTATGTTTATGTTTCTTTGTAAGGAAAAATAAACTTTGCATCAAATAACCTACTCGATCAAGTGCTGACATTTGAATGGTTCTGATCAGGTTTATATAGCACTTGAATCTATCTCCTGAGATGGACTCATCAACCAGTCAATGGCTTGCAGGACTAGTAAGCCCCAGAATCTCAAGGCAGCCATTTTCACTGCATTTCATACATATCCCAGTTGTCTTAGCTGATGTTTTTTCTGCGCCTTGCATTGTAATTTTGCAGAAAATTAAAAACACGATGTCCTTTTTTTGTTTTGAATTGGCCGTAGGAGAACGATGATCTTGGAGGGCTGGAGTTCATCGACCCGCTGAGCATGCAGCAGCTCGCGGAATCCCTCGCCAACGAGCTCTTGAACGAGCCTCGGCCTCCTCAAGAGCAGCAGCAAGAACAAATGTATCAACCGCAGCGATGCCCTCCACCGCCGACAGCCTTCGCGTTCGTGGGCGACCTCAACCCCAACAATGGCGGCGACGGCTGCTGTCCAAGTCCAACTGCTGTTGTCAGTGCAGGCGGCATCGGCAACGTGTTCTCCTTCACTGCCGCCGGCTCGTCGACGTCGCCGAACTTCACGGCACGAGAAGAAACAGGGCCAGCAGAGAGCTTCGTCGCTACCGGCAGCACCGTCGTTGGGAAATGCTGCTCGTCACCGTCACCAAAGACCGAGAAGAAAAGCGGTGCCGGCGGTGGCCGGAAACCGAGCTCGAGCGTGAAGGAGCACGTCATCGCCGAGAGGAAGCGGCGGGAGAAGATGCACTACCAGTTCGCAACGCTCGCGTCCATCATCCCCGACATCACCAAGGTGAGAGTGAGACATATGTTTTAGTATCCGTCAGCAATAAGCCAATAACACTGGCATATACTGTACTAAACAACAAGGTTATTACTAAGGCCGTTAGGGATCTGCTGTTTCACTCACAGACAGACAAGGTATCCGTTTTGGGCAGCACCATCGAGTACCTGCACCACCTGAAGAACAGGCTCAAGGCATTGCAAGAGCAGTCGCAGCACCAACGCAGCAGCAGCACTGCTGAGCCCCCCGCCATGTTGAACGGACGCCGTTGCTGCATCGGCTCCGAGGATGACGGCGCGGCTAGCCTGAAGATCGAAGCAGACGTGCAAGGGACGACGGTTCTTCTGAGGGTGGTGTGCCGGGAGAAGAAGGGGGTGCTGATCATGGTGCTCAAGGAGCTGGAGAAACACCGCCTGTCCATCATCAACACCAATGTTGTGCCCTTCGCAAAGTCATCACTGAACATCACCATCACGGCACAGGTAAATTGTCCCCTTGGTCTGGAACTGTAGCGTGTAATACCTCCGTTCCTGTGATAAGGTAATTAGTTCATAAATAAACTAATTATTTTGTCTTAAACATCATAAATTTAAAACGGAGGGAGTATTTTGTAAGGGGCTGCCTATATGGGTACGGTCAAATTAAATTAAAGTTTTGTAACATTTGACCAACAATTAGGTTGACTGCACAGATGAGTTTTTGGAGCAGTATTTGTCATAACATATATTTCATGGCCGTGAATGACTCTGTACGAAAATTTTATGCTCAAAGTTAAGTTAGGAGAATGTAGGTAAGAAAAACCATAGAGTACTTAATTAAGACAAAGGGAAATGTATACCCAACATAAGTCCAATATAAAGGCATCGCGATTATATGTCGTTTCAGCGACAATTTCACATCTCATCACGTCTAGGGGCCCCACCTATCAATGACACTGATGTCGGGTGGGTGGTGGGTGGAGCGGCTCGGCGTTGAGGTCGCCGACGATTGCGACGGGTGGACGAGGCGGTGGAGCTTTTAGGGTTTTGGTTTCTAGGGTGCCAGGGGCTCTAATGGTCACCAAAATTAGAGGAAAGCTGGCGGTGGTGGATGCCTGACAGAGGTGGTGGGGAGGCGTGCGAGCGCTACCGGCCAAGCAGGGAAGGACATCTGTCGAGCATTGGTAGGCGGCGGGGAAGCGAAGGAGGGAGAAGAGGGCGAATGGCGAGGCATTCACCGACTGGAGAATTTGGTTGCCAACGGGGGCAGAGGAGGAAAGAAGAGAAGGACAGAGGCGAACGACAAGGTAGGTGAGGAGGAAGAGGATGATGGAAGAGAAAGAGAGTTTGGTGGGCCACCTCCTTCGGTGACGTATTGTGATTCCATCACCAAAGTGATGAGTGGCTGCACTCATATAAAGGTGCCCCTCTAGTGCTTTTTCACAACTTTTTGAGTGAAGGAGGTACAATAGTTAATAAGATTTTTTTTCATCAGTCACAAATATGTAAATGTTTGGAGTTGTCCGAAGTCAATAATAATTCTAATTTTTATTACAAATGCATTTTTTACGTGTTGAGTTTTTACTGTATGTATTCAAAAATGGATGTAGAAGTAAATTTGTATGAAAAATACAGTTTTGTACTACTACACATTTGCTACTACTAAAACATTAACAAAAATGAGTAATCAGATTTGTATTTTGGAAATCACATATATGATACCCCCTCCGTCTCGTAAAGAATGCAATCCTAGCAATTGAAAAAAATCTCACAAAAAGTGCAATTCCAGAAAATAGATATAATTATCTGCCTAATTAAATAATTAGATTTGATCTGCATGCCAAAACTTACTACATGTGGCTAAAAAATAGGGGTACTAGAGTCTTTTCGTACCACCACTAATCTGTCTTAGAAAAACTAGAATTGCACTTTTTATGGGGCGAAAGGTGTATATGTCAATGTATAAAACTTTTCTTGTAATTACTCATTAGTAATATAAATTAACTGGAATAAGCTCATTATTCACCAATTCAACTCTCTCTCTCCCCCCCCTCTCTCTCTCTCATAAATAATTTCATCTTACTAATGATATTTTTCTTCTTTTATTTTTTTCCTCATCTTACCGTGCAGATTGAAGATGGATCTTCTACCACGGTTGAAATTGTGAATAAGCTAAAATCGGCTCTCAAAGAGTTTTAGGTTGAAATTCAAGTGGACAAGTAGTAACATTTTTACGTACAAATAAGTGGAAATACAGTGGCAGCGACCAGTTCTATGGTTTGAGGGGAAAATGGTTGTATGGCAGCACATACTCCACTCCACCAACTTCAAAAATCTTTCAAACACATTCGGATCAAGAAATTCCAGATCTAGGAAAAAGGTGGAGCATGGATTAGATTCACATTTTTTTTACTACCACAAGAGGTGCTCTAAAAACCTAAAACCCTAAATAAATGGAAATGCAGTGGCAGCAATCAATTCTATTTGTTTGAGTGAAAAATGGTTAAGTTCATATTACTCTCGCCAATAAAGGTTTGAGCTTTTGTACATATATAGTTCATCATTTGTTACTAGTAAACTTTTGTTGAATGAACTGGAATTACTAAACTATTGTAACATAGAACTACCTTAATTCCTTGTTCTTGTCATTCGAATATATATGTTGGTAAAGTTTGGTTGCCAGATGCATTCTACTCTCACAGTTGAAAAAAGTATGTGGTGTCCTATGTCAAAATTATTTGACAATTTTTATTGAACAATACACTAACATCTACAACATTGAATTAGTTTTATTAGATCCACCATAGAATTAGTGAATTTAATGATATTGTATATGCTAATATACTTTTCTACAAACATATCAAAATTAGAGAAGTTTGGCTTATGACAAAACTAAAACACCTTATATTTTAAACTAAAGAAATTATTTACCAATTGAGAATTTTAGAGTGTTTGTAAAAAAAGAGACGTCCATCCACCATGGAAACAATGGAAGTACCTACAGAGATCCTAGAAGTAACAATTTGGTGGGACCAAGTACCAAAATAGTGAGATAGGTGAATCTATTTAGTTCATTTGTAGTATCTGCAAGTACCACTATTACTTTAAAAGCATTGTAACAAATCTCATATCAATTAACTATAAATTATGGGAATGCTAGTTGGTGGTTGACCACTACTTATGGGAGGAAACACAATCTACAACACAGGCTGTTTCTGGGAGCACGGGACAAAGCCGTCCTCCAGCAAGATGACGACCCCTCCCTGCCTGCAGCACGTGAAGGGGCTATTTGCAAATACTCCCTCCGTCTCAAAAAGAATGACATTTTAGGATTCAAAATTTGTCCCCAAAAGAATGACGTTCTACTTAATTTGGCATGTGTGCCTGTGCATGTAGGCGTGCAACAATCAATTAGCACCTAATATGGCAAATAAATAGGGGCAATCAAGGTCATTTGACCTCCTTAATAATTTGTCCTAAAATTACTAGAATGACATTCTTTTTGGGACAGAGGGAGTATTTCGAAATATGGACGAGTCAATAAATGACGTTGTACGTGCCCTTAAGAGCCTCCTACTTCCAGGCTTTTTTCCCACAGCCTAGTTCCATCCGATCAATTGCGGCCTTAAAGCATTTTTGTAGGCTAATAAAGAAGTAGAAGCTCATCACCACATCAGAATGGAAAACAGCCCCTACAAGCCCATTCAAGTACTTCCTCTTTTTGCCGACTTCATCAAATTTGTACTGCAACGACTATCCCTCGTGCATTGTAGAATATTTAGTTGGGGCCCAGTAATATATATGGTTGTTAGCACAGTAGCCCACAGCCATCATGCATCACATTCATGGCGTTCTTTCTTTGGATTGTAATTCATCTCTTTTCCATAATTTCTATCATCCATCATTATGCCCAGCGCGTAGCCAGGATTTGAGCATAGAGCGGGTCGAGACACCAAACAAAAAATGATCTTATAAAAAAACTAAGGACTCCAATGTGTATGGATGACAAAGTAATTTTACAAATGAGATTCCCAAACCATATATTCAATAATGCATGTACTATTTTACAAAAAAAAATAGGAGTGAATAATTAGATTATATGATCCGAATATACATAGATTTTATTACACATTTATGCTAATATTGTGATCATTGCGAGCACTTGTAAAAGAATCTCGAATGATAGAGAATAAAGATGAGTTTGTTGACAAAAAATTGCATGAGAAATTTTTTGCATATGAAAAACTAAAATATAAAATATAAGAAAAAGCTACGTGGCCATTATATTATTTTTCTCAGACTATCTAGATGCTGGAATGATAGAACAGGATCATTATTATGGCCTCATAAGCTGGTGGGCTGATGATGATTTGGACTAATTTTATGTCTTGTTGCTTATTAGGGATTTAGGGACTCTAATCTATACTATAAAAAATAATTAAAAGCCATTTAGAAGCTCATGTGGGGTGTACTGAGTACATGACAGCATCAGGGGGCTAGGCCCCTGCGGCCCCCGTGGCTCCGCCCCTGATTATGCCTCATATAATTTGATTTTAAAAATTTCTATTTATCGTTGCAAGCTATCTGTTTACATTAACAAATGATCAATGTTCAATGTATACTAATTTGTTTGAAATAATGTCAAATTAATTTTTGTTTTATAGACTAAATTATTCGTGTGAAAGATTAAATTGTTTGCGATGTGGACTCATTTGTTCTCCATGTGGAACAATTTGGTCATCTATGAAGCTATCATGTTCACTTTATAGGATAATTAATTTCTTCATAATTTTAAATTATTCATTCATGTTGTATTCGTGTTGTAGAATAAAGGAAAAAGTCCAAACTACTACCCTCAAGTATAGCGAAAGTTCGGATAATCCCCTAATTTATGTTTTGGTTCAATTTACCCCCTAAAATTAGCTACTTGGTTCAAGTTACCCCACCATGCAATTTGTCATTTTTTTTCTCCATACATAATTTGAATTTTAATTTGAGATCTTGCAATATGGTAGTGGACATCATAATCTACATTAGAAAAATATTTTATTATTTTTCATCATTAGTTTTATATAATTTTGTATCTCAATGATAAATTTTATTCTTAAATATTCTACCTATAAAAATAGTGACAAAAGTTCATGATATTTTTTAACATTCCTTATGTTGTCTGCTATCACCTTGTAACATTTGAACTTAAAAGTCCACTTGTGCATGGAGAAATTAAAAAGACAAATTGTGTTAAGGAGTAAATTGAACCAGATGGTATAGATTAGGGGTGAAATGAACCAAGAAATACTTGAGGGGGTTATCTAAACTTTGGTTATACTTGAGGGTAGGAATTTGGACCATTTCCTAGAATTAAATTATTAGGTGGTATGGACTCATTTGTTCCTAATGCTCAATTTTTTGTTTATAATATGCATTTGTTTGGTAAAAGAAATGTTCACGTCCTGTGGAAAGAATACAATGCTTGCAAAAGGATGGCATTGACTTTACAAATCTTACAAAAAATGTTGCATCAACCATGCACCCTACAGGCTACTGGGAGACACTGACACTAATTTAAGTCTTCAAAATCAAGTTGATGGCCAAATAGTATAATATACCCAAGATAACATATATGCGGAATCTCAATGACAAGCAGTACCATCTACTAGCTAATCCCTTTTTCCTTTATCCATGTATGTATTCAGCTTCTAGCTGTTTCTGCAACCTATTATAGGGCCCGTTTGGCACGGCTCAACTTCACCGTAGAGTCGTTTTTTAGAAAACAACTCCATGAGCAACTTCATGAGCAGGGGAGAGAGCCATGTTTTTGCAGCTTCACCATGTGCTTAACTCGTGAGAGTGAGTTTTCGGAGAAGCCGACCGAGAGAGTTGGACGAGAGAGTTGGTTGTTTGGCTATTGAAGTTGTGAAGTTGCTCATGAAGTTGCTCATGAAGCCGTACCAAACGGGCCCATAGTGGTTTTGTGGCTCAATCTGTGGGCGCAACATACACACAACTGCTTGCTGGCAATGTGTATATATTAGTGAATAATTAATTATAGGAGAGCGAAGTCAACTCAGAGCATATCTATGTAACCATGTCATTTAGCATCATATAAATATACTATCCAACTACAACTTTTGTGCTTAATCTATAAGAAGCCAAAGGTTTCATTCCTTCCATTCCATCTATGGTATGAGCACCACAAGATCAATAACAAAAAAGTTTCTAGTTTCATCCTTCATTTTTGTTTCATGAAACCACCTTCTCTTCATTACATTCTCTTCTTATTAAGCATGTGCGCCCGTGATATCAAGGTTTTCATGGTTTGTTAATTGAAGTCATCTTATCCTCTCATATGGATAATTTGGACATTGAGTCACTGACACTTCTTATATTCGTTGCCATCTAGATTTGCGCTTAATCGCATTGAAGTACATACAGAGATGAACTCCTCACTCGATTATCAATGGCTGGAAGAACTGGTAAGCTTGCCTTACCCTTACCCCAGATGATCTCTTCTTCAAATTAAAGGAGCCTTTTGTTTATTAATTTGCACTGACAAAATTCATGCATGCTCCTTCCATTTTTGGCAATGTTTGCAACTGATGAAGAATTGAAGATCACTGCTTGTTCACTGCTGTGTGCAGGAAAGCGAGGATCTCCGGGAGCTCGACTTCATTGACCCTCTGAGCGTGCAGCAGCTTGCCAAATCCATGGCCTACGAGCTCTGCTGGGAGCAGCCTTCTCAAGAACAGCAAGCACAATTGGATCAACGGCAGCAACATTTGTACCCTACAGGCTTCTCCCTTCTCGGGGACATCAGCGCCGTCGGCCACGACAGCATGTTCTCCTTCATCGACGGCAACTCAAAGAAGCTGAGCTTCTCTGCGCGAGAGCCCAAGCAGGAAGGCAACAACGCCGGTGCAGCTGCCGGGAGATTCGCCGCACCATCGCCGACAGCGATGGAGACGAAAGGCGGCGGGCGGAGAGCGACCTGGAGCGCGCACGGGCACGTCATTTCGGAGAGGAAGCGGCGGGATAAGATGCACCACCAGTTCGCGACGCTCGCGTCCATCATCCCCGACGTCACCAAGGTGAGCCAGCCAACTGCTAGCTGCATAGCACGCTGTCAGCGAATACCATTAGATACGACACCGCAAGGCAATTAAACCGTCAGGGATGATTTGCTGTTCATTTCCCAGACAGACAAGATTTCCCTCCTGGGGAGCACCATCGACTACGTGGGCCACCTCCAGGGAAGGCTCAAGGCTTTGCAGGAGGAGGAGCACAACCGGAGCAGTGGTTGCACGGCCGATTCGCCACCGCTGGATGCCCGGTACTGCATCGGCTCCGGGGATGGTGACGGTGAGGCGAGCCCCAAGATAAAGGCCGACGTCCAGGGGAGGACGGTTCTTCTGAGGGTGGTGTGCCGGGAGAAGAAGGGCGTGCTGATCATGGTGCTCAAGGAGCTGGAGAAGCATGGTCTGTCCATCATCAACACCAACGTCTTGCCACTCGCCGAGTCGTCATCGCTGAACATCACCATCACCGCGCAGGTGAACCATGCTATACCAATGCGATATACTTCCTATGTTTTAAATTGTAGACCATTTAGGTTTTTAAGATGTATAAATGTTATTATATATCTAGGCATATACTACATATTGACCTAAAAAGAACAATTGAAATTTTGAACGGAAGGAGTACATTTTAGCAATTAGTACAATTAAATACAATCATTTCTACATGCAACAACGACTTGAAGGAGGCTTTGCAAAAATATCATGGATGTTGAGTCAATGATGCGTTTCTTGTTGTAACCATGCAGATGGAGGAGGACAGATCTTCTACCGCAGTTGACCTTGTGAATAATCTAAATTATGCTCTCAAAGCGTTTTGCTTTGAGAGCATAATTTAGGTACAAAGATTTTTAGGTACAAATTAAATAGTTTGGTGGACAGTTGTCACACCTGTTTTTCAAAGAAAACCAAATGCTTACATATATGTATGCCAAGATCAAGTTTTATACATATAGTGATATCATAAGTGAATAACATAAACAATATCATGTAAAGAAAGAGAGATTATCAGAGATTTACAGCAGAATCCTGGGAAACAAAGGCTTCGAACTTCACAGGCAATCGACTGGGGGTTGCGTACGCCTAGCACCATCTTCTGGACTTCATACACCTTCTTTTTCTAAGCAGCGATTTAGCAAGGATGAATACACTTATGGTTGGTACTCAACAAGGCCACAAAAGTTAACCAGAATGCAAATTGAATCCATCTTTAAGTTCAATTATCATGTGAGGGTCCATGCCACTCTTGACCGTGAGCACGGCTGATCGATCAGTTTACACTCTGCAGAGGTTGCACACTTTCATCACAGTTCGCGTAAAAGTTTCGAAGAACTTTGAACCCAACCATGCAATGCTGGCCAAGCATCATACCACACTTCCGAGGTGTGATTGCATAGGGATGCTACGAAGCCTTTACAAAGACATGCAAAAGCACCAACAACCCACGACAGTTACAGCTCAGGGTGGACCATAACCCTCCCTAGTGGTTAGCACCTTAGCAAAGGCTGCTACCCCAAAAGAATCGGGCTATACCCCTGCAACCCCGAGCCCCCTGTGTTCCTTTCAGACAAGGTCATCAGTACAATCACACACCTAATTAATTGGCTAAGCTAGAGCCATGTGGACTGTGGTTGCACTGTCTTACTGGGTGGTTCTCCATGTTCCAATTAATTTATAGTATTCTTGTATTAAAGCATAGGTAGAAGGGTGGTTAGGTCACTTGCCTTTCTCCAACGATAAGTTACTCTTATGCTCTTCCGCTCTTGAAACTTTGATCTTCAAGACTTCCGATCAGCAGCTTGATCTTCTACTCGTAGCAACAACGACACAAACATGCAAAGAAACAAACGAGAACCACTAAGAACAATACACCATACAAGAAATACTTACAAACAGGATAGGGTTCGTGTCTAGGAAGGCAAATGCAAGAAACGTTCAAGGCTATCAAGAGATTTGGATTATATCACATGAGGGTTATGTGCTTGGTATATTTTAATTGAATAAAGTTATGTGAATAGGTTATTTCATAGAAATACCCTTTTTATAATTAAGAAAGTTATATTCATTTGAAAAACACGATGTAAACTTAATCAAACTTTATTGATAAATAGTCAAGTATGATTTATGCAAATTAAATATTTAATTTTTAAAGAAGTGTGTAGATTTATATTTCGAGTTCAACTAAACAAATTATAATTAAAAACACATTTATATTTTATTTAGTCAAATTAACATTTAATTGAGAAAGCTCGGGAAAGAACCTATGTTGCTTTTATTAGAAAGCAAATTGAATATACATTAATTAATTTAAGTTTGATTATGAAAACCGGGATATACTCTAATTAGCTTTTAATTAGAAAGATAATTTAAATAAGTAGTAATCAAATTATCTTTCTTATAAAAACACGTGTTGATCTCTAATTAGATTTTAATTGGAAAAGTGTGTATATAAGTACTTAATCATATTTAAATATTTTAAAAATATTATAAAATAGAGAACATGATCGACATTACTCCTAATGCGTACTTTGAGTTGATACGAACCTAACACAACTTGAAACGATTGAAACAGAGCTAAAACACATAAACTACGCACTAAACAGGGCTACAAGGGCTAAACTGCGAGAGAAACAAACTACCAGGGGCTAAACTGCAAGAAAACAGGGGCCTAAACCTAAACCTACCAAAGGTCCAAGGGCTTGGGTGTAAAAGAAACAGCTAAGGACATTGGGACAAAAAAAGTAGAAAGCCTAAGGGCCTAAACGAAGAAAATAGGACTTAGTTGTAAGGATCTTTAAAGGTGGAAGGGTATGCGAAAACCAAAAACTAGCGGGGCTCTTTTCCAAAATAGCGGCTGTTGGCTGTGTTGACCGTTATGTGAATGGTTTGACCTAGGGCTTGGGAAGACCTGGACCACCTGCTTGTGATCGGATGGTGGGAGGCAGCGGCAAGCGGCCGGCGGCGGCACGCAGCTACACTTGTGCCGGAAGTCGCCGGAATCCGCTCGGATTCGAGCTCTCGGCCTCAGATCAGGACGCGGTTTGCACCTACGACAAGCCTGAAAGCACGCGAACACAACTAGGGTACTAGGGAGGAGGCTCGGGTGGAGGAGAGGGCATCGCAGTCAGCGGGGCAGACGACAGAACAGGGCCGTTCGCCGGCGAGCTCGCGTGATATGACCATGCCAGCACCGACAGCCTCTCCAACCACATTTCCAATTTGTACCGGACCTATCACTCGTAGCCGAGCTAAAAAGATCCAACAAGAGGTGCACGCGCTACTTTATGAGTTTCAACTCAATTCCAATGATAACTTTATGCTACCTAAGTCTTGTATGTTGATACTACTTAGGTACGTTGAAGAGAATCATCAAGACGAAGGTCACGAAGCTAGAATCGGCAAAGTTCTCGTCATTCAGCAAGGTCATTCGGCAATTTCCAGCAATCAGCAAGTCATTCGGCAATCCATTCGGCAAAGTCTTGAGTCTGAAGTTCGGGCATTAAACTGTACTAATCTACGAAGTTTCACATAGCATGCTATACACCGTTGGAAAGATAATCGAGTTAACTTTCCAACGCATCTAGTCCCACGTCATTTGAAGATTCCTAGAAGAAGTTATGATCGAAACATTGAAGACTGCTCAGCAGTCAAACAGTCACGCGGAAACAACTCAGAAGGTCATCTCGGGAGATCCTTTCACATTGGCGACATATTCAGTTTGTTTTCGTGTTTCCACCCACCTAGGAGGGTTGTTCCTAGTATAAATACCCCCCCATATGTAAGCTAAACACAACTTTTGATGATTTGAGATTAATCCAGTGATATTGCAGCCGAGTGGCCCGAGTGCTTACTCATCCCTTGTTCTTCCTCGTTCTACTTGGACATGTGAAGAGATCTCTCCGAGGTCCACTAGTTCGTGCTTTGTGAGTTCCAAGACGGCTGCCTCACCTTGTGTGGATTAGCTCCGGTTGTGGTTCTCGCGGTCGTTTGGAGATCGAGTCGAAGTCCTCGCGGTTTCGGTGTCTCTCTCCCCGTCGTTTGGGTCGCATCCAACCTTGGCTAGGTATAAAGCTAGTTACCCGCTGATCTTCAGCAAGTTATCTTCTAATTCCAGTAAGTTATCATCCTCTTTCTGCTACCCCATCGTCGTTCTTCAAGTTCAAGACCTACTGCCGTGAAGATCGGGCCATCCTCGTTCTAACGCCGGGTTAGAACCTATCATCTGGTATCAGAGCTTTCGTTGACACGGTAGGTCTCATCACTATCCATATATCCTATAATCCAAAGCCAAAAAAATACCTATAGCCCTTTGTCGGTACTGCTACTTTGTGTTCTTGTGTTCTTCAAGTTGCTAGTATCCACCGTTTATTATATATATTTTGTTATCAGCACCCTTGTTAGTATTTAAAAAAAAGAAGTCAAAAAAAAAGAGAGAAGAGATTCAAAAAAAAGTTATAGAAGAGCAACAAAATAAAAAAATTGAAGGAAGAAGTGTGTTGCTGAAATTTTCAGTTGCATCTTGAAGTTGGTGGTGACTTGTTTGCTGCAACTTTATATCTTTTGAACACATCAATTTACTTGGTTGACAGTACCGTAAGCCCTCCTTGTTTAGCCACCTATAGCTCCACTTCAAATCTGAAACCAGGACATCTCAAATCGTAATCCTTACGACCTCACTACCACCTCTGTTGAAGCTGCCAACACTAGCACAATCACAGTCCTTGAGGACAGGTAGAACTTGGGTAAGTAAGTGGTGAGTTTGAGTGTTTCCACAAATACTTCATATTCCACATATTTCTTGCTGCCCCTAACATGGCAGGGTCAGATTCTAGTGTTCATGGTGAGCACCATGAAGAGGATGAACGCCCAGTTTCTCGGGCTGAGATGCGTCGCATGGCGGACTCACTTGTGGAGGCAATGGCAAGGATGTTCGATGCTCGCCTTCCAGCAGCAGGAGGACATGGACCACGTCGTGATCAACAAGACCATCATCGGGAGGAGTCCGGAGATGAGAATTCTGGTTTCGGCCATGGATTTGATCGGTTCGGTGATGACCGAGGAGGACATGGTGGTGGTCGTCGTGCTGATTTCCATAATCAGCGTGGCGGACGTCGTGCACACGAACGTCGTGTGAGATTTGAAGACGAAGAGTTCGAAGATCATGAGGAAGGGTCTAATGATGAAAATCCCTTTGGTCGTGGTGGGAGATTTGACCGGCGTCATCATCATCGACGTGCTGATTTTGAAGATAGGGGATTTCACCGCGGTCGTCGTCATTATGATGACCCCGATAATATTGCTCGTGTCAAGTTGAGTATCCCCAAGTTTACGGGAAAGGAGAATGCTGATGAGTATCTTGAGTGGGCTGAACAATGTGATCAAATTTTTAGAGTGCATAATCTTTCGGATCGGCGTCGTGTTAACCTTGCTTCGGTTGAGTTCTCCGGATACGCTCTCACTTGGTGGAATCGGGTGCGGGGAGAATCAACTTCAGTTAGGTCTTGGATATATTCATACTTGGGAAGAAATGAAGCGAGTGATGAAGAGGCGTTTTGTTCCTTCGAGTTATGAGCGTGACCTCATGAATCGTTTGCAAACATTGAGGCAAGGAAAAAGATCGGTTGATGAGTATTTCAAGGAGATGGAATTCTTGCTAGTTCGGACTGGAACTAGAGAAAGCATGGAGTCTAAAATGGCAAGATTTCTTGGAGGTCTTAATGAGGAGATCGCTGGTTTTGTGGAGATGTTTCCATACCATACCTTGCAAGATCTTGTTGATCAAGCAATGGGTACTGAGAGGAAGATTCAGCAGGAGTCACGTGGAAGATCTCATGGCAGTCATTCTATTGCCACCCCTTGGCGCAAACAGCAGTTCAGTACTTCTTTTGGTGGGGGAAGATCTCAAGGTAGTACACCTAAATCTTTTCCATCAAATAGTGCATCAAAGATGGCAGGTTCTAGTGCTTCATCGCCCGCGAATCAGCAGCGACCTGCTGCCAGTTCAGCAGCACCAAGTGTTGCCTCAGGTGCTGCATCTTCCACTCGTAGTAGGGAGATTGTGTGCCATAAGTGCCACGGTCGTGGACACATTGCAGCACAATGCCCAAGCAGGAGAACAATGTTGCTGAATGAGAAGGGTGAATGGGAATCGGAGAGTGATCCTGAGGATGTGGGGCCGAGGTTTGATGAAGAACCTGAAGAGGAAGAAGAGAATGAGATTCAGCCTGATAAAGGTGATCATAATTGTTTTATTTCCCTTCGTGTCCTTAGTGTCACTGCTGAAAAGGAGGAGAATGGGCAGCGACACAATCTTTTCCACACCAGAGGCATGATTAAAGATAAGCTTTGTCGCATCATTGTTGATAATGGCAGCTGCAATAATATTGCTAGCCAAGAGTTGGTGGACGGATTGGGACTGAAATCTAAAAGACACCCAAGTCCGTACAAGATGCAATGGCTTAATGATTGTGGCGCTCTGCGTGTGAGTCACATTGTGACAGTTCCTTTCTCCATTGGAAAATATAATGACCAAGTGGAGTGTGATGTGGTACCTATGCAAGCATGCCACCGCCGCTAGGAAGACCTTGGTTATATGATCGTGATGTTCAGATTTTTGGAAGAACCAACAAGTTGTCTTTTGTGTACAAAGGAGAGCGAATTTCTTTGCTTCCTTTGACACCGGAGGAAATTATGAAGGATGATCTCAAGAAGAAACAGCGAGAGAGCGAGAACCACTTGAGAGTGACCCACAATAATAGTGAGGGGGAGTTTCCACAGCCACATAAAACCCCACAGCCGCAAAGAACCCAAAAACCGGGAAAAGAGGGATTAGTCATGATGGCTAGGAAAGGGGATCTAAAATAATTGAGTGAACCTAATGCCATGTTCTTTGTACTCCTGTACAAGGACACTCTTCTTTCTACTAACAACTTACCCTCTACTTTGCCAAGTGTTGTTTTTGATGTGTTACAGGATTTTGAGGATGTGTTCCCCGACGAAGTACCACCGGGGCCGCCACCTATGAGAGGGATTGAGCATCAAATCGACTTAGTCCCCGGTGCATCACTTCCAAACCGAGCCGCATACCGCACCAATCCGGAGGAGACAAAGGAGATTCGGCGCCAAGTGGAAGAATTGATCAAGAAAGGGTATGTCCAAGAAAGTCTTTCACCTTGTCTTTGTCTGTTTTGTTAGTACCTAAGAAAGATGGATCGTGGAGGATATGTGTGGACTGCCGAGCTAGTAATAACATCACAAGTAAGATATAGGCATCCAATTCCTCGATTAGATGACATGCTTGATGAACTTAGTGGTGCTAATATTTTCACTAAAATTGATTTAAGAAGCGGCTATCACCAGATTCCAATGAAAGAAGGAGATGAATGGAAAACTGCTTTTAAGACAAAATTTGGGTTATATGAATGGTTAGTAATGCCTTTCAGTTTGACCAATACTCCTAGTACTTTTATGAGATTAACGAATCATGTGCTTAGACCATTCATTGGCAAGTTTGTCGTGGTTTATTTTGATGACATATTAATTTACAGCAAGACTCTTGATGAACATGTTGAGCATATTCGATGCGTGCTTGCTGTCCTACATGAGCAAAAGTTATATGCTAACCTTGACAAGTGCACCTTTTGCACCGACAAGGTAGTTTTTCTTGGATTTGTTGTCTCAGGACAAGGTGTGGAGGTCGATGATGAGAAGATCAAGGCTGTGCGTGAATGGACGCCTCCACAGAACGTGAGTCAAGTGAGAAGCTTCCTCGGACTTGCTTTGGTTTCTACCGGCGGTTTGTGAAGGATTTCAACACCATTACCGCCCTAATCAATGAGCCGACCAAGAGAGAAGTGCCTTTCCAAAGGGGGGAGAAGCACAACAAAAGGCGTTTGAAGAATTAAAAATGAAGTTAACAACAGCCCCCGTCCGGCACTCCCGGATTTCAGCAAGATGTTTGAAATTGAATGTGATGCAAGTGGAGTTGGAATTGGAGGTGTCTTGATGCAAGAAAGGAAGCCAATTGCATTCTTCGGTGAAAAGCTAAGTGGTCCATCTCTTAATTATTCAGTTTATGATAAAGAATTATATGCTCTTGTTAGAAGTTTTGAAACTTGGCAACATTATCTTTTTCCTAAAGAATTTGTGATACATTCAGATCATGAATCATTAAAACATCTTAAAGGACAATTAAAACTGAATTGAAGGCATGCAAAATGGTGTGAATTTATTGAATCATTCCCTTATGTTGTTAAATACAAAAAAGGAAAAGAGAATGTGGTTGCTGATGCCATTGTCTCGACGCCATTCTTTGATAACTCAACTCGATGCTAAAATTCTTGGCTTGGAAAGTATAAAAGAATTATATGCAACCGACTCTTATTTTGTCGAACCTTATTCCAAATGCCGCAATGACAAAGGCTGGGAAAAATATCACAAGCACGATGGATTTTTATTTCGAGCTAACAAACTATGCATTCCGCATTGCTCGCTCGAATTTTGCTTGTACGAGAAGCTCATGCGTGGTGGTCTTATGGGACACTTTGGAGCTAAGAAGACGGAGCAAGTGTTGGTCGACCATTTCTTTTGGCCAAAGATGAGAAGGGATGTTGAAAGACATGTTCTTCGCTGTGAATCATGCCACAAAGCTAAGTCTCGATTAAACCCTCATGGACTTTACACTCCTCTCCCTATTCCCAATGCTCCTTGGGAAGACATTTCAATGGATTTTGTTTTGGGGTTACCACGAACCAAAAGAGGAAGGGACTCGATTTTTGTTGTGGTTGATCGTTTTAGTAAAATTGCACATTTTATCCCATGCCATAAAACTGATGATGCTTCACATATAGCTGAATTATTTTTCAAAGAAGTTGTGCGTTTGCATGGAGTGCCTGGCACTATTGTTTCTGATCGTGACACGAAATTTTTGAGTTATTTTTGGAAAACTTTGTGGGGAAAACATGGAACACGTTTGCTTTTCTCTACGACATGTCATCCACAAACGGATGGGCAACCGAAGTTGTAAATTGAACACTTTCAATGTTCTTTGCGAGCTATTCTAAAGAAGAATTTAAAACTTTGGGAAGAAAGCTTGCCACATGTTGAGCTTGCATACAATAGGGCAGTACATTCCACTACTAAATTTTCTCCATTTGAAATTGTATATGGTTTCAACCCTACTGCTCCCATAGATCTTTTTCCCTTACCTGTGCAGGAGCGTGCGAACTTTGACACAAACAAGCGAGCTGAATTTATCAAGAAGCTTCATGATCAAACACGAACCAACATTGAGAAGATGACTCAGTTGTACAAGAAGCGTGCCAAAAAGGGTCGAAAGAAAGTATTGTTCGAACAAGGAGATTTGGTTTGGGTGCATCTTCGCAAAGATAGATTCCCCGACCAGCGCAAGAGCAAGCTGCAACCCCGGGCGGATGGTCCATTTAAAGTGCTTCGCAAGATCAATGACAATGCCTATGAAATTGATCTGCCAAGTACTTATGATGTGAGTAAAAGTTTCAATGTGGCTGACCTCTCTCCGTTCTTTGGCTTGGAAGAGTCGAGGATGACTCCTTTTCAAGGGGGGAGGATGATATGACCATGCCAGCACCGACAGCCTCTCCAACCACATTTCCAATTTCTACCGGACCTATCACTCGTAGCCGAGCTAAAAAGATCCAACAAGAGGTGCACACGCTACTTTATGAGTTTCAACTCAATACCAATGATAACTTTATGCTACCTAAGTCTTGTATGTTGATACTACTTAGGTACGTTGAAGAGAATCATCAAGATGAAGGTCATGAAGCTAGAATCGGCAAAGTTCTCGTCATTCAGCAAGGTCATTCGGCAATTTCCAGCAATCAGCAAGTCATTCGGCAATCCATTCGGCAAAGTCCCGAGTCTAAAGTCGGGTATTAAACTGTACCAATCTACGAAGTTTCACATAGCATGCTATACACCGTTGGAAAGATAATCGAGTTAACTTTCCAATGCATCTAGTCCCACGTCATTTGAAGATTCCTAGAAGAAGTTACGATCGAAACATTGAAGACTGCTCAGCAGTCAAACAGATCACGCGGAAACAACTCGAAGGTCATCTCGGGAGATCCTTTCACATTGGCGACGTATTCGGTTTGTTTTCGTGTTTCCACCCACCTAGGAGGGTTGTTCCTAGTATAAATACCCCCCCATATGTAAGCTAAACACAACTTTTGATGATTTGAGATTAATCCAGGTGATATTGCGGCCGAGCCGCCCGAGTGCTTACTCATCCCTTGTTCTTCCTCGTTCTACTTGGACTTGTGAAGAGATCTCTCTGAGGTCCACTAGTTCGTGCTTTGTGAGTTCCAAGACGGCTGCCTCTCCTTGTGTGGATTAGCTCCGGTTGTGGTTCGTGGTCGTTTGGAGATCGAGTCGAAGTCCTCGCAGTTTCGGTGTCTCTCTCCCCGTCGTTTGGGTCGCATCCAACCTTGGCTAGGTATAAAGCTAGTTACCCGCTGATCTTCAGCAAGTTATCTTCTAATTCCAGTAAGTTATCATCCTCTTTCCGCTACCCCATCGTCGTTCTTCAAGTTCAAGACCTACTGTCGTGAAGATCGGGCCATTCTCGTTCTAACGCCGGGTTAGAACCTATCATCGCGTGGGTGCTAGAAGACCCTAGGACTAAAAAGGAAAGCATGGGCGTGTTGCTCACCTTCACACGAAGCTCCAGGAGGACACCTTGATGACGGAGAGGCGAAGGGGAAGTAGATCGAAGCCGGCAGTCTTGCGGCGGCACTCCGGGCTCCGGCGGGGGACCGTGCTGTGCGAAAGGGAGCAAGCGAGGAAGAGGTGCGGGGTGGAGGCGGGCTCGAGGGCACCTTATATAGGGCGGAGGAGGAAGGGGAGGAGGCGCGGCTAAGGCGGTTGGGGCGAAGTCGGTGGTGATCGGCATTAAAGCTCGGTGGGCGGCGGTTGTGGGAGAGGAGAGGATGGAGCGGCGCGGGGGTGAGTGCACATTGATGGCGAGCTCGGTAGGGGAAGGGGAAGAGCAGGGGGAGGTCGGGGAGGCGGCGGTGCGGTGCGGCAGCCATGGAAGAGAGAGATGGACTGCAGGAGGTAGGGGACGGGTCTGATGGGTGGGCCCCGTCTGTCGGTGAGCGAGAGAGTGAGAGAGGGAGAGGTGGTCTTTGGAATAAGCTGGGTCGGAGAAAGATGGGCTGGTGGGGTGGCGATACAGGCCGAATGGAGAAAAAGAAAAGAAAAGGAGGGGAGCTGGGCAGGGGGGAAAAGAGGCTGGTGGGAGGGAAACGGGCCCGCGGCCTATTGCATTTGCGGGTTGAAAGATAAGAAAGAGGGGGGAAGCTGGGCTGCAGGCTGAGAGGGGGGTGATAGAGAGGGGAGTTGGAGTGGATTTCGGACTTTTGAAGTTTTGATCTTTTCTTTGAATTTGGAAACTTCGACCAAAAACCATGCAACAAAAAATGAATGCAACACTCAGAGAGCCATTTTATTTAATTAAAAAACAATCAATGATTTTGTTGTACTAAATTTCCTGTAATGAAAATAAATGTTGGTAAAAAATTTAAGTTATGAAAAATTGTTGTTTAATTAATTCTTCCCAACAGTGTGCTAAAAAGTAGTTTGGTGAACAAACTATATATTGTTATCTGTATATAAAAAAAAATTGGAGATCGAAGTGGCAGCAAGCTGCTTTGTATGTGATTAATAATTACCCTGTTACACTTGTTTAAGGGAATTTACCTTACGTGTCTAATTGTTCTCTGGCAACATAATTGGATGCAGCTTTGTATTTGGGTCCATTAATTGGTAGTAGTAGGCTAGTAGCCCTCAGTTTGAAATTACATTTTGGTTCGTTCGTTAGGACAAACCTGGCTCTTTGACCAATATAATAGTTACTCTATTAATAATCTGCTATTCCCTCAGCTCTTTAATATATGATGTTTAGGACAAATAAATTAGTTTATTTTTAAATTATTTTTTTGAACTAACTTGTCATAAATGTCATATATTTAAGAACGGGTAGTATATAAAAACTTCAAAGAAGCAATTAAGTTGTTGGCTTAATTTCAATATTAATTAATTTATTAATACTACATGTCAGAACCTCAACGGCACAACTATACACCGTGCATTATGTGCAACCTTCTCAATCGTCTAGCTGGCTGGTAGAGCTAGCTAGCTGATGCTGGTTTTCTGTGCCTCAACCTTGGGCGCAATGCTACACACAAAAGGCACAGATGAACTACCTAATATTGTATTGTGTGTGTATATACTGTATATACCAAAATGACCTCAAACTAAGGGTAGTTTGCATCAAACAATAGAAGTGTAGCGCTGAAACAAATAAAAGTAGAGCAACAGGACCTTGTTGAAGGATTGAAAACATGGTTAGCTATGATATATCACTAAGCCAAAAACGATTTGTACTGACACACAGAAATTAGCGTGCTGGTGGGTGTAATTGGCATCCGCCAGCACTATGGTGAAAGGGGCGTCGGCTTTACACTGCCAGCAGTAAAGGTCTAGTACTGGCGGGCAACATAAGTCACCCGCCAGCACAAATGGTCCAATTTGTGTTGGCGGGTGACTTATGAGGCACAATGCTGGCGGGTGACATAAGCCACCCGCCAAAGACAAGTGGTCATATTTGTCTTGGGCGGGTGGCTTATGTCGCCCGCCAGCACAGATGGACACAACCACTTGAAAAATTCGAATTTTTCAAACGGATTCAAATGGAGAAACTATTAACATGAAAGTTGTAGATCCTGATAAGTTATGAAACTTTGTAGTTTACACTTTTTTATTTGAAATCATATTGTCAATGAAATTCTTGAATCTCTCAAATTTGAAATTCAAATTTCGTAAATGACCTCAAATGGAAAAACTCCCAACACGAAAGTTGTAGATCTAAGGGAGTTAAGAAACTTTGTAGTTGACAAGTTTTTAATTTGAATCCATTTAGTGCCAAAAAAAACTGACTTACACTCGGTGTTGTATAGTATGAGTAGAATCAAAACTGCATATGGATGCATATGAGTGTGTGGTGTAGTGGTAGAGGAGGCTTTGCGCGAGGTAGAGGTCACGGGTTCGAACCACGCAGCCGCGGAGCGTCGCGACTTTACGCGAAAAAATGCACAGGTGGGTGGCTGGCTGGTGGGGTCTCTCCTATATAAAAAAGTTTTTTTTTCTGTTTATTTTCGGTTTTTAAGTGCTGACCCGGAAAACCTCAGTGCTGTCGGGTGACTTAAGCGCCCGCCAGCACTAGGTCTCTATGTTGGCGGGCGGACAACCGCCAGCACTGAGACGATTTGTGCTGGCACAAGGTCGCTGGCGGCGCTCCACCCGTCAGCAAAGACCCCTTTTACCCACCAACACAAATCGTTTGTGGCCTAGTGTATTTTACACCGTTTCCACTTGCTGCTTAAAAAATAATAAGATACATCAAAGGGAGGTCAAACTTAATCGTATTTGATCAGGACAAAATCCAACCTCTGCTCGACGTGCCTGTTGCAGAAACGTTAATATAAGTTTTGCCGCATACTATTCGTCTATTCCATCTAAATTTAGTTTTGCCAGACTACAGTTTCTTTGGTAAGCTTATCGATCCAGCGATAAAACTTAGTATATTAAGCTTAGCGTCGAAGCAATTAACAGAACAGCGCCTGTAGCTCAGTGGATAGAGCGTCTGTTTCCTAAGCAGAAGGCCGTAGGTTCGACCCCTACCTGGCGCGAATTTTTTTTTTGCCTCCGTACGCTCTCGCCCTCTTTCAAGTTATTTATGACAATTGTTAAATCAAGTCTTCAAATGCTAGTACATTAACTAAACATTTTGAATATACAATCAATCCAACCTCAACTGATTCAATATATCAACATTTTTTTGCCTCCGTACGATCTCGCCCTCTTTCAAATTATTTACGACAATTGTTAAATCAAGTCTTCGAATGCTAGTACATTAACTAAACATTTTGAATATACAATCAATCCAACCTCACTGATTCAATGTATCCGTGGCCTTGATTTAACCATTGAGCAGGCAGCAGGTTTTCTAGAAATTCTTTAACAGCGTACATTTATAATGGATCCCTTAGCCTCTATTCATTCTCTTTTTTTTCGAACTACACAGTAAATCTGAGACACTCAGAACGCACGCACACTCATCCCTATAAATACACGCACACAAACTCTACCCTTAGGAGCATCTTCGAAATCTGGGCCGGTAAATCCTCAAGATTGACGAAGTCACCATAGGCGTCTCGCTGTCGACGGGAACGTCACCTACCATTGAAAGCACAAACGACGTTAAATCCTGAGAAATTCGCTCTCACAGAGAGTCGAACCCAAGACCTGAGATGCTACTGGGGCTTTTGTAACCACTAGGCTACAAAGTCTTGACCACCTTGAATTCAATTCAGAAAATTGTGCTACCTATTGTTGCTATAGGTTGTCACATGGACCGGGCATGATGGGTGGTGGCCCGAAGCAATGGGGGTTTCCCATGTGGCTTCCATATGCTGGATAATCAATATGATTAAAGTCCATCAGATCCAACGAAATGGACTCAACTAAATTCAACATTTCGAAAATTACATTCAACATTTTCTAGAAATTAATTCAACGTTTCGAAATACATTATTCAACAATTCACATTTTTAACAACATTCAACATTTTTCAATATCTATTTCAACATTTGAACAAACAAGATTCAACATCGGAGCAAACAAGATCTAACATTTGTACACAAAAGATTCAACATCCAATTTTCATCGTCTTCTTACTCGAGACAGCTGGCCAACCCGAGGAGCGACGGCACGACCGGCGGCGCAGAGGGCCGCGCAGTGGGCCGATGGCGGCTTGCACAGGGTTGGAGAGGTGATGGCGCGAGGTCGGAGGTAGCTGCGCGGTACCCGCGACGGGTGTGCAGGGTGGTGATGGCGAGTGAGACTGACGGTGGCGGCACAAGGGTTGGGGGAAGTAGGGGAAGTGAATTAAGGTTCGGAGGAAGATCGAACAGGTATTGTTATTTTACATGAATCTCAAATACCGAAAGCCCATATGCCACATAGTACTTTCGAAACCATAGCCCTAACACGGCCCAGTCCAATGCAATTGTACCAGGACTGGTCCTATGTACAGAGTGGTAATGTCTGGGCCGTCCATATCAGCTAGTTGAGCTTTGAAAAAGAGCATGATAGTGCTAGGGCAGTGTCAAGAAGGGTTCACATTACCGGTCCGGGACCAGCTATCGCCGCCCACCGGTAGCGGTTAACCAGACCGGTAGGACCGGTTACCGGTAAAAACATGTCGAATTCAAATTTTCAAATGCACTAGTTCAACCGGTTGTGAATGGTTAACTGGTCGGTAATATCTGTTAGCCAGATCGGTTGCACAGGTTACCGGCCGGTCGAATTAAAATTTTCAAACGAAAATGCTACTTCAACTGGTTGCGAACTGTTACCTGTTACCGGCCGGTTGAGAATCAATGAAGAAATTGGTGAGTTTTGAAATTTGAATTAAAAACTGAAAAGAAAAGAAAAATTCCAAAAAAATATTTCAATGTGCAGTCTAATGGTGTCAAAATTTTTCAAATATTAAAAGTATTTCTAATGCTCGCAAAAAATACTAAATGCACTAATATTTGAAAATTTTTGACACCATTAGATTCTACAAATCTTAAAAGTATTTTTAAGAATCTTTCTAGAATTTTTTAATTTGTTAAATTTAAATTTGAATTTTTTGAATTTGACCGGTAGGAACCGCTGGTACCACTACCGGTCCGGACTAGTATGACTGGTAACCGCGGTTTTCCGGTCGGTTCCCACCGGTATTTATAACCCTGGTGTCAAGCAGGGTTCGCCAAACCGAGCAAACTGGCCGGCTTACCACGATTTTTAGCCTTTACCAGGCCGGCCTGGTAGATTTAACCGAACCTAAAACTTTCCAACTTCGCTAAACTGGATGGTTTGCCCGGTTTACCAGGCCGGTTTTCTCTGGCCGGTTCACGGTTCTGTGAACCCTGGTGTCAAGACGGTTGGCCATCTATAATTGCTGCGACAACACTGACCAGGACATCACAGGGCAACAACTTGATCGTCCACTATGTGCGCACACAAGAGCTGTACAAATGTTATGATCAACAGCAAACGAAGCATGTACATGACAACGAGCATCCCATCACCTTGCCTAGATGATAAAATTACGGACTACCTAGAGTTCCCAACTGTTCGACCTAGCTGTTTCGGCGATTATCATAAACAGATGTTCGACCTACCGAGAGTTGCCACTACAGAAAGTTTAATCTACAGCTCCCACATAAACAGAATCATATGCCTGGGATCCCATGCCCTATTTGATCCAAGTAATAACGACAAAGGCAGGCGCCACCGTCGCACCCAACAGCTTGTGTGCATTCTTCGACCACATTAGCTCCGCAAGAACCACCCACCATCTTCCCGTTGGCCATGCTCCGCCAAAAACCTGACACTGAGATTGAGAAACAGACGTAGGAGTGAGTAGCAGCAAGTACTAAAAGTGCATCCAGCCGCAATAGTGTCATGATACAAATTCGGAGTTCCCTGCCCCCAATATGATACATGGGACACCCAGTGGAAAGTGCAAGCTCAGCAAGCCGAAGCATGTCTTGTCAGCAAACAGAATGCTGTAATAGCAACGATTCAATGCAGTCCTGACCAGGTGCTGTTACTAAGAAATTTTAAAATCAGGGGCAGCAGGAGAGGGGCGCTGAAGGGTGCCTTAAGATCTCAAAGCTTAAAAGTTACCAGACTAATCAAGAAAATAGTCCAAATGAGTGGCAAACTTTGGTTGCATTAATCGGGCCCCTTAAAGCTTGCATACACTAGAATGACTTGCCATCAACTTCTAAAGTGCTGTTCTTTCATATGCAAAAGGCAGCAATGCTGGGATGGTTGCGTTATTCAGGGCCCCTGAAATCTTGCATGGGAACATATCAGGTGGAAACCAATCCCTCCGTGCAAACTATGGAAACTTCAATATGAGCCACACGATGTTGATCCAAGGGAAGAGTTATGGAAGGTGGGAGGGGTGATGTGCAAAACTCATGAGAGGTGGGAGGGGTGATGTGCAAATGCACTTATGCAAATCACCCCTCCCACCTCCCATGAGCCCTCCTTTCATCGTGTGGTTCAGATTGAAGTTTCCATAGTTTGCACGGAGGGGTTGGTTTCCACCTGATACGTTCCCATCTTGCATACACTAGAACGACTTGCTATCAAGTTCTCAACTCTCAAGTGCTATTTCTTTCGTATGCAAAGACAACAAAACTGACATGGATTTGCAAGCAAATGAGATCCAGTTTTCTGTACAATAATCATCCTACATGCATTGCAGACTTCAAATTATACATATTTCAGATGTCAAATGAGAACATAAAAGAAACTTGCATATTTCAAGCAAATGGGAGCCAGGTCATATTCTGGAAAAAAAAGTAAGGTCAAAATCCCAAAGTAGGGAAGGCAAGAGATAAGAAAATTTGGCGAAAATTTAGGATCAAAATTCCAAAGTAGGACAAAAGGATAAAAATATTTACCTGCTACTGTACACACTCGGGGTTGGAAAGTTACTTTGGTCTACAAAATAGCTTCGCAGGTTGCCTTATTGTGGCCTGCTTGCTTGCACCTGCTGCAGAGTCGTATAACTGTAGGGACCTTGTTGGGGTTAAACCGCTTCCTTCTCGGTTTATCTGATGAACGAGGCTTGGGAGGTGGAATTAAATTTGCCCCGGCACTAAAATCAACTGTATCCATGTCAGGTATTGGGAAAATTGTTCCTGAATAAGTCAAATTATAGCTTTCTAATCTGAAAAACTTTGAACAGTAGTCATAGTAAGTTCGCCCAATCCTATTGAAGACAGCAACAGCATGCACACATGGGAGTCCAGAAAGTTGCCACCTCCGGCACGTGCATTCCCAGTTTGCAAGATTGACAACAAAAATTGCATTGCCCCGCACTTCAAACACAGTTTCAGAGGAGCACAGCACAGTCATCTTACTAGCCTTCATCATCTCCTCCTTTGCTTTATATTCCATGGAAGGCGTCAATGGCCCTGACCACGCCTTGCAAGCTTCACGCCTTGATTCTATTATCTCCATAATTTTTGTTCTCAAGGAGTCAATCATCAGCACTATTGAACCCTCCTTCTTGGTTGGTATCCAGTTATTGAAGGCATCAACAATGTTTGAGGAGAAATGATCATATCGACATCCTCTGAAAATGGCATCTGACCAATGCTCAGGCTTGCTTGCAATGATCCAGTCAGCAGCTTCAGTGGATATATTTCTTATGCTCTCAATAGATGCATTAAAATCCTCGATGCTGCATGCTTGAGCTGCACGGGTGAAATCCTCAATCATGCCCTCTCTTATTTGTTGTGACCATGGCCCTTTCCTCAGCTCTCCTTTGAATTCCTCCATGATATGATGCAAACAGAAGGCATGGTGGCTATCTTCAAAAGCTTGAGGAACAGCAGCATCCAGACCCTTTTGTCCACTGGACAAGAATGTCATGGCATTGTAAGGGTAGTTGTGATTTGAGAGAGCGTATTTCAGCTGCATTAAGAACCAGATCCAGCTATCGTAGTTTTCATCTTCAACCACGCTAAATGCCACTGGAAAGACAGCATCATCTGCATCAACGGCAGCCGCCACCAGCAATTTGTAATCATTTGTTGCTTTCAGTGGAACCTTGTCAAGAAATAAGAGAGGCCTGCACCCACTTGCAAAGCCATGTAAGGAAGCATGGAATGCAACAAAAAAGCGACGGAATTTCGTATCCACCATTGGAGACAGCAAAGCTATACTTCCTGGGTTGGACTCGATAAGTCTATCAGAATACCAGGGCAAATGGCTGTAGGTCTCCCTGATAGCATGATACAGTTCCTTCTGCGCTACTTCTTTACCTCGCCAAACCTGTGAATAAGTTAGCGTGACTCCATATTGTTCATATATTTCTTTGACAAGCTCTTTTGGCTTCAACATTGGATTATCATGCAGCTTCTCCTTAATGATGGAAGTCAGCCACTGCCTTGTTGCTCGACGCTGACCTTCTCCATTACCTCCTCCACATGTATGCTCATCTTTCATTTTCTTGATAACAAACTTCTTGTTACGAGATGACTCAGATGCATGCAATCGCCATGAGCAGCCCTCTGCAACACATTTTACCGTGACCCGAGTTGTTTCATTTTTTATGAATCTATACGCAAATCCTTTCCCAATGGCATATTTGCACAACTGAGCACGGAAATCCTTCACATTATCAAACTCTTGGCCAACACCTTTGATAATGTCATCCCAAAATACAATAGGGCTGTCAAGTCCATGCTGAGGTTCTGCAGTAATCTCAGAACCAACATAAGGGTCGCCAGAATCATCAAAAAGCCCCATTGTGTCCCTGCAAAAGCCATGCATAGTTGCAACGTCTGTAAAACTTGTCCTTTTGTATAACATATTGGAGTGGAAAACATGGGATGACTACCTAGGCGTGGCATCAACAAGAGCAAGATTTTGCTGATCCAGAATTCCTTGTGCAGTTGAAGCACCTCCAGGTGGGGTGGCAAATGCAATATCACTTCCAAATTCCAGTTGGAAAACCCTGGTTTCAGAAATTTGATAATAGCAACTGAGAATTGATAACATACCGGAACAAAACAGAAATACTAACTAATCAAAGAAGTAATGGTTCTTATTTTATAACACTTCAGATGATAAAATGGCAGGTACTTAAAAGACTGGAAATTCAAGATGAACTAGAACAGAAGTTCACTTAGCACTATTTGGTAAAACTTCGCACTCCCACAAAATTAAATGTATACAGCAGTCAATACAAGTATAATTTGCACAAAATTTGAAACTGAATACATTGCATCATCTGTAAATTAGCAAGGTTCCAAAAAAGTTTGGCGCTAGGCCTAGGACGACTAAGCGTAGATCAATCGTGATTAAATGCTACATGTATATAGTAGTAAATTAATAACAAAATAATATTTGGGCATTTCTGTACCAATGTCAGCCCGTTATACAGTGAAAGGCCAATAGGCCAACTAACCTTGCACTACATGGGCTGCGATTATTGGCCCATCCAGCACATCCCCACCTCATATTGCCCTAGCACTCCTCGAACACACCACAGACAGCCGCCACCGGTTTTTTCCCAAATCTCATCTCCTTCCTCTGCGGGCTATCTCTCTCCGGCACTGGCCGCATCCCAGCAGTTGTGCGCACTGGAGCCCGCCTTCGCTGGAGCACCAGCGCTACCCCTCCACGACGCATCGCCCCTGCTCCACTCCGTGCGCACCACCCACGGGCAACCCAGTGGAAAAATCAAGCTGAGGATGGGCAAAATCGAGTGACACGAGCATCATGAAGTAAGCATAGATGGAATCACACCTCAACAAAACCATTTTTCGATCCTAATCTCATCTCTGCTCTTGTTTTCTTCACCATCCAGGGCTTCAACGGGTGATTCCACATTTAATTGGACGTTTATGGCCTGGGTGATGCACTATGCCTCTGCTTTGCACTTAACCACGTCTAGGAGTAGGTTTAATTATGTTTTCTCGAACATTGAAAATGGGGGAGGGGGGTATCCTTGTGTCCAAGGTACTGTGTTGCTTGGTGGTTACAAGTTCCAACAATAACAACAATAAAAGGGAAATACGTTGTAAATATGCCTGCACTGTTAGTCAATAACCATCTTATGTGGACCGTGATCAGATGGCAGTGCTGGCAGAAGAGTTCAGCAAATAAGGTATGCAAGAAATGTAGGCTAACCAGAATGCTAATCTCCAAAGTAGGCATTTTTTATGTTAACCAGCATATAAGGTACACTTAAAGAGGCTACTCTTAAAATTATCTCTCTCTCTCTCTCTCTCTCTCTCTCTCTGTGCCGGGGAGGAGGGGGGTGTAAAATAGTTGTTTGCCATTTTGCTAGCCATAAAGTAGATAGGTAAAATGACAATACATTTCTCAATGGCAACATGAAAAATATTTTATTGAAAATAATACTATTTCAGACTAAAAGGTTTCTATTCACTCATATGTTATGTCAAATAACAACAAATAATATATAAATCAATGTATGGAAGAATTTTGAGATCATAAATTATGAAGTCAGCTTAATAATGTATTTGTCATGATTCATGAAGTGGCAGTGCTGGCAGAAACAAGAGCTTCAGCAAATAAGGTATGCAGGAAATATAGGCTAACCAGAATGCTAGTCTCCAAAATATGCATTTTATAGATTAACCAGAAATAAGGTACACTTAAAGAGGCTACTCTTGAAATTAGGGGGGCTAAAATAGCTGTTAGCATGTTTTCTAGGCAGGAAGTAGATAGGTAAGATGGCAACACATTTCTCAATGGCAACATAAAAATACCTTATTGTAAATAATACTATCTCAGACCAAAAGGTTTCTATGAGGTTGCTTTCCAGACGAAGGACCAAATTGCAGTTGTCCACTACCCCAGGGGAGGAGGCAGACAATCCCCCACCCGTCAGAATTTGCGCTTATTTGGTTTTCTAACTAGCACTAACAATATAATTTTTTGAGCTAGGATGGGCCTCAAAGTTTGTCTTTAAAGCAATTTGTGCATAAACATTGTTTCCCTCCACTTTATGAAAGAAGAACTCCTGCCATTTCTTCAAAATAAAAAAAAAAATCCAAGAGCAAAGAAGACGTGAAAAGATGTAGCAGTTATACGAAGAATGATTTTGTACCTGTTGTCATTGTTTTCAGTAACAACTGGTCTTGGCTGAATCACAGTATTTACGCTAGCTTGAGCTGCAGTTCCTGGAACATTGGGAGTTGGAGTCTTCTTGTTATTTTTGGAAACCCTACAGAGAGAGAACATTTCATGTAGAGCATAAGATTATGGGTTGACAACAAAGGGAAAATTGGAGCCGTGCAACCTACTTGTTTTTGGAAGGTGGCCTTTTCTTTTTGTTGCCAGGTGCAGTAGTCCCAGGTTTAATTGCAGATGCTCCAGAGTAAGGTACAATACTCCTGGTTATCCAACACAAGAAAAGCATGCATCACAGAAGCATATGAGCAAGGCAGATTCTTCAACATGAATTATAAAATGATAATGTGCAACAAAACATACCTGTTTTCCACTCTACTAATCAAGAAAACTTCCACTTGTGAAGCACTAGTAGTAAAATCAACCATCCGTTGCAAATCTCGATCACACGATATTGTGATGAGAGTTCTGTTATTATTCGGAAGGAAGTACTTGAATGACATGTCAGTGACATCAACATGGAACACCTTGGACAACTCATCCTTGAAGCTCTCAAGTGACATATCACGAGCGACATCGACAGCATGCGCTTCTCCTCCTTTGTATATCAAGTTACCATTGGGGCCAGAAGTGAACTCTCCACCATATTGGCAAATGGCTACCAAAATGCCCCCATCCGCCATGCTTCCTGAGTTGTTCAGCGCTCCACTCACTATAATTACAACATACATGATAAGAAAAGAAAAGCAAATTACTTTCAACCAAATTTCTAAGATGTAACCTACACAATCACACTGCACTGAAAATACACTCAGACAGTTCAAAATGGGCAGAGCACAAACATCATATCAAAGGGAGGAGAGCTGTTTGTGAGCATTTTTAAAGCCTGAAACTTGCGGTTATTCTATGCAAAAGTGCCTAAGTTTAATAAGTACACGGTTAAATTCGGTAATGACAGCACATGATTGGTAAGCATTAATTGGTCAGGATACTCAGGATTGTCCATGTGCGCATAATGAAACAGATAAGCTCTCTAATATGCAGAAACTTGAAGTTAACAAGGTCATGTCCAAGATCTGATAAAGTTTTTAGATTGTTATATTACTCACACTACAGTAGTTAAGAAGATAATTGAAATTTCATATTATCAAGCATACAGGCACACCATACAATGATTTTGAACCCCGTAAATTCACAGCAGGGGCGGACCCAGCATAGGACATGTACACCCAAAAACTGTTGCAAAAAGATGGAATTAGTAAACTCACGATCAGATCCGAATACAAATGCCAGGTTTTGGTGTTCGATTTCGCACAGCAGGATGGGAAGGGAGGGGAATAGGAAGGCATACCCCTGTAGGATCTTCGTCGCCGGCAAAGCGCCCGTCGCTGGACGAAGGGTCGCAAAGGTGTCGCCAGGCGTCAAGGCGCTAGAAACAATCCTGGTCCCCTAGCTAAGAAGCAGCAAGAGTGAGTGAGGGAGGGGAAGAATGGAGGGGAAATAGAGCCACCGCGCCGCGCTCCTCCCTGCTCCACCACCCACAGGCCGCAGCCCCACGTCCACCTCCGGCCCCAGCGCAGGGCTCCCGGCACCGCCGCCGCCGCGCTATCAACGGGCACAGAGAGAGGGGGGAAGGGGATACTGAGGGAGAGAGATGAACGGAAGCAAGCGACGGAGGCGGGTGCGGCGCGCAGGGAGGCGGGTGCGGGAGGTGGGGGCGACCGAGAGACGCCTCCTGCTGAATTCCCTCCTGCTTAGCCCTGCCGAACGGCGGCTCGTCTCGTCTGGAGCAGGAAGAAGGAGGGCGTGAGAGAAAGATGGGCCGTTGTGGCTGTTGTTGGGTTATAGGATATTCCCTGACTTCATAGGTTGGGCTGACTAGGGGCTGTGGCAGCCGAGCCTTTTCTTCTTCTTCTCTCTTTTTCATTTTATTTATTTCTTTCTTCCTTTGCTACGGCTTCGCCTCGTTTATGCATATGGAAAGTATCGTCTTGCCTCGTATTATTACTTATCATCTTAGCAAAGGAAGTTGGAAAGTATCGTCTTGCCTCGTATTATTACTTATCATCTTAACAAAGCAAAGGAAGTTGTGGGAAAGACTCAAGCCGCAACTGAGAAAGGGATTGTGGAGAGTAGCACACAAGCCGACCGCGTGGAAAGCGACACGCGCGGGGAGAAAGAAGGTGGTGGGTTGCGGAAAGGAAAGGAGAGAGACAGTAGAAGACATAAGGTGGCTTGTATGCTCGTCACGTTGAGGATGAAAAGGGCAGCTGCCGGGGTGTATCGAAAGATCATCTTGATACGTATCAATCTATGTATCAACATTCATTTTTTAAATTTCAATTTGAATATTAGATACATATTGAGTGCTTATTGGATACGGGATACAACACTTGCTCGACATATAAGTTTAATATAGCATGAGAGGATAGAAAAGACTCTGTATTTTATAAATTAGTCTAAAAATCTAAGGTAATTAATATTCTAACCTAACAAATTTCATAGCATTAAAAATTCGTAATGACATTTAAAAATACAATCAACATAATTTTTATTAACACACTCAATATTTTCTTTTAACTTCATATGAATAAAACAAATTCACCTTTTTTAAAACAAAGAGCAACATTTTTGAAATGTTAGTTTTTTTTATTTCTTCTTCTTCTCCAAAAACATTGTGGTAAGCACAAGTAGCACATTGTGGCAATAAATGACATCGATGTGCACTCACAATGAGCAAGAGCAGCCATGATGGGCATGATTTTTTATACCAACCGTTACTGCACCGGTAACCGCGGTAACCGTTTTTACCGCTCCGGTGCGGTAATGGTACCAGCTGGTAAAAACTGTTAGGGTTTTTCAAATTCAAATTTGAATTAAAAATGAAAAAAACAATAAAATCCCCAAAAAATAGTTCATGATTTATAGAATTTGATGGTGTCAAAAGTTTTCCAATTTGGATGCATTTAGTATTTATTTCGAGGTTTACAAGTTATATAAAAAAGAAGAAGAAAAAAGGGGTCGGCCCGTTAAGGCCCATGAGGCCCAAACCGTCTAAAGCACCCTAGATCAGAGAATCAGGCGAAGCCGGTCGCCCCCGACCCTCAGACCGTTCCCGTCCGCTCGCTCGCATCTCCAGTCCCTAGCTCCTTGGGCTCGTCCGCGCCGCCGGCTGCAGTTAGCCGCGCCCCGACCACGGGTATACCGCGCGGGAGCAACGGTAAGTCGCGTCGTGGCCGGATCCGCCCGCTCCCGCTCAGTAACGGTGGCTTACCGCCCCGCAGTAGCGGTATACCGCAGTAGCTTCGGCGGTTGACCGCGACGGCAGGTGAGTGAGTGTTTTTTTGCATTTGTGTAGAAATTAGCTTTAGGATTTAGGTAGAAATTAGCTAGATATCATTTGCATTAGGATTTAGGTAGGATTTGTGTTAGGATTTAGGTTTATTTTGCTTTAGGATTTTAGGTAGGATTTAGGATGTTAGGTAGGATTGTCGCTTTAGGATTTTATGTAGAATTTAGGATGTTAGGTAGGATTTTTACAACATGTTAGTCAGTGAATGGCAGACAACATCGGTGTGGATGGGCCTAACTTGGCAACAATACAAGGCTGAGTTGCTTAGGGTGAGAGGTTTGAATGTCATGTCCATCGCCGAGTACCACTCCGCGTCCCAAATGGGGGTTTTTCCTTTCTACCATTGAACTTTTATTGTATTGTATGACTTGTATCAAATTATTTGTATTTGAAATATCAACTCACTTATGCACGCTTAATATTATTGTGTTTGGTGTGGTATTTTTATGCATAACTATAAATTATTGGTTGGGGTGGTATTTAACACTACTTTGTGCCAACATCATGCCAAAATTTTCATTTCTTTCAAGCCGGAGACCCTTTTTCAGTGGAACGGTTTTAATGCAATCTGTAGCGATTTTAATTTGTACTGCAACTGTATAAATAGTTTATACCGCGGTATACCGCTGCGTACCGTTTGTATATGCCATTTTGGTTTGGATTTTGAATTCAAGCGGTAAATAGCAGTATATCATTTAGGGATAATTTGAATCATGCCATTATGATTCTGCTGAATTGGAGATATGCCATCCTGACCCACATGTCAGTGACTGTGGTGGCACCCACCTGTCAGTGAGATACCAATGGCATATTTCCAAGCTGTGAAAATTATAATGGCATATTTCCATCTAACCCTATCATTTATACCGCTACGGTATACCATTACCGCTGGTAGCGGTATAAATATACTGGTTGGTAAAAAACCCTTGTGACGGGAAGATGTGCACAAGTCACTACAAACAAGCACAAGCGGTGCATGACAGAGATGGCATCAATTGATGGAAAGAAGAGCAGGGTGTGCAACAAGCACGAGTAGTTTGAATTTATATGAATATTTGGTCTTATTTTTTAATGTATTACCTAATTTTACCTTAAAACATTTTTACTTTGTGAAGTATACGAAGCGTCCCCTCATCGGGAGGTGACCAAATGTGACACAAATACCGGTCCCGGGAGGGCCGGTAGCACATTTATTACAACGGTGGAATCGATCTTTTACATTACGGTTACGAAAGGGCACGGTAGTGCCAACGCTACAATGAACAACACAAACGCTAGCGACCACACTACGATAGCAAAGGCTTCCATAGCCTCCTCGCAGTACCACACCATGGAAGCTTTAGGTAGGACCCCGGTACACGAGGCACGGTTGGGTGTAGGGCAATGACCTACTCAACGTCCTCTCGGAATGTAATCGGGATCCTCCTCTCGTAAAATAGTTAGTAAAACAAGGGTGAGCACATACGTACTCAAGCAAATCCAACCCCACCCAAGGAGGGGCTTATAAGCGATATCATGCATAAGGTATAACAAGAATCAGGTTAAGGTTCATTTTGCAAACTTACACATGCAGAGGTTCATTTCAAAAAGGTTTTCACAAATCGTTTCCATAACCCGAGTAACTCAAATGTTTTAGTAAAACCACTGTGGAACTACCGGATTTCCCATCCGTCGTAGCCCCGTGCACACGGCCACACACTTCACCCGTAAAACGACTCACGCCGGAAAACATCCCATCCCAAACACTAGTTTTTGTGACCACACCGTGACTCGTCCAATACCGTGGACACGGCTATTCGAATAGGTTTGACACTGCGAGAGGTTGTACATCTTTACCCACAAGTAGGGTACCGTCACACGGACACCTCGGTGCGGTACGGATCCTATCAAAGCCATTACCCACCTTAGCTAACACTACGAGCCACCACGGAAGCACCCAAGGGGTTATCCCACATAACCAGGGCGTACCTCACACAGAGCGTACCCCTACTCCTTGGTCTCCCGCCGCTCACCCGCACACCAGATGGCAAGTAGTTTAACTAGTGGGGTTTATGCTAAGCCGTTGCCACATACAACGGTCGAGTGGTTGTACGATGATTTGGGTCAGGTGAGATGTCACGCAACCCGGTCCTTAACCGACAAGATGGACAACTCCCAACACGCTCAACCACACAGGTACGAGCTCACCCATACTCCTGACACACACGTCCATCCCGTCTACCCAGTTCTTTACTCATTTTCCAAACATTTCCCCTTTTGTTTTTAAAGCACTCACACATTTTGAAAGCACACACACATTTTTAAAGCACTCATTTAAGCCAAAGCAAGGTTTATTCATAGCAATCAAGGGTGGCTATCCTACCATGTTTTCGCGGTAAAACAATATGCAATTTATAAAACGGGTATAGGGTATATTTATAAAACTAGGACGAGAAGCATGCATCAAAGGGGAAGGTTGAACTTGCCGTCTTCGAAGTCTTCGGGGAGTGCGGCTCGGCGTTTGGGACCTCGGGCTCCTGCTCGCAGTAGTCGGCTTCGATCTCCGGCTCGGGGTACCTCACTCCTTCTACTTCGTTGGCTATGGCATACACACAAGCAAGCAAGCAATGTTAGCACCCATGTTTCCGACCGAGCTCGGGGAGAGGGAGTGAGCGGGGAAGGGGTATATATGGGCGCGGTAGGGTTTGGTCTTAGTCGAGAGGGAAGGGCGTGTATGAAAAGGGACTAGGTTTAGGGGGCTATAGATGTTAAGGACCTATTGGTAATTTTCTCTTAATGAGGTGGTTTAGGCATGATTGGGATTAAACCCGCGCATGAATTGTCGGGTACAAGGGATGCTTAGGGTTAATTAAGTCCGGTTAGTAATTTAGTTGTAAACAGAAGGGCCTAAGCATAATACTTAAGTGAGGTGAGGTTAATTAAAATAGCCCTAGGGATCTATGTGAAAAAGGGCGGGGGTCTTGGTGGATTTGTTTAAAAGGTAGGGGTTAAATGAAAGGAGAAAGAGAGAGGGGAATAGTGTCAAGGTTCTTGGGGGAAAAGGAAAAAGGGGGGGGGGGTTTTCGGTAAAACGGCCCCCTCTTCATCCCCTACCTCGCAACGAGCGGAGAGGCGGGGGGAGGGCGGCCGCGGGGCCTCGGTCCGGCGGCGGCCGGCCGGCCTCCCGGCCACGAACGCGGGCGGCGTGTGGGGGAAAAGGAGGAGGGCGACGAGGGGGTTCGTTTCCCTCACTCACCTTAGGTCGAGGCGGCGCGAGGGGGCGGCTCCACGGGCGGCGGCGGCCGGTGGTGATGGTGTTCGTGGCGGCGGTGCTCTCAGTGCCTACGCAAGGGAAAGGAGGTGGCCGTGGTGAAGTGCGGTGGCCGGGGAAGCCGCTGGCCCCTTTTATAGGCGGCGAGAGGCTGTTCGGGAAGGGGGGGATATTTTCCCCGGCGAGGCCGCCGGCGAGCTCGGGGAGCTTCGCGAGCTCCGGCCGGCGATGCGACGGTTCGATTGGGTCGGCGTGCGCGGTGGGTAGGCGGGGATTAGACCCGTCGTGCGGGCGTGGGGGCGGCCGCGGCGGCCGGCGAGGGAGGTGACGGCTCGGTTGGGGCATTAATGGCGGCCGGCGCCATGGATGGGTCTTTTCATCCCGAGCTTTGGGCGGTGAGGATAGAGGGAGGGGGGGGGGGGAGGCACGGTGGCGTGCTGCGGTGGTCGTCGTGGTCGGCTTCGCGGGCCGTGCGGCGGGCACGGCACGGCGCCGGCCGGCCGGTCGGCGGCGCCGGCGCGGCGGGGTTGGTCGCGGGGGGGGGGGGAAGAAGGAGGAGGGGGGTCCAGGGTGCGGCGGCCGGGGGCGCGGGCCGGCGTGCGGCCGGCCGGCCGGCCCTCCGTGCCGCGGCGGGGGTGCGGGCCGGGGTCAACGCCGGTCGGGGCTGGCCGCGGGGAGGGGGCAGGCGCGTGGCCAGGGAGGGAAGCAGGGAAGAAGAAGGAAGAGAAGAAAGGAGAAAGAAAAAGAAAAGAAAAAGAAAAAGAAAAAGGGAAAAAGAAAAAGGAAGAAAGGAGAGGGAAGGAAGAAAAGGAAAATGGGGAAAAGAAAATAGGGAAAATTTGTAGAAAATTTAGGAAAAATTGTTAAGGGATTAGGGGAGGGTTCTGCGGGGTTTTCTCCATTTTCCAGGTGTCGGCGTGATTTTTGGAACGGTGGCAACGGCGGGGGCGGACCGGCCGGCGGGACCGCGGCGGGCGCGGGATTCCCGGCCGGTGGCCGACCGCGGCGTTGGGAAGGTGCGCGGGGCGTGACCGAGGTGCGGTGCCGGCGGGGATTGCGGCACGCGCGTCGGGAAAAGAGAGAGAGGGAGAGAGAGAAAACAGTGGCCAGGGTTTGATTGCTATTTGAGCTCGGCGGGTCAGTTTTTGAAAATACGCATGATTTACTGGGTGATTTATTTAGGGCTAAAACGCGGGCGTTACAAACCTACCCCACTTAAAATGAATCTCGTCCTCGAGATTCGGCTAAGTCTCGAATAGGTGGGGAAACTCTTTCCTCAGTGCATCCTCTCGTTCCCACGTAGCTTCTTCCACCCCATGTCTGCTCCATTGGACTCTGCACACCCGTACTTCGGTCGTCCTTGTCCGCTTGACCACAGTGTCTAGGATCTTGACGGGCACCTCCTGGTACCTAAGGTCTGGCTGTAGATCGATGGTCTCCACTGGTACTCGCTTTTCTTCCAACACCTTCAAACATCGGCGTAGCTGAGAGATGTGGAACACTGGGTGTATATCTGCCATTTCCTCGGGTAACTCCAGCCGATACGCTACTGCTCCGACTCTCTTGAGCACTTTATACGGGCCGATGTACCGAGGGGCCAACTTCCCGTGCACTTGAAATCTCCGAGTCCCACGGATGGGTGAAACTTTGAGGTAGACGAAGTCTCCGGGTTGAAGCTCGCTTCACGCCTTTTCTTGTCTGCATAACTCTTCTGTCGGGACTGGGCGGCTTTCAACTTTTCTCGGATATCAGCTACTCGCTCCTCGGCTTCCTTTATGAGGGCGGGCCCAACCAGGGCACGCTCTCCTACTTCTGACCACATCAGGGGTGTCCTGCATTTTCTCCCGTATAGCGCTTCGAATGGCGACATTCCCAGACTTGCTTGGTAGCCGTTGTTGTAGGAAAATTCCGCATACGGCAGGCTCTGCTCCCAATCTTTGCCATAGGTGAGGACGCAGGCTCTCAACATATCTTCCAAAATCTGATTCACCCTTTCGGTCTGTCCGTCTGTCTGTGGATGGTATGCTGAGCTGAAGTCTAGCTTGGTGCCCATGGCTTTGTGCGGGCTTTTCCAGAACCTAGAGGTGAACTGGGTCCCTCTATCTGAAACTATTCTGCTAGGCACTCCGTGCAGCTTCACTATATTTTCTATGTAGAGTTTTGCCAATTTCTCTCCACCATATGTGGTCCGTACGGGTAGAAAGTGAGCGACTTTAGTGAGTCGGTCCACGATCACCCATATGGAGTCATGTCCCTTCTGAGTCCTTGGCAACCCTACTATGAAGTCCATACCTATCTCGTCCCACTTCCATACTGGGATTGGTAGAGGTTGCAACGATCCGCGGGCTTCTGATGTTCGGCTTTGATCCTCTGACAAGTGTCGCAATGGGCGACGAACCGTGCAATGTCTGCCTTCATCCCATTCCACCAGTACTTCTGCTTTAAGTCCATGTACATCTTGGTGGATCCCGGGTGAATGGAGTACGCTGAGTTGTGTGCCTCATCCATGATGGTCTGTCGAAAATCTCCACCTTCGGGCACGCATATCCTGTTCTTGTACCACAGGGTGCCTTGGTCATCTACCCTGAAGTCGGGGGCCTTGTTCTCTCCGGTATGCTTGCGGATCCTCATTAGATCCTCGTCGGCTTCTTGGGCCTTCCGGATCTTCTCTTCCAGGGTAGGCTGAACACTCAGCTGGCGGACGTAACCTTGGGGAACGATGTGTACGTTGAGTCGGGCCATCTCCTCTTGCAACTGGGCACTCTTGGGTGCTGCCTTCTCATAGGTTTTCCGGCTTAGGGCATCTGCTACTACGTTGGCTTTCCCGGGATGGTAGTGAATCTCTAGGTTATAGTCCTTGACTAGCTCTAGCCATCTTCTCGCCTTAGGTTTAGGTCGGGCCGAGTGAAGATGTACTTTAGACTCTTGTGGTCCGTGTAGATCTCACACTTGTTCCCGATCAAGTAATGTCTCCATATTTTCGGGGCATGCACTACGGCCGCAAACTCCGCATCATGGGTGGGATAGTTTCGCTCATGGGGTTTGAGCCGACGGGAGGCATATGCCACTACCTTCCCATCTTGCATGAGAACACATCCCAACCCTTGTCGGGAGGCGTCGCAATACACGACAAAGTCTCGTTGAATGTCCGGCGGGGGTTAGCACCGGGGCCGTGGTCAACCTCTTCTTCAACTCTTGGAAACTTCTTTCACGGGCCTCGGTCCGGATAAACTTCTTCTCTTTCTTGAGCGGCTCTGTCATGGGCCGGGCGATCTTGGAGAATCCCTCGATAAACCTCCGAAGATCCGGCTAAACCTAGGAAACTCCCCGATCTCACTTACGTTGGTGGGTTGCTTGCCGGTTGGAGGCTGTCTCAACTTTCCGGGGTCTACGCCTACTCCTTCGCAAGTCAATATGTGCCCAAGGAAAGATATCTTCTCTAGCCAGAATTCGCATTTGCTGAACTTGGCGTATAGCTTGTGTGCCCTCAATTTTCCCAGTACCACTCGAAGATGTTGTTCATGCTCCTCTACACTCTCGGAGTAAACAAGTATGTCGTCAATGAAGACCACGACAAACTTGTCCAATTCCTCCATGAACACCTTATTCATGAGGTTCATGAAGTACGTTGGGGCATTGGTTAGTCCAAAGGACATCACCGTGAACTCATATTGCCCGTAGCGAGTGACAAAGGCGATCTTGGGGATGTCACTTTCCCCCGATCTTGAGTTGGTGATACCCGGATCTCGGATCCACCTTCGAGAAATACTTGGCTCCCTTTAGTTGGTCAAACAGGTCATCTATTCCGGGAAGAGGGTACTTGTTCTTAATAGTGACCTCGTTCGGCCGAGCGGTAGTCCACACACATCCTCATGCTCTTATCCTTCTTCTCCACGAAGAGCACCGGGGCTCCCCATGGTGATGAGCTTGGTCCGATGAACCCACTTCGCCGGAGCTCGCTAGTTGCTTCTTCAATTCGCCAACTCGGGGGGGGCCGCCATCCTATAGGGTCTCTTGGCTATGGGAGAGGTTCCGGGGATAAGGTCGATCACGAACTCTATGTCCCCGTCCGGTGGCATTCCGGGGAGCTCTTCGGGGAACACATCTGGGTATTCTCGCACTACTGGGACATCTTCTATGGACTTGGCTTCTATGTTGAAAACCATTATATCCGGCCTGTGTCCCCGGGTGTGGCAGGTCACTTGTATCCCGTCTGGGTTGGTCAGGTGTACTACTTTATCGGCGCAGCTTATGAGGCCATGGTGTTGGCTTAACCAATCCATACCAAGGATCACATCTATCCCCTTGGATTTCAGTACTACCAGGTCTGCTAGGAACTCTACCCCACTTAAAATAATCCTTACCCGGGGGCATCCCAGTTGACAGTTAATGTCACCTCCGGGCGTTCGAGTTATTAGGGGTGCTTTTAGTAGTACTGTGGGTATGTTATGCTTTTCCATAAAGCTTGAGGATATGAATGAGTGTGATGCTCCTGAATCGAACAGTATGGTAGCCAAAACTGAGCTGACCAGGAACTCACCGAGTACCACTCCTTGTGCTTCTTGTGCCTCCTGCGCATTGATGTGATTCACCCGGGCGCGTCCATACGACTGCTGGGGCTGCCTCATCTGCTGGTTGCCGGTGTTGTTGCCGAAGTTGTTGTTGCTGCGCATTGGCATGCGGTTGGCTCCTGACGCAAGCGGCCTTGGTCCGTTTACCGAGTTGGAGTAGGTGGCGGTGGGCCGGCTTTTTAGCATAGGGGCGGTTGGCGATGAAGTGCCCGGGTTCCCGGCGGTTGAAACACACTCGGGAGCCGTTGTTGTTGTTGGTGGTGGTGATCCGGGCCGGTGTTGTTCCGTGGGGGCTTCATGGTATTCTGGTTGTAGGAGGGCTTGAACGCGGGCTGCGGGGGCTTGTGGGCTTGTGGCTTGGGTTTGGGTTACGTACCGCATAGGGGCTTGGAACCCGGACATGGGGTGTCCAAAGTTTCTCGGCCTCTGGGACCGCTCTTGCTGCTTGGCCTTGTGCTCCATGAATTTACGCTTGTTCTCCTTCCTCTCCTCGGCCTTTGCCCTTTCCGTGAGGATTGCCATGTTCATAAGGGTATTGAAGTCCGGGTAAATCTGAGGAGTCAGTAGGGTCCTCAATTCCGGAGTCAGCCCCTTCTTGAACATCTCTTGCTTTTTGGAGTCTTTATCCACCTCCTCGGGGGCATATCGTGCCAGCTCTATGAACTGGTACGTGTACTCCTCCACAGACATGTTGCCTTGGCGGAGTTCGCGGAACTCATCTGCCTTCCGCTTCAGTGTAGCCTCCGGGATGTGGTAACGGCGGAACTCCTCCACGAATTCCTCCCATGTGATGGCGGAGGGATCCTTGGGCGCGCGCGGTAATTTTCCCACCGAGCTAGGGGCGTCCCGTGAGCGGTGAGCTGCCAGGAGAACCTTGTCATGGTCCTCGCAGTGGAGGGGCTCTAGTTCCCTCAGGATGGCTCTCAGCCAATCGTCAGCGTCCAAAGGATTCACCGACCCACTGAAGGTGGGCGGCTTAGTCCTGAGGAACTCGATCAGCTTCTCGTTCATGCTCATGGCGCGGGGTCTTGGGCGGTTGATGGCATTGAAGATAGCCTCCATCAAGACAGTCTGGTTGGCCAAGACTTGAGCCAAGTCAATAGGAGGGGGTGGTGGTGGCAGGACCACGTTCTCTCCTCCTTCTTCATTCTGATTAACCTCTTGTTCGGGAAGGCGCTCCCTCCGATCGGCTTGCGATCCCTCAGCATCCGACCGGTGGGTCCTAACAGGGCGCCTGGAAACCATCTGTAAAGAAGCGGGTTTTTAAGAGACCTAGTTTTAAGTGATGTTTAAGTGGATTATAACGGATTTCTTTTGAAAAGGCAGGGTTTACTCTGCCGGTAAGCACACAACAAGCATATAGCAAACAAGCAAGCACAAGCAAGTTTTTATTACAAACTAGTGAGGAGGATACATCCCGACTACGCGGACTCACTACACGACTAAAGACTAAGGGCGCGACTTGGACCGGTACAGCTTCATTCCCTGGGTCTTGGGGCACACTACTCGCTGGGGGAGCTGTCTTCTGGGGTCGAGTGTTCTTCCAGCGGAATGAGCAGCTCGTCATCGTTTCCGCCTTCGGGGTCTCCGTTTTCCCGGGGCCGTGGCCGCGGCTTCGTGGTAGCCGTTGGGGGTTCAAGAATCGTTGGTGGTGCTTGGTGGGACTTCTATGGCTCCTCCCCATCCTACCGGGGGTGTTCCCGGCGAGACTTGAGGTTCTCCAATGGCCGGAACGGGCGTTCCGCCATGGGTCCATTCTTGCATGCGTTGATCTTGGATCCTTCGAGGCTTTCCGGGCAACGGCTTCACCGCTATGGCCGCGGCGGTCCTCGCTTCGGCTTGAGCCACTCGGACTTGGTGCATCCGTACCGTGACTTCGGCCTTGCTCGGCCCGGGCCGATCCGTTCCCTCAAGTGTCCGGCCCGGTCATCAAAGAGCTTGTCCGGGGAGACAAGGTAGGCGACCACGTGGTATAGCGAGGTCTTCTTGGTGGCGGCGTCGCTCCAAGTTCCTCATGCGGGCTTGCCAACCGAGGTCCCGATGGCGGGAGGGAAGTACCTCATCGGTGTGGGGACGAGGTGCTCTTCGTAGATTCGGCACGGGTAGCGGAGGGCTTTTCGAGGGCCAAGGGATAGGTATCCCGGTGTCGGAACCCCGTGGCGGTCACGCGCCACGGCTCGATGTTGGTGTGGCGGTTGCTTCTAGCGACGGAGAGGACCACTCTACGGCGAAGAGTGCCGAGTTGTTCGTACTCTCTGCCGTAGTACCTAGGGCGCTCGGTGATACCGAGGCGCTCCAGGGAGTGGATGAGCAGGCGAGCAAAACCAGGCTCCTCCTGGCACACGCCTTGGGTCCATCCATCTTCCGCCATCTGAAAACAAAGATAGGGTTGAATAGGCTGTGGTGGGGTACAAAAGATGGATAACTTTATTTAGTAGGAAGGTTGGGGTACATCCTTCGGGGTACACTTATTATTACTAGGACTCAACTTCTAGCCTAACACACTCTAGTCTTATCCTCATGGTGATTCTTCCTCTAACCGGATACGACGCTTCTTCGGTGGAAGATCTTGCTCCGATATCTCGTCTTCGTCCGGGTTCCCTTGTCCCGGTGGGTTTCTTCGGGTTCATTCTCCTCTCGCCCGGCTCCTTCATCTCTCGCTTCTACGCTCCTTTAGTTCATCCCATAGGGCTTTATGGGCCAACGGCGTGCGCTCTCTTTCCCCGTGGTATTCTTGCCTCGGTGTTGTGTAGTTCAACTCTCGCTATGGTCGTATTCACCCTTTCCGGTTCTACTCTGCTCGCTCTTTCCGCCCGTCGATCCGTCGCTTCGATTCTGCCGGGCTTGCTCCCGATAAAGGTGGTCTAAGCCTCGAGGTATATGGATAGGTGGGAGATTGCTTCTTCTAAGTCTTCTTCTTCTCGTCCCAAACTTCTCATGCGAGCAATCCACGAGCGTCCTCTTCCCCGGAGGGTGGAAAGAATCCCATTGGAGTCCTTCGGAGGTGCTTGTCTATAGACCACTCGTAGGCGTCGCGAGGCCTTCCGAGCGAGCCTTGGGGTAGGTGTCGGCAAAGCGAAAACCGGTGGCGCCGACGAACCATGGCTCAATGTCGGGGTAAAGCGTGCTTCTCCCCACAAAGATGAGCGACTTACACCGAAGGGTGCCGAAGCGTTCGTACTCCCGTAGACGAACTGCGGCGGATCCCTTACTCCGACGCGCTCTAGGGCCGAGCGCAACGAGGTTAGGGAGGCCAGCTGGACGGGGGCAAATTCCACCGTTCCACTCGGGGTTAGGCATCTGGAAACAAGCAAGAATCAAGGTAAGGATTTGGGAAAAGGTGAGCTTAGCAAAGGAAAGGTTAGAGAGGGCCAGAGGAGGTCTTGTATCCTAGGGGTCATGTCCTACGGCCAACCTACGGCTCTGATACCACCTGAAGCGTCCCCTCATCAGAGGTGACCAAATGTGACACAAATACCAGTCCCAGGAGGCTGGTAGCACATTTATTACAACAGGTGGAATCGAGTCTTTTACATTACGGTTACGAAAGGGCACGGTAGTGCCAACGCTACAATGAACAACACAAACGCTAGCGACCACACTACGATAGCAAAGGCTTCCATAGCCTCCTCAGAGTACCACACCATGGAAGCTTTAGGTAGGACCACGGTACACGAGGCACGGTTGGGTGTAGGGCAATGACCTACTCAACGTCCTCGGAATGTAATCGGGATCCTCCTCTCGTAAAATAGTTAGTAAAACAAGGGTGAGCACATACGTACTCGGAAATCCAACCCCACCCAAGGAGGGGCTTATAAGCGATATCATGCATAAGGTATAACAAGAATCAGGTTAAGGTTCATTTTGCAAACTTACACATGCAGAGGTTCATTTCAAAAAGGTTTTCACAAATCGTTTCCATAACCCGAGTAACTCAAATGTTTTAGTAAAACCACTGTGGAACTACCGGATTTCCCATCCGTCGTAGCCCAGGCACACAGCCACACACTTCACCCAGAAAACGACTCACGCCAGAAAACATCCCATCCCAAACACTAGTTTTTGTGACCACACCGTGACTCGTCCAATACCGTGGACACGGCTATTCGAATAGGTTTGACACTCTGCAGAGGTTGTACATCTTTACCCACAAGTAGGGTACCGTCACACGGACACCTCGGTCCGGTACGGATCCTATCGGTATCCTTTTAAAGTACGATTGAAGTATATACATCTTTCAAAATAATATAAATCAATGCAAAGATTTTTTTAATAATAGTTCTAGATAAAAGATTTTTTAACAAAAATATCAATGTTGCATAAAAAAGAAAGTGAACATTTTTTAATAAGATATTATAAAAGTATTGATTATGTTTCTTATTTGGCTAGTGTAACTACTTGTGATCTACAAAACTCTTGACAAAAATAACCAACCAATAATTTCTTCTTACTAAAGTTTGGAAGTTATTATGACAACACTCAAAATATATGGTGATGCATGTAACATTTATCTTAGTCGAAAAGTGAAAATATATTTAAAGAAACACAAGATACGTAACATAAAAAAATTATGTTTATATGTGTGTGTGAGAAAGAGAGATCGTTAGTTTGAACAAGTTAAAATCATGTAATATGATAATATATTTTTTAATAAAAGGGCAAGAGCACTGCCATATCATTTAAGAAGAAGAGAATTGTTCAGATTTACATATATTTGATTACATAAAAAAACTTGGGTGCTCAAATCTCTGCAATGCATAATTGAAACTAGAAAGCCCTCTATCCCCCATAAGCTTGCTATCTGTGGCCCATCTCCTAAAGATGCAGCACCTCAACCGGGCATCTGTTTCTTTCTTCGAAAATGCGGCGATTCCTCTCCTTCCACATATTCCAAGTAGTGTAAATTAACATAGCAGCTTTTGCTCGTCTCTGCACTTCAGGTAAACCCGTCAAGGAAGTTCTCCACCAATCCTCAATACAAATATCAGGTGATGGTGACTTGATCAAACCATCAGACCCCATCCTGATGAGGTACCAAACCTGTAAAGCAAAAGGATAGTGAAGACTCAAATGGACAGTCGTTTCTTGAGCATTAGAGCATAGTGTGCAAAACTGATTGCAAGGCCAATTCTTAGAAACCATTTTGTCTGTTATGAGTATCTTGCTTTGGATAAGTTGGACAAGAAGCCAGGCAAAAAGTTTATGTTTTCCCTCCATTGGTGCCTTCCAGATCGCTTGACTGTCAAAAGAATAGTAGCTCCCTTCAAACTGAATGGAATAAGCCGACTTTGCACTATATTCCCCACTAGCTGCCCAGCGCCATTGGATTTCATCCGGTGTATCAGTAAAACCGAAATCTTCCACTCTCCCCCACAGATCGACAAATTCTGCCATTTCAGTAGTTGTTGACATCCTCCAGAGGCCCCTTGTCCATTTGGCATTATTTAGTTCCTCAAACACTTTCTTGTGCTTTCTCCAAGCTAGTTTGTAGAGGTTTGGTGCTATATCCCTCGGTGCCACTCCCTGTAACCGAGGAATTCCAAAATTCAGTTGTAAGGCCATTTCCAACTGTGACAATTGTGCTTAGCCTGAACAATTGTCGATCAACTTCAGTAACTGGTGGCTCAGTACCAACCCATGGCCGCTCAGGGTCCTTCCACTCATACCAAAGCCATCTTAGACAAAGTGCCCTGCTGAACAGGTCCAGATCAAGCACGCCAAGGCCACCAAATTTTTCCCCCTCATCACTCGTCCCCAATTCACTAGACAATGACCTCCACTAGTAGTTTCAGCCCCCCCATAGAAAGGATCTTCTAATCTTATCTATCTTATTTATAGCCCACTTTTTTTAGTGCAAACACAGTTAAGTAATAAGTCGGGATGGATGTGAGTATTGTGTTTACCAGAACTAATCTACCTGCCTTGTTCAGTAGCTTGCGCCTCCAAGCAGACAATCTAACAGCCACCTTGTCAATGAGTGGCTAAATTTCGAGCCTCCTCAGCACCCTAAAGTGTAATGGGAGGCCTAGATATTGACAAGGGAAATCCTTAATCTGGCACTGAAAACTTTGCATTACATCCTCGACGTCAATTCCTAAGCATTGGATTGGATAGACTGCACTCTTGTCTTTGTTGGTAACCAGCCCCGACACCCAACCCAAACATGTTAAGGATCTCATTTGTCACTGCCACTTCTTCCTTGTCAGGGTTCACGAAAAAAGCTACATCATCATCATATAAACTCATTCGCACTTTTGCAACCCTATTTTGTATAACTGTTAAATTGCCTTCAGAAGTTGCAAAGTCGAACATTTTTTCAAAGGTTCCATCACTAGGATGAATAACATTGGGCTCAGGGGGTCTCCTTGCCGTAGACCCGTATAGTGTCGAAACCAAGGCCCTCTTGCCCCATTTAGGAGTACAAATGTGGAAGTCGTGGACAATAAGATGGAAACCCAGCTCCGCCATTTACTGCCGAAGCCCATTTGTTGCATTACTTCCATCAGAAAATCCCATTTGACACTATCAAACGCTTTTGCAATGTCGAGTTTCATGAAGAGTGCAGGATGCTTCGCTCGGTGTAACGCCTTAACCAAGTTCTGAATAAATAGGAAATTGTCTTGTATACTTCTTTTTATAAAAAGCACTTTCATTCTCGAAACTAACTGGTTCAGGAACGATGCTAGTCTGTTTGCAAGCAACTTGGAGAACAATTTTGCAATGCTATGAGTTAGGCTAATTGGCCTGTAATCTCCCAATCTCTTAGTGTCTCTTTTCTTAGGTACCAGGACCATATGTGATGAGTTCAACTGCTTGAAATGTTGCTCATGTTGGTCGAAGAAAAAACACATTGCCAGCATGATGTCAGTTTTGATAATGTGCCAAGCCGATTTAAGGAAAGCCCCTATAAAACCATCTGGTCCCGGTGCCTTGTCACTGGCTAAATCATCAATCACTTCATGGACTTCTTCTTCATTGAAAGGAGCTTCTAAGGAACTGAGTTCCAGCCTCTTCAGACCGATCAGGCCCCAATCTAGAGTATGAGTCCTTGGATGTTTCTGTCCAAATTGGGTGCTGAAGTGATCAAAAATATGCTTCCGTTTATCTAGGTGTGTGTGCATCGATCCCTCTTCAGTGTTCAAAAACTGAATATGGTTCTTGCGCTTCCTGCCATGCAAAAAGAACAGTTTGGACTGTGCATCAGAGGATTTGATGTGTGCAAGTCTGGATCGTTGTTTGGCCCTCATTTTCTCTATTGCCATCATTCCCAAGTACCTTACTTTCAGATCATGTCTCAGTAGTACTTCCAAAGCACTGAGAGATCTATGCTCTTGCACAACATCAAGGAATCCAATTAATTTCCTTGCAGCACATAAAAGTAGCATATTGTTTCCTATCTTTGCACGTGCCCAACGTTTCAAGGCCTTTCCAGTTCTTTGCAACTTTATATGTAGCCTCAGAAAAGGATTGTGGACCCGCAGATCTTTCTCCCATGCCTCCTTAACCGTATCAAGATAACCTTGTAGTTTGGCCCAGAAAACCTCGAATGGAAAGCCTCTATACACTGCTCCTGTGGCATTCCCGACAAGGAGGAGGGGGAAGTTATCAGACACTACGGAGGAAGTAGCTTGCAGCACAGAATTTGGCATCATCGAATCCCAATCCACATTACACAAAGCTCTATCTATTCTAGTTTGCGTTGTGTTGTTTGACCAAATAAATTTCCTTCCATAAAGGCTTAATTCTTCCAACTCCAAGTCCTGTGCTTGCAAGATCATGTTGAAATCACCGATGACCAGCCAACTCTCACCAAATAGCTGCCTAACATTTCTCAGCTCCTCTAGGAATCTTAACTTCTCGGCATCTCCTTGAGGTCCATACACAACTATAAGACTCCAGCAAGCCAAAGTTATTGTTGCTTCTAGGGTCGCTGAAACAGAAAATTGTCCAACCACTGCATTGCTTAGCTTATAGAAGCCTTCATGTACTTCCAGAACATCTCCTCCTCTTGTACCTTGAGCAGGTAAATATGCAAAGCTGTTTGCAAAATTTGGGCCTAAAGTGTCTCGGATTACATCAGCATCGATCATGGCCATTTTGGTCTCTTGTAGACAGGCAATAGTACTTTTGGTGTTCTAAACCAGATCTCTGACCACACTTCTTATCGCTAGGTTATTGAGCCCTCTCACATTCCAATCGAACAACACACAATTCTGATCACTCATTGATTAACATAAGACCCCAAGCACTACCCTTCAAAAGAACAGGGCTTACAACATAGATATCACCCCACCTCACCCGAGACAGATCACAGATAGCACCGAAAATTCTCCCCCTCCTCCAGTCCTCACTAACGCACCAAGGGACAAACAACACTAAACTGAAACTACAACAAAAATACATGAATGAAACAAATATACACGTGCCCTCAGCTGGCACCATTCATGGTTGATGCCGCAGATCAATCATCAGGACAAACATCAGCCTCAAGAGCCATGGCGTGCGCATGCCTTTCACAACACTATCATCAAGGGTGCTCGCAAACTTCTCCATAAATTGTAAATGTGCAGCTTCATTTGTTGTACCTTCTTCATCCAATACCCCACCAGCCTTCAATAGGAGAGCCACTGCTTGTTCATCCTGAGGACCATGTGTGGTTCGAGGACCGGTGGATGGTCGCTTCCTTGTGTGATGAGTGATTGACGACGTTGTGTGGACTGATTCTCGACAAAGTATTGCAGGTGCAGGTTGCGGCTTGACTGGTGTTGGTGCAGGTGAAGAACAAGTGCGAAAGGTCATCGGCGGTGAGGCCTCCAGGTGTGGAGAAGACAAGTAGGCTTCGTTCGAGGGACCCGGTGGCCAGCGGGGTCAAGTGCGGGCCGCATGGTGGCATGAACAGCAAGATGAAGTCATGGACGGTTTCTTGGTTGAGCCTCAAAACAAAGGTCGAGCCGGGACTACGTGGGAGCCAAGTCATGAGTGGAGATTGGCGGAGGCTACACCGAGTTCGCGGGGGTTCCGGTGGTTCACCAGAAAATCACTGGGTTCCTTGGTTGATCCACAAAGCCAAGACCGAAGAACCGAAGAAGGAGCTGCAGTAGCGCCAGACTGGTCTGACCGGTGGGTACCGGTCTGACCGGTGTGCGACAACGCAGTCCAGAGACTTCGAAGCGGAGGACACGCGTCGGGATCGCATGGCTTGCGTCGAGGCTACGCAGGGTGCGGTCGCCGGACATCCGTCCGATGGTGAATACATGAAGACTTCCAAATCCGCCCTTGAGGGGCTTGTATCCCTAGTTATTAGGAAAGGGCATTTTAGACTTTCGTTTGCCTCCATATAACCCAAGAGGTGAGAGGATGGCAGCCAACTCTTGGAACCCTAGCTCATTTGTTTTCCTATTTTCCTTCCTATTTCCCTTAGGATTTCCATAGGACTAGCTTGAGAGCTTCAAGGTGAGATCTTGTGAGAGGGTTGGATGATCGGGCAGCAAGCTAGACCTTGTATGAACCTTTGTTGCATGCATAGATGATTCGGCGTGGTTCCTCAAGGTTTGGATGTGTTGTTCCCGGATGTTCTTGGTGGTGATTTTCGGAGCCCTCTCTTGGTGATTTCTTTGGGTTGTTTTCGGGACCTTTCTCTTGGTGATTTGATCAGGGAAATTTGTGGGAACCCTTCATGGTTCTTTGGGCTGTGATTCCCCTCCCAAATCCGTGAGTAAAAGGGCTCGATTTTGGGGTTTTCCGAGTTCTAGGGTTTGTGGTGCTCTTGGCGGGATTTCTTCGATTCCTCCTTTTTGGACGAGTTTCGGTGGGATTAAACTTGGCTATGGACTCCTCATGAGGTGTTCCTAATATCCCCAAACTCTTGTTCAAGTCTGTGGAGCGATTCGGGAGATCGAGGTTTGGATTTGTGGGAGTTGACCCGCGGGTGATGTTCATCCCGAGCTGCCTAGGCTACACCGGTCTGACCGGTGCTCTTGACTGGTTTGACCGGTGCAACCCTCGGTGGGTTTCTGCTCGGGTGAACGTCTGGGTGTGTTTGCTGTTGTCCTGTGTTGCTGCTGTTTCGAGTTTTGGTCAGCTTGGTGGTCGGTTGGCCTGTTTAGTGTTTTGGGGGCTTTCAGGCTGTGACCGGTCTGACCGGTGTGTCTCACCGGTCTGACCGGTGTGGAGCCACTTAGTGAAAGTTGCTCAGTTTCACCAGCAGGGACCGGTCTGACCGGTGTTGGTCTGTAGACTCGAGGTTTGGTGTTCTGATGCGTTCTCGGGTCGGAAGGTTGTGTGTTGGTTCCTAGGTCCAGTGGCACTCCAGTGGCTACGTGGTCTTGACCAACTTGGGTAGTGAGTTGGAGAAGTGTGTTGGAAGCCGCGTTCATCTTGTTGGAGTTTCCATCTCCTTCGAGAAGAATTTTTATCGGCTCCCATTCACTCCCCCCCTCTCTGGTTCGACGTATCGGTTCTTCAAGTGGTATCAGAGCCAGTTCGGGTCTTTATTGACTCTAACCAGTCTAAGATCCAAGGATGGCGTACCAGGAACGGGTTTCGGGTCCTCCACACTTCGATGGCAAGAACTACCAAATGTGGAGTAAGCGGATGGGTGCGTTTTTCCGCGGAAAGGGTCAGATCCTTTGGGATGTCACGGTGGACACAGGCTATGTCCAGCCGATGGACTTCCTCACTCCAGGATCGAGGGACAGATTCGACGCCAATAATAAGGCGGTCAACTACTTGTTTCGTGCTTTTTGTCAGCCTGAGTTCGATCGGGTGCACATCGAGCACTTGGCTTGTAGAATTTGGACGGTGCTGAAGGAGGCTCATGTTGGGAATGCCCAGGTTCAGGCACGGATGTATGCGACCTACCGGAGAGAGTACGAGAACTTCACTCATCTCCCCGGTGAGTCCATCGATGCCTTGTTTCAGAGGTTCATGGTGGTTGTGAACAACATGAGGGCCAATGTGGACGTGCTCCCGTACGATGATCGTGATAGAGCGGTCAAGCTCTTACACTCTTTGGATCGTACGATTTGGGGCGGAAAGTTTGAGGCCATTGTGGAGTCAGAGAAGTATGACACTCTGACGGTGAACGAGTTGTTCTCGAAGCTCAAGTCGGCCGAGGTGGATAGGGGCATGACTGCCAAGCTCGAGGGACCGACTGATTCCCATAGTCTTGCCCTCGTTGGTGGTTCGAAAGGAAAGGCTAACAATAACCCATCCACCAGGATGTTCTCTTTGTCCTCTTTGATGTCTATGCCAGATGAGGAGTTCGATGTGCTTGGAGAGGATGAGCTGGCGCTGCTGACCAGGAGGTTCGAGAGGCTGCACGAGAACCGAGTGAACATGAGGAGGAACACGAGGACATGCTTCCAGTGCGGCAAGCCGGGACACTTCGTCGCCGACTGCCTAGAGAAGGTTGAGAACAAGGACGGCTACAAGCACAAGTCGAGGATGGATGGCAAGTACCGGTCGAGGCGCGACCACAAGAGCAAGCACAAGAACAAGTACAAGGACGAGCGACGATCGAGGAAGAAGGAGAGCCGAGGCAAGGCCCGAGCGATGGTTGGAGCGAGCGACGTCGACTCCAGTTCCGCGTACTCCACCTCGAGCTCGAGCAGCAGTGAAGATGAAGGTGATCGTTGCAAGAAGAAGTCGTCCAAGAACCTGAGTGGGCTGAGCTGCTTCGCGAGAGACGGCTTCTGCACCATGGCGCTGAGCTCCGGTAGCAAGAAGAGCACACAGAGCGACTCGGACTCCGATTTCGACGACGAGGTGCGTGATGAACTTCCCTTCTTGCGCTAGGAGAATGAGAGGCTTGGCTCTTTGCTTGATAACCGTGATGACATGTAGAGAGGCCAAGAAAGAGAAAAGAGCTTAGGGCTTCACTCGAGGATGCTAGGACTAGAGTGGCTGAGCTAGAGACACAGGTGCTTGATAGCAAGCTTGAGATTGATTCCCTTAAGGCTAGCCCTGTTGTTTCGGATGAGGTTGATTGTGCTGATTGCTCCATCTTTCTTGTTGATCTTGCTTTGTTTAAGGAGAAGCATGCCTCCAAGTGTGAGGAACTAGATGTGCTTAGGGTTGAAGTGGCTGAGCTTAAGTCTAGACCTGCTTTGCTAGGTGCTTGCACTTCTTGCCCTGTTTTGCATGCTAAGATTGATGAGATGCATGCTTACACTAGTTCTCTTGAGGCTAAGCTGAAAGAACCCATGCCTACATCATGCTCTACCTGCGAAATGCGTGCTTTGAAAAATTTGGAACTTGCACATTATGTTGATCGTCTGCAGGATGAGAATGATGAGCTGAGGAAGTTGATGGGTTGGTTGTCTGGTCATGAGCCTCAGTTGAGGATGATGATCGAGGCATTTAAGAGGCAGGATGGTGAGGGACTTGGGGCAAACAAGGTTGGTGAGGGAAGTGGAGAGAATATCCCGAGCCACCAAAAACCCACCACAAAAATGATTCCCCCCCAAAACCTAACCATCTCGAGAACCGACTAGACACAACCCTAGCTCCACCGGTGTTTCCTACACCCACAAATGATCTACAAAAGCCTATCAAGTTTGTGAGCACTTCGGGAAAGTGTTCTTTGGGAAAGAAAGTGAGAAGGCTAGTGAGGGGAGACCGGTGGAGGAGTTGAGTGGAGAGAAACCTAGTGAGCGACCACATCCCAAGCCTAAGCCTAAGCTTGTGAGGTTCCATTGTGGCTATTGTGGGAGAGATGGCCATAAGGATGAGTTTTGCTTCAAGAGGAAGCGAGAGGAGAGAATGGCAAAGGAGTGGGCTAACAAGGACAAGTACCACCCTTCGATGGTGTACTTGAGCCTCGTGTGCAGATGCCCAGGGCCAAGGCGAGTGTGAGGACAGTTCGGGCTTGGGGAGAGCGGAAGGCTGTTGGAGGTGCTGCTGCCCAGGTCACACCGGTCAGACCGGTGTGGGGCACCGGTCAGACCGGTGCAGGCCTGGACAGGCAGCGTTTTGGGTTTCGTGCTCGTACAGGTGCGAGGGTTGTTTCTGGAGGTCGTGGTTCTGGTGGTTGGGCTGGAGAGTTTGCAGGTGGTCAGGTTGCTAGGCGTTCTCCCCCTCGAGTTCACTACGGGGATGGGAGGAGTTGTAGCTTTGAGAAGGAGAGGAGGGACGTTCCACGAGCTTTCTTTCGTGGTTTTGGTCCTCCTCCAGGTAGAGAGGGGTGGTTCCCTCGGGGGTGGTTACCGTGGTGGTGTTCGTGGAGGTAGCTTTGGTAGGAGAGATGCTTTGGTTGGTGCTAACCCCACTTTCGAGCAAATGGCTCGGCACTGGTTTTACTCTTTTGGTACTAACCCCAGTGCTGAGTCGTTTGTTCGCTCACGTGCTCGTTTTTGAATTTCAGGTGGGAGACTTGAAGAACATTTGGTCGATTGACTCCGGTTGCTCGAGGCATATGACCGGAGACAGGGGGTGGTTCTCAAGTCTCGTCCCGGTGGTGACAAAGAGGTACATCACTTTTGGGGACAATGGGCGTGGGCGTGTGCTTTCAGAAGGTGAGATTAAGGTGAGTGACAAGATCACTTTGAGGCGTGTTGCTCTTGTTCAATCGCCGGGGTACAATCTACTTTCTGTGTCCCAGTTGTTGGATGAGGGCTTTGAGGTGTTGTTTCAGCCAGGTGGTTCTCGGATTTTGGACTCTCGAGGGGACCTTGTCTGTATGGTCGTTCCCGAGGGTCAGGTGTTTCGTGCTGATTTTTCTCAGTCTTCGGGTGTGGAGCGTTGTTTCTTGGCTGGTTCTTCGAGTGAGTTGTGGAAGTGGCATAGGAAGTTGGGTCACTTGAGCTTTGACCTTTTGTCTCGCTTGAGTAAACTCAATTTGGTCCGAGAATTGCCACGGTTGAGGCTTGAGAAAGAGTTGGTTTGTGCGCCGTGTAGGCATGCCAAGATGGTAGCCTCTTCTCACCCGCCTCTCACCGATGTGATGACTGAGCGTCCATGCGAGCTGCTCCATATGGACCTTGTTGGCCCAGCTCGTGTGCGATCTGCGGGTGGGAAGTGGTATGTCCTTGTTGTGGTGGACGACTATTCTCGGTATGCGTGGGTGTTCTTTCTCGAGGATAAGGGGGAGACGTTTGGTTTTGTTCGAGATCTAGTCTTGAGGTTGAGGAACGAGAGGCACGGAGATGCCCTACGAGCTATCCCTAGTGATAATGGCTCGGAATTCAGAAACTCTCGTTTTGAAACCTTTTGCCATGACTTGGGTCTTGAGCACCAGTTTTCGAGTCCGTATACGCCTCCCCAGAATGGTGTTGTGGAAAGGAAGAACAAGACCTTGTGCGAGATGGCTCGGACGATGCTTGATGAGCATAGGACTCCGATGAGGTATTGGGCTGAGGCGGTGAATACCGCGTGCTATGTGTCGAACAGGATCTACCTCAGAGTGCACAAGAAGAAAACATGCTATGAGTTGATGCATGGTCGCACACCCAAGGTGAGTCACTTCCATATCTTTGGTTGCAAGTGCTTTATTCTGAAGAAAGGCAGGAAGTTGGATAAGTTTGAGGCTAGGTCTGTCGATGGTATTTTCTTTGGTGTGCTCAATCTTGAAACTAACCAAATCGTGGAGACTTGCGAGGTAACCTTCGACGAGACAGAGCCACGTAGTCAGCTTGTCTTTGAGTGTGCAGGTGATGATGAGATTGGCGAGGAGATCTTTCTGGAGGAGGAGCATGAACATGGAGAGGATGAAGATGGTGGTGTGGTGCCCCCGGCTGAACATGTACCCACTACTTCAACTACGGTGATGGACGGACCCTCTACTACACCTACGACGACAAATTAAGAACGAGGAGAAGCTGATGTTGAGGGGGAGGTAGCATCGAGGCGATAACCTCCCTGGTGAGTACAAGTGGATCACCCAGCTTCGAGGATCATCGGCGACATGAATGAACGCACTACACGGTCGAGGGTTCGGAACTACTCTCATTTCGCTCATGCTGCATTTGTTGCTACTTTTGAGCCCAAAGACATTGGACACGCACTATCTGATCACAATTGGGTTAATTCGATGCATGAGGAGTTCGAGAACTTTGAGAGGAATCCGGTTTGGGAGTTGGTTGACCCTCCTCTAGGGTGTAAGCCGATTGGTACAAAGTGGGTGTGGAAGAACAAAGAGGGAGAGAAAGGTGAGGTTGTGAGAAACAAGTCGAGGCTTGTTGCTCAAGGGTTCGGTCGAAGGAGGGGATTGACTACGAGGAGACCTTTGCTCCCGTAGCTTTGTTTGGAGGCGATTAGGATCCTTCTAGCCTTTTCCGTGGCTAAAGGGTTCAAGTTGCACCAAATGGATGTGAAGAGTGCTTTTCTGAATGGTGTGTTGGAGGAAGAAGTGTATGTGAGGCAGCCTCCGGGGTTTGAGAGTGAGAGGTACCCCCAACGGGTGTACAAGTTAAGGAAGGTGCTGTATGGGCTGAAGCAGGCGCCTAGAGCTTGGTATGGTAGGTTGAGGGGGTTCTTGTTTGAGAGAGGTTTTGAGATGGGGAAGGTCGATCAGACCTTGTTTTTCTTTGAGGCGGGGGCGAGAGATATCCGATTGTGCGGGTGTACGTGGATGATATTGTCTTTGGTGGCTCGTCTAACTCTCTTGTTGCAAGGTTTGCGAGAGGATATGAGCAGGGAATTTGAGATGAGCATGATGGGCGAGTTGCGGTTCTTCCTCGGGCTACAAATCAAACAATCAAAGGAAGGAACATTTGTGCACCGGGCTAAGTACACCAAGGACAACGTGCGGAAGTTCAAGATGGAGGACTCCAAGGCTATGACGACGCCGATGAGTACGACTACGGCTCTTGATGCGGATGAGGAAGGTGAACACGTGGACCAAAAGGAGTACGGAGCATGATCGGGTCACTCCTCTACTTGACGGCGACGAGGCCGGACATACGGTTCTCGGTGTGTACGTGCGCTCGTTTTCAAGCGTCTCCGATGACTTCGCATCGGCAAGCGGTGAAGCGAATTTTCGGTACTTGCGTCACACTCCCGACTTCGGCCTTTGGTACTCCGCGTCCTCTTCTTTGGCGCTTCATGGTCTTTCAGACGCGGATTTTGCCGGGTGTCGGTTGGATAGGAAGTCCACTTCTGGGACTTGCCAGTTTTTGGGTTCTTCTTTGGTGTCTTGGTCTTCCCGCAAACAATCGAGTGTTGCTCAATCCACTACCGAGGCCGAGTATGTTGCCGCTGCTAGTTGTTGCTCTCAGCTCCTTTGGATTTCACACACCATGAGTGACTTTGGTGAGGAGTATACCCATGTACCACTTCAATCTGATAGCACCAGTGCCATAAGCGTTGCAAAGAACCCAATGCTCCATTCCAAAACCAAGCACATAGAAGTGAGGTATCATTTTCTGAGAGACAACGTAGAGAAAGGAAAGATAGCCTTGATCCATGTACCCACACATGACCAACTAGCCGATATTTTCACCAAACCCCTAGATCAGCAACTTTCACTCGTTTGCGGGGGGGGGGGACTTGGTGTGTGTTTGATTTCTTGAGTTGGGCGTGTGGGAGCTCCTTTGTAGCATATGTATAGTTTCCTTTGTGCATTTCTTGCATTTAGCATGGCATATGTAACATGATGTACAGGCATCCTTGTATCTTAGATTGCATGCATTTTGTATCATATGCATTGGTTAGGAAAAGCTTCTCTCATATACATTGTTCACCATGGAATGAGATATATGTCTTTGTGAGCTTGTTTGGTATGCTATGGTTAGTTTGGCTTAGCTCTTGATGATCTTGATGAATAATCCATGGTTGATGGCTATGTTTTTGAAAAATTGTCACATGTATATGTATGTTCTCTCATGTGTAAATGCCTTTATATGATCTTGACATGTTTTAGTGGCTTTGCTATGCTTAATTTGTGGTTGGATAGCTAGTTTATTGATCATATGGGGCCAAAGGCTCATTTGCCATCTTGAATGTTTAGCCCTCTTGCTTCATCTTGTGGAGGGGCATAAGTTCCTTTTTGTCGCAAAGACATTTCACGTACCAATTATAAATCTGAAAATGAAATGTAAAATGCATGGAAAATATGCTCCCATGTCATATGTGCTGAATTTAATTTGTTTTGGGTGCTAAACCGTTGCATGATGCCTACCAATGAGAAGTCTCATACATAGAAGTAGGCACATGGCTCGGTGGCTTTGACATGACATGAGGTGCTTGTGGGTGTTTGTGATGGTCTTATGATTAGAATGGCTGTCATAGCATGAAGTTTGTGTGGCTTTGCTATTTTGATATGTTTTGATCATGTTTAGGACTTTGCTCATGAGAGGCAAGTTTTTCGCGAAATTGCCCAAATCCATCTTAGCTTCGTCCAATGGTTGTGAAACTTGGTGATCATGTAGTTGAGATCGATACGAAGCTGTAGAGTATCTAACTTGCTCATTTGGACATGTGTAGCATTCTTTGTTGAATTTTGTCTATTTGAGAAGCTCTAGGTAGAATATTTTGCATTTTTGGCTTGATTCATGCATTGCCAACAAGGGGGAGAAGTTTGAGCTTGAAATGGCTTGCTGGATGCATTTAGAAGGTTTCCAGGTGGTTTCAAGCCATTTCTGGGCTCTGTTGGTCACCGGTCTGACCGGTCAAGGTCACCGGTCTGACCGGTGTGAGTGCTGGTCCTGTGCACATCTTAGGCACCGGTCTTACCGGTGGTGATGACCGGTCTGACCGGTGTGAGCTGAAGTTGCTGCAGCTGCCGTTTTTTCAGCTGGTTTGCATGCATTTGTTCAGGGGGAGCTTGCATGTGTGCAGGGGGAGCTCTTTGTGGTTCTTCGAGCTTTGCTTTGGTGGTTTGCGCTCTTTGTTTGAGCTTTGTTTTGTCTCGGATGTGTCGAGTCGTTGCCCTTTCCTAAGGGGTCCGAGACTGTCTTCTTCAAGTGATCTTGCTCTTTGCCTTTGTTTGGCTTTCGATCGCTTGTTGGAGTTTCTTTTTGTTCGTTTCTTTTCTTTTTCTTTTCTCTCTTGTTTTCTTTCGTGTGGGTGTTGTCAATGCACTCATCAAGGGGGAGATTGAGGACCATGTGTGGTTCGAGGACCGGTGGATGGTCGCTTCCTTGTGTGATGAGTGATTGACGACGTTGTGTGGACTGATTCTTGGCTAAGTATTGCAGGTGCAGGTTGCGGCTTGACTGGTGTTGGTGTAGGTGAAGAACAAGTGCGAAAGGTTGTCGCCGGTGAGGCCTCTAGGTGTGGAGAAGACAAGTAGGCTTCGTTCGAGGGACCCGGTGGCCACCGGGGTCAAGTGCGGGCCGCATGGTGGCATGAACAGCAAGATGAAGTCATGAACGGTTTCTTGGTTGAGCCTCAAAACCAAGGTCGAGCCGGGACTACGTGGGAGCCAAGTCATGAGTGGAGATTGGCGGAGGCTACACCGAGTTCGTGGGGTTTACGGTGGTTCACCGAGAAAATCACCGGGTTCCTTGGTTGATCCACAAAGCCAAGACCGAAGAAGCCGAAGAAGGAGGCTGAGCGGCGCCGGACCGGCCGACCGGGTGGGTGCCGGTCGACCAGGTGGGGAGCACTGGTCTGACCGGTGTGCGACGACGCAATCTAGAGACTTCGAAGCGGAGGACACGCGTCGGGATCGCATGGCTTGCGTCGAGGCTACGCAGGGTGCGGTCGCCGGGCATCCGTCCGATGGTAAAGACATGAAGACTTCCAAATCCGCCCTTGAGGGGCTTGTATCCCTAGTTATTAGGAAAGGGCATTTTAGACTTTCGGTTGCCTCCATATAACCCAAGAGGTGAGAGGATGGCAGCCAACTCTTGGAACCCTAGCTCATTTGTTTTCCTATTTTCCTTCCTATTTCCCTTAGGATTCCCATAGAACTAGCTTGAGAGCTTCATGGTGAGATCTTGTGAGAGGGTTGGATGATCGGGCGGCAAGCTAGACCTTGTATGAACCTTTGTTGCATGTATAGATGATTCGGCGTGGTTCCTCAAGGTTTGGATGTGTTGTTCCCGGTTGTTCTTGGTGGTGATTTTCGGAGCCCTCTCTTGGTGATTTCTTTGGGTTGTTTTCGGGACCTTTCTCTTGGGGATTTGATGGGGGAAATTTGTGGGAACCCTTCGTGGTTCTTTGGGCTGTGATTCCCCTCCCAAATCCGTGAGTAAAGGGGCTCGATTTTGGGGTTTTTCGAGTTCTAGGGTTTGTGGTGCTCTTGGCGGGATTTCTTCGATTCCTCCTTTTTGGACGAGTTTCGGTGGGATTAAACTTGGCTATGGACTCCTCATGAGGTGTTCCTAATATCCCCAAAGTCTTGTTCAAGTCCGTGGAGCGATTCGGGAGATCGAGGTTTGGACTTGGGGGAGTTGACCGCGGGTCTTGTTCATCCTGAGCCGCCCGAGCTACACGGTCCGACCGGTGCTCTTGGCCGGTCCGACCGGTACAACCCTCGGTGGGTTTCTGCTCGGGTGAACGAGCGGGTGTGTTCGTTGTTGTCTGTGTTGCTGCTTGTTTCGAGTTTGGGTCGGCTTGGTGGTCGGTTGGCTTTGTTTGGTGTTTTGGGGGCTTTCGGTGTGGCCGGTCCGACCGGTGTGTCTCACCGGTCCGACCGGTGTGGAGCCACTTAGTGAAAGTTGCTCGGTTTCACCGAGCGAGGGACCGATACGACCGGTGTTGGTCCGTAGACTCGAGGTTTGGTGTTCTGATGCGTTCTCGGGTCGGAAGGTTGTGTGTTGGTTCCTAGGTCCAGTGGCACTCCAGTGGCTACGTGGTCTTGACCAACTTGGGTAGTGAGTTGGAGAAGTGTGTTGGAAGCCGCGTTCATCTTGTTGGAGTTTCCATCTCCTTCGAGAAGAATTTTTATTGGCTCCCATTCACTCCCCTCCTCTGGTTCACCGTATCGGTCCTTCACATCCACAGTGGAGTGAGCGTGCCAAGCTGTAGATGCCTTGCCATTCTTCCTCCCTAGCTGGTGCTCAAACATTGGCTCGGTTGTTGCTACTTTCTTCATAGTTGTGCTCTTAGGCCTCGCTGCCGCATTGCACAGGAGGGACTTTTTAAGTGGCACTGCTAGCTTTGTGAAAGCTCTCCCTTGAGATCTTGCTCCACCACTCTCTCTGTTGTCGCGAAAATAGGACGTCACCTTCGCGCGCAGCACACGTGACTCCCCGGTCTGTAGCGAGGCGTGCCAGCCAATCTGACCTGTTGATTGACAATGGAAAAATATTAGGGATCGGCTAGAGAACCGATGGTCTTTCAGTGACACGTATATCAGCCAATTGGCCGATACAAGATAAAGCAGGATCAGCCGGCTTGAAGGCGGCTGAAGCGCGGGTGCGATCGGCTAAATCGGTCGATCGTGACGTCAGCGCTCGGGTAGACCGGAATCGTCTGCGGAGTTAGAAGCCGATAGGATCTAGATCGAGCAGATGATAATGATAATAGCTAAAACCACAAGAATTGGTACGAAAACTTGTAGATCTAGCTAATATCGATAAGGGTGAATAAAGAACTAGATGAAACCTCTGAGATGCGCTCGAAGGTTAAAGCCTAGGGTTATTCGGTAAAACGATACTCACAAAGCTTGCGGGAGATCGTTGATGTAGCCCGACAAACTCAAAGAACGACGTTGTAAAAAAAGAAAAAATCGCAATGGCGAAGTCGCCGAAAAGTAGATGTTGTAAAGTAGATGCAGTAAAAGTAAAGGGTTTGCTCGGAGGCGGTTTTTGATATTGGTGTGTACAAATTTTTCGACCATGCAGGGTCGCTATTTGTTCTGGGGACAAACCTGACTCCTAGACGATTACGGCATTGTTTACTTGTATCTAAAAACAAAAACTACTTAAAATTAAAAAAGGACTCTCGTAGGAGTCTAAGACCTTCTAAAACTGACTCTTTGACCCATCGTCAATTGTAGATTGACCCGCCTCCGCCATGCTTTCCTTTTGGCTTACCTCTTTGATAGTCTTCTTCTCTTTTCCCTCATCGGCCGATTTCCCAGTTGACCATCGGTCGATCGTCTTGACCAACTGGCCCACTGTCAGGATCGAGCCCTCCTGACTCCTGTTGATCGTTCTTCTCTCCCTTCAATCGGTCGATTGTACTCTGCATTCCATCAGCTCCTTCTCCTTATCCTTTTGACCTATTTTTCCAAAAAAATGGTGTCAACACATGCCCCTCCCAATTTCAGAGTAAATAATTTTTTGCTCCAAAATTTCCTCGAATTCGTTATCTTCCTTGATTCGAAGTCATCCACAGGATCTTAACAAATCTCTAAGGTCATAAATACAACCGCCTTGGTCCTTTCTTTTCCCCCAAATCCTATTGCTCGAACGACTCTAGCTTTCAAGTGACGAACCCTAATCTTCAAAGCTTCTGCTGATCTATGGCGTCTTCAAGCTCTGCTGGAGGATCTGATTCTGCTTCCGCTTCTCCGAAGGCATCCCTTTCTTCAATCCCTCTAGTATTTTTCTTGCTTTTTACCTTCCTTTGAATATTGTCGTCCTTCTTCACCTTGAAGCTCAGATTCATTTGTTTTTTCCAGGAACTTAGGTCTCATCTTACCATTCCCATCGATGGTAAGCCCGGGTTCACATTCCTTGGGCCAATGGGTGATACTAACCCCACCGGGATAATTAACCTTGAGACTGATTAAATCCCTTTTAAGCATGCTTCTCTGAATTTGACCGATTGGGATGGTTGCTTCAGGTCTTGGTCACGTTATGTCAAAGGATGGAGAGATTGATATCGTAAGGTATCTGCAAAAAACAGAGGCTTTTGGGAGAAGTATAAGATCAACTAATGCATTACCCTGTTCTTGTCTGACATGCCTCAGAACGAATCTCTCCTGATAGCTGCTTCTTACTTTTGGTCCGATGCACTCAATGCGTTCCTATTCGGTCATGCGCCGATGACCCTGACTCTGGCTGATGTCCTTCTGTTAACTGGTTTGGATATATCCTCTTCAGACACCCTCTTCAGTTATCGTGGTGTCGAACCTTCTCATCGTCTGAAAACCAAGAATGTGGGCGGCTGGGCTGGATATATCACCGAGCATATGAAGGATGGTACTGTTAGTGATAGAGAACATGTGGCCTTTCTGAATATGTGGCTTGAAATGTTTGTCTTCTGTGGAAAATCATTCGGCCCCACCTCCAATTGTCAGATTGTAGCCGTGTTGACGGTGAAAATCCGTCAACCTAGCCATGAGTTTACCTTCGGTGTTGGCATGAGTTTTATACCTTATCCATTGGTACTAACCCCCGTGGTATAACAAGTTCACGTGTGCATGTCGGTTTTGGAGTTTAATGTTTATGCGGGGTTTTAGTGTTAAATGCAAGACTTTCGGGATAAGTTCATCAAGCACCTCACGACAAGACCTTGAAGCCCCGTACAAGTCATGCAATGAAGCAAACTTAACTCCAAGAAGCGGGGACTTGATCCGAAAAGACGACAAACTCCGGGGACACGACCGGAAAAGTCTTGAATCTTGCAAGACAAGGAGTTGAGTCCAATTCGGAGAGAAACCGACGACATGGACCTACATGCGAAGGGGGAAACATCCGGGAAGCAAGGGAACCGACGTGGGGCAAAGGAGCCCACGGGGCCGGGCCTAAATGGGCCCGGGCCGGCCGGCCCCGATCCGGTCGGCCCGGGCCCATTTTGGGCCCAAACTCGCTCTCCTTTGCCCTAGCCGCCAATCGGGCTATTTATAGTCCCCCGACCGAGAGCCACGGGGAGAAGATTTCGTCTTCGGCCGCCGAGAAGCGAGAGAAGAGAGGGACACCATCTCGGAGAGGGAGAGGGTCGAGCTAGTTGACTAGGGTTTCCCTAGCCGACGTGGGAACCTTGCATGGAAGACCACGTCGGAGTTCCGGAGCTAGAAGCAAGATCAAGGAAGGATCCCGGTGGTGATCTTGTGTATGTATCATTGTTATAGTTGAATTATCAAGTTGAATCTTTTCCTAGCGATCAAGTGTTTCCTCGAAGATTTCGTTTTTCGATCGGCTTTGCTTATTTCAATTCTATTCTCGAGATAGATTACATAGGGTGTTCTTGTAGCCGCGGTGGCTAGAGGTACACGCGGATCTTCCGAAAGAATCTCGACTTGTCTTTTGACTCGCCCTAAGCTCCCCGCATGAATAGGGATACGTTGTGACGAACGGGGGTCTCGAAAGGCGGATGTTTTCGGATTTGGACGGGAAACCACGATTTAAAGAGGCTTCTATTAAGATTCGATTTGCTACTTCTTCTCTTGCTTGGAACTTCAACAAAAGGCTTACCCCGATCCCTCTAGATCGGTTTATCTACCCAATCTTACTTTGTTTTCTCCGGTCTTTAGTAGATTAGATTTATCTTTGTTTTGTGCTCTTATCTAGATGCATTAGGGTTTCTCTTTTACCAAAGATTGAAGTTACTTGGCTTTACTAGATCAACTCTTGCGTCACACATTTGTTCCACGGATTCGATACCTTGGGTTCACCACTCGAGGGAAGAAGGGTCCCTTGACTACGACGGGAGACTTGTACGCTTGCGAGTCACAAACGAACTTTGATACAATTATTAACCGTCAACAAGCCCCTTTTTCTGGCGCCGTTGCCGGGGAGCAAGTGATCAAGATTTGGTTTTTTATTGCCTTTTCGTAATTTTCAGTTTTCTTTTTGTCTTTCTTTTTGCATCTACTAAACTTTGATCATCCTCAAATTACATCTAATCTAGTTTGTCTAACCCTAGTTTTCATAGATTTATTTTTCCTTTCTAGTTTTTGCATACTTTGCTTATTGCTAACCCTAACTCGGAGATGGTTGGCTACCTCTCCAAGAAACCCAAGCTTTTTTTGTGGATGATCCAGGGAAAACTTTACGAGGCAAAGGTGACATGCAACACAAGCTAAAGGGGTGGAAACCCTAGATTCAAAAGTTGAAGTCGAAGGACCGTCGAAATCTCCAAGGGAATCACCACCTCCAAGTCCAAAGGAAGATCAACCTCAACCACCGGAGCGCTGCGAACCTCGGACATCGTTGATCTATCTATCATAAACCTTCAAGACGCCGGGAGGCCGTTCAAGATCAAAGTCTCAACTATCCGCATGACGATTGCGAGAGCTGAATGCATACGAGTCGGATTCCTTGAGTGGCATATCGGTTTACTTAAGAGGAGGATGGAGAAGATGGAGATGGAGAAAGAAGCTCAACACCTAAAGGCCGCCGAAGCAAGATCCTCATGCAAGGAGTGTGTGGAGTACGACCATGTCCAAGGACGCCGTCACTAAGTTCGAGGCTATGGAGAAAATATTGAAGAATTTAGATGGCAAGGTGACGGAGGTCGGAAGCTCTATACGTGAAGTGTTCATCGTGATGAAGATGCTAGACGCAAGTGGGACAACTTGCCGGGCGCCCGATGGGTAACAAAGAAGAATATCCGAGACAACTCCAAGGTCCCAAGACGGCGAAGGCTACTCAAGCTCATTCGGGAGAGATGAAGGATCACATTAGAGACCATGAAGATCACGACCAGAAGGACCGGAGTTCGAGATGCCGAGCCACAAGGAAGTTGTTGCATCCGTCAAGACCAAGGACAAAGCCGACTGTGAAGACCAAAAAAAAAAAATTGACTAAGCCAAAGTGGGTACCCAAGATTGCAACGCCCTCAAAGAGCGTTGATCCGGAGAAATCAAGTGAAGAAGTCTAGCCATGGACTATAAACGAAGCGCTAGGCGGGAGGCAACCCGTTTCGTCGAGTCAAGAATAAGCTACGGGAGGACAACCCGATTCCGGGTTTTTCGAGTCTTTTTAATAATTTAGTTTTTGAGTTTTATTACGCAAAGACATTAGACTTAGAAGTGGTTGAACAATATTAGAGACATAATTCTTGATTGAATGTTTGCTTTATCAAAAACCCTTTGCATGAACCCTCCTATGTGCTTGTTTGTTCTTTTCTTTTCGAGAAACCTCAACCAAATAATTTCAGAACCTAACTCAACCTTTCACCCTCATTATGGTGCTGAGGTTGACTTATTTTTCGTGCTAAAACCACACGAGTAGAGCCACGATTTATGTTTAAGTGTTAATAAAATTCAGCACGTGGTAGGACTCGCGTGAACCTAGAAATCAAAACTTTTGGTTGGTTTTAAAAATCTATATCCTTGGTTTCTCTAGGATTAGAATTTTTCTAAGCCTATTCTAATTTTGTTTTATTCAAAATCTTTCTTATTTAGCCAAAATTAGAACCTAAACCTATGCCCCCATGATCAAGCGGGAAAAAGTCTGCTCTCAACCGATGAAGGCAAACTATACCGGTGAGACCGAAATCGACGTAAAAAAAAATTCGACTTGCATTTGTTTTTAATGGTTTAAAAACTTCTCTAAAATTATGTTCGAGCTCTTGCATGGCTCTGAAAAATATTTTAAATTTCGAATTAGAGGAATTCTTAACCTTAAACACACCTTAATGGAGGCAATCTAGTAATCATGCATGCACCATTGGATTCCCTTTCATCAACTTTCACCAATTCCACATGCAAAGGACAAGCATGGTGGGCAGCAAGCATCAACTTTGTAGGAATTTCATGGTGGCATGTGAAGCAAGTGGAGCTAGGGAGCATGGACATGACCCAAAGCATGAAGCATCAAGTGGGAGGACCAAAAAGGAGTGTACGAGAGCGTTTGGGCGGTGCAACTCGTGGAGCACGCGGGCGGGGAAAGTTGCGAGGAGGTGAAATGATCGTCTTTGGAAGAAAGACGAGACGGGGAGGAGCACCGAGGCCGGCCTCACCTACATAAGGAGCCCCCCGGCTCCCGTTTTCTGCAGCAAGCTTCCCTCTCCTTCCTTTGTTTGTGTGTTCAAGTTTGTGTGCTCAAAACCTCCGTAGACATAGCCAACCTTCCCAAGCTTGATGACTCAAGAAAAAAATCCACATCCTTAATCCACTCAAAGTCCACATCCGAATCAAAGAGTTTAAGTGCCTAGTTACCGGTTGCAACCGGAGTTTTAGTTGAAGAAAAGAGTGCGGCAACCATGTGGAAGAAAACCACAAGTCTCTTCTCCAAGAAGAAGAGTTCGTCGTCATCCAAGCCGTCATCAACCACGTCTTCGAGAAGGCACTCGGTTTCCGAGTCTCCCGGAGCATGGAGACGGATACGGCACCACCGAGAAGGAACGATGCTCTCCTCCTTGGTGGTATGAGGGCTGCAAGAAGCACTTCCATGAGGTTTTACCGAACCTCGTGGGCACACGGAGGAGCAGCCCGCGCCACCACGACGATCGACTCACTCAACCGCGCCACCTCCTTACACCCCGACATACTCTTCGTACGGCTTCATCATCTTGTCGGCGGAGGAGGAGGAGAGGCTCTCTAATCTTGAGAAGAGGCTAGTGCCTAACGTCGAGTTCGACACTCTACACCTTGGGTTTTGGCACCGACATATACTATATGTTTGGGGCACCTTGGATGGGTGCGAGTTCTCCAACGGAGTATCGGTGGACACCCATTTGGGGTTCGCCTTGGAAATTTTGATGACTATTGCACCCATCATTGATGATGATGGGATGCAAAGCTTGTCATTCCGTTTGGAGGGAGTCCAACAAGTGGTTCCCTACGAGCACGTTAGGGAGCTGCTTAGATTCCACAAGGGAGCTCGGAGAAAGTTGACGTGCCACCCGGCATGTTAGCGGGATTTTGGAACATGATCTCCGGAGAAGCCCATCAACAACGCAATTGCATCCGCAACCCCATTATCCGGATATTTCACTCTTGGATGTGCAAGAGGGTATTGGGGAGGATGAAGGAAACAAAGGTGACCGACGCGGAGTTGAATTGGCTATACTCGGCTTTAATTGCCAGGCAGCCAATAGACCCCTCTTACCTCATGATCAACCGTTGGTGTTGTGAAGCAATCCATGTTGGCCTTTTCCTTGCGGCGGGGGATCGCAAGAAACCCCGCTCACCTTTTGCGTGGTACCTCTCTCGGTTTTGAGTATTTGCGGCAAGGCAAATACATTAGTGGAGATGAGAGAGGAGGTTATCGGTTGGCCATAGTGAACCTACCCCTTCCGAATGAGAGGCTTAGGCTTTTCACCGAAGGAAGGGAAGATTGGTTGGAAGAGGGATTACTTGTCCCTGCAAGGAAGAACAAAAGAGGAAGAATCGTAGAGGAGGGAATATCCTCCGCACAAGCGAGTGGAGCACAACCCAATGTGCAACCATTCGGCGGGGTCCCTCCTCCGCCAAGTTATTACGGAGGGCCACAAGAGCAAGCATGGGGGGTGGTGCACCGGTACCCCCACCAAATTATGTTGTGCCCAACGCTAACTTCGCGGAGTCCTACGCTCATCATCCCCAACCACAACAAAGCATGGCCATAATTGGAGGGTATGCTGCAAGAAATGCTCAAAACATCGCAGCCATCCAAGCTAACGCGGCTCAACTTGGTGAAGGCAACGCAAATATTGCCTTTGAACTTGGACGCCTTCACCTTGTGGAGCCAAATCAATTCGTCGGAGGAAGTGTCCAATCATATTATGAGCAAGGGTATTATTATCAAGATCATCAACATCAACCACCGGCGGAGGACTAGAAGATTTAGGAACTTTAGTTTTCTTTTCTTTTCTTTTTCTCTGTAATTTTCAGCTTTTGCTTATGTGTGTTTGCGTAGTATTTTCTGTTTTTATTTAAATTTCAGCAAGCATGTTTGTTTATTTTCAGATTGTATTTCAACTTGATGTCATCATTAATAAAGACACCACCTAGATTATATCATTGGAAAAGTTACAAAATTCGTGCCATGATGATATATGATTAAAATTGCAGCTTTGTTCATCTTTGTAATTGATTTATGCATGTTTAAGCTAGTGCTCTCTTAAAAATACAGATCTGAATTTATTTAAATGCTAGCTTAATTTTCAGCGGAGGTTATGATTAAAATAAAGACCCATAGTGTTTTATGTGCTCTCAAGTTATGAATAGATTAAAGATGTCTTTTATGCTCAAAAATATTGCTAACCTTGTCACAAATATCACTTGTGTGTTGCTCAACCTATCCAAAGCCTTATATATATTTGAGTGCATAAACCTTAGTGTACAAGATTTATTTTTGAGTGAGTTATTGCAGGCCATGATTTCTGCGGCCCGAGACTAAGAAGTTGGTCATTCCATTTTTGCGTATCTATCTTTTTGCTAGCCTTTTATCCGTGCATTGTGTATCCCCGCATCGGTGATCTCACAAACTTCGCCGGATATCCACCCTTAAACCAAATATCATCTTTTGTGATTACCTCCTTGACCACAACCTATTGTTGAGAATGGATCATCAATTCAAGGAAGATCGCAAGACGGTGCCAACGTTGAAGATTTCAAGTATCTCTCCAAGGAAAATTATTTTCGGTACCTACCATATTTTTTCGCCTCTTTGCTCGAGGACGAGCAACGTCTAAGCATGGGGGAGGAGGTAGGTACGGTGCAGTTTTAGAGTTAAAAGGGGAATATTTAAAAAAAATGATGATGAAAGAAAAAAAATCCAGCGCTATTCATGACTTTCAAGGTAAAATATATATATATATATATAGGAAAGAAAGAAAGAAAGAAAGAAAGAAAGAAAAGAATGAGAAATATGAGAAAGAGAAAAAAAAATATATATGTGCGTAAAGTGAACTCCCTAGGTTCTCTAAGAGTGCATTCAAGGCTTCAAGTTAAAAAGATCCATTCTCATTCTCCGACCATGTGCAATCCGATAACGAGGACTTTCTTTGTGCCTCGGGATCGGTCTTTGCCATTTGCACATGTCCACTCATCTAAAAGTGTGTGTATTTTTCTCTTTCCCCTCCTTGAGTTAACATTATTTTCCAATGACCTTTTTGACGAGTCTCGGTAAGACCATGAGAAGCTTGTCTTGTTTTGACAATACCTCATTTATAAAATCTTGTTAGGACTAAACTTTCCCAAAGCTCCATATAAAGCCTACCACATATATATGAGAGGGAAAGGAGTAGAATATATAGGCTTGAGAGACAAGTGAGATGAGAGTTTATGAGCAATACACGAGATGATTTAAATTTGTGAATTTGGTTTAGCTTTTCTTTATCTCATTCTTTATTTCAAAAATTCTGAGATCTATTTAAAACTTTGTGAGCATGTTAATACTTGTGGGATAAGCTTAATAAGAATCTACCCTCCGTAGAGATGAAGGCTAGTACATTATGGAACTTTAATAAATTAAAATTTTGAGAGCATTATGTTTTCTCATGTGTAATCAAGTGCAAAGTTTAAACATTGTTTAGCAATGATGATATCCATCGAAGGCTTACTCGAGGACGAGCAAGGTTTAAGCATGGGGGAGATGTTGACGGTGAAAATCCGTCAACCTAGCCATGAGTTTACCTTCGGTGTTGGCATGAGTTTTATACCTTATCCATTGGTACTAACCCCCGTGGTATAACAAGTTCACGTGTGCATGTCGGTTTTGGAGTTTAATGTTTATGCGGGGTTTTAGTGTTAAATGCAAGACTTTCGGGATAGGTTCATCAAGCACCTCATGACAAGACCTTGAAGCCCCGTACAAGTCATGCAATGAAGCAAACTTAACTCCAAGAAGCCGGGGACTTGATCGAGAAGACGACAAACTCCGGGGACCCGACCGGAAAAGTCTTTGAATCTTGCAAGACAAGGAGTTGAGTCCAATTCGGAGAGAAACCGACGACATGGACCTACATGCGAAGGGGGAAACATCCGGGAAGCAAGGGAACCGACGTGGGGCAAAGGAGCCCACGGGGGCGGGGCCTAAATGGGCCCGGGCCGGCCGGCCCGATCCGGTCGGCCCGGGCCCATTTTGGGCCCAAACTCGCTCTCCTTTGCCCTAGCCGCCAATCGGGCTATTTATAGTCCCCCGACCGAGAGCCACGGGGGAGAAGATTTCGTCTTCGGCCGCCGAGAAGCGAGAGAAGAGAGGGACACCATCTCAGAGAGGAGAGGGTCGAGCTAGTTGACTAGGGTTTCTCTAGCCGACGTGGGAACCTTGCATGGAAGACCACGTCGGAGTTCCCGGAGCTAGAAGCAAGATCAAGGAAGGATCCGGTGGTGATCTTGTGTATGTATCATTGTTATAGTTGAATTATCAAGTTGAATCTTTTCCTAGCGATCAAGTGTTTCCTCGAAGATTTCGTTTTTCGATCGGCTTTGCTTATTTCAATTCTATTCTCGAGATAGATTACATAGGGTGTTCTTGTAGCCGCGGTGGCTAGAGGTACACGCCGGATCTTCCGAAAGAATCTCGACTTGTCTTTTGACTCGCCCTAAGCTCCCCGCATGAATAGGGATACGTTGTGACGAACGGGGGGTCTCGAAAGGCGGATGTTTTCGGATTTGGACGGGAAACCACGATTTAAAGAGGCTTCTATTAAGATTCGATTTGCTACTTCTTCTCTTGCTTGGAACTTCAACAAAAGGCTTACCCCGATCCCTCTAGATCGGTTTATCTACCCAATCTTACTTTGTTTTCTCCGGTCTTTAGTAGATTAGATTTATCTTTGTTTTGTGCTCTTATCTAGATGCATTAGGGTTTCTCTTTTACCAAAGATTGAAGTTACTTGGCTTTACTAGATCAACTCTTGCGTCACACATTTGTTCCACGGATTCGATACCTTGGGTTCACCACTTGAGGGAAGAAGGGTCCCTTGACTACGACGGGAGACTTGTACGCTTGCGAGTCACAAACGAACTTTGATACAATTATTAACCGTCAACAAGCCGAACAATTGGCCCTTGGTTCCTCCATCCCTCTTGGCAAATACCTTTTAGGGGTTGTGTATAATCTCCTTCATCAAGTGTCTATTAGCCTGTCGACCAATTCTCTAATAGGTTCCCCAGGAGGCCCTTGGTGGTTTATCAATCTATGGCTGAATCTTTACATCCGAGACAAATTAGAACAAGATATTTTCAGCATACATTTCCCCATGGACCAACCAGATGGTGTTCCAATCATCAAACGTCGATGTATGAACTTTGGAGAAGTTGCCTCCATGTTCCCTGGACATAAGAAAACCCCATCTCGTATAGTAGAACACTTTAGGAGCTTTTACCTTGGCTTCAACCCAGGATCCATCATCTGGTTTGCGTACAGACATGATGATAACAATTTTGAGACCTTGTTCAGTTTTGATGATATCCATAGAGATGATGAGAACAGGGTTGCATTTGTGGAGATAATTAAACCAGGAAACCTTCCATCATGTGTCTTTGGTAAAAATCAACTGACTTCTTATGAATTTTATAACCCATCAGTAAGTGCTCGTTAGTTGGGTTTTGGTCAGCTGCCGATTGGTCTTTATTTTTCTGATTTGGTCAAGACACGAGAGATTATCCCTAATGATATCCATTATCGTCGTCTTTTAGATTGGGTTCCTGACTCTTCTACCATCAATCTTGACTTTTGGAGATTCTCTAGCTTTTCTTCTCCTCTTTTCAACATTTGGTGGGCAGAATGGTATGATCATCTTTTCTCGGTGTCCCCTAGAGTTTATTGTGAAAAGTTGGAACCTGATTATGTGGCATCGGCTGACGAGGTATTTGACTGCCTTGTGAATCATGACTGTTTTATCCCTGTGACATATGTTGACTCATTTTCTTTTCTTTTCAGCTTGACACTACCGATCCCCCTGCCACCAGCAAAAGTGTCAATCGGATTTATTATTGGCCACCGAGACGAACTCCATACATTAGTTATAATGCTCCTTCAATCTCTTCAGTTATGCAAGGTCCCAAGATCAACCCTTCTTCAGATAATTTGCTTTTGTGTACTCTTAAGAGGAAGGGTGGATCTAGCAAGGTTCTTACTCATATATCAAAGAAGAGGATTGATACCAAAGTCGTCAATATCTCAGATATGGCAGGAATACTGGCAAGTGCTTTTCAGGTAATGACTCTCAATCTTTCTCTTCCTGTCCGTATCTGTGATTGACCATAATTTTTGCAATTCTCAGGATTTGATTGACCAATCAGAACAAGCCAATGTTATTGTTTCTGATAGAGGTCCAATATTGGAGCCAATTCAAGAAGTCCCGGTTGATGATATTTTGGTTGAGCCATCTGAAGATCTTGAATCGGGGAGAACAGAGAACTTGGGTGATGATATCCTTGCTTCATCGGTCGAACAATCTGATATCCAAAGGACGGATGTGTCAGATACTCTTGCTAATCTGCCTCAGTGTTCTTCTGACCAAACCAATGTTCAAACTGAACAACCTACTGAGGTAGGGTCTTCATAGTCGTTTCTTTACCACCCTCATTTTTAACTTTCCGTCTTTTGTCCTAGGATATCGTCAAGTTATCAATTGAGATTCATGATCAACCGGTCGTCGAAGCACCTGAATCATCATTGGCTGGAAACTTAACTGCTCAGATTCGAGCGATGCCTTCTGCCGTAGAGGTAAAGTCCTTGACACATTCATCTTTTAGCTCACGTGCTTCTTCTACATACTTTTGATAAACTTCTTTTCAGGGTACATCGGCAATCACCCTTCCGGATGAAGTGAAGGCTAAGTTGATTAAGGTGCTGCCATTGCTGAACTAGGACGTTGGCCAACTTGTACGAGATGCTGAGCCGATCAAAGCTATCTTTAAGCATATTCAGGGCCAATTGCCTAGAGATCTCAAGGCGAAAATGCTCCAGGTTGCTTTCATCGAGAATCGGCAGCTCATATTCCAAGAGGCTCAAGATCGGCTAGAAGAAAGAAGACATCAAGATCAACTTACTTAGGATAGGGAGAAATTGGACCATAGTATGGACAATCTTGACAATAGGATTGAATTCCTATCTTCCTCTCGCCCTGATATCGTCGACAGTATTGATCGCTTGAAGAAATGTCGTGCTGAGTTGATGAAAGAGCTCAATCAAGTTGATCAGGACTTAAAAGTTGAAGAGCAAAAGCTTGCAGAACTTCCAGACACCATTGCTGTCATGCAGGAATAGAGGGAGTTTGTCGCACGCCAAGCCCAAGTTCTACGTGAACAGGAGCAGTCGATTCTTGGTTCGGCTGATGCCGATCGTCAGGAGATAGAAACAGTTGTCCAGCTGCGTCTGGACCTCATCGATGCCATCCATTCTTTAGGCTTGGTTTAAGTTTTATTTGTAATTTGTAAATCCGTGATTGGCCCTTACTGGCCAACTTCTAATGCTTCATTTTTAACGCTTTGACCAAACATTTCAATCGGTCTTTATATATCGTTGTCTTCCTTCTAGTTCTTTGGAACTGTCACCTTCCTTTTGCGATGGCTTCTTCTTCTTCTTCCTCCTTCTCTGTGAACCAGGTTGATCTCTTTTTCTTTTCTCGTGTTCATGATTTTTCTCCAAATCGTGATACCATAGAGAAGATTGTCTTAAACCTTAATGCCCTTGGTGCGAATCGACCGAATCACCCATCTAGGCAAGAACGTGGTCTCCGTCTGGTGATTGCCAACAAGGAGGATAAGTTGGAGGCTCTTGAAGCTAGGAGGACAACTCTTCTTCAAGAACTAGACCGTGTAGGCGAATAAATAGTTCAAACTAGGACAGAGTTAGACAAGGCCAAGAGCCTCCTTTAAACTCTGATGTATTGTTAGCCGATGCAATCGGCCTCTTATAAATGAGAGTCTTCACCTATTGATTGTTACTTGATTCAGTATATTACTTCCTGGTGATGAATTCTCATCCATATTTGTGGGTGCCGCCTTTATAAATTGGTTCAACTTCTTTGCTATAAAAACTCATCTCGCTCTTCATGTAGCATCATCACCTTTCACCCATGAACCAAATCAACTTTTCGTTGGGAATGAGAGGCATGTTCTTCCGAGAGAATCTTCAGGAAAACACAATCATTTCCACCCCTTGACAAGTTTCTTCTCAAAAATTTCTTGTATCCTAATGATGCATCGAAGCTTGTCGTTGTTGCTGGAAATGTTGAGGGAGAGATATCCGGACAGCCTCCTATTCTGGAATACAGAGTAGGGTCACCCTCTATTATCCTCCTTCAAAACCAGCTCCTGAATTTCAGAAAATGCATCACTGCATGTCTGTCTACTGTCCAGCCTGAGACCTTCACGGGGACACTGTTCTTGCTTTGACCGCATCGGATGCTCTTCATTTCCCCTTTTTCAATTCCCTCTTGTAGTTATCCCTTATGCATCTTGAGGCTATAAATAGGCTAGAAGCTCGATAGAGGAAACTCACTCTCATCGGCCATGTCTCAACTAACTCAGATATATCATAGGCTCTTGTTGTATGATTGTTCTTCTCTTCCTTTTCTTCCTCATAGCTAGAAGAATTCTTGTGAAGTTGTGTAGTACCCTCTCTTCTTCTTTGTCTCCTTTTGAAAATCCAGGAGGCATCATAGCTAGAAGAATCCTTGTGAGAATCTGGCTTTGAGAGAAGGAGACATGTAGGGTGTCTTGCTACACATTTATCAGAGGAAGAGCATGCCAAAGGAACGACCATCTTGTTCATTAACTCGGCTCCTTCTGGTGGAAGATTACAGAATCGGGTGAAGATCTTAATCTTTCGTTTCCTCTTCGCGTGTGTCTCTCTCCCATTCATCGATTCAATATCCTCATCACACTGGAAGTTAGGATAGAACCCTTCTTGCAACCTCTTGAGAACATATGTAACCTGTAGATCTGAGTTGTAATATCATTGTGATCCAAAGCAGAAGAGATAATCATGTATTTTATTCTAAAGGTGATATATGTATCGGCTATAACCGAATATATTGATTTTGTACATCGGTTTTACATTTTTTGTACTAAAGGCAATTCTTTACAGATATCGGCTATTCTACGATTACATCAGCAATTGACTTTAGCTCGAAAACTCAATCGACCGATAGGCACGATAAGACAATAAGCTTGACAATTATCGATATACTTGGGTGACCAATCCATCAGCTGTTATGACTCCATGCCCAAGCCTACTTTTGCCTTCAATGAATTGATTCATTAAGCCTCGTCATTAGAGTCGACTGCTTGAACTGGTTTCAGTCCAAAATCGGACACTTTGAGATACTTGGTATCCCACGCTTTTCCAGATATGCAGCTCACCCAATCATAAGTCCATCCTTGTGCCTCTGTAGCTGCCGCTGTCAAGGAGCTTTCTCCTTGCACCACTTCCACTGAATCTCCAATCCATTGGATGATGCATTGATGCATTGTAGATGGTATGCAACAATTGGCATGTATCCAATCCTGACCCAGCAATAGATTATAAGATCCCCTCCTTTTAATGACAAAGAAAGCGGTTGGAAGGGTCTTACTGTTGATGGTGTGCTCCACACAGATGGCTCCTTGAGCTGGAGAGACATTGCTTTCAATGTCAAACAACATGATGTCGGTTTGGTTTAAATCTTCATCAGATTTCCGGATCTTGTGCATCATAGTGTATGGCATCAGATTAACTGCAGCTCCTCCATCCACAAGCATCCTAGTGACTGGTTTCCCATTAACGTATCCTTTGAGAAACAAAGCCTTCAAGTGTTGTATTTTCCCATCTTCTGGCTTATCAAAGATAGCTTGTTTAGGTTCCAGTGTCAATTGAGCCATGCCAAGCTCCTCATCGGACGCATCTGAATCAACTGGAGCCATGAACTCTTTTGGTAGGAAGACAACTATATTTATATCAGCTCGTGGTTTGTCATCTCCTTTACCATCAGCCTTGGGCTTTGGGCGCCAAACTTTAGACCGAACTTTCTTCTTGTCCAGCACAAGTCTCTCTGCTTCATCATGCTGTTCTAGCTGACATAGGCGCTAGACTCTTCTCTTCTGGGACTTAGTCAAGCCATTTGGATACCATTGTGGATTGGTCTTGTTACGTGTTTGGCTTGATCCTTCATCATCCAGTTGCAATGTGCATCGACGTTCAGGAGCTCGACACATGATGTCTTCATCAGGGACCAGAGAATCGGCCATCTCTTCTAGCCGATCATTTGACTCTTCGCTGACTCAGTCTCCCAACTGATCATGAACGCTGGCCTTGCCCCCCAGCTGATTGTGGACGCTGGCCTTGCCCCCAGCCGATCGTGAACCGAAACCCGTTGATTATTGAATCCATGGTGATCCTTGGTTGCAGGTCTTCTGGCATCAAAGCAAACCCTTTTGGATGAGTTGCCATTATTGTAAGCCCGGTTGCACTCTAGACAGTTTTCTGCTGTCGGTAGCTTGATCCCTTCTTCCCAACAGTACTTGAAGAATGGACATCTCCAATGTCCTTTATTACATTGTGCCCACTCTTCTCTTTCCTTTGCCTTCTCTTGTCGGTGCTGGAACTTGTTGATCAACATTTGGGACGTAACAGGCCGACGTGGCTTCAAATCTCCTTCTTCAAGTAGTAACCCTTTTCCTCTGACATCGGCAACAGTTACTTGTACTTTAGGATCAATGACTCCTTTATTTTGAGCCAAATCTGATGTCAGCAACTTAACTCGTGACATGTCTTTGCTAGACACTTCAACTGTGTTAGTTGGGAAGGGGTGCTGATCAATCTTCATCGACTTTTCAGCTTTGGTAGGTGTTTCAAATTTAAGCCTCCCTTGCTTAATAGCTGACTGGATATGTTGTCTGAAGATCTTGCAATCATTGGTTTCATGCGACATTGCATTGTGCCACTTGCAATACTTCATCCTCTTCAGCTCTTCTGCATATGGTATGGTATGGAATTGGGAGAGTTTAATCTGCCCTTGCTGAAGCAATAGATCAAATATCTTATCGGCCTTAGTAATATCAAAGCTGAATTTTTCTGGCTCTTTCTTGCCAAAGGGACAGGACACTGTCTTCTTGCCTTTGACCCACTCTGCGAGCCCTATCATATTGTCTTCATCTTCTGAGTTAGAGTAGTCCACATACGACACCTTCTTCTGAAAGTTCCTTCTAGGCTCATAGGACTTTGTTGTTTCTTGACTCATCCGACTGACCAACTAGCTGAGGCTTTCAAAGTCACGTGATGCATATTTCTCTCTCAAGGTCGGCAAGAGACCTTGGAAAGTTAGCTCAACCAACTTTTTGTCTCCCAGATTCAGACTGTAGCACTTGTTTCTGACCTCTCTGAATCTTTGAACTAATCCAGCTACTGTTTCATCATTCCTTTGCCTGAGCTTGGTCAGATCAGTGATCTTCATCTCATTGATGCCATAGAAGAAGTAATTATGGAACTGTTGTTCCAAATCAGACTACTTGATGATGGAGTTAGCTGGTAGTGATGTAAACCATGAGAATGTTGGCCCTGACAGAGATGAAGAGAACAAACGTATCCGGAGTGCATCAACATTCCCTGCTTCTCCACATTGGATGATGAACCGAGTGATGTGCTCCATAGTGGATGTTTCATCTTGTCCAGAGAACTTCGTGAAATCTGGCACTTTGAATCTTGGAGGGAATGGTATCTAATCATAACCAAAAGGATACGGTGTCCATATATGCAGGACTGCTGCTTGGGCTTTATCCCATATTGCTTCAGTATCATCTCTGAAAAGTGGTCGATTAACTCCTGCTTCATATGAGATTTCAACTTTGTAGCCACCTGCTCAATTGCTTGTATCTCAACTGGGGTTTCTGGTGGTCGTTCTTCTAAGATTCTAATCTTTAGATCTGGAGTTGTCCTTGCCTCAGTAGAACCTTGAGTGTTCGAATGACTTGTAACAGGCGTAGCCTGTTCAATTGGCTGACTAGCCGATGGGGCTAGGTGCTGCTTATTCAACTAGCTTGAAATAGCCAATTGATTTAGAAGTGTATGCAACAATTGTGCAGAATCCACCAATGGAAACACTGGCTGCCCTACTGCTCCTTGGTTGATCGACTGTTGAGGTGAAGATCTTGTATGAGCCACCGTATCAGCTGGGGTTAAGACAGCCTGCATTGTTGTTGACTGTTGAGGTGAGGCTATCTGTATGGGCATCCCGAGTGTTGGTTGCTGCAGTGGAGCGGTTTGCACAAGCATCTCAAGTATCGGCTGCTGAGCTGATCTCTGAGGTGGAGTGAAATTTGGCTTTTGCGGTGGAATAGGAAGTCTTTTCTCTGTAGGTATGACCATGTGAGCTTGAGCTGGACTAATTTTGACTCTTTCAAAGTTCTTGCTCGCATGATTGAAATAGACAAATATCATTCCTTCCCCAGTCATGTGCACAGTCCCTGGAGTACCTCCAAATGTAGCTTGGTAAAACTGCGGGTATTTCACTTCTGGAACTTCCTCAGGCACAGGCTCAAAGAAATTTGAGATGTTAGTCTCAAAGTGATCACGAGGTAAATCCCATCCTGCAAGCTTCCCATCTGGATCTCTCATAGCATGATATTTATGTTGATTCTGCACTGGAAGCATCTGGTCCTGGACAATAGATTGCACTGGTGACGTGACAGCAAGATCTTTATCTTTACCATCGCCACTTTGATTCTGAATCGGCTGGGTGTCTGATGAAGAACTAGCAGCAGCTTGTGGAGATGGTGTAGCTTTTGCTGTTGGATCATCAATCAGCGGGTTGGCCGATTGGTTTTTCTAGAACACAGGAGGAGTTTGTTTTGGTTGGTAATACAAGTCCCAGATATCCTCGTTCTGCTCCTTTCTTGAGTGCATCAATTAGCATTCTGAATAGTATTTCTGAATACTTTGGATTGATCATTCATTGTTTATGCATAGCCTTGGTCATCATGTCTTGAAGACCTTTAGGATCAGCTGAGATGGTGACTTGCTTCGGGGTTGGCAAAGGATTCTTCTTGAAAACACCACTTTTAGTCTGACCGTATGATGCCAGACAAAGCTCTTCATAATGCTTCATGTGGGCCTCGAGCTTAGCCTTGTCTCAATCTTTCAGTTGATCCTTGGTAATTGGTTGAACATTCTCTGGATCGACTTCATGAGGACCAGTCTTCGTAGCCTTCATCATTGTTGACTTTTTTTGTGTCCCACTGGGCGTGCCAAAAGTGTGTTGACACGAAAATAGGACGTCACCACCGCGCGCAGCACACGTGACTCCCGGTCTGTAGCGACGCGTGCCAGCCAATTTAACCTATTGATTTACAATGGAAAATATTAGGGATCAGCTAGAGAACCGATGGCCTTTCAGCGACACGTGTATCAGCTAATCGGCCGATACAAAATAAAGTGGGATCGGCCGGCTTGAAGATGACCGAAGTAGAGATGGCAATGGGTACCCGAAACCCGAGTACCCGACGGGTTTTACCCGATAGGGAGACGGATATGGAATTATATTTCTACCTGCAGGTACATAAATGGACAACATCATGTACCCATAGGGTAAGCGGGTGTGGATGTGGGTGTGGGTACATACTACCCATACCCGCATACCCATGGGTAAAATAAACCCGCCTACAATATGTGATAAACGTGTAAAATTGTACATTGTTAGTGAAGGATAACTTAATATTGATAACTAACAAAAATATTTATGCTTTATTAGACTATTAATTGGTTAACAATTATTATTTATTTTTTATCAATTAAATTCATTGATGTATGCACTTTATCATGTGTTATGTTCTCAAATATATTAATTTACAACGGGTATGCTATCGGGTATGGGTTACCTGACGGGTAAAAAAACCCACGCGGGCACGGGTATGGGTAAGAACTTGAACTCGCATGCGGGTATGGGTTTTTTAGTGGGTAGAGTTAGAGTTGATGGGTGCGGGTATGGAACGGCACTACCCGACGGGTTTCTACCCATTGCCATCTCTAGACTGAAGCGTGGGTGCGATCGGCTGAATCGGCCGATCGTGACGTCAGCGCTCGGGTAGACCGGAATCAGCTGCGGAGTTAGAAGACGATAGGATCTAGATCGAGCGGATGATAATGATAATAGCTAAAACCACAAGAATTGGTATGAAAACTTGTAGATCTAGCTAATATCGATAAGGGTGAATAAAGAACTAGACAAAACCTCAGCGATGCGCTCGGAGGTTAAAGCCTAGGGTTATTCGGTAAAACGGTACTCACAAAGCTTGTCGGAGATCAATTGATGCAGCCCGAAGAACTCGAAGCATGACATTATAGAAAAAGAGAAAATCACAATGGTGAAGTCGTCGAAAAGTAGATGTTGTAAAGTAGATGCAGTAAAAGTAAATGGTTTGCTCGGAGGTGGTTTGTTTGATATTGGTGTGTACAGATTTTCCGACCATGCAGGGTCGCTATTTGTCCTGGGGACAAACCCGACTCCTAGATGATTACGACATTGTTTACTTGTATCTAAAAACAAAAACTACTTAAAAATAGAAAAGGACTCTCGTAGGAGTCTAAGACCTTCTAAAAGTGACTCTTTGATCCATCGTCAATCGTAGACTCCTGACTCCTGTTGATCGTTCTTCTCTCCCTTCAGTCGGCCGATTGAACTCTGCATTCCATCAGTTGCTTCTCCTTATCCGTTTGACATGTTTTTCCAAAAAAACGGTGTCAACACAAGCCCCCCCCAGTTTCAGAGTAAATAATCTTTTGCTCCAAAATTCCTCGAATCCGTTATCTTCCTTGATTCGAAGTCATCCACAGGATCTTAACAAATCTCCGAGGTCATAAATACAACCGCCTTGGTCCTTTCTTTTCTCCCAAATATTATTGCTCCAACGGCTCCAGCTTTCAAGTGACGAACCCTAATCTTCAAAGCCCCTCCTGATCTATGGCATCTTCAAGCTCTGCTGGAGGCTCTGATTCTGCTTCCGCTTCTCTGAAGGCATCCCTTTCTTCAATCCCGCTGGTACTTTTCTTGCTTTTACCTTCCTTTGAATATTGCCGTCCTTCTTCACCTTGAAGCTCAGATTCATCTATTTTTTCCAGGAACTTAGGTCTCATCTTACCATTCCCATCGATGATAAGCCCGGGTTCACATTCCTTGAGACTGGTCAAATCCCTTTTAAGCATGCTTCTTTGAATTTGACCGATTGGGATGGTTGCTTCAGGTCTTGGACAGGTTATGTCAAAGGATGGAGAGATTGATACCGTAAGGTATCTGCCAAAAAATAGAGGCTTTTGGGAGAAGTATAAGATCAACCAATGCATTACCTTGTCCTTGTCTGACATGTCTTGGAACGAATCTCTCCTGATAGCTGCTTCTTACTTTTGGTCCGATGCAATTAATGTTGTTGGCGTCCTGACCAGTGTTGCAGCTAGCCAACAACAAATCCATAAACACACCTCGTGTCCTCAAGCTCCTGTTCCTCCAAGCCAGAAGTTGTTGAAACATTTATCATAGCTGCCAGAGTACCACCACTATACTCTTGCACACTCATAACCTCAACCGGGAAGCAGCCAACCTCGTCATGGCGTACCACCATCTCCTTTAGCAGCTCATCACCCTGAACCTTTTGCAACAAACACAGTCCTGCGTGCTCTGTTGTCTGAACCGGCGAGGTGTGTAGTCCTGCCGAGGCCCCGAAATCCCACACCACCTCCATGTGCTTAGTCTGTACCAAGCCCGCCATGGCCACCGTTGGCTCCACCGAGCGCGGTGGCCCTGCAGACCAGTAGGCTTCAGGGCACGAGAACCCCTATTCAGTCATTGGGTCCACCTGCATCTGTTTCTGATCCCCTATTTCATGAACAAGGAAACTATTATTTGAAACCTCAAACAGGTGCTCGTTGACCTTCTCCTTCGGCTGGTCCTGCTTTAGACGCCACTCCCTGACACACTGGCGGGGCCCACCAATATCAGAAGCGATGTGTCGACCATCGAAGCCACCAGAGGTACCAGCGCCGCCATCCCAAGACCTACCGGAGCTCATCCTGTTGATATTATGTCACGTCACTGGCGTTGCTGCCTGAAACTCGGGCCAGCTTCTCCATCTCCTCCGTGTGGTGGTGGACGATCTGGCCTGCCTAGCCGGTCATGCACCAACGTTTGCCGTAGCGGCCGGTCACCATCTGTCACCCCCAAGTGCCAAGTGTAGAAGAAACGCGCAGGATACTCCGACACAGAAGGATCATCAGTAGGAATTCCACTAGTGTCACTCTCAAAGCTATATTGCTCATAGCTGGTCGCAGGGGGCGAGTAGTCAAGAACTCGATCCAGATGAATAAGAACCTTGTAATCAAAAGTCTGTGTCGGTGCAAATCTAGAAGCAGCGGCTCAAAATCACACATGCTACACAAGTACTCATCAGGATGCTCAATGGGTTCCTCAAGTAGAAGTGTACCTTCCACAGCGAGGTCATTGGGGGCGTCTGTCCAGACCCAGACATTGAAGCAGAAGCGTTCGGCCTCCTTCTCTACCGAACAGTCAACCTTGTCGATGAAGGACGGATTGTTGAAGAGTTGCGCCACTGACACTGCATTTCGCGCATGTCGAGGCACCCCCTCAAGGCACACGCGAATGCATAACTTCAGCTTCCCCACTGAAGCCCCGAAACGCCTACTCCATGGCATGATGTTCAGCATGCAGTTACCGTTTTGGACCGCCTGGGCGAGCAGCGCCATGTTCCGGAGGGCAGCTGACCGAAACCGGAGCAGAAACATCGCGTGGCTTAGCCCCTCGACCTCCAGCTCATGCTACGGGATGCCAAGTTGGAGTGCAGCATCCCCGGAGAACCGTCGCGCAGGACAGCAACACTCGAGCATCACTCTGAACCGCCACCAGCGTTTGGAGCTCCAGCACCCTCTCCTCTGCCCTGATCGCCTGGGTGCGCGCCGCAGCAGAGAACACCGTCCGGGGACGCAAATCGATGTCCCCCGGCGGAAATTCCATGGGGGTCAATGGTCCTCCCCGCTTCTCCTTCGTGTCACCGCACAACCGGCGGACAGTTCGAATGCCACACCGCCGCTGATAGGGCACCCGCAGCGGTCCGGGAGCGAGGGCAGTAGCGAGCTTTGTGCCTAGAACGAGCACACACGAGGCACATTGGAGGATCTCGACACTGCGAAATGCGGTAGTCAAGAGCAAGGTAGTTGAAACATCGTCGAGCACCCGCCTTGGCCTTGAGCAGAGCGAGTAAATGACCTCCCTCCTCACTCTGCCTCAATTTACTGTGATTTTTGCCAGCAGCGCCACCCTCCTTATTAACTCCTATCCTCTCCCACACCTATAGATGTCCAACGGGCCGGCCCGGTACGGCCCGTGGCCCGCCGGGCCGGACCGGGCCGGCCCGCTACGGGCCGCACCGGGCCACGGGCCTCACCGGGCCGTGCCTACACCGTGCTCGGGCCACGCCCTCGGCCCATAGCCCGGTCCGTGGGCCATATTACCGGGCCACGGGCCAATCGGGCCACTTTTCAGCGGGCCGGGCCACAGCCCGGTAATGTAAAAACACATCCTTCTTAATTAAAAAAAACACAGTTTTTCAAAATGACAACAGATTTCAGATTTCACAGATGTCACAGATTTTCAAAATGACAAGTTAACAACAGATTTTCAAAATGTCAACAGAAATATGAGCTTGTGCAATGCTGCCTCATTAAAAACCTTTCCAGGTAAACCCACCCTTGTGGGAGAAACCCTAGAAAGGAAAAGAGTACAGCAAGCTCATATTTCTGTTGTTCTCAACATTAATAGATCAGTCACAGATTCACAGTTCACAGTTGCATTACAATAGCCATCATTTGGCAGGCAAGTGAAAAGAGCAAAAGGAAAATAACAAAAGGAAAAGAGTATCTGCCAGACTGCCCAGGTAAACACCATCTGGTATCTGGACACCATCTCTAACTCACTCTCAGAGTCTCAGGTTTCCAACTTCAAAGTTTACCAGGAAAACACCATCTGGACATGACAGGAGGAAATGCATTTTAGTTCACACTTCACAGCTCACAAACACAATCACATAGTAATGACAGGAGATTGTTGAAATTTTACCTTTTTGTTCTAGGAGCCACCTCTCCCTAAGCTGGTGCCGCTGCTGCCACCTCTCCCACTGCTGGTGCCGGTGGCGGTGCTGCCGGTGACGCCAACCGATCCTCTCCCACTCCCGCTGCCGGTTCCGGTGTCTTCATCTTCAGTAACAGGATCACCAAGCTCCATGTTCTTGAACAGCTCAACCAGTTCTTTGTCCACAACAGTGTGCTGCGCCTTCCTTCTAGCTTGGTCCCAGTCTTTGATGCAGGTTAGCATCTCCACATGTTCAGGCAAAAGGCGACGGCGCCGTTCTTCAAGAATTCTACCTGTCAAGCTAAAACAAGATTCGGAGGACACAGTAGAAACAGGGACAGCCATGATATCTCGAGCCATAATAGACAGTATAGGATAGGATTGCTTGTGATCACGCCACCAAAGAAGTATGTCAAAGTTGGGGTCACCCCATGGCACGGAGTCCTTTGTCCGGGTGTAAGCCGTAAGCTCATTTACGACGACGAGATGAAGTAGATGGAGTAGAGAATGAGGAGGACCTGTCAAAGATCCTCCCCCATCTGTTACCAGAACCAGGTACAGGAACCAAAGGTCTCTGAGGCCTTGCTGTTCCTGAACCATACCTTTCCTGGTACTTGCCAAACAATCTAGTTAACTCATCTTTCACATCACCATAACATAAACTGTAATCAGATCCAGTTGCCTTACCAAGTAGATCTAAGGTAGCCAAGAACCCTTTCATCTTACCTCTAGGGTCCAGAATGGTTGCAAAACAATAAAGCAGAGGAATGTTATCCCAATATTTAAGGAATTTCATTTTCATAGGCCTTGCAACATGTTTAAAGTGTTCATTATTCTCGGGAGATTTCAAATGTTCAGCAATGTAAAGGAAGGTCTCACACCGTGCAGCAATGTTCACCGGGCTATATAAAGGAAGGTTGGATACTTAGGAGAGCATCTGAACAACCCAACACTAAGCGCAGAACGCCACATATGATACCCCAAACAGGATGTCGGGTTTGCCACCTTGGCGGACTGAACTTGTATAAATCTTATGTCTCGCGTCCTTACGCATACCTTAGAGTTCCAGTTCTGGTGATCCCCACCACAATCATCTACCTCGGGTACTCCCTTGGTAGACTTGCTGGATTAAAATACCGACAGTTAGCGCGCCAGGTAGGGGTGATCATCATGATCACCGGTGATTTCGAAAGACCTCAAGCAACAAGTTCAATCTACTCGACGGGCAAATTATAATTTGCAGCGGATGCGAGAAGCCAACAAATTTGCATCGGATGCGAGAAGCCAGCAAGGAGTCAATCACTTGTTGAATTACTTTTCTGTGTCCGAGTTAAACTTGCCTTTTCGGTGAAAATTTTGTCTTTTCAACGTTTGGAACTCCTATAGCACACTGTAGCACGTTTCGTTTGTTTGTGGTAAATATTATCCTACCATGGCCTAACTAGGCTCAAATGATTCGTGTCGTAAAGTACATCAAAACTGTGTAATTAGTTATTTTTTACCTATATTTAGTACTCTGAACATATGTTTTTTTGGCGTATTTAATGTGATGTGATGAAGAGAGAGTGGAGAAAAAGTTGGAAAATTTAGCCAACTAAACAAGGTAAGACCTTGTTTAGTTTGCTATGAATCCTCCTTTCAACTCTCTCCACCACATTAAATACGTCAAAAGACATATGTTCAGAATACTTAATGTAGATGAAATCAAAAACTAATTACACGATTGTGATGGCCTTTGCGACACGAATCTTTTGAGTCTAGTTAGGTCATGGTATGACAATATTTACCAAAAAAGCTGAAGTTTACCTTTTGCTACAATACGTTGAAAAGGCAAATTTTTCTGACATCTAAACAAGGCCTAAGTCACCGAATCTCAAATCTGAAGCGAAGCTCAGAACTTTTTCCTACGAATCTCAAAGATCAATTCTCTGGATGCGTCAACGTTGGTCGAGACGACGCTAGCGTGCAATCCAGAGCGAAATTATCCATCAGTTCACAACTCGCCGGCTCGGCGAAATCTTCTTCACAAGTCCAACCCAAAATCAATTTCTTGGTAGTTGTCGAAGGTCGTATACTCCACGGACATGAGCAATTGGCCCGCCTCACTCCACACTGTGGTCAGGAACGGCGTCTTCAAGTCAGAGCCCTATCAGGAGTCAGTCTCGGTATTCGAATCCGAAACGGAGCTGTAGTCAGTTCACGGCTGTTACTATCTAGCACGGCAAAAAATTGAATTTCCTCAAAATTACCATGTGCGTACGCAAGACTACGAGAAGCCTCTCCAAGATTAACAAGATGCAACAAGTTGACCGCTGCCCCTGCCTGTGCGGCTGAAAAGCAAATAGGAAGCTCTTTGCTATACACACACACGAAGACTGCACCAGCAAGCTTCAAGATCATCGCTTGGTGCATATACAAAACGTACGCAAGTATGACTATTTCAGCTACTCGAGTACAATGGCATCGATATTTGGTAAACACGGCTACCTCGCCTCCGCTTGCACCGACTCTACATCAACTACGTTGTGCGTTGTGACTACTCGTCTCCCTACCGTAGCGGCTCTACTTCAACTGCGTCGTGTGTCGCGACTACTCGCCACCCAGTTGCACCGGCTCTATTGCACCTAAGTCGAGCATCCGGACGCGCCGTCTCATCGCTTGACAACTCGCCTCCGGGCGCACTGGCTCTCGCTATGCGCCCGGTCACTACATCTCGCAGCGGAAAGACCGGATTGGCGACCAAAGAAGGGGGAGTGAATGGGAGCCGATAAAAATTCTTTCTCAAAAGATTTCGGCCTATATCCCAATCGCAACTCCGAGCGTCACACAAGAACACGCGGAAGCACACACAAACCTCTCTCGAGACCTTAGGAACAAAGCTTGAAATCTAGGAAGCAAAGCGGAAGCAACCTCGAACAAAACAGGGTCTAGCTATGCCCAACCGGATCATCCGGCCTCAAGGTCGGATCATCCGAGACGAGACCGAGACTCGCCGGGACACACTACCAGATCATCCAGCCCCTACCGGATCATCCGCCCTCAAGGTCGGATCATCCGAAACAGCCCAGAAAAATCGCCCGCGGGTCAACTCCAAACTTTCGATCGATGGATCTCCCAAACCACTTGGGACTTTGAGACGAAACTTTGGGGAGATGGTTAACACCCCAAGGAGAGGTTATGCCCCAAAATGTATGGCCTCAAACTCAATACAAATCCCGAAATCGCAAATAATTGCCAAGAACACTATGACCTATGGTTCATCCAAAAGTCAACTAATCGAAGGCCAAATCCGGCGTTTGAGGGTCAAGATCATCCACAAAGAGGCACAAGGCACTCACCCATGATCCCCTTAAAGAAATCCGGAGAGAAACGCCCTCAAATCGACGAATCGAGCGACGAACGAAGATCCCAAGAAAAGGCTCCGAAAATCACCAAAAAGGGAAAACGGGAGAGACACAATCAAGCTTTGAGGAACCACGCCGAATCATCTATACATACCAAAGAGGTTCTTACAAGGTCTAGCTTGCCACCCGATCATCCTTCCCTCTCACAAGATCTCACAATGAAGCTCTCAAGCTAGTCCTATGGAAAATCCTAAAGAAAATAGAAAGGGAAAAAGAGAAAGCAAATGAGCTAGGGTTCCAAGTGATGGCTGCCATCCTCTCTCCTCTAAGTATATATGGAGACAGCTGAAAGACGAAACTACCCCTATTACATAATACTAGGATACACACCCTCGAGGAGCACTTTGGGAATTCTCATCGTAGCACCATCGGACGGATGCCCGGTGACCGCACCTCGCTTAGCCTTGACGTAGCCTTGCGATCCCGACGCGTGTCCTCCGCTTCGAAGCATCTTGGCGTGCCCGGATTCCATCTCCGCCCGCCGAGCCTCCGGTCTTGGTTTTGTGCCTAAACCAAGCAACCCGATGGTTTTGTGGTGAACCGCCGCAAACCCCACATGCAGACTCTGGTGGTGAGCCGCTACCCTGCACTGGCTCCTGTCCACGACTTCGTCCTGCTTTTCTTGCCACCATGCGGCCTGCACTTGACCCCGCTAGCCACCGGGTCCCTCGAGTTAGGCCTACTTGTCTCTCCACTCCTCGGAGGCCCCGTAAGGCATGGACCTTTCGCGCCCGCTCTTCACCTGCACCAACGCAAATCAAGCCGCAACCTGCACCTGAAATACTCGGCCAAGAGTCAGTCCACACCACGTTGTCAATCACTCATCACAGCCAGGAGCGACCATCCACCGGTCTTCGGACGCTCCGGTCCTCAATCTCCCCCTTGATGAGTGCATTGACAACACACACAAGTAACCAATTCAGAGAAAAGAGAAAAAGAAAAGAAACGAAAGAAAAAAACTCAAACAAGTGATCAAAAGCCAAACAAAAGCCAAGAAAAGATCACTTGAGAGAGAAAAATCACGATCCCATAAGGTAAGGGCAACGGCTCGACACAACCGAGATAAAATGCTCCAAAATTGCCGACTCCTCAAGGTGAGGCAAAAGGGCTCGACACCATCGACAAAAGAGCACAACTAAAATTCAGGCGAAAAAGAGCTCCCAAATGCATAAATGCAAGCTCCCCTTGAACAAGTGCATTTCTCCCAATTTTTCTTCCCTTGATGCAGAACTCCCCTTGGAAACATGAATTGGGTACTTTCCTCCCCCTTGTTGGTAATCCATGAATCAAGTCTACAAATGCTAAAATTGAGACATAGACAAGCAAGATAGCCACAATTTGGGCACAAACATCGCCAACAAGATAGAAATGGACATACAAGGAAGTGACAAAGCCATGATCAAAATGAAGCATTTTTCATAAAAAATTCCCTCTCATGAGCATAGGACCTAAACATGTTCAAAATGAGCACAAACAACATATAACCCACAAACTTCATGCAAGGTCACAAATTCTCATCACAAGGTCATCACAAACACCTACAAGCTATCTCATGTCGTGTCAAAGCCACCGAGCCATGTGTCCACTTCTAGATATGAGACTTCTCATTGGTGAACATCATGCAACGGTTTAGCACCCAAGATAAGGAATTTAAAGCATTTATGACATGGAAGCAAATTTTCAAGCATAGGAATCTCAGATACCATTTTATGATTTACAAATTAAGCATGGTACATGAAGTGCCTTTGCGGAAAAAAGAAGCTTAGGCTTCTCTACAAGGTAGCATGTAGGCTAAACATTCATGATGATAAATGGATCTTTGATCTCAAATGAAAAGAACATGGTTCCAAGCACAAATTAAGCAAGATATAGCCATAAGCATCCAATTTGAACATGAGAGGCATTCTACTCACAGAGAGGATCATATAGCATTTTTACAAAAGAAGCCAACCACAAGCATATATATCCCAAATCTACCAACAGCATAGCTATACATCTCATGAGCATCACAAGCAAAGTCATAACCTCATATCTAGCATATCATGGTGATCAAAGCATATGAGAGAAGCACATCTCTATGGCATATGATACAAATGCAGTCTATGATACAAAGATGCAAACATGATATGATACATAAATGAAGATGCAACATGCATATGTACATCAACCCTCCCAACCGAAGCTCAAAAAGGAACAACAACTCCAAGCTCTCCTCGCAAACGAGCAAATGTAGCTTGGTCCAAAGGCTTGGTTAGGATATCGGCAAGCTGCTTTTCTGTAGGTACATGGATGAGGTCTATGTTTCCCTTCTCAACATTATCTCTCGGGAAATGGTACCTCACTTCTATGTGTTTAGTTCTGGAGTGAAGCACGGGGTTTTTGGCAACACTAATGGCACTCATGCTATCACACATGAGAGGTACATGGGAACACTCCTCACCAAAGTCACTCAGCGTGTATATGATCCAAAGCAGCTATGAGCAACAACTAGCGGTAGCAACATACTCAGCTTCTGTGGTAGACTGGGCTACACTAGATTGTTTGCGAGAAGACCAAGAAACAAGCGAAGATCCCAAGAGCTGGCAAGTTCCCAAAGTCGACTTCCTATTGACTCGACACCCCACAAAGTCGGCATCCGAAAAACTAAGAAGCGAAAGGGAAGAGGATCGAGTACCAAAGACCGAGCTCATGAGTGTATCGAAGATACCTGAAGATCCGCTTGACGGCCTGCCGATGTGAAGTCCTCGGCGACGCTTGAAAACGAGCACACAAACACACAAAAAACTGGATGTCCGGCCTCGTCACCGTCAAGTACAAGAGGGAGCCGATCATGCTCCGGTACTCCTTCTGGTCCACATCCTCTCCATCCTCATCCGCGTCGAGCGCTGTAGTTGTACTCACCGGTGTCGGTAGGGGCTTCGAGTCATCCATCTTGAACTTCTTGACGATGTCTTTAGTGTACTTGGCTTGATGTACAAAGGTTCCCTACTTCGCCTGCTTGATCTGAAGCCTGAGAAAGAAATGTAACTCTCCCATCATAGACATCTCAAATTCTTTGCTCATATCCTCTGCAAACCTCGCAACCAAAGATTGAGACAAGCCGCCAAAGACAATATCATCCACGTACACCTGAACAATTAGGATATCATCACCCAGCCTGAGGAGAAAAAGAGTCTTATCAAACTTGCTCATCTCAAACCCCTTGCTGAACAAGAACCCCCTCAAGCGACTATACCAAGAAAGGGGAGCTTGTTTTAGCCCATACAACGCCTTTCTCAGCCTATACACCTTGTGGGGAAACTCAGCACTCTCAAAGCCCGGTGGTTGCTTCACATAAACTTCCTCCTCTAAAAAACCATTCAAGAAGGCACTCTTCACATCCATTTGGTACAATTTGAACCCCTTAGCCACAGAAAAGGCTAGAATGATCCTAATCGCCTCCAAATGGGCTACAGGAGCAAATGTCTCATCATAGTCTATCTCCTCCTTCTGACTATAACCCTGAGCAACCAACCTCGACTTGTTCCTCACCACCTCACCATTTTCTCCCTCTTTGCTTTTCCACACCCATTTTGTCCCAATAGGTTTACAATTTGGTGGTGGCTCCACTAACTCCCACACTTGGTTTCTCTCAAAATTCTCTAACTCCTCATGCATGGCATTCACCCAATTAGGATTAGATAGAGCGTGTCCAATGTCTTTCGGCTCAAAAGTAGCAACAAAAGCTGAATGAGAAAAGTGAGAAGCATTTCTGGACCTCGACAATGTCGTACGCTCATTGATGTCGCCGATGATTCTTGAGGGTGGATGATCAACTTGAACGCGCCTCGGTGCCTCTCGCCTGGAGACAACCTCCCCCTTAGCAGCTGCTTCCACTTGATCTTGCTAGATCGTAGGCGGTGTAGGGGATGAACCATCTTGCACCGTAGTCGTCGTAGTGGAAGTAGAGGGTACATGTGTGGCTGGAGCTTCACCATCGTCACCATCTTCCTCTCCAGCATCATCCTCCTCGTCCTCAAAGATCTTCTTGCCAACTTCATCGTCGCCTGCACACTCAAAGATAGACGAAGTGCATAGTTGTGTCTCGTCGAAGGTAACATCGCAAGTCTCCATGACTAGGTTAGTATCAAGGTTGAGCACACAAAATGCTTGAGAATGACTAGCATAACCCAAGAAAATCCCATCGGAGGACCTCGACTCAAACTTATCAAGCCTACCCTTCTTGAGAATAAAGCACTGACAACCAAAAGCCCTGAAATGGCTCACTCTAGGTGCTCGCCCGTGCATGAGCTCATAGCACGTCTTGTTCAAGAAGGCCCTCGGAAACATTTGGTTCCCAACATAGCAAGCGGTATTCACCGCCTCCACCCAATATCTTCTCGGAGTCCTATGCTCGTCGAGCGTCGTCTGAGCCATCTCACAAAGGGAACGATTTTTCCTCTCAACCACATCATTCTGACAAGCCACATAGGGAGAAGAAAACTGATGTTCAAGACCCAAATCATGACAAAAGGTTTCGAAACAAGAGTTTTTAAATTCAATGCCATTGTCGCTACGAATAGCTCGAAAACATCTCCATTCCTCTCATTCTTCAACCTCAAGATAAGATCTCGAACAAAACCAAACGTCTCCCCCTTGTCAGCTAAGAAGAAGACCCAAGCATAGCGAGAATAGTCGTCCACGATCGCAAGGACATACCATTTCCCACCCGCCGAGCACACACGAGCTGGACCAACCAAATCCATATGGAACAGCTCGCATGGCCTCTCTGTCATAACGGATGTCAGAGGCGGATGAGAGGCGATGACCATCTTACCATGCCTACACGGAGCACATACCAAATCCTTTTGGTATTTCAACTTTGGCAATCCTCGGACTAATCCTAGTCCACTCAAGCATGACAACAAGTCAAAACTCAAGTGACCTAATCTCCTATGCCATTTCCAAAGCTCTGCCGAAACACCAGCAACCAAGCAACGTGAAGAGCCAACACACTGAGAAAAATCGACTCTGAAAATCTGACCCTCGAGGACGACCGTGCACACGAGATCGCCTTGAGAATCCAAAACACGAGAACAACCCGTTTTGAAATAGACTTCAAAACCCTCATCAAGAAGTTGGGAGATAGAGAGAAGATTGTACCCCCAAATACTTGACAAGAGAAACACGCCGAAGAGTCACAGACTCACTCACATTCACCGTGCCCACTGAAAGCACTCTACCTTGCCCATTATCGCCAAAAGTGATATACTCTTTGGTCATCACCAGGGTGAGGCTGGAGAACCACCTTCGATCTCCGGTCATGTGTCGAGAGCAACCAGAGTCAATCAACCAAATGCCCTCCATCCCTCCCACCTCTTCCTCGGAGTCGGAGCCCGAGTCGTCCTTGTTGCACTTCTTGCTTGTGGAGCTATGTGCCATGCTGGTTCTCTTCTTCATCACTTGAGCTCAATGAAGACTACCAGGAGCTTGAGTCGATGTCGCTCGCACCAGCCACCATCGCCCGCTCCTTCTTCTTGTGACCACCACTCCTCCTTGGCCTTCGCTCGGACTTGTTTTTGCCCTTGTAGTCGTCCCTCGAGCGGTGCTTGTGGTCGGTCCTCGGATGGTGCTTGTGCTCGGGCTTGACCTCCATGGCTTCCGGGTACTCGACGATGAAGTGCTCGTGCTTCCTGCACCGGTAGTACATGCCCGAGCTCCTCCGAGCATTCTTCCGATTCGTGTACATGCGCTCGAACTGCCTGCTCAACAACACGAGGTCCTCCTCACCCAGAACGTTGAACTCCTCATCTAGCATGGACATAAGGCAAGACAAAGAAAAATGTCTCGAAGACATGTTAGCATTAGTCCTTGAACCGGATACGAGAGCCAGACTATGAGGGTCAGTCGGGTTCTTGATCTTTGCATGGACCCCACGGTCCACCTTGGACGACTTGAGCTTGGAAAACAGCTCGTCCACCGTGAGGGTCTCATACTTCTCCGATTCTAGGAAGGCCTCGACCTTCCCACTCCACACGGTACGATCCAGAGAATGCAAGAGCTTGACAGCCCTGTCATGGTCATCATACAGGAGCACGACCACATAGCCCTCATGTTGTTCATGATCACTGTGGACTCACCGGGGAGATGAGTGAAGTTCTCGTACTCTCTCCGGTAGGTCGCAAAGAGCCAAGCCTGAACATGAGAGTTCCCGGCATGAGCATTCTTCAATTGCTCCCAAATCATGCACGCAAATCCTCTGTCTGAACCCGTTCAAATTTGGATTCACATAGAGAACGGTACAAGTAGTCAACCGTCTTGTTGTTGGTGTCGAACATGTCCCTCGATCCTGGAGCAAAGAAGTTCAGCGGATGAACATAGGTTGTGTTCACCGTGACATCCCACAGGATCTGACCCTTGCCGTGCAGGAAAGCAGCCATCCGCCTTTGCCACATCTGGTAATTCTTAGACTGGTACGCCATCTTTGAATCTTAGACTGGTTAGAATCATGAAGATCCATAACCGACTCTGATACCAATTGAAGGACCGGATTGGCGACCAGAGAGGGGGGAGTGAATGGGAGCCGATAAAAATTCTTTCTCAAAAGAACACGGCCTATATCCCAATCGCAACTCCGAGGGTCACACACGAACAAGCGGAAGCACACACAAACCTCTCCCGAGACCTTAGGAACAAAGCTTGAAAGGCTAGGAAGCAAAGAGGAAGCAACCTCAAACAAAATAGAGCAAAACAGGGTCTAGCTGTGCCCAACCAGATCATCCGCCCTCAAGGTCGGATCATCCGAGACGAGACCGAGACTCGCTAGGACACACTACCAGATCATCTAGCCCCTACCGGATCATCCGCTCTCAAGGTCGGATCATTCGAAACAACCCAGAAAAATCGCCCACGGGTCAACTCCAAACTTTCGATCGATGGATCTCCCAAACCACTTGGGTCTTTGAGACGAAACTTTGGGGAGATGATGAACACCCCAAGGAGAGGTTATGCCCCAAAAATTACGGCCGCAAACTCCCTACAACTCCCAAAATCGCAAATCCTTGCCAAGAACACTATGACCTAGGGTTCATCAAAAAGTCAACGAATCGAAGGCCAAATCCGGCGTTTGAGGGATCAAGATCATCCACAAAGAGGCAGAAGACACTCACCCATGATCTCCTCAAAGAAATCCGGAGAGAAACGCCCTCAAATCGACAAGTCGAGTGACGAACGAAGATCCTAAGAAAAGGCTCCGAAAATCACCAAAAAGGGAAAACGGGACAGACACAATCAAGCCTTGAGGAACCACGCTGAATCATCTATACATACCAAAGAGGTTCATACAAGGTCTAGCTTGTCGTCCGATCATCCTTCCCTCTCACAAGATCTCACCATGAAGCTCTCAAGGTAATCCTATGGAAAATCCTAAAGAAAATGGGAAGGGAAAAAGAGAAAGTGAATGAGCTAGGGTTCCAAGTGACGGTTGCCATCCTCTCTCCTCTAAGTATATATGGAGATAGCCGAAAGACGAAACTACCCCTATTACATAATACTCGGATACACACCCTCGAGGGGCACTTTGGGAATTCTCGTCGTAGCACCATCGGACGGATGCCCGGCGACCGCACCTCGCTTAGCCTCGATGCAAGCCTTACGATCCCGACGAGTGTCCTTCATTTCGAAGCGTCTCGGTGTGCTCCGATCCCGTCTCCACCTACCGAGCCTCCGGACTTGGTTTTGTGGCTCAACCAAGTAACCCGGCGCTTTTGTGGTGAACCGCCGCAAACCCCGCGTGCAGACTCCGGTCATGAGCCGCTACCCTACACCGGCTCCTGTCCACGACTTCGTCCTGCTTTTCTTGCCACCATGCGGCCAGCACTTGACCCCGCTGGGCACTGGGTCCCTCGAGTCAGGCCTACTTGTCTCTCCACTCCTTGGAGGCCCCGCAAGGCATAGAACTTTCGTGCCTGCTCTTCACCTGCACCAAAGCAAATCAAGCTGCAACCTGCACCTGCAATACTTGGCAAGAGTCAGTCCACACCATGTTGTCAATCACTCATCACAGCCAGGAGCGGCCATCCACCGGTCCTCGGACGCTCCGGTCCTCAGCGGCTCGACTACTCACCGCCCGGATGCACCGGCTCTACTTCGCCTATGTCGTGCATCCGGACGTGTCGTCTCGTCGGTCGGTTGCACTGGCTCTCACCGTGCGCCTGATCACTACATCTCGCGGCTCAACTACTCGCCGCCCAGTTGCACCGGCCCTACTGCGCCTATGTCATGCATCCGGATGCGCGGTCTCGTCGCTCGACTTATCGTCGGTTGGTCGCACTGGCTCTCTCCATGCGCTTGGCCACTACATCTCACGACTGGACTACTCGCCACTTGGTTGCATCGGCTCTACTGCACCTATGTCGTGCATCCAAACGCTCCATCTCGTTGCTCGACTTCTCATCGGTCGGTCGCACTAGCTCTCATCGTTTACCTAGTCACTACGTCTCGCGGCTCGACTACTCACCGCTCGGTCGCACCGGCTCTACTGAACCTAAGTCGTGCATTCGGACGTGCCGTCTTGCCGCTCGACAACTCGACTTTGATCGCATCAACAGTCTGCCTAGGCAGCAAAGCTAAGTCATTTATTTAAATGGTTATTTCTCTTTCCTTGGCTTGTTTTCCTCATCATGTGGGATAACATGTCGACTATTCATCTGTGTATGCTTCTCAACAGGTTTTCACGAGAGCTACACTCTACTGACTACTCTTGGGGTATATCGATCCACGAGCCTACTTCATCAACTCGGGGGTTATCCCAAGGAGACAGCTTCTAAAGTTCGCTCCGTGTGACAATCTAAAGTCGACTTCTAAAGTCGCATTCTAAAGTCTGCTCCGCGTGGCAACTTAAAGTCGACTCCGGTTGCACCTTCGCCTTCTTCGGCGGCAACTACATGTGTAAGCTTCAATGGAACCTAGCTGTAAGTTGCCCTCGTGTCTTGGCAACGATGGTACCTAGTTGCATGTGGTCTTCATGCTCTGTACCATGGGTTTCGTACCCTAAGTACTCGTGCACCGTACCATGGGTCCAAGTACCCTAAGTACTCGCGCTTCGTACCATGGGTCCTAGTACCCTAAATACTCAAGTTGACGCTAATGGTCACACCAAAGTCCACTTTGGTGGCACAAATCGACGCTAACAGTCGCACCCAAACCTACTCCGGTGGCACAAGCCGACACCAACTGTCGCACCTAAAGACCTCTCCGGTGGCACAAGTCGACTTCTATAGTCGCATTCTCAAGTCGACTTCAACAGTTGCAGTCTTAAGCCCGCTCTGGTGGCAAACCTACTCGTATTCTCTGATTTTTCATTCAATTTTGCCTTCCGGGAGTGCTTTTAGTTGTTTGCTTCTTAAGTCCACCCTGCGTGGCACAAAGTCGACTTCTAAAGTCGCATATCAAAGTCCGCTCCGAGAGGCAATCTAAAGTCAACTTCGGTTTTCAAGTCGCATTCTAAAGTCCGCTCCGTGGGGCAATCTAAAGTTGACTTCGATTTTCAAGTCGCATCTCAAAGTCCGCTCCACGCGGCACAAAGTCGACTGCAGTTTTCAAGTCACATTCTAAAGTTCGCTTCGTGTGGCAACTAAAGACGACTTCGATTTTCAAGTCGCATCTCAAAGTCTGGTCCTAGCAGCACAAAGTCGACTTCGGTATTCAAGTCACATTCTAAAGTCCACTCTGTCGGCAACTAAAGTCGAATTTGGTTTTCAGGTCGCATTCTAAAGTCTACTCTGACGACACAGCTACTTTTCAAGCTCCACGGCTCGATGCCGAATTACTACTCGGAAGCACTCTAGCTCGGGGGGGGCTGCATTTACATTACTACTCGAGAACAACTATAGTAGACTTCGCTCGCTCTCAAGCTCGGGGGCTACACGTTGCAAGAGTAATCGGATGATGGCTTTCGCGAACACTGAAGACCCTTAGATTGATTACCTAATCATTTCAAGGCTCAAGGGCTGCTATGATACACTCATCATTCAATTTTTTCAAGACAGAAGATTCAGAATCAAGATTGACCCTCAGCTAGAGTCCACGACTCAACCTAAGGCTCGGGGGCTACTCCATATGGAGTGCGATTTTGCAATCGCACTTCCATATAATCTCGACTTCAAGACTGATGAGTTGGACCACCTTCCAGCCTCGTGGCAGTTCAAGTACTATTGAAGACTTCTCTAAGCAGTACTCGAGGACGCTCAAGAACTTCTCGAAGAGGTTTCAAGACTACTACTCAAACTACTACTCTCGACAACAACGTGCTCGGGGGCTTGTCGGGCATACACCCCGAGTACCCAGCAAGGAAGGAAGAAGACGGATTCCTACTAGAATTCCCCTGTAATCCTACTAGGACTCGTTCCGTGTAATCCTACTTGGACTCCTACCTTGTAGCCGACTAGGAACCCTCCCCCTAGACTATATAAAGGAGGGTCGGGTACCTAGGAGAGCATCTGAACAACCCAACACTAAGCACAGAGCGCCACATATGATACCCCAAACAGGACGTAGGGTTCACCACCTTGGCGGCCCAAACCTGTATAAATCTTGTGTCTCGTGTACTTGCGCATACCTTCGAGTTCCAGGTCTGACGATCCCCACCACAATCATCTACCTCGGGTACTACCTTGGTAGGATTGCCGAGTTAAAACACCGACAGGGGGTGATTTGCTAGGGTTGCGGATGACAGGGGTATTCCTCATATTTTCCACACCACACGGAAAACTCGCCCTGATCTTTTCACATTTTTGCTACTCGTTTTCATTTTTAGGCTCTGAATACTCTGTTGTCATCGTCACCCTCGCACTTTTTATTTCGGCGGTGCGAGTCAACCTACACCTTTCTCGATGGCTTCCAAAATTTTAGTTCCAAAATAATCATTTTACTTATTCTATGATTTCTTAAATTTTTCACTATTTTTTTTAAAAAAAATCATATCTATAATATCATTATTTGTGTCGAATTCTAAGTTGGTTTAGGTTTGGAGCCAAGTCAAACAATTTTAAATTTAACAAAATATTTACAAATATACGTAAATATATGCACAATCATTGTATTTTTCACTAGATAAGTAATGAAATATACGTGAATAGTAGCTTTATTTATACTATAGACGTCTGTGTATACATTTTAGAATTTTTTTTAAAAAATAAACGAGTTTGATTCAGATTTTAGAAAAAACAGTACTAAATACATGCACTATCCAAATGTATTATATAATGTCGTGTCTATTGATGTAACTTTTTAATAAATTTGATGAAAACTACAAACTTTTAACTTAAGAAAAAAATCAAAACAACATGTAATTTCAAATAAAGGGAGTACAACAAATCTGTGAAAATATTTTTTCAAAAAAATGCATTCAAATACAAGCATTTAGGGAATAATAATTGATAAGTACTGTTGGATTCATCACAAATTTGAATCAAACTCGTTTAATTTTTTTGGATAGTGCATGGATTACCAAGTAGATTTATCTATTTGTGTAAATATTTGTAGAAAAAATGACAAACGAATGAAAAGGATAAATGGTATCATAAATTTAAGAATGGAGGTATAACTCTCAAATAATGCAATTTATTTGTAGATAGTCCTAACTAGTTTTAGTGTTTTTGTTAGGTATAGTATGGATGTTCAAATATACTCATACATGTAATTGGATGGAGTATCAATTATGACAAGTAATTCTAGCCCTTCTGAAAATTTGTGTATTCTTTAAAAAAAGTAACATATCATGACATATATGATATATCAGAACTATTGCTACATTTCTTTTAGGAAATCTAAGATCATAAAAAGAATCATTAATAAAGTTTAATGATGACGGACAACATTATTTCTATCATGTGTTTTTCTTTATTATATAATGTTATTTTAATAGTGAACATAACACTTACAACATTTTTAATCGTTGTCCACAACCTAGATGATCGGAGATAATTTTTTAATGAAAATATCTTTGGGATATCAAATCATTTACATCTATATTCTCTCTATAACAAAATATGAGTTTATTTTCTTTTCTACAACAACACAACAACATTACCAAGACAATGTGTATAACCACTCTTAACAAGAGAAAACAAATGCATGCAACAGAATTTCTAAAGATGTACACATAAATAATATACATGTTCTAGCTTACTCCAACTATTTAACTACTTGGAATAATCACACACAAAAATATGCAAACTACTTTGAAAATGATATTTCTAGACACTTCCTAATTTTTTTACATGCGGCTCATATATATAGTCACCCGTCCAAGAAGTTTCCAAGAAGGCTCCACAAGTCACTTTTGGAAATTATGAGTGAACAAACTTTGGAAACCATCTCATTTTCAATGGTGCATCACATAAGGAACAACATATAGAAATGTGAGTTACACAATTGGTTCCTTAGGTGAACCACCTCTAAGAATTATTTCCAACCGTGTTCAAAATGATCGTCATAATTCCATCAGTAACAACTCTATGGTGGAATGAAGGAATCGTGCTAGGCGAGAGGTTCTAGATTTGAGTCATAGATAGTACAGGCACACATATTTTGCATGAAATCATATGAACCAATCATCAAGTTCCTTTAATTGATCTCTTTAGCATCTATATAGAAGCGACAATTTTCACTTACGACTTTCAATTTTTCAAACATATTGTTGGATAACTTGCTGCCTCAACTCTATCCAATCAACAAAACGCAGGCTTAGTAAAATTTCATCAAGACTTTACATAGAAAAAATGAAGACTAGCTAGTCAATAGCCTCCAAGCCATAAAGAGTACCACCAACATAGATCAATCACTAACCCTAGCTAGTGAGGAATTTAAAAACTTGTCACTTTTGACATTATTAATAGTTTCATGATTCAAGAAAATGAAATATGCTATGTCCATAACAATTGGCAGGCCATAAATCATGAAGCTTTAAATCATGAGCTAGCTAGCTCAAAGTTCTCAAATATGCAAACATATATAGTTAGAAGATGGTAAAAGGTAGACCTAGAAACACCATCATGTCATGGGAACATGGAGGCATTATTGTCCATGTGCCTCGTAGAAAACAAACACAAGTAGTACCATACCATAGTTTCTTGCCCTACATACCCATGCAAAAAATTTGTGACTATGGTTCTCTCGGGAAAATAGGTGGGGCGGGGTGGGGTGGGCAGGTTATTATTGGATGTTGGGAGACACTCGAGGTAGAAGATGCAACATAATAATAATCACGAATCAAATATGTTTATGGCATGGTTGGACGCTGAGCCAGCTCGGCTTAGTTTGGCTTGGCTTGGTCCAGCTCGTAACGAGCTAGCTTGGCTTGACTTGTTAACAAAACGAGCAAAAAAGAGAGCTCAACTTGCCTCGTCAGTAGCTCGAGCTAGCTTGTTAGGCTAACGAGCTGAATGTTCATTTTGAATTAACATATAAATATATACACTTTTTTAAGTTAGTAATTATAAACTTTTAATGTTAAATTTCACGGTGTATGGAGCATCTCTATATGCACCATGCAAATTTATTATATTGGATCTTTTGCTTTCTAGCTCGTTTGGCTCACGAGCAGCTTGCGAGTTGGCTCGAGCTAGCTCATTAACAAAACGAGCAAAAATAGTTGATTGGCTCGTTATAAATTTGACCGAGCCAAGCTTAATTGAGTTGAGCTACAAGTGAGCTGAGACAGCTCACGAGTTTCTGGATCACGGTCCAGCCCTTGACATCCCTAATAAAATCTTGGTGGGTAGAAGATGCAACACTCACATCCCATGAAACAAGAATAAAAGCAGAGTCATTCTATACATGTATTTTGTAGATAACACATTCTAGATTTTGGTTCACAGCGGCCCATTGAGGATTTGGTAATTTTGTGGATGTCGAAGGAAAAGGGTAATCGGTAAAGGCATCTCTATGCATGGTGGTGGGAATGTTACACGACCCACACAAGGGTTCAATTCATGGTGACCATATTCCGTCACACAGATACTTTGACATGTGCCCGAGATAGTACCTGATTTTTCACTATTTGGTGTGATAATGAGCGCACTTGCATGTAATGGTGTTTATATGTTTGTCATCTTTGCAATCTTGAATGTAGAAATTAAGGTTAAGGGAGTGTCTATTTATTTGTAGACAGATTTCTATGGCTCGGTAAAATTTGTCAAATATTATGATGTTGCATATGTTATTCTATGATATTGTAGAAGTTATTCTCCTATGTTGCATATGATTGAAAAATGAAGTACTATGCAACATCCGTGAAAAATACATTAAAACATAGTAAATAACATATGTAAAAATAGGAGAATCTACGACATTTCCTCCCCTGAAGTCATGAAATATTTTGAAACATCAAAAAAAAAATTTGCAACATTAAATGCGATATTTGCAGAAAAAATTGAATTTTTTTGTCAATAGATAAATAGCAAAACTCTATTAAGGCCTTGTTTGGATAATGAAGGAATTGTAATTTACTTAGTAAAGTAGCCTATTTGTCTTTGGAATGTGGTACATGCACCCCCCCCCCCAAATATCTACGCACCTGCGAAGGTAAATGCACCCCCCCCCCCCCCAATAAAGCTATCTTAAGTATCTCTTCCATATGGTCAACAATAATATACAAATATATTGCACATACAGCTACAGTAACTAAGCTAATTTGTTGTCTAGATTATGATTATTTGAATGGGGTTCAATTCCAAGGATCCAAACCAGACCTAAGGTTGATCTAATCTAATAAACATATATATAGGAAACATGGTATGGCATGCAAGAGAGATCGAATAACACTACTGACATCTACCCTTTACAACTTGGTTGGTCATGCCTAGGGATGCAAGTTCTAAATGTATGGGTTTTCGGGTCGACCCAAAAAATGATAAAATAAACTAGGATGTCATTCCACGTAATTAATTTTGAGGAGAAAATAAACTAGAGTGGCATACTATCGTAATTAACTAGGTGATTCCCCGCGTGTTGCTGCGGGATTTGAGAAAGCTTTTCAATGACACGGGGAGACTTGTGATAAAAAATGATTGTTCATTTGACCTACCACTACCGGTTCATGTGATGATCTTAGTTAGTGGCTTCAAGAATGGTGTGATTAGTTTCGTCTCAAATAGCAGTTTGACAATAGTAACCTTTTTGCTATATTTTGAATGTGTTTGATATTAAAATTTATGGTTAATTAAAGTATTGCCCCAGTGGTAATTTGTAAAGACCGAAGGGAAGCAACTTTGCACATTTCAAGAATGGTCAAAATTCGGAGTGACAGAGAGAGATGTGAGGAGGGGGAGGAGCAGGCAGATGAGCTTACTCGCAGGTGCAAGGCGGCAACTTCGGATCCGTAATTTCTTGAAGTGCTTGCATTACTTGCTCATGAGAAATTTGTCAAGAGCCCATCTCGGTGATTCAATAAACTCATCTCTTTGCTTCCTAGTCTTCCTTTTCTCGCTGTCGGATGGATATTTTCTACATGACATGGTAGTGCTTTGTGCTGAATATTAAAGAAAAAAATACAATTAGTTGCAAGTGCAAATATTAATTAGTGCAATTTTTTTGATCAATAGAATACCTGATCGCTTTTGAATCCTGACCGAAATCTTGAATCCTAATCAGCTGATCGTCCTTTTCTATTTGCTGAATGCTGCAAGGAGTACTAAAGATTGAAGACTAATGTATGTGATCATGACCTCCACACAGATGATGGTAGAATTGAAATTAACTTAAATGAAGTCAGGAACTTGCTTGCGTGCGCGACTGGGAGAGGTGGAGAGCCACGGCCAGAGCCAGGCGTCCGACGATGCCGGCGAGTGGCCGCCGCCAAGCTGTACGTGTCTGCGTCATTATAATACGCCTGGATCGTATGGCAACGATGACATCCCTTGAACCGGCCATTAGCAAGGAGAGGCTTTTCCTCTGCCACCGTTAATGATGAGGCCTGTTGACCTGCATGTGACTATTGTGAGGCCTTTCAGTTACTTGTTGTCATGCTAAGCCGTTGAGGCCTTTCAGTTGCCTTGTGCTAAGCATGTTGAGATGTCGTGCTAACACTAAATGAGAGGGAAGTAGATGCTGACGTGGATGATTGAGGATTGAGAGAATTGTTGTAGTGGGGATCTCTCATATAGTTTTGTATGATAATGATCAGCTAACCCAAAAAACACCATTAGGTACCCACTTGCATCCCTAGTCATGCCTCTAATCCTTTGCTCTAATAATTAATTAACATGACGTGGCACGTATGCACAATTGTATACATGTACTAGTTCACCAAAACTCCAAAAGGATGGAAAAGGGTGATCTGAGAATTGCTCCTGCATACATATGTAGAACGACCATCGATCCAGTATGTATAACAAGCCCAGCAACAACATCAATTTCAGCAATCTCCTCATAGCAAATATATATCTATCATCGCTTGCTCCCCTCTTCTCCATGGATCTCCCTCTCTTTTACCCAATCAATATGATCTAGTATGTACAGTACATATATTAACATATATATGTATACTGTGTACATATAAGTAGTGTTGTTGTAACTTGTAAGTGTAGACCATCATGGCCTGCGAGGTGGTCGTCCGGCGGCGGTGGCGGCAGAGGAGTCGGTGCTGTAGTCCGTGGTGTAGTCGTCGTTCTCGCCGCTGTCGAAGGCGAGCTGCCGGAGCCGGGAGATGTTCTCGGATCCGCCGGCGGAGAAGAGCATGCTCTGCCCCGGCTTGACGCCGTCCTGGTGCAGGTCGTCGAGCGACGCGTCGCCCTCGAGCGCGCGCACGATCTGGCTCATCTTGGGCCGGCGCTTTGCCGAGTGGCGCGTGCTCGCCGCGGCGCACGCCGCCATGCGCTCCACCTCCACCGCCGAGTACTCGCCGCCGAGCCGCGCGTCGACGAGCTCCTCGAACCCGGCCTCCCCCGCCAGCGCGGCGGCCAGCAGCGGCCTCGCCCAGTCCACGAGGCTGTCCTCCATGTAGTTGGTGGTGTCGATGGGCCGGCGCCCCGTGAGGAGCTCCAGCAGCATGACGCCGAAGGAGAAGACGTCGGACCGGTCCGTGAGCTTGCCGCTGGACGCGTACTCCGGCGCGAGGTAGCCGAAGGTGCCCATGACGCGCGTGGACACGTGCGTGTTGGTGTCCGTGGTGAGCTTGGCGAGCCCGAAGTCAGCGACCATGGCCTCGAAGTTGGCGTCGAGGAGGATGTTGGAGGCCTTGATGTCGCGGTGGATGATGCGGGGGTGGCAGTCCTCGTGGAGGTAAGCGAGGCCCTTGGCGGAGCCCAGCGCGATCTTCATGCGGGTCGGCCAGTCCATGACGGGGCCCTGCTTGCTGTGCAGGTGGTGCTCCAGGGTGTTGTTGGGCACGAACTCGTAGACGAGCATGCGCTGGTGGCCGGCGATGCAGTAGCCGACAAGGGAGACGAGGTGGCGGTGGTGGACGCGGCTGATGATCTCCACCTCCGCCTGGAACTCGCGCTCGCCCTGCCCGCTGCCGGACTTGAGCTGCTTCACCGCCACCTCCTTCCCGCTGCCGGGGAGCACGCCCTTGTGCACGTACCCGAACCCGCCCTGCCCCAGCATGTTCGCCGCCGAGAAACCGGAGGTCGCCGCCGCCAGCTCCTCGTACGAGAAGGAGCTCTTGGAGAAGCCCAGCGCCACGTTGGGGGAGGGCGGCGGGAGGGCAGGGCCGTGGGGGCCCGACGAGTAGATCTCACCACTCAGGGGCGCCGCCATGGAGCCCGGCGACTGGGACAGCGCGTTCCCGACGCCGTGCTGGTGGTGCCACCCCGGCGGAGCAGGGATGCTGCCGTTGCTGCCATACTGCTGCCACATCGGCGGCAGACCAGCGTTCGGGTAGTACACATTGCCTGCACACGCGTCAAAAATTAATTGTTTTAGCATAAGCAAAGAAGCATTAATCACGCCATGCATGATCGATCGATTAATTGTACTCGTCACCTTTCTCGTCGGTGTAGAAGGGCATGTTCATTGGGGGTGGTGGACGACGTTTCTTCTTCTTCCTCGAGCAGCGCAGGCACGCCACGATGCCCATCAACAGGGCGAAACCCACCACTCCAAGCACCACGCCGCTGATCACAGCGCCCGTATGATCGGTCGCCGGCGATGACGACTTCTTCTTTCCATCTTTGGAGCTGCTAGTCTCCCCAGCGTACCCAGACGACCCACCACCGCTTTTTCTAGGTGGTGGTGGCGGCGGGGGTGACAACTTGGCCGCCGGAGATGAGGATGATTCGCCCTTTGGTGGCGGTGAGGTTGACGCTTGTGAGGGCGGTGGCGGCGAGGGCGGCGGTGGTGATGGGGAGGGCGGTGGCGACGAGTTACTAGAGGGCGGCGGCGACTGCTTTGAGTTGCCAGACGACGGCGGTGACTGTGGGGCGGAGGCCATCTATTGATTTCTTCTCACAAACCGAGGATGGAGCTCTATCCTGCAAATGGAGAGAACTCCACCCCCCTTGATCCTAAGGGGGATATATATTATAGTTGATAGCTAAGAGTTTTAGCTCTTAGTTGTGCTGCGACACCCTGCGAGGCGAAATTGAGATAAAAATGTCACAAATGGATGGCCGCACAAGGTGTAAGGTTGTTGCTTATTGCAAATTTGCATCTCGATTTTGTTGCGGATTAAAGAATAAAAAGGAACCACCACAACATTATAAGAGAAATGGTTGCACTTTTGATATCTATTGTACATGGCTGTCAACATATAACCTAGATGACGATTTCTAGTGGATATATTCGAAAAGATGAACATATGTGAGAGTAAACGTCACAAATATACATCCACAAAAAAAAAGCAATCATAAATATACAAAGTAGAACATGTTAGCATCTGAACAATAAAAGATACATGGAAATCCATAGGCTAGTTATTGATGTTCGATGAAGGACTCCAATTGAATCGCAAAACAAGACGCAACAGAGAAACAAATCGAAACGTGAATTTATATGAACACAATAATGGATCTGCAGATTGTGTACCTTTTCCTTTCCCATGCAGGGAATTAGGGAGGAGGGAGAAGGAGAAAGGGGTCGTACGAGAATCGGGGGCAACAGAGAATGAGGGAAGAAGGCATCAGGCGCACCTTCCGTGGTACCATCCAACCATCACCCCCACCTCTTTGCTGCAATATCCCATTTTTAGCTACCACTCCAAATAAAACCCAAGCATCTTTGCATGTAGAGAGGAAAGGGAGAGCGACCAGCTAGCAGGGGCGGGCCCAGGATTTGGGGTATGGGTATTCAAAATTTTCAAAGCGATTTTCTTAACAGCCTAAAGTACATATTCATAACACCTACATGAAGGAGCGGAAGAATTTCTTCTTTGCAGCCGCACTTTGTAATACAGATCTCAAGTCAGTAGTAGTAGGACTAACACTAACCTTTCTTTCTTTTCATTGTTTAGACTAAAAAATTACAAATTCACAAGTTTCACAGCCTCAGCCGTCAAGCATTAGGATGAGAGTTGGAGGTGGGATGCTACGGTTCTTTGGGCTGAATGGGTCGAGGAGCCTGTTATTCTGTAGTATTTTTAGTGAGTATACATATGCATCATATACACAATATATGTAATTGTTTCCCCAAAATATGGGTATTTAATTGACTACCCATGAATAGCTGTAGGTCCGCCCCCGCCAGCTAGCTATAGAATATTGTTTTTAAAAAAAAAGTAGGGTGGAACTTATATTACTTCAAACAATATAGCATTACAATCATGTTCTAATGTTCTAAAGCTGTTGACGTGGGTCGAAACACCTTCAGAAATAAAATCAGAAATTCAGAAGACAAATCTCTCCTACCTATCTGGCCCGACACATGTGCCACCCCATTAGAGCTGCGTTGGCAAAAGGAAACTCTAGAATCCTAGAACATACTCAAGATTCTTTTAGCTTCTTCAATGACAAAACAATTAGAAGAAAAATTTGGAGAAGAAGCTTTGAGTGCATTGATTGTTCCTAGGTTGTCTGATTCCAAACACATTAGGCCTTGGAAGACAGAAAGAGTACAGTGGATCTCGACTTCTTTAGCAGGATTGCATATGCGATCGTTGCACCAACCAGAGAAAATAACTTGACCCAAATGATTTCTAGCAATGAAATCAAGTCCAGCGTGTTTGGTGGTGGGATCAAAACCAACATCCACATTAAGTTTAATCCAACCAAGAGGGGGAGCCACCCAAGTAGGCATTTTCTTAGGCTTGTGCAAGCTATCAAGGTGGATCTTATTGTTATATGGGTCAACAAATCTAGAAGATTTTCATTTAGCTCAAGGTGTGGTATTATCAGTCGTACCTGGATTTAGAGATGTCAGATAGCTTTCTAGGAAGTTCACAGATGCAGAGATAGAGCAATCTCCTTTCCCCAAAACATTGTCATTCCTGTGATGCCAAACCCTCCAAAAGAGCAGCATTAATTTTACCCTTAGCTCTTTTCTAGCATTATTTAGAAAGATTGGGATCCAGTCAGGTCTTGTGTTGACAAAATAAGAATCACCAGGGAGATCGCAAGATTTTTGCAGGGCATGTCTTAAGACCATCTGCACTGGGTCCTTTATCCGTCTCCTGGAGGAGACGGATAAAGGCCTGCCCACCGCAGCGGCGTCCTCCAGGACGACTGGGAAATCCAGTCGCCCCCGCTTCTCCCTCATTTCCCCAGTACACACGGACTCATGAGAAAGGATGGTGTGGTGCGGGCCCGCACACCGACGGTTCGTCCGCGCCGAAAGCCGGAAGGGGGAGAAGAAGAGGCGTCGGGACCTACTGCGCACCGCCCCTTCATCCGTACCCCGCCGTCGCCCTGGACCTGGGGAACGGAGGGGAGCACCACGCCGTCGTGCAGCTTCGCTGCCACGGGAGCAGGGGAAGTGGAAGGGAGCGTCGCCGGTGCAGAGGAGAAATCGAGGCCGCCGCCGGTGCTGGCTCCGACGACGGGAGAGGGGGAGGAGCCGGAGATGGGGAGGGCCGCCATCAGAGCTTCGCCTGCCCCCGGATCGACACGCCGCCAGAGCACCTCCTCTGCTCCTCTGCCGGCCCACGCGCCACCGGTGGAGCTGCCCAAGATGGAGCCACCATGGCCCCGCGGAAGAGGATCGGGCGAGGTCGGCGCAGAGGAGCCGAGGGCCGCGCCTCGCTTGGCCGGTGGAGGAGTGCGCCGCCGCTCCTAAGTGGGGCGCGTCGCCAAGCCGCCGACGGAGGAAGCAAGGCGCGACACGTGCTCTGCTTGTACACGGCACCGTCCGCACCGTCTCTAGGATCTCCAAGGTGGCGGTGTCCCTTTGTCGGCGGAGGAGGAGCACCCGGCGTGGCCCATGCATCTCTCTGGCCATGGATGCGGTGGATTCACCCCTGCTCCTTCGCACTACGCCCTGCTGCTCGACGGGATAGCCACCGCCCTCGCGAGGCCCGTCGTCGGGGCGGCCCTCCTCCTCCGGCAAGGGGACGCCTCCGCCCCTCCCCTCGCGAGGCTCGCCGTAGCTCCGGCCGCCGCGCTAGATGGCTCTGCAGTCCGCACGCTGCCGCCTCTGCTCCACAAGAGGGGAGGGGAGCTCAGGCTGTCGCGCTAGTTGGTGCCCGGATCCGGCGACGCTCGATTCGTGTGCAGTCCGCCGGCACTGTCAGAGCTTGAGAGGGAGGGGGGAGCACTGGCGTGGAGGAGATAGGGAGGCAGGAGGCCGGTGGAGAAAATGAAGAGGGGGAGGAGAGCGAGGGGGTAAAAAAAGTGCGGGTTTGTTGGGACGGAGGAGAAATATGAAGTATGATGAATGCGGGAGAGGTGGTTACGAAGGAGAGAATGTTGATGACGAGGACGGAATTAGGGATGGCAACGGGCCCCGATCCCCGATTCCCCGCGGGGAATTCCTCCATTAGGGGACGGGTATGGGAGAATTTTGATCCCCGCGGGGATCTAATCGGGGCAAAAGTTGTCCCCGTCAGGGATGGCGGGGGCGGGGATGGTAGAGCATCCCCCGTCCCCGTTTCCCCGCAACCCCGCTTCATTTCTGGCCCATCAGCCCACAGCTGCAAGGCCCAATAGCATATCTATATAAACAAATTCCAAACCCTAATGCTTCAGCGTTTCCACCATCTCGTGGCTCCCTCCCCGCCCGCCCCCGCAATCCCGCATCCGCATCTCTGCTTCAAGAAATCAAGCCGCCCGCCCGCGCCCATGGAGTCTTCCCCACCACGCCACGCCCCCGCGTTGCTCACCAACCGCCGCGAGCCCCTCCTCTCTCGCGTAGCACGGTCGTCGGCCCGGTGGTGCGGCCCCTCCCTTCCTTGCGCCGCGCGCGGTTGCGCCGTCGCCGGCTGTGGAACGGGCCCCTCCCCTTCCTGGCGTTGCGCCGTCGCCTCCCCATCCTTGCGTTGCGCTGTTGTGTGCCGCCCTCCCGTTCCTGCTCTTCGCCGTCGCCGGCGCGGGGAAGGCCGGACGAGCCCCTCCCCTCCATGTGCTACGCCGGCGGCTAAGGTTGGGACATCCGTGCGCTGCGCCATCTCGCGGGGACGGGGACCCCGTCGGGGATGGATTCCCCGCGGGGGGCGGGGACGGTAGAAAATCTCCCCCCGCAAGTGTTGGCGGGGGCGGGGCCGGGGAAAATGTGTCCCCGCGGGGACGGGGATGGGAGGCTGATCCCCGACGGGGAATTCCCCGTTGCCATCCCTAGACGGAATATTCCATTTTGAAGAAGGTTTTGAAGTACGACGAGTGTGGATGGTCTAAGGCCACAGCTTTTGGGCGTGATTGGTTGCCCTGCATGGTAAGAGCCGGGATGGAGGGGGGTACTGGCTCATGGGAGGTGGGATGGCTTGATACAAGTGCACTTGATTGGTTGCACTTTAGGTTTCCATACCGACTGGGTAGCTCCGTGATTGGTTTGCTGCACGGATGATGTTGTTGTATGAAATGATTCAAGTTGTGTTGATTGGTTTGGCGCTTGGATGGTGGTGCAAGAACCCATGTATGGGTTTGGTGAGGTTACCACAGCAATGCAAGGATGATCATCTAGTCAGCACAATACGCATTCTTACAACACTTGATTACATCAATTATTTACACATGGTTAACACAAGCAGCCCCACAATAATTAGAAACTGAAGAACCACTAAGATTAACAGACACTTAGTTTTGCTAATCACCATTTGCGTCGTTGGGTATTCAACAGGAGCCGCAGCTTGACCAGTGAACTCAAGACAAGATGCATTTGCATCTTCTTCATTGCTGAAGCCCTTGTAGCAACAATTGGGATACCCACTTACCTGTTGATGACAGGTAGCCCATTTTGCATAAACCCCAGGCTTCCGACCTCTGTATACTACATACCAGGTCATTGTTCCTTCAAAACAAAACAAAATGAAAGGAACAATTTAGCTGGAATAGAGAGGAGAATTTTTTGAGGCCTCAGATGGAGCTGAATGGGTACATGGGAATCATGGAAACATCGAAGTCACCAAGTCCGGGCTTGAAAAGCGTCGGTGTTTTGAACCGGCAACCTACTACGGGGAGTACCCGAAGTAGATGAATGTGACTCGCCGAGATCGGTAACTCGAAGGAAGAGACACGTGGCACACAATTTAGACAGGTTCGGGCCGCGAGGTGCGTAATACCCTACGTCCTGTATGCTGCGTAGCTCTGGATTGATAGGGCACGGTTACAGGATGGTGCAACGGTGCGCCGTGAGTTGAGATTGGATGAGGTGATCCTGAGATCGGTCCCTGCCTCGCCTTATATAGTCGGGAGGCGGGGTTACAAGTCGGAGTAGGGGAGGGAGCACTAGTCGAGTACGTCTAGGAGACCTCTATTCGGTGCGGAACGTGTACGAGTCCCAACCGAGTACTACTCCGTGTTGTCCTTGTGCTCCACGCCTTCGGGTGTGCCGTGTAGCGCAAGCCGGTAGTCCCGGGGGCCCACCGAGTAGTCGGTCCCGGTACCCACCGAGGTAGTGGGCCCGAGGGAGGTCCATACGACAAGCCCCCGAGTACTTTGTAGTCGAGAAGGATAGCTTCCGGTAGTCTTGACGGCCTTAACGAGTAGTCCTCAAGCGTCCCCGAGTGCTACAAGCCAAAAGTCCCCAAGAGTAGTCGAAGCATCCCGAGGCCGGAATGTACTCCGCCGATGTTTGAGCAATCTTGAAGTCTTCTCGAGTAGTCCCAAGCGTCCTTGAAATGCGCCTTCGAAGGCCTTCAAAAAATGCCCGCCTTGTCTTGAAGCCGAAGCCGCCATGGAGACGCGATTTGCGGAACCGCAATCCACGTGGAGTAGCCCCCCGAGCCTCGAGCCGCGGGCTCGGGCCGAGGATCCATCCGAGGTCTTGACAAGAAAATCCCGAAAATCCGGAGAAAAAACCGAAGGACACGTGGCACGGAGCCCCCGAGCCTTGAGTCGAGTACTTCCTCTCGAATTGAAGGGTCTTCTTGGAGAATGTGTCCTGAGATGCTCTTGAGACTAGCCGCGTCCCAGGTAGTCGAGTAGAAGTAGCCGAGCCCCCGAGGTGAGGCGCGTCGACTAGTAGAATACGAAGAGTCACGCACCGGCGCTGAGTCAGCCACGCGTGGACTTATCCAGCCGCCCGTTGCGGGGGCGATTTGGCTTATAAATACAAGCCGAAACCCTTAGGGTTTTCACCCAAGTGAGCCGCGGTCATTTGCCACTTGAATCTTGAAGTAGATCCACTCCCGGCCGAGCTCCGCCGCCGTAGTAGATCCGAACGCATCGCCACCCGAAAGCTTTAGGTTAGCCCCCGAGCGAATGCGAGTGAAGACTCCTTGTACTTGGAGAATGAAACCGTCACCGTCGAAGACGTCGAAGGCCGGCGGGAAGAAGAGGAGCCGTGCGGAGGCCGCCGCGGCCGGCACCGGAGCGGCGCCCACATCTCCACCGCGCGCTGACCCAAGCCGCGAGTGGAAAAAGTCGAAGGTCAAGACGGAGGACCTGCTAACCCTGTTGAACAGCGGGTTCATCAGGGAGAAGGAGATCGACATGTGGAGATCCGCCGCAGGAGATCCTTATCCAATGGAGAAGGCCGAAGACGAGATCCCGATGTTCTCGCGCTTCGTGGAGCGCGGTCTTGCGCTACCAGCAAGCGACTTCTTCAAGGGGCTGCTCAGGTACTATGGCATCGAGTACCTCAACCTGAACCCCAATGGTATCTTCCATACTTCGTCTTCGTCCACTTCGCGAAGCCTTCCCGGGAATCAAGCCGCACCGGGTTCTCTTCGGAAGTTTTTCCGCGTGAAGCCGCGGCCCGGCGCCTCCAACCCCGCAGTAGTCCGAGGGGCCGGGATCCAGGCCGAGGGAGGATGCCGCGGAGCGTGCACGGCGTACAAGCTCGTGGACTCCAACACCGAGCGGAAGACGAGGTGGTTCTACATCACGAACCACCATCCCGAGCCGCCGAAGCCGAGCGGACGGCGGCCCGGGCACCGGGGAGTGGTGGAACACGGAGCCCACCATGCGGGGAGGGAATCCGGCTCACGGAGTTGCTAGCGCGCATCAAGACTGCGGGATGCGGGACCGAGGGCCGAACACGTGGCCTTCGGCTTCATGAAGCGCGAGGATCCAGCCGCTGATGGCGCGGGATACGATGGGCTTCGAGTACACCGGCGACAACGATACGTCGCGGATGCCGGGGGGCGAGCTGGACGACAACGACATCGTTGAGAGGTTGTCGAGGATCTTCAAGGACATGCCGGAGTACACGGCGTGCCCTGTCGAGGAGTACTCCGCCGCGCGCCCGCCCAACGAGGTGAGTAGCCGTACCCCCCTCGCCGAGTAGTAGGCACTTGTAGCAGAGTTGCTGACGCCTTGTGTCTTTGCGCAGGATGACGTGAAGCGGTTTGTCTCCGAGCCGCAGCCACCACCGAGCGGGATCGAGATCCCGGCGGTGGGGAAAGTGAAGGAGCGCCGCGAAGTCGGGGAAGGCGACGATACCGTCATCGTGGAGGATACCTCCGATGACGAAGAAGACGAGGAGACGTTGCAGGACCGCTTCCAGTTGCGGTCGAGGTTTAGCCGTCCGGGCTTGCCTCACGTGCCACTCATCCAAGACCCTCCCGGCTAGCCTGGAGGCTAGCCTTGCCGCGCCGCCGAGGAAGCCGCGCAACCCCACCAAGAAGCGGGTGGCGAAGAAGATGAAGGTCTCAGAGACCACGCCTCGGAGGTAAGTCATCTTGAGCAGAGTAGTCGAGTACCCGGTGATCGAGTACGGCCGACGAGTAGTCGTCCTTGTGTGCGGGAGGTGCCGCCAATAGGGCCCGTGGAGGAGGGCGACGAGGGCATGTGGCCCACGGTGGGGAACCGGCGGGGAAGCCGAAGTCCGGCCCCCCGCTGTCGAAGATCTTCGGCGCGGTGGAGCGCCGGCCCCTCGCTCCGGTGGAGAGCGAGTACTGCGGCCGCCGTCGTTGAAGAGATGGAAGCCGCAAGGACGCGGAAGACCTCGCGCGCGGCCGCCGCCACCGTGAAGGAGGCGGTAGTCGAAGAGGCGGAGGAAGAGACGCCGCCGAGGGTGGACCGGTTGATATCGCCGGCATCCTCGGTGCTCCGGCCGTGACTATCGTCGGTCAAACTTGTAAGCACCACGCCACGTGAGTAGTACTCGTTGTAGTAGTCGATTTTGTCCGACGACCCTCTGTGGATACTTCGCGAGAAAGTCCACATACTTGAGGCGGGACGGGGAGGAGCCCGCGACGGTGGAGGCGAGAAAAGGCCGCGCCGTCCGTCGAGGAGCCCGCCGCCGAAGCCCAAGTCGCGACCAGAGCCCCCGGCCGCCGAAAGCGCCGGCGCCGAGGCGGTCGTGGTTGAAGGTAAGCACTCTTCTTGAAACTGCGGAGCTCCGAGAAGGAGTAGTCGTAGGCGCCGATGCGCGTGTTCCTTGTTGACGGGGGCGGCGAAGGAGGTGACATCCCTGCGGGGGGGTACCCATGCGGGAGTTGACACGCGAGAGGTCCGGAGGCCGCGGAAGGAGACCCCGAGCCCGAGAGGGAAACCATCGAGAAGTCCGCCGAAGGGGAGGCGGGCGCCACGTCGCCGGGGGGTTGCCCTGGAGGTGGGCGTCCGATCCCCCCGAGATCCAAGACGCGGAGCCTATCCGCTCGGCGCCGATGACAGAGGGGTACATCGAGTAGCCGCGGCGGGATTGAGCCGCTTGCCGACGATCTTGTTGAGCGGCGGTGTTGGCGCGGCACTTGGAGGCGATGCGGCGAGCCGAGCGGTGGATGAAGGTACGTAGTTGTAGCTTCCGAGTAGTCAATCCTTTGCGTTGAGTACTGCGCTGGACTCGATCTTGTCTTGTGCGGGACGTCGCGGAGCGATCCCGCGAGAAGTCGAACATCTTCGCAAGGCTACGGCGACACCGTGCTCCGAGCCGAAGCCACGGAGGAGCAGCTCGTGAAGTCGCGGAAGCACGCGGCCGCGATGCAGTCGAAGCTTGACGCCGCCTTCGCCAAGTACCACAACGACGTGATGGACTTACAGGCGAAGGGCGATGCTGGTGCGGAAGAACAAAGGCCTCCGCAACAAGAATAAGGGTATGTCTCTTGGCTTGTCGGGTACTTGTTGGAAGTCACCAAGCCCTGACCCGCTGTTGTGTTCCGGTGTTGCAGAACTCGAAAGCCAGGTGGAGCAGCTGAAGGCCTCGGAGGTCAGCATGAAGAATCTCTTCTACGGGAGCAAGAAGCCCGCCAGGTACTTGAACTCGACTACAAGGATGCGGCTTTCGAGTGCGAGAAGCACATGGAGCTGCGGATTGCATCTGATAGAGACCTCGTCAACTGCTACAAATCTTTGCGAAGTTGAACGAGGATTGCGAGGCGCTCCGGGCCCGAGTCGAAAGACCTTGAGGAGGTCGCCCTTCCGATCGCCGGTGGCCGGTGCCCCCCCGGGGAGGCCCCAAGATCGCTCCACCGGCGGATCGACTTCGTGAGGCGCCAAGCGGGCCGGCCGCCTACGTCAAGCACATGGCCGGGTCGATCCCGGCGGGGTGCCGGCCTTCATGAAGTCGTACTTCCCGAAGGCTCCGGTGGAGGTGGTCGCCGGCGGGATAGCCGCCAACGCTCGGATGAGCGGTACGCGAGCTGTTGGAGCGAGATGGCTCCCATCGCGGAGCGAGTAGCCGAAAAAGTTGAACCTCCGGTGGCTACGCATAGGTAGCTTAGTAGCCATAATTGTACAGGAAACAGTTGTAATGAACTTTTCATCTATCAATGAAATGAAGTTGTTCCAGCAATGAGTACTCGTAATCGCGATCTCAGAGTGCGGAGCGCCCATCGTGGAGTAGATGCGAGTAGTAGTACCCGACTTAGTAATCCCGTAGCAGGGAGTAAACAGTAAAGAAGTTGATAAACAATCAAGCTTTATTACTGAAGAAGTACACCTGGGTCGCCAGGGCCGTAGTTACAAGTAGTCGCCGGGACCGGGAGGCCGCTTACGGCTAAGTGGCGGGCGGAGCGGGTAGCCGCTTGCAGCGAGTGATCCGTAGGTAGCCGTGTAGGGCCGGATCGCGGATCCGTAGGTAGCCGCGCGGGGGCCGGATCTTGGAGTGTGGTCTCTTGGTAGACCGCTGCTAGAGTCCTTGATGCTCGTTGCGGCCCGGGGTCCGTAGGTAGCCGCACGGGGCCGGACCCGGAGGAGAGTAGTCCGGAGACTTGAAGCCGGGACCGGAGGGTCGCTTGCGGCGGGGGTTTGTTGATGTAGTCGCGTGGACTTGAACCCCGGAGTAGTCGTGTAGACTAGGCGTAGAATCGACAGAGTTGGTCGACGTTCCACGAGTTGTTGACTTCTTCGCCTTCGAGTGTTTGGAGGCGGTAGGAGCCTCGGCCGGTCACCTTAGCCACGGTGAAGGGGCCTTCCCGAGGGGAGGGCGAGCTTGTGGAGTCCTTCCGTGTTCGCGGATGCGGCGGAGGACAAGATCTCCAACGTTGAAGGAGCGTTCCTTGACGTTGCGATCGTGGAAGCGCCGGGATACCCTCCGAGTACCTTGCCGATTGGACGAGGGCGGCACGGCGAGCTTCTTCGAGGGCGTCGATATCAACTCGTCGCTATCTTCCGAGACGCCTTCGTCGTAGCGCTCCCCTCTCGGCGAGTTCCATATGACATCGGCGGGGAGGATGGCTTCGGAGCCGTAGACCGGGAAGTAGGGGGGATTGCCCCGTTGGCTTGGACGGTTGAGTCCGCGGCCCCCGAGTGCGTTGGGTAGTTCCTTGATCCACTTGCCCCCTTTTGAGTTAGCGGCGTCGTGTAGCCGCTTCTTGAGGGCGTCGAGCACCATCCCATTGGCGCGCTCGACTTGTCCGTTGGCCGTGGATGGGCAGGCGCGTCGATTCCGCCTTGTTCTCGCGGTACTCCCGGAAGCTGGTGGTTGTTGAAGTTGGACCCCGGTGTCCGTGATGATGCGGTGGGGTAGCCGTAGCGGTGTACGAGTTCATCCGGGAAGTCGAGTACTCTGTCGGCCTTGGGGCATGTGGCCGAAGCTTGACCTCGATCCACTTGGTGAACTTGTCGATAGCCACCGGTACCCTGTTGAATCCTCACGGCGCGGTTGGCGGTGGCCCAATCATGTCGAGCCCCCGGCGGGCAAAGGGCCGAGGTCGGCGGTATGGTGACTAGCTTGTAGGCTGGGACGTGTTCTTTGGCGAAGAAGCCCGACATCCTTGGCACCTTCGACGAGTTCTTCGGCATCGCCCGGAGGGCGTGGGCCGGTAGAAAGCTCGCGGAAGGCCTCGCCGACCGGCGTGCGTGAGGACGCGTGGTTGCCGCGACGCCCTTGTGGATCTCCTCCAAGATGTCCTTGCCTTCATCGCGAGGGACGCACTTCATGAGTACTCGGAAGATGCGCCTCGCTTGTAAAGCTTGTCGCCGACGAGGACGTAAGACTTGGCGCGGCGGATGAGTTGTTCGAGTGCGTTTTTGTCGGAGGGGACCTTCGCTCGCCGAGGTAGTCGATGAAGGTTTGCCTCCCGGTCCACGTCGATCATCATGACCTCTGTCCGGTGGGTGGTTAGCTGGGACAGTGGTCGATGGCGCCGGCTCCGGGATGGATGGCGCGTGAAGCTCATGGACGAAGACGCCCGCGGGTACTTGGGCGCGGGTAGATCCGAGCTTCGAGAGGACGTCCGCTGCAACGTTGTTGTCGCGGACGATGTGATGGAACTCGAGACCGTAGAATTTGTTCTCGAGCTTGCGTACTTCTAGGCGGTAGGCGTCCATGTTCTCCTTGTTGCGGTCCCGGGACTTGTTGACTTGGTTGATGACCCTTTGCGGAGTCGCCGTAGACTAGTAGCCGCTTGATGCCAAGTGAAGCCGCGAGGCGGGGGCAGGTGTAGGGGAGCTTCGTACTCGGCTTCATTGTTGGAGACCTTCCGGAGAAGATGCGGGACGTACTTGAGTTGTTCGCCCGTTGGAGAGATCGGGGGTACCCTGGCTGCCTGCGCCCTCGAGGTTGAGTGAGCCGTCAAAGTACATCACCCAATGCTGCGGTCGCACGGTGGGAGTAGGCGGTCGGGTTCTCTCGCCACTCCGCCATGAAGTCGACTAGCGCTGCGACTTGATGGCGGTGCGTGGCTTGAAGTCGATCGTGAGGGCGCCAAGCTCGATAGCCCACTTGGAGATTCTTCCGGTGGCGTACGGGTTCCTCAAGATGTCGCCGAGCGGGTAGTCGGTGACGACGGAAGCCGAGTACTCTGGAAGTAGTGTCGTAGCTTCCGCGAGGTGATGAGTAGAGCGTACGGGGAGCTTCGCACGGGGCGATAGCGAGCCTTGGACTGCGATAGAACCTCGGCCGACGAAGTAGACGCGGGGCGGCCGGGCGGGGTAGGGGGCGTGGCCGTCTTCCTGCCGCTCGACGACGATGGCGATGCCGACCACGTGAGTAGTCGCGGCTAGGTAGAGCGACGGTGCTCGCCCTTGTGAGGAGCCGTGAGGATTGGCGGCTTCGACGGGGAAGTCCTTGAGGCTGGGCAAGGGCTTGGTCCGCCTCTGCGGTCCACACGAACTTCTCGTGGTGCTTGAGTAGTTTGAAGAAGGGGAGACCCCGTTCTCCTAGCCTCGAGATGAATGCGTTCAACGCCGCCATGCACCCCGTCGGCTTACGGACGTCTTTGATGCTCGTGGGAGCTTTCATGCTGGTGATGGCGGAGATCTTCTCGGGGGTTGGCTTCGATGCCGCGGCGGGGCGATGATGAAGCCGAGTAGTTTACCGAAGGTACGCCGAAGACGCACTTGTTCGGGGTTGAGTTTCCGACGGTACTCGCGTAGTGATGCGAAGGTACGTTCAAGGTCGTCGATGAGGGTACTAGAGTCCCTGGTTTTGACAACCACGTCATCCACGTAGGCCTTGACGTTCTTGTTGAGTTGCCGCTTGAAGCCGGGCCGGATGGCCCGTTGGTATGTAGCGCCGGCGTTTTTCAACCCGAATGACATGGTCGTGTAGCGATGACGCGCCAAACGGGGGTGATGAACGCGGTCTTCTCCTGGTCCTCTTCCTTGATTGCGATGCGGTGGTACCGGAGTAGCGATCGAGGAAGCGGAAGCGAGTCGCGGCCGCCGTGGAGTCGATGACTTGATCAATCCGCGGCAACCCGAAGGGTCCTTGGGCGAGTGCTTGTTGAGGTCGGTGTAGTCGACGCACATCCTCCACTCGTTCGAGTTCTTCTTGCGGACGAGGACGGGGTTGGCGAGCCACTCAGGATGGAAGACTTCTCTGATGAAGCCTGCAGCGAGTAGCTTGGCGAGCTCCTTCTTGATGGCGTCCCGTCTGTCGTCGGCAAAGCGTCGGAGGTGTTGTCGCTTGGGGGTGGCCTTTGGATCGACGTTGAGGCAGTGCTCGATCAGCTCCCTGGGCACTCCTGGCATGTCCGCTGGCTTCCACGCGAAGATGTCGCGGTTAGCCCGAAGGAAGGCTGATGAGCGCGTCTTCCTATTTGGGGTCGAGGCCGGCCCCGATGGTGGTGGTCTTGGTGGGGTCGCCTGTTCCGAGGTCGCCGACTTGACGAGTACCTCCTCGGGGTGGGCGAGGCTTGTTGGCGGCTGTCGGACTTCTGCGGGATGTCGAGTTCGCTCGTGGCAAGCTTCTTCGACGCGGCGTAGACCTCCATCATTGGGGTGGGTACTTGGTTTGTTGAGGCGATCGCCACGGCCTCGTATCGCGATCGTGAGAGATCTTCAAGTCCCCCTGGAGGGAGAGTACGCCGGCTGGACTTGGCATCTTAAGTACCAAGTAGGTGTAGTGGGGCACCGCCATGAACTTGGCGATGGCGGCTGCCGAGGATGGCATGGTAGGAAGTCTCGAAATCCGCAACCTCGAACTTGATGTACTCGGTGCGGTAGTTATCCCGAGACGCCCGAAGGTAGCGGCGGTACCACCGAGCCTAGTGGGACGGCGCGTTCACTGGGACGATGCCGTAGAACGGCATGCTGCTCTTGTCGAGCATGGGGGTGACGTCGAGGTTCATCTTCTTCAAGGTCTTGGTGAAAAGGACGTTGAGCACAGCTTCCACCGTCGATGAGCACCTTGTTGAGCTTGGAACCCGCCCTTTGTTGGTTTCGGGACGAGGGGAAACGTCCTGGCTCGGAGAAAGGCTGGTCCATTGGTTCGCGCGGGGAGAAGGTGATGGGTGTCTCGACCACCGAGAGGGGTCATAACCGGCGGTTCAATGGACATTACTTCACGGCGAGTAGCTTCTCGCTCCCGCCTCGTTGGGTAGTCCGTCGAAGAGGACGTTGACGGTCTTCTCGGGTTCTGGAAGTCGTTGCGTCGCCGTCCTTCTTCTTGTTCTTTTGATCGTGAGGGGTGCGGTGGCTCCGGCGTATCCTTGAGTGCATGCGAGCTGGTAGCACTCGCTCGGTAGTGTGGTTGCGTTCGGGTGCCACGGGCACTTCTCCTTCGGCGGGTCTTTGAACCCGCCGGAGTTCTTCTTCGAGTTCCCTTTCGGAGGGCGGCCGGATAGCCGCGACGGTATTGTGCGGCTTGCGCTTGCGGTTGGGACCGAGAAGTTGTTGTTGTTGTTGTTGTTGCGGCCGCCTTGGTTTGGATTGCCTTGCCACGCCGCCGCCCGGTTCTGCTTGGACTTGCCGCGGATGGCGTCGTACTTGGCGTTGGCCTTGTCCTCTTCATCCGCCCGGGACGTGATCATGTCCTTGAGGTGGGGAATGGACGGGGGCGGCGACGACCGAAGTCCTCGAAGGTGCGGCGATGGTAGAGCCCGTCTGGAAGAGGTCGATGACCTCCTTGTCGGTGACGTCCACGACGGTAGCGCGCTTGTCGAAAAAGCGGCGCATGTACTTGCGGAGGGTCTCGCCTTGTTCTCGCTTGATCATGGCAAGGTCCATGCGAGTACCCGAACGGCCCATGGCGCCGCCGAAGTTGCTTGTGGTGCTCCTTCGGTGGTCCCACTTGTCGATTGAGTGCTTGTCCGGCGACTCGAGCCACGTGAGTGGGGCTTGGTCCATGCGAAGGGGAAGTAGAGGCACTTGGTGTCGCCGTTGCCGCCGGCGTTCTCGATGGAGAGAGCGTAGCATCGGAGCCACCGGATGGGATCCGCTTCGCGTCGTATTTGGTGATCCCCAAAGGCTTGAACTTGTCGGGGAGGAGCGAGGTTGCGAAGCCGTGGTGAGAAGGCGGGGAAGCCGTCGCCTTCGACGGCGGTGGTCGACTTCTTCGCCGCAACTCCTCGATCCTCTCGGCGAGCATCGTACCCCGCCATGAGAGGCACGGAGGCGTGGCTATGCGCGTGGCCGCGGCCGCCGCGGCTGCCGCCGCCTCCGGCTTTCTTGTTGGCCCCGTGGTTGGAGCTCCCGCCGTCGGCGCCGCCGCCGTCGGGGGTCGTTGCCGCCGCCGCCACCGGCGGAGCACGGTGGGGGACGACTTCCTTGTTGCCTTGCTCTTGTCGCGAAGGTCCTCCCGGCGGTGGAGCGTCGACGGTTTGGGTCGGCCGGGATGTCGCCCCGAGTACGGTTAGGGACCGGGGTCGGCCTTGCGACTAGTAGCTTCGTTGTCGCGAGGCTTAGGCCGGGGGAGGTTGGGCGACTCTCTTGTCGACCCGCATGAAGTAGGCTTCTTCGGCGAGCTTGGCGATGACCTCCCCGGCGCGTATGCCCACGAGCCCGGCGTGCGATCGTTGTGATCGACATGAGGCATTGCTCGGGAGTGGTGTGGACTCGCTCTCGACCGCTTCGAGAGCCTCCGCAAGGTTGCGGATGGGAAGGTTGTCTCCGAGCCGCCGGCGTCGTTCGTTGCGCTTCCTGTTACGTTCGCGCGGGCGTCCCCGTTGGCGTCGGTCTCGTCCGCGGGGGCATCGGCGAGACGGCTCGTGCGCGGAGATGTCCTCCAAGTACTTATCTGCGGCCGTGCTCGAGGGTCCCGGGGTGTCGCCGCAGCCATGAAGACTTGGCGATCGGGGGGGTACCCAAGCTTGACTCGAAGGCGCCACCTCGGTTGGTGTGTTTGAGTCGGCTGGGCCGGTGGTGTTCCCTCCTGGAACGGTAGCGAGTCGATGTAGGCGACGTAGCGTGAGTCCTCCTTTGTCGGTTCGGCGGGCTTGAGGTCCGGCCGGTAGACATATTTTCCGACCGGCGTCGATCTTATAACCGCGCCGCAGGCCGGCCGGCCCGACAAGGGAAGCTCAGTGGAGTCATCTTCGGACTCGGGCCCCTCGGGGTCCGACCCGAAGTCGGGTCGTAATCCGGGTTCGAGTAGAACTCGGAGAGAGGGCTGGAGTCCGAGACGGGGTCGGGGACGGCGTCGGAGTCCGAGTTGTACTCGGTTACGGGCTCCTTGCCGGCCGGCGTGGTGCGGGGAGCCTCCGTGCGGGCCCGGCCGGGGGACGCGGGGGCCACGCGCGCGAGGCGGCATGGTGAAGGGACCGCTGCGATGGGCGAGCGGCCCGGCTCGCAAGCGATGGCCCATGGCGACGTCGGGCTCGAGTTGGAGACGGACTCGAGCTCGAAGTCGGCGTGGATGTTGGAAAGCGAAATTTCGCCGAACTTGCGCCGGCGAGCTTGCCCGTGACAACTTCGGGAAGCGTCACAAGGCTTTGTCCTCGAGTCGGGTTGCATGATCGGGGCGGCGGCGGAAGGAGCCCGCGCCATCGGCGGTGCGGACCCGGGCGCCGAAGACGAAGGTGTCGCCGCGGTTAAAGGCGACGGTTGGCTTGATGTGAACGGAAGCCGTCGAGTTCGCCATGTGATCTCGAGCGAGAGCCCCTACCGCGGCGCGCCGGTGTCGGTGTTTTGAACCGGCAACCTACTACGGGGAGTACCCGGAGTAGATGAATGTGACTCGCCGAGATCGGTAACTCGAAGGAAGAGACACGTGGCACACAATTTAGACGAGGTTCGGGCCGTGAGGTGCGTAATACCCTACGTCTGTATCTTTGCGTAGCTCGGGATTGATAGGGCACGGTTACGGGATGGTGCAACGGTGCGCCGTGAGTTGAGATTGGATGAGGTGATCCCGAGATCGGTCCCTGCCCTCGCCTTATATAGTCGGGAGGTAGGGTTACAAGTCGGAGTAGGGGAGGGAGCACTAGTCGAGTACGTCTAGGAGACCTCTATTCGGTGCGGAACGTGTACGAGTCCCAACCGAGTACTACTCTGTGTTGTCCTTGTGCTCCACGCCTTCGGGTGCCGTGTAGCGCAAGCCGGGTAGTCCCGGGGGCCCACCGAGTAGTCGGTCCCGGTACCCACCGAGGTAGTGGGCCCGGGGAGGTCCATACGACAAAAACTTGGACCATGGATGAGTTCGAAGTTTTGATGACACACATGAGAAGCAATAATCATACACCAAATCATCATTGTCCACAATTTGAAGTGAACTCGAGCATTTACAAAAACATATAAGCTGTCATCCTCAGGTTTGTAAATAACAGTAGCAAATGGTTCATGCCAACCATGGAAACATGGGAGACATCCAGCCTAATGTTGGAAAAACATGGGCATGGATGTCTCACATGTTTGGATGGGTGGCATGACAGGTATACTAGTTCCAGATGAGGTTCATCATAGGTTAGACAGCAGCAAAGCAAGATCAGAAAAAATTGTTCTCAGACTAGTTTGGTTGTATCATTTGAACATTCAACTTGGAGCATAAGGACTAGTTTCCAGTCCCTCACAAGTTAAAGTTCATCAATTCTGTGCAACTTGCCAAATTATAGCAAACATGTTTGTCATCATAGGCCAAATGAAAGGAAAACATGTAAACAACAACCATGATCAGAACATGTAAGCATGATCAGAAGATGTAAACAACAACCATGATCAGAACATGTAAACAACAACCATGTGAAAAGGTTTTCACCAACCAACAAGTACAAGCCTGTTTTGAATGTTTTCAGCCCATGAACCAGCCTATGCTATACAAAAAACAGTACAACCTTTGACAGGATGTAACTAGTGTCAACCAGCACCACATGAGGTCAGTGCTACAATCAAAATGATCCTACCACATCAGGCAATTAGCATGGCTATAAACAAAAGTGGAGAGGCTATGTGTTGTGATCCTACACAAGGTTGGTTGTGCTCAGGTAGGTCTTGAGCCACAGGATCCTATGGTCCTCGGTCATCTGGACAAAACAAAGCCCCTTTGCCTTGTTCTTCAGCAGGTACACAAGTGCTACCATGAGGGTCTCCTGTGTGTAGCCAGGGCAGGACATGACACAACCATAGAGGTCAGCATGCACCTCATTGTGTTGTGGAGTCCTGAGAGCATCACCAATAGACTCCACTGCCTTTATCATCCCAGACAGCATGTCTACTTCTTCAGGCTCTAACTTCCTTTTCCTTGCTGGTCGGTCCTTATCATCAGATCCCTTGGACCTCTCACCTAGTGTTTCCTTTCCCTTCCCAGACTGCACTTCAGGGCTAGCTAAGTCACTCTTATCTTCAGCAGCAATAGCATCTACTGGGCCCATGTCAGTACCTAAAGGTTCATTTGAACCCATAGCATATTTCCCAGTGGTCAGGCTGCCACCAAAGATAGCTTCCATCTGAACATAGTTCTCAAGTGGGGTGTTCAAGAACTTTGCATCACCAGGATGATCCTAGGTAGGGAAACACATTTAACTATTAGCCACAGGTTAGCATAAGATAAGGAAGGCAGCATAGTACTAACTAGTAGGTTTTTAACCTTAGTGTGTCCATTTAGGTGCTCATCATCCAGTACTATCATGTGGTGCTCCTCACTCCAGAGTGCACCACTCAAATCCGCCAGCCTCTCAACTTTAACCCATCTCTATCTCCACTTTCTCAGGTGATTATATATCTGTTGGCAGATACATTCACTTGAGCAAAATCAGACAGCATGGTAGCTACCTGCCTAACATGTACCTCCTTGAAACCCTTATCGGTTTTCACACCCTGCCCAACAAGGTCATGGAACCTCCTAAGTATGAATGAAGACAACACTGGAGTCCAGTGCATAGGTCCATTTACTTGGGCAGGGGCAGCACCATCATCATCAACTCCAACTAAAGGTGTCTGGTGTAGGATCTAGGATACCGACTAGAGGGGGGTGAATAAGCGGTTTAAAATCTAAAAGCACAACACTAGAGAAATTTAATTAGAACCACAAGGAGAATTAAATATTACCTATTCTATTCCTATGTTGGGGGTTTGCGGCCTAGGGTCACAAGATATAATTCAATCTCTAGAAATTGAATGCTCAAAGTAAAGTACTTGAAAGGAATTTGAGCAAAGAAATAACCAAGCACAAGAGACGAATTTTATCTCGTGGTATCGATGACTTGCCGGTCACCCCTAATCCACACCGAGCTGCACCCTGTTCTGTTAAGAATAACGGACCGTCCGCCTGGGGTCCGCGGACTGTCTGCCTTGTATTTTCTCGAAAACTTTTGCCAAAAATCTCAGACATTAAATAAATATCAAAAACCCACGGATCGTCCGCCCCAAAGGCCCGGACTATTCGCCCAGCACCTGAAAACTGATTTTTCTTAAGATTTTCAAAGAAACCCTTTTACCAAGAGAAATCGCCACTCATCTAAATGCAATGCACGCAATGGAAAGTCAAGCCAATGAAATTGATCCCTCTTGATAGTACAGCTATCTATCCTACCAACCCGGTCATTTAACATCCTCTAATCACCTTATGTCCGGCAAAAATAAAACCCTATCTTTTTGCCTTGAGCTCTTTCCAACACAAGCCATATAAGACTTTCTCGTTCATACCGCATGATCTCATCATTTCACCGGACTAACCTATTCTTATAACTCAAATAAAAATGTTAGTCCACAATGATTGTCATTAATTACCAAAACACGAATTAGGGGCCTAGATGCCTTCAATCTCCCCCTTTTTGGTAATTGATGACAATCGTTTAAAGGAGTGATATAAGAAAGGTTTTGTGTTTTGGAATCACTTACTCTTCTCAAATAAATTCAATAAATAGATAGAGTGAATGTCTCCAAAACAAGAATATAGAGAGAACTCCCCCTACATATGTGCATATAATTTTCATTTGATTTTCACACATATGCATAAATATAGCAATTTTGACGGAGTTTCCCCTACAAAATAGAGATCAAGGCAACAACCACATATATATATCCAAAAAGATTAAGCAAGGGTTAGCCTCAAAAACACATCGGGAACTAGAACAAGTCATAAGATAAGCAAAATGAGATCACAACCATAGATCATCTCAAGATAACCACAAGTTCTAGTTCTCAACCACTTCACACACCAAAACGTAAGTCTCACAAATTATTACAAGCCAACCAAAGTTCATGCATAACCGAAATTAAACATGCAAGTGCAATGCAAGAGTTCCAAATGCATGCAAAGAAAGTGAGCCCCCCCTAAAGATCACACATCACTCCTCCAAATCTCTCCCCCTTTGGCATCAAATACCAAAAGGTCTAGTCATCTTGAGGCGGCGGCGGAGGAGAATAGAATGGCGGAGGGGGACAGAATTGTGGTGGTGGAGCTGGAGCTGGATAGTAATGATAAAAATGATCTCTGAAATCTCCAAAGGCTGTGTTCAGGGCATTGGCATTGTTTTGAAGCTGAGTCTGCTGATCATATAAATGCTGATATTGCTCTGAAGTGGACATCTAAGAGAATCTGTCATTCAAGGCACTAAGGTCATTCTGAAGATCTGTCTGCATATCACCCAACCTTTGTATCATGGGGTCATGCATAGTGTTATAGACATGATGACCAAAATTATTCAGACTAGTGTCAATCTGCTGCTGAAAACCCTGATGCATAGTCTGAAAAGTATCATTCATCTGTTGCCCATATGCCTCAAAGTGAGAGTTGAACCGGGATTGCATTTGCTCAAACTGAGAGTTCATGGACTGCTGAATGTTAGCAAAATAAGAGTCAAAGTATCCAGCAGGAGGCTCCCACTATGGCTGCATGGGATGAACTGGAGGAGGAGGTGGTGGCATAGCATAAGCACCCTCATCAACATTAGCATAACCCATGTTACCAACATTTGCATTTTCATCATCACTAGCATGAACCTCAACATTTTCAGCAACATTTTGAGCCTCTGCATCCTGCCCATAAGGTGTCAATGGCTTGTTGAGAAAAGCTTTAGCATTGTAAAATGGACGATGAAGTTCATGCTTCACATCACATAGACCATTGAACCCCGTCTTAGTCTTGATCGAAGACATAATATAAGGAGCAAAATAAATGTTATCTCTGACAAGACGCTTCTTGCAAATCATTTGGTCAAGAATGAGCTTCACAACATCAAATTTAGTTCCATGCATGATGTGATTAATCACATTCCAATAATATTCTTGGACCCTATCCTTATTACCACTCTTAGGCATAAAGGTATGTCTGATGATGTTGTTAATGACAGCCGGATGATGTCTAAGTCCTGCTGCTAGCCAGTTCATTATATTTGCATTTGAGGTGCTAGGCTCATAAAAGACAGCAGTGTTTTCAAGAATATCCTCATTATAAACATCAACACCATCACTAAAATACTCATAATTAAGATTATTGGCAGCAGCAAATTCTGCAAAAGTGGCATCATACTCACTCTTACCTGTCATCCACCTCATTTTCTTGCCTATAAAATCCATTTCATATGTTGCATAGAATTGTCTAACTATGGTGTCATTCCAATCACATCTATACTGAAGAAACGGTTTCAAGCCCAAATTTTCAAGTAATGATGCCACCCCAGCTAAGACAGGTTTAGACTCAAGATAGTCAAAATCAACCCTTTGATGAGCAAAAACTGTGCACTCCATCAAACTACTAAAGAAGGCTTGCTCTTGCACAGTGGTGTGGAAATACAAATTGTGAGTGTCACAGGGTTGATTATAAGCATTGTTATTTCTAGCAATACCAAACTCTCTTTGTGTCCACTGCCTTCTAGGAGCTGTGTAATTAATCACATCAATGATGTCAGCATTGTTACCCCCCCCCCTTGATTTATCTCATCTTCCTCCACCATGAATGAGGCACTGGCCGCTTCATCGGTCGGATCAAAGTCACTGTCATTTGGGTTGTCGGGCTCCTCTTCTTCCTCAGAGGTATCATCTTTTCTATGCCTCTTGGATGCCCCAACATCCTTGCTCTTCTTCTTTGATGTGGCCTTTTTTGTCACCTTTTTGGTGAGTGAAGCGAGAGCCTTGCGAACACTGTCAAAGATCATATATTCGAATGAGTATTAACAATTTGAAGCAATTACAAGTGAGAATGAAACCCCAAACTAGAAGATACTGGGCACAGGTGCCGCTGTCGGGGCCGCTCGGACCGTCCGCACAGAGGCGGCGGACAGTCCGCCCGGTCCGGGTCGGCACCTGTGAATAGTAGGCCCGATTCTTCCCATCCTCATAACTTGATCAAAATCCAATATTTCTTCACCAAAATTTTGCCACAACACCACATTGATGTCCCAAACTCATTCACCAAGCCAAAAACTTGAAACCATGGACGGAATTTAGATCACACCTCCAAACCCTAAACACCTTCTTGCTCAAAATCTGAGAGATAGAATGAGATATGCGAAAAAATACCCGGATGACATGGTGGAGAATCTCGCGGAGAGTTCGGGGATGTGCTCGGACGGTGTGAGGAGTGCTCCAATCGAAATCCCCAAGAGGGAGGCCTTTTCTTTGAGAGGGAGCAAGAAAGAGAGAAAGGAGATGACCTGGGTCGGGTTGGGGGAAGAGAAGGAGTCCTGCATCGTTTTCATCCCGCGGCCTGGGTCCCACCGGCGCGCGGCACGCGCGGACAGTCCGCCACGCCCCCGCGGACAGTCCGCGAGGAGCGCGGACAGTCCGGCCTCCCTTTTTAATTTTAGCTTGATATAACTCGAGATAAAGATTTGCAAAGGTATCTTTTGGGATCATTGCTCAAGAATAATGAAGGAAATTTGTCAAATGATGCAATGTACCAAGTACTGCTAGAAAATTATGCAAAAGCAGGCTTTACAAAAATTAGAGAACAAAAGACAAGAGAAAAGCTAGAAATAGATAAGAGAGATAAACAAATGCATATGGATAAACACATGTGCTAGCTCTCAAGCCACATTTGAGATGTCAATGGCATTCAGCTCATTTCTCAATTTGCAAAACCGAGACTCATCCAAAGGCTTGGTAAATATATCTGTGAATTGATCATCTGTGCTCACTCCATCAATCTTGATATCCCCTTTGCTCACATGATCTCTAAGAAAATGGTGTCGAATATTAATATGCTTGGTTCTAGAGTGTTGAACTGGATTGTTGGCAATCTTGATGGCACTTTCATTGTCACATAAGAGAGGAATTTTGTAACACCCTAAATTTCCACTTCTTGAATTTGATTAAAATTTGCTTAGCAACAATTCGATCTCGCTTAAGGAATATAAGGTTGTTGTGCTTTTATAGGCATTTAATCGTTTTTATTAATTAATTAATGAAATATAGGAGTTTACTGTTGCATACATGCTGGTGCATTGTTTTTGGGTGTTTGGATTCAAATCTTGTTTGAATTCAAAATTTGTTTGCTGTTTAATTTGGTTTGGAAATAGGTTTGGAATTAGAAATCAGAAATAGAAAAAAAGGAAAACCAACCGCAGCAGCCCCCGCCCACCTTCACCTAGCGGCCCACCGCCGGCCCACCGCAAGCACGCCGCCTCCCCGCCGCCTCGACGCGCGGGGCCCGCGCGTCGCGCATCCCCCCTCGCGCGCCGCCCCGCTTCCGGCTCGGGGGTCGAACCCGAGTCCGACCCGTCGACCGCGCGCGCGCCGCCGCGGGCCCGCACGCCGGGCGGAGCGCCCGCGCCCCTATTTAATGCACCGCCGGCCCCTCGCACCGCCCTACCCCCGAGCTCCCCGTGCCGCCGCCGCCCCTAACCCTAGGCCGCGCAGCCGCCGCCGCCGCCGGGTCCGCGCCGCCGCCTCGGTTCGTGCCGCCGCCGTCGTTCGCCCCGCCCCTCCGTCGCTCCTTGGATCCGCCGGGTGGTAAGGAACCCGCCGGTGCGGTTCGATTTCACCTCCGTGCTCCACGCCGACGGCTCGCCGTCGCCGGAATTTGACCGCCGCCGCGGCTCGGTGTGCGCCGTCGTCCGTCGCCGCCGCCGCTCCGGTGCCCTCCGTAGGGTTCGTCGTGCGCTCCTAGACGTTCGGTGCCGTCCGCGTCGTGTTTGGGGCACCCTAGCCCCTAGACCGCGCGCGCGCCGCCGCTCGCCGCCGTGTGCCGCCGCGCGCGCCTTGCCGCCGGCCGCTCGCCGCCGCAGCCGCTCGCGCAAGCACCGTGGCCGCCGGATCTCCATCCGACGGCCATCGCTCGCCCTAGCCGCCGGTCAAACCGCCGTGCTTGGGCCAACCCTAGCCCCCGCGCCCGCTTTGATCCCCAGCCGCCCGATCGCGATCCAACGGATCAGATCCATCCCTCAGCCGTAGCCGCGCGTTTTTGCAAATAAAACCCTGAGTTTTCCTGGATTTGCAACCCGGTCCTCCCACCTTATAAAACCCTTACGTTTAAGCCCAGTTTTCTTCTGTTTTAGCCCGAGAACTTAATATTCTTTACAAATTAATCCTAAAACTTGTTTTAATCATAACTTTGTCGTTTTAGCTCCGTTTTTAGCGTTCTTTATGTCCACGCGATCGTCTCGACGAGTAGAATAGTTTTCTGTTGCTTTTGCTACTGTTTGAGATGATTGGTGTACTGTTTCTTATTTATTTCCATTGCTTGCTTGTATGTGATGTGTGGAGCGTAGCGTACGAGCAATTCGGGGACTTCGCCGTCGTTGAAGAGTATCAAGACCCCGAGCAGTTTCCGGTGCTGGTAGAAGGCAAGTCCTTGCTCCATTCCCGTTAAATTCCTATTACAACATGCATTTCAATTACACTCGTTGTTTATTTTTGCTATGCATTAACTTGATGGGTCCTATTGCTAAGGTTTGACTAGCTTTGTTATCCTATGCCTTGATCAACTGGGTTTACTTTATGTTGGGTAGCACTCGCTAGCGCTTTATGTGGTTTTGGGATGGTTTAATGTACACTTGATAATATGGCTTTATTTATGCTATCATTCATGTAATGCAAGAACACTTTACTTTGTTAATCGGAACATGGAGAACCACCCAGGAAAACAGTACTACCACAAGACATATGGCTCTGTCTTGGCTTATTAATTAGTGAACTAGATGTTAGGTATGCTTTACCTGATAAGGGATGGGGGCTGGTGGGTAGTGGCGTATGGACCTGCTCGGGCGCAGGTGTGGGCTTAGCTAAGACACGGTACTCGTCCGGGAGCTTTATACGTTGCACTGACCAGGTAACCTAGCGGGCAGCCTTCATCTGGGGATCTTTGTAACGGCCTCGTAGCGTCCCTATGCAATCACACCTCGGAAGTGTGGTATGGTGCCTTGCAAACACCGCATGGTTGGGTCTAAAACTCTTTTGGGTTTTTACGCGACTTGTGGGTAAAGATGTACAACCTCTGCGAGTGTAAAACTAACTAGTTAGCCGTGCTCACGGTCAAGAGCGGCCCGGACCCTCACATGATTAATTCTATGGAAGATGGAACTTTTAAACTTGTGCATTACATTTTATGGATCCGTTGCATTTTATTATCCGGTTTGGTATATACTTACACTTGCTAGTAACGGTTGCTTAATAAAACTTGACCAACTAAAATGTCGACTTGCTTATGAGCCAACGGCTTCCACCATAAAGCCTTGCATGTTGTTATAGAACTTTTCCCTTTCGAGTACGACATGTGCTCACGCTTGTTGTTTATTTATTGCATCTACACTACCCTGCCGTCGCTCGGATGGGCATTTTGAAGACTACTATGATGAGTTCGATGGGTTCTATGCGTCCGTTCTCCGTCCGTCGCCTGTGGAGGACTTCTACGTGTGTTTCTTTTCCGCCGTTAGCTACTCGAACGATTGTTTAGTTGAGACATTCGGTCATGTAATAACCGTTTAATACTCTCTTTACGCTTTACACCGTGTTTTGGTATTCACCGCGTCGATGCATGTGTGTAACTTGATCCCGGCGCACATGTATTCTTGCATTCGGGTTTGTCCTTAAATCCGGTGTGACAAAGTGGTACCGAGCCGTGTTGACCGTAGGACGTTAGCCTAGTTAGAACCGGTCGAAAATTAAGGATTTTATAATATTAGAAGCCACACATAGTTAGCTTGCTTTACTTTATTTTATTATATCTAATCTTGGTTTAATATTATCCTTGCTTGCTTTTGTTATCTAAGCTTGGTCTTGTCTCTTTTAGTAATCCGCACTTGTCTCATCTATCTTAGATGGTTCGCCGACCGAAGACCACACGTTCGGTGCCTACCGCTTTCCCGGTGCACTCGGAGGACCGGGACTTCTATCGCTACTCCACCGACAAGTGAGGAGCACCGGGAAGCTTCGTAGAGGGAGGTGAAGTGCACTCGCGCGAGCAAGCTTCACCGCCCGCTGTCATTGAGCTGTCGGATGATGAGCCCGAAGAGCCAGATGAAGAGCAAGAGCCAGAGGAAGAGCCAGCTGAAGAGCCAGAGCAAGGAGGTGATCCGGATGACCCCTCAGACCCTGAGGACTCCGACCCAGAGGATGGAGATGCTGAGGATCACCCTGCGCCAGAGAAGTGGAAGGTGGTCATTTATCACCATGATGGAGGGCATGCACGCTTTCCATCCAAGTTGAGGAGGCTCTTCCAGCGTCTTCAGCTGAACGTGACGATCGACTACGTTGGACTGAAGAGGACCCACCCTCGCTATCCAACCCAGTGGGATGTGTCTGTGCGCATCTTGGAGGATAACCCGCTGGATGGAGGACTGTACGAGGTTGTTGTCCACCAGGCTCTAGCTACCAGAGCTACCTTCGCCGCCAGGAGAGATGATGCAGCTAGGAGGGCTCTATCCGCGTGGTGCTATGAGGAAGCTCATCACCTCACCAACTCTGTGTGGGGAGATCTACCCCGTCGTCGCTCTGGAGCTGTGGGCAGTGAAATTCCAATGGCCAATGAAACTTTGGGAGCACGCTATGCCATGCAAGTGGGACACGTAGCAGCTCTCAATACCAACTTGGATGACACTCTCATGGAGCTTCAAGATCTCCGTGACCAGCAAGATGAAGACCGCAGAGAGATCAAGAGGCTCAAAGCAGTGATCGCGGGCCAAGATGAAGATGAGGTGCAGGAAGATGGAGAGGACTGGCCTGCCATGTCACCAAGACCCGCAAGGACAAGCTATGGGTCACTTGGATCCCGCACTAGGATCATTTGGCCATAGGAGTTAGGTGTTAGAAGTCTTTATCTTTCTGTTATCGAGTCTGTAAACGTTAGAACGACACGTTGGATCGATGAGTTAGATAGTGGTGTGCTTGAATGCTTGGTTTGTGAACATCCGTGAGTTGGATTTTTGGTTGATTGCAATGTGTTGTGGATTAATACCACAATGACATTGGTTTAGTAATACAGTTTGATTAGTGGGTTTAAGTTCTGTTCCACCTATCTTTTATCTTATAAATTCGTAATTCTTTATCTATCATATTTTATCTATCTTAAGGAGTATTGTAGTGCTGAATCTGTTCGCGTTACTTCCTGACACAGCAGTACTGTTTTAATTTTATCTCGAGCTACAGAACTCCGAATTAAGTAAAACCAGTGGGGTTAGTTCCCAAATTTCATACCTGATTTTCTGTCAAAAATTCAGCTATATCCAATTTATATTCTGGGAGTTATGGACGAAACATTAAGCCAACAGAAATCTGTCAATTCCTGCTGACATACCTGACTTCATTATTTTATATCTCGAGTTGTAGACCTCCGATTGAGGCGAAACCAGTTGGGTTAGTTCAGTAATTTCATACACCATATATCCAGAAAAATTCGTGGTTTTTGGTTACTGGTACAGAGATATATCTTGGTTTCTTTACAGCTATCAGAATCTGTGTTATTCTGGAATTCAGCGTTGTTATCTTTTCAGCTTTTCAATTGTTATCATCATATAAATCAGTGTTTCTAACGCTCAGATGGTAAACACCAGGTCCGGATCAGGGGTTGAACAGCCTCCAGTGGTTCGTCAAGGTCGAGGCAACAGTTCGAGCAGTGCACCGCCACCCCCACCGCCACCAATGGATCCTATGCGGCAGCTTCTTTCGGAACCGGATGCGGCCATCGCAAAACCCGACGGACACTTTGGCCAACCTGCAGGCTCAAGCTAACAACCCGCCTCAGCCACCGCCACAGCAGCCGGCGCCTATGAACAGGCACCGGGAGTTCATGAGCCATCGTCCGCCGGTTTTCACCCATGCTGCAGATCCACTTGATGCTGACGATTGACTGAAGACTGTGAGCAAGATGCTCACCACGGCTCAGTGCGATGACAGGGAGAAGGTCCTGTTTGCTGCCGGTCGACTCCAGGGATCTGCAGGAGCATGGTGGGATGCTTACACGACCGCCCATGCTGCACCCGACACCATCACCTGGCAGGAGTTCACAGAGAGCTTCAGGAACCACCATATTCCTGCTGGGGTGATGAGGCTGAAGAAGGACTTCCTCTCTCTCAAGCGAGGAGGGATGTCGGTGGCGAGTATCGAGACAAAGTTCATTGAGTTGTCTCGCTATGCACCAGAGGAGGTAGCTGATGATCCTAAGAAGCAGGAGCGCTTCTTGGAAGGTTTGTCCGGACCGCTCCGTTATCACCGACGTCGCATACCTTCCGGTCCTTCCGGCACTGCTAGACAAGGCGATTGTATTGGAATCCATGCGCGAGAGCCGGGGGAGTTGAAGAGGAAGGCTACTACTCCAGGGCAGTCCGGGAGCCACACTCGTCCCCGTTTTACTTCACCGCTGGGAGCCCCGTTCCGTCCAGGAGGCCCGTCAGGAGGTTATGGCCAGCAGCAGCAGTATCAGTACCAGCCGCAGCAGTTCCAGCGCACTCCTCAGCAGTTTCCGCGCCCAGGACCGCAGACACCACGCCCTGCTTACCCGCAGCACCGTCCGATGACTCCTATTGGTACGCCCGTGAGGCTCGGCGCACCACACACCCCCGCGGGCAACACTTGCTTCAAGTGTGGAGAGGTTGGGCATTATGCTAATGCCTGTCCTAAGAGACACCCCCCAGGTACCCCCGTGCGGAACCGGCGGATGCGGCAAATGAGGAGCGGGAACCAGACCCCGCGAGCAACAAGGGGCAGCAGAGTCGGGGCCGTGGCGAGGGTGAATCACGTGAGTACCGAGACCGCTCAGGAGAATCCACACGTGGTGCTTGGTATGTTCTTTGTCAACTCTATCCCCGCATCAGTATTATTTGATTCTGGAGCTTCCCATTCGTTTATATCTGCTCAGTTTGTGGCCAAGCATAGCATACCCATGTGTCCCATGAAACAAACCATGATAGTTAGATCACCAGGGGGGATATGAAATCTTTATATATGTGTCCTAATGTTAGACTAAAGATCATGGGAGCGGACTCCGGGCAAACTTGATAGTGCCGGAATCAAAGGATCTTGATGTGATACCGGGTATGGATTGGTTGGGTACACATGATGCGACGATACGGTGTGCTAAGAGAACTCGTTCTTCTCACCGGTCCTAGCGGGGAAAAGATTGAACTTGTGGCCGATCCACCGTCGGATGCGGGAGGTTACGTGCGGCAAGCACTCGGATGGCAAAGCTTTGGAGGATATCGGTGGTGGTCAATGAGTACCGGACGTGTTTCCGGAGGAGTTGCCGGGTATGCCACCCGACCGAGATGTTGAATTTGTTATTGATCTATTACCCGGTCTCGCTCCTATCTCTAAACGTCCATATAGAATGTCTAGTACACAATTGATAGAACTTAAGAAAGCAGATTAATGAATTATTGGAAAAGGGGTTTATCCGTCCTAGTTCATCACCTTGGTGAGCACCGGTTATCTTTGTTGAGAAGAAGGATGGTACTCGGAGGATGTGTGTGGATTATCGATTGCTTAATGAGGTCACTATCAAGAATAAGTATCCATTGCCTCGCATTGAAGATTTGTTTGATCGGATGAAAGGTGCTAAGGTGTTCTCTAAGATTGATTTGCGTTACGGTTATCATCGGATGAAGATCGGATGGTCGGATATTCCTAAAACTCGCATTCACCACCGGGTATGGACCGTATGAGTATATCGTTATGTCCTTTGGGTTGACAAATGCACCGCCTACTTTATGTATCGATGAACAAGGTGTTTATGGAGTACTTGGATAAGTTCGTTGTGGTGTTTATTGATGATATTCTGGTTTACTCTAAGAGCGAGGAGGATCATGAGGAGCATTTGAGGCTTGTTTTGCGAAGTTGAGAGAGCGGCGGTTGTATGCCAAGTTCAGCAAATGTGATTTCGGTCGAAGGAAGTCTCTTTTCTAGGGCATATCATCACGGATGGAGGTATTGCGGTCGATCCGGCTAAGGTAGAAGATGTGTTGAAGTGGGAACCGCCGAGGACGGTTAAGGAGATCAGGAGTTTCCTTGGACTTGCAGGGTACTATTGACGGTTCATCGAGGGGTTCTCTAAGATTGTGAAGCCTCTCACCACCTTACTGGAGAAGGATAGAGAGTTTAAGTGGACCGATGCTTGTCGGCGAGTTTTGAGGAGTTGAAGCGGAGGTTGACGACCGCTCCGGTGCTTGTGATGCCGGACTTGCGAGAAGGGCTTTGATATCTACCGTGATGCATCGAGACAAGGTTTGGGTTGTGTTCTTATGCGGGAGGGACACGTCATAGCTTATGCATCAAGGCGGTTGAGGAAGCATGAGCGAGAACTATCCTACGCACGATCCGGAACGCGGCACTGTGGTTCATGCTTTAAAGATTTGGAGACATTACATCATGGGGACCAAGTGCCGGATCTACACGGACCACAAGAGCTTAAAGTACATCTTTACTCGAAGGATATTAATCCGAGACAACGCCGATGGTTGGAGCCGATCAAGGATTACGATCCGGACATACGGTATCATTCGGGGAAGGCTAATCCGGTGGCGGATGCTTTGAGTCGGAAGGGACAAGCCAATACAACTTTGGTGTTCCACCGCCCGATGAGCCGATGAGGGAGTTCGAGGGACTCAATGCGGGGATAGTTGCTCACACCGAGGGAGTCACTTTGGAGGTAGAATCTACTGCGGAGCAGCAGATTCGCGAAGGACGACTCGGAGGATGAGGAGATCAAGGAGATCGGGGACACCATGGAGAGGGGCAAGGCCCGGATTTCACCGAGGACGATCGGGGTACGATATGGTTCAAGAATCGGATCCGTGTGCTCGATGTGGGAGATCTCCGGAAGACGATCTTGAGAGAGGCTCATGATTCGGCTTATTCCATCCACCCGGCGTACCAAGATGTATCGGGATCCGAAGCGCAGGTATTGGTGGTATGGGATGAAAAGGGATGTGGCCGCTCACGTTGCGTTGTGTGACACGTGCCACAAGGTCAAGGCCGAACATCGGAGACCGGCGGGGATTGCTTGCGGCCATTGAAGGTGCCGAGTGGAAGTGGGAAGAGATAGGCATGGATTTCATCATTGGGTTACCCCGTACTCGTGATGGATATGATTCAATATGGGTTATCGTGGATCGTTTGACAAAGGTTGCTCACTTCATACCGGTGCGTACTACTTATACGGGGGCAAAGCTAGCGAGAGTTGTACATGACCGGGATCGTATGCTTGCACGGTGTTCCTAAGAAGATAGTTTCGACCGAGGGACTCAGTTCACGTCACGTTTCTGGGAGAAACCGCATGAGTCTATGGATACGAAGTTGAACTTCGGCTCGCCCTATCATCCGCGGACGGATGGTCGACCGAAAGGACAAATCAGATTCTGGAGGACATGCTAAGAGCTTGCACCCTTAAGCATGGTGAGAGCTGGGACAAGAGCTTGCCGTATGCTGAGTTTTCTTACAACAACAGCTATCAAGCCAGTCTGAAGATGGCACCCTTCGAGGCATTGTATGGGAGGAAGTGCAGAACACCGTTGTACTGGAGTCAGACAGGTGAGAGTCGGTTGTTTGGGACGGACATCATCAAGGAGGCGAGAGAGGCGAGGGTTCGGATCATCGAGAGAGAACTTGAGAGTTGCTCGGTCCGGACGAGAAAAATTATGCGGACGGGAAGAGGAGAGATGTATCTTTCCAAGAGGGCGACTATGTGTATCTGAAGGTGTCACCTATCAGAGGTTTGCGCAGGTTTAAGGTGAAGGGAAAGTTGTCTCCTCGCTACATTGGACCTTTCCGCAGTTCGCAATGAGTGGGAGAGGTAGCCTACGGACTTGAGCTGCCGGCCACAGCTTGCAGATGTGCACGATGTGTTCCATATATCTCATTTAAAGAGAGGTCTCAAGCCTCACGATAAGGAACCATTGCCTATGGATGGATTGGATGTGAAGGAGGACCTCACCATTACCGAACGGCCAATTAAGATTTTGGACAGATTGACACGGGTTACAAGAAACCGGACCTTCACGATGTGCAAGATGCAGTGGATTAATCATGCAGAGGATGAGGCAACTTGGGAAAGAGAAGAGGAGTTGAAAGCAGAATATCCACATCTCTTTGATCCATCCGAATCTCGAGGACGAGATTCATCTTAAGGGGGGTAGGATTTGTAACACCCTAAATTTCCACTTCTTGAATTTGATTAAAATTTGCTTAGCAACATTGTGATCTCGCTTAAGGAATATAAGGTTGTCGTGCTTTTATAGGCATTTAATCACTTTTCTTAATTAATTAATGAAATATAGGAGTTTACTGTTGCATACATGCTGGTGCATTGTTTTTGGGTGTTTGGATTCAAATCTTGTTTGAATTCGAAATTTGTTTGCTGTTTAATTTGGTTTGGAAATAGGTTTGGAATTAGAAATCGAAATAGAAAAAAAGGAAAACCAACCGCAGCGGCCCGACCCACCTTCACCTAGCGGCCCACCGCCGCCCACCGCGCGCGCCGCCTCCCGCCGCCTCCGACGCGCGGGGCCCACGCGTCGGCATCCTCCTCACACCGCCGCCCCCGCTTCCGGCTCGGGGGTCGAACCCGAGTCCGACCCGTCGACCGCGCGCGCGCCGCCGCGGGCCCGCACGCCGGGCGGAGCGCCCGCGCCCCTATTTAATGCGCCGCCGGCCCCCGCACCGCCCTACCCCCGAGCTCCCGTGCCGCCGCCGCCCTAACCCTAGCTGCGCGCGCCGCCGCCGCCGGGTGCCGCGACGCCGCCTCGGTTCGTGCCGCCGCCGTCGTTCGCCCGCCCTCCGTCGCTCCTTGGATCCGCCGGGTGGTAAGGAACCCGCCGGTGCGGTTCGATTTCACCTCCGTGCTCCGCGCCGACGGCTCGCCGTCGCCGGAAGCTGACCGCCGCCGCGGCTCGGTGTGCGCCGTCGTCCGTCGCCGCCGCCGCTCCGGTGCCCTCCGTAGGGTTCGCCGTGCGCTCCGGACGTTCGGTGCCGTCCGCGTCGTGTTTGGGGCACCCTAGCCCCTAGACCGCAGCGCGCGCGCCGCTCGCCGCCGTGCGCCGCCGCGCCTCGCCTTGCCGCCGGCCGCTCGCCGCCGCAGCCGCTCGCGCAGGACCGTGGCCGCCAGATCTCCATCCGACGGCCATCGCTCGCCCTAGCCGCCAGTCAAACCGGCCGTGCTTGGTCAACCCTAGCCCCCGCGCCCGCTTTGATCCCCAGCCGCCCGATCGCGATCCAACGGATCAGATCCATCCCTCAGCCGTAGCCGCGCGTTTTTGCAAATAAAACCCTGAGTTTTCCTGGATTTGCAACCCGGTCCTCCCACCTTATAAAACCCTTACGTTTAAGCCCGGTTTTCTTCTCGTTTTAGCCCGAGAACTTAATATTCTTTACAAATTAATCCTAAAACTTGTTTTATCCATAACTTTGTCGTTTTAGCTCCGTTTTTAGCGTTCTTTATGTCCACGCGATCGTCTCGACGAGTAGAATAGTTTTCTGTTGCTTTTGCTACTGTTTGAGATGATTGGTGTACTGTTTCTTATTTATTTCCATTGCTTGCTTGTATGTGATGTGTGGAGCGTAGCGTACGAGCAATTCGGGGACTTCGCCTTTGTTGAAGAGTATCAAGACCCTGAGCAGTTTCCGGTGCTGGTAGAAGGCAAGTCCTTGCTGCATTCCCGTTAAATTCCTATTACGACATGCATTTCAATTACACCGTTGTTTATTTTTGCTATGCATTAACTTGATGGGTCCTATTGCTAAGGTTCGACTAGCTTTGTTATCCTATGCCTTGATCAACCTGGGATTACTTTATGTTGGGTAGCACTTGCTAGCGCTTTATGTGGTTTTGGGATGGTTTAATGTACACTTGATAATATGGCTTTATTTATGCTATCATTCATGTAATGCAAGAACACTTTACTTTGTTAATCGGAACATGGAGAACCACCCGGGAAAACAAGTACTACCACAAGACATATGGCTCTGTCTTGGCTTATTAATTAGTGAACTAGATGTTAGGTATGCTTTACCGATAAGGGTTGGGGGCCGGCGGGTAGTGGCGTATGGACCTGCTCGGGCGCAGGTGTGGGCTTAGCTAAGACACGGTACTCGTCCGGGAGCTTTATACGTTGCACCGACCGGGTAACCTAGCGGGCGACCTTCATCCGGGGATCTTTGTAACGGCCTCGTAGCGTCCCTATGCAATCACACCTCGGAAGTGTGGTATGGTGCCTTGCAAACACCGCATGGTTGGGTCTAAAACTCTTTTGGGTTTTTACGCGACTTGTGGGTAAAGATGTACAACCTCTGCAGAGTGTAAAACTAACTAGTTAGCCGTGGCTCACGGTCAAGAGCGGCCGGACCCTCACATGATTAATTCTATGGAAGATGGAACTTTTAAACTTGTGCATTACATTTTATGGATTTGTTGCATTTTATTATCGGTTTGGTATATACTTACACTTGCCAAGAACAGTTGCTTAATAAAACTTGACCAACTAAAATGCCGACTTGCTTATGAGCCAACAGCCTTCCACCATAAAGCCTTGCATGTTGTTATAGAACTTTTCCCTTGCTGAGTACGACATGTGCTCACGCTTGTTGTTTATTTATTGCATCTACACTACCCGGCCGTGCTCGGATGGGCGTTTTGAAGACTACTATGATGAGTTCGATGGGTTCTAGGCGTCCGTTCTCCCGCCCGTCGCTCGTGGAGGACTTCTGCGTGTGTTTCTTTTCCGCTGTTAGCTACTCGAACGATTGTTTAGTTGAGACATTTGGTCATGTAATAACTGTTTAATACTCTCTTTACACTTTACATTGTGTTTTGGTATTCACTGCGTCGATGCATGTGTGTAACTTGATCCCGGCGCACATGTATTCTTGCATTCGGGTTTGTCCTTAAATCCGGGTGTGACAAATTTCCTTGAACTTCACACCATAATCAAGAAGTGTTTGCTTCATCCATAGCAATTGAGCACAACAACTTCCCGTCGAGATATATTCCGCTTCGGCGGTAGAAAGAGCCACTGAATTTTGCTTCTTAGATGACCAAGAAACAAGTGACCGCCCAAGCAATTGACAACCTCCGAAAGTGCTCTTCCTATCAACCTTGCAACCGGCATAATCCGAGTCCGAAAATCCTACTAACTCAAATTGAGCACCCTTTGGATACCAAAGACCAATGTTAGGAGAATACTTCAAATATCTCATAATCCTCTTTACGGCGGTTAAATGACACTCTTTAGGTGCGGCTTTAAATCTAGCACACATGCACACACTAAACATGATATCGGGCCTAGATGCGGTAAGATAAAGCAAACTACCAATCATAGACCTATAAAGCTTAAGGTCAACCGGTTTACCTCCCTCATCAAGATCAAGATGTCCATTAGTAGTCATAGGAGTTTTGATGGGCTTTGCATTTTCCATGTCAAATTTCTTTAAGATGTCCCTCACATACTTAGATTGGCAAACAAAAGTGCCTTCCTTCAATTGTTTGATTTGAAGACCAAGGAAGAAACTCAATTCACCAATCATAGACATTTCAAATTCCCTAGACATCATTTCTCCAAATTCTTTACAAAAGTCTTCATTTGTTGAACCAAAGATGATATCATCAACATAAATTTGACAAATAAAGATGTCATTTCCAATTTTCTTGGTGAACAATGTAGTATCAACCTTTCCAATTTTGAAGCCCTTTGAAAGAAGAAAGTTCTGAAGCCTTTCATACCAAGCACGAGGAGCTTGTGTCAACCCATTTAAGGCCTTAGAGAGCTTGTACACATGATTTGGCTTTGTGGGGTCTTCAAAACCGGGAGGTTGCCCAACATATACTAGCTCACTAATTTTCCCATTCAAAAAAGCACTTTTGACATACATTTGATATAACTTGATGTTGCAAGAACAAGCATAAGCAAGCAAGATCCTTATAGCTTCAAGTCTAGCTACGGGAGCAAAGGTTTCATCAAAATCCAATCCCTCCACTTGAGTATAACCTTGAGCAACTAATCTAGACTTGTTCTTCACAATAATACCATCTTCATTTTCTTTGTTTCGGAAGACCCATTTAGTACCAATGACATTGTGATTCTTGGGTCTTTCAACCAACTCCCAAACTTCATTTCTAGTAAAATTATTTAATTCTTCTTGCATAGAAATAACCCAATTCGGATCATTAAGTGCTTCATCTACACGCTTAGGCTCATGAAAAGAAACAAAAGAATAATGTTGACAAAAAGAAGCAACACGAGACCGAGTTTGAACACCCTTACTAATGTCACCCATGTTTTGTTCAATGGGGTGATCTTTGGCGACTTGATGATGAATTCTTGGTTGATCAATTGGTTCTTGAGTTGATGGAGAAGGTGTAGTCATATGGGCCATTTGATCTTCTTGGGGTGAGTCATTGTTGCTTGAGTTACCCTCTTGTTGATCATGATCATTTGTTGTGGAAGTAGATGGATTTGCTTGAATAGATATTGATGGACCTTCATCATCTTCTTCCTCTCTAGGCATGATATCCCCGACAGCCATGGTCTTCATTGCTTTACTCAATTCTTCACCTCTCACATCATCTAAATTCTCTTTCTCATCTTGAGAGCCCAGTGTTTCATCAAATTGCACATCATATGCTTCCTCAACAAATCCCTTGGACTTGTTGTATACTCTATAAGCTTTGGAATTTGAAGAATATCCAAGAAGAAATCCCTCATCACACTTGCTTTGAAATTTAGACAACCGAGATCCTTTCCTCAAGATATAGCACTTGCAACCAAAACCCGAAAATATGAAATATTGGGCTTCCTTCCATTTAGAAGTTCATATGGTGTTTTGTTGAAGAATATATGACAATATAGCCTATTAGAGGCATGGCAAGCGGTGTTGATAGCTTCGGCCCAAAAAGAATCCGAAACTTTGTACTCATCTAGCATTGATCTTGCCATCTCCATCAAGGTTCTATTTTTCCTCTCAACTACACCATTTTGCTCTGGTGTATATGTAGTTGAGAACTCATGCTTGATTTCTTTCTCATCACAAAACTCTTCAACATTTGTATTCTTGAATTCACTACAATTATCACTTCTCACTTTCTTCAACTTTACCTCAAATTCATTTTCGTCTCTTCTCACAAATGACTTGAAAATATCACAAGTAATAGCTTTGTCATGAAGAAAGAATACCCATGTGTATCTTGAATAATCATCCACGATTACAAGACAATAGGTATTTCCACCAATGCTTCTATAGATAGTGGGACCAAATAAATCCATATGTAGTAATTCCAATGGTCTTGTGGTTGACATAGTACTCTTGTTAGGATGTGAGTTGGCAACTTGCTTTCCGACTTGACAAGCACTACACAATTTATCTTTCTCAAATTTTACATTTTTCAAGCCAAGAACTAAGTCATGCTTCACCAATCGGTTGAGTTATTTCATACCAACATGACCAAGTCTTATATGCCATAACCAACCCATAGAGGCCTTTGAGAATAAGCAAGTAGTCAAATTTGCCTTTTTAGATGAGAAAACCACTAGATATAAGCTCTCATGACGAAAGCCCTTAAAAATAGAATCTTTCCCATCAAGTGAGGTAACCTCAAAATCATTGCTAGTGAATGTACATTTATAACCATTGTCACAAAGTTGAGCAATAGATAGTAAATTGAAATTGAGAGAATCAACTAGCAAGACATTAGAGAGATTATAATCTTTAGAGATGGGTACTTCACCAATGTCTTTTACACCTCCCTTGCTATCATCTCCAAAAGTGATGTTATCAAAATCGGAAATGTCTTCATCAAGATGAGAGAATATTTTTCTTTCGCCGGTCATATGGTTTGTACAACCACTATCAATTACCCAATGTCTTCCTCCGGCTTTATAGTTCACCTACAAAAGAAATTACTTTGTTTTAGGTACCAAAATTTTCTTTGGTCCTTCAATGTTAGTGACCAAAATTTTAGGCACCCAAATAGATTTCTTTTTACTACTACCAAGAGAGCGACCAACATATTGAGCACAAACAACACCCTTAGAATCTTTCTTAAGAATATAGGAAGGATCCAAGGATACGGTCTTCTTGCTCTTGCATTGGTGATTCACAACAACCTTTGTCTTGCACTTATGACACATCTTCATCTTTTCTTCTTCCTCAAAGGAAACATTTGAATTTACAAAGATACTTTCCTTAGGAATGAAGGCCTCTTTTCCTTTCTTAGGCAAGTAACCAAGTGCATCTTTATCTAAGGTGAATTTTTGATTTGTCCGAATATGATTAAATCGAACATGACTTCCAAAATACCATGCAAGATCCTTAGACAAGCACTCAATCTCCTTCTTCAAAGATTCATTTTCCAATAATAGAGAGTCATAAGATATATCCTTACTAATGCAAGAGCTAGTGCTTGTGCTACAAGATGGGTTAGATGAACATGGAGAAGTATTCAATATATTATATTCAACACACATGCTCATTTTTCCTGTGACTTCTTGTGCAAGGAGAGAGTTGTGAGCTTCCTTAAGCTCCTCATGCTTATCTTTAAGAGTTTCCCAAGAAATGTTAAGTGTTTCATGGGAAGTCTTTAGATTTTCATGAGTAGTCTTTAGCTCCTCAAAAGAATTTTGAAGTGGAACATTTTTCAAATCCAAATCCTTCAACTTTGATCTCTCCATGCGCAATTTGTCATCGGACTTAATGGCCATGGCAGCAAGATCATCATAAGATAAAGCATTATCATCATTATCACTATCACAATCATCATCATCGTCGTCGATTATTACCTTTGATTCACCTTTTGCCATGAGACAATATGGCTTGGAGAAGAGTGAAGGAGCTTCCTTGATAGCAACCCCGGCAAGACCTCTTGAAGGCTTGTCATCATCATCTTCATCGGAGCTTGCATCGGAATCCCACTCAACAAAGTATGCTTGGCCATTTTTCTCCTTCTTGTAATATTTCTCCCTCTTAGGCACACTCTTCTTGTCTTTCTTCTTGACATATTTGTCTTATTTCTTGTTTGGACAATTAATTGAGATACGTCCGATTTCACCACAATTGAAGCAATCTTTGCCTTCAAAAGGATTCTTCTTTGAAGATTGCCCCATCTTGCCAAACTTCTTCTTCTTCATGATTCTTCTAAGCCCTTTTACAATAAGAGCCATTTTCTCATCGAAGTCAATGTCTTGGTTCTCATCATCATTTTCTTCTTGAGTAGCCTTGGCCTTGAGAGCAATATTTTTCTTCTCTTCATTCATTGATTGGCATTGAACTTTCTTTTGTGATTGCTTGAATAAGTCATGAGTTTGCACTTCACCCAGCACCTCTGTAGGAGTCATCTTACTCAAGTCACTCCTCACAATCAAAGTCACAATTGTCTCATATTTTTCTGGAAGGTATCTAAGGAACTTATGAGAGAAGTCTTTGTTTGAGACATCAAAATCAAGACACTTGAGTTCATTCACTATGTCATTCAACCGGTTGAACATGGTTGAAACATCTTCATCCTTCTTCATGGTGAACTCATTGAACTTTCCCTTGTACACATAGAGTTTTGCTTTTTTAACGGTGGATGTTCCCTCGTATATTTCCATAAGCTTCTCCCATATTTCATTTGCCTTCTCAAGTCCCTTCACTCTATTAAATTCACTAAGAGCAAGAGCATTGTAAAGTACACTCAAGGCTCTATATTTGAGTTTTTCATTTTTATCATATTGATCCGACTTATTCTTAGGATCCAAAATAACATATCCTTCCATTACAATTCTCCATAATTCTCTTCCCAAGGCCTTGAAGTGAACCTCCATTCTTTTCTTCCAATAGTATAATTGTTCCCATCAAAGACCGGTGGCTTTCCAACATGAAACTTATCTTCCTCATCCATTTATCCTACTCCGAGATGGTTAAATCTCTCAAATAAGGAGTCCTTGGCTCTGATACCACTTGTAGGATATAGAATACCGACTAGAGGGGGGTGAATAGGTGGTTTAAAATCTAAAAGCACAACACTAGAGAAATTTAATTAGAACCACAAGGAGAATTAAATCTCTACCTATTCTATTCCTATGTTAGGGGTTTGCGGCGTAGGGTGACAAGATATAATTCAATCTCTAGAAATTGAATGCTCAAAGTAAAGTACTTAAAAGGAATTTGAGCAAAGAAATAACCAAGCACAAGACACGAATTTTATCCCGTGGTATCGATGACTTGCCGGTCACCCCTAATCCACGTTGAGGTGGATTCAATGTTCAACCGCTCCTCTATCAAGACACCGCAAGATCTTGAGCCGGTTAGAACCAAAGAACCACTCCACACCTCGATTCCACTAGAGTTGCTCTTTATCGCTCCGGTGAGGTGAGCACGATACCTCTCACAACACGAAATCCGGAGCCACACACAATCTTCTTGCGAGCTTCAACGGATTCTTCCACCACCAAGCCGTCTAGGAAGCGGCAACTTCCAAGAGTAACAAATCAACCACTTACTTGATGATTCCCTAGTGCCACAAAGATCAAAACCTTGATGCAATGCGCTAGAAGCTCTCAATCTCATAAAGAATGCAACCACTAAGCCAAGTGAGTGAGAGAGAGGAGAGGGAGAGCTCTACAAGGGAGTATGGACCTTTCAAAGTGCCAAGAGAGCCTCTCCAACCCCGGGCTTGGAGTATATATACTCCCCCTTCCCGTTACTAGCCGTTATGGGCAAAACGCGTACCTCGCGGACTGTACGCGTTTGAATTCCAACGGTAAAAACGTGAAGTCAACGGCTGACAAGACTGGACGTTGGGCCGGGCGGACCGTCCACCAGGACCCCGCAGACCGTCCACCTGGGCCCCGCGAACCATCCGCGGGCAGGCCGCGGACCATCCGCCCGGTCCACCGAGCTGCACCCTGTTCTGTTAAGAATAACGGACCGTCCACCTGGGGTTCGCGGACTGTCCGCCTGGATGCGTATTTTCTCGAAAACTTTTGACAAAAATCTCAGACATTAAATAAATATCAAAAACCCACGGACGTCCGCCCCAAAGGCCCAGACTGTCCGTCCAGCACCTGAAAACTGATTTTTCTTATGATTTTCAAAAAAACCCTTTTACCAAGAGAAATCGCCACTCATCTAAATGCAATGCACGCAAATTTTTGATCCAAGTGGCACTATGAAAAGTCAAGCCAATGAAATTGATCCCTCTTGATATTACAACTATCTATCCTATCAACCCGGTCATTTAACATCCTCTAATCACCTTATGACCGGCAAAAATAAAACCCTATCTTTTACCTTTGCCTTGAGCTCTTTCCAACACAAGCCATATAAGACTTTCTCGTTCATACCGCATGATCTCATCATTTCACCGGACTAACCTATTCTCATAACTCAAATAAAAATGTTAGTCCACAATGATTGTCATTAATTACCAAAACACGAATTAGGGGCCTAGATGCCTTCACCTGGTTTGCCCCAGCAAGCATGCCACCCTCATCAATCACGTTAATTTGCTCACCCAACCCTGCCATAGCCTATGCACACAAGCATTACATGAACAACTTAACAAATACAGCATGGTAACAAACAAGAACAAATGAATATTTCAATTATCATCGCATCATTGCTCAGTGCCTTAGGTCTCATAACAAAATATTGTTCACATCACAAATACTACAACACAAAGCACAAGTGGTTCAACACAAATGACCCTAATTTCTAGTAGAACCCCTGTGCTGCCACATTTGAGCAGCCCATGCCTTTCTCTTTGTTGCCCATGTAGCATTGTCAGGCACATGATCTTCTTCCCCATTGTCTCTGGTGTTAGGTTCCCAGGTAGCCTCATCAGGAACATGTTCATCAAACCCATGCCTAAGTATCCAGTTATGAAGGATACAACAAGCTAAAACAATCTTAACTTGAGTTTTGTAAGGGTGGAAAGGTTTGTTATCCATAATCTTGAACCTATTCTTCAAAGCACCAAAAGCTCTCTCTTCTGTAACTCTAAGGGAGGAGTGCCTTAAATTGAATAGTTCTCTGGCATTTTGAGGTATGTTCTGGCCATACTCCCTGAGGTGGTACCTTGTACCACGAAATGGTGGTAAGAAACCAGGCCTCACTGCATAACCAGCATCAGCAAGATAGAATTTTCCTAGAAAAAGTGAAGATACAGATATTCTTTAGTACCTAGAGTATGCAAAAGAACTAAATAAGCTGGTATGTGGTTTCAATTATACCTGCTGGGACTCTAAGCCCATCACTGGGCTCAAGTGCATCAGCCAAAATAAGGGCATCGTGTGCTGAACCCTCCCAACCAGATAGAACATAAGTGAACCTTAAATCAAAGTCCACTACATCCATAACATTCTGTGTGATGGTATGCTTCCTGCCTCTAAAGGCAGCTTGCATTTTTCTGGGAACCCTAGCTAACACATGTGTTCCATCAATTGCTCCTATGTAATCCTATAAAACAACAAACAATGTGGTTGTCAAATTTAATAGACTCAAATGTGCTACCTACTGATGGAGGGCCTGCAGGACAAGGAGGAACCAACCTTGAAATAGAGGTGCCACCTTCTTCTCCCATGAACCTTAGGATGAACATTAGTGCTAGGAGGAACAATCATTGCATTCCTCAATTCACCTATTGCATACAAGACCCTCTGAAAAAACCTGTTGATTGTTACAACTGACCTCCTAAATGTGAGATCAACCACTCTAAACCTCTGATTGTAGCCAACCACATGCAAGAACATTGCAACTTGCTCCTCAACAGAAGCATGGATGCTATTTGTAACAAGCTCTCTACTGCGGAAAAGGTCACACAGCTGAAAGAAAGGTGCCCTCCTCATCCTAAGCAGATTCACACAGTTCACATCACCAGACTCATAGATGTACCTAAGATTGTTAATCATTTGCGGTCTCTCTCGGCCATTGGCCCATAGGTAACTGACCTAGCATCAGCAACTCTCCTCCTAAACCACATGAAAAACCAGGCCGCAACAGCCACTATCATAACAGCAGCACGCCTTCTACCTTCGAAATCCATCACTACCATCAACAAATAGTATCACAAATTAGACATGCATGAACCACTTGTGCTATGAACTAGTAAGTATTCAGTGAAAAGAATAAAATCAGACGTGGCTGCCACACCAAATGGTGCTCCTCCAGCGCCTTTTCATCCCAAAATCATATAATCATCGACCTAGGCACCGAGCTCAGCAAAATCAACGAAATAACCATCATCATGCATACAAAACGAGCAGATCTGATATCGAAATAAGTAGGGCGTGATTGGTTGCCCGTACATCGGGTTCGAAATCGCACGGATCTAACAAAATCACAATGAACCCTAACCACAGTGGAGGTCGCAAGCAACAATACGAGTACGAATCAGGAGGTTCGAGGTGGAGGAAGGCGAGGTATACTGTCCGAACGACCGAAGGACCAACAAGGAACAGCCGGAGGTGGTGACCGCCGCCGGAAAACCGAGAGCGAGAGGGGGGAGAAGAAAGGGCGCACCAGAGCAATGGAGGCGAGAATGGGGGGTAACCCTAGCGCCCACCTCCCGCGCGCGCTTTTATGCCTGCACCGCGCCATCTCTCGCGCTTCCCCCAAATCTTCCCGCCAAGCACCATCTCGTCCCGACTGGCGAGGGAAGCTCGCGCGCGGCGGACAGCCTCGTCCCGGATGGCAGAGGGGAAATGCACGGGGCGGTGCAGGTAAATGGTGAGTCAGGGAACCAAACATGGGTCTCCTGCACGGCCTCGTCCCGGATGGGCCTTTGGACGGCCTCATGCGGGCAACCAATCACACCCTTTGTGCCTTGGATCATGACATGGTGCGCGTGTTCAGTTTCCATACTACAAATTGTGCAATCCAAATCTTAATTCCGTGCCTATTATTGACTCTCTAGATGACACTTTTTTAAAAAAGCTCAAGACCATGTTCTATCCTTTATCGAAGAATTTTTTGGGAAGCTAGTGTCTATAAGGTTTGCAAAAGGAAAATATTTTGCTTTCAGCACTTTTGATCATAGACTGTTTGGGTTGGATTTGGAGCAAGCGAACAACAACAACAACAACTTAGCCTTTTGTCCCAAGCAAGTCGGGGTAGGCTAGATATGAAACCCAAAGGTACCATCAACATAAAGACACGTAGAAGAAGTCATGGCTCGGGAACGTTGATGGCTAGTCTCCAAGCGCCCCTATCCAAAGCTAAGTCCTTGGAGATATTCCACTCCCTAAGGTCTCTCTTAACCGACTCATCCCGGGTCGGTTTAGGTCGACCTCTAACTTTCTTCACATTGTCGTCCCGCTCTAGGACCCCACTACGCACCGGAGCCTCGGGAGGCCTTCGTCGGACATGTCCAAACCATCTCAACCGATGCTTTGGATCGGTTTCTCCTCAATTGGCGCCACCCCGACCCCCGTCCCGAATATCATCGTTCCGTACTCTATCCCTCCTCGTGTGCCCACAAACCCAACACAACATACGCATCTCCGCCACACTCAATTGCTTGGACATGTCGCCTTTTTGTAGGCCAACACTCCGCACCGTATAACATCGCCGGGCGAATCACCGTCCTATAAAACTTACCTTTTAGCTTCGAGGCACCCTTTTGTCACGAGAGGACGCCGGAGGCTTGACGCCATTTCAACCAACCGGCCTGAAATTTCGTGCCTAACATCTTCGTCGATGTCGCCATCCTTCCGTAGTATCGAACCTAAATACCGAAAAGTATCCTTCTTGGTCACCACTTGCCCATCAAGGGTGACGTCTCCCTCCTCACGCGTCGTACCGCTAAAGTCGCACCTCATGAACTCGGTCTTGGTCCTACTAAGTCTAAACCCTTTCGATTCTAACGTATGCCTCCACAGCTCTAACTTCCTATTTACCCCCGCCCTACTCTCATCAACTAGCACCACATCATCAGCAAAGAGCATACACCGGGGGATATCACCTTGAATGTCCCTTGTGACCTCATCCATCACCAAAGCAAATAGATAAGGGCTCAACGCCGACCCTTGATGTAGTCCTATTTTAATTGGGAAATCACTAGTATCGCCATCGCATGTCCGGACACACGTCACCACATCCCCGTACATATCCTTGATGAGGTTAACATACTTAGTTGGGACCTTGTGCTTCTCCGAGTGCCCACCACATGACGTGTCTCGGCACTTTGTCGTATGCCTTCTCGAGGTCAATAAATACCATGTGCAAGTCCTTCTTCGCTCCCTATATCTCTCCATCAATTGGCGTATTAAGAAAATCGCCTCCATGGTCGACCTACCGGGCATGAACCCAAACCGATTTTGGGTCACACTCGTCCCTCTTCTTAGGCGATGCTCGATAACCCTCTCCCGCAGCTTCATCGTATGGCTCATCAACTTAATTCCACGGTAGTTCGTACAACTCGAACGTCTCCCTTGTTCTTGAAGATCGGTACTAATATGCTTCTCCTCCATTCTTTAGGCATCTTGTTTGACCGAAAAATAAGGTTAAAAAGCTTAGTTAACCAAACTACCGCTCCGGCACCCGGGCATCTCCACACCTCAATGGGGATACCATCGAGTCCCAATGCCTTGCCTCCCGTCATCCTCTTCAAGGCCTCTGCGGTCTCTCGCCTCTTGAATTCTCCTCACAAAGCGTCCGTTGGTATCATCAAATGAATCATCCAACTCAAGGGTAGGATCCTCATTCTCTCCATTAAACAGCTTGTCGAAGTACTCTCTCCATCCGTCCTTGATTTCCTCATCCTTCACCGAAGTCGATTTGTTCCGTCCTTGATGCATTTGATTTGGTTGATGTCCCTTGTCTTCCTCTCTCGGATCTTAGCCAACCTATAGATGTCCTTCTCCCCTTCCTTCGTGCCTAGCCGCCGGTAAAGGTCATCATACGCCCGACCTTTTGCTACACTCACCGCTCGCTTTGCGGCCCTCTTTGCTATTTTATATCCCTCAATGTTGGTTGCACTCTTGTCATGATGGAGGCGCTTGTAACACTCTTTCTTCTCCTTGATAGTCCTTTGCACCTCGTCATTCCACCACCGGTGTCTTTCACTTCCCGTTTGCCTCCCTTGCTCACACCAAACACTTCCGAAGCCACCTTCCGAACACATGTTGCCATCTTTAGCCACGTGTCTTCTCGCATCTTCGCCTTCCTCCCAAGGCCCCTCGACTAGCAACCTCTCCTTAAACCTTTGCGCTTCTTCTCCTCTAAGTTTCCACCACTTCGTTCTTGCAATCTTGGCCTCGTTTGTCCCGGAGGACACGTACCCGAAAGCGAAAATCCGCCACCACAAGCTTGTGTTGAGGGACAACACACTCCCCCAGAAACACCCTACAGTCTAAGCACGCACGTCTATCCTCCCTCCTTGCAAGAATAAAGTCGATCTGGCTAGAGTGTTGACCACTACGAAAAGTCACTAGATGGGATTCCCTCTTCCTAAAGAGGGTGTTCGATATCAATAGGTCGTAGACTGGAGCAAGCAGAGCTTGATTAAATAACTCAAAGGTCTCTTAAACCTATGCCACATCCCAGTTTTGATCTAGATAATTTGTCCCACTTTTCTTCTTTCATATTCATCGCCCTACCAGAATTTTCTCACCAATTTTTCAAGATCTCAAAGACATGCAGAGAATTTGAAAACACTCGTAGCATAAGAGGGGAGGCTCTAAAGAATTTAACCAGAACCTCTTTTGCCCCCACATGAAAGGTATTTCTCTATAGAAGAATAAATGCAAATAATACAATGAGATTAGACAAGGCGATTCAGCTCAAAGCATTCTACCCCTACACAACAAGAATAGATGAAAAATTATTTGCATTTAGTACAATTACGCGCATCAATGGTTTCTCTTTCATCTGACAATGGTCTCTCCAAATACACATACACAATGCCGCGTCAAACCATCAGATTGCCAAATTGAGAAGACATAAGAAGGGTCTCCTACAAGCTACAACTAGGCTACTGAATGTGTTGCCTCACCATACAGTACAACAGACACTCAAGCTCGAGTGCCACCCATGGCTACATTCAATCCAATCTACGAACCAGAACAATAACATAACATTATTAGAACATGCTCTTGGATGGACCCAGGTCGAACCCAATCAGAGTCACCCCTGGCATTGCCTTGCTCAGTTTTGCCTTCTTTTTACTGCTCAACCACCTCCCCTGCAGGAGTGCTGACAGAGGAAGCCCCGGCCTGTGCAACGCCTGCCACATAGGTGAAACTTGCAGGCAGCTCATACAGCGGTTCACTCCCCTGTGATTCGCCCAGGAAGGCTTGCCCCAGACAGTAGCCCAGTGCCCGGGCAACAGGGACAGCCACTGCGTTGCCAACTTGAATGTACCTATTACAATCAAAGCACACATTCAGAATTAAGAATATTGACTGAGTCCTGTAACAGGTTGAACAAATGGCTTATTGCATGCTATTTTCAAGAGCAAATTGCTTAGGTACAAACTGTTAAAAGATACTTACTTTTCCTTGATCGGGCCGAACAATCGGTAGTAATCAGGGAAGCCCTGCAATCTTGCATTCTCCCGGATTGTAAGAACTCTTGCCTGAGTCGGATGCAATATAGTCTGTGGACAGCATTGTTCAATCAGGGTTAGTTGCAGACAACAATAACAGTAAACAGAACAGTTGCAAAGATTCACATGAGTAGTTTTGCGTAAGCTGACCTGGTTATGAGGTTCTGCTCTGGTGACGACAGTAGGAACTGTCTCATCCCACCACAGGCGCCCAAATGGCCTACAAAATCATTTGTAAGGACTAATAGTTTCTTTTTTATGTAGAGAAAGAAAACAAGGTCAATTCACCACTTACTTAAGTGACCTTCCCTTGATGAATGACATTGCATAATCCGGAACCTATCCACAAGAATTTATAAACGTTTGTTATACATAAGACAAAATTTGCATGATTTGCATGATGCGTTAAACTTCTAAAGATGGCTGCACAAAAGAACATATACCAGTGGTTTCCCAGACGCCAGGTACACACGTTCAACATCCGGATCCCACTCAACGATATTGTTTGCTCCAACCTTTACACCCTTGAGGTCTCGGAAATTGGCTCCCTGTTCCAGAAAGTAGGTATAATGATTAATGAATGTGAAAGAAGGAACATAAAAAAATAGCAATGTTCAGCAGCAAACCTTCTTAAAAGGAATCTGCTTAACACGTTCATAATCATCATTATTCAGCCGTAAGGGCTGGTGATCCAAGAGTTTGCCTTCATCTGGACCAGTCTCCTCCCCAAAGGACCAATCCAACATGTCTGGAACATTAAACGAAGTAAAAGCTAAACATCCGCAGTGAATATATTTTTAGTTTTTGCAATTGAGCTACTTGCGAGAGATTCTTCACAAAAGGTAAACAATTCATCGCATAGTCCACAAGGTCAACCAGTAGAATATTGGACCTTACCTTTACGACCAAGTCGAATATAGCGCTGGAAATCTGTCTTAGGGGAAGAAGTATATTCCATTACATCATTTGGCTGATGATTCTCAACCTGCAGAAACAAAATAAGAATGCATGCACAGATTGCACAATGTATGAACTTGCAGAGGAACTTGCCGGTGGTAAGTCTGACATAGCATCACCAAGAAGCAAGGCCTTTTTTAAGACGGGCCTTTGAGTTTCATCATAGGCAACAATGCTTTGCTGCAAACAAAATCAAATCAGGCGCTAACTCACACAGATTCTATGACATATCTGTGACTGTACTTACAGAAAAAGCATTAGGAGCCCCTCCACGCACAACAACATCATGCGTAGGAAGAGGGTACTTTGGGAGAACCTGCATTGACAAACACAGCTGAGTACTCATGAAACCTTAAGAACTCTAATAAACATGTAAAGCAGCAAGCAACAGAACAGACCATGGAAGAAAGAGCACCCCAAAGGAACACGCGCATCCGGAATTGTGGCAGGCCATAACAGCCAGCCACCATCATTCCAAGCCGTGCTTGGTAGTTCATGGCAACCAGGCAGCTCAAAGCATATCTTCCTAGGTAGCCATCAGCAAATTTTAGTATGTCCACTACATTTTCCATAAGAACATACTTGGGCTTCAAGTATGCCACAATATCCATGAAAGTCACCAGTTGTTTGTTTTTCTCATCTTTAAGGGGCTCATTACGATTCCTGAATCGGTTAAACCCACTTATTCCTTGGCATGGTGGACCTCCACAAATGACATCAACATCACCCTTTCAAAACATTAGAGAAGGTAGATTGTAATCACAAAACGTAAGTGTGGAGCTTATTAAGAAAATCAAAACCAAATAAATACTCACAGGCAATGGCAAAACTTTTCTCTTGTACCCTTCTTGTACAAATTCTTTAATTTTGAGTGGGCAGTCACTGGTTTATGAAACAAGGATTAGAACTGGCAAATAAATACTAGGTGACAAAGCAGATGATAAGATGATATTTTATCATATACTAACCTGAGGTTATCAATGGGCTCCCATGTATCCTCTTCAGGACCATATCCTGCCCATTGCACCTGCAAAAACTCAGTATTACAGAAAATACATAAAAATATCTCCTTTTTTTGAAATGCTGGACTTTTTCCATTTTATGAAACTTTTGTTCTTGGGGATTCTTAAGAATTGCATGCATGCAAACAGAGGTTTTTAGAAATCAAAAGCAAACAGCATGAAGAAAATAAAAAACACATACCTTAAAATAGATGCCATCTTTCCTGCCACTGCCACCATAACATATCCCAATAAGCTTCTCAACAACAAACTCATCCTTATCAAGAGGGCTGCCATCATCCTCTTGATCCACCGAGCCTGCTGAATCCGAACCCACATCTTTGTGGACATATTTGTCACAAAGAACTGCCCATTCCTTAAGGAGAGCAAGAAACTCATCGGCTTTCTCATTCCGAACCTACATTCAAAGACCCAAAGACACATTGTAGCAGCAGCTGCACATAACAAATGGAAACCAAATTTCAGTTTACTGCCTATACCTCAGTTTTTGGATGATTGTACTTCAAACTCTCGCATGCATAGCTGTTAAGGTCAACAGCCCAACGCTGCAGTGGTAGCCAGAAGAATAGAATTAGTTCTTAGGTAATGGACCTATTCAATCTCATAAGCTCACAAGGTAGAAAATTACTGTTTCAAGTTTCAGGCCTGCAAGTGCTGCACCCAAGCAAAGTCCTGTGGACATGCCCCCACAGCCAGAATATAAATCAAGTAGGGTTGCTGTTCTCCCTGGAGCACCAGATGATGTCTCCAAATCCATATCATCAGAAGAAATACCAGATGCTGTTTCACTGCCTGATGCCCCATTTTCTAGTTGAGAGACAAACAAAGGGTTTGAGCAAAAAATTACATAAGCTTTTGATATATTTGTCATTGTAGATTGTTTAGATCAGTTTCACAGAAATAGATACATCTACACATTGGATAAAGAATCATATTCAGCAAGTATTATTGCAGCACTAAGTTGGCAAAAAAAAGAAATTTTCACACATGCAAAAGAGAAGGATGTGGAGCAATTACCTGATGGGATATTAGCAAATGTAGAATATGCTACGGAGTAAGACATGTCATAATACAGATCACAATGCTCTATCAACTTGGCCTTGGCTTTCAGATCCATCTAAGGCAAAGAAACCATGTTAGTGAGAAACATTAGGGCATAACAAGATAAAAGAGCTCTGGACAAAAAAGCTTACATTTGGATCAACATGGACTATCTTGACCTTTGATATGATGCAATCAAGCACATTATCATTCTTTTCCTCAGAAAGAAAAACACGTTTGGGGTCATGCTTCTTCCCATCAACATTGATGCACACCAAGGAATCAATAACCTGCAAAAAGAAAGGACTCAGTTATATCACACCTTGTGATACACAGAAAAAAACAAAGCACAATACGAACCGTGTCCTCAGGACGGAAGAACCAACGGCAAGTAAAATATTGACAGTGGTCAGTCCCCTCAAAAAATTCAGTAATGCGACCAATATAATCAGCCTTGTTTTCTTCAGCCTGTGGTTGGAGAAAGGATAAAAATGCAAGGCCAGCAAAAAATTAGGGAATGTGACATAAGAGGAATGTGAGAGCAAACTATCCAATTATAGTCAATGCAAAAGCAATGTACAGAAAACTTTATTTCCATCAATTCTTGGTCAATGTATAAGCAATATCAACATTCAGTTAAACTTGTGGCACTTTGATCAAGCTAGAAATCAAGCGATAAACTACACTTATGCATCATACACAGCCAAATAAGAAATGGATAACTCCATGATGTGATTTTCTGTTTTTTTTCGAATCAAGGCACACCTCGTTTCCATAGTTCTTACAAGACTACTGTAAGTTATTTTTTGTTATTTAAAGGATTCAATCAAAGGATTCAGCTTATATTAAAAGAATTAGTGCCACTAAAACTGCTGAATAGTTAATCCTAAAAGTCAAAAGCATACAGCTTTCATCAAAACCTATGCATTACACCTAATAATTATCACAAGATTGAAGATTCCAGGCTAGCATTTATTCGTTGTGCCTGAAGCAAATATTGCACGCAATGGAAAACTTCCAAATGAATCAACCATTTGCATTTAGTTATATTATCATGATTTTTTCTATATAAAAATAAAGCTTTGCATGCTTGAAGTTTAGAATGGATTGACATATCAAGTTGCACACACCAACCAGCTCAGCAATAGGCCGAAGCTGGTGCGGAAAGATGGGCAGTTCACGTATGCTTCAAAACTCCCCTTCACATGATTCCATTAGGACACAAACCTTAAATTGAAGTCATCTACAGTTATTTTTATCTAAATGGCCTCACAGGGATTCAAACCCAATGCTCTAACTTTAATACCATATTGAGTTGCATGCACCAGCCAGTTCAACCCAAAAGCCTAGGCTAATTGGTAAAGGTGGGTGGCTCACTTAGTCACTTATATACATCAAAAGAAACAAAACAAAGGCTACTACTTCATAAAAGTTGCACAAGCGGATCAACAAGGAATGTGTTTTCGAATATTAGCAAATTATTGCTCACATCTCACCATCAGCTTAAGCTTTTGGGTTGCAAAGGTTGTTGCATGCAACTTAATAGAAAGCACAAACCCAACGATTTTGTATAGATAAGTAGCCATTTGATGTACCAATTGTGCCCAATGAATTCCTCCTATGTAAAAAAAGGAAAGTCCGAACTGCAAGCTAATTAATCTAAAACCAGGCACAACACCAACTAAAACTGCAAGCTAACCAGTAGCAAAGCAAAGGATCGTGTGCATACATACATACCATGCAATGCTTGCTAAAGCCACACCATCACATAGCACCAATGGAAATCGACAATAGAAATTAAATAACACTTGCTTCGATCACGAGCACACAAACCAAGCAGCAATAGCAGCAGAGCGAGAAAAGAAGGCAATGGAAAGCTGTGAGCAATGACCTTGACATAGACATCGTCGCCAAGGGTGTAGACGATGTTGTCCACCTTGGCGCTCCGGTAGTGACACCTGGCCTTGACCTCCTCGTCGTCCTCCGGACTGCATGGGCGACGAATCAACAAAAGACGAGCAAAACAGTATAGCGCACAAGACGAAGCAAACATCTGGGACCGAACCAAAAAGCAGAGGAAAGCAGAGTAGGGAGTGAGATGTACCCCCTGGCGGCGGTGCTGCGGTCGTAGCGCTTGGGCCAGTTGGCGCGCGCCTCGGCGGCGGGGACAGGCTCGCCGACGAACTCCGGCTCGTGGTCCCCGGCGGCGACGGCGCCCCTTTTCCTCGGCTGCGTCACCCTCTTCTTCCCCGGCGACCCCGCGGCCGCCGCCGTGGCCGCCTCCTGCTCCTGGGCCTCGGCCTCCGCCTCCTCCTCGCCCATGGCCATCTCCTCCTCATCCGGCTCCTCGGCGCACACGTCGTCCTCCACGGGATCCGCGCTCTCCGCCTCCGCCTTCTTCTTCCTCCCTGCCTTGGCCTGCTTGGTCGGCGGCTTGGGCTTCTTCCCGGAGGAGGACGCCCCGCGGCGGCGCTTGGCGTTGGACGCCGCAGGGACCTCCTCCGCCTCCTCCTCCTGGTTCCGGCGGATCTCCTCGGCCTTGGCGGCGGCGCGCTTCCGCCCGGAGGAGCGCGTGGCCACGGCGGACGTCGGGGAGCTCGGCGCCATGGCGAGGTCCGCTCGGCAGATGCAGATGCTGCTGCTGCTCCTCTCGCTAGGCACCACTAGGGTTTGGGAGCGAATGGGCTTGGGGGAAAGCGTGAGAGCTCCGGGGGGGTTTTGAAATCGAATCAGATGGGCGAGATGTGAAAACAGGGGAGGGTGGGAGGGAGGGAAGGGGGGAGGTGGGAAAACGAAACCCAAAAATTGGGGGGCAGGCGGGCAGCGGGAGCGCCCGATTTCGGGCGGCGCGTGGGAGCCAGCTGCCAGGTGGATGCGCTTGCGAGAGAGGCTGCCGGGTGGGTAGGTCGCCGACGGATGGGCCTATGGGCGACAGGGGCCCGCCTGCAGTGTAATAGGTGGGAAATCGAGCGGTGAGGTCCTGATGGCGCGGGCAGGCGGGATGATTCGAATTTTAGTTTTGAGTTTTCCACCCCCGGCGGTGGGAAGGCGGATGACGCGCGCGCGCGCTGCCGGGGTTTTAAACCGTTGGGGGTGCGGGTGGGCCATGCGATCCAAGAAGCAAATTTTCACCGCGTCTGCCAGCCCGTGGGACACGGGGGGAATGGGAAAGGGAAGGTGTCCGTGTGCCACCTGCAATATTTCTTCCCATAGTATTTTGTAGATTTTGTAGACTCTATATAGTACAGATTTTGCAATTCAAATGATATAGATTCTGAAATCTCAGAAGCTTAGCAAACCTAATTTCGTATTGATTTTAGGTAACAATTGATTACATTGCCCTTACCTTTCTTGCATCCCCTGATGATCTATCCACGATCAGCAATGGTATTATAGGCATTTTGTAGTATAAAATAATAGTCCATATATCTAATAATCTATGGATCTATCAAAACTTTTACAGTACAATCTTGATTTAAAAATCTAGCTTTTACAATCCAGATTCTACGATCTGCAAGGATCTAAACACATGTTTTAGTCATTGGTGGTTGGTGGGGTGATTAACATATTTTTTTTAAAACATATTTCTTTCCTCGAAATCTAGCTGAGTTGGAATTAGGTCTTTTTTGTTCGAGCTTTTCTTTTTCTTAAGCTTTTGGCCAGAAAACTAGCTTTCTAGCTTTTGGTTTTTTGGGTTGTTGATCTTTACCTATTGCCTTTCGTAATAAACTTCTATCTTATCAACACAACAAAAAGTCCGAAAAAGCTCTTCTCATCCAGCTTTCCACTTCTGGTACATTTTCTCATAAGCTAGTTTTTCAAAAGCCAGCCCAACTATTGGACTATTTGTTTCAGCTTTCTAGCTTCTAGCCGCCAAGCTGGCCCGAGATCCTGAAATAAACAGTACTAGTTTCTTGTGGTTCGTTTGGCTACACCTAGAATTGAAAACTGACTTTTTACGACCTGAACTGCTAGCATGCATTCACATCTGAAAATGGGAAATCGGGTATTTTTTTCTTGTTGAATAATGTCAAATCAAATCAATTTTGTCCACCTCGTCTCCCCTTATGACTGGCCTCCATCCCCAGGCGTCATGCAACTACTGTAATAATCAATCATGTTACTATTGAAACCACATGTGAATGGCATCATGTGACAAAGCAGTTGACAAACCACATGTAATTGGCATCATGTGCCAAAGCAGCACCGCGAGAGAGAGGCCGAAGTTGAGCTCCATGTCATAGTACTTGCTAACGCCTACCACGTCCTTCGGCTCATCTCTTCTCGCTTGGAGCACAATCACCATGAAATTAGAAAAGCAAAAACTGCAAGCTTGGTGATGACAGAGACAAGGAGTGATGTGCATCCTTGCTGCTTCTCGGAGCGATTGATGAACATCTGATTTAGTTGTTCTCCAAGATCTAGTCAGTGTAGTACCAGATCTAACGAAGGAGTATATGGATTTCAATGAATTTGGAAGAATGGTTAAGCAGTAATGAAAGGGGAAAGCGACGACGCATAATGTGAAGGAGGGACCGAGCATGCCTTAAAATTAGGGATGGCAACGGGGCCCCGATCCCCGATTCCCCGCGGGGAATTCCCCTATTAGGAGACGGGGATGGTAACAATTTTGTCCCCGCGGGGAGTTAAACGGGGAGAAAATTATCCCCATCGGGGATGGCGGGGGCGGGGATGATCCATCGTTCCCCGTCCCTGTTTCCCTTCTACCCCGACTACACGTTTTGTGGCCCAATAAATAACAGCCCATGAGTGCAAGCCCAAATATCGCAGTATATAATCAGAGTCGGAAGCAGCTAACCCTAACAAATCCTTTGTTCCCTTCTGCTCTCCCCGTCCCTCCCAGACCCCGCCGCCGCAAGTTGCTGCCGCCGCCCCACTGCCATTGATGGATACCACGCTAACCCCAGGCACGAACGCGCAACATCCCTTGCGGCCGCGTGAGGCGCACTCTCGAGGCCCACGACAAGAGTTCAAGCAGACAAGCACATGGAGCCGGACGTAACCAGAGCTTTTAGAATCTCGATTTGAGATGCAAGCTCATTTGTCCTCTTGATGTTGCTTTTGAGTTTTCAATGCCACGAATGAAAAGCTCCTTTATCCTCTCTGTTTTGTATCTGTATGGCGCATAACGAATTTATTTCTGTTGAGAAAGTTCAACAATTCTTGTTTGAATCCAAAGCCATTTGAATGCAGTTGAGAAAAGAACTTAGCAATCTTCGATTGAACAGACGAATACAGAAGGGAACGGGGATCCCCGCGGGGATTTATCCCCACGCGGGGACACGGACGGGAAAAAAATTCCCCCGCGAGCTCTAGAGGGGACGGGGACGGGGATTTTTTCTCCCCGCAGGGACGGGGACGGGAGGTCGATCCCCGACGGGGAAATCCCCATTGTCATCCCTACTTAAAATACCCTAACCATCAGAGTTGTTCACTTCTTTGAGCGGCTAGGGTTGTGTGTGTCTAGTTACAATTGTTGCTTGTTGGCTGATGCTAAACCTACACCTGATCATAGCCCACCTAACCCAAAGAACATCACTCATGCGACCTACTAAGTGTCTTAACACCCCCCCCCATCGTCAAACGGTTACTAGATGTTGCAATCCCTACATGGCTACATGGAGTTCCCTTAGAGCAACTCCAAGAGCCTCTTTAAAAATCACTAGCTAAAATCATGATTTAGCTAGTATGTAAAATGAAATAACTAGCGAAAAGTTGTTGACATCCAACAACCTCTTTAAACCGAACTCTCTATATGCTCCACCGCCCGTGGGTCCCGCCTGCCATACTAATGAAAATCGGGATAGCTAGTCACCGGCCACTAGTCAAAGGTAGCTAGCGGGGCAACGAATTTAGCTAGTAAGGATAGCTAGTTGGGTAGATAGCTAGTCTGTTGGAAGAGTGTTTTTGAGATTTTTTCCAAAATTTAGCTAGTCAAGTCATTTTAGCTAGTCTCTTGGAGTTGCTCTTAGGGTCACAAACCGATGGACAATGGCTAAATCCCTCGAGAAATAGCACATCCGACGATCTTCGCATGCATGAGCCATGTGGTGGTTGGTGGAACTCGCGCTATGGTGGATTTGTGGCTTGTAAATCTCACTCACCAACAAACATGTCACATAAGGCAAGTTCATGCGATAGTGTCTTCATAAGCAGCAAATACGGTGGTACAAAGCAGAGTGGGTAGTCAATTTGTGATGCACATTGTCATGGACCAAAGGAAGGCGGTTGACTACATTGGTGCAAACTATGGAGGAGAGGAAGACGGTGTCGCCAATGTAAGGGAGGCATATGCAATACTCTTTCTCGTGTGTAGCATGCGTTTTGGGATGGTGAGGTCGTTGAATCGTGCAATGAGAGGCCACAACCCATGATTTCCAGCCTGATGCTTGAGTATGTCAAACACGCACCCCTAATAAAACATAACCTACCTTTTTGGTTTGACCTTAACTGTCGAACCGACCTACTATCAGATTTGCCTACGACATGGCTGTCGGGGACAGCCCTGAGGGTCCCCTAAAAAACCGGGGGAATCCTGCTTAAAACCTGCAAAAAACGAGAACAAGGCACACCTCTTACTTAAGCACACACACTGGGCACGACCCACACCGCGGTGGCCCCCGCGGCCCACCGGGGTGACCCAGTCAAAGGACCCCTCGAGCAGGTTCCGCCTCGCTCGAGGGCTCACGCCTCCCTCGAGCGGGTTCCGCCTCGCTCGAGGGCTCACCCCCCTCGCGCGGGTTCCGCCTCGCTCGAGGGCTCACGCCTCCCTCGGGCGGGTTCTGCCTCGCTCGAGGGCTCACCTCCGCCTCGCTCGAGGCTCCCTCACGCGCACGCCTGTACCCGCGTACATGCATTTAATGCTCTGACACAACGGAGCCGCGCCATCATGCGCCTGGGAATCACGCCCCGGCGTTGTTCCGCCAACTCCCTAGGGGGAACCCATCCCTGCCACTATAGGGGACTGTGCGGTATGGCCAGTGTCAGCCCCGTGGCACTGTGCTGCCCACTCCCGTACGGCTAACGCGCCGCGCCCTCGAAGGGGGCCGGCTGCACCCTCGAACCTTTTCCTCGTGAATCGGTAGGGTCAAACCATGACGTCAGGCCGGTGGGAACGCCATCCCCGCCCCTGTGGCACCACGCCGGGCACTGCTACAACAACTCCGACGCTGTTGAGCGCGCGGGGACGGGACGCCGCCACGCCTGCCACTGTGCACTGTACGGATCGCCGTCAACGGCTTCCTCGAACCTGCCTAAGGACGCCACAGCCAACCACTACGCCTTCACCCTCGAAGCCGCCTCTGTTCAAGTACGGGACGTGCCGCGACGACAAGACCGGGGCAAGGACCGCCAGGACGGCCGCGAACTCCCCGGCGCCGCGCGCCATATCCCCACCTGTAGCTAAATAGTGCGGTATATCTGTAAATCGCCCTCTCCTTGGTCTATAAAAGGAAGGCGATCCCCCTCGCCGCAGGGGACGACACACGAACATTCGAAACCACAACGCACACTCACCCCTACTCCCACGATATCGACACTGAATCATCTCGCTTGGGACTTGGAGGCCACGCCTCCTCTCCCGTCTTGCTTGTAGCCGCCCCACTACAGGCACCCCGGTGCAAAGCAATATAGTGCCTCGAGCACACCACTGCTGGACGTACGGCCCCGGCCGGAACCAGGATAAAATCACGTGTCTCTAGTTGCTTAGCACCGACCATCGAGGGACAGACTACGGCGCTTATTACTAGTTAGTGTCGGGACTACATTCTGCACCGACAGTTGGCGCCCACCGTGGGGCTCCGTGCGCTGAAGGTCAACCCGTCACCTGCTCCCTCAATGGTGATTCGCACCGAGTACCGTGGTACGCGTTACTCCATGGGCAGCTCGGACCCCCTCCCCATCGGGTTCGAAATCCGGTTCGGGGGCCTGAATTTTCAGGCCACGGGGGAATGGCTACCTGATGCGCCTCACCAACCGTGAGGAACTCCGCGCGCGGCGCCAAGCCGGGTCCGCCCCCGGCCGCCGCCGCACGCGCGCGCCGCGACGCCGACGCCCGCCGGCACGGACACCGGCGGCCCATCGGCGCTACGGCGCCGCCGCCGCTCCGCCGGCGCTCGCGCCGGGCGTGGTCGAGCGACGGCATGCCGAGCGCGTCGCCTCACAACGAGGCGCGCCCGTCGCCGCACGACGACGGCCGCCCGGCGGGGACCGCTCGGTCTCCGGACCGCGCTTCCCATCGGTCTGCGCGGCGCCACGGCGGCCTACACCGCCAACACTAACGCCAGCACCACGATGCGCAGGGTTCCCCCTGGCCGCCACGTCTTGGTTGCCAGGGACCCTAGCGCCTCTGTCGACGATGAGTCATCCCTAGGCTCTCTCGACGCGCTGCCACCCGCCACCTCGCATGGGTACGCAGAGTGGGACTTCTCCGGCGTGCCGGACCCAGTAATGTTCAGGCGGTTCCTCGACGCCATAGACTATTGGTTCGGCTACTCTGACGACTCCAGCGCTAGGAGATGTCGTATGGACCTCCCTGGGCCCACTACCTCGGTGGGTACCAGGACCGACTACTCGGTGGGCCCCTGGGACTACCCGGCTTGCGCTACACGGCACCTGATGGTGTGGAGCACAAGGACTACGGAGGAGAAGTACTCAGATAGGAAGCTGGACATGTCCCGCACTGTATGGAAGACTCCTAGACGTACTCGACTAGTACTCTCTCCCTACTCCGACTTGTAACCCTGCCTCCTGGGCTATATAAGGCGAGGCAGGGACCCTTCTCTATCATCCAATCTCATCTCACGGCGTACTATTACACCATCTTGTAATCGTACCCAATCAATTGAAGCGTCCCCTCATCAGAGGTGACTAAATGTGACACAAATACCAGTCCCAGGAGGCTGGTAACACATTTATTACAACAGGTGGAATCAGTCTTTTACATCACGGCGACATAGAGGGCACGGTAGTGCCAACGCTACAAGGAACAACACAAACGCTAACGCCCACACTACAATAGCAAAGGCTTCCATAGCCTCCTCAGAGTACCACACCATGGAAGTTTTCGGTAGGGGCCCTGGATACACAGCACGGTTGGGTGTAGGGCACGACCTACTCAACGTCTTCGGGAAGGTAATCGGGATCCTCCTCTGTAAATTTGTTAGTAAAACAAGGGTGAGCACATATGTACTCAGCAAATCCAACCCCACCCACGGAGGGGCTTATAAGCGTGAATCATGCATAGAGTATAACAAGGATCGGAGTTAAGGTTCATTTTGCAAACTTACTCATGCGGGGGTTCATTTCAAAAAGGTTTTCGCAAATCATTTTCATAACCAAAGTGACTCAATTGTTTTAGGGAAAACCACCGTGGAACTACCGACTTCCCGTCCGTCGTAGCCTGTGCACACGCCTACACACACATCACCGGAAAACAACTCACGCCAGAAAACATCCCATCCCAAACACTAGTTTTTGTGACCACACCGTGACTCGTCCAATACCGTGGACACGGCTATTCGAATAGGTTTGACACTCGCAGAGGTTGTACATCTTTACCCACAAGTAGGGTACCGTCACACGGACACCTCAGCGCCGGTACGGATCCTATCATAGCCATTACCCACCTTAGCTAACACTACGAGCCACCACGGAAGCACCCAAGGGGTTATACCACATAACCGGGGCGTACCTCACACAGAGCGTACCCCTGCTCCTTGGTCTCCCGCTGCTCACCCGCACACCAGATGGCAAGTAGATTAACTAGTGGGGTTTATGCTAAGCCGTTGCCACATACAACGGTCGAGTGGTTGTACGATGACTTGGGTCAGGTGAGATGTCACGCAACCCGGTCCTTAACCGACAAGATGGACAACTCCCAACACGCTCAACCACACAGGTACAAGCTCACCTATACTCCTGACACACACGTCCATCCCGTCTACCCAGTTCTTTACTCATTTTCCAAACATATCCCCTTTTTGTTTTTAAAGCACTCACACATTTTGAAAGCTCACACACATTTCTAAAGCACTCATTTAGGCCAAAACAAGGTTCAATCATAGCAATCAAGGGTGTCTATCCTACCATGTTTTGCAGTAAAACAATATGCAATTTATAAAAACGGGTATAGGGTTCTATTTATAAAACTAGGATCAAAGCATGCATCAAAGGATGAGATTGGACTTGCCGTCCTCGAAGTCTTCGGGGAGTGCCGGCTCGGCGTTCGGGACCTCGGGCTCCGCTCGCGTAGTCGGCTCCAAACTCCGGCTCGGGGTACCGCCTTCGTTTACTTCGTCGGCTATAGCGCACACACAGCAAGCAAGCAATCAATAACAAAGATACACATTTTCTCCGCCGAGCTCGCGGAAGGTAATTAGATAAAATAGAGAAATAAATATTATGCAATGGTTTTGGGTGACGGATGGGTGATGGTATACCCGCACGGGCGTGGGAAAGGTTGGGCGCGATTTGGATTAAAATTGCGCATGAAATGCCGGGTTAAAGGAAGTGTTTAGGGTTAATTAGGGGCCCGTTAGTATTTTATTATAAGAGAAAAGGACCTAATTATAATATTTAAACCTAGTGGGGGTGTTACTAAATAGTCCAGGGGCATAATTGTAAAGGGACGGGGTTGTTTTTGTGGTTTAATTTAAAGCACGGTGGTCCGTTTTGAAAGAAAAGAGTGAGGGAAATAGAGGGGGCCGGTTTTGGATAAGTGGAAAAGGGCGGGGGGTTTTGGGCAAAAAGCCCTTCTTCTTCCTCCCTCCCTCACGACACGAACGCGGGGAAGACAGGGAGGCCGACCGTGGAAGGGGGGGAGGGGCGCCGGCGACTCGGTGCACGGCGACGGCCGGAAATGGGGGCGAAACGAAGAGGAGGTCGAGGGCAACCGATTCCGCTTCTTACCTCGGGCCGGGGTGCTCGGAGAGGCGGATCGACGGCGGCGGCGAGGGCCGGTTATGGTGGTCGGCGGTGCTTGGGGGCTCCGGGAGGCGGGGAGGCTTGGTTGGGGGTGGTGCGTAGCGAGGTGGGGAGCCGGTCCGCCCTTTTATAGGCGCGGAAAGGCGGTTCGGGCGAGGATATTCGAGCTCCAGGAGCTTCGATGGCCGTCAATGGCGGTGAGAAGAAATATCTCGGCGTAGACCTCGGCCGGCGAGAATCGTGCGGCGTGGCTGCGTGGGACGTGACCCTTCGTGCGCATGGCCGCCGTGGTCGTGGGGGAGGAGACCGGTGGCGTGTCCGGGCGAGCACGCCTTAATGGCGGTCGCCGGTTGCCGAGAGAGGGGGGTGCTTGCGGTTCCCCGCGCGGGCACGGGCCGAGGGGGCGGCGGCCGACCCGCGGGGGGGCGCGCGGGGGGCGTCGCGGGGGGGGGAGGCCGCGGCCCCCCGGGGTCGCGCGGGGGGGGGGGGGGGGAGTCGCGCGAGGGGGGCGCGGTCGCGGCCCGATGGGGGGTCACGACCCGGTTCACGGCCGAAGGAGGAAGAAGATCGGTGGGGAAAAAGAAGAAGGGAAAAGAAAAGGGAGAAAAGGACAAAGAAAAGGAAGAAAAGAAAAAGGAAAATAGAAAAAAGGAAAATAAGGGGAAAAAATAGAAAAGGGATTTAGAAAATTAGGAGAATTCCTAGAAAAATTAGGAGAAGGGTTTTTTGTGGATTTTCCGGTTTTTCGGGCGCCAGCGGGATTTTCGGGACGATGGTGATAGCGAGGCGGACTGGCCGGCGGGACCGCGGCGTGCGCGGGATTCCCGCACGGTGGCCGACCGCCGCGCCGGGGTGGCACGCGTGGGTGCGGCTCCGAGTGCGGGCGGTGCCGGCGGGATTCGCGGCACGCGCGCCGAGGGTGAGAGAGGGAGACGGTGACCGGGGTTCCGAAAGGGGGCAAATGAGCTCGGGGACGGTTTTGAAAACACGCGTGATTTATTTGGTGATTTATTAGGAGCTAAAAACGCGGGCGTTACAAACCTACCCCACTTAAAATGAATCTCACCCTCGAGATTCGGCTAAGTTTTGAACGGTGGGGAAACTCCTTCTTCAACGCGTCCTCTCGTTCCCACGTGGCTTCTTCCACCCCGTGTCCGCTCCATTGGACTCTCGCACACCCGTACTTCGATGTTCTCGTCCGCTTGACCACTATGTCCAAAATCTTGATGAACACCTCCCGGTACCTAAGGTCCGGCCGTAGATCGATGGTTTCTACCGTACTCGCTTTTCTTCAAGAACCTTCAAACACTCGCGTAGGCCGGGAGATATGAAACACCGGGTGTATATCGACATTTCTTCGGGTAGCTCCAACCGGTATGCTACGTGCTCCGACCCTCTTTAGTACTTTATACGGTCCGATGTACCGAGGGGCCAACTTTCCGTGCACTTGAAATCTCCGAGTCCCTTGGATAGGTGAAACCTTGAGGTAGGTGAAATCCCCTGGATTGAAGCTTGCTTCACGCCTCTTCTTGTCTGCGTAGCTCTTTTGTTGGGATTGGGCGGCTTTCAACTTTTCTCGGATGTCGGCTACTCACTCTTCGGCTTCCTTTATAAGTGCAGGCCCAACCAGGGCACGCTCTCCTACTTCTGACCACATCAGGGGTGTCCTACATTTCCTCCCGTATAAGGCTTCAAACGGCGACATTCCTAGGCTTGCTTGGTAGCCGTTGTTGTAGGAAAATTCTGCATATGGCAGGCTCTACTCCCAATCCTTGCCATAGGTGAGGACGCATGCTCTCAACATATCTTCTAAGATTTGATTCACCCTTTCGGTCCGTCCGTCCGTCCGCGGGGTGGTATGCGAGTCGAAGTCTAGCTTGGTGCCCATGGCTTTGTGTAGGCTTTTCCCGGAACCTAGAGGTGAACGCGGGTCCCTCTATCCGAGACTATTCTCGCTAGGCACTCCATGCAGCTTTACTATATTTTCTATGTAGAGTTTTGCCAACTTCTCTCCACCATAAGTGGTTCGTACGGGTAGAAAGTGAGCGACTTTAGTGAGTCGGTCCACGATCACCCATATGGAGTCATGTCCCTTCTGAGTCCTTGGCAACCCTACTACGAAGTCCATACCTATCTCGTCCCACTTGCATACCGGGATTGGTAAAGGCCGCAACGCCCCTGCGGGCTTCGATGTTCGGCTTTGATCCCTCGACAAGTGTCACGGTGGGCGACGAACCGTGCAATGTCCGCATTCATCCCATTCCACCAATACTTCGTTTTACGTCCATGTACATCTTGGTGGATCCGGGTGAATGGAGTATGCCGAGTTGTGTGCCTCATTCATGATGGTCCGTCGAAAATCTCCACCTTCGGGCACGCATATCCTCGTTTTTGTACCACGGGGTGCCTTGGTCATCTACCCCGAAGTCGGGGGCCTTGTTCTCTCGGTATGCTTGCGGATCTTCATCAGATTTTCATCGGTCTCTTGGGCCTTTCGGATCTTTTCCTCTAGGGTAGGCTGAACACTCAGCTGGCGGACGTAGCCTTGGGGGACGATGTGTACGTTGAGCCGTGCCATCTCCTCTTGCAACTGGGCACTCTTGGGTGCTGCCTTCTCGTAGGTTTTCCGGCTTAGTGCATCTGCTACCACATTGGCCTTCCCCGGGTGGTAGTGAATCTCTAGGTTATAGTCCTTGACTAGCTCTAGCCATCTTCTCTGCCTTAGGTTCAGGTCGGGCTGGGTGAAGATGTACTTTAGACTCTTGTGGTCTGTGTAGATTTCACACTTGTTCCCGATCAGATAGTGTCTCCAGATCTTCAGGGCATGCACTACGGCTGCAAACTCCGGATCATGGGTGGGATAGTTCTCGCTCATGAGGTTTGAGCTGACGGGAGGCATATGCCACTACCTTCCCATCTTGCATGAGAACACATCCCAACCCTTGTCGGGAGGCGTCGCAATACACGACAAAGTCCCGTTGAATGTCTGGCAGGGTTAGCACTGGGGCTGTGGTCAACCTCTTCTTTAACTCTTGGAAACTTCTTTCACAGGCCTCGGTCCAGTTAAACTTCTTCTCTTTCTTGAGCAGCTCTGTCATGGGCCGGGCGATCTTGGAGAATCCCTCGATAAATCTCCGGTAGTACCCTGCTAAACCTAGGAAACTCCTGATCTCGCTTACGTTGGTTGGTTGGCTCGCCGTTGGAGACTCGTCTCAACTTTCCGGGGTCTACGGCTACTCCTTCTGCAGTCAATATGTGCCCAAGGAAGGATATTTTCTCTAGCCAAAATTCACACTTGCCGAACTTGGCGTATAGCTTGTGTGCCCTCAACTTTCCCGGCCACTACTCGAAGATGTTGTTCATGCTCCTCCACGCTCTTGGAGTAAACAAGTATGTCGTCAATGAAGACCACGACAAACTTGTCCAGCCTCTTCCATGAACACCTTATTCATGAGGTTCATGAAGTATCTTCGGTGCATTGGTTAGTCCAAAGGACATCACCGTGAACTCATACCGCCCGTAGCGAGTGACAAAGGCGGTTTTGGGGATGTCACTTTCCCCGATCTTGAGCTGGTGGTACCTCGACCTTAGATCCACCTTCGAGAAATACTTGGCTCCCTTCGGTGGTCAAACAGGTCATCTATTCCGGGAAGAGGGTACTTGTTTTTAATGGTGACCTCATTCAACGAGTGATAGTCCACGCACATCCTCATGCTCTTATCCTTCTTCTCCACGAAAAGCACCGGGGCTCCCCATGGTGATGAGCTTGGTCGATGAACCCACTTCGCCGGAGCTCGCTAGTCGCTTCTTTAATTTCGCCAACTCGGGGGCCGCCATCCTATAGGGTCTCTTGGCTATGGGGGAGGTCCCGGGGATAAGGTCGATTACGAACTCTATATCCCCTCGTCCGGCGGCATTCCAGGGAGTTCTTCGGGGAACACATCCGGGTATTCTCGTACACTCGGGACATCTTCTATGGACTTGGCTTCTATGTTGAAAACCATTATATCCGCCCGTGTCCCCGGTGTGGCGAGTCACTTGTATCCCATCCGGGTTGGTCGGGTGCACTACTTTATCGCGCGCAACTTATGAGGCCATGGTGTTGGCTTAACCAGTCCATACCAAGGATCACATCTATCCCCTTGGATTTCAATACTACCGAGTTCCGCTAGGAACTCTACCCCACTTAAAATAATCCTTACCGGGGGCATCCCGATTGACACTTAATGTCACCTCCGGCGTTCGAGTTATTAGGCGTGCTTTGAGTAGTACCGTGGGTATGCTATGCTTTTCCACAAAGCTTGCAAATATGAATGAGTGTGATGTTCCCGAATCGAACAAGATGGTAGCCAAAGCGAGCCGACCAGGAACTCACCGAGTACTACGCCTTGTGCTTCCCGTGCCTTCGCGCATTGATGTGATTGACCCGGCGCGTCCATATGACCGCCGGGGCCGCCTCATCCGCCGGTTGCTTGTTGTTGTTGCCGAAGTTATTGTTGCCGCGCACCGGCATGCGGTTGGCTCCCGACACAAGCGGCCTTGGCCCGTTCACCGAGTTGGAGTAAGTGGTGGTGGTTGGCTTTTTAGCATACGGGCGGTTGGCGATGAAGTGCCCGGTTTCTCGGCGGTTGAAACACACTCGGGAGCCGTTGTTGTTGTTGGTAGTGATCCGTCGGTATTGTTTTGTGGGGGCTTCATGGCACTCGGTTGTAGGAGGGCTTGAACCGGGCTCGGGGGCTTGCGAGCTCGTGGCTTGGGATTGGGTTCGCATCGCATAGGAGCTTGGAACCCGGACATGGGGTGTCCAAAGTTTCTCGGCCTCCGGGACCGCTCTTGTCGCTTGGCCTTGTGTTCCATGAACTTGCGCTTGTTTTCCTTCTTTTCCTCGACCCTTGCTTTCTTCGTGAGTATTGCCATGTTCATGAGGGTGTTAAAGTCCGGGTAGATCTGAGGAGTCAGCAGTGTCCTCAGTTCTGGAGTCAGCCCCTTCTTGAACATTTCTTGCTTTTTGGAGTCTTTATCCACCTCCTCGGGGGCATAACGTGCCGGCTCTATGAGCGGTACGTGTATTCCTCCACAGACATGTTGCCTTGGCGGAGTTCGCGGAACTCGTCTGCCTTCCGCTTCAGTGTGGCCTCCGGGATGTGGTAGCGACGGAACTCCTCCACGAATTCATCCCATGTGATGGCGGAGGGATCCTTGGCGGCGGCGCAGTAATTTTCCCACCAGGCTAGGGCTGTCCCGGTGAGTTGGTGAGCTGCCAGGAGAACCTTGTCGTGGTCCTCGCAGTTGAAGGGCTCTAGTTCCCTCAGGATGGCTCTCAGCCAATCGTCAGCATCCAAAGGATTCACCAACCCGCTAAAGGTGGGCGGCTTAGTCCTGAGGAACTCGATCAGCTTCTCATTCATGCTCAAAACTCGGGGTCTTGGGCGGTTGACGGCGTTGAAGATAGCCTCCATCAGGACAGTCTGGTTGGCTAAGACTTGTGCCAAGTCAACGGGAGGGGGTGGCGGTGGCAGGACCACGTTCTCTCCTCCATCTTCATTTTGGTTAACCTCCTGGTCGTGGAGACGCTCCCTCCGATCGGTGGGTCCTGACAGGGCGCCTGGAAACCATCTGTAAAGAAACGGGTTTTCTAAGAGGTCTAGTTTTATGTGATGTTTAAGTGGATTATGTCGGATTTCTTTTTGAAAGGGCAGGGTCTACTCCTGCCGGTAAGCACACAACAAGCACATAGCAAACAAGCAAGCACAAAAGTCTTTATTACAAACCAGCGAGGAGGATACATCCCGACTACGCGGACACACTACACAACTAAGGACTAAGGGCGCGACTTGGACCGGTACGGCTTCATTCCCTGGGTCTTGGGGCAAACTACTCGCGAGGGGAGCTGTCTTCTGGGGTCGAGTGTTCTTCCAGCGGAATGAGCAACTCGTCATCATTCCCGCCTTCGGGGTTACCGTTCTCCTGAGGCTGTGCTGCGGCTTCAGCGGCCGCTGTTGGGGGTTCGGTGATCGCCACCGGTGTTGGGGAAACTTCGATAGTTCCTCCCCATCCTACAAGGGGTGTTCCCAGCAGGACTTGAGCTTCTCCAATGGCTGGAACGGGTGTTCCACCGTTGGTCCGTTCTTGCATGCGTTGGTCCTGGATTCTCCTGAGGCTTTCCTGGGCGACGGCTTCACTGCTTATGGCGGCTGCGGTCCTTGCTTCCGCTTGAGCCACTCGGACTTGGTGCATCCTCACTGTGACTTCAGCTTGCTCGGCCCGACTGATTTGTTCCCTCAAGTGCCTGGCCTGGTCATCGAAGAGCTTGTCCAGGGAGACAAGGTAGGCGACTACGTGGTACAGCAGGTCTTCTTGGTGGCGGCGTCGTTCCAGGTTTCTCATGCGGGCCTACCAAACCGGGGTCGGATGGCGGGAGGGAAGTACCTCATCGGTGTGGGGACGAGGTGTTATTCGTAGATTCGGCACGGGTAGCGGAGGGCTTTTCGAGGGCCAAAGGATAAGTATCCCGGTGTCGAAACCCTGTGGCGGTCACGCGCCACGGCTCGATGTTGGTGTGGCGGTTGCTTCTAGCGACGGAGAGGACCACTCTACAGCGAAGAGTGCCGAGTTGCTCGTACTCTCTCGCCGTAGTACCTAGGGCGCTCAGTGATACCGAGACGCTCCAGGGAGTTGATGAGAAGGCGAGCAAAACCAGGCTCCTCCTGGCACACGCCTTGGGTCCATCCATCTTCCGCCATCTGAAAACAAAGGTAGAGTTGAACAGGTGGTGGTGGGGTACAAGAGATGGATAACTTTATTTAGTAGCGAGGTTGGGGTACATCCTTCGGGGTACACTTATTATTACTAGGACTCGGCTTTCTAGCCTAAACACCCTGGTCTTGTCCTCATGGTGATTCTTCCTCTAGCCGGATACGGCGCTTCTTCGGTGGAAGATCTTGCTCCGCATCTCATCTTCGGTCCGGGTCCCTTTGTCCCAGTGGGTTTCTTCGGGTTCATCTTCTTCTCGCTCGGCTCCTTCATCTCTCGCTTCTACGCTCCTTTAGTTCATCCCATAGGGCTTTATGGGCCAACGAGTGCGCTCTCTTTCCCTAAGATACTCTTGCTTCGTGTTGTGTAGTTCAACTTCTGCTATGGTTGTCTTTACCCTCTCTAGTTCTATCCTCTGCTCTACTCTTTCCGCTCTGTCAATCTGCTGCTTCAGTTGCTGGGCTTGCTCCTGATAAAGGTGGTCTAGGCCTCTGAGGTAGATGGATAGGTGGGAAACCGCCTCTTCTAAGTCTTCTTCCTCTCGTTCTAGTCCTCTCATGCGATCGATCCACGAGCGTTCTCTTCCTCCGGAGGGTGGAAAGAATCCCATTGGAGTCCTTCGGAGGTGCTGTCTATAAACCACTCGTAGCTGTCGCAGGGCCTTCCGAGCAGCCTTGGGGTAGGTGTCGGCGAAGCGAAAACCAGTGGCGGAGACGAACCATGGTTCTATGTCGGGGTAAAGCGTGCTTCTTCCCACAAAGATCAGCAGCTTACACCGAGGGGTGCCGTAGCGTTCGTACTCCCGGTAGACGAACTCTGGCGGATCCCTTACTCCGACGCGCTCTAGGCTGAGTAGCAACAGGTTAGGGAGGCCAGGCTGGACGGGGCAGATTCCTCCGTTCCATTCGGGGTTAGCCATCTGGAAACAGGCAAGAATCAAGGTAAGGATTTGGGGAAAGGTGAGCTTAGCAAAGGAAAGGTTATAGAGGGCCAGGGGAGGTCTTGCATCCTAGGGTCATGTCCTACGGCCAACCTACGGCTCTGATACCACCTGAAGCGTCCCCTCATCAGAGGTGACTAAATGTGACACAAATACCAGTCCCAGGAGGCTGGTAACACATTTATTACAACAGGTGGAATCAGTCTTTTACATCACGGCGACACAGAGGGCACGGTAGTGCCAACGCTACAAGGAACAACACAAACGCTAACGCCCACACTACAATAGCAAAGGCTTCCATAGCCTCCTCAGAGTACCACACCATGGAAGTTTTCGGTAGGGGCCCTGGATACACAGGCACGGTTGGGTGTAGGGCATGACCTACTCAACGTCTTCGGGAAGGTAATCGGGATCCTCCTCTGTAAATTTGTTAGTAAAACAAGGGTGAGCACATATGTACTCAGCAAATCCAACCCCACCCACGGAGGGGCTTATAAGCAGAATCATGCATAGAGTATAACAAGGATCAGGTTAAGGTTCATTTTGCAAGCTTACTCATGCAGGGGTTCATTTCAAAAAGGTTTTCGCAAATCATTTTCATAACCAAAGTGACTCAATTGTTTTAGGGAAAACCACTGTGGAACTACCGGACTTCCCGTCCGTCGTAGCCCAGGCACACAGCTACACACACATCACCGGAAAACAACTCACGCCAGAAAACATCCCATCCCAAACACTAGTTTTTGTGACCACACCGTGACTCGTCCAATACCGTGGACACGGCTATTCGAATAGGTTTGACACTCTGCAGAGGTTGTACATCTTTACCCACAAGTAGGGTACCGTCACACGGACACCTCAGCGCCGGTACGGATCCTATCATAGCCATTACCCACCTTAGCTAACACTACGAGCCACCACGGAAGCACCCAAGGGGTTATACCACATAACCGGGGCGTACCTCACACAGAGCGTACCCCTGCTCCTTGGTCTCCCGCTGCTCACCCGCACACCCGATGGCAAGTAGATTAACTAGTGGGGTTTATGCTAAGCCGTTGCCACATACAACGGTCGAGTGGTTGTACGATGACTTGGGTCAGGTGAGATGTCACGCAACCCGGTCCTTAACCGACAAGATGGACAACTCCCAACACGCTCAACCACACAGTACGAGCTCACCTATACTCCCGACACACACGTCCATCCCGTCTACCCGAGCTTCTTTACTCATTTTCCAAACATATCCCCTTTTTGTTTTTAAAGCACTCACACATTTTGAAAGCTCACACACATTTCTAAAGCACTCATTTAGGCCAAAACAAGGTTCAATCATAGCAATCAAGGGTGTCTATCCTACCATGTTTTGCAGTAAAACAATATGCAATTTATAAAAACAGGTATAGGGTTCTATTTATAAAACTAGGATCAAAGCATGCATCAAAGGATGAGATTGGACTTGCCGTCTTCGAAGTCTTCGGGGAGTGCCGGCTCGGCGTTCGGGACCTCGGGCTCCTGCTCGCAGTAGTCGGCTCCAAACTCCGGCTCGGGGTACCTGCCTTCGTTTACTTCGTCGGCTATAGCGCGCACACAGGCAAGCAAGCAATCAATAACAGCATACACATTTTCTCCGGCTGAGCTCGCGGAAGGTAATTAGATAAAATAGAGAAATAAATATTATGCAATGGTTTTGGGTGACGGATGGGTGATGGTATACCCGGCACGGGCGTGGGAAAGGTTGGGCGCGATTTGGATTAAAATTGCGCATGAAATGCCGGGTTAAAGGAAGTGTTTAGGGTTAATTAGGGGCCTGTTAGTATTTTATTATAAGAGAAAAGGACCTAATTATAATATTTAAACCTAGTGGGGGTGTTACTAAATAGTCCAGGGGCATAATTGTAAAGGGACAGGGTTGTTTTTGTGGTTTAATTTAAAGCACAGGGTCTGTTTTGAAAGAAAAGAGTGAGGGAAATAGAGGGGGGTCGGTTTTGGATAAGTGGAAAAGGGCAGGGGGTTTTGGGCAAAAAGCCCTTCTTCTTCCTCCCTCCCTCACGACACGAACGCGGAGGGGAAGACGGGGAGGCCGACCGTGGAAGGGGGGGGGCGCTGGCGACCTGGTGCACGGCGACGGCCGGGAATTGGGGCGAAACGAAGAGGAGGTCGAGGGCAACCGATTCCGCTTCTTACCTCGGGCTGGGGTGCTCCGGAGAGGCGGATCGACGGCGGCGAGCGACGGCCGGTTATGGTGGTCGGCGGTGCTTGGGGGCTCGGGAGGCAGGGAGGCTTGGTTGGGGTGGTGCGTGGCGAGGTGGGGAGCCGGTCCGGCCCTTTTATAGGCGCGGAAAGGCGGTTCGGGCGAGGATATTCGAGCTCCAGGAGCTTCGATGGCCGTCAATGGCGGTGAGAAGAAATATCTCGGCGTAGACCTCAGGCTGGCGAGAAGCTGTGCGGCGTGGCTCTGTGGGACGTGACCCTTCGTGCAGATGGCCGCTGTGGCTGTGGGGGAGGAGACCGGTGGCGTGTCCAGGCGAGCACACCTTAATGGCGGTCGCCGGTTGCCAGAGAGGGGGGTGCTGCAGTTCCTGCTGCGGGCACGGGCCAGAGGGGGCGGCGCTGACCGGCGGGGGGGCGCGCGAGGGGGCGTCGCGCGAGGGGGGAGGCCGCGGCCCCACGGGGTCGCGCGCGGGGGGGGGGGCGGGAGTCGCGCGAGGGGGGGCGCGGTCGCGGCCTGATGGGGGGTCACGGCCTGGTTCACGGCCGAAGGAGGAAGAAGATCGGTGGGGAAAAAGAAGAAGGGAAAAAGAAAAGGGAGAAAAGGAAAAAGAAAAGGAAGAAAAGAAAAAGGGAAATAGAAAAAAGGAAAATATGGGAAAAAATGAAAAGGGATTTAGAAAATTAGGAGAATTCCTAGAAAAATTAGGAGAAGGGTTTTTTGTGGATTTTCCGGTTTTTCGGGCGCCAGCGGGATTTTCGGGACGATGGTGATAGCGAGGCGGACCGGCCGGCGGGACCGCGGCGTGCGCGGAATTCCGGCACGGTGGCCGACCGCGGCGGCCGGGGTGGCACGCGTGGGTGCCGGCTTCGAGTGCGGGCGGTGCCGGCGGGATTCGCGGCACGCGCGCCGAGGGTGAGAGAGGGAGACGGTGACAAGGGTTCCGAATGGGGCAAATGAGCTCGGGGACAGCTTTTGAAAACACGCGTGATTTATTTGGTGATTTATTAGGAGCTAAAAATGCGGGTATTACGCACCTCGCGGCCCGAACCTCGTCTAAATTGTGTGCCACGTGTCTCATCCTTCGAGTTACCGATCTCGACGAGGCCACATTCATCTACTTCGGGTACTCCCCTTAGTAGGTTGCCGGTCTAAAACACCGACACTGGCGCGCCGGGGTAGGGGGATCTCGCCCGAGATCACATGGCGAACTCGACGGCTCCTGTCTACTTCAAGCCAACCGTCGCCTTCAACCGCGGCGACACCTTCGTGTTCGGCGCCTGGGTCTGCACTGCCGACGGCACGGGATCCTTCCAACGCCTCCTCACCATGCCGCCCAACCCGAAGACCGGCTTCGTGACGCTTCCAGAAGTTGTCACAGGCGAACTCGCCAGCAAGTTCGGCGAAATTTCGCTCTTCGATCATCACGCTGACTTCGAGCTCGAGTCCGCTTCCAACTCGAACTCGACGTCTCCATGGGCTATCGCATGCGAGCCGGCTACTCAGCCATCGCACGTGGTCCCACCACCCCGTGAGCGCTCCACGCGTGGTCCCCGCATCCTCAGCAGGGCCCGCAAGGAGGCTCCTCCTTCGCGCCGGGCCGGCAAGGAGCCCGTACCCGAGTACAACTCGGACTCCGACACCGCCCTCGGCCACGCTTCGGACTCCAACCCCCTCTCCGGGTTCTACTCGGATTCTGCATACGAGTTCGACTTCGGGTCGGATCCAGAGGATCCCGAGTCCGAGGACAACTCTACTGAGCATCCCTTATCAGGGCCAGCCTCTGGACTGGTTATAACCTCCACACCGGCCGGCAGATTCGTCTACTGGCCAGACCGCAAGCCCACCGACCTGATAAGCGGAGACTCACGCTACGTCGCCTACATCGACTCGCTCCCGTTCCAGGAGGGAACACCGCTAGCCCGGGCTGACTCGAACACACCAACTGTGGTGGCGGCTTCTGAGTCCAGCCTTGGCACCCCTGATCGCCAAGTCTTCATGGCTGCCGGCGACACCCCAGGACCTTCAGGGATGGCTCAAGACAAGTACCTTGAAGACATCTCCTACGACGAGTTGTCTGCCGATGCACCAGCAGACGAGACCCCTGCCAACAGAGACGCCCGACGTGAGCATAACAGGAAGCGCAGCGAACGGCGTCGGCGTCTCCGGGACAATCTCCCCATCGGCAACCTTGCGGAAGCTCTCGAAGCGGTCGAGAGCAGAGTACACACTACCCCTGAGCAATGCCTCATGTCGATCACAGCGATCGCACGCCAGGCCCAGGGGATCCGCGCCGGGGAGGTCATCGCCAAGCTCGCTGAAGACGCCTACTTCATGCGGGTTGACAACAGGGTCAACCAGCCTCCTCCCGCCAGGCACCGCGACAACGAAGCTACAAGTCGCGGCGCCAACCACGGTCCTATCGTACTCGAGTTGAGCTCCCGGCCCCACCCCAACCGTACTCGCTCCAATGCCGGCGGACCTCCACGGGGTGGCAACAAAGAACCGCGAGGTCGTCCCTCACCGTGCTACGCGCGCCGGCGGCGCCACGACCCCCGACGACGGCGGCGCAAAGAACGGCGGCGGAAGCCGAAGGACCGATACGGCGAACCAGAGAGGGGGGGAGTGAATGGGAGCCGATAAAAATTCTTCTCGAAGGAGATCGAAACTCCAACAAGATGAACACGGCTTCCAACACACGTCTCCGACTCACTACCAAGGTTGGTCAAGCCCACGTAGCCACTGGAGTGCCACTGGACCTAGGAACCAACACACCACCTTCCGACCCGAGAAACGCGACGGAAAAAACCAAGCCTCGAGTCTACGGACCCACACCGTCGGACCGGTGAGCACCACCGGCCGACCGGTCCCCGTCGGTGAAACCGAGCAACTTTCACTAAGTGGCTCTACACCGGTCGGGACGGTGGCGACTGAAAGCCCCCAAGGCACCAAACAAGCCAACCGACCACCAAACGGACCCAAACTCGAAACAACAACAACACGGGACAACGACGAACTCACCAAGACGTTCACCCGAGCAAAATCCCACAAGGGCTTGCACCGGTCAGACCGGTCAAGAGCACCGGTCAGACCGGTGTAGCACAGGCGGCTCGGGATGAACAAAGCACCGCGGGTCAACTCCCCCAAATCCAAATCTCGATCTCCCGAATCGCTCCACGGACTTGAACAAGACTTTGGGGATATCGGGAACACCTCATGAGGAGTCCATAGCCAAGTTTAATCCCACCAAATCTCGTCCAAAAAGGAGGAATCGAAGAAATCCCGCCGAAAGCACTTCCAACCCAAGAACTCAAGAAACCCCAAAATCGAGCACCTTTTCTCACGGATTTGGGAGGGGAATCACAGCCCAAAGAACCACGAAGGGTTCCCACAAATTTCCCCCATCAAATCCCCAAGAGAAAAGCCCCGGAAACACCCCCAAAGAAATCACCGAGAGAGGGCTCCGAAAATCACCACCAAGAACAACCGGGGAAAACACATCCAAACCTTGAGGAACCACGCCGAATCATCTATACATGAAACAAAGGTTCGTACAAGGTCTAGCAAGCCGCCCGATCATCCATCCCTCTCTACAAGATCTCTCCGTGAAGCTCTCTTGCTAGTCCTAAGGAAAACCTAGAGAAAATAGGTGGAAAATAGGAAAACTAATGAGCTAGGGTTCCAAGAGTTGGCTGCCATCCTCTCACCTCTTGGGTTATATGGAGGCAACCGAAAGTCCAAAATACCCTTCTCTACTAACTAGGGATACAAGCCCCTCAAGGGCGGATTTGGAAGTCTTCATGTCTTCACCATCGGACGGATGCCGGCGACCGCACCCCGCGTAGCCTTGACGCAAGCCATGCGATCCCGACGCGTGTCCTCCGCTTCGAAGTCTCCGGACCGCGTCGTCGCACACCGGTCGACCGGTGCTCCTCACCGGGCCGAGCCGGGTCCCCACCGGTGGACGGGCCGGACCCACCGGTTAGACCGGGCTCTGGTGCCGCCGCACCTCCGTCTTCGGTTCTCCGGTCTTGGCTTTGTGGATCAACCAAGGAACCCGGTGGTTTTCGGTGAACCACCGGAAACCCCGCGAACTCGGTGTAGCCTCCGCCAATCTCCACTCATGACTTGGCTCCCACGTAGTCCCGCTCGACCTTGGTTTTGAGGCTCAACCAAGAAACCGTCCACGACTTCATCTTGTCGTTCATGCCACCATGCGGCCCGCACTTGACCCCGCCGGCCACCGGGTCCCTCGAACGAAGCCTACTTGTCTTCTCCACACCCGGAGGCCTCACCGGCGACGACCTTTCGCGCTTGTTCTTCACCCGCACCAACACGAGTCAAGCCGCAACTCGCACCTCGCAATACTTAGCCAAGAATCAGTCCACACAACGTTGTCAATCACTCATCACACAAGGAAGCGACCATCCACCGGTCCTTGAACCACACATGGTCCTCAATCTCCCCCTTGATGAGTGCATTGACAACACCCACACGAAAGTAACATGAGAGAAAAGAAAAAGAAAAGAAACAAAAAAAAGAAACTCCAACAAGCGATCGAAAGCCGAACAAAGGCAACGAGCAAGATCAATTGAAGAAGACAAGTCTCGGACCCCTTAGGCAAGGGCAACGGCTCGACACATCCGAGGCGAAACAAAGCTCAAGCAAAGAGCATAAACCACCAAAGCAAAACTCGAAAACTCACAAAGAGCTCCCCCCGCACACATGCAAGCTCCCCCCGAACCAATGCAACTCCCCCGGACGAATGCATGCAAGAAACCACATGAAACAGGGACACACGCAAAGCACTTTCGGCTCACACGGGTCGGACCGGTCATCACCACCGGTCGACCGGTGCCTAACATATGTACGGGACCAGCACTCACACCGGTCGGACGGTGCTCCTCACCGGTCAGACCGGTGTACAACAGAGCCCAGAAATGGCTCGAAACCACCTGAAAACCTTCTAAATGCGTCCAGTAAGCCATTTCAAGCTCAAACTTCTCCCCCTTGTTGGCAATGCATGAATCAAGCCAAAAATGCAAAAATGCAACCTAGAGCTTCTCAAATAGACAAAATTCAACAAAGAAAGCTACACATGTCCAAATGAGCAAGTTAGGTACTCTACGGCTTCGTATCGATCTCAACTACATGATCACCAAGTTTCACAACCATTGGACGAAGCTAAAAAGGATTTTGGCAATTTTGCGAAAAACTTGCCTCTCATGAGCAAAGTCCTAAACATGATCAAAGCATATCAAAATGGCAAAGCCACACAAACTTCATGCTAGGACAGCCATTCTAATCATAAGACCATCACAAACACCCACAAGCACCTCATGTCATGTCAAAGCCACCGAGCCATGTGCCTACTTCTATGTATGAGACTTCTCATTGGTAGGCATCATGCAACGGTTTAGCACCCAAAGCAAATTAAATTCAGCACATATGACATGGGAGCATATTTTCCAAGCAATTTTCATTTCATTTTCAGATTTGTAAATGGTACATGAAATGTCTTTGCGACAAAAAGGAACTTATGCTCCTCCACAAGATAAATCAAGAGGGCTAAACATTCATGATGGCAAATGAGCCTTTGTCCCCATATGATGAATAAACTAGCCATCCAACCACAAATTAAGCATAGCAAGGCCACACAAACATGTCAAGAGCATGTAAAGGCATTTACACATGAGAGAGCATACATGTGACATTTTTCAAAAGCATAGCTATCAACCATGGATTATTCATCAAGATCATCAAGAGCTAAGCCAAACTAACCGTAGCATACCAAACAATCTCACAAAGACATATATCTCATTCCATGGTGAACAATGTATATGAGAGAAGCTTTCCTAACCATTGCATATGATACAAAATGCATGCAATCTAAGATACAAGGATGCCTATACATCATATTACATATGCCATGCAAAATGCAAGAAATGCGCAAAGGAAAGCCGTACATATGCTACAAACCGGCTCCTCGAGGGGAGGCAAAACGGGCTCGACACCACCGGCCACTTCGGGAACCCCCACACACCCAACTCAAGAAATTAAACACACACCAAGTTCCCCCCGCAAACGAGTGAAAGTTGCTTGATCTAGGGGTTTGGTGAAAATATCGGCTAGTTGGTCATGTGTGGGTACATGGATCAAGGCTATCTTTCCTTTCTCTACGTTGTCTCTCAGAAAATGATACCTCACTTCTATGTGCTTGGTTTTGGAATGGAGCACTGGGTTCTTTGCAACGCTTATGGCACTGGTGCTATCACATTGAAGTGGGACATGGGTATACTCCTCACCAAAGTCACTCATGGTGTAGGTGATCCAAAGGAGCTGAGAGCAACAACTAGCGGCGGCAACATACTCGGCCTCGGTCGTGGATTGAGCAACACTCGACTGCTTGCGGGAAGACCAAGACACCAAAGAAGAACCCAAAAACTGGCAAGTCCCAGAAGTGGACTTCCTATCCAACCGACACCCGGCAAAATCCGCGTCTGAAAATCCATGAAGCGCCAAAGAAGAGGACGCGGAGTACCAAAGGCCGAAGTCGGGAGTGTGACGCAAGTACCTGAAAATTCGCTTCACCGCTTGCCGATGCGAAGTCCCCCGGGAGACGCTTGAAAACGAGCGCACGGACACACCGAGAAGCGTATGTCCGGCCTCGTCGCCGTCAAGTAGAGGAGTGACTCGATCATGCTCCGGTACTCCTTCTGGTCCACGTGTTCACCTTCCTCATCCGCATCAAGAGCTGTAGTCGTACTCATCGGCGTCGTCATAGCCTTGGAGTCCTCCATCTTGAACTTCCGCACAATGTCCTTGGTGTACTTAGCACGGTGCACAAATGTTCCTTCCTTTAATTGCTTGATTTGTAGCCCGAGGAAGAACTGCAACTCACCCATCATGCTCATCTCGAACTCCCTGCTCATATCATCCGCAAATCTCGCAACAAGAGAGTTAGACGAGCCACCAAAGACAATATCATCCACGTACACACCGCACAATCGGGATATCTCCTTGCCGCCTCGGCAAAAACAAGGTCCGATCGACCTTCCCCATCTCAAAGCCTCTCTCAAACAAGAACCCCCTCAACCTCGCCATACCAAGCTCTAGGCGCCTGCTTCAACCCATACAACGCCTTCCTCAACTTGTACACCGGTGGGGGTACTTCTCACTCTCAAACCCCGGAGGTCGCCTCACATACACTTCTTCCTCCAAGTACACCATTCGGAAAAGCACTCTTCACATCCATTTGGTGCAACTTGAACCCTTTAGCCACGGAAAAGGCTAGAAGGATCCTAATCGCCTCCAAACGGGCTACGGGAGCAAAGGTCTCCTCGTAGTCAATCCCCTCCTTCGACGGCGAACCCTTGGGCAACAAGTCTCGACTTGTTCCTCACAACCTCACCCTTCTCTCCCTCTTTGTTTTTCCACACCCACTTTGTACCAATCGGATTACACCCGGGGGAGGGTCAACCAACTCCCACACCCGATTCCTCTCAAAGTTCTCCAACTCCTCATGCATCGAGTTAACCCAATTGTGATCGGATAGTGCGTGTCCAATGTCTTTGGGCTCGAAAGAAGCAACAAATGCAGCATGAGCAAAATGGGAATTGTTTCGAACCCTCGACCGTGTAGTGCGTTCATTCATGTCGCCGATGATCCTCGAAGTCTGGGTGATCCATTTGAACTCGCCGGGGGAGGTTCTTGCCTCGAAGCTACCTCCCCCTCAACATCGGCTTCTCCTCGTTCTTGATTTGTCGTCGTAGGTGTAGCAGAGGGTCCATCCATCATCGTAGTCGAAGTAGTGGGTACATGTTCGGCCGGGGGCACCGCACCACCATCCTCATCATCACCATGTTCATGCTCCTCCTCCGAAAGATCTCCTCGCCAAGCTCATCATCACCGCACACTCAAAGACAAGCGGACTACGTGGCTCTGTCTCGTCGAAGGTTACCTCGCAAGTCTCCACGATTTGGTTAGTTTCAAGATTGAGCACACGATATGCTCTAGAATGAGATGCATAACCAAAGAAAATGCCATCGACGGACCTAGCCTCAAACTTATCCAACTTCCCGCCTTTCTTCGGAATGAAACACTTGCAACCAAAGACATGGAAGTGACTCACCTTGGGTGTGCGACCATGCATCAACTCATAGCATGTCTTCTTCTTGTGCACTGCGGGGTATATCCTGTTCGACACATAGCATGCGGTATTCACCGCCTCGCCCCAATACCTCCTCGGAGTCCTATGCTCATCAAGCATCGTCCGAGCCATCTCGCACAAGGTCCCGTTCTTCCTTTCCACAACACCATTCGGGGAGGCGTATACGGACTCGAAAGCGGTGCTCAAGACCCAAGTCATGACAAAAGGTTTCAAAACGAGAGTTCCTGAATTCCGAGCCATTATCACTTGCGGATAGCTCGTATGGCATCTCCGTGCCTCTCGTTCCTCAACCTCAAGACTAGATCACGAACAAAACCAAACGTCTCCCCCTTATCCTCGAGAAAGAACACCCACGCATACCGAGAATAGTCGTCCACCACAACAAGGACATACCACTTCCCACCCGCGAGATCGCACACGAGCCGGGCCAACAAGATCCATATGGAGCGGCTCGCATGGACGCTCGGTCATCATATCGGTGAGAGGCGGGTGAGAAGAGGCCACCATCTTGGCATGCCTACACGGAGCACAAACCAACTCTTTCTCAAGCCTCAACCGTGGCAATCCTCGGACCAAATTGAGTTTACTCAAGCGTGACAAAAGGTCAAAGCTCAAGTGACCCAACTTCCTATGCCACTTCCACAACTCACTCGAAGAACCGGCCAAGAAACAACGCTCCACACCCGAAGACCGAGAAAAATCAGCACGAAACACCCGACCCTCGGGAACGACCATACAAACAAGATCCCCTCGAGAGTCCACAATCCGAGAACCACACGGCCGAAACAACACCTCAAAGCCCTCATCCAACAACCGGGACACGAAAGCAAATTGTACCCCAGCGATTGAACAAGAGCAACACGCCTCAGAGTGATCTTGTCACTCACTTTTATCTCACCTTCTGAAAGCACACGCCCACGCCCATTGTCCCCAAAGGTGATGTACCTCTTCGTCACCACCGGGACGAGACTTGAGAACCACCCCCTGTCTCCGGTCATATGCCTCGAACAACCGGAGTCAATCAACCAAATGTTCTTCAAGTCTCCCACCTGAAAATCAAAAATAGGCACGTGAGCGAACAAACGACTCAGCACTGGGGTTAGTACCAAAGGAGGAAAACCAGTGCCGAGCCATTTGCTCGAAAGTGGGGTTAGCACCAACCAAAGCATCTCTCCTACCAAAACTACCTCCACGAACACCACTAGGGATGAAAGCGGGAACGGGAAAATCCCGTACCGACCGACACCGTATCCCGCGTAACCCGACCGTGACCCGTTTTAGCAGGAAAAACAGGAAAACAGGAAAAAAATACAGGAATTCGGCGGTTACGGAGAACGAGAACAGTTGGGACTCGTTTCCCGACCGTATTCACGGTTCCCGTATTTGAGCAGGAAAATTCCCGCCGGTATTCCCGTATAAGTTAATAGCAAACCTCAGTTTCAGCCCATAAGTGAATCCAGCCCACTTTCCACCCCCGGCAGCCCAATGCCACCTACCGGCTTCCCGCACCCCGTCGGCCCAGTAGCCCACTGCCATGCAACAAAACCTCCATATCCCACCCACTCCTATAACCCTAACCGCCCCTCACCCTCATTTCCATTCCCCCGCCACCGCCGCCGCCGCACAGGCCAATGGCGGCCACAGCCAGTCAGCCACAAGTCGGCGACGACTCGACGACGAGTGTGGTGCCACCCTCCCGGCCTCTCCCTTTAACCACTAGTCCGTCGCGTACATGCCGATGTCGTGGAGGTAGCGGCTGGGCCAGGCGAGGGCGAGAGGACACGTGCATTGTGGACTAGGTGTGGATGCTCTACGATGAGGGGAGGGCATGGTGTGCTACGGCGCGCGCGGCCGGGCGCGCGCGTTCGATCCGTAGGAAGTGGAGCGCGCGCTAAGGGCGGCCCCGGCGTGCGCTACCCGACCCGAGAGAAAGGCGCGTCCATACGGGACGCGGTGCGAGGTGGCCGGCGGCGAGGTCGAGGCGCGGGAGCCCCCGCTCATGAAGCTCGCGTTCGTGTGGCCGGGCGGCCGCCGGACGACGGCGGCGGGCGGCGGGGAGATGGAGATGGCGCCGTCGGGGTGGTCTTCATGGGCACGGGGGCACATTCGGTTCTGCTCCATGACCTCCGGCTCCGTCATCTGTGGAAGGTGAGAAGTGCAATGCTGGCATGCCGCCGGGAGAGAGGTGCCCGCTCATTCGTTTGGCGGCTGAAATGTTGCTTTTGTTGCCTTGTGAACTGGCATGTCACCTTGTGATGTACTGGCTGCTATAGTGCTATGAGCTTGTGAACTCTCTTATGTGCATCTATGAAGCACTATCATCTCATTTTCTAAACTGTGCTTATCTGTTTGCATATGAATTATGCATGGTTGTATTTGTTGCATCGTGCTAACTCGTTGAAGTGGTCATGTCGATGTTCCCGTTTTATGTTTCCGATTCCCGATCGTAATCGAAACGTTCCGGTCGAAATATTCCGTTCCCGATATCCCGTAATATCGAATTCGTATTCCCGCCGGTTGTTCCCGTCCCGTTCCCGTTCCCGCTCAAAAAATACGGGAACGGGGAATGGTTAAGGTGTTTTCCCGACCGTTCCCGACCGCTTTCATCCCTAAACACCACCACGGTAACCACCCCGAGGGAACCACCCCCTCTGCCCGGAGGAGGACCAAAACCACGCAAGAAAGCCCGTGGAACGTCCTTCCTCTCCAACTCAACGCCACGACTCCTCCAATCCCCGTATTGAGCACGAGGAGGAGAACGCCTAGCGAACCGACCACCCGCACCCTTTCCGGCCCAACCACCGAACCACGACCACCGAAACGGCCCTCGCACACCGCACGAGCTCGAAACCCGAACATCCGTCTGTCCCGGCCCGCACCGGTCGGCCAGGTGCCCCACACCGGTCCGACCGGTGCCCCACACCGGTCCCTAACCGGTGCGGCACGGACGAGCGGCACCACCTGCAGCCTTCTTCTCTCCCCAAGCCCGAACTGTCCTCACAATCGCCTTGCCCCTGGCATCTGCATACGAGGCTCAAGTACACCATCGGAAGGGTGGTACTTGTCCTTGTTTGCCCACTCCTTCCTCATTCTCTCCTCTCGCTTCCTCTTGAAGCAAAACTCCTCCTTATGGCCATCTCTCCCACAATAGCCACAATGGAACCTCACAAGCTTAGGCTTTGGCTTGGGATGTGGGCGCTCACTCGGTTTCTCTCCACTCAAACCCTCCACCGGTTTCTCACCACTTGCCTTCTCACTCTCCTTCCCAAAGAACACTTTCCCCGAAGTGCTTACAAACTTGATAGGCTTTTGTAGGTCATTTGTGGGTGTAGGAAACACGGGTGGAGGCTGGGGTTGTATCTAGCCGATTCCTTAGATGATTAGGTTTTGGTGGGAACTCATTCTTGTGGTGGGTTTTTGGTGGCTCGGGATATTCTCTCCACTTCCCTCACCAACCTTGTTTGCTCCAAGCCCCTCACCATCTTGCCTCTTAAAGGCCTCGATCATCATCCTCAAGCGAGGCTCGTGACCGGACAACCACCCCATCAACTTCCTCAAGTCATCATTCTCATCCCGCAAACGGTCAACATAATGTGCAAGCTCCAAATTTTTCAATGCATGCATTTCACGGGTAGAGCAAGATGTAGGCATGGGTTCCTTCAATTTAGCCTCGAGCGAACTAGTGTAAGCATGCATCTCATCAATCTTATCATGCAAAACGGGGCAAGAAGTGCAAGCACCTAGCAAAGCGAGGTCTAGACTTAAGCTCGACCACTTCAACCCTAAGCACATCTAGTTCCTCACACTTGGAGGCATGCTTCTCCTTAAACAAAGCAAGATCGGCAAGGAATATGGAGCAATCGGCACAATCATTCTCATCGGACACAACGGGGCTAGCCTTAAGCGAATCAATCTCAAGCTTGCTATCAAGCACCTGTGTCTCTAGCTCGGCCACTCTAGTCCTAGCATCCTCGAGTGAAGCCCTAAGCTCTTTCCTCATTTTCTTGGCCTCTCTAAGCATGTCATCACGGTTATCAAGCAAAGAGCCAAGCCTCTCATTCTCCTGGCGCAAGAAGGGAAGTTCATCACGCACCTCGTCGTCGGACTCGAAGTCCGAGTCGCTCCGTGTACTCTTCTTCTTGCCGGAGCTCGGCGCCATGGTGCGAAGCCAATCTCTCGCGAAGCGCTCGGCCCACTCAGGTTCTTGGACGACTTCTTGCTCTTGCGGCGATCTCCCTCGTCTTCACTGCTTTGCTCGAGCTCGAGGGTGGAGTACGCGGGCCCGGAGTCGACGTCGCTCGCTCCAACCATCGCTCGGGCCTTGCCTCGGCCCTCCTTCTTCCTCGATCGCCGCTCGTCCTTGTACTTGTTCTTGTGCTTGCTCTTGTGGTCGCGCCTCGAACGGTACTTGCCATCGTTCATCCTCGGCTTGTGCTTGTAGGCTCGTCCTTGTTCTCGGCCTTCTCGGACGGTCGGCGACGAAGTGTCCCGGCTTGCCGCACTGGAAGGTGTCCTCGTGTTCCTCCTCATGTTCACGCGGTTCTCGTGCGGCCTCTCGAACCACCTCGTCAACGGCGCCGGCTCGTCCTCTCCAAGGTCATCAAACTCCTCATACGGCATAGACATCAAAGAGGAAAACGAGAACATCCCGGTGGATGGGTTAGAGTTAGTCTTTCCTTTGGAACCACCAATGAGGGCAAGAATATGGGAATCGGTCGGTCCCTCGAGCTTGGCGGTCATGCCCCTATCCACCTCGGCCGACTTGAGCTTTGAGAACGGCTCGTTCACCGTCGGAGTATCATACCTCTCCGACTCGACTATGGCCTCGAACTTTCCGCCCCATATCGTACGATCCAAAGAGTGTAAGAGCTTGACCGCTCTATCATGATCATCGTACGGGAGCACGTCCACATTGGCCCTCATGTTGTTCACCACCACCGTGAACCTGCGAAACAAGGCATCGATGGACTCACGGGGAGATGAGTGAAGTTCTCGTACTCTCTCCGTAGGTCGCATACAACCGTGCTCGAACACGGGCGTTCCCAACATGAGCCTCCTTCAACACCGCCCAAATCCTACAAGCCAAGTGCTCGGTGTGCACCCGATCGAACTCGGCCGACACAAAGCACGAAACAAGTAGTCGACCGCCTTATTGTTGGCGTCGAATGCGTCCCTCGACCACGGTGCAAGGAAATCCATCGGTGGACATAGCTTTGTGTCCACCGTGACATCCCAAAGCGACGGCGACCCTTTCCGCGGAGGAACGCACCCATCCGCTTGCTCCACATCCGGTAGTTCTTGCCATCGAAGTGTGGAGGACCCGAACCCCGTTCACGGTACGCCATCCTTGGATCTTAGGCGGTTAGAGTCAATAAAGACCCGAACCGGCTCTGATACCACTTGAAGGACCGATACGGCGAACCAGAGAGGGAGGGGGAGTGAATGGGAGCCGATAAAAATTCTTCTCGAAGGAGATGGAAACTCTAACAAGATGAACACGGCTTCCAACACACGTCTCGACTCACTACCAAGGTTGGTCAAGCCCACGTAGCCACTGGAGTGCCACTGGACCTAGGAACCAACACACCACCTTCCGACCCGAGAAACGCGGCGGAAAAAACCAAGCCTCGAGTCTACGGACCCACACCGGTCGGACGGGTGAGCACCACCGGTCGGACCGGTCCCTCGCCGGTGAAAGCGAGCAACTTTCACTAAGTGGCTCTACTGCCGGTCGGACCGGTGAGACACACCGGTCGGACGGTGGCGGACACGAAAGCCCCCCAAGGCACCAAACAGGCCAACCGACCACCAAACGGACCCAAACTCGAAACAACAACAACACGGGACAACGGCGAACTCACCAAGACGTTCACCCGAGCAAAATCCCACAAGGGCTTGCACCGGTCGGACCGGTCAAGAGCACCGTCGAGCCGGTGTAGCACGGGCGACTCGGGATGAACGACACCCGCGGGTCAACTCCCCCAAATCCAAATCTCGATCTCCCGAATCGCTCCACGGACTTGAACAAGACTTTGGGGATATCGGGAACACCTCATGAGGAGTCCATAGCCAAGTTTAATCCCACCAAATCTCGTCCAAAAAGGAGGAATCGAAGAAATCCCGCCGAAAGCACTTCCAACCCAAGAACTCAAGAAACCCCAAAATCGAGCACCTTTTCTCACGGATTTGGGAGGGGAATCACAACCCAAAGAACCACGAAGGGTTCCCACAAATTTCCCCCATCAAATCCCCAAGAGAAAAGCCCCGAAAACACCCCAAAGAAATCACCGAGAGAGGGCTCCTAAAATCACCACCAAGAACAACCGGGGAAAACACATCCAAACCTTGAGGAACCACGCCGAATCATCTATACATGAAACAAAGGTTCGTACAAGGTCTAGCAAGCCGCCCGATCATCCATCCCTCTCTACAAGATCTCTCCGTGAAGCTCTCTTGCTAGTCCTAAGGAAAACCTAGAGAAAATAGGTGGAAAATAGGAAAACTAATGAGCTAGGGTTCCAAGAGTTGGCTGCCATCCTCTCACCTCTTGGGTTATATGGAGGCAACCGAAAGTCCAAAATACCCTTCTCTACTAACTAGGGATACAAGCCCCTCAAGGGCGGATTTGGAAGTCTTCATGTCTTCACCATCGGACGGATGCCCGGCGACCGCACCCTGCGTAGCCTTGACGCAAGCCATGCGATCCCGACGCGTGTCCTCCGCTTCGAAGTCTCCGGACGCGTCGTCGCACACCGGTCGGACCGGGTGCTCCTCACCGGTCAGACCGGTCCCCACCGGTCAGACCGGTCAGACCCACCGGTCGAGCCGGTGCAGTGCTGCCGCACCTCCGTCTTCGGTTCTCCGGTCTTGGCTTTGTGGATCAACCAAGGAACCCGGTGGTTTTCGGTGAACCACCGGAAACCCCGCGAACTCGGTGTAGCCTCCGCCAATCTCCACTCATGACTTGGCTCCCACGTAGTCCCGGCTCGACCTTGGTTTTGAGGCTCAACCAAGAAACCGTCCACGACTTCATCTTGCTGTTCATGCCACCATGCGGCCCGCACTTGATCCCGGCGGCCACCGGGTCCCCTCGAACGAAGCCTACTTGTCTTCTCCACACACGGAGGCCTCACCGGCGACGACCTTTCGCGCTTGTTCTTCACCCGCACCAACACGAGTCAAGCCGCAACCTCGCACCGCAATACTTAGCCAAGAATCGGTCCACACAACGTTGTCAATCACTCATCACACAAGGAAGCGACCATCCACCGGTCCTTGAACCACACATGGTCCTCGAAGCTCCAACCATGGAGCCAACGGGAGGGGCCGGCGGCGGCGGTAGTCGCGGCGGCCGCGGCCACGCGAACAGCCACACCTGCGGTGCCCTCACGGGGCGGCTACGACGCCCGCGAAGATTGAGGAGCCGCGACGGAAGAAGTCGACCCTTGCGGCGACAACGACGGCTTCCCCGCCTTCTCACCTCGACTTCGCAACTTGCTCCTCCACGACAAGTTCAAGCCTTTGGGGATCACCAAGTACGACATGAAGCAGGACCCCATCCAGTGGCTCAGGTGCTACGCCCTCTCCATCGAGAACGGCGGCGGCAACAACGACACCAAGTGCATCTACTTCCCCTTACGCACGGACCAAGCTCCACTCACATGGCTCGAGTCGCTGGACAAGCACTCGATCGACAAGTGGGACCAGCTGAAGGAGCAGTTCACCGGCAACTTCGCGGGCGCCATGGGCCGATTGGGTACTCGCATGGACACGGCCATGGTCAAGCGGGGAACAAGGCGAGACCCTCCGCAAGTACATGCGCCGCTTCTTCGACAAGCGCGCTACCGTGGTCGACGTCACCGACAAGGAGGTCATCGACCTCTTCCAAGACGGCCTCTACCACCGCAACACCTTTGAAGACCGGTCGTCGCCGCCCCAAGTCCATCCCCCACCTCAAGGACATGATCACGTCCTGGGCGGATGAAGAAGACAAGGCCAACGCCAAGTACGACGCCATCCGTGGCAAGAGCAAGCAGAATGCGGGCGGCGGCGGCGGCAACAACAGGAACCAAGGCGGTCACAACAACTACTACTACTCGGGTCCCAACCGCAAGCGCAAGCCAGACAACACTGTCGCGGCTATCCAGCGCCCTGCGAAGGAGAACTCGAAGAAGAACTCTGGCGGCTTCAAAGACTTGCTAAAGGAGAAGTGCCCGTGGCATCTGAACGGCAACCACACCACCGAGCAGTGCTACCAACTCAGGCATGCACTCAAGGGTACTCCAGAGCCACTGCACCCTCACGACAAAAAGGGCAAGAAGAAGAACGACGGAGACAACAACGACTTCCAGGAACCTAACAAGACCGTCAACGTCCTCTTCGGCGGACTACCCAGCAGGCGGGAGCAAAAGGCTACCCGTCGAGAAGTTATGAGCATTGAACCAGCGGTCCCGACCCCTCTCAGGTGGTCGGAGGTACCCATTACCTTCTCCCGCACGGATCAATGGACCAGCTTCTCCGAACCAGGACGGTTTCCCCTCGTCCTGAAGCCGGTGGTTGCGGGCTCTAAGCTCAACAAGGTCCTCATCGACGATGGAAGCGGGCTCAACGTCCTTTTCACCAAGACCTTGAAGAAGATGAAGCTCGACATCACCCACATGCTCACCAAGAGCAACACGCCCTTCTACGGCATCGTCCCCCGTAACGTGGCTATCCCACTAGGCTCGGTGGTCTCCCGGTTACCTTCGGGGAATCTCGGGACAACTACCGTACCGAGTACATCAAGTTCGAGGTCGCGGACTTCGAGACTTCCTACCACGCCATCCTCGGCAGACCGGCCATCGCCAAGTTCATGGCGGTGCCCCACTACACCTACTTGGTACTCAAGATGCCAAGCCCAGCGGGTGTACTCTCTCTTCAAGGGGACTTGAAGATCTCTCACGATTGCGACACAGAAGCCGTGGAGATCGCCTCCACGAATCAAGTACCCAACGCTATGATGGAGGTCAACGCTGCGTCGAAGAAGCTTGCTACAAGTGAACTCGACATCCCAGAGAAGTCTGACAGCGCCAACAAGCCTCAGCTAGCTGAGGAGGTTCTAGTCAAGACGATCGACCTCGGAACAGGTGACTCCAGCAAGACCACCACCATCGGGGCCGGCCTCGACCCCAAATAGGAAGACGTGCTCATCAACTTCCTCGGGCTAGCGTTGACGGTGAAAATCCGTCAACCTAGCCATGAGTTTACCTTCGGTGTTGGCATGAGTTTTATACCTTATCCATTGGTACTAACCCCCTTGGTATAACAAGTTCACGTGTGCATGTCGGTTTTGGAGTTTAATGTTTATGCAGGGTTTTAGTGTTGAATGCAAGACTTTCGGGATTAGTTCATCAAGCACCTCATGACAAGACCTTGAAGCCCTGAACAAGTCATGCAATGAAGCAAAATTAACTCCAAGAAGCCGGGGGACTTGATCCGAGAAGACGACGGACTCCGGGGACCCCGACCGAGAAAAGTCTTCGAATCTTGCAAGACAAGGAGTTGAGTCCAATTCGGAGAGAAACCGACGACATGGACCTACATGCGAAGGGGGAAACATCCGGGAAGCAAGGGAACCGACGTGGGGCAAAGGAGCCCACGGGGCGGGCCTAAATGGGCCCGGAGCCGGCCGGCCCGATCCGGTCGGCCCGGAGCCCATTTTGGGCCCAAATCCGTCCTCCTTTGCCCTAGCCGCCAATCGGGCTATTTATAGCCCCCTGACCGAGAGCCACGGGGAGAAGATTTCGTCTTCGGCCGCCGAGGAGCAGAGAAGAGAGGGACACCATGTCGGAGAGGAGAGGGTCGAGCTAGTTGACTAGGGTTTCCCTAGCCGACGTGGGAACCTTGCATGGAAGACCACGTCGGAGTTCCCGGAGCTAGAAGCAAGATCAAGGAAGGATCCCGGTGGTGATCTTGTGTATGTATCATTGTCATAGTTGAATTATCAAGTTGAATCTTTTCTTAGCGATCAAGTGTTTCCTCGAAGATTTCGTTTTTCGATCGGCTTTGCTTATTCCAATTCTATTCGCGCGATAGATTACATAGGGTGTTCTTGTAGCCGCGGTGGCTAGAGGTACACGCCGGATCTTCGAAAGAATCTCGACTTGTCTTTTGACTCGCCCTAAGCTCCCCGCATGAATAGGGATACGTTGTGACGAACGGGGGTCTCGAAAGGCGGATGTTTTCGGATTTGGACGGGAAACCACGATTTAAAGAGGCTTCTATTAAGATTCGATTTGCTACTTCTTCTCTTGCTTGGAACTTCAACAAAAGGCTTACCCCGATCCCTCTAGATCGGTTTATCTACCCAATCTTACTTTGTTTTCTCCGGTCTTTAGTAGATTAGATTTGTTTCATGTCTTTTACTTAGATGCATTAGGTCTTTTATCGAAGATTGAAGTTACTTGGCTTTAATAGATTAAGTCTTGCGTCACACATTTGTTCCACGGATTCGATACCTTGGGTTCACCACTCGAGGGAAGAAGGGTCCCTTGACTACGACGGGAGACTTGTACGCTTGCGAGTCACAAACGAACTTTGATACAATTATTAACCGTCAACAAGCCCCTTTTTCTGGCGCCGTTGCCGGGGAACAAGTGATCAAGATTTGATTTTTTATTGCTTTTTTTTGTAATTTTCAGTACTGATTTTGTTTTATTTTTGCATCTACTAAATTTTGATCATCCTCAAAATACATCTAATCTAGTTTGTCTAACTCTAGTCTTCATAGATTTATTTTTCCTTTCTAGTTTTTGCATACTTTGCTTATTGCTAACCCTAACCGGAGATGGTTGGCTACCTCTCCAAGAAACCCAAGCTTTTTTGTGGATGATCCGGGGGAAAACTTTACGGGCAAAGGTGACATGCAACACAAGCTAAAGGGGTGGAAACCCTAGATTCAAAAGATTGAAGTCGAAGGACCGTCGGAATCTCCAAAGGAATCACCACCTCCAAGTCCAAAGGAAGATCAACCTCAACCACCGGAGCGCTGCGCACCCCGGACATCGTTGATCTACCTATCATAAACCTTCAAGATGTCGGGAGGCCGTTCAAGATCAAAGTCTCAACTATCCGCATGACGATTGCGAGAGCTGAATGCATACGAGTCGGATTCCTTGAGTGGCATATCGGTTTACTTAAGAGGAGGATGGAGAAGATGGAGATGGAGAAAGAAGCTCAACACCTAAAGGCCGCCGAAGCAAGATCCTCATGCAAGGAGTGTGTGGAGTATGACCATGTCCAAGGTAACCCCGATTTAATGCAAGTTCGTCGATTCAAGTTTTGGGTTCTCTTTGTGCACAATTCAAGGACTTGATGGACGAGCAAGCTAAGATCAACGAGGACGCGGTCACTAAGTTCGAGGCTACGGAGAAAATATTGAAGAATTTAGATGGCAAGGTGACGGAGGTCGGAAGCTCTATACGTGAAGTGTTCATCGTAATGAAGATGCTAGACGCAAGTGGGACAACTTGCGGCGCCCGATGGGTAACGAAGAAGAATATCCGAGACAACTCCAAGGTCCCAAGACGGCGAAGGCTACTCAAGCTCATTCGGGAGAGATGAAGGATCACACTAGAGACCATGAAGATCACGACCGAAGGACCGGAGTTCGAGATGCCGAGCCACAAGGAAGTTGTTGCATCCGTCAAGACCAAAGGACAAACGCCAATTCCGTGAAGACCAAAAAAAATTGACTAAGCCAAAGCGGGTACCCAAGATTGCAACGCCCACAAAGAGCGTTGATCCGAAGTAATCAAGTGAAGAAGTCTAGCCATGGACTATAAACGAAGCGCTAGGCGGGGAGGCAACCCGTTTCGTCGAGTCAAGAATAAGCTACGGGAGGACAACCCGATTCCGGGGTTTTTTCGAGTCTTTTTAATAATTTAGTTTTTGAGTTTTATTACGCAAAGACATTAGACTTAGAAGTGGTTGAACAATATTAGAGACATAGTTCTTGATTGAATGATTGCTTTATCATAAACCCTTTGCATGAACCATCCTATGTGCTTGTTTGTTCTTTTCTTTTCGAGAAACCTCAACCAAATAATTTCAGAACCTTAACTCAACCTTTCACCCTCATTATGGTGTTGAGGTTGACTTATTTTTCATGCTAAAACCACACGAGTAGAGCCACGATTTATGTTCAAGTGTTAATAAAATTCAGCACGTGGTAGGACTCGCGTGAACCTAGAAATCAAAGCTTTTGGTTGGTTTTAAAAATCTTTATCCTTGGTTTCTCTAGGATTAGAATTTTTCTAAGCCTATTCTAATTTTGTTTTATTCAAAATCTTTCTTATTTAGCCAAAATTAGAACCTAAACCTATGCCCCCATGATCAAGCCGGAAAAGTCCGCTCTCAACCGATGAAGGCAAACTATACCCGGTGAGACCGAAATCGACGTAAAAAATAAATATTTTCGACTTGCATTTGTTTTTAATGGTTTAAAAACTTCTCTAAAATTATGTTCGAGCTCTTGCATGGCTCTGAAAAATATTTTAAATTTCGAATTAGAGTAGTGCTTAACCTTAAACACACCTTAATGGAGGCAATCTAGTAATCATGCATGCACCATTGGATTCCCTTTCATCAACTTTCACCAATTCCACATGCAAAGGACAAGCATGGTGGGCAGCAAGCATCAACTTTGTAGGAATTTCATGGTGGCATGTGAAGCAAGTGGAGCTAGGGAGCATGGACACGACCCAAAACATGAAGCATCAAGTGGAAGGACCAAGGAGTGGACGTGAGCGTTTGGGCGGTGCAACTCGTGGAGCACGCGGGCAGGAAAGTTGCAGAGGTGAAATGATCGTGCTGGAAGAAAGACGAGGCGGGGAGGAGCACCGAGGCCGGCCTCACCTACATAAGGAGCCCCCCGGCTCCCGTTTTCTGCGAGCAAGCTTCCCTCTCCTTTCTTTGTTTGTGTGTTCAAGTTTGTGTGCTCAAAACCTCCGTAGACATAGCCAACCTTCCCAAGCTTGATAGCTCAAGAAAAAAAATCCACATCCTTAATCCACTCAAAGTCCACATCCGAAGCAAAAAGTTTAAGTGCCTAGGACGGAGTGCATCGACGTCATTTGACGACTACGACTACTCTTCAGGGGTACCACAGCCTCAGCGGAGTACTCACCTTCGACCACGCTGGCTTCGGGCAATGTAGCCTCGGTAGCCGGCGCTTCGGGCTCCGCCGGGCGGAGGCGGACTCCCTCGGCGCGGCGGCTTCTTCTTCCGCCACCGTTGCGGAGGGTTCATCCCCTCCGGGGACGAGATCCGTTGACTTCCTCTGAGCACACGATGCGGTTGTCGGTCAAGCACGACTGCCACATCCGTGCTACTTGGGAAGATTCAACACTTACAAAATCAGCCGGACCACCGTCACGGTCGGGCGCCGAGGATGCTGGCGTGTCTACCGGCCCCGTGTCTACCGGCCCGGTCTCGGTGGGCGCCTCCTCTCGCACCTCTGCGCCGGCCTCCTCTACGTGTGGCGGCGGGTGCGGCGCTCTCCTGGCAGCACGCGGCCACCACTTCTTCCCGCGATGCTTGTTGCGGGCTTCTTGCTCTTGACGAGCGAGGAGGGGCCGCTCCATACACGCCGAGGTTCTTCGACGGTGGGGGCTGAGGCTACGACTCCCAGCGGGTTCCCCCACCGTGTCCCACTCGCCTTCGTCGCCCTGATCGGCGGGCTCCATAGGCGGCCAACTCCGCCAAAAACAAGGAAACTTCTTCATCAACAAGTGAACTCGAGACACGAGTACTCGACTACACTACTCAAGATGGCATACCTCTTGGGGCGTGGTCTCAGAGACCTTCAACTTTTTCGCCATGCGCGTGCAGGACGCATTGCACGGCTTCTGCGGCGGCGCGGCCAGACTGGCCTCCCGAGGCCTGGCGGTATCTTGGACAAGAGGGACATGAGGTAGGCCGGGACGGCGAAGACCTCGACCGCGAGTGGAGACGGTCCTGCATCGTCTCCTCGTCGTCGTCCTCGTCGGATGTGTCCTCCACGACTACGATGTCGTCTCCTTAACCGACCTCCCGCCGCTCCTTGGCCTTGGTTTTCCCCTCCTCTGGGATCTCGACTTCCTGAGGGGGCGGCGGCGGCGGCGGCTCGGAGACGAACTTCTTCAAGTCGTCCTGCAAGACACAACTCGTCAGTTCGACTACTCACACGGACATGAGTACTCGACACCGGGTATGGCTACTTACCTCCTCTGGCGGGCGCGTGGCAGAATACTCCGGTACGGGGCACGCCGTATACGGCGGCATGTCCTTGAAGATCCGCGCCAGCCTGTCGACAATGTCGTCGTCGTCGACTTCGTCTCCAGGCATCCGCGACGTGTCGTCGTCGCCGGTCATACCATAAATATCCCATTAAAGTTAGGATTGCTTTTCAAAAAGTGGTACTATACATCTCGTACGAAGACGAACATCTCCCGGCTCGAATACATGGGGCATGTACGGCGGCTCATATGACTTTGTGAGGATGTGCTTGACCGATTACTCCAGAATGACCATACTTGTTTTGGAACACCTATGCATCCAAAAGGATGTGTCCCTCATAGATTCTTTGAATTTTTTTGGCACTTTCGGGGTTTTCTAGCATTTATCTTTATGTAAGTAATAAAAAAATTACAATAATAGGTAAACTTGCTCGAAGATTTGCGTATATGCACACAAAGTTATAGTTTGGCCCCATAAACATCCCATTAAAGTTAGGACTGATTTTAACAAAGTGGTACAAATATACGAGCTCGCACGAAGACGAACATCTCTCGCTCGTCCTATAGGGGCATGTGTGATGGCTCATATGACTTTGTGAGGATGTGCTTGTGGGATTTCTGAATGACTTCATACTTTTTTTTTGGAACACCTATGCATCCGAAAGGATGTGTCCCTCCTAGTTCTTTGAATTTTTTTGGCACTTTAGGGTTTTATAGCAATTATCTTTATGTAAGTAATAAAGTACAATAATAGATTAACTTGCTCGGAAAATTGCGTACATGCACACCATGTTATAGTTTGGCCACATAAACATCCCATTAATGTTAGGATTGATTGTCGAGAAAGTGGTACTATACATCTCGTACGGGACGAACATCTCTCGCTCGTGATAGGGGCATGTGAGGCGGCTCATATGACTTTGTGAGGATGTGCTTGACGGAATTTCTCAGGAATGACTTCATACTTTTTTGGAACACCTATGCATCCAAAAGGATGTGTCCCCTCCTAGTTCTTTGAATTTTTTTGGCACTTTAGGGTTTTCTAGCATTTAGCTTTATGTAAGTAATAAAAAATTACAATAATAGGTAAACTTGCTCGGAAAATTAGTACATGCACACAATGTTGTAGTTTGGCCACATAAACATCCCATTAAAGTTAGGATTGATTGTCACCAAAGTGGTACTATACATCTCGTACGAGGGACGAACATCTCTCGCTCGTCTATCGGGGCATGCGGCGGCTCCGCTTATGACTTTGTGAGGATGTGCACTTGACCGATTTCTCCGAATGACTTCATACTTTTTTTGGAACACCTATGCATCCAAAAGGATGTGTCCCTCCCTAGTTCACTGAATTTTTTTTGGTACTTTAGGGTTTGTAGCGTTCATCTTTATATGAAAGTAATAAAAAATTACAATAATAGGTAAACTTGCTCGAGAAAATTAAATACATGCACACAATGTTAAAGTTTGGCCCCATAAACATCCCATTAAAGTTAGGATTGATTTTCACAAAGTGGTACTATACATCTGTACGAGGGACGAACATCTCTCGCTCGTCTATAGGGGCATGTGTGGCGGCTCATATGACTTTGTGAGGATGTGCTTGTGGAGTTTCTCCAAATGACTTCATACTTTTTTGGAACACATATGCATCCAAAAGGATGTGTCCCTCCTAGTTCTTTCAATTTTTTGGCACTTTAGGGTTTTCTAGCATTTATCTTTATGTAAGTAATAAAAAAATTACAATAATAGGTAAACTTGCTTAGGAATTTGCGTATATGCACACAAAGTTATAGTTTGGCCCCATAAACATCCCATTAAAGTTAGGAATCGATTTTAACAAAGTGGTACAAATATACGGCCCTGCGCACGAGGACGAAGACATCTCTCGCTCGTCTATAGGGGCATGTGTGATGGCTCATATGACTTTGTGAGGATGTGCTGACCGATTTCTGCGAATGACTTCATGCTTTTTTTTTGGAACACCTATGCATCCGAAAGGATGTGTCCCTCCTAGTTCTTTGAATTTTTTTGGCACTTTAGGGTTTTCTAGCAATTATCTTTATGTAAGTAATAAAAAATTACAATAATAGGTTAACTTGCTTTCGAGAAAATTGCGTACATTACACCATGTTATAGTTTGGCCACATAAACATCCCATTAATGTTAGGATTGATTGTCGAGAAAGTGGTACTATACATCTCGTACGAGGACGAACATCTCTCGCTCGTCTATAGGGGCATGTGAGGCGGCTCATATGACTTTGTGAGGATGTGCTTGGCCAGGTTCTCCGAATGACTTCATACTTTTTTGGAACACCTATGCATCCAAAAGGATGTGTCCCTCGTAGTTCTTTGAATTTTTTGGCACTTGGGTTTTTCTAGCATTTAGCTTTATGTAAGTAATAAAAAATTACAATAATAGAGTAAACTTGCTCGAAGAAAATTGCGTACATGCACACAATGTTGTAGTTTGGCCACATAAACATCCCATTAAAGTTAGGATTGATTGTCACAAAGTGGTACTATACATCGGTACGAGGACGAACATCTCTCGCTGGGATACATAGGGGCATGCGAGGCGGCTCATATGACTTTGTGAGGATGTGCTTGTGGAGATTTCTCGAAATGACTTCATACTTTTATTGGAACACCTATGCATCCAAAAGGATGTGTCCCTCCTAGTTCTTTGAATTTTTTTTGGTACTTTAGGGTTTTGTAGCGTTCATCTTTATGTAAGTAATAAAGAATTACAATAATAGGTAAACTTGCTCAGAAAATTACGTACATGCACACAATGTTAAAGTTTGGCCCCATAAACATCCCATTAAAGTTAGGATTGATTTTCACAAAGTGGTACTATACATCTCGTACGAGGGGCAGACATCTCTGCGCTCGTCTATAGGGGCATGTGTGGCGGCTCATATGACTTTTGTGAGGATGTGCTTGTGCGATTTCTCCAAATGACTTCATACTTTTTTGGAACACCTATGCATCCAAAAGGATGTGTCCCTCCTAGTTCTTTCAATTTTTGGCACTTTTGGGATTTCTAGCATTTATCTTTATGTAAGTAATAAAAAATTACAATATCAAATAGCTTCTTGCTCGAGAAAATTGTGTACATACACACAAGAGACATAGTTTGGCCCCATAAACATTTCATTAAAGTTAGGATTGATTTTCACAAAGTGGTACAAATATACGGCTCGCACGAGGACGAACATCTCTCGCTCGTCTATAGGGGCATGTGTGGGCGCTCATATGACTTTGTGAGGATGTGCTTGATGGATTTCTCAGAATGACTTCATTCTTTCTTTTTGGAACACATATCTGCATCCAAAAGGATGTGTCCCTCCTAGTTCTTTGAATTTTTTTTGGCACTTTAGGGTTTTCTAGCATTTTATCTTTGTGTAAATAATAACAAAATTACAATAATAGGTAAACTTGCTAAGAAAATTGCGTACATGCACGGAATGTTATAGTTTGGCCCCATAAATATCCCATTAAAGTTAGGATTGCTTTTCAAAGAAGTGGTACTATACATCTCGTACGAGAACGAACATCTCCCGCTCGGTCTATAGGGGCATGTACGGCGGCTCATATGACTTTGTGAGGATGCGCACGACCGTTTCTCTGAATGACTTCATACTTGTTTTGGAACACCTATGCATCCAAAAGGATGTGTGTCCCTCCTAGTTCTTTGAATTTTTTTTTGGCACTTTAGTCTTTTCTAGCATTTATCTTTATGTAAGTAATAAAAAATTACAATAATAGGTAAACTTGCTACGAGAAATTTGCGTATATGCACACAAAGTTATAGTTTGGCCCCCCTCGCTTATCCCATTAAAGTTAGGACTGATTTTAACAAAGTGGTAAAAATATACGGTTCGCACGCCGACGAACATCTCTCGCTCGTCTATAGGGGCATGTGTGATGGCTCATATGACTTTGGGACGGATGTGCTTGACCGATTTCTCTGAATGACTTCATACTTTTTTTTGGAACACCTATGCATCAGAAAGGATGTGTCCCTCTAGTTCTTTGAATTTTTTATGGCACTTTAGGGTTTTCTAGCAACTATCTTTATGTAAGTAATAAAAAATTACAATAATGGATTAACTTGCTCCGAGAAAATTGCGTACATGCACACATGTTATAGTTTGGCCACATAAACATCCCATTAATGTTAGGATTGATTGTCGGAAAGTGGTACTATACATCTCGTACGAGGACGAACATCTCTCGCTCGTCTATAGGGGCATGTGAGGCGGCTCATATGACTTTGTGAGGATGTGCTTGTGGAGATTTCTCAAGATGACTTCATACTTTTTTGGAACACCTATGCATCCAAGGATGCCAATGTCCCTCCTAGTTCTGAATTTTTTTGGCACTTTAGGGTTTCTAGCATTTAGCTTTATGTAAGTAATAAAGTACAATAATAGGTAAACTTGCTCGGAAAATTGCGTACATGCACACAATGTTGTGGTTGTACATAAACATCCCATTAAAGTTAGGATTGATTGTCACAAAGTGGTACTATACATCTCGTACGAGGGACGAACATCTCTCGCTCGTCTATAGGGGCATGCGAGCGGCTCATATGACTTTGTGAGGGATGTGGGCAACCAATTTCTCGAATGACTTCATACTTTTTTTTAGGAACACCTATGCATCCAAAAGGATGTGTCCCTCGTAGTTCTTTGAATTTTTTTTTTTGGTACTTTATAGGGTTTTGTGGCGTTCATCTTTATGTAAGTAATAAAAAATTACAATAATAGGTAAACTTGCTCGAGAAAATTACGTACATGCACACGATGTTAAAGTTTGGCCCCATAAACATCCCATTAAAGTTGGGATTGATTTTCACAAAGTGGTACTATACATCTCGTACGAGGACGAACATCTCTCGCTCGTACATGGGGGCATGTGTGGCGGCTCATATGACTTTGTGAGGATGTGCTTGACACATTTCTCCAAATGACTTCATACTTTTTTTGGAACACCTATGCATCCAAAGGAGTGTGTCCTCGTAGTTCTTTCAATTTTTTGGCACTTTAGGGTTTTCTAGCATTTATCTTTATGTAAGTAATAAAAAAATTACAATAATAGGTAAACTTGCTCGAAATTTGCGTATATGCACACAAAGAAGTTATAGTTTGGCCCCATAAACATCCCATTAAAGTTGAGGGTGGATTTTAACAAAGTGGTACAAATATACGACTCGCAAAAGACGAACATCTCTCGCTCGTCTATAGGGGCATGTGTTGATAGCTCATATAGAGCTTTGTGAGGATGTGCTTTGACCGATTTCTGCGAATGACTTCATAACTTTTTTTTGGAACACCTATGCATCGAAAGGATGTGTCCCTCCCTAGTTCTTTGAATTTTTTGGCACTTTAGGGTTTTCTAGCAATTATCTTTATGTAAGTAATAAAAAATTACAATAATAGGTTAACTTGCTCGAGAAAATTGCGTACATGCACACCATGTTATAGTTTGGCCACATAAACATCCCATTAATGTTAGGATTGATTGTCGGAAAGTGGTACTATACATCTCGTACGAGGGCAGACATCTCTCGCTCGTCTATAGGGGCATGTGAGGCGGCTCATATGACTTTGTGAGGATGTGCTTGACCGATTTCTCCGAATGACTTCATACTTTTTTGGAACACCTATGCATCCGAAAGGATGTGTCCCTCCTAGTTCTTTGAATTGTTTTGGCACTTTAGGGTTTTCTAGCATTTAGCTTTATGTAAGTAATAAAAAATTACAATAATAGGTAAACTTGCTCGAGAAAATTGCGTACATGCACACAATGTTGTAGTTTGGCCACATAAACATCCCATTAAAAGTTAGGATTGATTGTCACAAAGTGGTACTATACATCTCCCGTACGAGGACGAACATCTCTCGCTCGTCGCATAGGGGCATGCGAGGCGGCTCCTTATGACTTTGTGAGGATGTGCTTGACCGATTTCTCCGAATGACTTCATACTTTTTTTGGAACACCTATGCATCCAAAAGGATGTGTCCCTCGTAGTTCTTTGAATTTTTTTGGCACTTTAGGGTTTTCTAGCATTTAGCTTTATGTAAGTAATAAAAAATTACAGCCATCGGTTAACACTCGGAAAATTGCGTACATGCACACCATGTTATAGTTTGGCCACATAAACATCCCATTAATGTTAGGATTGATTGTCGAGAAAGTGGTACTATACATCTCGTACGAGGACGAACATCTCTCGCTCGTCTATAGGGGGCATGTGAGGCGGCTCATGTAACTCCGTGAGGATGTGCTTGACCGATTTCTCGGGCCAGCTTCCCCCTTGTTTTGGAACACCTATGCATCCAAAAGGATGTGTCCCTCGTAGTTCTTTGAATTTTTTTTTTGGCACTTTAGGGTTTTCTAGCATTTAGCTTTATGTAAGTAATAAAAAAGTGCAATAATAGGTAAACTTGCTCGAAAGAATTGCGTGCATGCACACAATGTTGTGGTTTGTCGACATAAACATCCCATTAAAGTTAGGATTGATTGTCACAAAGTGGTACTATACATCTCGTACGAGGACGAACATCTCTCGCTCGTCTATAGGGGCATGCGAGGCGGCTCATATGACTTTGTGAGGATGTGCTTGACCGATTTCTCCCGAATGACTTCATACTTTTATTGGAACACCTATGCATCCAAAAGGATGTATCCCTCTAGTTCTTTGAATTTTTTTGGTACTTTAGGGTTTTGTAGCATTCATCTTTATGTAAAAATTAATAAAAAATTACAATAATAGGTAAACTTGCTTAAGAAATTACGTACATGCACACAATGTTAAAGTTTGGCCCCATAAACATCCCATTAAAGTTAGGATTGATTTTCACAAAGTGGTACTATACATCTCGTACGAGGACGAACATCTCTCGCTCGTGTTTATGGGGGCATGTGTGGCGGCTCTGTGACTTTGTGAGGATGTGCTTGTCCAATTTCTCCAAATGACTTCATACTTTTTTGGAACACATACCACTCCAAAGGATGTGCTCCCCTCCTAGTTCTTTCAATTTTTTTGGCACTTTAGGGTTTTCTAGCATTTATCTTTATGTAAGTAATAAAAAAATTACAATAATAGGTAAACTTGCTCGAGAAATTTGCGTATATGCACACGAGTTATAGTTTGGCCCCATAAACATCCCATTAAAGTTAGGAAGTGATTTTAACAAAGTGGTACAAATATACGGCTCGCACGAGGGACGAACATCTCTCGCTCGTCTATAGGGGCATGTGTGATGGCTCGCCTTGACTTTGTGAGGATGTGACAAAAACGGCCAAATTTCTGCGAATGACTTCATACTTTTTTTTTTGGAACACCTATGCATCCGAGAAAATTATTGTCCCTCCTAGTTCTTTGAATTTTTTGGCACTTTAGGGTTTCCTAGCAATTATCTTTATGTAGACGTAAAAAATTACAATAATAGGTTAACTTGCTCGAGAAAATTGCGTATTGCACACCATGTTATAGTTTGGCCACATAAACATCCCATTAATGTTAGGATTGATTGTCGAGAAAGTGGTACTATACATCTCGTACGAGGACGAACATCTCACGCTCGTCTATAGGGGCATGTAGGCGGCTCATATGACTTTGTGAGGATGTGCTTGACGGATTTCTCCGAATGACTTCATACTTTTTTGGAACACCTATGCATCCAAAAGGATGTGTCCCTCCTAGTTCTTTGAATTTTTTTGGCACTTTAGGGTTTTCTAGCATTTTAGCTTTATGCTTAAGTAATAAAAAATTACAATAATAAGTCGCTTGCTCGGAAAATTGCGTACATGCACACAATGTTGTAGTTTGGCCACATAAACATCCCATTAAAGATTAGGATTGATTGTCACAAAGTGGTACTATACATCTCGTACGGAGACGAACATCTCTCGCTCGTCTATAGGGGGCATGCGAGGCGGCTCATATGACTTTGTGAGGATGTGCTTGACCGATTTCTCCGAATGACTTCATACTTTTTTGGAACACCTATGCATCCAAAAGGATGTGTCCCTCCTAGTTCTTTGAATTTTTTTTTGGTACTTTAGGGTTTTGTAGCGTTCATCTTTATGTAAGTAATAAAAAATTACAATAATAGGTAAACTTGCTCGAGAAAATTACGTACACTTTTACCCCACAATGTTAGAAGTTTGGCCCCATAAACATCCCATTAAAGTTAGGATTGATTTTCACAAGTGGTACTATACATCTCGTACGAGGGACGAACATCTCTCGCTCGTCTATAGGGGCATGTGTGGCGGCTCACTTGACTTTGTAGGGATTGTGGCAACCAGGATTTCTCCAAATGACTTCATACTTTTTTGGAACACCTATGCATCCAAGGGCATGTGTCCCTCCCTAGTTCTTTCAATTTTTTACGGCACTTTAGGGTTTTCTAGCATTTATCTTTATGTAGTAATAAAAAATTACAATAATAGGTAAACTTGCTGCGAAAATTGTGTACATGCACACAAAGTTATAGTTTGGCCCCATAAACATCCCATTTAAAGTTAGGATTGATTTTCACAAAGTGGTACAAATATACGGCTCGCACGAGGACGAACATCTCTCGCTCGTCTATAGGGGCATGTGTGGCGCTCATATGACTTTGTGAGGATGTGCTTGGTGATTTCTCCGAATGACTTCATACTTTTTTTGGAACACCTATGCATCCAAAAGGATGTGTCCCTCCTAGTTCTTTGAATTTTTTTGGCACTTTAGGGTTTTTCTAGCATTTATCTTTGTGTAAGTAATAACAAAAATTACAATAATAGGTAAACTTGCTAAGAAAATTGCATTCATGTACGGAGAATGTTATAGTTTGGCCCCATAAATATCCCATTAAAGTTAGGATTGCTTTTCAAAAAGTGGTACTATACATCTCGTACGGAAACGAACATCTCTCGCTCGTCCATAGGGGCATGTACGGCGGCTCATATGACTTTGTGAGGATGTGGATGACAGAATTCCTCAGGCAGCTTCCTCTTATTTTGGAACACCTATGCATCCAAAAGGATGTGTCCCTCGTAGTTCTTTGAATTTTTTTGGCACTTTTAGGGTTTTCTAGCATTTATCTTTATGTAAGTAATAAAAAAATTACAATAATAGGTAAACTTGCTCGAGAAATTTGCGTATATGCACACAAAGTTATAGTTTGGCCCCATAAACATCCCATTAAAGTTAGGAGTGAAGAGGGATTTTAACAAAGAAGTGGTACAAATATACGACTCGCACGAGGGGGCGAACATCTCTCGCTCGTCTATAGGGGCATGTGTGATGGCTCATATGACTTTGTGAGGATGTGCTTGACCGATTTCTCTGAATGACTTCATACTTTTTTTTGGAACACCTATGCATCCAGAAAGGATGTGTCCCTCCTAGTTCTTTGAATTTTTTTGGCACTTTAGGGTTTCTAGCAATTATCTTTATGTAAGTAATAAAAAATTACAATAATAGGTTAACTTGCTTTCAGAAAATTGCGTACATGCACACCCATGTTATAGTTTGGCCACATAAACATCCCATTAATGTTAGGATTGATTGTCGGAAAGTGATACGCCATCTCGTACGCGAGCGAACATCTCTCGCTCGTCTATAGGGGCATGTGAGGCGGCTCATATGACTTTGTGAGGATGTGCTTGACCGATTTCTCCGAATGACTTCATACTTTTCCGGAACACCTATGCATCGAAAAGGATGTGTACCTCCTAGTTCTTTGAATTTTTTTGGCACTTTAGGGTTTTCTAGCATTTATCTTTATGTAAGTAATAAAAAATTACAATGACGAGTAAACTTGCTCGAGAAAATTGCGTACATGCACACAATGTTGTAGTTTGGCCACATAAACATCCCATTAAAGTTAAGGGATTGATTGTCGAGAAAGTGGTACTATACATCTCGTACGAGGACGAACATCTCTCGCTCGTCTATAGGGGCATGTGAGGCGGCTCATATGACTTTGTGAGGATGTGCTTGACCGATTTCTCCGAATGACTTCATACTTTTTTGGAACACATGTCATCCAAAAGGATGTGTCCCCTCCTAGTTCTTTGAATTTTTTTGGCACTTTAGGGTTTTCTGGCATTTGGCTTTATATAGTAATAAAAAATTACAATAATAGGTAAACTTGCTCGAGAAAATTAGTACATGCACAATGTTGTAGTTTGGCCACATAAACATCCCATTAAAGTTAGGATTGATTGTCACAAAGTGGTACTATACATCTCGTCGAGGACGAACATCTCTCGCTCGTCTATAGGGGCATGCGAGGCGGCTCATATGACTTTGTGAGGATGTGTGTGACCGATTTCTCGTTGACTTCATACTTTTTTTTTGGAACACCTATGCATCCAAAAGGATGTGTCCCTCCTAGTTCTTTGAATTTTTTTTGGTACTTTAGGGTTTTGTAGCGTTCATCTTTATGTAAGTAATAAAGAAGTACAATAATGAGTAAACTTGCTCGAGAAAATTACGTACATGCACACAATGTTAAAGTTTGGCCCCATAAACATCCCATTAAAGTTAGGATTGCTTTTCAAAAAGTGGTACTATACATCTCGTACGAGAACGAACATCTCTCGCTCGCTTCATAGGGGCATGTGTGGCGGCTCATATATCTTTGTGAGGATGTGCTTGACTTGATTTCTCCGAATGACTTCATACTTTTTTGAACACCTATGCATCCAAAAGGATGTGTCCCTCCTAGTTCTTTGAATTTTTTGGCACTTTAGGGTTTTCTAGCATTTATCTTTATGTAAGTAATAAAAAATTACAATAATAGGTAAACTTGCTCGTAAATTTGTGTACATGCACACAAAGTTATAGTTTCGGCCCCATAAACATCCCATTAAAGTTAGGATTGATTTTCACCTAGTGGTACAAATATCGCCTCGCACGGAGGGCGAATTATTTCTGCGCTGCGCCTATAGGGGCAAATGTGCGCCATATGGACTTTGTGAGGATGTGCTTGATGATCTTCTCCGAATGACTTCATACTTTTTGGAACACCTATGCATCCAAAAGGATGTGTCCCTCCTAGTTCTTTGAATTTTTTTTGGCACTTTAGGGTTTTCTACATTTATCTTTGTGTAAGTAATAACAAAATTACAATAATAGGTAAACTTTGCTAAGAAAATTGCGTACATGCACAGAATGTTATAGTTTGGCCCCATAAATATCCCCATTAAAGTTAGGATTGCTTTTCAAAAAAGTGGGTACTATACATCTCGTACGAGAACGAACATCCCGCTCGTCCATAGGGGCGGTGGCGGCTCATATGACTTTGAGAGGTAAAGTGCTTGACCGATTTCTCAGAATGACTTCATACTTTTTTGGAACACCTATGCATCCAAAAGGATGTGTCCCTCCAGTTCCTTGAATTTTTTTGGCACTTTAGGGTTTGTCCCAATTAGCTTATGTAAGTAATAAAAAAATTACAATACTAGGTAAACTTGCTTTCGGGGAAATTTGCGTATATGCACACAAAGTTATAGTTTGGCCCCATAAACATCCCATTAAAGTTAGGACTAATTTTAACAAAGGGTACAAATATACGTTTACTCGCACGAGGACGAACATCTCTCGCTCGTCTATAGGGGCATGTGTGATGGCTCATATGACTTTGTGGAGGATGTGCTTGACCGATTTCTCTGAATGACTTCATACTTTTTTTTTGAACACGATGCATCCGAAAGGATGTGTCCCTCTTAGTTCTTTGAATTTTTGGCACTTTTAGGGTTTTCCAGCAATTATCTTTATGTAAGTAATAAAAAATTACAATAATAGGTTAACTTGCTCGTAAAAATTGCGTACATGCACCCATGTTATAGTTTGGCCACATAAACATCCCATTAATGTTAGGATTGATTGTCAAAAGTGGTACTATACATCTCGTACGAGGAACGAACATCTCTCTGCCGAAATCTATAGGGGCATGGAGGCGGCTCATATGACTTTGTGAGGATGTGCTTGGCCGAGTTTCTCCGAATGACTTCGTTACTTTTTGGGAACACCTATGCATCCAAAAGGATGTGCCCCTCCTAGTTCTTTTGAATTTTTTTTTTGCACTTTTAGGGTTTTCTAGCATTTATCTTTATGTAAGTAATAAAAAATTACAATAATAGGTAAACTTGCTCGTAAAATTGCGTACATGCACACAATGTTGTAGTTTGGCCACATAAACATCCCATTAAAGTTAGGATTGATTGTCACAAAGTGGTACTATACATCTCGTACGAGGACGAACATCTCTCGCTCGTCTATAGGGGCATGTGTGGCGGCCATATGACTTTGTGAGGATGTACCCGATTTCCCATTCTCCAAAATGAAGCTTCATACTTTTTTTGGAACACCTATCCTGCATCCAAAGGATGTGTCCCTCCTAGTTCTTTGAATTTTTTTTTTTTGGCACTTTAGGGTTTTGTAGCGTTTATCTTTATGTAAGTAATAAAAAATTACAATAATAGGAAACTTGCTCGTAAAATTATGTACATGCACACAAAGTTAAAGTTTGGCCCCATAAACATCCCATTAAAGTTAGGATTGATTTTTTCACAAAGTGGTACAAATATACGGCTCGCCGGGGGGCCACACAACTCTCGCTCGTCTATAGGGGCATGTGTGTGGGCGCTCTATGACTTTCGACGGAGGATGTGCTTGGTGATTTCTCACGAATGACTTCATACTTTTTTGGAACACCTATGCATCCAAAGGATGTGTCCCTCTAGTTCTTTGAAGTTTTTACTTGTAGGGTTTCTAGCATTTATCTTTGTGTAAGTAATAAACAAGGAGTACAATAATAGGTAAACTTGCTAAGAAAATTGCGTACATGCACGAGAATAATATAGTTTGCTTACACCCGTATCCCATTAAAGTTAGGATTGCTTTTCAAAGAGTGGTACTATACATCTCGTCGAGCAACATCTCGCGTCTATAGGGGCATGTCGGCTCATATGACTTTGTGAGGATGTGCTTGACCGATTTCTCCGAATGACTTCATACTTGTTTTGGAACACCTATGCATCCAAAAGGAGTGTCCCTCCCTAGTTCTTTGAATTTTTTTGGCACTTTAGGGTTTTCTAGCATTTATCTTTATGTAAGTAATAAAAAATTACAATAATAGGTTAACTTGCTCAATTAGTACATGCACACCATGTTATAGTTTAGCCACATAAACATCCGTTAATGTTAGGATTGATTGTGGGAAGTGGTACTATACATCTCGTACGGCGACATCTCTCGCTCGTCTATAGGGGCATGTGGCCCGCTCATATGACTTTGTGAGGATGTGCTTGACCGATTTCTCCAAATGACTTCATACTTTTTTGGAACACCTATGCATCCAAAAGGATGTGTCCCTCCTAGTTCTTTGAATTTTTTTTTGGCACTTTAGGGTTTTCTAGCATTTATCTTTATGTGAAAGTAATAAAAAATTACAATAATAGGTATTTCTCAAAAATTCTCATGCACACAATGTTGTAGTTTGGCCACATAAACAACCCATTAAAGTTAGGATTGATTGTCACAAAGTGGTACTATACATCTCGTCGGGCGAACATCTCTCGCTCGTCTTCTTTCGCTCATATGACTTTGTGAGGATGTGCTTGACCGATTTCTCCAAATGACTTCATACTTTTTGGAACACCTATGCATCCAAAGGATGTGTCCCTCCTATCTTTCGAATTTTTGGCACTTTAGGGTTTTCTAGCAGCTATCTTTATGTAAGTAATAAAAAATTACAATAATAGGTAAACTTGCTGCGAAAATTGTGTACATGCACACAAAGTTATAGTTTGGCCCCATAAACGATCCCATTAAAGTTAGGATTGATTTTCACCAAAGTGGTACAAATATACTTTCGTACGAGGACGAACATCTCTCTCGCTCGTCTATAGGGGCATGTGTGGCGCTCATTGACTTTGTGAGGATGTGCTTGCCGTATTCCTCCGGAATGACTTCATACTTCTTTTGAACACCTATGCATCCAAAAGGATGTCACCCTCCTAGTTCTTGAATTTTTTTTGGCACTTTAGGGTTTTGTAGCATTTATCTTTATGTAAGTAATAAAAAATTACAATAATAGGTAAACTTGCTCGGAAAATTACGTACATGCACAGAATGTTATAGTTTGGCCCCATAAATATCCCATTAAAGTTCTGGATTGCTTTTCAAAAAGTGGTACTATACATCTCGTACGTGGACGAACATCTCTCGCTCGATCTATAGGGGCATGTGGGCGGCTCATATGACTTTGTGAGGATGTGCTTGACCAATTTCTCCAAATGACTTCATACTTTTTTTTGAACACCTATGCATCCAAAAGGATGTGTCCCTCCTAGTTCTTTGAATTTTTTGGCACTTTAGGGTTTTCTAGCATTTATCTTTGTGTAAGTAATAACAAAATTACAATAATAGGTAAACTTGCTAAGAAAATTGCGTACATGCACACAATGTTATAGTTTGGCCCCATAAATATCCCATTAAAGTTAGGATTGCTTTTCAAAAAGTGGTACTATACATCTCGTCGAACGAACATCTCTCGCTCGTCGCATAGGGGCATGTACGGCGGCTCATATGACTTTGAATGTGCTGTGGAGCCCCTATAGAATGACTTCATACTTGTTTTGGAACACCTATGCATCCAAAAGGATGTGTCCCTCCTAAGTTCTTTGAATTTTTTTTTGGCACTTTAGGTTTTCTAGCATTTATCTTTATGTAAGTAATAAAAAAATTACAATAATAGGTAAACTTGCTCGTAAATTTGCGTATATAGCACACAAAGTTATAGTTTGGCCCCATAAACATCCCATTAAAGTTAGGACTGATTTTAACAAGTGGTACAAATATACGGCGATTTAGGCACGAATGGTTTCGCTCTCTCGCTCGTCTATAGGGGCATGTGTGATGGCTCATATGACTTTGTGAGGATGTGCTTGACTGATTTCTCCAATGACTTCATACTTTTTTTTTGGAACACCTATGCATCCGAAAGGATGTGTCCCTCCCTAGTTCTTTGAATTTTTTTGGCACTTTAGGGTTTACGCAATTATCTTTATGTAAGTAATAAAAAATTACAATAATAGGTTAACTTGCTCGAGAAAATTGCGTACATGCAATACCATAGTTATAGTTTGGCCACATAAACATCCCATTAATGTTAGGATTGATTGTCAGAAAGTGGTACTATACATCTCCAACGAGGGCGAACATCTTCGCTCGTCTATAGGGGCATGTGAGGCGGCTCCTATGACTTTGTGAGGATGTGCTTGGCCGATTTCTCCGAATGACTTCTATACTTTTTGGGAACACCTATGCGTCCAAAAAGGATGTGTCCCTCTTTAGTTCTTTGAATTTTTTGGCACTTTAGGGTTTTCTAGCATTTATCTTTATGTAAGTAATAAAAATTCAATATTCGGTAAACTTGCTCGTAAAAATTGCGTACATGCACACAATGTTGCTAGTTTGGCCACATAAACATCCCATTAAAGTTAGGATTGATTGTCACAAAGTGGTACTATACATCTCGTACTGAGGACGAACATCTCTGCCGTCTAATCTATAAAAGGCCGTGTATAGCGGCTCATATGACTTTGTGAGGATGTGCTTGACCGATTTCTCCAAATGACTTCATACTTTTTTTTTTGGAACACCTATGCATCAAAAGGATGTCCCCTCCTAGTTCTTTCAATTTTTTGGCACTTTAGGGTTTTCTAGCATTTATCTTTATGTAAGTAATAAAAAATTACAATAATAGGTAAACTTATCGAGAAAATTATTATTACATGCACACAAAGTTATAGTTTAGCCCCATAAACATCCCATTAAAGTTAGGATTGATTTTCACAAGTGGTACTATACATCTCGTACGAGGACGAACATCTCTCGCTCGTCTAATAGGGGCATGTGTGCGGCTCATATGACTTTGTGAGGATGTGCTTGACCCATTCTCCGAATGACTTCATACTTTGTTGGAACACCTATGCATCCAAAAGGATGTGTCCCTCCTAGTTCTTTGAATTTTTTTTTGCACTTTTAGGGTTTTCTAGCGTTTAGCTTTATGTAAGTAATAAAAAATTACAATAATAGGTAAACTTGCTCGGAAAATTGCGTACATGCGCACAATGTTGTAGTTTGGCCACATAAACATCCCATTAAAGTTAGGATTGATTGTACCAAAGTGGTACTATACATCATTTAAAGACGAACATCTCTCGCTCGTCTTTAGGGGCATGTGTGGCGGCTCATATGACTTTGAGGATGTGTTGACCGATTTCTCCAAATGACTTCATACTTTTTTTGGAACACCTATGCATCCAAAGGATGTGTCCCTCCTAGTTCTTTCAAGTTTTTGGCACTTTAGGGTTTCTAGCATTTTCTTTTGTGTAATAAAAATTACAATAATAGGTAAACTTGCCGAAAAAATTGTGTACATGCACACAAAGTTAGTTTTTGGCCCCATAAACATCCTCATTAAAGATTAGGATTGATTTTCACAAAGTGGTACTATACATCTCGTACGAGGCAGACATCTCTCGCTCGTCTTTAGGGGCATGTGTAGCGCTCACATGACTTTGTGAGGATGTCTTTCACCGATTTCTCCAAATGACTTCATATTTTTGGAACACCTATGCATCCAAAAGGATGTGTCCCTCTTAGGGCCCTTTCAATTTTTTTTACTTTAGGGCTTTTCTAGCATTTATCTTTATGTAAGTAATAAAAAATTACAATAATAGGTAAACTTGCTCGTAAAATTGTGTACATGCACACAAAGTTATAGTTTGGCCCCATAAACATCCCATTAAAGTTAGGATTGATTTTCACAAAGTGGTACAAATATACAACTAGACGAGGACGAACATCTCTCGCTCGTCTATAGGGGCATGTGTGGCGCTCATATGACTTTGTGAGGATGTAAGCCCCTGCGTTCTCCGAATGACTTCATACTTTTTTTGGAACACCTATGCATCCAAAAGGATGTGTCCCTCCTAGTTCTTGAATTTTTTGGGACCTTAGGTTTTCTAGCATTTATCTTTGTGTAAGTACTAACAAAATTACAATAATAGGTAAACTTGCTAAGAAAATCGTTGCGTACATGCACACATGTTATAGTTTTGGCCCCATAAATATCCCATTAAAGTTAGGATTGCTTTTCAAAAAGTGGTACTATACATCTCGTACGAGAACGAACATCTCTCGCTCGTCTGCATCGGGGCATGTCCGGCGGCTCATATGACTTTCTGAGGATGTGCTTCGACAGATTTCTCCGAATGACCTCATATTTGAGTTTTGGAACACCTATGCATCCAAAAGGATGTGTCCCTCCTAGTTCTTTGAATTTTTTGGCACTTCTTTAGGGTTTTCTAGCATTTATCTTTATGTAAGTAATACAAAAATTACAATAATAGGTAAACTTGCTCTTCGGAAATTTGCGTACATGCACAAAGATTATAGTTTGGACCCATAAACATCCCATTAAAGTTAGGACTCCATTTTAACAAAGTGGTACAAATATACTAACTCGCACGAGGACGAACATCTCTCGCTCGTCTATAGGGGCATGTGTGATGGCTCATATGACTTTGTGAGGATGTGCTTGACCGATTTCTTCGGAATGACCATACTTTTTTTTGGAACACCTATGCATCCAAAGGATGTGTCCCTCCCTAGTTCTTTGAATTTTTTTGGCACTTTAGGGTTTTCTAGCATTTATCTTTATGTAAGTAATAACAAATTACAATAATAGGTTAACATACCAAAAGTAAATACTGCACACCATGTTTATAGTTTGGCCACATAAACATCCCATTAATGTTAGGATTTATTGTCGTGAAAGTGGTACTTATACATCTCGTACGAGGACGAACATCTCTCGCTCGTCTATAAAGGGCATGGAGGCGGCTCATATGACTTTGTGAGGATGTGCTTGACGGAGATTTCTCAGAATGACTTCATACTTTTTTGAACACCTAAGCATCCAAAAGACAAATCCCTCTCCTAGTTCTTTGAATTTTTTGTACTTTTAGGGTTTTTAGCATTCATCTTTATGTAAGTAATAAAAAATTACAATAACAGGTAAACTTGCCTTAAAATTACGTTCATGTCACACAATGTTGTAGTTTGGCCCATAAACATCCCATTAAAGTTAGGATGATTTGTCACAAAGTGGTACTATACATCTCGTACGAGGGACCTAACATCTCTCGCTCGTCTATAGGGGCATGCGAGGCGCTCATATGACTTTGTGAGGATGTGTGCTTGCTGATTTCTCCGAATGACTTCATACTTTTTTTGAACATCTATGCATCCAAAAGGATGTGTCCCTCCTAGTTCTTTGAATTTTTTTTGGTACTTTAGGGTTTTGTAGCGTTCATCTTTATGTAAGTAAAAAAAATTACAATATAGGTAAACTTGCTCGTAAAATTACGTACATGCACACAATATTATAGTTTGGCCCCATAAACATCCCATTAAAGTTAGGATTGATTTTCACAAAGTGGTGCTTTATACATCTCGTACGGGGACGGTATTTACCATCTCTCGCTCGTCTTTATGGGGCATGTGTGGCGCTCATATGACTTTTGTGAGGATGTGTGACAAGATTTCTCCAAATGACTTCATACTTTTTGGAACAACTATGCATCCAAAAGGATGTGTCCCTCCTAGTTCTTTCAATTTTTTGGCACTTTAGGGTTTCTAGCATTTATCTTTATGTGAGCATAAAAAATTTACAATAATAGGTAAACTTGCTTTCAGCGAGAAAATTATGTACATGCACAAAAGTTATAGTTTGGCCCCATAAACATCCCATTAAAGCTAGGATGATTTTCACAAAGTGGTACAAATATACTACATACGCGCGGACGAACATCTCTCGCTCGTCTATAGGGGGTATGTGAGTGGCTCATATGACTTTGTGGAGGATGTGCTTGACCGATTTCTCCGAATGACTTCATACTTTTTTTGAAACACCTAAGGGCATCCGAAAGGATGTGTCCCTCCTAAGTTCTTCTTGAATTTTTTTGGCACTTTAGGGTTTTCTAGCATTTATCTTTATGTAAGTAATAAAAAATTACAATAATAGGTTAACTTGCTTAAGTAAAATTGCGTACCTTCTCACCATGTTATAGTTTGGCCCCATAAATATCCCATTAAAGTTAGGATTGCTTGTCGAAAAGTGGTACCTATACATCTCGTACGAGGACGAACATCTCTCGACGCTCGTCTCCATAGGGGCATGCGAGGCGGCTCATATGACTTTGTGAGGATGTGTGCTTGACCGAATTCTCCGAATGACTTCATACTTTTTTTGGAACACCTAGCATCCAAAAGGATGTGTCCCTCCTAGTTCTTTGAATCTTTTTTTTTTGGCACTTTAGGGTTTTCTAGCATTTAGCTTTATGTAAGTAATAAAAAATTACAATAATAGGTAAACTTGCTCGAAATTTGCGTACACGGGTACTTACCGCCAGTGATGACCGCGGGCTGCTGACAGCGGGCGCGCCTTTTTGGCGGCGCGACGCGCGCGCGCGCGTAGTGGGCGACGTGGCGGCGGATGTGACGGTTTCGCCTCGGTCGCCGCCGGTCTCGCCGTAATGATGACCCGCGCTGCGGGGTTAGTTCTTGCGGTCGTGGTGGGGCCGCCGGTCGACGCGATGGAAAGATTCTGCCGATTCTTGTTGGCGGGGCGTGCGCTCGGAGAACTCGCCGGTTGCCTATGCTAAGCGCGGGGAGGAGTAGGTGGCGGTTTTTACCTTGGCTCCTCACCATTTTCAATCCTCCGTCGCTTCGTCTTCGTTCCGCTCTCGCCACCGCGCGGTTTCGGCCATTAGAGCTTTTCTTCTCGCTTCCTTGTCCTCCGCCCCGCGCTCGTTCGCCCTTCCTTATGGCGCCGCCTCGGCTCCGTCCGGGTTCCGGAGCCGTACGCTTGGGGAGAGGTCGGCCGAGGCGGCCCGGCTCGCCACAGGCGAGCGGTCGCCCGCCGACCGGCTTTCGGCCAACGAAGAAGGGCGCCGGCGGAGTGGATCGTGCGCCATCGTCGCACCTCGAGCCCAATCCGCGGGAGGGATACGTGGTGAGCTTCCTCCGCTACCACGAGCGCGGCTTCAACGCGCGGCGAGCACATTTATGAGGGCGTTGTGCTTCCACTACGGGGTGGAGGGCTGCACAACTTCGCCCCCACCGCTATCTCGCGGGCGGCCACATTCGTGGGCGTGCGAAGGGTACACAGGGATCCCGGTCAGCGGGAGCTGCGGGTGCACCTCTTCCGCGCGGAGCTCATCACGCGGCCTACGACGGAGCCGAGGGGCCCGCCGCGCGGTGCGCGCGGCGGCGGGGATGTCGCTGGCGTGCGGGGCGGCTCAAGAACTCCTACATCCCCTGCACCATGACGACGAACGATGCCGGGCCGGGAGCGGGGGTGGTTTCGCGCAACGCCGAGCCGGCCTCCCTCCCTACACCGGGCGGGTGTTCAAGGAGGCGGGGCGCCGGGGCTACGGGTTGCCTACGGCCAACCACCGGCGCGCCGGGGAGTCGGGTCCTCGCCGCCTTGCGGCGGGCGGCGAGAAGGGGGCTCAACGCGATGGGCGTCCTTGCCTTCCTTCATCACTTAGGCGAATCGTGCGGGTTGATGGAGGGCCGCTCTGCATCTTCGAGATGACGGAGGCGGCCAACCCCGTCGACTGGCGAGGTCGCGGATGCTCCCCGGCACGCCGCTGGAGCGGCCGTACGCGCTCACCGGGCGCGGAGCGCCGTCGACACCCGGCGCCGGCCGCTGCGGGTCGGACCCCGTGGGACCTCGAGATGCTCCCCACCGGCCGTTGGTGAGTGTGGTTTTCTTTTTTTTTTTGATTCTGTTTTGGTCCTCGTTCTTGATTCCGTTTCACGATGTGCGCCGTTGTTCCCGTGCGCGGTGGTGCGATTCAACGTCGCCAAGTCCGTTCCACCCACCCCCGACTCCCGTGCGCTCGGCCGGGCGGCGCGGCGGGGAGCGGCGGGGAGCGGGCGGCGCGCAGAGGGAGCACGCAAGGCGGCGCCAAGCGCGCGCGGCGCACGGGCCGCCGAGTGCGGCGGCGGGGGGAGGCGGGGCTCTCCTCCCCACGACATCGAGGAGCCCTCGTCCTCGGACCGGGACGAGGAGGAAGAGTACGAGGGGGAGGGCCCCTCGGACGGGTGGCGGCCGCGCCCCCGTCGCCGGATCTTGCGCGGCGTCGGGGGCGGCTTTGTCAGGGGCGGGCGGCGTCGGCGCCCGCCGCCCGGCCGGTCGTCGTCGGGGGCGGCTCGCGCGCGGAGGTGCCGGCGCGCGCCACGGAGCGCGCGCGGCGGACGTGCTGCGCGCGCGTCAAGCGTGCCCGCACGCGCGGCGGGGAGCGCGTCCGCGCGCGCGGCGTCCTCGTCGAGGGCGCGTCGGTGGGCGCGCCCGCGCGCGGGGACAAGCGTGCCTCCGCGCCTTTGTGGCGCCGTCGGGTGCGCCTACGCGTGAGGCGGGCGTGCCGCGCGTGCGGCGGCACCGTCGGGGAGCGCGCGGCGGTGCGGCCCCTGCGGCCGGGGCCTCGTCGGAGGCCTCGAGGAAAAGGAAGCGGGCCTTTCCCTCCGCGAGGTAAGGAATCTGTTCTTCCTTTGCTTGGCCTTAATTTGTTTGGTTATTAGACGCTCTAATCCTCCGTTCGCGTTTCCGCGAGGGCGGTGCCCACCGTCCCTCCTCTTGCACCGGCCAAGGTGCGAGGACGAATGCGTCGATCCCCACCCGGCGGCGTTCGTCGAGGGGGTCGCGCCCGGGGAACGGGCGCGGCGGCGGGCACGGCGCGCAAGGCCGGCCCGGGGCTTCGAGGCCCGGCCGGTGGATCAACCCGCCGCGCCGCGCCGAGAGGTCGCGGGGGGCGGGCCGCGCCGGTCGCCATGGAGGCGCGGGCGCGGCCGGCGGCTACGGTGGAGGTGCCGCCCGCGGTGGCGGCCCCCGCGGGGGAGAGCGGAGCGCGCGCAACTTGCGGGAGCGCCGTGGACGTGGCGGCGCGGACGGAGGTGGCGGCAACGGCGCCACGGCGGGCGCCGCGGCCGCGGAGGCGCGGTGGAGGCGCCGGCGGAGGCGGAGCGGGGCGGCTCCGCCCCGCCGGCGGTCCCCGGGCGGAGGTGGTGGAGCTCTCGGATGACTCCTCGCCGCCCGGGTGGAACCGGTGGGCCGGTGGCCCACGAACTCTCCCCGAGCCCCGGGGGAGGGCCCTCGTGAGGCGTCACGAGGGTCGTATGATAGTGGGGGGCCGAGGGGCACGACGCCGAGGCCTCGTCCTCCCATGCCGGTCGCCCGCCCGGTGGGGGGGGCGTGGAGGATCCCCCGGCGTTCGGCCGCGCCCGAGAGGGAGCGAGGGCTGCAGGGCGAGCTCATGAGCCACGGCGCCACGCTCAGCCGCGCGTTGAACGAGGGCGGCGCGGGTTCACGGCGGCCGGCCTTGGATCGTCTTCCGGGTGAGCCACGGTTGCTCTTCTTCTTTCTCTTTTTCGCTTTCGCGCGCGCGTATTCAAGACTTGGCGGCGACGAGGCTCGATGTGTGGATGCCGGGAGCTCGAGCGCCGCGCTCGCGAAAAGTACGGCGCGTTCGACCGAGGGTGAACGCGGGGGCCGCCCGGCTCCGGGAGCGATGCGGCGCTTTCGACGCGCTTGCGGAAGCTCTTAGGACGCCGGACGGTGGCGCGGTCTACGGGCGTTGGCGTGGTGTGACGTGCTCCCCGAGAGCTCGGGGGCAAGACGCGGCGCGTGACTCGAGCCTCGGGCGCATCCGCGCGGCCCTCGTCGATCGTGACGAGGCGGCGTGGAACGCGCGCGAGGACACGGAGAAGACGCGGACGTTGGCCGCCACACGGGAGGCGGAGGTGGCCACCGCTCGCGCCGAGGCCGGGAGGCTCCGCACGTCGCTCGAGGGAGCGCGAGCGCGGCGGCGCGGGGCGGGGAGCGGGCGCGCGGGATGGAGCGACGCGCCAAGGAGGCGGATGACCTAAAGGCCGCCCTCGACGCCAAGGGGCGCGGCTCTCGTCGCCGGGCGAGGGGCGGCTCCGGCGAGGGAGCGCGTCGCCGCCGAGGGGGGCGAGGGGGCGGCTCCGGCGGGGAGCGGGGCCGCCCTTCGCGACGCCGGGACGGCGGGGAGCGGGAGCGCGTTGCTCGCGAGGGCGGCGGAGAAGTCGGCCCGGAGGAGCGGAACGCCGCATTCTGCGAGGTTGAGGATGAGGCGTTGACGCTCGGCATCGGCAACGCCGCCCAAGAGATGGCCCTCGTCGAGCAAGGCGAGACCGTCGGGGCCTCGGGCGGCGCTTGAGTCCGTGCGCCGCGACCTTGATGCGGGGAGGAGGCAAATCGAAGGTAAGCTATTGTCGACCCCGCTCGTTGGTTTTTTGCTTTAGAGGGTTCGTCTTCCCCTTTTCGATTTCTGTCGTCTTGTCGCTTCCGAGCTTGCGCCCTTGCCCGGGACACGCCGGTGGGCGGGGCGAGGGCCTGCGGGCCTCCTACAACTCCTCGGCGGGGGGCTGCGGGGAGGGCTGCGGGACGCGGCCCTCGAGACTGTCACGTCGTCGAGGAAGGCGATGTCCGAGGCGGCGGCTCGGCGGCCGGCCGCCTACGCGCCCTTGGCGGCCACGTCACGGGGGCGGATGCGTCGGGCGCGCACACAGGCGTGCGAAGGCCCTCGGAGTGGTGCGATCCCACTACGAGGTCAACCTCGAGGCGGTAGCGGAAGGCTACATCGTGCCGAGGGCGTCGAGGACGAGGTGGCCATGGAGCGTGCGGACGCGCTTGCTGGCGGCGCCGCCGAGTCGCTCGCCGAGGCCTTCGAAGAATTCCTCTTCCGGACGGCGCCGACGCCGCTCGCGCCCGCCCCGAAAGCACACACGGGCGCTAGGCCCGTTTTTTGGTTACATGTATCATAACTGCGGCCTCGTGGCCTCTTGTAAATAAACAAGTAATTTCATGAACATGGTCGGTTTGTAAATGAAATCGCTTTATGGCGCTTTTTGCTTCTTCTTCTTCTCGAGCGATTCTAGTTAGGGAAGTCCGCCTTTCGCGAGGGCCCGGCGGGTTGGAGGCGAGAGAAACGGGCCATAGCCACGCGGCGTGAGGCGTCTCTCGGCTCGCGCGCTCCTTCCATCGTGCCGCCTACGCCCTTTTCGAACCGTGGCTCGTGGTTGAAGTAGGAAACAAACTTAGCGCGTGTTATTACGTTTTTTGCGCGAAAAAATGGGACCATTTGGGGGGGGGTGCCCCCCGCGGTAGCCCCCGAGGGTAACTTGGGTTTCGGGGGGAAAGCCGAGTTGCCCTTTTATTGGATTCGGAGTATTTACATAGGTGACACCAAGCGGGGGCGTTGGCCGTACGTTTTTACAACGGAAAATACTTGGAAATCTTAGCTAAGGGTAGAAGCGACGTAGGCTGTTGGATGTTCCAAGCGTTGGTGAGTTCTTCGCCGTCCTCGTTGGCAAGCTTGTACGTGCCGGTTTGAGCACCTTCACCACGACGTAGGGTCCTTCCCATGGGGGCGATAGCTTGTGGCGCCCTCGGTTGTCTTGGCGTAGCCTTAGGACCGAGTCCCCCTCGCCGAAATCCCTTCGACGTATCTTGCGTGCTTGGTAGCGCCGTAGGGACGGTGATACCTTGCGGAGTGCATCAACGCCACGAGGCGTGCTTCGTCTAGGCGATCCCGGTGAGTCCTCGCGGGCTCGGCGGTTAGCATCCTCGTTGTAGCCTCGAACCTTGGGCGACCCGTATTCCCCGGATCCGTGGGGAGGACGGCCTCCGCGCCATGGACTAGGAAGAACGGGGTGAACCCGATGGCTCGCTTGGGGTGGTCCTTAGGCTCCACACGACTGCTGGTAGTTCTTGGAGCCATTTCCGGCCAGATTTGTTGAGCTGTTCGAAAATTCTGGGTTTGAGGCCCTGTAGGATCATGCCGTTGGCACGTTCCACTTGGCCGTTGGTCTGTGGGTGCGCCACAGCTGCCCAATCCACGCGGATGTGGAACTTGTCGCGAGAACTCCAAGAACTTCGGCCGTGAGCGGGACCCGTTGTACGTGATGATGGAGTTTGGCACTCCAAAGCGGTAGACGATGTCGGTGAAGAACGTAACCGCTGCTCGGCCCTTAAATTTGTGATGGGGCGCACCTCCACCCACTTGGAAAACTTGTCAATTGCAACCGGCGAGGTGGGTGAAGCCCCCGGCGCCTTCCGCGGGGGGCCGACGATGTCCAACCCCCACACGGCGAACGGCCATGTGACGGGGATTGTTTGTAAGGCGTGAGCGGGCGGGTTGGTCTTGCGGGCGTAGAGCGGCACCCTTCGCAAGTGCGCACGATTTCGTTGGCGTCGCGACCGCGGTGGGCCAATAGAAGCCTTGGCGGAACGCGCGTTGCCGACGAGAGCGCGCGGCGCGGCGTGGTGGCCACGGATTCCCGCGTGGATATCCCGTAGGAGCTCGCGCCCCTCGGGAATGGGTATACACCGGCCGGAGAATGCCCGACGCGGCGCGCTTGTACGGCTCGTCGTCGACGAGGGTGAAGGACTTGGCCATCTGGCGATGCGCACGGCCGCGGCCCGGTCCGCGGGGAGCTCCCCTCGGGCAATCCGGGCGATGTACTTCTCCCGCCGGTCCGCACAGGGCGGGGAGCTGCGCTCGATGTCCATCGCGGCGGCCCCTCGTGGGGAGCCGTACCCCTCGAGAAGGGAGAGCACGTACGCCTCGTTCGAGGGGTCCTCTTCCATGGGTTCCGCACCGGCCCGGATTCGAGGGAGCCCCAGGGTCCGCTGTCGCTCGAGGGGTAGGGCTCGAAGGCGGCCGATGGCTGCGCGACGTCGCGCGCGCGAAAACGTTCGGGGGAACGGTAATCCGCCGGACGCGATCTTGGCAAGTTCATCCGCCTCCTCGTTGTACCGGCGGGGGTACATGATTGAGCTCGATGCCGTAGAACTTGTCTTCGAGGGCCCGCACGGCCTTGCGGTAGGCCTCCATCTTGTCGTCGTGGCGGCTCGCGTTCTTCATGACTTGGTCGATCACGAGTCTGCGAATCCCCTCGCACATCGAGGCGCTTGATGCCCAACTCAATGGCGATCTTGAGGCCGCGAGAGGAGGGGCCTCGTATTCCGCCATATTGTTAGACGCGGGGAAGTGGAGGCGCACCGCGTAGCGCATGTGTTCCCCGAGGGGGTGACACAAAGAGCGAGGCCCGCGCCCGCTCCTGTCTTCATCACCGAGCCGTCGAAGAACGAGGTCCGGCCTCTGCGCGAATTTGGGGGCGGCGGCGGTGTGTGTCCGTCCATTCGGCCGACGAAGTCGGCTAGGATTTGCGATTTGATGGCCTTGCGCGGGCGTAGGCGAGCGTCTCGCCCATCAACTCCACGGACCACTTGGCAGTGCACTCGCCGCGTCGGGGGTTGCGAATGATCTCTCCCAACGGGAAGGAGGAGACCACTGTAACTGGGTGGGCCTCGAAGTAGTGGCGGAGCTTGCGCCGCGCGAGGACTACCGCGTACAACGGCTTACCGGACACAGGGGGTAGCGCGTCTTCGTGTCCGACGGGACCTCGGCGATGTAGTAGACCGGCCTCTGCACGGGCGGGGCGTGTCCTTCCTCCGTGCGCTCCACAACGATCACGGCGGCGACCACCGGGTGGTTGCGGCCACGTAGAGTTGGAGGGGTTCGCCGTCTCGCGGCGGCGTAAGGATTGGGGCGTGCGTCGGGGAGATGCTTTTAGCTTGTCGAGCGCTTCTCGGGCCTCGGCGGTCCAAGAGAAGCGCTCGTGCTTCTTGAGCGGCCGGTAGAGGGCGAGGCCCTTCTCCACCGAGCCTCGAGATGAAGCGGCTCGGGCGGCAAGACACCCCGGCACCTTCTCGCACCCCTTTGAGGTCCCGAATTGGACCCATTCGCTCGAGGGCCGCGACCTTTTCAGGGGTTGGCCTCGATTCCCCGCTGGGAGACAATGTATCCTAGGAGCATGCCCCGCGGCACTCCAAAGACACATTTTTCGGGGTTTAGCTTGACCCCGTTGGCCCGCGAGGCAAGCGAATGCGATGCCAAGATCGCTAACCGGGTCGTCGCCTTCCGGTTTTGACGACGATGTCGTCTACGTAAGCCTCGACCGTCCGCCCGATATGGTCCCCAAAAACGTGCTTGCATGCGAGCGCCGATATGTTGCGCCGCGTTTCGAGGCCAAAAGGCATCGTGACGTAACGAAACGTCCCGAACGGTGTGATGAACGAAGTCGCGAGCTGGTCGGACTCCTTCATTTTTATTTGATGATATCCCGAATAGGCATCAAGGAAACGAGTAGTTCGCACCGGCGGTGGAATCAACGATCGATCTATGCGCGGCAAAGGAAAAGGAACTTTTGGACACGCTTTATTGAGACTTGTGTAGTCAATGCACATCCTCCACTTCCCATTTTTCTTTTTTTACAAGCACGGGATTAGCTAACCACGTCGGGTGGAACACTTCCTTGATGAATCCGGCCTCGAGGAGCTTCCGCGGCTCCACTCCCGATCGCCGTCGCCGTTCCTCGTCGAAGCGGCGCGGCCCGCTGGCCGAACGGCGCGAGCATTAGGCGAGGATATCAAGGGAGTGCTCGGCGACCTCCCTCGGAATGCCCGGCATGTCCGAGGGGCTCCACGCGAAAACGTCGGCGTTGGCGCGGAGGAAGTCGACGAGCACGCTTCCTATTTAGGATCGAGGGTCGGCCGACCCTCAAAGCCTTGCCCTCGGGGGCGATGGGTCGAGAGGGACCCCTTTGGTTTGCTCGGCGGCCTCGAACGTGCCGACGTGCTTGGTGGCGGAGGCCGAGGTCGTCGTTGACCATCTTCTCCCGGCGTGTTTACCGGCGCTTCATCCGGCGCTAGCGCCTCTGCATGTTCCACGCACTCGACATCGCAGTCGAATGCATGCTCGATCGACGACCCGACGGTGATGACGCCGTTTGGGCCCGGCATCTTCATCTTCAGGTACGTGTAGTTGGGGACCGCCATGAACTTGGCATAGCATGGTCGCCCAAGGATGGCATGGTAGGCCCCTTTGAATCCCACCACCTCGAAGGTGAGGGTTTCCTTGCGGAAATTCTTGGGGGTCCGAACCGGACGGGCGGTCGATCCGCCCGAGGGGTTGAACCCGCTTTCGGGCGCGATGCGGTGAAACGGCTTCGTGTTCCGGGCCGCAGGCGGTCCCGGCCCGATCCCCATTAGGCGCGAGTGTATGCGCGAAGAGGATATTGAGGCTACGCCTCCGTCCATAAGGACCTTCGAAAACCGGGCGTTCCCAATGATGGGATCGACCACCGAAGGTCCCGGCCGGGTTCGGGATGCGGTTTGGGTGATCATCCCGGCTAAAGGTGATGGCATCCTTCGACCGGTTGAGAAAGGCCGGAGGTGCCCTCTGCGGCGAGGACTTCGTGCCGCTCCTTCTTGCGCTGCCAGGGTTGACATGTCGACGGTGGATCCCCCAAAAATGAGGAACACATTTTCGGCCGCAGGGAAGCCACTCGCGTCGCCGTCGCCCCCATCCTTCTTGGCCTCTGCCTCCTTCGCGGCGGCACGGCCATAGAACTTCTTGAGCATGTCGCCTTTGCTCAAGAGTGTGATTCACGGGGGTCTTGTGGTAGGGGCACGGCTTCTTCATCATGTCGTCGAAAACCCCGGGCCTCGAGGAGCCGGTCGAGGGCCCCGTCGGGCGGGTCAACGGCGAGGGCCTCGGCGTTGCCGCCGTTGCGCCCCCGCTCGCGCGCCTCGCGGCGCGGCTTCTTCCCCTTCTTGCCCCGCTTGTCGTTGCGGCGCGGCTCCTTGGACCCGCCGCCCTCCGCGGGCGTGTCCTCGGAGCGCTTGCCCCTCTTGCCATCGAAAATTGCCCCCACGGCCTCCTCTCCCGGAGGCGAAGGCGGGTGGCAATATCGAACGGCTCGTTCGAGTCCGTGGGCGGGCGGCGTCCCGGCTCGCGCACAAGGTCCCGGCACGTGGTGCCCTCGAGGAACGCGTGCACGATCTCGGATTGTGCCACGGCGGGGAGCTCTGTGCGGCGCTTGGAGAAGCGCCGTATGAAGTCCCGCGGCGGTTCGCCCGGCTTCGCGTGCGGGAGCGCGGATCCCGGGGAGTTCCGGGGGCGCACGTATGTGCCACGGAAGTTGCCCACGAAAGTGTGGACTAGATCGTCCCGAGTTGTGGATGCGGGCCGGCGGGCAAATGCTCGAGCCATGTCGGGCCGCGTCGCCCGGATGCGGGGGCAAGTTGCGGATGATCACTTCGTCGTTGGTGGCCCCGCCCGGTGACGAGCCAGGCGGTAGTCGTTTAGCCAGACACGAGGGTCCGTCTCCCCGTTGTATTTGGTGATCGTCGAGGGTTGACGGAAGCGCTGGGGGAACGCTGCCGTGCGGATCTCCCGGCTGAACACGCGGGTGCCCGGGGGCTCCGGCGTTGGGGAGCGATCCTCACCGCTGTCGTAGCGTCCACCCCTTCGAGGGTGGTAGCCCCTGGCCGCTCGCGCGTCCGCCTTGCTGGTGCGCCTGGCGTTGATGACGTTGCGGGCGTCACCATCCAGCGCCCTGCGCGTGTCGAGGAGGCGTTCCTTGGCGGCGTGCGTCCCCCGGTCGGCGGGGTCGACCCGCATGCACCGAGGGTTCGCCCCCTGGTGCCGGATCATCACCCCGCGCGTCCCCCCTTGTTGGCGGATGCGTGAGGCCGAGCTTTCGGCTGCCGGACGGTCGCTTGCTCAAGGAGGGTTTGCACCTCGCGGTGCATTTCTCGAGCCTCGGGGGTCGAGGGTGCCGGCATGGCGCGCGGTAGTGTAGCGGCGGCGATGAGCTTTTGGCTCGCTCGCGGTGGAGTATCCGCGTTGTCGACGTTGGGGACGGGGTTGAGGCGGTCTCGGACTGTCGGCCCCGGCTCCCGCGCGCGTTCACCGCGCGCGAGGCCTCTCTTGCCATCGAGGCGCGGAGCGACCGCACGGTCCGTACTCCTCTGCCGGCTTGGCCTCGAGCTCACGAGCTTGGGCCGGTGCGCGTCGACGTCGGCCCCGGCGGGTGCGCTTGGCCCCGCGGCCGGGCGCGTGGCAACCCCCGGAGCCGGCGTGACTTCCCCATCTCCGGCGCCCGCCGCACCGGCGGCGTTGGCGGGTCGTTGGTGATGACGGCGCGGCATTCCCGCGTGGGGTCGTAGCTCCCGGTGCTAGAGTCGTCGGAGCGGCCGAACCGGTAGTCCGTGGCGTCGAGGAAGCGCACGAACGCGGCCCGGGTCCGGCACACCGAGAGAAGTCCCACTCCGCGTACCCATGACGGTTGGCGGGTGGCATCGTGTCGACGGAGCCCGGGGGACGACTCGTCCCCGGCTGGCCGAAGCGCGGGATCCCCGGCGACGAAAACGTGCCGACCGGGCGGAACCCCGCGCATCGTCGTGTTGACGTTGGCGTTGTAGGCCGTAGTGGCGCCACGCGGCCCGATGGGGACGCGTGGTCCGAGAGGCCGCGCGCGGTCCCGCCGGGGCGGTGGCGGCCGTCGTGACGGTGGGCGCACCGCGGCCGGGCGGCGGCGCGCTCGGCCTGCCGCCGCTCGGACCGCGCCCGACGCGAGCGCGGCCCGGAGCGGCGACGGCGTCGTGGCGTCGACGGACCCGCGGCATCCGTGCTGCGGTACCGCGCCGGTGTCGTGCGTGCGGCGGTGACCAGAGCGGACCTGGCCTCCCGCTGCGCGCGTAGCTCCTCACGGTTGGTGAGGCGCATGAGATAGCCATTCCCCGTGGCCTGGAAGTTCAAGTCCCCGAAGCGGATCTCGAGCCGGCCGGAAGGGGGTCTGAGCTACCCATGTTGTAGCGGGTGCTACGGTACTCAGTGCGAATCACCATGGAGGGAGTCAGCGAAACGACCTTAGGCGCTCGGATGCCCCACGGTGGGCGCCAACTGTCGGTGCGGAATATGGTCCCGACACTAACCAGTAGATAGCGCCTAAGTTTATCCCTCTATGGTCGATGCAAAGCAACAAATGACACAAGGTTTATCCTGGTTCCGGCCGAGGGGGCCGTACGTCCAGCAGTGGCGTGCTCGTGGCACTATATTGCTCGGCACCGGGGGTGCTTGTAGTGGGGCAAGTACAAGCAAGGTGGGAGAGGAAGCGTGGCTTCCAAGTCCCTGGTGAATGGTTGAAGCTGTTGCGGGAGAATAAGAGAGTGAGTGCGCGGTGTGTTGTGTTCGGCCGTGAGAGTCGTCCGAACTCCTCCGAACTCGTCCCCCCGCGGCTGGGGGCTCGCCTCCCCTTTTATAGGCCAAGGGGGCGGCGAGTTACATGCACGCCGCGCTACCTAGCTACGTGTGGGAGCACGTCGTGCTATGGCGTAGAATGGGCGGCTGTCCGGTTGATCTTCGCTGCGATCCGGCCATGATGGCCTGCCTTGTACCCGAACAGTGGCGGTTCGAGGGTAGGAGGCGGCAGATGGTGATGGCGTTCTCTGATAGGCTTCGAGGGAGGTGCTGATGACGACCGGTACGGGATACAGGAGCGGGCAGAACGGCGTTCCTTCCCAATGAGCTCGCGGTGGCGGAGTGGTTCTTGCGGCGCTTGGGCGTGCCTCCGTGGAGTCGGACGTCCGCCCGCACGCGTGGGTACGGCGGCCGCGCGCGTTTCGGTGGCGGGATGGCCACCCACCGGCCTAGCGCCCCTCACCCTAACTCCGCAAGGTCACGTGAAAGTGGAATCGAGGGTGCGCCGGCCCCCTTTCGAGGGTCGGGCGCGTTAGTCGTACGGCGGCGTGCGCACGGTGTCACGGGACGACACCGGCCGTACCGCACGGTCCATCCCACGGTGGCGGGGATGGGCTCCTTCCCCGGGGAGTTGGTGCGGCGGCACGGGCGTGAGCCCCGGCGCATGATGGCGCCGGTCCCGCGGCGTCGGGGCGTTAAATGCCCAAGTACGGGGCCGGCGCACGCGTGCGGGGGCGCCGTGATCGTGGCGGGCCCCGGCCGAGGGCGGAGCGGACCCTCGAGCGAGGCGGGACTCGCTCGAGGGGGGAGCGCGCCCTCGAGCGGGGCGGGGCCGCTCGAGGGAAGGGTCGCCCCTCGAGCGGGGGCGGAACCCGTTCGAGGAGGGAGTTGCCCCTCGAACGGGGCGGAGCCCGTTCGAGGAGGGAGCATGCCCTCGGGCGAGGCGGAGCCCGCTCGAGGGGTCTTCCTAGGCGGGCCGCCTTGGTGGGCCTCCGAGTCTGCTGCATGGGCCGTGTCTGCGGGGTTAGTTTCTGCATGGTTAGGCTTAGTTTATATTGATGCGGGAATTTAAGTAGGGGTTCCCCCCTTGTTTGAGGGGACCCCTGGGGCGGTCCCCGACAACCGACATTCCTCCCCGCTTCGGAGAAAGGAACTCCTTCTTCTTGATCTTCATGACTCCGGAGGGTATGTGATGGCTCCCCGAAGTTGGTGGTAAACTCCTCCCAAGTGATAGTGTACGGGGGCGGCATGAGCGGCGAGTACGCATCCCACCAAGCGGCCGCGAGCCCCGAAGTCGTCCCGCGGCATATAGGACCTTCTCTCTGTCGTCACACCGACGGGTGGTGAGCATCTTCGGTATTGTCTTGAGCCAATCTTCAGCTTCCGGTGGATCGGCGGCGTGAGTAAACACGGGAGGGTGATGACTCATGAACTCCCGGTGCTTGTTGCGAGGCGCGGGCGGCGGCACCGGCGGATTGTTGACACGAGCTTGCGAGTTTGTCACGGTGGTGGTCAAGTCCTGGAGGAGCCGGGTCCGTGCCTCCAAGAACTGCTGCATAGCGGGATCCATTTGTACTAGCTGGGGTGCTCTTCCTGCGGGTTGATCAACACCTGATCCTGACCTGGTGTTCACCATCTGAGTGTTAGGGACATTATTTTAGATGATTGCACCAAGGTTTAAACTTAGGAAGATAAGATAGCAATGATATTCAGATAAGACAGATTCTGTTGACTCCAAACAATCAGGTATAGCTCTCTGTATAAGTAACCAAAAATTATGGATTTTGGACTGATAAAAGGTAATGAAATTACGAAACTACTCCAACTGGAATCACCTCATTCGGAGTTGTGTAACTCTGGTTATAAAATAAACAAGTCAGGTAGGTCGGCAGTGTTTAACAGATTCGTGAGGCTGTAATGTTTTAGTCATAACTCTCTGGTTTTCCATCCAAATATTCTGAATTTTTCACAGAAATTCAGTCACGAAATTCTTGAACTTCCCCAATTGGTTTTACTGCAATCGGAGTTCTGTAGCCCGAGATAAAATTAAAACAGTACTGCTGACTCAGAAAACTGTGCGAACAGATTTTTTTTTGGATCTCGAATTTGTATTAAGAGAAAACTTAAGAGGACAAAAAGATTAAGATAGATAACTGATTGAGACTGAAAGATAACCCCCACAAACTTACTACTAAACCAATGTCGTTGTGGTCATCACTCCACAACACATTGCACTCAACCAAAAATCCAACTCACACATTAAGCACAAAATCAAGCATTCAACCACACCTCTAGGCTAAACACACTTTACCGATCGTCTACTAGCGATTACAAGAAAATCCTATCCTTAATCTTAAACCTAAGGACTATCTTCTGCCATGGCATCTGTGCGAGCGTCAGGGGAGTCGTAGTGTGGCCTCTTGGGTGATGGGGAGGTACATCCTTCTGTGGCTTCATGGGCTTCCGGCTGCTCCCTGTTCAAAAGTGCAGCTTCCAAGGCACGCCTCTGCGTCTCCAGAGTGAAGATTTGCTGCTGTGCTGCATATAGTGTGTTGTTGGCATCATCCAATGCAGTGTTCACAGCCGCAAGTAGACCCGGACATTGTTGAGCGTCCCTTCATAGGCTGGTGCTTTGGGGCGATGCAAGTCTTGGCTTCCCCACTTGCCCCGAATGGTGTGTAGCGGCGGTGGGTATCCTCCAACCTTGTCATGCTCCTTGTGAGAGAGCACGTAGAGCGCCCTCCGAGCCGACTCTGCTATCCCGGCATCCATCGTAGTCCCGTGAGCCACGTCATGATGCTTGGACACCTCCTTCACTCCACGGCATGGAATGTACTCCTCCAAGATGGCGGCAACCTCCCAATGGGGCTCGAACCACGGATGAGTCCACAGCTCACAATGGTAGACAGGGGCCTTATCATAGCCTAGGCGAAGTACCATTGCTCTCAAGTGGTCTGCCATGGGAATGCCTACTCCATCAGCTCTGTAGTGGTACACTTCCCAGATCGCTTCCCTCTCTTCCTCCTCTTGCTCTTGTTCCTCCATCTCTTGATCTGAGGAATCCTCATCTTCCTCTGGCGCTTGCTCCTCTAGGTTGGGTTGTTCAGCTAGCTCATCCTCCTCTGGGATCATCTCCTCCGGATCTTCCTCATCATCAGGCACCATGATAAGGTTAGGGAAAACCACAGGTGCAGGCTCCATCTCAATCTCCTCATCTGTATCTCCATCATGCAAATCATGGTACGTTCTGTGGAGCATACGGTGGACAGCTCCCGGCCCGAGAAGTCTCCAAGCTACGAACCATCCGTAGTGTAGTGCGGAATGAGAAAGATGGTAAGGTAAAAAAGGATGAGAGCTAAAGCAAGCACAAGATAAAGAATGCGAGACGACTCAAGAGTGAAGCAAAAAGGCAAGAGTAAGGTTAGTAAGAATAAAGCAAGCATGTGTAAGAAAGCTTCTATGAGTATAAAATCCTTAATTCGACCATTTTCTATCTAGGCTAGCGTTCCTACGATCAACACGGCTACGGTACCACTCTGTCACACCCGGTTTTAAAGGCAAAACCGAATGCATTGATCACGTGTGCGCCGGGATCAAGTTACACACACGCTTAGACATTATGAATACCAAAATCGGTGCCACACGAATAAAGAGTTATTACAAACCATAGTCTTAATCGAAACTTAAACAAACGAGTTCTCGCGACGGACAAAATGCCTCCACGGGCGGTGACCGAAGACTACGCACACCTAGAACTCCCGGAAACCTTACGGATTATCTTCAAAGTTCTCCCGGTCCGAGCGACAAATCCGGGTATTGTGGATGCAAGAGAATAAACAAGCGTGAGCACATATCGTACTCGGCAAGGGGAAACAACATAACATGCGAGGCCATATGGTGGATGGCTAAGGTTTAAGCACTTTAGCATTTTAGTTGGTCAAGTTTTATTAGCAACCTGATTACTAAAGGTGTAAGTTCATACCAACCCAATTAATAAGATATAAGCATCATAAATAAAGAAATAAACCACAATTTAAACATTAAAGTTCCATAACTTAATCATGTGAGTGTCCAGGCCGCTCTTGACCGTGAGCACGGCTAATCGATTAGTTTAACACTCTGCAGAGGTTGTACATCTTTACCCACAAAGCGGCGTAAAAGCTCCGAAGAACTTTGGACCCAACCATGCGGTGTTTGCAAGACACCATATCACACTTCCGAGGTGTGATTGCATAGGGACGCTACATGGCCTTTACAAAGGTTCCCTAGCAAGTTATGACCCACAAGGTCGGATCGATTAGCAAGGTATAAAGTCCCCTAGCGAGGTCAATACCCCACCATAAAAGAATAACTCACCCAACCCCCTGCTAGAGCGAGTCCATACCCCACGGTACCGCCGATCCCTTGTCCTTATCGGGTAAGACCATCCCATGCTAAAGTTCCTAATTAATCGGCCATGACCATTGCCCATTAGTTCTTGTGGTTGTCTTGTTTTCTGGGTGGTTCTCCATGTTCCGATTATCAAATTAAAGTGGTCTTGCAAAGTAAAAGATCATAAACGGAACATGAAATAACAAAAGGTAACCAAGTTGATTAATACCAATTCCCAGTTGAGCATGCTAAGCAATAACTACCACAAGATTAATTTAATTCCCGGCATCAAGGTAAAGGTAGTCAAAAGCTAGGCATGATCCTTAATAGGTTCCCATCAAATTAATGCAAGCGAAAAGTAAAAACGAGTGAATTTAAATGCATGTTATGTAGGACAAGCGGGCATGCATCAAGGAATACTTGCCTTCAACAAAGCCTTGCTTTGCTCAAACTCTTGCACGACCGGACCTTCAAATCCCTCGAACGAATCGCTCTCTACGATCCACAATCATCACATGCAAGCATACAATAGAAATAAATAAGAAACAGTCACCAAACAGATCAAGCAGATCTAAACAGTAGCATAAAACTAATCTACGCTTCGAAACGAACGCGTGGACATAAAGAACACTAAAATCGGAGCTAAAACGACCAAGTTATGGGCTCGGGAAGTTTCAGGGACTAATCTGCGAAGATTTGAAAAGGTTTCGGGCTAAAATTAAGAAAAAGGACTAAACTGTAAGAAAAACTCATACGGTGGAAGGATATTTTTGTAAATAAAGAAAATCCAGGGGTTTTTCTGCAAAATTGCCAGGGCTGGCGGCGGTTTGGCCGGCTTGACTCGGGTTGACTAGATGCGGGACCGTTGGATCCGGATCTAGCGAGCTGCGGTGGCTCGCGGGCGAAGCGGTGCGGGCGGATAGGGTCGGGGGCGTTGGATCTCCATCCAACGGGCCGAGATCTGCGCAAGCGGCCAAAACGGCGGCGGCCGGCCGGGGACGGCGGCGGGCGGCGGCGGGCGGCGGCGGAGTCGCCGGCGGAAACCCAATCTAGGGTTTCGGCCCCGGTTCGAGGCGCGGGTTGCACCTATGCGACGCGCGCGAGTTGGTGAGCCCGACTAAGGCCACGGTTCGGGCGGCCGACGCGGCGGCGCGGCGGTGGAGCTCGGCCGACGGGCCTAGGGCGGCGGGGTGCACGGGGATGTCAACAAGCGGCGCCGGCGGGTGGCTCACCTCCTTGCGCGGCTCGGATGCGTTCCACGGCGGCGAGCGGGCGACGACGGCGGCGGGCACCGAAGCGGCGGCGGGCTAGGGTTTTGGGTGGCGGCGGCGCACGGGCTAGAGCGGCTAGGGCACGGCGGCTCGGTTTGGGGGGGGTCCAAGGAGGCGGCGGCGCGCAATAAATAGCCGGGCGGGGTGTCCTTGGCGTGCGGGCCACGCACGGGGGGTCGTGCCCCCGTTGGACTCGGGTGGCGGCGCGGCGGTGGCCGAGGCCGGGTCGGGCACGGCGCGGCGGCGGGGGGATGACGGGTGGGGCCCCCGTCGGCGGCGGGGCGTGGCGGAGGCGCGGGTGGCGGGCCGGCGCGGCTAGGGCCGGGCCGGCTTGGCTGCGCCGGGCGGAAGGCTTGCGCGTGCGGGCCGGGCGGCTGCGGCCTTGCAAGCTAGACGGGCGGCTAAAAAAAAAAAGAAAGGGCTGGCGGCTATAGATGTTTGGGGTGGGCTAGATGGAGAGGGGAAAAAGGAGAAAAGATTTTGGGGTTTTAGGGATTTAGGAAAGGCACCAAACAAAATGGAAATTCAAATTTGAATTTGAATTCCAGCAACCAAAATAATGCTCCAGCATGTATGCCACAAATAAATCCTATATTTCATTAAAATTATTTTAGAAAAGTGTTAAATGCCTAAAATTAAATAAACAACCTTATACTCCTTAAACAATTAAATGGTTGCTATCAAATTTTAATAAAGCCAAGTTTTTAATAGAATTAGGGTGTTACACAAGAAGGTAAGGACATCTTGGAGGAGATCCACAAGGGCGTGTGCGGCAACCACGCGTCCTCCCGCATGCGAGTCGGCAAGGCCTTCGGCGAGCTTTCTGCGGCCCACGGCTGCGGGCGACGCCGAAGAACTCGTCAGAAGGTGCCAAGGATGCCAGTACTTCGCCAAGCAGCAACACGTCCTAGCCTACAAGTTAGTCACCATACCGCCAACCTGGCCCTTTGCCTGCTGGGGGCTCGACATGATTGGGCCACTACCAACTGCGCGAGGTGGTTTCAACAGAGTATTGGTGGCCATCGACAAGTTCACCAAGTGGATTGAGGTCAAGCCGGTCACATGCCCTAAGGCTGACAGAGTACTCGACTTCCTGGATGGACTCGTGCATCGCTACAGACTACCCCACCGCATCATCTCAGATCTGGGCTCCAACTTCAACAACCACCAGTTCTGGGAGTACCGCGAGAACAGCGGGATCGACGTCTGATACGTCTCAGTTGCCCATCCTCGGGCCAACGGACAAGTCGAGCGCGCCAACGGGATGGTGCTCGACGCTCTCAAGAAGCGGCTACACGACACTGCTAACTCCAAAGGAGGCAAATGGATCAAGGAACTACCCAATGCCTTGTGGGGGCCGCGTACTCGGCCTTCCAAGCCAACGGGGCAATCCCCTTACTTCTGGTCTACGGCTCCGAAGCAATCCTCCCCCGTTGATGTCATATGGAACTCACCGGCGGTGGAGCACTACGACGAAGGCGTCTGCGAAGACAACGGACGAGTTGACATCGACGGCCTCGAAGAAGCTCGGCTGCGCCGCCCTCGTCCAATCGGCAAGGTACACGGAGGGTATCCGACGCTACCATGATCGCAACGTCAAGGAACGCTCTTTCAACGTTGGTGATCTTGTCCTCCGTCGTATCCAGAACACGGAAGGACTACACAAGCTCAGCTCCCCCTGGGAAGGTCCCTTCACCATTGCAAAGGTGACCAGGGCCGGGCTCCTACCGCCTCCGGACACTTGAAGGCGAAGACATCAACAACTCGTGGGACGTCGACCAACTCTGTCGGTTCTACGCCTAGTCTACACGACTACTCCGGGTTCAAGTCTACACGACTACATCAAGACCCCCTCCGCCGTAAGCGGCCTCCGGTCCCCGGCTCCGGTCTCGGGACTACTCCTCTCCACGATCCGGCCCGCGCGGCTACCTACGGATCTGGGGCTGCGACGAGCGACAAAGGACTCTAGCGGCGGTCTACTAAGAGACCATGTACTCCCGGATCCGGCCTACACGGCTACTTACGGATCTCTTTGCGTAAGCGGCTACTCGCCCTAGCACCACTTAGCCGTAAGCGGCCCCCGGGTCCAGGCGACTACTCTGTAACTACGGCCCTGGCCATCCAGGTGTACTTTTTCAGTAATAAAGTTTGATCGATCATCAACTTCTTTACTGTCTACTTCCCTAAACGGGACTACTGCCGAGTACTACTACTCGCATCAACTCCACGATGGGACTCCGCACTCTGAGATCGTGACTACGAGTACTCATTGATGGAACTTTTCTTTCAGCAATACTTGAACAATTACATTACAAATGTTTTTGTACACATACTGCTATGAGCTAACTATTACAGGGCTACTGGAGGTTAAGCTTTTCGGTGAATTGCTCCGCAATGGGCGCCATCTGCTCCAGCAGCTCCACATACTGCTCATCTGTACAGTTGGCGGCTACCCCGCCAGCGACTACTTCCACGGGCGCCTTCGGGAAGTAGGACTTCATGAAGGCCGGCACACCGCCGGGATCGACCTCGCCGGATGCTTCACATACGTCGCCCGCCGGGCCGGGAGCTTCCTTGAGGGCGATCCACGAGCGGTGCTATCTAGGGGCCGCCGGGATGAGGCACCAAGAGTCTTGCAATGGGAAGCGCGGCTTCTTCAAGCTCCTTCGGTCGGGCCCACGAGCGCCTCTCGGTCCTCGTTCGGCACGCAACGATTTGTAGCGATTGACGAGGTCACGATCGGAAGCAATGCGAAGCTCCATGTGCTTGTCGCACTCGGAGGCAAGTTCCTTATAGTCAAGCTCGAGTACACGGCGGGCCTCCCGCTCCCGGTAGAAGAGGTTCTTCATGTCTGTCTCTGAGGTCCTCAAGCCGCTCCACCGGGTCTCAAGCTCTGTAAAACAACAAGGCGCAGCGGGTTAGACTACCTCTCGACCTCCAGCAACTACTCAACAAGTCAAGCGGTGTACCTTTGTTCTTGTTGCGGAGTGATTTGTTCTTCCGCACCAAGTCGTCGCTCTTTGCCTGCATCTCTTGGACATCGTTGTGATACTTGGCGAAGGCGGCGTCAAGCTTGGATTGCATGGCGGCCTCGTGCTTCCGCGACTTCAAGAGTTGGTCTTCCAGCGCTTCAGCCCGGAGCACTGCGTCGCCGAAGCCTTGCAGCATGCTAGACTTCTCGTGGGACCTCTCCACGACGTCCTGCACAGACAACATATGTCAAATGAGCACTCAACAACAGAGGATTGACTACTCAGGAGTTAAGACTACTCACCTTCATCCATTGTTCAGCCTGGTGGACCGCCTCCAGGTGCCTGGCTACCGTCGCCGGGTCCACCAAGTCGTCAGCCAGCAACTCCACCCCGCCACGACTACTCGTGGCGGCTTTGGTCAGTGGCGCAGAGCGGATGGGCTCTGCGTCCTGGATTTCCGGGGAACGGACTACCACCTCCAGAGCAGCCTCTGGCGGCACGGTGGCCTCTTCTCCTCCGGTGGCTAGGCGGCCTCCTCGGCGGCCTCCTCCATCGGCTCGGGGGCTCCTTCAGCAGCCTCCGGCGCTTGTGGTGTCAACTTCTGCATGGGCACCGCCACCGGGATGTCGCTCCCTTCGACCTCGGCGCCTGTCAAGAAGAAGACAAGTGCATCAGCAACTACGACTACTCTATGGGGAATACTAAAGCCTCAGCAGAGTACTTACCTTCGACCACGCTGGCCTCGAGCAACGCAGCTCTAGCAGCCGGCGCTTCGGACTCCGCCTGAGGGGCAGGAGTGGACTCCTCGGCGGGCGGCGCGGCTTCTTCCTCCGCCACCGCCGTAGAGGGTTCATCCCCCTCCCAGGATAGATCTGTTGATTTCCTGCAGAAGTACACAAATTAGTTGTCAATCAAGCTCGACTACTACACCAAGTACTACCCGGGAAGACCCAGCACTTACAAGCTTGACCGGACTATCGTCACGGTCGGGGCGCCAAGGATGCTGGCAATGTCTACCAGTCCAGCCTCGGCGGACGCCTCCTCTTGCGCCTCCGTCGTCGCTGTTGCCTCTTCTGCAGCAACGGTAGCAGGTGCAGCGTCCTCCTGCGCTCCTGCGACCACCACTTCTTCAGTAGCAGCGGCTGCAGGCTCCGTGCTCCCTTGAGGAGCACGGGGCTGGCGCTCCAGCTGCGCCAATAGCTCTTCAACAGTGGGGGCTGGGCTACGACTCCCAGCGGGTTCCCCCACCGTGTCCCACTCGCCTTCGTCGCCCTCATCAACGGGCTCGGTCGGCGGCACTTCCTACAAGCAAGGAAGCTCAGTCATCAGCAAGTGAACTCGAGAGACTAGTACTCGACTACACTACTCAAGACGTCTTACCTCTTGAGGCGTGGTCTCAGAGACCTTCAACTTCTTTGTCACCCGCTTACGGGCGGGGTTGCGTGGCTTCCGTGGCGGCGCAGCTAGACTAGCCTCCAGGCTAGCCGGTGGATCTTGCGCGAGGGGCACGTGAGGTAGGTCGGGACGGCTGAACCTCGACCGCAGCTGGAAGCGGTCTTGCAGCGTCTCCTCGTCGTCGTCCTCGTCGGACGTATCCTCCACGACCACGGTGTCGTCCCCTTCGCCGACTTCTCGCCGCTCCTTGGCTTTGGTTTTCCCTCCTCCGGGATCTCGACTTCCGAGGGGGGCGGGCCGCGGCTCGGAGACTAAGTTCTTCAAGTCGTCCTACAAGACACAAGACATCAGCGCGACTACTCACAAAAATGGGTACTCGACTAGGGGGTACGGCTACTTACCTCCTTTGGCGGGCGCGCGGCGGAGTAGTCTGGGACAGGGCACGCAGTGTACGGTGGCATGTCCTTGAAAATGCGCGCCAGCCTATCGACAATGTCGTCGTCATCGACTTCGCCTCCAGGCATCCGCGACGTGTCGGCGTCGCCGGTGTACTCGAAGCCCGGGGTGTCGCGAGCCATCGGCGGGCGCACCCTCGCGCTTCATGAAGCCGAAGGCTACGTGCTCGGCCCTCGGCCGGCTTCTCTCAGCACCTTGATGCGCGCCAACAGCTCGGGGAGCTGGATCCCCTCCTGCATCGTGGGCTCCGTGTTCCACCAGGCACGATGTTTCGGCTGCTTCCCGCTCGGCTTCGGCAAGCCTGGGTGGTGGTTCGTGACGTAGAACCACTTCGCCTTCCAGTCCTGGTTGGAGTCGATGAGCTTGTACGCGAGGTACTGCTCGGCCGCGTCCTCCCGCATCTAGATTCCTGCTCCACCGACTACTCGCGGGTTGCTGGCGCTCGGCTGCGGCTTCACCCGGAAGAACTTCCGGAACAAGATCCAGTGGGGCTTGATCCCTAGGAACGCTTCACAGAAGTGGACGAAGACTGCGGTATGGAAAATACCGTTGGGGTTGAGGTTGAGGTACTCGACGCCGTAGTACCCCAGGAGGCCTTTGAAGAAGTCGCTAGCCGGAAGTGCGAGTCCGCGCTCCGCGAAGTGCGCGAACATCAGAATCTCGTCCTCGCTCTTCTCCATGGGGTACGGGTCCCCGACGGCGGCCCTCCAACTGTCCATCTCCTTCTCACGGATGAATTCGCTGTTGAGAAGATCCAGCAGATCCTCGGTCTTCATCTTCGACGTTTTCCACTCGTGGCTCGGATATGGCCGCAGTGGAGACATCGGCGGTGCTGCCCCTGCGGCAGCCCCGGCGGCCTCGTCATGGCCCCTCTTCTTCCCGGCGGTCTTCGCGCTCTTGGACGGCGATGGATTCATTCTCCAAGTGCACGGCGTCTTCACGCACATTCGCTCGGGGGCTACTCTAGCAGCTCTGGGTGGCGGCGCACTCAGATCTACAGCGGCGGCGGCGTGCGCAGATCTATTCGAAATGGCTACAGTAGCGATGGGTGGAAAACCCTAAGGGTTTTGGCTTCTATTTATAAGTCAAAACGGCCCTGCAATGGCCGGATGGATAAGTCCGCGCTCTGCTGACTCAACGGCCGCGCGTGACTCTTCGTATTCTACTAGTCGATGCGCCTCACTTCGGGGACTCGACTACTTCTACTCGATTACCTGGGAAGCGACAAGACTCAGGAGCATCTCAGGACACATTCTACAAGATGACCCTTCAATTCGAGAGGAAGTACTCGACTCAAGGCTCGGGGGCTTCGTGCCACGTGTCCTTCGGTTTTTTCTCTCTCCGGATTTTTCAGGATATTCTTGCCAAGACTTCAGATGGACCCTCAGCCAGAGTCTACAACTCAACCTAAAGCTCGGGGGCTACTCCATATGGAGTGTGATTTTGCAATCGCACTTCCATATCAGCTCCGGGTTCAAGACAACACGGGCATTTTTGAAGACCTTCGAGGGCAGCACTCGAGGACGCTTGGGACTACTCGAGAAGACTTCAAGATTGCTCAGATATCAGCTGGAGTACATTCCCGGCCTCGGGATGCTTCAACTACTCTTGAAGACTTTTGACTTGTAGTACTCGGGGACGCTTGAGGACTACTCGTTAAGGCCGTCAAGACTACTTGAAGCTATCCTTCTCGACTACAAAGTACCCGGGGGCTTGTCGTATGGACCTCCCTGGGCCCACTACCTCGGTGGGTACCAGGACCGACTACTCGGTGGGCCCCTGGGACTACCCGGCTTGCGCTACACGGCACCTGATGGCGTGGAGCACAAGGACTACGGAGGATAAGTAGTCGGATAGGAAGCTGTACATGTCCCGCACTGTATGGAAGACTCCTAGACGTACTCGACTAGTACTCTCTCCCTACTCCGACTTGTAACCCTGCCTCACGGGCTATATAAGGCGAGGCAGGGACCCTTCTCTAGCATCCAATCTCATCTCACGGCGTACTATTACACCATCTTGTAATCGTACCCAATCAATCCAGAGCTACGCAGCATACAGGACGTAGGGTATTACGCACCTCGCGGCCCGAACCTGTCTAAATTGGGTGCCACGTGTCTCTTCCTTCGAGTTACCGATCTCGGCGAGGCCACATTCATCTACTTCGAGTACTCCCCTTAGTAGGTTGCCGGTCTAAAACACCGACAGAAGCTACGACCCCGCACGGGAGTGCTGCGTCGTCATCGCCAACGACCCAGTAAACGCCGCCGACATGCCAGGCGCCGGCGACGGAAAGGTTCCCCCTGCTCCGAGGGCCGCATCGCGCCTGGCTGTGGGGCCAAGCGCCCCTCCCTCCTCACCGCCAAGGGGGGCCGACATCGACGCGCAGCTCGCCCAGGCGCGTGAACTCGAGGCCAAGCTGGCGGAAGAATACCGCACGGTGCGGTTGCTTCACGCCAACATGGCGGGGGAGGCCTCCACGCGCGGCGAACGCACGCGTGAACTGGGCAGGCAAGCCCGCGACCGCATCAACGCCGACTTCAACGTCGACAACCTGGATACACCCCCGCGAGCGAGCCAAAAGCTCATTGCTGCCGCGACGCTGCTGCGGGCCATGCCCGACCCCTCGACACCCGAGGTGCGAAACCTGCACCGCGAGGCGCAGGCGCTCATCGAGCAAGCGGCCGTTCAACAGGCCGAGAGCTTGGCGTCCCGCATCCGCCAACAAGGGGATGCGCGGGACTATGGGGGCACGCAAGGCCCCGAACCCTCGGTACACGCGGGTAGAGCAACGGAGCGCCCCGCCAACCCGGGGCGCACGCCGGCCAAGGAGCGGCTCCTCGACACGCGCGGGCAAGCCTAGGATGGCGATGCCTGTAACATCATCAACGCTCGACGGATGAGCAACGCGGAGGCACGGGCAGCGGCGGGCTACCACCCTCGGCGGGGTGGACGCTACGACAGCGGAGAAGACCGCTCGCCGACGCCGGAACCCTCGGGGACCCGTGTGTTCAGCCGGGAGATCCGCATGGCGGCCTTTCCCCAGCGCTTCCGCCAGCCGACGACGATCGTCAAGTACAACGGGGAGACAGATCCCCGTGTATGGCTCAACGACTACCGTTTAGCGTGCCAGCTGGGCGGAGCCACCAGCGACGAGGTCATCATTCGCAACCTCCCCCTGCGCCTCGCCGACTCAGCGCGGACGTGGCTCGAGCACCTGCCGGCCAGCCAGATCCACAACTGGGTTGACCTGGTCCGCACATTCGTCGGCAACTTCCAGGGCACGTACGTGCGCCCTGGGAACTCCTGGGACCTGCGTTCTTGCACCCAGAAGCCCGGCGAATCGCTCGGGGACTTGATACGGCGCTTCTCCAAGCGTTGCATGGAGCTCCCGAGCGCGGCGCAATCCGAGATCGTGCACGCCTTCCTCGAGGGTACCACATGCCGGGACCTCGTGCGTGAGCTGGGGCGCAGCCCGCCGGTCGACTCAAACGAGCTGTTCGACATCGCCACCAGCTTTGCCTCACGCGAAGAGGCAGTGGGGGCAATCTTCGACGGCAAGAAGGGCAAGCGCACGGACGACGCGCCCGCGGAGGGCAGCAAGTCCAAGGAGCTCCACCAAAAGAACAAGTGGGGCAAGAAGGGGAAGAAGCCGCGTCGCGAGGCGCGCGAGTAGGGACGCGACGACGACGACGCCGAGGCCCTCGCTGTTGACCCTGCTCGACGGGGCCCTCGACCGGCCCCTCGAGGTCCGGGAGTTTTCGACGACATGCTGAAGAAGCCATGTCCCTACCACAAGACACCGGTCAACCACACCCTCGAGCAGTGTGACATGCTCAAGCGGTTCTATGGCCGCGCCGCCGCAAAGGACGATGAGGCCAAGAAGGATGGGGGGTAATGGAGACACCGGCGGCTTCCCTGCTGTGGAAAAAGTTTTCCTCATCTTCGGGGGGCCGACCGTCGACATGTCGAGCCACCAGCGCAAGCGGGAGCGGCACGAGGTTCTCGCCGCGGAGAAGGCGCCTCCCTCCTTCCTTGATTGGTCGAAGGACGCCATCACCTTCAGTCGAGAGGATCACCTGAACCGCATCCCCAACCTGGGCCAGTATCCACTGGTGGTCGACCCGGTCATCGGGAACGCGCGGTTCTTGAAGGTCCTGATGGACAGAGGCAGCAGCCTCAACATCCTCTACGCGCACACGGCGCGAGCTCGCGGGGATCGGGTTGGACCGGCTGCGGCCCGGCCACGACGCCGTTCCATGGCGTCGCGCCGGCAGCGCGTCCAACCCCTTGGGCAGATCGACACCGCTCGTCTGGTTCGGCACGTCGGACAACTACCGCAAGGAGATGCTCACCTTCGAGGTGGTGGGGTTCAGGGGCGCGTACCACACCATACTTGGGCAGCCCTGCTACGCCAAATTCATGGCAGTCCCCAACTACACATACCTCAAGATGAAGATGCCGGGGCCGAACGGAGTCATCACCGTGGGCTCATCCATCGAGCACGCCTTCGACTGCGACGTCGAATGCGTGGAACACGCGGAAGCCCTAGCGCTGGACGAAGCGCGGGTGGCCAACTTGGAGAAGATGGTCAACGAGGACCTCAACTCCACCGCCAAGCACGACGGCAGCTTCGAGGCTGCTGAGCAGACCAAGGAAGTGCCCCTCGACCCTGCTGCCCCCGAAGGCAAGGCGTTGAGGGTCAGCTCTACCCTCGACCCGAAATAGGAAGTGGTGCTCGTCGACTTTCTCCGCGCCAACGCCGACATCTTCGCGTGGAGCCTCTCGGACATGCCGGGCATCCCGAGGGAGGTCGCCGAGCACTCCCATGATATCCTACCTCACTCCCGCACCGTGCAGCAACGGCTCCGCCGCTTCGACGAGGAGCGGCGGCGGGCGATCGGAGCGGAGCTGCGGAAGCTCCTCGAGGCTGGGTTCATCAAGGAAGTGTTCCACCCTACGTGGCTAGCCAATCTTGTACCAGTAAAGAAAAAGAATGGGAAGTGGCGGATGTGTGTAGACTACACTAGTCTTAATAAAGCATGTCCTAAAGTTCCTTTTCCGTTGCCACGTATCGATCAAATTGTTGATTCGACCGCCGGGTGTGAACTACTATGTTTCCTTGATGCCTACTCCGGGTACCACCAAATCAAAATGAAGGAGTCCGACCAGCTCGCGACTTCATTCATCACGCCATTCGGGATGTACTGCTACGTCACGATGCCGTTTGGTCTCCGAAGCGCAGGCGCGACGTACCAAAGGTGTATGCAGCACGTCTTCGGAGACCACATTGGGCGAACCGTTGAGGCATACGTGGACGACGTAGTCGTGAAAACCAGGAAGGCGGATGACCTGGTTAGCGACCTCAGCGTCGCGTTCGACTGCCTGCGGGCCAACGGGGTGAAGTTGAACCCCGAAAAATGTGTCTTTGGCGTGCCGCGAGACATGCTTTTGGGATACATAGTCTCCCAGCGAGGCATCGAGGCCAACCCCGAAAAGGTCGCATCCCTTCCGATTCGGGACCTCAAAGGGGTGCAAAGAGTGCTGGGTGCCTCGCCGCCTTGAGCTGCTTCATCTCACGGTTCGGCGAAAAAGGCTTGCCCCTCTACCGGCTCCTCAAGAAGCACGAGCGCTTCTCCTGGACCGCCGAGGCCCAGGAGGTGCTTGACAAGTTGAAGGCGTCCCTCACCCGTGCCCCCATACTCACGCCGCCGCAAGACGACGAGCCTCTGTACCTCTACGTGGCTGCGACTACCCAGGTGGTCAGCGCCGTGATCGTGGTAGAGCGCACGGAGGAAGGACACACTCTGCCGGTTCAGCGGCCGGTGTACTACATCAGCGAAGTCTTGTCCGACACCAAGACGCGCTACCCACAAGTCCAGAAGCTGCTCTACGCGGTGGTCCTCGCGTGGCGCAAACTTTGCCACTACTTTGAGGCCCATCCTGTCACGGTGGTCTCCTCCTTTCCGTTGGGGAAATCATTCGCAATCCAGACGCAGCGGGCAGGATCGCCAAGTGGTCGGTGGAGCTGATGGGCGAAACGCTGGCCTACGCCCCGCGCAAGGCCATCAAGTCCCAGATGTTGGCAGATTTCGTCGCCGAGTGGACGAACACGCAATTGCCACTGCCACAGATCCAGGCGGAATGCTGGACTCTGTATTTCGACGGCTCAGTGATGAAGACAGGCGCGGGTGCGGGCCTGCTCTTCGTCTCACCCCTCGGGGAGCACATGCGGTACGCTGTGCGCCTTCACTTCCCCGCGTCGAACAACATGGTCGAGTACGAGGCCCTGCTTTGCGGCCTCAAGATTGCCATCGAGATAGGCGTCAAACGCCTTGACTTGCGGGGGGATTCGCAGCTCGTGATCGACCAAGTCATGAAGAACGCGAGCTGCCACGACGACAAGATGGAGGCGTACTGCAAGGCCGTGCGGGCCCTTGAGGACAAGTTCTACGGCATCGAGCTCAATCACGTGCCCCGCCGGTACAACGAGGAAGCGGACGAACTCGCTAAGATCGCATCGGGGCAGATCACTATTCATCCGAACGTCTTCACTCGGGACGTCGCTCAACCGTCCGTCGCCCTCGAGCTGCACCCTTAGAACCATGCGGAACCCTCGGGGGCTCCCTCAAATCCAGCGGACGCAGAGCCCATGGGCGAGGACCCCTCGAACGAGGTGTACGTGCTCTCCCTCCTCGAGGGGTACGGCGCCAGCGAGGCCGAAGTAATGGACGTTGAGTCGGCCCCCAGCGGGATGGACTGGCGCGACAAATACATCGCCTGGATGGACCGAGGGGGACTCCCCTCGGACCGGTCTGAGGCCAGGCGCATCGCCAGGATGGCCAAATCCTTCGCCCTCGTCGACGGCGAGGTGTACAAGCGCGCCGCCTCCGGCATCCTGCAGCGATGCGTGCCCATCCCCGAGGGGCGTGAGCTCCTCCGGGACATACATGCGGGTATCTGCGGCCACCACGCCACGCCCCGCACCCTCGTAGGCAATGCATTCCGCCAGGGCTTCTACTGGCCCACCGCGGTCGCTGACGCCAGCGAGATCATGCGCACCTGCGAAGGGTGCCAGTTCTACGCCCGCAAATCCAACCTCCTTGCGCACGCCCTACAAACCATCCCCGTCACATGGCCTTTCGCCGTGTGGGGGCTGGACATCGTCGGGCCCTTACAGAAGGCGCCCGGGGGCTACACCCACCTGTTGGTCGCGATCGATAAATTTTCCAAGTGGGTGGAGGTGCGCCCCATCACGAACCTCAGGGCGGAGCAGGCGGTGACGTTCTTCACTGACATTGTCTATCGCTTTGGAGTGCCGAACTCCATCATCACCGACAACGGGTCCCAATTCACGGGCAGAAAGTTCTTGGAGTTCTGCGATAAGTTCCACATCCGTGTGGACTGGGCAGCTGTGGCACACCCACAGACCAACGACAAAGTGGAGCGTGCGAACGGCATGATTCTACAAGGCCTTAAGCCCAGAATTTTCGACCAGCTCAACAATTCTGGTCGAAAATGGCTCCAGGAACTGCCTGCGGTCGTATGGAGCCTCAGGACCACCCCAAGCAGAGCCACTGGGTTCACCCCGTTCTTTCTAGTCCATGGCGCGGAGGCCGTCCTCCCCAGGGACTTAGAATATGGGTCACCCAGAGTGTAGGGCTATGACGAAGACACCAACCAGCGAGCCCGCGAGGACTCACTGGACCGGCTGGACGAAGCACGCCTCGTGGCCCTGATGCACTCCGCAAGGTACCAGCAGTCTCTAAGGCGCTACCAAGCTCAAAAGGTGCGCCGCGGGACTTCAGCGAAGGGGACTTGGTCCTAAGGCTACGCCAAGACAACCGAGGACGCCACAAGCTATCACCTCCGTGGGAGGGGCCCTACGTCGTGGTGAAGGTGCTCAAGCCCGGCTAGGACTGTCAAAAAAGCTTGAGGATCGTGAATCGCTCGAAATCAAGTCGCTAAGAGCTCGACTCGAGCTCGGCTCAAGCTCCAAACGAACCGAGCTCGAGCCCAATCTCAAGCTCGCGAGCCTCAATGAGCCGAGCTCGAATAGCTCGCTAAAGTTCATTAACATCTTCTCCTCTCGGCTGTTGGGTGCACTGATATGTGCTTCGTTCTATAGCATTTAAAAACTCGGCTTAGAGTAGCAATAAAAGTGTCTCGTTTTCCAAAGTAGCTGCAAGAGAAGAGATGCCAGCTCATTTGCCCTTCGTCTGCAGGGAGGTCACATTGGTGCCTGGCCTTGGCACCTGCGCTGCTCCTTGGTGGGAGGCCAGAGAAAAAAATGTAGCAGTGGGACGTAATGATTCGTGAGCTCACTGAGCTGTTGTTGACTTGCTGTGTCTAGTGAGGGAGAAGGCGGAATAGTTAACGAGCCCATGCGAGCCGAGCTCGAGCCTTCGCGAGCTTGCGTCGAGCCGAGCTCGAGCTTGTCTACAGGCTCGGACAGATCACAGGCTCGGTTCGAGCTCGGCTCGAAACTCTATCGAGCTCTAGCTTGCGGCTCCAGGCTCGCTCGAGCTCGGCTCGTTGACAGCCCTAAGCTCGGCACGTACAAGCTGGCCAACGAGGACGACGAGGAACTCACCAACGCTTGGAACATCCAGCAGCTACGTCGCTTCTATCCTTAGCTAGGATTTCCAAGTTTTCTGTTCTAAATCACAAAGCTCAACACCCCAGTTGGCGGCACAAATGTAAATAACAGTGAGTCAATAAAGCTAAAGGGCGACTCGGCTTTCCCCAGAAAACCAAGCCACCCTCAGGGGCTACTACAGGGGGCACCCCCCCCAAAAAATGGTCTCATTTTTTCGCAAAAAAACCACGAGCGCCCTAAGTATGTCTCGACCTTAGCCTCGAGCAAAATTCAGATAGGGCGCGGACGGCCTAGCGGAAAGGACGCGCAAGCCAGAGATAGCCTACGCCTCCACGAGGATACGACCCTTCTCTATTGCCTCCGGCCCAGCAGGCTGCTCTCGAAAATCGAACTCCCCAACTCGAATTCGCTTAGGCAAAGGAAGAAACAAAACATCGTGATAAAGTAACAAACACCATTCACTTCCACAAGTGTTTGAAACGAAATGTTTGTTTATTTACATGGCCACGTGGCCCAGATACTAACATTCAAAATAAAAAAGGGTCTGGCGCCCAGCGATCTTCAGGCTTGAGGGGCATCAGCGTCAGCGGCGTCCGGAAACAGGAACTCTATTGACGGTTAATAATTGTATCAAAGTTCGTTTGTGACTTGCAAGCGTACAAGTCTCCCGTCGTAGTCAAGGGACCCTTCTTCCCTCGAGTGGTGAACCCAAGGTATCGAATCCGTGGAACAAATGTGTGACGCAAAACTTAATCTAATAAAGCCAAGTAACTTCAATCTTCGATAGAAGAAAACCTTAATGCATCTAAGTAAAAGACACAAAACGAATCTAATCTACTAAAGACCGGAGAAAACAAAGTAAGATTGGGTAGATAAACCGATCTAGAGGGATCGGGGTAAGCCTTTTGTTGAAGTTCCAAGCAAGAGAAGAAGTAGCAAATCGAATCTTAATAGAAGCCTCTTTAAATCGTGGTTGCTCGTCCAAATCCGAAAACATCCGCCTTTCGGAACCCTCGTTCTGTCACAACGTATCCCTATTCATGTGGGTAGCTTAGGGCGAGTCAAAAGACAAGTCGAGATTCTTTCGAAAGATCCGGCGTGTACCTCTAGCCACCGCGGCTACAAGAACACCCTATGTAATCTATCTCGAGAATAGAATTGGAATAAGCAAAGCCGATCGGAAAACGAAATCTTCGAGGAAACACTTGATCGCTAGGAAAAGATTCAACTTGATAATTCAACTATAACAATGATACATACACAAGATCACCACCGGGATCCTTCCTTGATCTTGCTTCTAGCTCCGGGAACTCCGACGTGGTCTTCCGTGCAAGGTTCCCACGTCGGCTAGGGAAACCCTAGTCAACTAGCTCGACCCTCTCCTCTCCGAGATGGTGTCCCTCTCTTCTCTGCTCCTCGGCGACCGATGACGAATTCTTCTCCCCGAGGCTCTCGGTCAGGGGGCTATAAATAGCCTGATTGGCGGCTAGGGCAAAGGAGGGGGCAAATGGGCCCTGGATGGGCCCGGGGCCGACCGACCCGGGTCGGCCGGCCCGGGCCCATCTAGGCCCGGCCCCCGAGGGCTCCTTTGCTCCGCGTCGGTTCCCTTGCTTCTCGGATGTTTCCCCCTTCGCATGTAGGTCCATGTCGTCGGTTTCTCTCCGAATTGGACTCAACTCCTTGTCTTGCAAGATTCGACGCACTTTTACGGTCAGGTCCTCGGAGTCTGTCGTCTTCTCGGATCAAGTCCCTGGCTTCTTGGAGTTAATTTTGCTTTGTTGCATGACTTGTACGGGGCTTCAAGGTCTTGTCATGAGGTGCTTGATGAACTTATCCCGAAAGTCTTGCATTCAACACTAAAACCCTGCATAAACATTAAACTCCAAAACCGACATGCACACGTGAACTTGTTATACCACGGGGGTTAGTACCAATGGATAAGGTATAAAACTCATGCCAACACCGAAGGTAAACTCATGGCTAGGTTGACGGATTTTCACCGTCAACATCTCCCCCATGCTTAAACCTTGCTCGTCCTCGAGTAAGCCTTCGATGGATATCATCATTGCCTAACAATGTTTAAACTTTGCACTTGATCACACATGAGAAAACATAATGCTCTCAAAATTTTAATTCATTAAAGTTCCATAATGTACTATCCTTCATCTCTACGGAGGGTAGATTCTTATTAAGCTTATCCCACAAGTATTAACATGCTCACAAAGTTTAAATAGATCTCAGAATTTTTGAAATAAAGAACGAGATAAAGAAAAGCTAAACCAAGTTCACAAATTTAAATCATCTTGTATATTGCTCATGAACTCTCATCTCACTTGTCTCTCGAGCCTATATATTCTACTCCTTTCCCTCTCATATATATGTGGTAGGCTTTATATGGAGCTTTGGGAAAGTTTAGTCCTAACAAGATTTTATAAATGAGGTGTTGTCAAAACAAGACAAGCTTCTCATGGTCTTACCGAGACTCGTCAAAAAGGTCATTGGAAAATGATGTTAAATCAAGGAGGGGAAAGAGAAAAATACACACACTTTTAGATGAGTGGACATGTGCAAATGACAATGATCCCGAGGCACAAAGAAAGTCCTCGTTATCGGATTGCACATGGTTGGAAAATGAGAATGGATCTTTTTAACTTGAAGCCTTGAATGCACTCTTAGAGAACCGGGGAGTTTACTTTACGCATATATTTTTTTCTCTTTCTCATATTTCTCATTCTTTTCTTTCTTTCTTTCTTTATATATATATATATATATATATATATATATATATATATATATATATATTTCTTTCTTTCTTTGAAAGTCACGATCGTCGCTGGATTTTTTTCTTTCATCATTTTTTTTAAAATATTCCCCTTTTAACTCTAAAACTGCACCGTACCTACCTCCTCCCCCATGCTTAGACGTTGCTCGTCCTCGAGCAAAGAGGCGAAAAATAAGGTAGGTACCGGGGTATTTTTCCTTGGAGAGATACTTGAAATCTTCAATGTTGGCACCGTCTTGCGATCTTCCTTGAATTGATGATCCATTCTCAACAATAGGTTGTGGTCAAGGAGGTAATCACAAAAGATGATATTTGGTTTAAGGGTGGATATCCGGCGAAGTTTGTGAGATCTCCGATGCGGGGATACACAATGCACGGATAAAAGGCTACCAAAAAGATAGATACGCAAAAATGGAATGACCAGCTTCTTAGTCTCGGGCCAGAGAAATCATGGCCTGCAATAACTCACTCAAAAATAAATCTTGTACACTAAGGTTTATGCACTCAAATATATATAAGGCTTTGGATAGGTTGAGCAACACACAAGCGATATTTATGACAAGGTTAGCAATATTTTTGAGCATAAAAGACATCTTTAATCTATTCATAACTTGAGAGCACATAAAACACTATGGGTCTTTATTTTAATCATAACCTCCGCTGAAAATTAAGCTAGCATTTAAATAAATTCAGATCTGTATTTTTAAGAGAGCACTAGCTTAAACATGCATAAATCAATTACAAAGATGAACAAAGCTGCAATTATAATCATATATCATCATGGCACGAATTTTGTAACTTTTCCAATGATATAATCAAGGTGGTGTATTTATTAATGATGACATCAAGTTGAAATACAAACTGAAATAAACAAACATGCTTGCTGAAATTTAAATAAAAACAGAAAATACTACGCAAACACACATAAGCAAAAGCTGAAAATTACAGAGAAAAAGAAAAGAAAAGAAAAGAAAACTAAAGTTCCTAAATCTTCTAGTCCTCCGCCGGTGGTTGATGTTGATGATCTTGATAGTAATACCCTTGCTCATAATATGATTGGACATTCCCTCCGACGAATTGATTTGGCTCCACAAGGTGAAGGCGTCCGAGCTCAAAGGCAATATTTGCGTTGCCTTCACCAAGTTGAGCTGCGTTAGCTTGGATGGCTGCGATGTTTTGGGCGTTTCTTGCAGCATACCCTCCAATTATGGCCATGCTTTGTTGTGGTTGGGGATGATGAGCGTAGGACTCCGCGAAGTTAGCGTTGGGCACAACATAATTTGGTGGGGGTACCGGTGCACCACCCCCCCATGCTTGCTCTTGTGGCCCTCCGTAATAACTTGGCGGAGGAGGGATCCCGCCGAATGGTTGCACATTGAGTTGTGCTCCACTCGCTTGTGCGGAGGATGTTCCCTCCTCTACGATTCTTCCTCTTTTGTTTTTCCTTGCAGGGACAAGTAGTCCCTCTTCCAACCAATCTTCTCTTCCTTCGTTGAAAAGCCTAAGCCTCTCATTGGGAAGGGGTAGGTTCACTATGGCCAACCGATAACCTCCTCTCTCATCTCCACTAATGTATTTGCCTTGCCGCAAATACTCAATGCTGAGAGAGGTACCACGCAAAAGGTGGTCGGGGTTTCTTGCGATCCCCGGCCGCAAGGAGAAGGCCAACATGGAGAGGTAGCACCCCGAACCAATATTACTCGCCCCCGATGTTGCTTCACAACACCAACGGTTGATCATAAGGTAAGAGGGGTCTATTGGCCGTCCGGCAATTAAAGCCGAGTATAGCCAATTCAATTCCGTGTCGGTCACCTTTGTCTCCTTCATCCTCCCCAATACCCTCTTGCACATCCAAGAGTGAAATATCCGGATAATGGGGTTGCGGATGCAATTGCGTTGTTGATGGGCTTCTCACGGAGATCATATTCCAAAATCCTCGCTAACATGCGGGTGGCACGTCAACTTTCTCCGGAGCTCCCTTGTGGAATCCAAGTAGCTCCCTAACGTGCTCGTAGGGAACCACTTGTTGGACTCCCTCCAAACGGAATGACAAGCTTTGCACCCCATCATCATCAAGGATGGGTGCAATAGTCATCAAAATTTCCAAGGCGAACCCCAAGTGGGTGTCCACCGATACTCCGTCGGAGAACCGCACCCATCCAAGGTGCCCCAACATATAGTATATGTCGGTGCTAAAACCCAAGGTGTAGAGTGCTTGGTCCTCGAACTCGACGTTGGGCACAAGCCTCTTCTCAAGATTAGAGAGCCTCTCCTCCTCCGCCGCCGACAAGATGATGAAGCCGTACGAAGAGTATGTCGGGGTGTAAGGAGGTGGCGCGGTTGAACGGGTCGATCGTCGTGGTGGCGCGGGCTGCTCCTCCGTGCGCCCACGAGGTTCGGTAAACCTCATGGACGTGCTTCTTGCAGCCCTCATACCACCAAGGAGGAGAGCATTGTTCCTCCTCGGTGGTGCCGTATCCGTCTCCATGCTCCGGGGAGACTCGGAAACCGAGTGCCTCCTCGAAGACGTAGTTGATGACGGCTTGGATGACGACGAACTCTTCTTCTTGGAGAAGAGACTTGTGGCCTTCTTCCACATGGTTGCTGCACTCTTTTCTTCAACTAAAACTCCGGGTTGCAACCGGTAACTAGGCACTTAAACTTTTTGCTTCGGATGTGGACTTTGAGTGGATTAAGGATGTGGATTTTTTTTCTTAAGCTATCAAGCTTGGGAAGGTTGGCTATGTCTACGGAGGTTTTGAGCACACAAACTTGAACACACGGGTAAAGGAAGGAGAGGGGAAGCTTGCTGCGCGAAAAACGGGAGCCGGGGGGCTCCTTATGTAGGTGAGGCCGGCCGGCACGGGCCGGCCGCCCGGGGTCCTCCTGGCTCCTCCCCGCCTCGTCTTTCTTCCAGCACGATCATTTCGCCTCTGCAACTTTCCTGCCCGCGTGCTCCACGAGTTGCACCGCCCAAACGCTCTCGTCCACTCCTTTTCTTGCATTATTGGTCCTCCCACTTGATGCTTCATGCTTTGGGTCATGTCCATGCTCCCTAGCTCCACTTGCTTCACATGCCACCATGAAATTCCTGCAAAGTTGATGCTTGCTGCCCACCATGCTTGTCCTTTGCATGTGGAATTGGTGAAAGTTGATAAAAGGGAATCCAATGGTGCATGCATGATTAATTTAAACTAGATTGCCTCCATTTAGGTGTGTTTAAGGTTAAGCACTCCTCTAATTCGAAATTTAAAATATTTTTCAAAGCCATGCAAGAGCTCAAAAACAATTTTAGAGAAGTTTTTAAACCATTAAAAACAAATGTAAGTCGAAAATATTTTTCGACTACGTCGATTTTCGGTCTCACCGGTATAGTTTGCCTTCATCGGTTGAGAGCAAACATTTCCCGGCTTGATCATGGGGGCATAGGTTTAGGTTCTAATTTTGGCTAAATAAGAAAGATTTTGAATAAAACAAAATTAGAATAGGCTTATAAAAATTCTAATCCTAGAGAAACCAAGGATATAGATTTTTAAAACCAACCAAAAGTTTTGATTTCTAGGTTCACGCGAGTTCTACCACGTGCTGAATTTTATTAACACTTAAGTATAAATCATGGCTCTACTCGTGTGGTTTTAGCATGAAAAATAAGTCAACCTCAGCACCATAATGAGGGTGAAAGGTTGAGTTAGGTTCTGAAATTATTTGGTTGAGGTTTCTCGAAAAGGAAAGAACAAACAAGCACATAGGAGGGTTCATGCAAAGGGTTTATGATAAAGCAAACATTCAATCAAGAATTATGTCTCTAATATTGTTCAACCACTTCTAAGTCTAATGTCTTTGCGTAATAAAACTCAAAAACTAAATTATTAAAAATACTCGAAAAACCTGGAATCGGGTTGTCCTCTCGGTAGCTTATTCTTGACTCGACGAAACGGGTTGCCTCCCGCCTAGCGCTTCGTTTATAGTCTATATCTAGACTTCTTCACTTGATTACTCCGGATCAACGCTCTTTGCGGGCGTTGCAATCTTGGGTACCCACTTCCGCGCCATCTTGGGCACGGGCTTGTCTTCCGGCTTAGTCGGCTTAGTCATTTTTTTGGTCTTCACAGGCGGTCTTCACGGATGCAACACCTTCTTTGATTTTCTTTACGTTCATTTTTTTCGGCTCCTTCTTCTTTTTCAGCCCCTCCGTTTGTTTTGGTTCTCCCTTCACTCCAATCATGTTGCATGCCTCAATTCTTGGACGGAACTTGAAGGAACTCCTTTCTCCGTTGATATCGAACATGATCTCCCCCTTGCCAACATCAATAGTAGCTCCCACGGTCTTGAGGAACGGCCTCCCTAGGATGAGCAGCGGCTTCTCCCTCTCTCCCATCTCGAGCACAACGAAGTCGACGGGGATGAAGTGGTGTCCAATCTTCACGGGTACATCTTCAGCAATGCCCAAGGGATAGCGAATGGAGTTGTCACCCAACTCCAAACATATTCCCGTAGGCTCCATTGGTAGGCGTAGCTTCTCGAACACATCCCTCGGCATGACACTCACACTAGCTCCAAGGTCGCATAACGCCTTCTCGAAGTTGAAAGAACCAACTGAACATGGAATTGTGGGGCACCCGGGGTCTTTTTGCTTCTCTAGCCCATTAGCAATAGCGGCACTACACTCCTCGGACATCTTGACATGATCTACCCCGAGTGTTGCTATCTCATATTTATTTGCAAGTATATCTTTAAAGTAACGAGAATATGTAGGTACTTGTAGGGCATCTAGTAATGGCATGTTGATGCTAAGTCTACGCACAACTTCCACAAACTTCTCAAAGTGGTTGTCAAGTTTACCTCGGAAGAAGCGTGGCTTGAGTTGCGGTATCCTCGTGTCTTCCTCCGGCATCTCAAATTCGGGTTCCTCGGTGACGATCCCCGTAACCTTCTCTTTAGCAACTCCTTCCACCTCGGTGGATGGTTTAAGCTTCCTTGCTCCCGCGGAACGTTCCGGATCTTCGGTCTCCTTCCCCGAACGTGTTTGAATGGCCTTCGCCGATTCGGGACATTTGGGTTGTCCCGAAGCTTCCCTTCATCATTAGTGAGGCGCCCCGCAAGTTGTCCAACTTGCGTCTCGAGCATCTTCATCATGTTGAGCACTTGATGATTGGAACTTCCGACCTCCGTCACTTTGCTATCGATGTTCTCCAACACCTTGTCTATGGTCTTGAACTTGGTAACGGTGTCCTTGTTGATTTTAGCTTGCTCATCCATGAACTCCTTCAATTGTATACGAAGCGGAACCGCATTAGGAATAGATGAGCTTGCATTAAATTGAGGCCTACCTTGCCCATAGCGAAAGTTCGGCAATTCTCCCTTCCTCATGTAGTCGAGCACTTTGGCTTCCTCCGGACAATCTTTGCGGACATGGCCATACTCTCCACATTCTTCACATGTGGACCTTGCTTCAGCGGCCTTCAAGTCTTGAGCCTCTTTCTTTTCCATCTCCATCTTCTCCAACCTCCTCATGAGCGAGTCGATCTTGCCTTCAAGTATGTTCTCCTTCTCCACTTGCAAGACTCCTTTGACGTTTCCCCGTGGGTTGAACCGGATGTAGGCGCCGGACGACGCCCACGTGTCATTATCCGCGACCTTCTTGAATAGAGTGAAAGCTTCCGTCGGTGTAAGTTCGATGATGGATCCTCCCACCGATGCATCGATGATCGTCCTTGACGCCATGGTGAGTCCTTGATAGAACTTTTGCACGAGGTCTTCCTTCGGGAACTTGTGATGTGGAACCGCCGGGTGTACTCGTTGAAGCGCTCGAATGCCTCCGAGATAGTTTCCGTAGGATATTGAACAAAGGTGGCAATCTTATTACGCAAGCTTTGAGTTTTACCCGGTGAGTAGTATTCCTTCATGAAAGCCTTCATCAACGTGTTCCAATTTTGCACCGTCTCCGCCGGTTGAGAGTGGAACCATTGCAAAGCCTTCCCGAGTAGTGAAAACGGAAAAAGCCTTGCCCTCATTTGATCTTGAGTCACCCCTTCCATGTTGAAAGTCTGACATAGTTGAATGAATGCTTGGAGGTGAAGGTTCGGATCCTCTTTAACGATGAAGGGTGAATGTTGCACCATGCGGATTGTTGAGGTCTTGATCTCGAACGGTCTTTCGATCTCCTCAAGGTTCAAGATTGGTAGGTCGATGATGTCTGGGGTGCATAGCTCCCCAATCTTGCGTTCTTGCGGTGGTTGGTCACCCATCGGTGGAAGTCGATTCTCCCGAGGACTTTGAGGTGGTGAATTCTTCGGAGATTCCTACGATCCTTTGTCTTCCGACTCCGAATCTACAAAATCTAGCTTTTTAGCTTGATGTGCTTCACGTCTCCTTAGCCTCGTAAAGTTTTTCTCCGGATCATCCACAAAATTATTGGGTTTGTTGGAGAGGTAGACGTCCATCTCCTGTTAGGGTTAGCAATAAACAAAGTATGCAAAAAACTAGAAAGTAAAAACAAATCTATAAAAACTAGAGTTAGACAAACTAGATTAGATGTATTTTGAGGATGATCAAAATTTAGTAGATGCAAAAACAAAAACAAAGAGAAAACTGAAAATTACAAAAAGGCAATAAAAAATCAAATCTTGATCACTTGTTCCCCGGCAACGGCGCCAGAAAAAGGGGCTTGTTGACAGTTAATAATTGTATCAAAGTTCGTTTGTGACTTGCAAGCGTACAAGTCTCCCGTCGTAGTCAAGGGACCCTTCTTCCCTCGAGTGGTGAACCCAAGGTATCGAATCCGTGGAACAAATGTGTGACGCAAAACTTAATCTAATAAAGCCAAGTAACTTCAATCTTCGATAGAAGAAAACCCTAATGCATCTAAGTAAAAGACACAAAACGAATCTAATCTACTAAAGACCGGAGAAAACAAAGTAAGATTGGGTAGATAAACCGATCTAGAGGGATCGGGGTAAGCCTTTTGTTGAAGTTCCAAGCAAGAGAAGAAGTAGCAAATCGAATCTTAATAGAAGCCTCTTTAAATCGTGGTTTCCCGTCCAAATCCGAAAACATCCGCCTTTCGGAACCCCGTTCGTCACAACGTATCCCTATTCATGCGGGTAGCTTAGGGCGAGTCAAAAGACAAGTCGAGATTCTTTCGGAAGATCCGGCGTGTACCTCTAGCCACCGCGGCTACAAGAACACCCTATGTAATCTATCTCGAGAATAGAATTGGAATAAGCAAAGCCGATCGAAAAACGAAATCTTCGAGGAAACACTTGATCGCTAGGAAAAGATTCAACTTGATAATTCAACTATAACAATGATACATACACAAGATCACCACCGGGATCCTTCATTGATCTTGCTTCTAGCTCCGGGAACTCCGACGTGGTCTTCCGTGCAAGGTTCCCACGTCGGCTAGGGAAACCCTAGTCAACTAGCTCGACCCTCTCCTCTCCGAGATGGTGTCCCTCTCTTCTCTCGCTCCTCGGCGGCCGATGACGAATTCTTCTCCCCGGGGCTCTCGGTTAGGGGGCTATAAATAGCCCGATTGGCGGCTAGGGCAAAGGAGGGGGCAAATGGGCCCCGGATGGGCTCGGGGCCGACCGGCCGGGGCCGACCGGCTCGGCCGACCGGCCCGGGCCCATCTAGGCCCCGGCCCCGAGGGCTCCTTTGCTCCGCGTCGGTTCCCTTGCTTCCCGGATGTTTCCCCCTTCGCATGTAGGTCCATGTCGTCGGTTTCTCTCGAATTGGACTCAACTCCTTGTCTTGCAAGATTCGGCACTTTTACGGTCGGGTCCTCGGAGTCCGTCGTCTTCTCGGATCAAGTCCCCGGCTTCTTGGAGTTAAGTTTGCTTCATTGCATGACTTGTACGGGGCTTCAAGGTCTTGTCATGAGGTGCTTGATGAACTTATCCCGAAAGTCTTGCATTCAACACTAAAACCCTGCATAAACATTAAACTCCAAAACCGACATGCACACGTGAACTTGTTATACCACGGGGGTTAGTACCAATGGATAAGGTATAAAACTCATGCCAACACCGAAGGTAAACTCATGGCTAGGTTGACGGATTTTCACCGTCAACAAACTCCTCGAAGGCCTCGGTGAGCGCCTCGGCGGCATCAGCAGCTAGCGCGTCCACGTGCTCCATTGCCGCTTCATCCTCGACGCCCTCCGGGACGACATAGCCTGACGCCACGGCCTCGAAGTTCACCTCGTAGTGGGACCGCACCACGCCGAGGGCCTTCTGGACGCCAAGGTGCAGCGCGCGGCGCATGCGCCTCGAGATATGCCCCCCCGAGGGCGCGCGAGCGGCCGGACGGCGAACTCCCGGCCTGTGCCTCGCCCTCCTCGATCGCCTGGCAGGCCTCGAGGGTCGCGGCGCGCAGCTCCACCAACTCCTGCTCGGAGGAGTTGTAGGCGGCCTGCAGCGTCTCGGCCCGATTGGTCGCATGCCCCAGCACGGTGCGCAGGCCTGGACGACGCAAGCGAGAGAAATCAGAAAAGGGAACGGACCCCCGAAGGGAAGATCATCAAAACAAAACGCAAAGTGGCGACTCACCTTCAACCTGCTTCCTCTCCGTCTCGAGAGCCCGGTGCTCGGCCTCGACCGCCTGTTGCAAGTTGACGACCGTGGTGCCCTGCTCCTCGAGGGACCGCTGCTGATCCGCGTTCGAGATGCTGAGGGCTATCAGCTCTCCATCGAGCCTCGAGACCTCGGCATCCCTCTCCTCCAGCGACTTCTTCGTCCTCTCGAGGGCGGTGCGCTCTGCTCAGCGCCGGCCCGGGCATCGGCAAGGGCAGCCCGCTCTCGCCGGAGGGCGGCCCTCGGCCTCCTTGCGGGCGGCGCACTCTCGCCGGGCTGCTCCTCCGCCGTGGCAACCGCGGCGACCTTGGCGGCGAGGGCGGCCTTCAGCTCGTCGGCCTCCTTGGCCTTCTGCTCGGCTTCCCGCGCCCTCTCCTCGGCCCGGCTCTGCTGGGACTGCGCCTCCTGGAGCCACGTGCGGAGCTCCCGGTTATCGGCCCGGACGGTCCCCACCTCCGCCTCCCAGTCAGACGCCACGGTGCGCATCTTCTCCAAGTCCCCCCGCGCCTGCTGGAGCGCCTCATCCCGGTCGATGAGGGCTGTGCAAATCCGCTCGATGGCGGGGGGGACGCGCCGCGGCCTGCCCCTCGTGCTCCAAGAGCTGGTCACGCAGGGCCTCCGCTCGGTACGACAGCCAACCGTCTTGGGTCCTCAGGGCCTCTGCAAGGGCGTTGAGGGCATCACGCTGCTCCCGGAGCTAGTGAAGCTCGGCACTCATTTGGTCGAAGGCGCCGTACTTGTCGCGGGCGCGGCGCTTGAGCTCCTGCCACCAACAGACCGAAACCAGTAAGCGCCGCACCACGAGGAATAAGCGCGGAAACGACGAAATCGAAGAAACAAACAACTGCATCGTACCTGGAAAACGTGCCATGCTGGGCCGCCATGGATCCGCAGCGCCTCGTTCAGCGCTCGGTTGAGCGAGGCGCCGTGATCGTGGAGCTCCTCCAACAGCTGCTGCTCCTCCTGGGCATCGGCGAAATGGGAGGGCGGCTCGTTGGCGCGCTCCTCTCCCGAAGCAGGGGGGCCGGCGCTGGAAGAGGAAGCCTCGGCGCCATGCCCTCGGCCCCCGGCCACCATGTGGCCGTCCCACCGTCTAACAAGCGCCCACGCCTGGGGCTCGGGGGCTGGCGTGGGCAAGCTCACCCCCGGTCCCACCGGGGCGGCGGGACGTCGTCGTCCGGGATTTCCACCGCTATTGTCGGGAGGCCGCCGGCGAGGGGCGGGCTCTGCCCGCGCCTCCACAACCACCTCCGACCAGCGCCTCCGTGGCCGGCGGGCTCCTGGCTGCGGCGCCGCGGCCGGCGCCTCCCCGCCGTGTCTCGGCGGCCCCGCGGGCGCCGGACGGCTCTCCACGGCGACAGCTGCAGGCAATGCCACTACAACCGGCACCGCCGGCTGGCCACCTCCGCCCTCCGGCCGCGCCTCCGTCGCGGCGGGCCGTCGCTCTCTTGCACTTCCGCCACGGCCGGCGCCCGCCGCGCCTCCGCAACCGCCGGCCGCGGCGCGACGGGCGCCGGGTCGCCGCCGCGGCCTCGAGGCCTCAACCGCGCCTTGCGAGCTCCCGCTCGCCGTTGCCGCCGCGCTCGCCCCCACTCGCGGCGCCCTTGACGAACGCCGCCGGGTTGGGATAGACGCATCCGCCCTCAGCACCTTGGCCGGTGCGAGGGGAGGCACGGTCGGCACCGCCCTGTGGACACGGAAACAAACCATCAAGTTCCCGCACGACGGTCACACAACCCCTCGAAAGACAATTACTTACCTCAAGGAGGAGAAGGCGTGCTTCCTCTTCCTCGAGGTCCCCGCCGACGCTGCGGGTGCGGCCGGCGCGGCCGCCGCCGCACCTCCGGCCATCTCCGCCGCACGTGCGGGCCCCGCCCCGCGCGCGGCGCCTCCGCCGTGCGTGCGGACGCGTCCGAGGCGCGCGCGGCCTCCGCGGCCGTGCCGCCTCCGTCGGCCGACCGCCGGCGGCGGGCGCCCTGCGCCCGCCCGAGGTGATGGTTCTCCTGCCACCGGAGCCGGCTCCGGTGACGGAGGTGCAGGCTCCCACCTGTCAGGGAGGACCTGCTCCCTAACTTCTTCCTCCTCTTCCTTCTCCTCGTCCGACGACGAGTACTCCTCCGTCCCCGGCGAGGAGAGTCCTTGCTGCTCGCGCAGCCGGAACTTCTCGCTCCTCCGCTCGCGACGCTCCCGGTGCTGCGTCTCACGCTCCTTCCTGTGGGCCACCCGGCGCTCCCGCCCGGCCGCGCCGCGCGGGGGGTGGGCGGCTCGGACTTCGCGACGCTCACCCTAACCATCTGCAGGGTCAGGCGAAGCCTTAAAATGCGTCGACGACTTGAAAAAACCAGCTAAGTTAGAAATGAAGCTAAGAACTCCGCTCACCAATGGGCCGGTGGGGAGCATCTCAAGCGCCCACAGGGCCATGTCGTCGCAGTGCCCCGACTTGGGGTCGATGGCGCGCTGCGCCAGGGTGGCTGCGAACGCCTGCGGGAAGGGGTCCGGCAGCAGTCGCGATCTCGCCAACGCGACGGGGTCCGCGATCTCGGTCATCTCGAAGATGCGGAGCGGCCTCTCCATCAAGGGGATGACCCGCCGGTGGTGGAGGTTGGCGAGGACAACCCCGCGGTCGGCCCCGCGGCCCGCCGGCTCTGCGGCGCGGCCACGAGTGAATCCGGTCGCGCTTGGGTCGGGGGCGGGGGACACCCCGTGGTACCAGGAGGGGCCCCTCTCCCGGAGCACCTTGCCAGTGTAGGGGGAAGGCCGGGCTCGGCGTTGCGGAGGTAGAACCACCCCCGCTCCCAGTCCGAGTTGTTGGTCATCGTGCAGGGGATGTACTCCTCATTGCGCTGGGTCTGCACGGCGAGAGACATGCCGCCGGCGCGTGTCGCGCGGCGGGTCCTCGGCTCCGACATCGGCAGCGTGTGCAGTTCCGCGTGGAAGATATGGATCCAGAGATCCCAGTTCACAGGGATCCCTAGGAAGCCCTCGCAGACGCCGACGAACGTGGCCGCCTGCGAGATCGCGTTCGGCGCGAAGTTGTGAAGCTCCACATCGTAGTGGTAGCAGAGGCCCCGAAAGAAATGGCTCGCCGGCGCCGTGAAGCCACGCTCATGAAAGCGGATGAAGCTGACCACGTAGTCGTACGGAGGATTGGGCACTCGCTCCCTCTCCGACGGTGCGATCCACTCGGCCGGTTGCCCGTCCTCGTTCGCCGCTAGCTGGCCGCCGGCCACCAGCTAACCCAGGGTCGGCGTCGCCGTCGAGTACTCCCACTCCGACGGGTCGATGATGACGAGGGGCTGCTGGGGAGCCATGCGAATGGGCGGGGGAGCGGGGGACTAGAAGCAAGAAGAGCTCTAAGAGCAGAGGCGCAATGGCGAGAGTGGCTCGGGGGCTGGAGCGCAAGAGGCAAGAACGATGAACGCTGAATGCAAAGGTAAAAAACCTCCCCTTCCTCGCCTATCAGATTTATAGGCCGCGAGGAGTGCCCTCCAGGGCGCACGCCCCGCGCGCATTAACTGCAGGTGAAGCGCTCACCCACTGGCAAGTGGGGCCCACCACGACCGCGGCGGCCGCATAACCGCGCACGCGCAATCATCACGGCGCGGTAATCGGAGGGCCGCGGCAGGCGGTCACGTCCGCCCGCCCACTCCGCCCGCCACGTGCGCGGCCGCGGTGCTCGAAAAGGCGCGCCGCGCGCGCGAGACTACAGCCGCGACTGCGGGCATTAAATAGCCCTGTCCCTTACCAAGTAAGAGAGACCCTCAAGCGGCCCGAGCCCCTGGCTCAAATAAATGCGACCCTCGAAGGGTGCGAACACCGACCAGTGGCCCCGAGGCCACAGGTGCCCTCAGTTTACGGGAACTACTGATCAGCGGTTCGAGGGCTGGCACGATCAAGGACCCTCGAAACCTGCAGATGCGGAAGACGGGAGCACCCAGCTGCTACCCCGCACGGCCCTACCGATCAGGGGTTCGAAGCCTGACCCTTGATGGGTTCGAACAGGCACCCCGGATCACCAGAGTCAGGGACGACGAGGGCACATGCATTCGAGCCTTTCCTCGAGCCCACCGGCTCGAGGGTGCCCCACATGTCGTGTTCGAGGGCCAGCGAGGCAGCTAGCCGGGGGGGTCCCACCGAGGGAGGGCTTCCGCGCCCTCGGTCCCTAGCGAATGGGACCGAGCCCCACCTAGCAAACCCATGCAAGTGCTTTAATGGACGAGTCTCCGGACCATGCAGCCTACCCTTATCGAATGGGGCATGGACGTCCACTTGAACCACCCGCTAACAGCTCGATGAGGAATCCGCAATCCGCGACCCGATCGATGGGGGTTGCGGAAACCTCACCCTCCGTCCCGTGGAGAGACGGCGAGGGCACGTTTAAATAAGACGAAGAGCTCGCCCCGATCGCCCTGAATGGGCCCAGGCTCGGGGGCTCGACGCATGGCTACACCTCCTGGGATGCACCGGCCGCGAATGGTGCCAGTCGCGCGTGCGTCACCGAAGCCGGCTGGAATATTGCCGACGCCGGTTGGAATATGTACCACGCCCACTGACCAGACTCCGCGGTAAAACCCCTGCAGGAGCACCCACGCTCCTGCAGGGCTTCGGGGGCTAGACCCGCGGGTCCGCTGACGCGGCCCCACGGAAAGCATTAGCAACCAGGGGGGGAAGGATGTCCTATCGGTAGGCTTCGGCATACATCGCGGGGGCACGGCCGGCATGCCGCGGATGCTCGGGGGCTCGTCGGGACAGCCACGAGGGTCCCCTAAAAAAATCGGGGGGAATCTCCGCTTAAAACCCGCAAAAAACGAGAACAAAGCACACCTCTTACTTAAGCACACACACCGGGCACGGCCCACGCGCGGTGGCCCCCGCGGCCCACGGGGTGACCCGGTCAAAGGACCCCCTCGAGCGAGGTTCCGCCTCGCTAGAGGGCTCACGCCTCCCTCGAGCGGGTTCCGCCTCGCTCGAGGGCTCACACCCCCCTCGAGCGGGTTCCGCCTCGCTCGAGGGCTCACGCCTCCCTCGGGTGGGTTCCGCCTCGCTCGAGGGCTCACCTCCGCCTCGCTCGAGGCTCCCTCACGCGCACGCCTATTCCCGCACGAGGGTACGGGCATTTAATGCTCTGACACAACGGAGCCGCGCCATCATGCGCCTGGGAATCACGCCCCGACGCTGTTCCGCCAACTCCCTAGGGGGAACCCATCCCTGCCACTATAGGGGACTGTGCGGTATGGCCAGTGTCAGCCCCGTGGCACTGTGCTACCCACTCCCGTACGGCTAACGCGCCGCACCCTCAAAGGGGGCCGGCTGCACCCTCGAACCTTTTCCTCGTGAATCTGCAGGGTCAAACCATGACATCAGGCCGGTGGGAACGCCATCCCCGCCCCTGTGGCACCACGCCGGGCACTGCTACAACAACTCTGACGCTGTTGAGCACGCGGGGACGGGACGCCGCCACGCCCCGCGCGCGTGCCTGTACGGATCGCCGTCAACGGCTTCCTTGAGCCCGCCTAAGGACGCCACAGCCAACCACTACGCCTTCACCCTCGAATCCGCCTCTGTTCAAGTACGGGACGTGCCGCGACGACAAGACCGGGGCAAGGACCGCCAGGACGGCCGCCAATTCCCCGGCGCCGCGCGCCATATCCCCACCTGTAGCTAAACAGTGCGGTATATCTGTAAATCGCCCTCTCCTTGGTCTATAAAAGGAAGGCGAACCCCCTCGCCGCAGGGGGACGACACGCGAACATTCGAAACCACAACGCACACTCACCCCTACTCCCCGATATCGACACTCAATCGTCTCGCTTGGGACTTGGAGGCCACGCCTCCTCTCCCGTCTTTCTTGTAGCCGCCCCACTACAGGCACCCCGGTGCAAAGCAATATAGTGCCTCGAGCACACCACTGCTGGACGTACGGCCCCGACCGAAACCAGGATAAAATCATGTGTCTCTAGTTGCTTAGCACCGACCATCGAGGGACAGACCACAGCGCTTATTACTAGTGAGTGTCGGGACTACATTCCGCACCGACAATGGCGCAACCATATCTACCCAACAGGGTTATTGTACGCAGAGCTATAACAAAGGCCAAGTGTACATGACCATGGTTCCAACCATGTTGCAATAAAACCTAATCGTAGATCAGTTCGATGGTACTTGTTCACAATATTGACATCCAAATGCAGCAATCTAGCCCCTTCATGATCAAGTCTTGAGCTTTTAGAATCTAGTTTTTAATGATCCACAAGCTACAATTCTGATAGACTCAAACCTACTTTCACCTTTAAGAATTTAGACATCGAGTTTTGTTTTGTTAGACTTGTGCCTTTTTTTTGTTAATCTAGACTGAAATTATATTTGGCTAGGTGATTTATGCCCTCTTTTGAGCTTTTATAGATTCTAAAAATCTGCATTGTGGGTTATGGATTATAACAGCCGATAGTTGTTCGGATACTTGAATTGTGGCTTGTAGCCTCCTTTTTGTCTTCTATGTACTTATGGATCATATTGTCTTCTTTCTCTTATTCTTCTCTTTGTCTCCATATATAATCTTTTTTTATTTGAAAGAAAACGGTAGGCATCGCGCCTAGGTTCCGAACACTGGGTGGGAGCCCACAGCTAGTGGACTTTACCACTCCAACTGTGAGCTTCTTGACCTCTACATATAGTCTAGGTCTCCACGTACAAGGGAAGTAATCCCCATACACTAGCTAATCACCACCACACCATTTGGCCACTCTCCTCCCCCCACCCCACCTCCACCTTTCCTCTGTGGATTTGGGGCGCCCTCACCCTCCCTGTCGCTCCAGTGGCACCATGTCCTATTAGTGGTTGTAGCTGCATGAGATCTGTGGTATTAGTGGGATGGGGTAGTAGGGATCAAGCCCACAAGATGTGCACGAATCGCAAGATGGTTCTGTTTTGGGTTGGGACGCCTCAACCCCCTACCTACTTTGCTACAATGTACACGGCCTCGCTCATGGCGAATGCCCTACATTTCGACCCCCCCCTTGAGTCACCTAGACTTGGAAGATGGACAGGAGGTCGACAGCCCCCACAACAGGAGGGCCATACGCTAGCCACCTTACACTCGTCACCTTGCCCTGTTGACCTTCTCGGTGCAATGACAACATCGAGAAAACTTGTTGTCTCATCGCGAGCTGCTATCAAACTACTACCAAACGAGGATGCACCATGTCGTGGGTGTTCCAACTCTAGAGCTACTACCAAACGAGGATGCACCATGTCACCAGGTCGGGCACGAGCTCCACCTTCTCTAAGAGCTAGCTCAGACGCTCACCAACTTTGGAAAGTCCAGGCACATGGAACATGCCATTTTTTTGGTTGGTTGGTGCTCGACCTCCTCTAGGATGGGCTTTCTGCAAGCTCGGGATGCTCACCAACTTTGGAAAGTCCAAGCACATGGAACATGTCTTTTTTTTGTTTTTTCCATGACGGTTGGGCCAGTACCGAAATAGGGGTGCCCATGGAGATGGTCGCGGTGGGAGGGAGGGGCAGGAGGCATTGCCAGCACGAGTGGGCTAGGATTGGAACAAGTTCGTTTTGGCCATCGAACTATAACCGAAGTTTGGTTTTAACCATCGAACTAAAAAATCAGGAATCTTTGGCCATCAAACTTTTAAAACCGTTAACAATTGGCCATCAAGAGAGTGATTTTGTTGACGTGGATGCCACGTGGCGGTGGGGCACACATGCCAGCCACATCTCTCTCTTCTCTTCCTCTCCCTCTCCCTCTCTTCTCTCTCCGCCACGTGCAACTCCCCCACATGGGCGGCGACGTTCCGACGACGGGGAAGCGACGAGAACAAGTGATGGAACGTGCAATCAGGCCTCACAGTCCTGGTCCGGCCAGTTGTGCAATCGGATTTTGGGTGGTGACGACATGTGGTAGTGGAGCTCGGCGGTCGCGTGGCTGGCGGGGCTACGTCTCCAACACCATCGGTGGTCGGCATGTGCTCATCTTCAGAGGTGAAGTAAGGTGAGGTGGCGCGCGTGGCTTCTTGGGCGAGCTGGTGCTCCGTCGGCCGGAGGTCAAGCTCCGCAATGGGCCGCGCGACTGTCCGGGCTGGCATGGCCGACGAGGGTGAGATCCGCATGGGCCGCAGCAATGGCTGGTGGGCCGACCTCTGCTCGGGCCGTAGCCATCGAAGATGGGGTCAAGCTCCGCCTAGGGCTCCGTCGGTTGGCGGGGGCGAGCTCCACGTGGTCGCGTGGAGGTCCAACAACGTCAGCGGCCCCCGACGGCGGCAAGCACAGGCCGCCCAGCGCCCAGCACTAGCACCAAAACAGAGGGAAGAGAGAGGAGGGAGGAGGGCTGACATGTGGGCCCCAACGCCACGTGGCAGCCACGTCAGCAAAACACACTCTAAAACCGCCCCGATGGCCAATTGTAAACATTTTCAAGAGTTCGATGACCAAATATTTCTGTTTTACAAGTTCGATGGCCAAACCAAACTAAAAAATGCTCAAAAATGAACTTCCGCCAGGATTCACCATAGCTCATAGCCAGCTGCTCAAGTTGTCCTCTTTCAATGCTCCTTTTAACCCCGGCTGGCCCTGGCATGTTTCTTTCAATGCTCCTTTTAACCCGGCTGGCCCTGGCATGTCTTCCGCGTAGCGAGTGCTAGTCAAACAACGTTGACTTGCTGCTACCATAATCATATAGAATGTCATTTAAAAACAAAGAAATGCTAAGTGGCTAACCCATACACTCAGCAACACCATCCAGTGAAAACATGATATTAACCGACTGTTATGTCAAAACTGCAGAATCTATACCACTCGCTATCTTTCCAGTTTTTCATACACACAATTGGGAAAGAAAAAAAGCAAATCCAAAGAGGGGGGAAAGGAAATAAATATTCGAGGGCAACACAGTAAAATCCTCGAGCTACTTTATTCTGTTTTCTCGGGGAATACAAATCCACTCGCCATGTATCGCTGTATTGAATACCTGCTCACTTCTTTCTCTGGGCTAGTTGAGCTGAAACAACGCTCCCTTATTACACCCGGAGAAAAGGTTATACTCCTTGATGTTCGTCTCCTCCCTTGAGCATGGCTGGGCTTGAGCAATCGGCAGCGGCGATCTTGACGGTGCCAATGCTTCCCCAACCTGCTCTTCTTTAGACGCTGCCGGCGCCGGAGGGGCGATCGGCAGATTGAACTGGAACAAGGAGAACGGCGTGCTGTCATCATCTTTATGTTTTTGCTTGGTGGTTTTGTCTTCTGCACAGCCATTCTCAGCCACAGGCACTGCCTGGTTTAATTTGGGAAGGAGAGGATGGCTCTGCTGCCTCTCTGGATTCATCACCATCGGCACTCCGCTTCTACATAGTGGGGGCGGTGGTGGCACTGGCACAGCATGGAAGCTCACGGGAGTCTTGTGAACTGGCGCCGTAGGCAGAAAACCAAACTCAGGGCCCGGGTAAGGATGAATGTTATTGCTGTACTGCATTGGGAAGTCCACACATTGGTTCCCAGCAACTCCATATCCAACAGGGGGCACAGGACCAGGGTAGAAGTGACCAGGCTGAGGATACAAGTACCCATTTGTTGGAACTGGCAGAGGTTGATTGTGAAACCCCATAAATGGTGCTGAGTAAGATGCATGGACCTTCTGGTGGTGCAACATCTGGTCCTGAATAGGGCCGACCCTGAACCCAAACTGGTTGCTGTCAGGAGGATGCAGGCCTTTAGGTTGGTACTCCCTGAAACCATTTCCTGCACACATCTCAAGTAATGAACGGGAAGCACTTTTTGCTGGTGGATCACCTGGGCTGCTATTGTTCCTGTCTGAAGACTCTTCTGAATCAGATGTAGATGAAGATTCCGCATTTTGAGCACTGAGTGAGGTCATGCTACTCATGCTGCTATCCCTATCTCCTTCACTTAGACATGAGGAGCTGTCCGAACTGGTTAGGTTTGCTGTCCTACCAGTATCCTTTGTCAGGCAGCTATCTGGCTTGTCCACGACATGAGGTCCGTCATTACATGCAGACTGGCTCTTCTCACCTTCTATGCATGGCTGATCTGTGTCTGACTTGCAAGCTTCCTCAGATCTCTCAGAACAAACCACGAGTGGTTCACACACTTTATCCAGCTTTTCACACTCACTAATATCGTTTGAGCATTCCACTTGATCTGACCGATCAGCATCATCAGCAACTCCAGCAGCATTGTTTCCATTCCCCAAGCTGGCCTTCTTTCTTGCATCCATTGGCTCCCATACTTGCTTTGGGCCAGCATTCTTGGTTGGTGTACCACCAACACGGCCTCCTTTAGGCACTACGAAGCTATCCAATGGATAGCACCTACGGTACTGCAACCTGGGCTTCTCAACTGTTTTCCTGGCCATCTTCATATCCCTGCTTGGTCTAGCTGTATTGGGAAAGTATCTGTACTCTTCCTGATGACCGCAACTGCAAGGATTGTATCTATCCCTTGTTCTATTGTCAGGACCGCAACTGCAAGGATTGTATCTATCCCTTGTTCTATTGTTTGCACTAAATGCAGTGTTATAGCCTCTAGCGTGATTCCTCATCCTTTCCCTAGAATGCTGCAGAATATCTCCAGAGTCATCTTGGCAATCTTCATACCAGTAACTGGCATCTTGCTCTTGAGGGAAGTCTCTCCTGTATCTCAGATTTCTTCTTGATGATATAGACTCCTCACATGAGAATGAACTATCACAATCTGCTGTTGTATGGCATTCATGCTCATTGCTCCTTTCATCACTATCCCTGCTTGAAGATTGCTCAACAGAAGAATCAGGAGAGGACTGCTCCCTGACCACAACATCATCTTCTTCTTCACTATCTGAATATCTCGAGTCAAGGGTATCTTCTGCTTCTTTAGTTGAAGCTGCTTGGTTACACTGAGATGATGGTGAAGTATGATTTGGAACTTTTGACTGAACCGGTATTTTTTCCTTATCTCTGTCCTTCCCTTTCAGCCTTTCCTTCCTTCTGTTCTTCTTTTCCCTCTCTTTCGTCCTCCTCCTCTCCCTGCGTTCTTCTTCGTCACGCTTTTCTTTCTCCTCTTCCTCAAGAAGTTTGGTCTGGAAGAGTAAGTCAATGTTAGTGTCCATCATGAAAGGCAAAGCAAACAATCCACATCAATGTTGCATCTTCTGCAACTAGGTTGATTTGTGTATATGCCATTTATACGTGTCTGCCTTGCTCACTTGTCATCACATACTTCTTATTTGTGTGTTTAACACTGGAATTTGTGTTAAATGGTTTGTACACAAATTAGACTTGCACACAGCAAAGAACAGCTTTGGGATGGCCAGCACAAGTCAACAAGGAAACTACCAGTGGCATAAACATAAAAGGCACAGTATCAAATAAATACCTGTTTCTCCAAAGTAATTATTTCCTTGCAAGCAACATGAACTCGTTCTTCCAACAGTTTCAGTGCAAGGGATACAAAAACACTATGTGCATTTTGACGTGCTGTGCCTTCTCTGAAAGCCTTCTCGACCTGCAAAACAAACGAAACATTGGCAAGGGATTAGTGCAATAGACTAGTTGGCCTTATCTCACAGTACTACCAATCGGTTAACATATATTCTGACCATATAATTAATAAGCCTCAAGTGTGCTGACAAGTGCTAACAGACTCACACAGAATAGTTTTACTGCTTACTATTCTAAGTTGTGTTGGTTACTTAAAAAGCTATAAATAGTACTTATAGAATGAATAGCATCAACAAGAGACACTTGAGTGCTATGCAAAGAATTCCTTATTTCAAGAGGTTGGATATAAGAAGAAGACATTTAAGGTAATACTGTGACATTTAGAAAGCGTACAGACACAATTTTTTACTCAATTCTAAATACTTAAAAGTATGTATATATTTTTCTCTTCACACAGTCAATAACATGAAAGTAGCTTTTCTCTACTCATCACTGGTTCATTACTATGCATCCAGTGCCATACACTACCTGTTCTTTGAAGATCACTGCAGCAGCATCCAGAAGAAATTCTCTTGCAAGTTCAGGGCTCTTAGCATGCTTCTGTGGATGAGCGACATCACCATCAGGGTCATTGCTGTCTCTATCCATTGCATCATCTTCCTGTTCATGCGTACATCATCAGATCAAACCATATGAATTCCAAGAACAATGCACGTTCAAGTTCTGAATAACAAATATTCTCATGTTTGATGTATATGATTTAAAATAGGAGGTTCTTACATCCTCTTCCTCTGCTTCTTCAGCATACTCAAAGAAACTTCTAATGCTTTCACCTTTGGTAATTGTCACAAACCCATCCCCAACAATAAGCCTGCGGTGAACACATGATTGGCCCTTCAAGGCATGAGCCTTCACACAGAACTCTGTACAGTGACCATCAGGTCTACACGCTCTCAGTGTAACAAAATAGTCTTCAAACTGATCAAGATCAAGGCCTTTTTTGTGGACTTGCTCATTCATTCCCACATTTTCAAAGTTTAGAATATCAGATTTGCCTTCATCTGTTCCAATAGCCCACTCAAAATGGTGGTAATTTCCATCTTGCTCCAATATGGATTGGTGCCAATCAACAAGAACAGCATCCTCGAACACCTGCGAATATGCAAAGGAAAATTTTAACATGGCAACTAGGCAAGCTTTGTCACCTTACTACACAGTGACATTGTGAATGCAAATCACCTGGACCCGGATTTGCTACATGATTTTTCTCTGTATAGTTTTACCAACACATGATGCATGCCCAAAGAAGAAAAGGATTGATAAAAAACAACAATCAAATCGCAGATAGGAAGGATGATAAAGAATGCCATTCTGACCTCACACTTAAATGCTGTATCTGCAACACAAAACCAACTAGTGCAGCGAGGTTCTTTCCGCATGCGCTTTAGCTCCTTGAGCTCTTTGAATTCACGAATAACATTCCTTCTGCAGTCTCTGCAGAATCTCTTGCTGTCAAACCTGCAGACAAATTTCATCCAAAAAGTTAGTAAACTTTTATATACTGACTACAAGCACACACAGATTCATATCAGAACATTCAATCAAAAGGTTGCATTGGATAATAAAGGCTGTAGACATCTAAGTTCTGCCCTTCGGCTCGGCATATGGAACCTCTCAACTGCTCCCTCAGGATAGGTTTTTTCCAACGAAAAACAAGAACATTCTTTCCTTTCACAAACTTCCAAAACAAGCACCACCATAGATGTACAATGTAAAGAAAACTATGACTGCAAGGCACAATGTTGCAAAGCATTAAAACATTGGAATGAGTACAAGCTTGAACAAGCAATTGAAAGCTTCACAGCATAGCCTTAGGTTGCCTGTTCCATCTGTGCAACATTATAACAATTATATTATAATATAAAAAGCAGGACCAGTGCTAAAAGCAGACCAATTCATGATTAGCATTTACGCAGATATGTGGCACCAGAGAACATAGAATTTCCTAGTTCAGTGACATATTGATATCATTACTTCATTAGGCCCACTGACAATGTAGAATTATTATCAAATTTAGTTTTATACTGTTAGAAACAACCGGTAAGTAAATCAACTCATCGTACAAAACAACAAATTAGTAAGTAATGTCAATAATAATCCAAATTTAAAACTTATTCCTATCAACATCAAGAAGCAAATAACTTCAAATCACAAAAATATATTCTTACCCAATTCTTGTTCATAATGATAGCACATCCCTTTACTAACATCACGGTATTTTAGTTCAAAGGAGTTTATAACAAAAGCACCTTTTATACTCACCTATGCATAAGTCTTTCAATGAAGTCCTCTTCCTTCATCCTTAAAAGAGACGATCTAGTTTCTTCACCCAGTGCTGACCAAAAATCCACCAGAGTATCACAAGAAAGGCGCGCAGTGTGCAAGGCACATGTGTCTCGTGTTCCATGCCCCCTGCCATAATTAGGTATCACTGGGCTGATCCATCCTCTGCCACCACCACCACATGCATCAGGGTAAAGCATTTCACGTTCACGTTCCCTTGCACGTGCATTGTCAAATACCTGGTCAAAACAATGTCGAGTGCATCAGAATTAGAACTCTAGAAGGGTGTCAATGAGCAAAATCAGAGAATGAATGCCACCAGGAAATCGGAGAACAAATAAAAATATCATAGAAGATCATAGACCAGAAAAGGATAGCAAAGGCTACTGTTTCAGGCTTACATTCTGGATCACATGAAGAGATTTTGCATTTATGAAGCAATCAAGAAGAGTTAGGATCCCATCCTTTGTTGTTGAAAGGCCTCCCCAAGGATGAACTGAAGGGTCCTGAACTTCTTCTGCTTCAACTTCCTGAATCCTTGGTTCACACGAACCTTCTTGATGCAGCGACTTACCATACACAACTATTTGTGTGAAACTTTCCAAAAGCAGCCCATTGCACCTTGAACAGTACAGGTTCTTGCGAGCATGCTCGATGAGGGTCTGTTTATCAAGTCTGAGCAGCTCATGTCGTGAACGAGGTGATAAGGCACTCCAAAACTGGAACAAGTTGAATCCACAGGAATAAAAGATCAGTTACATTATTCAACTTGAAAACTGACATAGCTTTTGCTCACATTAAAAAGGAACATTAATGCACATCTCAAGGCTGAAGAAAGAATAGTGCATTCAACAAGTCAATTGCAACTAGTGAGCCCTTCAATTTACATGTACCATACCAACCACTAGCTCAGTTGGAGATAATGAAAAAGTGTATTGAACCCCAAGTTAACATCAACTTTACAGAGCAATGCTTTGCATTAACAGCACGACCAATTCTTAATAACCCATTTACCAACTCAGGGCCACCAGAACCTTTCTAAATCAGGAATCTACATTGCATGGATACTCAACCTTCCATTACTACTCAGACCAAAGGTTGATGCTAAAATCTGGTAGTGTCAATGCATAGTAGGAATGCCGTCATTTCACAAATATGATTCAACCTGAAACAAAATGATTTCACGCTAACCTAACAGTACATATATTTAGAAGAGGAACACGCATAAAACGCCAGGATAGAGTCAAATAGTAATACAGCTACAGACAAGCGTAACAGACAAGATGGTAGGTTGCAATGATTCCTTTGTCCATATTGCCCAACCCAATCACCAACTATGTAGTAGCTCTTAAGAATCCAGATTGTTGGCATCACAACTATGGTCAGTTAGCGCGGCAGCAACGTTACTAGTTAAGCAGTTACGGCATGAATGCATTCTCCATCCATGTGGCCAGATCTAACAAGCCAATCAGGCACTTAAGCCAAGCAGTTGGTTGCTCCAGCCAGGATGACTAGTGATCACTCTCCAAAGTTTGGTTTGTCGTCATCGCCGCTCGTCGGTTAGCAGCAGCAACGCAATTACTAACGGCTTCAATCCAGCGCACCCTTCATACCTTCTTTTTGTCCGGAAGCACGAAAAGCCAATAGGATCCATCAGCCAAGCAGTTAGCTTCTCCAGACAATCCCCAAGATTGTTCTTCAAAATTCAGGTTGTTCCCAATCCGGACAGTTAGCACGGCAGCAACGGCGTCGGAAACAGCTCCAACAACTCAATCCGACACATCGGGCAACCCGAATGCGACAAACCAATCAGATTCTTCAGTCAAGCGCTTGTCTGCTCCAGCCGCCATGCAGCACCCAGCAGCACCACGGGGGAGTCCATGCCAGCTGAGAAGCCGGAGCAATACAATCTAGTAAAATCCTCCCACAGGTGAGCAGCAAAGTCAAATCAAAACCTACAGACGTAACCAGCGGTCACAGGAAGCGCCACCCGGTCGGCGCCCGTGCATCGCCAGAGCACGGCCCAGAGCACGGCCCGGGCGCGCGGGAAGCGCCAGCCAGGGGAGCAGGCGAGCGCCCCAGCCTCAGATCCGCGGAGTCAGCTCGGGCCAGGGTCAGCGGGCGGGCGGGCGGGCAGATCCAATCGGGGCGAGCCCGGGAGGGGCGGTACCTTGTGCAGGCGGTCGAAGGTGATCTCGTCGCGGCGGCGCGACCAGATCGCCGACGACGAGGACGGCGCCGCCTCCGCGACCATGACGAGGGTGCTCTGGCGGTCGTCGGAGGTGGCCGTCGAGGTCGCTCAGCGGCGGGCGGCGGCGGGGTCCAATCCGGCGGCCATCGGGCGGGGTTGAGCTGGGGAGGGGGGAGGGATCTGAGATGGGGGAGGAGGGTTTGATGGGAAAATTTGGCGACGGAGGGGGAGGATTTCTCTGGTGAGGTGGAGGCGATGATGAGATGAGGTCAGGCGAGGCGAGCGAGGGTATGGTGTGGCCTCTGCCGCGACCCGGGTAAAAAACAAAATACGCGAACAAACTCCGAATTTTTTTCTCTTAATAAATCGGAAAAAGGAGGGAAAGGAAAAGGGGGGCACAGAGACGACGATAATGGTGAGAGGGAAAGATGGATTTTAATCCTATTTTCCGACGTGTAAAAAGGCGTCCGGGTTTTTTTTTGCAAGCTCATCCCACTGTTTTTTTTGCAAGCTCATCCTTCTTTCGTTATTTTCCCCCTTTTATACTTCTTTCTTATTTCTTACTAGACTAGAGGAGAGGAGAAAAAAGTAATATAAGAAATACACTCCTCGAAAAAATATTGTTGATACAAGGCGTACTCATAAAGTTCCAATTTATAATTCAACTTGTATATGGAGAAATAAGAGGATAAATCTTACTTGGAATAGAGTAGACCAACTAAAATAGTTGGGAAAAAATTGGGAGGTGAGATAGTAAAATTGACGTTTCCCACATAGGAATGATGTTAAAAAGAGGACACACTTAAATCAGTACTTGTCATATGTAGAACTATATCGTAGAACACCTTGTAAATGTCGAATTTTGAATACTACTACACGACCAAGAAGAAAGAAAGAGTCTGTTTTGGTTTAGATAGACAAGGTAGGAGTAGAGGTGGTAACAGACCCTCCATTTTGTACTAAGAAATTTAGGGTGTGTTTGGTTGAGTTGTGGCTTTGGGAAAAGCGGCTGTGAGCTGTGACTTTGAGAAAAGTATGCTGCGGGAGGAATGGAAGGATGTTTGGTTAAGGTGTTGTTGCTTTTGGAAAAGTCCCCTCACTTCCTCGTGGGCTCCACCTGTCATGCACACATATAGTCTTCTTCTTCCTCCGGTCACCTGCGATGCTGCCAAGGGGGCTATGGCTGCCGTCGCTAGGGCATCTCCCGCGTCGGCTAGGAGGGCTCTCGCGCACCGGCGAGGCCGCGACAGAGTCGCTCACGCGCGCCGGCCGGCCGCGGCGGAGCCGCTCCGCGCGCGCCGCGTGGCCGCGGTGGAGGGCTCCCGCATGCGGCTAGGTCGCGGCGGAGCCGCCACCACGCGCCGGTGAGGCCGCGGTGGAGCGCTCCCGCGTGCGGCTAGGCCGCGGTGGAGCCGCTCCCGCGCGCCGGGAGGCCGCGGCGGAGGGCGCTTCCGCGCGCCGGCATGACCGCGGCGGAGGGCTCCCGCGCGCAGGCCATACCGCGGCGAAGCCGCCCCCGCGCGCCAGGGAGGCCGCGGTGGAGAGCTCGTGGATGGGAGGAGATGCGGAATAGAAAGAAAATACGAATCGGTATGTGTGTAATCGATGGCAGGTGTGTAATTTTTTTACCCAAAAGCAGGTGAAAGCAGGGGAGGGTAATTTTTTTACCCAAAAGCAGGTGAAAGCAGGGGGAAGGGTGTTTTCAAGTTTGTACTACGCAAAAGCTGCTTTTGGCTATGGCTTTGGTTGGCAGCCAACCCCTTTTGTTGGCTATTGGCTTTTGGCAAAAGCAAAAGCAGGAAAAAGTCAAACCAAAGTCACCCTTAAGGATCGGACCTATAAGGATCAGACCATATTTCTATTCAATTTTGAACTAAAAAAATAAAAGAGTCTAATTGATTGTGAATGATGCATTAGAGCCATGGCCCTTTACCACCCCTAGGTAGGAGGAGGAGGTAAGAGTAAATGTTTCTTCAGTGTACGTATATTTGAGCTTCTAACACGCACTTCTTGTACAACTTCTTGAAACTAGAAGTCTAGCAAAGTTGAGTTTTATATGGATTTCTGTTGCATTTTAAACTTAGGGTGCTTGGCAACACTTCACCTAAAATACAACTTCACTCCACCAACTACATACTTTTGGTGTTCCACTTGTGGGGATATACCCCCGATACTAATGAAGGTAGAAGGTGGAGGCCAACCGAGACTTCACATACATAGTTGTAATCTAGTAAATCTTTTTTATCCTAATTGATTAGGACTTTCCATGTAACCTATCTCTACCAGAATCATCATATACAACTACATAGGAGCAAGTCATAAGCTCTATTTCTCTCAACATGCAAGCATTTCACGTCATAACTCACTATACGCCATGTCACTATCCATTATATGTCATGTCCTCATCCATCATACCATCTATTTATGTTTTCAACCGATTTTCTGTGGCTAATACATGCTTTTGTGATAGCACACCACAAAATTCCCACAGTTGAAATTCATGTGGAATCAATCATTTTATAATGGTTCACTCAACAAAATAACATGTTTTCATATACAATGTTGTTTACAAATGAATGTTGCTATGTAATCATTTTGGTGTCTCTAATTTCACATTTCATCTTAAAATTTGATTTAAAAAATTTTCACAACGACGCCGGGGTATCACCTAGTATATAAGGATGGGTAGGAGTCCTAAAATGGTAGAACTGCATCAGGCATAGAGCCTAGAATTAAGCAACTTCAAGCTTATGAGCCTAGACCCCCAACATATGTAAGCGCGGGATGCAATAAAATCAACCTAACAAGACGTAAAGTATTACATTGATATGATGGCTTGGACCATATAAATCCTTGTGTCTTTGTGTTCTTGCGTTACCATCTTGCTCTTGATCTGGCTACCCCTCCACACAATCTACCATCATTGTCTATCCCGTAGTGACTTTCGGTACTATTCCCCCGACACCACTCCACCAAATTTAGAAAATATGAAGGTGATGTACGTGTTTAGATGACTGCAGTGCTCCACCTCCATGAACATGATATTTTGACGTGAAAAGTCTATTTTAGCCATTGTTAATGGACCTTCTTTTCTACACTTGACATTCTTCTTTTCTTCTTCTATCCAAAATGAAAACAAGCCAATCAGCAAATTCCATTAGCTAGCCAAATCCTCCCCGCTCGCTCCACCAAAACCAAATCACCGCCACCAGAGGCTTCCTCACACCCTGAGCTCTGCTCCAACCCTTCCATCGACGATTTTGAGTGCCAACGGGTTTGGGATTTGAGTTTCCCAAGTCGTCATGGCTGCAAGTGGTGTGAAATCTCCCCCATAGATCTAGACCCGACCCGACCCTCACCCGCATTAAGACGACTTGAATGTGGGTGTCAATTCCACCCGCATCTGGCCACTGAGACTCATTATAACAAGGTTTTCGTAGTTTACCTCATAGCACATGACGCTTTATACCATGGATTTGGTTCAACCTATCTGAAACCCTAAACTACATCATCCCTCGCATCCCTCATTCACTCACTAGTTACTATGTATGGTATCGTTGTCCCATGATTTGCCTATGAAACTATATATGGTTGGAGCTTGATGCTGTTACTTGATGGTTTTATATTTGTTGAATGGGCAATGTGCTAGTCTTATAGTGTCTCTATTTAATTCTAGTTTATTTTCTTCTCAATATTGAGATGTTGAATGCTTATAAACTTGTATAAGATGACTATTATGTGATGTACTACGCTCTAAGATGAAAGTTTGGATTGTTGGACTATTCTTTGATTTATACATTTATAATATTTATTGTGTTGTTACTTATTAACGCACCCGAGGATGACCCGAAACCCGTGGGCAACCGCGGGTGTAGGTGCAGGTGTGACATTTCACCCGCGGGTCTATTCCGAGGGTGGGTGTGATCAAGTGTTGCGTGTCTTGCTGAGGGCAGGTCTTTACTCCACCCACACCTCACCCACCCATTGCCATGCCTAATGGTTGCCCGACTTCCGTGACATGGATGCAATCAGAGCCCTTTGTGTGTCTGGCGTTCCCTCTAAAGTGTATGGAACGAGTGGGCAACACATCTCCATCCCGGGCGCGACCCGCTGGGGACTCGACGTGGTGGTCTAATGAGGGTGGTGCAGTCACGAGGGCGGTCGCGAGGGCACAAGTGACATGCATGTGGTGTTGCCGTGGGGGTAGGGATGACATGTGTGTGGCGTTGCCTGACATCAGAGTGAGGTGCGATGTTGTCCAAGTAGCATGACGATGTGGCCTCGTTTTCTTAGCGTGTCGTGGGGGATCATACGCCCATGACCTCTACACCACCTGAAGCAGCCACCGATGCTATCAAATCCTAGACTGAGTTGTTGTGGGGAAGCAGTAATGTGATGCGCGGAGGGGGCAACAGGAGGGGTGTTTTTTCTTTTCATGAACTGTTACATTGTGTGACTAGTGGTGGTAGTGGGTAATTAACCCTGAGCTCCACGAGGAGATTTAAAGCTGATGTTTTTGGAGCACCTCTTGAGGTACTTCAGAAAAAAACATGGATTTGCCCCCTTGTTCTCCACCTTTTTCCTATAGCTGGAGTTGATGGAACTGGACTCATTTGGCCAGAATATTTCTAGAGTTGGTGGAATGCAGTAGTTTTTGATGGGGTAGAGTGCTACCAAACTCCCTTCTTCTAAAAGCCAGTGTTGGCTTTTATAAAAAAATACCATCCAATTTTCAAAAGTTGTAGCTCAAACTAAAGAGACCCTAAGGGTGGCTTTGATTGGGCTTTTGGCGGTGGATTCCCCCCCCCCCAAAAGCCAAAATCTCAGCCAAAGGGGTTGGCTGCCATCCAAAACCAAATTCAAAAGCAGCTTTTTCCTAGTACAAACTTGAAAGCAGCTCAGACCCTGCTTTCACATGCTTTTGGGTCACAAAATTACCCACCATGCCACCGGTTGTGGAGAAAAATGATTTGATTTGTTTTATAGTTTTCCCATATCCTGTCCACTCGCTTCCATTGGCACCCCGTACGATCGCCTCCGCTTCAACCGTTCCTAGCATTGACGGTGGGTGACCTCCTCTGCGCACGAGGTACGTTGGCCGCGATGAGCTTCATTGGCAGAGGGAGAGCTCTGTCGCGTGTGAGCCATGCCAGTTGCGGTGAGCTCCGCCACGCGTGAGCCTCACTACCCTCGGGGGATCTCTAGTCACTGTTCCTAGGCCCCGACAATGACTATGGTCCCCCTCTCTCCTCCTCCCGCAAAGGACGCACATAAAGAGGATGGAGTATGACGATCGATGAGCTGAAAAAAGTGATGTGATCTACCCCGCTGATGTTGAGCTCCGAAATTGAGGAGTGGGGAGCGTGTATTAGGTGATGGTGGAGCTGTGGATGGAAGGAATTGAAAGGGGTGTGGATGGAAGGAATTGAAAGGCAACGCTCGTGGAATCGAGCTTGAGGCAACAACGAGCTCTGTATGCACAGAAGAAAGGGCAGGGAAGCAGTTCCCATGGTGGCGGGTGCTCCGCTAGGCTTGGTCCGAGCTCTACTGGGGGAGTGACACAACTAGCCATGGCACCTCTCTCAGGGGTGGCGAGGATTTGGGTGTGGCAGCGCAGGAGGCTCTGCCGCTGGGTGAGAGCTCCGGCCGCGGGCATGTACGAGCAGCTCCAACAAGAGGAGGAAGAAGACACAATGTGTGCATGACATGTGGGGGGCGCTTGTAAGTGGAACTAGGGTTAGACTTACCGTTGGTAATCGGTCGGTTTACCGCGGTAACTGGCCTTACCGGCCTGGACCGGTTACGGTACCGGCCGGTTACCAACCGTTAGGGTTAGAAAAATTTGAATTTGAATTCCAAAAAATGAAAATTGTGGAAAAATCCCTAAAAATACTTCGTGATTTATTGAGTCTAATGGTGTCAAATTTGTTGCAAACTTAGTTCATTTAGTATAAATTTCAACCAAAAGAAGTTAAACCAAAAATGAAAAAAGAAAAAAAAACCGGCGGCCCAGGTCGGCCCACTAAGGCCCAACGATTGGGGGGGGGTCAAAGTAACCCTACCCCAGCTCCCCACCCCATTCCACCCGAGCCAAATCCTCCAGAACCGCCTCCCCTCACGCGTCCGCCTCCCCAGGTCCGCCGTCCGCCGCCGCCGCCGCCTAACCGGCCACCGAGCGCGTCTTACCGCTCGGTCGGCGCGGTAAGCCGGCCGGCTGCCGGATCTACCCGCGGGCGCACCGGACGGGCGGTTTCGACCCGGAGCAGCGGTTAGCCGCGGTAAGGACGAGGTAAACCGCCCCGGCGCAGGTAGTTCCTCCCCCCTTTGATTTATCTAGTTTTTCAATATGTTTTGATATACAAGTGTAGAACATTTTGATTTAGGATGCGTATATGATTTGACTCAGGTGTTTACATGATTTAGGTTTGTAATTGTAGATATGTAGACCATAAATGTAGGATTTTGGTAGAGCATATTTAGGTGTATATTTGATTTCATTTAGGATGTATGTATGATTTAGTTGTATATATGATTTCATTAAGGATGCAGATATTTGGAGCATATTTACGTATATGATTTATGTGATTGATTTGTGGATGTTGTCCATTTATGCAGATAGAAAATGGCATCTAGAGATGTTGTGTGGGAACACGGTGAAAATCATCACCCCGGATGGCGATGCAACTATTGTCATATGCACAAAAGTGGAGGTGGTGCGACTAGGTTCAAACAACATTTGGCTGGAAGAGGGACCCAGGTGGTCCATTGCAGGAATATGCCACCACCTGTGCGGGAGTACTTTCAGTGTGAGATTGAGAGGACTAAGAAGGCAACGTATGAACGGAATAAAGAGAGGTTGAGAAAGGAGGCGATTGCAACCGAGGGAAACTATCCTAATGTAGAAGATGATGAGGAGGCTCAATTGGAGCGTGCCATCCACCTATCGAGAGCTGAAGAATTGTACCGTCAGGGAGTGGAATAGAGAGGTGGTGCATATGAGCATGGAGGGGGTAGTGGTGGATACTCCTGTGGTGGTGGAGGACTATAACTTGGCTGCAGGTGGGAGAAGAGGAATGACGCAACCAAGGATTGATACAGGCTCCTAGACACAAAAGGGTAAGAATGCAAAGGAAGCTATTGGTAAAGCTTGGTCAAAATTCTTCCATATTGCGGGAGTACCTGGGAGACAGGCTAATGATCCTTACTTTGTTAGTGCGGTCAGAGAGACACAGAAGTGGGGTAAGGTTTCTTTCATTGATATCACACACAAACTATGAGATTACATTTCTGTTACTAATCTTTTGATTTCCATATGGTTGCAGGTGAAGGTATCGCGTCACCCAATGGAAAGGAAATTGATGGCAAGTACCTTGATCAAAACGAGAAAGACTTGATGGATAGGTACAAACAGTTTCAGAAAGAGTGGGACATCTTTGGCGTGACGTTGATGTGTGATTCTTGGACTGGCCTGACGAGGATGAGTGTCATAAACTTTTTGATATATTGTAATGGGGTCACGTGGTTCCACAAGTCCATTGATGCGACTGGTAAATCTCAGGATTCCAAATTTTTGCTCAAGGTAGTAACTAAACACTTGCCACTGACATTGAGTATGTGTTCAAGGATTACTAAAGTTTGTGCATATTTTTTCAGGAGATTCGAAAGGTGGTGGATGAGATTGGTCCAGAGCATATCGTCCATATAGTCACCGACAATGGCTCCAACTACAAGAAAGCATGTAGGCAATTGAAAGAGGTGTATAAACACATTGTTTGGGCACCATGTCTGGCACACACTGTCAATTTGATGTTGAAGGATATTGGTCAGAGGCCCTAACATCAAGGTATGATCACTAACTGCAAGTGGATTTCAGCTTGGTTACATAATCATGCTCAGCTAAATGCAATGATGAGGGAGGCTATTGGTGGTGATGGTGCTGGTGCTAGTGGTGATGGTGTTATTCGTTTCACAGGTATACATTGAAACCTAATATGCACACATGTTTCTGACTATGAGTACTAATTGTGATATATGCTTGAATGCAGGGGAGACTGATTTCACACATGCTACTCAGGACCAAGACCATGGAGCACCGGAATCGCAGAGGAGAACAGTTGGACCGACGGACTACGACACTCCTCGGTACTCTTCTTCCTCGTACGGCGATACCTCCCGATCTTTTCATTATCCCGGGCGGACATTAGCACACGACCACCGACAAGATGGGTGTACGAATGGGAAGATCCACATTTTTACAATATGTTACTTCAGCAATGGCAGACGACAACAGCGTGGACGGGGCAAACTTGGCAAGACTACAAGGCTGAGCTGCTTAGAGTGCAAGGTTTGAATGTCATGTCCACCGCCGAGTACAGCGGACAAATGGGGGTCTTCCCATTTCTACAGCGTTGATCTTTTATTACTATGAGTCTATGACTATGGTATTGTATTTGTATGCACGATTAACACTATCATTATGGTATTGTATGCACAATTATTACTATGACATTGTTTGTATGCAAAACTATGTTATTATTCCTTTGGTGAGGTTTTGTGATGTTCTTTACATTAAGTTATGCATAGATCATGCTAATATTTTCATTAATTCATCACCGGAGAACCAGATGCACACGGTCGGTTTTCCTTTCTTCATCTTCGGTTTGCCGCCCTTACCGATCGGTAACCGGTCCTAACCGATCGGTTTACCGCTCCCTAACTGAATGAACTAGCATTTGAATTGAAAATTTGAATTTGTTCAGTAACCGGCGGTTACCGCGGCTAACCGCTCGGTAAACCGTTACCGACGGCCGGCGGTTAGGGAGGCCGGACCGGTAAGGTAAACCCTGAGTGGAACTAGTTATTCCAAAAGCCATAGTTGCTGAACCAACCGATCTTTTCCAAAAGCCACAACTCACAGGCCACAACTGCTTTTCTTAAAGTCACAACCCAATCAAACATACAAAATCCATTTTATGTGCTCAAGAAAATTGTATATTTTATTAGAATTGATGTTTGAAGTGCAACAAATAGACAAATTCATCAATTTGATGGATGTTTTGCCTACAAAAGAGTAATCTGGAAATAAACATGAACATCAGCAGCAGAAGGCCATATCACATATTCACTTTCATGTTTTCACAGAAATAAACATGATATCATATTGTCAAATGAGTACGACTTTGGTATCTCGAATATCAAATGATCAAAAGCACGAGGCTTATTTGGATCCCTCTTGGTAAAGATTACCATCTCATATTTTTAGTAAAGTTTACCACATAATATTCCAAACATAGGTGGTAAAAAGTGATAAAGTGGCGGTGGTACTCTTTACCGAGTTGCAAACTATTACCATCTCAAGAGGTGACAATTTGTGGTAAAAGTGGTCCATCCCCAACTATCGACACCCCTTATTCCTTCTTTCTCTCTCTTTATTCCGAACCCACCCCTCTCTTTGCACATTAATTAGAAGGGTCATTTGCACATCAAAGTGGCAAACTTTACCACTGTTGATGGTGTATTTTGATACACCAAACATGTTCATTACACTTTGGTTTGAGCTTGATTATGGAACTAACTCGCCACTAGGCACACTAATGATATAACAAGTTCATCTTCGTATGTGCATTTGGAATTATTATGTTTTTGTAGGAAAACATGGGCAAAAAGGACATAGTCACAACAAGCTCAAAGGAGCAAATGAGGAGTCCCGTTCGTATTCAAGTGCATGATGAAATCACTCCCAAAGGTGGCAAGGACCGAAGTGTTACAAAAGAACATCCCCGAGGATTGAAGCCTAAAAGACCGGACTTCATGTGAGAAGACCCTCTATCTTGGACGTGAGGATGACATTGCCAAAATGATGCAATTGAAGGGGGCAAAGTGCAAGATGTCAAAAGGACCCACGGGAGCGAAGGGGCGACTGAACCGGGTCGAGATGAGCCTGGGTCGGCCGGCCTGGCCCATTCCTGAGGCGGTTCGGTCCCCCATTTCTTGAGTGTGAAGATGATGCAACCCTAAGCACGTGTGGGCGCCGCCATTCGCAGGGAGAGAACCATTCGCCCGAGAGGTCGTCCACAAACTAGAGATGAAGGAGAGGAGAGAGATCATTCGCGAGAAGGGTCGCTCGAGTCCAAGGAAGCAACCACAAGTGGAGGAGGATGTCGAGGCCCTGCCACGACACCTCCGGAGAAGGAAGACACCGCCGGAAGCGTCACCATGATCAACGGCGTCATGCTTAGCGCCTTGATGGGTTAATCTTCTCATTTGTCCATGGGTTGTAAATGATCTTGAGATGTAATCATTACTTTTATGGTTTCAATCTATCATCTAGTGTTGAAGATTCTTTCATATTTAAGGTTAGTTACTGTGCCTTTTTCAGGAGTATAGATCTCACTTATCCCTTAGAACCCTTCAATACACCATGATCATCATAGGTCTAGTTATGAATACCTTCGCGTAGTGACAGTACGAGGGGGGGGGGCGAAATCGTGGTCACAACCCTCGGTAGATTAGATCAGTTTTCATATCTCTAAGCGGTTGCATGTTCGGGTATCGTAGACCCTATGAGCAAGTGTCTTTTATACATGTTGTGAGTCTCACAACCCTCTCTAGTGTAGCACAGTAGTTCTTTAGATTAGTCGTTAGTTAGGGTTTGGTTAGTTGACTAGGTAGTGCTAGATCAAACGCTTGTAATCCCCTTGCTCCGCGGATTAACAAGAACCTAGGGAATTCTCGTGGTGAAAAAGGTGTACGTCTATACGCTTGCGGATCGTAGGTGGATACGAGTTTTATCCGTCAACAACCACATGCATCTATACACTCTCGCTTGGTAAACTTTGCCACTTCATTAGAGGGTGGTAACGTTTACCACACTCAATCCAAACAGGACCTAATAAGACTAAAAAGCGTCAAAACAGTATTTCAACAATGTCAAGCACGTCAAAGTGTTAAATCTGACATTAGCTATCTAAGTTGCAACTTAACAAAGCGCACATCAAATCCTCAACACAAAATGATTCTTTTCAGGATGAAACTGGAATAAATGGTTACATTACAATTGTAGAAGATTTTAGAAAAAATAACCAATGCGTCTCAAGTGAATGAGAGAATTCTTGGATGCCGGATGTGGATTTGATTAGAAAAAATAAATCAAAAGAGAAAGTGGATCTTGGCTTGGGCCTGATTTCACGCCTAGTTGGGTTGTTGGCAGGTTAGTAGGCTAAGGCTAGTTGGGCTATTGGTAGGCTAGTAGGCTAAAGGGAACAAAGAATTTGGTCTAGCTTTAGCCAGTTAGCAGGCCCAATATGATATTCTACATAGTTACAAACCGGTCAAAGACGACAATTCCCAAAAAAACAATGCAAAGTGGTAAGAATTGTTTCTCTTTATATTTTTCACTAATCTTTATCTCATAAACAATTTCTAAAAGTAAAGATTAATGTCTCCTTTTTATCATGCAACATGTAGAATTATAGCTTAGTGTCGGGCATACTCCCCGGGTACTCATGCAAGGAAGGAGGAAGAGTAGAAGACGGACTCCTACTAGGATTCCCCTGTACTCCTACTAGGACTCGCTCTGTGTAATCCTACTAGGACTCCTACCTTGTAACCGACTAGGTTCCCGCCCCCTGAACTATATAAAGGAGGGCCGAGTACCTAGCCGATCATCCACAATCCCTCCGGGGAACAACACCAAGCGCATGACGCAATACTACCCCAAACAGGACGTAGGGTAGCCACTCCGGCTACCCGAACCTGTATAAATCTTGTGTCTTGTGTCCTCGCGCGTACCTTCGAGTTCCAGATCATGGCGATCCCCACCTTCTACCTTGCTGCGGGTACCTCCCATGGAGGCCGAGAGGTCTAAACACCGACAGATGGCGCCCACCGTGGGGCTATCATCACGATCATCAGGCGAATTCGAAGGACCAAATCCAGATCAATCTACTCGGCGCAAACGGATTCCAATTCGCCGAGTTTGAAGTTCTCCACGTCAACTCGCCGTATCCGAGAGAAGCACATGAACCAAGCGGAAACAGCGCCAATTCCTTTTTTTCCACCTCGGTTCCCAAGTCGTCAGGTTGGAGATCAAGATGGACGCATCACTGTCCAAATCCGAATCAAAGTGGAGCGATCCCGGCGGTACTGTCACACATCCGTGCCAAGATTCCAAGCTACCAAGGATTCTCCGAGTTCTTTGCTCCATGCACCGGAAGACGTACGCGGCCTACGACTACGTCAACTACGTCGTACCGGCTCTACATCAACTTCACCGTGCACCGCGACTACTCGTCACCCGGCCGCACGGGCTCTACGTCAACCTTGCCGTGCGCCGCGAGTACTCGTCTCTCGGCCGCAGCGGCTCTACATCGACTACGCCGTACGCCGCCGCGACGTCGTCTTCTGGGCGTACGACTACCTCGACGACTTACCTCGACTAGTCTCAACCAGAAAACTAATCGAGGACGGCTCCCGCGACATCAACAACTAGTCGGATCCACCTCCAACTAGTCGACTTCAGCTCCAACCGTCGCGGCTCCATCACCGACCGCCACGGCTTCGTCGACTCTCGTCCGCGAATCAAGATAAGTCACTTATTTCAATAATTATTCTTTCTTTGGCTTCCTCTCCACATACAGGAACCAACACCAAAGACTACTTCGTATACGCCTCTCAACGGCTACCCACCAGTGAGCTACACCGTGCCGCCTATTCCTTGGGGATGTTGACCGCCGCCACGAGGCTTGGTGCACCAAATTAGGAGGCTCTTGCCACGACGTTTCGTGTACTGAGTGCTGGAGGCGCACAACTACACCCTGAGGAGGCACTGCGCAATCTTGCTCTCCCCCATGCGGAACAACGAGCAATCGCGCTCTCTCTTGTCGCCATGTCGACTACTTTCGTCTACCTCTTAATGGTCTCGCTACAGTAGCACACGCCTTGATCCGCGCAAAGCCTCGGCTCTCCTGTCATGCCTCCACGCCCCAACGGCTATGGCTAAACAGGCTCCTCAGAGACCGGGCGCTTAAACCGGCTCTCCTGTCATGCCTCCACGCCCCCATCGGCTATGGCTAAACAATGGATCACGAGACCGGGCGCTAAACCGCATCAGGCTAACTACTCGACGCCTTACGACCGAAACAAGAGCATGACACATGACATTTACATCTATATTCATATTTGTATTTGTCATTTGTAGATTCAATTTCTACAAAAATGCTACATAATGTACGCGTCTCTACTTTCAGGTCAAGCTCCGGCGACGACTTCCAGTACGCTCCGCGCACCTCCACCGGCGTGGCTAGTTCCCGAACTCGGGGGCTACGCACCAAATCACTACTCGACAACAACTCGAGTAGTCTCTGCTAGCTCTCTAGCTCGGGGGCTCAGCACCGACAACTACTCGACGTGGCTCCTACGGCTCTCTTGGCGACGAGCTCAGAGGCTGAACGCTACAAGAGTACTCAGATGATGGCTTTTGCGAACACTGAAGACCCTTGGATTGATTACCTAATCATTTCAAGGCTCGGGGGTTGCTATGCTACACCCATCATTCAAATTTTTCAAGACGGGATATTTGGAATCAAGATTGACCCTCAGCTAGAGTCTGCAACTCAACCTAAGGCTCGAGGGCTACTCCATATGGAGTGCGATTTTGCAACCACACTTCCATATAATCTCGACTTCAAGACTGATGAGCTTGACCACCTTCCATCCTCGCGACAGTTCAAGTACTATTGAAGGCTTCTCCAAGCAGTACTCGAGGATGCTCAAGAACTACTCGCAGAGGCTTCAAGACTACTCGAACTACTACTCTCGACTACAATGTGCTCGGGGGCTTGTCGGGCATACTCCCCGGGTACTCATGCAAGGAAGGAGGAAGAGTAGAAGACGGACTCCTACTAGGATTCCCCTGTACTCCTACTAGGACTCGCTCTGTGTAATCCTACTAGGACTCCTACCTTGTAACCGACTAGGTTCCCGCCCCCTGGACTATATAAAGGAGGGCCGGGTACCTAGCCGATCATCCACAATCCCTCCGGGGAACAACACCAAGCGCAGGGCGCAATACTACCCCAAACAGGACGTAGGGTAGCTACTCCGGCTACCCGAACCTGTATAAATCTTGTGTCTTGTGTCCTCGCGCGTACCTTCGAGTTCCAGATCATGGCGATCCCCACCTTCTACCTTGCTGCGGGTACCTCCCATGGAGGCCGAGAGGTCTAAACACCGACACTTAGTGAAAGGCCTTTTTTTCATATGAGTCCTATGGTTGAATTGAACACAACTAGAGCATGTACAACAATACTGTTCACACATTGTTGAGTATGTATGTACAAAATACCCATTGTATGTTTGTTTACTAATATGCACTAATGCACATATATAATTGCCCAAAATTCAAATGAGGAAGGTTGGATAGTTCAAGAACAATGGAATTAGCAATTTAGTTGCTTTCTACAATGAACTATACTAATACGTTCGATGCTTTTCATAATAAATTGATAACATCAATGTATCTACTTAATACTTATGTGCTCCAAACATGAGTAAATTTGGTAAATTCCACTTGTTGAAAGTTCATGCAACAATGCATGCCTTGTACACTTATGAATTGCAAAATAATGCTCCGGAATGTATGGGGACTGCCATCTCCATGTAGAGCTTTAGTTTGGGGTATGGTTTTTTTTGCTGAGTGTTATAGTTAAATTAGAAGCAAATCTTAATCAATAAACTTGAAGATACCTTCTATCGTGGACCTGTTATTTTTGTGTACATTACATGCCTATATAGGGCACTTTCTATATATATACACCTTTTTATGTCGAAATTAGCTAGTGAACCTGTTGCAAATTAAAGCACATTTCAAGCACATATTGTCGCGGCCAGTCTCAATAGGGGTTACATGGATATTAAATAGATTGCCATGTAAGCACTTTTGATGATGTGGCAGTGTATTAATGAAGAGAGAGAGGTAAAACGAGTTTCATGAGGATGAAACCCTCCCTACACAGTTACCTAGACAACTTGTGTCTTGCACGCAACCTAGAAAATAACAATAGATGAAACTATGCATTGAGAGGGAGGTGTTTCATTATAATTTCAAATATTTTTAGATGATGTGTCACTCTAGGTAATCGTGTTCATGACATCTCTGCTGAGTTGTTGTGCGGTTAGTGATTAGTAAATGCTGTTCAATTACCTATATAATTATAAATTTGCAAAATTTTTGGTAGGCTCATACAAAATTATTATTCATTGGTTTTCAACTTTTGATCAACAAAATATGTTTTTTTATCTCTGATCTTGAAGGCCATCCAGAGTAAATGAAACGAAATGCAGTGTATCATTTCCATGAGGTATTTGAAAAGATACCTGAAGAAATTTCTTTGCTTGTGAGAAAACATGAGGATATCAAAATTCTTTTTTGTGGAACAGAAATACCGTAGTTTGGAAAATGGGACAAGCGGAACTATGGTTTGGTTAGATAAGTCCACCTTTGTATGTAGTCTATAGACTATAAATGTACGAATTATAGTTTTATTTCTATTCTCTATTTATTCAACAAAAACCTGCTAAAAATAGAATAAGTTATGCACACTATAACATCTACAGTAGAGGTGTTTGGAGTAGTAGTCAAAAAGCTATTAGGGCTCCACTTTAAATAGCTCCAATCAGCACCTCTTGAGAGGATAATTTTTAGACTGGGTTAGTTACAAATAGACCTGAAATAGCTCACATATTTGGTTACTTTTAGGCTATTTAGGCTGAGAAGAGGAGAGCTTAAAAAAATAGCAATGAGATTCAAACACCCCCAATACCGTAACTTCTATACATTGGTCAGTTCTCTTAATGAAACAAGAGCATCGGACATGGCACATTTTCAAAAGAACATATTATAGTTTGGCTTAGAAAAAATCCACATGGCACCATGAAAATCTATCTAGGAGTTGTGACAGATAAGGTCATGTCATTGATGCTATATGACTTAGTAGTAGTGGATGTTTCTTCATTTCCTACCCGTACATTAAAATATGCTGGTTGCTTCGGCTCAGCCAAAATTTTAGTCTTGCTGCTTAGCATTGCAACAACATCTAACATGGTTGGTCGATCAGCTGCATTCTCTTGCACACACAGCAACCCAATGTTCATGCACCTCCTCATTTCAGCTGAGTGACTCATGGTTACCAATGAAGCATCAACGAGTTCACTCCATCTTTCCTCTTCATATAATTGCCATGCCTGTTTTGCAATTTCAGTATATATATACAATGATTAATGTAGGTATGACAACAAAATTAAGAAAATGATTTTACATGCTTCATGTGTCCTGATAAACTTACATATCCAAGGATGTTGATGAAATCTCCGCATTCATGGCTACCGGAATTCCTTTTTCCAGTAAGGATCTCAAGAACGAGAACACCAAAGCTAAATACATCGGATTTGATAGAGAAGAGGCCCTCGGAGGCATATTCAGGAGCCATGTAGCCGCTAAAATGATACACAAATCACAAATGTCAAGTTATTGTATACTGTTGATTTATTTTAGATATCTATAAATGTACCAATACAGATGATACTTACTATGTACCAACCACTCTCCTTGTAGTACTTTCTTCAGTATTATTTGAGCTAAATATTTTTGCTAGCCCAAAATCTGAAATTTTAGGATTCAATTCGCTGTCCAGTAGAATGTTGCTTGGTTTAAGATCTCGATGTATGACACGCAAACGAGAGTGCTTATGTAGATAGAGAAGTCCTTCTGCTATTCCTTCAATTATCACTAGCCGTTTGTTCCAATCCAGTAAAGATTTTCTATTTTCATCTGTGCATCAATTGAATGCGAGGAAATTAACCTTGAGAAACATTTAGGATTTGGAAATGATATACTGAGAAACACCTGGCTGCTAGAAACAATCAAAGCTACGAAAAATGAAAACACTTACCAAAGATAAAGAAGTCCAAGCTTTTGTTTGGTAAATATTCATAGACCAAAATTTTCTCCTCCCCTTGGGAGCAACATCCCAAGAGCCTAACCAAATTTGTGTGTTGTAGTTTTGCTATGAGTTGCACCTCATTTTTGAACTCCATGAAACCTTGTCCTGAATGTGAAGAAAGTCTCTTAACAGCTATTTCAATTCCCTCAGGAAACTGACCCTGTGAAGAGAAAATATCCAAAGTTCTTCAATGGTATTTTGCCAAAGTGAGTTACAGTTGCTTCATATGCAATATAATCAATTCACAGTTCTCAGGTGAAAGCAATTTCCATGTTAGAACAATGGCTGCAACAGTTTACATTTTCTAAAAAAGTACTATATACTATCTTGGTCTGCTGGCATCATTAGTTTTATAAGATTGTACAGGCATGTTTGATCTTATAACTAGGAGATGGGCGTATTTGTTGCATATATTTACCTTATATACGGGGCCAAATCCACCTTCCCCAAGTTTGTTTTCTTCCGAAAAGTTATCTGTAGCCTCCAGTATCTGATGAAAGTCGAAAACTGAAAACTCTGAGAGCTCTGCTTCCATCTCCCAATCTAGTTCATCTCCACCTTGCAACTTGTTAGCATGCTTTCGTCGTAATCGCAGATTGCCTGCAAGACAATAGAGAATCGGTGCATTAATTCGATCTCCTTAACTACCTTAGCGGATTAACTAACTTTTAATTACAAGACGGCATTTCAGTAACTAATCAATCAACCCACCTCTTCTGCCCCTTCTTCTTTTCCACCGGCAGTAAAATATGAAACAGAATGCAAGTAGAGCTAGAGGAGGTGCTACAAGCAAGGGAATCACCCAGGGCCTGATCCCAGACCCTAAATAATCACCAGCAGTTAGGAATCTTTTGATAGTATCGTTTGGAAAGCAGAGGAAACACGCACTCATTGAAAATTTGAAATAGAGATGAACTTTATGAAACGTAATAGAAATGAACTTGGTCCTACATACTCTTATCTGTCGTCGTTGGAGCCGGGCCGGGCGGCGCCGGAGGGCCCGATGACGCCTCCGGGATCCGCTTCATGGTCGGGCCATCGTAGAACATGTTCGACTCGAACCTGAGGTTGCAGCGGAGCACGAGGATCCGGCCCCCGTTGCGGACGGACGAGGTGTCGTTGACCTTGCCGATGAGCCACCGGAGGCACGAGAGGCAGTCGGCGGCGGAGAGGTCCGGCGTGCACTGCGCCGTGGAGTAGAGCGTCTGGGTGATGCTAGTGGATGCGTCCATGAGCGCGGTGGCGAACCGCGCCGGCGCCGTGTCGTTGCTGTTGTTGGCGGCCAGCTGGGCAGTCTGCTCCAGCAGGTAGCGGACGCCGGCGCTAACCGCGGTGGCGTTGCCGGTGAGGCTCCCGTCCGGGTTATAGTAATCGAAGAGCGTGCTGGCATCCTGCGTGACGCTGTTATTGGTCGGGACGAGGAGGTTGCGGTCGTTGGAGAAGCCGACGAAGCAGGCGTCGTCGTAGGCGCTGGCGGCCCTGTCGTTGGGGCACATCCGCTGCGCGTACCGGAACGAGCCGGCGACGCAGTCGCTGCAGCCGGTGAGGTTGTTGGTCATGTCGCCGCGGCAGAGCGCGAGGGCGTAGACCGCGTCGGCGGCCCCTGGCTGGCCGGCGGTGGCGGTGGCGAAGAGCTGCGGCGAGGAGGAGGTGTTGCTCGGGAGGGCGGCGACGAGGGAGGCGAGGTTGGACTGGTAGGTGCTGTTGGCCGTGTAGTTGCCGGCGTTGCCGCAGGCCTTCCCTATCGCCGTTGCCGACGGCAGCACGAGGAGGAAGGCGAGGACGGTGGTGAGGAGGAGGACGCCCGCCATGGCGCGAGGCTAACGGTCGACGAGGGGCACGCCGGCCGCTGCAGATGCTCGCTTGATGCTTTGCTCTTTTCATGGTCACCATCACGTACGTGGAATAGGCGAAGAAACGCGTTCGTGCATCAGTGTAGTTGGTGGTCTGTTGCTTTCAGCAGTATGAGATCAGTCAATACCATAATTTGAAACCATCAAGCACGGCATTTCTTGAATATAATGAATTGTTTACGAGGTCTTCGACAGGTCCCGGCCGGCAAGATCATAGAATAGCTAGCTCGTACTATGTTCCAAGACTCTGGAAATTTTGTAGGAAAGACAAGCTCCAAGTCACCATCTGCGTGTTGCTTTCGAAACGAAGTCAGTCAGCACCTTACATCCAAAACATCAATCACGGCCACGGCATCGGAATTTGTCTTGGTATAGTATTATGCTGGTCTGGCCGGCAACATAGAATAGCTCTTCCGATTAAGTAATTATTAAAAAGGTCACTCATTTCCATCTTTGGTTATTATTAAGTTGAGAAATTCTTCGATGATAGTTCTCGTTGCAACACTAAGTTGAACATACTCCCTCCGGTTCCCTATTAGAAGTCATTTTGGACAAGGTTTGAGTCAAACATCAGGAATATAAATCATGAATAACTTTTAAGTTGTTGAGTTTGAAAATGTGAAAATCATATAAATATATTTGTCTTGAAAATTACTTTCATAAGAATATACATATATAACTTTCCAATAAAGGTTTTTTATAGAAAAGAAAAGTCAAAGTTGTGCTTTGGTGACCGTGTCGCCATCCTAAACGCGGTAAACACTAAGTATTGACCGGGCATCAACGGAGAAATTTAGTTGGCTTACTGCTGAATAGTTAACTTACGTAACTTTTTGAATAGTTCCCCACTCACCTCACCGAGTATTGACCAGGGTATCAACGGAGAAATTTAGTTGGCATCACGGAGAAATAAGTAACTTATGTAACTTAATTACTTTGAGACCCTCAACCATGGCATCACCGGGATTGAATAGCTCGCTGACACATTGTATACTTTGATATTTTGTTTTTCATTAAGCCAGCTGAGACATCATGTTTCACAGAAAGTCTAAGAGAATCAAAAACTAGTGTGGTAGGAAAACACCCTTCATCATGCCAAACATACTCCATTTATGTTACAGTAGAAGTAACATATTACTAGATGCACAAAACAAAAGCTAGGTATTAATTTGCAAAAAAGTTAAAGCTAGGTAAAATAGCTAAATTTACACACCAACTAGGACACCTCTTCCACACTCAAAAGTAACACCACTTGCCACGTGAAAAAGAAACAAATGCATTATACAGTAGTAACTACTACGTACACCACAGGGATAGTAAAAACCACATGGCACAAGGGGGAAAACAATCTAGGATTGGTGGCAGAGATGATCACACCATTGATACATCATATGACTCGGTGGTGGTGGTGGCGGTGGCGGTGGCTGTCTCTTCATTATTTCCCACCCTGACATTGTAATATGCTGGCTGCTTAGGGTCGCCTAGGATGGTAGTCTCACTGCTTAGCATCGAAACAACATCTGCCATGGTTGGTCGATCGGCGGCATTTTCTTGAACACACAACAATGCAATGTTAACACACCGCATCATTTCCGCCAAGTGACTCTTGGGAACCAAAGATGCGTCAATAAGATCAATCCACTTTTCCTCTTCCCATAATTGCCATGCCTGTATGCAATTTTGGTTATCCACTGTAAGTTTGGTAGCAAATAAACAAAACAATCACCAAATTTGTGTCTGCAAACTCACATATCCAATGAGATTGATGAAATCGCCGCATTGATCGCTACCAGAATTCCGTTTCCCGCTAAGGATCTCAAGAACAAGAACCCCAAAGCTGAATACATCAGACTTGATAGAGAAAATGCCCTCCGAAGCATACTCAGGAGCCATGTAGCCACTGCAATGATAAAAAAAACATGCCAATATTACTGAATGTGGTTGACTTGCAATATAAAGATTGACAAGTGGATTTAATTATTTCTACGGAACTTACTATGTCCCAACCACTCTTCTTGTAGTGTTTGCTTGAATGTTATTTGAGCTGAATATTTTTGCTAGCCCAAAATCTGAAATTTTTGGATTCATCTCGCTGTCCAGGAGAATGTTGCTCGGTTTAAGATCTCGATGTATGACCCGCAACCGAGAGTGTTTATGTAGGTAAAGAAGCCCATGTGCTATTCCCTCAACTATTGCTAGAAGTTTGGACCAATCCAGTAACGCTCTTTTATTTTCATCTGCACATAAACTACATATTACTAGAAACACCTAGAAAATCATAAAAAGTTGTATACCTAAATTACATAGGAATGAAAATATATTCATGGAGCTGATGGAAAAAGAACATGAGTAATCTTTTATCATTCGAGTGTGTTGACAAACAGTAGCTAAACTAAATTAAGGACTGCAAAGCACATACCAAAGATGAAGAAATCCAAGCTTTTGTTGGGCAAGTATTCATAGACCAATATTTTCTCATCTTCTTCGGAGCAACATCCCAAGAGCCTAACCAAATTCCTGTGTTGGAGTTTGGCAATGAGCTGGACTTCATTTTTGAACTCAGTGAAACCTTGCCCTGAATGTGAAGCGAGTCTCTTGACTGCTACCTCTAATCCATCAGCAAACTGACCCTGAAAAAATAGAATGTTTTTTTTTTAAGCAATGAGAAAACAGAATAGTCAGAATTACAGTGATTCTGTTTCTTGTGTTAGTGGTATCACGTTTAGTCAGTTTAATAATTCCCAACAATAGAAGTAAATAATAGTCTGATATACGGTATTTGTCTAATTAGTTTACCTTGTAGACGGCGCCAAATCCACCTTGTCCAAGTTTGTTTTCTTCTGAAAAATGATTTGTGGCCTCCAGCACCTGTTCGAAGTCGAACACCGAGAACTCTGAGTTCTTCCCATCCCAAACCACTTCTTCATCTCCCTGCGAGTCCTGGGTACGCCTTGATCCTGCTTGTAAGTTGTAACCTCTCCTTTAAATTAAATGAACATCTATACTACTAATTTGGACAACATAATTGAACCAAGGGGAGTAACCAATCCGCATACCTTTCCTGTACCTTCTGAACCAAGGGGAGCAGAAGAAGAAGAAGCAGAGCAACGCTGCTGCCGCTACCGGAACTACAACTATGGGAATCACCCAGAGTTTGTTCATACCGCCTGATCTCAACGTGACAACATGCCGATTAATCAAAAAGCTTTGGATGGTAATAAGTTACTCTTGAATAGCAAAAGCATGGGAACTTGTACTTACTCTTGTGCTTCACCGCCGTAGTAGGAGTCGGAGCTGGCGCCGGCGGCGATGACGACGGAAGGCGCAGCATGGGTTTGCTGTCGTAGAACAGTTCCGTCTCGTACCTGAAATAACAGCGTATGACATGGATCTGCGCTCCCATCCGCGGGGCCATGGTGGAGTTGATCATGTCGAGGAGGCGCTGGAGGCACGCCATGCAGTCGCCGGCGGACAGGTCCGGCGTGCACTGCGCCAGGGAGTACACCGGCGGGAACGTTGTGCCGCTGTCCGCGACGCCCGTGGCGAACCGCCTCGGCGCCGCGCGGGCGGCCTCTTGCGCTGTCTTGAGAAGCAGCTCCTGTTTGAGGCCGACAACGAGCCGGACGTCGTCGGCGTCGCCGGTGAAGTTCTTGATGTTCCACCTCTCGAAGGGCGTCTCGTCGGAGGCGTTGGACGGCGCGAGGATGTCGTCGACGGAGTAGACGACCCTGCAGGGGTTTCCGTAGTAGGCGGCAGCCGGGTAGCACTGCTGCCCCGCCGGAAGCGAGTTGGATATCGTGGCGAAGGTGTTGGCGACGCACTCGCCGCAGGCGGTGTCGTTGAGGACGTCGCCGCGGCAGAGCGCGAGCGCGTAGACGACGTCGGGGGCTTGGCCGAAAGTGCTGGTGGCGAAGTGCAAGGGGGAGGAGGACGTGTTCTTAGGGAGAGCGACGGCGACCTGTTTAACGTTGTCGCAGAAATCGGCGGCGGCCGGCGGCGGGGTGAGGCCGGCGAGAACAAGAAGGAGCAGGACGCCGGCAACGGAGTTCATGGTGGCTAGTCTAACCTCACGTGCAGCGTGTTTCTTTTCTTTTTCCCATCAGCCCAGATGATCGTGCCCAGTCTTATACTCTTATCTATCGCCAGTTGCTTACTTGCTTTCGGTAGCTAAATGTTTGAAACCATCAATCACGTACGCGAGCTTTATTAGTTAAATTTCAATATCTTGAATCATTGACTAGTAGGTCTTTAGCAGTTCCGGCCAGAAGGAATGATTAGGTAGTCTACTTTTATTTCTCTAAGACGAACAAATTTGATGCTAATAATCGGTTCTTATATATCCTTAAATGAATATATCATTTTGACAGCTGAGCTAATGTTCGTTAACTAGTCAACCACGACGACTCCAGCACTCGTGATTATAAAGAAAGGTATGTGAAGTAGCCCCATCATCTCCTCATCAAGTGCTTGTCTGTAGCACCCCTGCCGGCCGGTCGGGACAAGAAATTGGTCACCGTCAACCACGACGACTGACTAGCAGTAGACTGATGGTTGATTCCACAAGCCTCTCCTTTGAGAAAGTGTAATTTTGAGACCAACACACATGCAGAAAGCGTGTCTCCAGATGTGCAAGTAGTTCACATTGCCACTACAGCACAATCATGATTCAAAGGTGTTTTCTCATGGCAATCTCAGTGCAAGTTTTATGAGCATAGTCTATACGGAAAATTAGGTAATTCTGCCGATACTTTCATAAGAGTGAGTTACTCTGCTTTGGGGAAACAAAGGATATGACTTCGGAGTATGTGAAACTTTTTGGTTATAAAGAAAGGAAGTTTCCTTTTAGATATTTGGGAAGTCCAATGAGTCCCTACAGACTCAAATAAAGTTTGGAGGGTGGTTGAGGAGAGATTTTCAGAAAAACTTAGCAGTTGGAAAGGCAAGTTACTTTCGACAAGAGAGTGATTAGTCCTAATTAACTCGGTTTTGTCAAGCTTGCCAATGTTCATCATGTCTTTTTTCATAATACTTTTAGAATACCTAAAGGTGTCCTTGAAAAGTTAGATTATTACATGCCAAGATTTTTTTGACAATGTGATAAGCACAAAAGGAAGTATAGGCATGCGAAGTGGAGTATTCTCCATAAGCCTAAGAGTATTTGGGGGATAAGTAGTGTATACTTGATAGAGTAAGTGGATTTTTAAGTTAGTAAATGAAGAGGACACGTGGCGGCAATTACTTAAGAAAAATACTTTAATGACAAGACTCTTTCTCAAGTAGAAAGAAAGAAAGAAAGAAAGAAAGAAAGAAAGAAAGAAAGGGGATTCACACTTTTGGTCAGGGTTAATGGAAGTTAAAAGTTTGGTAATGGAGAGAGGCAGGTTTAAAGATTCTGGGAGGATCTCTAGATAGGAAATGAACCTCTAATGAAAAAGTACCCATCTCTCTATAACATAGTAAGGAAGAAAAACGCTTCGGTGACTCAAGTACTAAGTACTACTCCACTAAATGTTTCTTTCAAATGAGCCTTAGTGGGGGAAAATTGGGACAAAGGGCTAAGTCTGGCGGGGAGCATTCTTACGGTAAGTCTTAATGAACATAAGGATTCCTTTATCTGGACAGCTAGCAAGAATTTTTCAGTGAAAAACATGTATAATGACTTAGTATTGAAATTAGGTATTCCAGTAAATTGTTGGACGTGGAAGGCCAAAATCTCATTAAAAATAAAAATCTTCATTTGGTATCTTAAAAATGGTATGATTTTAACCAAAGATAATCTAGTTAAGCGACAACGGAAGGGGTGCACTCCGTGTTGCTTTTGTAGTGAGCAAGAAACCATTCAACACCTCTTTTTTGATTGTCCTATGGCTAGACTAATGTGTGAAAGTGCATCTAGGCCCCTAAGTATGTTTTGGTGAATTGAATGACAAAATGATTAAAGGACTAATGTATTTGTCTAAGTTTGTGAGCAGGTTTATCTTGAAACTCATAAGCAATTATTGGAGTATTTATTTGTGAATAAATACTATATGTCTCACATGGAAAAGACAAATACATGAATGATTCTTTATGCACATTGGTTAAATGTCAAGCAATAAATGGACTTATATTTTGGGGATATTTTGTGAAGTTGAAATACATGTCTCCAAAGAGAGTGGTGGCTTGACTAAAATAAAAGGGGATCATTCAAAAAGAAGTTGGTAATTCTATCAAGCTAAAGTGCAAGGCTTCATGTGGAAATTGAAAGAGGACATAAGGATGAGTGTAAACTTAATGGTTCTTAAAAGGAAGCTTGCATATTTGTTGTCAATCAAGAACAAACTTATGAAGCAAAGTGGAACTCAAAGTGGATTGGGTAAGTGATGAAGAGATCAACCGAGGTGTCTAGGGTAAGGGACTAAGCAATCTTTGGGGTCTTGGCCCGACCGCCATTAGTGTTTTGCTAAGGTGAAGTTCTAGCATCCGTGGGGTCTTCAAGTATCATATCCAAACCTTAACCGAGGGAAGCATTACAACATATCAAAATGTTATGATTGGCAATATGGAGTGACTTAAGGATTAAAGTGTTCACTCTCATGCAAAAAGGGAAAATCCTAAGTCATTAGCTCAAGTATGGAGTTGCTCAAGACATCGGCTATGTTAAAAGCCCTCATATTGGAATTACAAAAGTACGACAGGATTGAAGATCTACAAGCTCAAGTGATCAACCATTTTAATATTTAATCTTGAGTTTAGGTATGCCGTACTATCAAGAGGGATGCAACATTAGCTCTAAGACAAAAGATCAAAAGTGGTCATTAGTTGACCTAAGTGAGAACTAGCCTTGAGAGAGTCCCTAAGTAGTCTAACAAACCTCTAACCCAGCCTTTGCCATTTCAACTCATGTTGAAATGCTTGTGAGAAGAGAGAAGGGTTTTAGGGCTCTCTCTGCCCAGGGCGGTCTAACCGCCCAAGGGGGCGGTCTAACCGCCCCTAGCAGCCCAACGACTAGTTTTTCAAGCCGACCGTTGGGGGGGCGGTCTAACCGCCCCGACCGGGCGGTCTAACCACCTTTGTCGAGAACTAACGGCTAGTTTTCCTTGTGAGGGGTATAAGTACCCCACGAGCTCCACTTGTTGGGGCTGCTGTTTCTAGGGTTGCTGAGGTGCTTCCCCTGCCGTTTTTCATAAGCCAAAGCCAAAGAAACACTCCCCAACTCTCTCTTTGTGAGATTTGCTATTCAAGCCATATCCTTGTGTTGGGTTGAGAGTTTAAGTCTTTGTGAGCTTGTGTGAGCTGAGCAAGAGCATCCCATAGCTTGAGCACTTGTGATTCACATCAGAAAGCCTTTGAAGCATTTGTTACTCTTGGAGGTTCGCCTCCTAGACGGCTAGGCGTCGCCAGATAGCTCCCAAGGTTGTGGTGAGCAGCGACAAGTTTGTAAGGGCTGTGATCTTGCCTCTTTGTGGAAAAGATTGCCTTAGTGGAAGCGAGGAAAGCGGTTGAAAGAGACCCGGCTTGTTGTGGGAGAATTCCCTTACAAGCTCCTCAACGGAGACGTAGCCATTCCTTGGTGGGCGGTGAACTTTGGGAAACAAATCCTCGTCTCTCCTTTGTGGTTTGCCTCACTTGTTTTGATTTCTAGCACATTTACTTTGCTTCCGCTCGATCTACTTAGGTGTGCTTGCCTTTGAGTGCAGGGATCATTACCCTGCTCGTGATCATCTACAAGAGCTACTCAAGAACTTAAGTTCGTGCTAGAAGACAAGAGAAGACTTGAGTTGCTTTGCAGGTTTACTGGGCAGGGCGGTCTAACCGCCCCAGGACCCGGTCTAACCGGCCCCTGTAGTTCAGCACATCAGGGGCGGTCTAACCGCCTGTGCTAGTGAAGCTCAAGTTTTTGGGGGAAGAGTTTTATTTAGTCGTCCCGCCTATTCACCCCCCTCTAGGCAGCATCAAGGTCCTTTCAATGTGGAGCATTATAAGTTTTATGTTTGATATTACAAAACCTGCAAGTGTGGATAATCTTTTTGGTTCTTGGGATAGAAGTTTTTGAAATAAGCAATGGATGTTAGGGAACTCGACAAAACCTTGTCACCCTCGAAAAGTCAGATTCCCGAAATTCATGAAGTAAGTTCGCGAAGTGGCTTTATGAAGAAAAGTTAGTATATAATTCTGGTGTTTTCGCGAGTTTTTGAACTAACACGGAATTAACAGCCGAACAAGGCCCTTGTATTCGAACTTTCGATCTGTTTCAGGATATGCGATTATTGGAGGAATCTGGGACCAGGAGATCGCGGAAGTATGGAATCAATAAGTCGCGGGAATCAGGGGATCGAAGACCGGTGAGGCTTTGGAATCACGGATCTGCGAACCTGCGTGTTCGGATCTCCGAAATTCGGGGATCACGGATGGAGGATTCGGGAATCACTAAGAAGCCAAGTCAAAGACGTTACCCAAAATGTCCGGGTTTGGCGTGTGAACTAGTGGCAGGCTTGTAAATGTATGAGATGTAAAAGACATCCATTTGTGTGTTCACATTAGGAATATTCCTTGGATTTGAGGGTACTTTCGGAATGTAAAAGTCCCTTTGTCTCCCTATAAAAGGGGGCGCGAGGGCATGTGTAAAAGGAGTCACAACTTTTGAGGCTTGAGTAGTGTTTAGGAGATTCTTTGTCTCCTCTTGCGTCATACGTGTACTTGAACGAGTTCGTATTCCTTTTTCTTGTGTTCGGGGGTCTCATCCGAAATTTCGGGTACCTCCCAACATTGGTGCCCACCGTATTTCAGCCGAAAAACAACGCACGATGCCAGCACAGAAGAGGTCGAAGAAGAACATTCCAGCTGAGACAGACCAAGAAGAGCACCATCATGTTGAAGGCAATGAAATCTCTTTTGCCCCTGAACCTTCAAACATCACAGATCAAGAACGAAGAGCAAAACTTGAAGCTCTGATGAAAGCAAGAGCCAAGAAAACAGCGCACATTCAAGAACAACCTACTGAACAACAAACACATGAAAACGATGATGATAATGACGAGACCATAGACAGAGAACTAGAAAGAGTTCAGTAGAAGATACAACAGTTGCAGAAAGAGAAAGAAAAATTTGCAAGCCAATTGCAAGCAAAAAGAAAGGCCTCTGAAAAGCTAGAGAAACTCAATCAGGCAAAAGAACAAATTGAAGCAATTCAAAGAGAAATAGATGACATGAAAGAACAAGAAAACAATTCACTTTGTCAAGAATCACCACTTCACAACTCTGGACCAAATAGAAGAACCCCGAAAGGAAATTTTTTCGTGGGAAATGGAATTTCATAGTTCGTGGATTCTGTGTCACCCCTATCCATAGGGATGCAAACGGCACCATGGCCACCAAAGTTCAAACCGGTCTCTCTCCCGAAATATAACGCTTCGGAAACTCCAGGCAGTTCCTCATGAAGTATGAATCGGCTGTGAATTTAGCAGGAGGAGACGATGTTGCACTGGCTAAATCCTTCATCATTGCCTGCGAAGGACCAGTCTTGAATTGGTATTCTTTGCTACCACTGCGCATTCAGTTTGCAGCTGGGTAGACCTCAAGACAAAATTCATGCAAGCATTTCAGATGTTCCATTACACAATAACTGAATCATCAGATCTGTATAACTGCAAGCAGAAAGACAGAGCCATTATGGAACTTCGTGAGAAGGTTCATGCAGCAGAGATCCCAGATCCCAGAAGCCGATGACAAAACAACGATCAAGGCACCGATCAAAGGTTTGACTCCAGGACCAACAACTTCGCATCTGACGCGAAAGAAACCCAAGACAGTTGAAGAACTTTTTCATGAACTAGAAGAATACATCTTGTCTGATGATGATCATCGCAAAAGAGTGGCCGAACAAAATGAAGCACGACAAGGCAACAGAGAAATGACTTGGAGACCACAATCCCAGAATCCACGTAACATCAACAATGTGGAAAATCCTCAGCCTGATCAGAACAGCAGACCAAGCACAAGAGGAGGATTTGCACCCAGGGGAAGGGGAAGAGGACCCCCGAGACTCACGAATCACAACCTAAGAGACCCATACTTCTATTGTTAGTATCATGGAAGAGGACACAACACTGAAGGGTGCCCAGAAACCAAGAAGAACATCGCAAGAATTCAACAAGAGAAAGCTTTGATGAGCATCGCATCCTCAATGCCGAACCAACTTCGCCCGAATTTCTGGTAGCCACAGTTCATGAACTCTCAACCAAGTCGAGTCGCAATGCAGCAATTTCAACAACCACAACCATCATGGCAACCCTCTCAGCAATTTTTCCCTCAGTCGCAGACAATTCAGTCAATCCAGCAACCACAACCAATTCGAGAAATCTTGCCACTACCACCTGATAGTTCGTCAAGACCAGAATCAAGTTCAAGACCCCAGAACTCAAAAGCCTTGCCATCTTTCGGGACCATCATGCCAATTTCAGGAGGATCAGCCTTGGAATTCGAAACTAAGAAGCAAAGAAACAATTATTTCAGGTCTGTGAACACCATCATCAACGACGGTCCAGCTGCGCGACCAGAATGGGCCAGGGTGCCAATCACTTTCACTGAAGAGGATTTCAAACTGAAATCCGCGATTCATAATGATGCCATGGTCATCGAGGTAAACATAGCTGGGTGTATCATTGGAAACGTCCTAGTAGATAATGGAAGTTCGGCAGACATTTTATTCTTGAAAACTTTCGAGAAAATGAACCTGAGCCAGCACATGTTGCACCCGCCAGAATACCCATTGCAAGGTTTCGGAGGAAAACCAATCAAGCCAGTTGGAAAGATATCGCTTCCTGTATCCTTCAGAGATCTTGACAATGCCAGAACAGAGACTCTCATCTTTGATGTGGTCGACATCTATCACCCGTACCTTGCGATTTTCGGCAGAAGCTTCATGAACAAATTCGACGCAGTCATAAGACAACAATTCTTGTGTATGAAGATACCTGCACCCAAGGGAGTTATCACAGTATTTGGCGATCAATAGGAGGCCCGAAACATAGAAAAAGGCCATACTCCAGGCCAGACAAATGTGTACCAGTTGAAAACAACTGAAGAAAGAATAGAACCTTACGAAGAGGCCAAGCGAGACAATGAAAAGATCGAGATAGCAGCCGATGGTGAAACCAAGAAAGTATACCTGGATGATATGCCCGATAGAGCAGTCACAATCGGGGCTTATCTCAATCCCGAAGAGGAAAAGAGCTCATACAATTCTTGAACAAGAACAAGGATGTTTTTGCCTAGTCAGCCAAAGATTTGCAAGGTGTCGACAGGGACATCATCGAACACGCGCTGGAAACAGATGAGAAAATAGTGCCAAAAAAGTAGAAACTTCGGAAAATGTCTGAAGAAAAAGTGAAAGCAGTTGAAGCTGAAGTTCAAAGGGCTGCAAGATGCGAAAGTGATCAGAGAGGTGAAGTATCCAGTCTGGCTGGCCAACACTATACCAGTGAAGAAGAAGAATGGAAAGTGGAGAATGTGTGTAGATTTCACGGATTTGAACAAGGCATGCAAGAAAGATGATTTTCCCTTGGAGAGGGTAGATAAAATCGTAGATGATGCAGCTAACAGTGAGATGCTCTCACTCCTGGACATGTTTTCAGGATATCATCAGATCAGAGTTCGTAAGGAAGATGAAGAAAAGACAAGCTTTATCACTCCCTTCGGAACGTTTTGCTTCGTGAGAATGCCAGAGGGGCTGAAGAACGTAGGATGCACATTTTCGAGAATTATAGCAATAGTCCTCCATCCTCAAATTCAGAGAAACATTTCAGCATACATGGATGACATAGTTGTCAAAAGTATCCAGAGAAGAGATCATATTAGTGATCTGGCAGAGACATTCGCAAGCTTGAGAGCAGCGAATTTGAAGCGGAATCCTGAGAAGTGTGTTTTCGGCATTCACAAAGGGAAAGTTCTCGGATGCCTAGTCTCAACAAAGGGCATAGAGGCCAATCCCGACAAAATCAAGGCACTGGTAGAAATGCAAGATCCAGTTTCCGTGAAGGATGTGTAGAAATTGAAAGGAAGAGTGGCCGCGCTCAATAGGTTCATTCCTATGGCTGCAGAAAGAAGAAGCTTACCATTCTTTCAAGTTCTCAGAAGTACTAAGAATTTTCAGTGGTCCGAAACTCAGAAGCAAGCTTTCCAAGAACTAAGAGACTACCTGTCTAACATGACCAAGTTGTGCCCTCCCGAACCAAGATCGCCACTTCTCCTATATGTGTCTGCATCGAATTCGGCAGTGAGCGCCGCATTAGTGCAAGAAAAGGAAGAAGAAGGAAAGCTCAAGCAGATTCCAGTATATTTCGCTTTATAAGCCCTTTCTAGCTCAAAAATCTTCTATTCTGAGTTGGAAAAGATTGCATACGTAGTCATCATGGCTGCAAGAAAGCTGAGACACTACTTCGAGGGTCACAGGATAAGGGTCATCACCAATCAACCACTGAGTGACTTGTTCGCAAATAGAGAGGCATCTACCTGAATAATCAAATGGGGCACTGAACTCTCAGAATACATCGTGGACTTCGAGAGAAGAAGCGCGATAAAATCGCAAGTCCTGACAGACTTTATCGTGGATTGGACTTCACCAACTCAAAATCTTGATGAAGAAATACCTACGCCTTGGATAGTGCAGTGCGATGGAGCTTGCTGTCACAAAGGAGTCGGAATTTCAGCAGTCGTAACATCTCCGGCAGGAGTTGTGATAAGATATGCAGCTCGACTCATATTCGCGAATTATGAGCATTCCACGAACAATACAACAGAGTATGAAGCCTTACTCTTAGCACTGAGGAAGATGAAAGCCTTGGGACAACAGACCTTCATAATCAGAACGGATTCAAAAGTTATTCAAGAAAATATTGAAAAAGAAAGTGAAGCAAGGAATCCCGTTTTGATGAAGTACCTGGAAAAGGTCAGAGAGGAAAGGCACTTCAAAGGTTACTCAGTACAGCATATTCCAAGAGACGACAACAATGAAGCAGACAAACTGGCGAAAGCGGCAGCCAAAAATCAAGAATTGCCTCATGATGTGTTCTTCGAAATCATCAAAGAACCATCTATCAAGGAATCAAGGCTGAGAATCGTGAATGTTGTGGAAACTCCTGATTGGAGAGCAGAAATCATGGCTTATCTGAGAGGCCATCATGAACCACAGGATGAGTTGCAGGAAAAAAGATTGAAACAAAGGGCAAGGGGCTATACAGTGGTAAACGGAGAGCTGTATAAATCGGGAGTCACTGAGCCATGATTGAGGTGCATCACTTCTGAAAAAAGGCCTTGAACTTCTCAAAGAAATCCATAGTGGATTCTGCGGTGCACACATAGGCACTAGGGCTCTAGCGGGAAAAGCAATAAAGCAGGGATTCTATTGGCCTATCATAAACATAGATGCAAAAGCGCTAGTTCGGCAATGTGAAGCATGCTAGAAAACGGCGAATCAACAAAATCTACCCTCCATGCCAGTTCATCTAATTCCACCATCGTGACCACTGCAAAGGTGGGGAATGGATCTAGTCGGACCATTACCAACAGCTCAAGGAAACTGCAGATTCGCAGCTGTCGCTGTGGACTACTTCACGAAGTGGGTAGAAGCAAAACCTTTCGCGAACATCAAAGCATCAATAATTCAGAAGTTCTTCTGGCAGAAAATAATCTGCAGATTTCGAGTTCCGAGAGAACTGACTGTTGGCAATGGGAAACAGTTCGACTGTTACACTTTCAAAGAGTATTGCAAGTCATTGGGCACTCATGCGAAGTTCTCATCAGTGTATCATCCGCAGTCTAACGGAGCAGTTGAAAGGGCAAATGGGTTGATATTTTCAGGAAATCAAGAAATGCTTGTTCGATCAAAAGAAGGGTAAATGGGTTGATGAATTGCCAAAAGTGATTTGGTCCCACAACACTACTGTGTCAAGAGCAACAGGTTTCACACAGTTTCGCCTACTCTTCGGCACAGAAGCAATGACATCAGAGGAAATCAAGAATGAAAGCATGAGAGTGCTGAAAGCAAAAGAAATCGAAGAAGTTGACCAGAAAGTAGAAAAAGACATGATTGAGCTGACAATCCTTGAAGCTGCTGAGAACATCGAGAAGTACCAAAAAGAGACCAAGGCATGGAAAGACAAGAAAGTGGTTAGAAAAGGCATCAAAACTGGTGATTTGGTGTTGAAAAGAAAGAAGAACTGGGAAAACCCGGGGAAACTTCATGAATCATGGGAAGAACCATACATAGCAAAAGAAACAAACATGCCAAGGGCGTTTCGTTTGCTAGAACAGAATGGCGAAGAGTTGCCATATTCGTGGAATGGCGACAGCCTGAAAAGGTACTACCCATAAGAATTTCAGAATTAGGTAGAACTTAATTTAGAGTATTTTTCCTTTTTCGTAAGTTTACATTCTAGAAAACCTAAAAGCCGAATCACGAGTCTATAAGTGATTTCGGAGGAAAAACATTAGCTTTCTTTTTCGCAATTACATTAGAATAAGGAGGACCGTACTCTTTTCCTTGCAAAGGGGGCTCTAAATCAAGAGGCAAGGTTTTTAACGAGGTGGATCCTATGTAAATACTCTTTGTGATATATATGAAAAGAGTCTTCCCCCAAATCGTGCATTTTGTGGATTCCATCGTGAAAGAAGAAAAATTTGTGAAAAGGCTCCGTGATAGCCGAGATTCCACCGTGTGAAAGAAGAAAAATTTGTGAAAAGGCTCCGTGATAGCCGAGATTCCACCCTGTGAAAGAAGAAAAATTCATGAAAAGGCTCCGTGATAGCCGAGATTCCATCATGTACAAGAAAAATTCGTGAAAGGCTTCTTGATAGCCGGAATTCCATCATGAAGAAAGAAAGAGTTCGTCGTGAAAAAGAAAAATTTCGTGTGGAAGGCTTAGGGATAGTCAGAATCCTATCTGAAAAGAGGAAGAGTTTGTGAAAAGGTTTCGTGATAGCCAGAGGCTCCGTGAAAGCCTAAAATCCCACCGTCAAAGGGATTCCCACCGAAAGGCCTGAGACAACAACAAGTTGTGGGCTAAATCCCACCGTCAAAGGGATTTCCGCCGAAAGGCCTGAGACAACAACAAGTTGTGGCCTAAATCCCACCATCAAAGGGACTCCAACCGAAAAGGCTAGAGACAACAATAAGTTGTAGCCTGAGTTTCCGTCATGATAATTAATGGTAATTGTAGCTAAGCGAATGTATATGTCGTTGTTTAAGAATTTTTGGCAGAGATTCATGAAATTTTTTTCGCGATGAATATGTTCCGATGAAGAGGCAAGGGGCTCGAGTGAAGATTCGTAGAAAATCATGGTTGAAGCAACTGAGGGTTGCAATATCAACCAGGGCAAGTGTGCCAAGTGGGTCAAGTCCACAAAATTCGCAAACAAATTTTGTCGACTTGCATCACATTACTTGCAATTTCAAAACTCGCGAAAATTTCTCAAAAGTACAGATGATCAAGACATCCGCAAAACACAAGAATTTTCTTAATCTGCGTCAAATTTTTCATGCAAAACGGCAAGGTGGGGAAGGTGTAGGGAATCGAATGCTTGTTAGCCTAAGAGGGGGAGGGGGTGAATTCGGCAACTTAAAACCTTAACCTATGGCTTCACTAAATTTACACAAAGATAAACTAGAACATACTATCTAGATGTGCAACTAGGGTTGTTCTAGTGTGAAGCTCCCATCCCAAACCAAGGTTTGCAACCTATAGCCAATCCTAGCATGATACTACTCTAGGAAAGTAAAGGCAAGCAACTATTGCAATAGAGTAAATGCGGAAACGTAAAGGGGATGAGAGGAAGCAAAGTCTTGACACGCGATTTATCCTGTGGTATCGGTAGGCACTAAGCCACCCCTAGTCCACGTTGTTGAAGCACTCACACAAGAGTATTGCTTCCCAGTCACCAAGTCTCTCACAAGAGCACCACTTGACTCACCACAAAGGCTAGCCACTTAGGCACTTGCCAAGCTCCCTTGGTCACCTTGATGCCGCCGCCACCGAGGATCTTCTCCACCAAGAAGGGGGTCTCCACGCCCCCTGCACAAAGTGCCCTTGCCGCTCCACACCAAGCCGAGGGTCGATGACGATTGTCGGTGAGCCACTTAGGCCCCAAGGCTTCCGGCAAACCTTGTACACCTTGATTCACTCAAGAATCACCTCACAAGGTTGGCACAACCCCGCACTCACTCAGCTCTAGGCTAAGCCTAGCTCTAAGCACATACACAAAGCATATGCAATTCTAAGGATGATCAATTAAGCGCTTGGATGGATTGGATATGATCTTCAATGTGTCTTGAACTCCTCTGCACTTCCACACAATCCAACAACCTCAAATGGGCGGGTGGAGGAGGTATAAATAGCCCAAGGCATCAAACTAGCCGTTGGCTAAAAGCTGCTGAAAGTAGTACCGTCAGATGATCCGACACTATCTTTTCTCGGCGTTGGTTCATCCGGTGCTACTAGCCGTTGCCTCCACCGCACATGACTTCTCTGACACAACTGCTCCGACGCTATGCACTGATGGTCCGTCGGATCATCCGGTGTTGAAGACCCCACGTCCAAGTCGCCTCTGTTAGCTTCCACGCGACCGTCGGATAGACTAACGCTTCACCTTGACCAAGGTGTCAGATCATCTGGTGCTAAAGGCTTCATCTTGGCGCGTCTCTGTCTCTATTCAAACTGAGCGTCGGATAGACCGACGGTGTCGCCACTCAGACCGTCGGATCTTCCGGTGCTACTGTCTTCACTCGTCCTCTTCTGCAACTCGTCCGACGCTACTAAAAAGTGGACCGTCGGTTCATCCGACGGTACCTAGGGTTTCACCCTGTATACCAACTGCTCCGACGATTGCACCGACGCTTGTAAATAAGGGACCGTCGGTTCGTCTGACGGTATCTTTTCTTTTCCTTTTCTTGCTCGGTTTTGACCCTTGTTTTTCTCATTTTGGCATGCAGTTTTCTTGCATCCTTGGGACCTAGAACTATCTACAAAGACATGCTAAAACAATAAGGTTAGTCCCAATGATCATGTTGTCATGAATCAACAAAATCAAACTCGAACTAATGGCATATGAGGCCATGTTCGCTACAATCTCCCCCTTTTTGGTGATTTATGACAACACAACCAAAGCAAGCATAAATTTTGAAAAATTGACACAATTAGAACCACTTACACTTTCTTGGATGGTTACCATCATCCAAACTCCCCTAGATCAAATTTCCCCCTTTTTGATCTTCATGTTCACATTCTCCCTCTTTGGTCTCATATCTTTGAAACCACTAGCTTGCCTCTTCCCCCTTTGGAGCCACTTAATTGCTTTGGTCCCACATTCTCCCCCTTTGGAATAAAATCTCCAAAAAGTCCAAAACAAAAGGGTCCAAGGAAACTAGCAAGTCCTAGCAAACATAGCTCAAGGAGACATGTAAAATGCAAGGGAGAAAGCCGCATGAACCATGATCCATATGTATGATATCAATGAAGATACCACATGTGAGAATAACTAAGGTGGATCACAAGCTCATGAGACTAGCATGATACAAACTAAGCTCCCCCTAAGTGTGCGCACAAAAGGATACCACTTGTAAGACAAGGGTAGTGAGAAACAAGTGCACAACTACAACCTTGTAAGATAAGGAAGCTTAGAGCATATCATGTAGGGAGGTAGCTTAAAGGACAAGAGATAAGGCAAAAGGGTTCTTGTTACATTACCACTTGTAGATATCACTTGTAGTCTTTTGATCATTGCATACCTCCGGGGGATGATCCTCTCTACCTTGTTGGCACCACATTGAGATGAGCCACTTGGAAATGATATCACTAGATGACACCACTTGAAAGAAGCTTGCATAGGAGACACTTGGGGTACCACAAGGATTAGGAATGTATGAGCACATTGCCTTTGAACTTATATAGAGACATAAGCTCGCAAGGACATGACTCAATAGCATGAAGCTCATATTGCTTTATCCACTCTTTTAGAGATGTTAGATCACATTGAGAGTGAAATAGCATTCTCTTAGAATGAAGTACCGCACCGGAATGCGTCGCCAAGGGACTACATAAGATAGGCTTCAAACAATGTTAGTCCCATAACCAAACCATAGGATGAGCTCCCCCTAAATGTGCGCATTTAGTGTTTGAATCACCAACCAAATGTATGCACATTGTTTATGACAACAAAAGGGAAGCTAGCCCTATAGCTTGCTCATGATGCAAAGAGATATAAAAGAAAACATGCACCATGAAAGAACAAGTGTAGATTTCCTACACACTAATCAAACCATGTAGGTTGCTCATGGGTTAGCACATGGCACAAGCAACCTACCATATGTAAATATTGCAACAAATGCAACCTGAACAAGGCAATGGAGCTACAATGATACATGAGATGAGTTATAGTTTCCATTACCTCAACCGGGGAACTTGGGCAACACATGTCCAATTTGCAAGCTTGGCTTATAGGCTTGATTCTTCTCATCTTGAAAGTGCCAAGCCTCCCAAGTCCCCGCACTCAAGGCCTTCAAGCGGCCTTCAGAACCCAAACCATTTGAGGCCCCTTCATGTTGGTGATGACTTCCTTGGGCACCCAAATGGGTTGGTTCCAACCCCACTCCTCCTTCATCTTCCCAACCTTGTGTGCAACCACCTTGCCATTAGCCTTCTTCTTGATGACGTAGGTGTTGCTCTTGGTCTTGTTCTTGCGTTTGGGCTTGGTGTAGATGAGGGAGCTCTTGATGGTGGGATTCAACTTCTTCTTCTCGCCCTTGTCCATCTTCTTGACAAATTTAGGGCATTTGTAGAACTTGTGCCCTTCTCCATGACACTTGTAGCAAGTCACTTCTTGCTTGAGCTCATCATTTTCCTTGCCTATGAGATAATCACATGTTTCTACAACAACATTCTCATGACAAGATGGCGAGCAAGATTCATCAATTAAATCATGCAAGAGGTTGAAGCATCTACCTTGGAGATAGGAATTGCATAAGGGATAGATGTTTCATCAAGCTCAAAGGAATTACTTGTTTTAGTCTCATTGCTCTCAAGCTTAGCTTTTAGCTCATCACACTCCTTGCTAAGCAATTTGAATTTGCACAACAAATGTTCATAATTTGTAGCAAGGGTTGCACTAAGATCATTGAGAGTATTGAGTTCTTTAATTTCATTAGCTTGTTTCTCAAGAATTCCTTTTTTTCATGGACTAGCTCAACAAGATCATTAAGAGAGGTGGTGTCGGATTCATCATCACTTACATTGCTTTCCATACCTTTGGCCATAAGGCACATGTGTAGTGATGATGGAGGACCATGCATGAAGCGGGTGGTGAAGTTCTTTCTTGATTCATCACTTGAGCTAGAAGAACTTGATTCTCCACCACATGTCCATTCACGGATGGCAATAGTTGCTTCTTGCCTTGGTCTTCTCTCCTTGACCACCTTCTTCTTGGGCTTGTGCTCGATCTTGGTGAACTTGATGTGTTGATGATGATGCCCTTCTCTCAAGTGGATGTTGTAGCCGTACATGTTGACTTTCTTCACATACTTGAAGATCTTCTTCACGTACTGTCACACCCTGAAATTTCCAATTTCAGGATGTGAATAGAGAGAATAATTAAATAACGATTTTATCATAATTCAAAAATTTTTCCAACATTTATTTTTCTTTACAGGAAATATAGTATAGGAAAAATCCTTTGTTTGATTTTCGGAATTAAAACAAAGTTGAGAGTGTTGCATTCATACCGATGCATCTAGTGGTTCTTGAGTGCAAAAGGTTTCAAAAATGCGTTTAGGAGCTGTCCTAACTCTCCCGAGAATTTTCCGGATTTTTTTGGAATTTATTCTCATTTTTCCTTGAGCTATTTCTATTTATTAGAAGGCTCTAAAAATCTTTTTCATGAGCTCCAAATGCTTTATTTGGATTGTTCATGTCTTAATATATCTCTAGGAATTTTCCTGGAATTTTTATGATTTTCGGAGTATTTTTCGTGCCTTTAAAACAATTTGTACATTTTCTGGAATTGTTTCTGGCATTAAAAATAAATTCGCAAAAAACTTATCCTATCCCTTCGGGCCGAGCCCGTGGGCTCGACCCGCCCGCAACCGCTCTGCCCGCGCCCGCGCCGGCCCACCCGCCGGCCGGCCAAGGCCCATCGGCCGGGCGAGCCATGGCACCGGCCGCGCCGCCGGTCCCATGGCTCCGGGCGTGAGCGCCCGGGGCTCCCGCGCCCGCGCCCCCATAAAGGCCGCAACCTAGCCGCCCGCGCGCCCGCCCCTCGCGCGCCGCGCGAAGCCCGACGCCGCCGCCCTAGCGAAGCCGCCTCGCTCCCTGCCCGCTTGCGCAGCGCCGCCGCGCGAAGACAGCACCGCTGCCGGCGTTGACCCTCGATTGTAGCCGTTTCTCCTCGTCTCCGCTGCCGGTAAGCCGCCACCGAGCATCCCCTCACCGAGCCGTATCCGTTCTGCCGATTCCCGTCGCGATTCAACCACCGGAGCGCCCCAATCCCATCGGCCAGAACTGCCCGAGGAACTCCTGTGCACTCTTCCAGAGGTTGAAGAAAGCACCTGCGACTTTGTAGTAAGGACCCTGTCCTTTTCTATAATCCTTTGTTATCTTTATGTGTCTTACAGATCTTGCACGTGACCCCCTAGATCTATTAGATCCCTGCAACCAGATCCATCCCAAACTCTTTTGTAGATCTAACCCTGAGTTTTATCAGTTTCACGAGCACTGTTTACTGTGTCTCGGGAATCTTTTCAGCTACTCCCTGAAATCTATAGTTAATCGCGAACAGGTCCTTTTCATCTTGTTTTCCCCATATCTTTTATGTTTTAGCTCCGTTTTAATCCGTTCAAGTTGCGTTAGGTCCATAATAATGTAAAGCACGCATTAGTGGTGAGTTTTCATCATGTTTTGTTTTCTGAAAATAAAACTAATATTAATTTTGATTAAGGTCTAGTTATACATGCCTTTTATAAATAAAAGCAAAATAGATCTATACATCGTTTTTCATAAGCAAATTTAATTTGATTAATGTTTCTATCACATGTTTTTGTACATAAAAGTTAATTAGATCTTTATCTCGGTTTTCGTAAACCAAATGTTAATTTGTTTAATAGTTAATTAATCTTTTCTAATTAAAATTTGATTAGGCTTTTACATCGGCTTTTATAATAAATATTAATTTGATTAATGCCAATACCATAATGTTTTTAATAATAATATGATCTACTCGAATTACAAAGTTTCATTTAGATTGTTTATATAGTTTAGTTTTTCTAAATTAAATGTTTAATCGGTTTAATCATTATATGAATCTTTATTAATAAAACCTGACTAGTTCTTTACACCGGTTTCGTAAATAAAGTTTAATATTGCATTAATGTCAACATAGGGTATTTTATTTTTGAAATATCCTTTATATTTGTTTTGTTAATTAAAATGAACCTATCTCATAATCATGTTCTCTCATATATGCAAAACGTTCGTTAGACGTTCTTTTCTCAGCTCAATCTAAGTGTGATCTTTCCAGTCCTTGCTCAATCTTCCACAACCATCTCTTTAAAGTTAACCAGGCCTTTCTTCCTCTAAGCACACTTTGTGTTCTTTAGTGATCCATCTAATCAAGCCTATCCTTTAGTGCGTTCTTTTAAAGCTTTCTTTTGATTTGTGCTTTGTTCTTAGTATGCTTGTTTGTTTGCTTTGTGTATGTTTGTGCCCGATGATTGATACGCTTAGAGTGAACGTCGTTCGAGAAGTTTGAAGAGCAAGAGGTGAAGAAATTCTGAGCAACTACTTTGGTTAAAGGCAAGTGTGTCCTTGACCTTTTGTCCTAAGAACTATATTTAATCACTCATTGCATTGCTTGCATTAATTTTGATGGGTTCCTATTAAGGATTACCTAGTCTTTGATTGTCACTCCTTGTTAACCTGGGTTTACATTTATGTTGGGTAGCTATGCTGAGTTGCTATACCTGGGTTATGGTGGTTTTAAATGAACAATAATGATGAATCATGCTATACCTTTATGTTATATCTTTGGATGCTTAATACAAGATCATATGTTTAATCGGAACATGGAGCGACCACCCAGGACAACAGTGCAACCACAAGGACTATATGGCTCTGGTCTTGGCTGAGTAATTAGGGAAGTCTTTGTGTGGTTATTACTCGCATAGTAGGTTGGGGACGGAGGAATGCTTTTATGGCTACTTTTATTCCGGAGTGGTCTTTGAACGGAAGTACTCTATGGCTGAACGTCCGTAATAGAAGTGTGGTACGAAAGATAGCCTCTATGACATACTACTATGGACTAATACGCACGGGAGGACTCTTTGTAAAGGCCTCGTAGCGTCCCTATGCAATCACACCTCGGTAGTGTGGTATGGTGCACGCGCATCGCATGGTTGAGTTTAAAGTTCTTCGGGACTTTTACGCGACTTGTGGGTAAAGATGTACAACCTCTGCAGAGTGTAAAACTAATCGATTAGCTGTGCTCACAGTCAAGAGCGGCCTGGACCCTCACATGATATTTGAACTTGAAGATGGACTTAAATCGTGTTCTCTGGTTATGCTGGCCATATGCTTATGGCGTATCTTATCTATCTCTTTATGCCTAATGTGGGTTGGTATATACTTATACTTTATTAGTAATCAGGTTCTAATAAAACTTGACCAACTAAAATTGCTTAAATGCTTACAGCCCAGTCCACTATAAAGCCTTTGCATTCATGTCTTCTCCCACACTTGCTGAGTATGACAAGTGCTCACCCTTGCTATAAACAATGTTGCTCAGAAAGAGGAAACTGCTATGAAGATGTTGCTGGAGCTAGGCGTACGCAACCCCCAGTCAACTGCCTGTGATGTTTGGAGCCTTCGTTTCCAGGATTAAGCGTAAATCTCTGATAATCTTTCTTTTTCTTACGTGATACTGTTTCTGTATTCACTTATATGTCACTATATGCATGAAACTTGATCCTGGCATGCATATAGGTATGCACTTGGTTTCCTTCAGAAAATCGGGTGTGACACGTACTCAGCCACCATGGATTCAACCTCTTCATCACTTGAGGAATCTTCATCGTCACCATCATCACCATCATCCTCACTTGAGCTTCCATGAGTAGCCATTCTACTCAACACCTTCTCTTGTTGGCTTGAGAGAGCATGGCTTGTGGTTGGAGAAGATGGTTCTTGGGGCTTTTCTTGGGGCGCCTTCTTTGACTTGGGCATTAGTTGAAGCTCATGTGCCATGATCTTGCTCAAGATATGAGATGGCTTCAAATCTTCGAGCTTCTTCTCGTAGATGATTGCCTTCACCAAGTCATAATCGGGCTTCCGGAGACTTGAAGGATCTTGTGGTTGATGTTCAAGTCCGTGATGTCCTTCACACCTAAAGCATTGATCTCATTGACAAGCACATTTAGGCGTGAGTACATAGATTCGGCATTTTCATTTGAAAGTTGCTTAAAGCTATTGAATTGCTCAAGGAGACAACCGTAGCGTTCATTAGCAACTTCTTTTGAACCCTCATTTTGCTCCTTGATGGTTTTCCATAGCTCATGAGCATTTTCACAGGTAAAAACTCTATTGAAAACGCCTACATCTAGTGAGGACAAAATGATACTCTTAGCAATTACATCAAATTGCTTTTCCTTTCTAGTACCATTTTTCATGTCCTCATCGGTGACTCTCCAAACATCAAGGTCCCTTGCTTAGAGATAGGCCTCCATGAGAACCTTCCACCGAGGATAGCCCGTGTCATCGAAATGTGGAGCCAAACCTAAGGTATCCACCCCTTTCATTCCTCTATAGAGAAACTCACTAGGCGGTGAAGCCTAACCGTTCCAATGAGCCGGTTTTCACAATTTACCAATTGAATTGGCGTTTCCTTGTGAAGGAAGTGAGTCCCGACTCTGATACCACTTGTAGAGAATCAGATGCCCGTTAGCCTAAGAGGGGGAGGGGGTGAATTAGGCAACTTAAAACCTTAACCTATGGCTTCACTAAATTTACACAAAGATAAACTAGAACCTACTATCTAGATGTGCAACTAGGGTTGTTCTAGTGTGAAGCTCCCATCCCAAACCAAGGTTTGCAACCTATAGCCAATCCTATCATGATACTACTCTAGGAAAGTAAAGGCAAGCAAAGATTGCAATAGAGTAAATGCGGAAACGTAAAGGGGATGAGAGGAAGCAAAGTCTTGACATGCGATTTATCCCGTGGTATCGGTAGGAACTAAGCCACCCCTAGTCCACGTTGTTGAAGCACTCACACAAGAGTATTGCTTCCTGGTCACCAAGTCTCTCCTAAGAGCACCACTTGACTCGCCACAAAGGCTAGCCACTTAGGCACTTGCCAAGCTCCCTTGGTCACCTTGATGCTGCCTCCACTAAGGAGCTTCTCCACCAAGGAAGGCGGTCTCCACGTCCCCCGCACAAAGTGTCCTCGCCGCTCCACACCAAGCCGGAGGCCGATGATGATTTCCGGTGAGCCAATTAGGCCCCAAGGCTTCCGGCGAACCTTGTACACCTTGATTCACTCAAGAATCACCTCACAAGGTTGGCACAACCTTGCACTCACTCAGCTCTAGGCTAAGCCTAGCTCTAAGCACATACACAAAGCATATGCAATTCTAAGGATGATCAATTAAGCGCTTGGATGGATTGGATATGATCTTCAATGTGTCTTGAACTCCTCTGCACTTCCACACAATCCAACAACCTCAAATGGGCGGGTGGAGGATGTATAAATAGCCCAAGGCATCAAACTAGCCGTTGGCTAAAAGCTGCTGAAAGTAGTACCGTCGGATGATCCGATGCTATCTTTTCCCGGGCATCCGCATCCAGTGCTACTAGCCGTTGCCTCCACCGCACATGACTTCTCTGACACAACTGCTCCGAGTCTATGCACCGACAGTCTGTCGGATCATCTGGTGCTGAAGACCCCGCGTCCAAGTCGCCTCTGTTAGCTTCCACGCAACCGTCGGATAGACTGACGCTTCACCTTGACCAAGGCGTCGGATCATCCGGTCTTTGAAGGCTTCGTCTTGGCACGTCTCTGTCTCTATTCAAGGCCGAGCGTCGGATAGACCGACGGTGTCCCCACTCGGAGCATCGGATCATCCGGCGCTATCGTCTTTGCTCGTCCTCTTCTGCAACTCGTCCGATGCTACTAAAAAGTGGACCGTCGGTTCATCCGACGGTACCTAGGGTTTCACCCTGTATACCAATTGCTCCGACGATTGCACCGACGCTTGTAAATAAGGGACCGTCGTTTCATCCGACGGTATCTTTTCTTTTCCTTTTCTTGCTCGGTTTTGACCATTGTTTTTCTCATTTTGGCATGCAGTTTTCTTGCATCCTTGGGACCTAGAACTGTGTACAAAGACATGCTAAAACAATAAGGTTAGTCACAATGATCATGTTGTCATGAATTACCAAAATCAAACTCGAACTAATGGCATATGAGGCCATGTTCGCTACAGAAGGGTGACGTTTTTTCAAAGAAAACATATTTATTGCCTTAGTTGCATAAAAATTTCGATATAGTTTCATCACGATTACTCGTTGACGCAAAATGTGCACCTAGCGCCAAACACACGGCAAGCCGAACAAGCCGGCTTCACACGCACAAAGAGTCACGAGACGTGCCGGTCAATTTTTCCCGAAAATTAACAAAAGATAAAGCGATTAGATACCAAAGCTTGGAACTTGCCGGGTGGTACCGACAGCTTCCATATTTACGGGGAAGCCAAATGGGATGACACATAGCTATAAAGAGCTATCCGTCAATAGATTGAAACCATTCGGGAACTTGTAAAAAGGAAAAAGTAATATTCTTGAATGGATGACATAAGCATGACGACGATCGGTCTTTGTTTGAACAAAGATGCACATGCACGAGGCTATGACCGATCCCCGTGATAATTAACATTAAACAAATGAATAAAGTAAAGCACGAACATAAACATGTAATAAACAAGCATGCATAGATCCAAAGCACTAGTCTACCGCATGTCTAGGTACTTTAAAACCCGTCGGGTACGATGCCAAGCAAATCTATCCACCGCATGATACAACTTGCATGAAAAACCGTACCACTTTCCACAAATAGATCTATCCACCGCATGATACGATCTAAATATGGAAAGCTAAAAGCATACATTATTTAAAGCATGAATTACGCACGTGTTCTACTCGTGAAGAAACATAACCGAATGCGGTGAACAATGTACCGATTCGGGGTCCATGAAGAAGGGACGAACATTACCAAGTGAATAAATCTATCGGATTGATTTGAAATCTAATCCACGGATGACTAGCTCCAAAGCAACCCAAAAACCGCATCTACCGCATGATACCCGGCTCTTTCAAGATTTATACCAACATTGGCAAGCTTGAACCCGCAACACGTAACAACCTAGATCGATTCGGTTTCGGCTATCGGAAGCACAAGATCCACGTGTTAAAACACGAACTCGACTCGTACAAGGATCACAAAAGGGATAAAGCCGATCCAAATCTATCTAGATTGGGCAAAAATGCGTTACATGAATCTAAACATAAAGTAAAAACTCAAAGCAACACGGGATAACTTAATGAATCTATTGGATCTTGCCAAAATCCAATAGAGCCGATAACTAGCTTCAAGCTAGATCTTAGCCTACCGCATGGCTCATGACCTAACGAGAAACCTTCTTCAACCAAGCTTGAATCTACCGCATGACACGAAGCATGGTAACAAGACTACTTGCATCAGATCTAAATCCACCGCATGATACTAGACATGATACAAGGTTGCCGGTACTCACGGAGGTCGACGGATCGATGAACCCTCTCGAAGAACTCGACGACACGACAAATGGACTCTAGGGTTTGGCGTAAGGCCGGTTTGTATTGAAGAATGATTGTGTGTATTACATACATTCAGGGCTCATATTTATACCCTGCCAAGCACAACCTCGAATGGATTCGTTGCCTAACTTATCTCTAAGCTTGATCGCCTATCCATCCATTCGTCCTTCCTGCTTGAGCCACGTCACCGTCCAATCCCGCAAAATCAGCTCTATTGTTCCTTTGCCGAACGGGAGCAGATAGCCGACCGCAGATCTCTTTGCCGAATATCTCTGAAAAGATCCTTCCTTCCACCAGACGGACTCCTCATCGAGCCGGACCCACAAGTCAGACTCCTTACCAAATTTTGGTGTTAACACATGCCCCTTCAATTGCGGGATAAAGGTAATTTTGTTCCGCAATTGACTCCGACCACGAACATTTTCAAATCGAATCTGTCAACACCTGTTCTTCTTTCTTCGCAATTCGCCGGAATCTCCGTCTAGATCCAAACCCTAGATCCCCTTTCTCTAAGTTCAACTCCCCAATGGCGGCTCAAAACCAAGATGCTCGAGTAAATTCTTCTCCCGTAAGCTTCATTCGGCATTTAGGTTTTCAATTTTACCCGAGATTTCTTTTCCGCTTTTTCTTCGGAGCCTTCCACCGAGCTTCGATTCGCACCGAGGCCAATTTAAGATCCTATTACCTTGGCCCCGTGGGGAACTCGATCCTCGAGACTTTATTGCGGTGAATCTCGGAGGACCCCTTTCAAAGCAGCTCTGTCCCCACCTCCTCGGTGGCAAGATGCTTTCAAGAACTGGCCTTTGCCTCCAATCGCAGGCTGGAAAACTTGGTACCGGAGGGTTCTCGTAAACAAGAGTGCATTAACCCAAAACTGGGATACCCTCCGCATTGCTCAGTGCTTAGAGTTATCCTTGGCCGAGACCCCCAAGAATGAAGACCTTCTAATAGCAGCTTGCCATTTTTGGTCAAACGGCGTCAACGCCTTCCTCTTTGGCCACGGCCCAATGTCTCCAACTCTGGCCGATGTGTATATGATCACCGGCCTTGATATTACAGGATCCGTTCAACCCTGGGAATTCAAAAACTCTTCACAGCAAACAGGGGTGAAACCAGGGAACGGATACAAGCATTACATCTTGAAGCACATGAAGGACAATCCCCTTGGTGAAATCGAATACAGGGCATTTCCGAACATGTGGGCCGTGCGATTCGTCTTCCGTGGCAAAGCCAATGAACCTACCCCGAATCACATCACAATGGCGTCTCATTTGGTCGGTGGCAACCGCCTCCCCCTTGGGAAATTCATCTTAGGCAAGGTGTGTACCATATGCTTCACCAAACTGTCACCCGGATGTATACTAGCCGAGAGGATAACATGTGTCAACGGTCCTTGGTGGTTTGTTCAAATGTGGTCGCACGGCTCCACATGCATCGGATCGTTGGTGTTGATTTGAACACCGGGCTCTTCCCTTTATCCAATCACCCCGAAGGGGAGCCCCCAAGCCACCGAGAGGATGCCAGAATTATGGAGAAGCGGCTTCAACTGTTCTCGTTCAGCAGGACATCAGCCAGCTTTTCGAGCTATTCTTCAAAGGTTTCCAGAATCCTCTCTGGCTCCCTTATCTGGACAATGACACTTTGATTTTCCCTTGTGAATTCTCTTTTGAATCCGAACGCCAAGATGGGAGATTCTTAGAGATCCTCAACATCATAATCCGCCCATGTATGCTGCCGGCTGAATTCAATGGAGGAAGGCTGACCTGTAGCACTTATGAATATTATCAGCCCAATGTAATGGCCCGGCAACTTGGGTGTGGCCAGATGCCCCCAAGACTGTTCCTGCACGAATTCCTCAAGCCCAGAGAGGAAATCAAAGAACTCATGCACAGTAGCAGAGTCTTCCATTATGTGTGCAGTCCCACTGTCTACACCTGGCCTTTTGTGCCCACAACCATAGCTCATTCCACCTTCAATTCCTGGTGGCAAGAATTCCATGATCATATCTTCAGCGAGCCTGTGCACTTGTTCTATGCAGAATTGATGCCTGACTTTCAACCAACTTCAGAGGTAATATAATTTAACCTTTGGATCAGACATTTCCTCTCCCAATCATGATTCGATCTTTACTTCTCTTACTCACGAGAACACGATTACTCGCCCCTCAAGCCGGGAATATCTCCTACAATGCCGTAGGCCCGATCTCGAGACGGGATTCGGGTCCCCAACTGCGGCTCGGCTAATGGCCGGGTTTGCCACAACAGACCCAAGCCTTTCCGGCCCTTGCCGCCGATAGGAGGCGAGGCTTATCTCTAATATCCCCCCAAATGCCAAGAGAAGAAGAACTGTTAAGAAAGTCCTCGTTGAGGTAAAAACCTTCTCTTCTCTCGATCACAAGATTACTCTGTTCCTAATAAATCATATCTTGTGTATTTTCAGACCAGAGTTCAGCAACCTTCAGTGCCAGAACCTGCCAATGCCCCATCCACTGGTATGATCTTTACATGTCTTCTTTTAAGGATGAACACTGGCATTTACCCTTTTATTTTGACACTTGCAGAAGAAACAATGGAGGAACAACTTGTGGACATCCCAGTGTCTCAGCAAGCAAGTCCACCCAGGGTTGAATTGCCTATCCCAGTGGAGATCTCATCCTCATCACCCTCTGCAGAAGCAATGAATTCTCCAGAGATGAGTCTCCCCATCCAGCCAGAGCCGTCAAGTCCTCCAAGGGCACAGTCACCTACTGATCATGCAGAGACACCAACCTCAGCAGAGATGAACCCATCTCCTCTTCAGCCAGAAGCCCATGAGTTGCCAGCAACTGCATCAATGCCTTCTCACCTAGAAGCTTCAGCTCTAACTGGAACACCTCCTTCACCTGTGATTGCCCCCGAACAAAGTCCCCGCCCTTGACTCATGAGGTACTCATTTGCATTTAACTACGCTACCTTTACTTTTAGCACCCCTAACTCGGCAATACTGCTTCTCAGGATCAGGCCCCATCATCATCAAGTTTGTCAATGGGGAACAATCCAGTTGCCGAGGCTATGGAAGGAGTGCATCGAACTCTGTCAGAGACGGTGCTAGCAAAGCTCAGAGAAATTATTGCCTGGCTAGAAAGAGATGCACAAGATCAATTCAAGGATCTCGATCACTTTGAAGAGATGTTTGAATCTATTAGCCAAGAACTCCCCGAGGACATCGGTGCTTCTCGGCATCTATCCGTGGCTTGGAAATCCACTATGTGCCCATAAGGCGGGGCTTTGAGGAAAGTGCGCTCCCGCCGGTTATTGAAAAGAGGAAAGCTTGTGCTGAACAAGCCATGAACGGGGCGCAATCCCAAACAGAGAGCCACAAGGATACATTAGCCAATCTGCAAGCTTCTTGTGATCTAAAAATTGCCAGGAAAGCTGCTCTGGAGGCGGAACTGAGAAGCCTGTCAGCTGAGATAGAAGCTGATAAAAAGAAAATAGCCGAGCTCCCTGGTTTGATAGAGCAGACCCAAGCGGAAGCAAAATCGGCTATAGCCAAGATGGAACAATGCAACGCAGAACTCACCACCTTGTCTAGTGCCCAAAAAGATTGCCAGGAGCGGTTGGACAATTTCCGTCAAACAACATTGAATGCCCGTGGTGTGATTGCGAAATACCTGAACATTTAGACGCTTCAATTGATGTATAACCGAATTGGTCGCTCTTGTAATATTTGTCCTCGCAATTTTATTTCTTTTTCTTCTACGCACCTTCAAATGTAATGCTGAACGACCCATTCGGCAAAGAAACGCCAACTCCCGAATGGCACTTTGACTCTTCTCGACCGAGCCGATCAACCGAATGTGACTCAGCCTAGAACTCCAAGCGACCCGCTGGTGGGCTGGCCAAGGAAACCTTTCCACCTTCCGATTTTCTTGGGATATGCGCCACGATCCAAAGCCACGACTCGAGGCCACGATCTGTCTTGCCAGGCCTATAAATGAAACCGTAGGTGCCCCTAGCTCTCCACCAAGCCTTTTAGCCCACGAATCTTTGCCAATCTCAGTTCTTCTTCTCTCCAAACAGTGCACATCCCAAAACAACATGGTGCGCCGCCTCAACCGCCGTCGTGCCTCTGATGAGGTAGAGGGGAGCAGCACCAATGCGCGCGGAGGCAATGATCGTCGATTCCTCTTCTTCGCTTCACCTTTGATCTTTTCTTGTTTTGACGATCATCTCCCTTTCAGGTTGATTCAGTGGAATCCGTCTCCTGCGCCGGCCAATCAGCCCCTTCCGGACGACTCCTCGGAGTCCGACGGCCACTCCCCCGTGCCCTACGGGGAACTCGACGCCCTCCGCTTCAAGGCGGAGCTGGAGACGGCCCAGCGCGAGCTGGAGGACGTCTCCAAGAAGGCGGGCATAGCCGAGCTGGAGTGGGAGGACCAGCGCAAACAGCTGCTGGACACCATCGACGGTACAGCTCTGAAATCAAATCTTTGATCCAACCCGGCTTTGATGCTAATCTCCCTTCTTCTTGCTCCTTGCAGCCCGTGATGCCGAGCTCAACCGGTTGGTGAAGGCGCTAGTGGAGCAAACTCGGCGCCGACAAGGTGAACGCCCGCGGTGACACGCCGGCGGAGCGCCTTCTTTGCGGTGGAGCACCGTGTTAACAAGGTGGCCACCCATGGCGTTCGCTTGGGCACTACCCCGGGCCCGGGCCGCCATGGCGACGCACACGGACGTCGACTACTCCACCGAGCCGCGCGGCTTCCGGGGCGGCGCGCCAGAGGACATTGAGGAGATCGAGCTCATCCTGGAGCGTCTCGATGGCCACGGCGACGCCATTGCCGAAATCACTCATCCCCAATCTGTGTTGAACAGGCTTTTCGACTAGATTGTATTAGGGACGTTTGAATATTGGCAATAAATGAAGAACTTTTGAATTCTGTGCTTGCTCTGTGATGATTTTCTTTACATTTGCATCCGTGAATCTTGTTTTTTCCTTGAACGCATCCGGGAACTGTCTTGAGCCGAATACGCGCGAACAGATGCCCCTTGGTGTAAATTTCACAGAAGATCCCCGAATCGGCAATCCATAAGTACTGTTCAAGCAAAAACCCTTCGCATCCGGGAAAAAACCCTGCAGTTTGGTATTCCAACAGTGTGTACTGGCCGGTCGTCACTCCCAATGCGTCCCTTCGATCAATAAAATAGCCTGCTGAGATGCCCTGCAAATCCACTCGCACACTCATCCATCACTTCTCATCTCCTCCCCCGTCTCCCGGAGGAAAAAACCCCAAGGCCATGGACAAGGGCAAGCGGCCCCGGGAGAGCGACCCTCCAAAGAAACACACGATTCGAAGGTGAGTTTTCCCTTGATTTACTTCCTGTTTCCACATGATCTTGCGCTTTACCTCCTACTCTTTTCCTCTTTCGGCCTTGATTTGCTCCCCGAAGAAATCATCGGGACCGAAGATGTGCTCGAGTACATCTCCTCCGATTCCTCCCTCGAAGCGAGAGGACGCCACACCCGAACGAGAGGACCGGCCATCAACCGCGCCGCCGCGTTCGGTACTTGGAGCACGGCCTCGGGGACATCACCGCTCGTTGCCAAGCCGAACGTGAGCGCCGCATGGCTCGGGAGGCACTAGTAGGGGGTAAATGCTTCGACTTTTTCTTGACTTTGTGCCCGCATCTGGATTTCTTGCCCCTAACATCCACTCCTTTGCTTCAGATGTCTCTGACAGGTACAACAACCTGAAAGCGGCCTGGGACAGCTTGGTGGAGGCCGCAAACCATGGTCACCCTCGTGCCTTCCAAGTTGCCGTCACGGTGGTCTTGGAACAACTGAAGAGGGAGCAGCCGGAGAAGAAGCAAAGAAAAGATTGAATTACTTTCGTTTCTTCCTCCACGCCTTCTGCTTCCCACCTCCTTGAGGTCCTGATCACTAGGGTTGTTGGATGTAAACCTGCAAGAAGCAGTTGTAATGTAGTTTTTGTGCTAAGGGCAATGCATCTAGGCACTGGCCATTTCTTCGTTTGTGAATTTTTTGTTCGAAGGCGGCCTCGTTCTTGAGCGCGGCCGTATCCGTGTCGGATGTGTGTAATCCCGCCGCCGGTGATCATCGATCGATATCAATACTAGGATAATATTTCTTCGGATATCTTCCATTTATTGCAGCGGAAAATTCTTCTCCCGAGAAAGTTTTCGGTATATATGCATTGCCGGGGACGCATCGACCACACGAAAAGGTCCTTCCCGCTTAGGGGACCATTTGCCGAATTCACTATATTTGGTTCCAATCGGCAATAGCGCTTTCCAAACCGGATCGCCTTCTACGAACCGCCCGACTTTTACTTTCTTATTATAGTATTTGGCGACCCGCGGCTTGTTTTTCTCGATGTTTTCCGGGGCTCTAAGGCGGATCATATGTAAATCCTCTAGCTCATCCATCATTAGGCCACCGTAATCTTTGGAGCTCAAATCTTTACGTAACACAACTCTCCTTGAATCCGATTGCACCTCCCAAGGTAGAACCACGTGGTGTCCATAAACCAATTCATAAGGAGAGGTCTTTGTAGCTTCATGGGGGGCCATTCGGTAAGCCCATAGTGCCTCACCGAGTACCGAATGCGACCTTCTTGGCTTCGGTCGATCTTCTTCCGTATCGGCTTGATCATGATCTTATTAGAAGCCTCCGCTTGACCATTAGCTTGGGCATAATAGGGAGAAGAGTTAAACAATTTGATTCCCATGCTTTCGGCAAACTCTTCGAACTCCGGTGACACGAATTGTGCCCCTTGATCGGTGGTGATTGTCCGAGGGATTCCAAACCGATAAATGATGTGCTCCTTGACAAATTCAACCATGTTTTCCGATGTCACCTTCTTCGGTGGGATCGCCTCAACCCATTTAGTAAAATAATTCGTAGCCAAAAGCACAAACTTATGCCCCTTGCTAGATGGTGGATTAATTTGGCCAATCAAGTCTATACCCCGGCCCCCGAATGGCCATGGCTTGATGATGGGATTCAATGCCGACGCGGGGACCCTTTGAATATTTCCATACCTCCGGCAATCCCGACATCCCTTGTAATACTTAAAGCAATCCTCTAATATCGTCGGCCAAAAGCACCCGACTTGCCTAATAACCCATTTCATACGGTAGGCCGATTGGTGTGCCCCACATATCCCATCATGCACTTCGCTCGTCATTTTCTTGGCTTCTTCCGGACCCGGGCATCGTAATAATACCCCATCTAATGATTTATAGAACAAATTATCATCCGGAAGAACGAATTTTATGGCCTTGTACCCGAGCTTCCTAGAGACCTTCCGGATGGATCTTTCAAGTAATCAACGATCTCTTTCCTCCAATCATCTTCTCGCAAGATCCGTCCCCATTGCACACACCTCTTCAACAAACGCTTCTTGACTCTCTTTGTAACCGGAGGCACTTTGAGCCGGCTTGTTTGCTTCTTCATTATGCTCCCTAGGAATATCTTTGTAGAGTTACCAACGGGAAGCTCTTCAAGATTTCCCCGCATTCTTCGTAGTAACTCCTCGGTGCTTCACTTTTGCATTCGTATTGGCCGTTCAATTGCTTGATCACCAGCTCGAATCTCCATAAACTTCAACCGAAACGGCCCCGACCTTCTCTCAAATATTGAAGCCCTCGAAGCGATTGCCTCGTACTCGGCCCGGTTGTTTGTAACAATGGTCGTATAGGGATGGCAAATTCGAACATCTCACCCCTGGGTGAAATTAGCAGGATCCCTACTCCCCCACCTTTACCACATGATGATCCGTCAAAAAATAAAGCCCAAGGGGTAATTTCAAGCAGATCAATTGACGGATCGCGATGTTCAGTTATAAAATCGGCAATGATCTGTCCCTTGATAGCTTTTGCCGATTCGAACTTTAACTCGAACTCTGATAAGGCCAAGATCCATTTGCCAATCCTGCCATTCAAAATTGGCATAGATAACATATGTTTTATTACGTCAAACTTGGAATACACAGTGCATTCGGCATTCAACAAGTAGTGCCGAAACTTTGTACACGAGTAGTACACGCACGAGCACGCCCTCTCCGTAGCCGAATACCCGGTCTCGGGATCAAGTAGTTTTCGGCTAAGATATGCTACTACACGCTCCTTTCCTTCAAATTCTTGAATAAGGGCCGATCCAATGGTTTGGGTATCGGCCGCCACGTACAACTTGAAAGGCTTATCCAGACTCGAGGAGGGACCAACACTGGTGGCTCCTTCATGTACTTGCTTGATCTCATCGAAAGCCTTTTGTTGTTCGTCGCCCCATGTGAACTTCTGATCTTTCTTTAGCTTCAGCAATGGAGAGAATGGCAAAACCTTCTGTGACAAATTTGAAATGAATCTTCTCACGAAATTAATTTTGCCGAGCAGTGATTGCAACTCCTTGAGATTAGTTGGAGGAACAACTTCATCAATGGCCTTCATGCTTTTCTTACCAACTTCAATTCCCCCCTCGTGGACTAAAAATCCCAAGAATTCCCCAGCTGATACCCCAAAAGCGCACTTGTTTGGATTCATCTTTAAACCATGCTTCCGGTGCAATCTAAGGTCCTCTTCACATCTTCCAAATGTGTGTCATGACTTAGGGACTTGATTACCACATCATCAATGTAGATTTCCGCAATTTTGCCGATCAACTCGTGAAAAATGTAATTCATGGCTCGCCGATAAGTTGCACCGGCATTTTTTAACCCAAATGTCATGACTATCCATTCAAACGAGCCTATATGACCGGGACATCCGAAGGCCGTCTTTGATATGTCCTCTATTGCCATGAAGATTTGGTTGTATCCCGCATTGCCATCCATGAAACCGATCACTTTGTGTCCGGGCCGCGGCGTCAATCAACAAATCGGCAATAGGCATGGGGTAACCATCCATCGGAGTAGCTCGTTCGGATCCCCGAAATCTATGCGGACCCTCATCTTTCCATTCTTCTTGTAAACAGGGACAATATTAGAAATCCACTCCGCATATCTGCATGGCCAAACGAAGTTTGCATCAAGTAATCTTTCTTCACATCGGCCAATACTTCATCCTTGTAGATTTTCCGGGGTGGTTGCTTGTATGGTTTGAAACCGCATTTGATTGGCAACCGATGCTCAACGATAGAATGATCCAATCCAGGCATCTCCGAATAATCCTAGGCGAAGCAATCTTTCTATTCCTTAAGCGGCTTGATTAACTCCTCCCTGAAGTCCGGCTGCAAGTTTGCGCTGATGAACGTCGGCCTTGGCTTATCACCGCTTCCAATGTCAACCTCTTCTAATTTATCAGCCGACATAAATCCTCGCCCCAACTTGCCATCAGTGCCATCTACGGGGTTCTCCATTAAAAATTGCTATAAGAGCCGACCGCTTGAATCGGGCGTTGGTCGCTCGCCGACGTTCAACGGGACCTTCTCCCCGCTCTTTCCCCGAGAAACAATCAATACCTTGGTACTCCCCGGAAGGCTGGTTCCACGTTCGCAACGCTCACGGAGTCGTCCGCTTGGACGACCTCAATCTCATCATCCACCCACCGGATAAGCCGTCGGTGCATGGTGGATGGGACGCAACAATTGTGCATGAATCCGGTCCCCGTCCCGGCGGTAGGGCGTAGGCTCCTTTACCTTCAATAACAAAGAAGGTCGTGAGCGATGTTTTGGACCCGATCATCAAATCCACGTGAGCGCATCCCTTGGTATCTGAAGGATTCCCAGCGAAATCATTCAGTAATACGCTTGTAGGCGTCAGATCGCTCGGGCCCATGCCAAGTTTCCTGAAGGTGGTGTACGGCATTACGTTGACTGCCGCTCCACCGTCGACAAACATCTTGGTCAATGGCTTGCCATTGACGTATCCTCTCAAGTACAGCGGCCTCATGTGTCGATTCTTGGCCGGTTTGTCGAAAATTGCCTGCTTGGCCGCCCGATTGTGCCATCATCCCCTCGACCTCGCTCGTCATCTAGGGACGCCTCATCCCGCACAACCTCCGGTTAGCGGAGCCATGAATTCGTTCGGCAAAAAGTATACCATGCATGTTGGAGCCGAACACCTTGACCCTTCCGGTTGGTCCTTTGGACGCCACACCCCTTTGTTTGGATCCCGGCCCGCTTCGGTTCACGGTTCCTCAAGCGTTGAACCCGTCTCTTCGACTCTTGCGTAGGCCGGGCGGGCACCATTGCCCCTTACGCCGGATGTACTCGTCCTCCTCCTCTTCTTGATCGGCCCACCTTAGATCGGCTTGCCGCTTCTCGGGGTGATCAATGACTTCAATTTTTTGGCGCCGATCCTCGTTAGGGTGGATCCTTCCAATTCCCGTCATGGACGGATCGGCGATTGCGCTCTCCTCGCCCGTACTCAAAATATCTGTCGCCGCATTCAGGACAGTTCCTCAGCGTGGGCAGCTTTAAACCCTCGTTCCAACAATGCCTGAAGAACGCACATCCCCAGTGCGCGCGCTCCTGCTCGCGCGTGTATTGTTCCTGGTCCCTTCTCTGTGCTTCTTCTTCGGCTCTGCGCTTCTCCTCCTCGTACCTTCGCTTCTGGTAGCGCTCCTTTTCCATCTGGCGCTGCCACTTGTTGAGGAGGATGCGCGTGGTCACCCTGGGCTTGGCTCTGGACGATTCCCCGATTTCGATGTGACTCTTGAGAATGCGGGGGGCTTCACCATGCACTCGTTCCGCAGTTACCCGGCGTTCCGGTCCACTTGTTCCATCCCGTCTAGCCCCGGGCCGAGGTCAAGCCTTTGACCTTTCCCTTCTCTTCAGCCGTCACCATGTTGACAGAGAAGCCCACCATGTTCTGAGGGAAGGGATGACCATCCAGCTTCATCTTGTTGTCAAATTTGAGGTGTCCCTCCTGGATGGCTTTCTGGATCCTCATCCTGAAGACCCTGCAATCATTGATGGAGTGCGAATCCCTGTCGTGGAAGCCACAGTAATGTTTCCCCTTGACTCCATCGGGCCGAAGCATGGAATGCCCTTCGAGCGCTTGGTTCGGCCTTCCTTCACTACGAGCTCAAACAGTTTGTCGACCTTCGTGATATCGAAATCGTAGGTGCCCTTGGTTTGTTTGACCCGGCGTTGATTCATCGTTAAAGGCTCTTTCCCCCACATGTTCTCGGCTGCGGCCACATCCGATTCATCATCGAATCCTCGATCGAGATCGGCCTTGTCTAAGAGCTGGTTGTAGATGTCGACAACATCATGCTTCTTGCCAAACCCGGCATCCTTCTTGAAGCCATACGCCCGGTTGCTCATCGATAGCTTTTGAGATAGGCGGCCCAGGTTTTCAAACTCCATCCCGAACAGTTTCTCACGTACGACCGGCGGCATCCCGGCGACGGCCATATCGCCCAACCGGTCATCCGGCAAGTTGAGCGAGAAGCACATGCCTTTAACCTCCCCGAATCTCTCGAGAAACTCCATCGGCGTCTCGGCGTGCCTCTCGCTTCGGGGTGGCAAGGTCGATCGGCTTCTTCTCCGAGCCGCCACCGAAATAGTGAGTGTGGAATTTCCGCTCCGGGTCCTTCCATCCGCAAACCGACTCGGGGGTAGGGACGAGAACCACCGGAATGCCGGGCTGTCGGCGATGCGGGGAAGTACCGACCCCGAATGTTTCCTCGGCCGAGCATTCCCCGAGCCGCATCGGGTAACGAGCAATGTGCTCCACCGTGCTTGTGTCGTCTTGCCGGAAAATTTCGTGAACTCCGTCGGCGGCTTCACCCTTGGCGGAAGGAGCACGTTGAAGTACCATTCGGGAACGACGGCTTGTAGGCGGGTCCCCGCGTCTTTGGCTTGAGGCCGAACCGATTTTGCATCAACTCGGCCATCTTCCGCGCCGGGCGTCGTCCTCCCCGTGCGCCCGGTTGGCGCGTATCCCGGATGCGGGAAAGCATCAAATGCCCCATAGTTTCCCACTTCGTGATAGCCTCCGCCGTAGAGATTCCTTTGTAACCAATTGCTCGCCGAGCAATTTCGTGGCCGGAGGCAAGCGGGGCCCCATGCGAGCCGAACGCTAGTTCTCCGTACGTGGGCTGGTACGGATTCGAGCCGTTGCACGGGTTGACCAGTGCTACCGCGGTGGTGGCCGGATTGGCTGCCCTCCTGAGGCCTGTAGTGGGGGCTGAATTGGCTGACCCCCAGCGCCCTGCGGAGGAGGCTGGAAAGCTTGACTTCCAGAGCTCTGAGGAGGAGGTTGAATAGGCTGGCTCCGTAATGGTGGTTGAGAGCTTGACTCGCCCGGCTCACGGTGCCCCCTTGACCCGGTGCCTTGCCGAATGCTCGTTCCATGCCCGGGCCAAAGATCGCCACCATCATTTGCCGGAGCGCGCCAAGGAAAGCTTTGTGGTGCTTGCTCAACATGTAGTCTCGCAGATTCCCGAATGCTTGCATGCATTCTGCGGTCGGCTATCTCGCTCCCGTTCGGCAAAGGAACAAGAGAGCCGATTTTGCGGGATTGGACGGTGATGTGGCTCAAGCGGGAAGGACGAATGGATGGATAGGCGATCAAGCTTAGAGATAAGTTAGGCAATGAATCCATTCGAGGTTGTACTTGGCGGGTATAAATATGAGCCCCGAATGTATGTAATACACACAATCATTCTTCAATACAAACCGGCCTTACGCCAAACCCTAGAGTCCATTTGTCGTGTCGTCGAGTTCTTCGAGAGGGTTCATCAATCCGTCGACCTCCGTGAGTACCGACAACCTTGTATCATGTCTAGTATCATGCGGTGGATTTAGATCGATGCAAGTAGTCTTGTTACCATGCTTCGTGTCATGCGGTAGATTCAAGCTTGGTTCAAGAAGGTTTCTCGTTAGGTCATGAGCCATGCGGTAGGCTAAGATCTAGCTTGAAGCTAGTTATCGGCTCTATTGGATTTTGGCAAGATCCAATAGATTCATTAAGTTATCCCGTGTTGCTTTGAGTTTTTACTTTATGTTTAGATTCATGTAACACATTTTTGCCCAATCTAGATAGATTTGGATCGGCTTTATCCCTTTTGTGATCCTTGTACGAGTCGAGTTCGTGTTTTAACACGTGGATCTTGTGCTTTCCGATAGCCGAAACCGAATCGATCTAGGTTGTTACGTGTTGCGGGTTCAAACTTGCCAATGTTGGTATAAATCTTGAAAGAGCCGGTATCATGCAGTAGATGCAGGTTTTTGGGTTGCTTTGGAGCTAGTCATCCGGTGGATTAGATTTCAAATCAATCTGATAGATTTATTCACTTGGTAATGTTCGTCCCTTCTTCTTGGACCCCGAATCGGTTGCTTCGGCCGCATTCGGTTATGTTTCTTCACGAGTAGAACACGTGCATAATTCATGCTTTAAACAATGTATGCTTTTAGCTTTCCATATTTAGATTGTATCATGCGGTGGATAGATCTATTCATGGAAAGTGGTACGTTTTTCATGCAAGTTGTATCATGCGGTGGATAGATTTGCTTGGCATCGTACCCGACGGGTTTTAAAGTACCTAGACATGCGGTAGACTAGTGCTTTGGATCTATGCATGCTTGTTTATTACATGTTTATGTTCGTGCTTTACTTCATTCATTTGTTTAATGTTAATTATCATGGGGATCGGTCCTGGCCTCGTGCATGTGCATCTTTGTTCAAACAAAGACCGATCGCTGTCATGCTTACGTCATCCATTCGGCAATGTTACCTTTCCTTTTATAAGTTCCCGAATGGTTTCAATCTATTGACAGATAGCTCTTTATAGCTATGTGTCATCCCATTTGGCTTCCCAGTAGTAAATATGGAACCGTTCGGTACCACCCGGCAAGTTCCAAGCTTTGGTATCTAACTTTGCTTTATCTTATGTTAATTTTCGGGAAAAATTGACCGGCACGTCTCGTGACTCTTTGCGCGTGTGAAGCCAGCTTGTTCGGCTTGCCGTGTGTTTGGCGCTAGGTGCACATTTTGCGTCAACAATTACATTGGGAAATACAATCTGTAGAATGAAAGTTCAACGACATGTCCTGGGTCACGGCTATTATCTTCTACAATATCGCTAGCATAGGCGAAGTGTCACACCTGTTTTTCCAAAGAAAACCAAGTGCAAACCTATATGCATGCCAAGATCAAGTTTCATGCATATAGTGACATATAAGTGAATAACAGTTCAGTATCACGTAAGAAAAAGGAAGATTATCAGAGTTTACGCTTAATCCTGGAAACGAAGGCACCAAACATCACAAGCAGTCGACTGGGGGTTGCGTACGCCTAGAACTCCACAACACCTTCACGTCATCTTCATATAGGAGCTTCCTCTTTCTGAGCAACATTGTTTATAGCAAGGGTGAGCACTTGTCGTACTCAGCAAGTGTGGGGAAAGGATGAATGCAAAGACTTTATAGTGTATTGGGCTCTAAGCATTTAGCATTTTAGTTGGTCAAGTTTTATTAAGCAACTATTTACTAGCAAGTATAAGCATATACCATCCCACAATTAAGAATAAAGGTAAGAGAAACGCCATAGGCATATGACTAATATAACCAAAGAGCACGATTTAAGTCCATCTTCAAGTTCAATTATCATGTGAGGGTCCAGGCCGCTCTTGACCGTGAGCACGGCTAATCGATTAGTTTTACACTCTGCAGAGGTTGTACACTTTCACCACAAGCAGCGTAAAAGCTCTGAAGAACTTTGAACACAACGATGTGATGCCTGCGCGAGCACCATACCACACTACCGAGGTGTGGTTGCATAGGGACGCTACATGGCCTTTACAAAGGTTCCCTAGCAAGTTATGACCCACAAGGTCCAGATCGGTTAGCAAGGTATAAAGTCCCCTAGCAGGTCGATACCCCACCATAAAAACAATAACTCACCCAACCCCCTGCTAGAGCGAGCCCATACCCCGCAGTACCGCCGATCCCTTGTCCTTATCAGGTAAGATTAAAGATGGCAATGGGCAAAATGCCCGCGGATATCAGTGTTGCATGCCCGCACCCGCGAGCAAAATCTCATGCCCGTGCCCGCGCCCGCCACCCGCCACGGGCACCAACTTGTGCCCGCGCCCGCTATCCGCGGGCATGCGTTGCCCGCGGGCGTGCCCGTGCTCCGCGAGAAGGACGCCGACCAGGAGCTTGTGGATCTGAGGTGGGGAGGAGAGGAGCCACCAGAAAGTAGGACGACGGGGTCGGACCGGCGGGGATTGGTGAGCAGGACGACGGGGAGTAGGGGACGGGCGCGCGGACTCGGTGAGCGCCTGAGCCGCCGTGTGAGCGGGGGGCAGCGGCGGCCGCCACCGGCGGGGAGGAGGAGCCCAAGTCGGCCGCTCGCGCCGCCCGAGGTCGTCCACCGCCGTCGCGAACAAGCGGATCCGGCCGGGACTTGGAGGGCGGCGGGGCGACGTCCACGGGGACGACCCTCCCTCCGACCTCGGAGGGCTCGAGGTGGAGGCACGGAGCGCGGGCGCCAAACACGATTCGTGGCTCGCGAGAGGGGGGGGGGCGGGGACGGGGAGGGGGCCGGCGGCGGGCGGGTAAAGGGTGGAATGGGGGCAGGAAACCCTAAGATTGTCTATATACACATAGTTACATGTGGGTCCCGCATGTCATAGAGGGTCTGGCGGGTATGCGGGTGTGGATAGCAAATTTCTTTGCCCGTGAACAACTATCCACTGGGTTTAGGTTCGCGCCCGCGCCCGCGGGCGAGGAATGACGCCCGTATTCACACCCATTGGGTTTCCTGCCCGCCAGTACGCGGGTATTTGACGTCCGTTGCCATCTTTAGGTAAGATCACCCCAAGCTAAAGTTCCTAATTATTCAGCCAAGACCAGTGCCCGTTTAGTTCTTGTGGTTGTACTGTTTTCCTGGGTGGTTCTCCATGTTCCGATTAAACATATGGTCTTGTATATTAAACATCACATATCACATTGGAACATAGAGCATAAAATGATAACCATGTTGATTATTATCGACCCAGTTGAGCACACTAAGCAATATCTACCATCAATATTAATTAAGAACCAGGTTCAAGATAACAGTCAAATGAGGCTAGTCATCCTTAATAGGAACCATCAAAATTAATGCAAGCAATGCAATAGTGATTAATAAAATTGTTGGGACAAAAGATCAAGGACACACTCACCTTTAACCAAAGTGGTTGTTGCCCAGAATGTCTTCACCTTCTTTCTCTTCAAAGCTCTCGAACCACGTTCGTTCTACTCGCATCAATCATCGGGCACAAGCATACAAAGCAAACAAACAAGCAAAACTAAGAACAATACACCAATCAAAATAAAGCTTTAAAAGAATGCACTAAAGGATAGATTTGATTAGATGGACCACTAAAGAACACAAAGTGTGCTTGGAAGGGAAAGGCTTGGTTAACTTTAAAGAGATGGTTGTGGAAGATTGAGCAAGGACTGGAAAGATCACACTAAGATAGAGCTTGATTCTATTGGTTACACAAGTGCAAGAAACGTTGAAAACAGAACTAAGCTCGAATCCATCGTGAGATCATTAACAAACAACAAGAGACTACGTGCTTGTTCATATTTTAATGAGAAATCATGTGGAAAGAATATTTCGGAGAAATACTCTATGTTACCATTAAACAAGTTACATTTAATTAAAGAAATCACGATAAACCTAATCATATTTTATTTATAACATTCGAGTAGAAGTTATGTTAAATTAACAATTACTTTAGAAAGATTAAGCAAGTATAAGATATCTAGACGAGTAACTTTATGTCACATGTTCAACTAAACATATTAAATATTGAAAAGGCATTTATGATGTCATTAGGCATATTAACTTTATTATAAAACTGATGTTTAACACTAAACATCTTTTATTTAGAAAAACTAGTTATGAATAAGGATTAACCAATTACATCATGACTAAAGAAAACCGGATTAGTACCTAATCACTTTTTATTTGTAAAAGCAATGAAATAAAAATTAGTCAAGATTAACATGTAGTTTTAGTGTTAAAATAAGTAACAGGTGATACACATGCTAACGTACAGGTTACGGTGAAATGAACTAGCCGGGTAGCAACGAACTATCAAGCGCATAAGAAACCTTAGGCTAAGATCTGGGGAGACTATCCTTCCAGGAGAACTAGGATGGAGAAAGAACATCTAGATGACAGAGACACTGATTCTAAGAAAGATAGCTGCACAAGATTGGCTCAAAGAACTGAAAGATGATTATGATTGGGCGGCAAGAACATAGCTGATTTATAAAAAGACAACCTAACAGAGATGGGATAGACATCAACTAGCTAGATGCTGATAAACAAGATTCTAAGATAAACATGAAACAAGAGTGATAAGATTACTTGATAGGCAAATGAGCAGTGCAAACTACTCACACAGATAAAGCTACTAAGCTAGGCAGAAACTCTAGGGCTTGATTAGATGCACACGGTTTAGCTTGGGCTAACACTAGAAAGGTTTAGAGCTTCTGATAAACTTGATCAAAAGAGATACTAAGATAAAGCTGACACCGAACGTCTAACGAATTATTTGCATAAATAAGAGAACAAGGCTACGAGCTAGATTTATTTTAATTAGCAAAATATATGTAAGGATATTCCATAAATACAATACCCCATGTTGGAATTAAAGTAAATTAAACTTTATTTGCAAAACCGGTGTAAAGAACTAGTCAAGTTTTACTTATAAAGATTCATATACGAATTAATCAATTAAATATTTAATTTAGAAAAACTAAACTATAGGAACAATCTAAATGAAACTTTGTAATTCGATGGGACCATATTATTATTAAAAACATTATGAAACTGACATTAATCATATTAACATTTATTATAAAAGCCGATGTAAAAGCCTAATCAAATTTTAATTAGAAAAGAGTAATTAACTATTAAAGAAATTGACATTTGGTTTAAGAAAAACTGAGATAAAGATCTAATTAGATTTTTTATATAAAAGCATGTAAAGAAATCATTAAGCAAAATTAAATTTGATTAGGAAAAACGGGTGTAGATCTATATTGCTTTTATTTATAAAAGGCATGTATAACTAGACATTAATCAAAATTAATATTAGTTTTATTTTCAGAAAACAAAACATGGTGAAAACACACTACTAACACGTGCCTTACATTATTATGAACCTAACACAACTTGAACGGATTAAAACGGAGCTAAAACGAAGATTTTACGAGATAAACAAGATTGGAGGACCTATCTGCAATTAACTATAGACTTCAGGGGCTAGCTGAGAAGAAACCCGAGACACAGGAAGCAGTGCTCGCAAAAAGGATAAAATACAGGGTTAGATCTATAAAAGAGCGTGGGTGGGCTTTATGTGTGAAAGTGGGATCTTTGGAGGGGGTTATCTGCAGATTGGTTGAGACACATAGAAGAGATCTAATCATTACAGGAAAAGGTAGGGGGCTATGTGCAAAACCGCCATGTCTTCTCCTACCTCTGGACAGAGCTCGCACAGGCGCATGGAGGTCCTGGCCGATGGGGGCGCCGGCGCTCCGGGCGTCGAGGGGCTCGGACGAGGCTAGGAACGGGTAGAGGAAGACGAGGGGAACTCGAAGATGTGCTCACCGGGGTTGGAGGTGAAGGGATGTGGTCGGATTTCGAAGGGGTGGCGCTGGCGGCTCGGCCACTAGGGCGGCTCGGGCGGGGGCGGCGGCGGTGTACGGCTTTCGGTGGCGGCGCGCGAGGGCGGGGGCGCGCACGTCACGCTTTATAGGGACGCGGGGCACGGGGAGCCCCGGCGCGCACGCCCGGGCGGCGGCGGCGGCTTGCGTGGCCCCCCCGCCCCCCCGGCCGACGGGCCACGCGCGGCCGGGCGGGCCGGAGCGAGTCGGGCCTTCGGGCTCGACCCGTTCCAGTGGGATAGGTTTTTCTTTTTTTTTGAATTTATTTTTAATGCCAGAAACAATTCCAGAAAATCTAATTGTTTTAAAGGCAAAAAAAATACTCGAAAAATCACAAAAATTCCAGGAAAATTCCTAGAGATACATTGAGACATGAACAATCCAAATGAAGTATTTGTAGCTCATGAAAAAGATTTTAAATCCTTCTAATAAATAGAAATATTTCAAGGAAAATGAGAATAAGTTCCAGAAAATCCGGAAAATTCTTGGAAGGATTTGGACAGCACCTAATCGCACTTTTGAAACCTTTTGCACTCAAGAAGCACCAAGATGCATCGCCATGAATGCAACACTAATCGCACTTTTGAAACCTTTTGCACTCAAGAAGCACCAAGATGCATCGCCATGAACGCAACACTCTCGACTTTGTTTTAATTCTGAAAATCAAACAAAGGATTTTTCCTATACTATATTTCTTGTAAAGAAAAATAAATGTTGGAAAATTTTTAAAATTATGAGAAAATTGTTATTTAATTATTATCTCTATTCACATCCTGAAATTGGAAATTTCAGGGTGTGACACGAAGTCAAGGCCAGTAGTGATGAGGCTAAGGGGCTCCGTCTTCATGACCTCTGAGGAGCTTGAATTCACAGCAGTGCGGTTCTTGTCCTCACGAAGGAGGAAGAATGAAGAAAGATCGAAGCAACCAGTTGAAAATTTAAGCGAAACTTCAAGCCAAAAGTCGGAGAAATCTTGCTCTGGGTGAGCCTCTTTGAACAAGCATGAGAGTGCTGAAAGCAAAAGAAATCGAAGAAGTTGACCAGAAAGTAGAAAAAGACATGATTGAGCTGACAATCCTTGAAGCTGCTGAGAACATCGAGAAGTACCAAAAAGAGACCAAGGCATGGAAAGACAAGAAAGTGGTTAGAAAAGACATCAAAACTGGAGATTTTGTGTTGAAAAGAAAGAAGAACTGGGAAAACCCGGGGAAACTTCACGAATCATGTGAAGGACCATACATAGCAAAAGAAACAGACATGCCAGGGGCTTTTCGTTTGCTAGAACAGACTGGCGAAGAGTTGCCATATTCGTGGAATGCTGACAGCCTGAAAAGGTACTACCCATAAGAATTTCAGAATTAGGTAGAATTTAATTTAGAGTATTTTTCCTTTTTTCGTAAGTTTACATTCTAGAAAACCTAAAAGCCGAATCACGAGTCTATAAGTGATTTCGGAGGAAAAAACATTAGCTTTCTTTTTCGCAATTACATTAGAATAAGGAGGACCGTACTCTTTTCCTTGCAAAGGGGGCTCTAAATCAAGAGGCAAGGTTTTTAACGAGGCGGATCCTATGTAAATACTCTTTGTGATATATATGAAAGAGTCTCCCCCAAATCGTGCATTTTGTGGATTCCATCGTGAAAGAAGAAAAATTTGTGAAAAGGCTCCGTGATAGCCGAGATTCCACCGTGTGAAAGAAGAAAAATTTGTGAAAAGGCTCCGTGATAGCGGAGATTCCACCATGTGAAAGAAGAAAAATTCGTGTAAAGGCTCCGTGATAGCCGAGATTCCATCATGTAAAAGAAAAATTCGTGAAAGGCTTCTTGATAGCCAGAATTCCATCGTGAAGAAAGAAAGAGTTCGTCGTGAAAAAAGAAAAATTTCGTGCGGAAGGCTTCGTGATAGTCAGAATCCTATCGTGAAAAGAGGAAGAGTTTGTGAAAAGGCTTCGTGATAGCCAGAGGCTCCGTGAAAGCCTAAAATCCCACCGTCAAAGGGATTCCCACCGAAAGGCCTGAGACAATAACAAGTTGTGGCCTAAATCTCACCGTCAAAGGGATTCCCACCGAAAGGCCTGAGACAACAACAAATTGTGGCCTAAATCCCACCGTCAAAGGGATTCCCACCGAAAAGGCTCGAGACAACAATAAGTTGTAGCCTGAGTTTCTGTCATGATAATTAATGGTTAATTGCAGCTAAGTGAATGTATATGTCATTGTTTAAGAATTTTTCGGCAGAGATTCATGAAATTTTTTTCGCGATGAATATGTTCCAATGAAGAGACAAGGGGCTCGAGTGAAGATTCGTAGAAAATCGTGGTTGAAGCAACCGAGGGTTGCAATATCAACCAGGCCAAGTGTGCCAAGCGGGTCAAGTCCACAAAATTCGCAAACAAATTTTGTCGACTTGCATCACATTACTTGCGATTTCAAAACTCGCGAAAATTTCTCAATAGTACAAATGATCAAGACATCCGCAAAACACAAGAATTTCCTTAATCTTCTTCGAAATTTTCATGCAAAACGGCAAGGTGGGGAAGGGTGACGTTTTTTCAAAGAAAACATCTTTATTGCCTTAGTTTCATCACGATTACATTGGGAAACACAATCTCTAGAATGAAAGTTCAACGACATGTCCTGGGTCGCGGCTATTATCTTCTACAATATCGCTAGCATAGGCGAAGTTAAGACCAGTAGTGATGGGGCTAAGGGGCTCCGTCTTCATGACCTCCGAAGAGCTTGAATTCGCAGCAGTGCGGTTCTCGTCCTCACGAAGGAGGAAGAATGAAGAAAGATCAAAGCAACCAATTGAAAATTAAAGTGAAATTTCAAGCCAAAAGTCAGAGAAATCTTGCTCTGGGTGAGCCTCTTTGAACAAGTGCCATGCTTCACCACTGACAAACATATTTCCATGATGAATCCGCGTTGGCAATACGTCCTGCGCAGGCCCAACTTGCAGGACCTGCGCAGGTTAAAGTTTACAGAGACAAAGTGTTTCAGACAAAAGCATATCGATTAAATGAATTCACATATATACAAAAATCGCCACGAAGAGCGAATGCTTCAGCAATGTTCAGCCTGTGATGTCAACCTTCGGGGAATCTTCCTCGTGTTCGGAGGTTGGATGGGCGCCACTGCCACCGTCGCTGCTGTCGCCCTAACTTTCCCCGTCCGAGTCTGTGGAATCTTCATCTTCGTCATCATCGGAAGAAGACCCTAGCGACGCAGTGTCTTTACCCCGCTCCTCCTCCGCGAGCAGCTAAAGAAAGCACATAAAGAAATGTCAGAAAAACCGAAAATTTTTTGCGAATTCGCAAGAATTAGCAACATTTCTAAGAAAAACAACCTGGGCAAGTTTAGCACGAGCGACATTCTTAAAAATTTCCCTCCCACTGGCAAACCAAAATTCTCTTGCATGCTTAGTTTTGATAGCGAGAACGTCTTCATTAGGTCGAAGTCTCGAAGTGCTCAAAGCATCAGGAAATTGTGGAAGTTTCTCGCGAAACTTCACAAGATCAGCACAGTCAAAATCGTGGAGCAGCTCCAGAATACTTTCGACTGAAAGCGCCGCAGCAAAGTCATTGGCACCAGTAATAACTTCGGGAAGCGCTTTGAATTCAGTCTCGATCCGCCTCATGAAATCGGCAAGACTTATATCGGCAGGGAGTGGAGCGGGACGAACACCAAAATCTATCAACGATTTCTCATATTTCTTGAACAGAAGATGTAACTTGTTAGTGATTTCAGAGATGTCTTTCCCCGAGGCTTCCCTCTGTTCAGCTAATGCTCTCTCAAGATCTTGAATCTTCTACTCTTTGCTGCTCAGTGTCTTGGCAAGATCAGCATTGTTATGGCGAAGATCCTCAACAGCCTTCGAAGATTTATCATGATCTTTACCAAGGTTTTCAATCAAACTCAGATCATTGTCGTGAGTTTTTTGCAGTTTCTCAAAATCCTTCTTAGACTGTTCAAGAGCCTATTCGATGATCTTCTTGCCATCTTGGCACTGCCTAAGGGCTTCCGCCAACTCGGCTACCTTCTTCTCAAGGTCGAGATTCGCAGCTTGAGCAAGATCGAAATTGCATTTAAGTTCCTTAGACTCTTGAGATACCTGTTTATTGACTTTTTCTTGTTCAACAAGCCGCTCAGAAGCAATCTTTCCAAGCATGGAGGATTTAAGAGCATAATCCTGTTGATACTTCGCAATTCTGGACGGCGAGTATGAACGAAGAAGATCTTCAAATTCTGAAAAAATTCCATAATTAAAGTCATAAGCAGGAAATCATAAAACTGCGAGACCAAAGGATTAACAAAAAGAGATGAACCTTTTTCGCTTAAGTTTTGTATAGTAACCTTCTTGGGCTCTTCGCCATTGTGAATGGTTAGTTCAAGATCTCTCGTGAATTAGGGAGATACCTCCTCTTGGGGATGGATGGGTTGAGGAACAACAACCTCAACAGCAACAACGGGTGACTCAACCTTGGTAGCAGCTTCTTCAGCAACATCTGAAAAAGAGCCAATATCCATGAACTCATTTTTAGAACTTGGAGTACGCCGGTCAGGAAAGTAGAATCGTATGAAAGGCCAAGGAGAAAAACCTTTCTGTGCAAGCTCCACCGGGAAATCATCGCCGAAAGCAGCAGGGACACGGCGAACTTCAGCAGTCGCAACTTTCTTCATAGCTTTCTTCGTCTTCTTTCAGCTAAGCCCAACGAGACTTGTGGCAACTTGGAGTCCTACATCTGTAACACCCTCAGTTGACTGATGCTTTCACTTGTTAGACTCTAGAGATTTGGTTTTCTCGGGACAGACAGTAGCAGAAGGAGTTCCGTCGTCACTGCCCTTCCGCTTTTTCGAAGATGACTTCCTAGAAATTTTTGAAGGTTCACATGAGCAGCTAGCCACATCAACGGGTGGGGTTCTCGTCTTGATTCCCGGGCGGCGGGAGCGAAAGGATTTGTCGCCGCAGACTTCAGAAAAGACTCGATTGATTCTCTTCTTATGTTTCATCAAGTTCTTGAAAGATTTATATTCATTCATAGTAGACTCGCCAATCATTGCGTTCACCTTCTTCTCGATTTCATCCATAAAATCGTCAGCGTTCTGATCTTCAGGAAGCTGAATCCCAAATCGAGGAAAAGGAACCTCTTGAGCCGCCTAGTTTACATTGAAAAATAAAATTTCAGTCGGAGCCCACCCATAGGAAATCGGCCAAATGTTGGCGGCAACAAATTCTTCGATGATGTCCCGGCCACCAAGAATCTTACTGGCTAAGTGAAAGGCACTTTCGCAGTTCCTGAAGCCAACGGTGCGGTGATTGTAGGAAGCGGTGCAGGTAGCAGTCAGCTCTGCGATAGGCGAATAAAGAGGAAAGGTGGGACCTTCATAACTAGGAATCTTGGACATGTCTACCTTCACGTAGAACCAGTAAGAATTCCAGTCTTTGGCGAAATTCGTTTTGCAACAAGGTGCAATCTGAATTCGAGTGCACCCTCATCGCGTATTCTGTCGGCGAGTGTTGAAGGTACACCAGCAGAAGTGTGATTCCCGGTATTGGCCATCACTTAGCTTGACAATCTTCGGCTCAATAACCAATTCGAACAACCTTGTGAACACATCAGCGCTGAAACTGCACCTGAAGGTTCTCATGATCCAAAAGAATTTCGACAACTCCAAGAATGAGTTTGGTGAAAGTTGATGGATTTTCACCGAAAATTTCTCCAAAATAGCGACTAACATAGGATCGCAGGGAAATCTGAGCCCACATGTAAAGAAATCTCGGAAAACTACAACTTCGCTAGGTGCAGGAGTGGGGATTTGCTCGTCGAGAGGAGCACGATCGTCACCTGCAGGAAAGTAACCAGTAGCCTCATACTCCCGAATCATGTTAGTGGTAACCTTGGATTCACCGAAATTGAATGAGGCAGGTAGGGATTTCGATCGCTTTGTTGAGATAAGATCTCTGAGATCGGCCTCAACGCTTCCCAGATCTTCTTCTGATCCGACCTCTCCTTTTTCACGACTTTCTGAGTCGCAAGCACTGGCGTTGTCCAAATCACTCTCACGAACATGAATGTCTTCAGATTTGTGAGATACATCTCTGTTCGGAGATAGGCCGGCAGCGGCCAGTTCTTCGGAAGTCATTGGTCTAGCAGTGCTTTTAGTTCGAGCCACCTGGTTGAAATAAATGAAACCGTGGGCATAGGTAAAATATTTCGAAACAATATGAACTAAAATTTACAAAAGCAGAACTTCGGTGAAAATGAAAAAGCACCTTGCGAATCGAAAGAAAAAACCTGAGACTCGCGTGGACGAAAACGAGAGCGACTTCAGCAGAAATCTTGAAGGTGCTCCTGAAAGTCGGGAGAGCGGTGAAAATTTTTTACGGTCAAGGCACACCATTTATAGGGGAGGAGGGGGGCACTTTCAAGAATGGGCCTTGATTCGACCGTTGCGAGATCTATGGAGGACGCGTGTCCACTCCGACGTTCCGAGGGTGACGTTTTTTACCAGAGTTCGTAGGTTTTCATGGAAACGGATCATCAGAGTCGACCCGCTTCCCCGAGGGGCTAGTGTTGGGGAACTCGGCAAAACCTTGTCACCCTCGAAAAGTCGGATTCCCGAAACTCATGAAGTAAGTTCGCGAAGTGGCTTTATGAAGAAAAGTTAGTATTTGTGAAAAAGGGGTGAATTGAAGAGTCTATGTGAGTTCTGGTGTTTTCGCGAGTTTTTGAACTGACATGGAATTAACAGCCGAACAAGGCCCTTGTATTCGAACTTTCGATCTGTTTCAGGATATGCGATTATTGCGGGAATCTGGGACCAGGAGATCGTGGAAGTGTGGAATCAGGAAGTCGCGGGAATCAGGGGATCGAAGATCGGCGAGGCTTTGGAATCACGGATCTGCGAACCTGCGTGTTCGGATCTCTGAAATTCGGGGATCACGGATGGAGGATTCGGGAATCACTAAGAAGCCAAGTCAAAGACGTTACCCAAAAAGTCCGGGTTTGGCGTGTGAACTAGTGGCAGGCTTGTAAATGTATGAGATGTAAAAGACATCCATGTGTGTGTTCACATTAGGAATATTCCTTGGATTCGAGGGTACTTTCAGAATGTAAAAGTCCCTTCGTCTCCCTATAAAAGGGGGCGCGAGGGCACATGTAAAAGGACTCACAACTTTTGACGCTTGAGCAGTCTTTAGGAGATTCTTTGTCTCCTCTTGCGTCATACGTGTACTTGAACGAGTTCGTATTCCTTTCTCTTGTGTTCGGGGGTCTCATCCGAAATTTCGGGTACCCCCCAGCAATGGACTCTAGTGCTGATTGGTGTGGCGGCTTTTTGTTGGGCCATGTGGATCAATAGGAATGAATTGGTGTTTCAAATGTCAAAATCTAAATCTATTTTGTAGGTGATATTTATGGGAGTGTTCTGGATCAGAAGCTGGTCCATCCTTTCTAAGGAGGATGGAAGGATTATTTTGAAGGAAGGTTGTCGTTCGTTGGAGAAAACGACTTTGGGGACCATAAACAAGTTTGGATGGAATGCTTTGAAGCGTATCAAAAACTAGTTTCGATCGTTAAGGAGAAATTTTCTTTCTTTATGGCTTGTTTAGAATGTGACTAAAGGATGTTGCTTTGTACCTGGGTGTTTGTAGCCTTGATGCTATCGGTTTTCGTTGTAACATTTGTCGCGGACAGTCCATGACTGTTGAGACTGGATTTATTGTTCCTTATAAAAAAGGTAATAGTGCTAGTGGAGTTTCATTAGGATGAAACTCTCCTCACATTCTATGAAACTCTCTCATTATCCCTCTTCGTCACCTCAACACATTTAATGTCATGAAATTCTCCATGAAACTCCACTGAGACTGGCCTCAGAGGCACTTTTGCATAACAACTTCTTTGAACTAAGTTATAGCCCAAAACACCGCAAATGAATAGGGAACTTAGGTGTTTTTCTCTAAAACACCTCAAGAGGGCTTGCAGCGGTGTTGTAATATAAACCTTGTAGCAGGGGTGGTATGCAAAAAGCACAACCTATCGTATTGACCTCCCTGAGCCCACTACCTCGGTGGGTACCAGGACCGACTACTCGGTGGGCCCCTGGGACTACCCGGCTTGCGCTGCACGGCACCTGATGGAGTGAAGCACAAGGACTACGGTGGAGAAGTACTCGGATAGGAAGCTATACATACCATGTACTGTGTAGAGGACTCCTATACGTACACGACTAGTACTCTCTCCCTAAACCGACCTGTAACCCTGCCTCCCGGACTATATAAGGCGAGGCAGGGACCCCTTCCCTCACACAAGAGATTACGCATCATCTTATAATCACATCCAATCAATCCAGAGCTACGCAGCATACAGGACATAGGGTATTACACACCTCGCGGCCCGAACCTGTCTAAATTGTGTGCCACGTGTCTCTTCCTTCGAGTTACCGATCTCGGCGAGGCCACATTCATCTACCTCGGGTACTCCCCTTGGTAGGTTGTCGGTCTAAAACACCGACACAACCCACTTGAGAAGCATTCATTCCGTCGAAAACACCACCAACTTCAAGGTGTTCTGCTAAAAACGCCTTAAAACCGTCTAACATTTGCAGCATGGTCCTCGTATTATTTGTTATTTCTCATACACTCTTCCACCTAAAACGTCAGAATTGGCATTTCCCTTCACTAATTCTCTTAGACTTTTTTAAAACGCCTTGGAATACATTTCTAGGGGTTTCTCCTGTCTTTGGGCGCATTTTAAAATGCCACCAAACGAGGTATGTGTTGTAGTGTGTTGTAGTAGCCGGAAATGGTAAAAATCGCAACGACGACGTCAAGTGGTTCACTTTTACAGTACAACCATCAATTGTGATGATTGAAATCTCCGGGTAGTAGAATCAAGTCTTCACGTAGCATAACCAAGTGCTCAATAGACCATAGTCGAAGTCTTAAACAAGTGCAATAAACAACTTCTATTGAGAAAAGTGTTTGGCATAGCTTCTGCTGGATCCAACTTAGAAGTTCCTGTGAGAGCACTGCCAAACATGCGCTTATGAGTTATGAGCCTCCAATTCTCGCTGAGTTTGTTTGTTTTTTAGTTATGAGCTGCAAGCCTGCAACCAAGACCCAAGAGATATGTAAAGTGAAAAATCCTATAACATGCAAAACTAAGTCTACATAAATCAAAACATTTATTACAAATATTTCATAATAAACCACATTTTAGTTACCATGAATTCAACATAAAGGTAGGTAAATGAGAATATAGTTAAATAAACGATTAGTGCACAAACTTACAAATGGTCTTAGGTGCATCATCTCTCAAATTGCACATAGTTGATTATTTCTTTTTTCATTTAGCTTTCTCATACCCAATCTTCATAGATCAAAGTCACCATGTTTCTGAGAAAGTTTGAAATAAGCAAAACCTTTACTGTGTTAGGAAAACCACCTCACGGTGTGGTTACCTATATAGAGGCACCACACACCATGATTTCTCTCAAACCATAGCAAGCCTCATCAACATCGCCAGATCAAGAGCCTCCCTCTTCTTTACCATCGAGCCACATCAAGGAGATCAAGAGTCTCTCCAACCTCTTCTTCATTAAGAACCACCCAGTAGCATTGATTACTTCTTCACCAGTGAGCCACATTAGGCATATCGATATTCACCCTGACCTCTTCTTTACTAAGCAACACCTAATTGCACTAATAGCTCCGACCAGATAGATAGTGCATAGAAGCAGATGAAGTCGTCCGTGGTGTGGAGACGGTTGGAGATCTCACAGAGCAAGCTAGTCCGGAAGGAGTTCCCTCGCTGTCCAGTCCAACGTTCAGGTGTGCATCAGCGCACTCCATTATTCCCGGGGGACCGGTTGCCTACCTCGACTCACTTCCCTTCCAAGAGGGAACACCGCTCGCGCCAGCTGGGGAGCACACTCCGACAGAGGTGGCAACCAGTGACTCCAGCCTTGGCTCTCCCGATCGGCAAGTCTTCATGACTACCAACGAGACGCCAGGGCCCTCAGGGACGGTCCCTGACCAATATCTTGAGGGCATCTCAGCGGACGAGCTGTCCGCCAACGCGCCCGCCGACAAGACCGACGCCAACAGGGACGCTCGACGTGAACGCAACAGAAAGCGGAATGAACGACACTGACGTCTCCGCGAGTCCCTCCCCATCCGGAACCTCGCGGAAGCACTCGACCAAGTCGAGAGCCAGGTGCACACCACCCCAGAGCAATGCCTCATGCCTATCACTACGATAGCACGTCAGGCTCAGGGGATGCGCGCGGGACAAGTCATCTCCAAGCTCGCGAATGACGTCTACTTCATGCGAGTCAACAACAGGGTCACTCAAGCGCCCCTCGTCAGGAACCGCCAGCACGACAGCGTAGCCACATGTCGCAGTGCGGACATCGGTCGCAACCGTACTCGAGCAGAGCTACCAGCTAACCCCAACCGTACTCGGGCAACAGCCGGTGGACCTTCTCACGGTGGCGACAATGGCCGACGCGGCGGCGGGAGATCATCCCTCACCGCGATCCCCGGCGGTGGAGGCGGCGACGGCGGGAGCTCCAACCATGGGGGCGACAAGAGAGCCGGGGGCGGAGGCGACCGCGGCGGCCGAGGCCACGCGGACGCCCACGTCTCCGGCGCCTCACGTGGCGGCTTCGACGCCCGCTAGAAAATCAAAGAACTACGACGCAAGAAGGCCTCCACGGCAGGCGACAATGACGGCTTCCCCACCTTCTCTGCGTGACTTTGCAACCTACTCCTCCCAGAGAAATTCAAACCTCTGGGGATTACCAAGTACGACGCGAAGCAGGATCCTGTGCAGTGGCTCAGATGCTACGCCCTCTCCATCGAGAACGCCGGTGGCAACAACGACACGAAGTGCCTTTACTTCCCCTTCTGTCTGGATCAAGCTCTGCTTACATGGCTCAAGTCACTCGAGAAGTACTCGATCGACAAGTGGGACCAGCTGAAGGAACAGTTCACCAGCAACTTCGCGGGCGCTATGGGCCACTCGTGTACTCGCATGGACCTAGCAATGGTGAAGCAGGAACAAGGCGAGACCCTTCGTAAGTACATGCGGCGCTTCTTCGAGAAGAGCGCCACCGTAGTCGATGTCTCTGACAAGGAGGTCATCGACCTCTTCCAAGACGGTGTCTACCACCGTCGCACCTTCGAAGACTTCGGTCGTCGCTGCCCGAGCTCCATCACCCACCTCAAGGACATGATCACCTCCTCGGGCGATGATGAAGACAAGGATAACGCCAAGTACGACGCCATCCGTGGCAAGAGCAAACGGAACATGGGCGGCGGCGGCAACAACAACGGGAACCAAGGCGGTCACAACAACAACTACTCGGGTCCCAATCGCAAGCGCAAGCCAGACAACACTGTCGCAGCTATCCAGCCCCGCGAAAGACAACTCAAAGACCTCCGGCGGCTTCAAAGACTTGCTGAAAGAGAAGGGCCCGTGGCATCTGGACGGCAATCACACCACCGAGCAGTGCTACCAACTCCGGCGGGCACTCAAGGATACTCCAGAGCCACGACACCCTCACGACAAGAAAGGCAAGAAGAAGACCGGCGAAGGCAACAGCGATTTCCGGGAACTCGACAAGACGGTGAGCGTCCTCTTCGGCGGACTACCCCACCGACGGGCTCGAAAAGCTACCCATCGAGAAGTCATGAGCATTGAACCAGCGGTCTCGACCCCTCTCCGGTGGTCAGATGTACCCATCACCTTCTTCCGCGAGGATCAATGGACAAGCTTCTCTGAACCAGGACGGTTCCCACTCGTCCTGAAGCCGATGGTCGCGGGCTCCAAGCTCAACAAGGTCCTCATCGACGGTGGAAGCGGGCTCAACGTCCTTTTCATCAAGACCTTGAAGAAAATGAAGCTCAACGTCACCCACATGCTCACCAAGAGCACCTCGCCCTTCTACAACATCGTCCCTGGGAACGCGGCTATCCCACTGGGCTCAGTGGTTCTGCCAGTTACCTTCGGGGAAACAAGGGACAACTACTGTACCGAGTACGTCAAGTTCGAAGTCGTGGACTTCGAGACGTCCTACCATGCCATCCTCGGCAGACTGGCTATCGCCAAGTTCATGGCGGTACCCCACTACACCTACTTGGTACTCAAGATGCCAAGTCCAGCGGGTGTACTCTCACTGCAAGGGGACTTGAAGATATCCTTCGACTGCGACACAGAAGCTGTGGAACTCGCAGCTACGAATCAAGTACCCAACGCAATGATGGAGATCTACGTTGCGTCGAAGAAGCTTGCCCCAAGTGAACTCGACATCCCAGAGAAGTCGGATAAAGCCAACAAGCCTTAGCCAGCTGAGGAAGTTCTAGTCAAGACAATTAACCTCGGGACAGGCGACAGCAGCAAGACCATCACCATTGGGGCGAGCCTCGACCCGAAATAGGAAGACGCGCTCATCAACTTCCTCCGGGCTAATCGAGACATCTTCGTGTGGAAACCAGCGGACATGCCAGGGGTGCCTAGGGAGCTAATTGAGCATTCACTCAACGTCGACTTTAAAGCTACCCCGAAGCGACAACACCTCCGCTGCTTCGCCGACGACAGACGGGACGCCATCAAGAAGGAACTCGCCAAACTACTCGCGGCCGCGGCTTCATCGAGAGAGAGTCTTTCATCTCGAGTGGCTCGCCAACCCCGTCCTCGTACGCAAGAAGAACTTGAACGAGTGGAGGATGTGCGTCGACTACACCGACCTCAACAAACAACTGCCCCAAGGACCCCTTCGGGTTGCCGTGGATTGATCAAGTCATCGACTCCACGGCGGGGCTGCGACTGCTTCTGCTTCCTCGATTGCTACTCGGGTACCACCAGATCGCAATCAAGGAAGAAGACCAGGAGAAGACCGCGTTCATCACCTCGTTTGGAGCGTACTGCTACACGACCATGTCCTTCGGGTTGAAGAACGCCGGCGCTACCTACCAACGAGCTATCCAGGACTGTTTCAAGAGCCATCGAGCCACATCAAGGAGATCAAGAGTCTCTCCAACCTCTTCTTGATTAAGAACCACCCAGTAGCATTGATTACTTCTTCACCAGCGAGCCACATTAGGCATATCGATGTTCACCCCGACATCTTCTTTACTAAGCAACACCTAATTGCACTAATAGCTTCGACCAGATAGATAGTGCATAGAAGCAAATGAAGTTGTCCGTGGTGTGGAGACGGTTGGAGATCTCGCAGAGCAAGCTAGTCCGGAAGGAGTTCCCTCGCTGTCCAGTCCAACGTCCAGGTGTGCATCAGCGCACTCCATTGTTCCTGGAGGTCTGGTTGCCTCCTCACAGTGCAGTCAAGCTTCCAAGTGTGTCGATTGTTTGTCTTCGCTCGCTTTGCTATTCATTCCTTGCCGACTATTGTTTGTTTTGTGAAAAATTCATCAATTCTCGCCGCATGTTCAGTGATGGATGTAGTGAGCTGTTCGATTTCAGTTTTCCATCCTGTAAATTTTTCAACCCTGAAATGTAATGTGACTTTTACTTTGATGCAATCAAGATGTATTGCCTCTTGGAAACCCTGAAATGAACCATTCTGATTTTTCTCTACATATATGCGTGTTCATATTTCGCAACTACAAATAGCAAGAGTATTGACCTCCTAGAGTCATTCAAGTAAGCTAACAACCAACTTTATTATCATTTTAAGTGTGCAACTGTCCTCATTCTGGTAGTTTTATCGATTAATTGTTGTGTGGACATCCTTGCTTTGGGCAATCAATCGGTTTTCCTTTATTTTGTTACTTCCATTTGTACATGATCTTGGTATCCCATGTTTGCAATTGGAAGAATTAGCAGAATGGATCTTAGGACTTTCAAATTTCATCTTAACATTTTGTTTAAGAAATTCCGCAACAGTGCGTGGAGTATCACCTAGTTTTCCATACACATATGCTCTTCATGCGAAATGTATTCCAATTATGTCACAGTAAAAGTAACAGATTACTAGATACATAATTAAAGCTAGGTATTAATTTGCAATAAAAAGTTAAAAGTTGGGTAAAACGACCCAATGTACAGTTCAACTAGGAAGCCTCTTCCATGCTCTAAAGAGTGCACTTGCCAGAAGGATAAGAGGCATTGCATTCTACGGTAGTTATTGTATCTTTTATCGGTACACTAGGGTAGTAAAAACCATATGCCAAAAAGGGAAAAAGCTCATAAGTGGTAACATAAAAGTACGGTAAATTTTGTGCAAAGATTGGGTTAGGTATTTTTAGAAGAATTTTTTATGGAAGAACAACAAGTTTTTTTATGTTCACCAAAACAACTCACTTTTCTTTCAATGGATAACACAGTGAGGGTATTTGATATTCGGATATTATTTGTATCAATGATTTGGTGAATCCTCTTACTCGTAATTAATTATTATACAAAACTACTAAACTAGAAAGATTGATATCAAGATAAAACTTGCACATTTACTGATTAACTAAAAATTAGTGGTCTTCCTATTCAAAATAGAATTTGACTATTTCTACATAAGAAAAAATAGTCTACAATGAAGAATGCAAGCACGGTTGGAAGGAGGTTTTTTTAACAAGGAATAATTATCTATTCCATCTGGCTAGTTCCAACTTCCATGTTTGAGTCACGGGTAACACATATGCAAAATAGAAAAGAGCAATCTGAGTTTTGAAGTCCTATTCGGGGTCCATGTTGGCCCTGATTGTTGCTGTTTTGGACGGGTCTTCAAGGCCGAGCAACACCTTCTTCATCTCCTGCTTCTTAGGCTAGATTGCCTCGGTAGCCTTAGAAAGTAAATTGCTTTGTGTATGGTGTTATATTTGAGATCCTTCCCTTACCTTGACCGCTAGATCTAGTTACTAATTTGTACAAAAGTTAATCTGAGTCATGCTTATAAAGTAAATTGCATTGTTGATCGATTCTAAAAAATGGTACATTTCATACTCTGTCATAAAAGTGATGATGCTTCTAACATAGCCTCTTTATTTTTTTAAGGAAATTGTATGGTTGCACGTGTTGTAGTAAGTTTTGACATGCACATCAGATCTACTCACTTCATTTCCAAATTTTTTGGATTTGGTGAATGAAGTTATATAGAAATTCGATCGTTGGAGCTGACTGGGTTGGCATTGGGTATCTAGACTTCATATTGGCACCCTGTAGTTACATTATCTCCCATTCTAGAAATGTAAATTGGTCATGATAATGAAATTAAGCAGCCGAGACTGGTAGAAGAGAGGTTTCAGAAGAAGTTGAGTAGTTGGAAAGGAAAGTTGCTTTCGTTAGGAGGGCGGCTTGTCCTAATCAATTCAGTGCTCTTGAGCTTGCCAATGTTCATGATGTCCTTCTTTCGTATACCTAAAGGGGTGCGTGAGAAGCTAGACTACTACAGGTCTAGATTCTTTTGGCAATGTGACGAACATAAAAAGAAATATAGACTAGCTAAATGGAGTATTCTTCACAAACCGAAAAGTATAGGGGGATTAGGTATTGTAGATTTGGACATTCAAAACAAATGCTTGCTAAGCAAGTGGATTATTAAGTTATTAAATGAAGAGAGATTATGGTAACAGATCCTTAAGAGAAAATATTTGAAGAACAAAGCTCTCTCCCAAGTGGAGAAAAAGAAAGGCGACTCACACTTTTGGTCGGGCTTAATGCAAGTCAAAAGGCTAGTGTTGGAAAGAGGTAGGTTTAAAATTCATAATGGGACCCAAACTAGATTTTGGGAAAATTTATGTATTGTAACAGAGCCTTTGATGACAAAATACCTGTCCCTTTATAATATCGCGAGAAAGAAAAATGCGACGGTAGCCCAAGTACTAAGTACAACCCCATCAAACATTTCTTTCAGAAAGGCTTTAGTAGGAGATAATTGGGCTAAATGGTTACAATTAGTGGGCAGTATTCTTAATGTGCGCCTTGGCGAGCAGACGGACACATTCATATGGACTAAGTCCAAGAGTTTCTCTGTAAAGGCCATGTACAACGATCTAGTGGTCGGGAATGCTCCACGTCTTAACCTCGTTACATGGAAAGCGAAAATACCCCTAAAATTAAGATGTTTATTTGGTATTTGTGGAAGGGTGTTATCTTGACTAAAGACAATTTAGCTAAGAGACAGTGGAAGGGATGTACTCCTTGTTGCTTTTGTAGTGAACATGAGACTATTCAACATCTCTTTTTTGATTGTCCAATGGCTAGATTGATGTGGATTGCAATTGGTGTCACCTTTGGGATTACAAAACCTGCTAATTTTGCTAACCTCGTTGGCCCTTGGCTTAGAAGTTTTTCGCATAAGCGAAGGGCTTTAGTGACTGTTGGGGTGGCTGCTTTTTGTTGGGCGTTATGGCTCAGTAGAAATGATGTTGTGTTCCAAAAATCAAAATCAAAATCTATTTTGCAGGTGATGTTTAGGGGAACCTTCTGGATCAGGAGTTGGTCCATTTTATCTAGAGAAGAGGGAAGGAGCATTTTGAAGGAAGGTTGCCGTTTGTTGGAGACTTGTGCTTTGGAGCTCTCAAAAGTAGTGGGTGGAATGTTTTAAAGCGTATCGAGGCCTAACATATATTGCTTTTAGTGTGCTGGATTTGTTCCCGGTTTGCGTTTTATTGAACGTCGAAAGTTGTGTGAACTTGTGGCGTTTGTATCACTGTAATGGTGTCGACATTGTGGTCGCGCGCAGCCTTTTGGTTGTGGAGACCAGATGATTTCCTTAATTAAAAAAACAGCCGAGACTGTACTACTAAAACGATCTATACTTAAATGGGATCGAGTCCGTGATGATGATGGGAGCCGTTCCAAGGGGCGCCCTACATCTTCGAAAAAGCAGATTTTCGCGATACGCCTTAGAAATGAGAAGAAAGGGAGTAGCTCAGTAGCGAAAAGGATAAACTGATGTAAGGAAAAGAACCGGTCATCATGCTAAGACCCTGAATGATTCAAGATATCAAAGTTTGATTAAGCTTGCGTGATTGATGGTTTCAAACGTCTAACTACTGAAAGCAACTGGCCATTTCGACAGTGAGGACTCGGTGATAGATAAGAAGACTGAGCATCAGGGCTGCTGAGCATAGTCATCTGGGCGGAAGAGGGAAAACAAGAAGCGCAAGGTACACACGTACGTGAGGTTACCCTAGCTATTATGAACGTCGTCGCCGGCCTCCTGCTCCTCTTGCTCGGCGGCCTCACCCCGTCGCCGGCCGCCGCCGATGTCTGCGACAACGTTAAACAGGTCGCCGCCGCTCTCCCCAAGAACACGTCCTCGTCCCCCTTGCACTTCGCCACCAGCACCTTCGGCCAAGCCCCCGACGTCGTCTACGCGCTCGCGCTCTGCCGCGGCGACGTCCTCAACGACACCGCCTGCGGCGAGTGCGTCGCCAACACCTTCGCCACGATATCCAACTCGCTTCCGGAGGGGCAGCAGTGCTACACGGCTGCCAGCTACTACGGCGGCCCCTGCAGGCTCGTCTACTCCGTCGACCGCGACATCCTCGCACCGTCCAACACCTCCGACGTGACGTCGCCCTACGAGTTCGAGAGGTGGAACATCAAGAACTTCACCGGCGACGCCAACGACGTCAGGCTCGTCGTCGCCCTCAAGCAGGAGCTGCTTCTGAAGACAGCGCAAGAGGCCGCCCGCACGGCGCCACGGCGGTTCGCCACGGGCGTCGCGGACAGCGGCACGACGTTCCCGCCGGTGTACTCCCTGGCGCAGTGCACGCCGGACCTGTCGGCCGGCGACTGCATGGCGTGCCTCCAGCGCCTCCTCGACATGATCAACTCCACCATGGCCCCGCGGATGGGAGCGCAGATCCATGTCATACGCTGTTATTTCAGGTACGAGACGGAAATGTTCTACGACAGCAAACCCATGCTGCGCCTTCCGTCGTCATCGCCGCCGGCGCCAGCTCCGACTCCTGCTACGGCGGTGAAGCACAAGAGTAAGTACAAGTTCCCATGCTTTTGCTATTCAAGAGTAACTTATTACCATCCAAAGCTTTTTGATTAATCGGCATGTTGTCACGTTGAGATCAGGCGGTATGAACAAACTCTGGGTGATTCCCATAGTTGTAGTTCCGGTAGCGGCAGCAGCGTTGCTCTGCTTCTTCTTCTTCTGCTCCCCTTGGTTCAGAAGGTACAGGAAAGGTATGCGGATTGGTTACTCCCCTTGGTTCAATTATGTTGTCCAAATTAGTAGTATAGATGTTCATTTAATTTAAAGGAGAGGTTACAACTTACAAGCAGGATCAAGGCGTACCCAGGACTCGCAGGGAGATGAAGAAGTGGTTTGGGATGGGAAGAACTCAGAGTTCTCGGTGTTCGACTTCGAACAGGTGCTGGAGGCCACAAATCATTTTTCAGAAGAAAACAAACTTGGACAAGGTGGATTTGGCGCCGTCTACAAGGTAAACTAATTAGACAAATACCGTATATCAGACTATTATTTACTTCTATTATTGGGAATTATTAAACTGACTAAACGTGATACCACTAACACAAGAAACAGAATCACTGTAATTCTGACTATTCTGTTTTCTCATTGCTTAAAAAAAACATTCTATTTTTTCAGGGTCAGTTTGCTGATGGATTAGAGGTAGCAGTCAAGAGACTCGCTTCACATTCAGGGCAAGGTTTCACTGAGTTCAAAAATGAAGTCCAGCTCATAGCCAAACTCCAACACAGGAATTTGGTTAGGCTCTTGGGATGTTGCTCCCAAGAAGAGGAGAAAATATTGGTCTATGAATACTTGCCAAACAAAAGCTTGGATTTCTTCATCTTTGGTATGCATTTGCATTTCTTAGTTTAGTTTAGCTATTGTTTGTCAACGCACCCGAATGACGAAAGCTTACTCGAGTTCTTTTTTTAACTAATATAAGTAATTAAGGTATATATATACAACCTTTGATTATTTTCCAGGTGTTCCCAGTAATATGTAATTTATGTGCAGATGAAAATAGAAGAGCTTTACTGGATTGGTCCAAACTTCTAGCCATAATTGTGGGAATAGCACATGGTCTTCTTTATCTACATAAGCACTCCCGATTGCGTGTCATACATCGGGATCTTAAACCAAGCAACATTCTCCTTGACAGCGAGATGAATCCGAAAATTTCAGATTTCGGGCTAGCAAGAATATTCAGCTTAAATAACACTCAACAAAACACTACAAGAAGGGTGGTCGGTACATAGTAAGTTGCATAGAGATAAATCCACCTTTTCAATATTTATTTTGCAAGTAATATAGACCTGTTTTGAATACCATTGTAGTGGCTACATGGCCCCTGAGTATGCTTCAGAAGGCATTTTCTCCATCAAGTCCGATGTATTCAGCTTTGGGGTTCTTGTTCTTGAGATCCTTAGCGGAAAACGGAATTCTGGTAGCGATCAATGCGGCGATTTCATCAATCTCATTGGATATGTGAGTTTATCGACACTAATTTACTCATTTTTTGTTTATTTTCTACCGAACTTACAATGTTTAACGAAATTGCATACAGGCATGGCAATTATGGGAGGAGGAAAAGTGGATTAACCTTATTGATGCATCTTTGGTTGCCGAGAGTCACTCGGCAGAAATGATGAGATGCATTAACATTGCATTGTTGTGTGTTCAAGAAAACGCAGCAGATCGACCGACTATGGCAGATGTTGTTTCAATGCTAGGCAGTGAGACTACGGTCCTGGGTGAGCCAAAGCAGCCAGCATATTACAATGTCAGGGTTGGAAACCAAGAGACATCCATTGTAACTGAGTCATACAGTATCAATGATGTAACCGTATCTGTGACCAGTCCCAGATAGTATTTTCTTCCCCTTTGCATTGGGCATCATGCTGTTTTGACTGTCCCAGTGGTGTAGTAGTACTAGAGACAGTAGCTATTGTATAAAACAAAGTTTTACTTTTTTATCATGCATGTGACAAGTGGTGTTCCAATTTGCATGCTGTTTCACCTATATTGTTTCAAATTAATATCTTGCTTCAATTCTGTGTATCTAGTAATATGTTACTTTTACCTGCACATAAATGTAGGTCGTTTTAGACATCGTCAGTCTCGATCAGCTGCCTAACATTTGTTGTTCGATCCTCATCAATTTCCATTTCTGTTTGGAGAAGACATTGTAATAATCAGATGTCAATTTCAGTGTCCAACAAAATGTATAAAAAAATAATAAATTGTCAAAAGCCGTCTTGACTCTTGACTCCGGCACTCATGATTATAAATAAAGAAAAGTATGTGAAGTACCCCTGCAGGCCGGCCGGCCGGCCGGAACTGTTCTGCTGTTCAGTCAACCAAGACTGACTACTAATGGCTTATTCCACAAGCTCAATTGTGATTTCAAGACCAAGTTTTGCATAAAATCTGTGTCAGGGATTAGATTCTGTTTTTTCCCATCCGAGTGAAAAATACTACTCTGAAAATTGGATACCAACAAATATTTGGATTGAAAATTGTATCTTTCAGTGAACAGGTCAAAATTTTCGATGAACAACAGTAAATTTATTTCAAACAAAATGACCAAAGTTTCACAGAATTTGCAAATTTTTGAACACTGATCCGTTGTCCACATGTGCAAAGAGCGAGCTCACTTTCGTAGTTCCTTGAAATGATACTCCATCCATTTTTAAGAGTAAAATACTCGGATGAAGTAGGAAAGGAAAAATTCCATACCAACCGATACCATGTAAACCGATCAAATTCCTCACTTTCAAAAAGAATAAAAAAGGAAAATATCCACGGAAAACTCAGCGAATTCAGGTCGAAATCAGAGAGTTTTTCCTTGACCGAATAGTTGAATTTCCCATGTTCCAAGCTGAGACCTCAGCAGCTCAGCTCAAACTGGGCCTTCAGTCCAATTTATAGCTCACGTGGATAATGCGTGACTCAGTAGGTGTGTGTGCCTCCCTACTCTCACATTGAAGTATGCTGGTTGCTTAGGCCAGTTTCAATGGGAGAGTCATAAGCATTAAGTAAGGTGTCACATATGCAAAACAAGATTACGCATACGATATTTAATAGAAGAAAGAGGAAATCGGGGTCATCCTCGCAAGCACTCTCAACCCAGACTCTACCCGACTCTACCCGTAGAGTCTTAGCGGCGAAGACTCTACCACAGGAAACTATAGTTCCCAATGCAAACTTTGTAACAATAGTTTCTATACTTAAGGGATTTATTACTTAACACAAACAAAGGTGATCAACTGTGGCATATCACTTTGTGATCCACCCTACACCGGCAAAATCAAAGTTGACCGCTGCTTGCTTGGTGATTGCCGGAAATTCACGGACAAAGCTACTTGCACTGCTTGCTGCAAATCTGTGGGTGGCCGCGACGGGGCAGTTGTGCCACCTCGCAAGCAGGACGCCGCGGACATGGGTTGCTCCGCCTCACGCGCAGGCCATCGCACAAACGAAAGATAAGCACGGAACCGAGCCCTGCAGCAGCCAAATCGAACCACCATCACCGAATCAACCTCGCCGTAGCAGAATCCAACTTCGCCGCCGCCGAATTGGAGCTTGCCGCGGATGAGTCGAGCCTCTGCGCCGCCGGCCACTAGGCAAGCATCGAGAGTCGTGGGCCTTTTTCTTCGGTTTGCCCCGATGAGAAGCACACGGGGAGGGTGCTGCCCGCGGAGCTCGCGCATGGTCGGCGTCTGGATGCGGTCGCGCCAACGAGGATGGAGGAGGGGGTATGCGCCCATGACCCCGTGCCACCGACCATAGATGTGGCGAAGGGAGCAGGGGAGCCGACCATCCCCTCGATACCCTACTTCCTCACCACTGGTATCTGAGGTGCTGCTGCAGGGGAGGAAGAGGGGCGGTGGGAGCTCGTTGGGGCAGATGCGGTGGGCGCAGCGAGCTCCATCGGGGCGGACGCGGCGGGACCTCGTCGAGGCAGATGCGACGAGTGCGGCGAGCTCCGTCGGGGCAGACGCGGCGGGCGCAGCAAGCTCTGTCGGGGCGCTCGTCGGAGCTCCGCACGGGATCGGGAAGAGGACGAGTGCGTCCTCGATGCAAATGAAGACTCGGCGTCTACATAAGAAATGAAGTTTTGATTTTTCATCCTCTCTCTTCAATAACTATAGTGTCACATCATCAAAATGCACTAAATAAGAAGGTTTAGACTCTACCTGGAGTCTGGGTTGAGAGTGCCCTCATGACCCCGGGTCGGCGCAGAATCCTAGGAATGACACCCCCATTACCCTCCCACTAAGACAAGTTGACACAATTTTAAGCATAATTGACCAACCAACATGCAGCAATTAAATATGTACAAGAACCTATGAAACTGTGCTATGACCCTTTGCATTGAGAGAGGGTAGGTCATCCCGCAAACCAATACAGTAAAGATGATATGTCATTCTTGAAAACTCCCCCACGGCCTCTTCCACTTAGACTTGCTGACGAGGGCCTGCATTAGGACCCCCTTTGACGGTGAAATAACCTCTCACGAGACAAGGTTTTCCAACGCCATTGACAACGTGAAGACCAAGACTCAAGACGAGGAGGACCAAGGACCCCCGTCAAGACCCTCACCGACCCTCACTGGCAAGACGTCTTGTTTCCGACTAGTTGGGAGCATCTCCGACCAGTTCACTACTAAAGGGACCCCCTCCGAGCGGTCTCCGCCTCGCACGACAAGTCTCCGCCTCGCACGAGTAGTTCCCGACTCCGACTGAGGCGTGAACCACGATACACGGCGCAACCCCGAGACACGAATGTCTTCATCACGACGCGTGGGGGGCCGATTCCCCTCGCCATGCGAGCACACCAGCTGGCGGCCCGTGCGAGCAGTCGTCCCTGACATGAGCCTTAATGCGGGTCTGCTTAGCTGCATCCCATCGCTATCATCTCCAACTCTGTGGCACATAAGCTCCGCCGGATGTACTCAAGCACCCCCTACGACGAGCTTAGGCCTACGGCTAGGTCTTAACGTGGCAAACTAATCTAGTGCTCGGACAGACCGAGTCACCGCCGAACTACTCGGAAGGGGCGCCAAGCGTCCCAATATGAACAGCACCGCCCGGCCACGCAGCGGCTCCCACGACAAGGCAGCACAACTCCACTTCAATACGCCCTGACGGACAGTGACGCGCGAGAAGACATCTCAGTGACCGACACTGTAACTCTTACTTTCTTTCCCCTTGTTGCCCCTCCCCTTGCATCTATAAAAGGGAGAGGAGGGCAACCGTTACAAGGGTTGGATAGCCGATGGACCAAACACCTACTCTAAGGGACTTGGGTCCGTCCGACCAGTTTGTAACCCCTACTACAAACAACCCTAGCACGGGAACATGGCAGCTCGACACTGGACGTAGGGTATTACTCCCCGGAGGCCCGAACCAGTATAAACCCTGTTGCCTCTTGTGCTAACCATCCGAGCCCGACACACGATCGATACAAATCTACTGTCCGGCGGTAGAGAACCCCGACAATTGGCATGCTAGGTAGGGGCACATCGTGTGTCTCGATGAACTTTACCGGCGGATCGGATGGAGGGCCGCAGGGTTCCGTTGACCTCTCGGGCCACCTTGCATTTCAGCTCCCTCGGCTTTGTCTACACCGGCCGGCGAGTACGTCGCCCGGCGTACCTTCGCCCGACCACCTCGTCCCAACGTCCCGACGGGGGGCGCGGGACATGAGGTGTTCTTCCGAGGCTTCTCGGACGAGACGATCATCGGCATGTTGGGGCCAAACCCAACACATGAGCGTTTTAGGCTCTCCACCTACTACCTCACCGACCTTGCCTTCCGTGCAAGCGTAGCCGAGCCGCTTGCTTGGGGGAGTTCATGGAGCGGTACACCGCAATGTACCCCCGTGGGCGCCCCGGCCTCCCGGACGATCCGGTGACGGCCTACATCAACAACCTACGCGCGATCGGCGCCGCCTCCGGCTCCGTGACGACCCGAAGGGCACCGACCGAAACGACCCGAATTTCCGCGAACGGAAACCCGACTCTCTCGCACCTCCGTGATAGTCCCGGGAAGAGGCTATCACGTGCAATCCCCGTCTCAAGTGGTACAAATCCATACAACACGAAAATAAAAGAAGAATTACATAATATTATTATTACAACATCGTAGTACAACTCTTCGGCACAAGCGGGTACAAGTCCAACAGATCGAATCAAGAAAGGTAAAACACCTACGCAGCGGATCTACATAAGCGAAGCGTCTCCAGCTCCACAGGCAAACTCGAGCATAGGACCAGCTCTAGTCTTCCCACCTTCGTCACAGAAGTTGTAGTCGTAGACGGTCACCGAGTCTGAAATGCCAGCATCTACCCGATAAGCGGGTAGGTCATGTCAGCTTCCCAACAAAGAGCAAAAGCGGTGGTTGAATCTAGTATGCATGGATAAAACCTATATTGGGCCGTAGAAAGTTATGCATGCAGCAGCGCGGTAGCAACAATCAAGGTATGCAGAATAAGCAACGAGGTCCGCACCTCCGGGGTCCGCACCCCTCAACAAGGATGTCCACACCAAAGCACTGAATCACAACCACGATCCAGCTCCCAACTCTCATCTGCGATGTGGGGCCCACCTGCTCCTATCCCCACATCTCAACGGCCTCAGGCCGGGCTCACTCACTCGGGGGAGAGAAGAAGCACAAGAAAAGAGTCTAGCCAGGCGAGAGATCAGAGGACTGTCCATAATCAAGCAACAAAAGTATGGATAGTTGGTATAAGGGGCTAGCTAGGGGTCTGTAGCTAGCCCCGAGGTAGGCAAAGCAAGGACTCAGGATATAACAAATAACAAGGCAAGGCTAATCAAATGGCTATGCAATCCATCAAATCAAGTAACATAAATATAGCACTAGCAACTAATAGCATGCATGGGTTCTACATGGTTGGGAGTGACATGAAACCTGTGCGGTAGTCGTCGTAGAGTAGTAGAGGTTGAGCGTCCTCTCGGGAAAAGTCGGGGTAGTCGCGTCTCCTCAGACGTCGCAGCTCGGGTCTTCAACAAGAACACAAGCCTACACGAGATGCGACGTGGAAATAAATAACGAGCATTCATCTAATGCAAAAACATCAATAAGAACCAATTTAGAAGATCCAAATAAACTCCGGAGTAAATGCAAGCAAGACCTGGTTAAATTAATGAATATAAAGCAATTGGTTTTAAAACAAAAGTAGTTTAAGCAACTAGTTTTATATACTAGTAAACGGGGTAGGATCAAGAGTTAGTTCAAAGTTAGCTTACGGGTCTTACGGCTAAGATCTTAGGTAATCAAGCACACAAAGGCGAAAGCGGAGAGAGAGGCCGAGATCAAGTACTTGCTAGGTTTTAGCTCTTGGATGATCAAAGCGGTAGCGCGAAGGGTGATGAAAGCAGAGCGAAGCAAAGATAACTAGAAAAGGCATTATCATGCCAAGATATGCGGCGACAGCTCAGACGGGATGAAAGGATCATCTTGTGACTGACATCGGGTGGCGATGAGGTAAAGTGTGTTTAAGAGCGCTACGAGGCATGTACTGATGATGCGGCAACGTCCATGGCAAGGCAGCTAGGTTGCGGCTCGGGGTTGCCGTTCGTGAAGCAGTGGCCACTGCTCACGACACGGCCATCCATCACGGGCGACATCCTGGCTTCAAGCACATGGCACGGTACACGCTTCACAACACATAGCTTCGTAGAGCAGAAGCGGTTTAAGCGCGAAGCGCAAAAAGGGGAGGCAAGGGTGTAGGAAAGGTAAGTGATGCAAACATGGGGTAGGATTCGTGTCCACGACATGTTAATGGCTAGTTGCGGGGCTCCGCGTCCCGGACCCACATTAGCACAATGGCGGGCGGCGACCACGAATTCTACACCATGAACGCGGGGTATAAAGGTCTCGGTTTAAGGGAAAGAGCGAGAGAAAGACAAGATGGCGGCGAGGGGCCTCAAAATTATGAAACCAACGCAAGTGGTTTCATAATTTTCGGAGCTCCGGATAATTAGTTATGAATTTTTGAAGGAAAGGGGATATTTAGACATTTATTAAAACCTTTTATAAATCAGAAAATAATTTTATTAAAATATTGCTGACGTCAGCAGTCAGCAGGTTTAGTGGGCCGAAGTTGGGCCCAAAGTGTTAGTGGGCCAAAAGTGGCCCAATTGATTTGGCGCATCCGGCCCGCAGATTGAAGTCTCATCGAGCCACCCCGAACTCCTTTCCATGGTTCGGTCGGTTAAACATCTAAGTCAGTTGGGCTTGAACGGGCCTTAATGGGCGGCAAGCCACCATAGGTCCACCTAAGGGTTTTCGCTGGCGAAGTCCAGATTCGATCCTTGATTTCTTCCGGGGTTCGCCCGCCTAGCGACCGTGGGATCTTCTGTGGCTCAAGTGGCCAGGAGCGCGTGTGGGTCTGTGTGTGTGGCTCCTACCAAGTGGGGTGAGGGGCGCACACAAGGTGTTCGATGAAACTCCTCCAAGGAACGGCAGGCCGCAAAGGCCCGCCGGCGGCGAGGCTTGGCTACGGTGGTGGTGGCGACGCGTTCACCTGCAGAGAGAGTAACTCGGCGCGAAGGCCGGACCACAGCACGAGAGCGGCGTCGGGCGACACAAGCGGCTCGACGCGGGGTGTGCCGGCGCGTCGCTATGTAGACCCAGGGTGCGCTCGCGGTGGGGCGGCGAGGAGCAGCGAGGCGAGGCGCGGCAGCGCATCAGATTCAGAGTGAGGTGGAGCATTGCGGCGAAGCAAGGCAGAGTAGAAGCGCAGTGCGAGGCACGAAGCGATGGCGGCGGCGCGATGGCCGGGCAGAAGTGGCGCGGCTCCCTCGGCTTCAAAGGCCGGTGCACGGGACAGAGTAGATCACAGGCTCAAAGCCGAAGAGGACGGCTCGGCGGCGACTATGTTGCTGCGATGCTGAGACCAAGAGATCCAGGACGAGGCCGGGCAAGTAGAGGTGGACCGGGGGTGGTGCTCACCGGGGGCTTGCCGGAGTTTTACGGCGAGGGCAGGAAGCAAGGCGGGGCCGTGGCGAGGTGACGCGAGCGGGCTCGACGTCGTGGTTCTGCTCACGGTCGTCGGCGGCGGCATCACACAAACAAGCAACGCATCAGCTGTGTCCAAGGGAAGGTTGGGTAACCTCAAGGGAAAGGGACCAGGAGCGACGGGTGCTTGCAGCTTACCTAGGGGCTTGACGGGCTGGCTCAACCATTCTCTCGAACAGGTTGCAGGCAGAGCCAAGGAAAACTAGAGCTAGCGTTCCCATGCCCTGCAGCGGTGGTTGTAGGGCGGCACCGGTGTGGATGGGGTAGCCGTCCGGTCTTCGCTTGGTGTAGCTGCGCAGAAACTCTGGTCGGCACGGCCGCCGGACATGGCGACGCCGTGTCGAAGGTGTACATGGCTCCTTCGGCGGGCTGCACCAGCAGCTCGTGGTGAGGTTGAAGTCGCGATGATGGCGTTCTTGGCGAGAAGCAGCTCCTAGTTGGCATGGCACCTTGCGGGCTTGGCATCGGCTGCCGCAGGCGGCGCGCGGCGGCGAGGGTGCGCGCTCCCGATGTGGCGAGGGTGGTGATGGTGTGACGCTCACGACCGGTGCGGTGTCGTCATCCACGGCGACGGCATCAAAGGTAGCGTGGACGACCTCATATTCTTGGCGGCTCGCGGTGCTCTAGGCGCGGCACGGCGTTCTCGATTCCTCTCGTGGCGTCGGCGTCCTTCTTCCTTTGCATGTGCCGACGCGAGAGGCCGCAAGATGGCGAAGGCTCGACGCGCTCCGCAGCTATTCGGCGCGAGGACGGTGGTGTCCCGCAGCTCCGCGATGACCTCCTCGAGCGCGTCGTGGCGCTCGGCTTCAACGGCGTTGGCGGCCTCCTCGACGTCGACTTCGGCGCGGCCGGCGCCGGCGTCCCCCGCCGGCGCGGTGGCGCTCCACGCGACACGACACCGGCGGCTCGGCATGGTGGCGCTTGGCTCCGCCCTCCTCTCCACGGGCGCCCCTCTCTTCTACTCCTCTTGAGCGATGGTGCACGGGAAGGGGAAAAATTCCCGTGCGGCGGCGGACTCGGGGAACGGTGGGCGCGGATGGATTTTATAGGTGGAGGCTAGGGTTTGGGCGAGCACGGGCGGCTAAGATGCAACACGGGGCGCGTGGCTCCCATCCGCGGACGCCGGCGCGACGCAAGGGGCGGCTCCATGGGCAAGGCCGGGGGCGCGGTGCGCCGCGGCCCCCGTCGCCATCCCGCGTGCGTCACGGGGAAGAAAGGGGAATAGTCTTCCCCGGCCGACGAGTGGGCCCCGGTGGCGGTGAGAGTTAGGAGAGGGAGAAGGTTAGCGGGCCGGGGCCGGCCTCGTGAAGCAGCCGAACCGGGCCACGCGGTTCGGGGTGAAGCCTCGATGGCTTGGAGTTGGATTGAGGGGTCTCGGGCGGACTTCAATGGCGGAGATAGGGCCCACTTAGTAGTTAGAGTTTAACAGATTTTTGAATTTAGTTTTGAAATAAGTTTAAACCTTAGGTTGAATTTGATTATTTTCAAATTCAAACACTCTCAAATAAAAAACCAAATAAAACCTCAAAAAAATCCAAATCACAATTATACCGTAATTTGAAAATAATTTATATATGTGGTTTTATTTTATACGGGATTTAAGGTGCGAGGCTAGCAAATTGATTCGAAATTTGGTAGCACACATATTCAATCAAAAAGTTTTAAATTTTTGCGAAAACTCACACATGGAAAAACAGTCAAATTTCTGGTATGTTACATTCTACCCCCTCACGAGAATCTCGTCCTCGAGATTAAGCTCATACCAGGTTTGGTGAGGGTCTTCACTTCAGTATGCCCCCCCGTTTCGGCTTTAAGTTCGGCTTCCAAATGTTGATGTCTTTGACGATGTGGGTCTCCATCGATAGTGTCTTTATTCCAAGGTTTCGCTTGTGCTTAGTCCCACCATGTCCCGTTTCCCGTGCGAGGGCCTCCGAAGCTAAGTGATTTTATGACCTATGTCGGTAGCATCCATAAGCACTCTCCTAAATAATCCATATATCTCACGACTATACTTTGGTTCGAGCACGTGAGAAATTCCAAGTACGTCCCTTATCTTATTCCATCTCTTAGTCCATAGTTAGATATCTTGGTTTTCCAAAGAATTAGTTCAATCACACTCCTATGGCGTGCACTCTCGCAACTACCCGAACCCGAGTGAACATAACTTCCTTCCAACTTCCTTCCTCTGAAGATCTAATAATCCTTGCCAACTTCGTATGTCCCTCATGTTGTGATCCATCGGTTGGCTTAGCACCTCCACTACTATTCTCGTTAGGGTGTTGGCGATATCTGACATGTCCGAATAACTTTTGGTCATAAACATTATGAATGTTTACTTCCCATTCATGATAGTCCATGTTAAGAGGGTTATCTGCAACACCCTCGATGGTGTGAGTGACTCTGTCCATCCAATATCTCACACTAGTCCTTTGGTTTCAACTTCTTCAGATGGATCTTCTCAGGGAAGTCACATCCATCTCACTCATGCACATTTAGCAACCTCAGGATACATGGTTGATGTCCTCCCTTAGGAATACCATCGAAGCATAATTAATTCCTCAGAACGTCTGTAGTTATCATAACCTTGCGGAGGGATCGATTCACTTGTGCAGCCTTAGTGTAGACCTTGATCCTTTACCATTCCTTTTAGTTACTCCTCATGATGGTATTCTCACCTTTAGGTATCCCGGAAATATTCATGGCTATGGCTTTGCCATGCTTATTCAATTGTTCCAAATAATGTCACCCGTTTAGGTGAGCAATTTTCCTCACTTTTGCTCACAACCTCTTATTACCTATTTCCCAATAGGGTGGTAGGTTCCACGCGCGAGGTCGAACCGATCACTTGAGTCCGGTAGTTATCGCAGAAATTCTCCTTCCCACCGATCCAAAGGTAGTGTCCCGTAGAGTTTCTTTGTTACTTGTTTATTCCGAAAGTGGGATCGACGGATCTTCACATCTTACTCCAATTATCGACCTCATGATTGCCTTAGATACCCTTTAGGTATCCTATTCCAAAAGCATATCTTGTGGGGCGTAGTCATGCATCGCTTCCTCGGTAACTCCATTTCAACTACTTAGGGGCGTAAGAGGGATTAATCCGGTAAGAATGACTCTAGGATGACTTCTCGTGTAGTGCAAATCGTATCTCCTTTGAGTTTAGTCATCCGAATCAAATCCAAAACCTCAACAATACCTTCCGGGGCGAGGTCTTGTCTACTTAGGGATGATCCCTTATGCATGGATTCATTACTTTTGAACACATGGTCGGGGGGTGCGGTTCCATAAAACATGTGCGATGATCCATCTGTGGAGAGTTCAATGCGCTTATATCCACTCCCTCGATATCTTGGGTTGTCTTCTGATATGTTAGTTGCTCTCATCAATGGATCCATTACCAAGATATGAGGTTACCATGTTCTTTCGAGTCTCCATACGGGTCAATTCGCGATTAGGAGAAGAACCTTATTGGCAACTACGTATTGCATTAGCAAATTCCAAGGCGGGTCATTCATAAGATACTTCACGGAAGCTAAAGTACTCGAATAAAACTTCCTACATTGATTTTTGTTCCATATGGAGTACTTCATCTTTATCCGATAATTGAGTCCCGACCAAAATTATCCAAAATGCGTTGCGACATCTTAGGGTACTCAATTGAGCTTAACCAATGTATGCCTCCGTAATGGTACTTGCGATTCCGAACTTCAAAGGTTGCAAATTCTTGAGGTACACATTTTCCGATTTACGAACTCGAGTCCAATGTTCATAGGGTATCTCATCCAAAGTCCTGGTCTAATTTGATGAGGTTGCAAGAAATCCTTCACGTCTTCTCGTAGTTGGAGCTTGTTATGCTAGCTTGAGCACGTCGATCTTCATTTTGCTAGCTTGATCTTGTAGGATGGGTAGCTAAGGCCTCTAAAGGAGTCATCTAAAGATCTAGCAAGCATAAGCACTCAATACAATTTCACTCAATCATGAAGATGCATAACAACAATAAGACCAAAAAGATCCAATCACTCAAGCAATGCACCAAAATAAATGTGTTCCTCGAGGCCGACTCCTAAGACCTTCGGGGTTACACCGCGTAAGCATACTAGTATATCGTGGGCACTCGAGGGATTTTTCCTAATGTTAGGGATACCACACTTGAAAGAACACATGTCATCTGCTCGCTTCGGCACCGATCTTTCCGAAGTAAGTTGGTGAAACTCTTCTTCGTGCCGACTCTCATGGGATTATCCTTGCGAAGGGGGGTGCTTTCGTCTAATTTAATCTATGCCCCCATGTTTCTCATTTGTTCCCATAGCAAGCATCCACGTTTCACACTTCTTACCGAGGGGAAATTCCATAAGGTCAATTATCCAAATGTTATTCCGATTATGTGATGCTCGCTTATAGGTTGGTACTAACTTGACCGTTCAATCAATTGGTCGCCTCCCGTAGCTACGGCTTGTTTTAATATCTTAATCCTCTGCGATTCGGCTATCCATATCGCTTCGAGTCTTTGGGTCTTCATCCAAGCTGCCGAGCTACCGGCATCTCGGGAGTCTTCGACTCCTACATCCAAGTTTATGTGTGCCGGTTCCAAATAGTAGACCACGAGTTTCTTGCATTGACATGCTTGAAGTTAAAGTCTTTACTCCTCGGTATCCTCGGAGTAGGCACACGGTGTCATCCAAGCCGCATTTCAAGCAAGGGGTGGAAGGGTGCATCTTGTTGTTTTAGCTTCACCTGTATGCAGACTTCATGTGTTACGGGAGAAGTCTGATCAATCTTCGATAGATTGAGATCCAAGGTAGGGACAATCGTGTTGGCGTAAAATAGTCACATGGGATATTCCAAGTGAGTCCAGTAGATTCAACTTCATCTCATCTTCGTACTCTATCTTCATAGGTGTCACTGCAGTAGTTGTCCCTCTCTTGCATCAGACATTTGTCTGTAGAGCTGTAGGGTCTTGAAGCATGTGACATCTATTGTTCTCCTTAGGTCACCAACTGCGTGGAGAGGTTGTTAGTAAGTCGGTTAGTGAGAATTCAAGGAGATATAGTATATTTCAAGGGGTTTATATAGAAGTCAAGGGGTATATACTCAATCAAGGATATTCGGGCTATCCTAATCTATCGGCCATTGCTAGGGCTCGTCCTACGGTCAAGTACGGCTCGATACCACCACCGAGAAACGACCCGAATTTCCGCGAACGGAAACCCGACTCTCTCGCACCTCCGTGATAGTCCCGGAAGAGGCTATCACGTGCAATCCCCGTCTCAAGTGGTACAAATCCATACAACACGAAAATAAAAGAAGAATTACATAATATTATTATTACAACATCGGAGTACAACTCTTCGGCACAAGCGGGTACAAGTCCAACGGATCCGAATCAAGAAAGGTAAAACACCTACGCGGCGGATCTACATAAGCGAAGCGTCTCCGGCTCCACGGGCAAACTCGAGCATAGGACCGGCTCTAGTCTTCCCACCTTCGTCACGAAGTTGTAGTCGTAGACGGTCACCGAGTCCGAAATGCCGGCATCTACCCGATAAGCGGGTAGGTCATGTCGACTTCCCAACAAAGAGCAAAAGCGGTGGTTGAATCTAGTATGCATGGATAAACCTATATTGGGGTCGTATAAAGTTATGCATGCGGCAACGCGGTAGCAACAATCAAGGTATGCGAGAAACGGCGAGGTCCACACCTCCGGGGGGTCCACACCTCTAAGGTCCACACCTCCGGGGTCCGCACCCCTCAACAAGGATGTCCACACCAAAGCACCGAATCACAACCACGATCCGGCTCCCAACTCTCATCCGCGATGTGGGTCCCACCTCGCTCCTATCCCCACATCTCAACGGCCTCGGGCGGGCTCACACACTCGGGGGAGAGAAGAAGCACAAGAAAAGAGTCTAGCCGGGTGAGAGATCGAGAACTCGTCCATAATCAAGCAACAAAAGTATGGATAGTTGGTATATGGGACTAGCTAGGGGTCTGTAGCTAGCCCCGAGGTAGGTAAAGCAAGGAATCAGGATATATCAAATAACAAGGCAAGGCTAATCAAATGGCTATGCAATCCATCAAATCAAGTAACATAAATATAGCACTAGCAACTAATAGCATGCATGGGTTCTACATGGTTGGGAGTGACATGACACCCGCGCGGTAGTCGTCGTAGAGTAGTAGAGGTTGAGCGTCCTCTCGGGCAAAGTCGGGGTAGTCGCGTCTCCTCGGACGTCGCGGCTCGGGTCTTCAACAAGTACACAAGCCTACACGAGATGCGACGTGGAAATAAATAACGAGCATTCACCTAATGCAAAAACATCAATAAGAACCAATTTAGAAAATCCAAATAAACTCCGGAGTAAATGCAAGTAGCACTTGGTTTAATTAATGAATATAAAGCAATTGGTTTTAAAACAAAAGTAGTTTAAGCAACTAGTTTTATATACTAGTAAACGGGGTAGGATCAAGAGTTAGTTCAAAGTTAGCTTACGGGTCTTATGGCTAAGATCTTAGGTAATCAAGCTCGCAAGCGGGGAAAGCGGAGAGGCTGAGATCAAGTACTTGCTAGGTTTTAGCTCTTGGATGATCAAAGCGGTAGCGCGAAGGGTGATGAAAGCAGAGCGAAGTAAAGATAACTAGAAAAGGTGTTATCTTGCCAAGATATGCGGCGACAGCTCAGACGGGATGAAAAGATCATCTTGTGACTGACATCGGGTGGTGATGAGGTAAAGTGTGTTTAAGAGCGCTACGAGGCATGTACTGATGATGCGGCAACGTCCATGGCAAGGCAGCTAGGTTGCGGCTCGGGGTTGCCGTTCGTGAAGCGGTGGCCACTGCTCACGACACGGCCATCCATCACGGGCGACATCCTGGCTTCAAGCACATGGCACGGTACACGCTTCACAACACATAGCTTCGTAGAGCGAGAAGCGGTTTAAGCGCGAAGCGACAAAAAGGGGAGGCAAGGGTGTAGGAAAGGTAAGTGATGCAAACATGGGGTAGGATTCGTGTCCACGACATGTTAATGGCTAGTTGCGGGGCTCGGCGTCCCGGACCCACATTAGCACGGTGGCGGGTAGCGACCACGAATTCTACACCATGAACGCGGGGTATAAAGGTCTCGGTTTAAGGGAAAGAGCGAGAGAAAGACAAGATGGCGGCGAGGGCCTCAAAATTATGAAACCAACGCAAGTGGTTTCATAATTTTCGAGCTCCGAATAATTAGTTATGAATTTTTGAAGGAAAGGGGATATATAAAACATTTATTAAAACCTTTTATAAATCAGAAAATAATTTTATTAAAATATTGCCGACGTCGGCGGTCGGCGGGTTTAGTGGGCCGATGTTGGGTCCAAAGTGTTAGTGGGCCAAAAGTGGCCCAATTGATTTGGCGCATCCGGCCCGCAGATTGAAGTCTCCGAGCCACCCCGAACTCCTTTCCATGGTTCGGTGGTTAAACATCTAAGTCGGTTGGGCTTGAACGGGCCTTAATGGGCGGCAAGCCACCATAGGCCCACCTAAGGGTTTTCGCCGGCGAAGTCCGGATTCGATCCTTGATTTCTTCGGGGTTCGCCCGCCTAGCGACCGTGGGATCTTCCGTGGCTCCAAGTGGCCAGGAGCGCGTGTGGGTCCGTGTGTGTGGCTCCTACCAAGTGGGGTGAGGGGCGCACACAAGGTGTTCGATGAAACTCCTCAAAGGAACGGCGGCCGCGCAGGCGCCCGCGGCGGCGAGGCTTGGCTACGGTGGTGGTGGCGACGTGTTCGCTGCGAGAGAGAGAAACTTGGCGCGAAGGCCGGGACCACGGCACGAGAGCGGCGTGCGGGCGACACAAGCGGCTCGACGCGGGGTGTGCCGGCACGTCGCGATGTAGACCCGGGGTGCTCGCTCGCGGTGGGGCGGCGAGGAGCGACTAGGCGAGGCACGGCGGCGCATCGGATCCCGAGTGAGGTGGAGCATTGCGGCGAAGCAAGGCGCAGTAGAAGCGCGGTGCGAGGCACGAAGCGATGGCGGCGGCGCGATGGCGGCGCGAAGTGGCGCGGCTCCCTCGGCTTCAAAGGCCGGTGCACGGGACGAGTAGATCACGAGCTCAAAGCCGAAGAGGACGGCTCGGCGGCGACTATGTTGCCGTGATGCCGAGACCAAGAGATCCGGGACAAGGCCCGGCAAGTAGAGGTGGACGGGGGTGGTGCTCACCGGGGGCTTGCGGGGAGTTTTACGGCGAGGGCGAGGAAGCAAGGCGGGGCCGTGGCGAGGTGACGCGGGCGAGCTCGACGTCGTGGTTCGGCCTCACGGTCGTTGGCGGCGGCATCACACAAACAAGCAACACATCGGCCGTGTCCAAGGGAAGGTTGGGTAACCTCAATGGAAAGGGGGCGGGGAGCGACGGGTGCTTGCGGCTCACCTAGGGGTTTGACGGGGCGGCTCAACCATTCTCTCGAACGAGGTTGCGAGGCAAAGCCAAGGAAAACTAGAGCTCGCGTTCCCATGCCCGGCGGCGGTGGTTGCGGGGCGGCACCGGTGTGGATGGGGTAGCCGGCCGGTCTTCGCTTGGTGTAGCCGCACGAAGCTGCGGTCGGCACGGCCGCCGAACATGGCGACGTCGTGTCGAAGTTGTACATGGCTCCTTCGGTGGGCTGCACCGGCGGCTCGTGGTGAGGTTGAAGTCGCGATGATGGCGTTCTTGGCAAGAAGCAGCTCTCGGTTGGCATGGCACCTTGCGGGCTTGGCATCGGCCGCAGGTCGGCGCGCGGCGGCGAGGGTGCGCGCTCCCCGATGTGGCGAGGGTGGTGATGGCGTGGCACTCACGACCGGTGCGGTGTCGTCGTCCACGGCGATGGCATCAAAGGTAGCGTGGACGACCTCATCTTCTTGGCGGCTCGCGGTGCTCTAGGCGCGGCACGGCGTCCTCGATTCCTCTCGTGGCGTCGGCGTCCTTCTTCCTTTGCATGTGCCGACGCGAGAGGCCGCAAGATGGCGAAGGCTCGACGCGCTCCGCAGCTATTCGGCGCGAGGACGGTGGTGTCCCGCAGCTCCGCGAGCGGACCTCCTCGAGCGCGTCGTGGCACTCGGCTTCAACGGCGTTGGCGGCCTCCTCGACGTCGACTTCGGCGCGACGGCGCCGGCGTCCTCGCCGGCGCGGTGGCGCTCCACGCGACACGGCACCGGCGGCTCGGCATGGTGGCGCTTGGCTCCGGCCCTCCTTTCCACGGGCGCCCCTCTCTTCTACTCCTCTTGAGCGATGGTGCACGGGGAAGGGGAAAAATTCCCGGGCGGCGGCGGACTCGGGAACGGTGGTTGCGGATGGATTTTATAGTTGGAGGCTAGGGTTTGGGCGAGCACGGGCGGCTAAGATGCAACACGGGGCGCGTGGCTCCCATCTCGCGGACGCCGCGCGGCAAGGGGCGGCTCCATGGGCAAGGCCGGGGCGCGGTGCGCCGCGGCCCTCGTCGCCATCCCGCGTGCGTCACGGGGAAGAAAGGGGAATAGTCTTCCCGGGCCGACGCGTGGGCCCCGGGTGGCGGTGAGAGTTAGGAGAGGGAGAAGGTTGGCGGGGGCCGGGCCGGCCCGTGAAGCGAGCCGAACCGGGCCACGCGGTTCGGGGTGAAGCCTCGATGGCTTGGAGTTGGATTGAGGGGTCTCGGGCGGACTTCAATGGCGAGAGATAGGGCCCGCTTAGTAGTTAGAGTTTAACGGGGTTTTTGAATTTAGTTTTGAAATAAGTTTAAACCTTAGGTTGAATTTGATTATTTTCAAATTCAAACACTCTCAAATAAAAACCAAATAAAACCTCAAAAAAATCCAAATCACAAGTATACCGTAATTTGAAAATAATTTATATATGTGGTTTTATTTTATACGGGATTTAAGGTGCGAGGCTAGCAAATTGATTCGAAATTTGGTAGCACACATATTCAATCAAAAAGTTTTAAATTTTTGCGAAAACTCATACATGGAAAAACAATCAAATTTCGGTATGTTACACCGACCGCGCGATCGTGCGACCCCACACGCAAATGCAATGTTTGTGTGGCCTCGGCCCTCCAGCGGTTCCAACCCGGAACTCGTGTTGCGTCACCGCGCCACCGACGCCCAACGGCGGACACGACTCGACGAAGAGCCGGCGATCCTTCACCGGGAGCCGGGGGAGGACCGGAGCCCCACGAGCGGCGCCGCACGGATGGTCCCGGTGCGGGAGCAGCCCCGCGAGGGGAACGACGAGCGGCAAGAGCACCGCCCGGCCCGCCGAACAACCTCGAGCCCGTGGCCCGACGCCGCCGGCCCAAGGATGTACACGCGACAATGACCGATGCGCCAACGAGGGAGCGAACATCGGCGCCAACGCCAACATTGATGCTCGTAACACCCGAAAATTCCATCACAATAAAAATATTGTTAGCAACATGGTTTAGTTTTATTTTCTAAGGATTTAATAAATTTGAATAAATAAATTTGCCTTTAATTAAATTAAACATCATTTAATAATTAGAATCACCTAAGTGTTTGTGCATCATGTAGAAATGCATGAGTTTTGGTTGTGGTGTGATTTTAAAAGTCTTAAAATATTTGTGAAAAAAAAGTCCTTAAAAATAATTGTGAAATTGGTGTAAAAGTTTGAATTAAAAAAATGAAAGTTTGAATTTAATGTTTGAAAAGTTGTTTAAAAGGTTTTCTAAAAGTCTTAAAATAGTTGAATAAATTTGTTAAAATTTGAGTTTGAAAACATGTAAAAGATTTGAATTTAAAAGGTTTGAAATTAGTATGAAAAGGATTTTAAAAAAAAAAAAAAAAAAGAAAAAAAAAGAAGAAAAACAAAACTAATCTAACCTATCAACCCGGCCCACACCCACTTACGGCCCACGCGGCCCACTCCGCCGACACCCGCCCTCTCTCCCGCCTCCTCTCCCTCTCTTTCTCTCCCCGACATGTGGGACCCACATGTCGGAGCTCCTTCAACCTCCGGCCGCCCCTCTTCTTCCCCGCGCGGCCGCGCGCCGCCTCCCGCGCCGCCCCTCGCCGTTCCCGGCCGCCCCGTGCCCGTCCGTCTCCTCCACTAGCCACCAAGGCACCGCCGCACTCCCACACCGCCTCTTCCCCTTCCCCGCCGCCACCACACCGAAACCGCCACCGCACCGAGCCGCCATTAATGGCCGCCACCGACCTCGCCGCCCACCGCCTCAACCGCACCCTTTCCCTTTCCCTCTCGGCCCTATAAAGGGGCGGCACCATCTCCTCTCCACCCCGCGCCCCTCCCCTTCTCTCCTCCCTCACCGCAACAGCGGCGCCGCCGGAGCTCACCGCCGGAGCTCCACCGCGCCGCCCGATTTCCTCCTCCGCCGTGTTTCTCACCTCTTCAAGCCCCTGGTGAGCCTCCACATCTTCTCCTCTCCCTCCTGGTGTCATTTCCTTGCGATTTGAGGCACGGGAGCGCATTTTTGGCTTCTCCGGCGAGCCCGCCGCCGCCGCCGCATGGCGCCGCCGCCCGGCCGTCCGCCGCCGCCGCCCGTCGCCTGCATGCGACCGTGGCCATCCGATCTAAGCCGACGGCCCAGATTAAAAGGGGGCGCACCCCTTTGGATCGGTCCACGGTAGACCGGTGGACCAAGTCCACAGGGCCGGTCCACAGCCTTGCGTCATGCTTACGTCACCGCTTGCGTCAGCGACGTCCAACCACAGCCCGCCACGTGGCGCTCCCATAGCTCACCCGCCGGCCGCCCAGGCATTTTTGCAAAAAGGACCCTGCGGTTTTTAATATTACAAAAATACCCTTCCACCTGTATAAAAGCCTTTCAAACAGGTCCTTGTTTTTATGTTTTGAACCCTGAGCTCCATAGTTTTCATGTTCAGCAGCCTATCCTTAACCCTTTACATGCTAGACCTTCTAGTTTCACACATATTTATGTTTAGGTCCCTGAAATCTTGCGAAAAACCCCCTAAACTTCCGGTTCTTTTACAATTTAGCCCCCGAATCTTGTTTCGACCATATCTTTTCCATCCTAGCTCCGTTTTACGCGTTCTTGGTGTCCACGCGATCGTCTCTCCGAGCCCGTCATTTCTAAAAGCTTGTTTTAGTCTTTTGGTAATGTTTGATGTATTGTTTTATTTATTGTATGTTTTCTTGCATGATCGTAGCCAACACGCCGTTCGAGGAAGTTCAAGTGCGAGCTTTGCGGATAAAGAGAGTAACTTATCGTTGGAGAAAGGCAAGTGACCCTAACCACCCTTCTACCTATGCTTTAATCAAGAACACTATAAATTAATCGGAACATGGAGAACCACCCGGGAAAACGAGTGCAACCACAAATCCATATGGCTCGGCTTAGCCAATTAATTAGGTGTGTGATTGTGTTGACGACCCTATCCGAAAGGAACACAGGGGGCTCCGGGTTGCAGGGGTATAGCCCGGTTCTTTCGGGGTAGCGGCCTTTGCTAAGGTGCTGACCACTAGGGAGGGTTATGGTCCGCCCCGAGTCAGAATCGTCGTGGGTTGTTGATGCTTTTGCATATCTTTGTAAAGGCTTCGTAGCGTCCCTATGCAATCACACCTCGGAAGTGTGGTATTTTGCCTCGATCACCACATGCGTGGTTGGGTTCAAAGTTCTTTGGAACTTTTACGCGAACCGTGGGAAAAGTGTGCAACCTCTCCGCAGAGTGTAAAACGATCGATCGGCCGTGCTCACGGTCAAGAGCGGCCTGGACCCTCACATGATTAATTGAACTTAAAGATGGATTAATATTGCTTTCCGGTTATTTCGTGGCCTTGCCGAGTACCAACCATAAGTGTACTCATCCTTGCTTACGCTGTTCGCAGAAGAATCCCGAGTGGAGTACTTCACCGACCATGAGGAGTTCGAGGATGCGATCAACCGGTCGGAGGCTCCGTGGAAGATGAAGATGGAGTCGCGTCTTCATAGTTATCGTTGTTCGTGTAAAGACCTTCGTGTCTACCATCGTGAGTGTAATAAAAGTTAATAACCCTTTTCTGTACGTTTTGAGCAATGTTTTGTGATATTACACTCATGAGTCTATCATATGTGTGAAATTGTGATCCTGGCACACATATGAGATGCATTCGGTTTTCTACGGAAAATCGGGTGTGACAGAGTGGTATCAGAGCATTGCTGACTGTAGGACGCAGCCTCAGATAGAAATGGTCGAGATTAAGGACTCTCTTTCTAGAAAGCCTTTCCAGCATTCAAAATATCTTATTTACGCTTAAAAAATATATTTTATTCTTTATTCTCTAACAAAATCAAATCTTTTGTTTTCTTCTACACTGAGTCTGATCCTTGATCTTCCACCTTGAACTACCACACGTGTTTTATAGAATAGTTTCTTAGGTTGCCTGCCCTTCTACCAGTTCCGTTTCGATAGAGTCGTTCTTGTGAGGACGTGCGATGTAAATGCTTGTTGATTGTAAACATGCATGATTTGGATCTTTGACTTGATTGAAATGTTTTTGTGGAGTGATGGCCACAAATACATCAATAAAATAATTAAAGTTAAAATTTGAATCTTAGCCCCTTTTCTCTGATTCACCTTTATCAATTCAACTTCCTATCGGAAAACTTCTCTCTCTAACAATCAAATAGTAAACATCAGGTCAGGAGCTGGACAGGATATTCCGTTCGTCATCAATCAGCTGAATCAAGTTCCCTCCTTCACAAGAATTAGCAATGGATCCCACGATGCAGCAGTTCTTTACGGAACAGATGCAATTAATTCGAATCTCACCGCCACCGTCCCGCAATCTACGAGCACGGCGAACCAGCCACCACCACAAGGACCCCCACCACCTCCACCACCAGTGAACAAGCATAGAGAATTCATGAGCCACAACCCGCCCACTTACTCTCATTCAGTGGATCCCCTCGATGCCGATGATTGGCTCAAGACCATCAACAAGATGTTGAACATCACCCAATGTAATGATCGTGAGAAGGTTTTGTATGCCTCAGGACGTCTGGCAGGTGCAGCCTCTGATTGGTGGGATGCTTACACCGTCGCGCATGCTGCTGCGACACCATTACCCGGCGGGAGTTCCGGGAGAGTTTTCGTACACATCACATCCCGCTGGTGTGAAGAAGGCGAAGAAGAAGGAATTTCTAGCTCTAAAGCAAGGCAACATGACGATTAGTGAGTATCCGGATCGGTTACTCATTTGTCCGGCTATGCACCGATGAAGTCAACACGGATGCAAAGAGACAAGAACGCTTTCTCGATGGTATGATAGGGCCACTTAACTATCGCTTGCGAGCCACACATTTCTTAACTTTCGGATGTTACTCAATAAGGCTATAGGATTGGAGAATAAACGCAAGGAACTCCGTGAACGAAGCGCAAGTTTCAATCACGAGGGTCGATCTAGCGGTAACACCCGCCCTCGTTACAACTCATCACAAGACTCTCTCGTTTCGTTCTAGCACACAAGGCGAAATCATGGACGAGTCAACGGTATCGTTCGTTTGATGAACCCGAAGAATCCAACCCAATGACACCTCGGGCTCCAAATCCTCATCGAATCGCTCGGGTGCACCAAGAAGGAACACTACTCCGGTTCACCCCGGTGGATGCTTCAACTCGCGGAGAATTAGGACACTATGCCGCATTTGCCCTCGGCGCAATATGCGGACATCCCGGAGAGATAACGAGAGGTCAACGGAACAATATGCATGGTAGGGTGAACCATGTGACGGTACGAAGAAGGTCAAGGAGACAAAGATGTTGTGCTTGGTACGTTCCTTATCAACTCGTACCCGCAACAGCTTTATTTGATTCCGGGCATCGCATTCATTTATTACCGAACGATTCGTGACAAAGCATGATGTACCCAAGAGTTCCATGAAGACACATTTGTTAATTAGTTCCCCAAACGGTGAAATGAAATCCACCTATGTATGCCCACGAGTCAATCTTAAGATCGGAGAGATAGATTTTGAAGCGGACTTAGTGATTCTAACATCCGGTGGAATAGATGTGATCCTTGGTATGGATTGGTTAAGCAAGCATGATGGAATCATTTTGTGTGCCAAGAAGTCGGTGCTCTTAACTACCCCGCAAGGAGATAGGATTGAGTTTGCCGCTACAAGCTCGAAGAAGAAGTAGAAGTGAATAAGCTCTGTGGTAGTAAACCATCATCTATCAAGAACATCTTGTATCTCCTCTTGTTTCCCGATCCCTCCGAATCTCGGGACGAGATTCTTTTTAAGGGGGTAGGATTTGTAACACCCGAAAATTCCATCACAATAAAATATTGTTAGCAACATGGTTTAGTTTTATTTTCTAAGGATTTAATAAATTTGAATAAATAAATTTGCCTTTAATTAAATTAAACATCATTTAATAATTAGAATCACCTAAGTGTTTGTGCATCATGTTGAAATGCATGAGTTTTGGTTGTGGTGTGGTTTTAAAAGTCTTAAAATATTTGTGAAAAAAAGTCCTTAAAAATAATTGTGAAATTGGTGTAAAAGTTTGAATTAAAAAAAATGATGAAAGTTTGAATTTAATGTTTGAAAAGTGGTTTAAAAGGTTTTCTAAAAGTCTTAAATTAGTTGAATAAATTTGTTAAGATTTGAGTTTGAAAACATGTAAAAGATTTAAATTTAAAAGGTTTGAAATTAGTTTGAAAAGGATTTAAAAAAAAGAAAAAAAAAAGAAAAAAAGAAGAAAAACAAAACTAATCTAACCTATCAACCCGGCCCACACCCACTTACGGCCCACGCGGCCCACTCCGCCGACACCCGCCCTCTCTCCCGCCTCCTCTCCCTGTCTTTCTCTCCCCGACATGTGGGACCCACATGTCGGGAGCTCCTTCAACCTCCGGCGCCCCTCTTCTTCCCCGCGCGGCCGCGCCGCCTCCCGCGCCGCCCCCGCCGTTCCCGGCCGCCCCGTGCCCGTCCGTCTCCTCCACTCGCCACCAAGGCACCGCCGCACTCCCACACCGCCTCTTCCCCATCCCGCCGCCACCACACCGAAACCGCCACCGCACCGAGCCGCCATTAATGGCCGCCACCGACCTCGCCGCCCACCGCCTCAACCGCGCCCTTTCCCTTTCCCTCTCGGCCCTATAAAGGGGCGGCACCATCTCCTCTCCACCCCGCGCCCCTCCCCCTTCTCTCCTCCCTCACCGCAACGAGCGCCGCCGCCCGGAGCTCCACCGCGCCGCCCGATCTCCTCCTCCGCCGTGTTTCTCACCTCTTCAAGCCCCTGGTGAGCCTCCACATCTTCTCCTCTCCCTCCTGGTGTCATTTCCTTGCGATTTGAGGCACGGGAGCGCATTTTTGGCTTCTCCGGCGAGCCGCCGCCGCCGCCGCCGCATGGCGCCGCCGCCACCGTCCGCCCGCCGCCGCCCGTCGCCCGCATGCGACCGTGGCCATCCGATCTAAGCCGACGGCCCCCCGGATTAAAAGGGGGCGCACCCCTTTGGATCGGTCCACGGTAGAGACCGGTGGACCAAGTCCACGGGCCGGGCCCACCGCTTGCGTCATCGGCGACGTCCTCCGCTCGCGTCGGCACGTCCAACCACGGCCCCGCCACGTGGCGCTCCCATAGCTCACCCGCCGGCCGCCCGGGCATTTTTGCAAAAAGGACCCCGCGGTTTTTAATATTCCAAAAATACCCTTCCACCTATATAAAGCCTTTCAAACGAGTCCTTGTTTTTATGTTTTGAACCCCGAGCTCCATAGTTTTCATGTTCGGCAGCCCCATCCTTAACCCTTTACATGTTAGACCTTCTAGTTTCACACATATTTATGTTTAGGTCCCCGAAATCTTGCGAGAAAACCCCCTAAACTTCCGGTTCTTTTACAATTTAGCCCCTGAATCTTGTTTCAGCCATATCTTTTCCATCCTAGCTCCGTTTTACGCGTTCTTGGTGTCCACGCGATCGTCTCTCCGAGCCCGTCATTTCTAAAAGCTTGTTTTAGTCTTTTGGTAATGTTTGATGTATTGTTTTATTTATTGTATGTTTTCTTGCATGATCGTAGCCAACACGCCGTTCGAGGAAGTTCAAGTGCGAGCTTTGCGGATAAGGAGAGTAACTTATCGTTGGAGAAAGGCAAGTGATCCTAACCACCCTTCTACCTATGCTTTAATCAAGAACACTATAAATTAATCGGAACATGGAGAACCACCCGGGAAAACGGTGCAACCACGGTCCATATGGCTCGGCTTAGCCAATTAATTAGGTGTGTGATTGTGTTGACGACCCTATCCGAAAGGAACACGGGGGGCTCGGGTTGCGGGGGTATAGCCCGTTCTTTTGGGGTAGCGACCTTTGCTAAGGTGCCGACCACTAGGGAGGGTTATGGTCCGCCCCGAGTCAGAATCGTCGTGGGTTGTTGATGCTTTTGCATATCTTTGTAAAGGCTTCGTAGCGTCCCTATGCAATCACACCTCGGAAGTGTGGTATTGTGCACGATCGGCACATGCGTGGTTGGGTTCAAAGTTCTTTGGAACTTTTACGCGAACCGTGGGAAAAGTGTGCAACCTCCGCGAGTGTAAAACCGATCGATCGGCCGTGCTCACGGTCAAGAGCGGCCTGGACCCTCACATGATTAATTGAACTTAAAGATGGATTAATATTGCTTTCCGGTTATTTACGTGGCCTTGCCGAGTACCAACCATAAGTGTACTCATCCTTGCTTACGCCGTTCGAGAGAAGAATCCCGGAGTGGAGTACTTCACCGACCACGAGGAGTTCGAGGATGCGATCAACCGATCGAAGCTCGTGGAAGATGAAGATGGAGTCGCGTCTTCATAGTTATCGTTGTTCGTGTAAAGACCTTCGTGTCTACCATCGTGAGTGTAATAAAAGTTAATAACCCTTTTACGTACGTTTTGAGCAATGTTTTGTGATATTACACTCATGAGTCTATCATATGTGTGAAATTGTGATCCCGGCACACATATGAGATGCATTCGGTTTTCTACGGAAAATCGAGTGTGACAATGCCCCACCACTCTTCAAGCGGGCGTCGCAAAACCTCGCCGATGCGGCCATGTTGCCGCACGACCGTCCGGAGGCGGCGACCTCCGAGGAGAGGCGGGTGCATCTGCAGCTCAAGGAGGCGCTCGAGGCAAGCAACAACTCAATAAGCGGAGAGCTCTACTTCACGCCGGCGGTCAAAGCGTGGACGAGTAGGAGCACCATCCGCACACGGCCCGAACCGCGCCCCCTCTCGGCATCGTGACCGTGAGGAAGGTGGCGGGGCCGTGGTGTCGGCGGTCAAGAGTCGGCTCGGGCCGGGACGTGAGGAGCGAAACACCATTGAGGCCCGCTAACGGGTCGGGAGCGTTGACAATCATCGTGACGACCGCTCGCGCCACCACGACGACCGGGGTCGTGGATGACGCTACGACGGAACGATGACCGTGACCGTAGCCGGTCGCCAAACCGGAGGGGTCCACGAGCCTTTGGCCCGAGCGTGCGGGATGCGAGGTCCCCCCTCGCGTTTCCGAGATTCGACCAACGTGCCCGGGTACGACGGCGACACCAACCCCGCCGTGTGGCTCGAGGATTACCGGCTCACGTGCCACATGGGGGGAGCGATGGATGACCTCTTCATCATAAAGAACCCGCCGCTCTACCTCGGCAACTCCGCGTGGACGTGGCTTGAGCACCTGCCACGCGTCAAGGTCAACAGCCGGGTTGACCTCCGCCGAGTCTTCGTCGGGAACTTCCAAGGCACGTACACGCGCCTCGGCAAGCGATGGGAGCCGCGCAACCGCAAGCGCAGCGAGAGAGAAAGCCTACGTGAGTACATCCAACGCTTCTCCAAGCGCCGCACCGAGCTTCCCGACGCAACCGACAACGACGCCATCTCGGCGTTCCCGAACGGCACGACCCGCACCTCTCTCATCCACCGACTTGGACACCACATGCCTCGTATGACCGGGGGCTCCTCGACATCGCGAGTAATCACACCGACGGTGAGGAAGCGGTCACCGCAACGCTCAACACTCCTCAAGGCAAGGGGAAGCGGGTCGTGGACCATGCGAGGGAACGCCCTCACGCTTCAAGAAGAAGAAGAAGAAGGACAAGTGCCATTGCGATGACAACTTGGTCGCGGCGGTGGAGCGCAAGGCGTCACACCCCAAGGGCAACCCGGCCAAGCCGGTACCGCCCAAGGACCACTTCGAGAAGCTCCCGGATGCACCGTGCTCGCACCACGAGGTCCCCGTCAAGCACGCTCGCAAGGACTGTTGGCTCATCAAGAACTACATCAACGACACCCTCAAGCCAAGAGCGGCGGATCCACCCAGGAAGGGAGGGTCATCCCCCAACAACGACGACGATGCGGGGGCTATGTACCTAGGTGAAGATGGCGCGGTCCACATGATCTTTGGCGGGTCACCAGCGAGACCCTCAAGGGGGCGCAAGAACCTCATCCGGTGAGAAGCCTTCAACGTCGACAACGTGAAGCCGTCCTACTTAAAGTGGTCGGAGGCTCCGATAACCTTCGACCACAAGGAACATCCCGACCATGTGCCTCGGCCAGGATCCTACCCACTAGTGGTAGCTCCCCTATTCAAGTCCAAAAGGATCCACAAGGTCGATGGATGGGGGAAGCGGGATCAACGTGCTCTATGCTTCTACGCCGGACGACATGGGCATCCCACCGTCCCGGTTGTGGCCGTTGTCCGCATCGTTCCACGGGGTCGTCCCCGGAATGGAGGCGCTCCTCATCGGGCGGATCGATCCGCCTGTCACATTTGGGGACTTGCGAAACTTTCGCACCGAAAACCTCACCTTTGAAGTGGTGGGGTTCTTGGGGACGTACCATGCGATCCTCGGGAGGCCGACATATGTGAAGTTTATGGCCGTGCCCAACTATACGTACCGAAATTGAAGATTCCCGGTACGAAGGGGATCATCACGGTAGGGACCACGTATCGGTGCACATTCGAGTGCGATGCCGAGTGCTTTCGGTTCGGCGAGGCACCGATCCGGTCCGAGAGGCTCCACGCCGAGCCCCCGTCCGAGGACCAGGATATCCCCAAGTCGTCCAAGCGACCGGCTCGCTCTTTTGAGCCGGCCAAGGACGTCAAGGATGCGGCTGTCTCGACAATGGTCGTACGCTCCGTATCGGGACGGTGCTCGATCCTAAATAGGAAAGTGCGCTCGTTAACTTCCTCAAAGCGAACCTCGATGTGTTTGCATGGAAACCCTCCGACATGAAAGGGATCCCGAAAGAGGTTGCCGAGCACAAATTGAATATCAAGCCAAGATCGAATCCGGTAAAGCAACGCCTTCGCCGCTTCAACGACGAGAAGTGCAAGGCGATTGGCGAGGAGATCAAGAAGCTCCTTAGTTCAGGGTTCATCCGAGAAGTATTCCACCCCGAGTGGCTTGCTAACCCTGTACTTGTAAAGAAGAAGAATAAGAAATGGAGGATGTGTGTTGACTACACGGGCCTTAATAAGGCATGTCCCAATGATCCGTTTCCTTTGCCTCCCATAGATCGGGTAGTCGATTCGACACCGGGTGCGAAATCCTCTCGTTTTCTCGATGCATACTCCGGTACCACTAGATAGAGATGTGCATAGCGGACCAACTCGTGACTTCATTCATCACTCCGTTCGGTGCATATTGCTACAAGACAATGCCCTTCGGGCTCAAGAACGCGGGCGTTACATTCCGGCGATGCATGCGACGTGTCTTCGGGGAATTGCTAGGATGCATCATCAAGGCATATGTCGACAACATCATGGTCAAGTCGAGGAAGACCGGAGATCTTGTACCCGACCTCACCGAGGTCTTTGCGAAGTTGCGACAACACGGGGTAAAGCCGAACCCCCGAGAAATGCGTTTTCGGGGTCCCAAGGGGCATGCTCATTGGCTTTGTCGTGTCGGAATGTGGCATCGAGGCGAACCCAAGATCTCGGCCATCATGATCAAGTACCCGAAAGGCGTACAACGTGTCACGGGGCTGCCTCGTAGCTCGAGCCACTTCATAGCGCGACTCGGAGAGCGCGGCCTCCCCACCGTACAAACTTATGAAGAAGTCCGAGCACTTTGCGTGGACCCCCGAAGCACAAGAGGCGCTCGACTCCCTTAAAAACATGCTCAAGAGCCCGCCGATCCTCACGGCCTCCGACCCCCGAAGAGTCGATGCTCCCGTACATCTCCGCGACAACTCGGGTGGTCGGCGCCGCACCGGTGGTTGAGCGAGAAGAACCCGGAATGTCACGGAAGGTGCAGCGACTCGTGTACTTCTTCGGCGAGGTACTCTCGACTCCAAGGCGTGATACTCGCAAACGCAAAAGCTTGTGTATGCGGTCTTGATGACCAAGCGCATGCTCCGACACTACTTCGACACGCACCCCATCACCATGTTGTCCAAGTATCCACTCGGAGAGGTCATCCAGAACCCCGAGGCAGAAGGAAGAATTGCCAAGTGGGTGCTCAAGTTGATGGGACAGAATATATCGTATGCACCATGCAGTGCCATCAAGTCCCAAGTACTCGCGGACTTCATTGCTGAATGGACGGAGATCCAGACTCCACCAGCGCTGATCGAGCACGAGACATGGATCATGTATTTCGACGGCTCGGTCATGAAGGAGGGAGCCGGTGTAGGCCTGGTCTTCATCTCACCTCCAGCATACGTATGGAGTACTTGGTCCGACAACACTTCCCATTATCAAACAACGTCACCGAGTACGAAGCATTAATCAACAGCCTCCGAATAGCTGTTGAGCTCGGGATCAAACGTCTCGAGATCACAGGGGATTCCGAGCTAGTCGTGGACCAGGTCATGAAAGACAAGAACTGTGTGGACCCAAAGATGGCGGCATACTGCCAAGCTGTGTGTGATTTAGAGGCAAGTTCCACAGACTCGAGCTTCATCATGTGTTGCGCGACTACAATCAAGGCCTCCAACATACTCTCAAAGACCGTGTCAAGTCGCAATCTAGTACCGCACGAGGTCTTCGTGAGTGATCAACACGAGCCCTCCGTGCGAGCGAGGGGGGAGAGGCCGCTAGAGGTCGAAGAGCCCGAAGTCATGGCGATTGATTAACCACCCGAGCCGAATCTTGAAGATCCCGACCGGCGGTTCCCAATCCTCGAGTGGCTCATCGAGGGGGAAGCTCCCCCTCCGACCGGACGGAGGCTCGACGCATCACGCGGAGAGCAAAGGCGTTCGTCCTCATCGAGGGTGAGCTCAACAAGCGAGGAGCCGCCGGCATACTCATGCGGTGCATCCTCAACAATCAAGGATGTGAGTTGCTACGGGAGATCCACGCAAGCACATGCGGTCATCATGTAGGCCCGAGAACACTTGTCGAGAAGGCTTTCCAACAAGGATTCTATTAGCCCATGACGGTGGCGGACCCAAGGACATCGTACGACGCCGTGAGGGGTGCCCGTACTACGCTCGACAAACCCACCTCCCGGCGCAAGCGTTCCGGACCATCCCCATCACGTGGCCTTTTGCCGTGTGGCACCTCAACATGGTGGGGCCGCTCCGACAAGCGCCGGGGGCTTTACACATCTCCTCGTGGTGGTCGACAAGTTCTTCAAGTGGATCGAGGCTCGACCCATCGTGAACGTCCGCTCCGAGGAAGTCGTATCCTTCTTCACCGATATCATCTATCGCTTCGGCATACCCAAAACGATCATACCGACAACGGCACCCAGTTCACGGGGAAAAAATTCCTCAACTTCTGCGACGACAACAACATCCGTGTGGACTGGTCGGTTGTTGCCCACCCAAAGACGAACGGACAAGTCGAGAGGGCGAACGGCATGATCTTGCAGGGATTGAAGCCGCACATCTTCAAACAGCTCCGGAAGTTCCGTGCAAGGTGGGTGGCCAAGCTACCATCCGTTCTATGGAGCTTGCATACCATACCGTGCTAGGCGACGGGTTTCACACCTTTCTTTTTGGTGCACGGCTCGGAGACGGTCCTACCTACGCACATCGACTATGGCAGCCCACAAGTATGAGCCTACACCGAGGAAGGCAACCAGGCCGTGCTTGAGGATGCAATTGACCAGCTCGATGAGGCGCGAGATGTGGCGCTGATGCGCTGCGCCAAGTATCAGCAAGCTCTGCGACGCTATCACGAGCACAACGTACGTCCTCGCGAGTTCCACATCGGAGACCTGGTCCTCCTACGAGTTCAAGGCAGCAAGGACCGGCACAAGCTCATGCCACCTTGGGAGGGGCCATTCATCGTCCACGAGGTGCTCCAACCGGAACGTACAAGATCCAATAAGAAGACGGGAGGGTCGTCTCCAACGCATGGAACATCGAATGCCTACGCCCGTTTTACCCTTGAGTAACGATTAAATCTCATACATCAATGAAATAGATGTTGCACGCCTTGTTCACATGTCTTTGAGTTCGAATAACTTGTCGACAACCACGTTTACGAGTGTGTGGTGATTTTAAAGGCCGAGCGGCGAGTGTCACCGCACACGCGCGGGAACACTCCTCGCTCGGAGGCTCCCCGGGGCACGATGCCCTCCTTTTGATTTTTACGATTTTTTCAAAAAACTTTTTGACAACTGTGTCGCGATCGATCACACAAGCGAAAGGTTTTTTTGACGGAAACTCGATCTTGCGAGAAGTAAGGGTGATGTCCTGCGTGGGGCGTGACGTTGCTGCTCATTCAAGGCTCCTAACACTTGCGCCTCCACGACTATGGTGCCCAGACTTGCGAGCATGACTCTTGTCCTCAAGTCTTCGTCCGACCTCTTTTCAAAAGCATTCGAGTGACCACCCAGACTTTGGTCTAAAATGACTTTTACAACAAAACCATGCAAGGTTACCTCTCGAACCTCCCAAGCTTCTCGGCTCCTACGCCTCTATGGCTCCGGAGTAGAGCTTGGGCGTCTCGACTTTCTAAGGCCGGCTAAGTGTTATGGCGGTCGTCCTCGGGCGCTCGGGAACGATCGAGCTATAACGCTACTCGAATGAGTTCTCGGCTACGCGATTCTAATTTGTAACATTGTGAACTTGTTCTTATCATCCATTCAATTGAAATGATACATCTAAGTTGAGGGCCTAGAGCTTTCCGAGTCCTCTCGGTGCGTTTTGTGGCAACAACTCCAAGTCTTTCGGGGCGGCGTCGGCCATGTCGCGGGCGAAGGAGGTGCGGTCGCTCTCGAGCTTGTCACACCGCGCGTCGGAGATGCGGGAGCCCGGCCGCCGCTCGGCGTGATGCGGTCCAACCCTTGGTAATGCGACTCGAACATGGCGAGCACTCGGTGCACCGCCCTATGAGTTGTCGACAACTCAAGTTCTCGGATCACATCCGGGAGGCGTCGACTTCTTCAACAAGCGTATCGGCACCGGGTGTTCCATGCCCGGTTCAACAAGCGTATCGACGCGGCGTCCGGCCCGAGCGACATCCCAAGGCCGGCCATGACCGTGTTGATGGCCCTTCCGAGCTTGGCTAGGTCTTTAATGTTCACCCCCGTGCGCCTCCTCCAACTCGCACCGGGGTGTTCCGTGCCCGGTTCGGCTCGACCGTGTCTTGCTCCCGAGCCATCCAGGATTGCTCGAGCTCGGCCTTGGACTCGAGGGAAACGAGCAAGGCGATGAGTTACATCGGACTCATAAGGAAGACGGGATCGAATTAGGATGCCGGGCTTACTCTCGAGCCGCTCCGACAAACACCCGATCGAGTTGTCCTTCTCGATGACCTTAAGTAGGGCACCGTTCGGCTCTTGCTTTTGCTCCACCGGCTTCGAGGTCATCCCGGCACGGTACACACGCATTCCTCCGAAGCACCGGGAGACAAGTCAAGATGAGCAAGAGGCGGGCGAAAAGCGAAAAGGGTGAAGGGAAACACCCGGTAAACTCACCGTCGAGGTCCTCGACCACTTGGCGTTGCTCTCCTGCCGTCGCATCGCCTCCTTGTAAGCCACCTAGAGCTGGTTGGCGACCTCGGAGAACCGGCGATCGGCCTTCGCGAGGTCCACTCTAGCGGTTGCCAAGTCCTACTCCAAGTCCGCCACCTTCGTCTCGAGCACCGCTTTCTCCTAAGCCGCGGCCCGGGTGGCGTCCCGGTGGTGCCCTCGGCGGTAGAGGCGGCGGTGCTGGCCCTCTCGGTGGCCTTGTTGGCGGATGTCGCGGCGGCATGCGGCTTCTTGATCTCATCCTCGACGAGAGCCAACCTCGTTGCCAAGGCATACCGCTCCATCGCGACCGTGGCGGCGGTGGACCGTGCGGATGTGGCGCGGTCCTCCGTGGACCGCTTGGCGGCTTCAATAGTCGCCCGCGTCGTCGACTCGCTCACCACCGCCGCGGCGGCGGCCACACGAGCCACGACCAACCGCATCTCCAAGCGGCATGCCGCGAGTGTCCGCCCCAACAAGTTGAATGTAAGCTACACTCCTCGAAGAGCGGAAGAAATCGAGAGACGAATCGTTCGTGCGAGAGGAAACTTACCGACATCGCGGGAAGGATCAACTCAAAAGCGCGGCGCGCCCATGCCAATTTGCGCTCGAGGATGTTGCACGCCACGGACTCCTCGTCGTCCTCGGTGTCATCGCCGACCTCGAAGGCGGCCGCCCACGGGACGCGGACGAGATCGAGGACCCGAGCATCATCACTTTCGACATCCCGCGGTACGGCCACGCTCGAGCCCTCCCCGACCTCTTGTATCTCCGGAGAGGCATCCCTTGCCACACCCTTGGGGTAATCACGCTCTTGAGGGGCCGCGGCGGGTTGGCTCACCGCGGGAGCCCCCTCCTCGACGGCAATAGCGGGGCCGAACGGACGGTGGCTACGGCACCTCGGCAACATTCACGACCACCCCCACAATCAAAAGTGGGGACGCGTCCACAATCGCCCCCGCGGTCGGGGAGTGGGGGTGCGATCATGGCCGACTCCACGCCAGCTGCGGGCTCTCCAACAACCCCCTCCGCCGCTTCCGATGTAGCGGAGGGTGTGGGACCTCCGACATCTCCGCCCTAGCCCGGTGCGGCCGCTTCGATGCAAGCGCCACACCTGGATGAGCCTCCCGCATCGGCGGAGGCCGCGATAAGCGGACGCCACGGCTCCGGGGATCTCAACCTTCAAAACCGACGGGTCGGCGAACACACGCTCCACCACGGCCTCGAAGATCTCCCCGATCGTTGCTCGGGAGCTCGGTGGTGTCAAGATCGATGACCCCGACGCTAGGGATGGACCGGTCGCCGAACGTTGGCGGATCCTCCGCACCCCCCGATCGTCGGTGCGCTCGCGGCCTCCGGAGTCTCCGGCGCCTCCCGGCGCAATGGCTCCATGGTCTCGACCGGCGGAGATGGGGGTGCACCCCGATCTATGGGCACCATCACCACATCGTCATCACCGGGCCCGGATCCGGCTTGTGACTCCAACCCCATTTGAGGGGCGACCGTCTCCGCGACCGCCCGCTCCTTCCCCGTGTTGGTAGCAGCAAAAAGTGTGGGCGGCGTCGCCGTTTCCTCCACCTCAACGGCCACGGCCGGCCCTTCCGGGCCCGCACCGGCGGCGACTCGGCGTACGGGGCCGAGAACATGGCTCGGAAGGTGTGGCGTGCGCACTCGGCACCACGTGCTTTAGGGGCGCGAGGCCGAGGACGCCGGTGTCGGTGCGTCTCGGACGAAATGACAAGGTTGAAGAGCGAATGAGTCAAAAGACTCATGACAACGACACCAAGGACCGTTGACGGTTAATAGTTGTATCAAAATTCATTTAGACTTGCAAGCGGACAAGTCTCCCGTAGTAGTCAAGGGACCCTTCTTCCCTCAAGTGGTGAACCCAAGGTATCGAATCCGTGGAACAAATGTGTGACGCAAAAGTTGATCTAGTAAAGCCAAGTAACTTCAATCTTTGATAAAAGAGAAAACCTAATGCATCTAGGTGAAGAATACAAAACTAATCTAATCTCTTAAAGACCGGAGATAACAAAGTAAGATTGGGTAGATAAACCGATCTAGAGAAATCGGGATAAGCCTTTTGTTGAAGTTCCAAGCAAGAGAAGAAGTAGCAAATCGAATCTTATAAAAAGCCTCTTTAAATCGTGGTTTCTCGTCCAAATCCGAAAACATCCGCCTTTCGAAACCCCCGTTCTGTCACAACGTATCCCTACTCATGCGGGGAGTCTAGGGCGAGTCGAAAGACAAGTCGAGATTCTTTCGGAAGATCCGGCATGTACCTCTAGCCACCGCGGCTACAAGAACACCCTAGGTAATCTATCTCGAGAATAGATTTAGAATAAGCAAACCGATCGAAAAATGAAATCTTCGAGGAAACACTTGATCGCTAAGAATAGATTCAACTTGATAATTCAACTATGACAATGATACATACACAAGATCACCACCGGGATCCTTCCTTGATCTTGCTTCTAGCTCCGGGAACTCCGACGTGGTCTTCCGTGCAAGGTTCCCACGTCGGCTAGGGAAACCCTAGTCAACTAGCTCGACCCTCTCCTCTCCGGGATGGTGTCCCTCTCTTCTCTGCTCCTCGGCGGCCGATGACGAATTGGATGATGCGTGGCTCTCGACCCCGGGGCTATAAATAGCCCGAATGGTGGCTAGGGCAAAGGAGGGGACGAACGGGCCTTCGGACGGGGGCTAGGTCGGCCGGCCCGGGCCGGCCGGCTCGGGCCCATCCACGCCCAGCCCGTGGCCTCCTTTGCTCTATGTCGGTTCCCGTGTCTTCTAGATGTTTCCCCCTTCGCATGTAGGTCCACGTCGTCGGTTTCTCTCCAAATTGGACATAACTCCTTGTCTTGCAAGATTCAACACTTTTACGGTTAGGTCCTCGGAGTTTGTCATCTTCTCGGATCAAGTCCCCGGCTTCTTGTAGTCAAGTTTGCTTCATTGCATGACTTGTACGGGCTTCAAGGTCTTGTCATAAGGTGCTTGATGAACTTATCCCTAAAGTCTTGCATTCAACGCTAAAATCCCGCATAAACACTAAACTCCAAAACCGACATGCACACGTGAACTTGTTATACCACGGGGGTTAGTACCAATGGATAAGGTATAAAACTTATGCCAACACCGAAGGTAAACTCATGGCTAGGTTGACGGATTTTCACCATCAACATCTCCCCCATGCTTAAACCTTGCTCGTCCTCGAGTAAGCCTTCAATGGATATCATCGTTGCCCATCAATGTTTAAACCTTGCACTTGATCATACATGAGAAAACATAATGCTCTCAAAATTTTAATTCATTAAAGTTCCATAATGTACTAGCCTTCATCTCTACGGAGGGTAGATTCTTAGTTAAGCTTATCCCACAAGTATTAACATGCTCACAAACTTTAAATAGATCTCAGAATTTTTGAAATAAAGAATGAGATGAAGAAAAGTTAAACCAAGCTCACAAATTTAAATCATCTTGTATATTGCTCATGAACTCTCAACTCGCTTGTCTCTCAAGCCTATATATTCTACTCCTTTCCCTCTCATCACATATATGTGGTAGGCTTTATATGGAGCTTTTTGGGAAAGTTTAGCCCTACCAAGATTTTATAAATGAGATGTTGTCAAAACAAGACAAGCTTCTCATGGTCTTACCGAGACTCGTCAAAAAGGTCATTGGAAAATAATGTTATATCAAGGAGGGGAAAGAGAAAAATACACACACTTGAGATGAGTGGACATGTGCAAATGGCAAAGAATGATCCCGAGGCACAAAGGAAGTCCTCGTTATCGGATTGCACATGGTTGGAAAATTGAGTATGGGTCTTTTAATCTTGAAGCCTTGAATTTCCTAATGCACTTTAGAGAACCGGGGAGTTCACTTTATTTTTACACATACTCATATTTTTTTCTTCTTTTTTTCTTCTTTCTTTCTTTCTTTCTTTCTTTTTCTCATCATTTTTTGTCATACATTCGGTAACGTGACTTTCACATCGGAGTTTTGATTTTTTATTTGCTCCCCTTTGAACTTTTTTATTTGCTCCCCTTTGAACTCTAAAACTTGCATCGTACCTACCTCCTCCCCCATGCTTAGACGTTTGCTCGTCTCGAGCAAAGAGGCGATGAATAAGGTAGGTACCGGAAATATTTTTCCTTGGAGAGATACTTGAATTCTTCAATGTTAGCACCATCTTGCGATCTTCCTTGAATTGATGATCCAATCTCAACATAGGTTGTGGTCAAGGAGGTAATCACAAAAGATGATATTTGGTTTAAGGGTGGATATCCGGCGAGGTTTGTGAGATCTCCAATGTGGGGATGCACAATGCATGGATAAAAGGCTAGCAAAAAGATAGATACGTAAAAACGGAATGACCAGCTTCTTAGTCTCGGGCCGGAGAAATCATGGCCCGCAATAACTCACTCAAAAATAAATATTGTACACTAAGGTTTATGCACTCAAATATATATTAGGCTCCGGATAGGATGAGCAACACACAAGTGATATTTATGACAAGGTTAGCGATATTTTTGAGCATAAAAACCATCTTTAATCTATTCATAACTTGAGAGCACATAAAACACTATGGGTTTTTATTTTAATCATAACCTCCGCTAAAGATTAAGCTAGCATGTAAATAAATTCAGATTCATATTTTAAGAGAGCACTAGCTTTAACATGCATAAATCAATTACAAAGATAAACAAAGCGGCAATTATAATCATATATCATTATAGCACAAATTTTTGTAACTTTTCCAACGATATAGACAAGGTAGTGTCTTTATTAATGATAAAAACAAACTGAAATACAAACTGAAAATAAACAAAAACACTTGCTGAAATTTAAATAAAAACAGAATATTACGCAAACGGAGACACAAACAAAAGCTAAAAATTACGAGAGAAAGGGAAAAGAAAAGAAAACTAAAGTTCCTTAATCTTCCTAGTCCTCCGCCGGTGGTTGGTGTTGATAATCTTAATAGTAGTACCCTTGCTCGTAGTAAGGTTGGACATCCCCTCCAACGAATTGATCCGGCTTTACTAGGTGAAGGCGTCCAAGCTCATAGGCAATATTTGCATTGCCCTCACCAAGTTGAGCCGCGTTGGCTTGGATGGCTGCGACGTTTTGCGCATTTCTCGCAACATACCCTCCAATTATGGCCACACTTTGTTGTGGTTGGGGATATTGTGCGTAGGGCTCCGCGAAGTTTACGTTGGGCACCACATAATTTGGTGGGGGTACCGGTGCACCACCCCCCATGCTTGCTCTTGTGGCCCTACGTAATAACTTGGCGGAGAAGGAATCCCGCCAAAAGGTGGCACAACATTGGGTTGTGCACTACCTGCTTGTGCGGAGGAGGATCCCTCCTCTACGATTCTTCCTCTTTTATTTTTCCTTGCCGGGACAAGGAGTCCCTCTTCCAACCAATCTTCCCTCCCTTGGATGAAAAGCCTAAGCCTTGCATCTGGAAGGGGTAGGTTCACCGTGGTCAAACGAAAACCTCCTCTCTCATCTCCACTAATGTATTTGCCTTGTTGCAAATACTCAATGCCGAGAGAGGTCCCACGCAAAAGATGTTCGGGGTTTCTTGTGATCCCCGGCCGTAGGGAGATGGCCAACATAGAGAGGTAGCACCCCGAACCAATATCTCCCGCCCCCGATGTTGCCACGCAACACCAACGGTTGATCATAAGGTATGAGGGGTCTATTGGGCTGCTTGGCAATTAAAACCGAGTAGAGCCAATTCAACTCCGTGTCGGTCACCTTCATTTCCCTCATCCTCCCCAATACCCTCTTGCACATCCAAGAGTGGAATACTCGGATAATGGGGTTGCGGATGCAATTGCGTTGTTGGTGGGCTTCTCCGGAGATCAAACATGCCGGGTGGCATGTCAACTTTCTCCGGAGCTCCCTTATGGTACCCAAGTAGCTCCCTAACATGCTCGTAGGGAACCACTTGTTGGACTCCCTCCAAACGGAATGATAAACTTTGCACCCCATCATCAAGGATAGGTGCAATGGTCATCAAGATTTCCAAGGCAAACTCCTTGTGGGCGTCCGCCGGCACTCCGTTGGAGAATTGCACCCATCCAAGGTGCCCCAACATATAATATATATCGGTGCCGAAACCCAAGTAGTTGAGTGCTTGGTCGTCGAAGTCGACGTTGGCCACAAGCCTCTTCTCAAGACGAGAGAGCCTCTTCTCCTCCTCCGACAATATGATGAAGCCATATGAGGAATATATCAGAGTGTATGGAGGTGGCGCGGTCGAACGGGTTGATCGTCGAGGTGGAACGGGTGGCTCCTTCGTGTGCCCTTAAGGTTCGGTAAACCTCATGGACGTGCTCCTTGTTGCCCTCATGCCACCGAGGAGGAGAGCGTTGTTCCTCCTTGGTGGTGTCGTATCCGTCTCCATGCTCGAGGAGACTCGGAAACCGAGTGCCTCCTCGAAGATGTCGTCGACGACGGCTTGGATGTCGATGAACCCTTCTTCTTGGAGAAGAGACTTGTGGTTTTCTTCCACATGGTTGCTGCACTCTTCTCTCCACTAAAACTCCGGGTTGCAACCGGTAACTAGGCACTTAAAATCTTACTTCGGGATGTGGACTTTGAGTGGATTAAGGGTGTGGATTTTTTGAGCTATCAAGCTTGGGAAGGTTGGCTATGTCTACGGAGGTTCTGGGCACACAAACTTGAACACACAAGCCGAGGACGGAGAGGGAGCTTGCTTGCGAGAAAACGGGAGCCGGGGGCTCCTTAAGTAGGGGAGGCCGGCCGGCCCGGGTGGCCTGGTGCTCCTCCCCACCTCGGCTTTCTTCCGGCACGATCATTTCACCTCTACAACTTTCCCGCCCGCGTGCTCCATGAGTTGCACCGCCCAAACGCTCTCGTCCACTCCTTTTCTTGCATTATTGGTCCTTCCACTTGATGCTTCATCCTTTGAGTCATGTCCATGCTCCCTTTCTCCACTTGCTTCACATGCCACCACGAAATTCCTGCAAAGTTCATGCTTAATGCCCACCATGCTTGTCCTTTGCATGTGGACTTGGTGAAAGTTGATGAAAGAGTATCCAATGGTGCATGCATGATTAATTCAAACTAGATTGCCTCCCTTTAAGTGTGTTTAAGGTTAAGCACTCCTCTAATTCGAAATTTAAAAATATTTTTCAGAGCCATGCAAGAGCTCAAGCATAAATTTAGAGAAGTTTTTAAACCATTAAAAACAAATGTAAGTCGAAAATATTTTCCGACTACGTTGATATCGGTCTCACCGGTATAGTTTGCCTTCATTGGTTGAGAGCAAACTTTTCCCGGCTTGATCATGGGGGCATAGGTTTAGGTTCTAATTTTGGCTAAATGAGAGAGATTTTGAATAAAACAAAATTAAATGAGGCTTAGAAAAATTCTAATCTTAGAGAAACCAAGGATATAGATTTTTAAACCAACCAAAAGTTTAGTCTCTAGGTTCACGCGAGTCCTAACACGTGCTGAAATATAATTAACACCTATGTATAAGCCGTGGCTCTACTCGTGTGGTTTTAGCATGAAAAATAAGTCAACCATAGCACCATAATAAGGGTGAAGGGTTGAGTTAGGTTCTGAAATTATTTGGTTGTGGTTTCTCGAAAAGAATCAAACAAACACATAGGAGGGTTCATGCAAAGGGTTTATGATAAAGCAAATATTCAGCCAAGAATTATGTCTCTAATATTGTTCAACCACTTCTAAGTCTAATGTCTTTGTGTAATAAAACTCCAAACTAAATTATTAAAAAGACTCGAAAAACCCGGAATCGGGTTGTCCTCCCCGTAGCTTATTCTTGACTCGACGAAACGGGTTGCCTCCCGCCTAGCGCTTCGTTTATAGTCTATAGCTAGACTTCTTCACTTGATTACTTCGGATCAACGCTCTTTGCGGGCGTTGCAATCTTGGGTACCCACTTCCGCACCATCTTGGGCGCGCGCTTGTCTTCCGGGTTAATCATTTTTTTGGTCTTCACAGGCGGCTTCTCTTCTTTTGTCTTGACGGATGCAACACCTTTTTTGATTTTCTTTACGTTCATTTTTTCGGCTCCTTCTTCTTTTGCAGCCCCTCCTTTTCCTTTGGTTCTTGCTTCACTCCAATCATGTTGCATGCCTCGATTCGTGGTCGAAACTTGAAGGAACTCCTTTCTCCATTGATATCGAACATGATCCCTCCTTGCCAACATCAATAGTAGCTCCCACGGTCTTGAGGAAAGGCCTCCCAAGGATGAGCGGCGGCTTCTCCCTCTCTCCCATCTCGAGCACCACGAAGTTGACGGGGATGAAGTGGTGTCCGACCTTCACGGGTACATCTTCGGCAATGCCCAAGGGATAGCGAATGGAGTTATCTCCCAACTCCAAACATATACCCGTAGGCTCCATTGGTAGGCGTAGCTTCTCGAACACATCCCTTGGCATGACGCTCACACTTGCTCCAAGGTCGCATAACGCCTTCTCGAAGTTGAAAGAACCAACGGAACAAGGAATTGTAGGGCACCCGGGGTCCTTTTGCTTCTCTAGCCCATTAGCAATAGCGGCACTACACTCCTCGGACATCTTGACATGATCTACCCCGAGTGTTGCTATCTCATATTTATTTGCAAGTATGTCTTTAAAGTAACAAGAATATGTAGGTACTTGTAGGGCATCTAGTAATGGCATGTTGATGCTAAGTCTACGCACAACCTCCACAAACTTCTCAAAGTGGTTGTCAAGTTTACCTCGGAAGTAGCGTGGCTTGAGTTGCGGTATCCTCGTGTCTTCCTCCGGCATCTCAAATTCGGGCTCTTCGGTGACGATCCCCGTAACCTTCTCTTTAGCAACTCCTTCCGTCTCGGCGGATGGTTTAGGCTTCCTTGCTCCCGCGGAACGTTCCGGGTCTTCGGTCTCCTTTCCCGAACGTGTTTGAATGGCCTTCGCCGATTCGGGACTTTTAGGTTGTCCCGGAAGCTTCCCTTCATCATTAGTGAGGCGCCCCGCAAGTTGTCCAACTTGCGTCTCGAGCATCTTCATCATGTTGAGCACTTGATGATTGGAACTTCCGACCTCCGTCACTTTGCTATCGATGTTCTCCAACACCTTGTCTATGGTCTTGAACTTGGTGACGGTGTCCTTGTTGATCTTGGCTTGCTCGTCCATGAATTCCTTCAATTGTATACGAAGCGGAACCGAATTCGGAATGGATGAGCTTGCATTAAATTGAGGTCTACCTTGCCGTAGTAGAAGTTCGGCGGTTCTCCCTTCCTCATGTAGTCGAGCGTTTTGGCTTCCTCCGGACAATCTTTGCGGACATGGCCATACTCTCCACATTCTTCGCATGTGGACCTTGCTTCGGCGGCCTTCAAGTCTTGAGCCTCTTTCTTTTCCATCTCCATCTTCTCCAACCTCCTCATGAGCGAGTCGATCTTGCCTTCAAGTATGTTCTCCTTCTCCACTTGCAAGACTCCTTTGACGTTCCCGCGGGTTGAACCGGATGTAGGCACCGGACGACGCCCATGTGTCATTATCCGCGACCTTCTTGAATAGAGTAAAAGCTTCCGTCGGTGTGAGCTCGATGATAGATCCTCCCGCCGATGCATCAATGATCGTCCTTGACGCCATGGTGAGTCCTTGATAGAACTTTTGCACGAGGTCTTCCTTCGGGAACTTGTAATGTGGAACCGCCCGAGTGTACTCATTGAAGCGCTCGAATGCCTTCAAGATAGTCTCCGTAGGATATTGAACAAAGGTGGCAATCTTATTACGCAAGCTTTGAGTTTTACCCGGTGAGTAGTATTCCTTCATGAAAGCCTTCATCAACGTGTTCCAATTTTGCACCGTCTCCGCCGGTTGAGAGTGGAACCATTGCAAAACCTTCCCGAGTAGTGAGAACGGAAAAAGCCTTGCCCTCATTTGATCTTGAGTCACCCCATCCATGTTGAAAGTCTGACATAGTTGAATGAATGCTTGGAGGTGAAGGTTCGGATCCTCTTTACCGGTGAAGGGTGAATGTTGCACCATGCGGATAGTTTAGGTCTTGATCTCGAACGGTCTTCCGATCTCCTCAAGGTTCAAGATTGGTAGGTCGATGATGTCCGGGGTGCATAGCTCCCCAATCTTGTGTTCTTGCGGTGGTTGGTCACCCATCGGTGGACGTCGATTCTCCCGAGGACTTTGAGGTGGTGAATTCTTCGGAGATTCCTTCGATCCTTTGTCTTCCGACTTCGAATCTACAAAATCCAGCTTTTTAGCTTGATGCGCTTCGCGTCTCCTTAGCCTATAAAGTTTTTCTGGATCATCCACAAAATTATCGGGTTTGTTGGAGAGGTAGCCGTCCATCTCCTGTTAGGGTTAACAATAAACAAAGTATGCAAAAACTAGAAAGTAAAAATAAATCTATGAGAACTAGGGTTAGACAAACTAGATTAGATTTATTTTGAGGATTAGATGCAAAATAAAAACAAAAAGAAAACTGAAAATTACAAAAATGCAATAAAAAATCAAATCTTGATCACTTGTTCCCCGGCAACGGCGCTAGAAAAAGGGGCTTGTTGACGGTTAATAGTTGTATCAAAGTTCGTTTAGACTTGCAAGCGGACAAGTCTCCCGTTGTAGTCAAGGGACCCTTCTTCCATCGAGTGGTGAACCCAAGGTATCGAATCCGTGGAGCAAATGTGTGACGCAAAAGTTGATCTAGTAAAGCCAAGTAACTTCAATCTTCGATAAAAGAGAAACCCTAATGCATCTAGGTGAAGAATACGAAACTAATCTAATCTACTAAAGACCAGAGATAACAAAGTAAGATTGGGTAGATAAACCAATCTAGAGAGATCAGGATAAGACTTTTGTTGAAGTTCCAAGCAAGAGAAGAAGTAGCAAATCGAATCTTATAAGAAGCCTCTTTAAACCGTGGTTTCCCGTCCAAATCCGAAAACATCCGCCTTTCGGAACCCCCGTTCTGTCACAACGTATCCCTACTCATGCGGGGAGTCTAGGGCGAGTCAAAAGACAAGTCGAGATTCTTTCGGAAGATCCGGCGTGTACCTCTAGCCACCGCGGCTACAAGAACACCCTATGTAATCTATCTCGAGAATAGATTTAGAATAAGCAAACCGATCGAAAAACGAAATCTTCGAGGAAACACTTGATCGCTAAGAATAGATTCAACTTGATAATTCAACTATGACAATGATACATACACAAGATCACCACGGGATCCTTCCTTGATCTTGCTTCTAGCTCCGGAACTCCGACGTGGTCTTCCGTGCAAGGTTCCCACGTACGCTAGGGAAGCCCTAGTCAACTAGCTCGACCCTCTCCTCTCCGGGATGGTGTCCCTCTCTTCTTTGCTCCTCGGCGGCCGATGACGAATTGGATGATGCGTGGCTCTCGACCCCGGGGCTATAAATAGCCCGAATGGCGGCTAGGGCAAAGGAGGGGACGAATGAGCACCTTGGACGAGTCGGGCCGGCGGCCCGGGCCCATCCAGGCCCAGCCCGCGGCCTCCTTTGCTCTATGTCGGTTCCCGTGTCTTCTAGATGTTTCCCCCTTCTGCATGTAGGTCCATGTCGTCAGTTTCTCTCCGAATTGGACATAACTCCTTGTCTTGCAAGATTCAGCACTTTTACCGGTTAGGTCCTCGGAGTCTGTCATCTTCTCGGATCAAGTCCCCGGCTTCTTGGAGTCAAGTTTGCTTCATTGCATGACTTGTACGGGCTTCAAGGTCTTGTCATAAGGTGCTTGATGAACTTATCCCTAAAGTCTTGCATTCAACGCTAAAATCATGTATAAACACTAAACTCCAAAACCGACATGCACACATGAACTTGTTATACCACGGGGGTTAGTACCAATGGATAAGGTATAAAACTTATGCCAACACCGAAGGTAAACTCATGGCTAGTTTGACGGATTTTCACCGTCAACAAGGACGAAAACTTACATCTTGGAGTGGACCGGGACCTCTTCGCCGGACGGTCCGACGAGCTTTGCTCGGGGGCCCGCACGCTTGGTGCCGGTCGACTCGAAAGGCCGTGCCACTCCTTCCCGCCGGCTTGACGGCGGCGCCGCACTCCCCCGGTTGCTTGGAGGCTATGCTTCCGACCTCCGCCATGGCGAGAGGTAGGCCCTTGGCCCCCGCCCCCGCGGCGAGGGAAACTTGTACGTCGGGGCTCCGTCACCTTGGATAATCAAAGAGTGAAGGCGCCGCGGGGTGGCGCCAGAATTTGCCTCCTACGGCACGCTCGGCCTCGACGCCGAGCTCGTCGATCTCTCCCTCGACGGGCGCCTGCGCAAGGAGTCTGTGTCGGGGCGGTCGAAACCGTTAAAGAGATGGCGAGATGGGGGCGCTGCTCCTCCTCCGACCGCTTGGGCGGGTCAACTCGGCGGGGCGGGTCCCTCCGCGCCTCGGAGGCGCTCGAACCACCGGGCGCCTTACGGGAGCGAGTCGCCTATTGGTCCTCTCGGGCGGGGCGAGCCGTCGATTTTGAGCTTGAGCCTATGTTCTTCTCGTGCGCACCGAGCTCCGGCCGTCACAACGACGTCACTTCAACGGCTCGGGGAGGTGATGGTGTGGACGACACGACATGTCGCTCCAATCCACCGCGGCACCGGTCTCATCGCCGCTCCACGTCGGCTCCGGTGACGGGTCCTCGTTGGAGGAAATGCCGCACTCCCCCGCCTTCCGGCGCTTGATGCGGTTGTCATTCCGATCGCACTTCGTGATCTCCCGCTCCTTGTGCTTTGCACTTTGCGTGCAGCCCGCCGCCTCTCCGCGATAGCTTTGTTCCGGCTGAAAATCACCTCCTCCAAGAGAGGCGCCTTGGCCGGCACGAGATGCGCACACTTCGAGGCCGTGAAAACAAGAAGCGGGCGAGTCAACCATCATTGGAGGTCCACGAGAAGACCAACTCCAAACCAAGGAAACCAAGATCAACGAAGAGCTTGTTGGAGGAAGCCACGACTTACAATTTTCTTGGTCCCCCGGTTGGGGAGAATCGGGAGAAGTCGCGTCGGTGGCCACGTATAGGTCGACTTCCCGATCGCTTGCGTCACGCGACACTGAATCTCGGTCGGCGACGGGAAGACCGGCGCAGTCACAGTCCCCGTCTAGGGGGCTCGGTCGACCGTCATCTCGCGAGACGGAGCGGCCATCTCCCGGAGCGGCACAACTTCTCGGGCGTGCTACCGCCCGATGACGGTCGCCGAGCGTGACCCCCGGCTCCTCGGAGGTGCTCCAACACCGCCCGGTGCTCCTTGAGCATTTTCTCTGCTCGGCTGCAGGGGGCCATGGGTCCGGTTCGACCGCGTCGCCCGATGGAATTCTCGGTGAATGCCGGTAGCGCAAACTTGGGGTCGTTTCTCGGGTAGAACTACCCCTTGTGCCGGCTACTATTCAAGGCCGGTCGGGGAGGACGGGATGTAGCCATCACCCCGACCTTGCTTCATCCGGAGGTTGGCGCGGCCGATAGCCGCCGCCCCGGAGCCGTCCTTCAAGCACGTGAACATGAAGAAGTACCGAAAGAGGTGCCAATGGGCACTTATCCCCAAGCACCCTCACACATTGCCTCGAACGCCGCCATCCGCCGGATGTTGTTCGGGTTAAGGTCTTGCGGTGGAGGCCATACTCGTAGAGGACCCCCGGATGAACCGCCCGGCGGGGACGGAGAAGCCGCGCTCGTGGAAGGTCACGAACGAGACCACGTACCCCCTAGGCGGGCACGGCACGGACTCCTCGCCGGACACCTTCCACTCCACGGTGACGGTGAGCGGGGAGGCCGTCCGGCCTCGACAAGGCTGCCGGTCGGTTGCGAGACACGTTGGATCGCGTCCGGTTCGACATGGCGATAGCAAGGTCTCAAGCGAGTCGGTGGCACAAGCGGTGGGCCGTACGGGCGCAAGGAAGCAAGAGGAGCGAGGCACAAGGGCGAGGAAGAAGATGACGAGGGAGTAAAGTCCCAATTCCGTGCCCGACGCGCGGTTTAAAAGGGAGGAGCGCGGCCGTTCGCCTCGAATGCGGGCCCGCCGCGTCGGCGGAACGTCCGCCCGCCGCGTGCGCGTGCCTCGGCGAGATAGGCACCCGCCCGCGTGATGCCTCGATTCCCGCGGAGCCCGGAGCCTACGTCGCCCACATGCGGTCATTTCAAACCGTCGCATCCATCACGACGACCGAGATGCCCGCACCTCCTCGCTTCGTCTACATTAAACATGTCGCCCACGTCGTCCACACCGGCCACGTCGCCCACGACGGCCACAACGACTACGACTACCCCAACAAAGCAATCCATGACTACAACGACTACAATGGAGTTTAAAAGCCCGTGAGCAAGTTTCCAAATCACTCACGGGCTCGGGGGCTACATCCGGTGGATGCGCTCGCGTGCACCCACCGGGAAGATCAAGAATAGAATCAACACCAAGCCTTCTCGACTAAGCCTAAGCGCGACTCCCCGACTCCGTCTCGGGCTCGGGGGCTACCGACGAGGGCTCGGATTAGGACCCCCTTTGACGGTGAAATAACCTCTCACGAGACAAGGTTTTCCAACGCCATTGACAACGTGAAGACCAAGACTGACAACGTGAAGACCAAGACTCAAGACGAGGAGGACCGAGGACCCCTGTCAAGACCCTCACTGGCAAGACGTCTTGTTTCCGACTAGTTGGGAGCATCTCCGACCAGTTCACTACTAAAGGGACCCCCTCCGAGCGGTCTCCGCCTCGCACGACAAGTCTCCACCTCGCACGAGCAGTTCCCAACTCCGACCGAGGCGTGGGCCATGTGGCGCAACCCCGAGACATGAATGTCATCGTTGCGACGCGTGGGGGACCGATTCCCCTCACCATGAGAGAACACCGGTGGCGACCCGTGCGAGCGGCCAACACCGACATGAGCCTTAGTGCGGGTGCGCTCGGTACCGCACGGCTATCCCATCACCATCATCTCCAACTCGCGGCACACAAGCTCCGCCCGAGGCACTCAAGCACCCCCTACAACGAGCTCGGGCCTACGACTAGTTCTTAACATGGCAAGCTAATCTAGTGCTCGAACGGACCGAGTCACCGCCGAACTACTTAGAAAGGGCACCTAGCATCCCAATATGAACATCACCGCCGGCCACGCGGTGGCTCCCGTGACAAGGCGGCACAACTCCACTTCAATGCGCCCGACGGACGACGCGCGAGAAGACATCTCGGTGACCGACACCGTAACTCTTACTTTCTTTCCCTTTGTTGCCCCTCCCCTTGCATCTATAAAAGGGAGAGGAGGGCAACCATTACAAGGGTCGGATAGCCGATGAACCGAACACCTACTCTAAGGGACTTGGGTCCGACACATTCTCCCACCCGGTTTGTAACCCCTACTACAAACAACCCTAGCGGGGTAACGGGGCGACTCGACACTAGACATAGGGTATTACTCCTCGGAGGCCCAAATCGGTATAAACCCCGTTGTCTCTTGTGCTAACCATCCGAGCCCGACACACGATCGATACAAATCTCTTGTCCCGGCGGTAGAGAACCCCGACCACTCATAGGGAGGGGCTTTAGTCTCGGTTGCGAGAGGGGTTTAGATCTCTCAAGTCCAACCGGACTAAAGTTCGGAGACAAAAGCCCCCCCCTTTAGTCCCGGTTGAACCAACCGAACTAAAGGATCCTTTAGTCTCGGTTGGTATTACAAACCGAGACTAAAGGGTCTCGTTTCTCTTTTTTTGTTTTCGATTTGAGCTTATATTCTAATTGTTTTCTAACCCGTATATGCACATATACGTATTTGAACTTGTATAGAGGTATATACCAGTATATATATACCATATATGCAGTTAGATTAGACTTATATAAGAATTATACCCTATATATCTACATATATAAACTTATAAATGTATATACACATAATATTTCATACACATGAAAATAAATAGTATTTTATAATCTAGCATATATACATCAAAACCCCAAATAGTATATTCAAAATATCATTCGAGGTCAAATTTCTTGTCTCATTTAGCTTTCCTCGGAGGTGAGTCGATCAATTGGATGGCTGTCATAATGATGTTTTCCTTGTGGATTAACCACCTCATCCATGAGGAATCCCACGAGAGCTTCTTGAATTGCCAAGAGACGATCCTTCTCAATGAGTGCGTCCCTTTTTATAATTCTCTCGTAATTCGCAAATAGGTTGATATAATACAGCAAGCAATTAAATATACAAAAAGGATGAAAATGATGTATTATTAATAGGTTTATTTTACTTACGCTAACATCATCCGCATTGCCACCGTGATGGTGTATGAACTCACAAACGTAGTACCCGCATAAATTATTTCCTTGCTCTTATCTCAAACACTAAATTGGAGAGAAGAACGAATATGAATTGTAGTGTTATACATTTTAAATATTTCCAATCCGGAGTTGTTATTTGTATACGTACGGAAAATCATACACCCATCTAATTTTGGGTTGAAATGCTTCTCGGTGCTTTGCAATGAACATGGTCCAAGCTCGAGGCAAAATAATAAAAGATAAAATGTGTTAGTATAAAAGCTAAATATATATATTGCATTAAAGAAAATGTCATAGATAGAATTATTACTCGTGGAATACATCTTCAAGGTCTTGGTATTACGAGCCGTCTTTTCTCAATGAGTCATACACATTGATATTGCTATTGTCGATACCGATTATGAGTAGAACCCGAGTGGAATCACGTATGCGGCCTCATGGAGATTAGAATTGACTAAATAGAATTAGCAATGATAATTAGATGACAATCGTACTTACTTGAAGTTTTAAGGCGATAGTATAAGATTCTTGTAATTAAACTCATCTAAGTGCCTAAAAATGGTCTTGATTTGTTGTTTTCCATTGGTTTTTAATCTCATCCGCGTTAACTTTTAATGGGTCCATGAAAGCAATTCTTGAATAACCCTTGCTTCCCATCTCAATAAGTCGCGGCTACACAAGAAGAGTAAAATGTTAATTAGTAGATCGACAAATGTAATAAAGTTATTTATAAACATATGAAAATATGTCACTTACGGACACCAGGCCATATAAGATCGGTATTCGGGGCGTCCGGATGGTAAGTTTCATAGATATCGGCGGAACGAGCCGGGCCACCTTCTCGTTTTGAAGGGCAAAATCTCCGGGTCTCACGAGCATACCAAACATCTCCGGGCCCTCAGTGACTTCGTCAAGTACCGGTCATGAAATACGCGCATCTTAGTTGGGAGCTTGTTGACAAATTCGGCTTCACTAGAGGTTTTCCTAGCTCAAAGCGCCATCTAAATTCTTGATTTTTATCCGCGAGGTAGGTCTTCAAGGCCGATAAGACCACCAATAGGCGGCTTTGTTTGTTCAAAAAAGCTAATGACCCGAGCCGCTTGCTCTTCACACATGGCGTCAATAGAGTTTTGCACTTCCGGAGTGATGCCCGCAAACACGTCGGTCTGATGGGTCGTGGATGCAGGTATTTGCTCGATGTTTCTGGCGGTCCCCGACGTCGACGCTGGAATCTCCTCGTTCTTTTCTGGGGTGGCGGTCCCTGACGTCGACGCAGGAATCTCCTTGTTCTTGTCTGTGGTGGCGGTCCCCGACGTCGACGCATGTATTTGCTCAATGTAACTATTCGACGACCTTCGCTGTTTCTTCTTAGCATAAGACTTGTCCACCGAACGCTCATAGTCCGTTTTCAACGGCGGTCTCCTTCTTCTTTTTGTTTCCTTATCATGTATGAAAGCCTTGAGTCTCTCCGTATGACCTTCATTTTTTGACCTCCGGTTCTTCCTCGTTTTCTCCTTTCTTTCGCTTTTTCAAAGAAGTCCTTGACTTCTTTCCGTACAGACCCTTCTGTTTCTTCATCTGACTTTGACTCTGCCTTTTTCTTTGCTGATCGTTTTTGTTTCTTCTTTGGTGGTTGCACCAACCTGAAAGATTGCGCTCGAGAGCTTGTGGCGAATGGTTGCTGAGGTGAATTGGGAGGGATGTCATCATCGTGATTGCTTTGGAGCTCCGTTCACCCAAATTGTCGTATGGTTGTTGCGGAGAAGGTGAGCGAGCGAGGTAGTGCCGATGACGGCCCGGAGACGATGGGCGTCCCGGCTCCAGGTGGTCTCTCGGAGATCCATCATTCTCGGGGATTATGACGATGTAACGTTTTGGCCATAATATAATACCGTGTAGCGCATCCTTACGTGTCTTTTCCCCGTCACCTCCAGGGATATCTATCTCTAGCTCCTCAAAATCAGGTTGGCATATTCTCTCTATGCTAACTGAGGCGTAGCCAGGTGGAATCGGCATGTCGTGGCTCGTTTGTCCAGGGAACTATGCAACAACACTTCTATCCGCCACCTGAGAATAAATATTTAATTAGTTATTATTAGCATTGTGAATGCAAGTCCACAAAAATCAAAGTAATATATGTGATCAATTATTGAGGTAATAAAATCATGAATTAGACATATCTTCATTTTGATGTTGCCGAATGGCTTGTGAAGCTCACATCCGGTGCGCCGACGGATGTCATCCACGAGGGTACCGTTGGTCGTCCACTTGAACTCCTTCTATTGCCCTTTGCTCTTCGGGAGCCGCCGCGGAAGCACAACTAGAAAAGTGAGCGAAGGAACTTGTACTAGAGGCGGTCCTTGTCTTTGGGGCCATCTCATTTAATGTGGCGGCCACTCGTCGTTCAATATCTGTCGTCGCCTTTTCTCCGTGTTCTTTAAGTCTTTTCTCTATCTATTGTCGCCGTTCCTCCTCTTCGCGCTCTCTTCTTCTTCTGCGGCTTCGATAGGTGGTAATGTCTCCCCTGAAGGCAAATTTCCATGGTACCGGCCCGAAGCCCCCGCACCGTCCCGGGTGTTCGGATTCTTGAGCGCCATAGTGAGCTCATCGATCTCTCTGTCAACCTTCACTCGCCCGCTCGACATCTTCAAGTATTTTCAATATTTCAAGTGCGGTCTCTCATAACGAGGGTGGGTAATTAAGGGTACCATCTTCGGAGTTAATTGTGCCTCCATGAGCATAATACTAATTCTTCACTCGTTCGAGCCAATCAACGACCGCCGGTACGGTACCTTGTGCGAGAAGGTCTTCTTCCATCTTCCGCCACTTGGGAGCTGCAAATGCACATCCACCTCGACCAAGATGATGGTCGTGCTCCTTCTTAGCACGGCTTTGCTTCGCTCGTGCACTCGCCTTGGAGAAATCGTCACTTGTCTTGTATTCCACAAAGGACGTCCAATGTTCTTTTAACTTGGCATATTCAATCCAATTTGGAGTTCGATTCTTCTTGATATAATCTTTATCGAGTTGCTTTGTTTGAACTTACGAAATTGTGTTGCCATCCTCGTGAGAGTCCAATGCTTCACATTGGCTGGTTCAACACCTTCGGGGAAGTGTGAAGTGTTTTAGGATTTCATCCCACAACAAAATTTTCACCGATTCCGGAACCACGTGTGGATTATCTCGTTTTTCCCTTCCATTCTCTCGTAGCCGATGGGCACGTTGTCCCTTACAATGGCCCCACACTATGACACATACTTGTCCTTGATTTTTTTGGAGCACATGGTTGTCCATCATCCGATACTTCGTGATCGATACATGACATGGCCGGTGAGTACTTGTGTACGCCCTCTCTTTGTCTTTTTTTGATGTGGAGGGTGAAGCCTACATGTTGCGATTCGTTATTTAATTAATTAGTACCTAAGAATTGAGGTTAGAAAAATAAAAACTATGAAGTTAATTCATGAGATATATATACCTCTTGGGAACATTCAATACTTTCATTCACAACACTTTCCTCATTATTTCTAGAATTGTCCTCAATATTAGCTTTGTTGTGTACATGACAAGGGCAACGGTGTCCTCATTCGGAGGTATGTTCAAGTACATGTCCGCCTCACTACACTCCTCCTCGGTGAAGGTCGCAATTGTACCACTAGCTATAATGTCGGCCATAAAGTCGTCATGGTTGTCATCCATCCGGAATAAACAAAAATTTTTTATGAATTTCTAGAATAAGCAACAAGTTTTTCTATGATTATCTAGAATAAACAACAAGTTTTTATATGATTTTCTAGAATAAACAAGCATTTTTCTAAGAATTTCTATAATAAACAAGAATTTTCTATGAATTTATGTAATCTTCAACAATTTCTAAAACTTTCTAGATTAAACAAGTATTTACTAAGAATTTCTTTATGAAACAAGAATTTTCTTTGAATTTGTAGAATAAGCAAAAAGTTTTATATGAATTTCTAGAATAATCAACAAGTTTTTATATGATTTTCTAGGACAAACAAGCATTTTCTATGCATTTCTATAATAAACAAGAATATTTTGTGAATTTATGTAATTTTCAACAATTTCTAAAACTTTCTATATTAAACAAGTATTTACTAAGAATTTTCTTTGAATTTGTAGAATAAGCAACAAGTTTGGATATGAATTTCTATAATGAACAAGTATTGACTACGAATTTTCTTGAATAAACAAAGTCACAATATTTCTACTAACTTGTGGACGAACGATGCTTGTTGATGACGGTGCGTGTGGGAGAATGACGAGAGGTGAAGGGAGGTCACTTGTTCGAGACGACGCGACGATCGTCGACTTCGAAGTACCAAACTAATGAAATTGTATATTAGAAATCAAATACACAATTAAGAACTCAAGATTACATATATTAGAAAACAATTAAGAACTCAAAATTATATATATATATATATTAGAAAACAATTAAGAACTTAAATACACAAATAAGAACTCAAAATTACATATATATATTAGAAAACAATTAAGAACTCAAATACTCAATTAAGAACTCGAAATTACATATATATTAGAAAACAATTAATAACTCCAATACTCAAAACTATGAAATTGTATATTACAAAACAATTAGATTTTGGTACACGAGATATACACACAAGAATAAGAGACAAGCCAATTGCTAGATCTTTCTCATAAAAGACAAAAGGTATTTTGATCATTTTACACCTCAAATTGGTTTGCGTGCTTAGAATTGCATTTATTTTGGGACGGAGAGAGTACAAGTTTCTAATTAATTTTCTTTCTATTCCTATAATAGAATTTCATATTAAAAATGTACACACAATTATAATTTCTAATTAATATCAAAACATAAACTAAATCAAATAAAATTAATTATAAATGCTTGCGACGCCGGCATTTCACGGCCGACGTCGGCAAGGCGAAACCCCCCCGCACCGGCCGGCCATCGGGCACACGCACGCGCGCCGACGGCGCGAAGGGGGGGCCGTCAAGCGGAGGCGGTGGCGGCGGCGCGGCATACCGGTTGCAAAGGCCGCCGCCGAGGAAGAGGGCCGCGCGCGGTCGCCGCCGAGGAGAGGAGGGATGGCGGGGGCGGCGTGTCGGGGAGCGCCGCCGCGTCGCGGAGGGGCCGCCGCGTCGGGGGACGGAGATGCGCGGGGAGGGCGGACGTTGGCGCGGCCGAGCTCGCTCGGGTCGGGAGACGGCGGCTGGCCGTGACGCCCCATGTTTTTAATTAGCCTTAATAGCGGTCAAATGGTCGGCGGTGGTCAAACCACGGTCAACCCGGGCCCTCACCTCGAAAAACTCACTAACCCACCCTAGTGACCCTATTTGACTAGTAAACACACTTGTGGGGCCAACCCATGGTCAAAGGTTTGGTCAAACCCCTTGCCACTCTAGTGCCCACCGATGTCCGCTCTGAACTTTTGCCGCGTTCTCCGAAATTCACCTAAACACTTAAAATTCTACCTTTATGAAAGTTGTCCATCTTGACGAGGGACACAACTTTCATGTAGATTGGCATTTCAAATTTTGAAGGGAAAAGCATGGAAAATAAGTTGCAAGGCGGTTTTTCTTGTTCGCCAAAACAGGCGACATTCACTTTTGACATTCAAATAACTTCAAATCGGGCGGGAAAAACCCTATATAGCCCGTGTAGAAAATGTTGTTGGTAGCTAGATCTACAACTTCGGTATTCATCACTTGGTCGACTTCTCGTACAAAAATTTTGAGTTTTGCAATTTCCAAAACCGTTCCGGCAGAAACAAAAGCGAAGCCGAACGCCATCGCGCGCGCGCGCGCGCGCGCGCGCGCGCCGCCGTCGCCGGCCCGCCGCCGGCGGTTCCCCGGCGTCCGCGCCCGCGCCGCCCGAGGCTAAGCGCCGCCCGAGGCACGCGGCCGCCCGAGGTCCCGCGCCCGACGCACCCCCCGCCCGAGGCGCCTTGAGTCCGCGCCGCCGTACGCCACACGCACGGCGGGGCATCTTCGCCGTCACCCCCTCGTCACCCCGGACATGCCGAGCCCCGTATATAAGCACCCCATCGCCCCTCCGCGCGCCGGCCCCCGAGCCGCCCGCCGCCATTGCCGCCGCCGCCGGTGCGGAGCTCACCTCTCGTGCTCGCCGCCGTCCAACCGCTCTATTAGCTCCCCTAGGCCCCTAGTGAAGCTCACACGTTCGCTTGTTGCCACCCATTTCGCCCCCTCGCCGAATTTCCCCGAGCCGCCGCGGCCACCGCCGCCCGCCGCCGCCGAACCTCGCCGCCGGCCACCTCTCTCGCCTCCACTCGGTTCCCAACCACCCCTAGGTTAGCGTGTGGTCGTGCTTTGAGCCGCTTGCCGGCCGGCGGCGCCGCCGGCCACTCACCGGCGCCGGCCGTGCCCGCACCGCCCGGCCGGCCAAGGGCCGCATTGCTTCGATTTAAGTCTTTCTAGGGTGTTTTGAGTAAAAGTCCGGGGCATAGTTGTGAAGAACCCTATCTAAGTTTCCTTACGGTTCGAGTCCGGCGCCTTGTAAAATTCCTAGAAATTCTTAGAAAAATCATAAAAATACCAAACCAATTTTGTTGGGTTCAGGAAGAGAAATCCCACCACTTTTGTTATTTGCCCATGGCTGGATTCTAAATAGTTTTAGCTTGAGAAATACAAAGTTGAAAAACCTAGATCCGGTATAACTTTAAATCCATAACTCATCTATATCCCAATTTTGGATATGTTGTGTGTTAGGTCATGACTAGATGTTGTGCCAAAAGTTGCACAAAGTTATGTTGTAGATCTTGTTAAATAAATTCTTTTCCATTCCCTGAAACTTACTAGAGGATTTTTCTTGCTAAATATATCTAAGTTCTTGAGCTCAACTTGTGCACATTGTCTTGTAATATCAAAATACACATCTTGTGAATTAATCATGTTTTTTGGCTTACCGAAATATTTATCCTCAATTTGTGCATTATTTCCTTTGCAAATTAATGGGGGGGATCAGGAGAGATTCCATGTGGACATGCTAGTTCTTTAGGCTTGTTTAGGACCAGAGAGCATGCATGAGAAAGTTTGGATCATTTCGATGCTTATTTATGTTTGTATGCATTTAATTTGAATCACTAGCTAGCCTTTGTTATTTTCCATAATATTTAATTTCCTAGCATCCAACACTTACATGTGGGTCCAATGGACCAGGATAGGTGCTAATATGCATATGAAACACTTCTTTAATTTTGGTAATTTAATTGATTAATAAAAAGCTTAAAAGCCCTTTAATAATAAAGAGCAATTAAATAAGAAAAACCCCTAATTAATTCTCTTTCCTTTTTGAAAGTATTTCCTAATTTAATTAAAAGATAATTAATTATCATTGTTGATAAGAAATTAATTCATGGATAGAAATATTATTTATACCTTTGCTTGTGAAAAGAAAAGGAATTAAAGTCTTCACATGAAATGACAAATACAATAAAAACCTTTATTCAAATGTGCGGTAAAAGAATAACCCATGTACACCCAATAACCTTCATAAAAGAGAAACACTATCTAGATGCTTGTTAAGGTGAATATGACCAACCCGCAGTTGGATAAGACAACAAACTATCACATCACCTAAACTTGCATTGCATTCCGTGTAGATCTTCCGGACGGAGGTTACTCCCTTGTCTCGGAAAACGAGGAAGGAGGAGCGGAAGCTTCACCGCAAAGACGTGGAGGTGCTCGACACCGAGGGTGCCCAGGCTAACTTAGCTGACGAAGGCAAGCTCCGGTGCATCTAACCCGAGTTTTAAAATTCTTTATTCAATTATCTATGGATGATTGTGCATTTACATTCGGGAGTTGAATGAAACCCTAGATGCATGATCCACAGTACCTTTGTCCTTACTAGTATGATAGGTCGATAGGTGCTAAGCTATAGGACCGTTACAAGTCGGGTGGTGACCTCACTCGCGAGAATAGGTTCCTAGATAGGAATCATAATATATCCTAAATGGATCGCTCACGTAGTAAGAGCATGGGATGCGGGCTCCGGTCCGGTGGTTATGTGGGTTAAGTTTTTGAACGTACTAAGCACATGTCGGGTATGGGACCGGTAAGTCTAGTACCTTAATGAGACGGCTAGGGATGGAACTGTCACTACTCTTGGGATTCGCTCTCACGGCTAGCTACCGGTGGTGTATGGTGACTCCGGGTATCTCGCGGGGTATGCGGATAGCTCGCACTAAAGACCGTGGCCTTTCATCCCGACCCGGGGATTTTTGGAAACGGCTCCGGGAAAGTTGTCCCTTGTGGGCGACCTACCGTGTGTTTAGGTCCACCTTGCAAGGTTTAAATCAATCGATTGTCGGCCTCTCACCGTTATCCGAGACTACTTACTCCACTAGTCATGAGATCCCTAATGATGGAAGTTGATGAACTTTAAGCTTGATTAATTGTATTGTACAACTTTGTTTGTACTAGTTGGCTAATGTAGTAAAGATTAAACCTATTAGAACTTGTGCTAAAATCTTGAAAGTAAGGACCTACTCTTTGTTACTTTTTAGCAAAAGCAACCCAGTAGCCAAATGCCTTTCATGGTCTAGTATTGGTGAAGTAGTTATCACCGACGGGTAATACTTGCCGAGTATTAGTATACTCAGCCTTGCTATAATGTGTTGATCCGGTAATGCCTTCGGTGAGGTGTAGCCCGGAGAGATCCCGCCGGCCGGGAGCCGGGAGTGGGTGGAGGACGACTACCGAAAGCATCATGGATGGCCTCCCGTGGTGTCTTTGCTTCCGTTAGTTTATTTCCACCTTGTTTTTCGAAAACTCGGAACTATCTCGTCATGACAAAAACTATGGTTTGTAATAATTAAACCCTTCGGGGTACGAATTTGGATATTAATGTTGTTGTATCTCCGGACTCGCCTCCGAGTGAGTTTTAATGCATATATTCGATCCTTGTTGCTTTTCAAGTTATTTACGGGCGTTAACTCGGCAAATAACGACGGGATGATACTTTATTATTGCTTAATGACCAAAGTGGATCGGTCTTAGGCGATAGTACGGTATTTTCCTCGGGCGGGTTGTCACAGTCGCGCGCATGTCGGAGAGGAGCGGCGTGGTGTGTCGGAGAGGAGCGGCGCGGCGCGGCGAGGAGAGGCGGCGGTGAGGACGGGCGCGTCGAGGAAGAAGGGCGCGATTTGGGGGAAAACAGTTAAGTGCCCTGGGGGCTTATACAGAACCCGCACCTTTTGTCACGGTTCGTATTAGCAACCGTGACGAAAGGCCCATTAGTCCTGGGTCGTGTTACGAACCGAGACTAAAGGTCACCCTCTTGTCACAGTTGGTAATACGAACCGTGACAAAAGGGACATTCGCGCGGGATGCCCTGAAGGTGAATTTTCGCCCTTTTGTCACGGTTGTAGTTACAACCCGCGACAAAAAGGGTCCTTTAGTCTCGGGTGGTAACACTACCCGGACTAAAGGGGAATTTTGCACGGGAAATTAATATTTCTCTTTTCCTTGCTCATTTATCGCATTCTTTTTACTTTGAACATTTAAAAAATTCATTAGTCAAAATATTTGTGCCATGCAAAATTATATTATGTTAAAACAAAAAATACCTATTTTTCTATGCACATATTATTTCAAGAGTTGAAACAAACATTACTATTTTTTATTTACAATTTGAAGGGGAAAATAAATTAAATTGAAAATATTAGTAAACCTACTTAGAAAAATCTCTCGGTTTAAATAAATTTATGAATTCTAATTAATTGTCTTTGAATGATCAACATGCTCTTTTCCTTGGTCATTTATCTCATTCATCTCATTCGTGGGCTTTTTCTCTTTTCCTTGCTCATTTACGTCATTCCTTTTTTCTTTCAACATTTAAAAAAATTCATTAGTCAAAATATTTGTGCCATGCAAAATTATATTATGTTAAAACAAAAAATACCCACTTTCTATGCACATATTATTTCAAGAGTTGAAATAAATATTACTATTTTTTGTTTACAATTTGAAGGGGAAAATAAATTAAATTGAAAATATTAGTAAACCGACTCAAAAAAATCTCTCGGTTTAAATAAATTTATGAATTCTAATTAATTGTCTTTGAATGATCAACATGCTCTTTTCCTTGCTCATTTATCTCATTCATCACCTATTGGCAAGGTAATCTCGCGGTGAAAATGCAATCCCGGACGTAGAGGCAACGAGGCCTCCAAACCACCTCCACGGCCACCGAGACCCGCACGACCAATGCCACGACCACCACGCCCGCCACGACGATGGACTATGCCACGATCACGGACGTCATTTCCAACACCACTTGACGACGATATTGTTAGCTCAAACTACATCAAAATCAAAATAACACACATTATTCACAATAAATAGGATTAGTTTGCATATACATTGGATTCAATATATGCATAAATAGAAAAACAAAAGGGAACTATTACCGTACATAACCTTTATGAACTAGCGACTCGGAAGACCTAGATGCTCCGGAACTACAACGATCTCACCTCACCGTCATATACACCGACTCTCCCACTTACGATACTACACATGCGCTACACCTCCTATCTAGCTACGGTCCCACCTCACGACGCTACAGGCGGTCCCCACGTAGCCCGTGAGGTGAAGATGTAGCTAACTAGGACGTGGGGCTCTATATAAAAAAAGAAATGCTTACATTTATTGTATATAAAACTAAAAAAATACTTAATAAAAGAATTTAATCTTCTATTTCCTCCTATAGCTACCTAGAAATAAGAGGGGCCATAGAATTCAACACCGTATTTTATGAACTATATGTACACATACCCGCATATTTATAGATCGATTCAATATATGCATAAATAAAAAAACAAAAGGGGATAAAATTCAACACTATCATTACTCGTACATAACTCGGAAGACTAGATGCTCCGGAACTACAACGATCTCACCTCACCGTCATATACACCGACTCTCCCACTTACGAGTACTACACATGCGCTACACCTCCTATCTAGCTACGGTCCAACATCACGGAGGCAGCAGTAGTCCCCACGTAGCTCGTGATGTTAAACCGTAGCTAATTAGGATGTGGGGCTCGTATCAAAAACAAGAAGACCGGATGCTCCGGAACTACAACCTGTCTCACCTCACCATCATATACACATCACTAACCCACTTACGGTACCACACATGCGCTACATCTCCTATCTAGCTACGGCCCCACCTCGCGGAGGCAGCAGGAAGTCCCCACATAGCCCGCAAGGTGAAACCGTAGCTAATTAGGACGTGGAACTCGTATAAAAAAAGAAAATGCTTACCTTTATTGTATATAAAACTAAAAAATACTTAATAAAAAAAATTTAATCTTCTATAGCTACCTAGAAATAAAAGAATTTCTAAATAATGAAAGAATGGAAATAAACTATATGTACAAAATAAACTATAGCTACATTTTCTCTATGTCTATTTTTTCTTTATGAGCATATATTTTATAAACTATATGTACAAGTAAAATTCAAAATTATGAAAAACAAGAAAATAAGAGAATGCTTACATTTATTCTATATATAAATTAAAAACATACTTAACAAAATAATTAATCTTCTATTTCCTCCGATGGCTACCTAGAATAAAATCTTTTTTAAACAATGAAACAATGGAAATACCTAGTACATTTTCGGTATGTCTTCTTTTATGAGCATGTATTTTATAAACTATATATATATATATATATATAAGAAAAATTCAATATTATGAAAAACAAGATTTTAATGAAAGAAGGAACGATGCAAGTACCCTCCTAACTACATCTTCACGTGTATATACAAAATCTCATCTCTCTAATTAACATTTCTATTTTCTCCATCTCTAAACCATAAAACAAAATTTAATCACCACAAATGAAGGGAGGATGAATATTCTAACCTTTACAACACCTTGGAGGAGAGAAATCTTCACAAACTAATGAAGAAAAAAATTGTATCACCACCCTAGGCTTGAGTCGCCATGGGAGGAGGAGCTTGATTGGCTCGGGTGAATGGCTCGGTGAATGGATCGAGAGCAAGAGGAAGAAGGTACGGGCGTTATATTGCCCCCGGCCTTTAGTCCCGGCTGGTGTTAGTCTCGGCTTGTAACACCAGCCATGACTAATGGCTAATGGCCGGGGACAATTATTACCGGATGGAGCCGTTGGGAGCCCCCCTTTAGTCACGGTTCATATTATGAACCGGGACTAAAGGGTGGCCGGCTACGATGACCATTTCGGGCCACGTCAACGAAAAGTCTTTAGTCCCGGCTCCAAAGTTGAACCGAGACTAAAGGCCCGAACAAAAGCCTTGCTCTCCACCAGTGGACACTGGCCTTAGGCTCAATCATGATCTTATCAGTCATGTTCGCGGAACACTAATAATCAGAACATGAAACGACACTATGAAAGATTCTTACACTAAATATTCCCAATTCGGTTTCGGAATGACGATGTTTCTAGAACGAGAAACACGACCACGTTCCATGTTTCTGACTGCTAAGGTCATGATAGTAGTCTCACTGCCTAGCATTGCAACAACCCATCCGCCTTGGTCGGTCGATCAGTTGCGTTCTCTCGCACACACAACAATGCAATTTTAGTTACACTGAATCATGGGGTCATGGGGTCAAAGATGCATCAACGAGATCAATCCACCTTCCTTCTTCTATAAGTGCCATGGCTATATGCAATTTTGTCGGACATTGTAAGTTTTTCCTAAATAAATAAATAAATCAATTGTTAAATTATATATACAAACTCAAGTATCCAACAATGAGACTGATGAAATCGCCACATTGATGACTACAGGAGTTTCTCTTTCCACTAAGGATGTCAAGGACAAGAACACTAAAGCTAATTAAATATATCGGCCTTGATAGAGAAATGCCCTCGGAAGCATACTGATCAGGGGCCATGCATGTAGTCACTATATTGTATGCAAAATGTGTCAGAATTACTTTACGTTGTTTCCTTGCAAAATAATTATTGATAAGTGGAATTCTCAAAAAAATTATTGATAAGTGGAAGTGGATTATTTCATTGGAACTTACATTGTACCAACTGCTCTCTTCTCGTACTTTGCTTGAGTGTTAGTTGAGCTGAATATTTTTGCTAGCCGAAATCTGAAATTTATGATTCATATTGCTATCCAATGCAAGAAGCGCCTCTGCAAATCATTCATCTCTAGTACATATGGTTCTTGGCTAATGATGAAAATATCCCTACAGCTACAACAACTAAGATAACCGCCCACACAGGAGCATTTAGTCCAGATTTTTGTAGACGCATCGGACGGACAACACGCCACCTTCGCAACTTTACTTTGCCTCGATGCAATCTTCACGATGATGCTACGTGTCCTCCATCTCAAAGATCACTTGGCTCCCCGTTTGATTTTGAGGACAAACGAGTAAACCTACCTCGAGTGGTTTTGAGGCCCAAAACCACCAAAACCTTCCATCTCCTCTTGGCCGCCACACGACCTCCTATACTTCGATGCGTGTCTAGCCTCCACCCAGCCTTTGACACCTCTCGCTCTCGGCTTTCGGACCACCTACTAGACTTGCCTCTGTCCCGTTTGACTTGACTGACACTGTTTTCATTCTGTGATGTTCTCTTGCTCTTCCATGTAACATGTAGATTGTCCATGACTCTGTCTGGACTCTTCGAGTCCCTCAGTCCAAACCTACTCGTGTTCACCCTTCACCACCCTTTGGTACATTAGCATGAACTTTCGCACTGGACCTTCACCTCGCATCGTATACACCTACACATCACAAGTCAAATGCATCATCAATCCATCACAATATTGTCAATCACTTATCGTTCAAGAGTGATGACAGTTGGTCTGTCGGATGTCTTCAGAAATCATTTTGTTTTGAAAAGGCGAAATAACTTTATTACTGTAAGATTGAGATAGCACTAGTAGAGAAAGGATATTTGGTACGCTTCTTTAGTCACAGTTCAACTTTGGACCTGAGACTAAAGGATTTGGGTCGAGTGGCTCGAAATAGCTGTGGGAGCTGCCTACCCTTTTGTCCTAGTTGTAATACCAACGGAGATTAAAGCCTCCCGCGTCCAAATACTGGTGTGGCATCAATTATTGATGCAAACTTTTAGTGCCCCCCCCTCCCTCTCTTGTCTCCGGTTGCAGCGGAGACAGAATTAAGAATTGGAGATGATGATGAACAATAGAGTTTACAGAGGCATGTTGTAGTTCACGTGTGGCAGGTACTTAAGCCCCCCTCCATCTATTTACTTTGTCCGCTTAGCTGTTGAACAAAATTATCCATTTACTCCCTTAGCTCTTGGCCTCTTGAAAATTATCCATTTACTCCCTCCATCTATTTACTTTGTCCGTTGAACAAAATTTAGGCTTACTTTACTCCTCTGAATTTTCATTTCGTTCAATTTAATTACCCCTAATTTGATTTTTCTATTTATTTTTCACGTACAAGTTGAATTTTTCCTTACGTTTTTGGGGCTCTATTTTTGTCAGCTGACTTAGAATAACTCCAGCAATACCCCTATTCAAAGGCCCCTACTTGTTAAATAGGTACTCTCCTTACGTTTTTGGGGCTCTATTTTTTTCACCTAACTCCAGCAAGAGTCCTTACTTTGGAGCCCCTACTTCCTTCTTACATGCAGGTCCCACGCGTTAGCCCCTACTTATCCACCCCGTCGCCCAACCTCGCTTCCATCTCCTCCATTCGCACAGCCTTGCTCCCCCAGCCACCACATAATCCTCGAGCTCGCCGACAACGCCCACCGCCTCACGCGCCAGTTAGTCGCCGGCCACCCAGATCCGGCAGGTACGCGACTACGCGGAGCACATCGACCTCCGATCGGGTGCAGGCTGGCCTCGAGCGGACTGCACAAATCATGCTCGACAGCGGGAGGTGCTCGAGCTCGGCGGATGAAGCGTCCCCTCATCAGAGGTGACTAAATGTGACACAAATACCAGTCCTAGGAGGCTGGTAACACATTTATCACAACAGGTGGATCAGTCTTTTACATCACGACGACACAGAGGGCACGGAAGTGCCAACGCTACAAGGAACAACACAAACGCTAACGACCACACTACGATAGCAAAGGCTTCCATAGCCTCCTCAGAGTACCACACCATGGAAGCTTTCGGTAGGGGCCCTGGGTACACAGGCACGGTTGGGTGTAGGGCAACGACCTACTCGACGTCTTCGGGAATGTAATCAGGATCCTCCTCTGAAAAATAGTTAGTAAAACAAGGGTGAGCACATACGTACTCAGCAAATCCAACCCCACCCACGGAGGGGCTTATAAGCAGAATCATGCATAGAGTATAACAAGGATCAGGTTAAGGTTCATTTTGCAAACTTACTCATGCAGGGGTTCATTTCAAAAAGGTTTTCGCAAACATTTTCATAACCCAAGTGACTCAATTGTTTTAGGAAAACCTCTGTGGAACTACCGGACTTCCCGTCCGTCGTAGCCCAGGCACACAGCCACACACTTCACCCGGAAAACAACTCACACCGAAAAACATCCCATCCCAAACACTAATTTTTGTGACCACACCGCGACTCGTCCAATACCGTGGACACGGCTATTTGAATAGGTTTGACACTCTGCAGAGGTTGTACATCTTTACCCACAAGTAGGGTACCGTCACACGGACACCTCAGTGCCGGTACGGATCCTATCAAAGCCATTACCCACCTTAGCTAACGCTACGAGCCACCACGGAAGCAACCAAGGGGTTATCCCACATAACCGCCGCGTACCTCACACGGAGCGTACCCCTACTCCTTGGTCTCCCCGCCGCTCACCCGCACACCAGATGGCAAGTAGATTAACTAGTGGGGTTTATGCTAAGCCGTTGCCACATACAACGGTCGAGTGGTTGTACGATAATTTGGGTCAGGTGAGATGTCACGCAACCCGGTCCTTAACCGACAAGATGGACAACTCCCAACACGCTCAACCACACAGGTACGAGCTCACCCATACTCCTGACACACGCGTCCATCCCGTCTACCCAGTTCTTTACTCATTTTCCAAACATATCCCATTTCCATTTTTAAAGCACTCACACATTTTGAAAGCACTCACACATTTTAAAGCAAACATTTAGGCCAAAACAAGGTTCAATCATAGCAATCAAGGGTGGCTATCCTACCATGTTTTTGCAGTAAAACAATATGCAATTTATAAAACGGGTATAGGGTTGTGTTTATAAAACTAGGACCAAAGCATGCATCAAAGGATGAGATTGAACTTGCCGTCTTCGAAGTCTTCGGGAAGTGCCGGCTCGGCGTTCGGGACCTCGGGCTCCTGCTCGCAGTAGTCGGCTTCGAACTCCGGCTCGGGGTACCTCCCTTCGCCTACACCGTCGGCTATAGCACACACACAGACAAGCAATCATTTATAAGCACACATAGTACCGGCCGAGCTCGAGGAAGGAGAAGTAAAGGGAGAGGGGGATATATAAGCCCTAGGGGGAGGGTTGGTTCGGCGGGGGTACTACTGGGAAAGGTGTGGTGAAATCAGGAATACAACGGTGCATGAAATGTTGGGTTAAAAAGGGGTTATAGGGCTAAGGACCTATTAGTAATTTCTATTAATGGAGAAAGGGGGTGTTTATGATAATATAAACCTGGTTGGGGCCTGGTTGTAAGTTGTTTAGGGCTTGACAGAATTTATTTTACAATTTACCATTAATCCTAGGGGCTTATTTGAAAAGAACAAGAGAGAGAATAGGAAAAGGGGCTCGGTGGGGGGAGAAAAGGAGGAAGGTCAGGGGTTTTTTGGCAAAACCGCCCTTTCCTTCCCCTTCCTTGGTCCCGAACGCAGAAGGGGGGGGGGGGGGCGGCGGCGGTTCGGGAGGGAGGGGCGCCGGCGGCCCTGGCCACGACGGCGACCGGGGAATGGGGCAACACGGAGAGGCGGACGAGGGGATCTCATCCCCGTGCTCACCTTGGGCTAGGGTGCGTTGTGGAGGCGGCTCCGCGTGAGGCAGTGGCGCGGTGGCGGTGCTAGGGGCGGCGGCGCGGTGGAGCTCGGGGAGGGAGTTGCTGTGAGGCGTTGGTGGTGAGGTGCGCGGCTTGGGGAGTCGTCGGCCCCTTTTATAGGCGGCGGAGGTCGGTTCGGGAAGGTGAGATTTTTTTCCCGGCGAGCTCAACTCCGGCGAGCTCGAGCGGCTTCTCGACGGCGCCCGGTGACACGACGGCTCGGCAGCGGGTCAACCCGTGCAGGGGAGGGTTAGGCCGGCCGTGGTGGCAGCGGCGTCACCCGTCGGTGTTGCCCGATGCGACAGCTCGGGCAGAGGATTGATGGCGGCCGCCCGCGTCCCGGTGGCCGGCCGGGCACCGGCGACCCGGCCGGGCGCGGGCCCGCGGTGGCGTGAGGAGGAGGGTGTGCTTGCCGGCTTGGAGGCGCGTCGCGCGGGCCCGAGGTCAACGCGCGCGGCGTGCGCGGCGCCGCGCCGTGTGGTCGGCTGCGGGAGGAAGAAAGGAGGAGGGGAAAAGAGAAGAAAAGAAGGGAAAGGAAAAAGGAAAGGAGAAAAAAGAAAAAGAGAAGAAAGAAAAGGAAGGGAAGGAAAATAGGAAAAAGAGAAGGAAAGAAATAAGGAAAAGTTTAGGAAATTAGGAAAATCGTTAGGAATTTAGGGGAAGGGTTTTTGCGGGGTTTTATGATTTCCGGGCGTCGGCGTGATTTACGGGACGGCGGTGATGGCGAGGCGGACCGGCCGGCGGGGACCGCGGTGTGCGCGGGATTCCCGGCATGGTGGCCGACCGCGGCGTTGGGAAGGCACGCGTGGGTGCCGGCCCGGTGCGGGCGGTGCGGGGGGATTCGCGACACGCGCGCCGGGGTGAGAGGGAGGGACGGTGACTACGGTTTGCAGGGGGGTAATTGAGCTCGGCTGGACAGTTTTGAAAATACACACGATTTATTAGGTGATTTATTTGGTGCTAAAAACCCGGGCGTTACAGCGGGCGCGGACCACGGAGGCGACGACGTGGGGGAGATCCACCTCCGCCCAGGTGCGTCGAGGGGGAATTCGAGCTCCGGTCGAGCGGGCACAGGCGCGGCCTTGCGTGCGCGAGATCCGGCCGGCAGGGGCACGGGCGCGGCACTACGCAGGGCAAGATCCGGTCGGCAGGACACGGGCGCGGCACAAGCTCGACCTCTGGTCGCGTGGAGGCGACGACGTGGAGGGAGCGCGTCCTCCGGGCGACGAGCTGTGGGCGGGCGGCTCAGATCCACGTGCGAGCTTCGGGAGGGCTCCGGGTAGATGGCGAGCTCCAAGCGGGCAACGCATCCTCCGGCGGCGGGATCCCGAGCTCAGGTGGCCACCATGGGAGGGCCGGACGGTGGAGGAAAAGGCTCCGCTCGGTGGCGCGCATGCCGAAATGGCCAACCGCCGAGTAGGGGCTCCCTTCTCCACCCGCAGAAGAAGTGGCCGGAGGGGGGGGATTGGGGGGGGGGCGTGAACAATGTCGGGTGGTGGAGTAGGGGTTCTGCTGGACTTTGTTTTTTTGACTTACAACCTCTACTTTTTGAGTAGGGGCTCAAGTAAGGGACTGCTGGAGTTGCTCTTATAACATAATACTTCACTTAGAAAATATATTATATGTTTCTTATGATACTTTTCTAAAATGTTATATATCCAATATAAATTTCATATTAAATATTTCTTACTTATGAAAATAATCATGGAAAATCTTAGTGTATATTTTTTTAACATGAAACACCATGTGTATCTGTTCACAAATTTTGAACTAAAATTCAACTCATACACAAATAAACAAAAAAGAGAAATTATATACAACTATACAGGAGCAACCCACTAAGAGTCATAACTCTATTCCTCTCAACATGCGAGCATTTCACGTCATAACTCATTATACGTCATGTCATCATCCACTATACAACATGTCAACATCTAGACTATCTATTTATGTCTTCAACCGATTTTCTGTGACTAATAACATGTTTTTGTGAGTAGCACATCACAAAATTCCTACAGGATCAATTATTTTATAATGGTCCACTCTCAACAGAATAACATACTCTCATATATAAGTTGTTTACGAACGAATGTTGCTATGTAATCACTTCGGCGTTTCTACTTTCATATTTCACCTTAAATTTTTGTTTTACAATTCTCGCAGCTGCGCGGGGAGTCTCGACCAAGTGAAATAGTTTAGACGAGTAAAGTGAGCTAACATTTTATTCAGAGGGTTAAACGGGCAAAGTGGATCGGTAAGGGAAGTAACATGAACTTTAAGAATATGTTAGTTTTTATTCTATTAATGAGCTGAAAGAACTTTTAATTTTCAGTCTTTGTTATATGAAACTGCAGTTTTCTACCATCTTTAAAGGTGCAAACTCCAATATAAGCTACAGTTTAGCCGCATTACATTTTCTGATTTTCATTTTCCCCTTTCACTGAAAGGTGCAAACTCCAATATAAACGTGTCGTTTGGCTTAACAAAGCTGGAAAAGTAAAACACGGCGCCGTCTGCCTCTCTGTGTTCGGTGCGCAGGCACCGCAGCAGGTTTGCTCCTCTTCCTTCCACCTCTTCTTCGATTCGCTCCGATTACTACCATCTCTATCCAAGAATCCCTACCAGACTGTTGTTTCCTTGCGCGATCTCCATGGTCGATCTGATCTGCGGATCCATGGCTTTTTAACTCGCCATTTCTCAACGCTGCAGCTCGTCCGAACACCACCTGTTCGACGGAATGTCCCTGTGAACCGACCCCATGGCAAAGGCTTCCGGCGACGCGCGGGTGGTCCCTGAGGGCGTTGCCGGCGCGCCTTGCAGAATTAACGCCCTCCCCAACGACGTCCTCATCCGCGCCATCTCCTTCCTGGACGCGCGCGAGCTGGTGCAGACGTGCGTGCTGTCGACGCGGTGGCGCGACCTCTGGCGCTCCGTGCCTCGCATCAGCGCCTCGCGTGATGAGTTCGACAACATGGCTGACACAGAGGGGGCGTGCGACGTGCTGTTCAAGAAGTTTGTCAACCGCTTCTTGATGCTCCGAAACCCGGTTGCCCTGGAAGAGTTCCGGCTTCGGTACAACATACCTGACGGGTCACGTGACCCTTATGCCGACTCAGAAGATGCTAACCTATGGATCTGCCATGCTTTACAGAGCAATGCTCTGTCTGTCGATGTCCATGGTGGGTTCTTCTTGGACTTGCCTCTAGATCCTGCAGTGTTTGCTTCAAAGTGCTGCCACGTGACAAGCATGCAGCTTTCCGTTGCTCTTCTGGAACCGCCTTTCTTTAGGAATCTCCAAACAGGCTGCCCATTATTGGAACGTCTCATCTTACGATGCTGCGCCATTGATGACCCTGAGATTTCCTCCCATACACTGAAGGTTCTGACCATGGATCATGAATGTGAATGCATATTTGAAGGACGGGCCTCTATTTCTATTCCAAGCCTTGTTTATCTTCACTTCTTTCCTTACGACAGAAGAATACCTCTGCTGAAAAATATGGAATCACTAGTGACAGCATTGGTTGAAGCTGGTACTCGTGATACTCATGTTGATGATATCTGTCAGTTTCTCAGGAACCTTTCTGGTGTGGCGGAGTTGGAATTCAACTACACAGGAACAACGGTACACTTCTTTATTTTACATTTGATATCCATGTAGATAGCTTTAAGTTCAGATCTGAATATCTGATAATCTATTCTGACGCCAAGATGTATCTGGGGGATGAGCAATCCTCTTCCGTGCTAACATAACACAGTCTAGTTCCTAAATCAAAATATTTGTGAATAACAATTGACTGAACATTGCCTTGATGGTTTTTTCACAGGAACAGAATTGTTCCTTTTCATTTCTTAACATCTTTGTGTTCTATCGTGGATATGATATATAGATGGAAACAGCTGAAAATACACTAGTCTATAGGAGGGCAATTGTTTAGTTTTGGTCTCAACACTTACAAACAGCAAGTGCATTCCAATACTTACAACCAGATCGCTCTAGTCCAGCAGATTGATTCCCTTAAGCCTGTTGTTTTTTCACCAGTATGCACTATTTGACTTGCATGGAAATTATTCATTGATGATTACCAACTACATGTGCTATAGAATATTGACTGAGTTTTTAGAGTTGAGGCAGTGCTGTAATATGAACCATTTCTGTTACACGTTATTTCCTGTTATGTTGGGGTTTCACCAGATACTGTTTCCTGAAAATGTAGTTCTTACTTTTTTTTTGAACCGAATGTAGTTTTTACAATAGTATAGGCCACATGATTTTAGCTTCCTCTTAGTTAATGTGGCAACATTGGCTAAGTTTTGGGGTGAATTCTATATCGTCCCTTTAATTTTGCGAACGTCCTTGTGCAGCTGGAGATGGAACAGAATTTACAATGGTGCCCAAAATTCAACAATCTTACAACCCTGACACTTGATGAGTGGTGTCTGTATGAAGACTTTTATCCATTGATAGTCTTCCTTCAGAACTCACCAAATCTGGAGCAGCTTACTCTGAATCTCGAGCGAGGATTCAGAAAGGTACATGCATGCTTCTGTTTGGATGTTTATTGTTCCTTTTTAGCAAAGTTGATGCATGTGCCATTAGGGTATAACTCTTGTTTTTCATGTTGTAGTTTCACCCAAACAGAAGATTCATCGGCGACCTAGAAGAAAGATCATTTACTTGTGAGCAGCTTGTGAGGGTTGATATTGCTTTTGAAAAGGGTTCAAAGGATCATCCTGTGCTAAACAACCTGGTGGAACTTTTGCGTGGCAATGGTATAACCAGTGATCGGATTGTCATCTAGGACAAAATCTTTACTTCAATTTGGGATCAGATTTTCGTCAATTGTTCCTTCAACTGTGGATGCTGTACCATGATGCGTGTTCTGCTAGAAAATGTTACCAAGACATGTTACTAGATCAACTATGTTAGAGGTTTGAAGAACCATTTATTTGTATTTGGTGAAGTTGTTCTGTTGGCTAATGCTCCTATATCCAAGCTATGGCAAATGTCTATGCATATAATGTGTCAATTTCTAGACTAAATAATTCAAAATTTCTGTTGTGCTGCAAATTGTTAAATTGTAAATTTCTATGACATTGCTTGAAAAAAAGACATATTGTCCCTGACTGTTGTCCATGTCAGACAGTAACACGTGCAATGCATGCAGATGATTACTAACTTACTCCGTTCCAAATTGTAGGTCATTTTGGCATTTTTAAATTTATAGGTTTTGCTATGCACCTAGATATATACTATGTTGAGAAATATATTGATAGTTATGATTATAGATTTGTCGAAACAACCTACAATTTGGGATGGATGGAGCATTGACTAGGAGATATGATACATTGATTCAAATCGATCAGACTGCCCTGATTGATAATTTTAGCTCTTTTATGTTACTGATTACTCTTATCTGAGTTACCACATCCCGTGTCATGCCAATGGCAGTTCTGTCAGTGAAACTCTTGTGGATTCGTTGTGCGAATCAAATATTCACTGACAGCCTAGAAGAAGGATTGTTCAGTTGTGAGAGCCTTAATGTTTTTGAAATCCTTAGCTGTGGGTGGTCAAGAGCCAGGAGAAAAGGCTTTTGCTTGACTTATGGCGTATGCCATATTGCTCTATAGTACAATAATATTGCAAATATGACAAGCTGCTTCCACATTCTTCCGTTAAAGAGGTCGAAAATTGATCAGTAACAGAAGTACAGAACAACACAAAAGGAACTTTCCAGACAGCCTGCGGGCACCTATCGATGTGGAGTTGGAAAGGGAGAGACCATAAGAGATGACACTTACACGGTGTCGGTGCGAAAGTAGTCCCGACACTAACTAGTAATGAGCGCTGAGATCTGCCTCTCGATGCTTCGGTGCTAGCAACTAATGACACTGGGTTTATCCTAGTTCCGGCCGGGGCTGTACGTCCAGCAGTGGTGTGCTCGGGGCACTGTATTGCTTCGCACAGTGGTGCTCGTAGAGGGGGGCTACAAGCGTGGAGGGAGAGGAGGCCTGGCCTCCAAGTCCCAGAGGTATTGATTGAGGCAAGTGCCAATATCGTGGAGAAGACGGAGAGCGTGAGGGTGTTCGCTGTCCGTCGTCCCCTCCTCCTTGCGGCTGGGGGACTGCCCCTCTTTTTATAGACCAAGGAGGGAGCAGTTTACATGCATGCCGCACTATTTCCCTACGTGTGGAAGCATGGCGAGCGGTGCCGCGGAGTTGATGGCCTTCCCGACGAATACATGCATGCCGCACTATTTCCCTACGTGTGGAAGCATGACGAGCGATGCCGCGGAGTTGATGGCCGTCCCGGCGAATCCTCGCCCGGCCGAGGCGTCGTGGTGCGTCCTATGCTCGTACGGGGAGCGGCTTCGAGGGTGGCGGTGTAGCGGTTGGTCATCCGGCCGCCGTCCGTGGGCCGATTCGAGGGTGCCGTTGACGGGGGCCCGTACGAGGCACGGTGGCGGTCGTGGCGACGTCTTGTCCCCCGTGCACTCCAACGGCTTCGGGGATGTCGTCACAGTGCCCGACGTGGTGCTGTAGTGGCGGGGACGGTCGCTCGGGGCGGCGGCGACGGGGATGACCGATCCCGCCGGCCTGACGTCACGGCGTGGTCCTGCGTAATCACAGAAAAGGCATTCGAGGGTGCTGCCGCCCCCCCTTCGAGGGCTCGGCGCGTTAGCCGTACGGGGGTAGGCGGCACAGTGTCACAGAGCTGACACCGGCCTTACCGCACAGTGTTACACAACGGCGGGGATGGCCTCCCCCAGGGAGTTGGTGAAACAGCGCCGGGACGCGATTCCCGGCGTGCCGGGGGTCGTGGCGTGCGTTTTGCGGTGTCGGGGCATTAAATGCCCATACGCGGGGGCGAAGCGTGGACGACGTGCGTGCGAGGTGCCCTCGAGCGAGACGGTCCTCGTCGAGGGGAGCATTGAGCCCTCGGGCGAGGAGGACCCCCGCCCGAGGGGGCGTGGAGCCCTCGAGCGAGGCGGACTTCGCCCGGCGGTGTTAAGGCCTCGAGCGAGGCGGACCTCGCCCGAGGGGGCGCGTAACCCTCGAGCGAGGCGGACCTTACTCGAGGGGGGGGGGGGTCCGCCGGGGGCCACCAGGGCCGTGGTCGTGTCGTGCATGTGCTTTAGGTGCGTGAGTTGGTCCGTGATTTGCGTTTTTTCAGGTTTTAAGCGGGTTTCCCCTGGTTATTTAGGGGACCCATATGGCTACATCCCCGACACATGGCCAACGAGAAACCATGGGAGGGCAGGATCAAACATCATACAAAACGGAGAAAAACAGGATGGCATAAGCAAAGCAACAACATAAATTGGATTTCATCTCACAAGCATACTAATTAAAAAAAATACAAGTTGGGTTTCAGTTCACAGGCACACCAATATCGTCATGCCAATATGAGGCAGTAACGAACTTAATTCCCTTGATCATCATGAACATAAATCGGGGCTCACAAGCCAAACAATCAAACAAAGCAGCTGCCAAGAAGCGTAGGCAGCAACAAGTCCTTAGCATGTAGTTGATGCACAACGATTTGGCTAATGCAGTGCAGCTGGATTAAACCTGCTGTAATGATGATGTGCTTGGGTACGTCGTGACAAGGTCCTCCCGCCTGACGATGCCAGCATGATATAGCAGAGCCCACAGGTGGGTGATGAATTCGCCGCCGTGGGCAAGCTGCTCGATGTGCCCCTTGATGTTGTCCGAGGGCGCGAGGTAGACTGGTAGAGGATCGTCTCCGACCAGAAATCAGCTATCACAGTCCAGCGCCGCGTGACATCTGGTACACGACCGACTAGCTGCCTCCCCAGCATGGCGCCACCACCGAAGATAGTGTCCTCATCTGGTATAGTACCGGCCTGGAGGGAGATATTGGATTCATGTGCAGCAGCGTGGAAAAGGCAATACGTGTCGCACATGTGCCCCGGAAGCAGCTGCGGCGCATAGACAACAAGGTAAGCGCAATATTGGGACTGACAAATGTATCCCACCGGTACCGGCTCGGGCCGGCAATTTTTCTGCCGTCTGATGCTTCTACCTCGAGATGTGTGCACTAACACGTGAATCGTTTTTTATGGCGTCGCGCGCCCGGCGGCTGCCTACTTGTGCCTGGCTTACCCGCTTTTGCCTCACCCATACTCCAGGCAGATATTCATCAACTCGGGCCCGCGTACTGTGTCGATTTTGCCTCACCCATACTCCAGGCAGATATTCATCAACTCGGGCCCGCGTACTGTGTCGATGTGATGGCATAGTTGACTATCCACAATCCCTCCTAACAGGGTACAGGGAATCCAGGTTTTGAATTCGAGAACCTTTTCATGTCATTTCCCTCCTCTCCTTTTTAAAATAATTCAGTCTTCTGAAACTGATTCACTATTTCAGGTATTTTTAATTACTATATGTAGTAGACAGTTACTGTCATATATACACCATCAACATAAGACATCCATGCAAAGCTGAAAGTATATGCGAGAAAAATTCGAATTAAAGGAACAAAACACTATAGTATTTATACAAGGACCTATATCTCTAACCTGCAATGCAACGCTGCACTCGCTCACCAATGTATTGAGCACAATAAGGATGAACTGAAACAAAATAAAAATGGTGAAATAATTACTTAGAACTTTTGCTCAACAAGGTTAGTATCAGCACATCTAGCAAATTGATAGAAGAAGCTAGTCAGATGAAGACCACCATAACAATTAATTGGTGGCAACTGGCCCAAACATTTAGGGGCACATATCTTGGGCCTTCAGGTCAATACTAGTTGTACCAACAATTTCTTACACACAAGATCAAGTTTTCATCCAAGCACATGGTTCATACGGGAACAAACTACAATTCCATACAACAAAATAAATACTCAATTGTAAAGGATGCAACATACACTACAACATCTATTGCCATCAGAGCTCGTCGAAACCTACAACCCAATGCTTGTCATATCAACACTTTTTGTGAAGCACTCGGAGGTTTTGTGGTCGTCAAGGCCACAGTTGGTGCACTTTGATTTCCCTTTCTTCTTTTTTTGACTTCCCTTCTTTCCAGACTTCTTCATCTTCTCTTTGATCATTTCTATCCGCGGCCTGTACCTGTTGATCCTTACTCTACCTCGAACAACTTTAACATCTGGTGCCCTCAAACTCAAAAGCTCTGAGTCACTTAAACCTGCACAAGACCCCGCGGCCCCAAATGTGTTTCCTCTTGACTCGCCATCTGTATCAGTACCATTGCCATGCTCACTATTGAATCCATCCGTCTGAGCATTGCACCCATCTATCTCACAGGACTCCTTCAGTTTCCTATAGTCCGCTATCTCCATGAAAGCTCTTCGCATGTGTTTGGTGGCAATCTCAAATGTCTCTGCATCGTAGTCACCCTCTGTAACCATACGAGATGCATCAGCAGTCAACAATCTGTGCCGGTATGTCAGGGATGGCATTGGAGTTGTGTCAGCATGGTAGAAATTTATGTCGTCAGGGACAACATCTCTTGCAATTCTTGTCCAACGGATCATTATGTGTCGATCTGGAATTCTAGAAATTCCTAGTTGAAGCATGACCTGTCAATAAATTCACAAGTTAAATAGGCTGAAAGTGGTGATCATTTATAGGTTTTATTGATATATTCAAGCAACAGAGTTGGTTCATACCCGTATGATGTGGCAACAAAGAATTCCCATGTGGCTGTAGTGACCACAATGACACTCAAAAAACTCTCCTCCCTCCTCCATCTTAACAGTGAACTCCGCGCGAGCATAACGCTCCTTCTTCTTAGCTTTGTCATGCACAACAAGGAACTCCAAAGGGTGCATGGTTACAACTTGGATCAACAGAATGCACATAGCGATAGTCATCCCCCTTTTCTGTAACCCCAGCTATGTCCACAACACTGCAATTTTCTAGACGATTTACCGCCCCATGATGAAGAGCTCCATTGCTTGCTTCCATGACCATATCTTGCAATGTCATTACTGGACCAAATCCTTATTTACCACAAACAAGAAAATGTTGAACAAATAAGGGCACCTCCCAATAATATTCTAGACTGAAGGAAACTACTGACAAAAATTCAACATTCACGCACCATGTGTGTTGAGGTTGTGGAAGTTGAATAATGAAGGATTCATGAACGGGTAGCAGCTAAGAGCTGCAGCTTGCTCCATCGAAATTGGACCTTTGCAGGAATCTAAAATGGCACCAATATATTCATAAACATATAGCAAGAACACTAGATCACTACGAGAATACGAAATCAAGTTCAGGTCGGTACCTTTTGCATTGATATGTAGGTCGGAACACTCTTTTATTGCATCATCTTCAGCAGCCATATTTTCTCTACTCATCGACATTGATGGACTCCTTCCAGCACCATCCCCATTAGGTCAACAAACATGAATTATAAGTTTAGTCCAGTTTCTTATTTGATCGGAATATTTTAGGAAACTGAAATTAAATTCTGCAGTGTACACATATTTCAAAAAAATCTAGAGTAAAACATGACAGTGATTAGCATACACCAGCACAGTAAATCCAATGTGCCAACTACAAGACTGCAGATACAATCATAGTTCAAGTAGCATATACAAAACAAATTAAACATTTATAAACTGATATGCAACGAGTTGGAGTATACCGTTCAAAAAATACTAGTTGAGAGACATAACAAATCCTTTGCAATGGTTACGGGAGATCAAAATATAAATGTCTTAAGACTAAACTACAAGCTTTAGGTGGTGGGAACCATACCTTGAGTACGGAGGCGTGCTGGATCTCGTCGATGACCAGGAGGGTTGACGGTTGTGGCGTGCGACAAGAGAGAGTGCAGAAAAAGGAGGCACTAGAAGGTGCATCAACAAGCATAAGAGCGAAGCTCAAGCTGTGGTGCAGTGCGACTGTGGGAGTGGTTGTGGTGGTGTAGATCTGGGAGAAGATGAAAGATGCGCCGCGGCGGCGACGGTGGAGGAATGCCCGTGGTGGAGGGGAGGGACATGGACATGGAGGTGGTTGACGAGGATGTGCCGCAGTGACGGCGTTGGGCGGCGGGGGCGCGAGGACCAGGTCGCCTGAGCAACGGAGGAGGAAGAAATCAGGAACCGGATAGAGGTGGTGGTGCTGGAGGAAGAAAGGGAGCAGGCGACAGAGATATTTGCAGGGGAATAGTAAATAGAAGTGGGTCCATAAAGTTGCCTCAATTTGTGCCTGGTATTCCCACGAGGTTGCCTCGCGAGCAGGGCCAACTGCATAAGTGGTTGCCTCGCGCACATGCATAAGTGGACCCGGCGGAGAAGCTGGTGGGACCAACTGCTGTACCTCTTCCATCCAGCTGCACAACTTTTAAAGCACATCAACGGTGCACAAGTTACCAGCCCGGGCCGGCACCCTTGGAAAATCCATCCTCATATTGGGACAGTGCCATGGCAACTTGTACCGCATCTGGCGGCATGTCCACACCAGCTGCAGCAGCATCCTGTTCAAGCCGCATCTTGCAGTGATGAGTGGCAATGTGCCAAGTCAAGATAGTGCGTGCCTGGGAGCCCTTGTCTCGAGCCGAGGTGCGGATACCTTGCGAGCACGCCCACAAGAGGTGGTCGGTTCCGTGGAACACCAACGACGAAGCTCTCCGTTGGTGAGATGGCCGCCAGTCCGTTCCAGAGACCTGACAACTGACTGCCACACGCAAGAGGGCACCGTGACATGCCATGCAACAACCTTGGCCTCTATCATTCCGAAGAAAGCGCGTGGCAGCCCTAGAGATCCCAGAACCCAGCAACATGTGTTCAGTGTGCGCTCAATTCTGCCTACGCAGGCGTTAGGGCCGCCGATGGACGACTGGAGCAAGCAGTATTGCCCGAGCTGCTGTTTCCAATAGTACCTGCGAGTGCGAGTGCTAAATAGCTTAACACCGCTGAGGAATGCTTTCACTCTCATCCAGCAGCTAGGCTTCTTTCTGGTTGACTCCGTCTGCCAGATGTACTGGCGAACGAAGGCCACTCTGCCCCAGTTGGAAGTCCAGTAAAGTACCATCTGGAGCACCTCTAGCAAAGCCAGAGCTCCCAGTATGATCACCGTGATAATATTGTCAGCTTGTGTAGCTTTGGTGATCACAGACACATTGGAAGCTGGAAATATCCCGGCTGCACGGGCAACCGTGAGTGCCACGACACATAGCAAGCTAACCACTGAAGCAACGCCCCACACCATCGTGCTCCTTGAGTTGATAGAAGAGTACTTAGTGAAGAAGCAGTCATAGAGAAAAGCTAACTCTGCCTCAGTCACCTGCAAGGCCCTCCTGCTGTCCCGGTTAGTCCTAAGGCCAAGCAGGTTATCGAAAACAGAGTCCCTGCTTTTTGACTGTGTGGACTCAAACATGGCTGTACCCATGGAAGCGAAACAGCAATAGCATATACAGAGAGAAGGATAGGGTGATGTCCTTGCAGGCGTGGAGTCTCGACCGCAGTGGTCCGTCGGCTTGGCTGCACTCTTGCCATACCCTGTCTATGGTGATCACATCAAAATTTTCCGGGGTGCCTTCCACTGCATAGTAGGGAGGTTTAAAGTTCCCCACAGCTCCTCCAAAAGAATCTTGATCCTTGAACCTCATCCCGACCATGTAAGGGTAGCCCTTCATGGTACAAGGATCATCTTCTGAACATCTTGCTGTGAAGAATTCTTTGTTTTCCATAAAGTCAGCAGCTATTTTGCTAAGAGTCCACAGATTGGTCGCTCTAATGGATGATCCAATCCGAATGTATACCTTGACCAGAGCAATGATAACCATCGGAAAAACTGCAATGATGGTAACACCATCGGCGACGCTGAACAGGATCAACAACATATATGGTGTAGAGAATGCACTGGAAGACCTGTGGCCAGAAGTGGTAGTTGTCGTCCAGACGGGGACAATTTTTTAATTTTAACCCTTTTTAAATTTATTTTTAAAAATAACCCCCGGCGAACTTTTTTTTTTTTTGCACCCGGTGACCCCTTTGGCGCGCGCGCGCGCGGCGCGCGCAACCGCCGGCCGCCGCGCCAAATGCGGCGGCGTGGCGCCGCCGCCCACGCCGGCCGGCCGCGGCGCACGCGCGCGCGGGCGTGGGCCCGGTCCCGCCGCGCCACATGCACCCCGCCCGCGCGGCGGCCGCCGACTCTAGAGGACCCACGCGGCCCCTTCTTCTTCCTCCTCCTCCCTTTCTTCCTCTCCAGACCCGAGCTCCCTAAACGCCGCCGCCGCCGCCGCCGCCGGAACACCCCCAAATCCGGCGATTTGTGGTGGGGATAGTGTGGGAAAAGGGATCCATGTATCCTTGGAAGGTATTGCCCTTATTTAATCTCAGTTTTAGCACTTAATTTTGCCGTATTTTGCATGTATAGGTGAGCTAGGTTTTGACAATAATTTGAAATTGTGATGTGTTAGATGTTGGATGTGTTGAAAGTGATGCTTTGGGTAGTTTCATTAGACATTGTGCCATCTATTGATACGTTGAAAATACGTTGCTTTACTACATGCTTTAGTGTAGGTTTGCTTTACTACATGCTTTAGTGTAGGTTTGCCATCTATTGTGCCATCTATTGATACCTAGGCATCGACCATCCGGTCAATCCGACCAACGAAGTCCTTGTACGCCTCCCAACATCACGGCGTCCTCTAGACCGAGAGTCATCTCGCCGACGGTGAAGTGGAACATGTGCGTCTCGGTCACCACCGGTCCATGAACGCGGCGATCGGCGGGTCGTCGTAGTTGAACCACGTCAACCGCTCGCCCGGGAACTTCGGCTCGTAGCCTATCCCCCTCGACCAACCGCACAATAGGGAGAAGTCTGCCGCAGCGCATAGCCTCGAAAAAATATTAATTTAATTAACACAATTACTATTGTAAAGAAACATAAATAAATAATAAATATGAATTACGTACTTCGGAATCCACCGCCGGTGTATCGGCATCAACGTGCGGGTCGTCCGGCAACGTATCGTGCCGAGCGGACCTCCGAGAACAACCCCGACACGTACGAGCGGTGCCGCCGTCCACCGCCTCGTCGAACAACTCCGCCGTACGTACTCCACGGCGGTGCGGCCATAACCGCAAAAAAACATAATTTAACCAATTTTTCCAATTATACTAATTATGTGAATTATGTGAATTATAACCATTTCTTGAATGTTTAAAACAAATTTAAACAAATTGTGTGAATTTAAATAATTTTCTCGCAAATTTTATAGCAATTTAACCTAATTATGTCAACTATAACCATTTCCTAGAAGTTTAAAACAAATTTCAACGAATTATGTGAATTTAAATAATTTGCTTCAAATTTTATAGCAATTTAATCTAATTATGCCAATTATAATAATTTCCTAGAAGTTTAAAAGAAATTTAAACGAATTATGTGAATTTATATAATTTTCTATGAATTTTATATCAATTTAATCTAATTATGTAAATTATAATCATTTTCCACAAATTTTAGATGAATTAAAACAAATTATGTGAATTTAAACTATTCCATATGAATTTTATATCAATTTAACTAACCTAAGTTAACAAAACTAAATTTAACTAAACTAAGTTAACTAAAATAAATTTCTAAACTAAACTAAGTAAACTAAACTAACTAACTAATCTAAGTTAGCTAAACTAACTAACTAAACTAAGTTAACCAAACTAACTATACTAACTAAACTTGACTAAATTTAGAAACATACCTTAGTGAGAAGTGCTCGAAGGGTTGAAAGCGGAGGTTTGGAGGAGTGAGGGAGGGGCGGCGGCGCAGGGGGGCGGCCTCTTATATAGGCGTGGCGCCGCCGTCGTGCCCCACGGCGCCGGGACGCTACCGTCGTGGGGCACGGCGCTAGGCCTCCCCGCCGCCGTGGGCCACGCGCGCTAGGGTTCTCGCCGTCGTGCCCCACCGCGGCGGCAGAATGCCCCCCACCGGCAAGATACGCCCGACCGTTGGCGCCACCCCTAATGCCGTGCCCCACGGCGCCGCCGTGGGATACAATGCCGTACATTTCTCGATAATTTTGATTGGACCATTTATTTTTCGAAAATCATGACAAAATAAATATAAAAACATTCCTCACTCCGATTGAGAAAATATGATCATATATCATAAACCATCACTATAGCCACTATTTTTCTTTTTTTGAAAAGATTCTTTTCCACAACTTCTCATTTTCAGAAGCTAAAACTTATGTATATATATGCAACATTTGAGCATAAATTTTATGAACAAACTTATTAACAAAATATTATTCGAACACATTTTCTTCAAAAATGTTTTAAATTTATTGAGTGAACTAGAGATTTGAGGGCATAAGTGGCTTCATTTAAGGAAAATTATATTATGAGATCTTTTTGAAAACCTGGCATGATGGACCAACTAAGAAACATTGAATGTCTTACTGTCTTAGGAACAGGCCCCATTCCTAGAGACATGCAGGCTGTGAAAAAGAAAATAAGGAGCGGACAGAGATGGGAGGGAGGGCGGAGTGTTGACAGAGCAAATACATTTGTACTTGGGGTGAGACTCCACCCGGTAAAAATGAGAGGTATTTGTACCGGGTGTCTCACCAGGTACAAATGCTAAACCTCATTTTTACCGAATGGTTTGTACCAGTTGATATCTGGTACAAATAAGGGTTACCAACCGGTACAAATGAGCGTGTTTCTAGTAGTGTATTGTTGGTATGGTGCCCTTTTGAAACATCCCAAGTGTCACCGTCCTCGACTACGACTTCGTGCATGTTCATCTCTCTTGGTCTCCCGATGAGGATGAAAATTTGTGTCTTAATACAATGTCAAGAAAAGAGCTACATCCCATGCATGATGCATAAGTTTATTATAGAAGAATGACAAGTATTATCTAATAATGACACTTGCTCATGGTTCTATATAATAGTAATGTTCATAATGATCCTATAAGTGATTAGATAGGCACCAAAAAATAATTTTAAAGGTCCAATAAGAGTACACACATTGATACACAATTGGTTCCATTTCGCGGAAGTTTGTGAAGCATATAATCTCATAATATAAGGGCGTTTAGTTAGCCCGAGTAGTAGTTTATTAAATTCCGATCCGTTTCATTCCATTGCATGCATGCACACGCCAACACGAAGACTTTCCTCGTGTCTCTCGGCTGTCCTTCCCGCCTTGGCCTTCGCCTATATATTCTTCTTCGATCACCACTTGGTGCTAAACCCCTCCCATTCCCTTCAATAATTCCCGCATCCAACTAATCGCGATCCCGCGTCTCGCCCGGAGGCCACAGAACAACCCCTCTGACGACCCCTCCCTCTCTGATCCAACGTTCGCCGTCCGGGGAAGAGCAGCGCGGCACGTACGCAATGGCCAACTCCGCCGGCTCTGGCGATTTCGTGAAGCCGGTGCTGGGGATGGTGTCGTTCCAGGTGGTGTTTGCCGGCCTCAACATCTTCTACAAGCTGGCCGTGTCCGACGGCATGGATTTGAGGGTGCTGGTCGCCTACCGCTACCTGTTCGCCTCCGCCTTCCTAGCGCCGCTCGCGTACTTCCTCGAGAGGTGGATCGGTGATCTCCTCGATCACTACCTGTCGCGTCACTCTTCCGGTTAATACGAGCTGTTAGTTATGATTTGCATGAACGATATAGCGCTATTTTGGGCTAAGAGCGAGCCCTGCAGTGCATCAACCTCCGATCCCTTGTTTTATGCATCTTATTAATTATCTCGTTCTGCAGTACTGTTTCTACACACACTAACTATGCACATGTGCACGCATGACTGAGCTCGTCCTGCCCATGCACTGGCTTGATGCTTCTTCTATCTTCTACCTTTTGTAATAACTATATAATGTATGGATAATCATTTTCAGGAAGAGCCGAACGAAGGTGACGTGGAGAGTGCTGGGGCTGTCTTTTGTGTGCGGCCTCACCGGGTGAGTTTAATTCAACTGATGGCCTCTCCCTTCCAAGCATCATCATCCTTTGATTTATTTACTATATATCTGTATAAACCTATATAGATGTACATTCTATTCATGTACTACACTAAGAGGTACATGCAATCCCCATATTTAAATCATTCACCAATTTTCCGTGACTAAATACATGTATAATATCAATCATTTAAAAGATGTTCTCTCCTAACGTAATTAATGTTTTCATGTATAATATCGTTTGAAAAAGAATATTGCCACACAACCATCTTAGTGTTTTTAGTTTCAAATTTCACCTTTAAATTTTGTTTAAAAATTTCGGGCGGAGTATATCACCTAGCTTGTATATTTAATTAATCACCACCTCTCTCTAAAGTCTAAACCCTGATGCATGGTATGCATGACCTAGCTGCTTGCCGGATCGGTGCACGCAAAATCACTTTTGGCTGCATCTCGCCCTGACCTTTCTCCGGGAAAGGCTTGCTTTCTTGTTGGCTGCTACAATACAAACTGCAATGCAACCACCACCAGCAGCTCCATCGGTGTCAGCAAGATACACCCGTGCGCATTGCGTTCCTTCATGCACCTCATAACTGACGGCGCGAGACTTCGTCATCGATATGATGGATCCACTTTTGTGCACACCACTTGGAGCTAGTTGTGTCGCTAGCTAGCTCCACATTTTGTCGTAGCTCAGAGCTCCAGATTCCATGCACTGCTTTGCTTGGTCGTCCATGCACAGTTGCTTGTTCGACCAATATTTGCCTTGCCCGGTGATGCAGCGACGACATGGCAATGGTCATGAGCTAGTTGACACGAATATGGAACACACGCATAATGCAGGGGCTCGGTGGCGCAGAACCTGTACATCGCCGGCATGAAGGTGACGACGGCCACCTTCGCCACCGCGACCACCAACCTCCTCCCGGCCGTCACCTTCCTCCTCGCCCTCGCCTTCCGCCAGGAGAGGCTGGCGATCCGCACCTTCTCGGGTCAGGCCAAGGTCGCCGGCACATTGCTCGGCATCGGAGGCGCCATGCTGCTCACCTTCTACAAGGGCGTCGACGTCACGCCCTGGCACAGCAGCGTCGACCTCATCGCCGCCACGTCGTCGTCGCACTCGCACCACCCGGCCGCCGCCGCCGCCACCAACTACGCCCTGGGCTCCCTGCTCTGCATCGCCAGCTGCTGCTTCTACGCGCTCTGGCTCGTCATCCAGTCCAAGCTCAGCACGGAGTACCCGTTCCACTACACCAGCACCGCGCTCATGTGCATCATGACCACCCTGCAGTCCTCGGCGTTCGCGCTCTGCTTCGACAGGGACGCCGCGCAGTGGCGCCTCCGCCTCGACATCCGCCTCCTCGCCGTCGCGTACGCCGGCGTCATGGCGTCGGGGGTCATGCTCGTCGTGATGTCGTGGTGCGTCAAGCGGCGCGGCCCGCTGTTCGTGTCCGTCTTCAACCCGCTCATGCTGCTGGTGGTGGCCGTGCTCAGCTCGCTGCTGCTGGGGGAGAGGATGCACCTCGGCACCGCGCTGGGAGCGGTGCTCATCGTCGCGGGGCTCTACACCGTGCTCTGGGGCAAGGGCCACGAGAAGACGCCGGCGAGCGAGCTGGCCAAGGTCAGCGAGCTGCCCACCACCGTGAACGACGACAAGCGCGTCGTCGACGTGGCAGCGGCGCCACCGCGCCTGCTCGCAGGAAACTCAATCTGATTCTGATCAGTCCCTGTACGAACGTACGGCGCAAAGCAACCTCAGTGTGTTACCAGAACGACTCCAGAACTCAACTCACCTTACCCGGTCCGCCGTAAATTCTATGTATTATCTTCATGACTAGTAGTATATACTTCTACTTGTTGTAATGCTGTTGAAACAAATTACCTTGTTCACCAAAGGTTTACGACCACGGTTATTAGATAATCATGCATTTACAGAGTCAAAGAGGAGAATAATTAGCCTAAACGATATATTGGTGGCCCCACACCAATATATGCATGGGGCCTCCTATATCAGGGTTTGGGACCTCCTCCTTGATTTCACGCTCGTGGACAACCCGGAACTGGATGGCCTCAGGAGAATTCTCCTCGGCCTCAAGTTATGAAGCACTTTTTATCGGTAGGTCGCCTCTTTTGAGAGCCTCGCAGCTTTGCAACACACAAGTGTTTCTTTGAATGGCTTGTCCGCATGGTTGTTGTTGGACATCCAACAGTCTCTGACGACATAGTCTGAGCGACAGGGATGACTGCGCTTAAAGATGGCAACAGGCACGAAATATTCGCGTACCCGTGGATACCAAACCTGATGGGCGCGGATGCGGGTCTGGATCTGTGCCCGCGGGCACGGGCGCGGATACTACCCTAAACCCAACAGATATCTTCTAACGGATTCAAAAATATACTATCCGCACCCGCAAATCCGCTAAACCTGTTAAGAAACTACTGACATGTCGACCGAGTAGTTGAATGTATATATACAGATTTCTAGGGTTTCCACTCATTCCCAATCCCTCCACCAATTCCTCACTCGGCGCCGCCGGCCGCCGCTAGTTCTCGATCCGAATTTCCTTGCCCCGCCCCGTGACCCTCTCCCTCACGGCCTCTCCCGTGACCCACGCCGCGCCGCCACCGGCGCACCGCCCGGCGCCGCCGGCCCCGACCCACGCCCATCCCCTCCGTTTCCTTGCTCGCGCCACCGCCACCGGCCTCCCCGACTCCCTTTCGTTTCCTTGCCCGTGCCACCGGCGGCCGGCCCGTCGCCCTCCCTCTCTCGTCGGCCCGCCGCGTACCCGCATCCCCCGCACCGCCGACCCATCTCCCTCCCTCCCTTGCACCGCACCGCCGGACGCCCGGCCCGTCGCCCTTCCTCTCCCTTGCCCCGCACCGCCGGGCGCCTATCTGTCGCCCTCCCTTACTGCCGAATCCCCCATCCAAGGTATGATTCTCAAATCTCAAATCTCAGTAGTCAGTAGTCAGTACTTTTGCTGAATCCCCTATTCAGTGGCTAATTTTTCATGTTGAATCCCTCCATGATGTTGTACTGTTGTTTGTTCCCGAATAATAAGACCATGCTTTTTAACTATGCATACTTGTTCATTGTTATGCAGCTGATATGTCTAGTAGCTCTCAAGTTCCGGCCTCCGAAGCATCTGGTGCAGTTGTGGTGGCCGCTGGTACCGAGGGAGAGGGAGATGATGTTGTGGTCGTATCATATGGGGAAGAGGGACAAGGACAAGATGGTGGTCGAAAGAGGAAGCTGAGATCAGCAGTGTGGAAGGACTTTGGATAAGTGGATGATGATGGAGTTTCGAAGGCCAAATGCAATCACTGTGGTAGGAAACTTTTTGCTACTTCAAGGAACGGTACTACCCATCCTAGAACCCATCTGAAATCTTGTCTGTACTATAACAAGAAGCCAGGAGATAAAATTCAAACTAATTTTAGGTTTGGAACCACTGAAAAGGGGACAATAGTTGTAGAGAATTATGTATTTTATCAAGAAGTAGCTAGAAAGGCTCTTTATTCAATGATTGTACTGCATGAGTACCCACTGTCCATTGTTGATCATCATGGGTTTAGAAAGTTTGTTAGTGCACTCCGGCCAATGTTTAAGATGGGAACTAGAAATACTATTAGACGAGACATCTTGCACTTCTATGAGGGTGAGAAAAGGAAAGCTAGAATATATTTGCGAGAGGACTAGTTGCGGGTTCTTTGTAACAACGGACCTTTGGACAACTGATAATCAAAAAAGAGGATATATGGCAGTCACTGGACATTTTATTGATGACTCATGGACGCTTAAAAGCTGCATTTTGAGGTGATTATCTAATTTGCCTTGAATTGTTGCTTCCTGTCCAGATCTGAATTTTTTGGAATTATGAACTGTGCAGCTAATTTATTGTATTCTTATGTGCAGGTTTATGTATGTGCCATGCCCCCATACTGCTGAAGTCATCTTTGATGCATTGCACAAGTGCCCCCAAAGTTGGGATATTGATCGGAGGATATCAACTGTGACCCTAGACAATTGCAGCACAAATGATAGCATGGTTGGCTTAATGGAGACAAGGCTTGGTGCAACAAATATGCTATTGAAAGGAAAGTGGCTGCATATGCGATGCTGTGCACACATTCTCAACCTCATTGTCAAAGATGGTTTGGATATCATTGGAACTGCGGTCTCAGCCATCCGAGAAAGTATTGCTTATTGGGTTGCTACACCAAAGAGGTATGAAAAGTTCGAGAAAACAGCTCTAGATGAAAATGTTGAATTGGGTAAAAAGTTACAACTAGATTGCAAAACTAGATGGAACTCTACCTATATCATGCTTGGTATTGCTATACCTTATAGGAAAGTTTTTGAGCGGTTGGGTGACCTTGATAGGAAATTTATCTGTCCCCCACCTGATGATTGGATATTTGCTAGTAAAGTTTGTGAGAAATTAGAATTGTTCTATCAGCTCACTGAGGTCTTTTCTGGGACCAAATATGTGACAGCCAACCTTTTTTCCCTAAAGTATGTGAGATACAACTTAAAATCAAATATTGGGAGAATGATGAACATCAAATTTTTAGAGATATGTCTGCTGCCATGATAGAAAAATATGACAAGTACTGGTCTGATATACATGGTCTTATGGTTGTTTGCTGTCATTCTTGATCCACGCCTTAAGATGACAATGTTACATGCTTGCTATATTGCCCTTTTTGGTGAAGAAAGTGTTGGGTATCATGTGGCAGAGGCCCATCAATTGCTAACTGATTTGATGAAACACTACCATGTCAAAGAGAATGATTTTGTGGGTACATCATCTAGTGGTGCTAGTTCTTCGTTGGTGCGGCGAAATTTGTGTTGTCTATTTTTAAGACCCTTTCTCAAAACAAGAAGACTACTACCTTTGTTAGAAGTAAGAATGAGCTAGATCGCTATTTGGATGAAGACACTCTTCCACATGATGAGAATGATTATTTTGATGTCCTTGGTTGGTGGAAGTTGGAGGGGACTCGTTATCCAACTTTGAGACAAATTGCTCGGACAAACTGGCTATTCCAATAACAACAGTAGCTTCTGAATCAACTTTTAGTACTAGTGGAAGAATTTTAAGTGAGCATCGCAGCCGTCTTACTCCTAAAATGTTGGAAGCTTTGATGTGTAGCCAAAGTTGGCTTCGCCACACTCTGAAAGGTATTACTATTTGTGCATTTGCAATGTGTCATCTTTTTCATATTTGACTTATTTGTTGCAGCTACTAATGTATATGAAATTGTATTGTAGATGACGGTGATAGGGAAAATAGCTTTTGGTCATGCCTTGAAGACATTCAAGAAGACATGAAGGAAGAATCTTGCATCACTAGGGCTGAAGATTCTGACCGATGGACGTCTCATTTCTGTTTGCAATGTATCTGTAGTTTGTTTGAGTTGTTGAACACTTGAACTGTTTGAGTTGGGTCACTTGGGTCATTAGGTGCAACTTTATGTGGTACTGCAATGATTTTAAATTTGTGATGACTATTGGTCAGTTCATGTACATGTGTTGTGCTCGACTTTATTAGCAAAATAACTTTGGTTTGTAATTTGTTGCATTTGCATCTTTGGCACTTGTTATCTGAAATGTGTGCTGAACACTTCAACTGCTGTTGAAATGTGTGATTTTGCGGGCACACAGGTATGCCCACGGGTATCCGCTATCCGCGGATTGCGGGCGCGGGCGCGGTTACGTGCCAGTTGCGGATAGCGGGCGTGGGCGCGGGTGCGGTTTTCAGCATGCGGGTGCGGATATTTGTAGGCAGTATCCGCGCGGATACTACCCGTTGCCATCTCTAATCGCGCTCTTTGTGCTCAAGTGGTTGAGATGTTGGATCACATGCTCGTTAGTTATGTCCATAGTCAAGAAACTTGGTGCTGTGTGCTTCGATTCTTCGGTCGGGAGGGGGGGGGGGGCGGGCTCTTGCTCCTTTATAGGAGGATCTTGTGTCGCGGTCTGGTGGCTGCAGGCGCGGAAGGCAGTCGCGAAGCCTTTGCGCAAGGGGTTTGACACCTTCGTATGGTTGGTCGCATGGTCGACCTAGAAGGAGCATGCCGTCGAGTTCATGAGCGGGCTGCCTTGCAGCCGATGGCGCTTGCTATCACCATCCCGGAGGAGGCGCGGGTTTGGGCTCAGGCGGGCTTCGCGTCGATTGCTGCGTTTTTGGCAGTTCGTTGTCCTGTTGTACCGCCATTAGTGTTTTTTTTTTGGTTGTTTTTTCTTGGTTGCTCGTGTTTTTAACCGGGTAGTGCTTCTTGAAACTCATGTACAAACTTCTCCCATTCTTAATGAAAAACGTGTTATGCACGTCTTAAAAAATTAAGGTAATAAGTGTTAGAATTTATATGGGCTTAGCCCAACAAATAATTCAGAAATTCCTAAAATAAATCTCAAATGCCCATACACATGAGTGCATAGGGGAGTAGTGGAATCCTTTAGTGCCACCTTGCTAGTGGGAGGTGGAGGGAACCAAATTATATATGAAAGTTGTTCTCACCTTCTAAAGACTAGTATGAGGAGGAGAAAGGAAGTCCACGCGCGCTCGCCTCGCCTCGCCAGGTGTGGCGCGGGCGCACGTCACCTGCATGAATGGTTTGCCAAAATCCGGCTTCTCGCCTTGTGGGAGCGCGGTCTTCTTTTGCAGTTTTAGTTTTTTGTCTCTTGGTTTGCTGAGTCCTAAACGTACTCAACTTAGAGCTACTCATGATTGTGTTTCAGGAGGTCGGTTTCCCGGACTATATAAGCGGACCACCGGCCACGCTAAAACGTAGCTAATCAACAACTAGAGTTTTGCCTCTGCTTATTGCTGCGCCGTCGTTGCCAAGACTCCAGCCTGATCGTTCATATGCACCAGCGACCGGCGAGCGGGGTCTCCGGAACCGTCGTCTTTGCGATTCTACACCGGGAGAAGGCGAATAATGTTTTTGAGAAGCGCTCTTCGCGCGACCGCTCCCAAACGACTACTTCTTGGTGGCCTACTTGTACGACTACTCATTGCCGGTCGTTCGAGGGACTACACCTGTGTACATCTTCTTGCATCGACATCGTACAACTACATCGACCGAGGTCCTCCCACGTTTAGTATGGCTAATCCGGAGGATAACGACGCATCGGTTGCGGGTCACTGCGTGAATGGTTTGCCGAAATCCGGCTTCTCACCTTGCGGGAGCGCGATCTTCTTTTGCGGTTTTAGTTTTTTGTCTCTTGGTTTGCTGAGTCCTAAACGTACTCAACTTAGAGCTACTCATGATTGTGTTTCAGGAGGTCGGTTTCCCGGACTATATAAGCGGACCACCGGCCACGCTAAAACGTAGCTAATCAACAACTAGAGTTTTGCCTCTGCTTATTGCTGCGCCGTCGTTGCCAAGACTCCAGCCTGATCGTTCATATGCACCAGCGACCGGGCGAGTAGGTCTCCGGAACCGTCGTCTTTGCGATCCTACACCGGGAGAAGGTGAATAATGTTTTTGAGAAGCGCTCTTCGCGCGACTACTCCCAAACGACTACTTCTCGGTGGCCTACTGTACGACTACTCATTGCCGGTCGTTCGAGGGACTACACTGTGTACATCTTCCTGCATCGACATCATACGACTACATCGACTGAGGTCCTCCCACGTTTAGTATGGCTAATCCAGAGGATAACGGCGCATCGGTTGCCCCCGCAACCGCCCCGCCTTTGGGTACACTCTCATCTTGTTGTGGTTTTATTTGTTCATCATGATCATTCTAACTTGTGTGTCTAGTGTATGAATCGTGCTTACACTTGTTGCTATGATCTGTGATATGAGTTTTCTACACATGCTTAATCTATTTGCTCAATTCGTTATGATTTATATTCTGGTTTTAATTTGGAAATTGACTAATATTTTAATAATAAGTTGTGAAAAAGTACGTGTTGAGACACGTCACGTGCTATGAAAGAAGATGTGAGTGAGATAAATAATGAATTGAAGTCCGAATTAAAGTAACTAATTAAACAAGCCGTTGGTGATGAAGGATATTCTTTGTGGGACAGTGATGGCCGTGGGTCAGTACTGCACAGAGTCACTGGAGATTTTTTTCTCTTTCAACTTAATATTAAAAATAACTTCTCTCAAACTAACTTTTCAAGAAATAGCATATTGGTCACTTCAAAAGATTTGATGTAACTCACTGCGCAACCACATCATATATTTTGGCGTGACCATATGTCAATGAGTCGTGCCGTACAGGAGAGGGAGGAGGTGGGCAGTGCTAGGGGGAGCGTGTGATGGTAGTGTGTGCGCTACGTATAACAGCTTCTGTCATTTTGTGCCCGTCGCGCTTTCACTTGACATCACTTCACTTGTGCCAGCACCGTCCCCAGTAGGAATCATCATGTTGGATTTATGCCCTAGAGCCAATTGGATTGGATCCACTAATGGGTTTGATGGATTTGATCCATTAGGGTACTAGAGTCTTAATGGGCCACAAAGGTTGAAAAGCCCATTAGTGACCTCTATATATACAAAGGTGGGGAGGAGGGAAAACCCTAATCGCTGCTACAGTACCACCGTCACTATAGTACTCCGTGCGCTACAGTAGCCGCGGTGAACAGTAACCTCGCGCTACAGTGATTTCTGCAGCCCCTCCTCCATCTATATCCTCCCGTTCGTGATCGTTCGTGAGGTGCTAGTACATCTACGATCGGCGTTCCTTCCCCGTACGTGTATACCTTGGAGGTGCTATGTTTGGAGCACAAGGACGAACCGCATGTGAAGGACAAGGTGGACGTGAGCAACCGCACCGCTCGCTACCTCGACGCGTTCGTCTACATCGAGACGGTTCCGCCGCATCCGCGCGTCTAGTGGTAACCCCGTGATCTCGACGACGGCGGTTCTGTTTTGCGGGGAAAATTTTGTTTTGCGCTAGCGTAGCCACCCCGTATCCCTTCGGTGGTATCGAGCCGCAGCTGCTAAGTTTTAGATTCGGGATGTGTGCATATGGAGATATGCGGATGTAGATCAAAGTTTTGATAGGCTTCGTGTTCTTGACGTGATGGTCGTGTAACGAATCACTCCCTACCGGTCGGAATTCCGCCATCGGAGTTAAGTGATACACGTAAATCCAGTCACAACGAGAAGGAGATCAATTGGATTGGTCGAATCGAAGCTAGGTCAAGTTCCGGGCGCATGGGATGCATGGCGGCGACAGATTGGATCCGCTCGGCCCGGAAAACCGTAAAACATGTTGTCCGGTAAAACAGCCATAACTTTTCGTGGTTAACTAGGATGAAGAAGTTTTCTATATGAAAATTGATCTACGAAAAATTTTACACATGTGATAAACCAACGTTGCTTTGGTCTCGGCGAAATTAGTTTTGCCAAATTCGGCTTGCAAGATGGGTTTTCGGGCGTTTTAAGTTTGGACGTCGGAATTGCGATAATGCGTTTTGCGGGTTTTGTGATCGGTATGGCCTATATGTGTATGTGATGCATGTGTGTAATTTTTTCGTGACCTGCGTGTCACGTGTACGACAATACGGCTGGAGCCATATGTATTGTCAAAATTAATGTAATGGTCTGCGTACCAATTTGTGATGATCTAATACGCGATTGTGTAACTTTCATTACTAGCACGCGTTAGATAGTTCTTGGAGGACTCATCGCATGGAGGATGACACACACGGATCATGGAGATGGAGATCAACATGATGTACGGGTCAATGGAGATGGAGATCACCATGTGACAATAGGCCATACCGTGTTACAACCTGTGTGAATGTCCTTCTTACCGTTCTACTTTTACATGCGACAATGTTATTTTCTTGCGTGTGATGTTACGAGTAGAACAATCCCTTTGGAATTTTAAGTTAACTTGCCCTCCCAACACTTGCCACCGTCCCACGTCTCGGTACAATTAGTGGTGGGTCTATGAAATTAGGGTGCCACTAGTTTTCCTTGACTAGACGGGTTTGTATCGACACTTACACGCATAAGTGTTGGTTTGCTTATCAAAGTCATCTTAACGGTTAAGGATTTTGGGGCATAAAGGTTGGGAGCCTAGACATAGAGATGTCACCCAACAACGAAGTCATATGTGATATGATTAGCAAAGAGTTGCTTACCGATCTACCTTGTTTACTAGCGGTGACGCAAAAGCTCACTAGTAGACTTGTTAGTTGTGGATTCCGAATCACTAAGTATCAATGTGGGGATATTGATTTTAGTGGGAGTAAATTCTTTTATTTTACTCGTCATGGATATATTGTCTTAGTGTTTTGCATTTATTATTCTGCTGTAGATTAAAGGCACATAGCAACACCACATCGTTTACCTTGCATTCGGTCCTTGAGAAGGACAAGTTGGATGGAACAAACTTTACGAATTGGATTCCTAATCTGAGAATTGTTCTCGGAGCCGAGAAAAGGGAAGGAGTTCTAGGCACCCCCTTACCAATAGATGATAACGTTAAGAAAAGCACGAGCAGTAGTCATGTGATGGCGATCCAAAACAAGCCGATCTTTAAAAGGAAGGGCAATTCTTGGAAGAAGAAAGGTAAGGCCAAGGATAAGATCCCAATGCCAAACCAGGCGCCCAAGGCTAGTCCAGTGCCAAGGTCGAATGTTTTCATTGTATGAAAATCGGTCACCTGGAAAAGAAATTGTAAGTTGTACTTAGCTTCTATGAAAAGCAAAGGAAGTAAGGGTACTTCCACTTTAGGTACACTTAATGTTTATGTTACGGATATTTTCCTTGCTGATTCTTATACTAATTCTTGGGTATTTGATACCGGATCGGTTGCTCATATTTGCAACTCGATGCAAGGAATGATAAGAAGTAAAAGTGTGGAACGAGGAGAAGTTGATTTCCGCGTAGGCAATAATGCAAGAGTTCTTTGCATTGAGCGTCGGAATGATGCAACTACACCTCCCGTCGGGATTTATATTGGAAATGAATAATTGTTATTTTGTTCCTAGTTTGAGTCGAAACATTTTATCCCCTTCATGTTTGATGAAGGATGGTTATTCATTTGTGAGTGAAAACAATGGTTGTGTGATCTCTAAGGATAATATGTTTGTGGCGTGTGCATCCATTGTGAATGGCTTATTTGTTTTAAATCTTGATGATTCACCTATCTGTAACATAAGTGCTAAAAGGTCTCGACCTAATGATTTAAGTCCTACCTACATATGGCATTGTCGTTTGGGTCACATCGATGAAAAGCGCATGAAGAAGCTCCATAACGATGGACTTTTAACTTCGTTTGATTTTGAATCCTACGAGACATGTGAAGCTTGTTTGCTAGGCAAGATGACCAAGATGCCTTTCTCGGGTTTTCTGAGAGAGCGCCTCGAACTTACTTGGAACTCATACATACGGATGTGTGCGGACCAATGAGTACGACAGCTAGAGGTGGATACCAATACTTCATAACGTTCACTGATGATTTAAGTAGATATGGTTATGTCTATTTAATGAAGCACAAGTCTGAAACTTTTGAAAAGTTCAAAGAATTTCGAGTGAAGTAGAAAATCAACGTGGCAAGAAAATCAAGACCTTGTGTTCTGATCGTGGAGGTGAGTATTTGAGCCATGAGTTTAGCAATCATCTAAAGAGTTGCGGAATTGTTCCACAACTTACGCCACCCGGAACACCTCAAAGAAACGGTGGATCCGAGCGACGTAATCGAACCTTGTTGGACATGGTCCGATCAATGATGAGCCGGTCGGACTGCCATTGTCATTTTGGGGTTATGCTCTAGAAACCGCAGCTTTCACTTTAAATAGGGTACCTTCTAAGTCCGTAGTTAAGACACCATATGAGATGTGGACCGGTAAGACTCCCGGTTGTCTTTTACGAAAATTTGGGGTTGTGAGGTTTATGTGAAGAAACTTCAATCAGATAAATCAACACCTAAATCGGACAAGTGCATATTCGTGGGATATCCAAAGGAAACCTTGGGATATTATTTCTACAACCGGTCAGAAGGCAAAGTGTTTGTCGCTCGGAACGGTGTTTTCTTAGAGAAAGAGTTTTGTAAAAGAGAAAAATGTAGACAGAAGGTGTATCTTGAAGAAGTTCAAGATGAGCCGCTTGGGCAAGATTTCACAAGTGATGCTAATGTAGGCCGAACGAGTTGAGATGCCCGTGGCAAGAGAAGCACCAACACAACCATGAAGGTCCGAAAGGGCACGTCGCGCAACCGATAAGCTCAATCTCATGATCGCGGGAGAGAGCGACATATTGTTGTTAGACAATGATGAACTTATGACATATGCGGAAGCAATGATGGACCCGTTCCGAGAAATGGCAAAGTGCTATGAGATCCGAAATAGATTCCATGGATAACAATCAAGTTTGGAACTTGGTTGACCCGCCGATGGTGTTAATCCCATAGAGTGCAAATGGATCTATAAGAAGAAGAGGGACATGGATGGAAATGTTCACATCCATAAAGCTCGACTTGTTGCAAAAGGTTTTCGATAAGTTCAAGGAGTTGACTACGACGAGACATTCTCACCCGTAGCGATGCTTAAATCTATTCGGATCATTCTAGCTATAGCCGCATATTTTGATTATGAGATATGGCGGATGGATGTCAAAACACGACTTTCCTAAATGGAAATACGGCGAGGATGTGTATATGACACAACTCGAGGGATTTGTTCATCCAACCAATGCTTTGGAAAGGTGTGCAAACTTCAAAAATCCATTTATGGATTGAAGCAAGCATCTCGGAGTTGGAACCTTCGCTTTGATGAGGTGGTAAAAGGGTTTGGCTTCATTCGAGTGAAGAAGAGCCTTGTGCTTACAAGAAGGCAAGTGGGAGCTCTGTAGTATTTCTAATCTTATATGTGGATGACATATTACTGATTGGAAATGACATTCCTATGCTTGAGTCCGCTAAGACCTCATTGAAAAATAGTTTTTCAATGAAGGACTTAGGTGAGGCAGCATACATTTTGGGCATCAAAATCTATAGAGATAGATCAAAAAGGCTTATAGGATTAAGACAAGACACTTACATTGATAAAGTGTTGAAAAGGTTCAACATGGAAGAGGCGAAAAAAGGGTTCTTACCTATGTCACATGGCATACATCTTAGCAAGACTCAGTGTCCTTCGACAATTGATGAGCGGGAACGCATGAGTAGAATACCGTATGCTTCGGCTATCGGATCTATTATGTATGCAATGATATGTACACATCTAGATATTTCGTATGCACATAGTGTTACAAGTAGATACCAATCTGATCCAGGTGAGGGTCACTGGACGGTGGTTAAATATGTTTTTAAGTACTTAAGAAGGACTAAAGGCATGTTCCTAGTCTATGGAGGTGAGGAGGAGCTCGTTGTAACGGGTTACACCGATGCTAGTTTCCAAACCGACCAAGACGATTCAAAGTCGCAATCGGGATACGTATTTACGATAAATGGTGGAGCCGTGAGCCGGAAGAGTTCCAAGCGAGGTTACGGTGGGCGATTCTACAACGAAGCCGAGTACATCGCGGCTTCGGAAGCCGCAAAGGAGGGTGTTTGGATAAGGAAGTTCCTTTCGAACTTGGTGTGTTTCCGAGTGTCTCTAGCCCATTGGATCTTTATTGTGACAACAATGGGGCTATTGCGCAAGCAAAGGAGCCAAGGAACCACCAAAAGAATAAACATGTACTTGCAAATTTCATCTGATACGAGAGATCGTTAGACGAGGTGATATCAAGATATGTAAAGTACACACGGATTTGAATGTTGCAGATTCTTTGACAAAACCCCTTCCACAGCCTAAGCATGAGGCACACATGAGAGCTATGGGTATTAGATATATTCTAGATTAGCTCAAGTGCAAGTGGAAGAATGTTAGAAACATGTCCTATAAGGAATCATAGAGATGGTTATATTTCATTATATCCATGTCACTTGGTTCTTTTATTGAATATCCATGAAAGACAACTTGTATTTGATTGGCAATTATGTGAATTGTCTCGTGAAACTCTTTTACTTGCATGGTTATTCAAAAGTTGTCCCTAGTATGAGTTAATGACTAGCACATGAATTAGTTGATGACTATGTTTCACAAGTCATGAACATGGAGATGTATAACTAATAATGTGGGCACATGTATACCATGGGGCGCCGGATCGACCCAATTTGAGACTTTGTTCTCTCGTTTACACAACGTATACGCTATGTCCTTAGACTTGAGATTGTCGCATGTACTCAAGATGTGAATTGACCTACTTAGGGGCCATCAACCGCTACTCTATAACCGGGTAGTCATAAAGATGGCTTTCGGGTTTGTCGGGAAGCATCTTGTGAGGCATGGTCAATCGAGATAGAATTTGCCCCTTTACTTGAGAGAGATATCTCTCGGGCCCCTCGAGTGATCGGATCAAGAAATGCATGGCCGTCTTTGGGTTAAGGGTTAACCCCCTTTTGATGATCCGAATCACGGTGTCGAGAAAGAGAGGTCGGCTTGGAGCTAGACCAAATAGCGCGAGGCAAAGGGAATAGCATGTATGAAACGATGTGTGGTTCGTCCGATAAGATCTTTACGTATGCATAGGAGTTGACACGTCTTGCTAGAGGCCGCTATCAACTATTGGTCGGGTAGGAGTACTCGGGCCATGCCTATGTGTGCGTGAACCTATAGGGTCACAAACTTAAGGGGTTTGGAACATTAGAAAGCTTGCGTATGTGATTGTCTCTAGTGCAAGTGGGAGACTCGTTGGATTTATGCCCTAGAGCCAATTGGATTGGATCCACTAATGGGCTTGATGGATTTGATCCATTAGGGTACTAAAGTCTTAATGGGCCGCAAAGGTTGAAAAGCCCATTAGTAACCTCTATATATACAAAGGTGGGGAGAAGGGAAAACCCTAATCGCCGCTACAGTGCCGCCGCCGCTACAGTACTCCGCGCGCTACAGTAGCCGCGGTGAACGATAACCTCGCGCTACAGTGATTTCTGCAGCCCCTCCTCCATCTATATCCTCCGATTCGTGATCGTTCGTGAGGTGCTAGTACATCTACGATCGGCATTTCTTCCCCGTATGTGTGGATACCTTGGAGGTGCTACGTTTGGAGCACAAGGACAAACCGCACGTGAAGGACAAGGTGGACGTGAGCAACCGCACCGCTCGCTACCTCGACGCGTTCGTCTACATCGAGACGGTTCCGCCGCATCCGCGCGTCTAGTGGTAATCCCGTGATCTCCGACGGCGGCGGTTCTGTTTTGCGGGGAAAATTTTGTTTTGCGCTAGCGTAGCCACCCCGTATCCCTTCACATCAAGCATGAGACGGTCTTCTTCCTCGATGCGATGCCATCGATCTAGTAGTTGTACGCAGTATATATCACCAAATTTCTGGGACGGCAGGGTACACGTACAAAGCCTATGGATCGACTTCATCGTAGACAACTGCAAGTGTCTTTTCTATTCCTCTCAATCCTGGATGCCCCCACATCATACGCTAATATCATCTTCAATTAGTCCCCACTCCGCTCAGATCCTACCCGGCGCACCCCGCAGCCGGCACCGTCCCCATCCCCGCGGCCCTGCAGAACCCGCGCCCATCGTCGTCGCCTCACCTCCCACCGCCGCCTCGCCTCCCCACTGCAACCACATCTCCTAAACGCTGCCGCCTCACCTCCTCCAGTCTCCACCTTGCCTGTCTCCATAAATCGTCCCTTGCCCGCCTCGCTCAAGCTGCTAGCGGTCTCTTCCCGATTTGCAGGCCGGCGGGTGGAGAAGGATGGAGCAACCGCAGTCGCCCGCCACCTCCTCACCTCCCCGCCGCCTCGCTTGCCCGCCGTCCCCTCGCCTCCCCACCGCCGCCGCCTCCCCTGTCCCCACAAATTTTCCTCCATCCCGTGCCTCCCCTCCATACGCGACGAGCACAAGACACGGCGAAGACGAGCTCACCTGCACTGATGCCATCGAATTGACCTCGACGCCGTTCAATTCAAGCCCCGCCGCTGCGAAATCGACAAGACCCTGGAGCTGTCGTTGTCGTTGCGAGGGTGCAGCCTGCCAGGACCCACCGCCGCTACAGGCGTGGGGGCTTGGCCGGGTGCCGGCACTGCCGATGGTTGCTGCTGGGAGGCCAGCGGGAGAAGCTGGCCCTCGCTGAAGGCCGTCGTTGGGTGACGTCGGCGGCCAACTGCGTGTCGACGCAGGGAAAGGAGCAGGGGCGACCTAACCGATGAGGTAGGTCACCGGGAGGAGGAGGCCGCCACTGCCCACCGGCCTACACCATGCCTCCTCACCCAACCTCGACATCGCTGCCATGCTCCATCCGCCCACACCTTCGTCAGGTCGCTCCCGCTAGCGGTGAGGAGGTAAGTCGCGGCCGCCGGAGGTGGGGTCTCTCGTGCGGATGGAGATATGGGGAGAGAGAAGATCATTGGTCAACGCTTGCCAGTGTATGTGGAAGAAGCACTGAACTAGCTGCCGGAGCCGCAACCCGCTCCCCACCGCGCCAGCCGCCGGAGCTCACAACCCGTCCGTCATTGTGCAGCCGCCGGAGCCGCTGCTCGCACCGCACTCGTGGCTGCCGGAGTTGTAGTCCACCCCCGTACGCGCGCCCACCGAAATCGACACTTGACCCGCGCGCAGACGAGGGAGCTATCGCTGGCTTGCTGCCCTTGAGTGCGTGGTCGCCGGACCTGTTGAGGACCTGGACGGCTTGACCAATTCTTGCCAGCATGTGTTGAGCGGTGGGATGCAGATAAGGGCACTGTTCGTTTGGCTTATCAGCCACCAGCCAGCAGTACTTTTCTCTCAAAACAAACCAGACGCCAGCAACCAGCCAGCGGTACCTTTTCTCTCAGAACAAATCAGCACCAACCACCAGCCAAACGAACAGGCTGAAGGTTGGGCGACAGCTCGGTGGTGTGGTGCATGGTGAGTGAACCGAGTGATGTTTGTTTCTTTTACTTTGTTGAAGCCCACTTAACCTAAACTCAAACCAAATTCAGACGAATAACGGATTGAGTTCTTTCTCTATCTCTATATCTCTAATCCAACCATTCTATAACCATCTAACTATCCAAACGTCGCATGACTGCGTTGCAACATGAACTCGAATAAATCAATTGTTTCGATTAATTGTTGTCAACATTCTTACTTTCCATAGGCAAGTGGATTTATGTACAACTTTGTGAATATCATCATCATAATAGTATTGTATCATCTTCAATAAAAACACTCAATTGTCACTATCTTCCTGAGTGAATTCAATAATCATTAAAAATCAAGCGACATATCGCAGCAACGCGCGGGGAATTTACATAGTATTTTAAATTCTTGGTACCAGCTGGAGTTAAACCCCTTCATTAGAGAAGGAATCCGCCTCATTCAATTTTCAGAATCCAATTCAGCTCCAATTATTGTTAATTCAAAATTATATAAGATTATGGCCTGACCTGATGGAGTCCATTTTTTTTAACTTGCTACTCCCTTCGTCCTTAAAAAAATATGTCAATTTAGGTTTGTCATAAGTCAAAATTTTCTCAACTTTGACCAAATTTATAGAAAAATATGAATAGACTTGTTATTAAGACATACTCAGAACTCATCACAAAACAGATGGCAGGACATATAAAGATACGAAGCAAAACACGATGAAATGTCAAAATATTCGAAAACAATACGGGTAATGGAGAAATAATTCTTCGAGTGCATTGTGAAGAAGATACCAAGAGAGCAAAATAACGAGGCAGATGTCTTGGCAAAAGCAGTTGCGAAGAAGGAACCTTTGCCTTTGGATGTGTTCCATTAGAGCATCTCCAGCAATAGCCCCTGTTCCAGAGCCTCTACTTCATGAGTAGGGGCTCCTCCTATTTTTAGGGTCCTGCTTTTTTCGTCTAACTCCAGCAAGGGTCCCTACTATTGAGCCCCTACTCTTCTTCTTACACGTGGGTCCCACATGACCGCCGACCGTTCCCGCGCTGTGCGCTTTCCTCTCCGCCTTCAAGCCGCCACCAAGGCGCATTTAAGCCTCAGTGCCTCTCCCTCCCATCAATTCTCTGTCGGTTACTCCTCCCTCCCCTTGATTCCCATCAAAACCGCCATGGCCATCAATGACCATTGCTCTCCACCCCGACCGTCGTTTCCCTCTTCCTCCTCCTCTCTTTAAAAGCCGGGGTCGAGCCCCCCCTCACCTTTTCCTTCCTCTTCCACGCCCGTACACACCGCCACCGAAGCTCCCTTGCGCCGCTGTGCAATTACCGGTCATCTGGAGCACCTCGACGCCAGTGGACGCCTTCCCCGGGTACACTTCGTCTTTGGCCGTCGCACGTGTCGCCTGCTCGAGGACCTCACTGTAATTGCAATCAAGCCCTAAGTGGGTTTTGGTGAATTAAGTGACAACTTGATTAAATCTCTAACACTCTTGTAAAGCATATGAGCAGGTTATTGATTATTGATAAATGATATTTGTATGTAAGATCATGCATTTGGCTCACATTGCTAATAAGACAGGGTGGATCATGGCAATATACATGGAATGTTTACAAGCATGCTAAAGATGAATGTCATGATAAGGATAGGATGTTCTTCCCATTGGACTTTACATAAGGCATACAACAAGTGATCCTAAGCTAAAGAAAAGCAAATATAGAGGCATGATTATATAGGGTACTTGGTTGGTCTCTCTATGTTTAGCAAAGCACATTGTGAAGAAAGGAGAAGCTTGTGGTATAAAAATGGGAGAACTAAATCAAAGTTGAGTATGGCATCAAGGGATTTCACTATTGACACGTGATGGAACTTGATGACCAATATTATGAGTTTACCGAGTAAAACATCAAGGAATTTCACTATTGATACAAGATGGAACTTGATGACCTAAATAATGAGTTTACCAAGTATAATATCAAGTGGATCTCACTCTTACATCTTATGAAGAATATTGACTTGTACAAAGAAGCTATTTGCAAGACTTCAAGTATATGACATTGACGAAGGCATGTGGTTATCTCTATTGTGATGGACCTACAAATAGAAGTTTGTAAAAGCAAGAATAAATGATATCAATCAAAGGACAAACTAATTGAGTGGCATCTCAAATGGAATTCTCTCTATGGTGCAAGGCTTGACTCAATTGTCGCAAAGATAAGTGATGAAGAGATCATGATGGCTAAAACGAGGAACTAAGCAAAGGCTATGGATAGCGATCATAAGCGAAGTGGCTAGGGTGAAGTTGAGAGCGTCAAGGATTTCGAAGTATCATATCCAAGCCTACCAAGGAAAGTGATAAATTGCATCTAGTGTCATGATTGATAAATTGGAGTGGCTTAAGAATTCAAAGTGGTTGATCTCTACTCTTTGGAAGAATTCTAAGTAACTAGCTCAAGGTGGACATGCTCAAGCACATGCATATGTTTGTTCATCTATAACATGTGCTCAGTTGATATACATTATTGGAAGCCCTCAGATCATTGAAGATCAATTACCGACGTACCTTGGTGGTTCAAGCTCAAGTGGATTAATTAGGCTTTATCTTTTATCTTGAGTTTAGGTATGCCGTACTATCAAGAGGGCTGAATCATTGGTTGGACAACAAACATCAAAAAGTGCTCAAGTGAAACCAAGAGAGACTAACCTGAGAGATCAAAACCTTAGTAGAGCTCTCTGGCCAAAACCGGCCTGACCGGTTTGGCAAACCGGTCTGACCAGTTTGGGCACTGACACCGTCCAATGGCTAGTTGGTTTGAAAACCGATCGACCGCTTGGCAAACTAGTCCGACCGGTTTTTTCCACGAACTAACAACTAGTTTTGTGTGTGGTGGGTATTTATACCCATGAGCTCCTCTTTGAGGGGCTGCTGGTTCTCCACACTTCTAACACCTTCCAGAACCCCAGCTAAGCTCTCCCCATCCTCTCTAAGTGAGATTCAAGCCTTTAAGTGCCATATCCTAGAGTTGGGTTGAGAGAGTGACTTGTGTGAGAGCTTCAGAGAGCTTAGAGAAGCCTAGTGAGCATCCCACACTTGAGCACTTGCCGATTTCGTTGAAGATCTTGTGAAGCATCTTTTACTCTTGGATCCTAGACGGCTAGAGGTCGCTTGTGTGACGAAACCGCCCAAAATAGTTCCGTATTATCACCTAAGCCTTGTCCACGTGGACATTAAGCAATAATAAAGAACTATTCTGTCGCTTCCGCCGGGTAAAGCCCGGTAAATCACATACAACAGGATCGCTGATATGCGCTAAGCCCACACGAAGGCGGGACCAGAGTACAACATTAAATTACATTAAAGGTTCACAAGTTCAACATTATTACAAACCAGGTTTTTCGTACATAAAAGTAAAAGTGATTCAGAGTTTAAACAGCGGAAAGTAAACTAACGCGTGATACACATAGGAGGCCATCCATGCATATCACTCATCATCATCGTTCTCCCATTCAACCTCCCATCCCTCTGGAATGACACCAGGCCAGATAGGATTACCTGAAATCAACAAATTAAGCAAGGCTGAGTACTAATACTCAGCAAGACTTACCCGACAAAAATAAAGTAAGACTAGACATGCAAGGCTTTTTGGCTTGTGGGTTTGTTTTGCCAAAAGCGACTAAGAGTTGATCCTTACTCTCATGTTTTAGCTCAAGTTCTAGTATGTTAACCATTCTATGTGAGCACCCGCACTAAACAAGCATGTTCGCAAACAATATTAAACGAGTAACAATATTAATCCAAAATGTTCCATAAATAAACATGGGGTAGCCGGTGGTCAAGCCGGATAACGGCGAGTGACCGACGATCGATCGATTTATATCCTTGCAAGGTAAACCCAAGATACACGGAAGAAGGTAGACTAAGTGCGGTGTCTACCCCAACCAAAGCGGTTCCCAACATCCCACGAGTTTAGGATCGGATGCTACAAACTCGGTACATGGTTACCGGAGGGTCTAACCCGACCAGTCCGGACTCACACACTATACCACGGGTAGCTATCCCGGAGACGCATCCCAAGCGGGTAGCTAGAAATATCCCGCCCCGGTTCAGAAGGTACTAGGCTTACCGGTCCCATTCCCGACAAGCACTTGGTACGTTCAATAGCTTAAACCAGCACAATGCTACTCAGTCGAGACCGAACCCATTGCTCTTACCACATGAGCGAGTCATTTTAACCAACGTATGATTCCAACAAGAATATCCTATATCTCGCGAGCAATGAGTCATTACTCGACTTGTACCGTGTCCTTAAAGCATGGCACTAGCGTCCTAACATACTAGTAAAAGAGCATAGGAGTCCTAAGGATCATGCATCTAGGTTTCAAAGCAACTCGTGAAACTTAAATGCACAAGTAAACAATAAGTACTGAAATGAAAAACGTATGAAATTTTAAAACAAAAGGTTAGATGAACCGGTGCTTGCCTTCCTCTAACTCAACACTAACGCTAGCCTTGGGCTCTTCTGGACTTTGGTCCAGGTCTTGCTTTACACTCAACTGGTTCAGTTCACCATCAACGGTCCCGTCTCCCTCCTGGGTGAGTGTGTACGTACCGCTCGGTAAATCTACACGTATACATGCATATGCATTAATTAAAGTTAATCTTGATGGTGATTGTGTACATATAACCAAATTAAGTTACTTAACTTCACCAAACAGTAAGGGGTGTGATTAAAATTCAAAAACAGAACCAAAACATGATTTCACAATTTTAACACTTTAATTTCCATTTCTTTCTTTAATTACTTAAAACAAGCCTTTCAAACATAAATCCAAATTAAATCAAAAACACTTCCAATGAGCCTAATCTTTTGCACACAGCAACATGTGCTTAATTTAAGCTCGCAAACCAAAATTTGGCTTAAGATCATTTATAAATTAATTTATACGAAAAAGACAAATTTCAGCTTAGCAAATCACCATTAAATCATATAAAAAGATTTAATGAACTTTTTGATCTCAACTTTCTCCTACAAGTCTTGTATGCCAAGAATGAGTTTCTGACCAAAGCATGGTTGCAGATTCAAGTTATTTTTCAGATTTTGAATTTAAACACTTACACAAGATTAAATCCAAAATATCAATTAAACAATTCCCTAAAATCACATCCACTCCACCAGAGGTACTAATCAACAAGGCAAAGCCCTGGGGTGCACATGGGGCTACAGAAAAGTTCAATAAAGGGTCTATAAAAAGCATCAAACTTATTCTAGTATAAAGCTTAAATAAATCATAACTGAAAATATACACATCAAAATCATGCAAATGTTTGTCACAGATCGATACATGCCATAAAAAGCAACATATCCAAAATTCAAGTTCATATCATGTGTATTTTTCAAACTACACTAAAAACACTTCAAACTGAGTTTGAATTTTTAATTCAAAAACTGCACAGGAAAACCCTATACATGCTTTCTGGAAAAGATAGGTTCCTTCCCCAGGAACCCAACAAAATTGGATTTGCATTTTTCTGATTTTTCTACGATTTTTAATGGATTTTACAAGTTACTGCGTTTTGGATCTAGATTGTACTTACGAACAGGTCCCTAGTTCTTGCATCTAAGACCCTGAAAAGAACTTGACCTCTGCAATGTAGTCCTTGGCGCGACCAGCAGCGGAGATGGCCGGATTCCGGCGAGGGGAAGGCCGGGCTTGGCCGGGAAAGGGCGGGGAAGTGGTGTAGGCTCACCTAGGGTCCCATTTGAGGCAGTCCGGAGGTTGGAGGATGCTCCGGCGATGGAGAACGGCGGCGCGGTGGATCCGAGGCCGCCTCAACCTCTTCTCCACCGTGCGTGCTCGCAATGGAGGCGAGCCGGTGGCCGGGGAGGGTGAAGTGGAGCGATGGGGCGGCTCGGGTGAGGTCCTCGGGACGGTGGTGGCAAGCGGAGGGTGGAGCTCCTCTCGCAACCGGCAATGGCGTCCCCCGAACGCAGGTGACGAACCATGCGACTCGCTTCGTTTCGCTGCAAATGAGGAAGGGAAAACGAGGAGATGGCGAGCATTTGGCGCTTGCGGGGACGGCCGGTGGCCTCGACCGCGCGCGAGCCGCGGTTGGCACCGACGCCGTGCGGCGCGTGGCGTCCGGCCGATGGGCGGCTCCCCGCCTAGACGCGGTGCACGGCCCGTGGGTCGTGTGGAGTCCCCCAAGGACGCACGGCCTACCACGGAGAGTCCAAGGTCCGTACGCCGAGCTAGGGGTGTCGACGCGTGGCGACGCATAAAGCGCGGCGCGCGCGTGATGCGGCCTAGGAGCTGCGACGACGTCGCGCGTCTCCAAATTTATTTCGTTTGAGCCTCTTTGAAATTGCAAAACTCCAAAAATTGTCAACAAACTTGAAAATATCCAAAAAGCAAAGTTGTAGAGGAGCTATAGACCTACAATTTTCCCAAAGGGAGACATATGTTTTGATCAACGGTTTGCCGGGAACGTCGGCCGAAGTTGCGGTTTTTCCACGGCTCGGGTTCTTGTTCACGGCGCGTTTAACTCGATTTTTGGCCAATTTGCACTCAAAATTGGAATGTCCGCCAATTACAAAAAACGTGTTCCCGAAAATAACGAACAACTTTCGTATTGGCCGATTTTGAACTTCTATAGTGAAATTTGGAGAACGTGCAAGAAAACCATTTCAGCCTTAAAGGAGATCTATGGTTTGACCATGGTTTGAGATTTTGACCAAGGTCTTTTGTGCAAAAGTCGTGACAAAACATGTCAAACATGTTTAGGAGCTAATTAAACCCGATTCACACAACTAATTTAGGTATTTATCTTTAATAAACACCTATGATGTTACAACTTGGAAGCTCCCAATCGTGTTCTGGCAGCTCCAAGAAGTTTGTAACTACAAATCAAAGATAATGGAACACTCCATCTATTGCCTTGGCGATAGGTGTGAGGGAGGAGCGGATTGAAAGAGATCCCTAAGCCCTTGTGTCTTACCTCAACAACGTGGACGTAGGCCAGCCTTAGTGGCGAGCTGAACCACGAGATAAATCTGGTGTCTTTGTGCTTTTACTTGCTTTACATTCACTTGCATTACCTCAAGTTGTTTCTAGCTTAATCATTGTGCTTCTGCTTCGATCTACCTTGGTGTGCTTGTAGTGTGTGCAGGGACTTCATTGACATTCTTGGAAACACCCGGGGAAGTCCTACACCAAGTTTGGTTTGAGCTAGAACCCGTAGAGGGGTTTTACCTATACTGTTGGTTTGCTGCCTAGCAAAACCGGTCTGACCGGTTTTGGAAACTGGTCTAACCGGTTTTGGTACTAACAGAGGGTTGAAGATTTTAATTAGTGCATATTCATCTATTCACCCCCTCTAGACGACATCAAGATACTTTCACTCGCGCTCCCGCACCTCTCCTCCCCCGTGCGCGCGCCGCCGCCTGAAATTCCGGCCGACGCACCATTGTTGGCCGCCGGAGCTTATCGCCGTCGGTGGAGTGTCCCTGACCTCCTCTTCCTCTCTCTTCTTCGCGCTCAGAGCTCACCTGAGCCTTCTTCTATCCCAGGACCGCCCCTCTGTCGCCGAACCGGAGCTCGCCGCCGCCGTCTTCTACCTCCGGCTGCCGGTGTCGATCTCCCTCACCGCTACATCTTCACCGCCCTTTCCTTCGCCAAATCATCGCCGTGTGGTAAGGGAACCATCCAGCTCTTTTTCCCTTACATCTTAAGGCCACAACACCCACCGCCGCTCGCCGGCCGTGTGCCGTCCGCCCCCAAGGGCGCGATGCCCTGGCTATAGCTCGAACCACCTCTACAAGCCCCTGGACAAGTTCGTCGTCTCCTTAGCTTCGTGTAGGACCAAGCCGCCAGCCAAACCGAGCCTTGTAGCTCGTTTTCGAGTGAACTCCGGCGAGCCACCGGCTGACCGTCGCCGCATACGTCGTATCTGCCGCCCCTGTGCCGCACGCGGGGCACCAGGGCCATCTAATCGCGAGCCAACAGCTCAGATCCGCCGGCTCGGAGTCAATCCTGACCGCGTACCGGTGAACCGAGCCCGCCGTGGCCGTTTTGTAAGAAATCCTTCAAGTTTCTAATATCACAAGTATACCCTTCCACCTGTTAAAACCCTTGCAGTCAAGTCCTTTTCTTTACACATAGACCCCTAAGCTTTCTCTTTTTCCCCAGCCGTCTATGTTTTGCTCTGCGGCTCAGATCGAGTCTGATCCACACATACCGGTCAATAGGGGTCAACACAAGCCTTTCAGCCGCAGCTTGACAAAAAAGAACCTTGTTGTTTTAAATATCAAAATGCCCTTCCACCTTTAAGAATCCTTTTAACAGGTCCTGTTTCTTCTGTTTAAGCCCCTAATCTTTCCTGTTTTAGTGCCCGAAATCCCTAATAGGTTCTTTTGCGCATAAACCCTTCGGTTTATACGCATAATCATGTTTTAGCCCCTGGTTTCTTGTAGATAAGCCCCTAGAAACCCTGTTTCTTCACAGAAAAGCCCTTGAACCTTGTTTTAGCCATATCTTTTCCGTCTTTTATCCATTTTAGCGTTCTTGGTGTCCACGCGATAGTCTTTTCAAGTCCGTCTATTTTAGAACCTTGTTTTGGCTGTATCTTTTGCGTTTTAGCTCCGTTTCCACCGTTTCAAGTTGCGTTAGGTTCATATCAACTCAAACTACGTGTTAGGACCAATGTTGAACATGTTCTTTGTTTTATAATTTATTTAAATATTAAATATGATTAAAATCCATTTAGAGTTCGACACGTGTTTTTCATAAGAAAGTTAATATGATTAATACTATTTGAATAATTCTTTCAACTAAAAGCTAATTAGATGTATACCTTGGTTTTCATAATCCAACTTAAATTGATTAATGATTATGCAATTTGCTTCCTAAATAAAAGCAACATAGGTTATATCCCGAGTTTTCTTAATTAAATGTTAATTTGACTAATATAAATATAAATATGTTTTGAATTATAATTTGCTTAGAACAACTCGAAATATAAAGATAAATGCCTAGATGCTTTTATTTGCATCTTTTAAATTAAATGTTTAAATTGCATAAATCAAACTTGAATATTTACAAATAAAATTGGACTAAGTTTACATCGTCTTTTAAATATAAAATAAGTTGCTTAATTATAAATAGGGTATTTCTTTGAAATAACCTATGCCCATCTTTATTAAATTAAAATATACCAAGCACATAGCTAGCTCTTTTTTGCGATCATCCAAAGCTCCCGATAGTTCCTAGTGTTTTTGAGTTCGCGTTCCTAGAGCCAAACCTTGTTCTCTCTTTAAGCTTTACATGTTTGGTGTATTGTTTTGTTTATTCTATGTATTCTTGTGTGCTCGTAGACATCGTGCCAGTTTCAAGTGAGCAGCCAGTTGGAGCGGATCAAGAGCAAGTGTTTGAAGAAGAAGAACCCCAGTGTTTAAGCAAGGAAGGCAAGTGGACTTCTCCCCCTGCATAATCTATTTTGTCCCACACAACTTGCATGATAACTAACTTTACTTTTAATTGTTGTATTGCATAAACTTGATGGGAAATCACCTTTTAAGGACATGACTAGAATTTTATCCTTATCACCTTGGACAACCCTTTTAAATAAATGTTTTGGGTAGAAATGCTTAGTTGCTATAACTTGGGATGGTTAAAATGAATCTTCGGCAATATGATGAATGTTGATTATGATAACTTTGGTGATATATATGTGTGTGCTTATGGTTAATAACAAGATCATATGGTTTATTCGGAACATGGAGAACCACCTAGGAAAACAGTGCAACCACAGTTCACATGGCTTTGGCTTAGCCAATTAATTAGGTGTGCGATTGTACTGGTGACCTTATCCGAAAGGAACACAGGGGGCTCGAGGTTGCAAGGGTATAGCTCGGTTCTTTTGGGGTAGCAGCCTTTGCTAAGGTGCTGACCACTAGGGAGGGTTATGCTCCGCCCCGAGATGTAACTGTTGTGGGTTGTTAGTGCTTTTGCATATCTTTGTAAAGGCTTCGTAGCGTCCCTATGCAATCACACCTCGGAAGTGTGGTATTGTGCCTGATCAACACATGTGTGGTTGGGTTAAAAGTTCTTCGGAACTTTTACGCGAACTATTGTGAAAGTGTGCAACCTCTGCAGAGTGTAAAACAGATCGATCAGTCGTGCTCACGGTCAAGAGCGGCCTGGACGCTCACATGATAATCAAACATAAAGATGGAATTAAATCGTGGTTTCTTGTGGGTTTTTGAGAGGAGATGCTTTCCTAAATGCTTAAGTGGGTTGGTATAAACTTACATATAGTAAATAAGTGCTTGCTAATAAAATTTGACAAACATTAAAATGCTAACCTCTACAAAACTTTAGCCTATCCTTGATAGCCTTGTATCTCCCCCACTTGCTGAGCTCCAACCATAAGTGTGCTCACCCTTGCTTACCCGCTGTTCAAAGGAGAACACTGGAGAAGAGTACTTTAGAGACTTCGATGAGGCTTGCGTGCCCCCAGTCATGTGCCTGTGGAAGCTGAAGACGGAGTTGCTTCGAGTCTAATATCTGAGTGTAATAAAGAGATAACGTAATGGTTTAACTCTTGTACATTTTTATTGCTGTTTACTGATATTTCACTCATGACGTCTATCATATGTGTGTAAACTTGATCCTGACGCACATATGAGATGCATTTGGTTTTCTTCGGAAAATCAGGTGTGACACTCGCAGACTGTCGTGGCGTCTGCGCCCGCATACCGGTGCGTCGGCGGCCGCCAGGAAGAGGATCAAATAAAAATGTTGAAACATTTCCTAAAAATGTTGATCAACATTTCTATGGAAAATGTTGATGAAAATGTTTTGGAGAAATGTTGGATTCAATGTTTTCTCTGAACAAATGTTGGTCCAACTCTTTCCGAAAATGTTGGTTCAACTTTTTTTGAAAAAATGAATGTTACAACATGTTTTAATTAATAATCACCGGGGGTGATTGGAAAATAATAATCAGGAATAGTGTGGTTTAGAGAAATTCAGCCGCAGGAGCATAAAAAACGGAGAGCTCTCCTCTTTTTCTACCTGACTCTTTGCTTTGTTTTAAGAACGAGTAATTACCTTTCTCTGACTCTTACTGGTGTTGAGTGAGCCGCACGGTGCCGACCAACTTGGCCGCTGGGGCCCGCACCGCCACCGGGGCTAGAGCCAAGGTGCCACCCACTACTACTGTTGGGTACTTCTAAGCAAGGTTTTAAAAACCGTTGCCGTAGCGGTTTTCGAAACCGGCAAAACCGGTCCGGTAAACCGATCGGTAAACCGAAAAGAGCCATTTGCTAGGGTTTGCTAGGTTTGGTTAGAGAGCGGTAACCGAGATTTTTTGCTACCGATCCGGACCGGTTTGACCGGTTACCGCGGTAAACTGGTCGGTTACCAACGGTTAGGTGAACCCTGCTTCTAAGAGCTTGTTTAGTTGGTTAGTGAAAACTTTGTAGTGTCACATGGGATGTCAGAAAGCAGTGTTCGAATACTAATAAGAAACTGATTTTCAGAACTCCCTTGAAAATTGCAAGGTGATTTTTTAAGTTTAATTAATTCATCATTAGCACATATTTATTGTCATACAACATTGTGAAATCAACTTAGGTTTAATAGATCTGTCTCGTGAAGTTTTGCAATATGTGCAATTAATTATTTTTTAGCAAAATAGGTAGAATGATCCTCGAACTCTTAGCGAAGGGTCAATTTCATCCCTGTAGTTTTGTTTTGGTCCATTTGGTCCTGTACTCTGCTCATTCGATTCAATTACATCCTTCGGTTCAACACCGTCAGAGAAACATGTCATGACGTTCGCTGCCCCAGCCCCGGTGGACCAGCGCCGTCGCACGAAGGAGGCAGAGCTCAATGGGCTGGCATCCGCCCATTGAATTTTTTAGTCTCAGAGTTACTTTTTTTGTTATGTACTAGTACAAGCAATTTTAGGAGGCATAATGCTGGATTATCTCAACATCATGTAGTTTGGGCTTAATTAAAAAAATTTGAACAAACTTACTTTGGGCCTAACTAAGTTTTAATTTTTCTAATTCGTCAACATTTTCATGTGCTTCCCACGTACCATGATCTAGGGGGAAGGTATTTTCTGCGGAGGGTCCAAACAGAATTTTATAATATTTTGTAGCATGATCCAAAAGACTGTTGTCTCCTTCAATGACATTTCCGTTGTCAGAAACAAGTATTATAGTATTCCTTATTTTCCTCACATTGGCAATCCCGTGGAAGTATACAATTTTATTATCCGTTTCATGCAACCATGTTTTGTGAGATCTTTAAGTGGTGGGGGTCCGAAAATCAGATGGGGTCCCCGAACACAAGAGTCACAAACAAATGAACGAAAGTCACGAAAAAGAGGAGACAAAGAATCTCCGAAGGCCTGCACTAGCCTCAAAAGTTGTGAATCCCTTTACACGTGCCCTCGCGCCCCCTTTTATAGGGAGACGAAGGGACTTTTACCTTCCGAGACTACCCTCGAATCCAGAGAATATTCCTAATGTGAACATGTACATAACAGTCTTTTGCATCCCGTGATTTGCGGGGCTAATTTCATACATTTACAAGCCAGCCACTAGTTCACACCTTAAACCCGGACTTTTTGAGATAGCGTCTTTGACTTGGCTTCCTCGAACCTCCGAAGTTTCATTCACGAAGATCATCACTCATCAAGACTCCCGAATTGAGGATTCCCGAAATTCGCGGATCCATGACTTCCTGAATTTTGCCAGATTCCAGTCATCCTGAAACAAACAACAGACTCGTGAACCAAATCCAAGTCCGACAATTACTTCATGAAATATTCAAAGATTAGCGACTCGGGCAGAATTCTACAAGACATCCTTCATGAACACCTTCTTGTTATGAATTTGGAACTTCCTATCTTTAGGCACATTCACGAACATTCTCATGAATTCGGCAACTCCAACTGTTCCGAGGGTGAAAGGTTTTTGCCAAATTCCCCAACACTAGTCCCTCGGCGAAGCGGGTTGACTCTGACGATCCGATTCCACGAAAACTCCCGAAATTCGATAAAAACGTAACCCTTGGAACGTCGGAGTGGACACGTGTCTCCCTGAAAACTCGCAACGGTCATATCAAGGCGGTTCCTCGGGGCTACCCCCTTCGTTCCTATAAATAGACGGGGTGCCGTAAGTATTTTTTTACCGTTCTGTCGCTTTCTTCGGAAGTTTTATAGCGTTTTTGCTGAAGAAGTTCTTTTCTGAGAACACCCGAAGTTTGAAGGTTTCTTTCGCTTTCTAAGGTATTGTCTTCTCTTCTTAGGTTTTCGCTTTTATGTCTTTGATTTCGTAGATTTTTTCAGTTTACAGTTTGTCTTACATTTTTTTGATTTCATTATTCTTAAGCAGGTGTCTCGTACAAAGAGTACTGCTAGGCCAATGACTTCTGAAGAATTGGCCGCTGCTAGGCTCTCGCTGATCGGAGAAGAAATTCCCGAATCTGGCAGTCGTGAAGAATGTGAAGTTAGATCTGAAGACAAGTCTGATGGAGGAGAGGACCTTGTAGATGTGGATGCTGATCCAAAAGAACTCATTGATGCGAAGAGTGAAAAATCATATCCTCCAGCTTTCATGTTTGGTGAATCGAAGGTTACTGCAAATTTGATTAGAGAATATGAGGTGGCTGGATTTTTTCCTGTTGGCGATGCTCGCGCCCCTCTTGATGAGCAAGTCCCAACTCCCGAAGCTGACGAAGTTGTTGTATTTCAGGATTTCTTCACGTGCGGGCTTAGGTTCCCCTGTGATCCTGTTCTGCCTGCAATTCTAGACAAATTTTCTGTGAAGATTCATCAGTTATCGCCGAATTCATTCCTGGAACTCTCGAAGTTCTTTTGGATCATGAAGACCTTCAAATGTACCTTCGGCGCTGATATATTCACCCGTTTGTTTGAACTTGTCATCTAAATAGACATTCTCAAGCTTGACGATGGTCAGTTCTATGAGGCGCATTACGCGTGTTGTACCTTCAACACCCGCAGACAGAATTCACGAAAGGGTATAAACCGAATTCAGCTCGCGCCCTGCTGCAAGACCAACTTCCCCAAAGATTGGAATTCTTATTGGTTCTATGTGAAGGTTGATATGTCCAAGATTCCTGGCTACACTGGACCAGCCTATCCTCTCTACTCGCCTATAGAGGCGGTGATTGCGACTTGCACTGCTCCCTACAATCATCGAGCAGTTGGTTTTAAGAATTGCGAAAATGCATTCTTCTTGACCAGCACGATTCTTGGTGGTCACGACGTCATTGAAGAGTTCGTTGCTGCGGGAGTTTGGCCGATTTCTCATGGCTGGGCTCCTACTGAGATTGTAACTTTTAACGTGAACTGGGCGACACAGCAAGTGCCTTTTCCCTAATTTGGTATTCGGCTAAAGGAAGGCCAGAATGTTGAGAAATTCATTGAGGAAGTGGATAAGAGAGTGGACTCTATGATTGGCGAATCTACTCTGAATGAATACAAGGCCTACAAGAATCTGGTGAAACAGAAGAAGAGAATTAATCGTGTGTTTTCAGAGCTTGGTGTCGAGACTTCCTTTCGCTCTTGCCGTCCAGGTGTTGACAAGAAAGCTCCAGCTGTTGCTGTGGCTAGCTGTTCGGCTACACCTCCCAAAGCTCCCCGAAGAAGATCCTCGAAGAAAGGAAAGAGCAGCACCGATGACACTTCTTTTTCTACTGTATGTCCTGATAAGACGAAGTCTTTAGAATCAAGCAAGCGAAAGCGCAAGGCATCTGAAGGTGTTTCAGATGCTGAGATTCAGGTAGCGTCGAGCCCTGCTCAGCTAGGCCAGAAGAAAAACAAGACAGCTATTAAGAAGATTGTTGCTGTTGAAGTTCGGCGCGTTCCTTCCGCGTTGTTTGATGATGACATGATTGACGAAGCTCGTCCCAAAGGTTTCTTCTCTCGCTTATGGTGTGACTTGAGATTCAATATTCGCCGTAGCTACTCCCCTGGCTCCGGAAATAAACTTGTCGATAATGAATCCTTTTCAGATGATGTCACCGTAGCTGAGAAGGCTACCACTGATTCGGCTTTTGTTTCTGATGCTGGAGGTGCTGCCCCCAACCTTCTTCTCCTCAAGACAAAGCTTCTCCTGAATTTACCAGGGATTTTGATGGGACTATTCAGTGAGATGAGGATCCTATTGAAAACCTTCCCGTGGTTGAAACGCGTGAAGAACTTCTCGAAGGTCGGGATCCTTCTCCCTCGATCGCCGCCTTCAATGAGAGTTTTGGTACGTCTTACGGGGAGAATTGGTAAGTGTTAGCCGTGAAATGGCTATTGCGGGAGGTGGTGCATCTAAGCTTTTACCTGTTGTGGGATTCGTCCAAATTCGTGGATGACACAGGAGGAGAAGCTCCAATGCGTACGCTCCAACCGCTCGACAAGAGCACCCGCGATTTGGAAAAGCGGCTTTCTTCCTCTTCGAGGAAAACTTCCGTGATTTCGAACGTGCTTTGTCCAGTGCTCCTCTCGGAGACTCTTAGCAAAAAAAGTTTGTGTACTTTTCTTCTAACATGGCTCTCGTTCTAACCTTTATTATTATTTTGATTTTTTCTTGCTTCTTTAGTATGACTTATTGTTGTGAACTTCTCGGATTTTGAGGAAGCCCTCCGCAAGCTTTCGTCGTCCGAGCTTGATGGTTACCGCAAAACATATGCTTTGAAATCGTCGATCGTCGGGAAGATTTCCGCTAAGCACTTACAAGAGAAGGAAGAAATCATCAAGAAGATGACTAGCGAGTCGAAAAAGCTAAAGTGCGAGTTCAACTTGGCTCAAGTTGCAAATATTGATTTGGAGAAGAAAGTTGTTGATCTTGCGGATGCCCCCGAAGAAATGCCAAGATGAAAAGAAAATTGTCGAAGATGCCCTTGAAAACTCTCGGAAAGAAGTGGAGAGGCTGAAGAAGACTCATGAAGACGAGATTAAATTGATCGAGAATCTATGTCAAGATTCAAATAAAAATACCAAGACTATTGATGAGCTTCGCGGTGCCAAGACCGAACTTTCAACAAGGAACTCGGATCTCATGAAAACCTTGAGCAAAGAAGGGAGCGGAAAATCCAAAACCTTGAGAAGGCTTCGGGACAAGAGATTGTTGAAATTATGAATAAACTAAGGCTCTTATTCGAGGAGTACAAGAAGGCTTTGAGGGAATTTGTCGTTCACCCCGGTCCCCTTCCCCGATAGTGAAGATATCTCGCATCTTATGGACCGGATTGATGTTGAATTCAAGGCTCTTCCTGGAGTTATATCGGGTGCAAGTGATTGTACCGCCGCTTTCTCGGTGGAGAGCATCTTGAAGCTTCTTCATGACTTTGATCGTGTAGATCTTGCGAAATTTCATGAGAAACTCACGCACTTTCCCGATGCCTCAAGCACTTCGATCATCTGTGTCAATGTAGATGTCTTGCCTATTAAGATCAAGTTCGCGAAGAAGTTCGTTCGCAAGCGGGAAAGAGGTTGCGAAAAAGATTGCTCGCGCTAAATTGGACCAGGTTAGGTTCGGTGGACATCATTGATTTTTTGAAATTCCATGAATGTTTTCTTCTTTGATTTTCTTAAGTCTTTTCATTCCATCGATGTTCCTTTAGATGATTCATGAAGAAATGCGTGGCAAAGGCGTTGAAGTTCCGGAAACCTCCTTTGAGGCCGAAGAGGATGATGGTTCGAAAAAGAAGAGGGTGACTCAAGCGAGGCGGTGAGGATCGGAGCGTCCGAGGACCGGTGGATGGTCACTCCCGGCCGTGATGAGTGATCGACAACATGGTGTGGACCGACTCTTGGCCGAGTATTGCGGGTGCGAGGTTGCGGCTTGATTTGCGTTGGTGCGGGTGCGAGTGGGCGCGAAAGGTCTATGTCTCGCGGGGCCTCCGAGGAGTGGAGAGACAAGTAGGCTCGACTCGAGGGACCGGTGGCCGGCGGGGTCAAGTGCGGGTTGCATGGTGGCGAGAAAAGCAAGACGAAGTCGTTGATCGGAGCCGGTGTAGGGTAGCGGCTCACAACTAGAGTCCGCACGCGAGGTTTATGGTGGTTCACCGTAAAACCATAGGGTTACTTGGTTGAGCCACAAAACCAAGACCGGAGGCTTGGCGGGCGGAGACGGGATCCGGTGTGTCGAGAAGCTTCGATGCCGGCGGACGTGTGGCGGGATCACGGGGCTTGCATCGGGAGGACGTGGTCTGCGGCAACGGCGTGGCCGTGCAATGAAGAGGAGTGCTACATGACCTATTTACCCCCGAGGGGTTTGTATCACAACTTAAGTGCTAGGGGTAGTGTGGTCATTTGTCCGGCCCGGGAGGATATATTAGCTTTAGGGTTTCCAGGCAAACCATCCATCCAGATCGCTTCTCATTTCCTTGCTCCATTGGGTTAGATTTTTCCTCCGTTTGTAAAGAATCTGACCTCTGAGTGAATGGAAGCTTTCATGGTTGCGTCCATTTCCCGGTTGTAGCTCATTGGATTTTTGTGTCTTTTTCAAGATATTTTCGTCGGTTTTTCATGCGTAGCTTGTTCCTTCGATTCTGAGGTGTTTGGGTTCGGATTTGTTGGTGGTAATCATGAATAGTTGCCTCGTGCATGTTTGTGCTTTATCTTGATCCCCCAAACTTCGAATTCAGTCTCCGATTAAAGGATTTCGGTTGGAAACCTAGCTTCGTTCTTGAGCTCGATAGAATCTCGATCCCTCTCGATTCATTGGGTTTGAGGCTACAAATTTGTAGGTATAGCATCTCCTAGAGGCGCTTCACCTTCACCTATGATTTGGTAGCAATCCTTTGGTTGATTTGGTAGATCGGGTAGTGGGAAGGTGGTGTTGACCTTCAAGAGGTTGAGTTCGTGCTATTGTCCGTGCGCCTTGTGGACGGTCCGCGCGCCCCCGGCGAATGGTCCGCGAGGAGGCTTCCGGCCTAGCGCTCATCGTGTTCTTCTTGAGTTCTTGTGTGTCTTTCGTTTGATCCATTTTGTCGGTGGATTTTTGTTGCACGAAGTACGTGGACGGTCCGTACAAGAGTGCCGGACGGTCTCGTGACGGGGGCGGACGGTCCGCGGGCCCATCACGGACGGTCCGTTATTGAGGGTGCGATCGGAGGTTCGAGGGCTATTTTTGGATAGTCCGCCGCAGCCCCGCGGACGGTCCGCCTAGGCCACGCGGACGGTCCGCCGTGTGCTTGCGGACGGTTTGCTTGGTGCGGTCGAGTTGCGAAGTCATTTGCTCCTTGAGTTTCGCTTTCGCTTCGGGATTGTTTGGGGTTTGTTCCTAGTGTTGGTAGGTCCGTTGTGACTACGTGACCTTGGCAAACCCTTATGGAAATCCTTGGTTGTGAATTTAGGGTATAGGCCGAGTTCCCTCTTTGGAGATGAATTTTTATCGACTCCCATTCACTTCCCCCCCTCTCGGTCGGCTAATCGGTCCTTCAATTGGTATCGAGCCGGTTACGGATCTTCGTGATTCTAACCGGTCTAAGATCCAAAGATGGCGTACCGTAAATGGGGTTCGGGTCCTCCACACTTTGATGGTAAGAACTACCATATGTGGCAAAGGCGGATGGTCGCTTTCCTCCGCGGCAAGGGTCGGATCCTCGTGGGATGTCACGGTGAACACAACTTATGTTCATCTCGTTTAACTTCCTTGCTCCGGGATCGAGGAACATGTTTGACGCCAACAACAAGGCAGTCAACTATGTGTACCGTTCTCTCGTGTGAATCCGAATTCGAACGAGGTTCGGACGAGAGGATTTGGCGTGCGAGGATTTGGGAGCAGCTGAAGAACGCTCATGTCGGGAACACTCAGGTTCAGGCTCGGCTCTTTGCGACCTACCAGAGAGAGTACGAGAACTTCACTCATCTCCCCGGTGAGTCCATAGATGTCATGTTTCAGCGTTTCACGGTGATCGTGAACAACATGAGGGCTAATATGGTCGTGCTCTCATATAATGACCATGACGAGGCTGTCAAGCTCTTGCATTCTCTAGATCGTACCGTGTGGAGTGGGGAGGTCGAGGTCATTCTAGAGTCGGAGAAGTATGAGACCCTCACAGTGGACGAGCTATTTTCCAAGCTCAATTCGTCCGAGGTGGACCGTGGGGTGCGTGCAAAGATAGAGAACTCGACTGATCCTCATAGTCTGGCTCTCGTATCTGGTTCAAGGACTAATGCTAACATGTCTTCGAGACATTTTTCTTTGTGTTGCCTTGTGTCCAAGCCAGATGAGGAGTTCGACATGTTTAGCGAGGAGGACCTCGCATTGTTGAGCAGGCGGTTTGAGTGCATGTACACGAACCGGAAGAACGCTCGGAGGATGTTGACGGTGTAAAAGCCGTGCTCAAGTTCACCGCAAGCCTACGGGTGACTTGGTGCCTTTTTCACCAAGGAGGGTCCTCCCTAGATTTGTCAATCCAAAGATCGGAAGCAAACTCCTAGGATTCTCCATCTAACCTATGGATCTAGCCTAACATGAAGCATTGATTGCATAAGAAGATAAACCTTAAAGATGTATGAGTTATAGCATAAGGTTGATCGCATCCATGAACGTAGACAAGGTAAAGAGCAAACAAGGGAAACTAATGCCTATCATCTTCTAGTCGTAGTTCTAGCCAAAAGAGCAAGCGCGACATGCATCTCATCCAAATCCATCTTTAAACTACTATCCACCGGTCCGATTCCGAAAAGCCCGCCTTTCGCAGCCCCCGTTCGTCATAACGTACTCCTATTCATGCGGGTAGTCTAGAGCGAGTTCGATAAGAACAAGTTGAAATCACTTGGTCGGTTCGGTATGCACCTCTAGCCACCGGCTACAAGAGCACCCTATGCAATCTAGCTATAGACTAGATTGGGGAAGAAGCATAACCAAGAAGAAAACAAAATCATCGAGGGAGGAATCGAGTCGCTAAAAGATCGAATGACATGAAGTACTTTCCTCACATAATAAATGCGTTTAGATCATCTCCACCGAGTACATACCATTGATGACCTCAACTAGCTTCAATACTCCGCCATGACTCAACCGTGCAAGGCGGCCATGGCGGCTAGGGTAGGCCTAGGCCATCTCCTAGACGACTTCGAGGACTCGCGGCGGCCTCCCGGTGCTTCTCCTTCGTGTTGGCGGCTCTCCGATGGATGGATGGATCGATCACCCCTCCTTGGGCGCCCAAGGGGTTGTATTTATGCCCTTGGGGAGCCTTGGGGTGTGCTCCACCTTGCCTTGCATGAGATCTTCCTTGGGAGAGAAGGGAACTTGGTTTCCATAAAATCAGCCTCGTCCAGATTTTCATGATTTGCAGCCCTTGCTTGCCGGAACCATATCTCTCACGTCTGGACTCCAAATAATACAAATTCGGTGTCCTGGTTGTATGGCACGAAATTTCCTCCAACTTTGGTATTCATTTGTTTCTTCGGAAACGAAGATAAGATCTCCAAATCGGCCTTGGAAGATAATCTGTTCTGATTTCGGACTGCGCAACAGGGATTTCGAGGGTCATATCTCCTAGCTCCCTTACCCGAATTGGGCCTTACACATATCCAAATCGAAGGTATCGTCGATGCCCACAACTTTAGTAGTCAAACTTTTGCCATTATAGGACATTTAAGTCTCTGAATCTGCACCGAAAGATCATGCTGTTCCGGGTTGCGAGAATATCTCTCGGGCTGAGTTGATCTCGTTGGTAAACATCCAAGTCCCCGGAGTTTTACGTGTTGATGCTTCAGTCCTTGGATCATTTGGAGTCGTGTTCACTTCATGTCTTGACTTGTGACGGGCTTCATGATCTTCTCATAAAGTGCTTGATGAACTTATCCCGAAAGTCTCATCTTTAACGTTAATTTCTGCGTAAACAACAAACTCCAAAATCGACATGCGGGAGTGAACTTGATACCTCCGGGTGGGTTAGTACCATTGGTTAGAATAGCAAATACGTGCAAATGTTGACGGTAAACCCATAGCTAGGTGTACCAAAATCGATCGTCAACGAGAGGAGCTCGGGCATCCGTTACCGGTGCGGGAAGCACGAGCACTTCATCGCCGAGTGCCCGAAGCCATGGAGGTCAAGCTCGAGCACAAGAACCGTCGGAGGATCGACCACAAGCACCGCTCGAGGGACGACTACAAGGGCAAGAACAAGTCCGAGCTCGCACACTATGTTGATCGCTTGCGGGATGAGAATGATGAGTTGAGAAAGTTGATGGGTTGGTTGTCCGGTCATGAGCCTCGGTTGAGGATAATGATCGAGACATACAAGCGCCAAGATGGGGAAGCGCTTGGGGCAAACAAGGTTGGTGAGGGAAATGGTGAGAATGAGGGGAAGATCGAGAGATATCCCCGCAGCCACCAAAAACCCACCACAAAAAATGCCTTTGTTCCTAAACCGAATCATCTTAGAAATAGACTAGACACAACCCGGCTCCACCCGTGTTTCCTCCACAAACCGACAACTTCCCGAAAACCCATCAAGTTCAAGAGTGTCTTGGGGAATGAGTTCTTTGGGAAGAAGGGAGAGAAACCGAGTGAGGAGAAACTAAGTGAGGAGAAGCCAGAGCCCAAAGAGAACCCAAAACCAAAGCCAAAACCGAAACCCTTCCATTGTGAGCATTGTGGGAGGGATGGGCACCTTGTTGAGTTTTGCTTCAGGAGGAAGCGTGAGGAGAGGTTGGCTAGAGAGTTGGCCAACAAGGACAGGTACCGCCCTTCTCGTGGTGTGCCTGAGCCTAGGTTGGTGCCGAGAGGTGAGGGTATGGTGTGTACCATTTACCCTCGAGAGAGGTGTGAGCTTGTGCCTCGAGGCGAGCCACCACACAGAGAAGGTGGTAGGCATGTTGGGTTTGGGCGTGGTGACTTTGCTAGACGTTCCTTCGCTCGTGGCCAATACGAGTATGGGGGACGATCGTAGTTTTAAGTCCCAGAGGAGCTACGAGCTACGGTCTCCCCTTCGTGGTACACGTAGTCCTCCAAGGGGACATGTCGGTGTTTCACCTAGGAGAGATAGGATGGATTTTGCTAACCCCATGTTTGAGCAAATGGCATGGCACTGGTTTAATTCGTTTTGTACTAACCCCAGTGTTGAGTCCTTTGCTCACTCTCGCTCTCATTTTTGATTTTGCAGGTGGGAGGCATGGAGGGCTTTTGGTTGATCGACTCCGGTTGCTCTCGACACATGACCGGAGATCGATGGTGGTTCTCCAGCCTCACCCCGGTGATGACCAAAGAGTACACCACTTTTGGGGATAATGGGAAAGGTAGAGTGCTTCCAGTGGACACGGTGAAGGTGAGTGAGTCTGTGACTCTTAGGCATGTTTCTCTTGTCAAGTCTTTTGGGGTACAATCTTCTCTCTCGTCTCCCAACTTCTTGATGAAGGATTTGAAGTTCGTTTCAAAACGGGTTGTTCTCATGTTTTGAATTCTCAAAGCGATCTCGTGTGCACGATCGTCCCCGAGGGTCGGATTTTCGCAGCCGATTTTTCTCGGTGTGTTGGCTCTTCTCGTTGTTTGGTTGCTTGGTGTTTCGGTGGAGCTTTGGAAATGGCATAGGAGATTGGGTCACTTGAGTTTCGACTTGTTGTCACGCTTGAGTGGACTAGGATTGGTTCGAGGATTGCCAAAGTTGAAATACCAAAAGGATTTGGTATGTGCTCCGTGTAGGCATGGCAAGATGGTCACCTCCTCTCATCCGCCTCCGACATCGGTTATGACGGAGAGAGGCCATGCCGCTTGTTCCATATGGACTTGGTTGGTCCAGCTCGTATGTGTGCTCGGCGGGTGGGAAATGGTATGTCCTTGTGATCGTGGACGACTATTCTCGCTATGCTTTAGTCTTCTTTTTAGCGACAAGGGGGAGACATTTCGTTTTGTGAGAGATCTAATCTTGAGGTTGAAGAACGAGAGACATGGAGATGTAGTTCGAGCTATTCGTAGTGACAATGGCGAGTGAATTCAAAAACTCTCGTTTAGAAACCTTTTGTCGTGATTTCGGTCTCGAACATCGGTTTTCTTCTCCCTATGTGGCTTGTAAGAATGGTGTGGTTGAGAGGAAAAATCGTTCCCTTTGTGAGATGGCTCGGACGATGCTCGGTGAGCATAGGACTCCGAGGAGATATTGGGCGGAGGCGGTGAATACCACTTGCCATGTTGGGAACCGGATTTTTACGAGGGCTTTCTTGAACAAGACGTGCTATGAGCTTATGCACGGGCGAGCACCCGAGTGAGCCATTTCGGGGCTTTTGGTTGTTAGTGCTTCATTCTCAAGAAGGGTAGGCTAGATAAGTTTGAGTCGAGGTCTTCCGATGGGATTTTCTTGGGTTATGCTAGTCATTCTAGAGCATTTCGTGTGCTCAACCTTGATACTATCCTAGTCATGGAGACCGGTGAAGTGACCTTCGACGACACACAACCATGCAATTCGTCTGTCTTTAAGTGTGCAGGTGACGATGAAGTTGGCAAGAAGATATTTGAGGACGAGGAGGATGATGCTGGAGAGGATGATGGTGATGATGGTGAAGCTCCATCCACGCATGTACCCTATACTTCCACTACGACGACTACAATGCAAGATGGTCCATCCCCTACACCGCCTACGATCCAACAAGATCAAGTGGAAGCAACTGCTGAGGGGGAGGTTGTCTCCAGGCGAGAGGAACCAAGGCCCGTTCAAGTTGATCATCCACCCTCAAGAATCATCGACGACATCAACGAGCGTATGACACGGTCGAGGTCCGTAGAAATGCTTCTCACTTTACTCATTCACCTTTTGTTGCTACTTTTCGGTGGAAAGACATTGGACATGATCTATTTGATCCTAATTGCGTGAATGCCATGCATGAGGAGTTAGAAAATTTTGAGAGAAACCAAGTGTGGGAGTTAGTGGAGCCACCACCAAATTGCAAACCTATTGGGACAAAATGGGTGTGGAAAAGCAAAGAGGGAGAAAATGGTGAGGTGGTGAGGAACAAGTCTGTCACACCCGATTTTCCAAAGGAAACCAAGTGCATACCTATATGCATGCCGGGATCAAGTTTCATGCATATAGTGACATAAAAGTGAATAAAGAAACGGTATCACGTAAGAAAAAGAAAGATTTTCGGAGATTTACGCTTAATCCTGGAAACGAAGGCTCCAAACATCACGGGCAATCAACGGGCGTTGCGTACGCCTAGCACCGAAGCAACATCTTCATAGCGGCTTCCTCCTTCGAGCAACATTGTTTATAGCAAGGGTGAGCACTTGTCGTACTCGGCAAGTGTGGAAAAAGACATGAATGCAAAGGCTTTATAGTGGACTGGCTCAAAGCATTTAAGCAATTTTAGTTGGTCAAGTTTTATTAGCACCGATTACTAATAGTGTATAAGTTTATACCAACCCACAATTATCAAAAAGAGATACATAAGATACGCCATAAGCATATGGCAAGCATAACCAGAGAACACGATTTAAGTCCATCTTCAAGTTTAATTATCATGTGAGGGTCCGGGCCCGAAAGGACCTTGATGTCGCCTAGAGGGGGGGGGGGGGTGAATAGGCGAGACGACCAATTTAAACTCCTTCTCCCCAAACACTTGAGTCGACAGTGCTCCACCGGTCGGACCGGTGGTGGTGACAGTCGACCGGTCGGACACTTGGACTTCACGGTGACACCGGTCGGACCGGTGCGCCTCACCGGTCGGACCGGTGTAGCACGAGAGAACCCCGCAAAAACAACTTCAAGCACCTCTTGGCTTCTAGCACGAACCAAACTTAGGGTGTGGCCTTTGTAGATGATCACAAGCAGAGTAATGAGCCCTGCACACACAAGTAACACACCCAAGTAGATCGAAGCGGAAGCAAATGTAATATGCTAGAAAAACAACTTAGAGAGTCGAACCACACGAAGAAGCAAGGATTTGTTTCCCGAAGTTCACCACCCACTGAGGAATGGCTACGTTTCCGTTGAGGAGCATGTAAGGGACAATTCCCACAACAAGCCGGTCTCTTTCAACCACTTTCCTCCTTTCCACTAAGGTGATCTTTTCCACGAAGAGGCAAGATCGCAGCCCTTACAAACTTCCCGCTGCTCACCACATGAAGGATCAGATGGCGACTAGAGAGGGGGGGAGTGAATAGGATCCGGTAAAAATTCTTCTCAAAGAACCCGACCTATACCCTAGTCAAATCCTGGTCACACACAAGCGATGGATCGAATCACACGCCAATCGCCAAGACAACGAGGTTATGGATCAACCTCTAGTCTTAGGAACGATTCCTCGAAGCACACGCGGAAGCACAAAAGAAGGAGGGAGGAATCGAACCAAAGAGCAAAGCAACAAGGCACGGGGGACCATCCGGCCGGGCGGGCGGACCGTCCGCGATGGCCGTGCGGACCGTCCGGCGGGGTCCCGCGAACGTCCGCACCCTCGCCGCGGACCGTCCGGCCTGAGCCGCGGACCGTCCGTTAAAGCGAATAGAACCACCAGAACCGACCCGAGAAAAACGGACCGTCCGCGAAGACCGGCGGACCGTTCGCGAGGGCCACGGACCGTCCGCTACCGAAGCTCGGACCGTCCGCAAACCGGCGAAGAACGAAAACCTAAAACCAAATCGGATCGAAAGCAAAGGCGCGCAAGAACACGACGAACACCCGACGAACACGCGCGGTGCGGACCGTCTGCCCGGACGACGCGGACCGTCCGCGAGGCACGGACAGAGCAGAAAAACAGCCCGACCTCGAAGGTCAACTCCCCCAAATCATCATCGGATTTCCCAAACGGTTGAAGCTGTGGAGACAAGGGTTTGGGGACTTGAAAAGCGTCACACAAGGATGCTATAGCCCAAAAATCTTGCCTCCTAACTCCCTAAATCACCGGGAATCGCGAATCCTTTGAGCACCACCAAGAACTAGAGCACCGAACGAAAATCCTCGAATCGAAGTGGTTTCCCGGCGTTTGAGGGCACAAGATCAAGCATAAAGATGCACGAGACATCCATCCATGTTTCCCTCAAAGAAATCCGGGGAGAAACCCACTCAAATCCGCGGAATCACGCCAAGAACAAAGGCACGAAAACAAGCACAAAAAGACCACGAAAAACACAACTCCGAATCTTCTATACAAACCAGGAAAGGTTCACAAGGTCTAGCATGCCGCCCTAGCATCCATCCCTCTCAACAAATCTCACATGAAGCTCTCATGCTAGCCTAGAGAAAATGGAGAAGAAAATAGCTACGAAAATGAGAAATGGGAGGGGGAAATGAAACCCTAAGTCGCGAGAGAGAGAGAGCCATCCACACACACTCATGGCTTATATATCAGGTCCCGCCGGAGTGGTAAATGACTCGACTACCCCTAAATCAACTACGGCGATACAACCCACGTAGGGGCATTTAGGTAATGTTTGTGGGTCTTGCCATCGGACGGCCACGCCTTTGCCGCACCCGGCGTCCTCCCGACGCAAGCCATGCGATCCCGCCGCGTGTCCTCCGCTTCGAAGCTTCCCGACACGCCCGGATCCCGTCTCCGTCGTGTTGGGCCCTCGGACTTGGTTTTGGGGCCCAAACCAAGAAACTGTCCTCCGATGGTTTTGTGGGCAAACCACCAAACCCCGCGTGCTCGGTCCGGCCTCCCGCCAAACCACTTGACTCGACCGCCACCGTGCACCGCTCGATTGTCCATGACTTCGTCTTGCCCGTATCGCCACCATGTGGCCCGCACCTAGTCCCGCCGTCCACCGAGTCCCTCGAACCGAGCCTACTTGTCTCTCCATCTCCCGGAGGCCCCTCAAGGCCGAAGACCTTTCGCGCTCGTTCTTCACCCGCAACAACACGAACTAGGCCGCATCCTACACTCGCGCACTAAGCCAAGAGTCAGTCCAACACTCGTTGTCAATCACTCATCACTGAGGAGCGGTCATCCATCGACCACCGGAACGCTCCCGGTCCTCACCACAACCTTGGCGGCTAGCCGGCGACACCTAGCCGTCTAGGAGGCAAACCTCCAAGAGTAACAAATTCTCCAAAGTTTGTAGACGCGAAACCAAAGTGCTCAAGCTATGGAAATTGCTCTTGTTAGCTCACAAGGTCACTCTTAAGCTCACTTCCTCAACCCAACACAAAGATGATGGCTTGAATCCACAAATCTCACAAAGAGATGGTTGGGGAGAGCCACTAAGGCTTAGAGCTAGTTAGAAATGGCTTGGGACCTCAGCAAACTCACCGAAACAAAGAACCCTCACTTGAAGAAGGCTTGGGGTATTTATACCCCTCAAAGGAGAAAACTAGCCGTTAGTCCCCGGGCAACATCGGTCAGACCGGTGCCTCACACCGGTCGGAGGACCGGTGTTCGAAAAACTAGCCGTTGGGCTAGCGGCACCGGTCAGACCGGTGCCTCTGACCGGTCGGATCGGTCGAGCCCGAGTTACCCCCAAAACCCCTTTTAAAGAAACTAGCACTTCACCACCAAGATGAAATGATCCAGGTTAGGTTAGGAGGGTTTGTTAGCACACTCTAAGGCTAGATCTCACTTAGGTCAACTAAAGAGCACTTTGACTTGGTCAACTCGCTAAGTTGCATCCCTCTTGATAGTACGGCATACCTATACTCAAGAAAAGAATAGAAGAGCTTCGTTGACCTCTTGAGCTTGAACAACTTCCATTCTTGCCATACTTGATCAATAACCACTTGAGGGCTTTCAACATAGCCTTTGACTTGAGCACGTCCATACTTGAGCTAGTGACTTAGGATCTTTCCATATAGTATAGGAATGCACACTTGGATCCATGGTCACTCCATGTTGCCAATCTTAACAAATGCAAGCTCCCCCCGAACATGTGGATGCAAACTTCCAAATTTTAGCTCACCTCTTCTGAATTTTCATTAAGCTCACCTCTTCTTCCCCTTGTTGACAATGTATGAATCAAGGTGAAAATGCAGAAATGCAACACAAAGCATATAAACATCTACATGAGCTTCTCAAATAGGCCAAATCTAGTGTCAAAGGCTAGAAATGAGACAAAGATCACACAGATGAATCATAGAATAGTCAAAGCATTGCCACAAGTAATATATGAAAATACAAGCATGTGACAAAGCAAAATATTCAGATTTAAGCAAAGTTTACCAAAAGAAGGCTCGCTTCACATGTAAAAGCCTATCCATGTCACACTCGAGCCACAAACATGCATACCACTCGAGATCATACAAGGATATCAAATTCTCGGCAAAAGATCATGGCAAACACCCATAAGGCAAAGCATGTCATGTCAAAGCTCATGAGCCATGTGTCCACTTCGGGGAGACTTCTCCACCGGTGAACATCATGCAACATGTTTTGCACCCATATGTGAAAGATAAGACATTTTAAGCATAGACATGATGGATGGAGCATTTTTCAAGCATACACACTTCTTTTCAAGATTTATTCATTTCATGGTACATGAAGTGCCTTTGCGGCAAAAAGAAGCTTATGCTCCCCCATGAATGCAACATAGGCTAAACATTCACAATGATATCCGGCCTTTGGCCCAAATGCAAGAAAAAGATATCCAAGCACAATCCAAGCATGAAAAGCACATTTAGACCAAACTGTGACATGGATACACTACTACACATGAGTGGAGCACATCTCACCAAAATTAGTCAAGATTAGCAGTTATTTCAAAAAGGGCTATCTCACCACAGATATATCTCAAATATTCCAAGAGCATAGCCTCACATCACCATTTCTTCACACATATGACCAATATCTCACAACTAGCCAAAGAGACTCAAATAAGGCATATGAAAGAAGCTCATCATCCTAAAATGCAATATGATACAAATGCAACGAGATATATGACAAGATGGCTATCCTACCATGGTTTGTACATCAAGCAAAGCATGTATATACATCAAAGTAAAACATGGTATGATACATATGGTACAAAAAAAACCCCCAAGAATCAACTAGAAAGGGCAACAAACACCAAGTTCCCCCCACAAGCGCACAAATGTAGCTTGGTCGAGAGGCTTTGTGAAAATGCCTGCAAGCTGATCTTGGGTAGGGACATGACTCAACACAATGGTTCCTTTTTCCACATCGTCCCTCAAGAAATGATACCTCACTTCTATGTGTTTGGTTCGGAGTGAAGCACCGGGTTTTTGGCTACGCTTATGGCACTCGGTGCTATCACAAAGAAGTGGGATCCGGGTGCACTCCTCACCAAAGTCTCTCAAAGTGTATGAAATCCACAACAACCGGGAACAACAACTCGCGGTTGCAACATACTCCACCTCGGTGGTAGACTAAGCTACACTACACTCGCTTGCGGGAAGACCATGAAACCAACGAAGACCCAAGAAACTCGGCAAGTACCGAAGTAGACTTCCTCTCGACTCGACAACCGAAAAAATCCGCATCGGAAAAACCATGAAGAGAGAGAGTCGAGGAGGAAGAATACCAAAGGCCAAGACCAAAGGCGGATCGTAGGTACCGAAAATCCTCTTGACGGCTGTCGATGTGATGTCCTCGGCGAAGCCTCGAAAACGAGCGCACAGACACACACCGAACTATATGTCCGGCCTCATCGCCGTCGGGTAGAGGAGGGAGCCGATCATGCTCCCGTACTCCCGCCGGTCCACCGGTTCTCCGTCCTCGTCCGCATCCAAAGTGGCCGTACTCCCCATGGGAGTCGACATCGGCTTCACATCTTGCATCCGGAACTTTCTCGCATGTCTTTCGTGTACTTGGTCCGGTGGACGAATGTTCCATCCTTCACTTGCTTGATCTCGGCCCGAGAAAGTACCGCAACTCGCCCATCATGCTCATCTCGAACTCCCCGCTCATCTCATCTGCAAACTTGGCAACAAGGTTATGTGACGAGCCACCAAAGACAATATCATCCACGTATATCCGAACAATCAACAAGTCATTTCCATGCTTGAGGAGAAACGGTGGTCCTATCCACGGTACCCATCACAAACCCTCTCGCTCAACGAAAAACCTCTCGATCTCCCATACCAAGCACGGGGCGCTCGTTTCAACCCATACGAGCCCTTTTCAACCTGTACACCCTATGTGGGTACAACTCACTCTCAAACCCAGGTGGCTGCTTCACATACACCTCCTCCTCTATGACCCCATTCAGAAAGGCACTCTTCACATCCATCTGAAACAACTTGAACCCTTTAGCCACGGCAAAGGCTAGAAGGATCCGAATTGCTTCAAGACGGGCCACAGGAGCAAAGGTCTCCTCATAGTCGATCCCCTCCTTCTGACTGAACCCCTGAGCAACAAGTCTGGACTTGTTCCTCACAACCATCCCATTCTCTCCCTCTTTGTTCTTCCAAACCCACTTGGTTCCTATAGGATGGCAATTTGGAGGTGGTTCAACTAACTCCCACACCTGGTTCCTCTCAAAGTTTTCCAACTCCTCATGCATAGAATTGACCCACATTGCATCGGATAAAGCATGTCAATGTCCTTGGGCTCAAAGGTGGCCACAAAAGCGACATGAGCAAAATGAGAGGAATTCCTGGACCTTGACCGTGTAGTACGTTCGTCGATGTCCCCAATGATCTTCGACAGGGGATGCACTTCTTGAATCCGCCGGGGAGCCTCACGCCTCGAGACTACCTGCCCCTCAACTTCAGCTTCTCTCGCCTGGTCCTCTTGTCGCACCGTCGTTGTCCATGAAGTAGACGGTCCATGCTCCGTAGTGGTCGTAGGGGAAGTAGTGGGTACACACTCAGCTTCAGGCGCATGGTTCTCCCCATCATCATCTCCGGCTTCATCCTTCTCTTCTTCAAAGAGGTCCTCGGCCATCTCCTCATCACCTGCACATTCAAAGCCAAGAGAGGTACATGGCATTGTCTCGTCGAAGGTTACCTCGCAAGTCTCCATGATTTTGTTAGTCCCAAGGTTAAGCACCCTATAGGCTCTAGAGTGGTTAGCATATCCAAAGAAAATACCATCACTAGACCTAGCCTCAAACTTGTCGAGTTTTCCCTTCTTAAGAATAAAGCACTTGCAGCCAAAGACTCGGAAATGACTCACCTTGGGTGCCCGACCATGCATCACTCATAATAGGTCTTTTTCTTGAAAGCTCGCAATAAAATCCTCGTTGGAAACATGACAAGCCGTATTGACCGCCTCGGCCCAATACCTCCTAGGAGTCCTATGCTCATCGAGCATCGTCCTAGCCATCTCACAAAGAGTCCGATTTTTCCTTTCCACGACTCCATTTTGAGGGGGCACATAAGGGGTCGAATACCGATGTTCAAGACCTAGATCACGACGAAGGCATCAAAACGAGAGTTCTTGAACTTCGAGCCATTATCACCGCGGATAGCTCGGATGGCATTCCCATGCCTCTCGTTTCTCAACCTCACGATCGGATCTCGAACAAAACCAAATGTCTCACTCTTATCCTCCAAGAAAAACACCCGTGCATAGCGAGAGTAATCGTCCACCACAACAAGGACATACCACTTCCCACCCACCGAGCGAACTCGAGCCGGCCCAACAAGGTCCATGTGCAACAACTCGCGTCGGACGCTCGGTCATGACATCGGTCAGGGGTGGATGGGGAGTGGCTACCATCTAGCCATGCCTACACGGAGCACAAACCAAATCCTTCTCAAGCTTCAACCTCAGCAATCCTCGGACAAGATCAAGACCACTCAAGCGGGAAACCAAATCAAAGCTCAAGTGTCCCAACCGCCTATGCCATTTCCACAAATCGAAGAAGGACCGGCCATCAAACGGCGAGCAGGACCCAAAGAACGAGAAAAATCAGCTCCGAAAATCGACCCTCGGGGATGATCATACAAACAAGATCACCTCGAGAATCAAGCAAACGAGACTCGCCGCATTTGAAGCGCACCTCAAAACCCTCATCAAGCAACTGAGAAACCGAAAGCAAATTGAAACCCAAAGACTTCACAAGAGCCACTCTCTTCAACGTTACCTTGTCACTCACATGCACAACACCCTCAGAAATCACCCTTCCTCGTCCATTGTCCCCAAAAGTGATGTACGTCTTTTCCTTCACCGGGGTGAGGTCGGAGAACCACTTCTTATCTCCGGTCATGTGTCGGGAACATCCGGAGTCGATCAACCAAATGTTCTCCAAGCCTCCTGCCTGTAGTCAGAAACAAGAACGAGAGTGAGCTAATGACTCGACACTGTTGTTAGCACACAGAAAGTTGAACCAGTGTCGAGCCATCTGCTCAAAAGAGGGGTTAGCAAACATCATTCCCTTGCCACCAAACTTCCCATGTCCCATGGAAGGAGTATGAGCACCACGAGGGGGAAAACGTGGTCCGTAGTTCCTCTGGAACCCAAAGCTGCGATCATCTCCCCTAGACCCGTATTGAGGACGAGTAGGGGGACGTCCAGCAAAACCACCACGAGCCCGACCAAACCTCTCACCAGCACGCACACCATCATCTCTCCTCTCAAACCTCGCACCACCACCTCTCTGTGGGAACCTGCCAACACTCCTCACACTTCCCACACCCCGTGGAAGTGGCACTCTAGGCTCAGGAATACCATGAGACTGGCGATACCTGTCCTGGTTTGCTTGCTCCCTAGCAAGCCTCTCATCCCTCTTCCTCTTGTAGCAAAACTCTGCAAGATGCCTCTCCTTGCCACAATACTCACACCTGAAGGGGATGGATTTTGGTTTTGGCTCTGGCTTCTCTCTAGGCTTCTCACCCACAAACTTCACCGGTTTCTGGAAGTCATTTGTCTTAGGTGGGAATTTGGGTGGATCTTGGGTTTTGTCAAGCTTGTTACAAAGGTGGTTGGGCTTTGGTGTGAAGGAGTTCTTGGGTGCTTTTGGAAGTGGGACTTGGATGTCTCCGATCACGTCAAACTCGGGGTTAGACTCAACGCACTTCTCATACACACTCTCCCCACTGTTCTCTCCCACTTTCTCACCCAACTTCTCAAAACCCAAACCACGACCATTAGCTCTCTTGAACTCCTCAATCATGATTTTCAATTGAGGTTCCCGCCCGTACAACCAACCCAACACCTTCCTCAAATAGTCATTCTCCTCATAGATGACATCCAAACGGGAAGTAAGTTCAAGATTGCGCAAAGAAACTTCATCACAGCTAGAGCATGTATTTGCAACAAGAGATTTCAAAGATGCTTCCAAAGAACTAATGGTAGAACGAGCATCAACAAGCTTAGCATGCATAGTAGGACATGATTTGCAAGCACCAAGAAAAGTAGGTCTAGCCTTCACTCATCATACTCGAGTCTTAAGAGCATCTAGTTTAGCCAAAGTGGAAGCATTCTTCTCATTAAGCAACTTGATCTCATTCAACCATGCATCACACTCAAGACACTCAACATCATCAGGAGTAGTAGGAGCAAGTTTCAAAGAGTTATTTTCAAGTTTCAATTCAAGCAATTTGGACTCTAACTCTCCTACTTTCTCACTAGCATTCTCAAGTTGAGCCCTAAGATTTTTCCTCATCTTCTTAGCATCTATCAACACACTATCACGGTTTTCAATCAAGCCATTCAACCTAGTGATCTCAGCAAGCAAAGAGTCAGGGTCACGATTTACCTCATCCTCCGAGTCGGAGTCGCTGTCTTCCTTGTCGCTCTTCTTGCTGCTCGAGCTATGGGCCGTGCCACAAAAGCCTTCAAGCACCACACAGCTCAATCCACTGAGGTTCCGGCTTGCACTCTTCTTGCCCTTGCGCCTCCCGGCGTCTTCATCTTCATCGCTTGAACTTGATCGCTCGTCGCTTGAGCTTGAGTCGACGTCGCTCGCACCGGCCACCATGGCTCTTGCCTTGTTATTCTTGTAGCCGCCCTTGCTAGGTCGCCGCTTGTCCTTGTCCTTGCTCTTGGACTTGCTGAAGTGCTTTCCCTTGGAGGAGTACTTGTCTTCACGCCTCGGGTGCGCCTTGTACTCGTTCATCATGTACTTGTTCTCCTCCGCTTCCGGCACTCGGCGATGAAGTGGCCACGCTTGCCACACTTGTAGCACGTCCCCGAGCTCCGCCTTGCATTCCTCCGACTCTCGTGTAGTCGATCAAACCTTCTTGAGAGCAAGGCCGGCTCCTCCTCGCCCGAGCACAACAAACTCCTCATCCGGAATAGACATAAGAGAAGACAAGGAAAAGCTCGTCGACGGAAGGGTTAGATTTTCCCTTTGATCCGCCCACAAGAGCAAGACTATGGTCGGTCCGAGCCCTCATGCTTGGATTGCAACTTCCTGTCAACCTCAGCCCGACTTGAGCTTAGAGAAGAGGTCATCCAACTCAATAGTCAAATATTGCCCGTACTCCTTGATGGCCTCAACCTTAGCACCCCAAACATTTGGGTCCAAGACATGCAAGAGCTTCAAAGCCTGATCATGCTCGGTGTAAGGAAAATCCTCAACATTAGCTTTCATGTTGTTCACGATGGCAGTGAACCTCTGAAACATCGCATCAATGTCCTCACCGGGAAGTGGAGTAAAGTTCTCATATTGCATCCGGTAAGAAACAAAGAGGCGAGCCTTCACATGGTTATCACCACTGTGAGCAACCAACAACTTCTCCCAAATTTGCCAAGCAAGATTCAAATGGCGAACACGCTCAAACTCTGGATCACACAAGCTCCGGACCAAGTGATCAACGGCTTTTGCATTAGCCTCATACTTGGCCTTAGCACCGGCATCGGTCACCATAAGAGTATGGATGTTGACCGGAATGGCATAGGTCTTGTCAAGCACAATGAAATCCAACAACTTGCCACGAAGAAAGATCATCATACGAGCCGCCCACTTGTGGTAACCCTTGCCATCGAAGTGCGGCGGACCGCCCCGCTCAACGTACGCCATCTTAGGATTCAAGACTTGTCAAAGTCGCAAAGAATATGGCACCAAGCTCGATACCAATTGAAGGATCGGATGGCGACTAGAGAGGGGGGAGTGAATAGGAGCCGTAAAAATTCTTCTCCAAGAACCCGGCCTATACCCCGGTCAAATCCCGGTCACACACAAGCGATGGATCAAAACACACGCCAATCGCCAAGACAACGAGGTTATGGATCAACCTCTAGTCTTAGGAACGATTCCTTGAAGCACACACGGAAGCACAAAAGAAGGAGGGAGGAATTGAACCAAAGAGCAAAGCGACAAGGCACGCGGACCATCCGGCCGGTAGGGCGGACCGTCCGCGATGGCCGCGCGGACCGTCCAGCGGGGTCCCGCGGACCGTCCGCACCCTCGCCGCGGACGGTCCGCCCGAGCCGCGGACCGTCCGTTAAAGCGAACGGAACCACCGTAACCGACCCGAGAAAAACGGACTGTCCGCGAAAACCGAGCGGACCGTCCGCGCGGGTCACGGACCATCCGCTACTGAAGCTCGGACCGTCCGCAAACCGACTGCAACGAAAACCTAAAACCAAAGCGGAACGAAAGCAAAGGCGCGCAAGAACACGACGAACACACGACGAACACGCGCGACGCGGACCGTCCGCCAGGACGACGCGGACCGTGCACGAGGCACGGTCAGAGCAGAAAAACAGCCCGACCTCGAAGGTTAACTCCCCCAAATCATCATTGGATTTCCCAAACGGTTGAAGTTGTGGAGACAAGAGTTTGGGGACTTGAAAAGCGTCACACAAGGATGCTATAGCCCAAAAATCTTGCCTCCTAACTCCCTAAATCACCGGGAATCGCGAATCCTTTGAGCACCACCAAGAACTAGAGCACCGAACGAAAATCCTCGAATCGAAGTGGTTTCCCGGCGTTTGAGGGCACAAGATCAAGCATAAAGATGCACGAAACATCCATCCATGTTTCCCTCAAAGAAATCCGGGGAGAAACCCACTCAAATCCGCGGAATCACGCGAAGAACAAAGGCACGAAAACAAGCACAAAAAGACCACGGAAAACACAACTCTGAATCTTCTATACAAACCAGGAAAGGTTCACAAGGTCTAGCATGCCGCCCTAGCATCCATCCCTCTCAACAAATCTCACATGAAGCTCTCATGCTAGCCTAGAGAAAATGGAGAAGAAAATAGCTACGAAAATGAGAAATGGGAGGGGGAAATGAAACCCTAAGTCGCGGAGAGAGAGAGCCATCCACACACACTCATGGCTTATATATCAGGTCCCGCCGGAGTGGTAAATGACTCGACTACCCCTAACTTAACTACGGCAATACAACCCACGTAGGGGCATTTAGGTAATGTTTGTGGGTCTTGCCATCGGACGGCCACGCCTTTGCCGCACCCCCGCGTCCTCCCGACGCAAGCCATGCGATCCCGCCGCGTGTCCTCCACTTCGAAGCTTCCCGACACGCCCGGATCCCGTCTCCGTCGTGTTGGGCCCTCGGACTTGGTTTTGGGGCCCAAACCAAGAAACCGTCCTCCGATGGTTTTGTGGGCAAACCACCAAACCCCCGCGTGCTCGGTCCGGCCTCCCACCAAACCACTTGACTCGACCGCCACCGTGCACCGGCTCGATTGTCCATGACTTCGTCTTGCTCGTGTCGCCACCATGTGGCCCGCACCTAGTCCCGCCGTCCACCGGGTCCCTCGAACCGAGCCTACTTGTCTCTCCATCTCCCAGAGGCCCCTCAAGGCTAAAGACCTTTCACAACCGTTCTTCACCTGCAACAACACAAACTAGGCCGCAGCCTACACCTGCGCACAAAGCCAAGAGTCGAGTCCAACACCCGTTGTCAATCACTCATCACCGAGGAGCGGTCATCCATCGACCACCGGGACGCTCCCCGGTCCTCACCACAACCTTGGGAGCTAGCCGGCGACACCTAGCCGTCTAGGAGGCAAACCTCCAAGAGTAACAAATGCTTCAAAGTTTGTAGACGCGAAACCAAAGTGCTCAAGCTATGGAAATTGCTCTTGTTAGCTCACAAGGTCACTCTTAAGCTCACTTCCTCAACCCAACACAAAGATGATGGCTTGAATCCACAAAGCTCACAAAGAGATGGTTGGGAAGAGCCACTAAGGCTTAGAGCTAGTTAGAAATGGCTTGGGACCTCAGCAAACTCACCGAAACAAAGAAACCCTCACTTTAAGAAGGCTTGGGGTATTTATACCCCTCAAAGGAGAAAACTAGCCGTTAGTCCCCGGGCGACACCGGTCGGACGGTGCCTCACACCGGTCGGACCGGTCTTCGAAAAACTAGTCATTGGGCTAGCGGCACCGTCGGAGGCCGGTGCCTCGGCCGACCGGCCGGACCGGTCGAGCCCGAGTTACCCCCAAAACCTCTTTTAAAGAAACTAGCACTTCACCACCAAGATGAAATGACCCAAGTTAGGTTAGGAGGGTTTGTTAGCACACTCTAGGACTAGTTCTCACTTAGGTCAACTAAAGAGCACTTTGACTTGGTCAACTCGCTAAGTTGCATCCCTCTTGATAGTACGGCATACCTATACTCAAGAAAAGAATAGAAGAGCTTCGTTGACCTCTTGAGCTTGAACAACTTCAATTCTTGCCATACTTGATCAATAACCACTTGAGGGCTTTCAACATAGCCTTTGACTTGAGCACGTCCATACTTGAGCTAGTGACTTAGGATCTTTCCATATAGCATAGGAATGCACACTTAAATCCATGGTCACTCCATGTTGCCAATCTTAACGAGTTGATGACTTGCAAAGCTTCCCTCGGTTAAGGTTTGAATATGATACTTGAAGACCCCACGGATGCTAGACCTTCACCCTAGCAAAACACCGTTGACGGATAAAAGACGTATCCCTCTACGATCCGCAAGCGTACGGACCCCACACCTTTTTCACCACGGGATTCCCAAGGTTCTTGTCAATCCGCGGAGCAAGGGGATTACAAGCGTCCGATCAACAACGACACACTAGCTACTAAAACCCTAACTTACTATTAAACTAGAAAACAACTAAACTACACTAGAGAGAATGATAAACGATCAAGATAGAAGACACCCGCCCACGGGTCTACGATACTAGAGCATGCAATCGCTTAAAGACATGAAAACCAATCTAATCTATCGGGGATGTGACCACGGTTTCGCCCTTTCCCTCCTCTCGTCCGTCACTACGCGAAGGTATTCATGACTAGACCTTTGATGGACACGGCGTATTGAATGGATCCAAGGAAGCATTGGAGCTCTACTCCCTCTACGGCACGGTTGAAAGCCTTAAGCATTAAAGTATATTCAACACAAGATGATAGATAGATAATCCGACAAAGTGCGATTACATCTCAAGATCGATTACAACCCAAGGACGAATGAGAAGATTACCCCATCAAGGTGCCGATCATGGCACCGTTGATCATGGTTTCCCTTCCGCCGTGTCTTCCTCCTTCTCCACGAGAGGGTGCTTCCTTCGAGGCGGTTGATCTCCCGCCGGAGATCCTCCTCCTCTCTCTCTAGCTTGTGGATGGCCTTCGGTGCGAATGACTCTTCCTCCCCGTGTTGGCGGCGCGTCGGGGGTTTTAGGGTCGAAGATCCTTCGAGGGCAAGGAAGACGGGACCGAACCGGTGCCGAAGTGGGCCGGGCCGGCCCGCCCGGGCCGGCCGGCCCAGCCCAATTTCGGCCCGGTTCGGTCGACCTTTTTGCTCCGTGGGTCCTCGTGCACTTATCTACTTTGCCCCCTCCACTTGCATGATTTTGACGCTGTTATCCTCGCGATCAAGATGGAGGCTCTCTTTGCATGAAGTTTGATCTTTTACGCTTCAATCCCCGGGGGTGTTCCTCGTAGCACTTCGGTCCTCGCCACCATTGGAAGTAATTTCAGCAAGCTCATGAACACGAACAAGACTCCATGAATGCTCCTTTGAACTTGTTGCGAATCCGTCCTTTATGTCCATGTTTTCCTACATAAACATAACACTTCCAAATGCATGCACAAAGATGAACTTGTTATATGATTATGTGCCTAGTGGCGGGTTAGTTCCATAATCAAATCCAAACCAAAGTGTAATGAACATGCTAGGTGCACCAAAATACACCGTCAACATCTCCCCCACACTTAGCTCTTGCTCGTCCTCGAGCAAGTACTCGTAAAAGAACTTCGTCCAAGGAGTGTAATCGTGTACCACTTATCCTTCTTCACAAGTTAGTCAATCCCTTCATCTTTAATACATAAACACAAAGTAATGATAATCAAACATAAACATGGGCGTTAAGAATTTTTACCACATCAAGATTCACCCCACAACTCAAACCCTTCACTTGAAGTCTTCAATTTCAGCCATGCTTACTCCTTTGCTTCCATCAGAGGGTTTTTATGGTTTTCAAAACAAAAATTCCTGCAACAAGTATTAGACAAAAACCTTTCTTCCAAGCTCTCTCAAGTCACTCATATGAAGTGGCTATCCTAACCAAATTTTATAAAACTCTCACCTCCCATTAATCTCTCATATATCATGTAAAAGTGGAGCTATAGGTAGGGCTAGCGCAATCAACACAAGTATTGTCAAACTAAGAACTTCCTCTAATGGTTGTCTACCTTTCAAAGCCAATGATCATGAGAATTAACCATATGTAAGGATATCAAGGATGAGAAGATTTAGAATGGTGGACATGTGCAAGGGCAAAAGAAAATTGTGACTTCAAGGCACCAATGATGTCCTCGTTGTCGGATTGCACATGGTTGGAAATAAAGTAAAAGTTTCGTCACACAATCAACGTGACATCCTTCCTTACACTTTATTTTCTTTTCTTTTCTTTCACTTGATCCATCCCTCTCATACCTTTATTGCTAACTCATCTTTCTCTCTCTTTTTTTTCCTTTTTTCATTCACATACGATTTTTTTCTTTCTTTCTTTCTTTTCCATACACATACTTTTTCTCTTTACTTTTCTCTCTCTTGACAACTTTTCAAAGCTTTCAATTCTCTCTTTCCTCGCATGCATACAATTTGAAATTTTAAATAAATCATGCTAGAGACGAGACGAAACTTTGAAAATAGGTTGTGTTCAAGGAATACGATGTACAAAAGATATGTATAGGGTTGGGTATGGAATCCAGTGATACTCATGACTTTCGTTGTGAAAGTCATGGACTGAATATATGACGAGGCTAGCAACAAAAGATAAGCACAAGGACATGATCATTGCTCGAAATTAAAACTCACCAAGAGAGAAGGGTCCTAGCCTAACTCATCGTGCTAATCACACTTATGGTGGAGCGAAAAAAATAAACTTGGCTTTGGATAGGAATTTTTTTCTTACTCTCAACTTGGAAAAAGAGGTTTTGCTAACCTTTATTACAAGGGTTTTAAAATAATTTTCAGAACTGAAATCCTCCAATTTTTAGCATCGAACATAGCACAACTAGCATGTGAAGCTCAAGATCGAAGTGCGGTATGGGTACTTTAAGTAGTAGCGATTCCACTAAGCACCACGGTAAACGTTTTTCAAACCACATACTTGTGTTCATATATCAAGAATCGAAGATTAAACAAACAAGTAAATAAAGATAAACAATACATAAAACACAAAGATATATATAAAGACTCTTTTTATTTGATTTTCTTGACTCAACAATAATTTAGGACACTTGCAAAAATTTTAAAACAGACTCAAAAACTAAAGACTCATTAAAACACTAAGACTCTCACACGAAGATTAAACCGAACCTAAATTTGAAGTTCAAAAGCTAAGGCTAGCGAGCTAGCTCTCCCCCACACTTAAAACATACGACGTCCTCGTCGTATCTTACAAAAATCCTAAGGGGAAAACTAGATCTAGTGGTACTTCAAGCAAGTTTTGCACCACTTGCCTCTCATGTTTCCAACCATGCCAAAAAGTTTGCGCACGTTGAGGTTAAGGAACTTGTAGTCATCTTCAACTACGCGCTCCAAGTCCTCCATACGCCGCTTCATCGCTTCCATGGCTTGGAGACATTCGTCGGCCGATGTGTAGAGATCCGCGATGGATTGACGGCAAACTCGACAAAGACACCGGATGCAATCCGAAGGGGTCGTCGTCGCCATAATCTCCACCATTGTCACCACCATCGTCGCCACCTCCATTGTTGTTGCCTTCGCCACCGCCGTTGCCGTCGCCGTTGGGGCCTTCGGGAGTCCTTTCATAGGGCTGCTCACCCCAATCATCATCGTCTCTACCGGCAGCCGCCCACGAGCTCGGGCTACGATCGTCGGAGTAGTCGCTATCCCCATAATCCTTAGGCTCCGGCGACACCTCCTTGTAATCCTTGCGCTTGATGCCTTGGAGGCGTGCCGACCTTCGAACGGGTGTAGGGACCTTCTCTCCTTTGACGGGGTTGCGAGATGCAAGAGCTCCGGTCGGGACACGTCCTCCGCAACGGATACGTGCGGTCCTCTTGACGGGTAGCTTGACCTCGCATCGCATCGCCTCCTCCATCGATGGCTTCTTGGCTTCTAGCTTCAACTCTAAGCTTTTTGGAGGCTCAATGGCTGCTACAAGGGTGCAACACATTGCTTGAAAGGTTTGATTCTCGAGCTCCCAATTCGGCCAAATATATAGTCCTGAGAGAAAAGCCCTGGGAACCTTATTTTCCTTTTTTACACTTCCCTTAAAATTTTCCGACCAAACAAGGAAGTCAAAAAGGAGCAATTCGTGCGAAATTCGGGGTCATCGGGCGTCAGGCCACCCCTGGGCCGGTCCGCCTGGGCCGGCCGGCCCACCCTGCCTCGGGGGCCGGGCCGGTCCGGGTTTTTGCACACCGCCCTATTTTTTTCTTCCTCAGCCCATGGGAAAAAGTTGGCCCAGTAAATCTTCGCGAAAAACTCCAGAAAGCTAAAAGAAAAATTATTTACAGAAGTTGATGCCTTGTTTTTCGTCCTAGACGGGACGTTCGGGCTCTTCCTCCATGGTAAAGACGTCAACATGATGAATGGGCACGACATCGGGTTCGTAGTAAACCTTAAGCCGCTGTCCATTCACCACAAATTGATCGCCGTTTATATCCATAATGGTTACCGCTCCGTTGGAGAACACCGAATGCACAACATAAGGTCCATCCCACTTGCTTTGCAATTTCCCCTTTCCGAAGGTTTTAAACCTCGAATTGTAGAGGAGGACCTTATCTCCTTCTTTGAATTCTTTTTTCTTCAATCTTTTATCATACCACCTTTTGATTCTCTCCTTGTATATGCTTGCGTTTTCATATGCTTTCAACCTCAACTCCTCTAGCTCGCTTATTTGAATTCTTCGTTTCACCACCGCGGCATCGAGATCAAGGTTCATCTCTTTAATCGCCCAATAGGCTTTATGTTCCAACTCAACCGGAAGGTGGCAAGCTTTTCCATAGACAAATTGATAAGGGGTCATACCTATCGGTGCTTTAAACGCCGTTCGATAATCCCATAAAGCTCCGTCTAATTTCTTTGACCAATCCTTGCCTCCCTTCTCTATGGTTTTGTTGAGTATGCTTTTTAATTGCCTATTTGACGTCTCCGCTTGTCCGTTGGTTTGTGGGTGATAGGCCGTGGAGACCCTATGCTCAATTCCCAACTTGGACAAGCACCTTTTGAAGTTCTTCCCGGTGAAATGAGTTCCTCCATCACTTATCAAGATTCTCGGTGTACCGAAACGGGGAAAAATCACGTTCTTGATCATAGTGATGGACTCCTCCGTGGAAGCTTTACGACATGGTATAGCCTCTACCCACTTGGATACATAATCAACCATAACAAGTATATACTCGAATCCAAATGAGTTTTTAAAAGGCCCCATGAAGTCTATGCCCCATACATCGAATATGTCGATTTGCAAGTTGTATTTCAAAGGCATAGAATTTCTTTGAGAGATGTTTCCGGTTCTTTGGCATTTGGGGCATGACGCAACATATCTTTTAGTATCTTCATGCATCTCCGGCCAATAGAATCCGCTCGACCATACTTTTGCTTCGGTTCGAAAATGGCTACGGTGTCCACCGTACTCCGCCGAGTGGCACTTCCTCGGAATCTCAAGCCTCTCTTCTCTTGGCACACATCTTCTCATCACTCCATCATTGCCAAGTTTGAAGAGGTATGGTGCATCCCAAAAATATTTCTTACTTTCAGAGATTATCTTCCTTTGAGTGTTTTTGTCTAGATGATCGAGGGGCATCTTTCAAATTGCTCGAATGATGTCGATCATCCAAGTGTCTTTATCAAGCACTCTATAGAGGTGGTCGTCTCTCATCTTATCTTCTATGGGCTCTTTATCATCTTGTCCACGATTCATCCTAGACAAATGATCGGCCACAACATTTTCCACCCCCCTTTTTATCACGAATTTCAACATCAAACTCTTGGAGAAGAAGGATCCAACGAATCAAACGCGGTTTAGCTTCCTTCTTAGCCAAGAGATACTTGATAGCTGCGTGATCGGTGTAAACAATGACTTTCGAGTTCACAATGTAAGATCTGAATTTTTCGAAAGCGAATACCACCGCTAGCAACTCTTTTTCCGTAGTGGCGTAATTTAATTGTGCCCCACTAAGAGTTTTGCTAGCGTAGTAAACGGCGTGAACTCGGCCTTCCTTTCTTTGTCCCAAGACCGCGCCTACGGCGTAGTCACTTGCGTCACACATGATCTCGAAAGGTTGGCTCCAATCCGGAGGTTGGATGATGGGAGCACTCACCAAAGCATTTTTCAAGGTCCGAATGCCGCTAGACACTTCTCATCAAAGTCGAAAGCCACATCCTTTTGAAGAAGGTGCGTTAAAGGCTTAGTGATCTTCGAGAAGTCCTTTATAAATCTTCTATAGAATCCGGCATGGCCTAGAAAGCTCCTTAAGGACTTAACATCCGTAGGAGGTGGGAGTTGCTCAACCGTCTCTACCTTAGCCTTGTCCACTTCAATTCCTCTCTCGGATATAACATGTCCGAGCACTATGCCTTGCTTAACCATGAAGTGGCACTTTTCCAAATTTAAAACCAAATCTACCTCCGCACACCTTGTAAGGACCTTTTCTAAGTTTGCTAAGCAATCCATGAACGTCTTCCCGTAAACGGAAAAATCATCCATAAACACTTCAACAATTTCTTCGATGAATTCCGAAAACACGGCCATCATGCAACGTTGAAAAGAGGCCGGAGCGTTGCATAGGCCGAAGGGCATCCTCATATATGCAAACGTTCCGTAAGGACATGTAAACGTTGTCTTATGTTGATCTTCCGGTGAATAGGAATTTGCATGAACCCCGAGTATCCATCGAGAAAGCAAAAATAAGCGTGGTTTGCTAACCTCTCGAGCATCTCGTCTATGAACGGTAGGGGGAAGTGATCTTTCTTCGTCGCTTTGTTAAGCTTACGGTAATCGATACATATCCGCCACCCGGTCATGGTTCTTTGCGGTATCAACTCGTTCTTCTCATTCTTCACCACGGTCAAACCTCCTTTCTTCGGCACACAATGTACCGGGCTCACCCACTCGCTATGCGGAACCGGGTAGATGATTCCGGCATCAAGTAACTTGATAACCTCTTTCTTTACTACCTCTCGCATGGCATGGGTTAGCCTCCTTTGATGGTCCACTACGGGCTTACATTGGTCTTCCATTGGTATACGATGAGTGCAAAAGGTCCGGGCTAATACCTTTGAGATCATTAATTGAATATCCAATCACCTTCCTATGTTTTTTAATAAAATCAGCAACGCTTCATTTTCTTCGGGGCTCAACTCGTCGCTCACAATGACCGGATACGTTTTGTCCGGGCCCAAAAATTCATATTTTAATCCCTTGGGCAAAGGTTTAAGGTCTATTTCGGGCACTTGTGGCTCCTCGGGTTTGATTTCTCCTATGTCTTCGAACTTCTCTTCCTCCATGCTACCATCATGCGGCTCTAAGCCTCTTGTCGCTTCCTCTAGTTCTTCATCTTGTTGATTACTAATTTGATTTTCCATCGCTCTTTGCAGCGGGTCTCTAAGGGTTTCAACAAAACAAAGACTATCTATCTCTTCTATTTCTTCATCTTCGGGAGGAAAAGGTGTAAGGTGTTTAGAAGCACGAAGAAAGTTATATGTGTACTTTGTTCCATTAAGGTTCATTGTTACTTTGCCTTCTCCGGCATCTAACACGGCATCAACCAACTTAAGAAAAGGCCTACCTAAGATTATATGATCAGAATTACCATGGTAAGCATCAATAACAAAGAAATCGGTTGGTATATAGTTTCTAGAAATTTTTACTTTCATGTTGCAAGCAATACCTAGAGGTTTGATAGTTCTACCATCTCCCATAATTAATTTCGTTGATGTTGGGGCTAAGTCTAGGTTGTGGTATTGAACTTTATCGTAAATTTTAGAAGATAGAACACTTACTTGGGCTCCGATGTCGCATAAAGCTTTGCATTGAACTCCGTTGATCTCGCAACTCAAGTGCGGCGTCATCTTCTCTTCTTCTTCGGATCCGATCGAATAAATTTCAGCAAGGCGAGCGTATGGTGATGCTTCGGGCTTGATCCCCATGATTCTCTTCACCTCGGCAATATGTTCCGGATCCACCACGTCATCTCCAAAGAGCTTTTCAAAAATCTCACCGGTGGTTTCGAGGTCGTATGGATTTTCAGCTTTCTTCTCCGGTGGGAAATCCACTTCTAATGCTCTTGCCATTCCCTTTTGATTAGGGAACGGTCTTCTCTTGTCGAATACTTCTCCGTAATCAATAGGAACCCAATCCATTGGTTCGAACTCCCTTAGTGGCTTCGCGCTTGACATGCTTCTCTTGTTCGTCTCATTTGGTGCGGCGAAGTCGACGTTTGGTGTAGTTCTTGACTTGATGTGTTCTTGTTCAAGCTTTTCCATGATTGGCTCCTCTTTTGTGACTTCCGGGTTGCCTCTTTAGAAAAATCAGCAAGCTTCTTCTTCCTTGAATTGAATTCCGGCTCTTCCGCAAGTCTTGTTTCCCAATCTCTTCGCATGGCAGCCGCTTTACTAACTTTTTGTAGAAGTTGGGCGGCTTCCGTGAGTGTTTTCTCCATGAGATCCCCACCCGCACACATTTCGACGTGTCGCATGCAACTAGGGGTTAGGGAAAAGAAAAATGTATGCAAGAGTACGTCACCGGTGAAGCCGAGTTTTGGTCCTTGTTCGATTAATTCATTAAACCCATCCCGGGCTTGGTCTATCCCTTCCTCTTCTCCTTGCATGAAAGTGATCACTTGCCTCCTTAGATGTTGAACCTTGCTAATTGGAAAGAACTTCTCGCAAAACTTCTTTGTCAACTTGTTCCAATTGCCTTCAACTTCAAAGGACGCAACCGAATACCATGTCTTTGCTTTGCCGGCAAGTGAGTAGGGAAAGAGATTCCATTTGAACCATTCACCGGAACTCCTTCTTGACGCACCGTGTTGCATATTGTCGTGAAATCCCTTATGTGTCTATATGGGTTCTCCATAACCATCCCTTCAAATGGGTTTTCCACCACCATCTTGATGATCTTGGATTTAATTTCATACTTGGTCGCTTCGAGCTTCGAATCCGACTCTTGTACCTTTATGTCTTCACATCGAGGGCTAGCGTAGTCCCTTAATGATTTCTCCGGTTCTTCCACGGGTTGATTAACGAACTCCATCTAGACAATAAGATAAAAACAAAAACGAAAACGAAACAAGTGTTTTTCTAGATAATATATGTTAGATATAGCAAATAAAAGATAAACTAAAATATAAAACTAAGTTAGATGCAAATCAAACGATGTAAACTAACTTGCTCCCCGGCAACGGCGCCGGAAAAAGGGGCTTGTTGACGGATAAAAGATGTATCCCTCTACGATCCGCAAGCGTACGGACCCCACACCTTTTTCACCACGGGATTCCCAAGGTTCTTGTCAATCCGCGGAGCAAGGGGATTACAAGCGTCCCGTCAACAACGACACACTAGCTACTAAAACCCTAACTTACTATTAAACTAGAAAACAACTAAACTACACTAGAGAGAATGATAAACGATCAAGATAGAAGACACCCGCCCACGGGTCTACGATACTAGAGCATGCAATCGCTTAAAGACATGAAAACCAATCTAATCTATCGGGGATGTGACCACGGTTTCGCCCTTTCCCTCCTCTCGTCCGTCACTACGCGAAGGTATTCATGACTAGACCTTTGATGGACACGGCGTATTGAATGGATCCAAGGAAGCATTGGAGCTCTACTCCCTCTACGGCACGGTTGCAAGCCTTAAGCATTAAAGTATATTCAACACAAGATGATAGATAGATAATCCGACAAAGTACGATTACATCTCAAGATCGATTACAACCCAAGGACGAATGAGAAGATTACCCCATCAAGGTGCTGATCATGGCACCGTTGATCATGGTTTCCCTTCCGCCGGTGTCTTCCTCCTTCTCCACGAGAGGGTGCTTCCTTCGAGGCGGTTGATCTCCCGCCGGAGATCCTCCTCCTCTCTCTCTAGCTTCCGGATGGCCTTCGGTGCGAATGACTCTTCCTCCCCTGTGTTGGCGGCGCGTCGGGGGTTTTAGGGTCGAAGATCCTTCGAGGGCAAGGAAGACGGGACCGAACCGGTGCCCGAAGTGGGCCGGGCCGGCCCGCCCGGGCCCGCCGGCCCAGGCCCAATTTCGGCCCGGTTCGGTCGACCTTTTTGCTCCGTGGGTCCTCGTGCACTTATCTACTTTGCCCCCTCCACTTGCATGATTTTGACGCCGTTATCCTCGCGATCAAGATGGAGCCTCTCTTTGCATGAAGTTTGATCTTTTACACTTCAATCCCCGGGGTGTTCCTCGTAGCACTTCGGTCCTCGCCACCATTGGAAGTAATTTCAGCAAGCTCATGAACACGAACAAGACTCCATGAATGCTCCTTTGAACTTGTTGCGAATCCGTCCTTTATGTCCATGTTTTCCTACATAAACATAACACTTCCAAATGCATGCACAAAGATGAACTTGTTATATGATTAGTGTGCCTAGTGGCGGGTTAGTTCCATAATCAAATCCAAACCAAAGTGTAATGAACATGCTAGGTGCACCAAAATACACTGTCAACAAACACGAATGGCGTCTTAGCTACGGCCCCAAAGATTGCTTAGTCCCTCACCCTAGACATCTCGGTTGATCTCTTCATCATTTATCCAATCCACTTTGAGTTCCATTTTGCTTCACACGCAATTAACCTTCATTTGAAAATCCCACTTCAAATGTGTGATCTTGATTGACAACGAATGTGCAAGCTTCCATTTTTAGAACCATAGTGTGTACACTCATCATCTTGTTCTCTTTCAATAAACTCATGAAGTCTTGCACCATATACATGTCTTTGAAAATGTGAGCTGAAATATTCATCCATAATTAAGTACATCAATGGTTGCTTATGAATATATAGAGAAAACCTGCTCACAATCTTAGACAAAAACATTAGTCCTTTAATCGCCTTGTCATTCAATTCACCAAAATCCACTTAGGGGCCTAGATGCACTTTCAATCTCCCCCTTTTTGGTGATTGATGACAACTCGATTAAAGCTTACAAATAAAACATTAAAGCGCATTTAGATTCTTAGATATAGCTAGAGCTCCCCCTTAATTTGTGCTTTGAGTTGAATTTCAAAAAGTTGGCCTCAAATGCCAATAGCACAAATTTGGAAGAAAAGGCGTGTGAGCTCCCCCTATATCTTAGAATCAGTGGAGTGCAACATGTGTGAACGACAAAAATTAAAATCGTGATGTGTATGATAAAATATGCACAAAGCAAAGAGAAGTGTGCTGACTAGGCAGCACCGGTCGAGCCGGTGCCCCGACCGGTCGGGCCGGTCGAGTCCGGCCAACACACACGACGGGCGGCACCGGTCGGACCGGTTCCCCCCGACCGGTCGGATCGGTCGAGTCCGGTCGGCCCACAAAGCAACGAAGTGCGTGCTAATTGGTCCAAGGTGATCGGCCGGGGTTGCAAGTCGGTTTAGATCACTTTGCTCCATTTAGCCAACACAAACAAGCATCATTCAATTCATGCATCACAATCTAGCAATAAAGTCGCTTAAATATTACAATAAGGTTTAAACACACAGTAGCACTCACACAAATGTTCTCAAGTCCACTACGATAAAGTTCTAACTTATTACATGGCTTCTCTCAACGACGGCGAGGCACCTGGTCGGACCGGTGCAACACGAACAAGAACCCGGACGGCACGGACTTGTGGCTTTAATCTCGATTCTTCTCCCCCTTTGTCATCAAGCATCCAAGAAGGGCCCGGAGAAGAAGCACTCGCCGATCACCTGTCCTTGAGATCCGTCTCCCGGGTGAGAGCTCCCTACTATTTGAGATTTGTCAAGAATCCAATGCAAAGGAGAGTTTAGGTAAATAGACTCCGAGACGGTGATTTGAGATGGATGAGCTATGGGAGCGCTGTTTTTACCGTAGAAGTAAGGGTTGTAGCCAAAGATCTTGGCGGAGAAGCGAGCGCCCCAATCTAGTACTTGCTCGGGAGGTGGAGGAGGTGGGGGTGCTTGCTCTTCTTCCATGAAATGAGACGATCCTGCCACATTCGGAGGAGGAGGAGGTACAAATGGTGGAGGTGGAGGAGGAACCGATGAGGACGATCCTTGTCCTTGCCCGAACTCGAAGAACATGGGCCCATATTGGTTAAGCATGTCGGAGTTGGCCCATCCTCTCATCCTTTCCTCAAAGTACGATATCTCAACCTGTGGAGACTCTGGAGATGGTGGAGAGCGAGGTGGTTGAAATCCTTGGGCATTGTGCATCAATTTCATCGTGTCCCTCATTTGCTTGTTTGCCCTTCTCGATCTCTGTTGCTCAACTTGGATGTCATGCTGTCTCCTGCACATCCCAAAAATGAAGTTGAGAAACTTCCGCAAAGGAGATGTGGACTCGCGTGGCTCGTCGTGCTTGCCGGCCACCCCACCGGTCGGACCGGTGCTCGGCCGGTCGGACCGGTGACGGTCCGAGCCCCCGCCCGAGGCGGATCCGGGCCGAGCTGCTCCTTCCTCAAAAATTTCTTCCTCATGTCCAGGTGCATGCTCAACTCTAGGTGATGGAAGCCTAGGATTCTTGCTCGGGATTGAGCTTCGGAGGCTTGTGCGTCACGTTTTTGGGAAACTCCGTCTTTTCAACTTTTTCAATCATGTACATGATGTAAGGACTATAGCTGCAAATCTTCTTGGGGTCCTCGGATAAGTGCTTGATTTCTTGCCAAATAAAATCCCCAACACTAAACTCTGGAGCTCCCGGTCTCAAAGCAACCATCAAGTTTTTCTGAAATTTTGTGATCTCTGAGGGATTTCCATCTCTAGGTGTAATAGACACCCTGAGGAGCCTATTTAGGACAGCAAAGTAGGTGTAGAGATTCTTCACCTTCCCATAGTATGCATGTTCACCTCGCGGGTACATAACATGCAAAGCATCCGTCTCGAGCTCTCCCTCATCATGGAGCTTCCTCAACTCCCCATCTCCCGCCATGATCCCAAAGCACCTCAAAAATCTGTGGAAAGTGATGGAGTACTTTTGGCCATTGGTCATCCAAGTCATAGCCCTATCGGTCTCAATGTAACCAAAGTGCACCGTGGCAAAGAACTGGGCTATGATCTCCTTATTCCAATCCTGTCGGAACCCCATAAGTGTTTTGACCCTTTGTCTCTCACAGTTGCATATGACTTCATCAAATATCAGGTCACCTTTTCTTGCCATGTGCTCCCAATCCACGCACTGTGCCTTGTGAGTGATTTTGGGCTTCTTTATAATCACCGTGGCATAGTAATCCTGCTAAAACTTAGCCCAAAACCTCGGATCCGACGCGGTCTTACCCTCCTCATATGGGTTCTTATCTCTTAGCTTCTTTAGGGCCTTGGTCATGCCTGCCCCATGATACTTCACTGGTCTGTCCGGATAGATATAAGTGGGTGGCATGATCTTCAATCTACCCTGATCGTCATCATCTTCATCCATGGCATCCACATCCTCTTCCTCATCCTCCTCATCCTCATCCTCAGCCTCATCGCCGTCGAGACCCCGACCTCCTGGTGCCTCCTCAGCTCATACTGACCCGGAAAGGTCTCATCCTCAACATTATCATCGCTGCTAGTGCCGGTGTCACCTCCGAGGTCGGGATCCTCTACACTTGCTTGAGCTGAGCGGCGTCTCAACCTCTTGCCGCTGACGTTGACGGTGCTGCCTCCTTCCCCAAATTCACCGGGGATAGCTCCTCGGCGAGAGAGCACCTCTTCTCTTCTTTTCTTTGCCCCTTACTTTTCCCGTACCATAGCTGTTGTCCTGAGTCACAAATAGGATGACAAGAATGTATAAGACTTCTAGGAAAAAGATTGAATTGATATAGAATTAATTCTTGAGAGTTCGAACAATTGGGTCCGCTTCCGGGCCACACCGGTCGGGACCGGTGAGGGGCACCGGTCAGACCGGTGCCACCCAGAACAGAGCCAATTGCTCCCACAATCAATCTGAGCAGCTAGGAATCTAAGATTTGGTCTAGATGAACAAAAGACATCCTAGAATAGATATGTGTTGAAAAACATGGAGAAACCGCCATTTGAGACAGGACACGCGCCACCGGTCAGACCGGTGACAGCCACCGGTCAGACCGGTGAAGGCCGTCCGACCCCAAATCTTGGGTCCTCACAATGTGTCCAACGAAACCTTATGGATCTATAGGTATGTCTTCTAGGTGATCTCAGAAGATGTTCTACCAAAGGAAATTCAAATCTTTGCACCATGTGAGGAGATCGAGCAAAAAGAAGGTTTGAATACCTTTGGAGAGAGGAACTCGAGTTGAATCCAAAGAACTCGAAGGGGAAAGTGAAGAGGGGCCTTGGGAGATCCTTTTGCTTCCAATCTTGAGCCTTTTTCTTGGTTGAATCTTCAAATCTCCATGGGGGGTTGATAGAGGTGAAAGAGAGGAGAAGGAGGAGGTTCTTCACGGTTTGGCGGGGGGTGGGAGCCGGTGAAAGGATAGAGGAGAGAGAAGGAGAGGGGTAAAAAGAGGATTCCTTTTACTGTGGCCCCACGGGTTGACGCCGGGCGTCACCGGTCAGACCGGTGACGGGCACCGGTCAGACCGGTGACCGCCGCTGGTCGAGCCAGAGATCCCTTATTGGTTTTTCCGACCCACCCTCGGTAGAACCGAAGATATTGATAAAATTCGACAGAGAATCCTTATCGGTAGAACCGACATGCCCTCGGTAGTACCGGTCCTTTTCCTCCTTTTTGAGATTTTGCTCCTTAAACCTTCTCCAAAAATTTTATAGGACATTTTGCATCCACTTAGGTCGCGAAAAAAATGATTATGTGACTTCAAGGTCACAACCGGTCGGACGGTGATGCGCACCGGTCGGACCGGTGCTCCCTTGAGAAACGAATTTTGAGCCACAAGGATAGAATTCCATTTCAACCTTTAGAGATGTTTTGGATAGGATATAGAAAGATGATATTGATCCAAAAACCATCAATTCTTAGAATAATGGAGGATTAACCAAATTATTCAAGAATTCTTGATCCTTCCAAGAGAGAGAGAGATAAGTAAAGATGGATTTTAGGGACTTGAGAAAATCTTCTTAATTGTGACTAGACATCAACCAAACAAGTAGAACTATAGTCACAACTAAGTTGATTGGGTCACTAAGACCAAGAACCAAATATTTTTCAAAGTGAGCACACTTCCTATACATGCTAGTTGATTTTTTCGAAAAATCTATCCTATGTCACAAAGTGCATGCATCCACTTCAAATGAATGCCCTAACAAGCATATTTGGCTCATATCTTCATCCTCGAGATGCGAAGACGAGTGGAAGTAAAGATATCAACCAAATATCTAGAGAGGAGCACAAGAGGTTCACTTGAAGCAATTGCATGCTAAGGATGGCACACTAGCATGATATTATGGCCTAGATGCATTACGGTATTTCAATGAGTTTCGTGAAAACATACCTTTGCCTTAAGACCATTTCATTTGTGCATATATTAAATTTTGATCGGTGTTAGCTCTTACTTGTTCTTTTGGAAGTTACGCTTATCGAGAGCTTCCTTTGAGATGCACAAACGAAAGAGACTACAAGATCACTTAGAAGAAATTGTTAGTCCCACAAGTGACTCAAGTGTTGTAATGAGCTCCCCCTTAAGTAGAGCTAGAGATTTGAATTTCTAGAACAAGGCACTTTGTTCAATTAAGAACTCGGTGAGGCTCATTCCGAACTTGGTCACAACACAAGAATGATTTGTTAATTGAAATGTGTTTAGTCTCTCATAACCTTCGACGCCAAATCACCCTTCTTCTTGAGGGTTTGGACAACCCCGGGTCACCCGGTCATGGGAGTCGGGTCACCCTGCAGCATACAGAGGCGTACTGGGTCACCCGGACACTCGTGCCGGGTCACCCACCCAGTTGCACTTGCTGCGTTGGCACCGGTCAGACCGGTGCACGGTCACCGGCGGGCCGGTGACCACCACTTGACAGCATTTTGGTGATTTTTCCTTCCCTTTTCCTTGAGTGAGTGAATGTATCACTTATTTAAATCCTGCAACAAGGATAAGGCATTGCTCTACTAGAAAGCCATTAAAAGCATCGAATGGCATGAGAGAGTAAAATTTCACAAGATAGTCAAAGTCACTACCTCATGTTTTGCTCATGCAAGAAGAGCATCACATGAGTGTTCACCAAGAACCAAAAGTGACTTATACTCAATCGAGCACATTAGTTACCGAGATGACATTGATTTCACGATTTAAATGAGTTTGCTCTTCACATGGTCAATTGAATCCATCAAGATTTCCAAGTCTTCCAACCATGTGCTCAATGCATCTCTTTCAACCTGCAAGCTCAGTAAGCACTTCTTGGTACCCAACACTTGTTGGGTCCTATTGGGTTAGTCACAAGGTGCTTAGGAACCCAAATAGCTCTTATGCTACAATGAGGTGAACTAATCTCCCTCATAGCACAAGTTCCATTCTTATCGTTCCTAAGCTTATGGAAATCGTAATGGACTAGGTTTGATTTAGGAATGTTACCATTTGGACAATCTTTGCCCATGTGACCCTTTTGACGACATTCATAGCAAATGCGACTTTTGTTCTTGTTGGTCACACCATTCCTTGCACTTTCTTTTCCGCACTTCCTTCGGAGTCTTGTTCTTGAAGAAGGTGGCTTCCTTGCCCTGTTTGCTTGAAGTGGGTCTCGCTCGCGCACCGTCCGACCGGTGGAATGCACTCGGTCGACCGGTCACGGTCAGAGCCACTGCCCGTTGTTGCTTTTGGGCACGAGTCGGCAAGGTGTCCCTTCTCCCTACACTTGTAGCACACCCTCCACTTGTTGGAGCTTCTAGGCTTCTTGGAGAGTGACTCTTGTGCCTTGTGCTTGATCGGGCGATATTGGGGTTTGATTTGCCCAATCTCGCTCTTTTCTTGAATCTTGTTCTTGTGGGACGTTGTATGTTGTTGAGGGGTTGAACTAGTGGCGGTTGATCCCTTCTCAAGCTTCTTCACCATGCTTTCACGGTTATCTTGAGAAGGTTGCACTTTGCTCTTCTCCTTCAACACATACAAGTCCTTTTGGAGCTTTTCAACCTCTTGCTTTAGTTTATCATTTTCTTCAGCAATGAGGTCATCACAAGATTCTACAAGTACATGCTCAATGCTAGATTGGCTTGCTTGAGACAAACAATCATTAGCGCAAGATAAATTAACTTGAACTTGTGAGCATGTGCATGTGTGAGATAGAGGTTGTATAGATTTTACTGACAAAAGCACAACCTCATGGGCTATCTCTAGTGTTGCATAAGAATCGACGAGCTTCTCATAGGAATGTTCAAGTTCATAGTGATTAGCTTGTAGAACCATATGCTCACTAGTGAGCGTCACTAGTTTGGCTTCTAGATCATCATTGACTTCTTCTTCTATTTTAGCTCTACAAGCAAAGGATTTGATGTCATGATCATATTTGGTAGCCAAAGTTTCATACTTACAAACCAAGGATGCAAGCTCGGATTTGAGAAGTTCAAGTTCTCTTGACGGAGAGCTTGATGCTTCAATATTCTGGCTCTTAGTGCCCTTGGCTTGTCTCTTCTTCTTGCTCTTCTTTTCCTTCTTGGCCATCAAGCAAGATGGCGTGCCCCTGCTGACACCGGTCTGACCGGGTCCCCGCGCAGGGACAGTGTCTTCGCTTCTTTGATCTTCTTTTTGCTTGGGGGTTGATGCTTGATGATCAGTGGATGTTGTAGAGGTAGGGCACATCTCCACCGACTCATCTTCATCATCGCTCTCGAATTCATCCCATTTGGTGTTTACCAACTCAAGTCGTAATTTCCAAATGAGATGAGCATCCTCGGAAATCTTTTTGCTCTTCAAGATAAGATACTTTAGTTCTCTACATACACAGCTACACAAAAGGTTAGTAATAACGGCATTGAGTTGCTTCTTCTCCAATTCCATTGGTGAGACACATGTCTCATCCTTTGGAAGGATACTCGCAACCATAATGCTCTCAGCGGTAGGGCCCAAAACCTTAAGTGCAATGAGAACATTAGAGCACCAAGAAGAATAGTTTGAGCCATCTAGAGCTAGAGGCTCAAACGGTACCTCACAAGTTGTCGACATCGAAGAACTCCAAGCGGTTAAGCTCGAATCGGAGCAATTTGCTCGATACCAATTGAAAGGACCTTGATGTCGCCTAGAGGGGGAGGTGAATAGGCGAGACGACCAATTTAAACTCCTTCTCCCCCAAACACTTGAGCTGACAGTGCTCCACCGGTCAGACCGGTGGTGGTGACCGATCGGGACCGGTCGGTTCACGGACTTCACAGGTGACACCGGTCAGACCGGTGCGCCTCACCGGTCAGACCGGTGTAGCACAGAGAACCTGCAAAAACAACTTCAAGCACCTCTTGGCTTCTAGCACGAACCAAACTTAGGGTGTGGCCTTTGTAGATGATCACAAGCAGAGTAATGAGCCCTGCACACACAAGTAACACACCCAAGTAGATCGAAGCGGAAGCAAATGTAATATGCTAGAAAAACAACTTAGAGAGTCGAACCACACGAAGAAGCAAGGATTTGTTTCCCGAAGTTCACCACCCACTGAGGAATGGCTACGTCTCCGTTGAGGAGCTTGTAAGGGACAATTCCCACAACAAGCCGGGTCTCTTTCAACCACTTTCCTCCTTTCCACTAAGGTGATCTTTTCCACGAAGAGGCAAGATCGCAGCCCTTACAAACTTCCCGCTGCTCACCACAACCTTGGGAGCTAGCCGGTGACACCTAGCCGTCTAGGAGGCAAACCTCCAAGAGTAACAAATGCTTCAAAGTTTGTAGACGCGAAACCAAAGTGCTCAAGCTATGGAAATTGCTCTTGTTAGCTCACAAGGTCACTCTTAAGCTCACTTCCTCAACCCAACACAAAGATGATGGCTTGAATCCACAAATCTCACAAAAAGATGGTTGGGGAGAGCCACTAAGGCTTAGAGCTAGTTAGAAATGGCTTGGGACCTCAGCAAACTCACCGAAATAGCAACCCTCACTTGAAGAAGGCTTGGGGTATTTATACCCCTCAAAGGAGAAAACTAGCCGTTAGTCCCGGCAAGCACCGGTCGGACCGGTGCCTCACACCCGGCCGGACCGGTGTTCGAAAAACTAGCCGTTGGGCTAGCGGCACCGGCGGACGGTGCCTCGACCGGTCGGACCGGTCGGGCCCGAGATACCCCCAAAACATCTTTTAAAGAAACTAGCACTTCACCACCAAGATGAAATGACCCGGGTTAGGTTAGGAGGGTTTGTTAGCACACTCAAAGGCTAGATCTCACTTAGGTCAACTAAAGAGCACTTTGACTTGGTCAACTCGCTAAGTTGCATCCCTCTTGATAGTACGACATACCTATACTCAAGAAAAGAATAGAAGAGCTTCGTTGACCTCTTGAGCTTGAACAACTTCAATTCTTGCCATACTTGATCAATAACCACTTGAGGGCTTTCAACATAGCCTTTGACTTGAGCACGTCCATACTTGAGCTAGTGACTTAGGATCTTTCCATATAGCATAGGAATGCACACTTGGATCCATGGTCACTCCATGTTGCCAATCTTAACGAGTTGGTGACTTGCAAAGCTTCCCTCGGTTAAGGTTTGAATATGATACTTGAAGACCCCACGGATGCTAGACCTTCACCCTAGCAAAACACGAATGGCGGCTTAGCTACGGCCCCAAAGATTGCTTAGTCCCTCACCCTAGACATCTCGGTTGATCTCTTCATCACTTATCCAATCCACTTTGAGTTCCACTTTGCTTCACACGCAATTAACCTTCATTTGAAAATCCCTCTTCAAATGTTTGATCTTGATTGACAACAAATGTGCAAGCTTCCATTTTTAGAACCATAGTGTGTACACTCGTCATCTTGTTCTCTTTCAATAAACTCATGAAGTCTTGCACCATATACATGTCTTTGAAAATGTGAGCCGAAATATTCATCCACAATTAAGTACATCAATAGTTGCTTGTGAATATATAGAGAAAACCTGCTCACAATCTTAGACAAAAACATTAGTCCTTTAATCGCCTTGTCATTCAATTCACCAAAATCCACTCGGGGGCCTAGATGCACTTTCAAGGCCGCCCGTGACCGTGGGCACGGCTAACTAGTCGCTTTTACACTCGCGAGGTTGTACATCTTTACCCACAAGTCGCGTAAAAACTCCGAAAAGCTTTAGACCCAACCACGTGATGCGATCGGGCATCATACCACACTGCCGAGGTGTGATTGCATAGAGACGCTACGAGGCCGTTACAAAGATCCCCCGGATGCGGTGCCGCCCGCTAGGTTACCCGATCGGTGCGGCGTATAAAGCTCCCCGGACGAGTACCGTGTCTTAGCCAAGCCCACACCTACGCCCGAGCAGTCCATACGCCGTCTCTTGTCGGCCCCCAACCCTTATCGGGTAAAGCATACCTAACACCTAGTTCTCTAATTAATAAGCCAAGACAGAGCCATATGTCTTGTGGTAGTCTTGTTTTCCCGGGTGGTTCTCCATGTTCCGATTAAACATATCGTCTTGTATTAAACATCCAAAGATATTTCATAAAGGTATAGCATGATTCATCATTATTGTTCATTAAAACCACCATAACCCGGATATAGCAACTAAGCTAGCTACCCAACATAAATGTAAACCCGAGTTAACAAGGAGTGATCATAAAGACTAGGTAATCCTTAATAGGGACCCATCAAAATTAATGCAAGCAATGTAATGAATGATTAAATATAATTCTTAGGACAAAAGATCAAGGACACACTTGCCTTTAACCAAAGTAGTTGCTCGAGAATATCTTCGTCTTCTTGCTCATGAAATCTTTCGGACGGTGTTTAATCTACTCGCATCAATCGTCCAAGGCAAACATCCGGACCACACATATACAAACAAGAAAAGGAATTAAATTAAAACAGTACACCGGTCATCGTAAAACGTACTAAAAACGATACTAAATCGATGTTTACGTCGGGATGAACGTGTGAGCGAAAGAAGCTGCCGGAATCGGAATTGAATTGGATAAGATATGGATTTTAACAATAAACTAGGTGATACCCCGCGTATTGCTGCGAGAATTTTTTAAATAAAATTTTAAGGTGAAATATGAAAGTAGTGACACCAAAGATATTACATGGCAATATTCATTTGTAAACTCATTATATATGAAAGCATGTTATTTTGTTGAGAGTGAATCATTTTAAAATCGTTAGCAGGAATTTTTGTGGTGTGATATACATGCTATAAGCCACAGAAAATCGATTTAAGACATAAATATGTGATTTGGTGGATGATGGTGGATGGTGACATGGCGCATAGTGGATGATGACGTGGAATGCTTGCATGTTGAGAGAAATTCAACCATGACTTGTAGTGGGTCTCACCTATATAAGTTTTATAGATTATGGATAGCTGATTGAATATGACATAATGATGCATGAGAAATAGTTTGAGAAAGAAAATCGAAAGATATAGATAAATTGATTCTAACATGTGGATAAGAATTTGTAAAGAATTATTCTATAGATAAAAAATATTGGAGCCATAACGGTCAATGGAGTTTGATTGTATCAAAAAGGAGTGTAGCAAGTAGCATTCTCAAAAGGAAAAGTCCTAAATACTTCATAGGCATGACATCGCCAATGTGCTTAGAAGCACTAAAAGAATACATCGATGCAACATGGAATTGATAGTGGCCATGGTCTTATACGTAGATACATGCATGGTACTTGTTGGCTTGCATTGGTGAGAGAGAGGGACGATAGAATCCTTGCAAAGGTTCTCACCGGGACCCGGCGGCATCGACGAGACACGGTTCATGCCGCATGACCGGCATGACGGAGATGGATAATAGGCACGGTGCGGTTTGTCTCGCGAGCCGGTGGAGAGATGTACATGCATATATAGCAACAAGCGAGCATGTTAGAATGAGCAAGGAGATGATTCATGATTCATGGACGGCGAGATCGGATATATGGATGCGAAACGTATACAAACAAGGGCTCAACGTGAGGAACATGTTGGCATGCTCACCTATATATGGAAGACGATAAACGATGTAACGACAATGGGTGAAGATCGAACAACACGGGGGGGGCCGCGGTTCGATCATCATGTGCACGCACTCGGCGGTAGATCTACGGCAAGGGTTCGGGCTTCGCACGGCCGGCGGGGCTTCGAGATCAATCTCGCGACGAGGACTGTCTGTTCCTTCGGCTTGGACGTGGTCCTCGATGTACACCGGCGGCGACGAACGGCGGACGGAGCTCAATCCTGGACAAAACTGCGACACTCCACGGCATGATCGGCAAGAACTAGGCGGACAAAAAGAGAGGAGTACGAGGGGATCTCATGGAGTTGCTCACCGAGGCGGGGCGCGCGAACGGATTACGGCGGGATTGAAGCGGACGGCGGCGACGGTACGGTGGCGCTACTCGTGCGGATGAGATCGACGGCGCTAGCCTGCGGCTTGATCCGGCCACGACACCGCAACGGCGCTAAGGCATCAACGGCGGTGACGGCGGCGGTAGATTGAACTCGAACTCTAGGGTTGTTTGCAAAGGAGCTAGGGCACGTAGGGGCTCGCAAAACGATATATATAGAAAAGAAAGACGGGGGTGGATGCGGCTTGCCGTGTTACGTGGTCATCTTTGGAGGGAAGTCTCATGCGGAGACCGAACCGGATTGGGAGGCAAACAAAGTGCATGCAACTCGTGAATTTACTTGTGCCTTCCTTTGATGTCTAGGGCAAAATTAAAATCACGATAGCTTAACTTTGGCCGAGAAGGAAGTAACGACACGGGATGGAAACACAAGGAAAGGGAAAAAATACAAGAAGATTTGTATTGCTATAGATGTTGTATATATAGGATCGTAAAAAGAAGATGGATTAAACATGGTAGAATCAAAAGTAACACATGGAGATGGTGGAATAAATTACGTGATTTGGATTTGGAATTATGGAGGCCAAATAAGGTCTCAAGAGAATAAGGTGAAACTTCTTGCACATTACCACATGGAGAGAAAGGTGGCATGGCGGCACCGGTGCTCCGGCGACCTATGGGCTCGGCTGCGGCGAGGAACGGAGAGTGCAGGACTAGGGGATCACGAATTTGTGCTCACTGCGGAGGAGAGGAGCGGGAGCGGCGGAATCCGCGGGAGACGGCGGCGGTGTCGATGGGCCGGCGGCTTGGTCGGCGGCGGCGTCTTGCGCGGGTGAGGCGGGCGGCGGCGGCTAGATCACGCGGGGGCGTGCGGCTCCGCCCTTTATAGGGGCGCGGGACGCGAGGGGCCCCCGGTGCGCACGCCCGGGCGGGCGGTGGCGGCCTGCCGTGGCTCCCTCGGCCTCGGCCGATGGGCCTCGCGCGGGGCCGGGCCGGGTCGGGCTCGTTAACACCAAAATTTGGTAAGGAGTCGACTCGTGGGTCCGGTTCGATAAAGAGTCCGTCCGGTGGAAGGAAGGGTCTTTTCGGAGATATTCGGCAAAGAGATGCGCGGTCGGCTATCTGCTCCGGTTCGGCAAAGGAACGAGAGCGATTTTGCGGGATTGGACGGTGACGTGGCTCAATCGGGGAGACGAATGGATGGATAGGCGATCAAGCTTAGAGATAAGTTAGGCAACGAATCCATTCGAAGTTGTACTCAACGGGGTATAAATATGACCCCTGAATGTATGTAAAAACAATCAATCATTCTTCAATACACACCGGCCTTACGCCAAACCCTAGAGTCCTTGTCGTGTCGTCGAGTTCTTCGAGAGGGCTAATCGATCCGTCGACCTCCGTGAGTACCGGCAACCTTGTATCATGTCTAGTATCATGCGGTGGATTTAGATCGATGCAAGTAGTCTTGTTACCATGCTTCGTGTCATGCGGTAGATTCAAGCTTGGTTCAAGAGGGTTTCTTGTTAGATCATGAGTCATGCGGTAGGCTAAGATCTAGCTTGAAGCTAGTTATCGGCTCTGTTGGATTTTGGCAAGATCCGATAGATTCATTAAGTTACCCCGTGTTATCTTGAGTTTTACTTTATGTTTTAATTCATGTAGCACACCTTTGCCCAATCTAGATGGGTTTGGATCGGCTTTATCTCTTTTATGATCCTTGTTCGAGTAGATTTCATATTTTAACACGTGGATCTTATGCTTTCCGATAGCCGAAACCGAATCGATCTAGGTTGTTACGTGTTGCGGGTTCAAGCTTGCTAATGTTCGTATAAATCTTGAAAGAGCCGGGTATCATGCGGTAGATGCGAGGTTTTCGGGTTGCTTTGGAGCTAATCATCCGGTGGATTAGATTCCCAAATCAATCGATAGATTTACTCGCTTGGTAATGTTTGTTCCTTCTTCATGGACCCCGAATCGGTACATTCGGCCGTATTCGGTTATGTTTCTTCACGAGTAGGACACGTGCGTTATTCATGCTTTGAATAATGTGTACTTTTAGCTTTCCATATTTAGATTGTATCATGCGGTGGATAGATCTATTTGTAGAAAGTGGTATGGTTTTTCATGCAAGTTGTATCATGCGGTGGATAGATTTGCTTGATATCGTACTCGACGGGTTTTAAAGTAACTAGACATGCGGTAGACTAGTGCTTTGGATCTATGCATACTTGTTTAATACATGATCATGTTCGTGCTTTGCTTTATTTACTTATTTAATGCTAATTTTCATGAGGATCGGTCATGGCCTCGTGTGTACGCACTCTTATTTAAACAAAGGCCGATCGTCGTCATGCTCACGTCATCCATTCGGCGGTGTTACTTTTTTCCTTTGCGGTTTCCCGAATGGTTGTAGTTCGTTGGCGGATAGCTCCCTATAGCTATGTGTCATCTTGTTTGGCTTCTTAGCCGTAAATATGGAACTGTATGCGTACCACCGGCAAGTTCCAAGCTTTGGTATTTAATTGCTTTGTCTTTTGTTAATTTTCGGGAAAAATTGATCGGCACGTCTTTCGCTCTCTCGCGCGTGTGAAGCCGCCTTTGTTCGGCTTCTTTGTGTGTTTGGCGTTGAGTGCACTTTTCGCGTCAACACACTTTTTGGCACGCCGGTGGGACCAACAGCCGAATAGATTCAAGATGCCCGAAATCGCGGACCTCATGGATGTCAACCTAGAAGACCTTTCTCCCGGAGCGAGCGACAACTCCAAGACGTCGTGGACTGTTTCGAGCGAAGTGTCTCGCCGTCGTTCAAAAAAGAATAGAAGCGGCGTCCCGTATCTAAAGAACGAGATGCCCGGGGTGTTACGCCGGGGGGAGAGTGATACCACATCCCGGCGGGGAAAAGGAGGAGTGCATGCGGGTGTTCCAGGAATCCGCAGATTACATGCTTAGCAAGCACAACAAGGCTTTCCTCGGTGCGCTCCAGCAGATGATGGTGGTCGTCTTCGGCCACCGGCATGGAACAAGCGTTCAGCAAAGCACCCGTCCAGGGGGGCACTGTGGAACTGGGCGAATCAAGCTCTCAGCCGCCACTTCGGAGCCCGCCGGTGCGGCCTCCTCCCCAAAGCGGCCGGAAGTCAAGCTTTCCGGCCTCCGCCACGAAGCCGGCCGGGAAACGGCGGTTCAACCTCCACCGCAGCCTCGGTACGGCCAATCCGGCCACCACCGCGGGCGGCACGGGTCAACACCGTGCAACGGCCCGAATCCGTACCGGCCCATGTACGGAGACTTAGCATTCGGCTCGGCCGGCGCCCCGCTCACTTCCGGCCGGAGGATTGCTCCGGCGACTAGCGGCGGGGCGAGAGAAACTTGTACGGCGGTGGCTATCATGAGGTGGGGAACTACGGGGCGTTTGATGCTTTCCCACATCCGGGATACGCGCCGGTACGGGCGCGCGAGGAGGATGACGCCCGGCGCGGAAAATGGCCGAATTGATGCAAAATCGGTTCGGCCTCAAGCCAAAAATGCAAGGACCCGCCTATAAGCCGCCATTCCCCGAGAATGGTACTACAATGTGCTCTTGCCGCCAAGGGTGAAGCCGCCAATGGAGTTCACAAAATTTTCGGGGGCAAGACGACGGGGCACACGGTCGAGCACATTGCTCGTTACCTCATGCGGCTCGGGGAGTGTTCGGTCGAGGAGACTTTCGGGGTCCGCTACTTCGCCGCATCGGCCGACAGTCCGGCGTTTCGGTGGTTCTCGTCCCCGCCCCCCGAATCGGTTGCCGGATGGAAGGACTTGGAGCGGAAATTCCACGCTCATTACTTCGGCGGCGGCTCGGAGAAGAAGCCGATTGACCTTGCGACCATGAAGCGAGAGACATAGCGAGACACCACTAGAGTTTCTCCGGAGGTTCGGGGAGGTCAAAGGCATGTGCTTCTCGCTTAACTTGCCGGATGACCGGTGGGCCGACATGGTTGTCGCCGGGATGCTACCGGCCGTACGCGAAAAGTTGTTCGGGATGGAGTTTGAGAATCTGGGTCAGCTATCACAGAAGCTATCACTGATGAGCAATCAGGCGTATGGCTTTAAGAAGGACGCTAAATTTGGCAAGCAGCACGACGTCGCTGACGTCTACAACCAGTTTTTGGACAAGGCTGATTTGTTCGAGGATTCTGATGATGAATTGGATGTAGCCGCAGCACAGATCATGTGGGGGAAGGATCCTTTGACAATGAATCAGCGCTGGGTCAAGCAGACCAAGGGAACCTATGATTTTGATATCACGAAAGCTGATAAATTGTTTGAGCTCTTAGTGAAAGAAGGCCGAATCAAGGCGCCCGAGGGGCATTCCATGCTTCGGCCCGATGGAGTTAAAGCAAAACGTTACTGTGGCTTCCATGACGGGGATTCACACTCCATCAATGATTGCGGGGTCTTCGGGATGAAGATCCAAAAGGCTATCCGGGAAGGTCACCTCAAGTTCGACAACAAAATGAAGCTGGATGGCCACCCCTTTCCTCAGAGCATGGTGGGCTTTTCTCGTCAACGTGATAACTGCCGAGGAGAAGGGAAAAGTCAAGGTCTTGACCTCAGCCAGGTCTAGACAAGGTGGAGCAGTGGACCCAGAGCGCCAAGTGACTCTGGAACAGATGCAAGGTGACGCCCCCCGTATTCTTAAGAGTCACATCGAAATTGGGGAGTCATCCAGAGCCAAGCCCAGGGTGACATCGCGCATCCTCCTCGACAAGTGGCGGCGCCGAGAGAGAAAGAGCGCTACCGGAAGAGGCGCTACGAGGAGGAGCAACGCGAGCCGAAGAAGAGGCGCGCGAAGGGACCGGGGAGCGTACACGCGCGAGCGAGCGCGCGCGCCGGGGATGCGCCTTCTTCGGGCATTCTTTGGAATGAGGGTTTAAAGTTGCCCACGCCGAAGAACTGTCCGAATGCGGTGACGGGTATGTTGAGTACGGGCGAGGAAGCGCAAATCGCCGATCCGTCCACGAGAGAATTGGAAGGATCCACCCTAACGGGGATCGGCGCCAAAAAATTGAAGTCATCGATCATCCCGGGGAAGCGCCGAGCTAACCTCGGATGGGCCGATCAAGAGGAGGATGAAGATGACTACGTCCGGCGAAGGGGCAATGGTGCCCGCCCGCCCGAGGAGAAGCCGGAAGAGACGGGTCCGGCGCTTGAGGAACCGCGAGATGAGGGCGGGCGGGATCCGGACGAGGCGGGTGTGGCGCCCCAAGGACCAACGAGAGGGATCGAAGCGTTCGGCTCCTACATGCATGGTATACTCAATGCCGAACGAGTTCATGGCTCCCGCTAACCGAGGTTATGCGGGGAGGAAGCTTCCTTCGATGATGAGCGGATCGAGGGGATGATGGCACAACGGTGTGCCGGCCAAGCGGGCCATCTTCGACAAGCCGGCCAAGAATCGTCATATGAGGCGGTTGTACTTGAGGGGATACGTCAATGGCAAGCCATTGACCAAGATGTTCGTCGACGGTGGAGCAACGAGTCAACGTAATGCCGTACACCACCTTCAGGAAGCTTGGCATGGGCCCGAGCGATTTGACGCCTACAAGCATCATCTTGAACGATTTCGCCGGGAACCCCTCAGACACCAAGGGATGCGCTCACGTGGACTTGATGATCGGGTCCAAGACGCTGCTCACCACCTTCTTTGTCATCGAAGGCAAAGGAGCCTACAGCCTGCTGCTTGGGCGGGACTGGATTCATGCTAACTGCTGCGTCCCATCCACCATGCATCAACAGCTTATCCAGTGGGTGGACGATGAGATCGAGGTCGTCCAAGCAGATGACTCCGTGAGCGTGGCCAACATGGAACCAGCCTTCTGGGAATACCAAGGCATCGATTGTTTCTCGGGGAAAGAGGCGGGGAGAAGGTCTCGTTGAACCTGTCGACGATCAACGGCCGATTCAAGCAGTCGGCTCTTATAGCAATTTTTAATGGAGAACCCCGTAGATGGCACTGATGGCAAATTGGGGCGAGGATTCATGTCGGCTGATAAACTGGAAGAAGTTGACATTGGAAGCGGTGACAAGCCAAGGCCGACGTTCATCAGTGCAAATTTGCAACCAGACTTCAGGGGGAATTTGGTTGAGCTTCTCAAAGAATACAAGGATTGCTTCGCCTGGGATTATTCGGAGATGCCTGGATTGGATCGCTCCATCGTCGAGCATCGGTTGCCAATCAAGCCTGGTTTCAAACCATATAAGCAACCACCCCGGAAAATCTACAAGGATGAAGTATTGGCCGATGTGAAGAAGGAAGTTGAAAGATTACTTGATGCGAACTTCGTTCGGCCATGCAGATATGCGGAGTGGATATCTAACATCGTCCTTGTATACAAGAAGAATGGAAAAATGAGGGTTTGCATAGATTTCAGGGACCTAAACAGAGCTACTCCGATGGATGGATACCCGATGCCTATTGCCGATTTGTTGATTGACGCCGCCGCTGGACACAGGGTGATCAGCTTCATGGATGGTAATGCGGGATACAATCAGATCTTCATGGCAATAGAAGATATTTCAAAGACGGCCTTTAGATGCCCCGGTCATATAGGCCTATTCGAGTGGATCGTCATGACATTTGGATTAAAAAATGCCGGTGCAACCTATCAGCGAGCCATGAATTACATTTTTCATGAGTTGATCAGCAAGATTGTGGAGATCTACATTGATGATGTGGTAATCAAGTCCCTAAGTCATGACACCTATTTGGAAGATGTGAAAAGGACCTTGGAGTGCACCCGGAAACACGGTTTGAAGATTAATCCAAACAAATGCGCTTTTGGGGTTTCAGCTGGAGAATTCTTGGGGTTTTTGGTCCACGAAGGAGGGATTGAGGTTGGCAAAAAGAGCATGAAGGCCATTGATGAAGTTGTTCCTCCAACTAACCTCAAGGAGTTGCGATCCTTTGCTCGGCAAAATCAATTTCGTAAGAAGATTCATATCAAATTTGTCACAGAAGGTCTTGCCGTTTTCTCCGCTGTTAAAGATAAAGAAAGATCAGAAGTTTATTTGGGGCGACGAACAACAAAAGGCTTTCGATGAGATCAAGCAATACATGAAGGAACCACCGATCTTGGTTCCTCCCCGCTTGGACAAGCCTTTCAAGTTGTACGAGGCGGCCGATACCCAAACCATTGGATCGGCCCTTATTCAAGAATTTGAAGGAAAGGAGCGGGTAGTAGCTTATCTTAGCCGAAAACTACTTGATCCCGAAACCGGTATTCGAGTCGTAGAAAAAGCTCGTGTCTTTGCGTGTACTACTCGTGTACAAAGTTTCGGCACTACCTGTTGAATGCCGAATGCACTGTATATTCCAAGTTTGATGTGATAAAACATATGTTATCTATGCCAATTTTGAACGGCAGGATTGGCAAGTGGATTTTAGCTTTATCAGAGTTTGAGTTGAAGTTCGAATCGGCAAAAGCCATCAAAGGTCAGATCATTGCCGATTTCATAACTGAACATCGCGATCCGTCAATTGATTTGCTTGAGATCACCCCTTGGGCTTTGTTTTTTGATGGATCATCATGTGGTAAAGGTGGGGGAGTAGGGATCCTACTGATTTCGCCTAGAGGTGAGATGTTCGAATTCGCCATCCCTATACAGCCCACTGTCACAAATAATCAAGCAGAATACGAGGTGTTACTTCGAGGGCTTCGGTACTTGAAGGAAGCGAGGGCCGTTTCGAGTTGAAGTTTATGGAGATTCGAGCTGGTAATCAAGCAATTGAACGGCCAATTTGAATGCAAAAGTGAAGCGCCGAGGAGTTACTACGAAGAGTGCGGGGGAAATCTTGAAAAGCTTCCCATTGGTAACCCTACGAAGACATTCCTAGAGAACATAACGAAGAAGCAAACGAGGCTAGCTCGGAGCGCTTCGGTTACAAAGAGAGTCAAGAAGCGTTTGCTTTGCGAAGTGTGTGCACTAGGGGCGGATCTTGCGGGAGATGATTGGAGGAAAGAGATCGTTGATTACTTGAAAGATCCTTCCCGTAAAGTTTCTAGGAAGCTCGGGTACAAGGCCATAAAGTTCGTTCTTCCGGATGATAATTTATTGTATAAATCATTGGATGGGGTATTACTACGATGCCCGGGTCCCGAAGAAGCCAAGAATATGATGAGCAAAGTGCATGATGGGATATGTGGAGCGCACCAATCGGCCTACCGTATGAAGTGGGTTATTAGACAAGCCGGATGCTTTTGGCCGACGATATTAGAGGACTCGCTTTGAGTATTACAAGGGATGTCGGGATTGCCAAAGGTTTGGGAATATTCAAAGGGTCCCCATCGGCATTGAATCTCATCATCAAGCCATGGCCATTCGAGAGGTTGGGGCATCGACTTGATTGGCCAAATTAATCCACCATCTAGCAAGGGGCATAAGTTCGTGCTTTTGGCTACGGATTATTTCACTAAATGGGTTGAGGCGATCCCACCGAAGAAGGTGACGTCGAGAAAACATGATTGAATTCGTCAAGGAGCACATCATCTACCGTCGGGGACAGCCCTAGGGGTCCCCCTTAAACAATGGGGAAAACCTCACTTAAAAACCCGCAACGAAACCAAAACACGTTAAGACTAACCATGCGGGACACGGCCCACGCCGCGGTGACCCCGACGGCCCATCGAGGCGGCCCACTTAGAGATCCCCTCGAACGGGCTCCGCCTCGTTCGAGGATGCGTGTACCCTTCGGGCGGGCTTCGCCCCGCTCGATGGGCGGCACTTCCCCTCGAGCGGGCTCGCCTCGCTCGAGGGTACGCCCCGCCCTCGGCGGGGTCCGCCACGCTCGAGGGTGCCCCTCGTGCGTGCGCCGGCCCCCGTACATGGGCATTTAACGCCCGACTCCGGCGGGGCGGCGCCATCATGCGCCGGGGCTCGCACCCCGGTGCCGCCGCACCAACTCCCCGGGGAGGAGCCCATCCCCGCCCGCGTGGGAGGGGAGCGTGCGGCGCGGCCGGTGTCGGTCCCGTGACACCATGCGCACGCCCCGATACGGCTAACGCGCCGAGCCCTCGAAAGGGGGCCGGCGCACCCTCGATTCACTTTCTTGTGACCCTACGGGGGTTAGTTGGAGGCGCTAGGCCGGTGGACCATCCACCCCCGCCCATCGTAACGGCGTGGCCACCGTACCCACGCGTACGGGCGCACGCCGGGCCCCGAAGCAACGACTCCGGCCCCGTGAAGCGCGTCGGGAAGGAACGCCGTTCGCCTATTCCCGTACGCCGTACGGGCTGCGTCGGCACCTCCCTCGAGCCTATCGGGGGACATCACCGCCATCCACTTGCTCTCCTACCCTCGAACCGCCACTTGTTCGGGTACAAGTCGAGCCATGATGACCGGATCGGCTGCGAGGATCGCCGGACGGCCGCCCACTCTACGGCATAGCACGACGTGCTTCTCCACGTAGCTAGATAGCGCGGCATGCATGTAATTCGCCTCCCCCTTGATCTATAAAAGGGGGACGAACCCCCCAGCCGCGGGGAACAAGGAGGACAGCAACATGCTCAAGGCCACAGACCAGGAGCCCTTCACATACACCGTGCACTCACTCTCTAATTCTCCCACAACATCTTCAGCCACTCCACCAGGGACTTGGAAGCCACGCTTCCTCTCCCGCCTTGCTTGTAGAAGCCCCACTACGAGCACCCCGGTGCCTGAGCAATATAGTGCCGTGAGCACACCCCTGTGGACGTACGGCCCCCTCGGCGGGAACCGGGATAAAAACCCCGTGTCACTTGTTGCTTAGCATCGACCATTGAGGGATAGACCTCGGCGCTATCTGCTTGGTTAGTGTCGGGACCATATTCCGCACCGACCGCTTGTCGCCCACCGTGGGGCAAGTGAGCGCCTAAGGTCGTTCTGTCAACTCCCTCCATGGTGATCCGCACTGAGTACCGTGCTACGCGCTACTGCATGGGTAGCTCGGACCCCCTCCCGGCCGGGTTCGAAATCCGCTTCGGGGACCTGAACTTTCAGGCCACGGGGAACGGCTATCTCATGCGCCTCACCAACCGTGAGGAACTCCGCGCGCGGCGCCGGAGCCGAGGTCGGCTTTGGCCCCCGCCTCGCGCACCACCACGGCGCGAGGCACCCGCGGCACGGATGCCGCGGGCCCGTCGGCGCCACGACGCCACCGTCGCTCGGGCGGCGTTCGCGTCGGGCGCGGTCCGAGCGGCGGCGGGCGAGCGCGCCGCCGCCCAGCGCGGTGCGCCCACCATCACGACCGCCACCGCCCCGGCGGGACAGCGCGCAGTCTCCGGACCGCGCATCCCCATCGGGCTGCGTGGCGCTACGACGGCCTACAACGCCAACGTCAACACGACGATGCGCAGGGTTCCGCCTGGCCGCCACGTCTTCGTCGCCAGGGACCCCGGCGCCTCAGCAGGGGATGAGTCATCCCTGGGCTCCGTCGACACGATGCCACCCGCCAACCGCCACGGATACGCGGAGTGGGACTTCTCCGGCGTGCCGGACCCAGTCGCGTTCCGGCGTTTCCTCGACGCCGCGGACTACTGGTTTGGCTGCTCCGACGACTCCAGCACAGGGAGCTACGACCCCGCGCGGGAGTGCTGCGCCGTCATCACCAACGACCCGGCCAATGCCGCCGGTGCGGTGGGCGCGCCGGGAGACGGGGGAAGTCACACCTGCCCCAGGGATCGCGGCGCGCCTGGCCGCAGGGCCAAGCGCTCTGCCGGGGGCCGACGCCGACGCACGGCTAGCCCAAGCCCGCAAGCTCGAGGCCAAGGCGGCGGAGGAATGCGGAACGGTGCGGTTGCTCCGCGCCTCAATGGCGGGGGAAGCCTCGCGCGCGCGGCGAACGCGCACGGGAGCCGGGCCGACGGGTCCGCGACCGCATCAACACCGTCCCCAACGTCGAAAACGCGGACGCGCCCCCGCGGGCGAGCCGAGCTCGTCGCCGCCGCGGCGCCGCCGCGGGCTATGCCGGCACCCTCGACCCCCGAGGCTCGAGACATGCACCGCGAGGTGCAAACTCTCATCGAGCAAGCGGCCGTCCAGCAGGCCGAGAGCTCGGCCTCACGCATCCGCCAACAGGGGGATGCGCGGGGCGATGAAGCTGCACCGGGAGGCGAACCCTCGGTGCACGCGGGGCGACCCACCGAGCAAGGGCGCACGCCGGCCAAGGAGCGACTCCTTGACGCGCGCGCGGGGCACTAGATGGCGACGCCCGCAACGTCATCAACACCGGGCGCACCAGCAAGGCGGACGCACGAGCGGCAAGGGGCTACCACCCTCGACGGGGCGGGCGCTACGACAGCGGCGAAGACCGCTCCCCGACGCCGGAGCCCCCAGGCACCCGTGTGTTCAGCCGGGAGATCCGTGCGGCAGCGTTCCCCCAACGCTTCCGCCAACCCTCGACGATCGTCAAGTACAACGGGGAGACGGACCCCCGCGTGTGGCTCAACGACTACCGCTTGGCTTGCCAGCTGGGCGGGGCCACCAGCGACGAGGTCATCATCCGCAACCTGCCCCTACATCTTGGCGACGCGGCCCGGACATGGCTCGAGCACTTGCCCGCCAGCCAGATCCATAACTGGGACGACCTGGTCCACACGTTCGTGGGCAACTTCCAGGGCACATACGTGCGCCCGGAAACTCATGGGACTCGCGCTCCCCGCACGCGAGAAGCCCGGCGAGTCGCTGCGGGACTTCATACGGCGCTTCTCCAAGCGCTGCACGGAGCTCCCCAGCGTGGCGCAGTCCGAGATCGTGCACGCCTTCCTCGAGGGCACCACGTGCCGGGACCTCGTGCGGGAGCGCGGGACGCGGCCCGCCCGCGGACTCCAACGAGCCGTTCGACATCGCCACCGGCTTCGCCTCGGGGAGGAGGCGGTGGGGGGCAATCTTCGACGGCAAAAAGGGCAAGCGCTCCGAGGACGCGCCCCGCGGAGGGCAGCAAGTCCAAGGAGCCCCACCGCAACGACAAGCGGGGCAAGAAGGGGGAAAAAGCCGCGCGCGCGGCGCGCGAGCGAGGGCGCGACGGCGGCAACGCCGAAGCCCTCGGCGCGTCGACCGGCTCGACGGGGCCCTCGACCGGCCCCTCGAGGCCCGGGGGTGTTCGATGACATGCTAAAAAAGCCATGTCCCTACCACAAAACCCCAGTACATCACACCCTTGAGCAGTGCGACATGCTCAAGAAATTCTACGGCCGTGCCGCCGCGAAGGAGGCAGAGGCCAAGAAAGACGGAGGCGATGGCGACGCCGGCGGCTTCCCCGCCGTCGAAAATGTGTTCCTCATCTTCGGGGGGACCAACCGTTGACATGTCGACACGCCAACGCAAGAAGGAGCGGCACGAGGTCCTCGCCGCTGAGAGGGCGCCTCCGTCCTTCCTCAATTGGTCGGAGGACGCCATCACGTTCAGCCGGGAGGACCACCCAAACCGCGTCCCCAACCCGGGCCAGTACCCGCTGGTGGTTGACCCCATCATCGGGAACGCCCGGTTCTCGAAGGTCCTCATGGACGGAGGCAGCAGCCTCAACATCCTCTACGCGCATACGCTGCGCCTGATGGGGATCGGATTGGACCAGCTGCGGCCCAGCACGAAGCCGTTCCACGGCATCGCGCCCGGCAAGCAGGTTCAACCCCTCGGGCAGATCGACCTGCCGGTCTGGTTTGGCACCCCTAAGAACTTCCGCAAGGAGACCCTCACCTTCGAGGTGGTGGGGTTCAAAGGGGCCTACCATGCTATACTTGGGCGACCCTGTTACGCCAAATTCATGGCGGTCCCCAATTATACCTACCTAAAGATGAAGATGCCGGCCCAAACGGCATCATCACCGTCGGCTCGTCGATCGAGCACGCGTTCGACCGCGATGTCGAATGCGTGGAGCACGCGAGGCACTAGCGCCGGATGAAGCGCCGGTGAACACGCCGGAGAAGATGGTCAACGAAGACCTCAACTCCGCCGCCAAGCACGCCGGCACCTTCGAGGCCGCGGAGCGCACCAAGGGAGTCCCCCTCGACCCTTCGGCCCCCGAGGGCAAGGCGTTGAGGGTCGGCTCCACCCTCGACCCCAAATAGGAATTGGTGCTCGTCGACTTCCTCCGCGCCAACGCCGACATCTTCGCGTGGAGCCCCTCGGACATGCCGGGCATCCCGAGGGAAGTCGCCGAGCACTCCCTTGACATCTCGCCAAACGCTCGCGCCGTGCGGCAACGGCTCCACCGCTTCGACGAGGAGCGGCGACGGGCAATCGGAGCGGGGCTGCGAAGCTTCTCGAGGCCGGATTCATCAAGGAGGTGTTCCACCCAACATGGCTAGCAAACCCCGTGCTTGTAAAGAAAAAGAATGGGAAGTGGCGGATGTGTATAGACTACACTAGTCTCAATAAAGCATGTCCCAAAGTTCCTTTTCCTTTGCCACGCATTGATCAAATTGTTGACTCAACAAACCGGGTGCGAATTGCTCGTTTCCTTGATGCCTACTCCGGGTACCACCGGATAAAGATGAAAGAGTCCGACCAGCTCGCGACCTCGTTCATCACTCCGTTCGGGACGTTCGCTACGTCACGATGCCATTTGGCCTCGAAACGCGGGTGCAACATACCAGCGTTGCATGCAGCACGTTTTTGGGGATCACATCGGGCGGACGGTCGAAGCATACGTGGACGACATCGTCGTAAAACCAGAAGGCGGACGACCTGGTTAGCGACCTTGGCGTCGCGTTCAACTGCCTACGGGCCAATGGGGTCAAATTAAACCCCGAAAAATGTGTCTTTGGAGTGCCGCGAGGCATGCTCCTGGGATACATCGTCTCCCAGCGGGGAATCGAGGCCAACCCTGAAAAGGTCGCGGCCCTCGAACGGATGGGTCCGATCCGGGACCTCAAGGGGGTGCAGAAGGTGTTGGGGTGCCTTGCCGCCTTGAGCCGCTTCATCTCGCGGCTCGGTGAGAAGGGCCTGCCCCTCTACCGCCTACTCAAGAAGCACGAGCACTTCTCCTGGACCACCGAGGCCCAGGATGCGCTCGACAAGCTGAAGGCGTCTCTAACGCACGCCCCGATCCTCACGCCACCGCAGGACGGCGAGCCCCTGCAGCTCTACGTGGCCGCGACCACCCAGGTGGTGAGCGCCGTGATCGTTGTGGAGCGCACGGAGGAAGGGCATGCCTTGCCTGTGCAGCGGCCAGTCTACTACATCAGCGAGGTCCTCTCGGACACGAAGACGCGCTATCCCCGTGTCCGAGGGTTGCCGTACGCGGTGGTTCTTGCGTGGCGCAAACTCCGCCACTACTTCGAGGCCCACCCCGTCACGGTGGTTTCCTCCTTCCCACTAGGAGAAATCATCCGCAACCCCGACGCGGGCGGGGATCGCCAAGTGGTCCGTGGAGCCGATGGGCGAGGCGCTCGCCTACGCCCCACGCAAGGCCGTCCAAGTCCCAAATCTTGGCAGATTTCGTCACCGAATGGACGGACACGCGGTGCCGCCGCCACGGATCCAAGCGGAGGCCTTGGACTCCGTTCTTCGACGGCTCGGTGATGAAAACAGGAGCGGGTGCAGGCCTGCTCTTCGTGTCACCCCTCGGGGAACACATGCGGTACGCGGTGCGCCTCCACTTCCCCGCGTCTAACAACATGGCTGAATACGAGGCCCTCCTCTGCGGCCTCAAAATCGCCATTGAGTTAGGCGTCAAGCGCCTCGACGTAAGGGGCGACTCGCAGCTCGTGATTGATCAAGTCATGAAGAACGCGAGCTGCCACGACGACAAGATGGAGGCCTACTGCAAGGCCGTGCGAGCCCTCGAGGACAAGTTCTACGGCATCGAGCTCAACCATGTGCCCCGCAGGTACAACGAAGAGGCGGACGAACTCGCCAAGATCGCGTCCGGGCGGATCACCGTCCCCCCCGAACGTTTCGCGCGCGACATCGCTCGGCCCTCGGTCGCTTTCGAGCCCTACCCCTCGAATCACAACGAACCCTCGGGGGCTCTCTCGAATCCGGCGGGTGCGGAGCCCATGGACGAGGACCCCTCGAACGAGGCGTACATGCTCTCCCTTCTCGAGGGGTACGGCTCCCATGAGGCCGACGTGATGGACATCGAGCCGGCCCCCGTCCGTGGCGGACCGGCGGGAGAAATACATTGCCCGGATCGCTCGTGGGGAACTCCCCGCGACCGGGCCGCGGCTAGGCGCATCGCTAGGATGGCTAAGTCTTTTCCCTCGTCGACGGCGAGCTGTACAAGCGCGCGCCTCCGCATCCTACAGCGATGCGTGCCCATTCCCGAGGGGCGCGAGCTCCTGCGGGACATCCACGCGGGGATCTGTGGCCACCACGCCGCGCCCCGCACCCTCGTCGGCAACGCGTTCCGCCAGGGCTTTTACTGGCCCACTGCGGTCGCGGACGCCAGCGAGATCGTGCGCACCTGCGAGGGGTGCCAGTTCTACGCCCGCAAGTCCAACTTGCCCGCCCATGCCCTACAGACCATCCCCGTAACATGGTCGTTCGCCGTGTGGGGGCTGGACATCGTCGGGCCCCTGCGGAAGGCGCCCGGGGGCTTCACCCACTTGTTGGTCGCGATCGACAAGTTCTTCAAGTGGGTGGAGGTGCGCCCCATCACGAACCTAAGGGCAGAGCAGGCGGTGACATTCTTCACCGACATCGTCTACCGCTTTGGAGTGCCAAACTCCATCATCACCGACAATGGATCCCAATTCATGGGCAAGAAGTTCTTGGAGTTCTGCGACAAGTTCCACATCCGTGTGGATTGGGCAGCTGTGGCGCACCCACAGACCAACGACCAAGTGGAACGTGCCAATGGCATGATCTTACAAGGCCTAAAGCCCGAATTTTCGACCGCGTTGAACAAATGCGGGGCGGAAATGGCTCCAAGAACTACCAGCGGTTGTGTGGAGCCTAAGGACCACCCCCGAGCGAGCCACTGGGTTCACCCCGTTTTTCCTAGTCCACGGCGCGGAGGCCGTCCTCCCCACGGACTTAGAATACGGGTCGCCCAAGGTTCGAGGCTATAACGAGGATGCTAACCAACGAGCCCGCGAGGACTCGTTGGACCAGCTGGACGAAGCACGCCTCGTAGCCTTGATGCATTCCGCGAGGTACCAGCAGTCCCTCAGGCGCTATCAAGCACGCAAGATACGCCGGCGGGATTTCAGCGAAGGGGACCTGGTCCTAAGGCTACGCCAAGACAACCGAGGGCGCCACAAGCTATCGCCCCCATGGGAGGGACCCTACGTCGTGGTGAAGGTACTCAAGCCCGGCACATACAAGTTGGCCAATGAGGACGGTGAAGAGCTCACCAACGCTTGGAACATCCAACAGCTACGTCGCTTCTACCCTTAGCTAGGATTTCCAAGTATTTTTGTTGTAAAAACCGCACGGCCAACGCCCCAGTTGGTTGCAACTATGTAAAAGCTTTAAGCTTAATAAAAAGGGCAACTCGGCTTTCCCCTGAAACCCAAGTTACCCTCGGGGGCTACTGCGGGGGGGCACCCCCCGCAAAATGGTCCTATTTTTCGCGCAAAAAACGAAACAACGCGCGCTAAGTTTGTTTCCTACTTCAACCTCGAGCCACGATTCGAACAGGCGCAAGCGGCACGGCGGAAGGAGCGCGCGAGCCGAGATAGCCTACGCCGCGTGGATACGGCCCTTCTCTCTCGCCTCCAACCCGGCGGCCCCCCCGCGAAAATCGAACTCCCCTAACTAGAATCTACTCGGGAAGAAGGAGAAACAAAAAGCGTGATAAACAAATGACTTCATTTACGCAAACGTTTATGTTCATGAAACAACTTGTTTATTTACAAAAGGCCACGAGGCCGAATACCGATACACATAAAGAAAAAACGGGCCTAGCGCCCAACTCGCTTTCGGGCGGGAGGAGCGAGCGCATCGGGCCGGCGTCCGGGAAGAGGAACTCCTCGAAGGCCTCGGCGAGCGACCCGGCGGCGTCGGCGGCAAGCGCATCCACACGCTCCATGGCCACCTCGTCCTCGACGCCCTCGGGAACGACGTAGCCCTCCGCCGCGCCTCGAAGTTAACCTCGTAGTGGGATCGCACCACTCCGAAGGCCTTCCGGATGCCCACCGTGCGGCGCCGGCGCATCCGCTCGGTGGCGTGGCCACCGAGGGCACGCAGACGGCGGGCCGGGGAGCCGCCGGCCCGCGCCTTGCTCTCCTCGACGGCGCGGCGAGTCTCGAGGGCCGCATCACGCAGCCCTCCCGCAGCCCCTCCGCTCGGAGGAGTTGTAGGAGGCCCGCGCGCGCCTCGGCCCGCTCGGCCCGCGTGCCCCGGGCGGTGCGCAAGCTCCGGAAACGCCAAGGCAAGAAAGAAATCGAAAAAAGGGAATGCGAGTTCCCAATCGAAAAACCAACAAGACAAGAGTCGATCGCGGCTCACCTTCGACCCCGCTTCCTCTCCGTCTCGAAGTCGCGGCGCACGGCCTCGACCGTCGGCCCTCGAGGCGCTCGACGGTCTCACCCCCGCTCCCGAGGGGACATCTCCCCGATTGGCGTTGGTGATGCCGAGCATAATCACCTCGCCCTCGGCCTTGGAGAGCTTGGCGTCCTAATCCGCCAAGGACCTCGCGTCACCTCGTGGGCGGCGCGCTCCCCGCTCCGGCGCGCACGGGCGTCGGTGAGGGCGGCCTCGCTCCCGCCGGGAGCCGCTCCTCGGCCCCTTGGCGGGTGGTGCTCTCTTGCAGGAGCCGCTCCTCGCCGACGACGAGGGCCGCGGCCTTGGCGTCGAGGGCGGCCTTCGTGTCGTCGGCCTCCTTGGCCCGCCGCTCCCGCCCCCGCGCGCCCGCTCCTCGCCCCGGCGCCGCCGCGCTTGTGCCCCCTCAAGCGACGAGCGAAGCTCCCGGGTTTCGGCAAGGACGGTCGCCACCTCCGCCTCCCGGTAGCGGCCGCCGTCCGCGTCTTCTCCAAGTCCGAGCGCGCGTGCGCGCCGCCCTCATCACGGTCGATGAGGGCCGCGCGCACCCGCTCGAGGCTCGAGCGGCGCGCCGTGTCCCGCCTCGAGCTCTCGGGGAGCTCGTCGGGCCGTGCCGTGGCCCGGACGCCGGCCCACCGTCCGGGACCTAAGAGCATCGGCAAGCACGTCGAAAGCGCCGCACCGCTCCCGGAGCCGGTGGACCTCGGCGTTCACCCGGTCGAACGCATCGTACTTGGCGTGGGCGCGACGCTCGAGCTCCCCGGCAACCACGGAACCAAAACCCATAAGTGCCGTGACACGAAGGCGGCATACACAAACGAAAGAAAGGAGAGAACAAGCAACCACGGCTAACCCGGAAGACGAGCCATGCCGGGCCGCCATGGACCCGCGCCGCCCTCGTTCGGCGCGCGGTTGAGCGTGGCGCCGTAGCTTCGGAGCTCGTCCCGCAGCTCTCGCTCCACCCGAGCGTCGCAAACGCCGGGGGATCATCGACGGCCCCCTCCACCCCGGGCGGGCGACCGCGCGGGAGGACGAGGCCTCGGCGCCGTGTCCTCGACCCCCCACCACCAGGTGACCCTCGCGCCGCCCTCACGAGGACCCCTCCCCGGGGCTCGGGGGGGGGTCGTGGGCCAGCCGGCCCACCGATCCCACCCAGCGGCGGGGAGTCGTCCGAGACCTCCACCACCTCCCGCCCGGGGAACGCCGGCGGGCGCCGCCGCTTGTGCCGCCTCCACCGGCGCCTCCACTTGCGTCTCCGCGGCCGCGGGCGCCCGGCACGGCGCCACGACCACCACCTCCCGGCTGCGCCTCCCGCGGCCACGGACGGTGCCGCGGGTTGCCCCCGCTCCGCCTCCTCCGCAGCGCAGCCTCCCGCGGGCCGCGCCTCCACCACCGCCGCCGCCGCGCCGCACCCCCACGACGGCCGGCGTTGGCCGCTCCTCGGCGACCGCCGGCCGCGCGCCGCGGCGGGCCGATCCGCTAGACGAGGCCTCGAGGCCTCGGCCCGGCTTTGCGAGCTCTCGCCCGCCGCCGCCGTGCTCGCCCCCGCCCGCGGCGCCCTCGACGAGCGCCGCCGGGTGGGGATGGACGCGTCCGTCCTCAGCACCTTGGCAGGTGCGAGAGGAGGTACGGTTGGCACCACCCTGCGCAGGCACGAACGGAGGGTTAGGACGCCTGATCATCAACAAATCAAACCAAGCGAAGGATCGAACCCCTTACCTCGAGGAGGAAAAGGCGCGCTTCCTCTTCCTCGAAGCCTCAGCGGATGAGGCCGGCGCGGCCGCGCACCCACCGCCGCGCCTTTTTGACGGCGCCGCCGCCGCGTGGGCGCGCCCGCCCGCGCGCGGTCACGCCCGATGCCGCGCCTCCCGACGGCGCGCGCCGCGCGCGCAAGTACGCTCGCCCCCGCGCGCGGTGCGCCCGCCGTCGTGCCTCCCCGACGACGCCGCCGCCCGCGCAGCACGCTGATGCGCGCACGCGCGCGCTCGCCGTGCGCGCCCCCGAGGAGCGCGCCGGGCACCCCGCGGCGCGCGCCGCCCCCGATGTCGATGGCCGGCGGCGGGCGCCGTTGCGCCCGCCCCCGGCAATGCCGCCCTCGCCGCCGGCGCCGCTCCGCGACGGGGCGCAGCCGCCACTTGTCGCAGGGGCCCTCCCCCTCGCCCTCTTCCTCTTCGTCCTCCTCCGAGGACGAGTACTCTTCGGTCCCCGGGGAGGAGAGCCCCGCCTCTTCGCGCCGCCGTACTCCCGCGGCCCGCCGGTCGCGGCGCGCTTGATGTCGCCTCGCGCGCTCCCCTTCGCGCGCCGCCCGCTCCTCGCTCCCCGCCGGCCGCGTCGCCCGCCAAGCGCGCCGGGAGTCGGGGGTGGGCGGAACGGACTTGGCGACGGTGAAGGTCACCAGCGTACACAGGAGCAACAAGGGCGCGTCAGAGGCAAAAGCAACACAAAGAACTAAAACGAAATCAAGAACTACGCTCACCAATGGGCGGTGGGGAGCATCTCGAGGTCCCACGGGGTCCGACCCGCAGGCATCGGCGGCGTCCGGGTGTCGACGGCGCTCCGCGCCCGGTGAGCACATACGGCCGCTCGAGGGGCGTCGGGAGCATCCGCGACCTCGCCGTGTCGACGGGGTTGGCCGCCTCTTGTCATCTCAAAGATGCGAGCGGCCTCTCCATCAAGGGCACGACCCGCCTATGATGGAGGAAGGCGAGGACGCCCATCGCGTTCAACCCCATCGTCGCCGGCGCCGCGCCGCGGCCGGACCTACTCCCCGCCGCGCCCGATGCCGGGCCGTGGACACCCCGTAGCCCCAGGAGTCGCCTCTCCTTGAACACCCGGTCGGTGTAGGGGGGAAGGCCGGCTCGGCGTTGCGCGCATAAAACCATCCCCGCTCCCCGGCCCCGGCGTTGTTCGTCGTCATGGTGCGGGGGATGTAGACGTTCTTGAATTGCCCCCGTAGGGCAAGCGACATCCCGCCGGCGCGCACCTCGCAGCGGTCCTCGGCTCCGTCATGGGCTGCGTGAAGAGCTCCGCGCGGAAAAGGTGTACCCGCAGCTCCCGCTGACCGGGGATCCCCGTGTACCCTTCGCGTACGCCCACGAACGTGGCCGCCTGCGAAATCGCGTTGGGGGCGAAGTTGTGCAGCTCCACTCCGTAGTGGTGGCACATCGCCCGCATGAAGCGGCTCGCCGGCGCGTTGAAGCCCCGCTCGTGGTAGCGGATAAAGCTGACCACATAGCCCTCCGGCGGGTTGGGCGCACGGTTCGCCGCCGGCGGCACTATCCACTCCGGCGGACGTCCGTCTTCATTGGCCGCCACCGGCCGGCGGCGACCGCCTCGCCAAGGGCCGCCCGGCTCACCGTCGACCTCTCCCAAGCGTACGGGTCCAAGATCGTGAGGGGAAGCTGAGGCGGCGCCATGAGGAAGGACGAAGGAATGCGAGGACGGAGGACGGAAAACGGAAGACGAGCTCTAACGTTGACACCGCACGGTGGCAAGGGCGAGACGAAGACGAAGGGGCGGTGGACTGAAAATGGTGAGGCGTCAAGGTAAAAAACCGTCGTCTCCTCCACCCCTCAGATTTATAAGCCGATGGGCGAGCTCTCCGGAGCGGATGCCCCGCTCGCATTAACCGGCAGGGGAATCTTCCCTTCACACCGACGGACGGGCCCCACCACGACCGCAACGGCCACATCACCGCAGGCGTGCCATCATCACGGCGAAGACCCGCAGGGACCGAGGCGAAGCCGTCACGTCCACCTGCCACGCCGCCCACTACGCGCGCGCGCGCGGCCGCAGCGCCTAAAAAGACGCGCCCGCGCTGCAAAACCGCAGCCTCGACTGCGAGGCATTTAATGACCGGGTCCCTTGCCAAGCAAGGAGAACCCTCGAGCGGGGCGAACCCCTGGCTCGAGACAAGGGCAACCCTCGATGGGATATCGACGTGAGAAGGCCGCCCGGGACCTGCTTGATGTAAAGCAGGCACCGCGGGTACCCATGCCACGTAAAACCCTCGAGCGGCACGAGCCCTCGGCTCAAAACGAAAACAGCCCTCGATGGGATATCGGCGCGAGAGGGTCGCCCGGGGCCTGCTTGAAGTAAAGCAGGCACCGCGGGCACCCATGCCGCGTAAAACCCTCGAGCGGCACGAGCCCTCGGCTCAAAACGAAACAGCCCTCGATGGGACATCGACGCGAGAGGGTCGCCCGGGCCTCGCTTGAAGTAGAGCAGACACCGCGGGCACCCATGCCGCGTAAAACCCTCGAGCGGCACGAGCCCTCGGCTCAAAACGAAAATAGCCCTCGATGGGATATCGACGTGAGAAGGCCGCCCGGGACCTGCTTGATGTAAAGCAGGCACCGCGGGTACCCATGCCGCGTAAAACCCTCGAGCGGCATGAGCCCCCGGCTCGAGACAATATCAACCCTCTAAAGAGGGCACGCGCGTGAGAGGGTCGCCCAGGGCCTGCTTGAAGTAAAGCAGGCACCGCAAGCACCCATGCCGCGCCACGCTACCAACCGGCGCCCTCGAGGGCCGGCTCGCCCGGGACCCCTCGACGGCCGCAAACGCGAAAAGACGGGGCCGCCTAGGCGCCACCCCGCACGGCCCTACTGATCAGAGGTTCGAAGCCTGACCCTCGACGGGTTCGAACGGCGCCACGGATCGCGAGTTAGGGACGACGAGGGCACGCGCATTCGAGCCGTTCCTCGAGCCCGTCGGCTCGAGGGTGCCCCACATGTCGTGTTCGAGAGCCAGCGAGGGCAGCTAGCCGGGGATCCCACCGAGGGAGAGCTTCCGCGCCCTCGGTCCCTATCGAATGGGACCGAGTCCCACCTAGCAAACCCACGCAAGCGCTTCCATGGACGTGTCTCCGGACCGCGCAGCCTACCCTTATCGAACGGGGCATGGACGTCCACTTGAACCACCCGCTAGCAGCTCGACGAGGAATCCGCAATCCGCGACCCGCTCGATGGGGGTTGCGGAAACCTCACCCTCCGTCCCGCGGAGGGACGGCGAGGGCGCGTTAAAAAACAAGTCGCAAAGCTCTACCCGATCGCCTCGAACGGGCCAAGGCTCGGGGGCTTGACGCACGGCTACACCTCCTTGATATTGCACCCGCCGGAGACAGCGCCGCGCCGCGTGCACCCCCGAAGCCGGGCCGAAACACCGCCGATGCCGATGGAATATGTGCCACACCCTCTCGACCAAAATTCTCGCGGTTAACCCCTCGCAGGAGCACCCACACCCCCGCCGGGGCTTCGGGGCTAGACCCGCGGGTCCGCCGACGCGGCCCCACGCGAAAGCGTTCGCGGAACAAGGAGGGAAGAACGTCCTATCGCAGGTTCCGGCATCCGCGGGAGCCTCAATGGCAAACCCACGGATGCTCGGGGGCTGCCGTCGGGGGACAGCCCTAGGGGTCCCCCCTTAAACAATGGGGAAAACCTCACTTAAAAACCCGCAACGAAACCAAAACACGTTAAGACTAACCATGCGGGTGCCTAACCATGCAGACACGGCCCACGCCGCGGTGACCCCGACGCCCATCGAGGCGGCCCACTTAGAGACCCCCTCGAACGGGCTCCGCCTCGTTCGAGGATGCGTGTACCCTTCGGGCGGGCTTCGCCCCGCTCGATGGGCGGCACTTCCCTCGAGCGGGCTCCGCCTCGCTCGAGGGTACGCTCCGCCCTCGGCCGGGGTCCGCCACGCTCGAGGGTGCCCCTCGTGCGTGCGCCGGCCCCCGTACATGGGCATTTAACGCCCGACGCCGGCGCGGACGGCGCCATCATGCGCCGGGGCTCGCACCCCGGTGCCGCCGCACCAACTCCCCAGGGAGGAGCCCATCCCCGCCACTGTGGGAGGGGACTGTGCAGCGCGGCCGGTGTCAGTCCCGTGACACCGTGCGCACGCCCCGATGACGGCTAACGCGTCGAGCCCTCGAAAGGGGGCCGGCGCACCCTCGATTCACTTTCTTGTGACCCTACAGGGTTAGGTGGAGGCGCTAGGCCGGTGGACCGTCATCCCCGCCACCGTAACGGCGTGGCCACCGTACCCGCGCGTACGGGCGCACGCCGTGCCCCGAAGCAACGACTCCAGCCCCCGTGAAGCGCGTCGGGAAGGAACACCGTTCGCCTATTCCCGTACGCCGTACGTGCCCGCGCGCGCACCTCCCTCGAGCCTATCGGGGGACATCACCGCCATCCGCTGCTCTCCTACCCTCGAACCGCCACCGTTCGGGTACAAGTCGTGCCATGATGACCGGATCGCCGCGAGGATCGCCCCGACGGCCGCCCACTCTACAAGATAGCACGACGTGCTTCTCCACGTAGCTAGATAGCGCGGCATGCATGTAATTCACCTCCCCCTTGATCTATAAAAGGGGGGGCGAACCCCCCACCGCGGAGGAGAAGGGAGGACAAAGAACACGCTCAAGGTCACGGACCGGAGCCCTTCACATACATCGTGCACTCACTCTCTAATTCTCCCACAACATCTTCAGCCACTCCACCAGGGACTTGGAAGCCACGCTTCCTCTCCCGCCTTGCTTGTAGCGCCCCACTACGGGCACCCCCCGTGCCGAGCAATATAGTGTCGTGAGCACACCCCCGCCGGACGTACGGGCTCCTCGGCCGGAACCAGGATAAAAACCCCGTGTCACTTGTTGCTTAGCATCGACCATTGAGGGATAGACCTCGGCGCTATCTACTGGTTAGTGTCGGGACCATATTCCGCACCGACATCTACCGATTTGGAATCCCTCGTACAATTACCACCGATCAAGGGGCACAATTCGTGTCACCGGAGTTCGCAGAATTTGCCGAAAGCATGGGGATCAAATTGTTTAATTCCTCTCCCTATTATGCCCGTGCTAATGGTCAAGCGAGGCTTCTAATAAGATCATGATCAAGTTGATACAAAAGAAGATCGATCGAAGCCAAGAAGGTGGCATTCGGTTCTCGCCGAAGCACCGTGGGCTTACCGAATGGCCCCCCATGGAGCCACAAAGACTTCTCCTTACGAGTTGGTTTACGTGCATCACGCAATTCCGCCTTGGGAGATGCAATCGCATTCAAGGAGAGTGGTCTCTGCAGTAAGGATTTAAGCTCCAAAGATTACAAGTGGCCTAATGATGGACGAGCCGGAGGATTTACATATGATCCGTCTTAGAGCCCCGGAAAACATCGAGAAAAACAAGCCGTCGATTGCCAAGTACTACAATAAGAAGGTAAAAGTAAGACAATTTGCGAGAAAGCGATCTAGTGTGGAAAGCATTATTGCCGATTGGAACTAAATACGGCGAATTCGGCAAATGGTCCCCTAACCGGGAAGGACCTTTTCGTGTGGTCGCATGCGTCCCCGGTAATGCATATATATTGAAAACTTTGCTAGGAGAAGAATTTTCCGCCGCAATAAATGGAAGATATCTCGAAGAAATATTATCCTAGCATTGAGATCGATCGGTGATTACACATATCCGGCACGAGATAGCCGCACTCAAGAATGAGGCCGCCTCCAGAACAAAAAATCCATGAACAAGGAGAAATGGCCAATGTCTAGATGCATTGCCCTTAGCACGAAAACTACATTACAACTGCTTCTTGCAGGATTACATCTAACAACCCTGATGGTCAGATCCCCAAAGAGGTGGGAAGCGAAGGCGTGGAGGAAGAAGCGAAAGTATGATTCGATCTTTTCTTTACTTCTTCGGCCGCTCCTTCTTCGGTTGTTCCAGGACCACCGTGACGGAAACTTGGAACGCACGGGGGTGACCATGGTTGGCGGCCTCTACCAAGCTATCCTAGGCCGTTTTCGTGTTGTTGTACCGTCGAGACATCCGCGCAGGAGTCAAGGTTAGGGGCAAGAAATCCGTATGCAAGCATAAAGAAGTCGAAACGTTTACCCCCTACTAGTGCTTCCAGCAGCCATGCGACGCTCGCGCTCGGCTTGGCAACGGGCGGTGATGTCCCCCGAGACCGTGCTCCGTATGCCGAACGCGGCGGCGTAGCCGATGGTTGGCCATCCGTTCAGCGTGGCCTCCTCTCGCCTCGAGGGAGGAATCGAAGGAAATGTACTCCGCACATCTTCGGTCCCAATGATCTCTTCGGGGAGCAAATCAAGACCGAAAAAGGAAAAAAAAGGAGAACATGAAGCACGAGATCATGCGGAAGAATGAGGAGTAGATCAAGGGAGAACTCACTCCCGAATCGTGCGCTTCTTTGATGAGCTGCTCTCCTGAGGCCGCTTGCCCTTGTCCATGGCTTTGGGGTTTTCTCCTCTGAGGACGGGGAGGAGATGAGAAATGATGGATGAGTGTGCGAGTGGATTTGCAGGGCATCCCGGCAGGCTATTTTATTGACCGAAGGGGTGCATTGGGAGTGATGACCGGCTAGTACACACTGTTGGAATACCAAACGGCAGGGTTTTCTCCCAAGTGCGAGGGGTTTTGCTTGAACAAGTTGTTTATGGATTACCGAATCGGGATCTTCTCGTGGATTTTGCGCCAAGGGGCGCTTGTTCTCGCGCATTCGGCTCAAGATAGTTCCCTGGATGCATTCAAAGAAAACAAGATTCACGGATGCAAAGTGCAAAAAGAATCATCACAAAACAAGCATATAATTCAAAAGCTCTTCATTTATTGCCGATATTTACACATCCCTAATACAATCTAGTCGAAGAGTCCGTTCAACACGGATTGGGGATGAGTAATTTCGGCAATGGCGTCGCCGTGGCCGTCGAGGCGCTCTAGGATGAGCTCGATCTCGTCAATGTCCTCCGCGCGCCGCCCGAAGCCGCGCGGCTCGGTGGAGTAGTCGACGTCCGTATGCGTCGCCATGGCGGCCCGTGCCCAAGGTGGTGCCCGGACGAACGCCATGGGTGGCCACCTCGTCGACGCGGTGCTCCACCGCGGCAATGCGCTCCGCCGGCGTGTCGCCGCGGGCATTCACCTTCTCGGCCACCGCTCTACCAACACCTTTAGCCGGTTGAGCTCGGCGTCGCGGCCGCAAAGAGCAAGCGTAAAAGATTAGCATCAAAAGCCGGCCGGATCAAGAATCACCTTCGCAGCCGTACCGTCGATGGCTTCCGGCGGCTCGTTTGCGCCGGTCCTCCCATTCCGGCTCGGCCACGCCCGCCTTCTTGGAGACGTCCTCTAGCTCACGCCGGACGCCTCCCGGCTCCTCCTTGAAGCGGAGGGCATCGACTTCCCCCGTACGGCACGGGGGAGTGGCCATCGGACTCCGAAGAGTCGTCCGGAAGGGGTTGATTGGCCGGCGCAGGAGACGGATTCCACTGAATCAATCTGAAAAAGGGATGATCGTCAAGGCAAGAAGAAGATCAAAGCCGAATCAAAGAGGAGGAATCGACGATCATTGCCTCCGCGCGCGTTGGCGCTCGCTCCCCTCTACCTCATCGGAGGCGCGGCGGCGCTTGAGGCGGCGCTATGGTTTGGGATGTGCACTTGTTTGCGAATGGGCTAAGGTTGGCAAAGATTCGAGAGCTAGAAGGCCCGGTGGAGAGCTAGGGGCACCTATGGTTGCATTTATAGGCCCTGGCAGGATGAATCGTGGCTTCGAGTCGTGGTGTTGGATCGTGGCGCATATCCCAAGAAAATCGGAAGGTGGAAAGGTTTCCTTGGCCAACCCGCCGACGGGTCGCTTGGAGTTCTAGGCCGAGCCACGTTCGCTGATTGGTTCGGCTAAAGAAAATCAAAGTGCCATTCGGGAGTTGGCGTTTCTTTGCCGAATGGATCGTTCGGCATTATATTTGAAGGTGCGCAGAAGAAAGGAAACAAATTGCAAGACAATATTACAAGAACGACCAATTCGGTTATACATCAATAAGGGCATTCAAATGTTCAGATGTTTTGCAATCACACCACGAGCATTGGATGTTGTCAGACGAAAATTGTCCAGCAGCCTTTCCCCGGCAATTTTCGCATCATAAGAAGCCCGCGGTGTTAGCCAATGTATCCTTGTGGCTCTCTCGTCGGGATTGTGCCCCGGTCATGGCATGTTCAAGATCGGCTTTCTTCTTTTCAATAGCCGGCGGGAATGCAATTTCCTCAAAGCATGCTTTATGGGTGCATAAAGGGTGTCTAAGCCATGGACAGATGATAGAGGAGTTCCGATGTCTTCGAAGTTCTTGGCCGATGGATTCAAACATCTCCTCGAAGTGATCAAGATCTTTGAATTGATCTTGTGCATCCCTTTCTAGCCGTGCAACTATTTCTTTAAGCCTTGATAGCACTTCATCCGACGTAGGCCGGTGTACTCTTTCCATCACCTCTCGCACCGGGATTGCTCTCCCGACGGCGGGCTTGATAATGATAGAGCCCGATCCCCGAGGAGCAAGATTGCCGAGTTAAGAGTGCTAAACGTGGAGGTAGCAGAGTTAAGTGCGCATGGATACCCGATGGCCGGTTTCTTGAGCAGGGGCAATCACGGGTGAAGGAGGTGCTCCGGGTAGAGCCGAAGCTTCCGAGCCGGGAGGTGTCGATGCGTACCGCCGGTAGCTCGTGGGTTTCTGGCTGATGAGGAGTAGGGTCTACCTCTGTTGGGATTGTTGTCTCTGCATGACCAACAGTGATTGTGCCCTTGGAGGACTTGATGGCTCCGGCTGAATTGGGAGACTCATCTCTGGAGAATTTATTGCTTCTGCAGAAGGTGATGAAGATGAGATCTCCATCGGGATAGGCAATTCAACCCCGAATGGACTTGCTTGTTGAGCCACTGGAACATCAACCAGTTGTTCTTCCACCGTTTCTTCTGCAAATATCAAGTCACAAGGGTAAATGCCAGTGTTCATCCTTAAAAGAGGACAATAAAGGTCATACCTGTGGATGGGGCATTGGCAGGTTCTGACACTGAAGGTTGTTGAGCTCTGGTCTGAGAATGCACAAAGAGATAATTTATCAGGAACAGAGTAATCTTGGGGTCAAGAAGGTAAAAATTTTACCTCAACAAGGATTTTCTTGATAGTTCTCCTCCTCTTGGCACTGGAGGAGCAACCGAGAGATAAACCTTGCCTCTCGTCACAGCAAGGCTAGAAAGGCCGGGGTCCGTTGTAGCAAACCTGGCCATTAACTGAGCCAGAGTTGTTGACTTGAATCCCAGTGCTGAGATTGGGCCTGCAAGATTGTAGGTGATGTTCCCGGCTCGAGGGGCGAGTGCACCGTGTTCTGTGGAATCAAAAGAGTGAGGTCAGAATCATAATTGAGAGGAGAGATGTCTGATCCAAAGATTCATTATGTTACCTCCGAAGTTGGCGGGAAATCGGCATCAACTCGCACAGTAACACATGTACGGGCTCACCGAAGATGTGATCATGGAGTTCTTGCCACCAAGAGTTAAAGGTGGGATGAGCTATGACCGTGGGCACGAAAGGACGGTGTAGATAGTAGGACTACACACATATTGGAAGACCCTACTCGCCGTGCATGCTCTCTTTGATTTCCTCCCTAGGCTTAAGGAATTCATGCGAAATAGCCTTGGGGGCATCTGTCCACATCCAATTTGCCTCGGCCATTACATTGGGCCGATAATATTCATAAGTGCTAGCATTCGACCTTCCTTCATTGAACTCGGTACCAAGTATGCATGGACGGATTATGATGTTGAGGATCTCTAAGAATCTCCCATCTTGACGGCCGGGTTCAAAGGAAAATTCAACGAGGAAGGTCAAGGTGTCATTATCCAAATAAGGGAGCCGCAGAGGATTGGGGAAACCTTTGAAGAATAACTCAAAGAGTCGGGCCGATGTCCCGCCGAACAAGAACAGCTTGAAGCCGCTTCTCCGTAATTCGACATCCTCCGGTAGCTTGGGGCTCTCCTTCGGGGTGATTGGATAAGGGGAAGAACATGGAGTTCAAATCGACACCAATGATCCGATGCATGTGGAGCCGCAGCCACATTTGAATAAACCACCAAGGGCCGTTGACACACGCTATCCTTTGGCCGGTATGCATCCGGGTGACGATCCGGTGAAGCATATGATATACACCGCCCAAGAAGAATTTTCCCGGAGGAAGGCGGTTGCCACTGGCCAAATGGGACACCATTGCGATGTGGTTCGGGGTAGGCTCGTTGGCTTTACCACGAAGACAAATCTACACGGCCACATATTCGAAATGCTCGTATTCAACGGCACCCGTGGGGATTGTCTTTCATGTGTTTCAAGATGTAATTCTTGTATCCGTTCCCCGGCTTCACCCCCTGTTTGCCGTGAGGAATTTTTGAAGTTCCAAGGCCGAACGGACTCGTGATGTCAAGGCCGGTGATCATGTATACATCGGCCAAGGTAGGAGACATTGGGCCGTGGCCAAAGAGGAAGGCGTTGACGCCATTTGACCAGAAGTGGCAGGCGGCTATCAGGAGGTCTTCGTTCTTAGGGGTCTCAGCCACGGATAACTCCAGGCACTGGGAGATACGGAGGGTGTCCAGGTTGGTCAATCCACTCTTGTCTGCGAGAATCCTCCGATACCAAGTTTTCCAGCCTGCAATTGGAGGTAAAGGCCAGTTCTTGAAAGCGTCTTGCCATTGAGGCGGTGGAGACAAGAGCCGCTTTGAAGGGGATTCTCTCGAGATTCACTCGCGATGAAATCTCGAGGGTTAGAGTTCCCCACGGACCAAGATAATAAGATCTCGAATTGGCCTCGGTGCGGATCAAAAGCTCGGAGAGGATTCCCGGAAGGGAAGCGGAAAAGGAAATCTCGGGTAAAATTGAAAACCTAAATGCCGAACGAAGCTTACGGGGGATGAGTTTACCCGAGCATCTTGGTTTTGAGCCGCCATTGGAGGTTTGAGCTCGGAACGAGAGGATTTAGGGTTGGATCCGGATGAAGATTCCGCGGATTGCGAAGAACAGGTGTTGACGGATTTGATCCCAAGATTCGTGGTCGGAGTCAATTGTGGAACAAAATTACTTTTATCCCACAATTGAAGGGGCATGTGTTAACACCAAAATTTGGTAAGGAGTCCGACTCGTGGGTCCGGTTCGATAAAGAGTCCGTCCGGTGGAAGGAAGGGTCTTTTCGCAGATATTCGGCAAAGAGATCTCGCGGTCGGCTATCCGCTCCGGTTCGGCAAAGGAACAAGAGAGCTGATTTTGCGGGATTGGACGGTGACGTGGCTCAATCGGGGAGACGAATGGATGGATAGGCGATCAAGCTTAGAGATAAGTTAGGCAACGAATCCATTCGAAGTTGTACTCAACAGGGTATAAATATGACCCCTGAATGTATGTAAAAACAATCAATCATTCTTCAATACACACCGGCCTTACGCCAAACCCTAGAGTCCTTGTCGTGTCGTCGAGTTCTTCGAGAGGGCTAATCGATCCGTCGACCTCCGTGAGTACCGGCAACCTTGTATCATGTCTAGTATCATGCGGTGGATTTAGATCTGATGCAAGTAGTCTTGTTACCATGCTTCGTGTCATGCGGTAGATTCAAGCTTGGTTCAAGAGGGTTTCTTGTTAGATCATGAGTCATGCGGTAGGCTAAGATCTAGCTTGAAGCTAGTTATCGGCTCGTTGGATTTTGGCAAGATCCGATAGATTCATTAAGTTACCCCGTGTTATCTTGAGTTTTACTTTATGTTTTAATTCATGTAGCACACCTTTGCCCAATCTAGATGGGTTTGGATCGGCTTTATCTCTTTTATGATCCTTGTTCGAGTAGATTTCATATTTTAACACGTGGATCTTATGCTTTCCGATAGCCGAAACCGAATCGATCTAGGTTGTTACGTGTTGCGGGTTCAAGCTTGCTAATGTTCGTATAAATCTTGAAAGAGCCGGGTATCATGCGGTAGATGCAGGTTTTTGGGTTGCTTTGGAGCTAATCATCCGGTGGATTAGATTCCCAAATCAATCCGATAGATTTACTCGCTTGGTAATGTTTGTTCCTTCTTCATGGACCCCGAATCGGTACATTCGGTAACCGTATTCGGTTATGTTTCTTCACGAGTAGGACACGTGCGTTATTCATGCTTTGAATAATGTATGCTTTTAGCTTTCCATATTTAGATTGTATCATGCGGTGGATAGATCTATTTGTAGAAAGTGGTACGGTTTTTCATGCAAGTTGTATCATGCGGTGGATAGATTTGCTTGATATCGTACTCGACGGGTTTTAAAGTAACTAGACATGCGGTAGACTAGTGCTTTGGATCTATGCATACTTGTTTAATACATGATCATGTTCGTGCTTTGCTTTATTTACTTATTTAATGCTAATTTTCATGAGGATCGGTCATGGCCTCATGTGTACGCACTCTTATTTGAACAAAGGCCGATCGCCGTCATGCTCACGTCATCCATTCGGCAGTGTTGCTTTTTCCCTTGCGGTTTCCCGAATGGTTGTAGTTCGTTGGCAGATAGCTCCCTATAGCTATGTGTCATCTCGTTTGGCTTCTTAGCCGTAAATATGGAACTGTCTGGTACCACCCGGCAAGTTCCAAGCTTTGGTATTTAACTGCTTTGTCTTTTGTTAATTTTCAGGAAAAATTGACTGGCACGTCTTTCGCTCTCTGCGCGTGTGAAGCCAGCTTTGTTCGGCTTGCTGTGTGTTTGGCGTTGAGTGCACTTTTCGCGTCAACGGGGCCTTCACGCTCGGCTCGTTAGGGAAGGATACGGTTTTTTCTATTTTTTCGAATTTATTTTTAATGCTAAAACAAATTCCGTGAAAAGTCTAGAAATTGCTTAAAGGCACAAAAAATACTCCGAAAATCACAAAAATTCCGGAAAATTCCTAGAGATAGATTAAGACATGTACAATCAAATAAAGCATTAGGAGCTCATGAAAAGGATTTTAGAGCCTTCTAATAAATAGAAATAGCTCGGGGAAAATGAGAATAAATCCCCGAAAAATCCGGAAAATTCTCGGGAAAGTTAGGACAGCTCCTAAATGCATTTTTGAAACCTTTTGCACTCAAGAAGCACCAAGATGCACCGGCATGAATGCAACACACATAATGTTTTATTTAATTTAGAAAATCAAACAATGGATTTTTCCTATACTATATTTCCCGTATAGAAAATAAAGGTTGGAAAAGTTTTAAAATTATGAGAAAATCGTTATTTAATTATTCTTTCTATTTACATCTTGAAATTGGAAATTTCTCCAATTTAGGGTGTGACAAATCTACCCCCTTAAGCGGAATCTCGTCCCGAGATTCGAAGAAAAAAGAAGCAAGGAGGAGGGAGATAAACAAGAACATTGCGATCAAAGAAGGCAGGCAGTGTTCCACCTTTGTCGATCGGTGTGGAGTCTTCAATCATTTTCTTCAATGATTGTTGGGGTCTTCATCAGAATGAGCTAGGTGGGACAAAAGCAAGCACAAGGTGGGAAGGAAGGTAGAGTGATGTCTTCTTTTCTTCATCTTGCATTTGACTTTATCTTCCTTCAGGAAACACCTCTAGGGAGTTGAAACAACGAAAGATGGCAAGGATGTGGAAGGTACAAAAGAGAAACCCAACTAGGCAACTGATGTTATTGCAGATATAAGACCCACAATACACCAACACTCACTTCAAAAAACCAACACAAGCAATGTCATAAAACCAAGCATCATCATGCGAACACACAGTTCCACCAATCAAGGCATAACTAAGGGAACGATACTACACGTCGTTAATAGAGTCGGGGGTATCCTCCTAATAGATCAGATGTAGATCCCAGCAAGGGTATCCATAAATAATGGATTTTTCCCAGATCAAGAATACCAAAATTATGAGTTCATCCCAACTGGAATCACCTCAATCGGAGGTTTAGAACTCGAGATACGAATTAAACAAGATGGCTATGTCAGCAGTGTTGGCAGATTCTGAATGCTCCACTAATTCGTACGTATCTCCATGGATACAAAACGAATACTACTGAATTTTGGACAGAGTGAAGCTGATGAAATTCCTGAACTACTCCAATTGAATTTACCTCACTCGAAGGTCTATAGGCTGAGATCTAGAATATTGAAGGTAACTAGGTCAGCGAGTTTACGGTTTCGATAGCTCCAATGCTTCGAGCATAGCTCCCGGAACATGTACTGTATAGGTCTGAATTTTGATAGAAATTTACTTATGAAATTTAGGAACTAACCCAACTGGTTTCATGTCGATCGGAGTTCGTAGCTTGAGAAAGAATTAAAACAAATACGATGTGTCATAGAGCTGCGCGAACAGATAGAATATCGGGGTAACAATTCACCTTTTGACTTATTGGTGGAATTGCTTGAGAGAAGTGGAAAGGAGAGATAAGATCAAGACCAAGGGAAGAGTAAATAAATACGCAAGGGTAGAGGACATAATCATTTGAAAAACAATGATGTGCAAAGGAAAATGTGACATCAAAGGTGAGCTATCAAGGAGGATTGATGAAAGGTATGTTTTAAGGAGCGAGAATATTCATCACGAGCTCAAGGGAAATGTAGTGATGAATTTTAGCTCAAAGGAAATCTTAAGAAACGACCATTGCTATCTAGGCTTACGTCCTACAGTCGATACGGCTCTGATACCACTCTGTCACACCCGATTTTCCGAAGGAAACCAAGTGCATACCTATATGCATGCCAGGATCAAGTTTCATGCATATAGTGACATAAAAGTGAATACGAAACGATATCACATAAGAAAAAGAAAGATTTTCGAGATTTACGCTTAATTCCGGGAAACGAAGGCTCCAAACATCACAGGCAGTCGACTGGGGGTTGTGTACTCCTAGCACCAACAACATCTTCATAGCAGCTTCCTCCTTCTGAGCAGCATTGTTTATAGCAAGGGTGAGCACATGTCGTACTCGGCAAGTGTGGAAAAAGACATGAATGCAACGGCTTTATAGTGAACTGGCTCAAAGCATTTAAGCAATTTTAGTTGGTCAAGTTTTATTAGCACCTGATTACTAATAAAGTATAAGTTTATACCAACCCACAATTATCATAAAGAGATAGATAAGATACACCTTAAGCATATTGCAAGCATAACCAGAGAACACGATTTAAGTCCATCTTCAAGTTTAATTATCATGTGAGGATCTAGGCCACCCGTGACCGTGGGCACGGCTAACTAGTCAGTTTTACACTCTGCAGAGGTCGTACATCTTTACCCACAAGTCGTGTAAAAACTTCGAAGAGCTTTAGACCCAACCACGCAATGCTGATCAGGCATCATACCACACTGCCAGGTGTGATTGCATAGGGACGCTATGAGGCCGTTACAAAGGTCCCCAGATGCAGGCTGTCCGCTAGGTTACCTGATCAGTGCAGCGTATAAAGCTCCCGGACGAGTACCGTGTCTTAGCCAAGCCCACACCTACGCCCGAGCCGGTCCATACGCCGTCTACCGTCGGCCCCAACCCTTATCGGGTAAAGCATACCTAACACCTAGTTCTCTAATTAATAAGCCAAGACAGAGCCATATGTCTTGTGGTAGTATCTTGTTTTCTTGGGTGGTTCTCCATGTTCTTTCCCGGGTGGTTCTCCATGTTCCGATTAAACATATCGTCTTGTATTAAACATCCAAAGATATATCATAAAGGTATAGCATGATTCATCATTATTGTTCATTAAAACCACCATAACCCGGATATAGAAACTAAGCATAGCTAACCAACATAAATGTAAACCCGGTTAACAAGGAGTGATCATAAAGACTAGGTAATCCTTAATAGGGACCCATCAAAATTAATGCAAGCAATGTAATGAATGATTAAATATAATTCTTAGGACAAAAGATCAAGGACACACTTGCCTTTAACCAAAGTAGTTGCTCGAATATCTTCGTCTTCTTGCTCATGAAATCTTTCGGACGGCGTTTAATCTACTCGCATCAATCATCCAAGGCAAACATCCGGACCACACATATACAAACAAGCAAAGGAATTAAATTAAAACAAGTACACCGATCATCATAAAACATACTAAAAACGAGACTAAATCGATGTTTACGTCGGGATGAACGTGTGAGCGAAAGAAGCTGCTGGAATCGGAATTGAATTGGATAAGATATGGATTTTAACAATAAATTATGGATAGTTGATTGAATATGACATAATGATGCATGAGAAATAGTTTGAGAAAGAAAATCGAAAGATATAGATAAATTGATTAGAGAGGGACGATAGAATCCTTGCAAAGGTTCTCACCGGGACCGGCGGCGTCGACAAGATACGGTTCATGCCGCATGACCGCATGACGAGAGATGGATAATAGGCACGGTGCGGCTGTCTCGCGGGCCGGTGGAGAGATGTACATGCATATATAGCAACAAGCGAGCATGTTAGAATGAGTAAGGAAGTTATAAACAAGGAGATGATTCATGATTCATGGACGGCGAGATCGGATATGGATGCGAGAAACGTATACAAACAAAGGCTCGTGAGGAACATGTTGGCATGCTCACCTATATATGGAAGACGATAAACGATGTAACGGCAATGGGTGAAGATCGAACAACACGGGGGGCCGCGGTTCGATCATCATGTGCACGCACTCGGCGGTAGATCGACGGCAAGGGTTCGAGCTTCGCACGGCCGGCGGGGGCTTCGAGATCAATCTCGTGACAAGGACCGTCTGTTCCTTCGGCTTGGACGTGGTCCTCGATGTACACCGGCGGCGACGAACGGCGGACGGAGCTCAATCCGGACAAAACTGCGACACTCCATGGGATAATCGGCAAGAACTAGGCGGGCAAAAAGAGAGGAGCACGAGGGGATCTCGTGGAGTTGCTCACCGAGAGGCCGGGCACGCGGACGGATTCGGCCGGGATTGAAGTGGACGGCGAGCGACGGTGCGGTGGCGGCGCTCGTGCGGATGAGATCGACGGCGCTAGCCTCGGCCTTGATCGGCCGGGGCACCGCAACGGCGCTAAGGCATCGGCGGCGGTGACGGCGGCGATGAGATTGAAATCGAACTCAAGGGTTGCTTGCAAAGGAGCTAGGGCACGTAGGGGCTGCGCACGATATATACGAGAAAAGAAAGACGGGGTGGATGCGGCTTGCCGTGTTACGTGGTCATGCCGGACGGAAGTCTCATGCGGAGACCGGACAGTTTGGGAGGCAAACAAAGTGCATGCAACTCGTGAATTTACTTGTGCCTTCCTTTGATGTGTAGGGCAAAATTAAAATCACGATAGCTTAACTTTGGTCGAGAAGGAAGTAACGACACGGGATGGAAAGACAAGGAAAGGGAAAAATATAAGAAGATTTGGATTGTTATAGATGTTGTATATATAGGATCGTAAAAAGAAGATGGATTAAACACGGTAGAATCAAAAGTAACACATGGAGATGGTGGAATAAATTACGTGATTGGATTTTTGGAATTATGGAGGCCAAATAAGGTCTCAAGAGAATAAGGTGAAACTTCTTGCACATTACCACATGGAGAGAAAGGTGGCACGGCGGCACGGTGCTCCGGCGACCTAGGGGCTCGACCGCGGTGAGGAACAGAGAGAGAAGGACTAAGGGATCACGGATTTGTGCTCACCGCGGAGGAGAGGAGCGGGAGCGGCGGAATCCGCGGGAGACGGCGGCGGTGTCGACGGGCCGGCGGCTTGGTCCGGCGGCGGCATCTTGCGCGAGGTGATGCGGGGCGGCGGCGGCTAGGTCACGCCGGGGCGCGCGGCTCCGCCCTTTATAGGGGCGCGGGATGCGAGGGGCCCCGGGCGCGCACGCCCGGGCGGGCGGCGGCGACTGCCGTGGCTCCCTCGGCCTCGGCCGATGGGCCTCGCGCGGGCGGGCGGGGGCCGGAGCGGGTCGGGCCTTCGGGCTCGGCCCGTTAGGGAAGGATAGGGTTTTTTCTTTTTTTTCGAATTTATTTTTAATGCGAAAACAAATTCCGAGAAAAGTCTAGAAATTGCTTAAAGGCACAAAAAATACTCGAAAATCACAAACATTCCGGAAAATTCCTAGAGATAGATTAAGACATGAACAATCGAAATAAAACATTTGGAGCTCATGAAAAAGATTTTAGAGCCTTCTAATAAATAGAAATAGCTCAAGGAAAATGAGAATAAATCCCAGAAAAATCTGGAAAATTCTCGGGAAATTTAGGACAGCTCCTAAACGCATTTTTGAAACCTTTTGCACTCAAGAAGCACCAAGATGCACCGGCATGAATGCAACACACATAACTTTTTATTTAATTTAGAAAATCAAACAATGGATTTTTCTATGCTATATTTCCTGTAAAGAAAACTAAATGTTGGAAAAATTTTAAAATTATGAGAAAAACGTTATTTAATTATTCTTTCTATTCACATCCTGAAATTGGAAATTTCGGGGTGTGACAAAGTCAAGGTTGGTTGCTCGGAGATATAGTTAGAAGGAGGGGATTATGAGGAGACATTTGCTCCTGTAGCCTGTTTGGAGGCGATTAGGATCCTTCTAGCCTTTTCTGTGGCTAAAGGGTTCAAGTTGTACCAAATGGAGTGAAGAGTGCCTTCTTGAATGGTTTTTTAGAAGAGGAAGTTATGTGAAGCAACCACCGGGTTTTGAGAGTGTTGAGTTTCCCCATAGGGTGTATAGGCTGAGAAAGGCGTTGTATGGGCTGAAACAAGCTCCACGTGCTTGGTATGGCCGTTTGAGGGGGTTCTTGTTCAGCAAGGGGATTGAGATGGGCAAGGTTGATAAGACTCTTTTTCTCCTCAGGTAGGGTAATGATATCCTAATTGTTCAGGTGTACATGGATGATATTGTCTTTGGCGGCTTGTCTCACTCTTTGGTTGCGAGGTTTGCGAGAGGATATGAGCAAAGAAGTCGAGATGTCTATGATGGTAGAGTTGCGAGTTCTTTCTCGGGCTTCGGATCAAGAAGGCGAAGGAGGGAACCTTTGTACATCAAGCCAAGTACACGAAGGACATCCTCAAGAAGTTCAAGATGGATGACTCGAAGCCCCCGCCGACACCGATGAGTACGACTACGGCGCTCGACGTGGACGAGGACGGAGAGGCCATGGACCGAAGGAGTACGGAGCATGATCGGCTCCCTCTTGTACTTGACGGAGATAAGGTCGGACATCCGAGTTTTACGTGTGTACGTGCGCTCGTTTTCGGGCGTCGCCGAGGACTTCACATCGGCGGTCGTCAAGCGGATCTTCGGTATCTTCGATACACTCCCGAGCTCGGTCTTTGGTACTCGGCATCCTTTTCCCTTTCGCTTCTTGGTTTTTCGAATGCCGAGCTTTGCGGGGTGTCGAGTCGATAGGAAGTCGACTTCGGGGACTTGCCGCTTTTGGGTTCCTCGCTTGTTTCTTGGTCTTCTCGCAAACAATCTAGTGTAGCTCGGTCTACCACGAAGCCGAGTATGTTGCCATCGCTAGTTGTTGCTCACAATCGCTTTGGATCACATACATACTTAGTGACTTTGGTGAGGAGTGTTCCCATGTAGCTCTCATGTGTGATAGCACGAGTGCCATTAGTGTTTCCAAAAACTTCATGCTCCACTCCGAACCAAACATATAGAAGTGATGTACCACTTTCGAGTGACAATGTTGAGAAGGGAAACATAGACCTCATCCATGTACCTACGGAAAAGCGACTTGCCGATATCCTAACCAAGCCTTTGGACCAAGCTACATTTGCTCGTTTGCGAGGAGAGCTTGGAGTTGTTTTTCCTTTTTGAGTTTTGGTTGGGAGGGTTGATGTACATATGCATGTTGCATTTCATTTTTGTATCATATCATGTTTGCATCTTTGTATCATAGATCGCATTTGTAACATATGCGATAGAGATGTGCTTCTCTCATATGCTTTGCTCACCATGATATGCTAAAGATGAGGTTATGACTTTGCTTGTGATGCTCATGAGATGTATACCTATGCTCTTGGTAGTTTTGGGATATATATGTTTGTGGATGGTTTCTTTTTATAAATATGCTATGTAATCCTCTCTTGTGAGTAGAATGTCTTTCATGTTCAATTTGGGTGCTTATGGCTATATCTTGCTTAATTTGTGCTTGGTACCATGTTCTTTTCATTTGGGATCAAAGATCCATTTATCACCATGAATGTTTAGCCTACATGCTACCTTGTGGAGAAGCCTAAGCTTCTTTTTGCCGCAAAGGCATTTCATGTACCATGCTTAAATTGTAAATCATAAAAATGGTATGTGAAATGACTATGCTTGAAAAATGTGTTTCCATGTCATAAATGTTTTAAATTCCTTTTCTTGGGTGCTAAACCGTTGCAAGATGTTCACCAATGAGAAGTCTCATATCTAGAAGTGGACACATGGCTCTGTGGCTTTGACATGACATGAGAAAGCGTTCAGGTGTTTGTGATGACCTTGCGATGAGAATGTATAACCTTGCATGAAGTTTGTAAGTTATATGTTTTATGTGCTCCTTTTGATCATATTTCGGTCCTATGCTCATGAGAGGGATTTTTTGTGAAAAATGCTTCATTTTAATCATGGCTATGTCACTTGCTTATATGTCCCTTTCTATCTTGTTGGCAATGTTTGTGCTCAAATTGTGGCTATCTTGCTTGTCTATGTCTTAATTTTAGCATGCTATAGTGCTCTTTGTATATTTGATAAGCACATGCTTGCATTTGTAGACTTGATTCATGCATTACCAACAAGGGGGAGAAAAGTACCCAATTCATGTTTCCAGGGGGATTTTGCATCAAGGAAAGAAAAACTTGGGAGAGATGCATTTGTTAAGGGGAACTTGCATTCATGCATTTGGGAGCTCTTTTTCGCCTGGTTTTTAGTTGTGCTCTTTTGCCGATGGTGTCGAGCCCTTTTGCCTCACCTTGAGGAGTCGGCAATTTTGGAGCATTTTATCTCGGTTGTGTCGAGTCGTTGCCCTTGTCTTAGGGGGCCGAGATCTTTCTCACTCAAGTGATCTTTTCTTGGCTTTTGGTTGGCTTTTGATCACTCGCTTGAGTTTTTCTTTCCTTTCTTTTCTTTTCCTCTTTTCTCTGAATTGGTTACTTGTGTGTTGTCAATGCACTCATCAAGTGGGAGGTTGAGGACCGGAGCATCCAAGGACCGGTGGATGGTCGCTCCTGGCTGTGATGAGTGATTGACAACGAGGTGTGGACTGACTCTTGGCCGAGTATTGCAGGTGCAGGTTGTGCCTTGATTTGCGTTGGTGCGAGTGAAGAGTGGGCGCGAAAGGTCTATGCCTTGCGGGGCCTCTGAGGAGTGGAGATACAAGTAAGCCTGACTCGAGGGACCCAGTGGCCAGCGGGGTCAAGTGCGGGCCGCATGGTGGCGAGAAAAGCAAGATGAAGTCGTTGATCGGAGCCAGTGCAGGGTAGCGGCTCACAACCGGAGTCTGCACGCGGGGTTTGCGGCGGTTCACCAGAAAACCATCGGGTTACTTGGTTGAGCCATAAAACCAAGACCGGAGGCTTGGCGGGCGGAGACAGGATCCGGGCGCGTCGAGAAGCTTCGATGCTGGCGGACGCGTGACAGGATCATAGGGCTTGCGTCGGGAGGACGCGGTCTGCGGCAACGGCGTAGCTGTGCGATGAAGAGGAGTGCTAGATGACCTATTTGCCCCTGAGGGGTTTGTATCACAACTTATATGCTAGGGGTGTGGTCATTTGCCTAGCCCGGGAGGGACTCATATATATTAGCTCTAGGGTTTCCAGGCAAACCATCCATCCGGACTGCTTCTCATTTCCTTGCTCCATAGGGTTAGATTTTTCCTCCGTTTGTAAAGAATCTGACCTCCGAGTGAATGCAAGCTTTCATGGTTGCGTCGATTTCCCGGTTGTAGCTCGATGGATTTTCATGTCTTTTTCGAGCTATTTGTGTGTGTGTAGTGGGGGGTGGGGGGGTTGGCAACGGACACATTAGTAAAAATAAACCCCTTCACACAGAAAGTATCACTCTATTACCCTTACACCTTTTTCCTGACCCAAGCCCAGGACCAACTATCCTAACCAGCTGGTTACTGGGTGAGGATGTAACTCCTCAAGATCATTAAATGTAGGGGTGGTGTCCTCCATTTTCACCGAGGAGGGCTGGATGCTGGTTGGGACGACGGTAACCTCTGAGAGGCAACAACATCAATCCTTATAAGCCACCTCCAACAACAGCAATCACCCTCTCACTAACCCTTTCCTCACCTTCCACCACCCACCATGCCGGATTACATAGCTCTTTCTCCGCTAACTGTCCCTTCCCTCTTGCTACAACCTGCCGGTCTTCCACACCCAGATTCCTAGGCCAAAGCCACCATGCCAAGCAACTTGAGCGAATAGAAACTGGTGTGGATGAGAAGATTGAGAGGGAGAATAGGGAGCTGGTGTCTTGACGCTGTGTTGCTAACCAAAATGGAGTTCTATTCTATCCATGGCATGGTGGCTCTTTTTGCTCCTTTGGCACCAAGTCATCTCCAATGCCATGGCAACAGATCCTCCCCTTGCCGCAGCCCATCGTCACACTGGTGGTCAGAGATTTAGATGCTCCTAGAAGTTAGATGTGGGGAAAGAGACCGAAGGATGGCTCAAGGAATAAGATGAAGAATAGGGGCTGACTTGTGAACCTAGTTTATTTTATTATTGAGTGAATTTCACTGTAGGTCCATGAAATTTTCCTAAGATCTCATCTAGCTCCACAAACTAAAAAAGCGGTCATCTAGGTCCATAAACTTTTTCTGAGATCTCATCTAGGTCTGCAAACTAAATAAGCGGTCATCTGGGTCCATGAACTTTTAAAGAGCAATCGTCTGGGTCTATGAACTTTTAAAGAGAAGTCATCTAGGTCCATGAACTTTTAAAGAACAATCGTCTAGGTCCAAAATGGTGGCGACGAGCCTCTTGGCAGCGGGAGACGTGGAGGTGGTGCTGCTTCGACGGTGGAGTGGGTTGCACTGTGCCCCTACCCCGCGGCCACGCATGCTGGTCGCCACCACTTTGGACCTAGATGACTGCTCTTTAAAAGTTCATGGACCTAGTTGACCGCTTATTTAGTTGGTGGACCTAGATAAGACATCGGAAAAAGCTTAAGGATCTAGATGATCAATTTTTTAGTTTGCGGACCTAGATGAGATCTCAGAAAAAAGTTTGTGGACCTACAATGAAATTCACTTTTTATTATTTATTTGGTAAATAAGAATGTATTAGCCTAACCTTGCCAATGAGGATGGCTGACAGGGTTGGCCTTGTTCCCACTTGCTATCCAACTCAGCAAAAAACCACCTTTTGAAACTAGTTTGACGGACCAACTCATGCAGTTTATGATAATTTCAATTGTACAGGAGTTGGAAGAGCATCTTCAAGAGTACCCCAATATTTTCTTCCTATAAATATAAAGTTTCAAAACTCCTAAAACAATATTAGAAGGGATAAAAAAAGTCATCTTCAAGAGTTCCTAATAATCCACTCCTAAAATATAGAAGACAATTTTAAACCGACCCAAAGTGCTTAAGGTCCCAAAGGTACTTTCGGCTTAGAAATTTGATCTCTACCTAGCTAGGTACATTCAAATTACCAGTAGTGTGTTACATACTTGTAACTAGCACCTAACCTCTAATACTTTGTTGCAATTTTTTTAAAAGAAAATTATGTACTTCTTTACATATAGTCAGAAAGGAAGCACAATTTTCTTTTTATATTAAGAGTAGAGACCTTACTGTAGACTTAGCCATGTAAAGTTGTTGCCTTCAAAATAACAGTATTTACCATAAAAATCGTTTATGAGGTTAATGTGGACATGGACTCCTACATTTTCTTAGCATTATTTAAATTTGTTATAACATTTTATTATGTCGGTTGCTGAAATATTTTTGTATGCATGTTTTATTTGTTTTAGTTAGGATCTTTGGACTTACATGGAATTAGTAATCTGTAGCAGGTAATAAAGATGGGTCATGTGGGGGTATTATTTCACCATTTTAACAATGAGTTGGAGAGGCGGGTGTCTGCGATCCGCATTGAGGCACTATCAGCGCTGGTTGCTGTTGTCATGTCCTTCCTGGTCATCTTTGGGTCATGGCGCAGGTGGTGCACGCACTGGTTCATCCAGAAAGGTGTGATGGCTGCATACCTTGTGTCCTTCACACTGGTGACCTACACCATTGGCCTGATGCAGTCGGCTACGGTGAAGGTGGAGGTGTACCCCATATGGGCTGCCTGTTTCCTCACTGTCTTTGGTTGCACCAACTCCATCTCAGCCTACCGCCTGGAGGACAATTTTTTAATTTTAACCTTTTTTAATTTATTTTTAAAAATAAGCCGTGGCAAACTTTTTTTTCACCCGGTGACCCCTTTGGCCGCGCCCCGACGGCGTGGCGCGGCGGCGTTGCCACGCCGGCCGGCCGCGGCGCACGCGCCGGGCGTGGGCCCGGCCTGCCGCGCCACATGCACCGCGCGCGGCGGGGGCTGCCGCGCCACCCCGCCCCGGCGCGGCGGCATCAAAACATGAGGGCCCGCGCGGCCCCCTTCTTCCTCCTCCTCTCCCCTTTCTTCTCCCCGGCCCGAGCCGGCCGCCCCCCGAGTGCCGCCGCCGCCGCCGCCCCCCCCCCCCCCCCAATCCGGCCCCAAATCGGTGGATTTGGGGTGGGAAAAGTGAGGGAATTCGTTCCCCTCGTCCTTGTGGAGGTATTCACCTACTTCTCTCCCTCTTTTACCGTTGCATTGTGTGGATCGGAGTAGATGTTTGTGACCTAGGGTTAGGTATAGAAATTTGAAATTTAGACGAAATGCAACTAGTTTTAATGTAAATGATGATTAGTTCGAGACGCGGTAGTATCTCTCGCCCGTGTTATTGACGTGTAGAACATGTTGCATGAATTGATTTAATGATATTATTGATGTCAAATGTTTAGGGTAGTTGATAATGGGTGTAGCTATTATATGGATGCACGTTTATCGGGGGGAATACCTAACAATTTTGTTGAATAACACAATATGCATAATGTGTACATGCATTTATATATATATAACTAATCGAGATGGATATAATTTTTGTTGAACACAATTCTAATTTTGCATGTATATTTATAATAAATCGTCTATTCTAGTACTATGTACTTATGAAACAAGTTAGTTCATGAAGTTCTTTAAATTTTGTAGATGGACGGTTTAGTTCGCATGTTTCATGGGGGCGTAGTTAAAGAAAATGGAGAGTTTGAGAATATGACGAGTTAGTAGAAACATTTGATGGTCCGCCAAGCTTTAAGGATGTAGTTGATTGTGCAATGGTCAACTATGGAGTTGGAATGCATGAGTTGACATTTAGAGGTCGTTTTGATTGTGGGAAGGCTAGAGCTCATTATGTGTTGATGAGCTTGTCAAGTGAAGAAAATTGGAATCGGTATAAGAAGGTAGTTGGTCAAGCTAATGTGTCATGTCTGGAGGTTGTGGTAGATATTACTCATCGGCCTAGTGGTAATGTTAACATGAATGAGGAAGTGTCGTTTAAGGTTCTAAATGGTACACAAGACTCTACAATTTTATAGGAGGACTTTGGTTGTAGGGAACCTAGTCGGGATGTTGGGATGGTGAATGATGATTTTCCCAATGATTGTTTTGAGCAAGAGGAAGAAACCATGGACGATGATGATACATCCGACGGCTACGAAGAAGGTGATTCGAAGATGAGTCCGATGAGGAGCATTTGGAAGATCAAAATGATGCCAATGCACATGCGGTACCGAAGCACTCCTTGGTTTAAGTGAGGTTAACTTGGATGGTGTTCAACATGATTATGTTGCGGGACCCTCGGTGAACCATAGAACCTTTGAAAGGGAAGTGCACATAAGTAGGCCGCCGGTGAACACTAGAACTGGTGAAAGTGAAGAACACGTACCTAGGTTCCCGGACAACACTAGAATTGGTGAGAGTCTTTGTACACCCAAGCTCGGTACCAATTTGGAATCCCTTCGTTCGCAATGACGAGTAGGATCGATAGAGCCATTTGTGATTCTACTAGGTTGTTCACGAAGGAATAATTTTTACCAATGAGCACGAGATACATGAGAAAATGATGTTTGACTCCCTGGATGAACTTAAGTTTTTCTTGGGCGACTATGCGGTGAAGCATCATAGGCCTTTCACCGTGGTCCATTCGGACGAAATCTTAGGTATGAAGTAATGTGCAAACAAGGGTGCATGTGGCGTGTATGGGCACGGCTGCAGAGAGGGACAGGGAAATGGAAGATTACAAAGGTTGTGGGACCTCACACATGTCGTTCAAGTCGGTGAAGGGAGTTCACGCACAATACTGCAAGTTACATTGGAAGGTTTATCTTAGGCGTTGTTCGTGAGAATAGTGAGGTGACGGCCACAATTTGATAGAGCGAGATATTGATGTTTGTTGGATATCGTGTGAAGTATTCTAAGGCATGGCGGGCTAAACAACATGCAATTGCCTTGCTATGGGGCGATTGGAAAGAGTCATATGCAAAAATTCCAAGGGTCTTGAGAGCCATGAACCACTTCAATCCCGGGGTTAAATGGTTCCCTTACATGACCGGTTCTCGTGTTCTCGACGGTGGTGTTTTGAAGCCCGTCCTTCTATGTGTTTTTTGGTGCTTTCCACAATGTAAAGTGGCTTTCCAACACTGTCGTCCGGTGATACTTGTAGACGGAACCTTCTTGACCGGCAAGTACAGAGGTACACTCATGATGGCAGTTGCTGTAGATCCTGAACAGCAACTTGTGCCTTTAGGTTATGCCTTGGCGGAGAGTGAGAATGACGACGGATCGTCATGGTTCATGAGGCTCTTTCGCATTAACATACTTGGTCCAACGCGACAGGTATGTATGATCTCAGATCGGCACCATGGTCTCATCAAATGTGCGAGCGACCACCTGGATGGGTATCAACCACTTGTTCATTGGTGGTGCATTAGGCACTTTGCCGCCAATTTGTGGCGTCGTCAAAAGAACAAGGAGGTAATAGGACAGTTGAAGTTGCTGGCATCAGTACATACAGAGGACAAATTTAAGGAACTGCACAAAGACTTAGTTAAGAACTTGAACAAGGAAGCTAAAGATTGGTTGGAGTATGAAATGGAGGATAAGGACAAATGGGCTCAAGCATATGATTACGGGGGTATGCGTTGGGGTATCTTGACAACAAACTATTCTGAAAGTGTCAACAACATATTTAAAGGAATAAGAAGTAGACATGTCGTGGTGATCATTGAATACTCATTTGAAAAATGCAATGAATACTTTGTGAAAAGATGGCGGAATGCACGTGATTTGTTGGATAATGGGGGTAAAATTGGATCCTTTGCGGATGAGATAATGTATGATGCTTCGCTTTAAGATCCGTGAACCAACATGCGAAGCATACGGTCCGGACGAATGATTTATTCTATTCGAGTTTCCTCTACTACTAATGTTGGAGGGGAGAGTCATGGCGCTCGACACTATAGGGTGGACCTCCGGCCGGTACTTGCACCTGTAACGGTCCTCAATCGTTGCATCTTCCTTGTTCTCACTTGATGACGGTTTGCAATGCTAGAGGTCTAGACTATGAAAATGCCATGTACATGTCTCCTTTGTTTTAGAGAACACACCATTAAGATTTGGGAATCCAGCTTTGAGCCGTACCTTGATCCGTCACAATGGCATGAATATGATGGCCCGAGTACGTGCCAACTCGCCGTCTTTGAAGAAATTGAAAAAGGGTAGGAGGCAAAAGAAGCGTTTGAAAGGGGACATGGACGCGTGTCAAGGAAGGTTTGCCGCTGATTATGATATGGGTGATTTTGAAGCTGATGCAGACAAGATGACGTATCTTTGCTCAAAATGTCACAAAGAAATTAAAAACTGCAAGTGTCGGAAAAAATCGAAGGGCAAGAAAAAAGCAACGGGGACAAATAGAAGGATGGGTGCTTCCAACTCTAGGGTAGGTGTCATGGTAGTATGTTAGTAGTAGGTGAAAAATTATGAAATTTTGTATGCAAGTAAAATAATTTTATATTTGTATGTCATTGCAAACTCGTGTGATTTAAATTACCTAAGGCGTGCTAGGATTAGTATTGGCACATGTGCCATGCATGCCACTGCAAACTTGTTATGTAAGAGAAATGTCTAATGAAATAGCAATGGCCACGGTGTTGACAAAACAATTTGTAGTTCTATAGATTTTTTAGTTTTTGCGGTTGAAATGATGCCTCACCGAAAAGGCTAGAGATTCCGGGGACCCTAGGGTTTCAGGAGTGCATAGATTTTTTCAGGGTGTTGTCAAATCAAATGTTGTACAGGACAACATGGCTCACTGAAAAGGCTAGGGAATCCAAGTAGGCTACTGTTTCATGACTGCAAAGGCTTTTTCAGAGTGTTGTCAATTCAAATTTTAAAGCACACGTACATGACATATCATGTTCATCAGTCAATCGTTTAGGGATTCCAAGCAGGCTAGGGTTTCACGAGGGGGTTCTGAACTGAAAGCTGCAAATGGCCACCTTCTTCGCACAGAGCAACATATTTGCACATCTGAAAAGTCATGTTTCACAAGTAAACACTTTTCTCAACTATATATATGACAATTAGTGTGATTATATGAACAGAAATAAATATTTGCGAGTCAAAATACTTTAAGAGTTACTAGAATGACATCGCATAACTGATGTATACAAACTCAATTGTAAAAAGATTAAAGCAAAAGTAAATACAGTGGGATTCAGACTGGAGCATCTCTGAACATTGGAATGAACTTGTACAAACTTTTGTCCATAAAGAATAAACCAGCAACTTCAGAAAATGATAATAATGTAAACAATAGGTGCCTGTCTTTAGAAACATCAACACAAAGCTATTTTATCTTGGGAAACTAGGGGTTGTGATTGTATTTTCTCAAAGATGTGTCAATATTTCAAAAAATGCAAAGACATGGTTATGAGATAAAACTTGAACCTAAAAATATGGGTTTTGAGGAACTGATATTATGATATTTATTTTTGGACACCACCGAAGCAGGTTGCAGTTAGGGTTTTGAGAGATTAATTTGTAATGAAAATCTGATTTGGGGTAAAAAAGATAACTTACAAACAACTCCAAGAGTATAAAAATAAACAGTTAACATCATTTTGGTTGTACATTCACATAAACAATAACCAGAACCGCTACTTACAAAAAAAGGAAGCAGCTTGTGGACATCACAAAGACAAGCAAACACACCTGCAAGAGCTATAGGAACCCCCAAGAAACAGTCCCTGTAATCCAGCATTCCCCTTCTCCCAAATCTAGTAACCTCAAATCCGCCTATTTTATCCGTATCTCGAGAAATTTCACCCCAATTTTAAGGAAACCCAAATCCCCCCCCATCTAAGTAGTAAATCCTCCCGACGGACTGAATTTACCGTACCGAAAAAAGTCTCAGAAACCACCTTTTTCCCCAAACGGGGCAAAATCAAGGGACAAAAAGGATCATTCGGAAGGAGTGGGGAGGCTCACCGGGTGCGACGAGCACACGTACGTCCATCGGCCCTCCTCGTCACTCAATCGGTTAGTGCGACGAGCTTTTTCGCAGTGTTGTCAATTCAAATTTAAAACACACGTACATGACATATCATGTTCATCATTCAATCGGTTAGGGATTCCAAGCGGGCTAGGGTTTCATGATGGGGTTCTGAATTGAAAGCTGCAAATGGCATAAGGTAGTTTACACAACAATTACAACACTAATAATCTACTTGTACGAGAACTGTCCGGATAACATAGAGCCAAAACCACTCGATTCCTGTGAAGGCATGTAGTAGTTCCCAAACTGGGGTGGAGGTGGCGGGGGTGGACTTGACGGTGGACTGTTCTTCATGTGACATCCGCAGTGCATAGCGCGTCGTCGCAAGATGGTGGATCTGGAGGAGTAAGTGCCTCCGCGAGCTCATGCATCGGCTTCTCGATGCGTCCTTCTAGGTACGTGATGTACTCTTCATATGGATGAATAGGCGGCGGATCGACCCATTGCGAGAAACCGCAGCTTGTTAGGGTCATACGAGTACTGCAAGCAACAATAGTATGTTAGTTACCTAAATAAACTGATGGAAATACTTGTGGTAGTGTTCCTTACCACGCACGTGGACAGTGCCAAAAGCGACGACCGGAGTAGTAAAGTCCAACTCCCTCATAAACTTGCATTACACACAACTCATTGTGCATGCATCTTGGCCACTTTACTGGTTTCTTCGAATCGTACGGTCTAACATCCCGCAAAGATTGGAAATAACTCTTCTCTCTTGGTGGGGAGTACTCCTTACATTCGGGATCCTGTTCGGTCCACAAGTCGGGACCGAGAGAACTATCCTCACCTGACAAGTCATCCATTGCTGGTTATTGTGAACAACAATGGTTAACTGAAGGGTGACATATATAGGGAAAGAGAAGAAGTGGTGGGCCATTCAATCCGTGGGAGAAAACACACCCTACCCCCTACCCTACTACATGTGATGTGAGTACAAGAAAACACAGCCTACACCCTGCCACGGCTATATAAAGAGCAACGGCGACCGCAGTACTGCCACACCTTGCAGGCTCCTCCCTCTCCTCACGGGCTCATCTTCTATCTTAGGTACGTTTCCTCTCTTTGTTAATTTAATGTAATCAGTTTCACTACTTCGAAATAATGTTCATTTTTTAACAATAACTAGACATGTCTACGGCGTCGCCGAGGGGGGGGGATGGTAATGGTGCTGGTGATCCGAAGGGCAAAAACACAAATACAGCACATGATCCAAAGAAAATGACCACTTTTAAAAGAGGCATGCTCCGTTATCTGCAAGGAAAAACTGCATATGCCATTGCAAGAGGAGAGGACCCCCCTTGGAATGGTCTTTATGCTCCGAGTGGTCTTTACGGTCCTGCAGAAACCCGTCTGTTCCTAATCCACCAACTAAAAAAGCTACCAAAGAGGATAAACCTTCGTCATCACATCACAAGGATGGCTAAATATTGGAACTTTGTATGAGGTCATTGTCTTTGACCATGCGGTGTTGTAATATTTGAACTACTATTTCGTCAATGAGTTGTAATAAAGGAACTATTATTCCTAAATTTGTTATTTTTCTAATCTCCTGCTCCATTAATAAATATGCATGCAACACAACCAAAACACATTTTTTCATTGAAAAAATAGTTCACTACAACACATACAACTGACACTTAAGGACCATTCAACATCAACTACATCACATAACAAAGTGTTCACTTAATACAAAACTATCAAACACACTTGTTCATTGAAAAAAATATTACACTGCAACACATGCAACTGACACTTGAGCACCATTCATCATCCTCCCACAATCCTCTTACCTTTTCTGTCGGCCTCTGCCTTTCTAGCCGCTTCATCCCTCGACCTATCCCTGGACCTCTCCGTCAATGCCTTCCACTCCTCTTCCTTTTTCCTCTTCTTCTCACTCTTCTCCTCTGCAGTCAACGGACGTATCCCCCGTTCTAAGAACTTCTCCCCGTTATAACGCCAATATGCCACAACTTTCTCGTAGTGGGCGTAACCAACTACAAATTCTAGCTCCACTCCGGTTTCACGAACCATCTCATCACAAATTGGACCACTTAGATCCTCCTCTTCCGGTAAGGGCACACCATAGTTTGCTCTTATCTTGTTTTTAATAGTTTCGCTTTTAAACCTCGTCCCGGGTTCGAAGTTCGTCCCAACTCTAACATTAACTCACGACGACCAAGAAATTGCTCCCAATCACAAATCGCCCCTCCCGCAAAATATAAGACAAGATCATACAAAGTTAAATCAAAATGAAGACAACAACGACGGTAGTGCTAACTAAAGCAAAGAAGTTCACATCATGCTCACCCAAAAGTCTCCATATGCATTGCCACAAAACATTCCAAAACCGAGCTCGGATGGCACAACACCTTCCCGTGGCTACTATGCCACACTTGCACCGTGAAGGTGGATAGCTAAGGCAAGGCCAAGCCTTCGTCCCGGACCCGAACTCTTTCACTTCGATTCGGTTGGCCACTCCCGATCTTGTCCATGTATGTATTCATTGAAGTCACACCTAGGCCACCCACTCGAAATGCGGAACAACCATTAATAGCAATGAGTCATGCACATTTATAAAACTTAAATGATAACAAGGATGTGCTTTTTACTTACAACGAGTCTTTAGGGAGCAACGAAAGAATGGTGTAAACTTATTTGGGGCCTCAATGTTTGGTCGTTGAAGAGACACACACACTCCACAATCACACAATGGAGGGTTGTTAACTCGCTCAATGGCGGCCAACTGCTTCTCCTCATAAGTCATCAGTGGAGGATTCGGTGGAGGAGGAACCCATCGTTGAAACTCATGATATGGCTTCAAGACATGACTCGCATATGGGAAGAGACGTATCCTAGGATCAAACTTGTCGGGCCCGTCCATCCACTGCAAAAAATAACAAGGAGCTGCCGGGGGTGATGCTTCCCTAATCCAACAACAGTAGAATGCTCTACCCACAGTCATAGCACACCTAGACTGTTTCACATAAGCCGGCACACCACATAAACAATTGGGTACAGGGAGAGCTCGAGGCACAGGACCGTTTTCATCCCACTCTTCGGGAAAACTTCCTTTACCCCTAACAATGGCACAGTAACGTGGGTTTTGGTGGCTCATGTCTACTAATCCTGCAACCAATGATATCAAAATGAACAATCACTTTCAACATATTTGCAACATTGTATTAAGCATGTAGTAAAGCAAACCTACACTAAAGCATGTAGTAAAGCAACGTATTTTCAACGTATCAATAGATGGCACAATGTCTAATGAAACTTCCCAAAGCATCACTTTCAACACATCCAACATCTAACACATCACAATTTCAAATTATTGTCAAACCCTAGCTCACCTATACATGCAAAATACGGCAAAATTAAGTGCTAAAACTGAGATTAAATAAGGGCAATCCTTCCAAGGATACAGAGATCGATTTCCCACACTATCCCCACCACAAATCGCCGGATTTGGGGGTGTTCCGGCGGCGGCGGCGGCGCTTAGGGAGCTCGGGTCTGGAGAGGAAGAAAAGGAGGAGGAGGAAGAAAAAAGGGGCCACGCGGGCCCTCTAGAGTCGGCGCTGCCGCGCCAGGCGGGGTGCATGTGGCGCGGGCAGACCGGGCCCACGCCCGGCGCGTGCGCCGCGGCCGGTCGGCGTGGCGGCGCCGCCACGCCGCCGCATTTGGCGCGGCGGCGGCCGGTTGCGCGCCACGCGCGCGCGCGGCCAAAGGGGTCACCGGGTGCAAAAAAAAAGTTCGCCAGAGGTTATTTTTAAAAATAAATTTAAAAAGGGTTAAAATTAAAAAATTGTCCCCGTCTGGACGACAACTACCACTTCTGGCCACAGGTCTTCCAGTGCATTCTCTACACCATATATGTTGTTGATCCTGTTCAGCGTCGCCGATGGTGTTACCATCATTGCAGTTTTTCCGATGGTTATCATTGCTCTGGTCAAGGTATACATTCGGATTGGATCATCCATTAGAGCGACCAATCTGTGGACTCTTAGCAAAATAGCTGCTGACTTTATGGAAAACAAAGAATTCTTCACAGCAAGATGTTCAGAAGATGATCCTTGTACCATGAAGGGCTACCCTTACATGGTCGGGATGAGGTTCAAGGATCAAGATTCTTTTGGAGGAGCTGTGGGGAACTTTAAACCTCCCTACTATGCAGTGGAAGGCACCCCGGAAAATTTTGATGTGATCACCATAGACAGGGTATGGCAAGAGTGCAGCCAAGCCGACGGACCACTGCGGTCGAGACTCCACGCCTGCAAGGACATCACCCTATCCTTCTCTCTGTATATGCTATTGCTGTTTCGCTTCCATGGGTACAGCCATGTTTGAGTCCACACAGTCAAAAAGCAGGGACTCTGTTTTCGATAACCTGCTTGGCCTTAGGACTAACCGGGACAGCAGGAGGGCCTTGCAGGTGACTGAGGCAGAGTTAGCTTTTCTCTATGACTGCTTCTTCACTAAGTACTCTTCTATCAACTCAAGGAGCACGATGGTGTGGGGCGTTGCTTCAGTGGTTAGCTTGCTATGTGTCGTGGCACTCACGGTTGCCCGTGCAGCCGGGATATTTCCAGCTTCCAATGTGTCTGTGATCACCAAAGCTACACAAGCTGACAATATTATCACGGTGATCATACTGGGAGCTCTGGCTTTGCTAGAGGTGCTCCAGATGGTACTTTACTGGACTTCCAACTGGGGCAGAGTGGCCTTCGTTCGCCAGTACATCTGGCAGACGGAGTCAACCAGAAAGAAGCCTAGCTGCTGGATGAGAGTGAAAGCATTCCTCAGCGGTGTTAAGCTATTTAGCACTCGCACTCGCAGGTACTATTGGAAACAGCAGCTCGGGCAATACTGCTTGCTCCAGTCGTCCATCGGCGGCCCTAACGCCTGCGTAGGCAGAATTGAGCGCACACTGAACACATGTTGCTGGGTTCTGGGATCTCTAGGGCTGCCACGCGCTTTCTTCGGAATGATAGAGGCCAAGGTTGTTGCATGGCATGTCACGGTGCCCTCTTGCGTGTGGCAGTCAGTTGTCAGGTCTCTGGAACGGACTGGCGGCCATCTCACCAACGGAGAGCTTCGTCGTTGGTGTTCCACGGAACCGACCACCTCTTGTGGGCGTGCTCGCAAGGTATCCGCACCTCGGCTCGAGACAAGGGCTCCCAGGCACGCACTATCTTGACTTGGCACATTGCCACTCATCACTGCAAGATGCGGCTTGAAGAGGATGCTGCTGCAGCTGGTGTGGACATGCCGCCAGATGCGGTACAAGTTGCCATGGCACTGTCCCAATATTGCGCTTACCTTGTTGTCTATGCGCCGCAGCTGCTTCCGGGGCACATGTGCGACACGTATTGCCTTTTCCACGCTGCTGCACATGAATCCAATATCTCCCTCCAGGCCGGTACTATACCAGATGAGGACACTATCTTCGGTGGTGGCGCCATGCTGGGGAGGCAGCTAGTCGGTCGTGTACCAGATGTCACGCGGCGCTGGACTGTGATAGCTGATTTCTGGTCGGAGACGATCCTCTACCAGTCTACCTCGCGCCCTCGGACAACATCAAGGGGCACATCGAGCAGCTTGCCCACGGCGGCGAATTCATCACCCACCTGTGGGCTCTGCTATATCATGCTGGCATCGTCAGGCGGGAGGACCTTGTCACGACGTACCCAAGCACATCATCATTACAGCAGGTTTAATCCAGCTGCACTGCATTAGCCAAATCGTTGTGCATCAACTACATGCTAAGGACTTGTTGCTGCCTACGCTTCTTGGCAGCTGCTTTGTTTGATTGTTTGGCTTGTGAGCCCCGATTTATGTTCATGATGATCAAGGGAATTAAGTTCGTTACTGCCTCATATTGGCATGACGATATTGGTGTGCCTGTGAACTGAAACCCAACTTGTATTTTTTTTAATTAGTATGCTTGTGAGATGAAATCCAATTTATGTTGTTGCTTTGCTTATGCCATCCTGTTTTTCTCCGTTTTGTATGATGTTTGATCCTGCCCTCCCATGGTTTCTCGTTGGCCATGTGTCGGGGACAGCCATATGGGTCCCCTAAATAACCAGGGGAAACCCGCTTAAAACCTGAAAAAACGCAAATCACGGACCAACTCACGCACCTAAAGCACATGCACGACACGACCACGGCCCTGGTGGCCCCCGGCGGACCCCCCCCCCCTCTCGAGTAAGGTCCGCCTCGCTCGAGGGTTACGCGCCCCCTCGGGCGAGGTCCGCCTCGCTCGAGGCCTTAACACCGCCTCGGGCGAAGTCCGCCTCGCTCGAGGGCTCCACGCCCCCTCGGGCGGGGTCCTCCTCGCCCGAGGGCTCAACGCTCCCCTCGACGAGGACCGTCTTGCTCGAGGGCACCTGCACGCACGTCGTCCACGCTCCTGCCCCCGCGTATGGGCATTTAATGCCCTGACACCGCAAAACGCACGCCACGACCCTGGCACGCCCGGGAATCGCGTCCCGGCGCTGTTTCACCAACTCTCTGGGGGAGGCCATCCCCGCCGTTGTGTATCACTGTGCGGTAAGGCCGGTGTCAGCCCCGTGACACTGCGCCGCCTACCCCCGTACGGCTAACGCGCCGAGCCCTCGAAGGGGGGGGGGCAGCACCCTCGAGTGCCTTTTCCGTGATTACACAGGGCCACGCCGTGACGTCAGGCCGACGGGATCAGTCATCCCCGTCGCTGTCAGCCCTGAGCGGCCGTCCCCGCCACTACAGCACCACGTCGGGCACTGTGACGACATCCCCGAAGCTGTTGGAGTGCACGGGGACAAGACGTCGCCACGACGGTCACTGTGCCTCGTACGGGCCCCCCGTCAACGGCACCCTCGAATCGGCCCACGGACGGCGGCCGGACGACCAACCGCTACACCGCCACCCTCGAAGCCGCTCCTGTACGAGCACAGGACGCACCATGACGCCTCGACTAAAGCAGGATTCGCCAGGACGGCCATCAACTCCGCGGCACTGCTCGTCATGCTTCCACACGTAGGGAAATAGTGCGGCATGCATGTATTCGTCGGGAAGGCCATCAACTCCGCGGCACTGCTCGTCATGCTTCCACACGTAGGGAAATAGTGCGGCATGCATGTAAACTGCTCCCTCCTTGGTCTATAAAAAGAGGGGCAGTCCCCCAGCCGCAAGGAGGAGGGGACGACGGACAGCGAACACCCTCACGCTCTCCGTCTTCTCCACGATATTGGCACTTGCCTCAATCAATACCTCTGGGACTTGGAGGCCGGACCTCCTCTCCCTCCACGCTTGTAGCCCCCTCTACGAGCACCACGGTGCGAAGCAAAACGATGCCCCGAGCACACCATCGGCCGGACGTACGGCCCGGGCCGGAACTAGGATAAACCCAGTGTCCTTAGTTGCTAGCACCGAACCATCAAGAGGCAGATCTCAGCGCTCACTACTAGTTAGTGTCGGGACTACTTTCCGCACCGACACCATGTAAGTGTCATCTCTTATGGTCTCTCCCTTTCCAACTCCACATCGATAGGTGCCCGCAGGCTGTCTGAAAAGTTCCTTTTGTGTTGTTCTGTACTTCTGTTACTAATCAATTTTCGACCTCTTTACCGGAAGAATGTGGAAGCAGCTTGTCATATTTGCAATATTATTGTACTATAGAGCAATATGGCATACGCCATAAGTCAAGCAAAAGCCTTTTCTCCTGGCTCTTGACCACCCACAGCTAAGGATTTCAAAAACATTAAGGCTCTCACAACTGAACAATCCTTCTTCTAGGCTGTCAGTGAATATTTGATTCGCACAACGAATCCACAAGAGTTTCACTGACAGAACTGCCATTGGCATGAGACGGGATGTGGTAACTCAGATACGAGTAATCAGTAACATAAAAGAGCTAAAATTATCAATCAGGGCAGTCTGATCGATTTGAATCAATGTATCATATCTCCTAGTCAATGCTCCATCCATCCCAAATTGTAGGTTGTTTCGACAAATCTATAATCATAACTATCAATATGTATCTCAACATAGTATATATCTAGGTGCATAGCAAAACCTACAAATTTAAAAATGTCAAAATGACCTACAATTTGGAACGGAGTAAGTTAGTAATCATCTGCATGCATTGCACGTGTTACTGTCTGACATGGACAACAGTCAGGGACAATATGTCTTTTTTTCAAGCAATGTCATAGAAATTTACAATTTAACAATTTGCACGACAACAGAAATTTTGAATTATTGAGTCTAGAAATTGACACATTATATGCATAGACATTTGCCATAGCTTGGATATAGGAGCATTAGCCAACAGAACAACTTCACCAAATACAAATAAATGGTTCTTCAAACCTCTAACATAGTTGATCTAGTAACATGTCTTGGTAACATTTTCTAGCAGAACACGCATCATGGTACAGCATCCACAGTTGAAGGAACAATTGATGCAAATCTGATCCCAAATTGAAGTAAAGATTTGTCCTAGATGACAATCCGATCACTGGTTATACCATTGCCACGCAAAAGTTCCATCAGGTTGTTTAGCACAGGATGATCCTTTGAACCCTTTTCAAAAGCAATATCAACCCTCACAAGCTGCTCACAAGTAAATGATCTTTCTTCTAGGTCGCCGATGAATCTTCTGTTTGGGTGAAACTACAACATGAAAACATGAGTTTTACCCTAATGGCACATGCATCAACTTTGCTAAAAGGAACAATAAACATCCAAACAGAAGCATGCATGTACCTTTCTGAATCCTCGCTCGAGATTCAGAGTAAGCTGCTCCAGATTTGGTGAGTTCTGAAGGAAGACTATCAATGGATAAAAGTCTTCATACAGACACCACTCATCAAGTGTCAGGGTTGTAAGATTGTTGAATTTTGGGCACCATTGTAAATTCTGTTCCATCTCCAGCTGCACAAGGACGTTCGCAAAATTAAAGGGAGGATATAGAATTCATCCCAAAACTTAGCCAATGTTGCCACATTAACTAAGAGGAAGCTAAAATCATGTGGCCTATACTATTGTAAAAACTACATTCGGTTCAAAAAAAAAGTAAGAACTACATTTTCAGGAAACAGTATCTGGTGAAACCCCAACATAACAGGAAATAACGTGTAACAGAAATGGTTCATATTACAGCACTGCCTCAACTCTAAAAACTCAGTCAATATTCTATAGCACATGTAGTTGGTAATCATCAATGAATAATTTCCATGCAAGTCAAATAGTGCATACTTGTGAAAAAACAACAGGCCTAAGGGAATCAATCTGCTGGACTAGAGCGATCTGGTTGTAAGTATTGGAATGCACTTGCTGTTTGTAAGTGTTGAGACCAAAACTAAACAATTGCCCTCCTATAGACTAGTGTATTTTCAGCTGTTTCCATCTATATATCATATCCACGATAGAACACAAAGATGTTAAGAAATGAAAAGGAACAATTCTGTTCCTGTGAAAAAACCATCAAGGCAATGTTCAGTCAATTGTTATTCACAAATATTTTGATTTAGGAACTAGACTGTGTTATGTTAGCACGGAAAAGGATTGCTCATCCCCCAGATACTCAGGGGATATTCAGATTATCAGATATTCAGATCTGAACTTAAAGCTATCTACATGGATATCAAATGTAAAATAAAGAAGTGTACCGTTGTTCCTGTGTAGTTGAATTCCAACTCCGTCACACCAGAAAGGTTCCTGAGAAACTGACAGATATCATCAACATGAGTATCACGAGTACCAGCTTCAACCAATGCTGTCACTAGTGATTCCATATTTTTCAGCAGAGGTATTCTTCTGTCGTAAGGAAAGAAGTGAAGATAAACAAGGCTTGGAATAGAAATAGAGGCCCGTCCTTCAAATATGCATTCACATTCATGATTCATGGTCAGAACCTTCAGTGTATGGGAGGAAATCTCAGGGTCATCAATGGTGCAGCATCGTAAGATGAGACGTTCCAATAATGGGCAGCCTGTTTGGAGATTCCTAAAGAAAGGCGGTTCCAGAAGAGCAACGGAAAGCTGAATGCTTGTCACGTGGCAGCACTTTGAAGCAAACACTGCAGGATCTAGACGCAAGTCCAAGAAGAACCCACCATGGACATCGACAGACAGAGCATTGCTCTGTAAAGCATGGCAGATCCATAGGTTAGCATCTTCTGAGTCGGCATAAGGGTCACGTGACCCGTCAGGTATGTTGTACCGAAGCCGGAACTCTTCCAGGGCAACCGGGTTTCGGAGCATCAAGAAGCGGTTGACAAACTTCTTGAACAGCACGTCGCACGCCCCCTCTGTGTCAGCCGTGTTGTCGAACTCATCACGCGAGGCGCTGATGCGAGGCACGGAGCGCCAGAGGTCGCGCCACCGCGTCGACAGCACGCACGTCTGCACCAGCTCGCGCGCGTCCAGGAAGGAGATGGCGCGGATGAGGACGTCGTTGGGGAGGTCGTTAATCCTGCACGGCCCGCCGGCAACGCCCTCTGGGACCACCCGCGCGTCGCCGGAAGCCTTTGCCATGGGGTCGGTTCACAGGGACATTCCGTCGAACAGGTGGTGTTCGGACGAGCTGCAGCGTTGAGAAATGGCGAGTTAAAAAGCCATGAATCCGCAGATCAGATCGACCATGGAGATCGCGCAAGGAAACAACAGTCTGGTAGGGATTCTTGGATAGAGATGGTAGTAATCGGAGCGAATCGAAGAAGAGGTGGAAGGAAGAGGAGCAAACCTGCTGCGGTGCCTGCGCACCGAACAGAGAGGCAGACGGCGCCGTGTTTTACTTTTCCAGCTTTGTGAAGCCAAACGACACGTTTATATTGGATAGGGATGGCAATGGGCAGGGAAGGGTAAGGGTAAAGCATTTACCCGCCCGTTAGCATACCCGTTTATATCTTTTACTCTTACCCGCCAAACGTAACGGGTAAAAATCCTTACCCTTACCCTTACCCTTACCCGCAGGGTACCGCGAGGGTAAAAGGGTACCCGATGGGAATTAACATAAACATGACATTAAGTTCATATATAAGAGTACAATAATCATTTGATAGTTAAATAAGTCTCAAACTTCACAATCACACACTTATTGATACATAAAAAATTCAAATAAGAAATTACAACATCTCAACATAAGAAATAAGATCAAATTGTGATGTATTCTTGCGAGTCAATGAGTCATGGATCAATGATGTCGGACTCAACATCATCCCAAGAACACAAAATAATAGGCATTGGGCGTGTTTGGAGAAATAGCCTAGAGCTATTTTGAGGGCTAAAGTTTAGCCTAGGAAAATACTAGCTCTCTAATAAAATAGCCCTTGAGTTGTTTGGATCCAAGGGCTATTTGAGCTATTTGACCTTCCTCCCTCTCTCTCTCTCCCCCCCTCTCTCCCTTGCCTTAGAAAAAATAGCTCAATTAGCATGTATTTTGGGGATAATATTTTTTGGTGAGCTAGTTGCAAATAGTCCTAAAATAACCAACTTGTTTGGTTGCTATTTGAGCTATTTGGGCTAAAAAGCGGTGGGCTAAAAAATAGCTCATGGATTCAAACACCCCCATTAGATCAATTCAAGTTATACTTTGGAAAAAAGTGGAACATGTGAAGTCGAAGACATACCAATGTTGGAAGGGATGTGCTGCTAGGGTTAGGATATATGGACCTACTTGGGTCAAATATTTCAACAGGCTTCTTTAGTGCGGGTACCCTTGGGTAACCCATGGGTAGAGTTTCATACCCTTACCCTTGCTCGTGGGTCGAATTCTATACCCGTACCCTTACCCGCGGGTAGAATTCTATACCCGTACCCTTACCCAACAGGGTAGGGTACCTGTGGGCACCCTTACCCGTGGGTAAAATTGCCATCCTTAATATTGGAGTATTGGGCGGGACGAGCTCGGTCATGCGTGCACATGTGCATAGTTAGAGGGTGCTTGGATACCTTTTAGTCCCATGACGAGATAATTTGCTAGTCTCACCTATGCTTGGATCCAAATCCTAAACGAGACTAAAATGTAGTAAATGAGCTAGTCTCACCTAACTATGCACACTCGTGCTAAAAGTTGCTAGTCTCACCTATGCTTGGATCCAAATCCTAAAGATACTAAAATGTAGTAAATGAGCATTAATTATCTCTCTTCCTCTCTCCCCTTTTCTCCCTCTCTAGCCAATAGATGGGGCATGCTACAGATTTCTATGAGAATAAATGAAGAGAGAGAGCTAAAACAAAGTTTAGTAGGGTTCGCTTACTAAAACATTTTAGTCCCAAGACTAGTTTTAGCCCCTCTTTAGTCGGGGGTGCTTGGAACTTTAGCTTTCAAATAGACTAATTTTAGTCGGACTAAATTTAGTCGCATGGATCCAAGCACCCCCTTAGTGTGTGTAGAAACAATACTGCAGAACGAGATAATTTAATAAGATGCATAAAACAAGGGATCGGAGGTTGATGCACTACAGGGCTCGCTCTTAGCCCAAAATAGCGCTATATCGTTCATGCAAATCATAACTAACAGCTCGTATTAACCGGAAGAGTGACGCGACAGGTAGTGATCGAGGAGATCACCGATCCACCTCTCGAGGAAGTACGCGAGCGGCGCTAGGAAGGCGGAGGCGAACAGGTAGCGGTAGGCGACCAGCACCCTCAAATCCATGCCGTCGGACACGGCCAGCTTGTAGAAGATGTTGAGGCCGGCAAACACCACCTGGAACGACACCATCCCCAGCACCGGCTTCACGAAATCGCCAGAGCCGGCGGAGTTGGCCATTGCGTACGTGCCGCGCTGCTCTTCCCCGGACGGCGAACGTTGGATCAGAGAGGGAGGGGTCGTCAGAGGGGTTGTTCTGTGGCCTCCGGGCGAGACGCGGGATCGCGATTAGTTGGATGCGGGAATTATTGAAGGGAATGGGAGGGGTTTAGCACCAAGTGGTGATCGAAGAAGAATATATAGGCGAAGGCCAAGGCGGGAAGGACAGCCGAGAGACACGAGGAAAGTCTTCGTGTTGGCGTGTGCATGCATGCAATGGAATGAAACGGATCGGAATTTAATAAACTACTACTCGGGCTAACTAAACGCCCTTATATTATGAGATTATATGCTTCACAAACTTCCGCGAAATGTAACCAATTGTGTATCAATGTGTGTACTCTTATTGGACCTTTAAAATTATTTTTTGGTGCCTATCTAATCACTTATAGGATCATTATGAACATTACTATCAATTATATAGAACCATGAGCAAGTGTCATTATTTTTTTTAGAGTTCAAGGGTTAAAAGACCAAGAGTAACAGCAGTTTTTACATCCAAAACACCTGAGGGTCTCGCCAGAACCACTCCCCAACCCACACGAGGAACTCAAAACCACCAGAACAACCTGAAAGGATCCAGACTACTCAAACAGACCTAACCCAGCACTACCAGCTAAACAGCACTTACAAGTGACCAACAGAAAACACCACACAGAAAGACTTTTTGTGCTCTGGGAAACAACTCTGCCATGTCGGCTCTTCCTCCTACCTTGTCTCTTCCATCTTCAGTAGTCTTGCGTCATCATCTTCTCTAGTTCCTGGACTTGAGTCAACCACGTCTTCATGCAGAGCGCCTCATTGCAGGTTACACGTTTGTTAGAACTTCTGGTCTTCTTGCCGAGCTCATCAGTTGCATAGTAAGCATTTTTAGCTCCTCTTTTCTCCCTTCTGGACACAGAATTGTCCAATTCTGTACTAGAAAGACCACTTTCATCAGCAAGTGACCCATATTCCTCCAAGCCCAAAACACATTTCATTTCTCAGTTTCCACAAAGCCCACAAAGCAGCAGAAGTTATTACATTGATTGTCATAAATTTCTTCTCACTTAACCAGCATAAGCCAATAGATTCAAAGGAAACCCCCACACCCCTCCTAACCACCTCTGAAATTCTAATCCACATCTGTTCGGCAACCACACACATGAAAAATAAGTGATTAGCTGTTTCTGCTTCCCCACAAAACAGACAAGTCTTATCCTCAACATGCTGCCTCTTAGCTAAGTTGTCTCTAGTCAGGTTCTTATTATTAGTCAATAACCAAAGAAAAAACTGCACCCTAGGAGGGATTTTCAAAGACCAAATACTAGGGGAATGAACAGGCATAACCCCCCTGGAGTTTATAACCCTATACAGAGACTGGGATGAGTAGGAGCCATTAGAACTAAATTTCCAGATCAAGGCATCCTCCTCATCACTAAAGTTAATGGTAGAAGCAATTTGAACTATTTCCATCCACAATCTACCAAGCCTAGCATCTACTGTCCTCCTGAAAGTACATTTCAAATTGGTCCCATCCCAAAGATCAGCTATAGAGCTAGATTTCTCATTCACAATCAGGTAGAGGTCCCAAAATTGCACAGCCAAACTAGAATGACCCAGCCAATTATCTTCCCAAAACTTGATTTTCTTCCCATTACCCACCTTCCATCTATATCCCATTTTAGCAGCCTTAGCTGCCCACATAAGGCCTTTAAAGAATTGAGAACTCCTATTATGGCTAGAATAGAAAATATTTGGATTACTAGTTTGGTATTTGTTATCTATGAGCTCTCTCCAGAGTTTGCCCCCTCCTTCTTGATACCTCTTAATCCAAGAGGCCATCAAGCAAATGTTTAAATCCCTAAGGTTTGGAACACCTAAGCCACCAAAGTCCTTGGCCATACTGATACTTTCCCAATTAGCCAAATGATATTTATCCCTACCATCTGTGTCACTCCACAAGCAGTTAGCAAGATGTGTATTCAAAGTCTTGATAGCCCACTTAGGAAACTTGATGAAGGACAGTAAATAAACAGGAATACTAGCTAAGCAAGTCTGAATTAAGGTAATCCTAGCAGCATGGGAAAGGAGCTTTCCTCTCCAGCTTGCTATTTTCTTCAAAATTTTGTCTACCAGAGGTTGTATATCTTCTCTTCTGAGTTTATCATAATGAAGAGGAACACCTAGGTATTTAATAGGGAAATTCCCCACAGGGCATCCCAGGATATGACCTGCCTCATGGATCTGATCCTCAGCAAGATTGCAGGGGATAATTTCACTCTTATGAAAATTAATTCTCATCCCAGAGAGTTTCTCAAACCAGATCAAACTGCATTTGAGGTTCTTAACATTTTGCGGGTCAGGATCTGCAAAAACAATTGTATCATCTGCATACTGCAGAGAAACAATCCCATCCTCTCTAAGCTCACTCAGTAGCCCTTTAATATGTCCAAGCCTAGATGCTTTCCTCCACATTTTAGTGAGAACATCCCCTACCAAGTTAAAAAGGAGTGGAGAGATAGGATCTCCTTGCCTCAGCCCCTTGCCAGGTTTAAAGTATAATAAACTTATGCATCATGCATGGGATGTAGCTCTTTTCTTGACATTGTATTAAGACACAAATTTTCATCCTCATCGGGAGACCAAGAGAGATGAACATGCACGAAGTCGTAGTCGAGGACGGTGACACTTGGGATGTTTCAAAAGGGCACCATACCAACAATACACTACTAGAAACACGCTCATTTGTACCGGTTGGTAACCCTTATTTGTACCAGATATCAACTGGTACAAACCATTCGGTAAAAATGAGGTTTAGCATTTGTACCTGGTGAGACACCCGGTACAAATACCTCTCATTTTTACCGGGTGGACTCTCACCCCGGTGCAAATGTATTTGCTCTGTCAACTCTCCGCCCTCCCTCCCTTCTCTGTCTGCTCCTTATTTTCTTCTTCACAGCCTGCATGTCTTTAGGAATGGGGCCTGTAAGACATTCAATGTTTCTTATATGGTCCATCATGCCAGGTTTTCAAAAAGATCTTATAATATAATTTTCCTTAAATGAAGCCATTGATGCCCTCAAATCTCTAGTTCACTCAATAAATTAAAAAAGTTTTTGAAGAAAATGTGTTCGAATAATATTTTGTTAATAAGTTTGTTCATAAAATTTATGCGCAAATGTTGCATATATACATAAGTTTTAGCTTCTAAAAATGAGAAGTTGTGGAAAAGAATCTTTTCAAAAAAGAAAAATAGTGGCTATAGTGATGGTTTATGATATATGATCATATTTTCTCAATCGGAGTGAGGAATTTTTTATATTTATTTTGTCTTGATTTTCGAAAAATAAATGGTCGAATCAAAATTTTCGAGAAATGTACATCTGGCTTTGTACCCCATGCCGCCGTGGGGCACGGCATTAGGGGTGGCGCCAACGGTCGGCTGTACTGCCCGGTGGGGCCAGATTCCTGCCGCAGTGGGGCACGACGGCAGGAACCCTAGTGTCGTAGCCCACGGCGGCAGGACGCCTAGCGCCGTGCCCCACGACGGTAGCATCCTGGCGCCGTGGGGCACGGCGGCAGCCGCCACGCCTATATAAGAGGCCGAGCCCCTGCCGCCGGCCCCTCCCTCACTCCAAACCTTCGGCTTTCAACCTTTCGGAGCACTTCTGACTGAGGTATGTTTCAAAATTTAGTCCAGTTTAGTTAGTTAGTTTAGTTAACTTAATTTAGTTAGTTAGTTTAGTTAACTTAGATTAGTTAGTTAGTTCAGTTAACTAAGTTTAGTTTATAAATTTATTTAGTTAACTTAGTTTAGTTAAATTTAGTTTTGTTAACTTAGGTTAGTTAAATTGATATAAAATTCATATAGAATAGTTTAAATTCACATAATTTGTTTTAATTCATCTAAAATTTGTGGAAAATGATTATAATTGACATAACTAGATTAAATTGATATAAAATTCATAGAAAATTATATAAATTCACATAATTCGTTTAAATTTCTTTTAAACTTCTAGAAAATGGTTATAATTGGCATAATTAGATTAAATTGCTATAAAATTTGTAGCAAATTATTTAAATTCACATAATTCGTTGAAATTTGTTTTAAACTTCTAGGAGATGGTTATAATTGACATAATTAGGTTAAATTGCTATAAAATTTGCAGAAAATTATTTAAATTCACACAATTTGTTTAAATTTGTTTTAAACTTTCAAGAAATGGTTATAATTCACATAATTAGTATAATTGGAAAAATTGATTAAATTATGTTTTTTGCACTTATGGCTGCACCGCTGGAGTACGTACAGCCGAAGTTGTTCGACGAGGCGGTGGACCGGCAGCACCGCTCATACGTGTCAGCTGTTCTCGGAGGTCCGCTCGGCACGATACGTTGCCGGACGACCCGCACGAGTTGATGCCAATACACAAGCGGTGGATTCCGAAGTACGTAATTCATATTTATTATTTATTTATGTTTCTTTACAATAGTAATTGTGTTAATTAAATTAATATTTTTTCAGGCTACGCGCTGCAGGACTTCTCCCTATTGTGCGGTTGGTCGAGGGGGACCGGCTACGAGCTGAAGTTCCCCGGGCGGAGCAGTTGATGCGGTTCAACTACGACGACCCGCTGATCGCCGCGTTCATGGACCGGTGGCGACCAGAGACGCACACGTTCCACTTCACCGTCGGCGAGATGACTCTTAGTCTGGAGGACGCCACGATGTTGGGAGGCGTACAAGGACTTCGTTGGTCAGATTGACCGGATGGTCGATGCCTAGGTCCGGTGGATGTCGTACGCTCCTGCCATGGTCGCTACCCGCGCACCATAGGGGCTCTCGTCCCTGTGCTCCCGAGACTAGGTGTACTGGATGACGAGACGATGACTGGTCTTCGACGTCTACGTAGAGGAGTACGCCGTCCACCGGGTGATGAGGTAGTTCGGCCTCTTCCAGGGTGCGCCAGTACCCGCTGCGCTACGTCTGCCGCCTACAACGCACAGGTGAGCTACCATTTGTCAGTTCTAAGTATTTTCCATTGCAAATATTCAGTTGTCAATAATTTTATGTTTCATCTATGCTAGGTGGACGCGTAAGGGCGTGCCTGCGGCGATGTCGTTTGTCGACAGGCTGCAGCCGTACGTGGCAGAGTGGGCGTCCGCGGCGCACGTGCAAAACGTCGTCACCGAGCACCGCATTCACGACGGCGCTGCCTGGGTAGCGTACCATCAGTGGTACCTACTGAGGACGCGGACACGGGTGACGTACGTGCCTGCTACCCCGCCACCGCCACCGGTCCCGGACCACGACAAGGTCCTGCCGGACGCGACGTACCCGGTGCGCCGAGACCAGACCGCCAACACAGCGGTAAGCTACGATACTGCAACATATTACATTTGACCCCGGCGGCCGGCGGAGCGACCACGGCCGACGGAGGGACCCCAGTGGCCGGCGGAGTGACACCGGCGGGCGGAGTGACACCGGATGTTGCAGGCTCATCGCAGGCGGCCATGGCGACACCGTCTCCCGACCAGCTAGGACCGCGGGTGGTCAGGGTACATGACCCCTAGACATACGACCGAGACCAGACCTGGGCTGGCGCTAGAGCTGTTAGGGGGAAGAGGGGTCGGCGCATTTAGATGTAGTACTACTTTTACTATGATTTTGTATAAACTATTTCCATCTACTCGTTAATTAGGATATTCCCTTGTGATTATGCTTACACTTATCAGTTTGTCATTTTTAAAAAGGTTAAAAGTGTTTTAGAAATGAAAAACTAAACAAATAATAAAGGACCTGCCGCCGTGTGGCACGACGGTAGGGACCTGCCGCCGTGCCGCTCGGTGGCAGGGTCCTTGCTGAAAGGATCGAGGCAATATGGCCTAGAGGAGGGTGAATAGGCCCGCACACAAATTTAAACTTTTTCTGCGAAAACACTGTCAGACTCCGGAACCTCCGAGATTATTCTCGGAACCTCCGAACGAGGCAGCTTCCGAGAATAAACTCAGAACTTCCGGCAACTGTTAGAACAGAGCATAAATAACTTGAGCTGCAAATAACTTGATGAAAACCAGGCCTACTAAATTCTAGGAGGTACTTAGGACCTAGCAAGAAGATTTCTAAGTAAGGAACAAGCTAGGAAGGTACCACAACATAGATCGAGTGCAAACCCTAATAGATCTAGTCAAGAGCAAGCATGAACAAGTAAGTAAACAAGAGCACGCATGAGACAAGATTTATCCCATGGTTCAGCTCGCCACAAAGGCTTGCTTACGTCCACGTTGTTGAGGAAGCCACAAAGGCTAGGGACCACAAAGGTCAACTCCTCTCTCACACCTATCACTTTGGGTAATAGGTGGAGGCTTTCCACTAGAATCACAAAGGGTAATACAAGCACCTTGGAGCTTCCACAAATCGGGTTGGAGAGCTTCCAAGAACCTCTATCCGTCTAGGAGCAAAGCTCCAAGAGTAATAGATCCACCAAGCTTGCTAGGGTTCTTCCAAGTGCTCAAGTTCAAGGGAGAGAGAGATTTGCTCACTAACTCACTTCGAGAATCCACTCTTAATCAATGCTAGGCAAGGATTTGGAATAGAGTAGGTTAGGAGTGAATGCAAGGTGAGAGAATGAGGTTAGAACGGCGTACTGTGCAGGGGGAGAAGAAGATAACCGTTGGGGGACCAAGGGGTATAAATACCCCCAGATCCAGAATAGTAATGGCTATATTCCAGAGTTCGGAACCTCCGAGAAAAATCTCGGAACTTCCAACTTTTAAAATCTCTGCTGACTGTAGCCCGTACGGTCGGAGCCTCCGAGAAAAAACTCGGAGCCTCCGAACAACAAACAGCAGAGGCAAAACAGTAGCAGGTCTCTTCCCTTTGGGTGAAGATTAGGGTTTAAGGAAGATAGACTATGAGCACTTGAAACCACCCTAACTCACCATTAGTATCCCTCTTGATAGTACAGATTGTCCTATACTCAAATTCAAAAGATAAAATAAATAAACTCCTCCAAGTAGCATAAGTATCCTTCTTCATTCAGTTGAGGGGTCTCCATTCTTTCTTTTGCACCTGTAAAATAACTCTATGCTGCACAACAGTCTCAAAAGCTCATTAGCTCTTTAATTGTGTGGTCAACATCACCAAAACCCTCATAGGGCTTGATTGCACTTACAATCTCCCCCTTTTTGGTAAATGTTGACAACCCAATTAAAGTTTACAATTTAATTGAAAAGATTGAGCTTTTGATGATTTGAGTACAAGTCTCCCCCTCAATGTATGCATGTACCTTTTGAATAGGGTGAAATGTCTTAACTGACATTTAATTTGCATACATTGTGAGTAAAGTGTCAAGATAGTTATACTCAAACTATCGAGGGGTGCAAAAGAAGTGTAACAGATAATGCGTGATGCATATGACATGTGAAAACAATCAGAGAGTTATCTGTTAGCAGAGTTCGGAACCTCCGAGAAAGTTTCCGGAACCTCCAGGAGTTGGAACCTCCGAAAGAATCCTCAGAACCTCTGAGATCTGCAACAGATACTCCAACAAACAACCATACACAGGCAAAGCATCAATATGACCGGAAATAGCAGCTAGATATAGATAAAAGCATCCAACACATCTAGCCCTATTACATCCATCACAAAAGTTTTAAAGTTTTCACATCCCACATTTTTGGCCATGACCAGACCATGCTTGCCAACAGAGGCAAGCTAAAAGCTTTACAACAGTTCAAACATTTACCACCAGGAGTTTATGAGAGAATAGTTAGCACTCTCATCTCACCAAAAGAACAAAAGAATTTTTTGTTGTTAGCCACCAGCCAGCCAGCCCCACCAGAAGCTCCAGGTCTTCAGATTCATCTCAATCTTCATATTTCTCCCCCTTTGTCAACAGTTTAACAAAAAGGAAAGAAAAGAAGAGAGGAAGTTAGAACTGGACCTAGGGAAGTTACTCTTCATCACTGGAGTCGAGGCATCCTCCTCGGCCTCGGGGACAAGGTCTTCGTCGACCCAATATCGAGCGCATTCGGGAGGTGAGGACCATGTGTGGTTCGAGGACCGGTGGATGGTCGCTTCCTTGTGTGATGAGTGATTGACAACGTTGTGTGGACCGATTCTTGGCTAAGTATTGCAGGTGCGAGGTTGCGGCTTGACTTGTGTTGGTGCGGGGTGAAGAACAAGCGCGAAAGGTCGTCGCCGGTGAGGCCTCCGTGTGTGGAGAAGACAAGTAGGCTTCGTTCGAGGGACCCGGTGGCCGGCGGGGGTCAAGTGCGGGCCGCATGGTGGCATGAACAAGAAGATGAAGTCGGGGACGGTTTCTTGGTAGAGCCTCAAAACCAAGGTCGAGCCGGACTACGTGGGAGCCGAGTCATGAGTGGAGATTGGCGGAGGCTACACCGAGTTCGCGGGGGTTTGCGGTGGTTCACCGTAAAACCACCGGGTTACTCGGTTGAGCCACAAAACCGAGGCCGAAGACTCGACGGGGAGGTGCGGCCACCCGGGCCGGTTCAACCGCCCGCAGAGGGGCGGTCGGACCGCCCGGGGCCGGTCGGATCCACCGGGCCGGCCTAACCGCCCGTGGGGGGCGGTCCGACCGCCCGGCCGCCGGCGCCGAGAAGCTTCGAAGCGGAGGACACGCGTCGGGATCGCAAGGCGTGCGTCGAGGCTACGCAGGTGCGGTCGCCGGCATCCGTCCGATGGTGAAGACATCAAGAATTCCAAATCCGCCCTTGAGGGGCATGTATCCCTAGTTAGTAGAGAGGGGCATTTTAGACATTCGGTTGCCGCCTATATAACCCAAGAGGTGAGAGGTTGGTAGCCAACTCTTGGAACCCTAGCTCATTTCGTTTTTCCATTTTCGTTCTCTATTTTCCCTAGGTTTTTAGAAGGCTAGTTTGAGAGCTTCATGTGAGATCTAGAGAGAGGGATGGATGTTTGGGTGGCAAGCTAGACCTTGTACGAACCTTTCATGGCATGTATAGAAGGTTTGGCGTTGCTCATCATGGTGGTTTTCCCGTCTCTTTGGTGTTGATTTTCGGAGCTCTTTTTGGCGGAGTTTTGAGAACGATTTCTTGAGGTTTTTGGTGGGTGTCACGTATGAGGTTCTTGTGCCTCTTTGGCTGGTGACTTTGCCCCCAAATCCCCTTTGAATCGGACTCGATTTGGTGGTTTTTCGAGTTGGGCGAGTTCTTGACCTAGAGAAGCGATTTCTTCGATTCCTCTTGATTGTGAGCGTTTCGGGTCGATTCCTTTGAGGTAGAGGTTGCCCGGAGGTAACCCAGCCTATTCCCGAAGTTTGGCTGCAATCCGTGGAGTGATTCGGGAGATCGGGCGCGAGGAAGTTGAGGTTTGACCCGCGGGTTCGTTTTTCGGAAGGGGGCGGTCTAACCGCCTACGGGGGGCGGTCGACCGCCCGGGTGTTTCCGGTCAAAGTTTTGTTTCGCCGGATTTTCCTCTCGTGAGTTTGTTCGCCTTGATCGGAGGAGTGTCCGGGTGAAATTTGGAGTCGTTCTCGCGCGGCTTGCTAGGTGTTCTTGGTTGGAGTTCGTTGCCGGGTACGGAGGTTAGACCGCCCCGGTAGCTCCGGTCTAACCGCCCCTAGGCCCTTGGGTGAAGTTTTGGTTTTCGCCAAGATTTTCCGGTAGCTAGCATGGCCTTGACCGTAGATCTCTCGTTGGTGAAACCGTGGTGTGTTTTGGTGCTCGGAAGATGCGTTTCGGAGGATTTCTTGGTTGCCGTGTGGAGGCGGTCTAACCGCCCCCTATACCCGGTCTAACCGCCCCCTCCGGTTAGCCGGCTTTCGAGTTGTTTCCGCCGTCGGTGCTGCGTGTGTGTTGCGGTTGCCGGTAGAGTTTGTTCCTAGGACCGCAGCACTCCGGTGGCTACGTGGTTTTGGCAAACGGGAGGTAGAAGTGCGGAGCGTGTGATTTCGGGGGTCCGACCGAGCTAGTTCGTCTTGTCGGAGTTTCAATCTCCCTCGAGAAGAATTTTTATCGGCTCCCATTCACTCCCCCCCCCCTCTCTCGGTCGCCTTATCGGTCCTTCAAGTGGTATCGAGCCGGTTCGGGTCTTTGTTGACTCTAACCGCCTAAGATCCAAGGATGGCGTACCGAGAACGGGGTTCGGGTCCTCCACACTTCGATGGAAAGAACTACCGGATGTGGAGCAAGCGGATGGGTGCGTTCCTCCGCGGAAAGGGTCGACTCGTGGGATGTCACGGTGGACACGAGGATATGTCCACCGATGGATTTCCTTGCTCCGGGGTCGAGGGACGGATTCGACGCCAACAATAAGGCGGTCGACTACTTGTTTCGTGCTTTGTGTCGGCCGAGTTCGATCGGGTGCACACCGAGCACTTGGCTTGTAGGATTTGGGCGGTGTTGAAGGAGGCTCATGTTGGGAACGCCCGTGTTCGAGCACGGTTGTATGCGACCTACGGAGAGAGTACGAGAACTTCACTCATCTCCCCGTGAGTCCATCGATGCCTTGTTCCGCAGGTTCACGGTGGTGGTGAACAACATGAGGGCCAATGTGGACGTGCTCCCGTACGATGATCATGATAGAGCGGTCAAGCTCTTACACTCTTTGGATCGTACGATATGGGGCGGAAAGTTCGAGGCCATAGTCGAGTCGGAGAGGTACGACACTCGACGGTGAACGAGCCGTTCTCGAAGCTCAAGCTCGGCCGAGGTGGATAGGGGCATGACTGCCAAGCTCGAGGGACCGACTGACTCCCATAGTCTTGCCCTCGTTGGTGGTTCCAAAGGAAAGACTAACTCTAACCCATCCACCAGGATGTTCTCGTTTTCTTCTTTGATGTCTATGCCAGATGAGGAGTTTGATGACCTTGGAGAGGACGAGCTGGCGCTGTTGACGAGGCGGTTCGAGAGGCTGCACGAGAACCGTGTGAACATGAGGAGGAACACGAGGACTCGCTTCCCGCGCGGCAAGCCGGACACTTCGTCGCCGACTGCCCGGAGAAGGCCGAGAGCAAGGACAGCTACAAGCACAAGCCGAGGAAGAACGACGACAAGTACCGTTCGAGGCGCGACCGCAAGAGCAAGCACAAGAACAAGTACAAGGACGAGCGACGATCGAGGAAGAAGGAGGGCCGAGGCAAGGCCCGAGCGATGGTTGGAGCGAGCGACGTCGACTCCGGGCCCGCGTACTCCACCTCGAGCTCGAGCGAGCGGCCGACGACGAGGGAGATCGCCGCAAGAACAAGAGGTCGTCCAAGAACCCGAGCGGCCGAGCCGCTTCGCGAGAGACGGCTTCCCGTACCATGGCGTTGAGCTCCGGCGAAAGAAGAAGAGTACACAAAGCGACTCGGACTCGAGTCCGACGACGAGGTGCGTGATGAACTTCCCTTCTTGCGCCGGAGAATGAGAGGCTTGGTTCTTTGCTTGATAACCGCGATGATATGCTTAGAGAGGCAAAGAAAATGAGGAAAGAGCTTAGGGCTTCACTCGAGGATGCTAGGGCTAGAGTGGCCGAGCTAGAGACACAAATGCTTGATAGCAAGCTTGAGATTGATTCGCTTAAGGCTAGCCCCGTTGTTGCCGATGAAAATGATTGTGCTGATTGCTCCATATTCCTTGCCGATCTTGCTTTGTTTAAGGAGAAGCATGCCTCCAAGTGTGAGGAACTAGATGTGCTTAGGGTTGAAGTGGCCGAGCTTAAGTCTAGACCTCGCTTTGCTAGGTGCTTGCACTTCTTGCCCCGTTTTGCATGCTAAGATTGATGAGTTGCATGCTTACACTAGTTCGCTCGAGGCTAAATTGAAGGAACCCATGCCTACATCCTCGCTCTACTTGTGAAATGCATGCATTGAAAAATTTGGAGCTTGCACATTATGTTGATCGTTTGCGGATGAGAATGATGATTTGAGGAAGTTGATGGGTTGGTTGTCCTGGCCATGAGCCTCGCTTGAGGATGATGATCGAGGCCTTTAAGAGGCAAGATGGTGAGGGGCTTGGGGCAAACAAGGTTGGTGAAGGAAGTGGAGAGAATATCCCGAGCCACCAAAAACCTACCACAAAAATGATTTCCCTCCAAAACCCAACCATCTTAGGAACCGATTAGACACAACCCCGCCTCCACCTATATTTCCTACACCCACAAATGATCTCCAAAAGCCCATCAAGTTTGTGAGCACTTCGGGGAAAGTGTTCTTTGGGAAAGTGAAAGAGAAGGCAAGTGAGGAGAAATCGGTGGAAGAGTTGAGTGGAGAGAAACCAAGCGAGCGGCCCCAATCCAAGCCAAAACCTAAGCTTGTGAGGTTCCGTTGTGGCCATTGTGGGAAAGAGGGTCACAAGGATGAGTTTTGCTTCAAGAGGAAGCGGGAAGAGAGGATGGCAAAGGAGTGGGCGAACAAGGATAGGTACAACCCTTCCTATGGTGTACCTAAGCCTCGTATGCCACCGCCCGGGGTAAGGCCGTAGTAAGAAGTGTTCCGGCATGGGGAGATGCGAGTTCCCGCGGCCGAGGAGCTATTCTCGGGAGGGGGGGTCGACCGGCCCGGCTAGGCGGTCGGTCGGACCGGCCCGGCCCGAGGGGGGGGCGGTTAGACCGGCCCGGCTAGGCGGTGCACCCGCCCCCGCACTCGGGGCGGAGTGGTTTTCGAGGTGGTGAGTCGAGAGGTCTCGGTGTCCGGAGGTGGAGTTACCGGTGGTTGGTCCGGAAAGACAAGCGGGTGGTCGGCTTGCTAGGCATTCTCCCCCTCGAGGTCACTACGGGGATGGGAGGAGTCGTAGCTTTGAGAAGGAGAGGAGGGACGTTCCACGGGTTGTCTTCCGTGGTTTTGGTCCTCCTCCAGGCAGTGAGGGGTGGTTTCCTCGGAGTGGTTACCGAGGTGGTGTTCGTGGAGGTAGTTTTGGTAGGAGAGATGCTATGGTTGGTGCTAACCCCACTTTCGAGCAAATGGCTCGGCACTGGTTTTCCTCTTTTGGTACTAACCCCAGTGCTGAGTCGTTTGTTCGCTCACGTGCTTGTTTTTGAATTTCAGGTGGGAGACTTGAAGAACATTTGGTTGATTGACTCCGGTTGTTCGAGGCATATGACCGGAGACAGGGGGTGGTTCTCAAGTCTCGTCCCGTGGTGACGAAGAGGTACATCACTTTTGGGGACAATGGGCGTGGGCGTGTGCTTTCGAAGGTGAGATAAAAGTGAGTGACAAGATCACTGCGAGGCGTGTTGCTCTTGTTCAATCGCCGGGATACAATTTGCTTTCGTGTCTCGGTTGTTGGATGAGGGTTTTGAGGTGTTGTTTCGGCCCGGTGGTTCTCGGATTGTGGACTCTCGAGGGGACCTTGTTTGTATGGTCGTTCCCGAGGGTCGGTGTTTCGTGCTGATTTTTCTCGGTCTTCGGGTGTTGAGCGTTGTTTCTTGGCGGGTTCTTCGAGTGAGTTGTGGAGGTGGCATAGGAAGTTGGGTCACTTGAGCTTTGACCTTCTCGTCTCGCTTGAGTAAACTCAATTTGGTCCGAGGATTGCCACGTTTGAGGCTTGAGAAAGAGTTGGTTTGTGCTCCGTGTAGGCATGCCAAGATGGTGGCCTCTTCTCACCCGCCTATCACCGATGTGATGACCGAGCGTCCATGCGAGCCGCTCCATATGGATCTTGTTGGCCCGGCCTCGTGTGCGATCCGCGGGTGGGAAGTGGTATGTCCTTGTTGTGGTGGACGACTTTTCTCGGTATGCGTGGGTGTTCTTTCTTGAGGAGAAGGGGGAGACGTTTGGTTTTGTTCGAGATCTAGTCTTGAGGTTGAGGAACGAGAGGCACGGAGATGCCATACGAGCTATCCGCAAAGGATAATGGCTCGGAATTCGGGAACTCTCGTTTTGAAACCTTTTGTCATGACTTAGGTCTTGAGCACCCGCTTTCGAGTCCGTATACGCCTCCCCGCAATGGTGTTGTGGAAAGGAAGAACAGGACCTTGTGCGAGATGGCTCGGACGATGCTTGATGAGCATAGGACTCCGAGGAGGTATTGGGCCGAGGCGGTGAATACCGCATGCTATGTGTCGAACAGATATACCTCGCAGTGCACAAGAAGAAGACATGCTATGAGTTGATGCATGGCCGCACACCCAAGGTGAGTCACTTCCATGTCTTTGGTTGCAAGTGTTTCATTCCGAAGAAAGGCGGAAGTTGGATAAGTTTGAGGCTAGGTCTGTCGATGGCATTTTCTTTGGTTATGCATCTCATTCTAGAGCATATCGTGTGCTCAATCTTGAAACTAACCAAATCGTGGAGACTTGCGAGGTAACCTTCGACGAGACAGAGCCACGTAGTCGCCTTGTCTTTGAGTGTGCGGTGATGATGAGCTTGGCGAGGAGATCTTTCGGAGGAGGAGCATGAACATGGAGATGATGAGGATGGTGGTGCGGTGCCCCCGCCGAACATGTACCCACTACTTCGACTACGATGATGGATGGACCCTCTCGCTACACCTACAACGACAAATCAAGAACGAGGAGAAGCCGATGTTGAGGGGGAGGTAGCTTCGAGGCGAGAACCTCCCCGCGAGTTCAAGTGGATCACCCAGCTTCGAGGATCATCGGCGACATGAATGAACGCACTACACGGCCGAGGGTTCGAAACAATTCCCATTTTGCTCATGCTGCATTTGTTGCTTCTTTCGAGCCCAAAGACATTGGACACGCACTATCTGATCACAATTGGGTTAACTCGATGCATGAGGAGTTGGAGAACTTTGAGAGGAATCGGTGTGGGAGTTGGTTGACCCTCCCCCCCGTGGTGTAAGCCGATTGGTACAAAGTGGGTGTGGAAAAACAAAGAGGGAGAGAAGGGTGAGGTTGTGAGGAACAAGTCGAGACTTGTTGCTCGGGGGTTCGGGCGAAGGAGGGGATCGACTACGAGGAGACCTTTGCTCCCGTAGCCCGTTTGGAGGCGATTAGGATCCTTCTAGCCTTTTCTCGTGGCTAAAGGGTTCAAGTTACACCAAATGGATGTGAAGAGTGCTTTTCCGAATGGAGTGTTGGAGGAAGAAGTGTATGTGAGGCGACCTCCGGGGTTTGAGAGTGAGAAGTACCCCCACCGGTGTACAAGTTGAGGAAGGCGCCGTATGGGTTGAAGCAGCGCCTAGAGCTTGGTATGGCGAGGTTGAGGGGGTTCTTGTTTGAGAGAGGCTTTGAGATGGGGAAGGTCGATCGACCTTGTTTTTGCCGAGGCAGGGGCAAAGATATCCCGATTGTGCGGTGTGTACGTGGATGATATTGTCTTTGGTGGCTCGTCTAACTCTCTTGTTGCGAGGTTTGCGGATGATATGAGCGGGAGTTTGAGATGAGCATGATGGGTGAGTTGCGCTTCTTCCTCGGGCCACAAATCAAGCAATCAAAGGAAGGAACATTTGTGCACCAAAGCTAAGTACACCAAGGACATTGTGAGAAAATTCAAGATGGAGGACTCCAAGGCTATGACGACGCCGATGAGTACGACTACAGCTCTTGATGCGGACGAGGAAGGTGAACATGTGGACCAGAAGGAGTACCGAAGCATGATCGGGTCACTCCTCTACTTGACGGCGACGAGGCCGGACATACGCTTCTCGGTGTGTCCGTGCGCTCGTTTTCAAGCGTCTCCGAGGACTTCGCATCGGCAAGCGGTGAAGCGAATTTTCGGTACTTGCGTCACACTCCCGACTTCGGCCTTTGGTACTCCGCGTCCTCTTCTTTGGCGCTTCATGGCTTTTCGCACGCGGATTTTGCCGGTGTCGGTTGGATAGGAAGTCCACTTCGGGACTTGCCGCTTTTTGGGTTCTTCGTTGGTGTCTTGGTCTTCTCGTAAGCGGTCGAGTGTTGCTCAATCCACGACCGAAGCCGAGTATGTTGCCGCCGCTAGTTGTTGCTCTCGGCTCCTTTGGATCACCTACACCATGAGTGACTTTGGTGAGGAGTATACCCATGTCCCACTTCAATGTGATAGCACCGGTGCCATAAGCGTTGCTAAGAACCCGGTGCTTCATTCCAAAACCAAACACATAGAAGTGAGGTATCATTTCCCGAGAGACAACGTAGAGAAAGGGAAGATAGCTTTGATCCATGTACCCACACATGACCAACTAGCCGATATTTTCACCAAACCCCTAGATCAAGCAACTTTCACTCGTTTGCGGGGGGAACTTGGTGTGTGTCTGATTTCTTGAGTTGGGTGTGTGGGGGCTTTCGTTTGCCGGTGGTGTCGAGCCCGTTTTGCCTCCCCTCGAGGAGCCGGTTTGTAGCATATGTATAGCTCTTCTTTGTGCATTTCTTGCATTTGGCATGGCATATGTAACATGATGTATAGGCATCCTTGTATCTTAGATTGCATGCATTTTGTATCATATGCATCGGATAGGAAAAGCTTCTCCTATATACAATGTTTACCATGGGTTGCTACATATGTTCTTGTGAGCTTGTTTGATATGGTACGGTTAGTTTGGCTTAGCTCTTGATGATCTTGTTGAATGATCCATGGTTGATGGCTAATCTTTTGAAAAATGTCATATACATGCTCTCTCATGCGTAAATGCCTATATATGATCTTGACATGTCTTAGTGGCTTTGCTATGCTTACTTTGTGGTTGGATAGCTAGTTTATTGATCATATGGAGCCAAAGGCTTGTTTGCCATCATGAATGTTTAGCCCTCTTGCTTCATCTTGTGGAGGGGCATAAGTTCCTTTTTGTCGCAAAGACATTTCATGTACCATTTACAAATCTGAAAATGAAATGAAAAATGCTTGGAAAATATGTTCCCATGTCATATGTGCTGAAATTAATTTGCTTTGGGTGCTAAACCGTTGCATGATGCCTACCAATGAGAAGTCTCATACATAGAAGTAGGCACATGGCTCGGTGGCTTTGACATGACATGAGGTGCTTTTGGGTGTTTATGATGGTCTTGTGATTAGAATGGCAGTCCTAGCATGAAGTTTGAGTGGCTTTGCCATTTTGATATGTTTTGCTCATGTTTAGGTATTTGCTTGTGAGAGAGTAACTTTTCGCAAAATTACTCAAATCCTTTTTAGCATTGTCCAATGGTTGTGAAACTTGGTGATCACGTAGTTAACGTCATTACGAATCCGTCGAGTATCTAACTTGCTCATTTGGACTTGTGTAGCTCCTTGTGTTGAATTTTGTATATTCGAGAAGCTATATGTTGCAAGTTTTCGCATTTTGCCTTGATTCATGCATTGTCAACAAGGGGGAGAAGTTTGTGCATGTTTTGGGCACTGGGAGTGTTTGGAAGGTGTTCCAATTGTTTCGGGCAATTTTTGAGCGGTTTGGTGCGGGGCCGGTTTCTTTGGGCGGTCTAACCGCCCCCGGGCGGTCGGTTCGGGCGGGGGCGGTCTAACCGCCATGGGCGGCGGTCTAACCGCCCTGGCGGTGTGAGCAAGTTTTGCTCTTTGTTGCATTCCCGCAGTTGCATTGATGCATGTGTTCGTGGGGAGTGTCTTTGTGGCTCGGTGGGAGCTTGCTTTTGTGCGGGGGAGTTCTTTGTGGTGTTCGAGTTGTCTTGTGGTGTTTTCTCGCTCTTTGCTTGAGCCGTGTTTTGTCTCGGATGTGTCGAGCCGTTGCCCTTGCCTAAGGGGTCCGAGACTTGTCTTCTTCAAGTGATCTTGCTCTTTGCCTTTCTTTGGCTTTCGATCGCTTGTTGGGGCTTCCTTTTATTTTGTTTCTTTTCTTTTCCTTTTCTCTTATGTTACTTCATGTGAGTGTGTTGTCAATGCACTCATCAAGGGGGAGATTGAGGACCATGTGTGGTTCGAGGACCGGTGGATGGTCGCTTCCTTGTGTGATGAGTGATTGACAACGTTGTGTGGACCGATTCTTGGCTAAGTATTGCGGGTGCGGGTTGCGGCTTGACTTGTGTTGGTGCGGGTGAAGAACAAGCGCGAAAGGTCGTCGCCGGTGAGGCCTCCGGTGTGTGGAGAAGACAAGTAGGCTTCGTTCGAGGGACCCGGTGGCCGGCGGGGGTCAAGTGCGGGCCGCATGGTGGCATGAACAAGAAGATGAAGTCGGGGACGGTTTCTTGGTAGAGCCTCAAAACCAAGGTCGAGCCGGACTACGTGGGAGCCGAGTCATGAGTGGAGATTGGCGGAGGCTACACCGAGTTCGCGGGGTTTGCGGTGGTTCACCGTAAAAACCACCGGGTTACTCGGTTGAGCCACAAAACCGAGGCCGAAGACTCGACGGGGAGGTGCGGCCACCCGGGCCGGTTCAACCGCCCGGGAGGGGCGGTCGGACCGCCCGGGGCCGGTCGGATCCACCGGGCCGGTCCTAACCGCCCGGGGGGGTGCGGCCCGACCGCCCGGCCGCCGCGCCGAGAAGCTTCGAAGCGGAGGACACGCGTCGGGATCGCAAGGCGTGCGTCGAGGCTACGCAGGGTGCGGTCGCCGGGCATCCGTCCGATGGTGAAGACATCAAGAATTCCAAATCCGCCCTTGAGGGGCATGTATCCCTAGTTAGTAGAGAGGGGCATTTTAGACATTCGGTTGCCGCCTATATAACCCAAGAGGTGAGAGGTTGGCAGCTAACACTTGGAACCCTAGCTCATTTGGTTTTTCCTTTTTCGTTCTCTATTTTCCCTAGGTTTTTAGAAGGCTAGTTTGAGAGCTTCATGTGAGATCTAGAGAGAGGGATGGATGTTTGGGTGGCAAACTAGACCTTGTACGAACCATTCATGGCATGTATAGAAGGTTTGGCGTTGCTCATCATGGTGGTTTTCCCGTCTCTTTGGTGTTGATTTTCGGAGCTCTTTTTGGCGGTGTTTTGAGAACGATTTCTTGAGGTTTTTGGTGGGTGTCACGTATGAGGGTCTTGTGCCTCTTTGGTTGGTGACTTTGCCCCCAAATCCCCTTTGAATCGGACTCGATTTGGTGGTTTCTCGAGTTGGGCGTGTTCTTGACCTAGAGAAGCGATTTCTTCGATTCCTCTTGATTGTGAGCGTTTCGGGTCGATTCCTTTGAGGTAGAGGTTGCCCGTGGAGGTAACCCGGCTATTCCCCGAAGTTTGGCCGCAATCCGTGGAGTGATTCGGGAGATCGGGCGCGAGGAAGTTGAGGTTTGACCCGCGGGTTCGTTTTCCGGAAGGGGGCGGTCTAACCGCCTACGGGGCGGTCGACCGCCCGGGTGTTTCCGGTCAAAGTTTTGTTTCGCTGGATTTTCCTCTCGTGAGTTTGTTCGCCTTGATCGAGAGGAGTGTCCGGGTGAAATTTGGAGTCGTTCTCGCGCGGTTTGCTAGGTGTTCTTGGTTGGAGTTCGTTGCTTGGGTACGGAGGTTAGACCGCCCCCGGTAGCCGGTCTAACCGCCCCTAGGCCCTTGGGTGAAGTTTTGGTTTTCGCCAAGATTTTCTCGGTAGCTAGCATGGCCTTGACCAGAGATCTCTGTTGGTGAAACCGTGGTGTGTTTTGGTGCTCGGAAGATGCGTTTCGGAGGATTTCTTGGTTGCCGTGTGGAGGCGGTCTAACCGCCCCCTATACCGGTCTAACCGCCCCCTCCGGTTAGCCGGCTTTCGAGTTGTTTCCGCCGTCGGTCTTGCGTGTGTGTTGCGGTTGCTTCGGTAGAGTTTGTTCCTAGGACCGCAGTAGCACTCCGGTGGCTACGTGGTTTTGGCAAACGGGAGGTAGAAGTGCGGAGCGTGTGATTTCGGGGGTCCGACCGAGCTAGTTCGTCTTGTCGGAGTTTCAATCTCCCTCGAGAAGAATTTTTATCGGCTCCCATTCACTCCCCCCTCTCTGCGGTCGCCTTATCGGTCCTTCAAGAGGAAATGTCAATAGGCCTTCTGACAGGTCTTCCAGCAGTGGCCTTCCTCCTAACACTAGATGAAGTTCCCATTGCCTTCTTGCCAGCAGCTTCTTTCCTTAATCTGGCCATCTTGGCACTGAGTGGCTCAACACCTTCTTCATATTCATCAAAATGAGTAGCAGGCACATCTTCAGCCATAGGACTGGCAGGGTCCTTCTCACCCTCATCCTCACTAGTAGTATACTCTGGAAAATCAGAAAAGATGGGTGGAGGAGGGAGCATGGCATTAAAGGACAGCCCCTGGTGCTTCAGCAGCCTGTTCATGTCCTCCCTGAGCTCAAACAACTGGGTTGTTGTCCAGTTGCAGAACCTCCAGGTGTCCCTCACCATGCCCCTCAGCTTGTGCAGTCCAGTGGGCATGGGTGCCTTGTTGGGTCCTTCTTCTTGATCAGTCTTGTGTTGCTTGGAACTTGCCTTCTTCAGAATATGCTCCTCAACCACTTGTTGCTTTTTCTGGTGCTGCCACTGTTTGACCTGGTAAGATGCATGCTCAGCATCCTTCTTGAAGCTCACACCGGAGACCATCTCTATCATATACATAATGTAGGGGGCATAGGGCAGGTTGCACTTGCCACTTTCTGTCACTTCTACCAAGTTATACCAAATGAACACCCCTTAACGAAAAGGGTCGGGCTCCGGCAAAGAACTCTGGCTAGCAGATTTGGTGCAAACCTTCTGAGACTGGTTGAATCACTTCCCCCTTTTGGGTAGATGGTTTCCCTGAACATGTTGTTGAGCACATAGTAAACAGATTTCAGGGCAGTGGTGGAGCCATCTGCCAGCTCATCATACTCATAGGTGGCAACAATCTTGCTATGATTCATATGAGCCTCAAAGTGGATGATATCAGCCTCCCTGCCCTCCTTGCTGAACCCAAATAGCCTAGCAAATGTGATGAAATCTATCTTGTAATGCACACCTTCAGTCATCCAGTGGATTGTCTCTTTGTTGTCCTCATGAAAGAAGGTTGCATGAAACTGAGCCAAGACCTCAATGTTCCAGTCATACTTGAAACTCATTATATCTCTCATCTTGTACTTGTCCACAAGCTCAAGCGCATCTTCCTTCACTGGTTCCTCTGCTGCCTCTCGATGGGTAAAGTCAATCCACTTCATCTTGATCAGCTTCATCTTAGTATTCAGGACTGTCTCATAGAATTTGAAGTGGAAAACAGACCAGAACCTATAGTCTATTGCTGCCATCTTGGGATTCACATAAGGATTCTCTTCTCTGGCCTTCTTTACTAGAAAACCTTCTCCATCATAGTTTGTGTGCTCAAGGTAGACAGAATTGTCATACTTTGTTGGAGGGTGTCTCTTGAGCAGCACCTTGTGATACTTCAGATAGGTGGAGTCTATTTCTCCTAGCAACATATCATCCTCAAGCTCAATGGGGATGGTCTTCCCTTCTGTACCCCCATTATCCTTAACATGTGCAGCACATCCAGATCCTCTTCCTCCAGACAAACTGCCCCCTTTTCCTCTCCTAGGGGTAGCTTCCCCCTACTGCCACTACCACCCACAACCTCTCTTGCTGCAAGCTTGAATGCCCTCTCTCCAGCAGGTGTTTCAAATTGTGGCCTCTGCCTCTTAGCATAGGTTTTGTCAGCAGGAGTTCCAGACATCTGCCAGGAAGAATCATGAATAGCAGATAAGGATTGGATCAAGATAGATAAAGACAGAGGATCACAGTTAATCTTCAGTGGAATTTTGAATCACAGACTGTTACTTGTTAGTACAGACTTCGGAACCTCCAAGGATTTTCTCGGAACCTCCGAAGTCAGTGTACTGACAGAGGACAGTTTGTTGATTCAACTTTCAACTGAATCTTAACCAAAGGAGCAAACATGATGGAATTTAGCTAAGACATATATGAGATAAAGTATTGCAAGTGAAGTGAAATTCAGTGTAACTTTGAATCAAGGTCAGCCTACAGTAGGTTACAGGGTTCGGAACCTTCGAGAATTTTTCTCGAAACCTCTGAGACTCTGTGAACCTTACTGCATTCTGAGTTTTGATTCAACTTTCAACTGAACCAAATCTACACTTGCATCACAGGCATCCAGACTATGACACAAGATTGCATTCTACAGTTGCAAGATCTAGAACCCTAAGAACAGATGGATCTAGGAATTAGGGTTAGGGTTTTTGGTCTCGGGTTACCTCGAGTGGGGAGTAAGAAGATGGAAATCGATGATCTTGAGAAGCGTTTACGCCAGGGGACGTAGCCCAGAGGCCCCCTCCAGATCAGAGATCTGGTGGCGCTGAAGAGAAACAACTTGCCGGAATAGATCCAACGGTGCAATGTTGCTCCCTTCTGCTTCTCAGAGATCGACAAGACAGATGAGTGAAGGCGCAGATCGAGGCATCTTTCTTCTTCTCCGTATAGGACCCGAGCGGACCTAGGTTAACCTCTGGAGCGGCTCTCCTTCCTTCCTCCTCAGCTGCGACCCACCGACGAAGAAGGAAGCACGGCCTCGCGCGTGTAACCCGCGAGGAGCGTGGTCACCGGCGGCGAGGGAAGCGGTGGTGGAGAAGAGAGGTGCGGTGTGGTTGAGATAGAGATAGAGAGAGAGAGAGAGAGAGAGAGAGAGAGAGAGAGAGAGAGAGAGAGAGAGAGAGAGAGAGAGAGAGAGAGAGAGAGAGAGAGAGAGAGAGAGACAGAGAGAAACGGATCCGAGGCGACGCCGCGGTGAAAGGGAACGGAGGAGTAACCCTAGGTAAAATAATATTCCCCGTAGATGCTAGATTCCTTTTAACTGTCCTTCAGTCAAGACTGAGTGTTAAGTCTATAAAGATTGGAACTTCTGATGATTTTCTCAGAGCTTCCGAGGCTCGGAGCCTCCAAAGATTTCCTCGGAGCTTCCGAAACTTGAATTCCAGAGACAGTTAACTTTCACTCCTTTTGAGATGTTGAACTTTGTAACAACTGAGATCCTTAGGTCATGGTACCCTTGACTCAAGTGGCTAGAAAAAAAAGCAATCACACACACAACTATAGACACTTAAGACAAGTTAGGGATATGAAAGTAGATTTTGAAAAACTTTTTAAGATAGTGTTTTCACACACACTTTTTCAAACAAATTTTCAAAGAATACTAACAGTTTGAATCAAACAATTATGGCATGCTAGAGATCAAACGATGCAATGAGAATCAAGAATATTTAGTTCATTTCTTAAACTACAAAACCTTGACTCATCGAGAGGTTTAGTGAAGATATTGGCTAGTTGTTTGTCGGTGCTCAAATGACTTAAAACGATATCTCCTTTGGCTTCGTGGTCTCTCAAGAAGTGATGATGGATGTCTATATGTTTTGTGCGAGAATGGCTTACGGGGTTGTTTGAAAGCTTTATGGCACTTTCATTGTCACACAAAAGTGGGATATGGGAAAGTGACATCCGTAATCTTTTAAGGTTTGCTTCATCCAAAGTAGTTGAGCACAACAAGCGCCGGCTGCAACATACTCGGCCTCGGCGGTGGAAAGGGCTACTGAGTTTTGCTTTTTAGAACTCCAAGACACTAGGGACCTACCAAAGAATTGACAAGTCCCCGATGTACTCTTTCTATCTACCTTGCAACCGGCATAATCAGAATCTGAATAGCTAAGTAGATCGAAAGTGGAGCCCTTAGGATACCACAAGCCAAGGTTAGGGGTATGTACTAGATATCTCAAGATTCTCTTTACGGCCATGAGATGGCACTCTTTCGGGTTAGCTTGAAATCTAGCACACATGCACACACTAAGCATAATATCCGGCCTAGATGCACATAAGTAAAGAAGAGAGCCGATCATGGAGCGATATACCTTTTGATCCACGGATTTCCCTTCTTCATTAAGGTCCATGTGTCCATTGGTAGGCATAGGAGTCTTCATGGGCTTTGCCTTGTCCATGTCAAACTTCTTTAACATATCCCTTGTATACTTGGTTTGACATATGAACGTCCCTTCATTAGCTTGTTTGATTTGAAATCCGAGAAAGAACTTGAGCTCACCCATCATGGACATTTCAAACCTCTTTGTCATCACCTTACTAAACTCTTCACAAAAAGTTTCATTAGTACTACCAAATATTATGTCATCGACATATATTTGGCACACAAAGATATGACCATCAACTTTTCTAGTGAAGAGAGTAGCATCGGCTTTGCCTATCTCAAATCCTTACTTGAGCAAGAAATCCTTAAGGCATTAATACCATGCTCTTGGTGCTTGCTTTAGCCCATAGAGTGTCTTATGGAGTTTGAAGACATGTTTAGGACACTTGGGATCTTCAAAACCCGGTGGCTGCTTAACATATACTTTTTCGGAGAGTGGTCCATTGAGAAATGCACTCTTGACATCCATTTGATAGAGCTTGAAGTCATAATGGGCAGCGAAAGCTAGTAGAAATCGAATTGCTTCAAGTCTTGCTACAGGTGCATAGGTTTCTCCAAAGTCTAGTCCTTCAACTTGAATGTACCCTTGAGCAACCAATCTTGCTTTGTTCCTAGTCACAATACCAAACTCATCTTGCTTGTTTCGAAAGACCCATTTAGTACCAATGATGTTGTTATTTGGCCTTTCCACCAACTCCCACACTTGATTTCTTTCAAAGTTGTTCAACTCCTCTTGCATAACCACCACCCAATCCGGATCCTCAAGAGCTTGCTCTACCTTGGTTGGTTCAAGAGAGGAAACAAACGAGTAAAATGTGCAAAAATTCTTAAGACGAGATCGTGTTGTTACCCCTCTCCTTATGCTCCCAAGGATATTGTCAACGGGATGATCCCGTTGTATGACTTGATGTACACGAGGATGTGATGGTCCAAGAGGTTGGTGTAGAGGTTAGTCTTCATCATCTTCATCAGCTTGGGGCTCACATGTGCTTGCTTGAACATCCCCTTGCTGATCAATTTGCTGGTTCAGGGTGTCTTGTGGTGTTGGACTTCCCGACCCCGGAACCCCCAGAGAATTTCTCGGAGGTTGAGTTTCAGTGCCAGTTCCCGGAACCTCCGAGGAATTTCTCGGAACCTCCGAAGTCTGTACAGCTCCTGAACCAGTGACTTATGGCCCTTCGAGTGGTGTTGAAGCTTGAGCTTGGTTCTCATCTTTCTCTTATGCCTCAACTGGTCTAACATCACCTATGACCATTTGCTTGATTGCTTCACGAGATGGCTTCTCATTACCTACAACATTCAAGTCAACTTGCTCCACTTGAGAGCCATTAGATTCGTCAAAGGTCAAATCTACCATTACTTCAATCCTCCCGGTGGTTAGATTGAAGACTCGATATGCATGCTCATTTAGACCATAACCAAGAAGAAATCCTTCGTCAACCTTTGGTGCAAACTTAGAGGTTCGGGGCCTCTTGTTTAGAATGAAACATTTGCACCCAAACACTCTAAAGTAAGACACCTTGGGCTTTTTACCGGTGATAAGCTCATAGGAGGTCTTCTTGTGAAACTTGTGAAGATAGAGGCGGTTGATGGCATGGCAAGGCGTGTTATGTTAATAGCTTCGGCCCAAAAGATGTCTTGAGTCTTGTACTCATCCAACATGGTTCTTGCCATCTCAATAAGAGTTTTATTCTTCCTCTCAACCACCCCATTTTGTTGAGGGGTATAAGGTGCTGAAAATTCATGCTTGATGCCCTCTTCATCAAGAAACTCTTCAACATAGGTGTTCCGGAACTCCGAGCCATTGTCACTTCTCACTTTCTTGATTGGTAGCCCGAACTCCCTTTGTGCTCTTCTAATGAAGGTCTTCACCTTTCCTTGTACTTCACTCTTGTCAAACACAAAGAACACCCACGTGAAGTGAGAATAATCATCAACGATAACCAAGCCATATTTGTTACCGCCAATGCTTATGTAGGCCACCGGTCCAAATAGATCCATGTGAATGAGCTCCAATGGGCTTGAAGTAGTGAGGATGCTATTTGGTGGGTGAGGTGCTCCTACTTGCTTTCCGTCTTGGCATGCTTTGCAAATCATATCTTTCTCAAAATGCACATTTGTTAGTCCAAGGATGTGTTCATCTTTCAAAAGTTTGGCCAAGTTCCTCATGCCAACATGGGCTAGTCGGCAATGCCATAGCCAACCCATGCTAGATTTTTCCACTAGACAAGTCTTGGGAGAAACTTTACTTTTGTTGAGATCAACTAGGTAAAGCCTCCCCCTCAAGCGACCCGTAAGGACAATAGAGGAATTTTCCCTTCTTATGATGGACACACCCTTATTCGAGAAGTGGCGATCAAAACCGATCTCACTAAGTTGTGAAACCGATAATAGATTGTAACCCAACGGATCAACATGAAGAACATTTGTAATTGAATAGTTTTGGGAAATAGGGATATCACCTACGCTGATGATTTCTCCTTTTGTACCCCCTCCATATGCAATAGTTTCTTTTGGTCCTTCCAAATGGAGATAGGATGAGAACATACTCTTTTCTCCGGTCATATGATGTGTACATCCGCTATCAAGCACCCAACTTGATCCACCGGAGGAGTATGCCTACAAAACAATTTAGTTCCTTCTTTTAGGTCCCCAATTTGACTTGGGGTCTTCCACGTTAGCAACCAACACCTTTGGAACCTATAGTGATCTTTTCACATATATGTTGGACTCATTTCCAACATACGTGGCAACAACCTTACCAACATTGTTGCGTCTCAACACATATCTAGGAGGTATGTCTCTAGATGCATGGGCCTTGCTCTTGTTGGGATTCAAGTTTCTTCTAGGCATTATTGGATGATTTTGAACCTGCATACAAGTGTTAGATGCCTTGGAAACATGCTGCTTCTGAGCCTTGCTCTTCTTCTTTGTCTTGTCTTTACAGACCCCGGAACTTCCGAGAATTTTCTCAGAACCTCCGAGTTTGACTGTCTGTGTGGCTCGAGGCTTCCAGACTCCGGAACCTCCGGGCTTGGAGGTCGGAACCTTCAGAGTCTGGGAGAACAGAAATCCAGAGCTCTTGAATTCAAAGCATTCTTTTTCTTTGATGATTTTTCTTTCATTAGTCTTGCCACCTTCAACATATCCAAAGCCTGGATTCTTGCTTTTCTCTAACACTTTTCTCTTGGTGAATCTTGCCCTTTTGTTTTCTTCACCCATGCATCCTCTAGCTATGATTGAGTTCAACCTAGCAATCTCTTTCTTCATGGCCTCCATGTTAGCAAGATTAGTGGCATAGGATTCAATATCAATATGATAACATCTATCACAACCCTTGCTAGTAGAAGCACTAGAGTCGCCTTTTACCTTCGAAGGATGTGAGGTGCTACTCTAAAGGAGACTATATTGCTGCTCAAGCTCTTCATTCCTCAACTTGACATAATTACATTGAGCTTGAGAGGCAGCAAGGTCTTCCTCGAGAGTAGCTATGACACTCTCCGCTTGGTTGACTTCCAAACGCAAAGCCTCAATCTCACTTCTATCGGAGATAATAGTGTCTTGGCTTTTCTCTAGTTCTACTATTAGCCTAGCCATAAAATCTCTAGATTGCTCATCCATTTTACGAACAAGTTGGTTTGCTTCTTCATCAGTAGAATCATCACTAGAGTCCATTTCCGACTCATCACTAGGTTGAGGAGAGGGTTTTGAGTTAGTTTTTACCTTCTCGCCCTTGGCCATGAGACAATGAATGGATGTGCTCTCTTCATCATCGGTTAAGTTGTTGAACAACCTTGAGGTAGCGGGAAGCTTCTTGATAGCCACGGTTGCAATTTTCTTCCCTTCCTCTTCACTAGAGCTTTCATCTCCGGAATTCCATTCATGACCAATGGGAGCCTCTCCACCATAGTTTCTTATCTTGTAATGTGGCTTTTGGTCTTTCTTGTAGTTTCCCTTAACCTTGTCATTCCTATTTTCTCTTTTCTCATTAGGGCAATCCGCAATGAAGTGCTCGGTGCTTCAACAATTGTAGCAAGTTTTCTTCTTCTTGTTGGGAAACTTCCTTTTGGAAAACTTGTACCCTTGCTTCTTTAATCCTCTCTTGTATGTCTTCATGAATAGGGCCATATCCCCAATCTTAACATGAGTGCCTTCATCTTCATCTTCACTTGAGTCACTTGTGGAGCTCTCTACTTCCACTTTCTTGGATTTTGACTTGATGGGCTTGAATGGAGTAGAGTGCTTGGATGAAGAAGTAGGCTTGCTTGTCTTGTTGGAATGGAGAGCAACCTCTTTGACCTTCAAGTTGTTCAACTTGGCCTCTAGCTCACCAATTTTCCTTCTATGTTGAATTTCCTTGTCCATTAGCTCATGAGTGAGAATTCTCCCAAGAACATCATTTGGAGAGAACTCTTCAAATCTCTTCTTCTCTCTAATCAATGTGACTAGAGTGGGATTCCTTGGAGCAAAGGCCTCCAACATCACCTTCACAACATAGTGATCATCCAACTCATCACCACCTAAACCACGTATCTTTCCAACTATGACCATTAATCTATCAAACATCTCTTATGGCCCTTCTCCATCAAATATAGTGAACCTATTAAGCTCGGTCATCAAAATGTTGATCTTGGACTTCTTCACTTTGTCAACACCCTCATGAGCAATAAGGAGGATGTACCAAATTTATTTGGCAATAGCGCATTAACTTGGTTGTACTCTTGGGCACTCAAAGCACTAAGGAGTATGCTTGTAGCTTGAGCATTTCTTTTGATGTTGCGACGATCACGTGGAGTGAGGTTTCCAAAGTCTTCGGGATCATCAAAACTTACACAAACAATGTTCCACAACTCCAAACTCAAACCGGTTAGATAAGCTTTCATCATATGCTTTGTCACACCCGTTTTCCGAAGAAAACCGGATGCATCTCATACGTGTGCCATAACCACAATTTCACACATATGATAGACAAATGAGTGTAATATCATAGTACAATGCTCAAAACGTACATAGAGAGGTTTATTATTTTATTACACTCATCGATAGACACGAAGGTCTAAACACGAACATCGATAGCTAGACGATGGAACACCGTCTCCAACTTCACAAGCTCCCGACCGGGGGGCAACGCGAGCCTCGGAATCCATCGAACTCGTCGAAGAACTCGCTCCGGCATCCTCCTCTCGAACACATATGGCAAGGGTGAGTACACTTATGGTTGGTACTCGGCCGTGGGGGAAAATGCAAAGCTATCAAGGGTAGGCTAGGGTTTTCAGCGGTAAGCATTTTAAGTTGGTCAAATTTTATTAGCAAGCACCTATTTACTAAGTGTAAGTGTATACCACCCCAAAACTTAGCTTTTCAAGAATATTCCTCCAAATCATAAGTAAACCACAATTGGAAATCCATTTCTAGTAAACTATCATGTGAGGGTCCAAGCCGCTCTTGACCGTGAGCACGGCTGATCGATCGGTTTTTACTCCCGCAGAGGTTGTACACTTTACCCACGGTTCGTGTTCCCCATCTTGCCGGGTTTGCAAAGCCCTTAAACACTTCCGAGGTGAGTGGCAAGGGGTTCACTACGAAGCCTTTACAAAGGCGTGTAAAACACTAATATCCCACGACGATTCTGACTCGGGGCGGACCATAACCCTCCCTAGTGGTCAGCACCTTAGCAAAGGCTACTACCCCAAAAGGACCGGGCTATACCCCTGCAACCCGGAGCCCCCTGTGTTCCTTCCGGACAAGGGCTATTAGATATTTTACACTCCTAATTATTTGGCTAAGCCAGAGCCATGTGGACTGTGGTTGCACTGTTTTCCTGGGTGGTTCTCCATGTTTTAAGTTATATGTTCTTGAAACTCCATAAACACGAATTCCATTTAAATTCAACATTTAAAAAGATAACTTCCATTCCCAAAGTATAGCATCTAAGCATTTATCTACCCAAACATTTATTTAAAACAAGGTAGGCAAGGTATAAGGATTAAAATCTAGTCATTTCCTTAATAGGCATTTCCCATCAAATTTATGCATAACGATTAAATTTAAAGTGTGACAACATGCAAGTTATTAGGACCAAAAAGAGTATGCGGGGGGGGAAAATCCACTTGCCTTCTTCTCCTAAAAATTGGGGCTCGGTTTCTTCAAAAGATTGCTCCTTGCTCAAACTCGAACGGCACGTCCTCTACGATCACACAAGAAAAACAAACAATAAATAAAACAGTACATCAAACATTGCTAAAAGTCTAATACAAGCTTCTAAAACTAATGTGCTTGTTGAGACGATCGCGTGGACACCAAAAACACCTAAATCGGAGCTAAGACGGAAAAGTTATGATTAAAACAAATTTCAGGGACTGTTTTGTAAAAGTAAATATTCCTTAGGGGGTTTCTATAAAAATTCAGGGGCTAAAACATAATTATAAATATAATCTAGAGGTCCTAGGTGCAAAAAGGGCTTTTTGGACTGCAGGTGAACATTTTTGAAAGGTTAAGGGCTAAACTATAAAAACCAGGGGCTGACTTGCTAAGCTTTTATATGGTGGAAGGACCGGGTTGTTAATGGCGAAAAGGTCAGGGTCTCTTTAGCAAAAATGCCGGCGAACCCTAGTTTGACCGGTATTGACTCTGTTTGACCCGGGGCTCGAACTGATCTGAGCCGTTGGATTGGAAATCTAAGGCTGCGGCTAAAGGAAGCGGCGGCACGGGTGCGGTTGTGGCGGCGCGCGCGCTAAGGACGGCGGCGCTCGCCGGCCGGCTCGCCGGAGGCGGCCCAAAAACTGCTACGGTGCACTAAACAGCAAAGGAAATGCACCAAAATGAAGAGGGGGAGAAGAGGAAACCACTGCGCGACTCGAAGAGGAAGAAGGGGCGGCGGCGGAGCGGATCGGCGGCGGCGTGGAGCTCCGGTTCGGGTGTCCTTGGGGGCGGCGGCGTAGAGAGGGAGAGAAGCTCGATTGAGTGGTGCGGGGTGGAGAGGAGCTCGAGGGCGACCTTATATAGGTGGCGAGGGGAGCGGAGGAGCCGCGGGTGAGGCGGTGGACGGCGGGTATGGCGGCGGCCGCCATTGATGGCGAGCGGTTCGGTGGGCGGCCGTTTCCGGGGAGAGGAAGGGACGCGGGCGGCTTGAGGGCGGCGCGGTGGAGTGCCCCGCGCACTAGGAGGAAGGGGAAGCGGCGCGGGGAGGTGAGGGGGCGCCGGGCGGGGGCGGTGGCCGGCGCGGCGGGGAGGGCGGGCGCGGCGCGCCCGAGGTTGAAGATAACCCTGGCAAGTGGGCCCCGCCCGTCAGCGGCGTGAGAGAGAGAGAGGTAGGCGGGCGGCGGGGGTAAGGTGGGCCGGAATGGGTCGCGCGGTTAGATGGTGGGTCGGGCTTGGTGGGCTGGAATGGGTCTGTTTGGTTTGGTTTTCTCTTCTTTTTTTTTTCTTTTCCTTTTTTTCAATTCCTTTTTCCCTCATTTCTTTTCAAACTTTTACTCAAAATCTTTCAAAAATTTTTAAACCAACTTTTAAACCACACAATCAATCAAAAGCCCATGCATTCAACATGATGCACAATCACTTGGTAAATTCTAAATTAATTATTATTGCATATATTTAAAGGCAAGTTTAATTATTCAAATTCATTAATCCTTAGAAAATAAAATTCTAGTTGTTGCTAGCATTTTTTTTAAGTGATGGAATTTTGGGTGTTACAAATCCTACCCCCTTAAAGAGAATCTCGTCCTCGAGATTCAGGAAGATTGGGAAACAACTGAGGAAATTCTGCCATAAGCTCATCTTCTCTTTCCCAAGTAGCTTCTTCCTCTGAGTGGTGACTCCATTGGACTTTGCACATTTTAATGACTTTGCTTCGGGTAATTCTTTGTGATGTGTCTAGAATTTTGATAGGGTGTTCCTTATAGGTTAGATCATCCTTCACATCAAGATCTTCCAAAGGTAGGTGGTCCACTTTAGTCTCACTTGAACACTTCTTGGTGAGATACATGAAACACATCATGTACATCGACAATCGAGATGGGAGTTCTAATTGATAGGCAACTTCTCCCTTTCTTTCTAAGATCTTGAAAGGTCCAATGAATCGTGGTGACAACTTCCCTCTAATCTTGAATCTTCGTAGACCTCTAATGGGTGATACTCGAGATACACATAATCTCCTACTTCAAACACAACTTCTCTTCTTTTGGGATTAGCGTAACTCTTTTGTCGTGACTGAGCGCTCTTGAGATTTTCCCGAATTATCTCAACTTGTCTTTCGGCTTCTTTTATAATGTCCGGTCCAAATAGTTGACTCTCCCCGTTTGATCCCGGTACAATGGTGTTCTGCACTTTCTCCCGTATAAGGCTTCAAAAGGGGCCATCTTAAGGCTGGTTTGGTAGCTGTTATTGTAGGCAAACTCGCATATGGCAAACTTTTATCCCGCCTACCTCCATGCTTTAAAGCACATGCCCTAAGCATATCCTCTAGGATTTGATTTGTCCTTTCGGTTTGACCATCTCTGTTTGTGGATGATACGCAGAACTGAAGTTAAGCTTTGTATCCATTGATTCATGTAGCTTTCCCCAGAAACGTGATGTAAACTGTGTCCCACGGTCAGATACTATCCTCTTTGGAACTCCATGTAAGCATACAATTCTGGACATATATAGTTCTGCTAGTTTGGCTCCGGTGTAAGTAGTTTTGACAGGTATAAAGTGAGCAACCTTGGTTAACCTATCCACAATGACCCATATGGAGTCATATCCGTCACGGGTACGTGGCAATCCCACAATAAAATCCATGCCTATTTCCTCCCATTTCCACTCGGGTACTTTCAGTGGTGAAGCAATCCCCGCCGGTCTCCGATATTCTGCTTTTACCTTCTGGCATATGTCACATAGAGCTACATAAGCAGCAACATCCTTTTTCATTCCATACCACCGGTATTTCGCTTCAAATCTTGATACATCTTGGTGCTTCCGGATGGATCGAATAGGCGAGTCATGTGCCTCCTTAAGTATAGTCTCTCGGAGATGATCAATTTCGGGCACACAAATTCTATTCCCGAACCAAATAGTTCCTTGGTCATCTCTTCGAAATCCGGAACCTTGCCGGCATCAATCAATCGTCCATACTCCTTAATCTTCTCATCTGTCATTTGACCCTTCCTGATTTCTTGTTCAAGTGTAGATTCTACTTCCAACGTCATAGCTTCACTCTGGGTGACGATTCCCAGATTAAGACGTGCCATCTCCCAACACAACTCTTGAGGCATCACATGAGCTATCAGTGCGTTTGCCTGACTTTTCCGACTCAAGGCATCTGCCACTACGTTTGCCTTGCCGGGATGATACTGAATGTCCAGGTCATAGTCTTTGATTAATTCCAACCATCTACGCTGTCTAAGATTTAGATCCTTCTGGGTGAAGATGTACTTCAAGCTTTTATGGTCAGTGAAGATGCGACACCTATTTCCGATCATATATTGCCTCCAAATTTTTAGAGCGTGCACAATGGCAGCCAACTCCAAATCATGAGTGGGGTAATTTTGCTCATGTTTTCTCAATTGCCTAGAAGCATAAGCAATCACTTTTCCCTCTTGCATCAGTACACGACCAAGTCCCCGAAGTGAAGCGTCACAATACACATCAAAGCTCTTGTGAATATCTGGCATTATTAACACAGGAGCTGTGGTTAATCTCTTCTTTAGTTCCTCAAAACTATCCTCGCACTTGGCATCCCATTTAAATTCCTTTCCCTTCTCTAACAATGAGGTGAGAGGTTTTACAATCTTCGAGAATCCTTCGATGAATCGACGGTAATAACCTGCCAATCCAAGGAAGCTTCTGATCTCAGCCACATTCTTAGGCGGATTCCAGTCCAATACAGCCTTCACCTTACTCGGGTCTACCGCTATTCCACCCTCTGTGATAATATGCCCAAGGAAGGAAACTTCCTTTAGCCAAAAATCACATTTGCTGAATTTGGCATATAACTGATGTTCTCGTAGTTTCTGCAGCACGAGTCTCAGGTGTCCCTCATGCTCTTCTTCATTTGGGGAGAACACCAGAATGTCATCGATGAAAACTACCACGAACCTATCAAGGTACTCCATGAATACTTTATTCATCAGATACATGAAGTATGCTGGTGCATTTGTCAATCCAAAGGGCATAACTGTGAACTCGTATAAGCCATATCTAGATGTGAAAGCAGTTTTGGGAATGTCCTCTAGTCGGATTTTCGAGTGATGGTACCGGATCGTAGATCGATCTTGGAGAATATTTTAGCACCTTTCATCTGATCGAACAAATCTCCAATCCTGGGTAAAGGGTACTTATTCTTGATGGTAACATCATTAAGGGGACGATAATCTATGCACATTCTTCTAGTTCCATCTTTCTTATCAACAAAGAGAATGGGAGACCCCCAAGGTGACGAACTAGGTCGGATGTAGCCTTTACTAAGCAACTCATCTATTTGTTTCTTTAATTCGGCCAAATCCTTAACATTCATTCCATATGGTCTTTTATAAATAGGAGCGATACCGGGTAAAAGTTCAATGCTTGAATTCAATGTCGCGGTCGGGCGGCATACACGGTAACTCATCCGGAAATACATCGGGATACTCGTTCACAACTTTGATCTCCTCTAAGGATTTGCCCTTTGCTGAATTCACTGTTCCTTGTTCTTCGGATGAGTTATCCACTCGAACTCAATTCGTCTCCTTGTGGGCTAGTCAAAACCACCGATCTCTTGCGACACCGAATCACCCCATCATGCTTGCGCACCAATCCATTCCAAGTATGACATCTATTCCCCAAGATTTTAAAACTACTAGGTCGGCTAGAAATTCTATCTCATTAAGTTTAAGGTTCACCCGTGGACATATGTGTACGGCTTTCATTTCTCCGCCCGGGAGCTAACTAGTAATGGTGTCTTCATAAGACTCATGGGCAAGCTATATTTTTCCACAAATTGATGGGTAACAAATGAATGTGATGCTCCGGAATCGAATAAAACGGATGCGGGTTCGGAATTGACAAGGAACGTACCAAGCACGACTTCGGGAGCTTCCCGAGCCTCGCTCAACCGTCACGTGGTTTACTTTCCCACGCACAAAGTTTTGTTGTGCCCCGTTGCCCCGAGGAGTAGAATTCCCCGTGCGAATCGAGAGGATGGCTGCCCGGTGCTTTTGACCATTGCCCTTCGTGGAGTTTGCATTCCACGCTTGGGACAGTTATTGGCATAATGCCCTAACTCTCCGCACTTGAAGCATCCATTGGGCTGAACTGGTGCGGTGTTTCTCACTGGAGCACCTGGGGTATTGTTTGGGCGACTCTGCTGCTGAATTGGGGTTCGTGGAGTCTGCTGATGAAAGCGCTGGGGCTGCTGAGCTGAGCGCTGGAATGACTGGTTCTGCTGAAAATTCCCACTATATCCTCCTGAGCGGAACTGAGGATTCTGTGGTGCACTATAGCGGGGGCGTGTGTTGCTGCTAGATTGCCCTTGGTTCTGGAACTTGCGTTTCTGGTCTCCAAGTTCTCTGCGCTTGCTTTCAAGACTGATAGCTTTGTCTAATAGGGTTTGGAAGTTGGGGAAAGTGTGGCTCTGGAGCTGATAGTTCAGTGGCCCAATGAGACCATCAAGAAATCGTTCCTGCCTCTTCGGGTCAGTATCCACTTCATCTGGAGCATACCGAGACAATTGGGTGAACTTGTCCCGATACTCACTGACGGACATGCTGCCTTGCTTCAGAGCGAGAAACTCCTTCTGCTTCAGCTTTATTATTCCAGTCGGGATGTGGTGAGTACGGAAAGCGTCCTGGAACTCCTGCCAGGTGATAGTGTCTGCAGCGGCATGTGCTACAGTGTAGGCATCCCACCAATCGGCCGCAAAGACCCTCTAAGCGTCCCGAGGCATACAGGACTTTCTCTCTATCATTGCACTGAGTGATGTTTAGTTTCTTATTGATAGTCTTGAGCCAATCATCTGCATCAAGAGGATCCACTGAGTGGGAGTAGGTGGGTGGATGGTGGCTCATAAACTCTCTGTGTCTGTTGACTGGTGGAGGTGGTGGAGGTCCTTGTGGTGGCGGGTTGTTCTGCTGTGCCTGCAAGTTCTGGACCGTTGCAGTAAGATTCTGAATCAACTGCATTTGAGCCGTAAAGAACTGCTGCATAGTTGGATCCATTGCTAATCCCTGAGGTGGAGGTGGGGCGGGATTCTGCTGATTAGCGATGTGGGCACGTATCACAGGCGGTACGTCCTGTCCACCTCCGGACCTGGTGTTTACCATCTGATTGTTAGAGAAAGTCATTTCAGATAAAAGCAGTATCGATAATCATGAGTAAGAGAAAGGGGCTAAGATTAAATTTAAACTTAATTATTTTATTAATGCTCATGCGGCCATCACACCACAAGGCATTCCAGTCAAACAAAAACCCAAATCAAACATGTTTGCAACCAACAACCATTATTACATCGATTACGTCCTCGCAGGGACGGGTCTAACGATCTCATCTCACGGGGCATCCTAGCCTAGAAGACCTGTGGTGGCAGACGAGGAGCCGTAACGAAGCCTCTTGCGGGGTGGTGACTCCGCGAGGAAAGGGGTCTCGTCGGGCTCGACGGGTGGCTCCCTACCATCACGCTCGGCCTCCGGGCCGAGCAATCTCGGCGTAGGCGTCCTTCGGCTCACCGTGGGTCCGCTCCCGGCTCGGCCGTAGCACCCTCCGGGTCGGTGTTGAGTGCCGCCGTGACACGGGCAAGAGTGTGGAGGCGTGGGTCCTCGGAGCCGGTCGGTGGTACCACCGTCCGCTCGGTGCCACCGGTACGACGAGGGATGTGGCGGTAGTCGGCCGAGGCTCAACTCCTGGTCATGCACGAAACGAAGAGAGAACAAGGCCCTCTCGGCGGCGTTGTCGACCGATGCCCGGTAGGTAGAGTGAGGTGTAGTAGAATCATGAGTTGTGCGCGAGATATACCCTCTGCGCGCATGGTTGCGCACCCCGATGTGGACTCGGTCGGGTAGTAGGTGCCCGGTGGAGGTTCGTTCCGAGTTTGTGAGTGACGTACATGGGGTACACGGTGTTCCCCAGCTCCAGTAAAGTGTTCCTCAGCAGCCAAGGGAAGTAGCCAAGTGCCACCTCAGACGAGTGCATGATGCAGTACGGGTCTCCCTCGCGAGGTCCCTCGTAGTAAGCATCGTCCCTCTCCTCGTTGTCGTCCTCCGTAGCCTCACTGTCCTCGGTGTCATCACCGGAGTTGTCTGGATCTCCTTCCGCGGCAACTGGTGCAGGATCTTCAGGGGCGACAGGAGCTGCTGGTGAGGCAGGGGGGGGCGGTGGGTGGCGGGGAAGGCGAGAGGTCGCGGAGATCCTAGCTCTCCATCGAGTACACCTCCAAGATGGCTCCATCCTCAGCTTCTACGAAGAAGTAGGGGTCCTCCGGTTCCTCCTCGGTGGGACGGGAGGAAGCGGTACCGTGCTCCGAATGGTCGTGTCCTGGCCATCTATGAAAAGAAAACTGAACTCAGAGCAGAATGAAACAATAAAGGGGACAAGGTTTTAACAAAAGCAAATAAGATAGATTTTTAGGTGTATTTAGGGGATTTTTTTTTCTTTTTGAATGAGAGAGCTGAAATGTCTTTCTAGATAATGTCCTTATTTCGACCATTTCTATCTAAGGCTGCGTCCCGCGATCGCATTGCTACGATACCACTCTGTCACACCCGTTTTCCGAAGAAAACCGGATGCATCTCATACGTGTGCCATAACCACAATTTCACACATATGATAGACAAATGAGTGTAATATCATAGTACAATGCTCAAAACGTACATAGAGAGGTTTATTATTTTATTACACTCATCGATAGACACGAAGGTCTAAACACGAACATCGATAGCTAGACGATGGAACACCGTCTCCAACTTCACAAGCTCCTGACTGGGGGCAACGCGAGCCTCAGAATCCATCGAACTCGTCGAAGAACTCTGCTCCGCATCCTCCTCTCGAACACATATGGCAAGGGTGAGTACACTTATGGTTGGTACTCGGCCGTGGGGGAAAATGCAAAGCTATCAAGGGTAGGCTAGGGTTTTCAGCGGTAAGCATTTTAAGTTGGTCAAATTTTATTAGCAAGCACCTATTTACTAAGTGTAAGTGTATACCACCCCAAAACTTAGCTTTTCAAGAATATTCCTCCAAATCATAAGTAAACCACAATTGGAAATCCATTTCTAGTAAACTATCATGTGAGGGTCCAAGCCGCTCTTGACCGTGAGCACGGCTGATCGATCAGTTTTTACTCTGCAGAGGTTGTACACTTTACCCACAGTTCGTGTTCCCCATCTTGCCCGGGTTTGCAAAGCCCTTAAACACTTCCGAGGTGAGTGGCAAGGGGTTCACTACGAAGCCTTTACAAAGGCGTGTAAAACACTAATATCCCACGACGATTCTGACTCGGGCGGACCATAACCCTCCCTAGTGGTCGGCACCTTAGCAAAGGCTACTACCCCAAAAGGACCGGGCTATACCCCCGCAACCCGGAGCCCCCCGTGTTCCTTCCGACAAGGGCTATTAGATATTTTACACTCCTAATTATTTGGCTAAGCCGAGCCATGTGGACTGTGGTTGCCTTGTTTTCTGGGTGGTTCTCCATGTTTTAAGTTATATGTTCTTGAAACTCCATAAACACGAATTCCATTTAAATTCAACATTTAAAAAGATAACTTCCATTCCCAAAGTATAGCATCTAAGCATTTATCTACCCAAACATTTATTTAAAACAAGGTAGGCAAGGTATAAGGATTAAAATCTAGTCATTTCCTTAATAGGCATTTCCCATCAAATTTATGCATAACGATTAAATTTAAAGTGTGATAACATGCAAGTTATTAGGACCAAAAAGAGTATGCAGGGGGGAAAATCCACTTGCCTTCTTCTCCTAAAAATTGGGGCTCAGTTTCTTCAAAAGATTGCTCCTGCTCAAACTCGAACGGCACGTCCTCTACGATCACACAAGAAAAACAAACAATAAATAAAACAGTACATCAAACATTGCTAAAAGTCTAATACAAGCTTCTAAAACTAATGTGCTTGTTGAGACGATCGCGTGGACACCAAAAACACCTAAATCGGAGCTAAGACGGAAAAGTTATGATTAAAACAAATTTCAGGGACTGTTTTGTAAAAGTAAATATTCCTTAGGGGGTTTCTATAAAAATTCAGGGGCTAAAAACATAATTATGAATATAATCTAGAGGACCTAGGTGCAAAAAGGGCTTTTTGGATTGCAGGTGAACATTTTTGAAAGGTTAAGGGCTAAACTATAAAAACCGAGGTCGACTTGTTAAGCTTTTATATGGTGGAAGGACCAGGTTGTTAATGGCGAAAAGGTCAGGGTCTCTTTAGCAAAATTGCCGGCGAACCCTAGTTTGACCGGTATTGACTCTGTTTGACCCGGGGCTCGAACTGATCTGAGCCGTTGGATTGGAAATCTAAGGCTGCGGCTAAAGGAAGCGGCGGCCTGGGTACTGGTTGCGGCGGCGCGCGGCTAAGGACGGCGGCGCTCGCCGGCCGGCTCGCCGGCGGCGGCCAAAAACTGCTACGGTGCACTAAACAGGCAAAGGAAATGCACCAAAATGAAGAGGGGGAGAAGAGGAAACCACCTTGCGCGACTCGAAGAGGAAGAAGGGGCGGCGGCGGAGCGGATCGGCGGCGGCGCGGAGCTCGGTTCGGGTGTCCTTGGGGGCGGCGGCGTAGAGAGGGAGAGAAGCTCGATTGAGTGGTGCGGGGTGGAGAGGAGCTCGAGGGCGACCTTATATAGGTGGCGAGGGGAGCGGAGGAGCCGCGGGTGAGGCGGTGGACGGCGGGTATGGCGGCGGCCGCCATTGATGGCGAGCGGTTCGGTGGGCGGCCGTTTCGGGGAGAGGAAGGGACGCGGGCGGCTTGAGGCGGCGCGGTGGAGTGCCCCGCGCACTAGGAGGAAGGGGAAGCGGCGCGGGGAGGTGAGGGGGCGCGGGCGGGGGCGGTGGCCGGCGCGGCGGGGGAGGCGGGCGGGCGCGCCTGAGGTTGAAGATAACCCTGGCAAGTGGGCCCCGCCCGTCAGCGGCGTGAGAGAGAGAGGTAGGCAGGCCGGCGGGGTAAGGTGGGCCGGAATGGGTCGCGCGGTTAGGTGGTGGGTCGGGCTTGGTGGGCTGGAATGGGTCTGTTTGGTTTGGTTTTCTTTTTTTTTTCTTTTCCTTTTTTTTCAATTCCTTTTTCCCTCATTTCTTTTCAAACTTTTACTCAAAATCTTTCAAAAATTTTTAAACCAACTTTTAAACCACACAATCAATCAAAAGCCCATGCATTCAACATGATGCACAATCACTTGGTAAATTCTAAATTAATTATTATTGCATATATTTAAAGGCAAGTTTAATTAATCAAATTCATTAATCCTTAGAAAATAAAAAAATTCTAGTTGTTGCTAGCATTTTTTTTTAAGTGATGGAATTTTGGGTGTTACATGCTTCCATTTGGCAAAGTTAGTCCCATCAAATTGGGGTAACTTGCCAACGGGTATAGTGATATCATCCTTAGATTTTGTTTTCAAGGAATCATAGTTAAAGGATACGCTTCTATAGTCATTCTTGGACTTGGCCTTGGGCTTTGGCTTTGGCTTGAGTGTTCTCTTGTGAATTCTTGTGCCGTAGTACTCGTCATCCCCATCTCCATTCTCCCTAGATGAAGATGATGATGAGGATGATGAGGATGGTGATGGAGAAGGTGAAGGTGTTCTCTTTCTTCTCTTCTTTTCTTCTTTCTTCCCCTTTTTCTTCTTTTCTTGCTTGTTGTCCTCTTTCTTCTTTTCCTCTTCTTTCTCTTTCTTCTTGTCCTCTTTCTTGCTTTTCTTGCCGTTGTCCTTAGAGCTTTCTTTGACAGCCTTTTTGATCTTGTCAAATTTCTCTTGGGCTGAGGTGTTCCCTACCTCCGAGGCATCACCTTCAACATCACTTGGCAAGTCCTCAAACTCCTCCTCCTCTAGCTTGTCATCTCCACTTGCCATATCCTCACACGGTTAGGTGTTCACAAGGATAACCCGCTCTGATACCAATTGAAAGGATCGAGGCAATATGGCCTAGAGGGGGGTGAATAGGCCTGCACACAAATTTAAACTTTTTCTGCGAAAACACTGTCACACTCCGGAACCTTCGAGATTATTCTCGGAACCTCCGAACGAGGCAGCCTCCGAGAATAAATTCAGAACTTCCGGCAACTGTTAGAACAGAGCATAAATAACTTGATGAAAACCAGGTCTACTAAATTCTAGGAGGTACTTAGGACCTAGCAAGAAGATTTCTAAGCAAGGAACAAGCTAGGAAGGTACCACAACATAGATCGGGAGCAAACCCTAATAGATCTAGTCAAGAGCAAGCATGAACAAGTAATTAAACAAGAGCACGTATGAGACAAGATTTATCTCGTGGTTCAGCTCGCCACAAAGGCTTGCTTACGTCCACGTTGTTCAGGAAGCCACAAAGGCTAGGGACCACAAAGGTCAACTCCTCTCTCACACCTATCACTTTGGGTAATAGGTGGAGGCTTTCCACTAGAATCACAAAGGGTAATACAAGCACCTTGGAGCTTCCACAAATCGGGTTGGAGAGCTTCCAAGAACCTCTATCCATCTAGGAGCAAAGCTCCAAGAGTAATAGATCCACCAAGCTTGCTAGGGTTCTTCCAAGTGCTCAAGTTCAAGGGAGAGAGAGATTTGCTCACTAACTCACTTCAAGAATCCACTCTCAATCAATGCTAGGCAAGGATTTGGAAGAGAGTAGGTTAGGAGTGAATGCAAGGTGAGAGAATGAGGTTAGAACGGCGTACTGTGCAGGGGGGAGAAGAAGATAACCGTTGGGGACCAAGGGGTATAAATACCCCCAGATCCAGAATAGTAACGGCTATATTCCAAAGTTCGGAACCTCCGAGAAAAATCTCGGAACTTCCGACTTTTGAAATCTCTGCTGACTGTAGCCCGTACGGTCGGAGCCTCTGAACAACAAATAGCAGAGGCAAAACAGTAGCAGGTCTCTTCCCTTTGGGTGAGGATTAGGGTTTAAGGAAGATAGACTATGAGCACTTGAAACCACCCTAACTCACCATTAGTATCCCTCTTGATAGTACGGATTGTCCTATACTCAAATTCAAAAGATAAAATAAATAAACTCCTCCAAGTAGCATAGGTATCCTTCTTCATTCAGTTGAGGGGTCTCCATTCTTCCTTTTGCACCTGTAAAATAACTCTATGTTGCACAACAGTCTCAAAAGCTCATTAGCTCTTTAATTGTGTGGTCAACATCACCAAAACCCTCATAGGGCTTGATTGCACTTACACTTGCGCCGCGTCGCTCCGCAGGGGCGGGCCCAAGATTTTGACATTGGGTATTCAAGATTGTAAAGGGGAAAAATTGATAGGCCTGTTAGGGGAACGAGGGAAGGAGAGGCCGAGAAATGGGCCAATTTTTTGGGCAGCCCGGCTTATTTAGAGAAGGGAGGTGGGCTAGATGTTAAAAAGCCTGAGTTGATATCGTTTTCTCATTTGTTTTTTATACAGATATATGTATATGACTATGTTTATGCAAAAATAATGGGTATTCAATGAATACCCTTGAATACCAAGTGGGCCCGCCCTCGTTGCCCCCTCGCTCGCCGGAAGCAGGGGCTCTCGCCGCCGTGCCCCACGGCGTCAGGGACTTCACATCGTGGGGTACGGCGGCAGGAGCTTGCCGTCGTGTGGTACGGCGCTAGATGTACATTTCTCAAATTTTTTTATTCGACCATTTATTTTTCGAAAATCAAGGCAAAATAAATATAGAAAATTCCGGAGTGAGTCCACATGTTCGGTCAGCGCTTCTGAATCACACCGGTGGTCATGCGGGTGGTGGAAGCAGCTACTCTCGTGCAGGTTGCCGAATAGAGATGGTGACCAACCAGTGTGACAGTGACACCTCTCTTACAACAGATGAAGAGCTCTCACCTGAAGATTGTCAAGCTATGGAGGACTTCATGAAGCAAAGGGCCGAACGAGATCGCCAAGAAGTAGAAAAGCTCACGAAGCAGAAGGATGAAGAGGATCGACTTCCCTACTTGTCGCAGTTCAAGAAGACTCGCGAAGGCAAGGTGAAGAAGATCAAGGACATCACCTTCGATACTCCACCGCCTGAGGTACCACCCAATGTGAGCACATCATCGTCTCCATCTTCTTTTGTTACCGTCAATGATCTTACTACTGTGATGGATAGCTTTCGCTTGTCTATGATTGAAAATATGCAAAACATGGTAGATTCTAGGTAAACGAGTATAGGGTGATGATAATGTTGCATATGGTTCTAAAACTGTGGCACCTCAGACCCCATCTATTAATTCATCGGCTGCACAAACAATTAATCCTTAGTATGGTATGTTGTTGAATTATTTTGCGGGACAAACAACACCGCCGCCGTTTGGTCAGAACAGACTGGTGCTGGCGCCATGGTGCCTTTTCCCTCGTCTCCGGAACCTATAGTTACTATTCCTCCCGTTCAGGCTGCTTCTGGCCGATCCAGTGGGAATACTTTAGTAGCTCAAGGTGTTCCAATTATGGTTCCGTTTGAGACAAGCGTTGGGTATGGTTATGCACCTAATCCCCAAGTTAATAGCCGTTTGCAACACCATAGTTCTGGCTCATACACGCAGCCGAATATGATGCAATCGAATGCTTCCACTACGCCAATGCCAACCACCATCCGAAGTCATCGATAGGTTTAATGCTAATCTTGCTAAACAAATGAAATATGACTATGGGATAGAAGTAAAAAATAAAAATCTTTCATATCGAAAACCGTATCCTTCTAGTGTTGATTCGGTTCCCTATCCCATTGGTTGGCGTTGTCCTGAATTTGTGAAGTTTAATGGGGATGATAGCAAAACTATGTGGGAGCATTTTAGTCAATATCTTGCTCAACTAGGAGAAGCTTTATTTTCTTTATCTTTAACGGGTAATGCTTTTTCATGGTTTGCTTCATTACCTGTTAACTCTATTCGTACTTGGGAACAATTAGAACAAAAATTTCATGACCACTTTTATAGCGGAGATAATGAGTTAAGGTTGAGTCATTTAACATCGGTTAGGCAAAAGCATGACGAACTTGTTACTAACTACTCCCTCTGTCCCAAAAAGATTGTCATTCTATAAATTTTAGGACAGATTATTATGGAGGTGAAATGACCTCGATTGCCCCTATTTATTTGCCATATTAGGTGCTAATTGATTGTTGCATGCCTATATGCACGTGCACACATGCCAAATTAAGCAAAACATCATTCTTTTTGGGACAAATTTTGAATCCTAAAAAGTTATTCTTTTTGGGACGGAGGGAGTATATTAGAAGGTTTAGAGAAACAAAAACCGTTGTTATAATCTTGTTATCTCCGAAAGGGATCTTGCTGAATTAGCTTTTAATGGTTTGTGATCCCATATTAGAGAAAAATTAGAGGGTCATGAATTTATTGATGTTGCCCAAGTCTTAGTAAGAGCTTTAGCTCATGAGAGCCGAAGCAAAGATACTCGGCTTAAATCTGATCGTCCTAATCCTAACATGCATATGCTAGATTATGAATCATCGGACGATGAGAGTAAAGAAGTGTGTGCTCCTGAATTTACTTGATTACCTAATGATAAAGAAAACACTTGTGCTTCTCTTAAACTGGCTCATAAGAGTCGGGATGAGATGAAATTTACTTTTGATGTGGCTAAGTGTGATAAAATATTTGATGAGTAATTTAAGTCGGGTAAAATTAAGATGTCTCACACTATACCACGTATTCATCAATTAAAAACACGTGCATATTGTAAATTTCATAATTCTTTTTCTCATGCTACCAATGATTGCAATATTTTTCGTTGGCAAATACAATCGGCCATTAATGAAGGTCGTTTGAAATTCCATGAGATGCAAGTCGACGAAAATCCTTTCCCTAATAGTTCATTTGTTAATGCTCTTGAGTTGTCAAATCTTAAGGGGCTTATTCGGCCAGGGTCGGTCTAACCGGTGCCTCCAGAAAGGATCAAAATGCTCCAAGCCCAAGAAAAAAGCAAGACCGAGTTTTAATGAGCTCTTGGCCAAATATAAGAGGGAAGGAGCTACTAAGGATCAAAGTAATCAGCCAAGCGGTGCTAAGGGCGTAAAAGCACCACCAAGACGTAAATGTAGTCATCACCAACGAGATAACTTTTCACAATATCCTTTTGTTGGACCTGTTATGCCATCGTCTTGGTATTATCCTTGCTATTATTCACCTGCTGATTATAGTAGTATGTACATGAATTCATATACATGATTCAATATCTTGTTGCATACTCAAATTATAATGCATTACAAAGACCGATTGTTTGTAATAGCAATCTGGTCAAAAATAATGTGTGTACTACTATTAAGCAATGTGAGAATAGCAACAAGCAAAAAGCTAAGGAGATGCAGCCGAGGTGGTGTCCCTCAGGGTTGTCCCACATTTAAAAAAGGAGGTTGCAAAGACTACGCAAGCGAGGAGCAATGGAGCAGCAGATTGAAGAGAAGCCAGCCAAGTCAACACGGACCCGGAAGGAATGGAGACCGAAGCAGGCGTCATCCTCAACTTGAGTAAAATATGTGTACGACCGTTGTTTTGTTAAACATCGTCCTAAGTGTTTTTTGTTTTAGAAAGATATTTTTTGGCACGTATCCTTTGACAAAAAATAGGGGGGCATATGTTCGCACCCAAAATTGGCAGGTCTCATCCGTCCGGTGAGACCTTTGGGCCCCACCGGTCAGACCGGTGTGGTCAAAGTCCACAAAATCCTATTTGGACTTCACCATTGGATAGGTCTCGCCGAGTAGATCAAAATCCATATGTGGAACGTCCAAATCGGAGTCCGGATGAGGACGATATGAATTGTCTAAGATCTACACGCCGAGTGCACCGGTCTGACCGGTGCCTGCCTCCCTGATTCCGAGCCAAATTGAGGAGTTCAGATAGATTAGGCACGTAGGGCAAGACCTCCCCACCCTATAAATATAAAGGGCCACGACCGATTGAGGTTCATCATCTAATCGATCAAATCTATTTACCTTTATTCGTTTCGTATTTACTTTTACCTTTTCTCAACTTTTCCAATCTACTACTTACTATTCTTCCTTCGTCTCCGTGACGTCTGAAGGCGTTCTAGGTGGCTTTGCCGACTCTAGATCAACCCTACGTGCGTCTCCCTGACGGGATCCTGCCCGGGCGACGTTCGGAGGTCTACCGCCGGAATTCTCCCGGCGACCGGTCTTACCAGTGTCGACGCAGAAGCGCCGCGACAGCAGCCTTTGTGTGATGTTGGCTCCAAAAGGTGCCAACAATGTGCCTCTCTAAGACTCTAAAGCACTTTTTTTTGCTGAAACACGTAATTCCTGGATAGCAATTTGCCGTATCATGAAACAGAAAGTTGTTGGTACGCATACGTGAGGTTGTCACCCATGTTTGTTTGATTCATGGCCACACACTGAAGATCCATCGTCACTTTAGTTTCTTTTATTCACCTACACACCAACAGCCTGTTCGTTTGGCTGGTGGCTGATGGCTGATGCTGATTTGTTGTGAGAGAAAAATCTTTACTTTGGTGGTTCTTGATGGCTGATTTGTTACGAGAGAAAAATCTTGTTGGTGGTGGCTGATAAGCCAAACGAACAGGGCGCAAATTTGGACAGTAAAAAACAAATTCTCCAACATTGAGTAAACCACTGAGTAAATTATCTCTGACTGTCTGGCAAGTATTAAGTGTTTTTTTTTTGACAGAAGAACAATTTGTAAGTTGCTTAGACCGTCTCCGGCAAGCATGCCAGATCTGCATCTTCAAAAATCGCTTATGCAGCAGGAAACACAGCTGCAAAAACAAGGCCATTCCAGCGGGCATGCCCATCCCTCTCGCGCATGTGCTCGACAGTTGGCTCCCGCGCGGAGGAGGGAGGCCGCGGGAGTAGCGAGGTCGCTGGCGCCGTGGCGCGGGAGGAGGGAGGCCGCGGCGGATCCGCACCGCCGCCGGTCGGCCGGTCGGGGAGCGAGGTGGAGCGAGAAAGCCCACCGCCGCCGGTCGGGAGCGGCGCCGCCACCTCCCCCATCTTCGCCGTAGCGACGGGATGGGGAGAAGGCGTCGTCGGCCGGCCGCGAGCTCCCGGGACCTCCCGGCTCCGCCGCCGGCCGCGCCTCGACCTCAAGCTCGACCGCACCGGATCTTGGGAGCTCCGCCCGCGCCGGATCTTGGGATCTTGGGAGCACCGCCCGCGCCGAATCTTGGGAGCTCCGCCCGCTCCATGTACTCCGCGAAGGCCGGCCATCGACTCCAACGTCGCTGGACGACGACGAGCTTGATGCTGGCGGGGGAGCCGCCTTCGCCTCCTACGAGATACCGCCGCCGACCGCACCTCGGATCCACCGCTTCACCTCCTCCGTCCCCGACTCCGGCGAGCGCGGCCGCGGATCCAGGCTCCCCTGCTCCGTAGAAGGATGGGGGAAGGCGTCGGCGGCGGGCCGCCATCGCGCCAACTTCGTCGCCGTTGACCTCTTCCCCGCCGCACCCCTGCAGATCCAGAACAACCGTCGTGGGTGGGTCCGAGGGTGGGTCCGTGGGGCGGTTGGGCTGCGGCAAGGTGAGAGAAACCCCAGGATTGCGTGACGGAGGAGGGCGAACTGCATTTTGCAGCGGGTGATGCGGCAGTTGCTGGAGCGTCTACGGTAGCTATTCTTTCTTCATTTTCGGAATGCGGATAGCTATGCACGACCTGCTGGAGACAGTCTTATTGCTACATCCGAGTCAACAGTCAACGTTTCAGTAACTGATGTGAAATGAGTGGCTCTGGCTTACCATGTAAGCGTGTGAGTCCCTTGCTTGCAAGTTCGTCCGCCTTTCGATCCGGTTACTCTGGTCGCTTTCCGTGACACCGTGTTTTTGTTTCCTCCTTTTATATCACCCTCCTCTTTGTAACTCCATTTCCTAGTAAAGGAAGATCTGCAGAGCTAACTGAAGTTACCCAGCAGTGTGTCCAGCGAAAGCTGGGTCTGGTTGGATTGGCTAGCTTGATTCCACGGACTGGGAACCACAGAACAGGTTGGTATCAAGGCGTGCTTGTATTCTTCTTGATTCGTCGTGGGCATAGTTTAATTTCTGCAATCTTTAGTTTCTTCAGAGATCTGGACCTTATGCATCAACAACCAATTGAACTGACAACTAACAAACTCTACTTTGTACTACTGATTCTGTACCTACACAATCAGCTTCCCGCGGACCTCCCTCTCTGAGATCTGAGCTGATTGTCCAGAAGTTCAGCATGGAAGGGATCATGGTTAGCGTTGCCACAGGGGTGATGAACTCCCTACTTGACAAGCTTACCGCTTTGCTGGGCAAGGAATTCAGGCTGCACAGTGGGGTGAAGCGTGACATTGCCTTCTTGAAGGATGAGCTTAGCTGCATCAATGCTCTGTTGGAGAAACTGGCCAACATGGAGGTTCTTGACCTGCAGACGAAGGAGTGGAGAAATCAAGTGAGGGAGATGGCGTACGACATAGAAGATTGCATTGACAATTACATGCACCAGTCTTGCCAACAGAGATCTAGTCGAATAGTCAGATTCTTCCATGTGTATGTTCAGAAAGTAAAGGAGCTGGCAGGTCACCATGGTGTTGCTAAGCAGATAAATGAGCTCAAGGATCGAATTGTTGAGACAAAGCACAGAAGAAAGAGGTACAAACTTGATGATGAAGTGGATTCTGGAACCAACAATGTGTTGTCTGTTGATCCTCGATTACCTGCACTCTATGTCGAGTCATCTGATCTAGTTGGTATTGATATTCCAAGGCATCACCTCATTAACATGCTAGGTGATGGAGAACAGACATTGAAGGTGATTTCAATTGTGGGACTTGGAGGATTAGGCAAAACTACTCTTGCAAATGAAGCTTACAAAAAAATTAGCTGGCAATTCGATTGTAAGGCTTTTGTGGCAGTGTCCCAGAAACCTGATGTGAAGAAGATCCTACGGGTCATACTTTCTCAAGTCAAGAATCAAGACCTTGCTAATACAGAAACAGGGGATGAGAATCAGCTCATAAATGCACTCAGAGATTTCCTCAAGGATAAAAGGTGTGCTCTCTTTTCGTGTTATGGATCATTCTAGTTTATAAACATTGTCTTTGTTTCAGCCTCCAGGTCACTCTACATATCAGACAAACTCTAAAAATTCATATATTAAGTACCATTTAAATAGCTATAACTCCAGCTACAACAATAATGGACCCGTCTTGCATTGTGACTACTGGTCATTTCATTTTTACTCCACTGCCATACAGTTAAGTACGTTTCCTTAAAACGTAATTAAACTGAATATCTCTGACAAAAATGTTTTGAGTTTAGGCATTTATGATGATGAGATTGCTAAGTATATATCTTGGCCCATGTATTAAATCTCTACGCAAACATGAATGATGATAAACAGATGAAGATTACACATCCCTATCTGTATATGTATGCATGCAGTAGCTTAAATAATGTAACATTACTTTTAGCATCAGCCATGCATGTTATTTAGAGCCTGTTTGTAACAGAGGAATTTGAATGGAGTAGTTCAATTTCTGCATTGGATGCTCCCTATATTTAGTCAGTATTATTCAACTGACCCGTAGTATTTATCATTTTCAAGGTACTTTATCATAATTGATGACATATGGAATACCCAAGCATGGAAAACAATTAAATGCGCATTGCTTGATAATTCATGTGGTAGTAGGATAGTAGTGACTACAAGAATTGCTACTGTTGGAAAAACATGTTGCTCTCCTCTCCATGACACTGTTTATGAGTTAAGGCCACTGAGTGAAGCTGATTCCATGAGTTTATTTTATAAAAGGATTTTTGGCTCAGAAGAATTGTGCCCAATAAACCTTAAAGATGTTGCAATGGACATCATTAAAAGGTGTGGTGGTCTGCCGTTGGCAATAATTACTATGGCTAGTCTACTGGCTACTAAATCAGCCAGAAGAGAAGAATGGCTGGGTGTCTGTAGTTCGATTGGTCTGGGGATTCAAAATTATAAAATGGAAGAAATGGGAAGGATTTTATCCCTCAGTTACAATGATCTTCCCTACCATTTGAAGACATGCTTATTGTATCTAAGCATGTATCCAGAAGATTATGAGATTGACATGTTTCAGCTTGTAAGGCGATGGATAGCAGAAGGATTTGTCAAGGTCAATCGTGGGAGAAATTTAGTAGGCGAAGGGAAAGGCTATTTTAATGAACTTATCAACAGAAGTTTGATCCAACCAGTGAATGTTGAAGTTGATGGTCAAGCAACATCATGTCGTGTGCATGATATGATTCTTGATCTCATTGTGTCCAAGGCAGTCGAAGAAAATTTTATCACAACCATTGGTGACCCAACGCAAACATTGGTCTCACAAGAAAAAGTTCGCCGATTCTCAATTGACTACCGTGCTCCAGATGTAATGATTTCAGAGTCATCCTTGATCTTTTCACATGCTCGATCTCTTAGCATGTTTGGATATGCTGAAAATATGCTTTCTTTCTCAAACTTTCAGGCTCTGAGAGTTTTGGATCTAGAGAGTAGTGTGAAATTGCAAAACGACCATCTTCAGAACATAAGCAATCTATTTCAGCTAAGGTACCTACGGATTGCAGCAAGTAGCATCACACGCCTTCCAGAAGAAATAGGAGAGCTACAATTTTTGGAAACATTGGATCTGCGTCGTACATGGATAAGAAAATTACCTGCAAGCATTGTTAACTTGCGCAGATTGATGTTTCTATTGGTCAACGGTTCAGAATTACTGAATGGAGTGGGGAACATGCAGTTTTTGGAAGAACTTTCAGGTGTATCTATATATAATGAATGCTCAAAAAAATCTCTGCAGGAGTTGGGCAGTCTGACCAACCTGAGAACTCTTCAGGTAACATGGCACATTAGCGACTCACGCAGTGACAGAGCAATGTACACAGATATCTTCACATCATCACTCGGCAAACTTGTCAGTTCCAGCCTTCGGTTTTTGCGCATTATAAGGGGCCCTGGTTCTGCTGGCATCGGTCTTGATTCTTGGTCGTCACCACCTCATCTCCTACAGGAATTACACATCCCTAGATGCTGCTTTCAAAGGATCCCAGAGTGGATGACCTCAATGGCCATCCTCTACAAGCTGTGCATCAGGGTCAAGCAAGTGACACAGGATATCCTCGATATTCTTGGGGGCTTACCTTCGCTGCTAGACCTGGAGTTACGGTCAGATGCTGCAGATAAACCCATGGACATACTGAGTATTTGCAACATTAAATTTCAATGTCTGAAGATCTTCCGCTTGTATGGCCCCATCAAGGGTCTGATGTTTCAGGCTGGAGCTGTTCCAAAGCTCGAAGCAGTCTCAGTTGAAATCAGGGCATGCCAGACACGTTCTGCGTTTGTCGGTACCCCTGATCTGGGTATCCACCACCTCGCGTCGCTCAGGGATCTCAATGTTTGGATTAATTGCGAAGGAGCAAAGGCTGAAGAGGTGGAGGCGTTAGAGGCTACTATTACAGATGCAACCAATCTGCTTCCCAACCGTCCAACGCCTCGTTTCTATAGAGACCATGAAGAGGGGATGGTGAAAGATGCTGCACTTGTGAAGGGAGGATTATGATGGATGTGTATGCCGAAGACATCTAGCAACAGGAAAGAGATTTAGAAACGATCTTTCTTTCTTCTTGCTCCATACATGGCGTTGCCCTGCAAGTGCAAGTGCAATGGATGATGATGTATATGGATGTCTGAAAATCCTAATTTTCCGTATGCTTATATGGATATCCGTATTCATATTAATTTTTAATATGGATGTCAACCTGATGTATCCGAATTCAATTTAAGTATGTTTCTCTATCCAATTTCTTGTATTCGACAAAAATGTGAGGTATCCAACACTATGTGTTTGTAGAATGCAGGATTCATTTTACTATCTAAAACTTATATTTATGACTCATTACTATTAACAAAAATAATGTTAGTTTTAATATTGTACAAAATAATGCTAATTCTAATTTTATTATCTAAAATGATGTACGTAATCTAAACTATTAAAAATATCTATATGAAAAATGAATAATTGTTAGTCTAATATTACTAGTGATATACAATAATAAAAATTAATTAATTTTATGATTATGATATCCGTATTCGTATTCATTTTTATTATGGATGTCAAATTGATGTATCCGAATTCGATTTCAGTATTTTTTTCTCTATCCAATTTATTGTATTCAACAAAAATGTGAGATATCCAACACTATCTCTAAGCGTGTAGAATAAAGTATATTGATGTAACTATCTAAAACTTATATTTATGACTCATTACTATTAACAAAATAAGGTTGACAAATTAATAATGCTAATTTTAATTTTATTACCTAAAATGATGTACACAATATAAACTATTAAAAAATCTATATGACAAATGAATAATTATCAATATAATATTATTAGTTCTATACAATAATAAAATTTAATTATTTTTATGATTATTCATGTTAATTTTAAATATATTTATTTTTGATGAATAAGTTATATTTATATGTTTTTCTGACCGAAGTCGACAAGAGAAACGCTCACCTATTTTTGCAATATTTTTATCCTAATAACCCTATTTAATAGGTGCTAGAGACCCTTTCACTATATTTATATGTTTAGTAACACTAAATTTTAACCTGGGTACGGAAAGAGCTACGGTCCGGCGCCTCTTGCATCAGGGTTTTTGGTTTTCTCCAATTAACTTATATATTTACAACAAATATCTATTCCTATATATTATTTTGATTTTGATATTGTCAGATGGTGAGATCTGGACAGCCCAGGGGGTGTTAATCCCTGTGGTTTAGTTGTTCGACAGGGAGATCGGGAGCCAAGAACGCGATGGTTAGCGTAGTACACAGAAATCATGGCGAGACACATGTGACAAGGTGATTTTATACTGGTTCGGGCCTCCGGAGAGTAAAACCCTACGTTCAGTTCTTCGGTTTGTATTGCTTCGATCTCAGGTGGTCTAGATTATAAGTGTCGATGTGGAGGTGGTCTGCAGGTTACATGTGCCGATGTCCCTGGGGGACGCCCTTGTCCGCCTTATATTGGGCGATGGACAAGGTCGGTGGACCGGAGTTCATGTCGGTTACAACAGAGAAACCTATCTCTAGTCAATTACAACATGGAAAGCTTATCCGAGTTGCCTTAATCCGTCTGGACTGCCTTGTCTTGCATGCCAAGTTGTCTTCTCATCTGGACAAGGTCGTCTGGGGAATTTTCTGAAAGGTCTTCAAGAGGTCGCGTGGGTCGCCAACTAGGTCAGTTGGGCCCCATTGACAGGTCGGTGAGTCTTTTGGTAGGCCGGACCTACTTGTTAGGGACGGCCGTGAGCCTGGTCGGTGGGACCCAGGGGTACCCATGTCTTACAAGCCCCCGAGCGATGTGTAGGTGCAGCGACCTTAGAAGGTCATGACGGAGACGTAGAGTTATCGACAGGTCGAATAGCGTGCACGTCGGTCCAAAAAAGAACAAATCAGCTTAGCAGCCGCCCTGTTTTGTTGACGTGCCGAACGAAGAGAGGTCGAGTAACGACCTATAGGAAGTAGACCTCCAATAGATCGAAACGATGATGAAAAAATTTCATAAGGCATTAAGGATGCACTCACAGAGTAGTATCCGAGCATCGTGGCGGGCAGGATGGCCGGTGTAATGATCCAAAAAAGAGAAGGAAGAGAAAGTAGGTCAAGCAACGACGTGATGAGAAACGGGTTTCCCAACAGGTTGGTACGACGAAGAAAATAAGAGGGTGTCGAAGACACACTCGTAGAGTAGTCCCCGAGCATTGAAGTAGGCAGCATGGCTGGTTTGATGCTCAAAAGAGAAGAAAACTGAGTCATGGTCTTGATCAAATGAAGCGTAGGGACGCCCAGATCTCCTAGCATAGCTGCAAGGAGGCTGGCAGGGCCGACCTCGAGGAGGCCTTGTAGGCGTGCCGACCTCAAAGAGGCCTCAAATCATCAATGGCCAGTATCCTAGATACCCAGCAGGATCTTGAAAGGCGCATCGCATGAAGCCTTCTGTAATGGTCATAACCATCATCAACGAAATTGGTGAAACAATATTGTTCTTGAACGTATGGAGCGTAGAGACACCCAGATATCCCACATAGCTGCAAAGAGTCTGGCAGGGCCACCCGAGGCATGCCGACATTAAGAAGGTCTCAAATCAGAAGCGCCCAAGCATCCAGAGATACTTAGCAGGGCCATTAGGTGTGCACCCCACAGGGAGGCCTTCATTCCCGACGTAAAATCCTGGGAAGGTCTTCCGAGCTGGCGAAGGCGACGACACGACGGAGCCGGAGGAAGGTCTAGCGACCAGACGAAGATGACGCCGGAGCCGGAGGAAGGTCTAGCGACCTGACGGAGACGATGACGGTGCTGGAGGAAGATCTAGCAACCTAACAGGGATGACGACGGAGCCGGAGGAAGGTCTAGCGACCAGACGAAGATGACGACGAGCCGAAGGAAGGTCTAGCGACCTGACAAAGATGACGACGGAGCCAAAGAAATTTCTCTTGTGCCATGTGAAGAACGAAGACGCAAACCTCGTGAATAGATCGGAAGGTAGCAACGAGAAGATCGCTGCGAAGATATCTTTCGTGTCGTCGCCGAAGATCATCGCCGGAGGGAACTGCTATCACGCTACACGAAGAGCTCCCAATCTACCCCTACCTGGCACGGCAACTGTCAGAAGGTGAGATTTGGACAACCCACGGGGTGTTAATCTCTGTGGTTTAGTTGTTCAGCAGGGAGATCGGGAGCCAAGAACACGATGATTATGCTAGCGTAGCACACAGAAATCACGGGGAGACACAAGGGACAAGGCGATTTTATACTGGTTCGGGCCTCTGGAGAGTAAAACCCTACGTCCAGTTCTTCGGTTTGTATTGCTTCGATCTCAGGTGGTCTAGATTACAAGTGTCAATGTGGAGGTGGTCTGCGGGTTATAAGTGCCGATGTCCCTGGGGGACACCCTTGCCCACCTTATATTGGGCGATGGACAAGGTCGGTGGACCAGAGTCCAGGTAGGTTACAACAGAGAAACATATCTCTAGTCAGTTACAACATGGAAAGCTTATCTGAACTGTCTTAATTTGTTTGGTCTGCCTTGTCTTGCATGCCAAGTTGTCTTCTCGTCTGGACAAGGTCGTCTAGGCTATCTTCTGGAAGGTCTTTATGAGGTCGCGTGAGTCGCCAACTAGGTCGGTTGGGCCCACTTGATAGGTCGACGAGTCTTTTGGTAGGCCGGACCTACTTGTTAGGGACGGTCGTGAGCCTGGTTGGTGGGGACCCAGGGGTACCCATGTCTCACAGATATATATAGGCAAAATAGCTATTTTGCCCTTTAACTTCTCATGAAGGATCAACTTCGTTTCTCTACTTCCATATTGGTCAATTTAGTCTCTCAATTTTTATTTTTTTAGTCAAACTCATTTTTGTGATAATATGTTGCTCCATATTGGAACTAGCACATAATATAATGTTCATTTTACCCTTGGCTCTTTTCTCCCTTCAGTTTTCACCTTTAGAATCACAAAAATGTATGATCCAAAATAAATATGAGAGTACATGTATTTGCGAAGGGAGTACAAATATATACATGAAAATGAATAATGTACTGTGAGTATGTGATCACACGTTGATTTTAGAACATACCTACACACATTGAGTATCTTATTCTTCCTTTCAACTTTCACTACAAGAAACTATTTAATCTGTGACGCATTCTCCGCGACGTTTTCAGAAAACGTCACGAATGTGCATTGCAGCCCAAAACACTGCGACGATTTCTTTAATTCGTCGCGATTCTACGACGTATTCCTTTTTTTCGTCGCGGATTTGTATCGAAGCCCAAAACACTACGACGATGTGTTAAATTCGTCGCGATTCTACGACGTATTCCTTTTTTTCGTCACAAACACTGCGACGATTTGTTTAGTTTGTCGCGATTCTACGACGTATTCATATTTTTTCGTCACGGACGTGCATGGATGGATATTGAAGCCCAAACCATCACGACGATTTGTTAAATTTGTCGCAATACGGCCCACAACACCGTGACGTTTTAGCAGATTCGTCGCGATCCGTAAAAAAAACGACCACCTCACCGGCACCTAGGACCCACCCACACTGCCACGCAGGCGCCACCTCACGCGGGCGCCACGTCACCACCACGTGAGCGCCCGCAGCCCACCTCACGCCACGCGGCGCCACGTCACCACCACGTGAGCGCCGGGGCCCACCCACACCGCCACGCGAGCGCCACCTCACCCGTGCGCCACGTCACCACCACGCGAGCGCCCAGGGCCCACCACACTGCCACGCAAGCGCCACGTCACCCAGTTGCCACCTCACTGCCACGCAAGCATCTAGGGCCCACCACACTGCCACGCAGGCGCCACGTCACCCAGATGCCACCTCACTGCCACGCAAGCATCTAGGGCCCACCTCACGGCCACGCAGGCGCCACCTCACCCAGGCGCCACGTCACCACCACGTGAGCGCCCAGGGCCCACCACACAGCCACGCAAGCGCCACCTCACCCAAATGCCACCTCACAGCCACGCAAGCATCTAGGGCCCACTTCACTGCCACACAAGCGCCACCTCACCCAAGGCATGAGTTCCTCTAAAAAAAGGAAAACCTGCAGCCAAGGGGAATCGAACCCCCAACCTCACACCTGACCCAGGCGCGCTTCTACCACTGGGCTACAACGTTGTTTGTGACTGTATCTAACATTTAAATGCTTTTGAACCTATCTACCCAGAGGAGTAAAAGGATTGAAGTTTCACATCAATCCAGATGCAGACTTCCCTTCCGCCGCCGCTGCCTACCACCAGCGGCGCCGCCCCGCACCGCCGCCGCCGCTGTCCGCGCCGCCGCCGCCTACCGAACCGACGCCCCGCACCGCCGCCGTTGCCTACCAAGTCGCCCCCGCCAATGTCGCCATCCATGACGCCACCGCCCACCATCCGCATCTCGCCGCCGCCCTCGCCAATGCCGCCATCCATGACGCCACCGCCCACCACGCCATCCCACAGCGCCGCCGTCGCCTTTCCTCCCGCTGCCCCTTCCGCCTGAACTCCCGTCGGTACCACGAGCTTCCACCTGAACAAGGGGTGGCTAACACCACATACCCTTCATCCTCCAGACCATCACCACCATGCGCGTGCTTGTTCCAGTGGTGGTGCCCGTGTCCGTGGTGGTGGATGGTGAGACAATGCGTGCAGCATTGCTAGTCCATTGACGCATCCAAGGCACCCAGTGTCATTGCAGCCGGGGAAAGGTACATTTGTTTCTTGACTTTGTTGTACTTATAGATTTGAATTGGTGCAGAGGTGTTGATTTGTGTCTTTTGTGTAATGCTTGGTTAGATGGATAGAAGATGGGTTCATGGAAGGTTGTTTTCCTCTGAACACATTGATGGAGTCAGACAATTTATGAGCTTCGTTGCAGAGAAGTTCAGTGACAATGTTGAGATTTTGTGCCCATGTTCAAGATGCCTGAATCACAAGTATCACTTGTCAAAGCATGTTGTGAAGAAGCACATTTTGATGAATGGTATGGATAGTAGTTATACTCGTTGGTTTCATCATGGAGAGGATGTCAATGTAGATGTTGTTGAGCACCCTATTGATGTGCATGACAAGTGGTGATAGGGGAAATGTGGGAGAGGATTGCGGTGTTGGTTGTGGGGAAAATGTGGGAGAAGATGGCGAGTCTTGATCGTTTGGGGAACCTTATAGGAGACCTACATGTTGCGAAAGAAGAGAAGGAAGAAAGGATGCAGAAAATGAGGATGCAGAAAATGAGGATGCTGCTACAGACCCTCATGACTCAGAGTACATGCGTGTGACAATAATTGTGTTTTGTTCAGAAAGAGATATGCCCACCTTGACAAGTGTCCAGTTTGTGGTCTTTCGAGATGGAAGGATGAAAAAAGAAAGAAGATTCCACAGAAGGTGTTGAGGCATTTTCCACTAGCACCTAGGCTGAAGAGGCTCTTTGCAACCAAAGAAGCATCACTACTAGCACAATGGCACGACCGACAAACCGGCAACCCGGTGAGAAGGAAATGAGTCACCCGGTGATGGTGATGCATGGCAAGATTTCGACAAAGAATATCCGGAATTTGCTAGAGATGCAAGAAACATCAGGCTTGGCCTTGCTACTGACGGGTTCAACCCATTTTCAGAACAGAACACAAGATACAGCATGTGGCCTGTGTTTGTGGTGCCATACAACCTTCCACCTTGGGCAAGCATGGAGGAGTCCAACTTTATTTTGGCTTTGCTTATACCAGGTCCTAAATCCCCTGGGAAGGATTTTGATGTATTTTTGGAGCCTCTGGTGGAAGATTTGATTGAGCTTTGGAAAGGTGTGCGTGCTTATGATGCCAATACTCGCAAAATGTTTGACCTTCATGCTTTGCAGTTTTGTGTTGCATCCATGATTACCCTGCTTTGAGCACTCTTTCAGGTCGAACCACAAAAGGTTATTTTGCATGTACTCACTGTGACAAGCACCCTCTTTCCTACGGCCTAAGGTCCAAAATTGGTTATTTTGGACACTACCATTTCCTTCTAGAGGGACATCCATTGCGGAGAAACAATCTGTTTGCCGGCCTTCATGAAACCGATGATCCACTAGGTCAATTCACTATGGAAGAGTTGTTAGCTGAACTGGAGAAAGCAATGAATCCACAAGTATGTGGGAAAAGGAAACGTTCAAACTCTGAAGGTGCTCATGTGAAAATATGGAGCCGCATTATGTGCTTATGGAAGTTGCCATACTGGCATAAATTGAAGTTAAGGCACAATCTCGATGTCATGCACATCGAGAAAAACATATGTGAGAGCCTGATTGCGACAATTCTCAATATACTTGGGAAGACAAAGGACACAGTTAAAGCTAGGCTTGATTTGAAAGATCTTGGAATTAGAAAGGAGTTGCAATTTAAAGAGAATGGAGATTCATGTGAGATGCCAAATGCTCGATATACTTTGTCCAAAAAAAGAAGGCGGCCTTTTGTGATTTTCTAAGAGAGGTAAAGTTTCTAGATGGCTTTGCTTCCAATATCTCAAGATGGATAAATGCTGATGGAACCAAGGTACAAGGACTCAAAACGCATGATTGTCATATCTTGTTGCAAAAAATATTACCTGCTGCTATGAGAGGTTTTTTGGACAAGGATATATATGAAGCATTAGCAGAATTAGGGAAGTTTTTTAGGGAACTCGCAAAGAAAAACCCTTAACAAGGATGTGTTGGCTGAAATGAAGAAAGAGATCCCTATAATTCTGGTGAAACTTGAGAAAATATCCCCCCGGCTTTCTTTGATGTGATGATACACCTTGCTGTACATTTACCTGATGAGGCTTTGCTCAGAGGCCCTGTGCAATATGGGTGGATGTACCCAATTGAGAGGCGGTTGTATACTTTGAAGCGCTATGTGAGGAACAGGGCTCGACCAGAAGGGTCTATAGCTGAGGCATATATTGCCGATGAATGTTTGACATTTTGCTCTAGATACTTGGATGGTGTTGAAACAAGATTTAATCAGGAACCAAGGAACATAGGTTTTTCTAATGAAGAGGCCTATAGTGTTGACGTTTTTGGGCATGGAGTTCATTTTATGTCGGCGCCTGAGCTTGTATATGATGAAGATTGCTTTGATCAAATGGTGTGGTATGTGTTGAACAACTCTAGTCAAGCTGAAAAATGTGTCACGTAAGTTCTGACCATTATACTTCGGTATGACAGCTTTGTGTCTTCTACATATGCCTAGTTAATTTTTTATATATGCAGAATGTTCAAAGAACAATTAGAGAGACAAGGGGTGGCTAACATTGAAAAAACAGCCCGGCTAGGATTCCAGACTTGGTTCAGGAACCATGTGAGTTTACTCCCATAATATTTTAGATAACCATATTTTGTAGTATAGATTTTGATGGGGCGTGTGTTGCATGACGGATCATGAAGTTGAGGAATGATGGTCAAGAAGAGATAGATGCTGATCTATTTACCTTGGCATGTGGTCCTGATTTCAGAGTCAAGAAATACACCTCATGCATAGTGAATGGTGTTCGCTTCAATACTGTTGATCGAGACAGCAACAAGAAAACACAAAACAGTGGTGTAATGGCACAGGGATCGTGTCAGGGAAACTAAGATCTAGTGCAAAGAGTGTTCAAGCACGACTAGAATTGGAGATAAGGGCCAATGGTGACCTTCGATCTGTTGTGAGCAGTCAGCGTGTCGAAATTGAAGTTTTGTCAAGGCAACTGCAGGAAATGGAACAAGTAAGGATAAGGGACAAGGAGGATATGGAGAAGAAGCAAGCTGCTTTGGAAGCAAAACTTGAACGTTTGCTTGGTCAGGCATGAGGGTATGTTATATTTTCCTGGAACCAAGAATATGTTGTTTTGCTAGTTGGATTGCCATATGTTGCCCTTTGCTTGTCCTTGCATGGATCTGGATCCTTGTTTACCCTTGATGGATGCACACAGCATGCGAGCATGTTAGCTCTCTAGAAGTTTATGTTACTTGTTAGCTTGTTAATACTAACATGATACTTGATGTGGATTTGTGATTTAGATATTTGGGCACATCTGTTCCACCTAGTTTTTCTAATATTTGTGTATTTGTGGTTCAGTGGTTCTATATTGTAGGAATGGTTCTATATGTTTTTTTCTAAACAATCTGGCATGCTACTAGCTACATAATATTGTTTTTGTCTTGTTAGCACTGCAAGTTAACTGTCTTATTCTTTTGGTTTCAAGGTTCACATCCTGGTGACCTGCTGGTGGCTCATGGTGAGAAGTTGTTGGCTCATGGTGTGATGTACAAGCGATGCTCCCGGCGACCCGCATGTCTTTTTTGCATGTCTTTTTTGTTGGCCTTGCCTTGCTTCTGATGGAAAATGTGGCTGCTATATAGAGTTTTTTGTTGGTTCATACTTCGTTTGTGGAGCTTCATTTTTGCCGCTGAATAGATGCCGATGAGGACTCGTTGTATAGATGCTTTGCCGATGCAAACTTTGCAACAGATTTGTGTTGTGATGCAAAATGAGATTGGAAAAGATACAAATGTTAAATTACAGAAAATTATGTGATTGTCTTATGGGCTGAATTTGATTGTCTCTGGGCTGAATTCTGTATGAAAAATTTTTGTGTCTATTATTCTGTTGGTTAAATGTGATGGGTATTTTTCGTGGGCTGAATTGATTTTAGCAGGCTGAAATTCTGGGCCGAAATTTGGCCCACTGCTAGAATAAGGCCTGTCACACAAGGGTCCTAACACTACAAAAAATCTCGTGGTCTATGACGGTCAATTTTCGTCACGGATCATCAAAATTTCGTCATAAAATGACATCTATGACGAAATTTGAGGACGTCATGTATTGAGCGTCACGGATCCCTTCTCATGACGTCCTTAAATTTTCGTCATAGATTAGCGTGATCCATGACGTTCTCAAGCCGTCATAGATTGGTGTAAAGCCCATTGAACCCAGCCCGAAGCCCAAAATCTGTGACGAAAGTGATCGTCATGGATTGACTCGCCACGTCACTTATAGAGATGAGTTGGGCTGCCACGTGGCGCTAACATGGCTGCCACGTGGCACTAACATGGCTGCCACGTGGATGCCATGTGGCGCTGACGTGGCATCCCATGGCGCTAATATAGCCAAATTCAATACCAGCATACATAAATGATGTCATCATCACATTTTCAGCCCATTAAGATGTACGACACATAACAAATATTGGCCCAATAATTTTAATAGAATTTCAGCCCACTTCAAGATTACAATTTCAACCCATGGATCTCATTTACACAATTAAACAGAACTAGCATCACATAAAAAAATTGTTTATCTTGTATTACAACAAATATAAAGTCTTTCTTCCAACACTTCGGATACAAGTTTTCATCCAAAGAAGATCATTATCTCACTTCTTGTTCTCTATTTTTTCCGAAATTAAAAGAACAAATGTAACATTAGTGATTATCGAAGAGCTCCTACTTTAACATAAATGGTAAAGTGATCTAATTATGGCCACGGATGGACGAACATGCATCGAGATTTAACATCTATAAGGGGCGTGTTTGGTTCCCTTCCCAACTCGGCTGGATCGCACTAGCCGACCAGCCGGCTTTGCCGGGCCCCTGCGCATGCAAGGGTGATTGTTTGGTTGTATGGGTTTTGCGGCTCGCCACATGCAATCGGTGTTTGGTTTGTTTAACTTGCATCGATTCAAGCCACGTCAATAGATGGCAATGCAATCGGGAACAAATTGTCATGTCAAGTTTCAACTAGATGAAGGATGATGCACAAAAGAAGCCACCACTGCACAACACAAACATGCACCTAGAGAGGGACCAGTGCACCAAACCTTGTCAAGGTTTAGTGTACCATCACAAATAAAACATCATTGCACATGTCTCATTCCTCAGGTTTAGTGTACCATCAGAAATAAAATATCATTGCAGATGTCTAATGCCTTAGGTAGAAAACAGATAGAAAAATCATCATTGCACATGCGTAAAGCCTTAGAGCAAGAAAAGTATCAAACAATAATAAACATCATTGCATATGTCCATAGTCTCAGATTAGTGTAGTATCTTACAAAATTAAAAATCATCACCACATTTATCCAATCTCTCAGCCATAGACCAGGAAACAATAAATATCACTTGCATATGTCCGGAAAGATAGCTAAGTTCAAGAAAGAAAAAGTAGTTGAAGAAAGACAAAATAGTTGTGCAAAGGCATAAGTAACAATCGACTATGCCATTATTCCCTAGTCGAGCCCAAGCATGACTAGGTTACTAACGAAGACAAGTGCTCAAGATCCGAACAAATCATTTTAAACAATGAGTGAGAACAAACATTCGAGAGAAGGGACATATGCTCGAGATTTTATTTGCAATCATCATAGACTTAGACATATGCTCAAAATCAAATTGTTGTCATCATATACTAACTTGGACCAGATCTCGAAAAATAACAAATATATATCATCATTGCGGATGTCTCATGCCTTAGGTAGAAAACGAGATAGAAAAATCATCATTGCACATGCGTGAAGCCTTAGAGCAAGAAAAGTATCAAACAATAATAAACATCATTGCATATGTCCATAGTCTCAGATTAGTGTAGTATCTTACAAAATTAAAAATCATCACCACATTTATCCAATCTCTCAGCCATAGACCGAGAAACAATAAATATCACTTGCATATGTCCGGAAAGATAGCTAAGTTCAAGAAAGAAAAAGTAGTTGAAGAAAGACAAAATAGTTGTGCAAAGGCATAAGTAACAATCTGACTATGCCATTATTCCCTAGTCAGAGCCCAAGCATGACTAGGTTACTAACAACACAAGTGCTCAAGATCTGAACAAATCATTTTAAACAATGAGCTGAGAACAAACATTCAGTAGAAGGGACATATGCTCAGATTTTATTTGCAAGCATCGTAGACTTAGACATATGCTCATAATAAAATTGTTGTCATCATATACTAACTTGGACCAGATCTCAGAAAATAACAAATATATATCATCATTGCAGCACCCATAAATTAGTGGGGCGGGGGGGGGGGGAGAAGGGACTAGATGTCTCATTATACTGAACAAGAACTTGCAGGGCACCAGATGGGATGATAGAGCTCTGCAAATCTACATGAGAAAAACAGATTTTGCATACAATTGTTATATTTAATTACTGGAAATATATAGAAAAAACAAAGAAACCCTAAAGAACATGGATTCATACCTCAAGAACGGCTTAGAACGCGGATCCGGTAAGCCCGCAACGAAATCGTGAAGAGAGGGTTAGGGTTTCGAAATCAAAGAGGGAGAGGGAGATGGAAGGGGGGAGAAATCACTTGCCTACGAGAGGACTCGGGTCCAAAGCACCGGGAACACAACAACGAGACGAGAGGGGTGGATTATCAAGCCACAAATCGATGAACAACGAGTAGGAAAGAGGAGATGCGCGATGAGGAAGGCCGCCCGCCCCTTGAGTGCGCGGCGACCTGCGTCGCTCCTTGAGCGAGCGACGGAGGGGATCAGGTGGAGAGAGGGGGGAGGGTCCGATGCAGGAGAGGAGGAGAGAGGGCGGCGGGAGGAGAGGGCACAGGGCACGAGGCTGCGCGATGAGGGAGCTCGGTGGGGGTGAGGAGCGTGCCGGCGTCGTCGACAAGGATGGCCTTGTGTGTGATGTCACCGTAGATGGCGCGGCGGTAGTTGTAGTACTCCCCCGCGCCCGCGCTCGCGCCCATGAGCTCCCACCTGGCGACCGCGGCGGCGGCCACCGGATTTGAGCGTCGCTCGACGTCCACGCCGCGGGCCCATTGACGAGCGGTGGAATAGAGGAGGAGGATGTCGTCCACAGATCTGAGCGCCGTCGGCCAGCCACACCACGGGGGCCCAGGGGAGCCGTGCCACCACCGCCATGGTGGGTGCGGAAGCACGAGGAAGCGCAGCGGGAGAGGCAAGGAAGAAGGAGCGGGCGGCGACGGGTGTTTGGGGCGACAAGAGGAGGCTGAGGGGGAGGTTCTAGGGTTTGATGGATTGCAACTTCTTTTATACGAAGAAAACGTGATCTCAGCCATCCGTTTGACGATGAACGGTGCAAAATGATTGGGCTGTTTGGGCCAAATGGGCTTGTTACAATATTCCTCCCCTGCTTAACATTTTTCTTTTTTATTTCTTTCCAATATGAAAATAATTAGAATTTGAACTACATGTATCTCAAATAAAATTTAAAAATAGATTTTAAGTGCTTCTGATCTACTATAGCTTGTATTCCGAAAATATATGAAAGGTTCAAATGTTTCTTGTCATAAATCAAACATCTACTTGCAATTTTATTATAAAATAATGATAATAAAATCTAAAACTTATTAAAAACTTTTGAAAATTGCCATGAAATCATTGTATGGATGTTTAAACTTGACATAAAAGTTTCATTGGATTTTGCAAAAAAGAAGTGTACATTGCTCACAAAATGAATGGATCCCCCATATTGTTTCATACATCTCAACATGAACTTTGATATTTGAACACTCTTAACGCTTTCAAACTCCATTACATCTAAAATTTGTACCCAAACATAAGTCTACCTTGACTTTAACAATTATGAAGTTTAATTACTAATTGGCATTGAAAAAACATGTATTTATGTTATATGCTTTAATAGAAGGAAACAAGCCGTATGAAGATTATACTATTAATAATAATTAACATACAAACAAATGAAATTATATGGAAGAACGTGATTTTAGAAAAAAAATGAGAGAAAGAATCATCGAATTTGGAGTTCATATGAGTGAGAAATACCAATTACAAACTTCTACTAGTCACCTTGTTATAAAATAATGATAATAATAAATAAAATTTATTAAAAAATTATGTATATTGGCACAGGATCATTTTATCGATGTACAAGCTTGATAAAAAAGTTTCATATGATTTTGTGAAAATTAGACTATACAATGTTCATAAACTAGATAGATCATCACATTGTTTCATACAACTCAACTTAAACTTTAAAGTTTGTACACACTCAAATACTTTCTTACCCATGAGCACCTCAAATTTGGATGCAACCTTGTGTTGACCATAACATTAGAGAATATTAAGTTATATTAGCAATTATTATGAAAAACATGTTTTATATATTCTTTTTTAGGCGGAAAAGATTTGTTGTATGTAAAGCAATCAAGAAATAGTAATTAAGATACAAACAAATGGCACTGAGTAAAATAACTTGATTTTAGAAAAAATTAGGAAAAAGAATCAACCGATTTGGAGTTCGTATGAGGAAGAAAAACAGTTTACAAGTTTTATCCGAAGATTAAAAACAGAAATTGCACTTGCTATGAACTGAGATGAACAAGTGTGTTTTCTCTTTTTAATCTTTGACTAAAACTTGTAACTAGTTTTTCTGACTCATACTAACTCCAAATTGGATGATTCTTTTTTCTAAAATTTTCTAAAATCATTCTCTACCAAGATCTACAACTTTAACAAATGAAAAATAGTTTTTCTATATAGTTGTGCAAAAAGTTGATTTTTCTAAATTTTAAATCACTAATGAGTACACCCTTGTGAAGAAAGTTGCAAAATTGTTATCTTATAAACATTTGTGAGTTTTCATTACCAATTGTTGTGCAAAAACTTATTTTTTTCATTTTTTTAAATAACTAATGTGTACACCCTTGTTCATTTTTCATTACCTCATAGTAAATAGAATAGTTCTATTAACACCTCAATTATTGGTCATGTACACCTCAATTCTACACACAACCTTAAATTTACTCTTCTATTAACACAAGGGGGTCACAGTGCCATTTATTATGGAAAAAATATATATTTCTATTTTAAAATACCTAATTAAGACACATTTATGAATTAACTGAAAAACTAATTATCTTATATACCCCAAATATATTTTTCGCATGTAAAAGAACACATTTAAGTTGTCTTTTAGAAGTTTCAAGATTTTTCGAACAAAATGCTATTTTCTATCATTTAAATGAATTTATGCATATTTATTAGAAATAATTAAATGTTGAACTCATGGATGGCAAAAAGTCTAGTGGTGACCCTCCATTTTCGCAAATTTGGGCCGGCCTTTTTGGGCTGTGCCTTTGGGCTGGCCTGTTGTGCAGCGTGGGCTGGTTTGGTTGTCCGGGGTGGGTTTCTTAAGCACGTCAAGTAGTTAGAGGGCCGCCAGCAGACTTTGACTCCGGTTAGCAAGCCCAAATCACTTTGACACCTATTCAATTTTTGCGAATGTCTAGTTTTCGTCCCTAAACTCGTAACTACACAAAGCATCATATCCTTCAACCTTTGAAATTGTACAGATTACATCTAGAACTTGGTTATGCGTAGTTTTATAAATGATTTTGTCTTTTTCTTTTTTATTTTTTCGACTAAATATTTAGAAAATCATAGTAAATTATAAAAAATCATAAAATGGAAATTCAATTTTATTTGCCTCTATATATGTATATCTATATATTAAATATATAATATTATATGCTTTAGAAAAAATTTAAATTTAGATTTTTAAATTTAAGACTGTTATTATCTATAATTCTTTTCATACATTATATGATTTTGTAAATTTATTAATCATGAGGAAAAGTTGAAATGCAATGTGGGTCGTATTATGATGAAATTGGCGCAACGTCATGGTGCTTGGACTTCATATTGGGCTTTCATATCCAACACTGCTAATCCATGACGAAATTTGACGGTTGTCATGGAAGCAGTGTGATCTGTGACGAAATCTATGACGAAATTGGCAGAACGTCATAGTGTTTAGACTTCATATCGGGCTTCATATCCAGCACTGTGAATCTATGACGAAATCTGACTGTTTGTCATGGATGCAGTGTGATCTATGACGAAATAAAAAAACGTCATGAGAATTTCGTCATGGATCAAAGGATTTCTTGTAGTGTAAAAATTCCACGTCATCACGCCACGTCATTGTCCACGTCATTGCGGTCGTCCAGGTCAGCTGCCACGTCAGCAGCCATGTGGCAAACTACGTTATTGTCCATGTCATCAAAACCATCCGAGTCAGCAGCCATGTGCCACGCCACGTCGGCAGCCAGGTGGCACGCCACGTCGGCATCCAGGTGGCATCCAAGTCAGCAGCCATGTCACATGAGTCCGTAGCAATCTGTGACGATTTTATTTTGTCACGGATAGTGAGCCATGGGTTGGGCTGCATGGGCCTCGAGCTGCTCCGTGACGATTCAGATACGTCACGGATCGCGACGTTTATTAAGGGAACGTCGAGAGATTTAATCAATGACGCTCATTCCACCACGAAAATGTAAATCGTCGCGGATGCTGATTTGCAACGAATTTTATTTAATCCGCGACAGAATGGTTGCGTCACAGATTAAATAGTTTCTTGTAGTGTTTCTATAAGCACATAAATGACTTAAACTACTAGGGATTGCTTAGGTACACTTATTTTGTGTTAGTTTAGAAAACATATTGTTACGTGTATGTATTAAGATAGTATGAGAACATCATGTTTGAACTAGATCCAAGGGTAAAATGAACTTTTTCCCTTAGTCTTATACTAACATAGAGTACGATATCAACAGAATGGTGAGTTTGACAAAAAAAAAGGAAAGTTGAGAACTAAATTGGTCATTTTGAAATTGTGGGATGAAGTTGCCCCTTTGCACATAGTTCAGGGACCAAAGTGTCTATTTTACCATATATAATTACTTTAATTATTTTTATAAAGAAAATGTAGGGAAGTACCCCACAACGTAAATTTCAAATAAATGATCTCCTGCATAGGGATTTGAACTCCAGGCGCGGGAGCCCTCTACCCAGTGACCTTTAACACTCCAACTGTGAACCCCTTGACAACTACTTCAATTGTTATTAATTAATATGAAATTTCAATTAGCATTCTTATTCATATTTACTCCCTGATACTGGTAACAAATTTTTTTACCAACTATAAAACCATTGATAAAACAAATTGATAGTCATTATGATGCTATGTTTCAAGTCAGTAAATACTTGAATGCGCACATGAATCCGAATTATTTTGTTTTTATTCATATTCGATAACATTTGTATCTGAATTCAAATTCAAATTAAATTATGGTAATAGTATTAAAATCCCAATCCAAATCTATGTGTATCTGAATCGAATTCATTTCTACCCGTCCCACACATGGTGAGGCTGACAACACACTTGGCTAATGCTCAGATAGAAGCTGGATTCTCAGCCTGAGGTTGCAATTGATGTGCACCTTGAACACGTTCATGTGCTTCGGATCGACCTCCTCTGGTTGGAGTGGTAAGACTAACTCCAGCAACTCCCCCATCCTCGACCTCCTCTGGTTGGAGTGGTAAGACTAACTCCAGCAACTCCCCCATCCTCAAAATGAGTGAGCAATGAACACTGTAGCAGCTCCAGCAACTCCCCTATCCCTTCCCCCAAAATGAGCACACCGGCCTCACCTCCCTCAATCTTGGGTACCTCTCTCCTCTCCCTCATGTCGTTGGTCCAACTACCGGCCCGCCTCCCTACGTCTCTGTGCCGCCCCTCCCCTCCTCTGCTCCCTCCCTCCCGGTCATTCCTCCCCAGGCCGACGCGGAGCTGCAGAGGTAGCGCGCGAGGAGCCCCACGGCACAGAGGCAGAGAAAGAGCAGGTCCTCGATCCGGCGTCGGTGGCTCGCGATCCGCGGTGCTGGGCTCGATCTGGCGGCGGCGGGCTCGATTCGTCGGCCGTCTGTTCATTCGTCGTCCGCCTCTGGGGAGGAGCAGCGCCCATCGCGGATTTGCCGATCGCCTCCTTCACTCGTGGTCCCGCACGAGCCTCCTTTGCATCTCCGCCGTGCCCCCTCCACCTCCTCCAACCCCGTCGGGCCCCCGCCACCTCCAACCCCGCCGGTCGCCTACGGGAGCGGAGGAGTCTCCGGGAGCGGTTGACTCCGTGGCAGCACTGTGTCCGGGCTGCAGGAGCGGCGCGACCTCCGGGCTCCAGGAGCGGCGCGCGGCTCATTGCCCTGCGAGCTGGGTGCGTGGTGAATCTCTGGCTCCACACGACGGCGGATCTCCTCCCAATCTTGCGGTGCCGGCGCGGACTCTTTATCCCTTCTCCTCGAGCGGCCTGGGGACGGAGCTCGGTAGCTCGTCGGTGCCTTTCCCTCTCTGTCTCTGTCTCTGTCTCTCCTTTTTGCGGGAACCAACAACCACAGAGGATGCGCGAGGGGATCCGCGGTGCTGCTGGAGGACAACCACTTTTGCGTGCAAGATGTCTTCTCTCACCTTTGCGCAGAAGGTGTTTTTAAAGTGAAGATGGGCATGCTTGCTGGAGTTAGTCTAATAAAACCTGCACATCGCCATCGCCCTTGTCGCGCCCACAACATGATCCTGCGGTCATGGACACAGCCGGGCCTTCTCTCAAACCGAATCAGCCACTCTTGTACAGACATACACTGGAACAAGCATCAAGCGGCAGTTGCTGGCTGCGCAATTGTGATGAGCAAGAGAGAGGGGGGATATGGGGGGATCCTATCTCCCTTCCGGAAGACAGATAAGGAAGCGAACTATAGGAAATATATATATATATATATATATATATATATATATATATATATATATATATATATATATATATATATATATATATATATATATATATATATATATATAATCATTTTGCAAAATTATACGACCGTTGAAATTTTAGCAGATTTGGCAACCAACCGCCGTGCGCCACGGCGTTTAGGAACTAACCGCCGTAGCGCACGGTGGTCAGATGCCGGCCACGACGTTTTGCGGCGGCCCACGGCGGTAGGCCCACGACGGTTAGGATGCTTTAAATTTTTTGATTTTAATAAATCTAGTAGAAAAGGGAACTTCAAGACACGATCTCCAACCTAATACCTACCGTACTACGGTTGTTTTTGTTTTTTAATTTAAGGAAAAACACTACAATTTAGAAAAGGAAGGGAAAGTGACATACTAAAATAGTCATGATCTTATATAACAGTGCTCTTATACAAACAATACTCGACCTAATCCAGTGTTGCCTGGGCTTCTTGAGCAGCCTCAGAGCTCGGGCTGCGGTGCGCGTCTGCTCGTGAGGGTACGTCAACGGGTCAAGAGGGTGGATTTGCCGACGCCTAGAATCACCAGTCACCTGCGGTGTCTCCACCGCCGCCGTCGACCCTGCAACCTCGTGGGATGAACCTGGCTGCCCTCCGCTAGCGCCTGGCAGCTGCGAGCCTCCTGGAGACTGCTGTGCCCCACCGCTCGCGCCGGGGAGCGACGAGCCTCCTGGAGACTATTGTGCCCCACCGCTCGCTCCTGGCAGCTGCGAGCCTCCTGTAGATGTCCCACCGCTCGCGCCTGGAAGCTACGAGGCTCAAGGTTGTGCCTCACCGGTCGCTCCCGGCAACTGGGAGCCTCCTGACTGCGTTCCTTCTCCCTCCCGAGTCCACGTGGGTGGCGCGCCTCCAAGCTGCGACCCTGCGAGCTCGTCCTGCGGCTGCAAACCCTGCAACCAGTCGAAGTCGAGGGCCAAGTCGTCGAAGCCGGACCCCAATGCTTCGGCTTGGTCCCCTAGGTCAGGAGTGCGGACGCTGGAGTCGTAAACTGGAAGAAATAGTAATATTAAATCACGTTTCCTAATTAATACAATCTAGTATTATAGAGTAGTGGTCAATACCTGGCTGAAGAGCAGGGCCGGGGGACGAGGAAGGAACCGGTGCTAGTGCTGGTGCAGGTGTGGGTACTCGTGGTGTCGGTCCTAGCCCTCCTGGTGCGGGTGCACGTGTAGGCGCAGGACCTCTAAGAGGAGGCCCCCCTAGTGGAGACATCCTAAACGGAGGATGCGCCGGAGGGCGCACCAGGTAGGAAGCTGGCTGGAAGGGTGGCCGTGACGAGGACGACGGTGCCACGTGGGAACGACCAGTCGAGGCGGAGCTGGAGGACGATTGGGGGTAACGTGGAAACAATGGTAGAGCCGGGTTGCCGCGGTAGTTCATCGCGGCAAGGAACCTCCTAGTGATGGCACCCATCCCGAGGAACATCTCCGAGATCTCCTGGTGTGACATCTGGTCCAACCTCACCGTCGAGTCCTCTACAATACATGAAAAGTCCGCAATCACGTCGAATTGCAAAAGAAATTAGTAGTAAATTGTAGAATGTAAAGTACCATAAGGGAAAGGCGGTGAATTTTCAAACTCACCGCCTTGTCGTAGTGCTGATCCCGTCGAACCGGGTACACAGTACTAGCAAGCACCCTCATCGCGTCCGGAACCGGCGCTGCAGGCTGTGGTGAGACATACATCACACGCGCCCGAGTCCTCAGGGTGTACCACTGGATGTACGCCTCCCACGTCGTGTCGTCGTGGGCCGGACCTCCTTGACCAAGTTCTGCAATGCGATAGCCCAACGGTCCACGTACAGCTGCAACCTCACAACCCAAGAAAAAGTGCCCGAAACTCCCCTTCACGACCACCTACGATGAATTAAACATATTTGTCAGCATCTGAAATCTTCGATCACTGAATTGAATTTAAAAATTTACGAGAACTTACCTATGGTGGGCACTCGGAATAGTGTGCACCACAAGCACAAGCCACTCCTGGTAGTGGCCAAATTGCCTCAGCACCCTGTGGATGGCGTACTCCTCCACGTACATGTCGAACAGCAACGGTGACCTCATCATCCAATACTTCTGGTCACAGAAGCAAAAAGTCGAGAGACCCTGTGGTGCGCGGGCCGCGATAGCCTCCTCGGAGTACGACGTCCACCTGACGTCCGCGTCTGTGAGAGCTTCGAACTGCCCGATGAAGTCCTTGTACGCCCTCTTCGTCTGGTCGTGGGCGTATGAGGTCTGCATACAAACCAAATGTGAACCATAAATGTCGATTGAACAAACTAGACGAAATGGAAAGATAAATTGAAAGTGAAAACTAAAAAACTAATTTTCTAGATTTTCTAAACTAAAAAACTAAATTTCTAAATCCAATCTAATTAATTAACTAAAAAGAGAGAGAAAACATACCTGGAGGAGAGGAGGGGGCGTCGGCCGGAGGGGAGGAGGCGGCGACAGGCGTGGGGGGTGGTGTCGCCCCTTATATAGGCGCGGCTGCTGCCGTCCCCACGGCGGGCGCAGCCCTTACCGTCGTGGCCCACGACGGTAGGCTGCAGCGGGCCCCGCTCCCTGCAACGGACCATTGGCGGTCCCCTTGGCCAAATCTGCTAAAATTTCAAACAGTCGTATAATTTTGCAAAATCATTAAAACTATATATATAAAAAATCGAACTATAGCCCACCAAGGCCCGCCAACATCTTCTTCCTCCTCCCGCCGATCCACCACCCCCCACCGCCTCCGTCACCGGCCCCGGCCCTCCCCCCCCCCCCCCCCCCCGCCGTGTCGCCCGCCCCACCTTGCCACCCATCGCACCCTCCCGGCCCGCCCTTCCTAACCCGGCGCGCCTCGACGCCCCCACGGTCGGTCACCCAGGCCAACCGCCGGTCCGGCCCCGCCCGGCCGGCGGTGCTCTTTCGCGCCGCCTCGCCTCCGCCGCCGGTCCTCCGACTCCCCCCTCACCTCCCCCTTCTAGGTCCGCCGGCCATGAGGTCCCGAACCCCCGAACACCGAACCCCGAAACCCTAACCCTAAGGTCCGCCGCCTCCACCACCACCGTGCCGGTGGCGACCTTGCCGCCGGCCGCTCCCCCCCTTCCCACCCGGCCGCGCAGGGAAGCCGTGGGCGGCGGTGGCAGCCAGGGTGATCTTGTGAGAGGGAAGAAGGGTGGGTTAGGGTTATGTGATCCAAGGGCTGTGATTGGTTGCACTAATCTTAAACATTGGAAGGTGGAGGTGAAAAAAACTTCCGGAAGACATATAGGATTTCCGGGATTGGGCATAGGGCGCTTGTCGTGGCCTGTGGGCTGGGACTACTGGAGTGCATGGATTTGGACTCGATGTTGTGGGAGTAGGCTGAGAGTGAGATTTTGGGTTATCCTAGACTGGACCAGAGAAGAAGGCAGGCGTAGGACAAGCGTAGCCAACTTCGAAAAAGAAGAAGACAAGCGTAGCCATGGGAGAAAAAGAAAAAAGGAATTGTTGAGCTAGAAGTTAAGATGAGTTCAGCTCAAGGTAAGTTTTGAGCTTCTGGGTATTTGTTTAGATTTATTTAAATTTGAAGGATAAAATAGGAGGAAGGGTTTGGGATTTAGAAGATGATTTATTCAGATTAATTAGGATTGGGAAGAGAAGGAGCAAGCTTATGCAATACAGATATTGGATTTTTTGCAAGTTTAATTCACAAATTGCTTTAAATATTTGCCAGTAAATAGCATAAATTTAAAGTACATTAGTTTGGAAAACAACTAAGGCTCACATGTTTGTTAAAATATAAATACTCTAATAAAGGTGGGATGTTACACCAGCAAGGAGTAGATATGGTGACCGGTGAGTGGAAGAAGACCAAATAGCTTAGTTATAAACTCTAATTTGCCAGCCCTGCCAAACTTTGTAATTGGGTTTTAAAAAACCATTGGAGGCACCATTAAGAATGACATAGTAATGTCTTAGAGATACCAGTTGAGTCAACTGTGCAGACGGAGTACACAGTTGAATTTGGTCTTGAAATTTGTAGGTATGTACCCTAAATATTTTAATATGTGCATCCTGTCTTGAAATCTGCCGGCCTATTGGATAGGCAGCGTACCATTTTCACACCAATGTGAAATGCACCGGTGTAAGAGTACCAGCAATAAGGATTAATGATGTACGACCTCTATAGTCACAGATAAGTGACGTTTTGGTCATCAATTCGTAAAGTCACATATTTGAATAGTAGTTTTCGCTACATAATTAATAGCTAAAAACATAGCAAATACTAATATATGTAATATGACAAATATACTCTTCTCATTTTCAAAATATCCAAACTCAAAACATAAAATTGATAGAAGATAAAAAATGAGATAGTTGGCTTAATACAACCCCAAAATGTCACTCGTATAACAACTTTGGTATAACAAAAGAAGTGCTAGTCCTACATATATACTTCCTCTGTCCCCGCAAAGAGTGTCCACTTCATTAAGTTTCATGTTAGTCAAATTGTTTGAAGTTTAACCAATCAAGAGTATCAATATATATAATACTAAATAGGTTATTATTAAAATGTATTTCATAATGAATCTAATGAAACTTGTAAAACATCAAAAGCATTGATTTAATTTTATATAAAGTTGGTCAAATATAAAATGATATGACCTATGATAAAACCAATGGGATACTCTTTACCAGACAGAGGGAGTAACAGGAACTGCTCTTTTACACATCTCAAGTACAGTCGGAGTATGTTGAGAAGTTTTGCTGGTATATTTTTTAGAAAATGGAAAATATTCCTACCTTTGCGAGTGCACACAACCAAATTTTTACACATTCTCATCTTATAAGCTGATCAAAACTAAAAGGTAGAAGAGTATGCAAACAATAGGAAGGAATCAAAAGAAAAGTATATTATTGATTTTCCATCCATTCTTGGCACCTTACTTGCCAAACGAACAAACTCTCTTCTATCCTCACGCTATAATAGGAGCAAAAACTGAAACAGGTACGCTCCTCTGAAAACAGAGTGCATAAAAGAGGTAAATTCATTTTTCCAAAAACCAGTTAGTTACAAGTACACTAAATTGCCACATAAAAGCTGCAGCTCCAGCAAAAAACAAGTTTTTATCATGCTTTGCTATGCATGTTAACAAATATCCAAGCATATGCCTTACTGATTTTGGTGGGGTTAAACCCAGTAGCTTAAGGTTATGCCAAGCATTATTATTTATCTCCAGCTAAACCTCTTCTAAAAGAGATATTCCATGGCGTTTGACTCATAATATTTGCCACAACATTGTGAGGATAGTTGACTATCTTTCAGTGATTTCTAGCCAACCCAAGTGTCCTCCTAAAATATGGTTTCCGAGCCATCTTTAATCTCGAGAGTCCCACAACCAATAAAATTTTCCTTCACCTTTAAGAAACCTTTCCAAAACTGGCAATATAACTAAAGATCAATGGAATAGACAATAATGAAGTAAGCTATAAATGTTTTATTCGAAATGATGGAAATTTAAAAAAACTCAAAAGCATTATTAGGCTATATTTATTTAGTTTCACGAACTTTTATAATGAAGAAATGCTGAGCTCCAATGCAGTATATGGGCCTGTTTGGTACAGCTTCATGAGTGACTTCACGAGCAGCTTCACAACTTCAATAGCCAAACGGCCAGCTCTCTGGTCAGCTTCTCTGAAAACTCGGTCTCACAGAGTTAAGCACACGGTGAAGCTGCAAAAACATTGCTCTCCCCGGCTCATGAAGTTGCTCATGAAGTTGTTTTCTAAAAAGACAGCTCAACAAGTGAAGCCGAGCTGTGCCAAACAAGGGCTATATATCTTATGGTATAAGTTGTGTGAGTACAATAGAGTGGATTGCATCGTTTTCCTTACTAGCTTCGACTTTTGCTTGAACTGTGGCGTTGTATAGGCCATGAAAACTCTATAATGTTACTGGACAGCAATATCTTGTGGTCCCAACAATTGAAATGAACAATAATGCCTTATCCATGCATGCAGCATGTGAATAAGTGGGAGAAATAATAAGATTTCGTCCCTGACCAAAGGCCCCTTTGGCAGGGCTTCGACTGTGGCTAAAACGGCTTCGGCTGCGGCTGTGGCAAAATAATGGCTTCTTTGGTGAAGCTGAAGCCATTTTGTAAAGTGTTTGGCAAAATGGCTGTGGTTGTGGCTTCTATGTCACATGTGGGGAAGAAGTCGCGGGAAGCCACTATTTTTGGCTTCACCTCCATAGTACAAATTGCAAAATGGCTTCTCCATGGCTTCAGCTTGGAAGCCGTTTTTTTGTTAGGGGTTTGGCAGGGCTTCTGTAAAATTCAGTGGAGAAGCACTTGGAAAAGCCCTGCCAAAGGGCCCCCAAATCTCACGTACAAGTTGAATAATCTGGTTGCGTAGAGTGTACAGTATAGGAATGTACTCCCCCGTCCCAAAAATCATGTACGTACGTCCCCCGTCCCCCCAAAAAAGTACATGTTCAAAAATATACCTACGTTGTTTTGGCATTTTGGATTCCGAACCTTTACTGCGTGTTTTGAATATCTAGGTGCATGGGAAAAATAAATAATGAACACTGAAATGACAAAAACGACGTGTAATTTTGAATGGATGAAGTATATTTTATTATTTTTGAAATTTAAACAAAATGACCTATGATTATGCAATAACATACAGACAAAGTACATGCCTATATGTATATATACACACACGCTGTTCACATGCCGAGCGCCTGAGCCCCACACTAGTGCACACAACATGATGAGCTTCACTACACGCCGGAGCAAGCCCGAGCTTGTGGCGCCATCACGACCGACGCCCCACGAGACGAAGCTCCTGTCTGACCTGGACAATCTCCGCAACCATCATGAGTACACCGCAATCGCCTGCTTCTTCCATAGCGCCGGTCGCATGCCTAAGGACACGGCGAAGGCCATTAGGGCGGCGCTCGCTGAGGCTTTGGTGTACTACTACCCGGTGGCTGGCCGCCTCCGGGAGCTTCCCGGCGGCAAGCTGGCTGTGGAGTGCACGGAGGAAGGCGTGGTGTTCGTCTCGGCGGAGGCCGACGTGGAGCTCCAAGCGCTGAAGCCACTCGTGCTGCCATTCCCACGCGACGGTGAGCTCGTCTGCGATAACGTGGGCGATCTTGGCGTCGTCCTTGGCAAGCCCTTTATCTTCATGCAGGCACGATTTCTTTTGTTTCTATAATTTAATTTCCCTTGGTTCTATACGTGATACACAAAACACACTACCGGATTCCGGGCCTTCGCTGAGAGCGAGGTTCATCTCGGCGAAGGATTCAATACTCTCGGCGAAGGCCTCTCGGCGCACTGTTACCGGCGAAGGCCTCTTCGCCGAGAGCTGTCGGTCCTCCTCACGATGGATGTTCGCCGAGAGGCCAATATAGCTCTCGGTGAAGAAAATTTCATAAAACAAAAAAAAAAGAAATGGCCAGGGCATCGTGGGCCTACCGACCGGCCACAATGCCCTCCGCCACCCCACCTTCACCACCGGCCGCCGCCGCCTTCACCACACCCCACAGCCCGCCACCACCACCCACAGTCCGCCGCCAACAACAACACCACCACCCGCCGCCGCCAGCACCACCACCACCCGCCATATCTGATAGAGAGAGAGAGAGAGAGTGAGTGAGCGAGCGAGTGAGAAAGAGAAGAAGTGGAGGCCGCGCCCGCCAATCCGCCACCCAAAGAAGTGGAGGCCACGCCCGCCGTAGTTCTTCCAGCCGCCGAAGACACGCCCGCCGAATCCGCCGCCGGAGGAAGAGGAGGCCGCGCCAGTCCCGCCGCCGCGCTCGACACCTGTGGGGATCCGCTCGCTGGAGGGGATCTGCTCGCTGGAGGGGATCCGCTTGACACCTGTGGATCCGCTCGCCGGGGGAGGGAGGCAGGGATGGGGGCCGGCCGTTAGTGGGGAACGCGGCGCCGTTCCTCACCCGCTGCCCCTTCTCACCTATCCGGTGAGGGGCGAGCGGAGGGGGGAGGAGAGGAGCCGCGAGAGGACTGCCAGCGGCTGCGGGAGGAGTAGGGAGAGGAGAGGTTGGTGGGCAGCATCGGAGAGAATAGGGGAGGGAAGGAAGTTGGTGGCGGCGGCGGGGAGACAGGGTGCAGCGCCGAGCGGGTTAGGGTTAGGGGAAGGGGGTGGGGCGCGGGTTTATAAAGGTGGCGTAATGGGCCGTCTCTACTTGGGCCGCTGCTGGGCCGGCCGACAGTTCTTCGCCGAGAGCCCAATATCCAGCTCTTGGCGCAGGCTTCATTTGAATAAAAAAATTACTATTATTACTAAATAAATGCAAAAATTTGCAAAAATTTGACTCAAATTTAGTTTCATTTTGTGTACATGGTCCTAGGGATGTCTCGTGAACATGATTCTCATTTTTCCAACAACTTTACTCTCTGATTTCATGCACTTGCAGTTCATATCACACGTCTTCGAAAAAATTACCTAGAATGAAGTAAAATTTTTAAATATAGCAAACAGAGATAAAATTGCGTCAAATTTTAACCTATCCTTTGTATAAATGCATGTTGATGATAAAAAAAAATTGAAGGTGAAAATGTGATTTTTTAAATTTTCTTCGTCGAGAGTAAAAAAAAACTCTTAGTGAAGAATTCGTCGCAGAGTTTTTTTTCCTCTCGGCGAAAAAATTCTTCGACAAGAGTTTTGGTCTTTGCCGAGAATTTTTTCTGACTCTCGGCGAAGAGCTTTTTGCTGAGAGCCCAGGGTTAAGCTCTTGCCAAAAAATTTTACTCTCGGTGAAGGCTCAGTGTCGTGTAGTGACAGCAAGATCGATTTAAGATACATAGTAGTATATTTTGCAGGTGACACAATTCAAATGCGGTGGATTCGCTCTTGGTCTGCATATCATGCACTGCATCGCCGACGCCTTCGGTTGGATCCAGTTCATGAAAGCCGTCGCCGATCTTGCCCGCGGCGAGCCGGCGCCGCTCGTCCTGCCAGTGTGGCAGCGGGAACTCCTGACGGCGCGTAGCCCTCCGAGCATCGCTGACGCCTACCAGGCGTTCCAGCCGCTCGTGGAAGGAACAGGCGTCCACGACGCGCTCCAGTCCACACCGGTCGACACCATGGCGTGCCGCTGCTTCATCTTCAGCCGCCGGGAGATGGCCGCCCTGCGGAACCACGTCGTCCAGGCGAACCTCCGGCAGCGCTGCACGGACTTCGACGTGCTAGCCGCCGTGACGTGGCTGTGCCGCACGGCGGCGCTAGGCTACGAGCCGAGCGAGAAGGTGTACCTCTACTTCCCTTCCAGCGCGCACGGCGGCCGGAGGAAGGGATTGCTCCGCGTCCCGAGAGGGTACTACGGCAACGCCCTGCTCTACAGGATCGTGGGGGTCGCCGCCGGCGAGCTACGCGCTGGCGGGCTCCGGCGCGCGGCCGAGATCGTGTGCGAGGGCAAGGGTGGCATCACGCCGGAGTACGCGAGGTCCACGGTGGATCTGGTGGCGTCGCTGCGTGGCAGACCGCTGACGTTCAACGGAGTGTTCGTCGTGTCGGATGTCACGGAGATCGTTGGAGACGGGCTGGATTTTGGGTTCGGTGAGTGGGTTGGCGGTGGGGTGGTCGGGCCCAAGATTGCTAGTTTCCACACGAGGTGCAAGGACGCTGACGGGGAGGAGTCTGTCGTGGTATCCATGGTGTTGCCGGAAGAGGCCATGGATAAGTTTCAAGAGGAGCTGGCTGTGTGGCTCAATGGAGATGGGGGAAACGAAACAAGGTTTCCACGCTCAGCCTTGTAGACTATAGTCTTATTAGTGAGATATAATAAATTAATAATGATCTACTGTATGGATGGGGTCTTATTGTAGAATTGTGTTTTCTTTCTAGACAATTATAATCGTGTTGTAATAAATTGTAACCGTGTGTACTTAAAACAGTTACTATACTGTTGTTGTGTTGTACTGATACTTTTTTTTGAACGGAATTTTTCATTCCATTAAAACCAAAGACTCAGTGACATCACTGTTCACAAGGTTTGAGGACAGAGTTTTGAGGACACTTAGAGCATCTCTAGTAGTTTGCCAAATTGTCATTTTTTATTTCTTTGGTAAAAATGTTAAAGATATTCCTCCGATAGATTGGCAAAAGACTTCATAATTTTTTGCAACTTGGAAAAAATCTGCCTCAAGCGCATAATTATGCGCGCATCACGCGCTTGGCATCGTTAGTTGTTTCTAGACAGGTGGGAGGGTGAAAAAATAATAGAGAAGAGTTACGGATATAAAGTTTTTAAGAGGTGGATTCGGAAGGCGATAAACATATTTTTGTTTTTCTCTTAGGTTACTATAATATAAGTTAGATCTGGATTTGACAAGTGAATTTTGCCAAACTATTGGAGATGAGCTCTTTTATTACTTGGAACTAACAATTAGCTGTTGTTGTGTGTACTGATACTAAGACTGAAACGAAGAATCAGGATCTGTTCACCTTAGGCAGTTGGCATTTTGCAAAATTGTTTTCGGAGCTAACTCATAGCTTGATGGTGGTCATTTTCAAAGCAACATACTGGATAAGGAGGTCCCTTCTATCTAAAGAAGAGGAAAGAAGCATTCTGAAGGAAGGATGCACAAGTTTGGAGATCACAAGCTTGGAAATTGGCAACAAGGCTGGATGGAATGTGTTGAGGCGTCTCCAGTTCTAGTTTTTTCTTGCTTTGTCTGTCTGCTTTGGTTAGACACTTAGGGGCATTGTTCTTGCCTGTTGCATCAGGCGTCTTTGCTTTTCCTTAACTTGGTGCGGTTAGCGGTTGAAGCGTGAGTTGCCGTGGGGTACCTGATTTTCATCGTTTGTAAGCTATCAAACTTTGGTTGCTGAGATCGGAATTCATCCATTTTCTAAAAAAATATTGTTTGATGGAATATAAGCAATTCAGTCAAGGTCGATTTGTTTTCTCAGTGCATAATTTCTAATATGCATTTAGATACAGATACTATAATATCTATGAATTATAATATCTATGAATCTAGAAAAACTAAAACATACTTATTGTTTGATTCATTGAGATCCACTTTTAAACAAAAAAGAGAAAATAGCTTAAATGACCGGATTCCCCTACCTTGCATCAAACAATGTGGGTTTTACTGACGTGTTTATTGAACGAACTTGAGACGACTAGGGATAGGTTTTATATAAGGTACAGCTATAGGTTTTTATATATGTATATAGTTAAGGTCCATGGTAGGAATAATGAAATTACCACTTGACCTTGCTACTTGAGGATGAAGAAATTGATTTAGAAAAGACTAAGATATGATCACATCCACAAGTTTTGCTAGGGATAGGTTTATATGAGGTAAAGCTATGGGTCTTTATCATATCGTATATATACAACTATATAGATAGAACCCACTACAAGTCATGAATAGATTTCTCTCAACATATAAGCATTCCACATCATCATCCACTATACACCATGTCACCATCCACTAGATCATATATTTATGTCTTCAACCGATTTTCTGTGGTTAATATCGTGTCTTTGTGAGTAGCATGACACAAAATCTACGTAGTAGAAAAATTGTATAGGATCAATAATTTAGATGGTTTTCTCAACAAATTTATCATGCTTCCATGTATAATATTGTTTATAAAAGAATGTTGTCATGCAATAACTTTGGTATTCTTATTTTCACATTATACTTTAATATTTTATTTAAAAAATTCCCGCAGCAACGCACGAGTACCACGTATAGTATATGTATATAGTGAAGGCCCATGGTAGGAGTAATGAAATTACCACTTGACCTTGCTACTTGAGGATGAAGAAATTGATTTAGAAAAGACTAAGATATGATCACATCCACAAAAGTTTTGCTTTATTTGACTGGCAGATAAATAAAGTCTTCCCATTGAGGCCTTGTTTAAGTTGTTTTTTTCTCCAAAAAGTTGCTAATATGTGTCCGCCTCTTGCTTCAGCAAAAGCGCTAATAACTCCTTTTGGAACCTCTCCATGACTCCCTCCGGCAATAGCATCGACGCAACGACCAACTCGCCACCATCGGAGTTCCGGCATGTCCCGTTGAAGCTCACGTTCGACGACGGCATGGTGACACCGCCGCCGATCCGCCCGGCCCATCCGAAGTCGACCTCGTCTTCGCCGAGCCGCGTCCAGTCCGACACCATATACGCCGCCTCGTCGTACACTACCACCGGCGACTGATCATCATCCCCGCCGCCTCCGCGCCCGTACTGGCCACGCATCGACGCCATAAAATCTGCGGTGGACCTCACGTGCTCGTCGCTCGTGTCCTTCTTGGCGTCGCGGATGAGCGCCACCGCGTGGCTGAGCGGCCTGCTGCGCAGCTCGCCGGCGGCGGCGTCCACGACGTGGCAGACGAGGGCGTTGCCGTAGTACCCTCGCGGGATGTGCGCCCACCTCCGCCGCACGTTCGCGGTGAAGGCGAGGACGGCGCGGTGGTCGTCGTCGAAGCCCCACGCCGACGCCCGGCACCGCCAGATCGCCGCCGTTAGCAGCTCGAATCGGGTGCACGACGCTCCGAGATCCCCTGGGACGTGGCTCCGCAGGGCTGACACCTCCGCCGGGCCGAAGGAGAAGTACCGGCAAACCATGCTCGCCGGCGGCGTGCCACCAACAGTAGCGTTCTTGAGAAGCGACATCAGTTTCCGTTGCACGTAGGCGGTGTTGGGCGGCTCACGGGCCATCAGCAGATGCCTTTCCCACACGGGCAGCGCCGTTGGGGCGCTCTCGCCGCGTGCCATGTCAGCTATGGACTTGAGGAACTGGATCATGCCGAAGCCATCCGCGATGCAGTGGCTAATCCGGAGACCAATGGCAAATCCTCCACCTAAGAATCGTGTCACCTGCCATGGCATGTGCGCAAATTCCGGACAGTATATAGAAAATTTCAAATCATAGCAACTTTTAAACAACTATAGCCTGTAGGTAAGGTACCTGGATGGCAACGATCGGTTTGCCCACGACGACCTGAATGTCGCCGGCGTCGGGCAGCAGCTCCTCAAAGCACGGGTACGGCGGCAGGAGCGGTGTGCCGAGATCCTCCAGCCGCACGGCAGCGTCGGCCTCCACAAACGACACCCCCTCCCCGGTGCAGTCCACCACCAGCTTACCGTTGGCCGTCTCCCTCATCCGGCCGGCGACGGGGTAGTAGTACACCAGGGCCTTCGCCAGCCCTGCCTTGACGGCCACCGCTGGGTCCTCCGGCTGCCCATGGCCATCTGTTGGGTGGCACCGTCGGAAGAACTCGACAAAGGGGATGTAGACACGGTGACCATAGTGGTCGTCCATGTCCGACAGGGTCTTCGTCTCGCTTGGTGTCAGCCGTGCCGGCTTCACCAGCTCAGGATCGCTCCGATGTGCAGTGAAGGTCGCCATGGGTGGTATGTATTAGATGCGACAACGTAAGATTTGGACGATGGTGTTCCTCCCTGCTTAGTAGGAGCAATGAATGGAGCACATACATATAGAGAATGGAAAACATACAAAATAAAACATTGTCCCTAGACTCGCTTTTTATTCTTTATATGCAGCTTTTCCAAAATAATATTTATATCTTGAGTAAATTATGTCCACCACACAACAGTTTGCCAAGTGAGTGCAGCTTGGTCCCACAACTTGTAATATATTCATTCTACTACAATAACTTGTTAGGTGGGTGTGAATTCGTCCAACAAGTCGTAAAGTGCTCAATTTATTTAAAAAACTTGCCAGATGGGTGCAAATTGATCCAAAACATGTAAAATAACCAATTTAGCACAATAATTTTAGAGGTGGATGCATATTAGTTAAAAGTTTGTGTAAAACGGTCAATTTAACGTACTACCTTGGCAAAATGGTGCACCTATAATCCAAAACTACAAATGACAACATATTACACAAATCAGATAGCAATCAATTTTTCTTCCAACCAACAATTTTTGTGTCCATTAAGTTGCCAATCGTGAATCAACTGTGTATTTTACTTATTTGTTCGTTAGTTAAAATTGAATCAACTTTTATATTTACACCATCAAATTACCGAGGGACTAAACTAGTACATGAGACTTTTAATATATTTATGAAAAACTTCTAAAAGGCATTAATTGTTAGTACATATTATCATATCCAATTTCTTAGCTGAACAAAAATTCATATAATCAAACTTGAAATCAGTATTGAATATGAAATTAAAAATTTCATAATCATAAGTTAATCTTGTATTAATATAGTTAACTAAGACATAACAATAATTTAGTAAACACAAAAGGTTCTACTCCTCACCAAATATGTTACCATCGCTACAAGAATATCATTTGGATAATAATACACAATAACTTGTTCCGATGTGAATATACTCTAATCCGATATTAGAAAATATTCTACTTGTGATAACATTTGTACTCCAGATGCATTGATTTGGACACTAAGTTAAGCATTTTATAAGTTAGTTTGCACCCAACTATCAAGTTGTTGTATTAGATTTGTGGCAAGTTGTTGTATGATGAGCGCAATTTACTCTTATATCTTTTGGTTATAGATAGATACATTAATGGTGCTGTCGGAAACAACAAAATACAAAATTTACTAGAACTTTGTTGAAGATTTTTTTATCATATTAGATTTTGCAGCGGAACACAACCAGAATAGCAAGAAAAAGTTGCCCCGTGACCAGTATTCATACTATATATGTATATGTAAAAAGCGAAAATGAGATGATAAATTGATTTATATTCTTCATCCCCGACTTGCTGGATAGATATATACACACACAGTGACACAACAAGTAGCATTATAACCAACAATGTACTCCCTCCGTTCCAAAGTATGTTGTTTCAATATTTTATATATCGATACATTTTAATATGTATCTAGATATAATGTATCTAGTCTATATATCTAGGTGCGTCACAAAAAAATCGTATGTATCAAGAAAAAGTCAATATGGCCTACAATTTGAAATGAAGGGAGACGCAAGCATCCTTGCAAAACCATTCACTAGATTTCTTTAGCTTTGAAAAACTGATCTAGTACATTTTGGTGGAAGAAAAAAGTTGTGTTTTTCAACAAAGACCAGTACATTGCTGTACAATGAGGACATATACCGCAAAAATTGTCGTTGTTCACGTGGCCTGGGCATGCAAATGTGATTGCTTTTTCTCATTAAGGGATATTAATGCCTCATTCCGTATGAGGAATGTTTTGCTCTTCTTGTATATATATATTGGTACTTGATAGTACCGGAAGGTACTGAGTAGGACTGGTATTAATATTTTTCCATCCACTAATTCACCGTTAGATTTTATCAGAAGGATGGCTCACATCAATTATTACAAGCATATATCTTAAAATTTCCCAACAATAATAACACATATTTGTACGTACACATATTTGGATTGTTTTTGCCAGTACGTTAAGTAGGAAGTTATTGCATTTCGTACAACAATCGGCAGAACCAAAATGTTGTGGTTATATACAAGATTAAACAACAACTTTGCGTCTATTCAAATATGTTGTGATTACAGGTATACTAAATATGAAATACGTAAAAATTAGTTTATATCGTTCCTTCTTATATAGTAGCCCATGCAGTATTGTGTTATTAGAATATAAAAAAACAGAGAGAACAAAGATGCACCATATGCCTCGTATTTATACATGAATTTCTAAACTTCTGTGACTTAAAGTTACTGGCCCATGAAGGAGCATGAGTTGACAAACAAATTAAAATGAATTGTAGTAACCTTGTTTCCTCCAAATCTTAATATAACCCTATAGCAGCTTAAAAATACAAATATTTTTCTTGGTTCGACATTTGCATGTTTTTACTTCAGTGCTTTGAGAAAACATTTCTGCAAATAAACATGCCTCGGCCCCTAAACCATTTTTTTGTTATTTTCAGTGCCATACAGAACATCACACACCTAAAGAAACTTATGAGACTAAAGTTAACTTTTTTATTTTATGGTTTTCACATTTGCATGCTTATTATTTCCAGTGCCTCCAAAATATTTTTATTAGGTGATACAACCACACCGATACGTTGGAATTTATATGTTTAAGAGTTCCATTTCACTTGTTACAATCCCACCACCATATAACCTTTTGATTTTTCTTAGGGTAAATATTCAGGTGAGCTATATGAACTCATGATAACGTGCACTACACTACGCCAAAAACGATTGGTACTGGCACATAGAAATAGCATGCTGGCGGGTGCAATTGACACCCACCATCGTAGTGGTGCACAGGGGCGTCTGTTCTGCACCTGCCAGCAGTGAAGGCATAGTGCTGGCGGACCACATAAGCCACCTGCTAGTAGAGATGGACACAATCACTTCAAAATTTGATTTTTTTTTCAAACGACCTCAAATGGAGAAACTCTCAACATGAAAGTTGTAGATCCCAAGAAGTTATGAAACTTTGTAGTTTACAACTTTTTAACTAGAAACCATATTGTCAATGAAATTCAAATTTCGTAAATGACCTCAAATGGAAAAATTCCCAACATGAAAGTTGTAGATCTCAGAAATTTGAATCCATTTAGAGCCTCAAAAAATCGATTTACACTCGGTGTAGTATAATATGAGTAGAATCAAAACTGTATATGAACACATATGAGTGTGTGGTGTAGTGGTAGAGGAGGCTTCGTGCGAGGGGAGAGGTCACAGATTCAAACCACGGCAACCGCGCAGCGTCGTAGATTTACGCGAAAAAATGCGTGACTTGATGACATGGACGAGTTGGTGGCTGGCCGGTGGGGTCCCTCCCCTAACAAGAGTTTTTGCTATTTATTTTGGGTTTTATTAGCGCTAGCCCGAAAATCTCATTGTTGGAGGGCGACTTAGCGCCTGCCAGCACTAGGTCTTTGTGCTGAGGGCGGACACCCGTCAGCACTGAAACGATTTATGCTGGCACACGGTCACTGGTGGGTGCTCCACCCGTCAACAAAGACCTCTTTTACCTACTAGCACAAACTTCCCTTCCAATGCCGACGAGCTAAATTATCTTTAGTTAGAACAACTCTTTTTTGCAAGTACCACACAAAAAATTTAACTTTTAAGGGCAATTTTAATTTCCATATCACATTTTTACGTGGTGCAGGCAACTGAGCAATTAGTGAATTATACATAGATCGAATAGTAAACAGACCATTTTGTTTTAGAGACCAAATAAAATGGTCTCTCTGATCTGTTAATTGGACATTCAAAAGTTTAGTAACCAAATGGTGCCAAGCCTGTAAATTATTGCCAACTAAGGATTTTCTAAAGGCCACATTCAAAGGATTCGATCTAAGAACCATTGCTACAGTTGCACTCTTCTTTCGTACAATATTATATAAGGATGGATATTTGTCACACCCGGATTTAAGGACAAACCCGAATGCAAGAATACATGTGCGCCGGGATCAAGTTACACACATGCATCGACGCGGTGAATACCAAAACACGGTGTAAAAACGTAAAGAGAGTATTAAACGGTTATTACATGACCGAATGTCTCAACTAAACAATCGTTCGAGTAGCTAACGGCGGAAAAGAAACACACGTAGAAGTCCTCCACGAAACGACCGGGAGAACGGACGCCTAGAACCCATCAAACTCATCATTGTAGTCTTCAAAACGTCCATCCGAGCGACGGCGGGTAGTGTAGATGCAATACATAAACAACAAGCGTGAGCACATGTCGTACTCAGCAAGAGAAAAGTTCTATAACAACATGCAAGGCTTTATGGTGGAAGGCGTTGGCTCATAAGCAAGTCGGCATTTTAGTTGGTCAAGTTTTATTAAGCAATCGTTACTAGCAAGTATAAGTATATACCAAACCCGGATAATAAAATGCAACGGATCCATAAAATGTAATGCACAAGTTTAAAAGTTCCATCTTCCATAGAATTAATCATGTGAGGGTCCGGGCCGCTCTTGACCGTGAGCACGGCTAACTAGTTAGTTTTACACTCGCGAGAGGTTGTACATCTTTACCCACAAGTCGCGTAAAAACCCAAAAGAGTTTTAGACCCAACCATGCGGTGTTTGCAAGGCACCATACCACACTTCCGAGGTGTGATTGCATAGGGACGCTACGAGGCCGTTACAAAGATCCCTAGATGAAGGCTGCCCGCTAGGTTACCTGGTCAGTGCAACGTATAAAGCTCCCGGACGAGTACCGTGTCTTAGCTAAGCCCACACCTGCGCCCGAGCAGGTCCATACGCCACTACCCGCCAACCCCCAACCCTTATCAGGTAAAGCATACCTAACATCTAGTTCACTAATTAATAAGCCAAGACAGAGCCATATGTCTTGTGGTAGTATTGTTTTCTGGGGTGGTTCTCCATGTTCCGATTAACAAAGTAAAGTGTTCTTGCATTACATGAAATGATAGCATAAGTAAAGCCATATTGACAAGTGTTCATTAAACCATCCAAACCACGTAAAGCGCTAGCGAGTGCTACCCAACATAAAGTAAACCCGGTTGATCAAGGCATAGGATAACAAAGCTAGTCGAACCTTAGCAATAGGACCCATCAAATTAATGCATAGCAAAAGTAAACAACGGTGTAATTAAAATGCATGTTGTAATAGGAATTTAACGGGAATGCAGCAAGGACTTGCCTTCTACCAGCACCGGAAACTGCTCAGGGTCTTGGTACTCTTCAACAGCAGCGAAGTCCCCGAATTGCTCGTACGCTACGCTCCACACATCACATACAAGCAAGCAATGGAAATAAATAAGAAACAGTACACCAATCATCTCAAACAGTAACAAAAGCAACAGAAAACTATTCTACTCGTCGAGACGATCGCGTGGATATAAAGAACGCTAAAAACGGAGTTAAAACGACGAAGTTATGATTAAAACAAGTTTTAGGACTTATTTGAAAAGAATTTTAGGGCTTCGGGTTAAAACGAAGAAAACGAGGACTAAATCGTGAAGATTTTATAAGGTGGAAGGACTGGGTTGCAATTTTAGAAAAACCTAGGGCTTCTTAAGCAAAAGCGCCACGGTCGGGCGGGGGTTTGACCGGCGGGGACGGATGCGCCGTCGGATCGCGATCCGGCGGTGGGGATCTAATGCGGGCGCGGTCCGGGGTTGACCGTTACGTCGCCGGTTTGACCGGCGGCGTGGCGCGAGCGGTGGCCGCCGGATCCGCATCGTGCGGCCACGGTGCTTCGCGCGAGCGCGGGAGCGGCGGGGTGCTGCCGGCGGCGAGCGAGGCGCGGCGCGCGCGCGGCGGCGGCGGCGCGAGGCGAAACGAGGGGCTAGGGTGCCCCAATTTGCACGGGATTTGCACCGAGGCGAAGAACGCGTGCGGTTGAATCCACCGGGCGGCCCTCACGGGCGGCGACGAAGAAGGACGACGGCGCCCGGCGAGGCACGGCGCGGCGCAAGGCCGGCGACGGTGAAGGCGATGGTGCGGCGCACGAGAACCCAAACCAACCGCACCGGGGTGTTCCTCACCTAGATGCGAAGCTCGGACGGCTCCAATTAGACGGCGAGGCGGCGACGGCGCGGGTCGGCGGCGCGGACCGAGGCACCGGGCGGCGGCGGCGCGACACGCTAGGGTTAGGCGTCGGCGGCGGAGAGCGCTAGGGTTCGGGTGAGGCGGCGCAACGGGGGTGGCGGCGCAATAAATAGAGCCGCGGCTACGCCCGGCACGCGGGCCCGAGGCGGCGCGGCGGCGGCGCCGGGTCGGACTCGAGTCCGACCCCCGAGCCGGGGCGGCGGGCGCGGCGCAAGGAAGGCGCCGACGGGGTGGGGCCGCCCGGCGGCGAGAGCGGCGGCGCGGGGCGCGCGCGCGCCCGCCGGGCCGCGCCCGGGCTGCAAAGGTAAAGTGGGCCGGCCGCGTCGGTTTAGTTGTTTTCTTTTTTTTCTCTCTTTCTCTTTTACAAATCTTTTCCAAACCAAGTTAAACTACAAACAAACTTCGAATTCAAACCGAGATTTGAATCCAACAACCAAAAGCAATGCACCAGCATGTATGCAACAGTAAACTCCTATATTTCATTAATTAATTAATAAAAAAGATTAAATGCCTATAAAAGCACAACAACCTTATATTCCTTAAGCGAGATCGAAAAGTTGCTAAACAAATTTTAGTTAAATTTAGAAGTTGAAATTTAGGGTGTTACAATATTGACTTTTGAAAGGAGTGTTATCTAGCCAGGCATCCTCCCAAAAACAGGTTTGTGACCCATCACCCATTGTGAATTTGCCCATTCTCAATAGGTCATTTTTTATCTTCATAAGACCCAACCAAAAGTGAGAATCTCCTGGCATGTATTCTACATGGGTAATGGTTTTATGACATAAATACTTATTCCTAAGGAGTCTTTGCCAAATGCCATCCTCATTAATGAGTTGAAACACCCATTTACTCCGTAGACATCTATTCTGCAAATTTAGGTCTAGGATTCCTAACCCACCTTGGTCCTTAGGTTTACATAGTACACTCCACTTTGTCGGTCTATATTTTTTCTTATGTCCATCACTCTGCCAAAAGAATATAGCTCCCTAGCGTTACCATAGCAGAACAATTCTCTTTTATGAAAATTAATCTTGAGCCCTGACAGTTGCTCAAGAGCACATAACAAGAGCTTCATATTCCTGGCCTCTTCTAGATCATTTTCCATAAAAAAGAATTGTGTCATCCGCATACTGCAAAATAGACAAACCATCGTCTACCAGGTTTGTGACTAGACCTCTGAACATGTTGTTATCCTTCGCCCGTGCAATTAAGATAGCAAGGACATCGACTACAATGTTGAAGAGAATAGGTGATAAAGGATCGCTTTGCCTAACACCTTTCTTCGTTTGAAAGTAATGCCCTACTTTGTCATTCACCTTAATTCCTACGGACCATTTCGACGTAACTTGTTGTATCAAGAAGCCCACCTAGGTGAAAAGCCCTTCACGCGCAACACCTGTTGCAGAAAAGGCCACTTTACCTTGTCATAGGCTTTTCAAAGTCTAGTTTAAGAATAACTCAATCTTTCTTTTTCCGATGCAACTCATGGATTGTTTCATGAAGAACAACAACCCCTCCATAATGTATCTACTTAGGTAAGAAGGCTGTTTGAGAGGATCTAATTACTTTTTGAGCTACCAAATTAATTCTATTCGTAAGAACCTTTATTTGTCTAAATAACTAATACATTTAGTTGAATGAATTTATGTTTCAACGGCAATAAAGCATGCATATTTGCCATGTACCACACAGCAAAAGTTTCGCACAATCTTGCGCTCTTTCATCTAACCATCTTCTAAGGTTTAGCCTCCACCTTCTCTGGTGGCCATCCTCTCTTTATATACACACACCACTGCATCCCCGATACACCACGATCTTATTGTCCACAGCGTGAGCATGGCGACCTTCGAGACACGCCGGAGCAAACCCGAGCTCGTTACGCCATCACGTCCGACGCCCCACGAGACCAAGCACCTCTCCGACCTAGACGATCTCCGCAACCACCACGAGTACACCCCCGTCGTTAGCTTCTTCCGCAGCGCCGGCCTCATGTCGGAGGACACGGCGAAGGCTATTCGGGCGGCGCTCGCCGAGGCCCTCGTGCACTACTACCCACTGGCCGGCCGGCTGCGGGAGCTTCCCGGCGGCAAGCTGGTGGTGGACTGCACGGAGGAAGGGGTGGTGTTCGTGGCAGCGGAAGCGGATGTGCGTCTGGCAGACCTCGGCGAGCCTCTCGTGCCACCGTTCCCTTGCGCTGGTGAGCTCCTCTGCAGCAACGTGGGAGATCCTAGACTTGTTCTGGGCAAGCCGCTGTTCTTTATGCAGGTAACATTTTTTCCTTTTTTTGGTCTTTCTTTTTTTTGCCGTTTTAAGGTCAATTTTATGGATGACAGTTGACAATAGCGACAGTATTAAGGTTCCAATCTGGGTACATTCATAAATTTTACTAATTTGAGTTGCTGTGACTTGAACTTATTATGTGCAGGTGACACGGTTCGGATGTGGAGGTTTTGCCGTCGGCCTCCACATGACCCGCTGCATTGCCGACGGCTTTGGCTGGAACCAATTCATCGGAGCCATCGCCGATCTCGCACGCGGTGAGGCAGTCCCGCGCGTGCTCCCCGTGTGGCGACGTGAGCTCCTGACGGCACGTGTCCCGGCAAACATCGCCTGCGCCAGCCCGGCCTTGAAGCCGCTGGTCGAGGGATCAGGCATCGACGACGTCCTGTACTCGACGCCGTTCGAGACCTTGGTCCACCGCTTCTTCCACTTCGGGCCGGGAGAAATCGCCAGGCTGCGGAGCCACGTCCCCGCGCAGCTCCGCCGCAGCTGCACGGACTTCGAGGTGCTCACTGCCGTCACCTGGCGGTGCCGCAGGGCGGCGCTGGGCTACGAGCCAAGTCGGAACGTGTACGTCTGCTTCCCTAGTAACGCCCGCGGCGGCGGCAGCGGCGACCTGCTGCACGTCCCGGAAGGCTACTACGGCAACGCCGACCTCTACTGCGTTCTGGAGGTGCCCGTCGGCACGTTATGCGGCGGCGAGCTCGGGGGAACAATCGAGCTCGTGTGTGGGGGCAGGAGGAGCCTTCTCACGCAGGAGTACGCGAGGTCAATGGTGGATTTGGTGGCGTCGGTGCGCGGGCGCCGGCTGGTGTTCAACGGGGTGTACGTCGTCTCCGATGTGACCCACCTCGGCGGGGATGGGTTGAACTTCGGGTGGGGTGAGTGGGTCGGCGGCGGCGTGGTGGCGCCGACGGTGGCTAGTTTCCACATGAGGTGCAAGAATGCTGATGGTGAGGAAGGCGTCACGGTGTCGATGGTTTTGCCGGGTGCGATGATGGAGAGGTTCCAAGAGGAGCTCGCCGTGTGGTTGAAGAGAGATGAGGAGGAGGTTCCCCACCCTCAGTCTTGACTCTTGAGCAGTGCTTACAGTGTGGATTTTTAATTATTTGCCAGGAATAAGTCACAGGCTTGTTATGTGTGTCTAGACTCCAGAGTCCTACCCCTTAGTCTGTCATGGTCTTATTGTACTCCAATATAAGCATATACGGTCAGTATGAGACAATTCCCGATTGCATATTGTACACGTACAATTGCACCGAATTTGAGGCTTAAATGCTTCCACACCAATTATTGCCCATTATGTTTGTACCATGTGCCCCGGGGTTATTATAATTAATGTAGGGGAAAGGATGCAAAATAATACAATGACAATGATGCACTGGTCAGAAAATATGGCAAACATATGATTCCATCATGAAGTGGGCCGAATTGTCAACTTTCAAATACTAAAACAATCTTATCACACTACTAAAAACGGTTTCTAGGATGGTGAAAACAGCATTTGCAGAGGCGGATACCTCACCCACTTCTACCTTTCGCGGCTACAAATAGATATTTTGCAAGAGCGGGTAAGGTGTCCGCCCTTGCAAGTTGCAAACCATCTCCAGAGACCGAGAATGATGGGGCGGTTCAGTCCTGAAAACCTTGATTACAGGTGCTGGTGACCTACTCCCGCAAATGTCATTTGCAGAGCTGTTGCGGGAGCGGGCCACCCTATAACCCGCACCTAGCGTTGAGACCATACTACAATTGTCGTCACGCGTTGCACTGCCAGGCCCCACACTCTCGCATGTCATAGGCATGTAGGTGTCGGGCGTTGCGAGCACCACCATGCACTGCCGAGGGGGAGGGCGCGCCGTGCCACCCGCCCCATGCCATGTCGAGCCGGTGCCCCTCCTGACCACTGTCGGGGGCCGCCATGCCGCAATTCCCTATCACTGCCGTGGTCATGGGACGAGGGGGTCGTGCGGCGCCGACCTTATCGTGCCACTCGCCGCAAGGGCCGGAAGAGGGCCTGCCCGCCACCAAGCATGTCCACCAGGGCCAAAGGGGCACTCCACCTGGCCTTCGCCCTAGAGAGAGATGAGAGGGTTGAGTGGATAAGGACGTGAGCCTCACTAGTTATATGTCTGTTGAAAAATAGCTGGTTGGGTACGGTTGTTTGCCATAAAAAAGACAATAATACGACTGAAGGCGATGATAGAACTTCTACCATATGGCCATTGCAGTGGGGTTAGGCTTTGGCAAAGTTGATTACATTTGCAAATACCCTACCTGACCCATATTACCGGGGCCGGCTCTACACTTGTAAGGGCCCTAGTGCAGAATTGATGATGTGGATCCATAAGTGAATCCGTACACAAACAATTAATCATATATGGGCTCGCCTAGGGACATGCAATCAACAATCATGATGCAAGTTTGATTATATGGGTCAAAGATGTTGTTTCTCCTATTTTCGAGTTAGCTAAGCAAATTTGGACTGTGGAATCCCAATATATATATATATTTACTGGTATGGGCCCTCTATTGGGCCGGGCCCTAGTCATGTGCACTTATCTCACACTCCTAGAGCCGGCCCCGCATATTACTATTAATTTTTTCTTGTCTGGGTTCATAACTTTTATTATGCACTTAGATACATGTTATGTCTAGATACATTCAAAAATTATATATGCATCTTGATCTAGACAAATCAAAAGAATAGTGATTTAGGATGGAGATAGTAGGAGTGAATTGTGGTGAAGTTAGTGTGATGGATTACATGGGAAATGGAGTCGAATCACGGTGGAATTGTGGCAAATGCTGGTGGCGAAATGGGGTTTTCTACTGATGTTGGAAGGTAGATGTAATTAATCTCTGATAGATTGAAACTCTGTTTGCTAGATGAGGACATGCATGATGGGTGTTGGGATTTAAAGGTCCCTTTGTTGGGTATACACCCTGGGCACTTGCAAGAAAGGAAGAAGACGAACTCCTACCAGAATCCCCTTGTATTCATATTATGACCCATACCAAGTAATCCTACTAGGACTCCTACCTTGTAAGTTGTAACTGATCAAGAACCCACCCCCTAGACTATAAAGGAGGGCCGGGTCACCTAGATCGGCAGACACAATCCCTCCAAGCACAAAACCCAATCGCGGGACACAATATACATACTCCAAATATGACGTAGGGTATTAGGATACTTTGGTGGTCCGAACATGTATAAATATGTGTCACGTGTCCTCGTTTTAACCTTCGAGCTACAGATCTCACAATCCCCCACCGCACAAATCACTAAGTCGGGTACCCTCCTGGTAGGCTGCCAGACATAAAAGCTGACATTTGGCACGCCAGATAGGGGATGATCGTCCAGATCATCGGGCAAATTCGAAGGGCTGTTGACATTTCTTAACGCAACTTCGAAAGAATAGATCTAGAATCCATTCTAGGTAATGGCGCAAGAAATGTTGGTTGGTATAAGATAAGCGTACAGAAATATTATGGTAGATAATCCGCAAGCACACGGATACCGGTGAGCATTTCACCTGGGGTGATGGGTTTTAAAATATCACATCCACAGGGAAGATGGATGGATGTAACAACAGGCATAGGGATGACAATAGATTACTTTATGGACTTTGATGGAATGGCACATACTTTAACAGGGGTAAGCCAAATGATAAAGTAATGATAAATCAGACAGACAGAGGCACATGTGGAGCATAGAACATACTATTCCTAGTCTAGATTAGAATTGGATTTACTTAAGAGGCACAATTCTATATATCATACAAAGACTGAGTTATTCATCTATTATAATGTAGCATATCATCACATATATCATAGTCATGGATAAATGTGAACACCCCAAAGATTACCCAAGAAGATCAAGGACGAAACTTGATCCTCCCAAGAATCATTGTTCGACTAGTCTTACACTCAGGGGGTGGACTGCAAAGGACTCAATAGGCCTGTCACGCCCACGATCTACCACACGACCCGGAGTATAAGGTGAATCCGCAAGTAAATTATATCTAAGCACCATCTTACATACTTTATACTAACTAGCATACACGCGTAATATACTAGGAGCTCTACGAATAAGTGCGTAGACCTATCATTAATCATGACTATATCAAATATACTACTAGAATAAAGTAAGAGCTTAGCAATTGAACACATAACATTGAAATAGCATAAAGTCATTGAGAAACAATATAAGAACTGAATCTTGATAACTTACAGATCTGGAACTGGAGCAAAGCTCAACTCTACTTGAATCTGACTCTCTATCTAGAACTAGGTTCTTGATCTAGAAATTAGATCTTGAACTATGAAGTAAATATCCTATCTCTGATGTATCCTCTTCTTCTCCTGTCTTGGCCTGATGATGATGATCTTCTAAGAGTAGCATACCCTAGGGGGGTCTGGGGTTGTTTATATAGCCCGGAGGGATAATCCGTCGCTGTAGGATCAAACCGACCTAAACAAGTGGCTTAGATTAACCCTAAGAGGCGGTGGAGGAACCTTCCGGAAGCAGGGCCTGATCGGGGCCAGGGTGGCCCGATCGGCCTCCCCACAGGGCCGGTCGGCCTGGGCTGGGCCCTGGCTGGGCTCCGCCTTCGCGTGTGGGCGTCTTGTCCCTTCTAGATGCATATTTTCTCGGAGCCCACTTCGGTTGAGTTCGGGAGTCTTCTAGAGCCTTCTAGAATTCATTATTTTCGCATTTTCCTGAATAGTCCCTGAAAATATATAATTCACCAAAACTCGTGGAATTCATTAGTCTAAGGCCCTATACTACTGTTGATTTATCTTTTTGGTCCTTTTTCATGTATTGTTGATGCATAAAAATAAGAGTTAGTGAGCATCAACAAACTCCCCCAAGCTTACCTCTTGCTAGTCTCTTAGCAAGACTCTGTGTTACCACAATAAATTCTTTTCCAAGGTAGGATGAAAAAGTCAGACTTTTAAAACCTACTTATATCTGCTTGAGAACATGGGGCTTTCATCTGTACTTGGGTCTTGAGCAATTGAAAGATATAACAATTAAGTCAAGCACCATGTCTCAAGTTCTTGGTTTCACTAAAATTCTGGAGTATTGCAAAAGATGTTCAAGTTAAAGCCCAGAAACTCCTGTATGACAACTTGATATGATAAAAACATAAAAACTTTCAACTTTAGCCTGCCTTTGCTTCTTTTGTTCCTGAAATATCTCTCTCTTTTTAGCAATAATCTTAAGAGAACCTTTGGTTACATGACATTAGGAGAGGTAGGCCCTACTCGCCCCGGACTTTTGTCCATTTTTCTCACTCCTTAGAGATCTGGGCTCTTCTCGCCCTCAGACTTGTGTCCATTATTCATCTCTAATTTATTTTTTCAGGGAGGTAGGCCCTTCTCGCCTAGTAGAACACTTCTTCATTTCTCTCCCTCTCTCATCTCACTTTCTCCTCTCTTTCTTTTTTTCCTTCTTTTTTGATGTCATGACCAAGTCTCTTTGAGGCATAGAGAGATATAAAACTGGAACATTCTGAGCAAATTTTCAACAAGGCCCTTTTTAACAGGAAATAAAGTCTTGTGTCATACAGGAGACTCGTTACATATGAATTTTATGATTAAAAAGTGAATCTCCAGAATTTAGTGTTACTTTGAACAAGATAAACAACAACTCAACTTAATCATGTCAATCAATCAATCACCTAGACTTAGATCGAGAAATTGCTCCCACAAGAATCTCAAGCTCAAAGCATGTCTCAAAATCTAAACAATTGTATCCATGTCTTGGGAGAACTTCAAAAGATGGTAAGCAAGGCATTGGCAGCAATGAAGAGCATTTGTTTATCATGTCCATTTAGCATACTTCTCTCATTCCTTATTTATTTTAAACAAGAGAAAATTTTATTTTATTTTAGTTTTATTTCAAACTTATCAAACAAAACAAAACTTAAAATAAAAATATATAAATAGATAGTTGATAGTTACCTTGGGGGCTTCTACCTCAAGCTGCTTGATTCTACATCCCCCACTAGAGAAATTTGCTTGCTAGTAGTTCAGCATTTGCATCTGCAGTTTCTTGTATATCTTCTAATCGTTGTTCTGCCTGGTCCATCCACTGTTGTTGTTGGTGTAGCATGTTGGTGTGGGTATCCTGAGTGCTCATTTGCGTCCTCATGTTTTCATGGACACCTTGGCGGAACGTCGCAGAATACTGATGGTCGAATCCTATAAAAGAGCTACGGGCAGGTACAAAATTCGAAGATGATGCGTGAAACCTGCCACTTCCAAACTCTTGTCTTCCGAGGTTGCTCGGTCCATGCGATGGTAAATCTCCTCCTTGGTACGCGCGACGAGGGTATGTTGGCACGGAGTTTTCATATGATCAATACGTGGCGTCTTCAGAGGTCAGCTCCGACGTAGTTTGACGATGAGGCTCGAGTAGACGTTCGTGGAGGTTGCTGCTAGACCGGTTGTGCCTGCTCATTGATCAGAAAATATTGCACAAAATATATACCCAATCTTGGGTTAGGTAACGGGAGTGCACTCTTATTGTGGATATAGTGCAATTTTTCTTGAATTTTATTAACCCATCTTCCTTGGTGGAAGTAACCGTAGCTGATGATCTCACGAGGAGTATCAATGCTGATGATAGTGGCATCTCCAAGGATGCCCACGTCATCGGCTATCTGGGTGATCAGAGAAGTGCAGCTTACGTCTCCAACTAGGTTGGGGAATGAGAGCCAATGCTCTACTAGCAACTTAACAGGGGACACAGCTTGTCTTTTCAGAGTAGCATAAATCAACTGCATGTCCCCTACTCTCACGCTGATATTATCATTACGTGGAAATAGAACAAGGCTTATCCACTTGTGAAAGAAACGAAGAGTGGGATGTTGAATATCATTGGTGCGTGGCTTGTGTGCATTCTCTTTCCCTGTAATGTCCGTCCAAAGGTGTAGCCTATCAGAATCTTCAAGAGACGAGTCTAAATCTAAGGCACATCCTTCTGTGAACCCTAAGGCGTTACTCAGCCTTCTCCAAGATAGAGTGTGCTCTCGACGGAACAACCGAAAGGTTACCCCATCATTAGAGGATTTCAAAGTGCAAAAAAACTCTAAAGTGAGGAGATGGCAACCCCTTTCAGATGTGTTATAAAAAGAGGTCCACCCTAGTAGAGTGAAAATCTAGCTGAACTCAGAGTCCAAGCCTGCGTCTTGCATGAACTCTTCGCTAAACATGGGTGTAAGGACAAAAGAACGTTTCTTCAGTTTCTCATACCTTTACTTCTCTTCTCCTCTCCTCTCCTGATGTGCAAATGCACATCGACGATTAGGATCTTTCCTTGTGATTGCGATGTCGAAGGAGAGGGGTTAGAGATCGGTGAGGGAGACTCGTGAGAGTCTACACTCATCAACCGCTGGGAGTTGGCTCTAGAGCTAGTGTGTCAAAGGATTCTCCCAAGCATGGTGTATAAGGCTTTCAAGGGTGTAAGAGAAAAGTTTAGAGCTAGGCAACCCTTGGATTTCTTCTCCACTCTCTTCCTAAGCTTCTTTCCTCTTGAGGCAGCACTGCAAAAGCTCGAAGGTGAGGTTTTCTAGGCTGGTGTATGTGCGAAGAACTGGGTAGGAGGTGGCTGTTTATATAGAGCAAAGGGGGGGGGGGTGGCCGGCCGGCCGGTGGTGGGGCCGGTCAGCCCCACCTGGCCTCCACTCGGGTGCGCTCTCCTCCATCCATTTCCTGCTGTCTTTCAACGCTAGAATAAGTGCCTTGTGAGTGGGAAAAGAAGGTGCTGGTGGATGAAGTGATAAGATAAGGTAGGTAAGGACTTGATGTGTATCCCTATGATATGTGGGTCCCATGCGTAAGGGTAAAGGCAAAAATAACAACAAAAAATATAGTAGTAAAAATATTTTTTATGCCACCACGAAAAATCATTATACGGGTTTTGACACACCGTAAGAAAAGTTTTTATTGTAGTAAATATGAAATTCAGAAATATATTTTTGTGTTTTTACCGGTTACCTTTGGCGAGGGTTCGGGACTTCCGAGTCTTCTAATATTCAGGTGCATCCTCCATTTTCAGAGGTAATGGTCCTTCTGATGATGTCTTTTTTTGATCGATCATGTTCACCATGATGATGCTGAGCTCTGGTCCATGTGTGAAGGCAAACTTCTCCTCCTTTCCATTGATCTCAAATGTGATCTCCCCTCTGCCTACATTGATGCATGCATTGGTGTTGCTCAGGAATGGTCACCCAAGAATTAGTGAAATCCTGGAGTCTGGGTGCATATCCAATACCACGAAATCAGTTGGTACCAAGAACTCTCGAATTTTCACGGGAACATTCTCGGCGATTCCTGATGGGTAGCGAACCGATTGATCTACCAATCGGAGACACATTGATGTTGGAATCAAGGTAGGGTGCTTGAGCTTATCGAAGACAACCTTAGGCATCACACTAACACTTGCTCCGAGATCACAGAGTGCATTGTTGAAGTATTGATTTCCAATGGAGCACTCTATAGTGGGGATCCTGGATCCTTTTTCTTGATGAGCGATGTGTTCAGGATTGCCGCACTACATTCTTCGGTCAACTTGATGATCTCCATAGTTGGCAAAGTTTTCTTCTTATTCAGGATGTCTCAGAAGTACTTGGCATATGTCAGGACTTGCATGGCATCCAATAGAGGTATGTTGACATAAAGCTTCTGGATGACTTCGACGAACTTCCCGAATTGATCATCAACTTGAGGTTTTCTCACTCTTCTTGGATATGGTATGAAGTTGGTGTCGTGGAAATCTTGTCTTTCTGAATCTTGTTCTTCTTGCACGACTTCTTCTACGTCATTATCCTTCTCTAGAGCTTCTGGTGCGGTGCTACGAATGCTGCAGATGTTGCAGGTGCTGTAGGTGTTCTAGCCGGTGGTCTTGCTGTGCCCTTGGGATATGGTGGATCTATTGTTTGCTTGCCACTTCTGGTTCGGACATTAAATACCTGCTCAGGGTTAGTGGCAACAGGTGCAACAACAGACAATTTTGATAACTTTGATTCTAGTTCAGCATTAAAGATAACTTGATCTTTTAAGATTTCAGAAAAATTATCCATCTTAACATTTATGTCTTCTAGAATCTTATCATTAGCATCAAGCTTCTTAGAGAGATTATTGGTTATTTCATCCTGTTCTTCAATTAACTCTTGTAGTGAAGGCCGCTTGGACTTATTACCTATATACTTACCTGCAAAAGTCAGTCGTGGTTGTAGGTCTTTTTCTTGGATAGGTGCTGACTTGTGGATCACCAAATTTGAATTTCTTGAAGTATTTATCGAATCTTGTAAAGCTTGTCGATCCTTCTTGAAGTTGGCTCGTTCCTCTAGCTTGTTCAACAGCACGTTCATACTAGTTGATAGTTCTTTTAACTCTTCATTTTCTTGTACTTCTTCACTCTGACGCTAGTGTTGAGTGTTCTTCTGGGTCCAGCCTTGATTTTCAGATATCTTCTGCATAAGTGTATTGACTTGTCTCGTAGTGAGTGACAAGAATGATCCTTTAGCAGCTGCATCTAGATGCTCATAAGCTTTTTGATTTAATGCATGGTAAAAGCTTTGTAAGAGCATCCATTCTTTTATTCCATGGCGAGGGCAATCTGATATATATTCTTGCAAACATTCCCCCATGCCTCTGGAATTGACTCGCCTTTCTGCTGCTGGAAATTGGTGATTTTTCCACGTAAAGCATTGGTTTCCTATGGGGAAAAACTTTGATAGGAAGGTTGTAGAACATTCCTCCCATGTGTTGATTTTATTGGAGTAAAACCATTATCTCGCCCTTCCCTTTAGTGGAAATGGGAATAAGAGGAGTAGGATCGTTTCCTTGGGAATGTCCTTGATGGAGATGGTGGTGGCTTTCTCCAAAACGTTTTGGAGATGAGCGCTTGCATCTTCATGTACCTTTCCATTGAATAGATCAACTTGCACCATGTTGCACTGCATAGTCGTGGATAAATGTGAACACCCCGAAGATTACCCAAGAAGATCAATGACGAAACTTGATCCTCCCAAGAATCATTGTTCGACTAGTCTTATACTCGAGGGGTGGACTGCAAAGGACTCAATAGGCCTGTCACGCCCACGATCTACCACATGACCTGGAGTATAAGGTGAATGCGCAAGTAAATTATATCTAAGCACCATACTTACATACTTTCTACTACCTAGCATATGCGTGTAATATACTAGGAGCTCTACGAATAAGTGCGTAGACTTATCATTATTCATGACTATATCAAATATACTACAAGAATATATAATAACTTAGAAATTGCACACATAACAATGAAATAGCATAAAGTCATTGAGAAACAATATAAGAACTGAATCTTGATAACTTACAAATCTGGAACTGGAGCAAAGCTCAACTCTACTTGAATCTGACTCTCTATCTAGAACTAGGTTCTTGATCTAGAAATTAGATCTTGAACTGTGAAGTAGCTATCATATCTCTAATGTATCCTCTTCTTCTTCTGTCTTGGCCTGATGATGATGATCTTCTAAGAGATGCATACCATACCCTAGGGGGGTCTGGGGTTGCTTATATAGCCCGGAGGGATAATCCGTCGCCGTAGGATCAAATCGACCTAAACAAGTGGTTTAGATTAACTCCAAGAGGCGGTGGAGGAACCTTCCCGAAGCAAGGCTTGATCGGGGCCAGGGGGGCGATCGGCCTCCCCACTGGGCCGGTCGGCCTGGGCTGGGCCCTGGCTGGGCTCCACCTTCACGTGTGGGCCTCTTGTCCATTCTAGATGCATATTTTATTGGAGCCCACTTCGGTTGAGTTCGGGAGTCTTCTGGAGCCTTCTAGAATTCATTCTTTTCACATTTTCCTGAATAGTCCCTGAAAATATATAATTCACCAAAACTCGTGGAATTCATTAGTCCAAGGCCCTATACGACTGTTGATTTATCTTTTTGGTCCTTTTTCATGTATTGTTGATGCATAGAAATAAGAGTTAGTGAGCATCAACAAGGACCTACTCGTCAAGATCAATCTATTGGATGTGTCAACATTGGTGTTCAATTCCATCTATCGGTGATGTGGCAGGCCATCCAAGGCGAGTTCAAATTTGTTCTCGCCGAATTTGAATTGATGGACGAAGTAGAGAAAGACTCCTTCAGTTGATGTCATAGAAAAGCCCCACAGATGATTGTTAAATTTTTCCGTTTCCGTCTTCTACTTGAAGTCACCAGACCACAGGGACATTACTCCCTAAGAGGGGGAGGGGGTGAATAAGGCAACTTAAAAACTTAACCTATGGCTTCACTAATTTTAAACAAAGATAAACTAGAACATACTATCTAGATGTGCAACTAGGGTTGTTCTAGTGTGAAACTCCCATCCCAAAACAAGATTTGCAACCTATAGCCATTCCTAGCAAGATACTACTCTAGGAAAGTAAAGGCAAGCAAATATTGCAAAAGAGTAAATGTGGAAACGTAAAGGGGATGAGAGGAAGCAAACTCTTGACACGCGATTTATCCCGTGGTATCGGTAGGCACTAAGCCACCCCTAGTCCACGTTGTTGAAGCACTCACACAAGAGTATTGTTTCCCGGTCACCAAGTCTCTCCCAAGAGCACCACTTGACTCGCCACAAAGGCTAGCCACTTAGGCACTTGTCAAGCTCCCTTGGTCACCTTGATGCCGCCTCCACTAAGGAGCTTCTCCACCAAGGAAGGGGGTCTCCACGTCCCTCGCACAAAGTGTCCTCGCCACTCCACACCAAGCCGGAGGGTCGATGACGATTGCCGGTGAGCCACTTAGGCCCCAAGGCTTCCGGCAAACCTTGTACAACTTGATTCACTCAAGAATCACCTCATAAGGTTGGCACAACCTTGCACTCACTCAGCTCTAAGCTAATCCTAACACTAAGCACATACACAAAGCATATGCAAGTCTAAGGATGAGCAATTAAGCACTTGGGTGGATTGGATATGATCTTCTAGGTGTCTTGAACTCCTGTGCACTTCCACACAATCCAACAACCTCAAATGGGTGAGTGGAGGGGGTATAAATAGCCCAAGGCATCAAACTAGCCGTTAGCTAACGACCACCGAAAAAGGTAGCGTCGGATGAACCGATGCTAGATTTTCCGGGCGTCGATTCATCCGGTGCCCCTCCCACGTCACATAGTCGTTGAGACTCTCCGACACAACCGCTCGACGCTATGCACCGACCGTGCGTAAGATCATCCAAGGTCTTGAAGACCCCGCGTCCAAGTCGCCTCTCGTTAGCTTTCACACGACCGACGCTTCACCTTGACCAAGGCGTCAGATCATCCGGTGCTGAAGGCTTTGTCTTGGCGCGTCTCTGTATGAATTCAAACTGAGCGTCGGATAGACCGACGGTGTCCCCACTTAGACCGTCGGATCATCCGGTGCAATTGTCTTCCCTGCTCTTCCTCTGCAATTCGTCCGACGCTACTAAAAGATGGACCGTCGGTTCATCCGACGGTGCCTAGGGTTTCACCAGTGTACCAACTCGTCCGACGATTGCACCGACGCTTGCTACTAAGGTACCGTCGGTTCATCTGACGGTGTCTTTTCTTTTTCTTTCTTGCTCGGTTTTGACCCTTGTTTTTCTCATTTTGGCATGTGGTTTTCTTGCATCCTTGGGACCTAGAAGTGTATACAAAGACATGCTAAAATAATATGGTTAGTCCCAATGATCATGTTGTCATGAATCACCAAAATCAAACTCGAACTAATGGCATATGAGGCCATGTTCGCTACAATCTCCCCCTTTTTGGTAATTTATGACAACACAACCAAAACAAGCATAAATTTTCAAAAATTGACAGAATTAGAACCACTTACACTTTCTTGGATGCTTACCATCATCCAAACTCCCCCTAGATCAAACTTCCCCCGTTTTGATCTTCTCTTCCTATGTTCACATTTTCCCCCTTTGGTCTCATATCCTTAGAACCTAGCTTGCTTTGGTCTCACATTCTCCCCCTTTGGAATAAAATCTCCAAAAAGTCCAAAGCAAAATGGGTCCAAGAAAACTAGCAAGTCCTAGCAAACATAGCTCAAGGAGAAATGTTAAATACAAGGGAGAAAGCCGCATGAACCATGATCCTTATGTATGATATCAATGAAGATACCACATGTAAGAGTGACTAAGTTGGATCACAAGCTCATGAGACTAGCATGATACAAACTAAGCTCCCCCTAAGTGTGTGCACAAAAAATGGTGTGAAAAACAAGTGCACAACTACAAACTTGTAAAACAAGGAAGCTTAGAGCATATCATGCAAGGAGGTATCTTAAAGGACAAGAGATAAGGAAAATGGGTCCGTGTTACATTACCACTTATTGATATCATCACTTGTAGTGTTTTGATCATTGCATACCTCCAGGGGATGATCCTCTCTACCTTGTTGGCACCACATTGAGATGAGCCACTTGGAAATGATATCACTTGAGGTGACACCACTTGAAAGAAGCTTGCAAAGAAAACACTTGAGGTAAGGATTAGGAATGTATGAGTACATTGCCTTTGAACTTATATAGAGACATAAGCTCGCAAGGACATGACTCAATAGCATGAAGCTCATATGGCTATATTCACTCTTTCAGAGATGTTAGATCACATTGAGAGTGAAATAGCATTCTCTTAGAATGAAGTACCACACCAGAACGCGTCACCAAGGGACTACATAAGATAAACTTGAAACAATGTTAGTCCCATAACCAAACCATAGGATGAGCTCCCCCTAAATGTGTGCATTTAGTGTTTGAATCACCAACTAAATGTATGCATAGTGTTTATGACAACAAAAGGGAAGCTAACCCTATAGCTTGCTCATGATGCAAAAAGATTTTCTCATTTTGACCCTATAGGTTCATCCGACGGTGTCTTTTCTTTTCCTTTCTTGCTCGGTTTTGACCCTTGTTTTTCTCATTTTGGCATGTGGTTTTTTTGCATCCTTGGGACCTAGAAGTGTCTACAAAGACATGCTAAACCAATATGGTTAGTCCCAATGATCATGTTGTCAAGAATCACCAAAATCAAACTCGAACTAATGGCATATGAGGCCATGTTCGCTACACCTATCCCCCTAAGTGTCAGAGTCCTATATATGGAAGTAAGGGAAGGTCAATTAAAAATTCCATCTACTTTCACCTGCTGGTGCACGAACTGAAGCGAGCAAGCTGCCAACTCTATTGTACAGAGTAATGCTTTGGAGTTCTCCCTCACACAAACGAGGGCTACCGGGAAGAAAAATTGATGGCTCAACACACACAAGAGTTGTACACATGTACAACTACTTCGACGCTCGACAACGTCAACTCACTGTTCGACTATATGGTTTCTCCACCGCATTGACTCTACTTTGACTACGTTGAGCGCCACGACTATTCGTCTTTCGGCCGCATCGGCTCTACTTCGACGACGCTGTGCACTACGATTACTCATTTTCTTGTCACATCAGCTCTACTTCAACTACTCATCTAGACTAGTTTTGACTACAAAACTAGTCAAGAGCGGCTACCATGCCACATCAACAACTAGTAGGATCCACATCCGACTAGTCAACTGCAAGCAACAACCGTCATGGCTCCATCACCAACCACCATGGCTTCGACGCTCGTCCATGAATCAATCTAAGTCCATTATTTCAATGATTTTTTTCTTTGGCTTGTTTTCCGCATGTAGGACAACATGTCGAAGACTACTTACTTGTGTATGTCTCTCAACGGCTACTATTTCTTGCCAGTAGAGCTACACTTCGCCAACTATTCCTTGGGCATGATGATCGACTGCCACAGGCTTGATGCACCAATTAGTTAGCACTTGCAATGATGTTTCGTGTACCGAGTACTGGAGGCGCACATCGTCTACATCTTAATGATGCACAACACATGCTTTCTTCTCTCCTCCACACAGAACAGTCCAAATGACTACTCATTTGTGTACACTTCTCGATGGGTCCTTACCATCAGAGCTACACTATGTTGACTATTCTTGGGGTATATCGACAAACCGCCATAAGCTGACTACATCAAATTGCAGGGACTCTAGTCACGAATTTGGCATAGTAAGTTTCAGAAGCCCTACCACAAGTTCGGTACACTACATTACGTGGGCTCCAACCACGAGTTTTGGTGTATTGAGTTTTGGAGGTTTCACCATAGATTGAATACATTGAATTATAGCGGCAACAACCACATGATTATGTTCCGAATACTGAAGGATTACAATGGCTATATCCCAAGGAGGAAAATTCCAAGTCTGCTCCGACGTCACAAGTCAACTTCGGTCTACCTTCACCTGCTTCGGCGGCACAAGTCTACTCTGGTAGCACAAGCCGACTCCGATCATACCTTCTCCTTCTCCAACGACACAATCCAACTCTGGTCACACCTTCGCCTGCTCCAGCGGCACAAGCTGACTCCGGTCGCACCTTCGCCCGCTCTGGTGGCACAGCTCACTTCGACCGCACCTTCGCCCCCTCCGGTAGCACAAGTCAACTCCAGTCGCATCTAAGCCTACTCCGGCGGTACAAGCCGACTCTGGTCGCACTTAAGCCCACTTTGTTGGCACAAGCCGACTCCAGTCATACCTAAGTATGCTCCGGTGGCACAAGTCGACTCTGGTCGCACGGGTTCCATACTTTTGGCCTAAGTATTTTTCTGACTTTCCATTTGTTTTTATTTCCAAAAGTACTTTTCATTTTTGGCTTCTAGTTTTGTACTACTGGTGCCGTACTTGGCCCTATGTTTTACTCATGAGAGGGTTTCATACTTGGCTCTGAGTATTCAAGTCGACTTCTTCAGTCGCATTCTAATGTCCGTTCCGGCGGCAATAAGTCGATTTCTGCGGTCGCATTCTAAAGTTCACTCCGGTGACACAAAGTTGATTTCTGTAGTCGCATTCTAAAGTTCGCTCCGGTGGCACAAACTCGACTTCTCCAGTCCCATTCTAAAGTTCGCTCTACTGGCACAAAGTTGACTTCTGTAGTCGCATTCTAAAGTCCTCTCCAGCGGCACAAGTCGACTTCTTCAGTCGCATCTAAAGTCCTCTGACAGCAAAAGTCGACTTCTTCAGTCGCATCTAAAGTGCACTCTAGACGGAAAAAGTTGACTCCGGTCGCATCTAAAGTCCATTCTAATGGCAAAAAGTGCGTCTAAAGTCTATTTTGACAGCACAACTAGTTCTTAAATTCAATACCCAATTACTACTCAAAGACGACTCGAGTAGTCTATGCTAGTTCTCAACGCGGTGGCTCAATGTCAAATTACTACTCGGAGACAACTTTAGAAGGCTCCACTCTCTCTCAAGCTCTAGGGTTGTGCTCAAATCACTACTCGACATGGTTCATATGGCTCACCCGGCGCATAATGCTCGGGGTTGGATGCTGCAAGAGTACTCAAATGATGACTTTAGCAGACACTAAAGACCCTTGGATCAATTCTTCAATCATTCGATGACTCGGGGGATACTATGCTACACTCATCAACTACATTTTTCAAGACGGAAGATGCATATCCAAGACTGACCCTCACCCTGATTCTTTGATTCGACCTAAGGCTTGGGAGCTACACATTTCATATGGTGTGCTATTTTGCAATCGTGTTTTCATATATCTCCTCTGCGTGAGGATCTCGACTAAATTAGAGACTGATGAGCTTTAGAGCACATTCTAGCCTCGTGGAGGTTGAAGTACTATTGAAGACTTCAACAAGTAGTACTCGGGGGACACCTGAAAACTACTTGGAGAAGCTTCAAAACTCCTCGAACCCGATACTCTCGACTACAAAATGCTCGGGGGCTTGTTGGGTATACACCCCGGGTACCTGCAAGGAAGGAAGAAAGCGAACTCCTACTAGAATTCCTCTGTATTCCTATTTTGACTCGTAACATGTAATCCTACTAGGAAACCTACACTAGGAACCTGCCCCTGGAATATAAAGGAGGGCCGAGGCACCTAGATCGGCAGATACAGTCCCTCCGGGGACAACACCCAAGCGCAGGGCACAATATACACACTCCAAATAAAACGTATGGTATTACTCTACTCTGGTGGTCTAAACCTTTATAAACGTGTGTCTTGTGTTCTCATTTTAACCTTGGGTTCCAGGTCTCACGATTCCCCACCGCACAAATCTCTAACTATGGTACCACTTGGTAGGTTGCTGGATATAAAAAGCTGACACCCTTGTAGGATAGTCCTCTTCCAAATGTCTGATGACCTAAAGGCCACAAAAATGATTAGGTGGTCATATTAAGATATGTCACAAATTGTCCATTAATGGCGTGTTGCAATTATACCTATAAATTATTTGCATTGACTCACCTAGCTATATCAAATTTTCATCACACAAAATGACTCGATGCGATTCACCCAAAATTCTTATTTGACGAACGTGCGATGCTAACCCATACCAACGAATGAATACACGACACTCTCTCCTCCACATATTTATCACCCAGTCGCCTTCAACCTTTGTCTTCAACCTTGAACTGTTGTCTGTGTTCTAACGGGAGTTGGAGGATGGAGGAGGGAATTCGGTGGTTGGTGTCCGGACCCGGCAGCGGCCGCGGGCGGCGGAGGAGTCCGGCGGCCTTAGGGTTCGGGGTTGGGGAAGCTTCAATGGGCACTAGACCTAGAGGGATGGCCGGGGTGGCAGCCATACCGGCGGTGGGGTTGGTGCGTGTGCGGAACAGCGGGCGGCGGTGGTGTTGCCCGCCGTGGTGGTGGAGGATGGCGGTCGAGAAGGGTCGGCGGCGGGGGCAAGCAGTGGATAGCGAAGCAGGCGGACAACACAGCGGCGAGATAGTCGATGGCGTTGGCACTGGTTGTGGGCGTCGGGTGGTGGGCCGGGAGGCAAGGGCGCCGCTGGCGTGGGCTATGGTGGTGGTGGCGGGGACAAGGAAATGGAGGATTTAGGAAGGGTGGGGTAGTCCAACAGGGGTGGGAGGCAGGCGGAGTGGCACGACGGTGAGGGCGCCGCCGGCCGCGAGCGGTGGAGGAGGCCAGCGGGGGCGGCGTCGATGCGGTGAACAAGGCGGAAGGAAGAAGTTGGAAGAAAGGGACAAGGAACTTGGGAGAATAAAGAAGAAAGGAGGAAGAAGTAGCTAGATAGAGTGGGTCCCACGCCACTATTCGCCAAGGGCGAATGATCGCCTGATATATTTATCTGAGTAACTGGACTCATTTAAAGTTTTTTTATTGCAACGCTCGCCATATAATCTGTTTTTATACTATGGATAGAAGATAGAGGGGTTTTATAAGTAAATAAAGCACAACTAAGTTCCACTTTTTTTGCATCTTTTTGTGAGACTGAGACCATTGTTGATCATGAGGGGAGTTACATTCTTCATCTTTAATTTATCAAACAATTTGTATAGGACACCAGGATCACTGATCTCGCTACTAGGTGATACCCCGCGCATTGCTTTGCGAGAATTTTTTAAACAAAATTTTAAGGTGAAATGTGAAAGTAGTGACACCAAAGATATTACATGGCAATATTCGTTTGTAAACTCATTATATATGAAAGCATGTTATTTTGTTGAGAGTGAATCATTCTAAAATCGTCAGCAGGAATTTTGTGGTGTGATATACATCCTATAAGCCACAGAAAATCGATTTAAGCATGAATTTTGTGGTGTGATATACATGCTATAAGCCACAGAAAATCGATTTAAGACATAAATATGTGATTTGGTGGATGATGACATGGCGTATAGGGGATGATGACATAGCGCATAGTGAATGATGACGTGGAGTGCTTGCATGTTGAGAGAAATCCGACCATGGCTTGTAGTGGGTCTCACCTATATAAGTTTTATAGATTCCCCCCTGCCTCTCCCAGAGTGAAATAATCAAAGTTGGACAATTATGTGAAGTATACATAATCATCACACATTCACACTTGATGAGGAGCCAAAAGCTCTTATTTTCAGAACAAGTACATATATAAACTGCACACGTAGTTTCTTCTTGATCCTCGATTAACTTGAGTTGACCCTTCTGCAGTTCCTCCTGACTTCCCCTTGGGATGGATCGGTCACCGGCCTTATGTTCCCCATGTTGATCATGGACTGCGCAAAGCTCGCAAAGAAGGCCTCCTGGCTGCTCGCGAACTGATCGACAAGCGGCGCGGTGGTGCCTTGCGCTTGGGGTGAGGACTTGAGCTCCTGATCGGAGATGAGGAACCCGCGGTTCACTTCGATGTTGGTGTAGTAGTGGTTGTCGAAGGTGTCCGGCGTCGTCGGGTCGAGGTCGTTCAAGACTGTACCGTCGCCGTTCAATGGGCACCTCTGCGACAGGAAAGCTCGGTAGGCGGAATCTAGGGTTGGGTCCGGCATGTTGGTGCCGCTGAAGTTGTAGAGCCGGTCGGCTGGTGCGGCGGCCACGTTCACACACTGTACCCTGCCGAACGTGTGAGCCCCTGTTCGATCGATGCGGCATTGGTCAGAACAGCGTAAGGATTGATAGTCCCTACTATATTGTGTATATGCTAGTAGTAGTAGCTCTGGTGGTGCACGTGCCTGAGAGAGCGACGAGGTCGACATCGTTGAGGCCGACGGCTTTGAACTTGTCCTGGAGCGTGGTGAGATTCTCGAAGGGCGCTGGCAGGTTCCCGGAGCCAGCGAAGTCTGATGTTTTCCCGTCCAGCCTTCCCAGCAGCACACCCCAGCTGGGTCCTCCCGACTGCAAGTTATGGATGATGAGCCCGCATTAGCTTCAAAAATCAATATCTTTTACCAATTCATCTGCATCTACAATCCTACGGGCAGTTCCAAAAAGTGGAGTTGGAGGCTAATTTGAGCGAAGCAGTCCAAATAGGCTCATGTGCAGCTAATCCAAACAGGTCTTTGGGAGATCACCAGCCGAATTTTGTAGATTACACGCCAGGTGGTGACACACCCATCTTACTGCAGCGCTGGTTCATGCATGCATGCACCGACGTTTCCATGGAATAGTATACAGGTTCCCGAAATTAAATGGCGTCAGTGCAGTTATAGCAGTTGTTAAGGGTCAAATCGAGATGCATGCCCCTCGAAAGCTACGGTGCACTTGCCGCTACGTCACTGAGACTACGATCATACTGTATATCTCACAATGCTACTGCACAGTACGTCGTGATCGAAGAGGTTGCATGTGACGCGCGCGAGGGATGCGCGACGACAACTTGCCGCCGACAACTCCCCGACGAGGTGAAGCCACGTACAGTTCGGCAACCACCAGCATATATCTCTGTGCTGTGTGCGTACCAGCTCGACGGAGATCTCAGAGGCGATGGCGAGGATGTCGGCGCAGGAGACGACGCCGGGGCAGGCGTCCTCCAGGGCGCCCTTGACGGCGTCCACCACCTCGTACCCGCGCGCCGAGCCGTTGTTGGGCGCCGACTCCTTCTCCGACTGCATCCCCGGGACGGTGTCCAGCAGCAGCGACGCGTCGCAGCCCTAGTATGAGTGAACACAGTCCGTACGACGTCGTGAATGCTATAGCTAGCTCTCTATATTTTCCGACCACGAACAGATGTATATATGCAGTACTGAAGCAAATAAGGTAAATCACACGCACCTGGACGAAGCAGTCGTGGAAGTGGAGGCGGATGAGGCTGGCGAAGATGCGGACGTCCGACTTGTGGGCGTCGATGAGCACCTGCTTCACGATGTCGTAGGCGTCAGGGCACGTGTCGGCGTAGTAGTCCTCGCACAGCGGTTGCGCCGCCGCGCCGTGGAGGCGCAGCGCCGCCACAACAACAACCAGCACGGCCACGACGGCGGTGGCCGAACGAGGAGAAGCGGACGAGGAAACCATCATCTCTAGGCAGCTAGCAATGTGACCTGCGACGATGCAGTCGAGCTATCGACTAATATCAGGCACTAATGATAAAAGCATGCTGTGGCAGTCACGCGACCCCCGATTTATAGCCTGATAACTACGTACTGTGTAGCTCGAATGATTGAGGTTTTGTTAGTTAACAAGTCAACTTTATTGGTGGAAATGGAATGAATGATGATGTCAAATAGATCGACAAGGGGCAAATCGTAATAAGTTGCATTGCCTTTTGCATAACAGGATGGATAAAAATGCATGTTTACAACTATTCTAAAAATGCTTGCTCAAATGGACAATCATGGATGCTGATTGCCGATCAAAATTTTCAAGTAAACTGACACCGTGAGTTGAGGTTGTTTGTTAGCAAGTCACATAATTAAAGTCCCAACAAGAAAATAAAGGTGGCATCATCGTCATCATATTGTCTTTTGCATAGTATGAGATGTATAAAGAGTAAAATACATGGACAATACGTAAACTTATCTCCTGAGGCGGTGTCATGTAGGTAGGTCCCTTAATTAACTCTAAAAATGCTTTTCAAGTCCATGAACTTATCTCAACTTGCCATCCAAGTCTCTAAACTCTTAAAGACACATTCCAACTTATCTCAGAGCGAGTGTCATCTGAATCCAAACTCGATCTCAAAGTGTATTTTAATTAAGATCATCAATCATCAAGTGCCAGGCAACATATATATACATCATCACTAGCATAAGGTGGTTGTGAAGACATCAAGGGAGGAGGAAGTATTGCCATCAGCCACCTGTGATAAATTTGAAGAGATTTGAAAGTTTATTTTGAGAGTTTAGGTAGTCGGACTCGGACCAATATCTATCACGGTTTAAAAAATATGTCAGGTATTTTCACCATATATGTTCTGGTGGTGCGTACCTAATACCAATGCATACGTGTTTTTCCTACATTGTAGAAAATAAAATAATGCACAACCTAATCATGTATAGCACGAATTAATTATATATTGGTGTCCAGATCATTCGATCACTATCGCTATTCACTACTGACCTTAACGGTTATCAACATTGATGGAGATAGTGTAGGATCTAGTCACATAGAAGGGGGTTGAATATGGGACTTGTTTTCAAGCTCTAAAGGAAAAACGAAAACCTTAACCTATCAATGTTGGGGGTACCCGAAAAATTCGGAATACTACCCTAACACAAGTGAAAGTTCAAGACACGTTCAACAGCACAATTAGGGCACAAAGAGACTGAAGCCCCTCCTGTCAATAGCACAAGTCCCAAAAAAGTCTGCCTCCGTTTACACGTGCCCTCGCGCCCCCTTTTATAGGGAGACGAAGGGACTTTTACATTCCGATAACACCCTCGGGCTCGGAGAATATTCCTAATGTGAACACACACAAGAATGTCTTTTCCCCCTCACACATTTACAAGTCTGCCACTAGTTCACACTCTAAACCCGGACTTTTTGGGACTACAACTTTGACTTTGCTTCTCCCGTGATTCGTGAATGTCTCCGCCCGAGACTTCCGAACTAGGTCTTCTACAGATTCCCGAAGTGGCTCTTGCTTCCCAGCAGGTTCGTGCGTGCCCTCGCGCCTGAGTCCCGAACAGAGTCTTCATCAGATTCCCGAATCGGCAGATCTCCGAAGTTCGGACCATCAACAGTTGAGATTCCGGGCTTTCGCATGTTCATGATTTCGCCTCTTCACCGAATCAAGATTCCCGAACCTCGCACATTCGCGAATTCGAGACTTCGCAGGTCCCAGACTTCCGAGAATCGCGAATTCCTTGCTCCTGAAAAACATACTTTGAGAATTCCGTTAAACTCGACGTTTCGAGGGTGACGGGTTTTCCTGAATTCCCCAACAATCAACTAGTGTTGCCCATACTAAAAAGGTTCTTCTCTACTTCTAGAGCACACTAACACAAGTTTCCTTAGCAAATAACACACTAGGAGGCAATATGACAACCTAGGCAAGATATGAAGCACACAAGCGAAACAAGATAGAGCAAAGACAAAGAAACTTGAGAGCGGAATTGAAATGCTGCAAGTAAGTGCTAGAAGTAAATAAGATGGACAAGAGGCGATCGGATTTTTTCCCGTGGTATCGAGAAGTTGACGCTTCCCCCTAGTCCACGTTGGAGCACTCACTTAGAGTATCGCTCCCCCTTGAGTCACTAAGACACAAGTGCTCACTAAGAGTACCCGTTCTCCATCTCCGGAACGGTGGGTCTCGAACCGTGTACACCAAGCTTGTCTTGAGGCTCCCACAATCTCCAAGAGCTCACCAAGAACCCCCAAGTCACCTAGACCGTCTAGGAGCCGTCAAACTCCAAGAGTAACAAGCTCGCAAACCTTCACTTGACCTGAGCACTCAGCTAAGCCATGGATGCACCTTGAAACTCTTGCTCACTAAGAAAGAACACCTCAATGAAGAGGAAGAGAAATCCCAATAAGCAAGAACACACTCTCCTTCTCTCCTAGGCTGCAGTAGATCTTCAGAGTGGCAAAGGCAGCTCTAGAGAGGCAGGGGGCTTATATATAGGCCTAGCAAAGGTGGCTAGCCGTTGGAAAAGTCCCCTGAAAAAGTTGTACCGTTGAGGACCATGTGTGGTTCGAGGACCGGTGGATGGTCGCTTCCTTGTGTGATGAGTGATTGACAACGTTGTGTGGACTGATTCTTGGCTAAGTATTGCAGGTGCAAGTTGCGGCTTGACTGGTGTTGGTGCAGGTGAAGAACAAGCGCGAAAGGTCGTCGCCGGTGAGGCCTCCAGGTGTGGAGAAGACAAGTAGGCTTCGTTCGAGGGACCCGGTGGCCAGCGGGGTCAAGTGCGGGCCGCATGGTGGCATGAACAGCAAGATGAAGTCGTGGACGGTTTCTTGGTTGAGCCTCAAAACCAAGGTCGAGCCGGGACTACGTGGGAGCCAAGTCATGAGTGGAGATTGGCGGAGGCTACACCGAGTTCGCGGGGTTTCCGGTGGTTCACTAGAAAACCACTGGGTTCCTTGGTTGATCCACAAAGCCAAGACCGGAGAACCGAAGACGGAGGTGCAGCAGCACCAGACCGGTCTGACCGGTGGGTCGACCGGCTCGACCGGTGGGTACCGGTCGACCGGTGAGCACCGGTCGACCGGTGTGCGACGACGCGGTCCGGAATCTTCGAAGCGGAGCACACGCGTCGGGATCGCATGGCTTGCGTCGTGGCTACGCAGGGTGCGGTCGCCGGGCATCCGTCCGATGGTGAAGACATCAAGAATTCCAAATCCGCCCTTGAGGGGCTTGTATCCCTAGTTAGTAGAGAAGGGCATTTTAGACATTCGGTTGCCTCCATATAACCCAAGAGGTGAGAGGATGGCAGCCAACCCTTGTAACCCTAGCTCATTAGTTTTCCTATTTTCCACCTATTTTCCTTAGGTTTTCTTTAGGACTAGCAAGAGAGCTTCACGGAGAGATCTTGTTGAGATGGATGGATGATCGGGCGGCTTGCTAGACCTTGTACGAACCTTTGTCTCATGTATAGATGATTCGGCGTGGTTCCTCAAGGTTTGGATGTGTTTTCCCCGGTTGTTCTTGGTGGTGATTTTCGGAGCCCTCTCTCGGTGATGTCTTTGGGTTGTTTTCGGGACCTTTCTCTTGGGGATTTGATGGGGGAAATTTGTGGGAACCCTTCGTGGTTCTTTGGGCTGTGATTCCCCTCCCAAATCCGTGAGTAAAACTGCTCGATTTTGGGGTTTCTTGAGTTCTTGGGTTGGAAGTGCTTTCGGCGGGATTTCTTCGATTCCTCCTTTTTGGACGAGTTTTGGTGGGATTAAACTTGGCTATGGACTCCTCATGAGGTGTTCCTAATATCCCCAAAGTCTTGTTCAAGTCCGTGGAGCGATTCGAGAGATCGAGATTCGGATTTGAGGGAGTTGACCCGCGGGTGTTGTTCATCCCGAGCTGCCCAGGCTACACCGGTCTGACCAGTGCTCTTGACCGGTCTGACCGGTGCGAGCCCTTGTGGGATTTTGCTCGGGTGAACGTCTTGGTGTGTTCGTTGTTGTCCCGTGTTGGTGTTGTTTCAAGTTTGGGTCTGTTTGGTGGTCGTTTGGCCTGTTTGGTGCCTTGGGGGCTTTCGAGTCGCCATCGGTCCGACCGTGCGTCTCACCGGTCGACCGGTGTAGAGCCACTTAGTGGAAGTTGCTCGGTTACACCGGCGGGGACCGGCCTCGACCGGTGGTGCTCACCGGTCCGACCGGTGTGGGTCCGTAGGCTCGAGGTTTGGTTTTTCCGCTGCGTTTCTCGGGTCGGAAGGTGGTGTGTTGGTTCCTAGGTCCAGTGGCACTCCAGTGGCTACGTGGGCTTGACCAACCTTGGTAGTGAGTCGGAGACCTGTGTTGGAAGCCGTGTTCATCTTGTTGGAGTTTCGATCTCCTTCGAGAAGAATTTTTATCGGCTCCCATTCACTCCCCCCTCTCTGGTTCGCGGTATCGGTCCTTCAAGTGGTATCAGAGCCGGTTCGGGTTTTTGTTGACTCTAACCAGTCTAAGATCCAAGGATGGCGTACCAAGAACGGGGTTCGGGTCCTCCACACTTCGATGGCAAGAACTACCAGATGTGGAGCAAGCGGATGGGTGCGTTCCTCCGCGGAAAGGGTCAGCTTCTTTGGGATGTCACGGTGGACACAGGCTATGTCCAGCCGTTGGATTTCCTTGCTCCAGGGTCGAGGGACAGATTCGACGCCAACAATAAGGCGGTCGACTACTTGTTTCGTGCTTTGTGTCAGCCTGAGTTCGATCGGGTGCACACCGAGCACTTGGCTTGTAGGATTTGGGCGGTGTTGAAGGAGGCTCATGTTGGGAACGCCCGTGTTCGAGGCACGGATGTATGCGACCTACGGAGAGAGTACGAGAACTTCACTCATCTCCCCGGTGAGTCCATCGATGCCTTGTTTTAGAGGTTCACGGTGGTTGTGAACAACATGAGGGCCAATGTGGACGTGCTCCCGTACGATGATCATGATAGAGTGGTCAAGCTCTTACACTCTTTGGATCGTACAATATGGGGCGGAAAGTTCGAGGCCATAGTCGAGTCGGAGAGGTATGATACTCTGACGGTGAACGAGCTGTTCTCGAAGCTCAAGTCGGCTTAGGTGGATAGGGGCATGACTGCCAAGCTCGAGGGACCGACTGATTCCCATAGTCTTGCCCTCGTTGGTGGTTCCAAAGGAAAGACTAACTCTAACCCATCCACCAGGATGTTCTCGTTTTCCTCTTTGATGTCTATGCCAGATGAGGAGTTTGATGACCTTGGAGAGGACGAGCTGGCGTTGTTGACGAGGCGGTTCGAGAGGCCGCACGAGAACCGCGTGAACATGAGGAGGAACACGAGGACTTGCTTCCAGTGCGGCAAGCCGGGACACTTCGTCGCCGACCGCCCGAGAAGGCCGAGAACAAGGACGGCTACAAGCACAAGCCGAGGATGAACGATGGCAAGTACCGTTCGAGGCGCGACCACAAGAGCAAGCACAAGAACAAGTACAAGGACGAGCGACGATCGAGGAAGAAGGAGAGCCGAGGCAAGGCCCGAGCGATGGTTGGAGCGAGCGACGTCGACTCTAGTTCCGCGTACTCCACCTCGAGCTCGAGCAGCAGTGAAGACGAGGGAGATCGTCGCAAGAACAAGAAGTCGTCCAAGAACCTGAGCGGGCTGAGCTGCTTCGCGAGAGATGGCTTTTGCACCATGGCGCTGAGCTCCGGCAGCAAGAAGAGCACACAGAGCGACTCGGACTATGAGTTCGACGACGAGGTGCGTGATGTACTTCCCTTCTTGCGCCAGGAGAATGAGAGGCTTGGCTCTTTGCTTGATAACCGTGATGACATGCTTAGAGAGGCCAAGAAAATGAGGAAAGAGCTTAGGGCTTCACTCGAGGATGCTAGGACTAGAGTGGGCGAGCTAGAGACACGGTGCTTGATAGCAAGCTTGAGATTGATTCGCTTAAGGCTAGCCCCGTTGTCTCGGATGAGAATGATTGTCTTGATTGCTCCATATTCCTTGCTGATCTTGCTTTGTTTAAGGAAAAGCATGCCTCCAAGTGTGAGGAACTAGATGTGCTTAGGGTTGAAGTGGCCGAGCTTAAGTCTAGACTGCTTTGCTAGGTGCTTGCACTTCTTGCCCCGTTTTGCATGCTAAGATTGATGAGATGCATGCTTACACTAGTTCGCTCGAGGCTAAATTGAAGGAACCCATGCCTACATCTTGCTCTACCCGTGAAATGCATGCATTGAAAAATTTGGAGCTTGCACATTATGTTGATCGTTTGCGGGGATGAGAATGATGACTTGAGGAAGTTGATGGGTTGGTTGTCCGGTCATGAGCCTCAGTTGAGGATGATGATCGAGGCCTTTAAGAGGCAAGATGGTGAGGGGCTTGGGGCAAACAAGGTTGGTGAGGGAAGTGGAGAGAATATCCCGGAGCCACCAAAAACCCACTACGAAAATGATTTCCCTCCAAAACCTAACCATCTAAGGAACCGAATAGACACAACCCTAGCTCCACCCGTGTTTCCTACACCCACAAATGACCTACAAAAGCCTATCAAGTTTGTGAGCACTTCGGGGAAAGTGTTCTTTGGGAAGGAGAGTGAGAAGGCTAGTGGTGAGAAACCGGTGGAGGGTTTGAGTGGAGAGAAACCGAGTGAGCAGCCACATCCCAAGCCTAAGCCTAAGCTTGTGAGGTTCCATTGTGGCTATTGTGGGAGAGATGGCCATAAGGTGGAGTTTTGCTTCAAGAGGAAGCGAGAGGAGAGAATGGCAAAGGAGTGGGCTAACAAGGACAAGTACCACCCTTCCGATGGTGTACTTGAGCCTCGTATGCAGATGCCCAGGGGCAAGGCGAGTGTGAGGATAGTTCGTGCTTGGGGAGAGAAGAAGGCTGCAGGTGGTGCTGCTGTCCAGGTCACACCGGTCAGACCGGTGTGGGGCACCTCGGCCGACCGGTGCGGGCACAGGACGGAGCAGTACCGTTTGGGTTTTGAGCTCGTACAGGTGCGAGGGTTATTTCAGGTGGTGGTGGTTCTGGTGGTTGGGCTGGAAAGGGTGCAGGTGGTCAGTTTGCTAGGCGTTCTCCTCCTCGTGCTCAATACGGGGATTGGAGGAGTCGTGACTTTGAATTGGAGAGGAAGGACGTTCCACGGGCTTTCTTGCGTGGATTTGGTCCTCCTCCAGGCAGAGAGAGGTGGTTCCCTCAGGGTGGTTACCGTGGTGGTGTTCGTGGAGGTAGCTTTGGTAGGAGAGATGCTTTGGTTGGTGCTAACCCCACTTTCGAGCAAATGGCTCGACACTGGTTTTACTCTTTTGGTACTAACCCCAGTGCTGAGTCGTTTGTTCGCTCACGTGCTCGTTTTTGAATTTCAGGTGGGAGACTTGAAGAACATTTGGTTGATTGACTCCGGTTGCTCGAGGCATATGACCGGAGACAGGGGGTGGTTCTCAAGTCTCGTCCCGGTGGTGACGAAGAGGTACATCACTTTTGGGGACAATGGGTGTGGGCGTGTGCTTTCAGAAGGTGAGATAAAAGTGAGTGACAAGATCACTCTGAGGCGTGTTGCTCTTGTTCAATCACTGGGGTACAATTTGCTTTCTGTGTCCCAGTTGTTGGATGAGGGCTTTGAGGTGTTGTTTCGGCCCGGTGGTTCTCGGATTGTGGACTCTCGAGGGGACCTTGTCTGTATGGTCGTCCCGAGGGTCGGGTGTTTCGTCCTGATTTTTCTCGGTCTTCGGGTGTGGAGCGTTGTTTCTTGGCTGGTTCTTCGAGTGAGTTGTGGAAGTGGCATAGGAAGTTGGGTCACTTGAGCTTTGACCTTTTGTCACGCTTGAGTAAACTCAATTTGGTCCGAGGATTGCCACGGTTGAGGCTTGAGAAAGAGTTGGTTTGTGCTCCGTGTAGGCATGCCAAGATGGTGGCCTCTTCTCACCCGCCTCTCACCGATGTGATGACTGAGCGTCCATGCGAGCTGCTCCATATGGACCTTGTTGGCCCAGCTCGTGTGCGATCTGCGGGTGGGAAGTGGTATGTCCTTGTTGTGGTGGACGACTATTCTCGATATGCTTGGGTGTTCTTTCTCGAGGATAAGGGGGAGACGTTTGGTTTTGTTCGAGATCTAGTCTTGAGGTTGAGGAACGAGAGGCACGGTGATGCCATACGAGCTATCCGCAGTGATAATGGCTCGGAATTCAGGAACTCTCGTTTTGAAACCTTTTGCCATGACTTGGGTCTTGAGCACCGCTTTTCGAGTCCGTATACGCCTCCCCGTAATGGTGTTGTGGAAAGGAAGAACGGGACCTTGTGCGAGATGGCTCGGACAATGCTTGATGAGCATAGGACTCCGAGGAGGTATTGGGGGAGGCGGTGAATACCGCGTGCTATGTGTCGAATAGGATATACCTCGAGTGCACAAGAAGAAGACATGCTATGAGTTGATGCATGGGCGCACACCCAAGGTGAGTCACTTCCATGTCTTTGGTTGCAAGTGTTTCATTCGAAGAAAGGTAGGAAGTTGGATAAGTTTGAGGCTAGGTCTCGTCGATGGCATTTTCTTTGGTTATGCATCTCATTCTAGAGCATATCGTGTGCTCAATCTTGAAACTAACCAAATCGTGGAGACTTGTGAGGTAACCTTCGACGAGACGAGCCACGTAGTCGGCTTGTCTTTGAGTGTGCGGGTGATGATGAGCTTGGCGAGGAGATCTTTCAGGAGGAGGAGCATGAACATGGAGATGATGAAGATGGCGGTGCGGTGCCCCCGGCTGAACATGTACCCACTACTTCGACTACGATGATGGATGGACCCTCTGCTACACCTACCACGACAAATCAAGAACGAGGAGAAGCTGATGATGAGGGGGAGGTAGCTTCGAGGCGAGAACCTCCCCGGCGAGTTCAGTTGGATCACCCAGCTTCGAGGATCATCGGCGACATGAATGAACGCACTACACGGTCGAGGGTTCGAAACAACTCCCATTTCGCTCATGCTGCATTTGTTTCTTCTTTCGAGCCCAAAGACATTGGACACGCACTATCTGATCACAATTGGGTTAATTCGATGCATGAGGAGTTGGAGAACTTTGAGAGAAATCAGGTGTGGGAGTTGGTTGACCCTCCCCCAGGGTGTAAGCCGATTGGTACAAAGTGGGTGTGGAAAAACAAAGAGGGAGAGAAGGGTGAGGTGGTGAGGAACAAGTCGAGACTTGTTGCTCAAGGGTTCAGTCAGAAGGAGGGGATCGACTACGAGGAGACCTTTGCTCCCGTAGCCCGTTTGGAGGCGATTAGGATCCTTCTAGCTTTTTCCGTGGCTAAAGGGTTCAAGTTGCACCAAATGGATGTGAAGAGTGCTTTTCTGAATGGTGTGTTGGAGGAAGAAGTGTATGTGAGGTAGCCTCCTGGGTTTGAGAGTGAGAAGTACCCCCACTGGGTGTACAAGTTGAGGAAGGCGCTGTATGGGTTGAAGCAGGCGCCTAGAGCTTGGTATGGCAGGTTGAGGGGGTTCTTGTTTGAGAGAGGTTTTGAGATGGGGAAGGTCGATCAGACCTTGTTTTTGCGAGGCGGGCGGAGATATCCCGATTGTGCGGGTGCACGTGGATGATATTGTCTTTGGTGGCTCGTCTAACTCTCTTGTTGCAAGGTTTGCGGATGATATGAGCAGGGAGTTTGAGATGAGCATGATGGGCGAGTTGCGGTTCTTCCTCGGGCTACGGATCAAGCAATCAAAGGAAGGAACATTTGTGCACCGAGTGGCAGTACACCAAGGACATTGTGCGGAAGTTCAAGATGGAGGACTCCAAGGCTATGACGACGCTGATGAGTACGACTACAGCTCTTGATGCGGACGAGGAAGGTGAACACGTGGACCAGAAGGAGTACCGAAGCATGATCGGGTCACTCCTCTACTTGACGGTGACGAGGCTAGACATACAGTTCTCGTTGTGTCTGTGCGCTCGTTTTCAAGCGTCTCCGAGGACTTCGCATCGGCAAGCAGTGAAGCGAATTTTCAGGTACTTGCGTCACACTCCCGACTCCGGCCTTTGGTACTCCGCGTCCTCTTCTTTGGCGCTTCATGGTTTTTCAGACGCGGATTTTGCCGGGTGTCGGTTGGATAGGAAGTCCACTTCTGGGACTTGCCAGTTTTTGGGTTCTTCTTTGGTGTATTGGTCTTCCCGCAAGCAGTCGAGTGTTGCTCAATCCACGACCGAGGCCGAGTATGTTGCCGCTTGTAACACCCAAATTCTACTAAAAACTTGGCTTTATTAAAATTTGATAGCAACCATTTAATTGCTTAAGGAGTATAAGGTTGTTTTATTTAATTTTAGGCATTTAACGCTTTTCTAAAATAACTTTAATAAAATATAGGATTTGATTGTGGCATACATGCTGGAGCATTCATTTTGGTTCTTTGGAATTCAAATTCAAATTTGAATTCTAAATGTTTGAAAACCCTTTGCCAAAATTCCAAAACCCTAACCCCTTCCCCTTTCCCTTTTCGGCCCGACCTCTTAGCCGGCCCGGCCAAAGGCTGCGCGGCCGCTCCGCTTGCGCATCGGCCCGGCCCGGCTAGCCGGCGGGCCACCGCACCCGCCGCGCGTGCCGGCCCGCTTGGCCTTACGGCCCGGCCGGCCCGGCCAGCCGCGTCCCGCCGCCCGCTCTCGATCCGGGCCGTCGGATCCGAATCCGACGCGCCCCCGTCGCGGCCGCCCGCGCCGTGCCGCCGACCTAGGGGCCCCACCCGTCATCCCCTTCGCCCGTCGTCCCCGCCCCGGACTCCGCCGCCGCCGCGCCGCCCGAGTCCCGGCTCGGCCACGACGCGCCCCGGCGCGCGTAGCGCGCACGCCAAGGAGGCCCCCGCCCGGGCTCTTTAAGGCGCCGCCGCCCCCGGACCCCAACCCGAGCCCTAAGCCGCCGCCTTGCGCCCGCCGGAACCCTAGCCGCGCCGCCGGTGTGGAGCTCGCCGCCGCCGCCGTGGAATCCCGCCGCCGTCGCCGTTCCGCCGCCAAGAAGTCGCCGGGGAGTTGCGCAAGGAGGTGAGGAGCCCCCCGTGTTGCTCGTCGCCGTCCCCGAGCCCCCCCTCCGCCCCTAGCGCCGCCGGCCGAGCCCGCACGCCGCGCCGCCGCGTCGGCCGCTCGCTCCGCCGCTCCGCCGCCGGGCCGCCGCCCTAGACCGGTCCGCCCGCGCGCGCGCGCATTGTGTTGATGCCCTCCGCGTCCCCATCCGTGGCCGGAAAACCCGGATTGGGTCCCGCCGGCGAGGTCCGCCGCCGTGCGCGCCGCCGCGGCCGCTCGCCGCCGGCCTCGACCGCCGGCCGGCCGCCGCCGCCCGCCGCATGCGCAAGACCCCGGCCCCGCCGGATTGAAATCCGACGGCCGGATCCGAGCCGCGCCGCCGCAACCCGCCGCCGGCCACCGGCGTTTTTGCGAAAAGCCCCTGGATTTTCTTTATTTACAAAAATACCCTTCCACCGTATAAGATTTCTTACGGTTTAGTCCTTTTCCTTTATCTTAGCACGAAACCTTTTCAAATCTTCGCGATTAGTCCCCCGAAACTTCCCGAGCCCATAACTTGGTCGTTTTAGCTCCGATTTTAGCGTTCTTTATGTCCACGCGTTCGTCTCGAAGCGTAGATTAGTTTCATGCTACTGTTTAGATCTGTTTGATCTGTTTGGTGACTGTTTCTTATTTATTTCTATTGTATGCTTGTATGTGATGATTGTGGATCGTAGAGAGCGATTCGTTCGAGGGATTTGAAGATCCGGTCGTGCAAGAGTTTGAGCAGCAAGGCTTTGTTGAAGGCAAGTATTCCTTGATGCATGCCCGCTTGTCCTACATAACATGCATTTAAATTCACTGTTTTTACTTTTCGCTTGCATTAAATTGATGGGAACCTATTAAGGATCATGCCTAGCTTTTGACTACCTTTACCTTGATGCCGGGAATTAAATTAATCTTGTGGTAGTTATTGCTTAGCATGCTCCACCGGGTATTGGAAATAATCAACTTGGTTACCTTTTGTTATTTCATGTTCCGTTTATGATCTTTTACTTTGCAAGACCACTTTAATGTGTAATCGGAACATGGAGAACCACCCGGGAAAACAAGGTACAACCACAAGAACTAATGGGCAATGGTCTTGGCGATTAATTAGGAACTTTAGCATGGGATGGTCTTACCTAATAAGGACAAGGGATCGGCGGTACCGTGGGGTATGGACTCGCTCTAGCGGGGGTGGGGTGAGTTATTCTTTTTATGGTGGGGTATTGACTCGCTAGGGGACTTTATACCTTGCTAAGCGATCCGGACCTTGTGGGTCATAACTTGCTAGGGAACCTTTGTAAAGGCCATGTAGCGTCCCTATGCAATCACACCTCGGAAGTGTGGTATGGTGTCTTGCAAACACCGCATGGTTGGGTCCAAAGTTCTTCGGAGCTTTTACGGCGCTTGTGGGTAAAGATGTACAACCTCTGCAGTGTTAAACTAATCGATTAGCCGTGCTCACGAGTCAAGAGCGGCCTTGGACACTCACATGATTAAATTATGGAACTTTAATGTTTAAATTGTGGTTTATCTCTTTATTTTCGATGCTTATATCTTATTAATTGGGTTGGTATGAACTTACACTTTTAGTAATCGGAGTTGCTAATAAAATTTGACCAACTAAAATGCTAAAGTGCTTGAACCTTAGCCATCCACCATATGGCCTCGCATGTTATGTTGTTTTCCCTTGCTTGAGTACGAAATGTGCTCACGCTTGTTTATTCTCTTGCATCTACAATACCCGGATTTGTCGCTCGGACCGGGAGAACTTTGAAGATAATCCGTAAAGATTTCCGGGAGTTCTAGGTGTGCGTAGTCTTCGATCGACCGCTCGTGGAGGCATTTTGTCCGCTGCGAGAACTCGTTTGTTTAAGTTTCGTTTAAGACTATGGTTTGTAATAACTCTTTATTCGTGTGGCACTGAGTTTGGTATTCATAATGTCTAAGCGTGTGTGTAACTTGATCCTGGCGCACACGTGATCAATGCATTCGGTTTTGCCTTTAAAACCGGGTGTGACAGAGTGGTACCGTAGCCGTGTTGATCGTAGGAACGCTAGCCTAGATAGAAAATGGTCGAATTAAGGATTTTATACTCATAGAAGCTTTCTTACACATGCTTGCTTTATTCTTTACTAACCTTACTCTTGCCTTTTTGCTTCACTCTTGAGTTTGTCTCGCATTCTTTATCTTGTGCTTGCCTTAGCTCTCGTCCTTTTGCCTTACCATCTTTCTCATTCTGCACTACACTACAGATGGTTCGTAGCTTGGAGACTTCTCGGGCTGGAGCAATCCACCAGTATGCTCCACAGGAACAGTACCATGATTTGCATGATGGAGATACAGATGAGGAGATTGAGATGGAGCCTGCACCTGTGGTTTTCCCTAACCTTATTATGGTGCCTGATGATGAGGAAGATCCGGAGGAGGTGATCCAAGAGGAGGATGAGCTAGCTGAACAACCCAACCTAGAGGAGCAAGCGCCAGGAGAAGATGAAGATTCCTCGCGATCAAGAGATGGAGGAACAAGAGCAAGAGGAGGAAGAGAGGGAAGCGATCCGGGAAGTGTACCATTACGGAGCCGATGGAGTAGGCATACCCATGGCGGACCACCCGAGGGCAATGGTACTTCGCCTAGGCTATGATAAGGCCCCGTCTACCATTGTGAGTCGTGGACCCATCCGTGGTTCGAGCCCCATTGGGAGGTTGCTTGCCATCTTGGAGGAGTACATTCCATGCCGTGGAGTGAAGGAGATGTCCAAGCATCATGATGTAGCTCACGGGACTACTATGGATGCTTGGGATAGCGAGAGTTAACTCGGAGGGCGCTCTATGTGCTCTCTCATAAGGAGCGGGACAAGTTGGAGGATACCCACTTGCCGCTACACACCATTCGGGGCAAGTGGGGAAGCCAAGACTTACATCGCCCCGGACCGGCCTATGAAGGGACGCTCAACAATGTCCGGGGTCTACTTGCGGTACGTGAACACCGCATTGGATGATGCCAACAACACGCTATATGCGGCACGGCGGCAAATCTTCACTCGGAGACGCGGAGGCGTGCCTTGGAAGCCGCACTTTTGAACGGGGAGCGGCCCGGAAGCCCATGAAGCCGCGAGAAGGATGTACCTCCCCATCACCCAAGAGGCCACACTACGACTCCCCCGACGCTCGCACGGATGCCATGGCGAGAAGATAGTCCTTAGGTATAAGATTAAGGATAGGATTTCCTTGTAATCGCTAGTAGACGATCGGTAAAGTGTGTTTAGTTTAGAGGTGTGGTTGAATGCTTGGTTTTGTGCTTAATGTATGAGTTGGATTTTTGGTTGAGTGCAATGTGTTGTGGAGTGATGACCACAACGACATTGGTTTAGTAGTAAGTTTGTGGGGTTATCTTTCAGTCTCAATCAGTTATCTATCTTAATCTTTTTGTCCTCTTAAGTTTCCTCTTAATACAAATTCGAGATCCCGAAAATCTGTTCGCACAGTTTTCTGAGTCAGCAGTACTGTTTTAATTTTATCTCGGGCTACAGAACTCCGATTGCAGTAAAACCAATTGGAAAAGTTCAAGAATTTCGTGACTGATTTTCTGTGAAAAATTCAGAATATTTGGGTGGAAAACCAGAGAAATACGACTAAAACATTACAGCCTCACGAATCTGTTAAACACTGCCGACCTATCTGACTTGTTTATTTAATAACCAGAGCTACACAACTCCGATTGAGGTGATTCCAGTTGGAGTAGTTTCATAATTTCATTACCCTTTATCAGTCCAAAATCCATAATTTTTGGTTGCTTATACAGAGAGCTATGCCTGATTGTTTGGAGTCAACAGAATCTGTCTTATCTGAATATCATTGCTATCTTATCTTCCTAAGTTTAAACCTTGGTGCAATCATCTAAAATAATGTTCCTAACACTCAGATGGTGAACACCAGGTCAGGATCAGGTGTTAATCAACCAGCGGGAAGAGCACCCCGGCCCAGTACAAATGGATCCCGCTATGCAGCAGTTCTTGGAGGCACAGACCCAGCTCCTCCAGAACTTGACCACCACTGTGACAAACTTGCAAGCTCAGGTCAACAATCCGCCGGTGCCGCCACCTGCGCCTCGCAACAAGCACCGGGAGTTCATGAGTCATCACCCTCCTGTGTTTACCCACGCCGCTGATCCACTGGAAGGCTGAAGATTGGCTCAAGACAATGCGAAGATGCTCACTACCTCGTCGGTGTGACGACGGAGAGAAGGTCTGTATGCTGCGGAGACGACTTCAAGACTCTGCAGCCGCTTGGTGGGATGCGTACTGCCGCTCATGCCGCCCCCGTACACTATCACTTGGGAGGAGTTTACCACCAACTTCGAAGCCATCACATACCCTCCGGAGTCATGAAGATCAAGAAGAAGGAGTTCCTTTCGGCCGAAGCGGGGAGGAATGTCGGTGGCCGAGTATAGAGACAAGTTCACGGAGCTATCTCGCTATGCGGTCGAGGAAGTTGCTTGAAGATAGGAAGAAGCAGGAGGCTGTTCCTGGATGGGTTGGTTGGTTCGCTGCGTACCAGCTGATGTCATATCCTTTTCCTAACTTTCAGCAGCTAGTTGATGCCGCTATCCGCTTGGAGCACAAGCGCAAGGAGCTTGGAGAGCAGAAGAGGAAGGCCGCCAGCTCTGGGCAGTTTGGGAGTGCGTCTCGCCCGCGCTTCAACCCACCGCCGAACACCCCGTTCCGCTTTGGGGGACCGGGTGGAAACTTTGGGCAGCAGCAGTCCCAGCGTCCCCGCTCGGCCGGTTCCGGCGGCCTCGCTCGGCGGTTTCGGCGTCTCGTTCCTCGTACTCCCCGCCCGGCTTCCCAGCAGAGTCAGCAGAGAGCCCCAGTTGGCACACCTGTAAGGACCGTGGCACCGCCCAATCCTGCCACCACTACTTGCTTCAAGTGCGGAGAACTTGGTCACTATGCCAATGCTTGCCCAAAGAGGAACCCTCCACACACCCCCACACAGAACCAGCAACAGACGAGGAGCGGAAGCCAAACCCCGCAGTCTAACAAGGGACAACAGAGCTATGCACGAGGCAAGGCAATGCACGTTGATGCTGAAGTCGCCCAGGAGAACCCCAGAGTAGTGCTCGGTATGTTTCTAGTTAACTCTACTCCTGCCTCAGTTTTGTTTGATTCTGGAGCATCCCATTCTTTCATTACATCCCGATTCGTAGCTCAACATAATCTACCTATCGGTCCCATGTCTCGCCACATGTTAGTTACCTCACCCGGGGGGGAATTGAAAGCTATCTATAAATGTGATAACGTCCATCTCAAGATTGTGGGCGAGAGATTTCCGTGCCAATCTTATAATCTTGGATTCAAAGGGGATCGATGTGATATTGGGAATGGGATGGTTGACCGCGTGTGATGCGGTGATTCAGTGTGCTAAGAGGTCAATCCTTCTTACAAGTCCAGCTGGTGAAAGGTTTGAGTTTGCAGCAGATCCCGCACCATCAAATGCCAGTGCCGTGAATAAGCTTGACGGAGCAGCCTTGGAAGACATACGAGTAGTGTGCGATTATCCTGATGTGTTTCCCGAGGAGTTGCCAGGTATGCCCCCTGACCGAGATGTTGAGTTCGTTATTGATCTTTTACCTGGTACTGCTCCTATCTCTAAGCGCCCATATAGAATGTCTAGTGATCAGTTGCAAGAACTTAAAGCTCAGATTAAAGAATTATTGGGTAAAGGGTTCATTCGTGCTAGTTCATCACCTTGGGGAGCACCCGTTATATTTGTTGGTAAGAAAGATGGCACACAGAGGATGTGTGTTGATTACAGGTCTCTTAATGATGTTACTATCAAGAACAAGTATCCTCTGCCACGTATTGAAGACTTGTTTGATCGGATGAGAGGAGCAACGAGTGTTTTCTAAGATCGATCCGCGATCGAGTTATCATCGCCTAAAGATTAGGCCTTCGAGATATTCCTAAGACAGCTTTTACTACCGAGTACGGACTTTATGAGTACACGAGTTATGTCTTTTGGGTTAACCAATGCACCCGCGTACTTTATGTACTTGATGAACAAGATCTTTATGGAGTATCTGGACAAGTTCGTTGTGGTATTCATTGATGACATTCGATCTACTCCAAGGATGAGGAGGACCATGAGGAGCATTTGAGACTTGTGTTGCGAAGCTAAGAGACCATGAGTTATATGCGAAGTTCGGCAAGTGTGAGTTCTCGCTCAAGGAAGTGTCTTTCCTAGGTCATATCATCACCAACGGAGGTATTCTTTGTGGATCCTAGCAAGGTTAGTGACGTATTGAAGTGGGAAGCCCCTCGTACGGTGTACGAGATTCGGAGTTTCCTTGGACTTGCGGTTACTACCGTCGGTTTATTGAAGGGTTCTCTAAGATTGTGAAGCCTCTCACTACATTGCTAGAGAAGGACGAGGGAATTCAAATGGACCGGTGCATGTCGATCCGGCTTTGAAGAACTAAAGAAGCGGTTAACCACGGCACTCGTTTTAGTAATGCACGATCTACGAAAGAGTTTTGACATATATTGTGATGCATCTCGACAAGGACTAGGATGTGTGTTGATGCAAGAAGGTCATGTTATAGCCTATGCATCTCGGCAGTTGAGGAAGCATGAGTTGAACTATCCTACACATGATCTTGAGTTAGCAGCAGTGGTTCATGCATTGAAGATTTGGAGACACTACATTATGGGAACTAAGTGCCAGATCTATACTGATCACAAGAGTCTAAAGTATATCTTCACTCAGAAGGATCTTAATCTAAGACAGCGTCGTTGGTTAGAGCTGATCAAGGACTATGATCTAGAGATTCACTATCATCCGGGTAAAGCGAATCTGGTTGCTGATGCTTTGAGCCGGAAGGGCCACACTAACATGGCAATGACCATTCAGTTTCCCGACGAGTGGTAAAAGAGTTTGAAAGGCTCAACTTGAAAGCGGTTGCCCATGCGGAAGGAGTGACTTTGGAAGTACAGTCTACTCTAGAGCAAGAGATACGCAAGTGGCAGTTAGAGGATGCTGGAATACAAAAGATTAAAGAGAGTATGCAACAAGGAGAAGCCCCGCATTTCACGGAAGATGAGCAAGGAACCGTGTGGTTTAGGGACCGGTTGTGTGTGCCGGAGACAGGAGATCTCGGAGAGAAGATCTTGAGAGAAGCTCACGACTCGGCTTACTCTATCCATCCAGGCGGTACTAAGATGTACCGGGATCTCAAGCGCGAGGTATTGGTGGTACGGTATGAAGAGAGACGTGGCCGCCCATGTGGCTTTGTGCGACACTTGTCACCGGGTTAAGGCCGAACATCGAGAGACCGCCGGTTTGCTTCAACCTTTGAAGGTGCCCGAGTGGAAGTGGGAAGAGATCGGAATGGACTTCATAGTGGGTTTACCCCGAACCCGAGATGGTTATGACTCGATTTGGGTCATCGTGGATCGTTTGACCAAGGTAGCTCACTTCATTCGGTAAAGACTACCTATACGGGAGCTAAGTTGGCGAGCTATACATGTCCAGGATCGTGTGTTTGCATGGTGTACCAAAGAAGATCGTGTCGGATAGAGGTACTCGGTTACTTCTCGTTTCCGGGGGAAGTTGCATGAATCTCTGGATACTAAGCTAAATTCGGCTCGGCTTATCATCCACGGACGGATGGACGGACGGAGAGAACCAATCGGATCCTAGAGGACATGCCTGAGAGCATGTGCGCTTAAGCATGGTTGTAGTTGGGATAAGAGCTTACCGTATGCTGAGTTTTCTTATAACAACAGCTACCAAGCTAGTCTCAAAATGTCACCCTTTGAGGCTCTATACGGAAGGAAGTGTAGGACTCCGTTATTTTGGAGTGAGACAGGCGAAAGGCAGTTATTTGGGGCAGATATCATCAGAGAAGCGGAGAAACAAGTTCAGATTATCAGAGAAAATTTGAGGATTGCTCAGTCTAGACAGAAAAGCTATGCAGATGGTAAACGAAGGGATGTGGTATTTCAGGAAGGCGATTACGTGTACCTAAAGGTATCACCTATCGAGAGGTTTGCGTCGATTCGCAGTTAAAGGAAAATTGTCACCTCGCTTTATTGGACCTTTCAAGATCATTGAGAGAGTGGGAGAAGTGGCTTACGATTGGAGTTGCCAGTCCAGCTAGCTGATGTGCATGATGTGTTCCATATCTCTCAGTTGAAGAAGGGTTTTGGCCCTCATGACAAGGAGCCGTTGCCCTTGGACGATCTAAACGTTAAAGAGGATCTCACTATTGTTGAACACCCCGTTCGAATATTGGAAACCATGACAAGGATCACCAGGAATAGTGTGATTAAGATGTGCAAAGTACAATGGAGTAATCATGCAGAGGATGAGGCAACATGGGAAAGAGAGGATGAGCTGAAAGCGGAGTTTCCAGATCTTTTTCCCAATCTGTCCGAATCTCGAGGACGAGATTCTTCTTAAGGGGGGTAGGATTTGTAACACCCAAATTCTACTAAAAACTTGGCTTTATTAAAATTTGATAGCAACCATTTAATTGCTTAAGGAGTATAAGGTTGTTTTATTTAATTTTAGGCATTTAACACTTTTCTAAAATAACTTTAATAAAATATAGGATTTGATTGTGGCATACATCTTTGGAGCATTCATTTTGGTTCTTTGGAATTCAAATTCAAATTTGAATTCTAAATGTTTGAAAACCCTTTGCCAAAATTCCAAAACCCTAACCCCTTCCCCTTTCCCTTTTCGGCCCGGCCTCTTAGCCGGCCCGGCCCAAAGGCTCCGCGGCCAGCCCGCTTGCGCATCGGCCCCGGCCCGGCTAGCCGCCAGGCCACCGCACCCGCCGCGCGTGCCGGCCCGCTTGGCCTTACGGCCCGGCCGGCCCGGCCCGCCGCCGCGTCCGCCGCCCGCTCTCGATCGGGCCGTCGGATCCGAATCCGACGCGCCCCGTCGCAGCCCGCCCGCGCCCGTGCCGCCGACCTAGGGGCCCCACCGTCATCCCCTTCGCCCGTCGTCCCCGCCCCCGACTCCGCCGCCGCCGCGCCGCCCGAGTCCGGCTCGGCCACGACGCGCCCCGCGCGTAGCGCGCACGCCAAGGAGGCCCCCGCCCGGGGCGACTTAAGGCGCCGCCGCCCCCGGACCCCAACCCGAGCCCTAGCCGCCGCGCGCGCGCCCGCCGAACCCTAGCCGCGCCGCCGTGTGGAGCTCGCCGCCGCCGCCGTGGAATCCCGCCGCCGTCGCCGTTCCGCCGCCAAGAAGTCGCCGGGGAGTTGCGCAAGGAGGTGAGGAGCCCCCCGTGTTGCTCGTCGCCGGTCCCCGAGCCCCCCCCCCGCCCTAGCGCCGCCGCCGGAGCCCGCACGCCGCGCCGCCGCGTCGGCCGCCCCGCTCCGCCGCTCCGCCGCCGGCCGCCGCCCCTAGACCGGTCCGCCCGCGCGCGCGCATTGTGTTGATGCCCTCCGCGTCCCCATCCGTGGCCGGAAAACCCGGATTGGGTCCCGCCGGCGAGGTCCGCCGGCCGTGCGCCGCGCGCGCCGCTCGCCGCCGGCCTCGACCCGCCGGCGGCCGCCGCCCCCCGCCGCATGCGCAAGACCCCGGCCGCCGGATTGAAATCCGACGGCCGGATCCGAGCCGCGCCGCCGCAACCCGCCGCCCGGCCACGGCGTTTTTGCAGAAAAGCCCCTGGATTTTCTTTATTTACAAAAATACCCTTCCACCGTATAAGATTTCTTACGGTTTAGTCCTTTTCCTTTATCTTAGCCCGAAACCTTTTCAAATCTTCGCAGATTAGTCCCTGAAACTTCCCGAGCCCATAACTTGGTCGTTTTAGCTCCGATTTTAGCGTTCTTTATGTCCACGCGTTCGTCTCGAAGCGTAGATTAGTTTCATGCTACTGTTTAGATCTGTTTGATCTGTTTGGTGACTGTTTCTTATTTATTTCTATTGTATGCTTGTATGTGATGATTGTGGATCGTAGAGAGCGATTCGTTCGAGGGATTTGAAGATCCGGTCGTGCAAGAGTTTGAGCAGCAAGGCTTTGTTGAAGGCAAGTATTCCTTGATGCATGCCCACTTGTCCTACATAACATGCATTTAAATTCACTGTTTTTACTTTTCGCTTGCATTAAATTGATGGGAACCTATTAAGGATCATGCCTAGCTTTTGACTACCTTTACCTTGATGCCGGGAATTAAATTAATCTTGTGGTAGTTATTGCTTAGCATGCTCAACTGGGTATTGGAAATAATCAACTTGGTTACCTTTTGTTATTTCATGTTCCGTTTATGATCTTTTACTTTGCAAGACCACTTTAATGTGTAATCGGAACATGGAGAACCACCCAGGAAAACAGTACAACCACAAGAACTAATGGGCAATGGTCTTGGCTGATTAATTAGGAACTTTAGCATGGGATGGTCTTACCTAATAAGGACAAGGGATCGGCGGTACTGTGGGGTATGGACTCGCTCTAGCAGGGGGTGGGGTGAGTTATTCTTTTATGGTGGGGTATTGACCTGCTAGGGGACTTTATACCTTGCTAACTGATCCGGACCTTGTGGGTCATAACTTGCTAGGGAACCTTTGTAAAGGCCATGTAGCGTCCCTATGCAATCACACCTCGGAAGTGTGGTATGGTGTCTTGCAAACACCGCATGGTTGGGTCCAAAGTTCTTCGGAGCTTTTACGCTGCTTGTGGGTAAAGATGTACAACCTCTCGCAGTGTTAAACTAATCGATTAGCCGTGCTCACGGTCAAGAGCGGCCTGGACACTCACATGATTAAATTATGGAACTTTAATGTTTAAATTGTGGTTTATCTCTTTATTTTCGATGCTTATATCTTATTAATTGGGTTGGTATGAACTTACACTTTTAGTAATCGAGTTGCTAATAAAATTTGACCAACTAAAATGCTAAAGTGCTTGAACCTTAGCCATCCACCATATGGCCTCGCATGTTATGTTGTTTTCCCTTGCTTGAGTACGAAATGTGCTCACGCTTGTTTATTCTCTTGCATCTACAATACCCGGATTTGCTTGCTCGGACCGGGAGAACTTTGAAGATAATCCGGAAGATTTCCGGGAGTTCTAGGTGTGCGTAGTCTTCGATCGGTACTGTGGAGGCATTTTGTCCGCTGCGAGAACTCGTTTGTTTAAGTTTCGTTTAAGACTATGGTTTGTAATAACTCTTTATTCGTGTGGCACCGAGTTTGGTATTCATAATGTCTAAGCGTGTGTGTAACTTGATCTCGGCGCACACGTGATCAATGCATTCGGTTTTGCCTTTAAAACCGGGTGTGACAGAGTGGTACCGTAGCCGTGTTGATTTGTAGGTACGCTAGCCTAGATAGAAAATGGTCGAATTAAGGATTTTATACTCATAGAAGCTTTCTTACACATGCTTGCTTTATTCTTTACTAACCTTACTCTTGCCTTTTTGCTTCACTCTTGAGTCTATCTCGCATTCTTTATCTTGTGCTTGCCTTAGCTCTCGTCCTTTTGCCTTACCATCTTTCTCATTACGCACTACACTACGGATGGTTCGTAGCTTGGAGACTTCTCGGTGGAGCAATCCACCGGTATGCTCCACGGGAACGGTACCATGATTTGCATGATGGAGATACGGATGAGGAGATTGAGATGGAGCACACTTTTGTGGTTTTCCCTAACCTTATCATGGTGCATGATGATGAGGAAGATCCGAGGAGGTGATCCAAGAGGAGGATGAGCTAGCTGAACAACCCAACCTAGAGGAGCAAGCGCCAGGAGAAGATGAAGATTCCTCAGATCAAGAGATGGAGGAACAAGAGCAAGAGGAGGAAGAGAGGGAAGCGATCTGGGAAGTGTACCATTACAGAGCTGATGGAGTAGGCATACCCATGGCAGACCACCTGAGGGCAATGGTACTTCGCCTAGGCTATGATAAGGCCCCCGTCTACCATTGTGAGTCGTGGACCCATCCGTGGTTCGAGCCCCATTGGGAGGTTGCTGCCATCTTGGAGGAGTACATTCCATGCCGTGGAGTGAAGGAGATGTCCAAGCATCATGATGTGGCTCACAGGACTACTATGGATGCTTGGGATAGCAGAGTCAGCTCGGAGGGCGCTCTATGTGCTCTCTCATAAGGAGCGGGACAGGTTGGAGGATACCCACTGCCGCTACACACCATTCAGGGCAAGTGGGGAAGCCAAGACTTACATCGCCCCAGCACCAGCCTATGAAGGGACGCTCAACGGTGTCCGGGGTCTACTTGCAGCTGTGAACACTGCATTGGATGATGCCAACAACACGCTATATGCGGCACGGCGGCAAATCTTCACTCTGGAGACGCAGAGGCGTGCCTTGGAAGCCGCACTTTTGAACAGGGGAGCGGCCCGGAAGCCCATGAAGCCGCGAGAAGGATGTACCTCCCCATCACCCAAGAGGCCACACTACGACTCCCCCGACGCTCGCACGGATTCCATGGCAGAAGATAGTCCTTAGGTATAAGATTAAGGATAGGATTTCCTTGTAATCGCTAGTAGACGATCGGTAAAGTGTGTTTAGTTTAGAGGTGTGGTTGAATGCTTGATTTTGTGCTTAATGTGTGAGTTGGATTTTTGGTTGAGTGCAATGTGTTGTGGAGTGATGACCACAACAACATTGGTTTAGTAGTAAGTTTGTGGGGTTATCTTTCAGTCTCAATCAGTTATCTATCTTAATCTTTTTGTCCTCTTAAGTTTCCTCTTAATACAAATTCGAGATCCCGAAAATCTGTTCGCACAGTTTTCTGAGTCAGCAGTACTGTTTTAATTTTATCTCGGGCTACAGAACTCCGATTGCAGTAAAACCAATTGGAAAAGTTCAAGAATTTCGTGACTGATTTCCTGTGAAAAATTCAGAATATTTGGGTGGAAAACCAGAGAGATATGACTAAAACATTACAGCCTCACGAATCTGTTAAACACTGCCGACTTACCTGACTTGTTTATTTTATAACCAGAGCTACATAACTCCGAATGAGGTGATTCCAGTTGGAGTAGTTTCATAATTTCATTACCCTTTATCAGTCCAAAATCCATAATTTTTGGTTGCTTATACAGAGAGCTATGCCTGATTGTTTGGAGTCAACAGAATCTGTCTTATCTGAATATCATTGCTATCTTATCTTCCTAAGTTTAAACCTTGGTGCAATCATCTAAAATAATGTTCCTAACACTCAGATGGTGAACACCAGGTCAGGATCAGGTGTTAATCAACCAGCGGGAAGAGCACCCCGGCCCGGTACAAATGGATCCCGCTATGCAGCAGTTCTTGGAGGCACGGAGACCCGGCTCCTCCCGAACTTGACCACCACCGTGACAAACTTGCAAGCTCGGGTCAACAATCCGCCGGTGCCGCCACCGCGCCTCGCAACAAGCACCGGGAGTTCATGAGTCATCACCCTCCTGTGTTTACCCACGCCGCTAATCCACCGGAAGCTGAAGATTGGCTCAAGACAATACGAAGATGCTCACTACTGTCGGTGTGACGACAGAGAGAAGGTCTCGTATGCTTTGCAGGACGACTTCAAGGCTGCGGCCGCTTGGTGGGATGCGTACTCGCCGCTCATGCCGCCCCGGACACTATCACTTGGGAGGAGTTTACCACCAACTTCGAAGCCATCACATACCCTCCGGAGTCATGAAGATCAAGAAGAAGGAGTTCCTTTCGGCCGAAGCGAGGAGGAATGTCGGTGGCCGAGTATAGAGACAAGTTCACGGAGCTATCTCGCTATGCGGCGAGGAAGTTGCTTGAAGATAGGAAGAAGCGAGGAGCTGTTCCTGGATGGGTTGGTTGGTTCGCTGCGGTACCCGGTGATGTCATATCCTTTTCCTAACTTTCGGCGGCTAGTTGATGCCGCTATCCGCTTGGAGCACAAGCGCAAGGAGCTTGGAGAGCGAGAAGAGGAAGGCCGCCGGCTACGGGCGGTTTGGGAGTGCGTCTCGCCCGCGCTTCAACCCACCGCCGAACACCCCGTTCCGCTTTGGGGGACCGGGTGGAAACTTTGGGCGGCGGCGGTCCCGGCGTCTGCTCGGCGGTTCCGGCGATGCGCTCGCGCGGTTTCGGCGTCTGTTCCTCGGACTCCCCGCCCGGCTTCCCGGCGGAGTCGGCGAGAGAGCCCCGGTTGGCACACACCGTAAGGACCGTGGCACCGCCCAATCCTCGCCACCACTACTTGCTTCAAGTGCGGAGAACTTGGTCACTATGCCAATGCTTGCCCAAAGAGGAACCCTCCACACACCCCCACACGGAACCGACAACGGACGAGGAGCGGAAGCCAAACCCCGCGGTCAAACAAAGGACAACGAGCTATGCACGAGGCAAGGCAATGCACGTTGATGCTGAAGTCGCCCGGGAGAACCCCGCAGTAGTGCTCGGTATGTTTCTAGTCAACTCTACTCCCGCCTCGGTTTTGTTTGATTCCGGAGCATCCCATTCTTTCATTACATCCCGAGTTCGTAGCTCAACATAATCTACCTATCGGTCCCATGTCTCGCCACATGTTAGTTACCTCACCCAGGGGGGGAATTGAAAGCTATCTATAAATGTGATAACGTCCATCTCAAGATTGTGGGCGAGAGATTTCCGTGCCAATCTTATAATCTTGGATTCAAAGGGGATCGATGTGATATTGGGAATGGGATGGTTGACCGCGTGTGATGCGGTGATTCGGTGTGCTAAGAGGTCAATCCTTCTTACAAGTCCAGTGGTGAATGGTTTGAGTTTGCGGCGGATCCCGCACCATCAAATGCTAGTGCCGTGAATAAGCTTGACGGAGCGACCTTGGAAGACATACGAGTAGTGTGCGATTATCCCGATGTGTTTCCCGAGGAGTTGCCGGTATGCCCCCCGACCGAGATGTTGAGTTCGTTATTGATCTTTTACCCGGTCTTGCTCCTATCTCTAAGCGCCCATATAGAATGTCTAGTGATCGGTTGCAAGAACTTAAAGCTCGGATTAAAGAATTATTGGGTAAAGGGTTCATTCGTGCTAGTTCATCACCTTGGGGAGCACCCGTTATCTTTGTTGGTAAGAAAGATGGCACACGAGAGAATGTGTGTTGATTACGGGTCTCTTAATGATGTTACTATCAAGAACAAGTATCCTCTCGCCACGTATTGAAGACTTGTTTGATCGGATGAGAGGAGCAACGGTGTTTTCTAAGATCGATCCGTGATCGAGGTTATCATCGACTAAAGATTAGGCCTTCGATATTCCTAAGACGACTTTTACTACCGAGTACGGACTTTATGAGTACACAGTTATGTCTTTTGGGTTAACCAATGCACCCGCGTACTTTATGTACTTGATGAACAAGATCTTTATGGAGTATCTGGACAAGTTCGTTGTGGTATTCATTGATGACATTCTGATCTACTCCAAGGATGAGGAGGACCATGAGGAGCATTTGAGACTTGTGTTGCAGAAGCTAAGAGACCATGAGTTATATGCGAAGTTCAGCAAGTGTGAGTTCTGGCTCAAGGAAGTGTCTTTCCTAGGTCATATCATCACCAACGGAGGTATTGCTGTGGATCCTAGCAAGGTTAGTGACGTATTGAAGTGGGAAGCCCCTCGTACGGTGTCTGAGATTCGGAGTTTCCTTGGACTTGCCGGTTACTACCGTCGGTTTATTGAAGGGTTCTCTAAGATTGTGAAGCCTCTCACTACATTGCTAGAGAAGGACAGGGAATTCAAATGGACCAGTGCATGTCAGTCCAGCTTTGAAGAACTAAAGAAGCGGTTAACCACAGCTTGTTTTAGTAATGCACGATCTACGAAAGAGTTTTGACATATATTGTGATGCATCTCGACAAGGTCTAGGATGTGTGTTGATGCAAGAAGGTCATGTTATAGCCTATGCATCTCGACAGTTGAGGAAGCATGAGTTGAACTATCCTACGCATGATCTTGAGTTAGCAGCAGTGGTTCATGCATTGAAGATTTGGAGACACTACATTATGGGAACTAAGTGCCAGATCTATACTGATCACAAGAGTCTAAAGTATATCTTCACTCAGAAGGATCTTAATCTAAGACAGCGTCGTTGGTTAGAGCTGATCAAGGACTATGATCTAGAGATTCACTATCATCCGGGTAAAGCGAATCTGGTTGCTGATGCTTTGAGCCGGAAGGGCCACACTAACATGGCAATGACCATTCAGTTTCCTGACGAGTTGGTAAAAGAGTTTGAAAGGCTCAACTTGAAAGTGGTTGCCCATGCGGAAGGAGTGACTTTGGAAGTACGATCTACTCTAGAGCAAGAGATACGCAAGTGGCGGTTAGAGGATCTTTGGAATACAAAAGATTAAAGAGAGTATGCAACAAGGAGAAGCCCCGCATTTCACGAGAAGATGAGCAAGGAACCGTGTGGTTTAGGGACCGGTTGTGTGTGCCGGAGACGAGAGAGATCTCGGAGAGAAGATCTTGAGAGAAGCTCACGACTCGGCTTACTCTATCCATCCGGGCGGTACTAAGATGTACCAGGATCTCAAGCAGAGGTATTGGTGGTACGGTATGAAGAGAGACGTGGCCGCCCATGTGGCTTTGTGCGATACTTGTCACCGGGTTAAGGCTGAACATCAGAGACCCGCTGGTTTGCTTCAACCTTTGAAGGTGCCTGAGTGGAAGTGGGAAGAGATCGGAATGGACTTCATAGTGGGTTTACCCCGAACCCGAGATGGTTATGACTCGATTTGGGTCATCGTGGATCGTTTGACCAAGGTAGCTCACTTCATTCCGTAAAGACTACCTATACGGGAGCTAAGTTGGCGAGCTATACATGTCCAGGATCGTGTGTTTGCATGGTGTACCAAAGAAGATCGTGTCGGATAGAGGTACTCGGTTTACTTCTCGTTTACGGGGGAAGTTGCATGAATCTCTGGATACTAAGCTAAATTCGGCTCGGCTTATCATCCACGGACGGATGGACGGACGGAGAGAACCAATCGGATCCTAGAGGACATGCGAGAGCATGTGCGCTTAAGCATGGTTGTAGTTGGGATAAGAGCTTACCGTATGCTTTGAGTTTTCTTATAACAACGACTACCAAGCTAGTCTCAAAATGTCACCCTTTGAGGCTCTATACGGAAGGAAGTGTAGGACTCCGTTATTTTGGAGTGAGACGGGCGAAAGGCGGTTATTTGGGGCGGATATCATCGAGAGAAGCGGAGAAACAAGTTCGGATTATCGAGAGAAAATTTGAGGATTGCTCGGTCTAGACGAAAAGCTATGCGGATGGTAAACGAAGGGATGTGGTATTTCGGGAAGGCGATTACGTGTACCTAAAGGTATCACCTATCGAGGTTTGCGTCGATTCGAGTTAAAGGAAAATTGTCACCTCGCTTTATTGGACCTTTCAAGATCATTGAGAGAGTGGGAGAAGTGGCTTACGATTGGAGTTGCCGGTCCGGCTAGGCCGATGTGCATGATGTGTTCCATATCTCTCGGTTGAAGAAGGGTTTTGGCCCTCATGACAAGGAGCCGTTGCCCTTGGACGATCTAAACGTTAAAGAGGATCTCACTATTGTTGAACACCCCGTTCGAATATTGGAAACCATGACAAGGATCACCAGGAATAGTGTGATTAAGATGTGCAAAGTACAATGGAGTAATCATGCAGAGGATGAGGCAACATGGGAAAGAGAGGATGAGCTGAAAGCGGAGTTTCCAGATCTTTTTCCCAATCTGTCCGAATCTCGAGGACGAGATTCTTCTTAAGGGGGGTAGGATTTGTAACACCCAAATTCTACTAAAAACTTGGCTTTATTAAAATTTGATAGCAACCATTTAATTGCTTAAGGAGTATAAGGTTGTTTTATTTAATTTTAGGCATTTAACGCTTTTCTAAAATAACTTTAATAAAATATAGGATTTGATTGTGGCATACATGCTGGAGCATTCATTTTGGTTGCTGGAATTCAAATTCAAATTTGAATTCTAAATGTTTGAAAACCCTTTGCCAAAATTCCAAAACCCTAACCCCTTCCCCTTTCCCTTTTCGGCCCAGCCTCTTAGCCAGCCCAGCCAAAGGCCTGCGCAGCAGCCCGCTTGCGCATCGGCCCAGCCCAGCTAGCCAGCAGGCCACCGCACCCGCCGCGCGTGCCGGCCCGCTTGGCCTTACGGCCCGGCCCGGCCCGGCCCGGCCGCGTCCCGCCGCCCGCTCTCGATCCGGGCCGTCGGATCCGAATCCGACGCGCCCGTCGCGGCCGCCCGCGCCCGTGCCGGCGACCTAGGGGCCCCACCGTCATCCCCCTTCGCCCGTCGTCCCCGCCCCCGACTCCGCCGCCGCCGCGCCGCCCGAGTCCGGCTCGGCCACGACGCGCCCCGCGCGTGCGCGCGCACGCCAAGGAGGCCCCGCGCCCGGGCTATTTAGGCGCCGCCGCCCCGGACCCCAACCCGAGCCCTAAGCCGCCGCCTTGCGCCCGCCGGAACCCTAGCCGCGCCGCCGTGTGGAGCTCGCCGCCGCCGCCGTGGAATCCCGCCGCCGTCGCCGTTCCGCCGCCAAGAAGTCGCCGGGAGTTGCGCAAGGAGGTGAGGAGCCCCCCGTGTTGCTCGTCGCCGTCCCCGAGCCCCCCCCCCCCGCCCTAGCGCCGCCGCGCCGGGCCCGCACGCCGCGCCGCCGCGCGCGCGGCCGCCCTCGCTCCGCCGCTCCGCCGCCGGCCGCCGCCCTAGACCGGTCCGCCGCGCGCGCGCATTGTGTTGATGCCCTCCGCGTCCCCATCCGTGGCCGGAAAACCCCGGATTGGGTCCCGCCGGCGAGGTCCGCCGCCGTGCGCCGCCGCGCCGCTCGCCGCCGGCCTCGACCGCCCGGCCGCCGCCGCCCCGCCGCATGCGCAAGACCCCAGCCGCCGGATTGAAATCCGACGGCCAGATCTGAGCCGCGCCGCCGCAACCCGCCGCCAGCCCTGGCGTTTTTGCAGAAAAGCCCCTGGATTTTCTTTATTTACAAAAATACCCTTCCACCGTATAAGATTTCTTACGGTTTAGTCCTTTTCCTTTATCTTAGCCCGAAACCTTTTCAAATCTTCGCAGATTAGTCCCTGAAACTTCCCGAGCCCATAACTTGGTCGTTTTAGCTCCGATTTTAGCGTTCTTTATGTCCACGCGTTCGTCTCGAAGCGTAGATTAGTTTCATGCTACTGTTTAGATCTGTTTGATCTGTTTGGTGACTGTTTCTTATTTATTTCTATTGTATGCTTGTATGTGATGATTGTGGATCGTAGAGAGCGATTCGTTCGAGGGATTTGAAGATCCGGTCGTGCAAGAGTTTGAGCAGCAAGGCTTTGTTGAAGGCAAGTATTCCTTGATGCATGCCCACTTGTCCTACATAACATGCATTTAAATTCACTGTTTTTACTTTTCGCTTGCATTAAATTGATGGGAACCTATTAAGGATCATGCCTAGCTTTTGACTACCTTTACCTTGATGCCGGGAATTAAATTAATCTTGTGGTAGTTATTGCTTAGCATGCTCAACTGGGTATTGGAAATAATCAACTTGGTTACCTTTTGTTATTTCATGTTCCGTTTATGATCTTTTACTTTGCAAGACCACTTTAATGTGTAATCGGAACATGGAGAACCACCCGGAAAACGAGACAACCACAAGAACTAATGGGCAATGGTCTTGGCTGATTAATTAGGAACTTTAGCATGGGATGGTCTTACCTAATAAGGACAAGGGATCGGCGGTCTTGTGGGGTATGGACTCGCTCTAGCGAGGGGGTGGGGTGAGTTATTCTTTTATGGTGGGGTATTGACCTGCTAGGGGACTTTATACCTTGCTAAGCGATCCGGACCTTGTGGGTCATAACTTGCTAGGGAACCTTTGTAAAGGCCATGTAGCGTCCCTATGCAATCACACCTCGGAAGTGTGGTATGGTGTCTTGCAAACACCGCATGGTTGGGTCCAAAGTTCTTCGGAGCTTTTACGGCGCTTGTGGGTAAAGATGTACAACCTCTCGCAGTGTTAAACTAATCGATTAGCCGTGCTCACGGTCAAGAGCGGCCTGGACACTCACATGATTAAATTATGGAACTTTAATGTTTAAATTGTGGTTTATCTCTTTATTTTCGATGCTTATATCTTATTAATTGGGTTGGTATGAACTTACACTTTTAGTAATCAGGTTGCTAATAAAATTTGACCAACTAAAATGCTAAAGTGCTTGAACCTTAGCCATCCACCATATGGCCTCGCATGTTATGTTGTTTTCCCTTGCTGAGTACGAAATGTGCTCACGCTTGTTTATTCTCTTGCATCTACAATACCCGGATTTGCTGCTCAGACTGGGAGAACTTTGAAGATAATCCAGAAGATTTCCAGGAGTTCTAGGTGTGCGTAGTCTTCAGTCAGTACCGCTGTGGAGGCATTTTGTCCGCTGCGAGAACTCGTTTGTTTAAGTTTCGTTTAAGACTATGGTTTGTAATAACTCTTTATTCGTGTGGCACTGAGTTTGGTATTCATAATGTCTAAGCGTGTGTGTAACTTGATCCTGGCGCACACGTGATCAATGCATTCGGTTTTGCCTTTAAAACCGGGTGTGACACCGCTGCTAGTTGTTGCTCTCAGCTCCTTTGGATCACCTACACCATGAGTGACTTTGGTGGGGAGTATACCCATGTCCCACTTCAGTGTGATAGCACCAGTGCCATAAGCGTTGCAAAGAACCCAGTGCTCCATTCCAAAACCAAGCACATAGAAGTGAGGTATCATTTCCTGAGAGACAACGTAGAGAAAGGGAAGATAGCTTTGATCCATGTACCCACACATGACCAACTAGCCGATATTTTCACCAAACCCCTAGATCAAGCAACTTTCACTCGTTTGCGGGGGGAACTTGGTGTGTGTTTGATTTCTGAGTTGGGTGTGTGGGAGCTCTCTTTTGCCGGTGGTGTCGAGCCCGTTTTGCCTCCCCTCGAGGAGCCGGTTTGTAGCATATGTATAGCTTTCCTTTGTGCATTTCTTGCATTTTGCATGGCATATGTAACATGATGTATAGGCATCCTTGTATCTTAGATTGCATGCATTTTGTATCATATGCATTGGTTAGGAAAAGCTTCTCTTATATACATTGTTCACCATGGAATGAAATATATGTCTTTGTGTGCTTGTTTGGTATGCTATGGTTAGTTTGGCTTAGCTCTTGATGATCTTGATGAATAATCCATGGTTGATAGCTATGCTTTTGAAAAATGTCACATGTATGCTCTCTCATGTGTAAATGCCTTTACATGCTCTTGACATGTTTTTGTGGCCTTGCTATGCTTAATTTGTGGTTGGATAGCTAGTTTATTGATCATATGGGGCCAAAGGCTCATTTGCTATCATGAATGTTTAGCCCTCTTGATTTATCTTGTGGAGGAGCATAAGTTCCTTTTTGTCGCAAAGACATTTCATGTACCATTTACAAATCTGAAAATGAAATGAAAAATGCTTGGAAATGTGCTCCCATGTCATATGTGCTGAATTTAATTTGCTTTGGGTGCTAAACCGTTGCATGATGCCTACCAATGAGAAGTCTCATACATAGAAGTAGGCACATGGCTCGGTGGCTTTGACATGACATGAGGTGCTTGTGGGTGTTTGTGATGGTCTTATGGTTAGAATGGCTGTCCTAGCATGAAGTTTGTGTGGCTTTGCCATTTTGATATGCTTTGATCATGTTTAGGTCTTTGCTCATGAGAGGCAAGTTTTTCGCAAAATTGCCAAAATCCATCTTAGCTTCGTCCAATGGTTGTGAAACTTGGTGATCTTGTAGTTGAGATCGATACAAAGCCGTAGAGTATCTAAATTGCTCATTTGGACATGTGTAGCATTCTTTGTTGAATTTTGTCTATTTGAGAAGATCTAGGTTGAAAGTTTTGCATTTTTGGCTTGATTCATGCATTTCCAACAAGGGGGAGAAGTTTGAGCTTGAAATGGCTTGCTGGACATGTTTAGACGGTTTTCAGGTGGTTTCGAGCCATTTTACGGGCTCTGTTGTGCACCGGTCCGACCGGTCGAGGTCACCGGTCCGACCGGTGTGAGTCTTGGTCTTGTACACATGTTGCACACCGGTCCGACCGGTGGTGTGGACCGGTCCGACCGGTCGGGGCTGTTTTGTTGCGGCCTGCCTCGTTTCAAGTGGTGTCTTGCATGCATTCATCCAGGGGGAGGTGCATTAGTTCAGGGGGAGCTTGCATGTGTGCAGGGGGAGCTCTTTGTGGTGTTCGAGCTTTGTTTTGGTGGTTTGCGCTCTTTGCTTGAGCTTTGCTTTGTCTCGGATGTGTCGAGCCGTTGCCCTTGCCTAAGGGGTCCGAGACTTGTTTCCTTCAAGTGATCTTGCTCTTTGCCTTTGTTTGGTTTTCGATCACTTGTTGGAGTCTCTTTTTGTTCGTTTCTTTTTTCTTTTTCTTTTCTCTCTTGTTACTTTCGTGTGGGTGTTGTCAATGCACTCATCAAGGGGGAGATTGAGGACCATGTGTGGTTCGAGGATCGGTGGATGGTCGCTTCCTTGTGTGATGAGTGATTGACAACGTTGTGTGGACTGATTCTTGGCTAAGTATTGCGGGGTGCGAGGTTGCGGCTTGACTCGTGTTGGTGCGGGTGAAGAACAAGCGCGAAAGGTCGTCGCCGGTGAGGCCTCCAAGTGTGGAGAAGACAAGTAGGCTTCGTTCGAGGGACCGGTGGCCGGCGGGGGTCAAGTGCGGGCCGCATGGTGGCATGAACAACAAGATGAAGTCGTGGACGGTTTCTTGGTTGAGCCTCAAAACCAAGGTCGAGGCGGGACTACGTGGGAGCCAAGTCATGAGTGGAGATTGGCGGAGGCTACACCGAGTTCGCGGGGTTTCCGGTGGTTCACCGAAAAACCACCGGGTTCCTTGGTTGATCCACAAAGCCAAGACCGGAGAACCGAAGACGGAGGTGCGGCGGCACCGGGCCGGTCGACGGGTGGGTCGGCCGGTCGACCGGTGGGTACCGGTCCGCCGGTGAGGAGCACCGGTCGACCGTGTGCGACGACGCGGTCCGGAATCTTCGAAGCGGAGGACACGCGTCGGGATCGCATGACTTGCGTCGAGGCTACGCGAGGTGCGGTCGCCGGCATCCGTCCGATGGTGAAGACATCAAGAATTCCAAATCCGCCCTTGAGGGGCTTGTATCCCTAGTTAGTAGAGAAGGGCATTTTAGACATTCGGTTGCCTCCATATAACCCAAGAGGTGAGAGGATGGCAGCCAACCCTTGGAACCCTAGCTCATTAGTTTTCCTATTTTCCACCTATTTTCCTTAGGTTTTCTTTAGGACTAGCAAGAGAGCTTCACGAAGAGATCTTGTTGAGAGGGATGGATGATCGGGCGGCTTGCTAGACCTTGTACGAACCTTTGTTTCATGTATAGATGATTCGGTGTGGTTCCTCAAGGTTTGGATGTGTTTTCCCCGGTTGTTCTTGGTGGTGATTTTTGGAGCCCTCTCTCGGTGATTTCTTTGGGTTGTTTTCGGGACCTTTCTCTTGGGGATTTGATGGGGGAAATTTGTGGGAACCCTTCATGGTTCTTTGGGCTGTGATTCCCCTCCCAAATCCGTGAGTAAAGGTGCTCGATTTTGGGGTTTCTTGAGTTCTTGGGTTGGAAGTGCTTTCGGCGGGATTTCTTCGATTCCTCCTTTTTGGACGAGTTTTGGTGGGATTAAACTTGGCTATGGACTCCTCATGAGTTGTTCCTAATATCCCCAAAGTCTTGTTCAAGTCCCCGGAGCGATTCGAGAGATCGAGATTTGGATTTGAGGGAGTTGACCGCGGGTGTTGTTCATCCCGAGCCGCCCGAGCTACACCGGTCGACCGGTGCTCTTGACCGGTCGACCGGTGCGAGCCCTTGTGGGATTTTGCTCGGGTGAACGTCTTGGTGTGTTCGTTGTTGTCCCGTGTTGGTGCTGTTTCAAGTCTGGGTCTGTTTGGTGGTCGTTTGGCCTTGTTTGGTGCCTTGGGGGCTTTCAGGTTGCCATCGGTCTGACCGGTGCGTCTCACCGGTCTGACCGGTGTAGAGCCACTTAGTGGAAGTTGCTCAGTTACACCAGCAGGGACCGGTCTGACCGGTGGTGCTCACCGGTCTGACCGGTGTGGGTCTGTAGGCTCGAGGTTTGGTTTTTCCGCTGCGTTTCTCGGGTCGGAAGGTGGTGTGTTGGTTCCTAGGTCCAGTGGCACTCCAGTGGCTACATGGGCTTGACCAACCTTGGTAGTGAGTCGGAGACCTATGTTGGAAGCCGTGTTCATCTTGTTGGAGTTTCGATCTCCTTCGAGAAGAATTTTTATCGGCTCCCATTCACTCCCCCCCTCTCTGGTTCGCCGTATCGGTCCTTCAACCGTCGGATGAACCGATGGTGCCCCCCTGCAAAGCGTCGGATCATCCGGTCACTCACAGCGCCCAATATAGCCGTTGAACCTTGAAACCTAGACAATACACCGACGATATAAACCGACGCCCCGTCGGATCATCCGGTGCTGAAGGCACCCCGCTCGGGGCGGTACTGTATGATTTGAAACAAACCGTCGGATGAACCGCTGTGAGCACTAACCAAGCGTCGGATCATCCGGTCTTCGAAGCGGGACTCTTGGCGCGTCTCTGTTGAATTTAAATGCAACCGTCGGATGAACCGATGGTCAAGGCGTCGGATCGTCCGATGCTTGAGCCCAGACCCTTGACCAGAACTGTAGCCAAACCCTAAGTCGTCGGATGAACCGATGCTTGTACCGTCGGTTCATCCGACGCGTGTTAAATGTTGGGCGTCGGATCATCTGACGCTTTGAAGTTGATTTCAACTCATCCAATTCAGCGCCTTTGAGTTTTCCATCGATTCTTTTGCTTAAACCTTGCTTCCATGAACTCTCTGAGCTAGATAGGATCCAAGGAACATGAGTGTGCATAAATTATGGCTTTCGAGTGCATGGTCAAGCTACTAGTGTACGAACCCCTCTTAATAGTACGGTCAAAACTACAAACTAGTAATCCAAGTGTCCTTCATCTCCTTTGAGACACTTGGAACTAACAAAGTCCTTAGCCTTGCAGTCTTCGACCAGATTGAGCACATTAGTTCAAATTGAGGGGTCTCATTCCATTGAATACTCGTGACAATAACCCAAATAGAAATCCGCTTCAAAACAAAGGTTAGTCACAAGCATATGGTTGTCATTTATCACTGAAACACACCCTTACCAAAGGTGCGAAAGGGCCTAGATCGCTACAGATAGACAAACAGATATACACAATGCAGCCATGTAGGCACGATCGTCAAGAACTGTATTGCTTGTGGGGGATGCAAGATGCAACCCCTGGTGGTACCACTGGGATGGACCTGACTGTCCTCTAAAAGGGTAGCACGGCTTATTCAGATGGCCTTCAGAAATAAGTGTGAATCAAGATGACACACGTATTTAGAGAATATGGTTATTCAAATACGTAAGAGCTAACTTAGCTTATATCAAAAGGTAGTAGATTTTATTTTAGGAACATATCTAGTGGAAACCAACCTCTCCGTGCAAACTATGAAAACTTCAATCTAAACCACACGATTATTGATCCAAGAGAGAACTCCTGAGAGGTGGGAGGGGTGATTCCCAAAATTCATGGGAGGTGGGAGGGATGATTTGCAAAGGTGATTTTGCAAATCACTCCTCCCACCTCCTCTAAGCGCTCTGTTGGATCAACATCATGTGGCTTAGGTTGAATTTTCCATAGTTTTCACGGAGAGGTTGGTGTGACAACCCGCCCAGGAAAATACCGTACTATCGCCTAAAACCAATCCCCTTTGGTCATTAAGCAATAGTAAAGTATCATCTTGTCGTTAGTTGCCGGGTTAACGCCCGGTAAATCACTTGGAAATCAAACAGAGGATCGACACATGCATTAAAACTCACGCGATGGCGAGTCCAGAGTACAACGTAAGTTAAAACGTTTTATTACAAAACATTGATTATGACATGGAGTAAGGGTTCAGAGTTCAAAAACAGCGGAAATAAAATAAACTAGCGCAACGGTAGACATCACAGGAGGCCATCCGTGATGTCATCACTTGTCGTCACCCTCCTGGTCAACAACACCTGCAACAACAGTTTAGAGCAAGGATGAGTATACTAACACTCAGCAAGACTTAACCGTCGGGTGATAACTACATCACCAAACTCTAGACATGAAGGCTTTTGGCCGGTGGAGTTTCTTTTGCTGAACAGCTACTAAGGTTAGATCCTTACTTTCAACATTTTAGCACTAGTTCTAGTTGATTAGCATTTCTAAATGTGCCATCTAATTCAATCAAGAATTGGACAAGCAATTAATTCATACAACAATATTCCTCGAGTTCCATCATTATGGGATATCGTGGCCAGTTGATTAAGCAGTCTCGGATAACGGTGAGAGGCCGACAATCGATTGATTTAACCTTGCAAGGTAAACCTAAACACACGGTAGGCTGCCCCCGCAAGGACAACTTTCCCAGGCAGTTCCCAAAAGTCCTCGGGTTGGGAACAGAGCCTACAGTCCTGGGTACAAGGTTAGCTGGCATACCCTGCAAGGTACCCAGTCTCACACATGCACCCCCTTCTCGGTAGCTAGCCGGTAAGGTGAATACTCAAGAGTAGTAGGGAAAAGTTCCCATGCCGTCTCATTAAGGTACTAGGCTTACCGGTCCCATTCCCGGCAAATGTTTAGTACGTTCAAAAGCTTAGCCCACGAAAGCCACTGGACCGGAGCCCAAATCCCATGCTCTTACCACATGAGCAATCCATTTATAAAGATCTTATGATTCCAACAAAAGAACCTATTCTCGCGAGTGACGAACATCACTTGACTTCTATCGGGTCCTATAACATGGCAGCTATCAACCTAGCATACTAGTGATAGAGCATAGGTACCTAGGGATCATGCATCTAGGGTTTCAATTCAACTCCTGAAACGTAAATGCACAATCGTAGCAAACATAATTGCATAAGTTTAAAAGACGGGGTTAATGATCCGGGGCTTGCCTTCACTGGCAAGGTTGGCCTTGGGCCCTTCTGGACTTGGGTCCAGGTCTTGGGCTATGTCCACGAACTGCAGCTCTTCGTCGGCACCTCCGTCTCCTCCTTCTGGCACGAGCGTACGTCTACCGGAGGAAAGTTCTACACGAATATGCAAATGCAAGATTTATTCGACGATTTTCCATTTAATTAACTACAACTAATAAATGACAACCCTGGGGTGTATTGGTTGGGCACATTCACCTAGATAAGAAATACATTCATCATACTCTTCCAAAAGGAACAATATGCAACTCTTTATTAAATATTCTTTTTGATAGTGACTGTGTACATATATATGTAAGTAATTTAATTTAACTTCACAAACAGTAGTGTGTGGGTACATTTAGCCTTTTAAAATGATTTAAAACCACACCCAAGATTATTAGGGATGGTTTGGTGATTTTCCCATTTAATGACTATTAAACCCTTAATGACCCACATAGCTTTTATTCATGAAATTAATTACTAAAATTCAGTGGAAGGGTATATTAACCACTAAACACCTATAACAAGCCACTGGACACACATGCATGCTTTGGATAATTAGAAATTAATTATTTTGGAAAAATAACAAAAGCTAGCTAGAAGGACAAGGTAAATGAACACAAAAATAAATACTCAACGAAATGATCCAAACTTTCTCACACATGTTATGGGGTCCAAAACTAGCTTAGACATGCAGCATATACACATAGAACTATTATGGAGCTTGAGTTATTTATTTTCAAAGAAATCAAGGATAATTCAAGAATAAATATTTATGGTAACTATAAAATTGTGATTAATTCACCAGAGGTGTGTCTTGAGATAAAAATGCAGTAGGCGAGGGTTGGTTGCAAAAACCTAAATATTTTTAGCTACAAAAATCATTTATGCAGATCCTGCAGAAATGGAAAAACATTTTTATAAAAAGATTTATATCATAACTTTGTGCAATTTTTGGTACAGGAGCTAGTAATGACCTAACACAAAACATATCCAAATATTAGCTATAGAAGATTTATAGATTTTGAGATATTGCAGATCTAGGTTTTCATATTTCTATTTTTCATGCAAAAACTATCAGGAACTAGCTCACGCAAGAATAACAAAAGTTGTAGGATATTTCACTTCGAATCCAAAAAAATTGTGTTTGCATTTTTCTGATTTTTCTACGATTTTCTACGCAATTTACAATATTCTGGAAACTGACTTTACTATTTGAGATGTACTCTTGCACACAGGTCCCTGAAATTTTTAGATTCTTACGCAGATGCCCTTACTTTACGGCTGAGCCCCTGGAAAGAGTTCCCACCTCGCAATGTCACCCCTAGGGGCGGTGGCTGGCGCGGGCGGAGCAAATTCCGGCGAGCTCGTCGCCGGCTTGGCCGGGGAAGGCGGGGAAGTTGACTAGGGGCTCGCCGAAGAACGTTTTGCGGGCTTGGTTGAAGGAGAAAGGCTGCCGGCGGGTGGGCACACCGGTGGCCGCCGGTGATGGCTGCCGCGGCTGCCAGTGCGGCGAGCCTCCCACGGGGAAGGCAACGGGCGGCGGGGGGTGGCTCTTGGAGGGCTAGTGGAGGTGGAGAAGCTATCCCATGTCGCCGGAGCTACGCGGGGGTGGATGTTCGCCGGCGCGCGTCCATGGGATCGACGGCGTGCAGCGGGGCACCGGTCCGCCGCGGACGGGGGCTCGACGTTTATAAGGGCGACGGCCTCTCCGGCGCGCCCACGACCATCAAGGCGGCACGGGGCTGCGTGAGCGACGGGGGGGGGCACACCGCGGCGACCGGCGGTCCGACGGCGGCTTTGTCCGACCGGTCGGACGCGACGCACGGTCGGCACGGAGTGCGAGGAGGGGGGGGACTTCAAGGGCCCTTGGGGCGCGTGACGCCTCGGAAGGCGCGGGGCACGAACGCCTAGGGCGGTCCGCGCGCGCGCGGCGCGGTCCGACGCGGCGCAGCTCAAGACATGTTGGTGTGCCTATGTTTGACCGCGTTTTTCCCAAAAATTTTGAATAGAAGTGCACAAAGTGGTAAATAGGAAAGTTGTAGATCTCACTACCCTCTACAACTTTTACAAAGGCCGTCTAGTGTTTTTCTCCACGGATTTTGCACAAACTGCTGCCAAACTTTGAATGCCGCTCTGTTCCAGCAAACCGGAGGTACTGTCGGTCGACCAAGTTTTTCACCAATTTCCACTCAAAATTTGAAATGCCAATCCACATGAAAGTTGTGTCCCTCAACAAGATGGACAACTTTCATAAAGGTAGATTTTGAAGTGTTTAGGTAAATTTTGGAGAACGCGGCAAAAGTTCCGGACGACATTCGCTGACGCCAATGTTCAAGCGGAGTTTGGCCGTGTCTTTGACCAAGGGTTGACCACGGTTGTGTGTAGACTTGGACAAGGGTCCTAATAGGGTTCATTGGCGAGGTTTTCGAGGTGAGGACCCAGGTTGACCTAGGTTTGACCGGTGTTTGGTCGGTTTGACTCGGCTGATCCAGTCATTAGCGTTAATGACGTTAATTAAAAACCTGGGGCGTCACAGTTGGTTTCCACCTGATATGCGACCTTTATTTTAATCACATAGGGATGAGATCGAATCAAGATTTGTAACTATAACTGCCAAGTATATAAGGACGGCAGAGCCTCTCTCAAAACCAAGCCTGTTCGATATGCTATACTATGAAAATACATAAGGACGGCAGAGCCTCTCTCAAAACCAAGCATGCTCGACATGCTATACTATGAAAATACAACCCAAGCATAGAATGTAGGATATTATACCAAATCTGATGATCTAAACCTTGTAAAATCTTCGGTGTCCTTGTGTTCATTCATGTAGCTCTAGGTACAGTTATCCCTCTACAGAATCTACCACTCCTTTGGTCTGCCGGATCATCCCCCACAGCTTGTATATATTGTGTACTACTCCCTCCGTTTCATAATACTTTTGGATTTTCTAGATACAATCGTTTTGCTATGCATCCAGATATATACTTATGTCTAGATACATAACAAAAGGATTGTATTTAGAAAAAGTCTAAACGACAAGTATTATGAAACGGAGGGAGTACTAGCTAGCTGCACATGAATGTGCACAAAACAAGTAGGTAGCGTTCTTATGATTATATATTAGGCGGTGTGACGTAGTATGAAACTATTAGTTCTTATTGTGGAGCAAAAATTCATCTGATGTGTTATATCTGGTATACTTTAAGCTTATATATTTTCTACAAAACGGATGTGTGACTTCATAACATTAATTGGCAGTGTATACATACAGCACAAGAAATCTAATTAACATCGTGATATATTTGCAAGATAAAATAATTAACTTGTGTCACATCAGCTACTAGCATGCTTGCATCTCCATACTCATAATATGTCAACAAATCGAAGTATGACACAGCGATTGGATATAATCATTAGGGACCTCCGTTTTTTTGCACTTTGTTAATTTACACTAGAAACATTAGGGACCTCCGTGGCCAATGTCTATTGATGTAAAGTAGTGATCCAATATTCATAGCACAATGCATGTACTGTAAACAAGACCATATTTTTCCACATGGTCCTAACTAACTCCTAGGCCTGACAACATCCCGCGGATCATTTTGAGGTAATTCCTTGTATGGGCCCTGTTTGGATTCTCTTGCAGGGCTAGAGTTAGTTTCCAACTCTAACTCTATCCCTAAACTAACTCTAGCCCTAAAGGTGTTTGGATGACATGGTTAGATTGACAAATAAATGCACTTTTTCAATTATTTCAGCATTCAAACCATCATTTCAGCAGGATTTTTTTTTGTGGGTAGCTCTTGTGTAGCCTAATTCCGATCACAAATGACACAAATAAATCATTTTACAACTCAAGCATCCAAAACACAATAAATATTATTTGTCCATACAATCGATGCCTAGCCCTTGACCATTACATTACACTCTATGAAATAAAGCATGAGCCAACTCATCACGGAAGGCATTCATGTTGACATCTTCAACAAGGGGTTCATCTTCTGGCCATGTGGATGCAGAAGAACTAGGCATTGGGTTATAATCATCATCTGCATCACATCGATCAAATTCTCTATCCGCAATTCTGCTCTCTCGAATGAAATTATGAAGAGCCATACAAGACACAATAATTCTAGTTTGCTTTTTGTCTGGAAAACTTTGTACGTTCAACAAAATCTTAAATTTCATCTTCAACACCCCAAAAGACCGTTCTATGACATTTCTAACTTTGGCGTGTGCATGGTTAAAGGTTTCTTTCATACCTTTGGGAGGCGGTCCATTGTGCCATTGCTCCACATGGTACCTTGTACATCTATACGGTGAAAGGTACCCGGCCGATTTGGGTACCCCGCATCAACCACATAGTACTTCCCTACATAATGTGAACAACGAGCACACAATGAGACTTAATTAAATGAACGAGTCATGTTGGATAAGAATTGTTGCTAGTTAAAGTAGCAAACCTGGTGGTGGATGTGGAAATTTGTGTTGATAAGTAGTCGTAGCATCTTTGAAAACTCTCATGTCATGTGCCGAACCAGGCCATCCCGACAACACAAATGTAAATCTCATGTCGAAATCACAAACAGCAAGCACGTTCTGACTAGTTTCATTGTGCCTGTTCAAATATGGAATTCTCTTACTCTTATCCACCACAACCTTCACATGGGTTCCATCTATAGCTCCTATGCAGTCGTTGAAGTGTGGCCAAAATGCTGGATTTTCTAAGTTTGTGTGCACCTCTGAAAATGTTGGGTCCTTGGGTACAATTATGTCATGTGCTAACCTAAGTAGGCATCCCAAAACTCTGTCAAATGTCCTGCTTATTGTCCCCATAGACCTCCTAAAACGGTTGTCAGCCTGTCTAATTGACTGTGGTGAACCAACAATCCATTGAAACATAGCAAGAGCCTCTACAGATGACATTTTTGTAGTGGACTCCAACCCATATGACTGGACCAAAATATTATGGAGCCTGTTAAATAAAAGTCTCTCCACCCTGAACATGTTGTAGCATTGGTCATCTCGAGCTAGTGTGTTCATGACCCACTCCAAACCAGAGTCTCCATTGACCCTACTAGGCAGTTTCACAAAGTAATTGTCAGAATACATACCCAACATAGGAATCAACTGCACGATCAAATTCTCGGTCTGCACCAAATTTTTGCGGCACATGGATATAACCTCATCCTCACTTGAACTGCCTCCATCTTCTTCTCCCTCGAACATGGTGCCATGAACTTTTTCTTGCTTGAACACATGTAAGAAATTGTCAACACCCGCTTAATGTGAAAAATAATATTTCAAACTTGAAACAATATAAGCAATTGAAATTAATTCAGCCCAGAGATAAAAAGAATTAAGCTCAACACATCAATACATAGGTTCTTAACAGATACATAGGTTCACACACATATAATTTAGTTCGTAACACATCACAATTAAGACCAACTACTCGAGATTGTTGTCCCTGCACCATTTCTTGAAGTAACCAAACCTAAGGTCGGGAGTTAATTTCCCACAGAAGAACTCCCTTTGGTATTGTGTTTCAAACATCTTGGACATGGCATAGACGGCTTCAACGGTTTGCTCAATCCCACACTCAAAAGCCAGCTCCTGACACCTCTCAACAGAAAACGCAGCCTTTTCACTTGCACGTTTCTGCATTTCGCGAGTGTTGATTGTGACAGACTCTTTGAAGGTAGTGGCTATGTCATTCACAGCTTTCAACATTGGGCTCTTGCTCCTTTTCAGTGGACTTGTCAAAGTGCTTGAAGTGCTTAGTGACCTCTTGCCTTTTTGGCTCCCTGTACTTGTAGGTGTTGTTTGAAACTCCTCTTCCTTCTGCCCCTGATTCTCACCATAATCATCTCTTTGATTCTCACCATAATCATCTCCTGGCACAAAGACTGTGCTCCCATCCGCCGTGGACTCTCTGAACAGTTGATCTAGCAAGTCCTCGTTTGCCGGAGGACCCCACTGTAGCTTCTTTAGGTATGGTTTCTTCTGCAGCAATAAAATCAAATGGGTGAGTTACAAAACAGATTACAAGCATATGGCAAGCAAAAGCAGGTTAACACAAGTAGTTTAACTGATAGAAAAACACTGAAATACTATAACAGTCATGCCACCATGTTTTATTTCTTCAAGAAAAGAAACCTTGAACTGGCTACCTTTTTATACACATGTAGTACAGGGAAAGAAAGGGTCACTACACGTCTCTCTTACACCAAAATCCAGCGTGCTATATATTGGAATTCTGCCCAACACCTGCACTCACAGTCAGGCAAGACAATGAAAAGAACAGAGGTGTTTTGTGCTACTAAGAACTGACAGCGTTTTCTGTATTTGATTGCTGAATATAAAGGGATTACAATAGCTAACAGACTCAACCAACCAAGCAACCGGTTGACTTATTCAGCTAACACACACACGCACACACACAAGCAGCATCAGGGTTACTCCTAACACTACAGCTTTACATCTAATCAGAGGAAACAAAACCAATCAATCATCATAAAGGCGGACAGGCATGCTGCCGCCCCCCGCAGGAAGAAGCAACCACACTCCAGTGCACTGGAAAGCCTGCCCACATACACAACATCTTGCCTGAAATCTCAACTCACCCAGGCTGCTCTGGTTTTCAGAAAGAGATTAGTTGATTGAAATTACAGAAGAAATTCAGTGCAAAGGCATGAAAACAGAAGGATAAGAGAAAGAGGGAAGAGCCCAGCCGCAGCTCCTCACCGGGAGGATGTGCATTGAGGAACTCAGGAGTCAGGAACACACAGGAAAATTATACATGTATCAAAATCACCTAACCAATTAAACCAATCGAAGGGAAATTACCCCCAATTAAACTACTCTTACTGATATGCTATAGGAAGCTACTAGCAAACTTGCATAGCTGACTCCATAACCAGATGGTCACTGTTACATGAAAGAAACCTCACAACTCTGAGCAGGAGCTCCTAATTTAAACTTGGGATCTAATTTAAACTGAGCATATTAAATCAAAGCCAAGCCTGATAATAAACAAGTGACTTAACAAATTGACTTTAATTAATTTTGTATTTTATTACTTTCAGCTGAAGCTTGTCAGGAGTTACCAAATTCGATCTCCCATTCTATCAGGTCAGGTGTGCATGCATGAATGGTAAATTATAGGTACATACAGATCTAACTTTACTAAAATTATTTCTAGAATTCAATAATATCATGAAGCAATTGTCAATCTAACTATCTTTTCGTAAATGTCTGTGCATCCAGCAGGTCCATTGCTATGAATAGAAGAAGCATCTGGTAGTACCTAGGTGTTGTGCCTACTGAATAAAACATGCGTTGTGCCTACTGAATAAAACATGTGTTGTGCCTACTGAATAAGAATGTTGCAGTCCAGTGGGCTCTTATAACACTTCTAGATCCGACAAATAGTTATACACTACTGAATAAGCATCTTAGGAATGAACAATCAGACACTTGGCAAGCTGCCATGCTCCTTTTGGCATAAAAGAAATGGCAATGCTCCTAAGTCCTAATCATAAGTTTTAGTTCAGAGTTCAGACTGAAATGCCTCTCACTACTCTCCAATTAAACCAGATATTAGTTGACTGAAATGCTACAGGAAGCTACTAGCAATTAAATGTCAAATTGGTTTTGGATCATGACATATGCCCCGCCAAACCACTACCTTGCACCATCATATATGAAAAGCTAACACCCACATCAATGAGCTGCAAGCCTGCAATAGCACATGCACCCAACCAAACCCATACCTAAAATTTCCGTACATGCTCTGCAGAGTGCAGACGACCAAAAATAAAATCCTAGAACTACAAGAGAACACTCGAGCATAGCGTCATAGCGAAGCATGACAATCAGCTCCATGAACTAGCAGTGAATGTTAATGTTTTCATATGATTGAGACATGAGATCAGTATCATAACATAAATTAGTGGCAACTGACAAAGTAATGGTGGTTAGCATGTTTTCATGAAAATTTTGCCAACCTAAAACAACATAATGCACAGTTCAACAATAGTATGTGCAGTGCAATAGAACATTAAGTCAGTGCTAATGTAATACCTTTGTATGTGTTTTCCACCACGTAGACTCAGCATCGATGGTTCCATCTTTTTTCCTCCCCAACCCTGTGTGCACTTGCAAGTATTGCCAGAAAGAATGGATGTTCTTCAGCACAAGTATTTGGTTCTTCACCTGCAAATGGCTATACACCAACCTCCTTCTATTAAATAAGCCATCGACAACAGCCTGGTAACCTTCACCACTCATTTGGGCACCACAGTGCACCATACTTTCTTGCTGCCTTTTGCTCCAAAGACAATTGTAACAAACAAGCATTGTTAGCATCATTCCATTGGGCTCGATTGGATTGGCTCACCGGGGGCCCTCCGAAGCTCGCTAACTCCTCCACGTCTTCCTCCAGTTCTTCGTCACCATTGTCGAAGAAACTGCCAGAGTCGGATGCTTGCCCACGGATGGCACTCCTCGGTGCCCGAGGAAGCGGCACACGCTGGCCGCCGCCACGGGAGCCGCCACGGGCCCTGCCATGAGCCGCCGTGCTGGTGCGTTGGTTATGGCGGCTAGGTGCCACAACGGCTGAGTTGGCGCGCTGCGGAACACCGCCGCCTGCTCCCGTCGACGACCCGCCGAGGAACATGCCACTGTTCTTTCCTCCTTGACCGGCTGACACTGATGAGGAGCCACCGAAGGTCAGCTGCCGGGATAATGATGGCGCCCATCCATCACCTTCTCTGCCACGCGGTGGGCGATACGGTGGGAGCCCAGAGCCCCTGACGTGCCCAGAGAGGAGGAGCTCATTGTCGCCGCTCTGGAGGAAGGCTCCGTATAGTCCAAGATCCGGGAACCCCTCCACCGCCGGTACTTGCGTGTTGAGGTCGAGGCCGGCCTAGGCAGCGGAGGCGGGCGACGACGAGCGCGATGCCTGCGAACCCCAGAAGTCAAAGCCGCTTCCATCCATCTTGGTAGGGCTCCAGGCGGCCGCCTTGGTGGGGGATGCCGACGGGGGAGGCGACAGAGTGTGGGCGCGGTTGGGGATGCTTGATTGGCGGCGAGTTGGAGGCGGCGGCGCGAGCTGGTGGCCGGTGGTGAGGGTCCGTCGCGGCTGGGGTCCGACGACGCGAGTGGAGGGCGACGACACAAGTGCAGGACGGCTGGGGGCTGGGGTTACGGCCGGCTACGGCTGCGCATCACGGCTACGGACGATGGGGACGGATGCGGCGATGGGGACGGATGGGGACGGATTCGGCGATGGGCACAGATGCGGCGGCGGGCGATCCCGCGTGCGGGAGGAGGCGGGCGGGAGGAGGCGGGCGACGGGGATCTCGCGTGCGGGAGGAGGCGGACTGATTTTTTCGCGGGACCCACTGAAACTAGCCCCAATTAGCACCTCTTGGGTGGGCTAGTTTTTTTGGGTGGGCTAGTTACATCTAACCCAATCTAACCCACCCTGTTTGGATGTTTCTAGGGTTAGTTGGTGCTAAACTAGCCAAAACTAACTCTAACCCATGGATCCAAACAAGCCCATTGTTTTGAATAAGAGTTTGATAGCATCAAAGCATTTCAAAAGAGTTCAAGTCGAAATTAAAGCAATTGGAGAAATAACAATATTAGATATTGGAATTTGTCTTTTTCCCTTCTATGCAAAAGACAATATCTATGAGTTTGAACTTCGTGGTGAACCAAATGGTCTAGTGGATTTTTAATTATTTGTTTCTATTTTCCATGTGCACTAAGGCTTTTGGAGCACGGATTCAGAATATTTCTCTCTTGTAGATCAAGGCACCGACATAATAGTGAGGACGTCCACGTTATGCATGTATATAAATCGACATAAGAAAGAGATTCAAAAGAGACACAAGTGCAAAGGATAGATTGTGATATCTATCTGTCAAAATTAAGTGCATATTGTTAGAGGACTATGCATCTATTGTTGTTTCCAACCAATATCATGGATATTGATTGCTGGTCATAACTTGTCAAACGTGCCTAGCTCTAGCTTTGCGTTTTGTCCCTGTGGCACCGGCACATGGCTAGCTCTTTGGAGATGACAATACCTCACTGCGATGGAGATCGTAGTATGGTTCATGAAAATCATTAGCTTTTTCTGTGTATGGCTTGGACCCACTTGCCAACCCTTTCATTCCCTCCTTATTCTGTTCTTTGCATGTTCCCTTTCTAGCAACCAGTGGAAGTGCACATGCGACACACACGATATAAAAAAATAAAAAATATTAAAATATCGTAATTATAAAATATCAATAATTCTCATCATCTTACATGCAAAAACCATACACGACCAAAGCATGCCTTAGAAACAGTAGTCCAATATCATAGGATGGAGCAAAAGTGTTGTTAAAAATTAAGGGTGTGAAGCTCTAATAAGGTTTATAATTTGAAATTGTTGTGAAGTAAAAAAAACTTAAAGAGATAAACTGATTAATCAACAAGACGGCTTCATAAAAAACAATGTCAACTAACTTATTCTCATCCCCATATCAACTATCATGAATTAGCATTCTTTACGGATAGAGGCTACCATTACTAAGAACCACATTGAAAACTCTACATTTTCAATAGTTAAATCAAGATCCAACCTCAAATAAAAGTTTTTCTTTGAACGCTCATGCTTTTGACATCGACATACTCACTCCATCACTCTGTTGTGCCCCCCATCGCAAGGGGCGAATGTCGCCGCCCGCTGCCGCTAGGCTTGCTCCTCAGCGCAACAGCACCAGGCTTCAATGGACTGCCCCCGCTAGGCAGGTGCCGAAGGGGCACTGCACCGGGTCTACCGCTGGATTTGGCCGCATGCGCGAGACACGGTTGCCACCGGACAAAATTCATCAACAGAGAACAATCTAGAAGGATGTTCAATTATATTAAGCATTTCTTACAATGCTATATACAACCTTATTGAGCCTTCACCTTAATTAATATTCGTGGGGCATCTACTCTCAGCAGAAAAGAGCTCATCATTATCCTTGGATACAAAAGAACAAATCATTAAACCGAATATCAACATCAAATACGGTTCTAATAAACCAAAAAAGAATAGCAGCCACTACCACCAAATGAATTCAAAGTATAATTCTCACATTGAAGGAGCTGTCATACAAATTTTTTCTTGTGACTTCCTGCACATGTCTCCATTGTTGCCTTCTCCCTCCACTTGACAACCTAATGGATAAGAGCCAATATTGTAGCTAGTGTTGGAGCAAAAAATGTTCGAATCGAAGGAGTCAATTTGGATACGTCCGGTTCAATAAACAAGGTATTTAGTAAAATAGGAAGTCACTTTGTTACGTATTGACTGACTATTAGGAGATTGACATGTAATATATAATATGGTAAAAAAAAGTTCATTTCCAGTAGACTGACTATTAGAAACCAGCAGGGTGCAACACCTATTAATCATGAAAATCTACATATATTTGAGAATAAAAAAGATACAGATGCCACCTTGGCATCGAATAATTCATTTTCTGTCAGGTCCTATCCTAGCCTTTCTGCTGGCCAAGCTAAATATTCTATTTATTTAACATTAAGGGCATGCTAACCTCACATAGACAAGCAAATTTAAAAATACCAATCATATTGACCAGCACATCTACAAGTACAAATCGAATATGAAGAAAATTGTTCACCGCAAAGAGTTTCATTGTTGGCTGCTAAAATTATCCACTTGTCAACCCTTTCATTCCCTCCTTATTCTCTTCTCTACATGTTCCCTTTCTAGCAATTACTTAAAAATAACTACCTAGGTGGGCCTTCATACCGGCTTCGCTTATGGGCCTGCGTGCCATTTCTTTTTTTTTTGATTGCCCTGCGTGCCATTTCTATTGGGCTCAACCCATGTACCAGGCTTCTTCTACATATTAGCTAGAGAGAGGGACATGGGAGGAGAGGAATTATGTAACAGACAACTTCATAGCTAGAAGAATCAGAGCAAGGAATGGGAATAACAGCAGGGGAACGATCCTTACACTAGGACACAAAATCAATACAAAAGTAATTGAAAAAACTAGGTGATCGCTATACCTGGTCTGGATTATTGACATTACATTTCATAAGTAAGATTTTGGGAGGACAAATACAAACTAGCTTTAGTGAGCAATATACGCAACTTTGTTTAACCTAGAATTTTTGAAACATGGCATCGTGCAAAAGGTTATAGACTCCACTTAATATCTCTCAGAGACATGGGTACTCATGGGTCCCCACCGACCAGGATCTCAGCCATCCCCGACAGGAGTGCCCGATCTACCAGAAGACCCGTCGACCTGTCAGCGGGCCCAAGGACGTAAAGATACTTGGACTACAAGACAAAACAATCTAGCTTGGATAAGCTTTTCCAGTTGTAACCGACTAAAATAGATGGAAACCGACTTGTAACCAAAGGCACGCCAACCAATATAAGGCGACCTGGGGCGCCCCTTAAGGGCATCATCACCACGTCGTCGACTCCCTGCTCGGGGGCAGAGCTCTCTCTCGCATAATACCACCACTAAACTGGATGTAGGGTTTTACTCTCCGGACGCCCGAACCAGTATAAATCGTCGTGTCTCTCGTGTCTCGCCGGGATTTCCGAGTTCCATCCGCGAACTACCACTTATGCTCTTAGGTCCCGATCCCCCCATCAATCAACCTACAACCGTTTGGGTAGCCCCCTTGCGGATCTGTCAGGTCTCACCCCAGACAGTTGGCACGCCAGGTAGGGGTGATTGGGAACTCGCTGTGCAGCATGGTGGTCCGACCCAGCGTCATCTTCGGCGACAGCACGAAGAATTTCCTCGACGACGACCTTCTCGCCGGCGCCCTCCAATCTGATCGCGAGGTCGACATCTTCGTTCTTCGGATGGCGCGTCAGAAATTATTTGCCACACACCCATCCATACCCGTGATCTATTCGCAAGAATCATCAGCACCGAGCTAAATTCCCAAGTCGGCGAGTTGTATCTGATACAGTCCGCCGTATTCATCTACGTCAAGACTCAAGCTAGCGGCAACCTCGAGGATCGCGATGTCCGCCACGCACGGTCACGGAAATCTATCTACTAGATGGATACGTAAACAGGGAGGATTTCCTTCTATATTTTTTCTCTTTCTTTCTATCTAATCACGTATATTTGGTCAGCATGATTTTTTTTCCAAATCTATTTTTCTCACGGTGATGCATGCCTCCGTCAAAACTGAGAATCAACGACAGGTCGCCTGGACCGAAGCTCGTTCATAAACGTTGTCATTCAACGGCAGTCTCCGCGACAACTACTACACCATGCGCCGCCACTCTTGCAGCCAGCTCCGTCGACCTGCTCGACGAGCCGTCAACCATTCCGTCCTCGACATGTCGGCACGACCTCAGGGTCGTGTCGCCGACCTCTTCAACAGCTTAGTCCAGCTCGCATTGCCCACCCTCCAACGGCTTTTTGCCGACCTCTCGGCATCTCGAGCACGGCATGCCTGCGCGACTTCACCTTGCCTCGCGGACCTTTTCACGTCTTGACACCTCGGCGGCTCCAGCTCGTCTTGGCGACCTGCTATGTCATCACACACATCACCGACCTCTTCGGCGACCTCCAACAGCTTACCGCCGACCTCCAATGGCTCATCAGTGACCTCTTCGGCATCTCGAGCTCATCATGCCGACCTCGGCCACAACGACTCTACGATTCCACATCGGCAAAGCTAAGTATTATTTTCAATTTAATATTTCTACACATTTATTTTTCGTCGATTGTCTCGGATTCTCCGGTCTCCGTGACCCTCGTTGACCTGCTTTACATGCATTTTTCTTGTTCTTTTCCTTACCCCTCGACACGCTCGAGGGCTTGGCGTAGCCGACCTCGACACGCTCGGGGGCTTGGCTTTACCAATTTAAGGGTCGTCGGACCCGAGGGACTTAAATTAACTTCTATGCATTTTTTCTTTAAATGTCTTTTACTTATTATGCAAATTCTTAAGTCGTGTGGTTGCAAGACCTTGGGTCCAAGGCCCCCTCCGCGCACCGGCTGCACCTAAGCCTCCACGCTGAGTCGTGCAGTCGGTAAGTCGTTCCTCCGCTGAGTTGGGTTAGCGGAGGGGACACGTTTTGCAGCTTCATAGCATTTAAGTTCGCATAATTTGCACTGGCGCGATGAGGGGAATGCTTTCTCAAACAAAACCAATTGCAAGCATGTCATAGGCCCAAGCCAAATTTTGATCACATTTGTGCAGATTAATACACCGTCTTTGCATCTATTTTGTTTCACAGGACCGGCTCCTTGTCCAGCTTCCGGAGTACTTTTGACTTATGGAAGTGTCTCCTGGTGCCTAGAGGACCTCTCTGGCTCGCGGCGGGAGACAATTTGGCGCTCCCACGACTCATCCAGCTTCCACACTTGGGGGCTCGTCGCCCGCTTGAAAGGATCAATGCAAGTGGCCTAGAAGGGGGGTGAATAGGCCTGCAAAACAAACTCGATCAATTTCTGCCAACTTCTGTTCAAACCCCGGAACCTCCGGGCTTTACCCTGAAACCTCTGGGAAAATGCACTCCGGTGTATTTTCTTGGAGCTTCCGAGAATTCGTTCCTCTGTCAAATTTCTGTGGATAACAAGATTAGAGAGCAACAACAAGGCAGGAAAATGGTTACTAATACTTAGGGAAAGAACCTAATCACACTAGCAACCTTAGGGTTAAAGATATTGCAAGAAACAAAGCAAACCCTAATAGATCTAGTGAGCAAGCAACCTAAAGAGATTAAACAACAACAACAACAAATGAAGATTAAACACAACGAACAACAATTTATCCCGTGGTTCAGCTCACCACAATGGTTGGCGTACATCCACGTTGTTGAGATTAGCCACGAAGGCTATGGAATCTCTCTAGATCCACTCCTCTCTCACACCTATCACCAAAGTAATATATGGAGGGTTTCCGCTAAGCAATTTTGGGTAATACAAATTTCATGAAGCTTCCACAATCAATTGGAGAGCTTCCAAGCAACCTCTAGCCGTCTAGGAGCAAGGCTCCAAGAGTAAAAGATCCACCAAGGAGCTAGGGTCCACCAAGTGTTCAAGAACACAAGAAGGGGCTTGGGTTTGCTTTTTCTCACAAGGAATCACTCCACACTTGAATGCTTGGGTTGCATTTGAATTCAAGTAGGTGGGAGTCAATGCTTGAGACTGAATGGGAGCAAAAGCTAGTGTTTGGCGCAGGGAGGAAGAAGGTAACCGTTGGGAGACAAGGGAGTATAAATACCCTCAAATCTAGATCTGCAACGGTTACTTTCGAAAGCCCGGAACCTCCGGGCTGGATCCCGGAATCTCCGGGAACTGGTGACTTCAGCAGGCTGACTAGGAAGCAGCCCAGAACTTCCGGAAAAAACTCAGAGGTTCCGGGAAAGGTGTTTTCAAGGCTAAGGCAGCTAGCTGATGGGTCATTTGTGGCTGGGATAATTTTGGTTTTAGAGTAGACTATTAAGCACTTGGTTTCATCCATGCCACTATTAGTATCCCTCTTGATAGTACGGCTTATCCTATACTCAAATTCAAAATAGAAAAAGAATTTAAAGCTTGTCTTGAGCTCTAGGAAGCCACTTCAAACAATGAGGGGTCACTATTCTTTCCTTTTCACCTTTCTTCAAATTTAAACATGTCACTCATACTCAAAAGCTCATCGGTCCTTTAATTAAGTGGTCAACATCACCAAAACCCACTTAGGGGCTTGATTGCACTTACACCGTTGTAGGTCTATGGACCTCCCAGCGGCTCCCTCGTCGCCCGCTGTAGGTCTACAGACCTCTCGGCGGCTCCGTCATCACCCTTCTGTAGGTCTACGGACCTCCCGGCGGCTCCCTCATCGCCCGTTGTAGGTCTACGGACCTCCCGGCAGCTCCCTCATCACCCGTTGTAGGTCTACGGACCTCCCGGTGGCTCCCTCATTGCCCGTTGTAGGTCTACAGACCTCCCGGCGTCTCCCTCGTCACTCCCTGTAGGTCTACAAACCTCCTGGCGTCTCCATCGTCGCCTGCTGTAGGTCTACGGACCTCCCGGCAGTTCCCTTGTCGTCGTCTGTAGGTCTACGGACCTCCTGGCGGTTCCCTCCTTGCCTTCTGTAGGTCTACGGACCTCCCGGTGTCTCTGTCGTCACCGGTTGTAGGTCTACAGACCTCCCGGCGGCTCTGGTGTCGCTGTCTGTACGTCAACAGACCTCCCGATGGCTCTGTCGTCATCCACTTCAGCAGAAGGCCATCGCGGAAGCTCCTTTGTGTTACCTGATCTAGATCAGGTAGGCGGTTCTTCAAGATTGGCACCTCGTCTTCACTTCGACCTCTTGGACCTACACTCCAAAAGCTCAATGTTCGACTTCGTACGCGCATTGGAGGGGTTTTCTTTTTTGGATCCCTGTGCACCCTACGCAACCTCAGTGGTGCCATGCCTTTGCTTCGCTTCGACATGACCTCGTCTCGACCGCTACGCCTACACGTCGATCGAGGGCTAGAGAGACATGGGTACCCATGGGTCCCCACCGACCAGGATCTCAGCCGTCCCCGACAGGTGGGCCCGACCTACCAGAAGACCCGTCGACCTATCAGTGGGCCCTCCCCGACCTGACATGCGGGCCCAAGGACGTAAAGATACTTGGAGTACAAGACAATACAATCTAGCTTGAATAAACTTTCCCAGTTGTAACTGACTAGAATATATGGAAACCGACTTGTAACCCAAAGAACGCCAGCCAATATAAGGCGGCCTGGGGCGCCCCTTAAGGGCATCATCACCACGTCGTCGACTCCCTCCTCGGGGGCAGAGCTCTCTCTCGCATAATACCACCACCAAACTGGACGTAGGGTTTTACTCTCCGGACGCCCAAACCAGTATAAATCGTCGTGTCTCTCGTGTCTCACCGGGATTTCCGAGTTCCATCCGCGAACTACCACCTACGCTCTTAGGTCCCGATCCCCCCATCAATCAACCTACAACCGCTTGGGTAGCCCCCTTGCGGATCTGACAGGTCTCACCCCCGACAATCTCCTTTTAGAAGGTCCATGAGATGGAAAGGTCTAAGAGAATGACTTTAATTGGTAACCAATTCTAGTTGACGTGCAACTTGTAGATGAACAAAAACAGGTGAATCTAGTTCTTACAAAAAAGTGGAAAATTCCCAATGCAATCAATGTATACAGATCTTATAGATTACGAAAGCAATTTTAAAAACATATAAGCTCATGCTATAGGTTGTGTTTGGTTGCTCGACTTAGTCCAAACTAGGCTAGAAGTTAGCCTGGCCAAATTAATACTCTTGATTTGTGCGTATCTCAGCCTGGCTAGGAGTCATCATTTGCATTATACATTTATACTGGCATGTCTAAGCTCTTTATGCAGGTAACCAAACATGTAGAACCTGCATTGGATTGGACTAGCTAGGGATTTAGCCAGACAACCAAACACAACCATAGCGATTAGGAAGGGGGGTAGAGGAGAACGTATGGTAGATAGAGAAAGATGATAAGAGCAACTCTAGCAGATGGAGTAAATTTCATCCCCTATATTAAATTATTGGGGTGGAGTAAAAATATTTTCATTCCTAAAACACAATTTGCTCCAGCAATTTCCCTATTCTTATTCCCAACTCGTGGGTCCCACCATGCCACGTCATCTCCTCCTTCCCCACCCCAAATCTTCCATCTTCTCCAGCCTCTGCCCGCCGCTGCCGTCCCATGGGCGCCCGACGTCGGGGCCTCCGAGTCCACCAGTGGCCAGTTCCCCAGACACGCCACCATCGGCACCGGCCATCATCTGCGTTCGACTTGCAGCGAGCTCTCTCTCTTACTGTGTTGGAGTCGGTGTGTCTAGCCGCGGTAGGCAGGGGGAGAGGCGGCGGCAGGCACGGGAGCGGCGAGGCAGAGAGGCTGCAGGGCTGCCGAGCCAAATCAATTACCGCCCAAACCACCGCGCGTGCTTGCCGCCCACCACCGCAGGCGTGCATGACCCGCAGCCGTCGGGCCTCGATCCGCCGCTGGATTGACAAGTTCAGGATGTTACATGCTGCTTCAAGCATTTCATTCAGACTAGACAGTTCATGTGTTTCTGTATCTCATGAATTATCGGCACCTCCTGCGATAATCCAAATATTTTCTGCACGATAACTTGTAAATTTTACAGGAATCACAGTGACCATCCTTACATGCAAGCAATTTACAAGGCAAAGTGAGTCAATCCACCAACACACCGAAGACAACTGAGACTACTGGAACAACAAGATCAGGAGAGTGGGTCAGGCTCACCTGGGCGCCGGACGCGTACACCGGCACCTGGAGATCCTCCACTGAATCCAAGGAAAAACACAATCAGGGATGCCTAATCCAGGGATGGAGCAACTTGAAGAGAGGAAGCACGAGCTGTCCAGCTTTGGTTTTGTTAGATCTGACGAGAGTTAGAATCCAGGGGTTTCCGAGAGGGATACCACCACTCAGTGGCGAAGATGGGCCTAAGGCCACCCCGGTCATGGCCTTAGACATAGGCCCAATTTCACCACTGCAAATACTGTAGCGAACAAGGTACAAGTTAGAAAATTAAAATCGGCCGATGGAGTGGCCTTAGGCGCTCGGCCGGCCCAGCTTCGCCCCTGCGGCCACTACACCGGCGGAGCTCAGCCGAAGGGAAAGAATATGCTTCCCGCGGCCATTACGGGGTGGAGGAGGTCTTCCCGCGGCCGAATCTGGCCGGAGAATCGTCGACGGGGCGCGCGTAGTCGGGCACCACAGCGGCGAGCGCCTGGAACTTGGGCAACTTCAGGTTGGTGTCCGGCGCCACCTCCGCGAGGAACCCGTCCATGAGCTTGGCCACCATGGTGATCGGAGCGCCCTGGACGGCGTCCCACCATGCGGCACCCCGAGGCTGCCGTCGCCGTCATCCGCCAGCGCCGGCGACGTTGTACCCCGTCTCGGTCCCGTCCGTCAACGACATGAAGTAGTCCAGGATCCGCTGCACGCAGTCGATGTCGTAGGGCGTCGACGTGGTACCCGAGGTTGGGCACGAGCAGGTCGTCCAGCGACGCGTCCTCGAGCTACGTGCTGATGCAGCACTCTAGGTTCTCCCGGCACAGCGGCTGGCGTGAAGGAGCATCGCTGTGCGCAGGCCCCGCGCCTCCCGGTCCTCGCCCGCTCCGCCTCTGCCTTCTCCGGCCAGCTCGCCGAACTCGAGCACGCACTCGCCGGCGATTCCGCCACCGCGTCCTCCAACCCGGACCCCGCCGGGCCCATGGCCCCGCCCATGGGATGTTGTTGAGGACGAGCTCCGCGACGTGGCGAGCTCGCGGATCCAGTGGCGGAGGATGCGCCGGGCTCACCGACCGGCTCGGCATCCAAGAAGAAGCCTGCGCGGAAGGGAGAGGCCGCTGCACAACGGCTCGACCTGGTGGTGCCGATGGGTCCCACAGAATCGGGGATGGAGGAGAGATCCCCTCTATAGAGGGGATGGAGAGTGAGTTTTAGTCAATAATGGAGAAAAAAAGGGAGGGGATGGAGAGGGAGTTTTAGTCAATAATGGAGAAAAAAAGGGGAGGCTATGGGGGATCTGCTGGAGAAGGTTTCATCCCCTGTATGACTATTTTTCGAGATAGGGAAGCTGCTGAAGTTGCTCTAAGGCCATGTACAGCCCGTCTATTGAGGCCGTCTGCTGAGCGGCATGTTTGCAAAAAGCACCCCGTTCCCCAAAGCTCTGTAGTCGCGCGGCGACGGGCTCAGCGTCGCTAGGTCTGGCGACGGCCTTGTCCCGTTCCCCAAAGCTCTGTAGTCACGCGGCGACGGGCTGTGGAGGTCGTCTCCACCAAGCGACGCCAGCCGGGATCCGCGCGCCGCGGCTGGATCCCCCCCCCCCCCCCAAAAGCTCCGGTGCGCGCACTTCCCCCCGCCAAAACCTGCAAGAAGGTCGCGCGACCTAGGTCGGGCATGGTAGTCCCGCCGGAGCTGCCCGTTGGCGAGAAGCAGGGGCGGAGTAGGGCATGCGACCGGGGCCGAAGAGGGCAAAGGAGGCTCGGGGCCGATCTTCGGGACAAGGGGGTGGATGAGGAGGTGTCGAGGTTGTTGGAGTCCGGGGCCAGCGGGATGGTGGAGGAGACCGGTGCCGGTGGTGGAGACCGAGGGCAGGCGGGTGGATCCGGCGGCCGCGGGATCCGTGGACGCGCAGGTGGGATTCGGCGGCCAGCTGTGTGCGCGGCTGGCGTGCATGGGTGACCTCCGTTGTGTGAGACGTGCGGGTGCCGGATTCAGCGGCATGAGCAGGTGAGATGAAGCTGAGCTTCAGCGGCAGGCTTATTCGCGTGTGACCATTGTTTTTCATCCGCTGGTCAGCTGGTGGAGCTCGCGAGAAGAATGGAGAAGAAACAGAGAGGGTACATCAGTTGAGCAGTAGCACCACCGGATAAAGATGGATTATTTTTTTCAATTGTTTTTCAATGCTACAGCAGCTATGAAGCTACAGCCTGATCCAAGCAAATACATCCCAACTAAATAAAAGCAGAATCGATCCTCCTAAACAAACATGAAAATAGAACGATCCTTTTTTTACATGATCATTGCATTCCATTTTATCTTCAAATCAAATAAATGTTTTGGTGATTTGAAACGCCGGGAATAATTCTAGTTAGACAAACGGTGTTGTAACTTATTATTTTATGTCTTCTCAAAAATTATTGTGATCATGCTTTTATTATTTATTATGCTTGATATTATTAATCAAATAACCACACAATGGTATACACAAATACATTTGTAGTTGATCTTAATCTTAATGCAAAGCATTAAACAACTTACAGCCGGGTCTCTATCTATGGGTTGTATGTAATGTCTGTACATATGTATGTACTAGCAACTATGCCCGTACGTTGCAACGGAGAAAAATATTACTCGTTTCGCCATCATCTGTTCTGGTCGTGCCATCATCCCGTCATTCCGGCAGCTTCTCGACCGACCACACCACATCTCCTAAACCTAACCATCATTTGCCACAGTTTCGCCGTCATCTACCCAACCTCACCTTCCCCAGCCGTATTGTCGTCCCCATCGCGCACGCATCAACCCGACCTCACTCACTGTCATTCGTGCCAGTGGGCATGGCAGCATGGAAACTATTGACCGAGGTCGACAATTAACGGAAAATGATCTATGTAACTGAGTTTAGGCCTTGTTTAGATTCACAGATTTGCACTGCAAATCTATTACATCGAACTATGCACATATCTGAGTGACATCTTTTCCTACAACATGGGTCCTAAAACACACATTTTGCACAACTATGTATTGGTGCAAATTTGTGCATCATGCATTCATATTATATGGCCTAACAACTACGACACATAAGACACCGCCCAATACTATGACGGCTCATTTGATCCACTTCCTCCCAGCTCCCACCTTATCTGTTGTGGTGCCGCTCTTCTTCCCTGCTCGCTTGCGCCCAACTTCTCAGTCTGCTCAGCACGCGGACGGCGGACGGCGCGACGCCCCCACTTCCCCGCACCTTGAGCTCCCGGCATAGCGGCGCGCCCCGTCACTCCGACCCTCGGCACGACGGCGCCTAGGCGCTTCGGCCCCCCTGTCCCTATCTTCGGCTCAGCGGCACTTGGTTGTTCCGGCCTCCGGCCCCGATCCCTGACACCTGACGTCCCTCCACTCTGCTGGCTGCAGGCTACTACAACTCCGAGATTCCGAGCCCCGGCGGTCGTCTTCGTTGAAGGGCACTCTCGTGTCTGGTATTGATGCAGCGATGTCGGCAGCGGGCCACAACCCGATGTCTCTGCGTGTAGGCGTGCTAAACTTCTTGGGGAATTGGGACTGCAATGGAGAAGGGTGACGACCGACGGCTCATAACTAAATCTCGGTGCTTCGATTTTAGTTTGGTCTGTGTCGATCTGAAAGTGTTTATTTGTGTTGATGAATATGCCATTGATTTTGGGATTTTTTTTTGTTGTTACAATACGGTTCTCTGGCTCTATGCTCCATTTGCTCCGATCTGTATTTCTTAGGTGATTTGTCTCCAATTGGGTGATATATACCGAATTTCTTGAGTGCGTTCAGCAGTTGCTAGTTTAGTTCGGTCGGGACCGAGACGGAAAACCGAATTCGTGGGTCCTATTTGAAAGTCAACGATTGACGAAAAAGTGGACAGAAACAGTTCTCGCTTTAATATTATATTAGGTAGAGATACGCAGTTTGAGGTTCTACAGACACCCCCTTGTCTAAGAACTGTACATGCCCTAAGCAGGGCTTATATATAGGGGAGTCAAACTAGAGGGGCCATGCGGGGCCCAACACCCAGCGCTCCACCTCTACGTCAGTGTGTCAACTCGTAATAATAGGTGGCTAAACGACTTTGGGGAGCGGGTGGGGAGCGTAAATATTGGGATATGATCCAATAAGTATTGGGGTGTAATGGAACTATTGGGAAAATGATGGAGTACTTCCTTTATGGAGATGTAGTTATATGGTTTGACAAATGGAACAATTTCTTATGTAATACTCCCTCTATTTCAAATTACTTGTCAGTGTCGACATTTGACCACACATGATTATTCTTCTTAGTTTAGAAATTATGCACACATCGTTTCTCTTGTTTGTCATCAAAGGTAAGCATAACTTGATGTTTTGCATATTTGCACAAATATTTTGAATAAGATGAATAGTCAAACATTATGATCAAAAGTCAACATTAACAAGTAATTCAGAACCGAAGGAGTACCGATTAATGTGCATTTTCTATTGGAGTATTCTAAATACAGTTATATTTATGATACAAAATTTCAAATGTTCTTAGAGCCACTGAATTGCACTTGCTGCACAAAAGCAAATAGCATGAATGGAAACAAAATATATAACTTGGAGCCATGTATTTTTCTATTAGGTACCTAAAAAATGTAGAGCATAATAATAATAAAAAATAAGATTAAATTAAAAATAAGGATGACTCAAAGTTTGGCTGCGCACTGACATCAGGCTAAGTTTCTCCTTGATTCTAGGTGGGTCAAATCTTGCTGAATGTTAGGCCATAAATGTTAATGAACCTTGGGCCACGCTATTGGAGCTAGCCTAAAATTAGAATTTATTAATTTTCACGATTTTGCAAAAAAAATAATCATGTCTGACAGATTTAAAAAAAAGAGTTAAATACACCGAAGGTATATGAACTTGCAGCGCTGTGTCAAATAGATCCATGAACTTGAAAACCAGACATCCAACCCCTCGAACTTACAAACTGTTCACCCCAGGCCCAACCCGGTTTTGCATGGTTTGCATGGCGGTTTTGAATGGGCATTGTAGCGTTGTTGATATCAGTGATGACATCAACACTCCTATTTAATTTGTGAAATTAATATCTTTTTATTTAGAGCTCAAAATATAGAAAATAATATATCAATTCGATCATCTCGACGAGCTCTTTGCAATGGTGTAATCTGTTTTGTTATTTGAGATATTTTTATTTCCTGTAAAATTTAATATTTCTATAAAATGAGTGATATTTTATTCTCACTGCAATTAACTATATATGTGGTCATGATTAAGTTCTGGATATATATTGCCGGTTTTATTGTCATGATTCAGCAAAAAAAGAAAGATACAACTGAAATTGATTAAGATTTAAGACCTGAACGCGTGTAAAGCTAGGGTTTTACCAACCAACCCCTTGCCAATTTCTTGGCCAACATCGCCGGAGAGGAAGGGATCGATCGATTCAGCGTACGTGTCTCTACTGCATTGCACATGTGCAAAAGTATATGTCCTCCGGTCCTCATGGAGGTTTGGGTGACGACACACCACAAGTCGATCACCAAGAATAGAACTGATGCAGCAAGCTATTTCTGTTTCGCATTGTTTCTTTATTTCTAGGATGGTGACATGGGATGATAACACGGTCAGGTTGGTTGGTATAAAACCTTAGCTTTACGTGCATCCAGGTCTTAAATCTTAATCAATTTTGGTTACACCTTTCTTTTTTTATTTCTGAATCATGACAATAAAAATGGGCATATCCAGATCTTAAATCTTAATCAATTTCAGTCCAGGACTTAATCATGACCACATATATATCTGGTTGCAAGTGAGAATAAAATATCACTCGTTTTATAAAAATATTTAATTCCCTGCTTACGTGAACAGCTGTCCCTCAAAGACCAACTTCACCCCTCTGCACTCTAACGTACTCCTCTTCTCTCCTAGCGGAGAGCTAGTTAAGATAGGCCTTGGTCGAGGCTTAGTTGGTAACGACCTTTCTTTAACAAACTTGGTAGAGATATACGAAAATTGAGCTCCGGTATCGAACAAAACTATTGCCAAAACTGAGTCAATAGGGAACTCACCGAGTGCGACGTCAGGTGCGGCTGCTGCATCCTCGGCGGTGAGGTGGTTCAAGCATCCTCGAGTAGCTAGTGGCTGAGCGGACCTCTGCTGAGTACGGGGTGGCTGTCCCCCTAGTGCTGGTGCCTTGGTCGGTGTTTGGAACTATGAGCTGCGGTTCCGACCTCCTGGTTGCACCTACTGCGGGCACTCGAACGACTTGTGCCCAACCTGACGACAGTTGAAGCAAGTCACCTTATCTTTGTCTGTTGTTTGCGGTGGCGGTCTCGGCCTCCAGTTGCTTGGTCCTCCACTTCCTCCTGGGTTGGTCCTGTTCTGCTGCTGTGACTGGGTGTAGTAGTGCCTGGGCTGGGACTGGCGACCCTGAGAGTAGCCTGTCCTCTACCTTTGGGGTGGACCTAAGCTTCCTGCCTGGTCGGTGTGCTTCGACTTGCTTCCGCAGACCTCCATGTACTCCAACCTCGACCTCTCAACGATCAGTGCCTTGTCGATAATGGAGAGAAGCGCCGGGCAGTCGTGCTCGGACAAGTGGTGTGCCATCCCCTTGTGTAGCCCCTTCCTGAACCAGTAGACCTTCTTCTTCTCTGTGTTGGTGTCGTCTAGCACGTACCTCATCAGTTCCTAGAAGCGGTTAGAATACTCCTGCACAGACATCCCTGCCATCTTGAGGTGCCTGAACTCGTCAGCCTTCCTGTCCATCACGGCCTCGGGAATGTGGTCGTTCCTGAAGGCCTTGACAAACTCATCCCACCTGATGTGTAACGGGTCTGGGTGTGAGTCACAGTAACTGTCCCACCACACACTCGCAGTGCCGATCAGCTGGTGTGCTGCCACGGTCACACACTCCTCCTCAGTGAGCTCAGTCAACTTCAGCTTCTTCTCTATCTCCCTTAGCCAGTTATCCGCATCCATCGGATCCGCAGAGTGGTCAAGGGTTGGCAGTCGCAGGTTGTTGAAGTTCTCAACCTTCTTCTGGAAGCCCTCTGGTACGTTGCGGTGCTGTCCCCGGTGGTTGTTGTTGTTGTTCTACGCTAGCAAGTGAGTGATCGTCTGCATCAGCTAGGTCTGTACTGCCATCACGTCGGCTAAATTCGGGTGAGGCGGCGGTGATGGCACCTCCTGTTCCTGCTATTGGCCAGCTCCTCCCTCAGGCTCGGGTTTCTGCTCAGGCTCGGGCTCCTACTCCTATTCTCCTTCAACGTCATTTGCGGGTCCACGCCCTCCTTGGCCACCTCGGCCTCCTCGACCTCCTCGGACTCCTCGGCCCCCACGGAGTCCTCCTCGCGGGGCGTGCCCTCCACGACGCCCGCGGCCTCTCGCTCCAACTAGGTTAGGGGCATCCTCCCCTCCGTTGTCTCCAGCGACTTCCTCGAAGCAGGCCAAGAGTCGTCAGGACCTCCTTGCTCCCGGCATCTGTTCCATGTTCCAGAGTTAGTAGTGGTAGGGAGAGAATTTATAGGATTATTAAGTATAAAGGAGTAATCCTGCTAACAATCAGATAATTTCAATCAGACATGTAAGAAGCATGAAATCCGAAGTAAAACCATGAAGATCCATGACACTCAATCAATGCCACCATACAAAAGGGGTGTATCTCGAGGTTTACTCCAACGACTTTCGAGATTACACGACAACACATCACACTAACGCATGGTACATCATGGGGTTGCTACTACTAGCATAACAACATGGGTGGTAGAAACTACAGCTAAAACATCAAGACAACTCATTATCTAATGCTAGAACTCTAGTCCTAGTCACGGGGTGCACTGGGGTGCCTCTGGGCTGGAGTTTGGGGGGCACAGAGTAGAACGGCGGCGAGTTGACACCTAGGTAACCTGGCAACCTGATCACTGGTCCTCCATAGTAGTCTCGGACGTCCTGGAGAGCGCGGTCCATCTCTGCTGTGTCCTGGGAGCCTCTCGGGTACGAGTGTAGCTATGGAAGTAGCGTCGGAGGTAGCTCGAAGGTCTCTTCTCGTAGACACGGTCTCTTCTTCGGTGGTAGCTGTGCTGAGAGCTCCTCCAATTCCTTCGATCTCTGCTGGTTGGAACGCTCCCAGGCCGTGCGGGTCCTGGTAGCACGGTCCTGCTCCTCGTACACTCATCCTCCAAGGTAGCACAGGTGGTTGTAGTTGTGACGGCTCCTCTCCTCCAAGTCCCAGACCCTCTCCTGGCAGTCTGCCGCTGTAGCTCCGACTGACTCCATCAGGTACTTAGCCTTCGCCAACCGCTCCCTGTCAGCGTGGGTGGCCTCCACCGTGGCCTGGTGCCTCTCCTCAGCGGTCCTCAACCGTGCCTCCAAGGTTGCGATCTTTAAGGCGTCACGCTCGGTGCTAGCCCTGGAAGCCGCTAGTCCGAGCTGCACCAACTCGCTGTTCCTCTTGTGGGACTGCTCCAGTCGATCCGCCAAGTCCAGCTTCTCCAACTCTAGCTCCTGAGCGAGCTGCAAGGTCCTGTTCCACTGTCACACCCGATTTTACAAGTAAAACCGAATGCATATCACATGTGCGCCAGGATCAATTTACACACACGTGATAGACAAAACGAGAGTAATACCATTGCAGTAATAAAACGTTCAAGAGTTAAACCAGTACGATATCCATTATTACATCCAGAGAGGTGGACTCGAAGGTCCGAACACAACGATAACTAAGCGACGAGCAGCTCCATCTTTGACTTCCACAGGCATGATGACTGGGGGATCCGCATGCCCTAGAACTCCTCGTAGTCACTCCAGTACTCGTCCTCGCCTCCGACGTTCTCCTCTGAACAGCGGTAAGCAAGGGTGAGCACACTTATGGTTGGTGCTCAGCAAGTGGGGGAAACAATGCAAGGCTATCAAGGATAGGCTATGGTTCACAGCGGTAAGCATTTTATAAGTTGGTCAAGTTTTATTAGCAAGCACCTAATTACTAGGTGTAAGTGTATACCAACCCACTTAACCTTAAGAGAAACCTCAAACCGAACCACAAACCCATGATTTGCATTAATCTTCAAGTTTATTAATCATGTGAGGGTCCAAGCCGCTCATGACCGTGAGCACGGCTGATCGATCGCCTTTACACTCGCAGGTTGTACACTTTACCCACAGCTCGTGTTCCCCATCTTGCCCGGTTAGCTAGACCCTTAAACACTTCCAAGGTGAGTGGCTAGGGGTCCACTACGAAGCCTTTACAAAGGAAAGAAGAGAAACCAACAGCCCCCGCAACAAGCATACAAGACGGAGCGGACCATAACCCTCCCTAATGGTCAACACCTTAGCCAAGGCTGCTACCCCAAAAGGACCGGGCTATACCCCTTCAACTCCGGCCCCCTGTGCCCCTCTCGGAAAAGAGCTATCAGCTACCCCACTCTCCTGATTAATCGGCTAAGCCAGAGCCATGTGGACTGTGGTTGTACTATTATCTTGGGTGGTTCTCCATGTTCTGATTATAAATCAAGTTATCTTGTTTTAAGCACAAGCACATATATAAGCAAAACTGAGATGTATAACATAAACAGAGCATAACCAGACTTATGTAAAGCAAACTAAGCATTTATCTACCCCAAGCATTTGTTTAAACAGGGTTGATCAAGGTAAAGTGGTAAAGTATCTAGTCAAGTCCTTAACTAGGTGTTTGCCCATCAGGTTTATGCATAGCAACATGAATAGTAAACATTGTTTAGCATGCAGTGACATAGGTTCAAAAAGATAATGCAGAGGGGGAAAGCCACTTGCCTTCCTCTACAAGCTGGGTGAAATCCTCCTCGAAAACAGGCTCTTCCTGATCACCTCCGACAGGGAGCTCAGACGAAATAGGCACGATATCTACGAGTCAAACATGAACAACAAACAATAAATAAAACAGTACACCAAACAGTAACAAAACTGGTAAATTTACTGTTTAAAAGATCCTACTCGTCGAGATGATCATTTCGGTATATAGAACGCTAAAAACGGAGTTAAAATGAAAAAGATATGATTAAAACAGTTTGCAGGGACCTATCTGCAAGAAAACTAAGTTTACAGGGCTATTTATAAATAAAATCAGGGCTTAAACATAATTACAAAATAAAACAGAGGGGTCTAAGTGCAAAAAGGAATGAAAAGGACCCTTATTAAAGAAAACTAGGCTGGCCAGGGGTTAAAACAGAAAACTCAGGACCTAACTGTAAAGATTCTTAAAGGTGGAAGGACCGGCTTGCAAAAGTTTAAAAGATCAGGGGCTCTTAAACAAATCAGCCAGCTCAGCGCCGTGGATCTCAGATCCAACGGCCACGGGTGCACGCGTGCACCGTGGACCGCGTCGTGCGCCCGGCGCACGGGTCCACGGTGGACCGTCCCTTTTAAACGAAGGGGTATTTGATTTGGGCCATCCGCGCAAGATCCGACGGCCCTGGACGTGCGCGAGCGGGCGCGGCGGCGAGCACGCCGGAGTGCGGCGGCGCGCGGCGAGGGGGCTCGCCGGCGCTAGCCCCGGACGGCGCTCCCCGGCCATCATTTCGACCACGGGTTGGGGAAACTTGCAGCGCGGGCGCTTGCGCACGTGACCATAGGGTCAGGGGGGCGATCGGGCCTCACCGGCGGACGGCACCGTAAGGGGGCGGCGCGGCTACTCCGGCGAGCTCGGGGAGACGGTGCCGTGTGCGAAACAAAGGGAAATTGGGCGGGGGTTTTTGCTCACCGCGTGCAGAGGAAGAAGACGGGCTCACGGGCGGAGAGGAGGCGGCGGCGAAGGGGCTCGACGACGGCGGCGGCTCGGGCGGCGCTCCGGTGAGCTCGGGCGCGGCTGCCACGGGCGTCGAGGACAAGAACCTGTGACAGCACGCGCTCGTTAAGCTCTTGGCGATCCCAAAAAATCAAAGAGAAGGGGCGGGGGGTCCAATCCTTCACCGGCGGCGACGGATCGACGGCGGCGGCGGGAACCCGAGGCGGCGACACGGGGAAATTGGTGCTCGAGCGCGTGTGTTAGCGTGTTGCAGAGGCAAAGGGAGGCGCAGGGGCTCGTGTGCGAGCTTAAATAGGAGCAAAGGGAGGAAGGCGAGGCGGGAAGGGGACGGGACGGCCGGCGGCTTGCCATTGATGGCTGCGGCCATCACGGCTAGGGTTTAAGGATGGGAAGTAACGGTCCCAATTGATCACGGGGGGTTTGATTGCCTTAATTGGCTGCGGGGTGAGGAAAGGTAGGTGGGGAGGCGGCCGGGCTTGGCGGGGATCGCGCGGCGGCGCCGGCTCGGTTGGATGGCGAGAGGAAGAAGAAAGGAAAGGGGGGGGGGGGGGGGAAGGGAGGGTCCGACGGGCGGGCCCCGGATGTCGGCGCCGCGCGGGGAAAAAAAAAAAAAGAGGAGAGGAGAAGTGGGCCGGCGCGGGGGAATTGATGGGCCGCTTGGGCCGAAAGGGTAGCCGGCATCGCTTTCTTTTTTTTTCTTTTTCTTTTTCAAACTCCATTTTCAAACCATTTTTCATTTCAAATTCAAATCAAACTTTTCAAACTTTTTCTCAAGAATTTTTATAAACTTTTTAGAAACCACACAAGCAACCAAAAACCATGCAAGCCAACTGATGATGCACAAACACTTGTTGTCTCTAAGTTTATTAAATTATATTTAATATTTTAGAGCTCAATTTAAATAGCAATTTAATTCCTTTAAATCCTTAAGACTATTTTAAGTTGCTAAGTGATTTAGTGATGGAATTTTAGGGTGTCACAAATCCTACCCCCTTAAAGAGAATCTCGTCCCGAGATTCAGAAGACTTAGAGAACAGCTGAAGAAAGTCTTCCTTGAGTTCATCCTCTCTTTCCCAAGTTGCCTCTTCCTCAATATGATGACTCCACTGTACTTTACACATTCTGATGATCTTACTCCTGGTAACTCTTTCTGATACATCCAAGATCTTAACAGGGTATTCTTTGTATGTCAGGTCATTCTCCATTTGAATATCCTCTAACCGTACTTAGGTTCTATCCTAACCTCACTTGTACATTTCTTCAGTTGTGATACATGGAACACATCATGAACTCCCGATAACTATGCTGGCAACTCTAACTGGTATGCTACTTCTCCTTTCCGTTCCAAAATTTTGAAAGGTCCGATAAATCGAGGTGATAACTTCCCTCTGACATTAAACCTTCGTAATCCCCGAATGGGTGACACTCTGAGGTATGCATAATCACCAACTTCCAAAGTCACCTCTCTTCGCCGAGGGTCAGCATAACTTTTCTATCGTGACTGTGCTGCTTTAAGGTTCTCCCTTATGATTTCAACTTGCTTTTCTGCTTCTCGTATGTTGTCTGGCCCAAAGAGTTGTCTTTCACCAGTCTGGTTCCAAAACAACGGTGTTCTACACTTCCTTCCATACAAAGCCTCAAAAGGTGCCATTTTGATGCTGGACTGATAGCTGTTGTTATAAGCAAACTCTGCATAAGGCAAACTCTTATCCCAACCGCCATCGTTCTTTAACGCACAAGCTCTCAACATATCCTCAAGTATCCGATTTGTTCTCTCCGTCCGCCCATCCGTCCGAGGATGGTATGCGTCGAGTCGAAGTTTAACTTCGTATCCATCGATTCATGCAACTTCTGCCAAAACCGTGAAGTGAACTGTGTGCCTCGATTTGACACTATCTTCTTCGGTACCCCGTGCAAACACACTATCCTTGAATTATACAACTCAGCTAGCTTCACTCCTGTATAGGTCGTCTTCACTGGGATAAAATGCGCTACCTTGGTTAATCTATCCACAATAACCCAAATAGAGTCATACCCATCACGAGTACGAGGTAATCCCACTATGAAATCCATACCGATTTCTTCCCATTTCCACTCAGGTACCTTCAGAGGCTGAAGCAATCCTGCTGGCCTTCGATACTCAGCCTTCACTCTTTGACACACATCACATAGAGCTACATGAGCTGCTACATCTTTCTTCATCCCATACCACCAGTATCTCTGCTTCAAGTCCTGATACATCTTGGTACTCCCTGGGTGTATAGAGTAAGCTGAATCATGTGCTTCCTTCAAGATAGCTTCTCTCAACTCCTTGATCTCAGGTACACAGATTCTGTTCTTAAACCACACTGTTCCTTGCTCATCTTCTCTCGAATTCCGAACTTTGCCTAACTTAATCAACTTCCCGTATTCTGCAATCTTGTTATCGATCAACCGTCCTTTCCCTGATATCCTGCTCAAGTGTCGACTCAATTTCTAATGTCAAAGTCTCACTCGAAGAAACCATTCCCAAGTTAAGCTGTGCCATCTCCCAACATAGCTCCTGAGGTAACAGGTGTCCTATCAGCATGCTAGTTTGTCCCTTCCGACTCAAAGCATCTGCCACAACATTTGCCTTCCCTGGATGGTACTGGATATCCAAATCGTAATCTTTGATTAACTCCAACCACCTTCTTTGCCTCAAATTCAAATCCTTCCGAGTAAAGATATACTTCAGACTCTTATGGTCAGTAAAAATCTTACACTTGTTTCCAATCATGTAATGTCTCCAAATCTTCAATGCGTGAACAACCGCAGCTAACTCAAGATCATGAGTAGGGTAGTTCTGCTCATGTTTCCTCAACTGTCTTGAAGCATAAGCTACTACCTTTCCTTCTTGCATCAACACACATCCCAAACCTTGCCGAGAGGCATCACAGTATACATCGAACCCTTTGTGTATGTCTGGCATGATCAACACAGGTGATGTGGTCAGCCTCTTCTTCAATTCCTCAAAACTAGCCTCGACACTTCTCATCCCACTTGAATTCTCTTCCTTTCTCGAGCGAGTGGTAAGTGGCTTCACTATCTTAGAAAATCCTTTAATGAACCTCCGATAGTATCCTGCAAGTCCAAGGAAGCTTCGATCTCCAAAGACATTCTTAGGCGGACTCCGCTTCAATACATCCCGAACTTTGCTTGGATCAACCGCAATGCCTCCATCCGTGATGATGTGTCCGAGAAAAGAGACCTCCTTCAACCGTAAAGCACACTTGCTGAACTTGGCATACAGCTGATGTTCCCGTAGCTTCTGTAACACAAGCCTCAGATGTTCTTCATGTTCTTCCTCACTCCGAGAGAATACCAATATGTCATCAATGAATACCACAATGAACTTATCCAGATACTCCATGAATACCTTGTTCATCAAATACATAAAGTATGCTGGTGCATTGGTCAAGCCAAAGGACATCACAGTGAACTCATACAACCCGTATCTAGATGTGAATGTTGTCTTTGGTATGTTCTCCACTCGGATTTTTAACGGTGATAACTCGATCTAAGATCTATCTTAGAGAAGGCCTTAGCTCCTCTCATCTGATCAAATAAATCCTCAATCCGAGGTAAAGGGTATTTATTCTTGATAGTAACCTCATTAAGTGATCGATAGTCTATACACAACCTCCTAGATCCATCCTTTTTATCAACGAAGAGTGTGGGGGCTCCCCATGGTGATGAACTAGGACGGATAAACCCTTTACTAAGTAGTTCTTCGATTTGTTTCTTTAATTCAACTAGATCTTTAACATCCATTCTATATGGTCTTTTAGATATGGGAGCAAGTACCGGTATAAGTTCAATACTAAATTCAATGTCACGATCGGGTGGCATACCCGGCAAATCCTCCGGAAACACATCAGGGAATTCATTCACTACCCTTATATCCTCCAAGGCCTTGCCTTCAACAGAGTTCACAACTCCTTTGCTGGATGAGGGTGCACTCACATATTCTACTCTCTCCCCTTGAGGACTGGTTAACAGTACTGACCTCTTCCGACACTGAATGACTCCATCACAACTTCTTAACCAATCCGTACCAAGAATGACATCTATTCCCCATGATTTTAGAACTACCAGATTAGCAAGAAAGTCTACCCCCATGATATTAATCTTTACTTGTGGGCATATATGACCTGTTTTCATTTCTCCCCCAGGAGTGCTAACTATCAGTGGGTTCTTCATTGTGCTCATAGATAAGTTATATTTTGCCACAAATTGATCGGTTATGAATGAATGTGATGCTCCCGAATCAAATAATACGGTAGCGGGTACGAGTTGACGAAAAACGTACCCAATACCACGCCGACGTCATTCCGAGCTTGCTCCACCGATCCATGATTAACTCGGCCACGCACATGACTCGCCGGCCTCTCTTGCTTGGGTGTCCGTGGAGTACGAGCTCGCGAAGATGGCTGCCCGATCCCCGTTTCCATTGTCTCTCTGCGGAGTTTGCATCACACTCTTGGGACAATTGTTAGCATAATGCCCCAGCTCTCCACACTTGAAGCATCCACCAGGCTGAACAGGGTTGGTGTTTCTGACAGGTGCCCCAGGGTTATTGCTAGGACGACTCAGCTGAGGGGTAGGAGCTCTGGGTGTCTGGGGATTGAAGCGTTGTGGCTGAAACGAGCGCTGCAGCTGCATGTTCTGTGGGTACCTCCCACCTTGACCACCCGGACGATATGGAGTCAGGCTCTGCTGAGAACTGTAACGAGGACGGGTGTTGCTGCTAGACTACCCATGAGATTGAAACTTACGTTTCTGTTCACCCATCTCCTTTCTCTTGCTTTCCAGCCCAATAGCTTTGTTCACCAGCGTCTGAAAGTCTGGGAAGATGTGACTCTGCAGTTGATAGTTTAAAGGACCAATCAAGCCATCCAGGAACCTTTCCTGCCTCTTTCGATCAGTGTTGACTTCATCAGGCGCATAGCGTGACAAGTGAGTGAACTTGTCCAGATACTCAGTCACTGACATATTGCCCTGCCTCAGTGACAAGAACTCCCTCTGCTTAAGCTTGAGAACCCCTGAAGGGATGTGGTAAGTACGGAAGTTGTCACGGAACTCCTGCCAAGTAATGTTCTGCCTGTTGGGATGGGCAGTTGGGTACGCATCCCACCAGTCTGCGGCCTGCCCCACAAGTCTTCCAGCAGCATACAGGACCATCTCCCTGTCAGTGCATTGCACAATCTCCAGCTTCTTAGTGATAGTTTTCAGCCAATCGTCAGCATCCAGTGGATCAGACGAGTGGGAAAACGTAGGAGGATGGTGGCTCATGAACTCCTTGTGCCTGTCCCTTGGTGGCGGGGGTGGCGGAGGGATCGGCTTTGGTGGCTGGTTCTGTTGAGCTTGCATTTGCTGCACTGTGTTGGTAAGATTCTGAATCAGTTGCATCTGCGCTGCCAGAAACTGCTGCATGTTTGGGTCCATTGCTTGGTTGATCGGTGGAGGTGGTGCTGGGTTTTGTTGATTTGCGATATGTGCCCGGATCACTGGCGGCACATCTTGACCTCCTACGTACCTGGTGTTTACCATCTGACCGTTAGAAAAATCATATATCAAATAGTTGTACTTGAATCAATGCATAAGAGGATAACTCAAAATAAAATAACAGCATGTTCTTCAGTTAGGACAGATTCTGTTGACCTCAAAGAATTATGTATAACTTTCTGTGTAATTATCCAATGACCACGAATTTTTACCAGATTATGATGTATAAAATTATGGAACCATCCCAACTGGAATCACCTCATTTGGACATCTATAACTCGAGATAATATTCAAACAGTACAGCTATATCAGCAGAAATTTACAGATTCTGACTTGTTCATTACTTTGTGCATAATTCCCAGAATATGTATTGTATACCATTGAATTTTTGACAGAAATTCATCCTCTAAATTTGTGAACTAACCCAACTTGTTTCATGTCATTTGGAGTTCTGTAGCTTGAGTTATAAACAAAACATTACTGGTATGTCATATGACTGCGAAAACAGATTTGATCCAATCAAACTTGCATAAGAGATTAAGCAATGACAACCGATAAAACCCAAACCATTATTTAATTAACTTATTAACAATTCAGATTGCATAGTGGCCATCACTCCACCATACAATTTACAATCAAGCAAAGATCCAACTCAAGCATGTTTGCAAACAGCATTCATTATTACAAGCAATACGTTCACGCAGGAACGATCTAGCGAAAAGGTAAATGATAAGGGCAAGTATCCTAGGATCCTAGCCAAGACGAGTAGTAGCTTCATCGGAGCCGTAACGGAGCCTCTTGCGCGGAGGGGAAGCTGTGGTCTGATATGGCATAACTTCCTGAGGAAGTCGCTGTCCTGCCAGCTGTGCTTCCAGACGTGCTATCTTCACCTGAGCAGCCTGCAACTCTTCATGATACTTGTTTATTTCAGTAGTTGCCCCCTCCAGATCTGTGTTCAGGGCAGCAGTCACACATGCCAAGACGTCTATGCGATCATTGCCTCCTGCTGGCACCACAGTCACTTCTGTACCACTTGCACGACGAGGCACATTGCGATACTCCGAGTGAAACAGCTGCACCCGATTTGCATTACAGATTGACCAGAGTGCCCTCCTTGCTGCATCATTCACCGCAGCATCATCCGTGGAGAACTGAGCTGTGCTATGGTGAGATGAGCGATACCTCCATCCTTCTGTATCATTCAGAGGCTTCCTGATGTAGACTCTGCAGGTGTAGTAGTCTCTCATTTCTGGCTCGCTGAAGTGCTTAGTCACATAGAGAGGCCTTATGGTATATCCCAGGTACCTCAGAACATCCCACGAAGAATGCGAACCGTCCATTCTCGGCTTCGGTAGAATGTTTGTGGTATTCTCCGCTCCGTGATAGCGGGGGTTTTCATCCTCATCTTCCTCTCGGGTTGCCAACAAGATTGTCACCATCATCCTCACCCACACCGTCATCACTAGAGTCATCCGGATCACCTCCTTCACCATCGAGCACCGGATCAACATGTGCGGGGGTGCTTCCTCATTGGCCACGTGCGCCGGTGGAATCACAATGTCCCCATCGGCGTACGCCTCCAAAGACGGTGCCATCGTACGCCGTGGGTCGTTCCAATGGCTCATCCGGCTCCTCTTCCTCCATCTCAACCTCCTCGGATCCTCCTCTTCGGTTCCGACCGGACCTCCTCTCGGGTCTTCCTCCACCTCAACCTCTCGGGCCGGAACTCCTCCGGTTCCTCCTCAACATCCTCAAGACGATGGCGAGGGGCCGGTGTCCCGAAGGAAAGCGCCCACCAAGTGCTCTTGCGAGGGGTCATGTAGGTTCGGCCATCCGTCAAAGCAAAACCGATCTCGAGTACGTAATAAATCAAAATGACAGTTTAAAATGATAAACAAAATTAAATTAGATTTTTAATGCGTAAATAAGATGATTTGAAGCATGATAAGGTTTTCTAGAACATGAATCCTTAATTTCGTCCATTTCTAACTAAGGTCGCGACCTACGGTCATCACGGCTGCGGTACCACTTTGTCACACCCGATTTTACAAGGAAAACCGAATGCATCTCACATGTGCGCCGGGATCAATTTACACACACGTGATAGACAAAACGAGAGTAATACCATTGCGGTAATAAAACGTTCAAGAGTTAAACCAGTACGATATCCATTATTACATCCAGAGAGGTGGACTCGAAGGTCCGAACACAACGATAACTAAGCGACGAGCAGCTCCATCTTTGACTTCCACAGGCATGATGACTGGGGGATCCGCATGCCCTAGAACTCCTCGTAGTCACTCCAGTACTCGTCCTCGCCTCCGACGTTCTCCTCTGAACAGCGGTAAGCAAGGGTAGCACACTTAGGGTTGGTGCTCAGCAAGTGGGGGAAACAATGCAAAGCTATCAAGGATAGGCTATGGTTCACAGCGGTAAGCATTTTATAAGTTGGTCAAGTTTTATTAGCAAGCACCTAATTACTAGGTGTAAGTGTATACCAACCCACTTAACCTTAAGAGAAACCTCAAACCGAACCACAAACCCATGATTTGCATTAATCTTCAAGTTTATTAATCATGTGAGGGTCCAAGCCGCTCATGACCGTGAGCACGGCTGATCGATCGCTTTACACTCGCAGAGGTTGTACACTTTACCCACAGCTCGTGTTCCCCATCTTGCCCGGTTAGCTAGACCCTTAAACACTTCCAAGGTGAGTGGCTAGGGGTCCACTACGAAGCCTTTACAAAGGAAAGAAGAGAAACCAACGGCCCGCAACGATTACAGCGGCGGAGCGGACCATAACCCTCCATAATGGTCAACACCTTAGCCAAGGCCGCTACCCCAAAAGGACCGGGCTATACCCCTTCAACTCCGGCCCCCTGTGCCCCTCTCGGAAAAGAGCTATCAGCTACCCCACTCTCCCCGATTAATCGGCTAAGCCGAGCCATGTGGACCGTGGTTGTACTCGTTATCTTGGGTGGTTCTCCATGTTCCGATTATAAATCAAGTTATCTTGTTTTAAGCACAAGCACATATATAAGCAAAGCCGAGATGTATAACATAAACGAGCATAACCGACTTATGTAAAGCAAACTAAGCATTTATCTACCCCAAGCATTTGTTTAAACAGGGTTGATCAAGGTAAAGTGGTAAAGTATCTAGTCAAGTCCTTAACTAGGTGTTTGCCCATCGAGTTTATGCATAGCAACATGAATAGTAAACATTGTTTAGCATGCGATGACATAGGTTCAAAAAGATAATGCGAGGGGGAAAGCCACTTGCCTTCCTCTACAAGCTGGGTGAAATCCTCCTCGAAAACAGGCTCTTCCTGATCACCTCCGACAGGGAGCTCAGACGAAATAGGCACGATATCTACGAGTCAAACATGAACAACAAACAATAAATAAAACAGTACACCAAACAGTAACAAAACTGGTAAATTTACTGTTTAAAAGATCCTACTCATCGAGATGATCATTTCGGTATATAGAACGCTAAAAACGGAGTTAAAATGAAAAAGATATGATTAAAACAGTTTGCAGGGACCTATCTGCAAGAAAACTAAGTTTACAGGGCTATTTATAAATAAAATCAGGGCTTAAACATAATTACAAAATAAAACAGAGGGGTCTAAGTGCAAAAAGGAATGAAAAGGACCCTTATTAAAGAAAACTAGGCTGGCCAGGGGTTAAAACAGAAAACTCAGGACCTAATTGTAAAGATTCTTAAAGGTGGAAGGACCGGCTTGCAAAAGTTTAAAAGATCAGGGGCTCTTAAACAAATCAGCCAGCTCAGCGCCGTGGATCTCAGATCCAACGTCCACGGGTGCACGCGTGCACCGTGGACCGCGCCGTGCGCCCGGCGCACGGGTCCACGGTGGACCGTCCCTTTTAAACGAATGGGTATCTGATCTGGGCCATCCGCGCAAGATCCGACAGCCCTGGACGTGCGCGAGCGGGCGCGGCGGCGAGCACGCCGGAGTGCGGCGGCGCGCGGCGGGGGCTCGCCGGCGCTAGCCCCGGACGGCGCTCCCGGCCATCATTTCGACCACGGGTTGGGGCAACTTGCGGCGCGGGCGCTTGCGCACGTGACCATAGGGTCGGGGGGGGCGATCGGGCCTCCCGGCGGCCGCACCGTAAGGGGGCGGCGCGGCTACTCCGGCGAGCTCGGGGAGACGGTGCTGTGCACGAAACAGAGGGAAATTGGGCGGGGGGTTTTTGCTCACCGCGTGCAGAGGAAGAAGGCGGGCTCACGAGCGGAGAGGAGGCGGCAGCGAAGGGGCTCGACGACGGCGGCGGCTCGGGCGGCGCTCGGTGAGCTCGGGGCGAGGCTGCCACGGGCGTCGGGGACGAGAACCTGCAACAACACGCGCTCGTTAAGCTCTTGGCGATCCCAAAAATCAAAGAGAACGGGCGGGGGGTCCAATCCTTCACCGGCGGCGACGGATCGACGGCGGCGGCGAGAACCCGAGGCGGCGGCGCGGGGAAATTGGTGCTCGAGCGCATGTGTTAGCGTGTTGCAGAGGCAAAGAGAGGCGCAGGGGCTCGTGTGTGAGCTTAAATAGGAGCAAAGGGAGGAAGGCGAGGCGGGAAGGGGACGGGACGGCCGGCGGCTTGCCATTAATGGCCGCGACCATCACGGCTAGGGTTTAAGGATGGGAAGTAACGGTCCCAATTGATCACGGGGGGTTTGATTGCCTTAATTGGCTGCGGGGAGAGGAAAGGTAGGTGGGGAGGTGGCCGGGCGCGGCGGGGATCGCGCGGCGGCGCCGGCTCGGTTGGATGGCGAGAGGAAGAAGAAAGGAAAGGGGGGGAAGGGAGGCTGACAGGCGGGCCCCGGATGTCAGCGCCGCGGGGGAAAAAAGAAAAAGAGGAGAGGAGAAGTGGGCCGGCGCGGGGGAATTGATGGGCCGCTTGGGCCGAAAGGGTAGCCGGCGCTGCTTTCTTTTTTTCTTTTTCTTTTTCAAACTCCATTTTCAAACCATTTTTCATTTCAAATTCAAATCAAACTTTTCAAACTTTTTCTCAAGAATTTTTATAAACTTTTTAGAAACCACACAAGCAACCAAAAACCATGCAAGCCAACTGATGATGCACAAACACTTGTTGTCTCTAAGTTTATTAAATTATATTTAATATTTTAGAGCTCAATTTAAATAGAAATTTAATTCCTTTAAATCCTTAAGACTATTTTAAGTTGCTAAGTGATTTTAGTGATGGAATTTTAGGGTGTCACACCCACTTCCATCTCAGGTAAGTGATCTCACTGTCAGCCCAGTAGAGTGCCTGATCCTGTGCTAGGATGCACCGGTTCGCCATGTTCAACTTGTTGTCCTCCACCTCTGTGCTCACCTCGAAGTACTGAGCGTGGTCGTACGTGTCCCAGTAACTCGGGTCGTAAACCCTCGTCGGTAGAACGCTGAACAGGGTGTCCTTGAGCTTCTCTCCAAGCTGGGCACAGACCTCCTTGAGTGCTCGACACGCGCATACCCTGTGCGCCTCCATGGTGGAACTCTCAAAGCAGTGCACCTTGACTCCCTTGAACTCTAGAACTCATGGGTCCACCGGTACCGTGACCGTCAGGAACGTAGAAGACTGTTCCAATGGTCCCATGGTCCTCCCCTCGTAGCACACCTGGTCGGTCTCCACTCTTGACGTCTCCAGGCACTCCCTCAGAAGGTGGAAGAAACCTTCGGCCCACTTGCCATCTGACTGAAGTGGAATCCACGGTCGCTCCGCCATCTGCACAACGTTGTTAGAGGGTAGTTAGTAAGGTAGTTAGTTAATGTTAAATAAGGAAGTGCATATATATAAGTATAGATATATACACACGGAAGTCAAGGGGTTTATATAGAGTTTCCAAGGTTCAGAAACGGCTTCCTAAGCTATCGGCCATTCCTAGGGCTCGTCCTACGGTCAAGCATGGCTCTGGTACCAACTGAAACGAAACCGTTTTCCACAGACGGAAACCCGACTCTCTGCACCTCAGTGGTAGTCCCAGGAGGGCTACCACGTGCAATCCCCGTCTCAGCAATACCAAAAATCATACAGAAAGAATAAAACAGATAGAGTACAACATTTATTTATTACATTAATCAGAGTACATCTCTTCGGCACATGCCGGGTACAAGTCCATCATGACTGAATCAAACAGAAAGAAAATGTCTAGCAGCAGCTCCATGCAAGCGAGGGGAACTCCATATCCGCAGGCATCTTGAGCGTAGAAGGAGACCTAGACCTCCCATCTGTCGTTGTCGAAGTCGTAGTCCGACTCTGTGTCAGAGACACCAGGATCTACCCGATAAGCAGGTAGGTCATGTCAGCTTCCCAACAAAGAGACAAAAGCGGTGTATGTTCTACTATGCAGGATATATTTCTACTCTGGCTGTAGAAGGCTTAAGCAAAGCAGCGAAGCAACATTCAAGGTAAGCAGAGATATGCAGTGAGGTCAACACCTCGGGGAAGCTCACGCTTCCGAGGTCCACACCTCTGGGGCCCACACCCCGCTCAAGGATACCACACCAAAACATCAGATCACAACCACGATCCAGCTCCCAGCACTCATCTGCGATGTGGGGCCCACCTGCTCCTATCCCCACATCTCAACGACCTTAGCCGGGCTCACACACTCGGGGGAGAGAAGAAGCACAAGAAAAGTATATCTAGTCAGGTAAGAGATCAGAAGATTGTTCATAACCAGTGGACATGGACTATAGCTATAGGTTTAAACACTCTGCAGAGGTTATACAACTGCACCTGCGTGAATAGGACCAGAACCGACCGTCACCGATTCCAAGTGAAAGGATCTTGATGTCGCCTAGAGGGGGGGGTGAATAGGTGAGTCCTGAAAATCACCACTTAAAAAAATTTAATTAGTGAAACCCGGATACTCCGGACTTTTACCCGGAGTTTTTGGAAAGTCCGGAATCTTTGGACTGGCGCCTGCGCAGCGGAATAAGCACACTGCCCAAACCGGTGCCACCGGTTTTGCAAATCCGGTGTCACCAGGTTTGCCTGGCAGTGACTCCCCTCTTCTTCTCCTTCTTGTTTGACTTGAACTCAAACTTGGTGTATGGCTTAAGGATCAGTTCCTTGATTAATATAGAGTGCTTGCACTTCACAAACACTAGCAACCAAGTAGCTCCACCAATATGACAAAAGCAAGTAAGGATATATATATATATATATATATATATATATATATATATATATATATATATATATATATATATATATCAAGGTAAATGTGAGGTAAACCAACAAGAGACACAAGGATTTGTTTTACCGAAGTTCGGATTCACCACCGTGTGAATCCTAGTCTCCGTTGGGTGCTTCTCCTACCGAAGCCGGTTTGCATTCAACCCTTTTCCCGATCCACTAGATGGCTTCTTCCCTTGCGGAGGTGAAGCAAGACCTTCACAAACTTTCCCACAGCTCACCACACCTTGGGAGCTTATGGGCGACGCCTAGCCGTCTAGAAGGCAACCCTCCAAGAGTAACAAACGCCACGAAGATCTCTTGCTATGAACTCGAGTGCTCAAGGATGGATTAGCTCAACTTTCACTCAATCTTTCAATCCCTCACCCAAATCTCTTCTCTTCTCAAATCTCTTGCTATACTAGAGATGGGAGGGCTTAAAAGGGTTGTGGATATGTGTTTTTCATGTGGGGAACCAGCAGCCCCAAATGGGAGAGGGTGAGGGGTATTTATACCCATCACCCAAAAACTAGCCGTTGGCTGTTAAGTCCCGGAAACTCCGGAAAAAACCCCGGATACCCCGGAATCCCCAAAATTATCCGTTAGATTCAAAAGTTCCGAATATTCCGGGCATTTTTCCAGAATCTTTGGAAAGTCCGGAATCAAATTTCTTGGAATATCCGAAGCTTCACTGGACAGCACAAGTCACCTCGGAGAAAAAGCCATAACTTTTTACTCCGGACTCCGAATTCGATGATCTTGGACCCTATGGAAAGTTTATTCAGAGAAGCATCCATTCCAACTGAAAATAATCTCCAAAACCATCAGGTGCATGTGTTGTGAAAAGTGTTTCTCTCATGATAGCACTTGGGAGGTTAGGTTTGAGCACCGAGACATAAGCAAAGCTATCCACGTTGCATCCCTCTTGATAGTACGGTGTACCTATACTCAAGATCAAATATAAATGCAATATTAGAACTCTTGAGCTTCTTCTTCAACAATGGTCATACTTGATCAATATATCCTCATGAGAGATTCATCCATCAATGCCTCATTGATTTGAGCACTTCTACCTTGAGCTAGTGACTTTGACCTTTATATAAGAATGAAACCCAATTCTTGATTAAGTCACCCTTCACATGACTCAACGAATATGTATGCTTCTTCATTGCTTCACTCGGTTAGGCTCGACTTGATACCTCGAAACTTTCCAAGCTATAGCCACTTCACCCTAGCCAAGCACATGGTCCAAGTCACTACTCGGCCAACCTTAGCTTAGTACCTCGTTGCTAATCCCTTGCTTGATTTCTTCATCCATTCGTTGCCAATTTGAGTGAAACTTTGATTCAACATCAATACTGGAATTCTATTGAGATCATGCCTTCTTTTAATTTAAATATCCCTTTTTATTATAACAAGCTTCTTCCTTCAATACGAGGCCATCCAATGTTCCAAAATCAATATGCCTCTTTCTTATCTTTCATTAGCTTGTCATATACCATCTATATGCTTCATGGGAACACACATATCAAATATCATGACATTCACCATTGAGTTAAGCCATTTCACAATATGAGGCTAAAACCATTCCTCTACTTATCTTGTATACACATAGCTTGTTTTCACCATGTAGATAATCAATGTCATATATATCAACCTGTTCACATGCTTGACAAAGACATTAGATCTTTAATCTAGTTGTCAATCAATACACCAAAACCCACTAAGGGCCTAGATGTCTTTCAATCTCCCCCTTTTGGTGATTGATCACAACCTCGATTAAAGCTTACAAAAGATATTCAATAAAGCTTAAAAACTCAGATTTAGGTTGTGCTCCCCCTTAATATGTGCTATGAGTGGAATTCATAAAATTGGCTTCAAATGCCACTTTGCACATTTTCAAGAAACCATGGAGGCCCCCTAAATCTTAGAAATAGTGGGGTGCAAAACAAGTGTGTGAACAATTAAACCGTGATGCATGCACTAAATAAGCACTTCAACACCTAAAGCAAGAAAAGGCGGTGCTGTCTAGCCAAACTCGGTGCCACCGAGTTGCCAAACTCGGTGCCACCGGTTTTGCTCAGGCAGCCCTGTAAAAAAGCAATACATCACTCATAAAATCACACTAACATGCAATTGAGTCTTAATAAGCATTAAAAGGTTCACCACACATTTAAGCACACACAACAAAGGTTCTCAAGTCCAACTGAAGCTAGGTGAAATTTATTACAAGAGTTTGTTGCATACAACAGCAAAAACCGGTGCCACTAGTTCTGGAAACTCGGTGCCACCGAGTTTGCCTGACCGAAGAGATACTGAGGCTGAGACACACTGAAACCGGTGCCACCGAGATCTGGAAACCGGTTCCACCGAATTTGTGTAGACAGAGCAGATGCAGAACAGACCACCAAGCTTTCAATCGACACTTCTCTCCCCCTTTGTCATCTATCACCCAAAACGGTCCTGGGGGGTCTTGGACATCTGCTCATGGTTCTTCTTCATCATCATCTTGAGACTGTGGCACAAATTGGCTTGGAGGCACAGAATATGGTGGTGGTGGAAATGGAGGAAGATGAGAAACCATTCCCTCATATGGGTTCACCGAGCCAAAAAGACTGCCATAGTAGTATCCAGCAACAGCGCTTGAACTTCCTTGTGCATTAGGATCCACGGGAGGCATGCCAGAGGATGTGCCTTGGCCTTGAGTGCCCATGAAAGGAACCTCTGAATAAGATGATCGAGCACTATACACTCCTCCAAAGGTGGGATTGTAGTATGAGTTTCCATAGGCTCTATCCCAATAGTCCTTATTGGTTGCTGGATCAACTTGTTGTGATCTTTCCCAAATGCTCTCAAAGGTCTCCGGCTCACTTTCTTCCTCATCGGATGGTGCATGTGGCATGGGAGGCCTATTTGTGGGAGAGGGGTTTTCATACATAAGTCTTATCATCCTTGAATCCCTCTTCCTAAGTTGTCTCTCATTGTGAACCACATCATTTGCTTTCATGCAAGACCCACACCAAAAGTTGAACAATTTTCTAAGTGGGGAGGGGAGCTTTTGCACTTGTTGCCCACGTCCACGCCCTCGACCATGTGAAGGCCTTGCTGCCCTAGATGGTGCAGCAACTGCAGTGGGCTGTTCGGGGGCTTCTTGGCCTCCAATATTTGCCTGAGCCCTTGCCAAATCAGCTAGTGAAGGTCCCACAACATCATTCTTCAAGTGGAAAGGCTTGTGCTCATGATCAAAGACAAATGTGTAGTTGGTGATAGCCTCAATGACATGCATGAGATAAGGAGCATATCCACAACTCTTTCGTGGCGAGCCGGAGATAGAATGAATTTCCTCCGAAATGTAGTCCACAACACTAAATTTCGGCTTACTAGGATACATGTGTTTCAACAAGTCTCTTCCATAGTTTGACACATTTGATTGGTCCCCTTCCCTAGGAGCAAGTGTCTTTATAAACATGCGGTGCAAGTATGCATATAATGGTAGCATGCCATTGACTTGACCAAAGTTCCATTCTTGTCCCGAGATATACATGAACTTCATATCTACCTTGTCCATGTCATGATCTCTATGGATCTTCATCCTTCCAAGATCTTCTTCAACAAAACCAAGTAGATAGGCAAACTCAGTGATAGTGATACCAAACCATTTTCCCTCGGTCATCCAATGCACAATTTTGTCATTCTTCCAAGTGGTGAAGTAACATGTGGCATAGAATTGTGCAATCACTTCATTGTTCCATGACTTGGCAAAGCCCATGATATCATAAACATTTTTCCTCTTGCACTCCCGAATAATTTCAGCAATCTTCGGATCCTCCATGACTGACAAGAATCCCCAATCAATGTATTCTGAGCGAGCAATGGGGTAGTCTTTCTTGATGATGGCACTTGCATAATAGTCTTGATGAAATTTGGTGCCAAAACGATAATCCAAATTCCTTCCACCAACGGTCAAAGGATTCTTTTCCCTTTCCTTTCTTGCCCTCTCTGTCATACCCCTTCCCTTATAGTTAGCTATGTTACGGTGCTCAGGGTCAACGGGTGGCCTCATTCTCACATTGAAGTGAGTCACATCACCACTCTCCACGGGCTGCGGTCCAAGAACTGAGATGCCTTTATACTCACCATCACTGTCATCCTCTCCGGTGCCCTGACTATGCTCATGGCTAGCTCTGCGGATGTTCTTGCCCTTTCTCTTGCGCTGAGCAGCTGCTGTGGGTGACTCAGGAGGGGAGGGTTCCTGCCTGTATGGGCTCTCCTCATCATCATCACTAGAGGTTGACTCAGGCTCGGAGTCCTCAATGCGCATAGCACCTCTAGGGAGATTAATTCTTCCTGCTGCCCTTTTTGACCTTCTAGGTGGCTCTGGAATATCTTCTATAATTTCATGAGCACTGCTTGTTCCTCTTCTTCTGAACTCAAAACTTGCATTCTTCGTTCTAGGTTGCATTCTCCCATAAACCATGTCAATCCTTGGATCTGTGACAAAAAGAGATACATATGTGCCTTAGGAACAATTCTCTGCAACAAATATATGCAATTAAATTTTCTGGAGCCCATTTTGCAACTGAATCAGACAATCCTGTACTGAAATCGGTGCCACCGAGTTGGGAAACTTGGTGCCACCGGGTTCAGCATGAACCCGAGATCATGCCCCTGATAATGCTGCCATGGAACACTTAAGCCACTGATTTGAATCTGTTCTAGGACCATATAGAAGCCATTATACCAAAGGAATCCAAGAGATAGTCCCTAGAAAAGTAGATCGGGCTAAACTCCACAAAGGTTACCTCCTGACATGGTGAGAGTGTTGCTGCAACCCTAACTGAGGGGAATCCGGTCCAACCGAGTTGGAGAGCCGAAATCTTGCTTCAATCCTTGAATCCCACGGTTGAGCCCTCAAATCGCCATGGAATCGCCCCTCTTGCCTCTCCCTTTCCTGTTCTGAGTCGTGGGTGAGAGGGGGGGTAAATAGGTGAAGGAGTAACTGTAACCGAGTAAGTCATAGGTATATCCTATGCTGCCGACAGAAACCGGTACCACCGGTTTTGGAAAACCGGTGCCACCTGGTTCTACTTAACCCGTGGACTTTTGTCCATATTTTCAAATCTGCACTTCTTTTTTCATTCCTCTTTCTTTCTCTGCCCTTTATATCCATTTTTGCACAGTCATTTGTCTCAGATATGGATTTGAGAGATTTTGATGAAATGTGAGAAATCCAAAGTTTGCAATCCCTTGAGATAAGAATGAGTAGCTTCTTTTGAACTTGAGATACTCTTGCCATTTATGGTTAGCCAACAATCAAACATGAGCAACAATAACCATAAACAACAAGACATGATCTAAAAGATCAAGACTCGAATATTTTGCAAAAAGCACACCACCTACACATGCTAGTGAATTTTTGAAAAACTATCCTAAGTCACAAAGAGTATGCAAAGATTACTAGCCAAGATAGGTTTTAGCATATTTATCTCATACCTCTACTGTAATTTCAGCCACGGTTAGAAAAACAAAATTTCCAACAAAAATTTGTGAGGCATCAACTAAATATCTAAAACCCATCATCACCACCAAGCAACAAATTAAGGAGATGCTAGCTCCCTTTACACACCAAAACTCATACTAGCAAGAATAAGGCCTAGATGCACAAATTAATGACTTGAATTTAAGGATTCATACCTATGCCTTCATTTTGTACAATTTCTCACTTAGAGGAACTCACATAAATTAGCTTGCACCCCTTTTTTTGGTCTTTCAATAACTTCCTCTTGTCACTTTTGATGAGAAATACTCATTGTGTGCTAAGATGACAAGAGAACACAAATATTAAAAGCACAAGCTCTAGTCTCACATTGGATGACTCTTTGAGAGTGGAATCGAAGTAAGTCACCCAACATGAAACCTCATAGCATGGGCTAAACTCCTCAAAGATATAGTGCACACATGGATATGTGGATGGAAGGAACATGTGCACTGTCTTGGTCAAATATGTCCAAGTCAAGGAATTTAAACCATGCTATGGTGAGTAGCCAAAGATAAATATAATCCAATCCAAAAATAGAGAGAAAGAGATACATTTACAGATATGGATTGGTGACCTCCTTGTCATGTGGCTTGCTCACAACCAACACCCTTGCCATAAGATTTATTCAAGTGAAGAGTATAGATAAAATATTGAGACGCCTCACACTTGAACTACACACATGAATTCTTGCAAGTGATGTTAGTACCAAGAGACACAAAATGTGAAGTGAGCTCCCCCTAAATAGGTGCATCAAGTATTTGAACCTTGAGAAGTGCACTTTTGGCTCAATTAAAGCACTAGGGTAGCAAGCTCCACATTTTGGTCAAAGTTCATAAGCAAATAAGAATATGTGGAATGAGATCAAGAGTAGCTCACAAACTATATTTGCTTAGTCTCCTTTTATTTTGAACCAAGAATAATGTGCCTTGAGGTATTTGCAAATATTTCCTCTCCAACCCTTGCTGATCCTGGGAAACTCGGTGCCACCGAGTTCATAAATCCGGTGCCACCGGATTTTCCCTGAGTTCTACAAATTTGCTTTTCTCAAGAGTTGACCATCCTTTTATTGATTCTTTCTTGCTCTTTTAGCTCACATAAGTTCTCCTGCATGCACAAGTCACTCAATGCTTCTAGATGAAGCGGTTAATAGCATCGAATGGTATTTGACATAATTTTGCCAAAGAGAACATATGTAGGTTGTCCACCTCATATGATCAACCAGCACAAGAGTATGTTTTGCAAAAGAGAGTGAACAGCAACAGTGAGAGGTACTTATCATGGGAGGAGCATTTGAATGAGATTTCTTTGATTTATGTCACTTGGTCCTTTTCTATTGACGAGTCACAAAATTTCTCTTGAAATATAGATGAATGAAAATTAATATCTTCTCAAGTGAACCAAGCTTCCAATGCTACTCCAAGTACCTGCAACGTCCTTTTAGGCATGTTTTGGTACCCAACGTGCATTGGGTCCGACAAGGTTAGTGATCAAGGACTTAGGTACCCAAATGGCCTTTGTGCCCTTCTTTTGTGAAATAACCACTTTAGGGGCACTAGAGTCATTCGAGTTACTCCTAAGCTTCTCATTACTAAAATGAACATGGTTGAGCTTAGGATTCTTACTATTGGGACAATCTTTACCAAGATGTCCCTTTTGGCGATAAGTGTAGCAAATCTTGTGCTTGATGTTGCCATTGCCATTTACACTTGTCACTGAGCCATTCTTCTCTCTGAATTTCGCTTGAGCCCTCAGAAATCCCTTGTTGAGCTTCACTTGAGGTTTCTCAGTGGAAACCGGTGCCACCGGTTTTGTAAATCCGGTGCCACCGGGTTTCCCTGAGGGAACCTTTGCCCGATTGATACAAGCTTCAATCTTGTGCCCTTTCTCATGACAACCAAAGTATCTTCTTTGAGCAAGACTTCTTTGCCTCTTTGATAGGTTTGGACTGTCTTCTTCCTTGAATGAGCACATGGATGCATAATGTCCCATGTGTGAGCACTTGTAGCACTTGATATGATCTAGCTTCTTTTTGTTGCTAATCTTGTGATCATTGATTTTGTGGCTTTTTCGAGAGATTGATCTAGTGACGATTATCCTCTTCTCAAGCTTCTTCACCATGGGTCACGGTTATCTTGAGAAGGTTGCACCTTTTCTTTTCCCTTCAACTTAGCCACTTCTTTCTTGAGCTTTTCAACTTCTTGCATAAGATCATCATTCTCTTGAGCAATGAAGTCATCACAAGATTCTGCAATTACTTGACCATACCAAGAGGGTTTGCCTTTTGGGTCACATGGGTTAGCACAAGATATATCATATTTAACTTGAGTACATGTGCTAGTGGTGCAATGAGGTGTGTAAGATTTAACCGAGTTTACCAAAACCTCATTTGTCACTTCTAGCAAAGTGTGTGATTTTACAAGCCTCTCATGAGAATATTCGAGTTCTATATGAGTTCCTTGTAGTTTCACAAACTTGCAAGTGATTTCCTCAAGTTGGTCCTTGAGAGTTTGATTTTCCTTCTCCAAGGATGCTGCACAAGATAGAGAGTTAGTAGCACAAGCATATTCCTTGGTAATGTCCTCCTTGCACTTTCTAGACAAGACATCATTTGACTCTTTAAGCTTCTTCAAATATTCTTCAAAGGAGTCACGATATGCTTGTTGTCTTGTGAGCTCATCTTCGTCTTCTTACTCTCCTTATGAGCTCTAGCACATTCTTCTTGTCTCTCTTGGTCATCTTGTCAAGCTCGAAGTCAAATTGCTCAACTTCACTTCCCTTCTTCCTTCTTCCTTTAGTCACTTGAGACTTGGAATTGTTAGTGCATAGTAAGGAAGTACTAGGGGCTGTAGATACATCAATAGGCTTGTGTGAAGCTACTCTGAAGTTCGACGAAGCAAGTTGGTGTTGATTACTTCCAAACCCGGTGCCACCGAGTTCTGAACTCGGTGCCACCGAGTTTGCCTGGTCAGAGGCAGTGGTCGCAGTGTTGTTGCTCTTTTGTTTCGTGGATGAGGTCTTTGGAGGTGGGATGCAAGATGTTGATGTTGAGCACTCCTCTAGTGACTCCTCCTCTTCATCTTCATCATCGTCATCATAAGCACTAGTATACATGTCTTTGAGTGCCACCCAAATTTGATGTGCATAATCGCAAATGTCTTCATTGTTGAAGATGAATTCTTGAATAACCTTGCTCACGTTATTATACATGAGGTTAGTAATAGAGTAGTTATGGAGCACATTTTTCTTTTCCTCCTTTGATAGGTTGGACGTGTCCTCACTATCAAAATCCTCGGGAAGGATGCTAGCAACCATAACTCGCTCAAAAAGAGGACCCCAAGTATTTAATACATGAAGAACATGAGCAGACCAAGAATCGTAGTTTGAGCCATCAAAACGAAGAGGCTCAAACGATACCTCACAAGAAGTCGACATCTTTAAACTCCAAGCGGTTAAGCTCGAATCGGAGCACCAGGCTCTGATACCAATTGAAAGGATCTTGATGTCGCCTAGAGGGGGGGTGAATAGGCGAGTCCTGAAAATCACCACTTAAAACAATTTAATTAGTGAAACCCGGATACTCCGGACTTTTCCCCGGAGTTTCTGGAAAGTCCAGAATCTTTGGACTGGCGCCTACGCAGCGGAATAAGCACACTGCCCAAACCGGTGCCACCGGTTTTGCAAATCTGGTGCCACCGGGTTTGCCTGGCAGTGACTCCCCTCTTCTTCTCCTTCTTGTTTGCTTGTTTGACTTGAACTCAAACTTGGTGTATGTCTTAAGGATCAGTTCCTTGATTAATATAGAGTGCTTGCACTTCACAAACACTAGCAACCAAGTAGCTCCACCAATATGACAAAAGCAAGCATGGATATATATGTCAAGGTAAATGTGAGGTAAACCAATAAGAGACACAAGGATTTGTTTTACCGAAGTTCGGATTCACCACCGTGTGAATCCTAGTCTCCGTTGGGTGCTTCTCCTACCGAAGCCGGGTTGCATTCAACCCTTTTCCCGATCCACTAGATGGCTTCTTCCCTTGCGGAGGTGAAGCAAGACCTTCACAAACTTTCCCACAGCTCACCACACCTTGGGAGCTTATGGGCGACGCCTAGCCGTCTAGGAGGCAACCCTCCAAGAGTAACAAATGCCATAAAGATCTCTTGCTATGAACTCGAGTGCTCAAGGATGGATTAGCTCAACTTTCACTCAATCTTTCAATCCCTTACCCAAATCTCTTCTCTTCTCAAATCTCTTGTTATACTAGAGATGGGAGGGCTTAAAAGGGCTGTGGATATGTGTTTTTCGTGTGGGGAACCAGCAGCCCCAAATGGGAGAGGGTGAGGGGTATTTATACCCATCACCCAAAAACTAGTCGTTGGCTGTTAAGTCCCGGAAACTCCGGAAAAAACCCCGGATACTCCGGAATCCCCAAAACTAACCATTAGATTCAAAAGTTCCGGATATTCCGGACATTTTTTCGGAATCTTTGGAAAGTCCGGAATCTCCGGAAAATTTCCCGGAATATCCAAAGCTTCACTAGACAGCACAAGTCACCTCGGAGAAAAAGCCATAACTTTTTACTCCGGACTCCGAATTCGATGATCTTGGACTCGATGGAAAGCTTATTCAGAGGAGCATCCATTCCAACTGAAAATAAGCTCCAAAACCATCAGGTGCATGTGTTGTGAAAAGTGTTTCTCTCATGATAGCACTTGGGAGGTTAGGTTTGAGCACCGAGACATAAGCAAAGCTATCCACGTTGCATCCCTCTTGATAGTACGGTGTACCTATACTCAAGATCAAATATAAATGCAATATTAGAACTCTTGAGCTTCTTCTTCAACAATGGCCATACTTGATCAATAAATCCTCATGAGAGATTCATCCATTAATGCCTCATTGATTTGAGCACTTCTACCTTGATCTAGTGACTTTGATCTTTATATAAGAATGAAACCCAATTCTCGATTAAGTCACCCTTCACATGACTCAACGAATATGTATGATTTTTCATTGCTTCACTCGGTTAGGCTCGACTTGATACCTCGAAACTTTCCAAGCTATAGCCACTTCACCCTAGCCAAGCACATGGTCCAAGTCACTACTCGGCCAACCTTAGCTTAGTACCTCGTTGCTAATCCCTTGCTTGATTTCTTCATCCATTCGTTGCCAATTTGAGTGAAACTTTGATTCAACATCAAGACTGGAATTCTATTGAGATCATTCCTTCTTTTAATTTAAATATCCCTTTTTATTATAACAAGCTTCTTCCTTCAATAAGAGGCCATCCAATGTTCCAAAATCAATATGCCTCTTTCTTATCCTTCATTAGCTTGTCATATACCATCTATATGCTTCATGCAGTTGTTGTCCGGGACTGTGTACTCGGGGTCTTCCGCGTCCTCCTGGTCGAAGCTCGGGTCTGTGGCACGAGATTCAATGCGTACGTAAGATACCGGTACACATCTAAGCAATAACTCCAAATAGAAACCTCTTTTTAGAAAACCCAAAAGAGCTCAAACTACCTACAAACAGCAAGGTTTTGAAATTATGAAATTATAGAAATCCGAGCTTCCTATAATTAGTTATGATTGTTCAAAGGTTTAAAACATTTTTGAAATCAATTTAGAAAAGGAAAAGGATTTTTATTTAAAAAGGTGCTGACGTCAGCATGACGCCAGCGGTTAGGGATTAAGTGGCTGGTAATGGGCCGAATGTGCCACTGGGCCAAAAGTGGCCCAGTGGGCTCGGCCCAGTTGGTCCAGTGGTCCAAAGTCCACTAAACCACCCTGAATTCGACCCCATGACCCAACAAGAACGTTGGGCCTTAGCTGGACCCCGTTGGGCCAGATCACCACATGTGGCCCAACTGCGAGGTTCAGATCTGTTGCCTGGGGGGTATACGCCGCCGCTGCTCAACTCCCAGGTGCACGGTGCGCTCCCACGCTGGTGTGCCTTCCGGCGGCGGCGGCGCGACCGGCCTAGAGCCTGGGTTGGCTCGGGTGAAGACAAAAGATGTAGGGTCTTTTCCCACCTTCGCACGCACACACCGGAGCACTGTGGTCCGGCGAACAGCAGGCTAAAGCACGTGGTTGGCTTCAACGCGCACGACGCGCGATGTCTCTCCGGCGCGTGCGTGCCAGAGTGCGGCACACAGGCTCGACACTGGGGTGCGTCTTGCCAGGCTACAACGATGCACGTGCATCCCTGCAAGGAGATGAATTGCACGACACAAAGGCCGGCTCACAGACAAGGTGGCGCAGTGCGTGGTGCTTGGCACCGAGACACGGCGGCGCGGATCGACCAACAGGCGGCCGGTGTTAGCGATGCGCAGGCAAGGACTCGGCCTTGGGCGCTGGGGTGCGCACGGCCACCGCGCACAAGGGCACCCACCTGCAAAGAATCATCACGGCGCAGAGGTGACTGAGGCATGGCGCGCGCTCGACACAAGGCACGGCATCACGCCGCGGGGTGATCCTCGGCCCGACAAACACTGGGCGCAGCACGAGTGTGCGTTTACCAAGACAGCCGGCATGGCAACCTGGGGTTGCTTCGGTGTGATGGCGCCACAAGGAAGGCGCGGGTCGTCAATCGCTCATGGGGGTGGTGGCGGCGCACCGGCGCTCGGCGGCACGAAGGCGTGCCCACAAGCGCGGAAACAAGGGGAAAAGCTGCGAGAGACAAGGAAGGCAACAGCGCTCACGGCGGGGTGAAGGTGTAGTTGTCGCCAGCCTGATGTAGACGGTGGCGCGGTGTAGGTGTTCACAGCGGTGCCCTACTTCTTGCTCTGTCCTAGCTTTCCCTCCTACGCGGACAGCTCATTCCTCTCCCGCGGCGACTGGTACGACTCCCCGCGGACGCGAACGGCCTCCGGTCTTGGCGCACCGACGGCATCACGGGTGCGGCCTCCTCTTCCCCACTCCTCCTCTTCTCCCACTCCCCTTCTCTTCTTCCCCTGCGGCGGAGAACACATGAAGGGGAAAACCCCAATTGAACCCTGGCTTGCATTGGGGCTCGGCCCCCGGGTTGTAGGCGGCGGTCAAAGCGGCGCAGGGGCAAAGAGTGGCGAATAGGGCTCCCATTGGCGGGTCCTCCTTGGACGGCGACATGACCGACCACCAATGGTGGCCGCTTAGATGGGGAAATCCACTCCATGTGGAACCCCTGGACCGGGTCGCGAGCGCGTGCGCGAGCTCGGCGTGCGTGCTAGCTCGGCGGCATGGCCGTCCCATCGTGCGTGCGCGGCCGCAGTGCGGTGTGGTGTTGGCGCGGTGTGATGCGGGTCTGAGAGGAAAAGGTGAGATTGAGGAAGGAAGGAAGACCGACGAGTGGGTCCCACTTGCCAGTGAAAGAAAGGAAAAAGGGGAGAGGTGCGGGCTAGCTGGGCTGCGGTTGCAGCATGGGCTGGGCTGGTGGGTTGGCGGTAAGAGAAGGATGCGGCCCAGGTTAGTGGCTATAGCTTTGCAAATAGTTTGAAAATAGATTTAAGTTAGAGTTAGAATTTGAATTACTTTCAAATTCAAACTTCACTCAAATATAATCCAAATAAAACCAGAAAAATTCCAACTCACTCATTTTACCATATTTTGAATGTATATATTTTTTACAAATAGGTTTATTTAGTGGAGAATTTAGGAGAGGGCAAGCAATTTAGTTTGAAATTGGTAGCACTTCAAATCAAACAAAAAGTTTTAAATTTTCGCAAATTTTTCACACCTAATTTCTGGTATGTTACACTGCTGCTGGTCCAGGAAGTTGGAGCCTCTAAAATTAGCGGTCCAGGGTCCTATCCAGGCCATTACCGTAGTCAGCCTAAGCAAGGTAGGAGAACAAGCCCAAAATATGCAGACCCAAAATTGTCACACTCGGTTTCCAAAACAAAACCAAGTGCTACCTACATGTATGCCAGGATCAAGTTTCATATCATACATATAGTGACATCATAAGTGAATAACAGAAACAATATTACGTAAAGAAAGGAAGATTATCAGAGATTTACACCAGAATCCTGGGAATAAAAGCTCCAAACTTCACAGGCAATCTACTGGGGGTTGTGTACGCCTAGAACCATCTTCTAAACTTCATACACCTTCTTCTTCTAAACAGCGGTTTAGCAAGGGTGAGTACACTTATGGTTCGTACGCAAGTGGGGAAAGATGCAAAGCCACAAGGATAGGCTAAGGCTTTGCCTCGGTTAGCATTTTAAAGTATGTCAAAATTTTAATTAACAAATGTCGGTGCGGAAAGTAGTCCCAACACTAACTAGTACGAGCGTTGAGATCTATCTCTCGATGGCCGGTGCTAAGTAACACAGTGACACGGGTTTTATCCTGGTTCCGGCCGTGGGCCGTACGTTCAGCAGAGGTGTGCTCGAGGTGCTGTATTGCGTTGCACCGTGGTGCTTGCAGAGGGGGGCTATAAGCATGGCGGGAGAGGAGGGGAAACCTTCATGTCCCTGAGGTTTGATTGAGGTGAAGTGCCAATATCGTGGTGAAGGCGGAAACGAGCAAGTGTGCAGCTATCCGTTGTCCCCCCCCCCCCCCCCGCGCGCGGCTAGGGGACCGCCTCCTCCTTTTATAGGCCAAGGGGAGGCGGTTTACAATCGTGGCGCGCAGTTCTAAGGCTACGTGTGGTGGTATGGTGTACAACGCTGTGGAGCTGACCGTTGTCCTGGCGAATCTTGCTCCCCGCAGGTGTCGTGGTGAGTCCTGTACCCATCTAGGAGCGGCTTCCAGGGTGGTTGTGTGGCCACTTCCCGTTTTGGTCGCCATCCATACGCTGACTCGAGGGTGCAGCTGACGGAAGGCCGGAGGGTGCACAGCTGCGGGTCTGGCGATGTCTTGTCGTCCCAGGCTCCCACAGCGCCGAGGATGGTGTTGCAGTGCTCGGGATGGTGGCACAGCGGTGGGGATGGCCGCACAGGGCAGGGGGTGACAGAGGAGACGCGCCCCACTGGTCCGACGTCACGGTGTTATCCAGCGCGGGAGCGGGGTAGGTGTCCGTACCTCTTTCGAGGGGTGCGGCGTGGGGGCCGTACGGGAGTGGGCGGCACAGTGTCACAAAGTTGACACCGGCCTTCTCGCACAGCTCCGATGCAGATCCGGGGATGGCCTCACAAGGAGGTTGGCGGAACAACACTGGGATAGATATGATTCCCAAGCAGTGTTAGAGGACCGACGTGGCGAGGATTCGCCTTTTGACCCGGGCGCCCACGTTGTGCCAGAGCATTTAATGCTCTGGTCGGCGGAGTGGGTGCGGGGGCCGCGAGCTCGGGGCGGCCACAAGCGAGGTGGAGATTCACCCGAGGGGGCGTCCAGCCCTCGAGCGAGGAGGAGATTTCGTGGTGCGGCGCCTGGCCCTTGAGCGAGATGGAAGTTCGCCCGAGGGGTATCGAGGCTGGCTACTTGGTGGGCCACTGAGGTTATTTGGGCCGTGGGCCCTTCTCCGCCCCGGGCCGCGACTGCGCAGGATGCGATTTACAGTTTTGTGGTTTTGCACGCATTTTATTATTTTTCGAAAAAGGGGTTTTTCCCTGGCTATTAGGGGACCCTTATGGCTGTCCCTGACAATAAATACCTAGTTACTAGGTGTAAGTTCATACCAACCCACTTAAACATTTAGAAAACATCTCATCTCAAAATCACAAGAAACCATGATTTAGTTACATCTTTAAGTTTGATTATCATGTGAGGGTCCAAGCCGCTCTTGACCGTGAGCATGACTAATCGATCAATTTACTCTGTAGAGGTTGTACACTTTACCCACAGCTCGCGTAAAAGTTTTGAAAAACTTTGAACCCAACCATGTGATGCTGGCCAAACATCATACCACACTTCTGAGGTGTGGTTTCATAGGGACACTACGAAGCTGTTACAAAGGCATGCAAGAGACCAACAACCCGCATAGTTACAGATTAGGGCAGATTACAACCCACCCTAGTGGTCAGCACCTTAGCAAAGGCTGCTACCCCAAGAGGACCGGGCTATACCCCTGCAACCCAGACCCCCCTCTGCTCCTTTCGGATAAGGTCATCAGTTCAATCACACACCTAATTAATTGGCTAAGCCAGAGCTATATGGACTGTGGTTGTACTATTTTCTTAGGTGGTCCCCATGTTTCGATTAAATTGAGTGATCTTGTATTAACTAAATCCATGATCATTAAACATAAAAGCCTTTGTCCAAAAAAACCACTTTTATCCAACCCGTTAAGCAACTAAGCATTTTCTACCCAAAAGATTTATTTAAACTGGGTTGTTTCAAGGATCATGGGTAAAAATCTAGGTAAGTCCTTAAAAAGGTGTTCCCATCAAGTTTAATGAAATATCATAAAAATATAAACTTAATTATGATGCAATTATATAATATAAAATAGAACAAGCAGGGCGAAGACCACTTGCTTTTCTCCAACAAAAAGCTACTCTTATGGTGTTCCGCTCTTGCTCTTTCATACTCTTGATCTTTAACACATCTGAACAACATCTCTTCCACTCGAAGCAAATATTGGCATAAACATGCAAAACAAATGAGAACAACTAAGAAAAATACACCAATCAAGAAAGGCTTGAAATGGGATCAGTGTTTGGTTCTAGGAACGCAAACGCAAGAAACACTGAGAACAGAATCATGGTTGAAAAAACAAAGCTATTGAGAGATTCGGATTATAACACAATAAAAGTCATGTGCATAGGTTATTTCAAGGAAATACCCTATTTATAATTAAGCAAATTATATTTATGTAATTATTTAAGTATATTTTATTCAATTTAAACATTTTATTTCAAAAGAAGCATGTATAAACATCTTAGCGTACATCATTATATTTCGATTTCAACTAAACAAATCATAATGAAAACACAATTGTATTCATATTAGTAAAATTAACATTTGGTTAAGAAAACTCAAGATAGCCTATGTTGCTTTTATTTACAAAGCAGATTGAACCAATTTAACATCTATACTCTGAGAAGTTGAAACGTAGCTCTAATTACATTTTGTTGACAAAACATCATCAAATAAGATTAGTCAATTTAACATTATCTATGAAAATCGTTGAGGACTATGTGTGGTTCGAGGACCGGTGGATGGTCGCTTCCTTGTGTGATGAGTGATTGACAACGTTGTGTGGACTGATTTTTGGCTAAGTATTGCAGGTGCAGGTTGCAGCTTGACTGGTGTTGGTGCAGGTGAAGAACAAGCGCGAAAGGTCGTCGCCTGTGAGGCCTCCAGGTGTGGAGAAGACAAGTAAGCTTCGTTTGAGGGACCCGGTGGCCAGCGTGGTCAAGTGCGGGCCGCATGGTGGCATGAACAGCAAGATGAAGTCATGGATGGTTTCTTGGTAGAGCCTCAAAACCAAGGTCAAGGCGGGACTACGTGGGAGCCAAGTCATGAGTGGCGATTGGCGGAGGCTACACCGAGTTCGCGGTGTTTCCAGTGGTTCACCAGAAAACCACTAGGTTCCTTGGTTGATCCACAAAGCCAAGACCGAAGAGCCGAAGACGGTCTTTGCGGCGGCTCCGCACCGGTCGACCGGTGGGTCGGCCGGTCCGGCCGGTGGTACCGGTTTGACCAGTGAGGAGCACCGGTCTGATCGGTGTGCGACGACGCAGTCCGGAATCTTCAAAGCGGAGGACACGTGTCGGGATCGCATGGCTTGCGTCAAGGCTAAGCAGGGTGCGGTCGCAGGGCATCCGTCCGATGGAGAAAATCTGAAGACTTCCAAAACCGCCCTTGAGGGGCTTGTATCCCTAGTTATTAAGTAAAGGTATTTTAGACTTTCGGTTTCCTCCATATAACCCATGAGGTGAGAGGATGGCAGCCATCTCTTGGAACCCTAGCTCGTTTGGTTTTCCTATTTTCCCTTCCTATTTTCCCTATGATTTCTATAGGACTAGCTTGAGAGCTTCATGGCGAGATCTTGTGAGAGGGAAGGATGATCGGGTGGCAAGATAGACCTTGTATGAACCTCTTTGGTATGTATAGATGATTCGGCGTGGTTCCTCAAGGCTTGGATGTGTCTTTCCCGTTTTTCCTTTTTGGTGATTTTCGGAGCCTTTTCTTGGGTTTTTTCATTCGTCGCTCGATTCGTCGATTTGAGGGCATTTCCCTCCGGATTTCTTTCAGGGGATCATGGGTGAGTGCCTTGTGCCTCTTTGTGGATGATCTTGACCCCTCAAACGCCGGATTTGGCCTTTGATTCGTTGACTTTTGGATGAACCCTAGGTCATAGTGTTCTTGGCAAGGATTTGCGATTCCGGGAGTTGTAGGGAGTTTGAGACCGTAATTTTTGGGGTAACCTCTCCTTGGGGTGTTCATCATCTCCCCAAAATTTCGTCTCAAGACTCCAAGTGGTTTGGGAGATCCTTTGATCGAAAGTTTGGGGCGAATTCGTGGGCAGTTTTTTGGGCTGTCCCGGGTGATCCGGTCACCAATGCCGGGTGACCCAAAGGGGGTAGGTTGATCTGGTCACTTGTGCCCGGGTGACTCGGTGCGGCTCTGTAAGGCTCAGCGTGACCCGGTCACTTGTGTCGGTTGACCTGGTAGGTCTCAGCCTTCTTCGTTGATTGCTCAAGTTCTTTCGTGTTTGCTTCCGCTTTGCTTCCTAGCCTTTCAAGCTTTGTTCCTAAGGTCTCAAGAGAGGTTTGTGTGCTTCCGCTTGTTTGTGTGTGACTCGGAGTTGCGATTGGGATATAGGTCGAGTTCTTTTGAGAAAGAATTTTTATCGGCTCCATTCACTCCCCCCCTCTCTGGTTCGCCATTTCGGTCCTTCAAGTGGTATCAAAGCCGGTTACGGGTCTTGATTGACTCTAACCAGTCTAAGATCCAAGGATGGCGTACCAGGAACGGGGTTCGGGTCCTCCACACTTTGATGGCAAGAACTACCAAATGGGGAGTAAGCGGATGGCAGCATTCCTCTGTGGAAAGTGTCAGATGCTTTGGGATATCACGGTGGACATAGGCTATGTCCAGCCGATGAACTTTCTTGCTCTAGGATCAAGGGACATGTTTGATGCCAACAACAAGGCGGTCGACTACTTGTTTCGTGCTTTGTGTCAGCATGAATTCGATCGGGTGCACACTGAGCACTTGGCTTGTAGAATCTGGTCAGTGTTGAAGGAAGCTCATGTTGGGAATGCCCAGGTTCAGGCTCGGATGTATGCGACTTACTGGAGAGAGTATGAGAACTTCACTCATCTCCCCGGCGAGTCCATAGATGCATTGTTTCAGAGGTTCACGGTGGTTGTGAACAACATGAGGGCCAATGTGGACGTGCTCCCGTACGATGATCATGTTAGAGCCATCAAGCTCTTACACTCTTTGGATCGTACGGTTTGGGGCGGAAAGTTCGAGGCCATTGTGGAGTCAGAGAAGTATGACACTCTGACCGTGAACGAGATGTTCTCGAAGCTCAAGTCGGCTGAGGTGGATAGGGGCATGATAGCCAAGATCGCGGGCCCGACTGACTCTCATAGTCTCGCCCTCATTGGTGGTTCGAAAGGAAAGGCTAACACTAACCCATCCACCAGGATGTTCTCTTTGTCCTCTTTGATGTCTATGTCAGATGAGGAGTTCGACGTGCTTGGAGAGGACGAGCTGGCGCTCCTGACGAGGCGATTCGAGAGCCTGCACGAGAACCGGGTGAACATGAGGAGGAACACGAGGACATGCTTCAAGTGCGGCAAGGCTGGACACTATTTCGCCGAGCGTCCGAAGGTGAACAACCACGACAAGCATGAGTTCAAGGACAAGAGGAAGAAGTCCAATAATAAGGATCATGGACATGGGAAGAAGACACGGGCTCGAGAGAAGATGAAGAGATTGAGCGACATCGAGTCCGACTCCGAGGACACGTCTTCAAGCTCGAGTGATGAAGACGAAGAGGATGGCAAAAAGAAGAGGAAGAAGAACCTTAGTAAGTATCTCAACGGCCTATGTGTGACGGGCCTAAGCCTCAAGGACGATTTCTGTGGCATGGCTCGCAGCTCTAGTAGCAAGAGAAGCTAGAAAGATGCCTCAGACTTAGATTCCGAGGATGAGGTATGTGATGAGCTCTCTTCTTTGCGCAAGGAGAATGAGGAGTTGGTTGACTTGCTTGATAATAGCGATCACATGCTTAGAGAGGCTAAGAAGCTTAGGAAGGAGCTTAGATCTTTGCTCGAGGATGCTAGGACTAGAGTGGTTGAGCTAGAAACACAGGTTCTTGATAGCAAGATTGAAATTGATTCTCTTAAGGCTAGCCCTGTTGTTTCTGATGAGATTGATTGTGCTGATTGCTCTGTTTTCCTAGCTGACTTGACTGATCTTAGGGAAAAGTAGGCCTCCAAGTGTGAGGAACTAGATGTTCTTAGGGTTGAGTTGGCTGAGCTACAATCTAGACCCACATTGCTTGGTGCTTGTACTTCTTGCCCTAGTTTGCATGAGAAAATTGTTGAGCTTCGTTCTCGCATTGTTTCGCTTGAGGTTGATTTGAAAGTGCCTATTCCTACTTCTTGTTCTACATGTGAGTTGCATGCTATGAAGAATCTGGAACTTGCACAATGTGTTAACCATTTACAGAATGAGAACAATAAGTTGCGTGAAGTGCTGAGTTGGTTGTCTAGTCATGAACCTCAGCTTGGTATGATGATTGCAAGTTGTAAGCACTTTGATGGTTGGGCTTTGGGAATCGATAAGTCTGGTGAGAGCAGTGGTGAGAGAGAAGGGAAATTTGGGAATGTTTCAGTTCCACCACAATCCACACCCAAAGATAAGTTGGCTCCCAAGCAAAACCAGTTGCTTAAACCGAGAGAGAAACCAAGCGAGAAACCAAGTGAGAAGCCTTGTGAAGAGCCTCACCCCAAGCCTAAGCCCAGATCAATCCGTTTCCATTGTGAGTTTTGTGGAAAGGATTGTCACAAGAAAGAGTTTTGCTATAAGAGAAGGAGAGAGGCGAGAATGGCTAAGAAGTAGGCAAACAAGGACAGGTACCACCCTTCTCATGGTGTGCCTGAGCCTCGTATGTCTCTGCCCAAGGGAAAGGGTTTTGTGTATACGGTTCCAGCATGGAGAGATAGGAGAGCCTCAGGCGGAGACAAGGTTGCTGGCTGAGGACCACCGGCCAGACCGGTCAGGGTGACCGGTCAGACCGATGCTATGCAGATTGCTGAAGAGTTTGGTTTCCCGGGTCGTGATGCTAGAGGGTTCAGTCCTTTCAGTCGTGGAACATATGGTAAGCACCTTGAGTTTGGTGGTGTTGAGTTTGCTGGACGTTCTCCACCTTGTGATCAATACGAGTTTGGGAGAGGTCGCAGTTTTGAGTCTCAGAGGGGCTACGAACCACTATCTTTCTTTCATGGTACTCGTACTCCTCCAATGAGACAGGAGTGGTTTTCCCATGGTGGTTCTAGGTTTGACAGGATGGATCACTGTATTGATAGGCATGGTAGGATGAATGTTGCTAATCCTACTTTCGAGGAAATGGCCCGACACTGGTTTGCCACTTTTGGAACTAACCCCAGTGTTGAGTCGTTTGCTCGCTCTCACTCTTGGTTTTGAGTTGCAGGTGGGAGGCCCGGAGAACATTTGGTTGATATCGGGGGTGGTTCTCCGGCCTCATACCTCAGTGGTGACACAGAGGTATATCACTTTCGGGGATGGTGGACAAGGACGAGTGAATTGTGGAGAAATGATCAAGGTAAGTAAATTTGTGACCCTCCAGTGTGTGGCCTTGGTCAAGCCACTTGGTTCATTTTGCCCTTTGCCCTATCTCATGTGTGTAAGGTGAGCTTTGTATGCTTTTTGGCCTTAATGCATGAGTTTAGGGGGAGCTTGTGAGTTTTATGCTCCTTTGCTCTTTTGCCGGTGGTGTCGAGCCATTTTTGCCTCCCCTCGAGGAGCCGGTGGTTTGTGAGCTTTGTTTGTGGGAGCTCCTTTGTAGCATATGTATAGCTTTCCTTTGTGCATTTCTTGCATTTGGCATGGCATATGAAACATGATGTATAGGCATCCTTGTATCTTAGATTGCATGCATTTTGTATCATATGCATTGGATAGGAAAAGCTTCTCTTATATACATTGTTCACAATGGAATGATATTTATGACTTTGTGAGCTTGTTTGGTATGCTATGGTTAGTTTGGCTTAGCTCTTGATAATCTTGATTTATATCCATGGTTGATGGCTATGTGTTTGAAAAATGTCACATACATGCTCTCTCATGTGTAAATGCCTTTATATGATCTTGACATGTTTTAGTGGCTTGGTTATGCTTAATTTGTGGTTGGATAGCTAGTTTATTGATCATATGGAGCCAAAGTCTCATTTGCCATCATGAATGTTTAGCCCTCTTGCTTTATCTTGTGGAGGGGCATAAGTTCCTTTTTGTCGCAAAGACATTTCATGTACCAAATTTGAATCTGAAAGTGAAATGTAAAATGCTTAGAAAATGTGCTCCCATGTCATATGTGCTTAATTTAATTTACTTTGGGTGCTAAACCGTTGCATGATGCCTACCAATGAGAAGTCTCATACATAGAAGTAGGCACATGGCTCGGTGGCTTTAACATAACATGAGGTGCTTGTGGGTGTTTGTGATGGTCTTATGATTAGAATGGTTGTCCTAGCATGAAGTTTGTGTGGCTTTGCCATTTTGACATGTTTTGATCATGTTTAGGAATTTGCTCATGAGAGGTAAATCTTTCGCAAAATTGCCCAAATCCATGTTAGCTTCGTCCAATGGTTGTGAAACTTGGTGATCTTGTAGTTGATGTCAATACGAATCTATAGAGTATATAACTTGCTCATTTGGACATGTGTAGCATCCTATGTTGAATTTTGTCTATTTGAGAAGCTCTAGGTGGAAAGTTTTGCATTTTTGGCTTGATTCATGCATTGTCAACAAGGGGGAGAAGTTTGAGCTTGAAATGGCTTGCTGGATGCATTTAGAAGGTTTTCAGGTGGTTTTGAGCCATTTCTGGGCTCTGGTGTGCACCGGTCTGACCGGTCGAGGTCACCGGTCTGACCGGTCCGAGTGCTGGTCATGTTCACATGTTGCACAACGGTCTGACCGGTGGTGTTGACCAGTCTGACCGGTCAGGGCTGAGTTGTTGCAGCTGCCTTGTTTCAAGTGGTGTTTTGCATGCATTCGTCCATGGGGAGTTGCATTGGTTCAGGGGGAGCTTGCATGTGTGCAGGGGGGGAGCTCTTTGTGGTTTTTCGAGCTTTGGTTTGGTGGTTTGCGCTCTTTGTTTGAGCATAGTTTCGTCTCAGATGTGTCGAGCCGTTGCCCTTGCCTAAGGGGTCCGAGACTTGTCTTCTTCAAGTGATCTTGCTCTTTGTCTTTGTTTGGCTTTAGATCGCTGGTTGGAGTTTTTTTATTTGTTTCTTTTCTTTTTCTTTTCTCTCTTGTTACTTTATGTGGGTGTTGTCAATGCACTCATCAAGGGGGAGATTGAGGACCATGTGTGATTCGAGGACCGGTGGATGGTCGCTTCCTTGTGTGATGAGTGATTGACAACGTTGTGTGGACTGATTTTTGGCTAAGTATTGCAGGTGCAGGTTGCGGCTAGACTGGTGTTGGTGCAGGTGAAGAACAAGCAGGAAAGGTCGTCGCCGGTGAGGCCTCCAGGTGTGGAGAAGACAAGTAGGCTTCGTTCGCGAGACCCGGTGGCCAACGGGGTCAAGTGCGGGCCGCATGGTGGCATGAACAGCAAGATGAAGTCATGGATGGTTTCTTGGTAGAGCCTCAAAACCAAGGTCAAGCCGGGACTACGTGGGAGCCGAGTCATGAGTGGCGATTGGCGGAGGCTACACCGAGTTCGCGGGGTTTCCAGTGGTTCACCAGAAAACCACTGGGTTCCTTGGTTGATCCACAAAGCCAAGACCGAAGAACCGAAGACGGTGCTGCAACAGCTCCAGACCGGTCTGACCGGTGGGTACCGGTTTGACCGGTGAGGAGCACCGGTCTGACCGGTATGCGACGACGCAGTCCGGAATCTTCGAAGCGGAGGACACGCATCGGGATCGCATGGCTTGCATCGAGGCTAAGCAGGGTGCGGTCGCCGGGCATCCGCCCGATGGAGAAAATCTGAAGACTTCCAAAACCACCCTTGAGGGGCTTGTATCCCTAGTTATTAAGTAAGGGTATTTTAGACTTCCGGTTGCCTCCATATAACCCATGAGGTGAGAGGATGGCAACCATCTCTTGGAACCCTAGCTCATTTGGTTTTCCTATTTTCCCTAGGATTTCTATAGGACTAGCTTGAGAGCTTCATGGTGAGATCTTGTGAGAGGAAGGATGATCGGGCGGCAAGCTAGACCCTGTATGAACCTCTTTGGTATGTATAGATGATTCGACGTGGTTCCTCAAGGCTTGGATGCGTCTTTCCCATTTTTCCTTTTTGGTGATTTTCGGAGCCTTTTCTTGGGTTTTTCGTTCGTCGCTCGATTCGTCGATTTGAGGGCGTTTCTCTCTAGATTTCTTTGAGGGGATCATGGGTGAGTGCCTTGTGCCTCTTTGTGGATGATTTTGACCCCTCAAACACCGGATTTGGCCTTCGATTCGTTGACTTTTGAATGAACCCTAGGTCATAGTGTTCTTGGCAAGGATTTGTGATTCCGGGAGTTGTAAGGAGTTTGAGACCGTAATTCTTGGGGCATAATCTCTCCTTGGGGTGTTCATCATCTCCCCAAAATTTCGTCTCAAGACTCCAAGTGGTTTGGGAGATCCTTTGATCGAAAGTTTGGGGCAAATTCGTGGGCAGTTTTCGGGGCTGTCCCGGGTGATCCGGTCACCTGTGCCGGGTGACCCGAAGGGGGTAGGTCGATCTGGTCACTTGTGCCCGGGTGACCCGGTGCGGCTCTGTAAGGCTTAGGGTGACCCGGTCACTTTTGTCGGTTGACCCGGTAGGTCTCAGCCTTCTTCGTTGATTGCTCAAGTTCTTTCGTGTTTGCTTCCCCTTTGCTTCCTAGCCTTTCAAGCTTTGTTCCTAAGGTATCAAGAGAGGTTTGTGTGCTTCTGCTTGTTTGTGTGTGACTCGGAGTTGCGATTGGGATATAGGCTGAGTTCTTTTGAGAAAGAATTTTTATCGGCTCCCATTCAATCCCCCCTCTCTGGTTCGCCGTTTCGGTCCTTCAATCGTTATATATGCCCTATTCAAATTTCATCAAGAAAAGGAAGTCTTGTAAACATCAATCAAAATAATTTGAGATACAATTCTTAAAACACCTTATAGGGTTAACATTAGCACTAGTGTGTATTTTATTGTGAGACAAACTAACGCAACAAAAACGAGTTCAAACAGGTAACACATGTGAGCTATGGATTAAACAAGGATTAGGGATCTAAACTCGGTTAGCTAAAGTTTAGGAAGGCTAGCCGATAAGTTTTGCAAGACACTATAAATAGTGCTCACGATAAGGCTAAAAGACTGGGTCTGCAAAGAAAAAGAGGGAGGGTCACTACGTGAAAACCTCAAATAGGTCACGCAACATTTGTAACGGGACCTTAACGCCCGTTACATCCACCAACATTTGTAACGGTTGTTGTTTGGCACCCATTACCTATAAGCGTGCTAGGATGACCTCAGGGTTGGCCTCCACAATACCCATTACCAATGTGGACTTCTAGTAACAGGCTTCTTAAACGCCCGTTACATAAATTCTTTGTAACGAATGTTAAATAGAGCCCGTTACAAATGTTAAACCTATCGGTAACTGGCTTGTAAAGTCCATTACCAATCAATGCCCTATCATTAACGGACTGCTTAAGTCCGTTACTGATCACTGCCGTATTGGTAACAGGATATAAAGTTCGTTACTGATAATTTCGTATTGGAGACGCATGCTTGTAGGATGCGTCTCCTTTGCTGGCGACCAAATTGGATGCGCCTCGTGTCTTAGGACTCATCTCCTTTGATTGCCACCCACAAGGTCGCCTTTTTTCTCACATCAGAGACGCACGTTGTTATTGTTCATCTATGTCTTCTCCTTCCGACACCACTTGCTCTCTCTCCGCAGAAGGTCACTCCTGTTCCGACAACACTCGCTCTCCCTCTCCTCATAAGGTCACTCACTCGATTTGTGTGCTCATATGTCTCCGTCGTCCTGTCCCGTTCACCACCGCCAGCTGTGCACGCTCTGAGGATCACGCTTAATTTCTCTCCTCAGAAAGCCAGTGTTGCAGCAGGCCGGCCGCGTGCGCGACGGCGAAAGGGGCCAGCAGACGTCGACTGCGCCGTCCTCTGCGCTGTCGCCGCGGCCGCGAGACCGCCTCCTATCCTCCTCCTCGCGGTCGCGCTCGCCTCATAGAAAGTCATCGTCAAGGTGGAAATTAATTTCCCCCTTTTATTGAAATTCTTTAGCTATCCTAATCCTCCTATGTGTTATCGGTTTTAATTTTGTGTGATGAATTATGCTCATGTGGTGTATGGAATGCAGATGGCATCTGCTGCTCGGGTTTGGATGTACAGACAGCCCCAAGAAGATTAGGAGAATTTCTTTGTCCTTTAATCTTTGTCCTATGAATTTTCAAAATTTGCAAACAAAGACGAAGCACTCTGCATGCCTTTCCTCACTGAACAGCCGCAGAATCGTCGTTGTCCACCACAGATCGATCCTGCCGCCTGCTGCCGAAGAACAAATGCAAATCGATTCTGCTGCATGCTGCTGAAGAACTTGCGTAGAGATTGACTCAAGAATAGTCTAGAGATGGAATCGATTAGTAATAGATTTAAAGTGCTCGACAAGGCAGAAAGACATAGGGTGGCGTGGTCGTGTGGAGTTTGAGTCCGCACGGTACTGGTTACCATCAAAGGTGAGGTGGGCCTGACGTACGTACGTGGGTGGTGGGTACAACGATGTTGGGTAACAAATTCTTTTTGATTCTGGAAGAAACACTTTAAAACTAAGCCGGTGGGGGTAAGATTGTTGACGCTCATTAGAATCGCCACCAGGTTTATATCCCCGTCAACGACGCCAGAAAGTTTGTTGGCGTTTCTTACGTCGTTACTGTCGGGCATACACCCCGGGTACTCATGCAAGGAAGGAGGAAGAGTAGAAGACGGATTCCTACTAGAATTCCCCTGTACTCCTACTAGGACTCGCTTTGTGTAATCCTACTAGGACTCCTCCCTTGTAACCGACTAGGAACCCGCCCCCTGGACTATATAAAGGAGGGTCGGGTACCTAGGAGGACACATACAATCCCTCCGGGGAACAACACCAAGCGCAGGGCGCAATACTACTTCACAGGACGTAGGGTAGCTACTCCGGCTACCCGAACCTGTATAAATCTTGTGTCTTGTGTCCTCGCGCGTACCTTCGGGTTCCAGATCATGGCGATCCTCACCTTCTACCTTGCTGCGGGTACCTCCCATGGAGGTCGAGAGGTTTAAACACCGACAGCTGGCGCCCACCGTGGGGCCATCGACACGATCATCTCGCGAATTCGAAGGACCACTCTTCAAAATCAAGCTACCACAACGACTTCACATCATCACTCGTCGTCAAGTTCCAACCGCGGCGGAATTAACATCAAATTTGATCTGTTTTGGATCCCAAAGTCGTCGATCCCGTACACAAGACGGCCACCGCTTCCAGCTTCTGGGTTGGTCGTATCCGTCCAGGACTCCAAAGTCCTCTGTCCACTCCGATCCGAAGTCAAGCTGCTAGCTCACGCGGGTGGAAAAATCAAGTCTCAAAATTCCATACGGATTACTTGACTCCACGTAGAAAGCAATATATTCATATTTGTGCTACATGTGCACATGAGGCTGAAGGCTATTTTTGGTCCAAGCAGGGCACCAAGATCAATACGCAGCATATGTGCACAAGTACTACCACGGCTACATCAACATGCTGTTGACTACTCCAACGATGCCGCGACTGCATCACCTTCGCCTGCAGCAGTTGCTCCACTTCAACCATGTCGTGCGCCGCGACCACTCGTCTCCGGCTGCACGCGCTCTACGTCAACCTCACCGTGCACCGCGACTACTCGTCTCCACTCTCCCGGCTGCAGCGATCTACTTCGCCCCCGCCGCGCGTCCGGATGCCTCGGCACGTCACGCGGCTCGTCACGCGGCTCGTCACGCCGCTCGTCGTCGACTACTCCAGGCTCGTCGTCGACTACTCCGGGCTCGTCATCGACTACTCCGGGCTCGTCGTCGACTACTTCGCCTACGCCGCGCGTCCGTGTGCCTCGGCACGTCGTGCGGCCCGTCAAGGGGTTCGTCGTCGACTACTCCGTGCGCCGCAACTTCGTCTTGCGGCCACACTGGCTCTACTTCAGCCACGCTGTGCGTCGCGACTACTTGTCTCGCGGCAACACTCGCTCTACTTCGAGTACGCCGCACGCCGCCACGACGTCGTCTTCCGGTCGCATCGCGTTGACCATGCATCTCGACTAGTTTTCCAAACTAGTCGAGAACGGCAGTCACACCCCCAACAACTAGTCGGAATCAACTCTGACTAGTCGACTTCAACAACAACCGTCACGGCTCCATCGCCGATCGCCACGACTTCATCAACAGTCTGCCCAGGCAGCAACAGCTAAGTCATTTATTTAAATGATTACTGTTTTCTTGGCTTGTTCTCCTCATCATGTAGGACTACTTGCCGACTACTCGTTTGTGTATGCTTCCCGGCGGGTTTTCACGGGAGCTACACTCTGCTGACTACTCTTGGGGCATATCAATCAAGTCTCCACGAGTCTACTTCATCAACTCGGGGGCTATCACTAGGAGGCAGTTTCTAAAGTCCGCTACGCGCGACAATCTAAAGTCGACTTCTAAAGTCGCATTCTAAAGTCCGCCCCGTGCGGCAACTTAAAGTCGACTCTGGTCGCATCTTCGCCTGCTTCGATGGCATACTACATGTGTAAGCTTCGATGGAACCTAGCTATAAGCGGCCCTCGGGTCCTGGCGACGATGGAACCTAGCTGCACGTGGTCTTCACGCTCTGTACCATGGGTCCAAGTACCCTAAGTACTCGCGCTCTGTACCTTGGGTCTGAAATCCATGGCCCAGGTACGCAAGTCGACTCTGGTCGCACCTTCAAGTCCACTACGGTGGCAACCATGCCTTGGGTCTGAAATCCATGGCCCAGGTACACAAGCCGACTTCTGTCGCATCTCCAAGCCCACTCCGGTGGCACAAGCCCGCTCTGGCGGCAATCGTACCCTGGGTCTGAAATCCATGGCTCAGGTACTTAAGCCCACTCCGGTGGCACAAGTCGACTCCGGTCGCACCTTCAAGCCCGCTCTGGCGGCAACTGTACCTTGGGTCTGAAATCCATGGCTCAGGTACTTAAGCCCACTCCGGTGGCACAAGCCGACTCCGGTCGCAATCTTAAGCCCGCTCCGGCGGCAAAACTATTCGTTTTCTCTGATTTTTCATTCGCTTTGGCTTTCCGGAAAGTGCTTTTCGTTTTTTGCATCTTAAAGTCTGCTCTACGCGGCAAACTAAAGTCGATTTCCAAAGTCGCATTTCAAAGTCCGCTCTGCGCGGCATTCTATAGTCGACTTCTAAAGTCACATATCAAAGTCCGCTCTGTGCGGCATCCTAAAGTCGACTTCGGTTTTCAAGTCGCAACTCAAAGTCCGCTCCACGCGGCATCACAAAGTCGACTTCGGTTTTTAAGTCGCATCTCAAAGTCCGCTCCGCGTGGCACGAAGTCGACTTCGGTTTTCATACTATACTATCACGGATAAATCTGTAAGCGCACGGATACCGTTGTAGCTTTCACCCAGGAGTATTCCAAGGTATCGATTTCCTCGGGGAATGAGAAGTGTAGAGAACCTGGACGAATTCGTCCAGGCAGTATGGTGACGAAGGATAGAAAGGCAAGGGTAAATTTCGAGTAGAGAGGGGATGGCTAATGAAGTTTGGGACACATGAGGGTCACAGATAGAATCGAGGCACAACTTGTCACTTGTCGGGCCATAGGGAAAAGAGCCGCAGAAAGGGATGAGAAGGGGGCTCTGATGTCGTAACTCCTACTAGTCGGAACTAACGTGGTGGACTACAGAGCCCGTCCGGAGCAATCACCTTCCTAGGGTACCACAACTATTCCGTTGAACTGGGAAGCATTCCAAGGTACCGAAAAATCTAGACACCGTGTCTACACTAACCAAGCACTACATTACACGAATTCAAAGCAAAGAAATCACGATAAGTAGAAACCACTTAAACCACAATCGAGGAACCTAAGAGCGAACAATGAATTGACTTGAGACTTAGTTACTCACAAATCCGAACTTACAAAGTATCCCGGGTGTGGACGACCGAAGGTGTACTGCACCCGCTGAGTATCCTATGTACTTGGATGACCCTGATCACTGCTCCTGAGGCGGTTGTAGGTCGTCTCCTTGGGTCGGTTTCGCCCGGCACGCCAGTTGATAGGTGCGGCCAGCCCTATAGGTGCAGGCGCACCTCCCAAATCACAGTGTGATGTACCGACGGTGTGGAGTGACGTCTAGGATGACTCCTTGATGGTGGTTGCGGCGGTTAAGTATGGGTCCATCGATCCAAGTGCTTCCAACCTTAGCCTTTTGATCCAACCGACATAGAATCAACGTTTCTCATCCATCCAAGACTTGTTCATGGGATTGTTGGTGCCATGGACCCCAAGACGTGGCATATGGTAGGTGCGGGCGCACCTAGGGGTGCAAGCGCATTTGTTGGTGCGGCCGAGCCTAGCCCTGGCCAGGTGTGGCCGGCTACGGCCGAGTTGCGGCCGGGCGTGGCCGGCTGCGGCCCGGCTACGGTATGGGCGCGGTCGGCTGCGGCCACTGCGGCCGGCCGTGGTGCGGCCGAGTCCGGCTATGTGCGGCCGGACCTCGCCAGGTGCGGCCGGACCTGGCTCGGTGCGGCTGGCCCTGCACCTTTGTTTTGGTGCAGCCCTCTAAGGTTTATTTATTCATTGTATTCCCATATTTGTGTAAAAATACCAACAAAGCTCATGGAACCTCATTAGTACTTAAAATGTGCATGAAGTTTGTTATATCATCCTCTCATTCTTGATATAATGACAGTCAAATATTTGTTGTAAGGGCCGTCAACAAACTCCCCCACACTTGGTCCTTTGCTCGTCCTCGAGCAAAGTCTAAACTCGGCCTCGGCAGATCAAGAGTTGCATGATGTTATCACTCGCCAAGTACCTGCACACAAACTTCATGCTCTTCTTGCTATTTTGAAAAGGTTGGTACGGGAGAAGCTTAGCCTTAATTTACCCGTGGGGCTTGTAGCTTTCCACCTTGCCTTTGGAGGTTGAAAAGTATAATGGGTTTTAACTTTGCCTGTCTCACTCTTCTTCTTTTCTGGATCCTATCTTGGAGTTTTTTTGAAAATTTTGCAAAGAAGACAAGGTTCCTCGGATGGTTCCCTCGATCGCTCAAGTGGTATTTGTTACCTCACCAAAGGCTTTAAGCAAGCCTCAACCTCCTACTTCTATGGCTTGTATGTGGAGCTTTGGGTAGGATAAGAGAGACTCACTTGTGCCACATGATGTTGTTGAGCCAAAGACTGAATCCAAGAAGAAACTAGTCATGCAACTTGATCGAGATGTGCAAGTGCGTGGAATATTTTTGTGTTTGTCTAAACACTCCTTGCTTTGAGATTCTCCTCTTGCCTTTATGTTGGAGGGGGTCATGCTTTACTCTTTTTTCTATACTCTTTGATTGGAGCACATTTTTTCTATGCTTCTCGAGCATATACTTTTTTTCAATGACCCCTCTCTCCTTTTGCAAGAATACAAGAAAAGAAATCTGTTTGAACTTTGGAGTATTTATTTTTGGTGGATGGATGGCATGTTTTGCGTAACTCCCGGTGTAGGAGTTAGCATGTATATGTGGGTGTATGTGATCTCGATCATGGAAGCATGAGAAGATTCTACCAAGGGCCATAACAATTTGGCAAAACTCAATGGGTCACAAGCAAGCATATGTAGAAGGTTTGAACATTAATATCGACATATGGCTTTGGTAGGTAATATGACCATCGAGGAACTTGACTTGTTTTATTTTCAAAAAGAAATCATCCGAGATTTCACCATACTTTGATATAGAGCAGATCAACATTGTCGCACTATATCATACTAGTCAACAACCTAGATTTGGTCATAAGCATTTTCTTCCCACAAAGTTTTATTTCAGGATCTTGTCTCAAAATATACCAACAAATTCAAAAAGGCATAGAGCGCAAAGATATGCACTACATAGAAACCATTCATCATTTCCAAAGTGAGGGTATAGACAAGATTTCAAGCACATGGTTGAAGCAAATATTTATTCAAAAGAGATAAACAAGATATTGAAAATTGGTTTGGGTAGACACACCTTCCTTGATTGAAAATGGGGTCACCCCCAAGCTAAATTTTGGCTCCCTGGCTGGCCTGTCTTCATTTTGGTGATGAGTTGAGCACCTGGACGCTTGTGGTAGTTGTCTTGATGGATTTGTGAAAAATCATAGGTACGTCCGTATCACTTGGTACGGCCGGCCCTACTATATTTTCACTAGGCACTCATGTCCACAGGGGCGACCGACTTGCTCTAGTGCACTTACCTCATCTCTCGTCGATTAGTGTAGTTGGTGTTGTGCGGCACCATGGCGGGAGATCTCAATTGTGTGTTTCGACGAGCTTGGAAGATCTCCCCACACTTATTCTTGTACCTGGTGTTATTATTCAAAGAAAAAGATGGAAACAAAAAGGGAGGCTCTACTAGTTGAAGAGGTAGGAAGCCTTTATTCAAATTCAAATATTCTTGTGTTTTGTTTTTTTAAGAGAGAAAGATGCAAGAACCAACACCAACTTCAAACCAAAATAAGATTTAGTAGGAGAGAAACTTAGTCAGAATACTCACATATCTCCCCCACACTTGGAGTTTGCATTGCTAGGCAACACACTCTAGTGTGCGGAGTTCAAACTTCCTTCGTAACACTTTCTCTCCCTAAATTAACTTAGTGTTGCAGTCAGTGTACCTCTCATATTTTTAGGCATTACCTATCCATCAGTCATTTCAATCTCCACCTGAGACGGTTAGCGACCAAAAGTACCCAAAGGACGACTAATCCTAAAGACATGCTCTTGCTTTTCTTTGAAAAGGAAATCTGAATGATTATTAGGGCTATCTCCCGATAGTGTTTTGTTTTTGGTCATAAGCTCGACCACTTAAGACCTTCATCTTGCAGCCAATCGAGATGATGAAACCATCATAGCTCTAGCTGCAAGATTAGTATAAAAATGACAACAAAATTTGCACTGTTTGTGGTAAACAAAAGCATCTACAACCTTCCTTTCAAAGTTAGCATGCACAAGGAAAATGAAGACGTTGTAGGTTTCGTAAAGGTCATTGGTAATGAGGCTTGATAACTCTGGAAGCTTTTGATGTGAGCATGGGATTTGTGATCCCTCTAGTACAAAACCTTCATGCTCGAGTCTGTTTTGAGAATCCAGTGTTGATGCCTCAAGAGTGTCCATAGACCACACATGTTCTCTCTTAACCTCAGGTTTATGATATTGGATATTTGTATCTCGAACCTCAAGATGATATGGCTGCTTTTCATGATCGAGCACACTACTCAGTACCCCTTCAATGGGTCTTCCGATGAGAATGAAGGGTGGATCTCCTTTTGGGACGTCAAAGATATGATAATCTAGAAAGATCCCATACTCTCCGATCTTTGTTTGGATGACTCTAAGGATTCCCTCCGTCTCCATAGTTTGTGTTGTGGGGTAGCAAAGCTACCTTCACGAACAATGAAAGGGAATAAAAGACTCGAGAACCAAAACTCAGATGAATGCAAAAGAACAAGACCAAAAACTCTTTCTTAACAGTGAATTTCTCAAAAGCCGACCCCCTTTACAAGTGTCGGTCGGCCCCTTTTCATAGGGAGACGAACAAACTTTTTACATATCAAGATTGCCCTCGTGTAAAACAGATCATTACAGAATGCGCTAGGCTAATTTTGGGAGGTCTCCACTAGGTCTTCACGTAATCGGTGCTTCATGACATCATGCCGCAAATCACGACGCTTTTCCCGGCATCAACACCTGCGCCTGTTGGGTGAAGACCTTCAACTTTTTGGAGATGCCCCTTTCACCTAGCCTGTTCTTGCCCCTGAAACACATTCCAAAGCCAAAACGTGAATGCATTAGATGCTAAAGGCGATGAAAAACCCCGGCGAAACCCATGCTGTAGCATGTTAGGTGGGTGAGATTCGCCGCTGGGGTTTCGTCGTGAAGAAAACCTAGCCACCAAACCGGAAATCTAACACACTGGACCATTGGGCCTATTCAATAATTTTGCTGGTGACGAAAGGTACCCGGCGAAAGATGCGGTCTGAAAGGCAAGGTGGAGCTAAATGGCTTCAGGGGTTTCGCAGTTAATCCCCCAGACCCGCACTTGTTTAACTACAACAATCTCATGATTTTGAGTGCGAAGGGCTCGATCCCGAATCCCCCAACAGTTTGACCCGAAATCCATTGGAGATGCTTCTGAGAGAAAGAGAGGGGTCCATCGGGAAAGGCCTCTAATACTAAGGATTTAGGAAAGCTATTGATACCGACCCTAGGGTCGTAGAACACATCCTGGTAAAAGAGGTTTCCTACTTGGCATGAGAGTGACTTTAGCTCGGGATCTAGCTAGATTACTTGATCCATGCCTTCTGCTTCTCTCAACCATTCCCAGCTACTGATTGCGGAAATGTATTCCAACTTTTCTCTCCGTCTTTTTACCTCTTCTGGGTTGGGTATGAGTACTTCTTCTCCCTCATGTGTTGAGTCTCTTTCCCTTGTCAGGAAGGATTTCTCCGTCCAATGTTTATAAAACAACTCATCATAATATTCATAGACGAAGTCACACGAGGGGTGATTGAACTTTCGATAAGGATGTAATGGTTCATTGGTGAACCATGTTTTTGTTAGAGGAGTACAATCCTCTACGGATTGGATGGTTGGGAAAATGGGTTCCTCCTCTATGGGTTTTGGTTTCGAGAGAGTGTTTGGCATGGGTTCTTCTTCTTTGTCTGGGAATTATTCAAAAACCCCTGTGTAGGAGTGTTTTCTAGGATTTTTTTCCTAGAATGTCCTTACACTAAGAGATGGTGAGATGAGCGAAAGATCCTCTGGAAGAAGAGTCTAAGGAAACAGCTGACTCTATTCCAAGACCATCACGAAAATGTTGCAAGAGAATGGGTTATGCGATACCAAGGTCTGGACCAGACTCTACGGTCTTCATAAATCTTGCCCATGCGGCTCCTAGAGATTCTGTCTTCTGTTGCTCAGAACAGATGACCTCTCGTCGGAGTTTCACTACTTGGGGAGTCGGGAAGAATGTTAGGCAAAAAGCATTTCGTAAACCTTCCTAGTCCCCATTCATACTTCTCACATTGAGCAAATACCATTGTTTAGCTCCCCCGTTAATGAAAACAGAAAGATTTTCCATTTCAAGGTATCTTGGCTCATTCCTGTGATCACAAGACACGAACAAAGTTGTTCGAACTCGCGCAAGTGGGAATAAGGACTTTCATCCTTACTCCGGAGAAGCTTTGCTCTCAGACCATAGCTATTGTTGACACTCTCTAGCGTCACACTAGGTTTATATCCCCAGCAATGGCACCAGAAAGCTTGTTGGTATACTATACGATCACAGATAAATTCGCAAGCGCACGGATAATGATGTAGCTTTCACCCGGGAGTATTCCAAGGTATCTATTTCCTCGGGGAACGAGAAGTACTCTAGTCCTGAGCTAATTCGTCTGGGGAAAGTGCGACTAAAGGGATGACGACGAAGAGAAGAGAGATGAACGATAGGAGGGTAGAGAGGGTACTTGATACGGGAACTTCGGGTCTCTCAACTAATCAAGCGACTAGGATATTACTTGCACTAGTCTTGATCGGGGGATGCACACTCCGGCTACGGAAAGGGATGACAAAGGGAGCCGTTACGTACACCACTCTTACGATGCCTACAGGACTAGCCACTCTCACGTGGTGGAATACAGAGGCCGGACGGGGCTGTCACTACCCGCCAGCTACCACAAGCAGTCTGTGGGGTTAGGTGTATTTCAAGGTAACCTTAAGTCTAGGCACCACGCCTACACTATCGATCACTACTTCACTCAGCGCTCAAGCAAAGCAATCACTCAAAGCAAGATAAACTTACTATGAAATGAACGAGAAACGATACGACAAAGACAAAAAATAAATAATGCTTAATTAATTAGAGGAGACCAGAGTTACCTAACAAGACCCGGCTGTAGCTACTAGAATAGGAGTTGCATCCGCCGAGGCACGAGCTAGAGGAGGGGCCGACACTCTGGCTCCTCCCGGAAACTCTCACCTCAACTCTCTCCCTCTTTTCTAACTATAATAGTGGCAGCGCTTCGCTTCTTCAAAGCTCTTCTCTTGTGTGTCTTGAAGTGAGGAGAGGGGTCTCTATTTATAGGGGAAGAAAACTTGGGAGTGTGGAGCACCTCCTCTCCTTCTTGGCGAAGATTCCCTCTTTTCTTGGGCCAAACCGACCTACCTTGGGCAGTGGGCACATGTGAACAGTGCTCTGCACGGCACTGGAGGCGGTGGAAGAAAGAACCGGAGAAAAACCGGATTCTAGGGCATCAAATCGGAACTGAACCGGACTTCTGGGTACTAAACCGCTGTTAAGAAGGGCGAACCGGGCGATCCACCCAACCGACCAACGGCGGGCCACTCCGCGGCTGCCACGAGTCCATGCAGGGGGCGAACCCGCGTGCCCACCTGCGCATCCCGTGCACTCGCCTGGCGGCTAACCGGCACACGCCACGTGGCCGGCCGGGGGCGACCCGCGCCCGCGCGCACGCATGTCCGCGGCGTGGCGGGAGCCGGCCACAACGCCCCACGTGGGGGCCGCAGGGCGGCTTCCCCGCGCACGCGCGCGTCGCCGCAGCTCGGCCGGGCGGCAATCAGCCCCTGCCACGTGGCTTGCATGCACTGGCCCATCCGACGTGGTGCCGACGTCATCATTCTTTGTATATTTGTCTATTTCATATCTTTTGCATCCGAACTCCAAAATAGACAAATGATATGTCCATTTCGATCGTCTCGACGAGCCCACAATGGTGTAGTCCAAATTGACATTTGATGTTGTTTGTGATGATGATATATTTTATACCATAATTTCTTATATTTACCTGCCACCAAATATACACCAAAGCTTGTGGAATTTGTTAGATTATAACCCTATAGCTATGGTGCACACTTTCATGGAGTGAGTTTTATCCGAAGTTGACGATCGAAAATAGGGACTTAACGACCATCAACAACTATGAAGTCGGGACGTAGCTCATAGCTAGATGTTGTAATGGAATGTGATAAGGTGGAGGCTCCAAATGATCGCCCTTTGGAGCGGAAATCTCAAAAAGGGTTGGATCGGAATCCATGAGATAAATGGGGTGATACACGGACGAACTGGTTTCAGGACCAAAACAGCAACCGCTCCCCGGCAACTGCGCCAGAAATCTTGTTGACGCTCACTAGCGTCACCATCAGGTTTATATCCCAGGCAACAGCACCAGAAGATTATTGGCATTTCTTACGTTGTTATTAAATTTGCAATAGTGCCAGAAAGCCTGTTAGTATACTATATGATCACAGATAAATTCGCAACCACACAGATACTGTTGTAGCTTTCACCCGGGAGTATTCCAAGGTATCGATTTCCTCGGGGAACGAGAAGTGCAGAGAACCTGAAATAATTCGTCTAGGAGGTATGGTGACAAAGTATAGAAAGGCAAGGGTTGATTTCAGGTAGAGAGGGGATAACTAATGAAGTTTGGGACTCGTGAGGGTCACGGATAGAATCAAGGCACAACTTGTCGCTTGTCGGGGCCAAAGGGGAAAGAGCCACAGAAAGGGATGAGAAGGGGGCTCTGATGTCATAACTCCTACTAGTCGGAACTAATGTGGTGGACTACAGAGCCTGTCCGGAGTGTCACCTCCCTATGGTACCACAACTATTCTGTTGAACTGGAAAGCATTCCAAGGTACCGGAAAATCTAGACACCACGTCTACACTAACCAAGCACTACTTTACTCGAATTCAAAGCAAGGCAATCACAATAAGTAGAAACTACTTAAACCACAATCAAGGAAACTAAGAGCGAATAATGAATTTTGAGACTTAGTTACTCACGGATCCGAACATACAAAGTATCCCAGGTGTGGATCACCGAAGGTGCACCGCACCCGTCGAGGTACAAGAAGACCGACTCCGGCTTCTACTCCAATACTCAACTCTCTCTCCATACCATCTGAATGTTAACTTCTGGAGGGCTCCGCCACTATGACAACCCACCCCAGAAAATACCATACTATCGCCTAAACCAATCCACTTTGGTCAAATAAAGTATCATCTTGTCATTAGTTGCTGGGTTAACACCCGATAAATCACTTACATAGCAACTAGGATCGACATATATGCATTAAAACTCACACGAAGGCGAGTCTAGAGATCAACACATGATTAACATCCGAAACTACCCTGAAGGGTTTAATTATTACAAACCGAAGTCTTTGACATGACAATGAAGTTCAGAGTTTTGAAAACAGCGGAATTAAACTAAACGGCACGAGAGACATCACATGAGGCCTACCATGATGCCTTCACTCGTCGTCTTCCACCCACTCCAGCTCCCAGCTGGGCGGGATCACTCGAGCCCACACATCGGCAAAGGCATTACCTAGAACAACAGATTATAGCAAGGTTGAGTATACTAATACTCAACAAGACTTACCTGTCGGTGATAACTACTTCACCAACTCTAGACATGAAAGGCTTTTTGGCCACTAGGGTTTCTTTAGCTAAAAAGCAACAAAGAGTAGGTCCTTACTTTCAAGATTCTAGCACAAGTTCTAGTTGATTACTCTTTTCTAAGTTAGCAATCTATTGCAAGCATAAGTTGTGCAATACAATTATTCAAATAGAAATATTCATCAACTTCCATCATTAGGGGTAACATGGCCAGTAGGATAAGTAGTCTCAGATAACAGTGAGAGTCCAACAACCAGTTGATTTAAACCTTGCAAGGTAGACGTAAACACACGGTAGGGTGCCCCCACGAGGACAACCACCAAGCGGCTCCCGAAACTCTTCGGATCAGGATCGAATCTTACAGTCTTTGGTACAGGCTATCTGACATACCCTACGAGGCACCCAGAATCACCATGCACCACCGGTAGCTAGCCGTGAGACACATCCCAAGATGAGTAATAGTAAGATCCCGCACCGCGTCATTAAGGTACTAGGCTTACCGGTCCCATTCCAGACAAGTGCTTAGTGCGTTCAAACACTTAACCCACGAAAGCCATTGGACCGGAGCCCACATCCCATGCTCTTACCACATGAGCAATCCATTTATAAAGATCTTATGATTCCAGCATAAGAACCTATTCTCGCGAGTGACGAACACCACTCGACTCCTATCGAGTCCTATAGCATAGCAGCTATCAACCTAGCATACTAGTAAAATAACATAGGTATCTAGGGATCATGCATCTAGAGTTTCATTTCAACTCCTGAATGTAAATGCACAATCATCCTTACATAGTTGCATAAGATTTCAAAAACACTTTGGTTAATGCACCGGGGCTTGCCTTCGTTAGCAGGGTTAGCCTGAGGGTCCTCGGTGTCTTCGATCACCTCCACGTACTACAGCTCCGCGGCAGCCGCTCCTTCATCGGCTTCCGGCACGAGTGCATAGTTACCGTCAGGGAGTTCTATACGGAATGCAATGCAGGGTTCAGGTGAAGTGAGGAATTATTTTATCCAACTCTTGATGGCCATATTCACCTAGATAAACAATTAATTAATGTTTTCTTTCATTAAGGTTATTTCATGTTAAGGTTTATTATTTAATCTTTTTAATAGTGACTATGTACACATCTATGAAAATAATTTCAATCTAAATTTATCAAAATAGTAAGGGGTATTTAGAGATCCTAAAATAAGCTATGTAACCATTTACAAGGGGTCACAAGGATAAATGACACATTTTCCTAATTAACTCCTACTAACAAGCTTATGTGCACCCTAACTTTTAAATGCAAAAATAAATTATAGAAATAAGGACAGGGGTCCTTGCTGGCTTAAATGTTACTAATCATGCCACTGGGTCAAGCTTGGACATTAACAGAGCTACAAAACCTATACATGCAAAGGTGACATTTCCTAACTATATTTAAATTAAGGTAAATGCATAAATAAATAAATAAAATGCTCCTGCATCCAAATTCAACCCTACAACCACTCTGGCCTAAAACAAGACCAGAACACCAGTAGGTTCATCACAAACATTTTTGAAATTTAAATTATGCATTTAAAGGTAAATCTAATCATAAAACAAGATTACATATTTCTAACAGAGATAAATTCAGAAAAGTTGCAACTAGGCACAACATGAACATAGCCACAAGTTGAGCACAAAAATCAATTTATATTTTGAAAAATCAGTAAAGCAGAAATAGCATAAATGCAAAGTAATTCATAATAAAAGATCTGTTAAACAACTTTGTGCAATTTTTGTTCCGGAGTCTACTCATGACAAGTCTAGCAACATATCCAAAATTCAGCTCCATAGTCTTTCTAGATTTTGAATTACAGCAAAAAGGTGTCAAACTGAATTTAAATTTTCATTCAAAATCTATAAGTCAAAACTATGGTCGTGCTTTGTAAAAGTTGTAGATCTACTCTCACTGGGACCAACAAAATTGGGTTTGCATTTTTTAAAATTTTTTGTGAATTTCTAGGCATTTTCTAAGGTGTTGGACTAACTTGAAAAGAAACTAAGTTAACTTCTATTGCAACCGAGCCCCTGGTTTACAAATGGGTCCCTGGACATCACATCCAGGCCCTTGCAGTGGCGGGCAAGCTCGCCAGCGGCAATGTGGGGCCGAGGCAGATCAACAAATGGCACAAGTGTGCGATTGGCCTCACCCCTAGCCGATAGGTGGTGGTGGCGTGGCCGGAGGTGGCTCTGCCGAGGTCGCGGCGGCGCGCCCGCTGCAGCTCGGGTCCCAATGAGGGTGAGGGTAATGCGGGGCAACAAGCGGCGGTGGGAGCTTCACTAGGTCCTAGGGGAGGTGCTAAACTGCTAGGCGGGAGGCGGGAGCTAGCAGAGGGGGGTGCTCGTCGTGGCGGTGACGGCAATGGTGGCGGCAGACGGCGTTCTTGCGCGCAAGCTGCGACGACGGGGCTATATATAGCCGAGGCGTGTGCGGGAGGTGAGGACGCTTAGTAGCTAAGCCTCCCGGCGCATTAATGCGCGGTACGACGGCCCTCGGTGTGCGTGCGCGGCGGGCGCACAGACGACGTCGCGAGCGCGTGCGTACGCACTGTGTGGCGCTCGGCTCCCCGGTCGAGGCCGCATCTCGGGGCGCGCGTGGGGCCGACGCAAGCCTAGGTCACGCACATACCTCAAGGGCCAGCCTTAGCACAGCGGCACATGGCGGCGACGCTGTCACACCTATTTTTCCAAAGAAAACCAAGTGCATAACTATATGTATGCCAGGATCTGTTTTCATATATATAGTGACATATAAGTGAATAACAATTCAGTATCACGTAAGAAAAGAAAGATTATCAGAGTTTACGCTTAATCCTGGAAACGAAGGCACCAACTTTACAGGTAGTCGACTAGGGGTTGCGTACGCCTAGAACTCCACAACATCTTCACGTCATCTTCATGTAGTAGCTTCCTCTTTCTGAGCAACGTATATAGAAATTTAAAGGGTGAGCACATGTATTACTCAGCAAGTATGAGGAAAAGATGAATGCAAAGACTTTATGGTGGACTGGCTCTAAGCATTTAGCATTTTAGTTGGTCAAATTTTATTAGCACCTGATTACTAAGTCATAAATATATACCAACCCACATTAAGCATAAAGGATAAGATACGCCATAAGCATATGGCTAAGAGAACCAGAAACCACAATTTAAGTCCATCTTCAAGTTCAATTATCATGTGAGGGTCAGACCGCTCTTGACCGTGAGCATGGCTAACTAGTTAGTTTTACACTCTGCAGCGGTTGTACACTTTCACCACAAGCAGCGTAAAAGTCCCGAAGAACTTTAGACCCAACCATGCGATGCTAGCTAGGCACCATACCACACTACCGAGGTGTGGTTGCATAGGGACGCTACAAGGACTTTACAAAGGTTCTCCAACAAGTAGTGACCCACAAGGTCCAGATCAGTTAGCAAGGTATAAAGTCCCCTAGCAGGTCGATACCCCAACATAAAAAAATAACTCACCAGCCCCCTGCTAGAGCGAGTCCATACCCCGCAATACTGCTGATCCCTTGTCCATATTAGGTAAGATCACCCCAAGCTAAAGTTCCTAATTAATTGGCCAAGACCAGTGCCCGTTTAGTTCTTGTGGTTGTACCGTTTTCCTAGGTGGTTCTCCATGTTCCGATTAATCATATATGATCTTGTATTAAAGCATCATTCAACATAAAACACAAGCAAGTATAAAAGTTGTTCGATTAACACCATCCCAGTTAAGCATACTAAGCAACATCTACCATCAATATTAATTAAAACCAGGTTAATGGTCAAAAGAGGCTAGACATCCTTAATAGGAACCCATCAAAGTTAATACAAAGCATATGCAAAGTGATTAATAAAGTTATTAGGACCAAAAGAACAAGGACACACTTGCAAAGCTTCACGAACCACGTTCACTCTACTAGCATCAATCATCGGGCACAAGCATACAAAGCAAACAAACAAGCAACTAAGAACAATGCACCAATCAAAAGAAAGCTTTTAAAAGAACGCACTAAAGGATAGGCTTGATTCTAAGGATCACCTAAAGCACACAAAACGTGCTTAGAAGGGAAAGTTTTGATTAGCTACACATGGTTTGGGCTTGAGCTAACACCGGAAAGGTTTAGAGCTTGGGATAGATTTGATGAAAAGAGATATTGAGATAGAGCGGATAGAGAACATCTATCGAACTATTTACATTTATGAACTTGAAAGACTGTAAGCTTAGGTTCATTTTAATTAGAAAAAATGTGTAAAGGATATTTCAACAATAAAATACCATAAGTTGGAATTAATTCAAATTAATTTTCTTTTGCAAAAACCAAAGTAAGAACCTAGTCAAATTTTATTTATAAATGTTCACATATTAATTACACCAATTAAACTTTAGTTTAATAAATAAACAACTAAGTGAAAAGGTCTAAGCGTACAACTTTATGATTCATATCACTAGTAGAAATACTCTAATCCATGACGTTTTGCTTGTGACGATGCAAAATTTCGTCACAAAATAATATCTTTCTATGACGAAATTTTCATTTTCGTCATAAGGTACAAGTGATGAAGTTATTCCTTAATTATTAATGACGAAAATAAAAAATCGTCACAGAACTCTAACTGCAAATGGTCATAGATTATGTTTTTATTTTGTGATGAAATCTAATCATCACCGATTAGATTTGACATCGTCATCGTTTATTTGCCTTATTCGGTACATTTAGTGATGAAGCAAATTGGTCACATATGAGTATTAGAATTCATCATAGATAATGTGCCTGGTTTCCCTCACGTCTACCACTTGACGGCGTGTGATGTATGAACAATTTGGTCACATATAAGTTTTAGGAATCGTCATAGATAACATGTCTGGTTCCACCTTGACGGCATGCGATGCGTGGGCCACATTAAATGTGCTTAAATTGCAAAAAAGTTGCCCACTCAGGGATTTGAACCTGAGACCTTTGGAACAAAATTGAAGTGCACTAACCACTAAGACGAGAATCAATTTATGTTATATTGGGTTTTTTTATTTTTATTAATGAAAGACAACAAATCCTGTAAATAAACCTAAATCGCAAAAAAAGTTGCCCGTTCAAGGACTTGAACCACCAGAGACCTTTGGAACAAAATTAAAGTGTGCTGACCACTAGGACAAGCATTAGTTTTTATTGTATTAGGGTGTTTAATTTCTTTTTATTAATTGAATGCAATTAATCTTATAAATCAAACTTGAAAAAATATGTGGAACATGGGATTTGAACATGAGATCTTTTGCAATAGAATACTAAGTCATACCACTACACCATTCTTCCTTTTGTGATAGAAGGGGCAAATATTGCCCTTATTAAGTACATGCACGTTTATGGAATTAAGGCACATAGAAACATCAAGAAAATGAACAAGAACAATTTCTTTTTTTAATCTTTAGTTTTCTTCTCCCTCGTACTAACTCCGAATTTGATAGTTTCTCCCCTAAATTCTTCTAAAATCATGTTCTATCAATTCATGATATTGACTTTGGTCATCTGTTCATGAGTAGCAATTTGAGCAATTCAAATTTTGAATTCTAAAAATGACAACTAAAAGCAAGATTATTTTAACACTAAATGATGTAAAATGACCTAAATGAACTTTTTATATTTTGATGAGTTGTTAATTTTTTGGTATTCATGACTTTTCAATTCGAGATAGTTTAGGGTTCAAAAAATAGAAAATTCTATAAAATTTAGTGTAATTAAAAATTTGAATGGTTCAAAATTTTTCAAATCCAAAAATGTCCAATATATAGTGTGTCCAACTTTCTCAGAATCACTTAAAACCTTTTTGACAACTCTTGCAAGTTTTCAGATTTTTTGAGCAAGATTTAATGATTTTAACTTTATTAAATCAACAAATAATTACAATAGTAGGTAAACTTGGTTAGAAAATACCAAAACTTCACACAACATCATGATTTGGATCCATAAGAATCCCAAAAAAGTTTCAAATGATTTCGAGCAACTGGCACTATGCATCCCACATAGGGATGAAGCTCTCTCTCTTAGTGACAATGTCATGTGTGAGACAGTTATGCTTTAGTGGTGATGTGCATCATCACTTTCTCATAAGAACTTGAAACTTTTTTGACAACATAATACACCAAAATGTGGAGCTCATGCAAATTTTTAGATTTTTTAAACAAGATTAGATGATTTTAACATTTATTGTTCATTAAATCATCAACTAATTACAATAATATGCAACAATGGTATGAAAATTCCCAAACTTCACAAAACATCATAGTTTGGATCCATAAGAATCCCCAAAAAATTTCAAATGATTTCGAGCAACTCGTACTACACATCCCACAAAGGAATGAAGATCTCTCGTTAAGTGACAATGACATGTTTGAGACATGTATGCTTTAGTGGTGATGTGCATCATCACTTTCTCATAATCATTTGAAAATTTTCTCATAACCAATAACCATGTCATATTCCCAGAATTGAGGTGTACATGAGCAAGAAAATACTTTAGGGTATATGAACTTCAAAGTTTAAGTTGAGTTGTATGAAACAAAGTGAGAGACCTATAGTTTGTGAACAATATATACTCTAACTTTTAGAAAATCTTATGAAACTTCTTTGTCAAGTTTAATATCTAATAAAATGATTTCATGGAAATTTTCAAAAGTTTTGAAGAAGTTTCAGATTTTTTTATCATTATTTTATAATTAAATTGCAAGTAGAATTTTGAATTATGGCAACAAACATTTGAAACTTTCATCTATTTTCAGGATATGAGGTATAGTAGATCATAAATACTAAAAACATAGTTTTGTGAATTTTTATTTAATTTTATTTCAGATACACGTAGTTCAAATTGTAATTATTTTCATATTGCAATGAAATGCAAAAAAAGAAAAATGTTAAACAGGAGAGGAACATAACAGGCCCGTTTAGGCCCACACAGCCCATTCACTTTGGACCGTTCATCGGCGGACGGACGTCTCTAATCGTTTTTGCGTCGAATAAAAGGAAGCCCCATCCCTCGAACCCTAGCTCCTTTATTCCTCACCCTCCTCTCAGCCTCCTCCTTCCGCCCCATCCACACCTCCACCGCCGCTTTGTCTCCTAGCCTCCCCCATAGCACCAGGCTCCACAGGTCGCAACCCTCTACCATCCCACACAGCGGCGCAGCCCCTAGCGCCAGACGCCGCTGGCCGGCCCTCCACCCTTCCCCCTGCAGTGCAGCCCCTTGATCTGGTGACCGGAGGTTGGAGGCAAGCCTCGGAAGGTGGCGGTGATTCAAGCTGGTGTTGCCACATGAGGTTGGAGGCAAGCCTCGGAATGTGGCGGCGATTCAAGCTGGTGGTGCCACGGGCCGTTGACCGGCGGCCAGGCGGTTCGGCTTTGCGACAGTGGCGCAGTGGTGGCTGGCATGGGGGTGAGCAGTGGCTGGCCTTGGAGGAGGAGGTCGCACGACCTCACGGGCGTGACCAAGGCAACAGTCAAGGACACCGTGCTGCTCACGCAGGTGAGCAGGTCTGTCTCATCCCCCGTTGCCTATTGCTGGAGTCCTCTCTTGTCAGTTCATTTACAAACTTACTCCTCGGCTGCTCTGTAGATGTCATTGGCTCTGTAGATATTTATACGTGCAGTTTTAGCTGGGATATTTATCTACTCAGTGTTTATTGTCATTGATCTGTTGCATGTGAAGTTTGTGCACGAGATACTCTGCAATATTTTCATACCTTCTACTGCTTTCAGCTTATTAGTTTACTCTCAGAGTTACTTTTGCATGTGAAGTTGGCTGGACTACTTGTCCCACCTAGATTACGAAGAGAAACATGGATACTTTCCTATCATGTTTTAGTGGTTGCTACTATAATTAGGATTGTAGAGTGCCTTCTCTTTTTATAAACATGTTGGAATTTATAAATAGTTGCAAATTCTTCTATACTTGTTTATTTACTGTTATAATGTGGAAACCGACATGCTTGTTCAAAGTAGATAACTAGTATTCTTTTTCTCATTTGCTCATTTATTGAAATTAGTGTGTCATTTGATGTTGCAGAAACAAAAACCTTATCAATATGATCCAGTTTGTTTGACTCATTATAGGTAAGTAATAACTGAAAATTTGTTGGGTGGTTATTGCTTTGTCTGCTTCTAATAGTTGATTCACCATCTTTGCTTTATAACTCTTATTTTTTTGGCTGGTCAGCTAGCTTATCTCTACACTTCTTTTCTGCATGTCAGCTCAACAGCTCATGCACAAGCTGCAATAGATCGAGTTTGATTTCTCTCATGTGAGAACAAGATCAAGGTCAGAATAACTACTTTGCCTCTTTCTTCTCCCCTAATGCAAAGCAACAACAATGTAAGAACTCTATTTTGAATGGCATGTGTGCATGATGCTGAAAGGAAGTGTGGTTTCTATGAGAAGTACAAGATGTAAAATAAGATGTGAAATAAGATGTAACTTGTAGTTAGAATCTGCTGTAATTTGTAGTTCGAATTTGTTGTAATGTGAGTAATAATGTGAATTGAGTTGAGTTATGGAGTTGTATGATCATTGGAATACTAGATCTGTTAATTTATACAAGTTTTTTTGTTATTTCAGTATTATTTGTAAATTGTATTGATAATTAACATTTGCACTTTTGTGACGAAATAAAACTGATCAGATCAAGCCACGTGGCTCAATAAAGGACAATCTGTGACAAAAATGAGAGAAAAACTGTGACCAAAATAATGGCAAATTTGTGATCATTTTATATCAAAAGGTGACGATGGCAAATATCATTCTGTGACGATATAAACTTATCTTCTATGATGATTCCAAAAAGATGATGTCAGCTGCCACATCATTGATGACGTCACCACCACGTCAGCTGCCACGTCATTGCTGACGTCAGCATCACATCAGATGCAAACGACGTTAACGGGAGATTATGACCAAAATGTAGGAACATCTGTGACCAAATCTGATCATCACACATCACAAACGCCATTAATTGCGCCGTCAGGCAGTCAGGCACACGGAAAATTATGACGATAACGGAGTTATATCCATGACCAACGACGTTCGTCATAGATTGAATTCATTTCCATGACGACAACTATTTCGTCACGGATTAGAGACACATCTGTGACGAAAAAACTCATTTCATCACAGATGCAGAAATGTGACGCCAATTCTGCGACCAAATGAATATCGTCACAAAATCGTCACAAATGACTACCTGTGACCATTTTGGCGCCTTCGGTGACGTTAAGGGAACGTCATTGATGACAACATCCCTACTAGTGTATAGAACTAACCAAGTTACAATTAGAAAAACATTTGTGTTGATATTAATCAAGTTAACATTTATTTAGAAAAGTCGATGTAAAGACCTAATCAACTTTTAATTAGGAAAGGTTAATTAACTATTAATCAAATTAACATTTGGTTTATGAAAATCTGAGATAAAGATCTAATTGGATTTTATTTGCAAAAGTATATGAAATAAACATTAATCAAATTAACGTTGATAACGAAAACCGGTGTATAGCACTATATAACTTTTATTTAGAAAAGGCATACTTAATAGATATTTGCAAATTAATATTAAAAAAATTTCGGAAAACATACATGGTGAAAACATCATTGCTAACGTATGCTTTGCATTATTATGAATCTAACGCATCTTGAACTGATTAAAACAGAGCTAAAACATGAAGATATGAAAAAAACAAAATATAAGGACCTAGTTGTGATTAACTATAGATCTCAGGGGCTAGCATAAAAGATCTGCAAGACACATTTAATAGTGCTCGCGAATAGATCTAAGATCAGGGTTAGATCTACAAAAGGCTCAGGTTAGATTGGATCTAAGGAATCTAATCTCTTCAAGGGGTTTTCTGTAGATATACGAAGACACAAACAAATCTAAAGATTAATGATTCTCACGGGCCTAATCGAAAAAATGACATTATCTTCTCGCACGGGAGCTCCTAGGCAGCCAAAATTGTTGGCGACTGGGACTCGAGCTCGATGCACAAGACAGGGGGGAAAAGAGAGGGTCGAGGGAGTCTTGGGGAAATGCTCACCGCGCTAGAGATGGACAGCAGCGGCCGGATAGGAGAGGCGAGCGGCGGCCAGCTCGTCGGTCTTCGCATGGATGGAGGCGCTCAGCCTCCACGCTGTGACGGAGCTCCGGTGGCCTACAGGCTCGGGTGAGACGCGGAATCAAGAGAGAAGAAGGAGAGTATCTCGAAGGGCTGCTCACCAGCGGCGGGACGGAAGGGAGCTGCTGGATTTCCGGGAAGACGACGGCGGTCGGCCATGGTGGCCGGCTCGGTCTCCCTGAAACGGCGCCGACTTGGTGGACCTGCGACGAAGGGACTAGGTTCCCGGGGCGCGGCTCAGTGTCGCGGACCTCCTGGTGAGGGCGGCTTCGTCTGGCAGAGCTCCGTCCGTGGCGAACCGGCGACATCCCTCGGCGGCGCTTTGGCAGTCCGGCGAACTACAGGGGAGCAGGCAAGGCGAGACGCGGCGCAAAGCAATGCAGGGAGGCTGCGGTGTATAGGGCACGCAAGAGGCTAGGGCCTCGCCCTTTATAGGCACGGATGTCGTGGCCTGGCATGGCACGCACGCTAAGGCAAGAGGCGGCGGCGGCGCACAGCAGCTCTGCTACTTGCGGCCGGGCCCTGATGGGTTTCTACGGGCTTGCGGCTGGGCCGGGCAAAATGGGTCGCTGGAGTGGGTCGGGCCCATGGGCTCAGCCCAGAAAGGATAGGTTTAGTTATTTTCCATAATTTATTTTTAATGGGAAAACAAATCTAGAAAAAGTCTAGAAAACGTTTTGAGCCACGAAAAATATCCAGAAAATTCTCAAACTTCCAAGAAAATTCCCAGAGATAGATTGGGACATGAACAAGCCAAATAAAGTATTTGGAGTTCATGAAAATGATTTTAGAGCCTTCTAATAAATATAATAAGCTCCGGGAAAAGTGAGAATAAATTCCAGAAAAGTCTGAAAAATTATCAGAAGAAATTGGAGAGTACCTAAACGTATTTTTGAAACCTTTAGCACTCAAGATGCATCGGCATGAATGCAACACACAACCATTTATTTGATTCAGAAAATCAAACAAAAGCTTTTTCCTATACTATATTTCCTGTAAAGAAAATAAATGTTGGAAAATTTTTAAAATTATGGGAAATCGTTGTTTATTATTATTTCTATTCACATCCTGAAATTGGAAATTTTAGGGTGTGACAGACGCGTGGACGTCACGCGCGTGTGACGTCACGCCGAGCACGCTCTCGGCCCGGTCCGTACGGAGTGCCCCTATTTGAGTTTACTATGCTCAAAAATTTGCATGTAAACTTCAAAATTGATAGATAGGAAACTTGTAGACGAGTTGACACTCTGAATAATGGCTGAAACAGAATTGGAATTGGATATAAAATGGAAGAGAAATTCGAATGCCAAAATGAAGAATCCCATGTCTCAGGTGAATAGTAAAACTGAGTTTGACTGGCAAATTTGAACCTTTTCCACTTAAAATTTGAAATGCCATCCTGAAGATAAAATGTGTTCCTGGAAATTCTGCACAACTTTTATATTGGCAGATTTTTGAGAGTTTAGACAAAATTTGGAGAACGTGGCCAAAATTCCAGACCTAGGAGATAGACAGTACGGGTTTGACCACTCCAATTAGGGTTTTGACCAAGGGAAATGTGTTTGACTTGCTTAAGGTGCTAATGGGTGAGGGTTGGTGAGGTTTTCGAGGTGATGACCCAGGTTGACCATGTTCTGACCCCCAGTCAACAAGTTTGACCGGCAATTAAGGTTAATTAAAAACCTGGGGCGTCACAGCCACTTGCTTCTAATCACTTGTACTCTTCCACGAGGTGACTGGCTCAATTTATAGCCCCAATAGGTCGGTGGTTGCAGGAGGGGGTACTTGTAGGCGAGAGGGAGATGCAGTGCCGAGCAAGGAGGTGCGATCATATCTCCAGGTGCAGTCGGCTCTATAATCCACCGCCTATGGACTTGGACGACCATGATCACTGCTCCTGAGGCGGTTGTAGGTCGGCTCCTTGGGTCGGTTTTGCCTGGCACGCCAGTTGATAGGTGCGGTCGGCCCTATAGGTGTGGGCGCACCTCCCAAATAACCGTTGTTGACGCAAAATCCGCACCTCGCGCCAAACACACAGCAAGCCGGACAAGCTGGCTTAACACACGAGCAGATTCCAAAGCGTGCCAGTCAATTTTCCTGAAATTAACAAAGGGGAATGCAGTTAAATACCAAAGCTTGGAACTTGCCGGGTGGTACCAGATAGTTCCATATTTGCGGCTAGAAAGCCATGTAAGATGACATATAGCTATGAGAAGCTATCTGTCAACAGACTAAAAACCATTCAGGAGCTTTAAAGCGTAAAACAGGATAGCCGAATAGATGACGTAAGCGTGACGAAAGATCGATCTTTTTCTAGATAGCGTTGCTCGTACACAAGATCATGACCGATCCTCGAGGATAAATAACAGTAAAAGTAAATAAGGTAAAGCATGATTACAAATATGTAATGAACAAGCATGCATAGGCCCAGAGCACTAGTCTACCGCATGTCTAGATACTTCGAAACCCGTCAAGCATGAATTCAAACAAGTTAATCCACCGCATGATACAACTTGTTTAAAATCACACCACCAACCACAAAAAGATCTATCCACCGCATGATACAATCTACATATGGAAGGCTAAAAGCACACATTGTTTAAAACACAACTTATAAGCACGTTTTACTCATGAAAGCATAACTGAATACAGTTGTACAGCCGAATCGGGATCCGTGGAGAAGAAACCAACATTGCCAAAGATGATAAACCTATCAGATTGAATCGAAATCTAAACCGCCGGATGATTAGCTCTAAAACAACCCAAAAACCTGCATCTACCGCATGATACCCGGTTCTGTCAAGATTCAAACAAGATTAGCAAGCTTGAACCCACAACACGTGACAACTTAGATTAAGTCGGGTTCGGCTATTAAAACACACGTGATCCATGTGCCTTATTGAGGCAAAGATGCGAGCGTGCAATGTAAAGATCACCAAACAAGATAAAGCCGATCCAAATCAATCTAAATTGGGCAAAAGAGTGTTACATGAATTTAAACATGAAGTAAAAACTCAAAGCAACACGTGGTAACTTAATGAATCTATTAGATCTTGCCAAATCTAATAGAGCCGATAACTAGCTCCAAGCTAGATCTTAGCCTACCGCATGGCTCATGATCTAACAAGAAACCCTCTTGAACCAAGCTTAAATCCACCGCATGATACTAAGCAAGGTAACAAGACTACTTGCATCACGATCTAAATCCACCGCATGATACTAGACATGATACAAGGTTGCCGGTACTTACGGAGGTCGACGAATCGATGAACCCTCTCGAAGAACTCGACGACACGACTAGAGGACTCAAAGGTTTGGCGTAAAGCCGGTTTGTTATGAGAATGTTCGATTACAATTACAAACATCCAGGGTTCATATTTATACACTGTCCTGACATGACTCCTGGTGGACTACGAGCACAATATTTGATACCTAATTTAATGCTCAAGTGCGAATGCTTATCCATCCATTCGTCCCTTCCGCTCAGGCCACGTCACCACGTGATCCCGTGAAATCAGCGCAAACAGTCCTTTTGCCGAACGGAAACAAACTGCCGACCGCAAGCATCTCTGTCGAATCTTCTGAAGAAATCTTCCCCCGCTGAACGGGATTTGTTACCAAGTTAGGCCCATAAATCAGCCTCTCTCCTGTACCAATTTTTGGTGTTAACATATGCCCCTTCAATTACGGGATAAAAGTGATTTTATTCCGAAATTGACTGCAAACGCTAACGTCTTCAAGTCAAATCTGTTCAACACCTATTCTTTCTCCTTGCAATCCATCGGGGTCTCCGTTCAGATCCAAACCCTAGGTCATCTTTCCCCCAAGCTCAAATCTTCAATGGCGGATCAAAATCAAACTGCTCAGGTAAATTTCATCCCCTTAAGGTTCATTCGGCATTATTTTTCCGACTCCTACCTCAGATTTCTCCTTCCGTTTTCTCTTGATAGGAGCTTTCCACCGAGCTTTTAATTCACACCGAGGCCAACTCAACATCATATTTCCTCGGACATGTGGGAACTTTTGATCCCCGCGAGTTCATTGAAGACGAATCCAAGAGAATCCCTTTCAAAGCGGCTTTATCAGGGCCTCCCTTGTGGCAAGATGCTTTCAAGAACTGGCCTTTGCCCCCAATTACAGGCTGGAGAAATTGGTATAAGAGGATACTTGCAGATAACAGTGGCAAAACCAGCAATTGGGACAGCCTCGGCATCGCCCAATGCTTGGAGTTATCTTTGGCCGAAACCCCAAAGAATGAAAATCTTTTGATAGCAGCCTGCCATTTTTGGTCAAATGGCATCAATGCTTTCCTCTTTGGTCACGGACCAATGTCTCCCACTTTGGCCGATGTATACATGATCACTGGCCTTGACATTTCAGGACCCATGTATCCCCTTCCAATACAGAGGCTCCACAAGGCAGAAAGGAGTGAAGACAGGAAGTGGATACAAGTCATATATCCAAAATCACATGAAAGACGGCCCTCTAGGTGAAGTCGAATACAGGGCGTTCCTGAACATGTGGTTGTGTAGATTCATTTTTTGTGGTAATGCCAATGAGCCAACTTTGAATCATATTGCCATGGCTACAGATTTGGCTACTGGTCATCGCATCCCTCTTGGAAAATATCTCCTAGGGAGTGTGTATCATATGCTCCATCAAACTATTTCCCAAATGCACACCGGCCAGAAGATATCATGTGTCAACGGCCCTTGGTGGCTTGTGCAAATGTGGCTGCAACTGTACATGCACCGGATTGTTGGCATCAATCTCAACAATCGGCTTTTCCCTTCATCCAGCCACAATGAAGGAGAAGCCCAGATTACCAGAGGATGCCAAACCCATGGAGAAGCTGCTTCAACCATATTTATTGATCAGAATGTCAGACATCTTTTTGAGCTCCTCTTCAGAGGTTTCGCTGATCCCCTTTGGCTCCCTTATCTGAACAATGACAATTTGACTCTCCCCTTTGAATTCTCCTTTGAAACTGGATGCCATGATGCAAGATCTATAGAGATCTTAAATATCTTTATCCACCCATGCGCCTTGCCAGCAGAATTTTGTGGGGGAAGGTTAAATCACAGCACCTATGAGTATTATCAGCCAAATATGATGGCCCGACAGCTAGGATGTGGCCAAATGCCTCCAAGGCTATTTCTTCATGAGTTCCTCAAACCCAGAGAGGAAATCACATAGAGCATTCAAGCCAGAAGGGTCTTTGAATACAACTGCATCCCAACTCTTTATACCTGGCTTTTCACACCAACAATAATAGCTCACCCTCTCTTTATCTCCTGGTGGCAATAATTCCATGACCATATCTTCAATGAGCCAGTGCACTCATTCTGTCTTGAGCTGATGCCTGACTTTCAGCCAACTTCAGAGGTAACATACTTATCTTTTCTTTGACCAGGCATACTCTTCACTATTAATCATGATTTTGGCCACCCCTTGCAGAATACAGTACCTGCCCCTCGAGCCAGGGCAATTGCTTATAATGTGGTAGGCCCAATCTCTGCCTTGGGATTCAAGTCCACAACTCTGGCTCAGCTGATGGCCAGATATGCTACAATGGACCCTACTCTCATCAGCTCAACCTTTGATAAGAGAAAAGCTCTACCCTTCGTTGCACCTCCAGCTGCCAAGAAGAAAAGAACCACTAAAAAAGTCCCCATTGAGGTAACATCTTTTCTTTCTTGAACACAAGACCACTCTTATTCTGACATATCTCATCTTGTGCAATTCCAGACTAGACCCCAGCAACCATCAACATCTTCAGAATCTGCCAATGTTCCACCTGTTGGTATGATCTTCATTGCTTCTTTCTTTTCAAAGATCATAACTCACACTGGAATTTACTCTTTATTTAGTCTCTGCAGAAGAAACATTGGTGAATCAACGCATGGAAACTCCTTCTCCAAGTTCACCAAGGCCTCAACCATCTTTTGCTCAAGCAGAGACCTTAACTTCACCAGGGATCCAATCACCCCCTCCTCAAGCAGAAGTGCCAGCTTCTCCAGAAATGAACCCACCAATCCAACCAGAAGCCTCAAGCTCCCCAAGGGTTCAATCTTCCCCTGGCCAAGCAGAAATCCCAGTCCCAATAGGGATAAATCCACCTTCACTCCAGCCAGAAGCCTCAAATTCACCAGGGACCGCACCAGCTTCCCCTCAAGTAGAAGCTTCAGCTTTGCCAAGAACTCCTCAGACTCCTCTTCCACTAGTTGTTCAAGAAATTCCCCCTGAATCTGAACAAGCTCCTGCTCCAGTTCAAGGAATCAGGCATGAGGTAAGCGCATGCACCCAACTCTGTTATCTCCTTTTAATAAACCATTCCTAATACGGCAATCCTTCTCTCTTAGGATCAAACTTCATCACCACCAACCTCTTCATTTATGGTGAATGATCCAACTGCCAAAACAGTGGATGGAGATACTCCTAATCGGGTCCTGTCGGAGGAAAACCACGCAAGGCTTAGAGAAATCTTTTCCTGGCTGCAAAAAGATGCCCGAGATCAAGTCAGAGATGTTGATCACTTCAAGGAAATGCTCGAATCCATCGATCAAGAGCTTCCTGAAGACATCAAAGCCTCCCTGGAGCCCATCTCAGATCTGGACATTCATTACGTGGCAATAAGGCGAGCCTTGAAAAGCCAATCCTCCCGACGAGCTGTTGAGCAAAAGAAAGCCAGAGCTGAGCAGGCTGTGAAAGGATCACAAGCCCAAATCGAGAGCAACAAGGAGATGTTGACCAATCTGCAGTCCGCTCTCGAGTTGAAAATTGCCAGAAAGACCGCACTAGATACTAAGCTGAGGAATTTATCATCTAAAATTGAAGCTGACGAGAAAAAGATAGCCGAGCTCCCTGGATTAATAGAGAAAACCCAAGAGGAAGCATCAACGGCCATGATTGAAGCAAACCGGCTCGAGGCACAACTCTCCGTCCCGTCCAATACTCGGAAGGATTATCGGGAATGGTCGAAGAACATTAATCGATAATATCAAATGCCTCTAGTATAATTGCAAAGTACTTGAACATTTAGTTGTACCGAGCAATGTGTAACCGAATTAACCGTCCTTATAACATTGCCTTTTATAAGCTTCATTTTCCCTTCCTCTTGCATGACTTTGTTTGCAACTTTGGACGATTTATTCGAGAACTACGGTCAAACGAGTCTATACCCGAACAACACTCCGACCGCAACTCGGTAGAGCCACTCAACCAAATATGACTCGGCTTGAATTCCAAACGACCCGACGACGATTTGGTTAAGGAAACCTCTCCACTTTCCAAGTTTCTCGGGATATGCACCACGATCCAAGGCCACGATCTCTTCATCATCCCTATAAATAAAACCGTAGGTTCCCCCTAGCCTTTCATCAAGACTTTAGCCTTCAAACCTTTGCCAACCCAAGCCTCGCTTTTCACCATCGCCGCGGCTCCAAGAACCAATGGCGGGTAGCGAAAGAACGGGCGTCGCGTCGCCGACGAGGCGGAAGGAAGCCGCGCCGGCGCGCGTCGGAGGCAGTGATCGTCAACTTCCCTCATGATTCTTTCTAGATTTTCCTCTGTTTCTAACGATCTTCTCTGTTTCAGGCTCATCCAATGGAACCCGGCTCCCGCGCCGGCCATGAATCCGGCCCTACCGGACGACTCATCGGAGTCGAACAACTATTCTCTGGTGCCTTACGACGAGCGCGACGCCCTTCGCTTCAAGGCGGAGCGTGACGAATCCCGGAGCGAGCTGGGAGAAATCTCCAAGAAAGCCTGCATCGCCGAACTTGAGTGGGAGGACCAGCGCAAACAGTTGCTGGCAACCATCGATGGTATACTCCTTAGATTAATCTCCAACCCAATTTGACTTTGATACTAACCATTACCGCCTTGCACTTTGCAGCCCGCGACGCCGAGCTTGACCAGCTGAAAATGCTGGTGAAGCAATTGGCTGACAAGGTGAATGCTCCTGGAGACACGCCGGGGGAGCGCCTCGCCGCGGTAGAAGACCGCGTGGACGAGGTGGCTGTCCACGGCATCCGCCTCGGCACCACCCTGGGCTTGGCCGCCATGGCGACGCACACCGGCGTCGACTACTCCACCCAGCCATGCGGCTTCCAGGGCGGCGCACCAAAAGACATCGACGAGATCGAAGTCATCTTGGAGCGCCTCGGTGGCCACGGCGATGCCATTGCCGAACTCACTCATCCCCAGTTTGTGCTAAACAGGATTTTCGATTAGATTGTTCTAGGGATGTTTGATCTTCGGCAATAAATAAAGAATTTCAATTTTCATGCTTGCATTGTGATGATCCCCTCCTGTTTGCAACTGAGAATTTTACCTTTCTCAAACATATTCGGGAACTTTACTTGAGCCGAATACGTGAAAACAACTGCCCCTTGGCGCAAAATCCACAGAAAATCCCCAGTTCGGGAACCATAAACACTGTTCAATGAAAACCCTTCGCATTCGGGAGGAAAACCCTGTCGCTTGGTATTCCAATAACGTACACCAACCAGTCATCACTCCCAATGCGCTCTCTCAGTCAATAAAATAGCCCTCTGGGATGCCCTGCAAATCCACTCACATACTCCTCCATCACTTCACATCTTCTCCCCCCGCTCCAGAAGAGAAAACCCCAAAGCCATGGCGGACAAAGGCAAGCAACCCATCAAGGAGGACAGCACTCCACCAAAGAAGCGCACCATTCAAGAGTAAGTTTTCTTTTAATCTGCTTCTTGCCCTCATTTGTAATCTTATGTTTACCCCTTCTTGTTTCCTCCAGCCTTGATCTGCTTCCTGAAGAGATCCTTGGGACCGAAGAAACGCCCGAGTAAATCTCCTCTGACTCCTCCCTTGAAGAAGAGGACGCCACGCCGGAACAGAGGATCAATCACCAGTTGCGCCGCCGCATTCGGCATCTGGAGCACGATCTGCGAGACATCACCGCCCGCTGCCATGCCGAACGCGAACGCCGCATGAGCCTAGAGGCGTTAGTAGGGGGTAAAAATTTCCATCTTTACTTGATTCCATGTTTAGGCTCAGACTTTCGTTTTCTAACAATTGCTCGTCTTCCTTAGATGTCTCCGATAGGTACAGTAACCTGAAGGCCGCCTGGGACAGCCTAATGGAAGCTGCAAGTCATGGCCACCCCCGAAGCTTCCAGGTTGCCGTCACGGTGGTCCTGGAACAGTTGAAGAGGGAGGAGCTGAAGAAGCAAAACAAGAAAAGTGAATGAAGCATACTTTCGCTTCTTTCGCCAGGCCTTCTGCTTCCCACCCCCTTGTAATCTTGAGCAGCTGGATTGCCAAATAAAATCCTACAAGAAACATCTGTAATGTTATGTATCTTCGTGCTAAGGGCAATACATCTTAGTATTGGCCATTTCCCTGTTCAGGATTTTTGTTCTAAAGGCGGCTTTCCTCTTGAATGCCGGCTATCCTTCTGTGTCAAACACATGTAATCCTGGTGCTTGTGATCAACGATCAACTTCAATACTAGGATAATATTTCTTCAAATATCTTCCATTTATTGCAGCGGAAAATTCTTCTCCTAGTAAAGTTTTCAATATGTAAGCATTACCAGGCACACACCTGACTACCCGAATAGGTCCTTCCCAATTCGGGGACCGTTTGCCGAACGCACTATACTTAGTTCCAATTGGCAGTAGCACTTTCCAAACCAAATCCCCTTCTGCAAATTGCTTGACCTTTACTTTCTTGTTGTAATATTTAGCAACTCGCAGCTTGTTCTTCTCAATGTTTTCTAGGGCTCAAAGACGAATCTTATGCAAATCTTCCAACTCGTCCATCATTAAGCCACTGTAATCTTTGGAGCTCAAATCCTTCTGCAAAACCACTCTCCTTGAATCTGATTGCATTTCCCAAGGCAAAACAGCGTGGTGCCCATAAACTAATTCATAAGGAGAAGTTTTTGTAGCTCCATGAGGAGCCATTCGGTAAGCCCATAAAGCCTCATTGAGTACCGAATGCCATCTCTTTGGCTTCTTGCGATTTTCTTTTGTATAAGCTTGATCATGATCTTGTTAGAAGCCTCTGCCTGACCATTAGCTTGGGCATAATAAGGAGAAGAATTAAACAATTTGATTCCCATGCTTTCGGCAAACTCCCTGAACTCCAAGGATACAAACTGAGCTCCATGATCAGTTGTAATTGTTTGAGGAATCCAAACCTGTAGATGATGTGTTCTTTAACAAACTCAACCATGTTTTCTGACATTACTTTCTTCAGTGGAATTGCCTCAACCCATTTGGTGAAGTAATCTGTTGATAAAAGCACAAACTTATGCCCTTGCTAGATGGTGGGTTTATCTGGCCAATCAAATCTACACCCCAGCCTCTGAATGGCCATGGCTTGATAATTGGATTCAGTGCTGACGCTGGAACCCTTTGAATATTTCCAAACTTCTGACAATCTTGACATCCCTTGTAATATTCAAAGCAATCTTCCAACATCGTCGGCCAAAAACATCCAGTTTGCCTCATAACCCGTTTCATATGATAGGCCGATTGATGTGCTCCACATAGCCCATCATGCACCGCACTCATCATTTTCTTTGCTTCTTCTGGACCCAGGCATTGCAGCAACACCCCATCCAATGATTTGTAAAATAAACTTCCATCTAGAAGAACAAATTTTATAGCTTTATACCTGAGCTTCCTAGAAACCTTTCGGGATGGATCCTCCAGATAATCAACAATCTCCTTTCTCCAGTCATCCTCAGCCAGATGGTTCCCGAAAGCACATACCGCCATGGCAAACGCTTCTTGATTCTCTCTATAACCTGAAGCATTTTGAGCCAACCTGTTTGCCTCTTCATTGTGTTCTCTAGGAATATGCTGTAGAATTACTAACTGAAAACTCTTTAAGATCTCCCTGCATTCCTCGTAGTAATTCCTCAGGGCATCACTCTTACACTCATATTGGTCGTTCAATTGCTTTATAACTAGCTCTGAATCTCCATAAATTTCAACTGAAACAGCCCCGGCTTCTTTCAAATATTGAAGCCCCCTAAGCAACGCCTCGTACTCAGCAGTCACCATATTGACAGAAAAGCCGACCATGTTTTGAGGGAAAGGGTGGCCATCCAGCTTCATCTTATTATCAAATTTCAAATGCCCCTCCTGGATAGCCTTTTGGATCCTCATCCTGAAGACCCTGCAATCATTGATGGAGTGAGAGTTTCTATCATGAAAACCACAGTAACGTTTCTCTTTAACCCCATCGGGCCGAAGCATAGAATGCCCTTCAGGCAACTTGATTCGGCCTTCTTTTACCAAGAACTCAAAGAGCTTGTCAGCCTTGGTGACATCAAAGTCATATGTGCCCTTGGTTTGCTTTACCCACCGCTGGTTCACAGTCAAGGGCTCCTTGCCCCACATAATCTCAGCAGCGGCCACTTCCTCGTCATCATCAAAATCTTCCACCTAGTCAGCCTTTTCGAGGAACTGGTTGTAGATATCAGCTATGTCTTGGTGCTTGGCAAATCTGGTATCCTTCTTGAACCCGTAGGCCTGATTACTCATCAATGACAGCTTCTGAGACAACTGACCAAGGTTGTCAAGTTCCATGCCAAACAACTTTTCCCGAAGCCTTGAAGCTGGCAACATCCCTGCAACAGCCATATCAGCCAGTTGATCATCCTTGCAACAGCCATATCAGCCAGCTGATCATCCGCAGAGTCAAAGAGAAGCACAAGCCCTTGACTTCTCTGAATCTTCTGAGGAATTCCAGAGGCGTCTCATTGTGCCTCTATTTCAAGGTAGCCAGATCAATCAGCTTCTTCTCTGTGCTACCACTAAAGTAATGGGCATGGAACTTTTGCTCTAGATCCCTCCATGTGCCGACTGACTGAGGGGGCAAAGAAGTAAACCATTGGAATGTTGAGCCCGTTAATGACAGAGGGAAATATCTAACCCTGAACGCCTCATCAGTTGAAGCTTCTCTGAGCTGCATTAAATATCGAGCAATATGCTCCACAGTGCTTGTATCGTCCTGCCCAGAGAACTTTGTAAACTCTGTAGGAGGCTTCACCCTTGGTGGCAAGATCACCCTGTAGTACCACTCTGGGAAGGGAGGCGTATAAGCTGGTCCTTGAATTTTAGGTTTAAGGCCGAATTGATTTTGAATCAGATCGGCCATTTTCTGTACCAGAATATCATCGTCTTGCATTCCTGCAGCTGTGCCATACCCAGGATTTGGGAGAGCATCTATAGCACCATAATCAATGACCTCATGATATCCCCCACCATACATATTTTTCTGCAACCTGTTATTGGCTGGGGCTATCTTGTAAGTAGAATTAGGCGGCATTCCAGTCAAACCGAACGCCATGTCCCCATATGTAGGCTGATACGGGTTCGGCTGTTGAACTGGTTGACCTTTATTGTTTTGTAGAGGTGGTCGGGCCGGGCTGACTCCCCATGCTTTGTAGAGGAGGTTGTATCGGCTGACTCCCAACGCTTTGCGGAGGAGGCTGGATCGGCTGGCTGCGCGTGGCGGTTGAGCTCCTGTTGGTTGAGCAGAACTGGTTTCTCCGACTTCTGTAGAATATGTGTGAGGGGATACTCGACTAAACACCTTTTCCATGCCTGGGACGAATACGCCGATCATCATCTGCTTGAACATGCTCAAGAAAGTCGTATGATGCTTTCCCATCATAGCTTCTGCAGTCTCCCGAAAAGCATTCAGAGCCTCTTCTTTCTCTTGAAAAGAGGTGGTATCAAGCTCCCCCGCAACGTAACCCCCGGGCATTTCAGATTTAAGGTACGGGACGCCACTTCTGTTCTTGCCGAACGACATCAAGCACTTCATCTGGAATTGGTCAATGGCGTCTTTCAGCTGCGCTTGTTGTTCTGGAGATAGGTCATCAATGGTGACATCCATGATGTCGCCGATTTCAGGCATCTTGATTCAGCTAAAGTTTCCCACCGGGCGTGCCAAAAAGTGTGTTGATGCAAAATCCGCACCTCACACCAAACACACAGCAAGCCGGACAAGCTGGCTTAACACACGAGCAGATTCCAAAGCGTGCCAGTCAATTTTCCTGAAATAAACAAAGGGGAATGCAGTTAAATACCAAAGCTTGGAACTTGTCGGGTGGTACCAGACAGTTCCATATTTGCGGCTAGAAAGCCATGTAAGATGACATATAGCTATGAGAAGCTATCTGTCAACAGACTAAAAACCATTCAGGAGCTTTAAAGCGTAAAACAGGAAATAGCCGAATAGATGACGTAAGCGTGACGAAAGATCGATCTTTGTCTAGATAGCGTTGCTCGTACACAAGATCATGACCGATCCTCGAGGATAAATAACAGTAAAAGTAAATAAAGTAATGCATGATTACAAATATGTAATGAACAAGCATGCATTGGCCCAGAGCACTAGTCTATCGCATGTCTAGATACTTCGAAACCCGTCAAGCATGAATTCAAACAAGTTAACCCACCGCATGATACAACTTGTTTAAAATCACACCACCAACCACAAAAAGATCTATCCACCGCATGATACAATCTAAATATGGAAGGCTAAAAGCACACATTGTTTAAAGCACAACTTATAAGCACGTTTTACTCATGAAAGCATAACCGAATACAGTTGTACAGCCGAATCGGGATCCGTGGAGAAGGAACCAACATTGCCAAAGATGATAAACCTATCAGATTGAATCGAAATCTAATCCACCGGATGATTAGCTCTAAAACAACCCAAAAACCTGCATCTACCGCATGATACCCGGTTCTGTCAAGATTCACACAAGATTAGCAAGCTTGAACCCACAACACGTGACAACTTAGATTAATTCGGGTTCGTCTATTAAAACACACGTGATCCACGTGCCTTATTGAGGCAAAGATGCGAGCGTGGAATGTAAAGATCACCAAACAAGATAAAGCTGATCCAAATCAATCTAAATTGGCAAAAGAGTGTTACATGAATTTAAACATGAAGTAAAAACTCAAAGCAACACGTGGTAACTTAATGAATCTATTAGATCTTGCCAAATCTAATAGAGCCGATAACTAGCTCCAAGCTAGATCTTAGCCTACCGCATGGCTCATGATCTAACAAGTAACCCTCTTGAACCAAGCTTAAATCCACCGCATGATACTAAGCAAGATAACAAGACTACTTGCATCACAATCTAAATCCACCGCATGATACTAGACATGATACAAGGTTGCCGGTACTTACGGAGGTCGACGGATCGATGAACCCTCTCGAAGAACTCGACGACACGACTAGAGGACTCAAAGGTTTGGCGTAAAGCCGGTTTGTTATGAGAATGTTCGATTACAATTACATACATCCAGGGTTCATATTTATACCCTGTCCTGACATGACTCCTGGTGGACTACGAGCACAATATTTGATACCTAATTTAATGCCCAAGTGCGAATGGTTATCCATCCATTCGTCCCTTCCGCTTGGGCCACGTCACCACGTGATCCCGTGAAATCAGCGCAAATAGTCCTTTTGCCGAACGGAAACAAACTGCCGACCGCAAGCATCTCTACCGAATCTTCTGAAGAAATCTTCCCCCGCTGAACGGGATTTGTTGCCAAGTTAGACCCACAAATTAGCCTCTCTCCTGTACCAATTTTTGGTGTTAACAACCGTGTGATGCACCGACAGTGTGGAGTGACGTCTAGGATGACTCCTTGATGGCGGTTGCGGCAGTTAAGTGTGGGTCCATCGATCCAAGTGCTTCCAGCCTTAGCCTTTTGAACCAACCGACATAAAATCAATGTTTCTCATCCATCCAAGACTTGTTCGTGGGATTTTTGGTGTCGTGGACCCAAGACGTGGCATATGGTAGGTGTGGGCACACCTAGAGATGCGAGCACACCTGTTGGTGTGGCCGAGCTTAGCTCTGGCCAGCTGCGGCCGGCTGTGTTGAGGCTACGGCCGGCTGTGGTGAGCTGCGGCCGGATGTGGTGCGGCCGAGCCTGGCTATGTGCTGCCGAACCTAGCCAGGTGTGGCCGGCCCTGCACCTTTGCTTTGGTGCAGCCGTCTAAGGTTCATTTGTTCATTGTTATTCCCATATTTGTGTACCTACAAGTACAAATACCAACAAAGCTTGTGGAACCTCATTAGTACTTAAAATGTGCATGAAGTTTGTTATATCCTCCTCTCATTCTTGAGATAATGACGATCAAATATTTTTTGTATGGATTGTCAACAAAGACTGCCCCCACAGTTTTTATTAAGAAGAAGAAACCTTCTCCCAGCATAGAAAATCCCTGAACCCCAGTTTCACCGGCAAGGGGATTTTTTAAAAAATCAACCAATAATTTGCTCCAACGTGGAATCGAACCTGGGTTGTTGCGACCATACCTCACCTCCACTAACAAACTAGGACTAGAGGGCTTTGGTGGCAGAAATGCTCTCCAAATTGTGATTCTATGGGTCTTCCAACCTATCCACTTCCTAATTAATTGACGGTGGGTTTGGCGTGAGAGGTAAGGTGGACCCGAATTGCATGAGCAAAGTTGATCAAGTTATTCGATCTTTATAGTATAGATATATAGGTGACGATGGCTGTTCGTAATGGCTAACAGCCATGGTCGACGGAACATAGGGCCCTTGGCCGGCCGAAACAACAGTGTTCCAGCCAAGGAGAGACATGAAAGACAAGGGGAAGCTGTAGGGGAGGTCATGGCCATAAATGGTCAGTCGTCACCTGCTTTCGATCTCACTGGAACCGCCTCCGTTTCCCCTTCCTCCTCCCTGGTAACTGCCGCCTTCACCACCCGTGCCATCAATGTCCAGCCACCAGCCTTCACTCCTCTTCCAAGTCGACAAGGGAAGCAAAATGGAGGGGCCGCGATTGAATGCTCCAACGGCATTGAAGACAAGCGATGTGGCTATGTAGGGGAGGAGTGAATACTTCAGCCAGGGAACGAAGTGGATGGGTGCTGTGGGAGGCAAAGAGAGGCAGCAACAGCGACGCAGAATATTGGCGCGGTGCAACGACGGTTTTAGATATTGTGTGTTGTGCGTGAGGGAGGGTGAAGTGCGGGATGTGAGCGCCAGCGTGACCTCAAGCGGTGCGGCTGGGGTGCGAAGCGCAACGCGCGGGAGTTGGGTGGCCACGAGGCAAAGGCCTGGCGAACAAGTGATGGCTGGTGGAGAAAAACGAGTTGACGATCTCAGAGTTGTGAAGCTAGGTCAGGTGAGGCTGAAGAAAAAGAAAGGCCTTGGTGGGCTTAGAAAAAACGAGACATAAAAAGATTTCGATTTTTGACACATTTTTGCAAGGGAACATATCAGGTGGAAACCAATCCCTCCGTGCAAACTATGGAAACTTCAATCTGAGCCACACGATGTTGATCCAAGGGAAGAGTTATGAAAGGTGGGAGGGGTGATGTGCAAAACTCATGAGAGGTGGGAGGGATGATTTGCAAATGCACTTATGCAAATCACCCCTCCCACCTCCCATGAGCCCTCCTTTGGATCAACATCGTGTGGTTCAGATTGAAGTTTCCATAGTTTACACGGAGGGATTGGTTTCCACCTGATACGTTCCCATTTTGCAAACACACTAAAAAACAAACTGCAACTAAAAACAACACTCATAAAAACATTTTACTTATTTTAGAAAAGCAACCAATCGTTTTTCCTATACTAAGTTCCATGTAAAGAAAATAAATGTTGAGAAAATACAAAATTATCATAAATTGTCGTTTTGATATTTCTTCTATTAACATCCTGAAATCAAAAAAAATCATGGTGTTACAAAAACAGTCATGCATATTTGGTTCTTGAAAATGAGAGTTTGTTCATTTTTTCTCTAATTTCTTCTATCTTAGCACCGACATAAAAAACTAGAAGATGCAAGTTGATCGTTCGTATAGCAACTCCAACATAAATCATTTTGCATCGCTAAAAGAAAATGCTGATGTTTTCCCTTTCCAATAGCCTCGCTATCATTGCCGCCTTGCAATCTCACTCAACATCGCTCGGCAAGAATGGCTAGCGATTACGCTCGCCAACTTCATCAATGTGCGCTTTTCCAAGCTCCCGCTTCCTCGTGTGTCATCACGCCATCACCATGCGGGGCCACAACCACATCGCAACCGCTGCTGTGGGGGAGCCGGCGTGGGCGGGGAGATGGCCAGCGGGGAGATGCCCCCACTACTCCTTGACCTCCTTCGCAGGCTAGCCAGCGTGGAGGGATTGTCGACAGGGAGGAGTTTTGATTCGCGTTAAACAGCTGTTTTAGGATGGGTTGACCATTAAAATATCTAATTCCTAGTTTAGGAGGGATTCAAGTGAACCCCACTAGGTGCCAAGAATTGGAGTCTGTTGGTTTACCCACTACTTGTGAAGTTTATTATATTTTTAGTGTTCTTTAAAAATTCTAAATTTAGCTAAATTATACAAAAGTTGTTGGAGTTGCTCTTACCATTACTCGTGCAGTGAAAATTTATTCTAGATTTACATTTTTATCTAATTGTTTCTGTATGCGCTGTCGTTTTCACGTGTACACAACACATTTTTACTTAGACCAAAGCAAGTAGTGCTTTTTTCCTAAAATGTACTTGGTTTATTCTTTGCTGCTGCTGGATCAGTATTAGTTGTGAAAGTTGTAGGCTTTAGAATAAAGGGTATAATTATTGAAATGTTGAGTTCTAGCACCTGCTTCAATGCATTAATTTGTAAAGTTTACATGTGAGTGTCTATTGATCATTTTACAACATTTTTACGCTGTGACATCATATTACCATTCCAAAAAATTAGTAGACAATACTACTATAAAATGTATGCTTTACTCAGTGTTTCATTTCTTTTGCATAATATTCATTGCGCACAATTGTCATGAGTTTTTAGTATCTTTGTTGTAATTAAAAATGGCTTAGGGATCACATGGCGGTGCCATCTGACGAGGACGTACTAGCCACAGGACATCAACGACGAAGGCCACAAGTTGCCAACATTTTATTACATGATCTTTCACAACATAAATATTGCACCAAGATACATTTTTTATTTATCTCAAAATTTTGTACGTACCACAACTCAACAAAATTTTAAGCATACACAACCTCTCTCATTTCGAATACGACAATACACCATTTGATTAGCTTTGATGACACTTTGGATTGCAGACGGGGCAGTGGGCCCGACATTCAGGCAACGACGAGAAACAAGGCTGCTTTGGAGAATTTTGACAGCAATAGCACTTGTAGGGATCTGTGATGGAACCACCGGGAGGATAACAGATTGCTCGTTGGCAAAAACTCACGTATATCTTGGTCTCATCTAGTGATGTGGAGTTGTTGCTACTAGTACTGGTAGCAATCTTGGCATTACCTCCCGCCTTAAGTAGCTCACGACCTATACATATATCACACAAACAATTGTATCTAATTGTTATCACGTGTTAGTTACTCATTTTTCTTCGGTGCTTGTGGTTTGTAACAAAAATAAGGCAATTCAGAGAAAAATAAATGGGTAGTAACATCATGATCTATCACATCAAAGAGATACATTAATTTTTTTATCAGCATGCACCATATAAGGCAACAATTGAAGATCTGATAGAAAAATATATGAAATTATATATCAGACAGAAAAATGCACTCAATTTCAAACATTAAGGGTTATTGTTGTGTCTTGGCACAAGAACTAATAAGGGGAGATACTCCATATATTAAACAAATTAAGATCGAGAAAGACAGCCAGAAACAACGAAACCTCCTCCTCTACTTACAAGTAGATCTTGTAAATAAAGAGTAAACGATCTTGAGTTTTTATAAAGCTTCTCTTGTCGAAAGAAAAATACAAGTAGCAATACCAAGACATACAAATCTACTTGTTGCCACTACTCGTAATCTGCTAATGAGACTCTATGAAGGACACGACCAAATAGGAGATTTAATTAGATTCAGGGTGGGAACTATAGGATTGCAAATTGGTAGTAACAACTTACTGTGTGTAGGAATCGCCACGCCTCCAAACACCACAAGAAGAAATGCAAATGTGAAGAACCGCAGGCCGCTAGTGCCTCTCATTTCGTAGAGCGTATATAGTCGAGATTGGATGTGTACTAAAATGACAATTTCTTCCTCACCTCGGTCTTCACTTATATAGACGGTGAAGTATTGATGAGGATATTTATAGCAGTCATTAAAAGGCTTAATTTCAGAAGACAGTATTTGGTAACCCTTCAGGTCAATGGAAATTAGCCTTGAACACGAGATTAACCTCCGAGGACAGCATTTCCGGACTGTGGAAACTGATGTAATTACTTTCCAAAGAGACAGAACATTTACAAAAAAATCTTGAGTTGAATGAAAATAGGGAGGCTCAAGAACACAAAACAACAAAAAAACATTTCTTCCATTGCTGCGCAAGGTCAGGTGGAATAGGAACTAGAGTGAAAAAATGTCATTTTGTTGCAACACAAAGAAAAAATCATATTCAGCTTTCAAGAGTGGAAAGAACGATACCCCGCGTGTTGTTGCGGAAATTTTAAACAAAGTTGTAAGATAAAAATTTGCAAGTATAAATTAAGACGATTGCTACGTTGATTGGTTGATTACTATGTAACATTCTTTTACAAACAACATTATATATGAAAATATGTGGGTTTTTTGAGAGAAAACGGGTGTTAAAAGATTGATCTTTCACGTATTTCTAGCATGGATTCTATCATGCATGCATCATCGTTCCCAAATGAGAAGCTATTAACAGCAACAATAATGCATCATCAAAGTATACATCTGTCAACATGTGATAGAAGGTAATAAGAATAAGTTTGATTGTAGTGTATGTTTTTATGTATTATATATGAACAACATTTTTACAACATTTCATATATGTACATCTATTTTTAGTAGGGTTTCAACTACACAAGCACATACATATAGTTGGTTCAGAATCCCTCGGTCATCCTAAAGGCTACAAAGATAAACATGATTATTGTGGCTTACTGTCAGGGCCGGTTTTATAATTTTAAGAGCCCTCGAGTGAACTAGATATTATGAGTCTTTTACATGTAGATATTTTTTCATTTGAAATATGATAAAGGAGATAATAATACTAAAAGTGTCCCATACATGCAGACATCCATATATCCATCAGATGTAAGTGCTCGACAGCCAAATCTTTGGAGCGGTGATGGGACGCAATAGAGTTGTTTGACAGCCACACGAGCTACAATTTGAAGATTTAGTCATTCAATTAATTAAGTTAATTTCTACTTTGTAGCCTCCTTACCCCCGTTCCTCGATTGTTGTGGTAGACGGCCAAATGTGCTTAGAATTGTAGGACTGACAAACAGTGTGAGAGACCTTTCACTATTATAGAAAAGATTTGTAGAAGCGGTCGGATTCGCATTTTCAATTGTGGGCATAAAACCCGCTCTTAGCTATCGCTTTTAGAAATAAAAGTTTCCAGGAGCGGGTAATGGCTCGCACCTGGAAATCCATTTGCAGGTGCGGGTACCAGCACCTGGCCCACACCTCACTACGTGAAAACCTCAAATAGGCCACGCAGCATTTGCAACGGGCCCTTAACGCCCGTTACATCCACCCACATTTGTAACAGTTGTTGTTTGGCGCCCGTTACCTATAAGTGCACCAGGACGACCCCGGGGTTGGCCTCCACAATGCCCGTTACCAATGTGGACTTCTGGTAATGGGCTTCTTAAACGCTCGTTACATGAATTCTTTGTAACGGATATTAAAAGAGCCCGTTACAAATGTTAAACCTATTGGTAACGGGCTTGTAAAGTCCGTTACCGATCAATGGCCTATCAGTAACAGGCTGCTTAAGTCCGTTACTAATCACTCTGTATTGGTAACGTGCTTTAAAGTTTGTTACCGATGAGCATTTGACGCCTGTTACTAGTTTGAGAGCCCAATAATTGAAGTCTGAGAGGACTCAAGTGCAGTGAAGTGGGAGCGTGGCGTCAGTGAACAAATGAGACGAAGGAGGAATTGTGGGGATTGAAAATGTTGCTGTTGAGGAGGAGGAATACAACCAGTTTGACGAAATTCCATCCTTTGACACTTCAAACAAGCCCCAACTATTCTGAACTAACAAAACACCGTACTTGCGAAGCGACCATAGTGAAAAAATCCATATACAGAAATCAAGGAAGAAAAAGCAAGCTTGATTTCTGTTGAATCCTTTTTGTAATGCCGGAGGATGTGTCTATTGGTGGAAATGGAATCCGTTTTGTAATATAAAGGATGCGATGTATTGGTGGAATTTCAATCCTTTTTGAAATATATGGGATGTGGTGGAATTTGAATCCTGCTTGTAATATTCTGCTTGAGTTCAGTAACAGGCAAGATACTATATATAGTCTGTTTATATTCTGCTTGAGTTCAGTAACGGGCAAGAGACGAGGATTGACGAACCCGCGTCGCCATTACTATGGGCAAGAGATGAGGACAAAGAACCAGCGTCGCTTTTGTTATGGGCAAGAGACGAGGACTAACAAACTAGCGTCACTTTTGTTATGGGCAAGAAGATATGCAAAATCATGAACAGATTACATAAAAAGAGACACGGATTAGAGCATCTCCAAGAGTTTGCAAAATTTTACTTGGCAAATCTTGTGCTTTGCCAACTTCTAAAAAGATATGCCAAGTAAAAAAAGAGTTCATCTCCAACAATCTGGCATAATTTCACTTGCCAAATCTAGATCAGGAATCCTGAGAGAAACAAGTTGATTTGCCAAACTGTTGAGATAATCACAAGCTTTAAAAGTGAGTGGGTAAATCGTACAAAAAATTGTACTGCACAGAGATAATCACAAAAGAATGTCTCTTGAGATGCAAAATCACACACACACCCACAGATTACAGTCATCATTGATACATCAGAAAAAGGTTACAATGCGGCCATATCTTCATCACGAGATATGCAAAATCACACACACACAGATTATAGTCATCATTGATACATCAGAACAAGGTTACAATGTGGCCATATCTTCAGAACAAGGTTACAATGTGGCAAAATCACACACACACATCGATCTTGCTCGCAGGTTGTTGATCTTGCTGCACGTGGTCATTGAACAAGCTCCATTTCTGTTGATGGCTCGGAGAACGGATTCCTGGCTTGCAATAAGACCACAAAGCTTCCTAGCTTAACCTGCACTTTTGGTTTGCAAGAGCATTCCGCGAGTGGAGGGAGAAAGCATAGGAAAAATAATGATCATTGGACAAAGGATGAAGGATTGTTCATCCTGAAAACAATTATCATTGGACACAAGATGAAATTGTTCATCCTGATGCCGGGAGGTTCTGGGCTACCTACCCCGGACACGGCTACGAGGAAGAAGTATGTCACAAAAATTCTTCTCGCAGCTGTGTTAGAGGGATGAGCGACCCAATCACCCCTATCACAAGAATTCTTCTAGCAACTGAGAGATCGAGGAGGAGGAAGAAGAGAGAAAAGCAAAAGCTTGCGCCCTACAAGATCTATTGTTTGCGTCATAGCTAGATCTAGATCTAGAGAAGAAGGAAGCAAGTGACTCACTTATTGTACTCCTATCAGAAGAAGGAACCATATAGCTAGATCTAGATCTAGAGAAGAAGGAAGCAACTTGAAGTGAGGAGGACTGAAAGGCGTCGGTGCCTTTATATAGAAAAAACAAGGAAGGGATAAGATCAAGACCACAGGAATGGCCGGGAAGGTTCCCAAGACGGTCAAGACGGCCGGGAAACTGTTTCTAGTCAATGGCTGAGAGCAGAGCTGCAGAGGTACAGTGATTCCAATGTAGAATTAAATGATACGCGGAGTAAGCAAACATTGTCTCCAATGGCCCTGTTTGGATGGTAGATGTTAGTGTTACTGTTAGTGGTAGTTTTTAACACCTCCAAATTAACACATGTGTTTGGCTCCAAAGTGTTAGTTTTGGTGTTAGTTTGCTACAAACTAACACTAACACCTCCATCCAAACATCCAATGTAGTCATCATCTCCAAAAAACGAGGGGATAATTTGAATCATGCCATTATGATTCTGCTAAATTGGAGATATGCCATCCTGACCCACATGTCAATGACTGTGGTGGCACCCACCTGTCAGTGAGATACCAATGGAATAATTCCAAACTGTGAAAATTATAATGGCATATTTCCATCTAACCCAAAAAAGAGAGGAAGGGATAAGATCAAGAGCACAGGAAATGGGAAGAGGTTTCCAAGATGGTCAATGGCGTAACTGTTGCTAGTCAATGGCTGAGAGCAGAGCTGCAGAGATAGTGATTCCAATGTAGAATTAAATGATATGCGGGGTAACGAAACATTGTCTATACGCGGATTAGCCAAACATCATTTCTAATGGAGAATTAAATGATACTCCCTCCATATTGGTATTAGAAGACGTTTTTGACTGTGACACGGTCTTCAAAACACAACTTTGACTTGTCTTTTATAAAAAGATATTTATTCAAAAATGATATATTTATATTTTTATGAAAATATTTTGCAACACAATTCTCCACATTTTCAAACTCAATAACTTAAAAACTATTCATGATTTATAATCCCAATGTTTGACTTAAAACTTGTCCTAAACGTCTTCTAATACCAATACGGAGGGAGTAACGCGGATTAGCCAAACGTTATCTCCATTGCATACTTAAACCGTGTTTGGAAACAAATCTCTTGTATCTTCTCCTTCCAAAACAATTAGATGCCCTGTCCCTTCATCTCTACCCGCAAAAAACAGCAACTGCCTACTCCTCATCGTCACCATTCCCGGCCGGAGATGGATAGCATGCCGGGAAGAAGCACGCGGCACCAGCCGTCATCGCTGCTGCTGGGCCTCCCTCAAGACCTCTGCATTGAGATTGCGGCGCGTGTCGATGTGACCTCGGAACGGCCCTTGGCTAACCTCCGCAGCCTACGCGGTACTTGCTCGACCATGCGCCGCGTGTGGGGCCACGGCGTCGTCGACCGGCGTTTGTCGATAAAGGGGATACGAGATGAGATTTCTTGGGTGTGGAACCCCACCGCTTACAAAGCATTCCTTGCTATGCTGAGCGGTCTCGGGAATCCGGAGGCTTGTTTCCTCTCCAGAATCAAAGCCTTCTTCATCAAACACAGAGGACACAATGATCTCCGGCGCGCCGCCGAGGGTGGGTGTGACGCCCCAGGTTTTCAGCCGGAGTTGTTAACTCTAATGAGCAGGTCAACAGTGTTGACTTTGGTCAAACGACGGTCAACCTGGGCCATGACCTCGAAAACATCACCGACAAACCCTAATGACCCTTTTGGTCAACCTTGGTCAACCCTTGGTCAAACCCCACTCAAAGCCCCTTGAACACCCCTTTGCCCTCCAGTGTCAGCCGGTACTTTTGCCGCGTTCTCCAAATTTCGCCTAAAGACTTCAAATTCTCCCAATACAAAAGTTGTGTGTTTTGTCGAGGGACACAACTTTCATGTTGAGTGGCATTTGAGATTTAAAGCCTAAATAGGTGAAAAATGTAGGTCAACGCCTTGGGGCACTATTCACTGGAGCCGAGTTTTCTGCAATGTTCTACTGCGTGCTATGCAAAATTTGTTGATCAAAACCCTAGACACCCTTTGTATGAGTTGTAGAGGAATAGGAGATCTACAACTGTGCTGTTGATCGCTTGGTCCACTTGTATTTCGAAATTTCAAGTAATCAGCAGTCAAACAGTGCTACCTTGAATTTTAACCGAGTCAACCCGCGCCCACCCACGACGTCGCGCGCTGGGCCGCGTCGGCCGCACCGCCGGCCGACCGGCACGAACGCCGGTACCTCGCGGTGACCACCGGTCCCACGGCTCCGCACCGATACCCACACCCAAACCCCCGTCGCCACGCGTCCCGCATCCACGGGCGGGCAAACCATCCTTGCCGCCGCCCCACCAACGGTCGTGCCGCCGTACTTGGCCTGCGCCCTGCGCACGTCGCCGCTCCTCCGCCGTACTCCGGCCATGCCGAGACCCCACCGCGCGTGATTGCCTTGGCTTGCAAGGAAACTCCCCACTGACCTATGCCCGGCTATAAAAGCCTCCTCTTCGCCCCTGCTCGCGCGAGACACCGAGCCCCACCGCGGCCACCATTGCCGCCGCCGATGAGTACCTTGCTCCGCTCGTGCCCGTTGCCATCTGAGCACGCTTAAAGCTTCTTCCCACACCCAGAGAGCCTGCATACCAGCGTGTTGCCTTGGCCATACCACCTGCTCGCCAGAATACAGGTCCCAGTGGCCGCCGCCGAGCAGCCTCCGGCGAGTCCCGCTTCCCACTTGCTCCTCGGGCCAGCCGACCCTTCCAGGACCCCAATAGGTCGCAGGGAAGCTAACCGTGCCACGTGTTGTTCAGCCCCGTCCCCATCTTCGCCGGAGCCCGAGCAGCCGCGGCCACCGTCGCCGGTCTCCATTGTGCCCGCTCGTCGGAGTGACCCCCGCCCTCCAATTTGTGGCCAATCAACCCTAGGTGAGGGGAATCGCGCGCCTGGGTCGATTGCTTGCCAGCACCGGGCCCACATCGCCGGCGGCGAGCCATCCCCGCCGCCGAGGACACCTAGGTGAGGGCTTTTTGTACACGAGGGCCTAGGTGTTAAAGGCAAGGGCAGTTTTGTGAAGGTTCAAAACTTCTTGGGGTGGGGTGAAAGAAGATTCTTCACCCTCTGTTGTGTTTTAGCTGCAGCTTTGAAAAATCGTGCAAAATCACAGAAAAATCCAAAAATTGCAAACCCAATTTTGTTGTGCTCTGTGTGACTAGAACTACATTTTCTACTAAGCATGTATATACTTTTGAGTTTTAGTTTTTGCATGAAAAATAGAAAACCATTTTACCTAGATTTGTGTTTCTGCAAAATCCATATATGATCTGGACCTGGATTTTGGATATGTTCTGGAGACTAGCATGTGTAGGTCCTGTGCCAAAAATTGCACAAAGTTACTGAAGAAATCTTTTTATATAAATTATCTTGTGATATTGACAAATCTGCCTAGATGCTTTTTGTAGCTTAAAATATAATTATTCTTGAGCCCAACTTCTGGCTATTGTCATGTTATACCAAAATGCACCCTTGGTGAAGTTATCATGATTTTATCATTGTTAGAAATATATATTCCTGATTTATGCTTGTTTTTAATCATAAATGTGTAGATCAAGATCTATAAAGGCTATAGATGTGTTTGTTGGTTTCCTAGACTTGTTTTGGACCATAGAAACAGTGAGAGAAAGTTTGAGTCCAGAAGTGTTATATTTATTTTTATATGCATTTATCTTGTTTTTGGTGAATGGAAATGTCATATTTGATATATTTATGTTTATGGCTTAAGCAAGTGTGCATGTGTGATCAGTGGTTAGTCTTAGACCCATTGAGATCAGGGAGCACCACCCTTGGTGTTTTATGAATTTTTTGTTGAGTAAAAGTGAAAGAACCTTTGTAGTTTAAATATTGAAATTAATTGGAAAATCACAAATGTCAACCAAGGATTATGTGTTGGTATGGTAAAACTTTCTAATTAGTTTATAACCAACCCCTTGCGGTTTAGTGAGAGCTAAATTAAATTATTTGTTTATATATGTACACAGTCACTATTAAAAAGTCTAGAAAATAAAGCATCGCATATTGTTCCTTTATAGGAAGAGTATGCTGAATGTATTGTTATCTAGGTTAATGTGTTCAATCTTGCGCCCCAAGGTTGTCATGTGTTGCTTGTGATTAACTAAATCAAATTGTCACTTAAGTCTTGCATTTGCATCCTCCGTGTAGAAGTTCCCGACGGTAGCTACACGCTCGTGCCAGTGGACGAGTGCGAGGGAGCAGGAGGAGACGTGCACTATGTCACCGTAGAGCAAGACCCGGGCCAACGTCTGGAAGATTGTTTAACTGCTTGTGCTAACGAAGGAAAGCCCCGGTTTATCCTTAAACCATGTTTTATTTAAAATTATGCAACTATCCTTGTTATTCTATGTGCATTTACGTTCAGGAATTGAATGAAACCCTAGTTGCATGATCCCTAGGTGCCTATGTTCTTTTACTAGTATGCTAGGTCGTTAGATGCTATGCTCTAAGGACCCGATAAAAGTCGAGTGATGTTCGTCACTCGCGAGAATAGGATCTCCTTTTTGGAATCACCCTTTTTATAAATGGATTGCTCATGTGGTAAGAGCATTGGATTTGGGCTCCAGTCCAGTGGCTTCGTGGCTAAGCTTTTGAACGTACTAAGCACTTGTCGGGAATGGGACCGGTAAGCCTAGTACCTTAATGAGACGACACGGGATTTTACTACTACTACTCTCGATTTGTCTCCTACCCGGCTTGCAACCGGGAGGAGGGTACATGTGTGAGGCTGGGTGTACTAGGTGGGGCATGCCAGATAGCCTTGTACCCGGGACTGTAGGCTATCATCCCAACTCGAGGATTTTGGGAACCGTTTGGTCGGTGTCGGCTCTGTTGGGGCACCGCTCCGTGTGTTTAGGTTTACCTTGCAAGGTTTATGAATCAATCGATTGTCGGCCTCTCACCGTTATCCGAGACTGCTTAATCAACTGGCCATGATATCCCTTAATGATGGAACTATGTGAAATCTCCTGCGTGAATTAATTGTATTGTACAATTCTTGATTATATTAGTTGCTCATTATAGTAATGATAATCTCACTTGAATCTGATCTAAAATATTGAAAGTAAGGATCCATGATCCTAGTTGCTTTTCGGCAAAACAAACCCACTAGCTAACAACCCTACATGTCTAGAGGTAACTTTTGTCTGGTAAGTCTTGCTGAGTATTTTATATACTCATCCTTGCTATAATTGTTGTTTTCAGGTGAAGTTGTTTGGCCTGGTGAGATTCCACCCGGCTGGGAGCTGCAATGGGTGGATGATGACGCCGAGTAATGGCATCATGAATGGCCTCTTGTGATGTCGTATTGTATCGCTATTAGTACTTCCGCTGTTTTAATAAAACTCTGAACCATTTACTTTCTTGTCAAAGTACCATGATTTGTAATAATGAACCCTACGAGGAGTTGGGTATTAATTTGTAAGGCACTCTGGATTCTCCTTCGTGGGAGTTTAATGCATACGTTTGATCCTCTCTGTTTTCAAGTGATTTACCGGGTGTAAACCTGGCAACACTCAACGGGATGATTCTTTATTATCGCTTAATGACCAAATGGAATGGTTTGGGCGATAGTACGGAATTATCTCGGGTGGGATTGTCACAGTGGGCATGATGCGGCGGCCTATCTATACACCATCTTGCTCTACAGAGAATGGCGGTGCCGCCGACGACGACACCACAAAGGGGTACATGAGGCGGGTCGCGGGCGGCGGCAGTACGACGTCATCGAGATGGCTGAGCAACAAGGGGTGTCTGCCTTTGCGCGAAAAGGCCGCGCGTGCGCTCCACTACTCGACTTGGAGCATTTGGGGTGAACCGCTGCCGCCTCCGGCACAGGTGCGCGGCGATCAGCCGTGCGCAAGCACCGGCGGCGGCTGCGGCGTGGAAAAAGGATGGCTTCGAATTTCTCTGTTTTGCAGCGAAAACTGTAGGCTGCGCTGTGAAATGGTGAAGTTCCCACAGAGAATAGGAAATCAGTAGTAGTAGATTAGCTTTTGTATGATGCTCGAATTATCTGTGTAAAATTTTGGGAGAGCAGCAAATCCGACGCGGGTTATCAGTCCCGCGTCGCTAATGACTATGGGGCCCGGTTCTATTCAAATGAAGAACAGTTCTCATTTCTCCTTTTAATCTACAATCAAATGTTGTAACAAGTATTTATTCGTCGTTATCAGTCCAAATTTGATACTTTTTTCTAAAATCACCATCTATTCATTAATTTCATTGTTTAGTGTACATTCCGTTTGTTGAGTGATGTTTATATGCCTTATTTTGTTCTTTGTAAGTACAACATACAAATTATATTTGTTTTACACAACCATTAATGATGGAACTTTACATTTCGTAAGCTTAAGGTGAACACAAGGTTTTGTTACGTTTTCAAATGCATATGAGTTCGAACATGTTGCAAAGTGCGGAAAACTTCAATGTTCAAGCAAACATTCTAGGAAACTATGTGAGAGATGTAGACATTTGTACACAAGTATATTATTCCTTCATCTAAACCACTTGAAATTTCGAAGACAAGTTTAGGTACCCAAATTATGTTGCCAAGTCAATTTGTAGATTTTTTAGAGCAAATTTGATGTTATTAGAATTATTATATATTTACCATGGGGTGTAAAAACGAAATATATGAATTTTGGGCACACAAGTTTGACTGTTGATATTTTATTCAAATACTGAATGTCCAAATACGAATTGTTTGTATTTTTATGATTTTTAGGTGCTGTATTATGGGCTCTAATAATTCAGGGAAGCAAGTTTCATTCCAATAAAATTGTGACAGGCCCACGTGTCAGCGTCAGCAGCCAATATAAAAAAGATAACCGTTGTTTGCCCGCCCGGACCCAACTGCCAACAAATGCGATCCGGGTTCACTAACCATCGTCGCCAATGAAACTGGCCCACGCGTCAGCGTCAGCGTCAGTAGGCTAACCTGCGTCGGCAATGACTACTCTAATAAGATCTAATTCATCACAACAGATCTTCAGTTCATCACAACGCGGTTGGATCTCTACTCGCGTATATGAGATCGAGTTCATGACATACAAAATCTAACAACCAAGCTAATTAATTAAGCAGTTCATGTCCAAGAACCGGACGAAGACACAAAAGCACACAGACATTATTGTTACTAATTGGTAGAGGAGTCTATCAATTAGTCGGAGTCCCACCGTCGCCGCCGTGGCTGCCGTCGTCACCGTCGGAGCCGCCGTCGTTGAAGAAGAAGTGGCGGCAGGCAGCCCGCTTGACCACGGGGAGGTTCTCGAGCTTCTCAGCCAACCCGTGGATCCTAAAGGCGAGACCCTTCAAGGTCGGGTCCTTGTACACATCATGATGCACCTTTATGTCGAAGGCCTCGCTAACACCTTGAAGCTTTCTGAAGGCGCTCCTGAGCAGCTCGGCGGTGAACTTATTGTTGTCGAAGAGCGGTTCCTCGTCGGCGTCCTTGGCCGCCGGCTCCTTTCCCTTCTCCAACTTCTTCCGACGGCAGCTTTCGTCGCTGTCGTCCTCCCTTCGTCCTCCCTTCGTCCCCGCTTCGACGGCGGTGGGCTCCTCGACGCCATCTCCTCCTTCTCTCGGTGACCAAAGATTTGTAGTGGTGAATCGCGAGGAGGATGAAGAAGTGAAGAAAAAGATGATAAGCTTATGGAAGAAGCAGGGGAGAAAGCAGGGGAGGGCGACTGGGCGAGGGAGTTATATTGACAAGACGCGGAACCGTCAGGCGCCTCTGCCCCCACCCACTACTCCATTACTGCCAGTACGTGCCACTCGATTGCGCATCGGGCTCCGTCTCGGGCGTGAAGCCACGCGTCGCCTTTCACTTAGGCGGGAAGGAGAAGGGGAGGGGCAATGATGTCGGGCCCACTTGTCAACGACAGCAGCCAAACTGTGGCGCCTTTTCAATTTCCATTTATTGTTTTATTACAACATGGCCAAGGCGCCATCTTCAACCTTCAACCCTCAAGCTTGTCGCCTCCTTCAACTTCAATCCTAGTCTCCAACTTTATCCCTCTTCAACTTCAATCCTCCTTGCCAACTTCATCCCTCATCGCCGCCAACTTGAACCCTCGTCGCCATTCAAATTCCAAACCCCGTCGCTGTGCTATTTCCTCCATTCTCCTTGATGGCCGCCGCGGTGTGCTTGATGCTGCTGCTGCCAGATGAACTTCTCACCAAGATCATCATCCACTCCATCAAGGATGTGGCCATTTTCCATTTTCTAAACCTTCGCAATAAAATATGCGGCACCTTCCGGCACATCTGCAACTCCGATGAGGTACTACTGCACGTGTCGCTGCGTGATCTTCGTTCTCCGTATAAGAATCGCTACGTCAGGTCGTGCTTTGAGCGGGGCTTCCACGAGGCCAATCATCTGGAGGCATTGTGCTTCGAGGGGATGGTGAGGTTGATGAGGCGGCAGAACCCCGATAAGGGCCTGAAGCTCATCGGAGATGCCGCCGCTGCTGAAGACTCCGGTGCCAAGTACTTTTTAGCGATGTTGAAGTACCTCGCAACCCAGCGGACCCCGAAGCCATGGCACTACTCCAGGAAATCAGCGGCGGCCCGTCGCCCCCTGACGGCCGGTGGAAGACCACAACCTGCGGCGGCTGCGCTACCTCGTCAAGCAGGATCTCAACAACATTGCGTGGTTGTACTGGCTTGATGACGGCGACGACGACGACGACATTCCGTTGCTGACCATCTAGAATCCCCACATCTGCATTTGGGAAGCAGGATGTAGGCGCTACGGGCCGGATACCAAAGAGATCATCCACTACTACAGCGCCGAGTGTCGCATCCATCATGAGTTCGACCTAGCTCTGGACGCGTAAATTCCGCCGCGTCGTGGAGTACGCCGTCAGCAGGATGAACATCTGGATGTAAGCGCAAGCAACAATATGAACATTATCTATATTGAATGTAAATTATTAGATATTACTAAATGCGGATTTGATTTTATCGGGATGTCGGGATGTCGGCGGTGCCCTCTGCTTCCTCCTTTGTTCTATTCAAATGACTGTGGGGGCCAGTTCTATTCAAATGAAGAACAGTTCCCATTTCTCCTTTTAATCTGCAACCAAATGTTGTAACAAGTATTTCTTCGTCTTTTTTAGTCCAAATTTGATACTTTTTTCTAATTTTTTCTAAAATCACCATCTATTCATTAATTTCATTGTTTAGTGTACATTACATTTGTTGAGTGATGTTTATATGCCTTATTTTGTTCTTTGTAAGTACAACATAAAAATAATATTTGTTTTACACAACCATTAGTGATGGAACTTTACATTTCGTAAGCCAAGGTTTTGTTACGTTTTCAAATGCATATGAGTTCGAACATGTTGCAAAGTGTGGAAAACTTCAATGTTCAAGCAAACATTCTAGGAAACTATGTGAGAGATGTAGACATTTGTACACAAGTATATAATTCCTTCATCTAAACCATTTGAAATTTGGAAGACAAGTCTAGGTACGCAAATTATGTTGGCATGTCAATTTGTAGATTTTTTAGAGCACACTAGATGTTGTTAGAATTATTACATCATTAACATGTGATGAAAAATGGATTCTAAGAATCTTGGGCACACAAGTGTGACTGTTGATATTTATTCAAATACTAAATGTTCAAATACGAATTGTTCATATTTTTATGATTTTTAGGTGTTGTTTTATAGGCTCTAATAAATCAGGGAAGCAAGTTTCATTCCAAAAAAATTGTGACAGGCCCACGCATGAGCGTCAGCAGCCAATATAAAAAAGATAACCACTGACCCAACTCCCAACAAAGGCGATCCGGGTTCACTAACCATCGTCGCCCGTGACACTGGCCCACTTGTCAGCGTTAGCAGACGAACCGTGCGCGGACTGCTCAAAATTTCCCACATATATTTACTATAGTGCCCATGAAATTCCAATTGCTGCACAGAGTCGTCAAGGGCACGCCAGTAAGTTTCATTAAACACAGTTACGCGCGTCGTTCATATTCGGCTCCTCGCTAGACAGATCCACAACGCCCGCATCCTCCCCACCGCTGCCGCCAGTCGCCCCGCTCGCCTTCGCTGCTCTCCCCCCGCTGCAGCCCTGCTCTTCTCCAGCCCCACCGATCCCTGCGTGACAAGGACGCGGTTACTGGAGTGCGGACATACGTCCGTCCAACTTAAAGACGGTTGACGCGGATCCATCGACGTCGTCCCCAGCCACGACGACGAGCCAGCCGGCCGCCTCAGGCCACGAGCCGCCGTGGATCCGGCCCCTCCGACCATCACGAGAACAACTACTTCATTCGCGACAGAGGTTAGTCCTGCTTGAACCCCCAACACCCTCTCTCTCATCGGCCACCAAAATCGATCTGCTATATATTCATGTCAATGTGGATTAATTAGGGAGACATGCCTAGATAGTTCATCTTTAATTGATTGACTGTGGTTTTGATTGATGGATTTTGTTGCCCCAAGTCTGTGTGAATAAATTGTTGCTAACAAATGTAGTTATATGAACTGTTGAAATTCATTTCCATGTTCCTGGTGCTACAATTTTTCCACTGTAAATTCATGAAAAGCATCGAGGATGTTAGCATACTTTAATTCTGCTATGCTCTAAATGTACCAGATCAACAGTTATGCTTTGGACATGTTAGCATATACTTTAATTTTGCTATGCTCAGATCGACAGTTATGCTTTGGATCTGTTAGCATACTTTAATTCTGATGGCCACAAAATGTCATTTTGGGAATTGCAACGCAGTGGTTTATAAAATGTAGTCCACCCAATCTGCTATATATTCATGTCAAGGTGGATTAGGGAGACATGCCTTAATAGTTCATCTTCAATTGATTGACTGTGGATTTGATGGATGGATTTTGTTGCTCCAAGTCTGTTTTGAATAAATTATTGCTAACAGATGAAGCTATATGAAATGTTGAAATTCATTTTCATGTTCCCGCTGCTATAATTTTTGCACTATAAATCATGAAAAGCATAAAGGATGTTAGCATACTTTAATTCTGTTATGCTTTGAATGTAGTGATAACTAGACTGTCTTATGCTTTGTTGTGAGTGTTAATTGTTTCACTACTGTCATATATATTGTTATTGTTGGTGTCATGATGTGTTGTGAGTGTTGTTTCACTACCGTCATATATAATGTCATGACCATTGCTTTATCCTCTCGTTGCATGTACATATGGAACACACAATCTATCGTTGCTCAAGTTGGACAAGGAACCGATTGAAGGAATTTATTCTCTGCTTTGATATATAAGCATATTGTTGTGTCCCTGTCAAAATGGTTAGCACCTATCCCTGTATGCTAATTAAGTAAAATATAAATTGTGTATGTCTATGTTGATTTTATTTACGACTGTATCAGCTATTTTGCCTGTCAGAGAAAACGAATTTATCTAATAAGAATTAAGTTTAGATTTTCAGTCTTGCTTATGTTGCTCTACTGACAAACCTGACATACCATCTATGCAGTCTCCCACAACAACAAACTCCTCTACCTCTAGTGCATCATCACAGCCCATCGTCGGTGAACCTTCTTCACAGGGTCACTCGGCCTGAGGCTATCGCGAGTAGTACTCGATCCTGCGGGTCAAGGACACAAACCAAATGGCCAGAAGACAAGTTGACTGCAACTGGACTTGATGCCAATTTGGCCTACCCCAGATGCTACGAGGAATAGATTTGTATTGGTCTGTGGTCTCATTGCTCGGGAGAGGGTGTCAATCAACAAGGCGGTTGATGATCTCTCACCAATTGAAAAGGACTATCTGTTTATAGGTTTAGAGGAAAAGCTAGATTACCCAGCCAATCTGGAAGAATCTGTTCACAAGAAGGCAGTTAAGACAGCTATATCACAGATTGGAACCTTGCAACGGCGGTTCAAGGCCCATTTAAGAAAAAATATGTGAGTGAAGAGGAGACTCCCTTTGTGAAGCATGCCTTTTGCAGCAACAAGACTGGGACATGTTTGTGCAGGAAACCAATTCTCCTTCATTTCAGCAATTGAGCCAGGAGATGAAACAAAAGAGAGCATTGCATAATAAGCCACATGTTAACACCAAAATTTGGTAAGGAGTCTGACTTGTGGGTCCAGCTCGGTAAGGAGTCCGTTTGGTGGAAGGAAAGGATTTTTTCAGATGTATTCGGCAAAGAAGTCTGCGGTCGACTATCTGCTCCCGTTCGGCAAAGGAACAGTAGAGCTGATTTTGCGGGATTGGACGGTGACGTGGCTCAAGCGGGAAGGACGAATGGATGGATGGGCGATCAAGCTTAGAGATAAGTTAGGCAGCGAATCCATTCGAGATTGTACTTGGCAGGGTATAAATATGAGCCCTGAATGTATGTAATCAAGACAATCATTCTTCAATACAAACCGGCCTTACGCCAAACCCTAGAGTCCTTTTGTCGTGTCGTCGAGTTCTTCAAGAGGGTTCATCGATCCGTCGACCTCCGTGAGTACCGGCAACCTTGTATCATGTCTAGTATCATGCGGTGGATTTAGATCTGATGCAAGTAGTCTTGTTACCATGCTTTGTGTCATGCGGTAGATTCAAGCTTGGTTCAAGAGGGTTTCTTGTTAGGTCATGAGCCATGCGGTAGGCTAAGATCTAGCTTGAAGCTAGTTATCGGCTCTATTGGATTTTGGCAAGATCCAGTAGATTCATTAAGTTACCCTGTATTGCTTTGAGTTTTTACTTTATGTTTAAGTTCATGTAACACTTTTTGCCCAATCTAGATGGGTTTGGATCGGCTTTACCCCTTGTATGATCCTTGTACGAGTAGATTTCATGCTTTAACATGTGGATCTTGTGCTTTCCGATAGCCGAAACCGAATCGATCTAGATTGTTACGTGTTGCGGGTTCAAGCTTGCCAATGTTGGTGTAAATCTTGAAAGAACTGAGTATCATGCGGTAGATGCAGGTTTTTGGGTTGCTTTGGAGCTAGTCATCCGGTGGATTAGATTTCGAATCAATCTGACAGATTTAATCGCTTGGTAATGTTCGTTCCTTCTTCATGGACCCCGAATCGGCTGTTCAGCCGCATTCGGTTATGTTTCTTCACGAGTAGGGCACGTGCATATTTCATGCTTTAAATGATGTGTGCTATTAGCTTTCCATATTTAGATTGTATCATGCGGTGGATAGATCTATTTGTGGAAAGTGGTACGGTTTTCATGCAAGTTGTATCATGCGGTGGATAGATTTGTTTTGACATCGTACCCGACGGATTTTTAAGCACCTAGACATGCGGTAGACTAGTGCTTTGGATCTATGCATGCTTGTTTATTACATGCTTATGTCGTGTTTTACTTTATTTATTTATTTAATATTAGTTATCATGGGGATCGGTCGTGACCTCGTGCACGTGTATCTTTGCTCAAACAAAGACCGATTACCGTCATGCTTACGTCATCCGTTCGGCAGTGTTACCTTTCTTTTTATAAATTCCCGAATGGCTCTCAGATTTTTGGCAGATAGCTCCTATAGCTATATGTCATCCTATTTGGCTTCTTAGCGGTAAATATGGAACTGTCTGGTACCACCCGGCAAGTTCCAAGCTTTGGTATTTAACTGTTTTATCTTTTGTTAATTTTCAGGAAAAATTGACTGGCACGTCTCGTGATTCTTTGCGTGTGTGAAGCCAGCTTTGTTCGGCTTGTTGTGTGTTTGGCGCTGGGTGCACATTTTGCGTCAACACACTTTTTGGCACGCCCGGTGGGACCACAGCCGAATAGATCAAGATACCTAAGATCGCGGACATCATGGATGTCAACATTGAGGACCTCTCTCCTGAGCAGCGGTAGCACCTCCAAGACGCCGTAAACCAATTCCAGCAGAAGTGTCTGTTGTCTTTCAAAAAGAACAGGAGTGGCGTCCCCTACGTGAAGAACGACATGCCCAGGGTATTGATGTCAGGGAGAGCGACGCCACCACCCAGCAGGAGAGAGAGAGGAATGCCTGCAAGCATTCCGGGATGCGGCGGATCTCGTTTTGAGCAAGCACCACAAAGCTTTTCTTGGTGTGTTTTAGCAAATGATGGTGGCTGTCTTTGGCCCAGGCATGGAGCAGGCAGTTAGCAAGGCACCCGTCCAAGGGGGCACCGTGGAGCTGGGCGAATCAAGCTCTCAACCACCACTACGGAGCCAGCCAATTCAGCCTCCTCCTCAGAGTGCTGGAAGTTAAGCTTTCCAGCCTCCTCCGCAGGGCGCTGGGGGACAGCCAGTTCAGCCTCCACTGCAGGCCTCAGGAGGACAGCCAACCCAGCCACCACCGCAGGGCAGCACGGGTCAACCCGTGCAACAGCCGAATCCGTACCAGCCCACGTACGGAGACCTTGCATTCGGCTCGCCTGGGGCCCCGTTCGCTTCCGGTCACAGGATTGCTCCGGCGAACAACTGGCTGCAGAGAAACCTATATGGCGGAGGCTATCACGAGGTGGGAAACTATGGAGCCATTGACGCTTTCCCACATCCAGGTTACGCGCCGGCTGCAGGCGCACAGGAGGACGATGCCCTGGCGCGGAAGATGGCTGAGTTGATGCAAAATCAGTTGGGCCTCAAGCCAAAAATGCAGGGTCCTGCCTACAAGCTGCCGTTCCCAGAGTGGTACTTCAACGTACTCCTCCCGCCAAGAGTGAAACCTCCAACAGAGTTCACAAAACTTTTTGGGCAAGACGACACAAGCACAGTGGAGCACATTGCTCGTTACCTGATGCAGCTCGGAGAATGCTCAGCTGAGGAGACGTTCAGGGTCAGATACTTCCCCGCGTTGCTGACAGGCCCGGCGTTCCAGTGGTTCTCGTCCCTATCCCCTGAGTCAGTTAGCAGATGGAGGGACCTGGAACGGAAATTCCACGCCCATTACTTCAGTGGCAGCTCGGAGAAGAAGTTGATCGATCTTGCCACCGTGAAACAGAGGCACAGCGAGACACCATTGGAATTTCTCAGGAGGTTTAGGGAGGTGAAAGGCATGTGCTTCTCGCTCAACCTCGCCGGACGACCGAGTGGCCGACATGGCCGTCGCCGGGATGCTGTCGGCCGTACGTGAGAAACTGTTCGGGATGGAGTTCGAAAACCTGGGCCAGTTGTCTCAGAAGCTATCATTGATGAGCAACCAGGCGTACGGCTTCAAGAAAGACGCCAGGTTTGGCAAGCAGCATGACGTGGCGGAGATCTACAACCAGTTCTTAGACAAGGCCGATCTAATCGAGGATTCCGATGATGAACTGGATGTGGCCGCAGCCGAAATCATGTGGGGGAAAGAGCCTTTAACGATGAATCAGCGCTGGGTCAAACAGACCAAGGGCACCTACGATTTCGATATCACGAAGGCTGACAAGCTGTTTGAGCGCTTAGTGAAGGAAGGCCGAATCAGGCTGCCTGAGGGGCATTCCATGCTTCGGCCCGATGGAGTCAAGGGGAAACGTTACTGTGGCTTCCACGACAGGTATTCGCACTCCATCAATGATTGCAGGGTCTTCAGGATGAGGATCCAGAAAGCCATCCAGGAAGGGCACCTCAAGTTTGACAACAAGATGAAGCTGGATGGTAACCCCTTCCCTCAGAACATGGTGGGCTTCTCCGTTAATATGGTGACGGCTGAGGAGAAGGGAAAGGTCAAAGTCTTGACCTCGGCCCGGGGCTAGACGGGGATGGAACGGTGGACCCGGAGCGCCAAGTGACTCTGGAACAGGTGCATGGTGAGGCCCCCCGCATTCTCAAGAGCCACATCGAAATCGGGGAGTCATCCAGAGCCAAGCCCAGGGTGACCACGCGCATCCTCCTCAACAAGTGGCAGCGCCAGATGGAAAAGGAGCGTTACCAGAAGCGCAGATACGAGGAGGAGAAGCGCAGGGCTGAAGAAGAGGCACACCGAAGGGACCTGGAACAATACACGCACGAGCAGGAGCGCGCGCACAGGGGATGTGCGTTCTTCAGGCACTGCTGGAACGAGGGTTTGAAGCTGCCCACACTGAGGAACTTCCCTGAGTGCAGTGACAGGTATGCTGAGTATAGGCAGGAGACTGCCAATCGCCGATCCGTCCACGAGAGAATTGGAAGGATCCACCATAACGGGATCGGCGCCAAAAAATTGAAGTCATCGATCATCCTAGGAAGCGGCAAGCTGACCTCAGGTGGGCTGATCAAGAGGAGGATGAAGACGACCACATCTGGCAAAAGGGGCAATGGTGCCCTCCCGGCCTAAGGAGAAGTCAGAAGAGGCGGGTCCAGCGCTTGAGGAACCGCGAGCTGAGGCAGGCTGGGATCCAGCCAAGGCAGGTGTGGCGCCCGAGGGATCAACCTGAAGGGTCAAAGCGTTCGGCTCCAACATGCATGGTATATTTTCTGCCGAACGAATTCATGGCTCCCGCTAATCAGGTTGTGCAGGAGGAAGCGTCCCTAGATGATGAGCAAACCGAGGGGATGATGGCGCAGCTGGTGCTAGCCAAGCAGGCCATCTTCGACAAACCGGCCAAAAATCGACACATGAGGCCGTTGTACTTAAGGGGATACGTCAATGGCAAGCCATTGACCAAGATGTTCGTCGACGGTGGAGCGGCAGTCAACGTGATGCCGTACACCACCTTCAGGAAACTTGGCATGGGCCCGAGCGATCTGACGCCTACAAGCATAATACTGAATGATTTCGCTGGAAATCCTTCAGATACCAAGGGATGCGCTCACGTGGATCTGATGATCGGGTCCAAGACGCTGCTCACGACCTTCTTTGTGATCGAAGGTAAAGGAGCCTACAGCCTACTGCTCGGACGGGACTGGATTCATGCCAATTGCTGCGTCCCATCCACCATGCATCAACAGCTTATCCAGTGGGTGGATGATGATATCGAGGTCAACCAAGCAGATGACTCCGTGAGCGTTGCTAACATGGAACCAGCTTTCTGGGAGTACCAAGGCATTGATTGCTTCTCAGGGAAAGACTGAGGAGAAGGTCCTGTTGAACTGTCGGCGGTGATCAACGGCGATTCAAGCGATCGGCTCTTATAGTAATTTTTAATGGAGAACCCCGTAGATGGCACTGATGGCAAGTTGGGGCGAGGATTTATGTCGGCCGACAAATTAGAAGAAGTTGACATCAGAAGCGGTGATAAGCCAAGGCCGACGTTCATCAGCGCAAACTTGCAGCCAGACTTCAGGGAGGGTTTAATCAAGCTGCTCAAGGAATACAAGGATTGCTTCGCCTGGGATTATTCGGAGATGCCTGGATTGGATCGTTCTATCGTAGAGCATCGGTTGCCAATCAAATCTGGTTTCAAGCCGTACAAGCAACCGCCCCGACAAATCTACAAGGATGAAGTATTGGCCGATGTGAAGAAGGAAGTTGAAAGATTACTTGATGCAAACTTCGTTCGGCCGTGCAGATATGCGGAGTGGATTTCTAACATTGTCCCTGTTTACAAGAAGAATGGAAAGATGAGGGTCTGCATAGATTTCAGGGACCTTAACAGAACTACTCCGATGGATGGCTACCCCATGCCTATTGCCGATTTGTTGATTGACGCCGTGGCTGGACACAAAGTGATCAGTTTCATGGATGGCAATGCGGGATACAACCAAATCTTCATGGCAATAGAAGACATATCAAAGACGGCCTTCAGATGTCCTGGTCATATAGGCCTGTGTGAATGGATAGTCATGACATTTGGGTTAAAGAATGCCGGTGCGACCTATCAACGGGCCATGAATTACATCTTTCACGAGTTGATCGGCAAAATTGTGGAAATCTACATTGATGATGTGGTGATCAAGTCCCTAAGTCATGACACACATTTAGAAGATGTAAAGAGGACCTTGGAGTGCACCCGGAAGCATGGTTTGAAGATGAATCCAAACAAGTGCGCTTTTGGGGTATCAGTGGAGAATTCTTGGGGTTTTTAGTCTACGAGGGAGGAATTGAAGTTGGCAAGAAGAGCATGAAGGCCATTGATGAAGTTGTTCCTCCAACTAATCTCAAGGAGTTGCAATCACTGCTCGGCAAAATTAATTTCGTGAGGAGATTCATTTCAAATTTGTCACAGAAGGTTTTGCCATTCTCTCCATTGCTGAAGCTAAAGAAGGATCAGAAGTTCACATGGGGCGACGAACAACAGAAGGCTTTCGATGAGATCAAGCAGTACATGAAGGAGCCACCAGTGTTGGTCCCTCCTCAGTTGAATAAGCCTTTCAAGTTGTACGTGGCCGCCGATACCCAAACCATTGGATCGGCCCTTATTCAAGAATTCGAAGGGAAGGAACGGGTAGTAGCATATCTTAGCCGAAAACTACTTGATCCTGAGACCAGGTATTCGGTAGAGAAGGCGTGGTACGTGCGTATACTACTCGTGTACAAAGTTTCGGCACTACTTGTTGAATGCTGAATGCACTGTGTATTCCAAGTTTGACGTAATAAAACATATGTTGTCTATGCCAATTTTGAACGGCGGGATTGGCAAGTGGATTTTAGCTTTATCAGAGTTCGAGTTGAGGTTCGAATCGGCAAAAGCCATCAAAGGTCAGATCATTGCCGATTTTATAACTGAACATCGCGATCCGTCAATTGATTTACTTGAAATTACCCCCTGGGCGTTATTTTTTGATGGATCGTCATGTGGTAAAGGTGGGGGAGTAGGGATCCTACTAATTTCACCTAAGGGTGAGATGTTTGAATTTGCCATCCCTATACAGCCCACTGTTACAAACAATCAGGCCGAGTACGAGGCACTGCTTCGAGGGCTTCAATATTTGAGAGAAGCTGGGGCCGTTTCAGTTGAAGTTTATGGGGATTCAGAGCTGGTGATCAAGCAATTGAACGGCCAATACGAGTGCAAAAGTGAAGCGGCGAGGAGTTACTACGAAGAGTGCGAGAGAAATCTTGAAGAGCTTCCCGTTGGTAACTCTACAGCATATTCCTAGGGAGCACAATGAAGAAGCAAACGAAGTCGGCTCAAAGCGCCTCTAGTTACAAAGAGAGTCAAGAAGCGTTTGCTTTGCAGAGGTATGTGCACCGGGGACGGATCTCGCGAGAAGGTGATTGGAGGAAAGAAATCGTTGATTACTTGAGAGATCCATCCCGGAAGGTCTCTAGGAAGCTCAGGTACAAGGCTATAAAATTCGTTCTTCTGGATAACAATTTGTTCTATAAATCATTAGATGGGGTATTGTTGAGATGCCTGGGTCCAGAAGAAGCCAAGAACATGATGAGCGAAGTGCACGATGGGATATGTGGAGCACACCAATCGGCCTACCGTATGAAATGGGTTATTAGACAAGCTGGGTGCTTTTGGCCGACGATATTAGAGGATTGCTTTGAGTATTACAAGGGATGTCAGGATTGCCAGAGGTTTGGAAATATTCAAAGGGTCCCCGCGTCAGCATTGAATCCCATCATCAAGCCATGGCCATTCAGGGGCTGGGGAATAGACTTGATTGGCCAAATTAATCCACCATCTAGTAAGGGGCATAAGTTCGTGCTTTTGGCTACGGATTATTTTACTAAATGGGTTGAGGCGATCCCACTGAAGAAGGTGACATCAGAAAACATGGTCGAATTTGTCAAGGAGCATATCATCTATCGGTTTGGAATCCCTCAGACAATCACCACTGATCAAGGGGCACAATTCGTGTCACTGGAGTTCAGAGAGTTTGCCGAAAGCATGGGAATTAAATTGTTTAACTCTTCTCCCTATTATGCCCAGGCTAATGGTCAAGCGGAGGCTTCTAACAAGATCATGATCAAGCTGATACAAAAGAAGATTGACCAGAAGCCAAGAAGGTGGCATTCGGTACTCAGTGAGGCGCTATGGGCTTACCGAATGGCCCCCCATGGAGCTACAAAAACTTCTCCTTATGAATTGGTTTATGGGCACCACGCGGTTCTACCTTGGGAGGTGCAATCAGATTCAAGGAGAGTGGTATTACAGAAAGATTTGAGCTCCAAAGATTACAGTGGCCTAATGATGGATGAGCTAGAAGATTTACACATGATCCGTCTTAGAGCCTTGGAAAACATCGAGAAGAACAAGCTGCGAGTTGCCAAGTACTATAATAAGAAAGTGAAAGTCAGGCAATTCGCAGAGGGAGATTTAGTTTGGAAAGCGCTATTGCCGATTGGGACTAAGTACAGCGAATTAGGCAAATGGTCCCCTAATTGGGAAGGGCCTTTCCGTGTGGTCAGATGCGTCCTTGGTAATGCATACATATTAAAAACTTTGCTAGGAGAAGAATTTTCCGCCGCGATAAATGGAAGATATCTGAAGAAATATTATCCCAGCATTGAAATTGATCGATGATCACCAGCAGCAGGGTTACGCACATCTGACACAGAAACAGCCGGCGCTCAGGAAATGAGGCCGCCTTCAGAACAAAAATTCACAAACAGAAGAAATGGCCAGTGCCTAGATGCATTGCCCTTAGCACAAAAACTACTTTACAACTGCTTCTTGCAGGTTTACATCCAACAACCCTGGTGATCAGGACCTCAAGGAGGTGGGAAGCAGAAGGCGTGGAGGAAGAAGCGAAAGTATGATTCAATCTTTTCTTTGCTTCTTCGACTGCTCCCTCTTCAGTTGTTCCAGGACCACCGTGACGGCGACTTGGAATGCACGGGGGTGACCATGGCTTGCGGCTTCCACCAAGGTGTCCCAGGCCGCTTTCAGGTTGTTGTACCTGTCAGAGACATCTAAAACAGAGGAATCGATGTTAGGGGCAAGAAATCCAAATGCAGGCATAAAGTCAAGAAAGAGTCAGAAGCAGTTACCCCCTACTAGTGCCTCCAGAGCCATGCGGCGCTCGCGTTCGGCTTGGCAACGAGCGGCAATGTCCCTGAGGCCATGCTCCAGGTGCCGAACGCGGCGGCGCAGTTGATGGCTGGTCCTCTGTTCAGGCGTGGCATCCTCTGCTTCGAGGGAGGAATCAGAGGAGATGTACTCAGGCACATCTTCAGTCCCGATGATTTCTTTGGGAAGCAAATCAAGGCTGAAAAGGAAAAAAAGAGGAGGAGGTAAAGCGCAAGATCATGGGGGAAGCAGGAAGTAAATCAAGAGAAAACTCACCTTCGAATCATGCGTTTCTTTGGAGGGCTGCTCTCCTGGGGTTGCTTGCCCTTGTCCATGGCCTTGGGGTTTTTTTCCTCTGGAGACGGGGGAGGAGATGAGAAATGATGGATGAGTGTGCGAGTGGATTTGCAGAGCGTCCCAGCAGGCTATTTTATTGACCGAAGAGGCGCATTGGGATTGATGACCGGCCAGTACACACTGTTGGAATACCAAACGGCAGGGTTTTCTCCCGGATGCGAAGGGTTTTTGCTTGAACAGTGCTTACGGATTGCTGATTCAGGGATCTTCTGCGGATTTTGCGCTAAGGGGCATCTGTTCTGGCGTATTCGGCTCTAGACAGTTCCCAGATGCATTTAAAGAAAAATAAGATTCACGGGAGCAAATTCGAAGGAATCATCACAGTGCAAGCAAGGAATTCAAAAGTTCTTATTTATTGCCGATGATCAAACATCCCTAATACAATCTAGTCGAAAAGCCTGTTCAGTACAGATTGGGGATGAGTGATTTCGGCAATGGCGTCGCCGTGGCCATCAAGGCGCTCCAGGATGAGCTCAATCTCCTCAATGTCCTCTGGCGCGCCGCCCCGGAAGCCGCGCGGCCTGATGGAGTAGTCGACATCTGTGTGCGTCGCCATGGCGGCTAGGCCCAAGGTGGTGCCCAAACGAACGCCATGGGTGGCCACCTCGTCGACGCGGTGTTCCACCGCAGCAAGGCGCTCCGCCGGCGTGTCACTGTTGGCGTTCACCTTGTCGGCCAGCTGCTCCACCAGCGTCTTCAGCTGGTTGAGCTCGGCGTCGCGGGCTGCAAAGTAAAAGAAGAAGGGGATTAGTATCAAAAGTTGGGTTGGATCAAGATTTGACTTCAGAGTTGTACCGTCGATGGTTTCCAGCAGCTGTTTGCGCTGGTATTCCCATTCCAGCTCGGCTATGCCCGCCTTCTTGGAGACATCCTCCAACTCGCGCCGAGCCGTCTCTAGCTCCTCCTTGAAGCGGAGGGCGTCAAGCTCCCCGTAGGGTACAGGGGAGTGGCCGTCGGACTCCGAGGAGTCATCGGGAAGGGGTTGATTGGCTGGCGCGGGAGACGGATTCCACTGAATCAACCTGAAAGGGAGATGATTGTCAGAACAAGAAAAGACCAAAGGGGAATCAAAGAAGAAGAATCGACGATCATTGCCTCCGGCGCGCATTGGCGCTGCTCCCCTCTGCCTCATCGGAGGCACGGCGACGGTTGAGACGTCGCACCATGTTGCTTTGGGATGTGCACTGTTTGGAAAGAAGAAGAACTAAGATTGGCAAAGATTCGAGAGCTAAAAGGCTTGGTGGAGAGCTAGGGGCACCTACGGTTTCATTTATAGGCCTGGCAAGACAGATCGTGGCCTCAAGTCGTGGCTCTGAATCGTGGCGCATATCCCAAGAAAATCGGAAGGTGGAAAGGTTTCCTTGACCAATCCGCCAATGGGTCGTTTGGAGTTCTAGGCTGAGTCGTGTTCGGTTGACTGGCTCGGCTAAGGGAAGTCAAGGTGCCATTCGGGTATTGGTGTGTCTTTGCCGAATGGATCGTTCAATATTGCATTGAAGGAGCGTAGCAGGAAAGGGAAATGAAATTGCAAGAACAGATATTACAAAAGCGGCCAATTCGGTTATACATCAATTGAGGCCTTTAAACGTTCAAGTATTTTGCAATTACATTACGGGCATTGGATATTGTCTGGCGAATGCTATCCCACCGCTCCTGATAATCTTTTTGGGCATTAGACAAGGTGATAAGCTCTGCATCGCATTGTTTCATCCTGGCCATAGCCGATTTTGCCTCCTCTTGGGTCTTCTCTATCAATTCAGGGAGTTCGGCTATTTTCCTGTCATCGGCCTCTATCTCAGCTGACAAGCTTCTCAATTCTGCTTCTAGAGCAGCTTTCCTGGCAATTTTTGAATCGCGAGAGGCTTGCAGATTGGCCAATGCATCTTTGTGACTCTCGGTCTGAGATTGCGCCCCGCTCATGGCTTGTTCAACACTGGTTCTCTTCTGTTCAATAGCCGGGCGGGAGCGCACCTTCTGCAAAGCCTTCCTTATGGGCGCATAATGATCCTCCAGGCCACAGATAGATGCGAGAGAAGCATTGATGTCCTCAGGGAGCTCTTGGCTGATGGACTTGACCATTTCTTCAAAATGATCGAGATCTCTGAACGGATCTTATGTATCTTTTTCCAGCCAGGCAAAGATCTCCCTGAGCTTTTCTAGCACTTCCTCTGACAGGGTCTGATGCGTTTCTTCCATCATCTCCGCAACTGGATTGTTCCCTACTGACAGGCTTGATGATGATGGAGCCTGATCCTAAGAAGTAGTATTGCCGGTTAGGAGTGCTAAGAGTAAAGGTAGCAGAGTTAAGTGAAAATAAGTACCTCATATCTGATTTCTTGAGCCGGGGGAGGACTCTGTTCAGAGGCAATCACAGGCGAAGGAGGTGTCCCAGGCAAGACTGAAGCTTCTATGTGAGAAGGCGCTGTTGTTGGCAGCTCAGGGGCTTCTGGCTGAAGAGGAGATCGATTCACCTCTGCTGGGATTGGTGTCTCTGCATGACCAGCAGGTGATTGTGCCACTGGAGGATTTGACGGTTCTGGCTGGACTGGGAGGCTCATTTCTGGAGAATTCATTGCTTCTGCAGAAGGTGATTGAGTCCCTGATGAAGATGAGACCTCCACTGGGATAGGCAATTCAACCCTGGGTGGACTTGCTTGTTGAGACACTGGGACGTCCACAAGTTGTTCTACCGTTGTGTTTTCTGCAAATGACAAATTAAGGGATAAGTTCCAGTGTTCATCCTCAAGAAGGGCAGTGAAGGTCATACCAGTGGATGGAGCATTGGCAGGTGCTGGCACTGAAGATTGCTGGGTTCTGGGCTGGAAATACACAAGATATGATTTGTCAGAGCCAGAGTAATTTGTGATCAGGAAAAGAAAGGGTTTTTACCTCAACAAGGACCTTTTTAACAGTTCTCCTCCTCTTGGCATTTGGAGGAGCAATCAGGGTCAAACCTTGCCTCCTGTCAGCGGCAAAGGCTGGAGAGGCTTGGGTCTGTTGTGGCAAACCTGGCCATTAACTGAGCCAGGGTTGGGGACCTGAATCCCAGTGCTGAGATCGGGCCTACAGCATTGTAGGTGATGTTCCTGGCCCGAGGGGCAGGCACTATGTTCTGTGAGTAAGAGGAAACAAAATCAGATTCATAATTGGAAGAAGAAATGTCTGATCCAAGGGTTAGTTATGATTACCTCTGAAGTTGGCTGAAAGTCAGGCATCAACTCGCACGAACAAGTGCACAGGCTCACTGAAGATATGATCATGGAATTCTTGCCACCATGAATTGAAGGTGGGGTGAGCTATTGTTGTAGGTACAAAAGGCCAGGTGTAGAGAGCAGGACTGCACACATAATGGAAAACTCTGCTACTGTGCATAAGTTCTTTGATTTCCTCCCTGGGCTTGAGGAATTCATGCAGAAAGAGCCTTGGGGGCATCTGGCCGCATCCAAGTTGCCGAGCCATTACATTGGGCTGATAATATTCATAAGTGCTATGATTCAGCCTCCCTCCATTGAATTCAGCCGGCAGCATACATGGGCGGATTATGATGTTGAGGATCTCTAGAAATCTCCCATCTTGGTGTTCAGTTTCAAAGGAGAATTCACAGGGGAGAGTCAAAGTGTCATTATCCAAATAAGGGAGCCAGAGAGGATTTTGGAAACCTTTGAAGAATAGCTCGAAAAGCTGGCTGATGTCCTGCTGAACAAGAACAGTTGAAGCTGCTTCTCCATAGTTCTGGCAACCTCTGGTGGTGTGAGGTTCCCCTTCAGGATGATTGGATAAAGGGAAGAGCCTGGTGTTTAAATCAACACCTAAAATCTGGTGCATGTGAAGCTGCAGCCACATTTGAACAAACCAGCAAGGGCCGTTGACACATGTGATCCTCTGGCTAGTATAAATCTGGGTGACAGTTTGGTGAAGCATATGGTACACACTGCCTAGGAGGAATTTCCCGAGGGGTAGGCGGTTGCCACTGGCTAAATTAGAAGCCATTGCAATGTGATTCAAGGTAGGCTCATTGGCTTTACCACAGAAGACGAACCTGCATAGCCACATGTTCAAGAATGCCCTGTATTCAACTTCGCCAAGGGGTTTGTCCTTCATGTGCTTCAAGATGTAGTTCTTGTATCCGCTCTGAAACGACCCCGGATTATCGGTGAGGAAAACCCGAGTCCCTGTACCTTTGCGATAGTCCCGGGATCAGTGGCTATCGCGTACAGATCTCATCACAGAAGGTTGATCACAATCGTACATCGCATCACACAAATATTAGTACATAATTTATTACATGTCCATAATGGAGTACAACATTACAAGCCTCAAGGCTGAATCAGAGTAAAATTCTACACGACGGTAGCTAGCATCTTGGAAGGGTCTCCATCTTCTGTTCTTCACGCCCACAGGCATCCTTGAGCGAAGCGACGCATCCCTCAGTCGTACCATCCGTCTGTGTTGTTGTCGAAGTCGAACTCGTAACCTGCACACTCAAAGTCTATCCCCAAGGAGTGGGATAGGTTCACGTCACCGACTGTATGCAGCTTTAAGTGGCCTATCTTCTAAAGGGTAAGAAAAGAGGCAAGGTAGAAGCTCAGGTTTCCTATGCAGCAGCAGCAAAGCATAAACGAAATCATCTCCATATAGGTCCCAAACCAATCTCTCGGACACGAGTTCGGAACCACCTGGTACCCCAGGGCCCCGTCTCCACAACCTATCTCCATCTAGGGTCGATGCGAGAACTTCCTCTCCTCGCACCTCAATGATTGCATTCGGATCGACGAGGTAGAGGGGAGCCACTCTCCTCTAACCGATCGCAACCACGGCTCACCACACTCTCAACTACGGGGGGAGGTAGAAATCCCAAAACATGAGGATCAAGCATGTCTTCAAGGTTTGTCCATGACCGAGGACGCGGCTATACGTATAGATCGAAACTCGCGAGCGTGTACACTCGTACCCAACTCGGGATGGTACCCGACGGTGATCGAGCCAACCGAGCCCATCCTACCGTGCGAACTCTCGGTAGTTTCGGTCCCATCCCCGCATCCGGCCCTCAAAGCGATCCCCCTCGCAAAGGGAATGGCACCGGAACTGTGAAATGCTCCCGTGTGGCCACACGGGAGACGCTCTGAGAGGGTGGTCTCACCTCCACCGCTCCCCCACGAGATACCCTCTATCCTTCCTAAGCGGTATGGTTCCGCACTTGCCGAGCTCAACTCGGCCCTATCCCCACTCTCGGCGAGGTGGTGTGTACGAAAGTCCTATCGACAAGGTTGATCCACTCGCTTTCAGACCGGGGCAAGCTCATGTCCTCCATCCGCAAGTAAAACCCCAACACCTAGGCTCCGAAAACCGTCAAAGTAGGGATACACTGAGGAGTGCACCCCTATCCCCGATCCCAGATCGGTTGTCTCGAGCTCACCCCCGCCAAAGTACCCAAAACGCCTTCTCTTGCCGGTTTTTACCCCACTCACGCCAAGAACCACTATTCCCATCCCAAACACATGCATCGCGAAGCTCAGCGCATATACGCGCTTATATTCACATATATAGTAGTAGGACAATCAAGGACAGGATAATAAAAGTAGGCAGTGCAAGGTTCATCATCATGCAATTAAAGTAAAGCGCTAGCAATACTACTTAGCAATGCCTAATAGGTATTTCAGAATCAGTCGGGCGTGGACACCTGCGTGCGAGTAGTCGTCGGCGGCGTAGTCGTAGGTGTAGTCGATCTCCGAGCTCAGCTCCCCGGCTCCAACTGCTCCTATTAACGCGTAATCAAAATAAAGGCGGGTCCTATTGCAATTAACTCCAAATGAACAACAATTAAGAGTCAAAAGAGAGCGAACACTAGCCTAACACGGAGTTTAGAATTTTAGAAGAGCTTTGGAAAAGGTTTCACAATTTTCGGAGTTGAAATGAGTTTTACGGGATTTTCCAAAGATAAAATAGATTTACGAAATTAAAATACGCATACACAATACACTTAAATATAAGCTAACTACGGCGGGGCTCAAAAGGGCTCTAAGCTATCTACAGTGGCAGGCCGCAAGCTAGCTCTTCGAGCTCACATGGCCGGCACATAGGTAGCTATAAGCCGACCCATGCACAAGTGGCGCCCACATGGCCGAAGGTGTGGCCGCCACAAACGATCTCGGTCGGATCTGCTGCCGCCTCGCGGTGAGCGGCAGAGGTGTGGTGCTTTTGTGGTTGGTCGACCGCGGCGGGGATCCACTACGGTAACAAAGGTGTGTGGGCGCGTGTGTGCAACTATCCCCTACGGGACTCTGGCGTGGGCGCCAGGTGCTCGATGGTAAGTCCCAGAGGAGCGACGGGTGGAAAGGGGCTCGTCGGCGGCGAGGTTGGTCGGTGACTCGACCTCACACAACTCGACGCGGCTCTGGTGCACCTAGGAATCCACCTAAGGAAAGAAAAGGGTTGCCTTGGTCACAAACTCAGCACGACAGTGACGGAGAGCGGCTTGGCGCGTGGTGCAAAGCAGAAGGTTTCGGCGACAAGGCTAGGGTGGTTGGCGTCGATGAGGTTGTATGCGCTCGCGTGCCTGAGGGCGAACGCGTACACGAGTTGGTTCGGCGCTCGCGCGCCTCGGTGGAAAGGATGCTCTTGACGACGGGGTTCCGGTCGCGACAGGCTGAGCGGTAGTCAGGTTCAGCTCTGACGCGCGAACGTGTTCACCGGACTCGAGCCAGGAGAGCAAAGGCGATAGCTTGGTCGAGCGCATGCACGAGCGTGCGGCGGTGAGATGAAGCTCCCGGACAAGCACGGCAACGTGATGGTAAACGGCTCGATGTGGCTCGAACTCCGCGGCGTCCCGACTGGGGTGTCCGCGGTGGCGTGGCAGCTCGCTTGAGAGGGCGTGTGTGCGCGTGAACATGCGCGTGCACCATTTGGACAGGAAGAACAGGGCTCGACTCCCGCGGGTGCGGGTGTGCGTGAGCAGAACGCCGGCGGTGAAAGAGAGCAGTCCGACGCGGACAAGGTCGGGCGGCGAGGTGAAGTAGAGCGACGAGGTGGTCGCGATCTGGATGCTTTGGTTTCGCTCAAGGTGTGGAAGGCGACGACTGGGTTGGAGCGCTCATGCGCCAGAGCAAGTGTGCAAGAACGGGATCGAGTTGGCGCTCGCACTCCCGGGGAGGAAGGATCTCCATCGGCGGCAAAGCCGCGTCCCGTGGCGGGACGGAGTGCCAACAAGGTCTGGCGCGAAAGGGAGCCAAAGGTTTGGCCTTGACCTCTCCAGGCAAGCGCACGCATGGTTGCGCGGCTAGGCACGGGCACGTGCGTGCGTGGTTGCACAAGGCAAGGGCGAACGCTTGCTCATACGGCGTCCGGAGCCAGCGCGGTGGGCCGGAACGGCGGCGGCGTGACCATGGCGACAACGCGACTGCGGCGGCGTGCCACAGTGACGGCGCAAAGAAAGGAGAGCGGCGACCAGGCTAAGGCCGGGAGGTGATGAGGATCAAGGCGGCCAAGATGGTTCGACCTCGCATCTGATGGCTTCGGGGAACAAACGTGTGCCGACGCGTTGGGGTTCGCGGCGGCGGCAGAGCGCTGCGAGATGGGGCTCACCGACACAAACTCTTGTGCGGTGCCGGTGGGGATCACACGAATACGTGCAGAAACCGGGTGTGAGTGTGCGCACGGTTACGGGTGCGGTTGGACGGGGAGAGCAGAGGGGTTCGACCCCTCGGGTGTATGGCGTTCGCATTTGTGCAAACATCAGCGGCCTGGCCACGGGGCGACACAAAACCGATGGCGCATGCACGGCGACGACACAGAGACAAGAGCACAACGAGTAGATTTAGGCGAGGCGGTGTTCAGGGTCGAAGTGGCCGAAAGGTTCGACCTTAGGGTCGATGGCTCGACGGACACACGTGCGCCGGTGCGTTGGGGTTCGCGGCGACGGCACGGCGGAACGTCGAGCACGGTCACAGATAGGTGAAGCAGGGGCTCGGCCCCTCGGTTGCGTGCGTATGTGTGTGTGCCGAACGCCAACGGCTCGGCCATGGCAGCGACACAAAATTGATGGCGTGCACTAGGCAAGGGAACAGAGAAAGGGAAAACGGCGAGGAACGGCCTGGCGGCGTTGGTTGGGTACATACGCAGGCGAACGACCTCGCGTGTGCGTGCATCTGACCTAACGGTGAAGTTCCCGGTCAAGCACGACGGCACAGCGGGAAAGAACCAGAGCGGCGAAGACAGGCCGGCGGCACCGGCATTCCGGGCTCGCGGCGGTGTGTGTTTGGCCATGAATCCCCTACCCAGAAAAGGTAGAACTTCGGACCCAGGGGAGCACATGTGTGGACAGAGTTGCACGGGAGAATTGAGGGGATTCGGCCCTCGGGTGTTCGTGCGAGTGCGTGCCGAACGACGGCGGCGCAACGGTGTGGGTGCTCAGTGTGTGGGTGCCGACGGAGCCGGAACTCGGCGTGCGCTCGTCGGGACAAGATCAACACGATGCAAGCAAGGAGCGCGCGCGTTGCGGTAGGCGGCGGCACACCGCAAACGACCGGCTCGGCTCGATGGCCGGCTCTCAAGCGACGGCGGGTCTGCGCTGCGGCGCGACGCGGGACAGCAGGCGACACACATACAGCGAGCGCACAAGGCTCGGTCCAGCCTCGGCTCGAAGGCCGGGTCCACAACAAGGTGAAGAGGGAAACTCACCTCACGTTCCTGGACACGACGGCGAGGCGGCAGTGTAGGGCTCGACGAGGGGGATGCAGAGCAGGGACGGTGGCGGACCGGTTGGAACAGAAGGAGTAGAGGTTGGACGGGCTTCTTCCTTCCACGGGCGGCTCCGGCTCCAGGGCGAACGGCAATGGAATCAAAGCCGCAGGCACAAGGTTAGACATTGTCGGTGCACATGTGGTTCGAAGACCACCACAGCATCCATCAGGCGAGGAGGACGGGCTCACCCGCCGGGGCGGCGGCGGGTCGGTGGCGTCGCGGTGCGCGGCAAGAAAGAGAGAGGGCCTAGCGCGACGACTTCGGGCTTGGGTGCGTCGGCGACCTTGGCTTGAACCTGCTCCATACTCGCGGCGGCCACGCACGGCGTTCCCCCGTCCCGGCGGCCTTGCCCTCGCGCGGCGGCGACGTGGCGATCCCGGCGGGGCGGCGACCTCGGCTCCTCCACGGGCGGCCTCCGGCTCTCCTCTTCCCCGCCCCCTCCTCCTCACGCACGACGAAACGGCGGCTCCCGGCTCGGCGTGTCCCCCCCCGTCCGGCGGCCTAGCTCGCGTCGGCCCGGCGACATGGGGTCCAGCGGCGCGGCGACGTCGAGCTCCTCCACAAATGGCACCCCCAGCGACTCCAGCTCCTCCCTTCCTCCTCCCTCTCTGATTCCGGCGCAACGGTGGATGGATTCGGGATGCCCATGGCGGCGCGGATCAGGGAAGGGTTGGCTGGGGCTGCTACTTGTAGGGGCGGCGCCCTAGGGTTCCGGGGTTGTGGCGGATGGTGAGGATGCGGTTCAGGGGGGCGCGTGGCCTTCATCCCGCGCGCCAGCGCTGCAGGGCGGGCAGCCATGGCTGGCGTCGGCCATGGGGTCCTCCCCCCCCCCCCCCCCCCCCCCCCCCCCCGCGGCTTGTGCTCGGGATAAGGTGAGGAAGGGGAAAAAGGAGCCAGGGAAAGGGGGCTGACCGGCGGGTCCCGCGTGGCAGCGAGAGAAGAGGTGGATGATGGGCCGGCGGTTAGGTGGGCTGAATGGGCTAGGTGGGCTGCGGCTTGGTGAACCAGAGGAAAGGCTTCGGGGTGGTCTAGAGAACTTAGGGAAATGAGTTGAGGCCCAGAGTGGCAGGGAAGGTTTTTCCCATTTTCTAAACACCTAGCTCCTAATTAAACTGCGATTCAAATTTGAATTTTAGAATTCAAATTTGAATCCCACACAATTAAGATGCAAAATAAATCCCATAAGATCCAAGGTTCTCACACTAGCAAATTATAATTCCTAAATTTTATGTTTTTGCTCAAAATAAATCTAGGAATTCAGGGAAGGTTCAAAGAAGACAGCCTTACATATTAATTATGCACTCAATTTCAAATCGAAATTTTGAAATCCACATTTTTGCATTGCTAACATTCCGGAGGAAATTCCAGAATGTTACACGCTCCCTGGTTTCACCCCTGTTTGCCGTGAAGTGTTTTTGAATTCCCAGGGTTGGACGAATCCTGTAATATCAAGGCCGGTGATCATATACACATCGGCCAGAGTGGGAGACATCGGGCAGTGGCCAAAGAGGAAGGCGTTGACGCCGTTTGACCAAAAATGGCAAGCTGCTATCAAAAGGTCTTCTTTCTTGGGGGGTCTCGGCCAAGGATAACTCCAAGCACTGAGCAATGCGGAGGGTATCCCAGTTTTGGGTTAGTGCACTCTTGTCTGCGAGAACCCTCCGGTACCAAGTTTTCCAGCCTGCGATTGGAGGCAAGGGCCAGTTCTTGAAAGCGTCTTGCCACCGGGGAGGTGGAGATAGAGCTGCTTTGAAAGGGATCCTCTGAGATTCAGCCGCAATGAAATCTTGAGGATCAGAGTTTCCTACGGGACCAAGATAATAGGATCTCGAATTGGCTCCGGTACGAATCAGAAGTTCAGTGGAAGGCTCCTGCAGAAAAGCGGAAACGAAATCTCAGGTAAAATTGAAAACCTAAATGTCGAATGAATCCTACGGGAAGGGGATTTACCTGAGCGTCTTGATTTTGAGCCGCCATTGGAGATTTGAGCTTAGAGCAAAGGGATCTAGGGTTTGGATCTGGGCGAAGACTCCGGCGGATTGCGAAGAAAGGAGAACAAGTGTTGACAGATTCGATTTGAAAATGTTCATGGTTGGAGTCAATTGCGGAACAAAATTACTTTTATCCCACAATTGAAGGGGCATGTGTTAACACCAAAATTTGGTAAGGAGTCTGACTTGTGGGTCCAGCTCGGTAAGGAGTCCGTTTGGTGGAAGGAAAGGATTTTTTCAGATGTATTCGGCAAAGAAGTCTGCGGTCGGCTATCTGCTCCCGTTCGGCAAAGGAACAGAGAGCGATTTTGAGGGATTGGACGGTGACGTGGCTCAAGCGGGGAAGGACGAATGGATGGATGGGCGATCAAGCTTAGAGATAAGTTAGGCAGCGAATCCATTCGAGATTGTACTTGGCAGGGTATAAATATGAGCCCTGAATGTATGTAATCAAGACAATCATTCTTCAATACAAACCGGCCTTACGCCAAACCCTAGAGTCCTTTTGTCGTGTCGTCGAGTTCTTCGTGAGGGTTCATCGATCCGTCGACCTCCGTGAGTACCGGCAACCTTGTATCATGTCTAGTATCATGCGGTGGATTTAGATCTGATGCAAGTAGTCTTGTTACCATGCTTCGTGTCATGCGGTAGATTCAAGCTTGGTTCAAGAGGGTTTCTTGTTAGGTCATGAGCCATGCGGTAGGCTAAGATCTAGCTTGAAGCTAGTTATCGGCTCTATTGGATTTTGGCAAGATCCAGTAGATTCATTAAGTTACCCTGTGTTGCTTTGAGTTTTTACTTTATGTTTAAGTTCATGTAACACTTTTTGCCCAATCTAGATGGGTTTGGATCGGCTTTACCCCTTTTATGATCCTTGTACGAGTAGATTTCATGTTTTAACACGTGGATCTTGTGCTTTCCGATAGCCGAAACCGAATCGATCTAGATTGTTACGTGTTGCGGGTTCAAGCTTGCCAATGTTGGTGTAAATCTTGAAAGAACTGAGTATCATGCGGTAGATGCAGGTTTTTGGGTTGCTTTGGAGCTAGTCATCCGGTGGATTAGATTTCGAATCAATCTGACAGATTTAATCGCTTGGTAATGTTCGTTCCTTCTTCATGGACCCCGAATCGGCTGTTCAGCCGCATTCGGTTATGTTTCTTCACGAGTAGGGCACGTGCATATTTCATGCTTTAAATGATGTGTGCTTTTAGCTTTCCATATTTAGATTGTATCATGCGGTGGATAGATCTATTTGTGGAAAGTGGTACGGTTTTCATGCAAGTTGTATCATGCGGTGGATAGATTTGTTTTGACATCGTACCCGACGGATTTTTAAGCACCTAGACATGCGGTAGACTAGTGCTTTGGATCTATGCATGCTTGTTTATTACATGCTTATGTCGCGTTTTACTTTATTTATTTATTTAATATTAGTTATCATGGGGATCGGTCATGACCTCGTGCACGTGTATCTTTGCTCAAACAAAGACCGATTACCGTCATGCTTACGTCATCCGTTCGGCAGTGTTACCTTTCTTTTTATAAATTCCCGAATGGCTCTCAGATTTTTGGCAGATAGCTCCTATAGCTATATGTCATCCTATTTGGCTTCTTAGCCATAAATATGGAACTGTCTGGTACCACCCGGCAAGTTCCAAGCTTTGGTATTTAACTGCTTTATCTTTTGTTAATTTTCAGGAAAAATTGACTGGCACGTCTCGTGATTCTTTGCGCGTGTGAAGCCAGCTTTGTTCGGCTTGCTGTGTGTTTGGCGCCGGGTGCACATTTTGTGTCAACACCACACAAGACGGGCAGAAAAGGTTATCGTGGTAAAAGGAAAGAGTGGGAGGAAAAGGATGCAAAGATCGCTGCCAATGAAAACAAAACCCTTGGGACCAATTTCCTAGACGTTCGAGACCTTATCTGCGGGCAAGGGTAGGGAAGAAAAAGAAGAATACTAGTGAAGGAAGCGGGGGCATAACATTTAGTAACCCTGCGGTGGTGGGCGTAGCAGAAAGGGTGAAAACATTTGCAGCTCAGGGTAGCGATAGTTCTTTCTCTGGGGTTAGGGAGGATGATATCCTCACCGCAGCACTTGAGACTCCAGAGCATCGAGGTCGGATCCGAGGCGTGTCTAGTTCACTTGGCTGGGGTAAAGGGTTTGGTGAAGAGTTCGCTGGAATGTACAGGAAGAAGAGGAACAAGAGGTCTGATGTTCATGATGTGATGGCGGACAAAACATTTAAATCAATTGTCCATGCTCTAAGACTATCAGGCATCAACATACCCAAAAATGCACTTCTTCCTTCCCAATTACCAGCGCCTATCAGTAGCAGCGAGGAAGAAGATATGGATGGCATTGAGGAAGAAGATGGGCAGGACAGCGAGGAAGAACATGCGCATGTCAGGGAGGAAGATGGCAGAGAGCAAGATCATTGGAAAGCCAATAGTGACTAAGTGAATGAAGTGTACAGTGATAGTCGATCACCTATGCTGGACACAATAGATAAGCTGACAGAGCCAACCGTGTGCAGCCTTTTGGATGGCACCGTGGAGCCCGCACTAGCGAAAGGCTTTCCATCTCAAAAGGCTTGCCATTCAGTACCGGTGCAGGATGGGTATGTTGTGGTGCAACCTACTTATGTGTGGGCCAATACGAGTCAATACCCTCTACCTGTACCAATTGATGGGGGTGACGTAGCAACCCTAGCTGCGGCTCTCGTTCAAAGGATCCAATGGCCAAAGGACAGGATCATTATACCACCCATGACGAGACATCCCAACCCTGAAGCCGCAACAGGTAGCAGGGGCACAACATCAAATGGAGGTGCTGCAGCTCAGTGTCAGCAAGAGAAGGCTCAACAGTAGTAGCAGCAGCAGCAGCAAAACTACGCAACAGGAGCGTCGACAACAACCGGAGGAGCCCAGGCAAACTCCACCTAAGCAGCAGCTGCAACTTGAGGATATAATCAACAGACGAAACAGCAGCCTCTCCAGCAGCAGGAGCGTCGACAACAGCAGGAGGAGCCCAGGCAAACTACGCCTAAGCAGCAGCTGCAACATGAGGATAAGCAACAGACGAAACAGCAGCCTCTCCAGCAGGAGGAGGAGCGCAGGCAATCTCCCCCTAAGCAGCAGATGCAACAAGTACAGCAGCCTCTGCAACAGGAAGAGCCTAGGCAATCTCTAAAGGACTGATACGGTGAACCAGAGAGGGGGGGAGTGAATGGGAGCCGAGAAAAATTCTTCTCGAAGGAGATGGAAACTCGAACAAGATGAACACGGCTTCCAACACACGTTTCCGACTCACTACCCAAGTTGGTCAAGCCCACGTAGCCACTGGAGTGCCACTGGACCTAGGAACCAACACACAACCTTCCGACCCGAGAACGCAGCGGAAAACCAAACCTCGAGTCCACTGACCAACACCGGTCAGACCGGTGAGCACCACCGGTCAGACCGGTTTCTGCTGGTGAGAGTCGACGACTTCCACTAAGTGGCTTCACACCGGTCAGGCCGGTGAGACACACCGGTCAGACTGGTCCAAGCCTGAAAGCCCCCAAATCACCAAACAGGCCTACCGACCTCCAAACTGACCCAAACTCGAAACAGCTGCAACACAGGACAACAGGGAACACACCCAGATGTTCACCCGAGCAAAAATCCACCAAGGGTTGCACCGGTCAGACCGATCAAGAGCACCGGTCAGACCGGTGTAGCCTGGGCAGCTCGGGATGAACAACACCCGCGGGTCAACTCCCCCAAATCCAAACCTCGATCTCCCGAATCGCTCCACGGACTTGAACAAGACTTCGGGGATAATAGGAACACCTCATGAGGAGTCCATAGCCAAGTTTAATCCCACCAAAACTTGTCCAAAAAGGAGGAATCGAAGAAATCCCACCAAGAACAACCGGGAACAACACAACAAGGCCTTGAGGAACCACGCCGAATCATCTATACAAGTCACAAAGGTTCATACAAGGTCTAGCTTGCCGCCCGATCATCCAACCCTCTCACAAGATCTCACCATGAAGCTCTCAAGTTGGTCCTATGGAAATCCTAAGAAAATAGGAAGGGAAATAGGAAAGCAAATGAACTAGGATTTTAAGAGCATGGACGCCATCCTCTCACCTCATGGGTTATATGGAGGCAACCGAAAGTCTAAAATACCCTTTCCTAACAACTAGGGATACAAGCCCCTCAAGGGCGGTTTTGGAAGTCTTCAAGCTTTCTCCATCGGATGGATGCCCGGCGACCGCAACCTGCTTAGCCTCGACGCAAGCCTTGCGATCCCGACGCGTGTCCTTCGTTTCGAAGATTCCGGACTGCGTCGTCGCACACCGGTCGAGGCCGGGTACCCACCCGGTCGGACCGGTTTTGCCTTCTTTGCGGCACCGTCTTCGGTTCTTCGGTCTTGGCTTTGTGGATCAACCAAGGAACCCAGTGGTTTTCTGGTGAACCACTGGAAACCCCGCGAACTCGGTCTAGCCTCCGCCAATCACCACTCATGACTTGGCTCCCACGTAGTCCCAGCTCGACCTTGGTTTTGAGGCTCAACCAAGAAACCCTCCATGGCTTCATCTTGCTGTTCATGCCACCATGCGGCCCGCACTTGGCCGCGCTGGCCACCGGGTCCCTCGAACGAAGCCTACTTGTCTTCTCCACACCTGGAGGCCTCACCGGCGACGACCTTTCTCGCTTGTTCTTCACCTGCACCAACACCAATCAAGCCGCAACCTGCACCTGCAATACTTAGCCAAGAATCAGTCCACACAACGTTGTCAATCACTCATCACACAAGGAAGCGACCATCCACCGGTCCTCGAACCACACATGGTCCTCAATCTCCCCCTTGATGAGTGCATTGACAACACCCACACAAAGTAGCAAGAGAGAAAAGAAAAAGGAAAGAAGCGAACAAAAAGAAACTCCAACAAGCGATCGAAAGCCAAACAAAGGCAAAGAGTAAGATCACTTGAAGAAGACAAGTCTCGGACCCCTTAGGCAAGGGCAACGGCTTGACACATCCGAGACAAAACAAAGCTCAAGCAAAGAGCGCAAACCACCGAACCAAAGCTCAGACACCACAAAGAGCTCCCCCTGCACACATGCAAGCTCCCCCTGAACCAATGCACCTCCCCCTGGACGAATGCATGCAAACCACTTGAAAACAGGGCACCTGCAACAACTTCATCTCCCACCGGTCAGACCGGTCACCACCACCGGTCAGACCGGTGCCCAACATGTGCACAGGACCAGCACTCTGACCGGTCAAACCGGTGACCACGACCGGTCAGACCGGTGCACAACAGAGCCCAGAAATGGCTCGAAACCACCTGAAAACCTTTTAAATGCATCCAACAAGCCATTTCAAGCTCAAACTTCTCCCCCTTGTTGGCAATTCATGAATCAAGCAAAAAATGCAAAACTTTCAACCTAGAGCTTCTCAAATAGACAAAATTCAACAAAGGATGCTACACATGTCCAAATAAGCAAGTTAGATACTCTATAGCTTCGTATCGACATCAACTACAAGATCACCAAGTTTCACAACCATTGGACGAAGCTAAAATGGATTTGGGCAATTTTGCGAAAAATTTGCCTCTCATGAGCAAAGTCCTAAACATGATCAAAACATATAAAAATGGCAAAGCCACACAAACTTCATGCTAGGACAGCCATTCTAATCATAAGACCATCACAAACACCCACAAGCACCTCATGTCATGTCAAAGCCACCGAGCCATATGCCTACTTCTATGTATGAGACCTCTCATTGGTAGGCATCATGCAACGATTTAGCACCCAAAGCAAATTAAATTCAGCACATATGACATGGGAGCACATTTTCCAAGAATTTTACATTTCATTCTCAGATACATAATTGGTACATGAAATGTCCTTGCGACAAAAAGGAACTTATGTCCCTCCACAAGATAAAGCAAGAGGGCTAAACATTCATGATGGCAAATGAGCCTTTGGCCCCATATGATCAATAACCTAGCCATCCAACCACAAATTAAGCATAGCAAAACCACTAAAACATGTCAAGATCATGTAAAGGCATTTACACATGAGAGAGCCTATATGTGACATTTTTCAAAAACATAGCCATCAACCATGGATTATTCATCAAGATCATCAGGAGCTAAGCCACACTAACCATAGTATACCAAACAAGCTCACAAAGACATAAATGGCATTCCATGGTGAACAATGTATATAGGAGAAGCTTTTCCTATCCAATGCATATGATACAAAATGCATGCAATCTAAGATACAAGGGTGCCTATACATCATGTTACATATGCCATGCCAAATGCAAGAAATGCACAAAGGAAAGCTATGCATGTGCTACAAAAGGAGCTCCCACACACCCAACTCAAGAAATCAAACACACACCAAGTTCCCCCCGCAAACGAGTGAAAGTTGCTTGATCTAGGGGTTTGGTGAAAATATCAGCTAGTTGGTCATGTGTGGGTACATGGATCAAAGCTATCTTTCTTTTCTCTACGTTGTCTCTCAGAAAATGATACCTCACTTTTATGTGTTTGGTTTTGGAATGGAGCACTGGGTTCTTTGCAACGCTTATGGCACTGGTGCTATCACATTGAAGTGGGACATGGGTATACTCCTCACCAAAGTCACTCATGGTGTATGAAATCCAAAGGAGATGAGAGCAACAACTAGCAGCGGTAACATACTCTGCCTCGGTAGTGGATTGAGCAACACTCGAGTGTTTGCGGGAAGACCAAGAAACCAAAGAAGAACCCAAAAACTGGCAAGTCCCAGAAGTGGACTTCCTATCCAACCGACACCCGGCAAAATCCGCATCCGAAAAGCCATGAAGCGTCAAAGAAGAGGACGCGAAGTACCAAAGGCCGAAGTCGGGAGTGTGACGCAAGTACCTGAAAATTCGCTTCACCGCTTGCCGATGCGAAGTCCTCGGAGACGCTTGAAAACGAGCGCACAGACATACCGAGAACTGGATGTCCGGCCTCGTCGCCGTCAAGTACAGGAGTGACCCGATCATGCTTCGGTACTCCTTCTGGTCCACATGTTCACCTTCCTCGTCCGCATCAAGAGCCATAGTCGTACTCATCGGCGTCGTCATAGCCTTGGAATCCTCCATCTTGAACTTCCACACAATGTCCTTGGTGTACTTTGCTTGGTGTACAAACGTTCCTTCCTTTGATTGTTCGATTTGTAGCCCGAGGAAGAACTGCAACTCGCCCATCATGCTCAACTCAAATTCCCTGCTCATATCCTCTGCAAACCATGCAACAAGAGAGTTAGACGAGCCACCAAAGACAATATCATCCACGTACACCTGCACAATCAGGATATCTCTGCCCTGCCTAAGTAGAAACAAGGTTTGATCGACCTTCCCCATCTCAAAACCTCTCTCAAACAAGAACCCCCTCAACCTGCCATACCAAGCTCTAGGCGCCTGCTTCAACCCATACAGCGCCTTCCTCAACTTGTACACCCGGTGGGGGTACTTCTCACTCTCAAACCCCGGTGGTTGTCTCACATACACTTCTTCCTCCAACACACCATTTAGGAAAGCACTCTTCACATCCATTTGGTGCAACTTGAACCCTTTAGCCATGGAAAAGGCTAGAAGGATCTATTGCCTCCAAACGGGCTACGGGAGCAAAGGTCTCCTCGTAGTCGATCCCCTCCTTCTGACTGAACCCCTGAGCAACAAGCCTCGACTTGTTTCTCACAACCTCACCTTTCTCTCCCTCTTTGTTCTTCCACACCCACTTTGTACCAATCGGCTTACACCCTGGGGGAGGGTCAACCAACTCCCAAACCTGATTCCTCTCAAAGTTCTCCAACTCCTCATGCATCGAATTAACCCAATTGTGATTAGATAGTGCGTGTCCAATGTCTTTGGGCTCAAAAGTAGCAACAAATGTAGCATGAGCGAAATGAGAATTGTTCCGAACCCTCGACCGTGTAGTGCGTTCATTCATGTCGCCGATGATCCTCGAAGCTGGGTGATCCACTTGTACTCGCCGGGGAGGTTCTCGCCTCGATGCTACCTCCCCCTCAACAACAGCTTCTCTTCGATCTTGATTTGTCGTCGTAGGTGTAGGAGAGGGTCCGTCCACCACCGTAGTCGAAGTGGTGGGTACATGTTCAGCCGGGGGCACCACACCACCATCTTCATCGTCTCCATGTTCATGCTCCTCCTCCTGAAAGATCTCCTCGCCAAGCTCATCATCACCTGCACACTCAAAGACAAGCTGACTACGTGGCTGTGTCTCATCGAAGGTTACCTCGCAAGTCTCCACGATTTGGTTAGTTTCAAGATTGAGCACACGATATGCTCTAGAATGAGATGCATAACCAAAGAAAATACCATCGACAGACCTAGCCTCAAACTTATCCAGCTTCTTCCCTTTCTTAAGAATAAAGCACTTGCAACCAAAGACATGGAAGTGAATTACCTTGGGTGTGCGACCATGCATCAACTCATAGCATGTTTTCTTCTTGTGCACTCTGAGGTAGATCCTATTTGACACATAGCGTGCAGTATTCACCGCCTCAGCCCAATACCTTCTCGGAGTCCTGTGCTCATCAAGCATCGTCCGAGCCATCTCGCACAAGGTCCTGTTCTTCCTTTTCCACAACACCATTCTGGGGAGGAGTATACGGACTCGAAACTGGTGCTCAAGACCCAAGTCATGGCAAAAGGTTTCAAAATGAGAGTTTCTAAATTCCGAGCCATTGTCACTGCGGATTGCTTGTATGGCATCTCCGTGCCTCTCGTTCCTCAACCTCAAGACCAGATCTCGAACAAAACCAAATGTCTCCCCCTTTTCCTCGAGAAAGAACACCCACGCATACCGAGAGTAGTCGTCCACCACAACAAGGACATACCACTTCCCACCCGCCGATCGCACACGAGCTGGGCCAACAAGGTCCATATGGAGCAGCTCGCATGGACGCTCAGTCATCACATCGGTGAGAGGCGGGTGAGAAGAGGCTACCATCTTGGCATGCCTACACGGCGCACAAACCAACTCTTTCTCAAGCCTCAACCGTGGCAATCCTCGGACCAAATTGAGTTTACTCAAGCGAGACAAAAGGTCAAAGCTCAAGTGACCCAACTTCCTATGCCACTTCCACAACTCACTCGAAGAACCAGCCAAGAAACAATGCTCCACACCCGAAGACTGAGAGAAATCGGCACGAAACACCTGACCCTCGGGAACGACCAAACAGACAAGGTCCCCTCGAGAGTCCAAAATCTGAGAACCACCTGGCCAAAACAACACCTCAAAGCCCTCATCCAACTGCTGAGACACAGAAAGCAGATTGTACCCCAGCGATTGAACAAGAGCAACACGCCTGAGAGTGATCTTGTCACTCACCTTAATCTCACCTTCTGAAAGCACACGCCCACGCCCATTGTCCCCAAAAGTGATGTACCTCTTTGTCACCACCGGAACAAGACTTGAGAACCACCCCCTGTCTCCGGTCATATGCCTCGAGCAACCGGAGTCAATCAACCAAATGTTCTTCAAGTCTCCCACCTGAAATTCAAAAACGAGCACGTGAGCGAACAAACGACTCAACACTGGGGTTAGTACCAAAGGAGCAAAACCAGTGCCGAGCCATTTGCTCGAAAGTAGGGTTAGCACAAACCAAGTCGTCTCTCCTACCAAAGCTACCTCCACGAACACCACCACGGTAACCACCCTGAGAGAACCAACCCTCTCTGCTTGGAGGAGGACCAAAACCACGAAAGAAAGCCTGTGGACTGTCCCTCCTCTCCTTCTCAAAGCTACGACCCCTCCCATCCCCGTAGTGAACTCGAGAGGGAGAATGCCTAGCCACCTGACCTCCTGCAAACTCTCCAACCCAACCACCAGAACCACGACCTCCAGAAACAACCCTCACACATGTACGAGCACGAAACCCAAACCGCCGCTGTCCGGCTCGCACCGGTCTGACCGGTGCCCCACACCGGTTTGACCGGTGTAGCCTGGGCAGCAGCACCTCCAACAGCCTTCCGCTCTCCCCAAGCCCGAACTGTCCTCACACTCGCCTTGGCCCTGGGCATCTGCACACGAGGCTCAAGTAAACCATCGGAGGGGTGGTACGTGTCCTTGTTAGACCACTCCTTCGCCATTCTCTCCTCTCGCTTCCTCTTGAAGCAAAACTCATCCTTATGGCCATCTCTTCCACAATAGTCACAATGGAACTTCACAAGCTTAGGCTTAGGCTTGGGCTGTGGCTGCTCACTTGGGTTCTCTCCACTCAACTTCTCCACTAGTTTCTCCTCACTAGCCTTCTCAAGAGAACTAGTGTAAGCATGCATCTCATCAATTTTAGCATGCAAAATAGGGCAAGAAGTGCAGGCACCTAGCAAAGCAGGTATAGACTTAAGCTCAGCCACTTCAACCCTAAGCACATCTAGTTCCTCACATTTGGAGGCATGCTTCTCCTTAAACAAAGCAAGATCAGCAAGAAAGATGGAGCAATCAGCATAGTCAACCTCATCTGAAACAACAGGGCTAGCCTTAAGGGAATTAATCTCAAGCTTGCTATCAAGCACCTGTGTTTCTAGCTCAGCCACTCTAGTCCTAGCATCCTCGAGTGAAGCCCTAAGCTCTTTTCTCATTTTCTTGGCCTCTCTAAGCATGTCATCACAGTTATCAAGCAAAGAGCCAACCCTCTCATTCTCCTGGCGCGAGAAGGGAAGTTCATCACGTACCTCGTCGTCAGACTCTGAGTCCGAGTCGCTCTGTGTGCTCTTCTTGCTGCCGGAGCTCAGCGCCATGGTGTAGAAGCCGTCTCTAGCGAAGCAGCTCAGCCCGCTCAGGTTCTTGGACGACTTCCTACTCTTGCGACGATCACCTTCATCTTCACTGCTGCTCGAGCTCGAGGTGGAGTACGCGGAACTGGAGTCTACGTCGCTCGCTCCAACCATCGCTTGAGCCTTGCCTCGATCGTCGCTCGTCCTTGTGCTTGTTCTTGTGCTTGCTCTTGTGGTCGCGCCTCGACCGGTACTTGCCATCGATCCTCGACTTGTGCTTGTAGCCGTCCTTGTTCTCGACCTTCTCCGGGTAGTCGGCGACGAAGTGTCCCGGCTTGCCGCACTGGAAGCATGTCCTCGTGTTCCTCCTCATGTTCACTCGGTTCTCGTGCAGCCTCTCGAACCGCCTCGTCAGGAGCACCAGCTCGTCCTCTCCAAGCACATCGAACTCCTCATCTAGCATAGCCATCAAGGAGGACAAAGAGAACATCCTGGTGGATGGGTTAGTGTTAGCCTTTCCTTTCGAACCACCAACGCGGGCAAGACTATGGGAATCAATCGAACCCTCGAGCTTGGCAGTCATGCCCCTATCCATCTCAGCCGACTTGAGCTTCGAGAACAGCTCGTTCACCGTCAGAGTGTCATACTTCTCCGACTCCACAATGGCCTCGAACTTTCCGCCCCATATTGTATGATCTAAAGAGTGTAAGAGCTTGACGGCTCTATCATGATCATCGTACGGGAGCACGTCCACATTGGTCCTCATGTTGTTCACAACCACCGTGAACCTCTGAAATAAGGCATCGATGGACTCACCGGAGAGATGAGTGAAGTTCTCGTACTCTCTCCGGTAGGTCGCATAATCCGTGCCTGAACCTGGGCATTCCCAACATGAGCCTACTTCAACACCGTCCAAATTCTACACGCCAAGTGCTCGGTGTGCACCCAATCGAACTCAGGCTGACACAAAGCACGAAACAAGTAGTCGACTACCTTATTGTTGGTGTCAAACATGTCCCTCGATCCTGGAGCGAGCAAGTTCATCGGCTGGACATAAGCTGTGTCCACCGTGACATCCCAAAGGATCTGACCCTTTCCTCGGAGAAACGCAGCCATCCGCTTACACCACATCTGGTAGTTCTTGCCATCGAAGTGTGGAGGACCCGAACCTCGTTCCCGGTACGCCATCCTTGGATCTTAGACTAGTTAGAGTCAACCAAGACCTGAACCGGCTCTAATACCACTTGAAGGACTGATACGGCGAACCAGAGAGGGGGGAGTGAATGGGAGCCGATAAAAATTCTTCTCGAAGGAGATGGAAACTCCAACAAGATGAACACGGCTTCCAACACACGTTTCCGACTCACTACCCAAGTTGGTCAAGCCCACGTAGCCACTGGAGTGCCACTAGACCTAGGAACCAACACACAACCTTTCGACCCGAGAACGTAGCGGAAAACCAAACATCGAGTCCACTGACCAACACCGGTCAGACCGGTGAGCACCACCGGTCAGACCGGTCCCTGCTGGTGAGAGTTGACGACTTCCACTAAGTGGCTTCACACCGGTCAGGCCGGTGAGACACATCGGTCAGACCGGTCCAAGCCTGAAAGCCCCCAAATCACCAAACAGGCCTACCGACCTCCAAACTGACCCAAACTCGAAACAGCTGCAACATAGGACAACAGCGAACACACCCAGACGTTCACCCGAGCAAAAACCCACCAAGGATTACACCGGTCAGACCGGTCAAGAGCACCGGTCAGACCGGTGTAGCCTGGGAAGCTCGGGATGAACAGCACCCGTGGGTCAACTCCCCTAAATCCAAATCTCGATCTCCCGAATCGCTCCACGGACTTGAACAAGACTTTGGGGATAATAGGAACACCTCATGAGGAGTCCATAGCCAAGTTTAATCCCACCAAAACTTGTCCAAAAAGGAGGAATCGAAGAAATCCCGCCAAGAACAACCGGGAACAACACAACAAGGCCTTAAGGAACCACGTCGAATCATCTATACAAGTCACAAATGTTCATACAAGGTCTAGATTGCCGCCCGATCATCCAACCCTCTCACAAGATCTCACCATGAAGCTCCCAAGCTAGTCCTATGGAAATCCTAAGAAAATAGGAAGGGAAAATAGGAAAGCAAATGAACTAGGGTTTTAAGAGCTTGGCCGCCATCCTCTCACCTCATGGGTTATATGGAGGCAACCGAAAGTCTAAAATACCATTTCCTAACAACTAGGGATACAAGCCCCTCAAGGGCGGTTTTGGAAGTCTTCAAGCTTTCTCCATCGGACGGATGCCCGGTGACCGCAACCTGCTTAGCCTCGACGCAAGCCTTGCGATCCCGACGCGTGTCCTCCGCTTCGAAGATTCTAGACTGCCCCGGTACCCACCGGTCCGACCGGTCAGACCCACCGGTCAGACCAGTCTGGCACTACTGCAGCACCATCTTCGGTTCTTCGGTCTTGGCTTTGTGGATCAACCAAGGAACCCAGTGGTTTTCTGGTGAACCACCGGAAACCCCGCGAACTCGGTGTAGCCTCCTCCAATCACCACTCATGACTCGGCTCCCACATAGTCCTGGCTCGACCTTGGTTTTGAGGCTCAACCAAGAAACCCTCCATGGCTTCATCTTGCTGTTCATGCCACCATGCGGCCCGCACTTGACCCCACTGGCCACTGGGTCCCTTGAACGAAGCCTACTTGTCTTCTCCACACCTGGAGGCCTCACCGGCGACGACCTTTCGCGCTTGTTCTTCACCTGCACCAACACCAATCAAGCCGCAACCTGCACCTGCAATACTTAGCCAAGAATCAGTCCACACAACGTTGTCAATCACTCATCACACAAGGAAGCGACCATCCACCGGTCCTCGAACCACACATGGTCCTCAATCTCCACTGCAGAAGGGGAACCAGGCCAGGAAACCTCTGTCTAAAGATGAGATTCTTAATTGTGTTAATGGGACAGAACAGGACCGACCAAAATACAAGCCTGGTGCACCTATGTTGTCAGAAGCAAATGTAAAGGCTACTGGAACAAATTGTGCCAAGTTGCATGCTTATGTCATGGAACACAGTAAGGATAAACTTGCCTTTCCAGCAAAGGTGGATCTACTTTAAAGGTGGTTGTGGTGCTTTAATGTTAAACATTGAATTCAGTAGCGTGTTTAAGCTTATAACTTAGGCTTCTCTGGATGTTACCTTCATGAGGTTGTGGACATTGTAAGTCCTTTAAAACCTAAAAAGATATTTCTTTCATTTTGACCGCAAAGTTCATGCATGCTAACAATTTGATTTTTTGTAGGAAAATGATGGACAAGGCAGCGGAGAAGCAGATCAGTGTTGGGTTTTTAGATCCAGATTTGTTTACTTCAACAAATATTTCTCAGCGTTCTCAGCAAGTTTGTAAAGCAATCTCAAATGCAATGATGAACAACTACTACGTGGTGGGTTCCTACTGCACTAGCCACTGGGTAACAGTGATCATCTATATGAAGTTCAAAGAGGTTTGGTATCTAGATTCTGCTAAACAACATCCCTCGCTAAAGTTCCCAGACCTCCAAAATGTTTTGAACTGGTCAGTTTTTTGTAGGTTTTGTTCACAAAAATTCAATCTCTTAGTGTTTCTAATTGGTATTGCCGACCATGCAAGGCCTTTGGTATAGTATTTTTTGTTCACAAAAAATCAATCTCTTAGTGTTTCTAATTGGTATTACTGATCATGCAGGGTCTTTGGTGATGCACAGGACAGAGTGACAAAAGGAAAGAAAAAAGCCAAAAGCCACACTCAAGCACAAATCTCGCTGTAAGACCGAGGTTTTTTTATGGTCCCTTCTTACCTATTTGGTACTGCATTAACTTGTCATTTTGTTACCTCGACGCAGTGTGCTCAGCAGCCACAGGGGGTCCTCTTTGTGTGCATTCCATGTGGCATTCCATATGTTAAGACTACTCGATGACATACATGACATCAAGAAGGCTGCTGTAAGTAGATAATAATGCTCAACCTTGTCTCTGCTCATATTATCCATCTGATTTAGAAAATGATTTCTACTTGTATTCTCATAAATGATTGTATTTTGCAGGATTTCAAACCTCCTGTAGATGTTTCCACAGAAGATGTAAAGCGTGTCCGGGAGATGTTGTGCGAGTACATTCTTAAGAAGACCATCGACCGAAAGGGCAAGTTCTTCAATGGTGCACCGTGAGTTTATTGTGACCAGAAACTTGAAACTCATCCAGTCTTCTTTAGTCAGGTGTTGTTGCCTGAGAAACCTGCTTGGCTTGCTTGGTTGGGGTCAGATACTTCCTGGTTCAGTCTGTTTTCTCATGACTCCATCCAAACAAGCCCTAATGAGAGTAACTTGAAACTTGATGTGATCCTAGCTAGCTTGTCTATAAATGTGATCTTGCTTTGCCAATATCTGTGATGTGAGAATGTGTTTGTGATGTCTCCTTGCTGTGGTGGCTGCCATATCCTGGCTGGTTCCAGGATACAGCCCTTGGTGGCTGCCAAATCCTGGCTCGTTCCAAGATGCCGCCGGCAACCGTGCAGGTTACTGTAGGGATCGCCGCCGTATCTGTAACAGGCGTTAATTAAAGCTCATTACAAACACTGATCAGTAAGTAACGGACTTCATTCGAAAAGCCCGTTACAAAAATGCCCACAGTGTAACGGTCAGTATAAAAGCCCGTTACCAATCCCGACCGGTGGGCCCCAGGACCTGGCCGTTCATCGAGATATAGGAGACGCAGGTTGAAAGCAAGTGTCTCCTTTAATAGAGAGAAAGCAGACGCGCGTAGAAACAGATGCGTCTCATTTCGTCGAGACAATGGAGACGCTGGTTCAGAGAATGCGTCTCTGATGTTAATTTAACAATAACGGGCTCTGTTTCATGCCCGTTACCAAAGTTCTATGTGGGCCCAGAGAAACAGCCATTTCACGTGACCGGTGACTAGTTGTCGTAACGGTCGTTGTTTGATGCCCGTTACGAATACTAGTTGTGCTGAGACACGCGTGAAATAGACGCGTCTCATTTCGTTAAGATAGTGGAGACGCAGGTGCACATCGGGCGTCTCTGATATTGAGCTTATGTAACGGGCTTTGCTTTGGTGCCCGTTACGAAAGTTCCCTGTGGGCCCAGAAAAATAGTCATTTCACGTGACTGGTGGCTAGTTTTGGTAACGGTCGTTGTTTAATGCCCGTTACGAATATGTCTTATCAGTAACGGGCATCTGCCCGTTACCTTTCTTGGCTTATTTGTAACACTTGATCGGTAACGGGCACATTGCCCGTTACCAAAGGCGATCTGCGCTTGTTACCGAAGCCAGTTTTTCACGTAGTGCCTACTAATCGATTAAAAAACAAAAAATGTGGCAGCGCTAGAAAAAAAGCTCAAAATAAATAGAAATAAATGTTTTTTTGTTGGGAGAAGCAATCTGAATTATTGATCCTTAACTTTTCTACTACGAGAATTTTGTGACATGCTACTCAAAAAGACATGATATTATCCCAATTTGTTTCACGGCCAGCTCGTATATATGACCAATATTATTGGAATCACCATTTTGCAAAGTTTCTAGTTTATTTCAACGCATTATAAATTTCTAGTTTATTTTTGAGACGGGTTGAATTGGAGCACATTACATTACATCGGTTGAACACAAGGAATTTAACACATATAAACTGCACACTTGACGGATCGGAGCCGATCGAGAGCCCTTATTTTCCAATGATAACTCATGAACAAGGCGAGAGTGACTATTGTTCTCCTCCATGCATGCATGTGATTATTAGCTTCAGTTGACTCTTCTGCAGTTGGTACGGACCTCTCCTACGGATGGATCGGTGACCGGCCTAATGTTCCCCATGTTGATCATGGACTGGGCAAAGCTCGCGAAGAAGGCGTCCTGGCTGCCGGCAAACTGGTCGACGATGGGCGCCGTGGTGCCCTGCGCCAGCGGCGACGACTTGAGCTCCTGGTCGGAGTTGAGGATGCCCCGGTTCACCTCGATGTTGGTGTAGTAGTTGCCGTCGAAGGTGTCCGGCGTCGTCGGGTCGAGGTCAGCCAGGGCCGAACCGTTGCCGTTCCTCGGGCACCTCTGCGTGAGGAACGCCCGGTAGGTTGAGTCTAGGGTCGGGTCCGGCATGTTTGTCCCGCTGAAGTTGTAGAGACGGTCCGTGATGAACTGGCATTGAACCCGGCCGAACGTGTGCCCCCCTGCAGTAGTTTATCAGCTGAGGGTTAAGGTAAATAACAATATTGATGCATGCAGTAATTAAATGACATGGGAGATAGTAGGTGGTAAACGTATATATATATGCTGCAGATCGAGGCGAAGTAGTATTTGTACCAGAGAGGGCGACAAGGTCGACGTCGTTGAGGCTGAGGTTGCTGAACTTCTGCTGAAGTACGGTGAGGTTGTCGGTGGGAGCCGGAAGATCCAGGGACCCGTTGAAGTCGGAGGTCTTGCCGTCCAGCCTTCCGAGAAGGACGCCCCAGCTGGGTCCTCCCGACTGCATGTGATGGCATGGGCGTGTGTGCATTATTATGCTAGCAAAGTCCGATCGAGATCCGTGTTCTTTCATCGTCGTTTTGCGATCATGCATGTGAATCATTATAGTTTATCATACGTGCACTCGCTGTTACGTTGTAGATTAATTATATTAATTCATTATTGCCAGAATTTTTCACGTTCTAATTAGTTTATTATCAGAATATATAGCATGTAGCATGATGTAACTACAATTACATACGAAAAAATTGTACTTAATAAACATATGCATATGCACCGACACGTATCCATCAAATCAATCGTTCCTTGGAAACTAGATGCATGATAGATGTCTATCGACGAAGCTATCATGGCACATGCACATGTTATTGTTGTCGTTGACACATGATCATGCATCGACCACGATAGAAATGCATACGCCCCCCGTACGTTCAAAGCGACATTGCACCTACCGCCCTACATATCTTGATCGATCACCACAACAACACACACTGTGTAGCACACAGTACGTCACCAATGCAAGAAAACAAGACAGCAGCAGTGACGACGTACCAGCTCGACGGAGATCTCGGCGGCGATGGCGAGGATGTCGGCGCAGGAGACGACGCCGGGGCAGACGGCCTCCAGCGCCGCCTTGGCGGCGTCCACCACCTCGAACCCGCGCGCCGAGCCGTTGTTGGGCGCCGACTCCTTCTCCGACTGCATCCCCGGGACGGTGTCCAGCAGCAGCGACCCGTCGCAGCCCTAATTGAATGAACAACAATATATATAAACGGTCGTCGTCGCCACACGTACTCGTCACCATAGAAACAGTGCACGATAGATCACGCAAGGATCACACACGTACGGGCACAAGAGGTTAATTTACCTGGACGAAGCAGTCGTGGAAGTGGAGGCGGATGAGGCTGGCGAAGATGCGGGTGTCCGAGTCGTGCGCGTCGATGAGCACCTGCTTCACGGTGTCGTAGGCGTCGGGGCACGTGTCGTCGTAGTACTCCTCGCACAGCTGCGCCGTCGCGCCGTGGAGGCACAGCACCGCCACCAACACTGCTAGCACGCCGGCGACGGCGGCTGCACGAGGAGCAGATGAAGAAGAAGCCATCGTCGCTAGTGAAAACTAACTCTCCACGTCCGAAATGTCTACCGAGATGGAGAGACACGGGCACGGTGAGCACAGCCAAACGCTTCCCTGATTTATAGTAAGCAGAAGGTAACTGATTACGAGCTGTACTAGCTATACTACTGCATGCTGTACGTACTGCACCAATGATTGGTTGTTGTTCGTTCATAAGTCAACATGATTTGCATGCATGATTCTCAATCACAAATTGCCTAATATTCCACCGAAAGAAAAAGCCCCAAGTTGCCTGCCTCTGCAAACCTGCTGCTGGTTATAAACAAGGGTAGCTGTGTTGACAGATGTCGTTCAACCAAGGTCCAAAATACTTGACCTTCCGAATCATACAGTACTGATAATGATTACCGGCGGTCAAGATAATGTTTCAAAATTGGGTCCTCCAGCGCCTTCCCTATCTCAGAGACAGTATCAAGTACAGTACTAACCACATGTCTTCTCTATATATAGTTGGGCAAACTTGCACAGATACTAGCAATTTAGCTTACCTGTGTGATGAGTAACAATAATGGGATCGAGCGACATGTGGCATATGTAACAGATTGATTCTGGTTTCGATGCCGCATAACCAAGTTTTACAGCATTATCAGCTCAAAAAAGCTCATGAAAAAAGGAAACAGTTGTACTCATATAAAAGGAATAAATCAAAAGGAAAGTCTATTGTTACATCTTCATCCATTTCTGACAAGTATATCCAAAGTAACAATCTCCAACGTGAAATTATGTTACATATGGTGAAACTATCCTCTAAAAAAATAAGGTCATTGCAAAACTGCAATAATATTAGAGCATCTCGCCAAGAGTTTGCCAAATTTTACTTGGCAAATCTTGTGTTTTGCCAACTTCTAAAAAGATATGTCAAGTAAAAAAGAGCTCATCTCCAAAAGTTTGGCATAATTCACTCATCAAACTCAAATATACCTTACATCAGGAACCCTGAGAGAGAAACAAAATTATGTTTATGCCCTTCATTCCACCTCTTCAAAACTTACATCAGGAACCCTCAGATAAAAACAAAATTATTTTTATGTCATTCCACCTCTTCTGATACGACGGATACGTAGTGGGTCGGTGCGCACATATATCGCGCGCGGAGGCTTTTTTCAACTTGGGATAAATGGCAAGCCAGGATGGGAAATTGTTGGAGAAGATTTTTTCTGTTTTTTCTAAAAAAATAAGAATAGCAACCTGAGATGAGATGGGGAACTGTTGGAGATGCTCAAGCTAGTCATCACAGTCATCCACTACTAGAGAACGTTTGACTACCACCGGTCCCAAACCCCCATCACAACATGTTTTCAAAACTATTGCCTGCCTATCGGCAGTGAGGACTAGTCATCACCGCTGGTTCGGAACCGACAATGAAGTTGTATTTATAAATAAAAAATGGCTCTCGGCCCCGCATTCCACCAAAGTAGTGCTGTCACACCCGGATTTAAGGACAAACCCGAATGCGAGGAATACATGTGCGCCGGGATCAAGTTACACACATGCATCGACGCGGTGAATACCAAAACACGGTGTAAAGCGTAAAGAGATTATTAAACGGTTATTACATGACCGAATGTCTCAACTAAACAATCGTTCGAGTAGCTAACGAGCGGAAAAGAAACACACGTAGAAGTCCTCCACGGGCGGTGACCCGGAGAACGACGCCTAGAACCCATCGAACTCATCATAGTAGTCTTCAAAACGCCCATCCGAGCGACGGCGGGTAGTGTAGATGCAATAAATAAACAACAAGCGTGAGCACATGTCGTACTCGGCAAGGAAAAAGTTCTATAACAACATGCAAGGCTTTAAGGTGGAAGGCGTTGGCTCATAAGCAAGTCGGCATTTTAGTTGGTCAAGTTTTATTAACAACTTGTTACTAGCAAGTGTAAGTATATACCAAACCCGGATAATAAAATGCAACGGATCCATAAAATGTAATGCACAAGTTTAAAAGTTCCATCTTCCATAGAATTAATCATGTGAGGGTCCGGGCCGCTCTTGACCGTGAGCACGGCTAACTAGTTAGTTTTACACTCTGCAGAGGTTGTACATCTTTACCCACAAGTCGCGTAAAAACCCAAAAGAGTTTTAGACCCAACCATGCGGTGTTTGCAAGGCACCATACCACACTTCCGAGGTGTGATTGCATAGGGACGCTACGAGGCCGTTACAAAGATCCCCAGATGAAGGTCGCCCGCTAGGTTACCCGGTCGGTGCAACGTATAAAGCTCCCGGACGAGTACCGTGTCTTAGCTAAGCCCACACCCCACGCCCGAGCAGGTCCATATGCCACTACCCGCCACCCCCAACCCTTATCGGGTAAGGCATACCTAACATCTAGTTCACTAATTAATAAGCCAAGACGAGCCATATGTCTTGTGGTAGTCTTGTTTTCCCGGGTGGTCGCTCCATGTTCCGATTAACAAGTATAAAGTGTTCTTGCATTACATGAAATGATAACATAAATAAAGCCATATTAAAAGTGTTCATTAAACCATCCCAAAACCACATAAAGCGCTAGCAAGTGCTACCCAACATAAAGTAAACCCCCGGTTGATCAAGGCATAGGATAACAAAGCTAGTCGAACCTTAGCAATAGGACCCATCAATTTAATGCATAGCAATAATAAACAACAAGTGTAATTAAAATGCATGTTGTAATAGGGATTTAACGGGAATGCAACAAGGACTTGCCTTCTACCAGCACCGGAAACCGCTCGGGGTCTTGATACTCTTCAACGACGGCGAAGTCCCCGAATTGCTCGTACGCTACGCTCCACACATCACATACAAGCAAACAATGGAAATAAATAAGAAACAGTACACCAATCATCTCAAACAGTAGCAAAAGCGACAGAAAACTATTCTACTCGTCGAGACGATCGCGTGGACATAAAGAACGCTAAAAACGGAGCTAAAACGACCAAGTTATGGATAAAACAAGTTTTAGGACTTATTTGTAACGAATTTTAAGATCTCGGGCTAAAACGAAGAAAACGGGACTAATACGTAAGGGTTTTATAAGGTGGAAGGGTACTTTTGTGAAACGGGGAAAACTCGGGGTTTCTTTAGCAAAAACGCGCGGGCCGAGGATAAGGGACGGATCCGATCCGTTGGATCGCGATCGGACGGCGCGATCTAAACATGACGGTTTGACCGGGGGCTCGGTTTGACCGGCGGCTAGGGCGAGTGGCGGCCGTCGGATGGGGATCCGGCGGCGGCCGGTGCGCGCGCGCGCGGGAGCGGCGGGGGTGTCTGCCGGCGGCGACGCGAGACGCGGCGGCGGCGGCGGCGGCGGCGGCGCGGCGCGGTCCGAGGGCTAGAGTGCCCCAAAAGGCACGGGACTTGCACCGGCGTAGAACGCGCGCGCGCGCGAACCCAACGGTGGGCACCGGAGCGGCGACGGCGGCGGGCGACGCGCGCCGGCGGGCGGGCCGCGGCGGCGCTCAACCTCCGGCGTCGACGAGCGGCGGAGCGGAGCACGGAGGGCGAAATCGAGCCGCACCCGGCGGTCTCCTTACCACACGGCGGATCCACGGAGCGATGCGGGGGCGGACGAACGACGGCGGCGGCCGGGCTCGAAGCGGCGGCGCGGACGGGGCGGCGGCGGCGGCGCGCGGCTAGGGGTTAGGGGCGTCGGCGGGCGCAGGAGCTAGGGTTGCGGGTGCGGCGCGGCACGGGGGTGGCGGCGCACTTAAATAGGCGGCGGCGCAAGGCGCGCGTGCGGGCGCGCGCGCGCGGCGCGGTCGGGGGTCGGACTCGGGCTCGACCCCGAGCCGGAGACGGGCGGCGGCGGGAGGAGGACGGCGGCGGGCGGGCCCCGCGCGTCGGCGGCGGCGGGCGGCGGGGAAGGCTGCGGTGGGCCGGTGGGCCGCGCTCGGGCGGGGGTGGCCGGGGGCGCGGTGAGGCAGTGGGCTGCGGCCGGCTAGGGCGCGGCGGTCCGGTTTTTCCTTTTTTTTTCTATTTCTGATTTCTAATTCCAAACCTATACAAACGCCAAACAAACTTCGAATTCAAACCAAGATTTGAATCCAACAACCAAAAACAATGCACCAGCATGCATGCAACAGTAAACTCCTATATTTCATTAATTAATTAATAAAAACGATTAAATGCCTATAAAAGCACAACAACCTTATATTCCTTAAGCGAGATCGCAAATGTTGCTAAGCAAATTTTATTCAAATTCAGGAATTGGAATTTAGGGTGTTACGGTGCGGTCTCCGCGCCACCGCACCTTGCAGGCGCAGGCCACCCCTCCCCGTCGTTGAGGTCCAGAGTGGAGGAGCGGCGCTCGGCCGGGAAGAATGTGTGGTCGGCAGGTCGCAGGGAGGGCAGTCGGTGCCGACGACCGAGCGTGGTCAACAGGATGTGGTAGAGAGAGAAGAGAGGGGCAAGTCCAAAGACAGAGAGAGGATGTGACCACCTCGCCAGATCCCACAACATTGACTTTGTCGCCGGTCGTCCCTGCTGGAATCTCGCTTGCGTCGCCATCCTGTACGCCGACGTTGCGCATTGACCCCACTTGTCGTAGCCGCCTCTCTACTTGACCCGCTGGTAGTCCTCACCAGTGGATCTGGTCCTATGAGGGGCAAGAAGATGTGTTGGAGCCGTTGTGCAATGCGGGAGGGGGAAGGGAGAGGACAGCGGGAAGGTGGAGAGGTCGAAGGGGAGGGAGGCGTGGGACAGAGGAGGAGGGAGGAGACTGAGGGAGAGGGGGAGCGTGGGGCTTGGTGTGGGTGCGGGAAAGATAGGAGAATGAATTAGAAGCAATAATTTTTCGGGTCCAAGGCCCCTCATCACCACATGTTTCTATTATGAGCTGGTGGTGATAACTGTCAGTGCCAGCTCGTATACAAATTAACCAGAGGTGATGAAAACTTATCACCGCAGGTTTTAGTTTCACCGCCAATGCATGTAAAAAACCAACGGTGATAGCCTATCACCATCGGGTTTGGAAAAACCATTGGTGATGAGGCGTTGCCGAAAGTTGGTTATGTAGTGGTGATCCTTGGTGGTTTAATCACTTCTCTCTTCTCAGTCGCCGTCTCAATTAACAACAGGCCTAACGCTTGTCTTCTTGCAGTGCATTGATATGATAGAGACCGATAAACAGAGAGTCAGAGATACACAAATAGGTATATATAGAAAGAAGTATATAAATGGATTTGAAGGATGGCTGAAGATGCCTGATCAATCACGTACCAATGATGGTCATGATTCAAAACTTCGGCCGGCTGCCGCTCTACTATCAGCTGTCAGTATATATAATATAAGTACTGCATTTTTCTTGTGTACTAGCTGCACATGGATGTATTCACAAGTACGTAGGGCTCTTGTTGGGTTGTGTACCTAATGCTGGTTGCATTTTGTTGTTTGCGAAAATGGCTACTGTACTTTTTTTCTAGGGAAGTGCTTGTGGCCTAATATGCTAGCATTGATAAGCTTATCTTGTAGACAATGATCAATAGCTTTAATTTGGAGTGACGTTGTGATATAGTTCTGTGACATGACATCAATGATATCAGCTATCCGGCATGCATCTTCGTACTTAAGACTAGGTAAAACCCCGCGCGTTGCTGCGGGCATTTTATAAGCAAAATTTTAAGATGAAATACACTAAAGTGATTACATATCAGCATCAACTTTTAATCAAACTTAAAAGATTTATGACCATATCTATTCTTTTGGCCCATGGGAGGAATTGACCCACAGCCCACAACCACACGTGAACCTGGGCTTTTGGCCCAACAACCAATGGTTGGGCCACCAATTCAACCGGCGGTCACCTCCCACCTGGGCCAAATTCAGCCCATAAGGTTGTCGGTGCCTGCGAGCCTCCCCAGCCGTCCATCGCGATGGACGGGCTGTCCGTGAGTACCGCGAGACAAAACCATGGCGCCGGCCCCAAACCCAAGATCCCATTTCTCCGGTAGCGCAACCGGAGGTGACGACGGCGGTCGATGAAGATGGCGGCGGCAGTGGTTGATGGCGTGATGAATCATTCTCAGCGACGTCGTTGTAGATCAAGTACCCAAGGACGCCACCGTCAACCTGCATCTTGACCACGCCATGTCGATCCGGAACTCTGGTAGGAAGAGGCCACTCGATCGCGCGCGCGAGGGGAGGGAGCGGCGGCGAGGCTCCAAATCTCGCGCATGCAGAGGGATGGAGCGGCGGCAAGGCTTCGGCTCTCGCGCGACTGTCATGTGGAGGAGCAAATTGCGGGGCTCTCCACCTCCTCCTCCGAGTCGTTTCGGCGGAGGGGGATGCCGAGCTGTCACGCCAGAGGAGGAATGTCAAGCCGCCGTGCTGGAGAGAGGGGATAGCGTCGGCATCAGCGAAGAAGCCACACCGACAGAGGAGTAAGAAGCTCCGGGCGGAGGGAGAATGTCGGGCCATCGTGCCAGATAAGGTAAGGTGGGGAGAAGGCATGAGTGGGGGGCCTTCTTATGGAGGTGGTGGGAGGCAAGCGGGCGCTGGTGGAGAGGCGGCGGCGGAGCGGAATCTGTGGGGGCGTTGATGCTTGAGGGGATGGAGACAACCGCGGGATCTGGGGGGCGTGAGGGTTGGATGGGGGCGGCGGGCGGCGTGGGGTGGAGCGCGGAGGGAGTGCAGATGACGTCATTCGCTGACGTGGCTCGCCGAGGATGGAGAGAAGTCCTCTAGTGGGGTGCTCTTATTAAGTTTTGTATGATTATCTTAATGGGGAACATATCTAGTGGAAACCCACCTCTTCATGCAAACTATGGAAACTTCAATCCGAGTCACACAATCTTGATCCAAGGGAGAGCTCACGAGAGGTGGAAGGGGTGATTTGCAAAATTCAAGGGAGGCGGGAGGCGTGATTTGGAAAGGTGATTTTGCAAATCACTCCTCCCACCTCCTCCGAGCGCCCAATTAGATCAACATCGTGTGACTCGGATTGAAGTTTCCATAGTTTGCATGAAGAGGCTGGTTTCCACCTGATATGTTGCCATCTTAATGAATCCACATATGCCTTAATAATTTTTTTTAGATATCGGTAAAAACCGGACTCTATATCCACATTGTGAGTGAGGGAAAACACAAAAGAAAGAGAAACTCTTAAAACAAACAAAGAAAGCTAGAAGACTACGCTTCAAACATTCTTCACTGTTCATGTTCTAAGCTTGCTATTCTTTATGCACCACCACAATTGGTCACATCTCGTTGAGATACTTGTCATTGAGATATGTTTGCGTCAACAGACAACCGGCATTACATTTGTCTGCAGGACAAGGAGTATGGTTTAATTATTGTCTCTCGAGAAGGATGCAGTGGTTTAATTATTCAAATTTCCTAGTCCATACGGGCTAATGTAAAATTCTTTATGCATACATAGTGCCAAAATAAAGTTTATTTTTCCGACGGACCATATACAAATAATACATGGTATATATTCTGGCCTGGATGTTGACCAGTGCCATCATACATGCATGATCCTTGTACAGTTCTATATATTGTGATGGTGTGGTCTTGATGACGTAGCATGCTTCTACTCGTCTTCCTGTTTAATTTGATGATGTGTCCATAAAAGTTACTGTGGTCCATTCGGCATTTTTTTTTGTTTTCTTATCTTATGCTTCACTTAATATATGTATCCTAGCCGCCACTACCATGTGCACAAGCATGATTGTACATGGAGGAAGTTTGGAATTAAATGTTTATATGAACTTCCACAAGAAAATGTATTATATAACCAACAAATATTGACCATGAAAATATACTTGGAAATTCTATTTCATTTGATGAAATATCGATCTTACAATGATTCATCATATCAGTACAATGAGTCATTGAGATATGTTTGCGTCAACAGACACCCGGTACCGAAAAGAACATGCATAGGTTGGGCATGTGTGGTTTGGCCATCGCTTTCATCACGTTCACGTGCACATACTTCCAAGCCATCGCTTTCATCACGTTCACGTGTACATACTTCCAGCTGCATGCATGAACACGTGGGCCCTCTATGGTACAGCTGTGTCTTTGCAGCAGCCTGCTGTTGCCTCTGTCTGAATAGAAACTTTTGGGATGGTCTGTTACATTATTTGTATCTTCAATATTTACATGATGAGGTAATATCTTGCCTCTGAAACAATCAACCAGGGGATTAAGGGAAGGCTGCATGCTTGACTGAAAGATTATGTAAGAAATATACCCCATTTAATGCGCCGTGACATCAAGGCCGGTGATAGATCGACTAGACAGGGAGTGGTGAAACTTTTTGGCCAATCGCCAAAATGATACTTGCTGTCAGTGAGCTTATTCTTGGTGAAGCTAATATAATCAATATGCCGAGTTTGTATCCTCTGTAACCCACCACTCTTTGGAGAAAATAGAATGTATGCACCATTTATTTTTGGTTAAAAAATAATTTGATGCGGTGGGTTTAAACTGAATTAAGCAAACCCACTGAATACTTTTAAGGGCAATCTGAAAATGATGTGACATAAACAACTGATGCATGCAATCAATCATCATCAACAGTCCAACATCTTTGTGTTTACATCACTATTTTTCTACTTCCGCAACCTTTTTCTGGTTAACACTATTCACCTTCTTTCTCCTTCAAGCATGTCATGGTCAAGAAATAGACCTGAAATAGAAAAGGTAAGCGTGTTGCATTCACTACTACAGAATGCAACCTCACTGCCACCTCATCACCACCATTTTGGCTGAGGCAGCAGTGATGGGGCGTGTATCAAGTACACGTACTGTTCAACCGAGGCCCGTGATGCAAAAGCTCAGCACTGTTCAACTGATTGCCATAAGCTTGTCCGGATTATATGCTAGGCCCACTAGTGACCCAACAAGGATTCTTTCGAACGAGAAAAAAAAAAGAAGCCATATCCAACTATATGCTAACATTGTGAAAGTTCACGTTATGTAGTTGTGACGTGAGAGAGAGAGAGAGAGAGAGAGAGAGAGAGAGAGAGAGAGAGAGAGAGAGAGAGAGAGAGAGAGAGAGAGAGAGAGAAGATATTTTGAAGCACTAGAGCAGTGCTACTTTTTCAACAAAAATAATTGACAGAATTCCATATACTCTAATTTTTTCACTGAATGTTACTGAAACCTAAATTTTTCCATGCCATATATTAGTACTTGGAATTTCCCCTTGCATTGTCTCTAACTCTCTATCTGCAACACTGTCCCAGGAGGAGCATCAAGCATATATATAGTTGTCAGCTAACAAGAGAAATTCTTTCCTCTTTATTTCACATTTATGACTTATGAGCAGCTATAAAACTGACGAACAAGAACAAATGATCGAGCTGCACATTACAGGAGATTTGTACTACATTAAAATGACTAATTGAGCACACACGTCGCCGCCGCATCCATGTTTCTAGCTGTCGTTAACTTTCCTGCAGTTGCAACGGACTTCCCCAACGGAGGGGTCAGTGACGGGCTTAATATTGCCCATGTTGATCATGGACCGTGCGAAACTCTTGAAGAAGGCATCCTGGCTCCTCGCGAACTGGTCGACGATCGGTGCCGTGGTGCCCCGCGCTTGGGGCGAGGACTTGAGCTCCTGGTCGGAAATCAGGAACCCCCGGTTCACTTCAAGGTTGGTGTAGTAGTTCTTGTCGAAGATGTCCGGCGTCGTCGGATCGAGGTCGTTGAGAACCGAGCCGTTGCCGTTTCTCGGGCACCTCTGGGTCAGAAACGCTCGGTAAGCTGAGTTCAGGGTCGGGTCGGGTCGGTTCGTCCCGCTGAAGTTGTAGAGCCGGTCAGTTGCGGCGTCGGCGATGTTTGTGCATTGTACCCTGCCGAATGTGTGGGCACCTGCGACCACAGTATGTTCAATAGAAACATGAGTTAGTTGGAACATTAATAATCTGCTAATATATATGCACATAAAAGTATGTATTAATTGTTATGTTCCGTATATTTTACATGTATATATACCTGATATATACGTCAACGAAAACACAACGACAGAGAGATGAGCAGGGAGGGACTAGTGTACCTGAGAGAGCGACGAGGTCGACGTCGTTAAGGCCGACGTCCTTGAACTTCCCCTGGAGCACGGTGAGGTTTTCGGAAGGCGCCGGCAGGTTGGATGCGCCGTTGAAGTCGGCCGTCTTGCCGTCCAGCCTCCCCAGCAGAACACCCCACTTTGGGCCGCCGGACTGCATGCACACGTACGTAGATTAGTGGAGTGAAACGAAAAATTACTGCTAATTACAGACAGCAGTACGTGTAGATGTGTATTATTGTTGGTGGACAAGTTCAATATGTTCTTTTTTTTGCAAGTGTTTTATATCGAAGAAGTTAATTGTTGCATTATATTATCTCGATGCATTGGATCCCGGTGTTTTGCAGCAGGACGATCCTTTCTGCAAGCTGTTTGTGCATGATTGCAGGCTTGCAGCATGTGCGTCATAGTCATAGGGCCACGGGCCACCGTACCGCACGCAGTTTATTACCTGCTCGACGGAGATCTCCGCGGCGAGGGCGAGGATGTCGGCGCAGGAGACGACGCCGGGGCAGGCGGCCTCCAGCGCCGCCTTGGCTTTGTCCACCACCTCGTAGCCCCGCGCCGAGCCGTTGTTGGGCGGCGCGCCCTTCTCCGAGTTGATCACCCCCGTCACGCCGTCCAGCAGCAGCGACCCGTCGCAGCCCTACGTATATACATCAGCAGCTCGGTTATTGGCAGTCCATGCGTGGCCATGGCGGCCGGTGACGGCGGCAGCAGCTGGTACGTACCTGGACGAAGCAGTCGTGGAAATGGAGGCGGATGAGGCTGGCGTAGATTCGCACGTCGGACCTGTGGGCGTCGATGAGCACGCGCTTCACGATGCTGTAGGCGTCGGGGCACGTGTCGTCGTAGTACTCCTCGCACAGCTGCGCCGCCGCGCCGTGGAGGCACAGCGCCGCCGCCACCAGCGCTAGCATGCCGGCCAGGGCGGCGGCCGCCCGAGGAGGAGCAGAGGACGAAGGCATGTCTCTATTTTTACGATTCTGTGTCTTCGAACTGTTGTCGAAGTGTGATAGATGAGCGAGGCAGGCACGCGCCCCCAATATTTTATATATAGGCAACTATGATTCTCAGTTAATCTCTCAAATCAAATTGCCTTAGCATGCTCATTGAGGTCGATGGATGGATAAAAAGGGTACATGGATGGGTGAAGGGAGATGCAGATAGGATAGGCTCGCATGTCAAGTATGGTCCAAAAAGCTTGACCAATCAATCATCTATTGTGGAGCGCAACGCTGGTGGTCAAGACTTGTCAAACTTCGCTCTGCGCCACTTGTGACATACGACCGCCTGCCTTGTATTACGCTTTGTTTTTTCAGGGTTTAAAAGTTTAATCTCATCGCATCGTATGCTTGTGTGCTAATTAGAAGTATTAAATGTAAATTAATGACAAATAATTGCATAACCCTAGGTTAATTCGTGAGACGAATCTATTAAGTCTAATTAATTCATAATTACATATCTTTAATATAGTATCACATTAGCGAATCAAGGTCATGGATTAATTAGTCTTAATTGATTCATCTACAAATTAACTTGAGATTATGGAATGAATTTATCAATAGTATATATTTAATACTCCCACTTAGTATCTAATAAAAATCCAATATGACCGGACTATTAAACGTTAACCCGGCTAACCAAACTCCCTAGGGCCTGTTTGAGACTGCTCTGCTCCTATTTTTCAGCTCTGCTCCACCAACTCCACGATGGAGTAGTGTTGACGTAAAATCAGCACCTCACGCCAAGCACACAGCAAGCCGGATTAGCTAGATTCACACACGTGGCCCAGACGTCGAAAATCCGGAAGCGTGCCAATCAATTTTCCCTGAAACTGACAAAGGATGAAAAAATGTTAGATATCTATAAGGGCGTGTTTGGGAGAGCTCCACGCAGCTCCAGATTCAAAAAATCAACTCCGCTTCAAAAAATGTCAGCCAAACACAACCAGCTCCAGCAGCTCCACCGTGGATCTGCTCAAAAAACGGTGGAGTAGGCCCCAACTCCATGGTTTTCACGGAGTACCTCAGGAGGTACTCCACCAAATCCAAGTTTCATGGAGTTGGGGAAAGTTACCCACCACTGCCACTAGTTATAAAAAAACGGTTCGTTCTAATTTTTCCCTGCTTCCTTCGTCGCCCCTTCTTCCCTACGATGTCGCGCCTGCGCACTGCCGCTGCCGGTGGCGAGCCGCGCCCGCACCCGCGCCCGCCGCGCCGCCGGTGGGCGAGCCGCGCCCGCACCCGCACCCCCGCGCCGGCCGGTGGCGAGCCGTGCCCGCCCGCGGCAAGGCCGCGCCCGCACCCGCGCCCGCGCCGGCCGGCGGGCGAGCCGTGCCCGCCCCGCGGCAAGGCCGCGCCCGCACCCGCCTGCGCCGGCCGGTGGCGAGCCGCGCCGCCACCGCGGCAAGGCCGCACCCGCACCCGCGCCCGCGTCCGCCGGCGGGCGAGCCGCGTCCGCCCCCGCGCAAGGTCGCGCCGCGCCCCGCGCCCTACGACGGCCCGGGGCGGCCGGCGGCCGGCCGCGCCCCGCGCCCTACGGCGGCCCTAGGGCGGTCGGCGCGCCGAGCCGCGCCCGCGCCCGCGCCCCCCCGGCGGCCGGCGGCGAGCCGCGCCCGCCCCCGCGGCCGCTTTGTGCCGGCCGACGGCGAGCCTCGCTCGCGCCATGCCTGCTCGCCGCCGTGGATCTGCAGCTCTAGAGCTATTTTTGCGGAGTTGGAGCTCTCCCAAACACGCCCTAAAGCCAGTTAGAATGATATATAGCCACAAACAGGCTATCTGTCAGCAGTTTAAACATCATTCGTGAATCAATAAAGCGTGTGAATAAAGCACTGCCGAATGTATGACGTACGCATGATGAAAAAGCGGACTTTATTTAAACAATCGTTACAACATATGACCATGACCGATTATCAAGGGTAAAATATGGTAAAATAAATAAAAGCGAAGCATGATCATGAATTTTCAGTAAACAAGCATGCATAGGTCAAAAGCACTAGTCTACCCATGTCTAGGCATCTTCCAACCCGTCGAGCATGACATCAAACGAGTTAATCCACCGCATGATACAACTTGTTTGAAATCACACCACCAACCAGGAATAGATCAATCCACCGCATGATACAATCTGTACATGGAAGGCTAAAAGCATACATTATTTAAAGCAAAACTCATCAACACGTTTCACCCGTGAAGGGATTGCCGAGTACAGCTGTACAGCCGAATCGGGTTCCGTGGAGAAGGAACAAACATTGCTAAAGATGAAAGTCAACAAGCTTGAACCCGCAACACGTGACAATCTAGATTGATCCAAATTCGGCTATAGAGAACGCATGACCCCCTTGCCATATCAGGCCAAAGATTTGAGCGTGCAACACGTGAATCACAAAAGGTAGAGCCGAATCTAATCAATCTAAATTGGGCAAAAGAGTGTTACATGAATTAAACATAAAGAAGTGAATTTCGAAGCAACACATGGTAACTTAATGAATATATTAGATCTTGTCAAATCTAATAGAGCCGATAACTAGCTCCAAGCTAGATCTTAGCCTACCGCATGACTCATGATCCAACAAGGAAACCTTCTTGAACCACCCACCGCATGATACTAAGCATGGTAACAAGACTACTTGCATCACGATCTAAATCCACTGCATGATACTAGACATGATACAAGGTTGCTGGTACTTATGGAGGTCCTTATGGAGGTCGACGGATCGATGGCTCCTCTCGAAGAACTCGACGACACGACTAGAAGGACTCGAAAGTCGGCACGAGGCCGGTTTGTTGTGAAATTGTTCGATGCCTATTACAAACACTAAGGGTTTATATTTATACCCTATTTCTAACACGACTCCTACTCGACCACGGTTACAATATTTATTGCCTAAAATTAATATCATGGCGTCATGTCCGTCTCGTATCCATCATCAATTCATCTCCTCCTTCATATCCAATCCATGTCATCATGCATTCCCGAATGCCTCCGCTTTTACCCGTGGACCAACTCTCTTGCCGAATGATGATGCACTCCCGACCGCAGACGCCTCTACCGAATGTTTTGAGGAAAACCTCTTGCCGAATGGTGTTCTCCTGCCAAATTCGGCCCACATGTCAGTCTCTTCCTGTACCAATTTTTGGTGTTAACATATGCCCCTTCAATTACGGGATAAAAAGTGATTTTATTCTGGAATTGACCACAAATACTCGACATCCCCAGGCCGAATCTGATCAACACACATTTTTTCCTCCTTCAAACCGTTGAAGCCTTCGCCTAGATCCAAATGCTAGATCATCAACTTTTCCAAGCTTCAATCTTCATATGGCGAATCAAGACCAAGCTCTCTAGGTAAATCCTATTCTCCTCAAGCACATTCGGTATTATTTCTTTCGAATCCCATCTTGAATTTCTCTTTTCGCCCCCTTTTGTTCTTGATAGGCTCTAGCTGCCGAAATCTTGATTCCCGTCGAGGAACAAGCAGCATCGTATTTCCTTGGTCCCGTAGGAGCCTCCGATCCCTTTGAGTTTATTATAGCCGAATCCCAGAGGATTCCCTTCAAGACATCACTGACAAAGCCTCATGAATGGCAAGACACCTTCAAGAATTGGCCTCCCCCCCCAATTGCAGGCTGGAGGAATTGGTACAAGAGGGTACTTAATGATAAAAGCCTCAAGACAAGAAATTGGGACGAACTTCATATTTCCCATTGTTTAGAATTGTCCCTAGCCGAAACACCAAAAAATGAGAACCTCTTGATTGCAGCCTCTCACTTTTGGTCCAATGGCGCAAATGCCTTCCTTTTCGGCCATGGGCCAATGTCTCCCACCTTGGCCGACGTTTACATGATAACCAGCCTAAAAGTCACAGGAACTATGTATCCATATAAGTACGAGGGCTCCTCCAAGCAAACAGAAGTAAAGACAGGAGTTGGATACAAGAGATATATCCAAAACTATATCTCTGATGGCCCTTTGACTGATGTTGAATATAGGGCTTTCCTGAATATGTGGTTATGCAGATTTGTCTTCTGTGGCAAAGCCAATGAGCCAACCCTAAACCATATAGTGATGGCTGAAGACCTGGCTGCTGGTACACCTATTCCCCTTGGGAAATACCTTTTAGGGAGTGTCTCATATGCTTCATCAAACCACCTATCTGATGCACACCAGCCAAAAGATCCCCTGTGTCAATGGTCCTTGGTGGTATGTTTAGATGTGGCTACAATTATATATGCACCAGATTATTGCCATTGACCTCAACAATCGGCACTTCCCTTCAACCAACTACAAGGAAGGAGAAACCCAGAGCACCAAAAGCTGCCAAACCTATGGAGAAGTTGCTTCCACTGTGTCTATCAATAGAGACATTGGCCAATTATTTGAGCTCTTCTTCAGAGGTTTTTCCAATCCTCTTTGGTTTCCACATCTGGATAATGATAATCTGACCCTTCCTTGTGAATTTAGTTTTGAAACTGGATGTGTTGATGTACACTCCATAGCAATCTTCAATGCTTTCATCCATCCTTGCATCCTGCCAGCAGAATTCTGTGGAGGAAGGTTGGTCCAGAGTACCTTTGAGTACTACCAACCAAACATGATGGCCAGGAAATTAGGATGTGGCCAAGTGCCCTCAAGGCTATTCCTCCATGAATTTCTCAAGCCCAGAGAGGATATCAAAGAATCCACAGAAGCCAGAAGGATTTTTGAGTATAAATGCAGCACAACTATCTATGCACACAAGCCATTTGTGCCAACAACACCTGCTCATCCTTCGTTCATTCTTTGGTGGCAAGAACTTCATGATCACATCTTCAACATACCAGTAGGTCCTCTCTGTCTTGAGCTAATGCCTGACTTCCAACCAACTTCAGAGGTAATATGCTCATCTTCCTTTCTTATATCTGTTTTTAATCATACTTCCCCTTACTGATCAGGATTCTGTCATTTTGCAGGATACAATACATGCTCCACTTGCCAGGACAATCCTTTATAAGATTGAAAGTCCAATCTCTACTTTGGGATGTCAATCTCCTACTCTAGCTCAACTGATGTCTAGCCATGCGTGCTAGATCCAACTCTCATCAGGCCAGCTTCTGACAAAAGGAAAGCCCCATCTCTGATTGCTTCCTCAACTGTCAAGAAGAAAAGAACAAGCAAAAAGCTACTTATTCAGGTTAGAACACTTTCCCCTCCTGAACATAATGCCATTCCTCATTCTGATCATCTCTTATCTTTGCATGATTTTAGACCAAAGCACAGCAACCAGTGGCTGTTACAGATTCTGCCAATGCTTCATCAACTGGTAAAATTTTCACCATCTTACTCTTTAATCATTTTTCTTCATTGGCATTCACCCCCTACTTGCCAGTTGCAGAGGAAACTTTGGTGGATCAAACTGTGGGGAGTTCTTCTTCTCTTCAAGATTCAGTCCCAGCCTCACCAAGAATCCAACCGGCTTCTCCTCAACCAGAGGTTTCAGCTTTACCAAGAAATCATCCAGCTTCCCCTCAGCCAGCTACACAAGAGCCCTCCACTGAGCTTGAGAAGCCTCTTTCTCCCACTCGAGAAACTAGGAATGATGTAAGCATGAGTATCTATCTTTTCTATTCTCTCCTAATAAATCATCATTAATTCGGCAGGAATTTCTTTTCAGGAGAAAACTGTGTCATCACCCAGTTATTCCTTTGCTGCGGATGAATTGATTGCCGAAAAAGGAGATGAAGCATTTTCTAGTCAAGCTTTATCTGAGGAAAATCAAGCAAAGCTGAAAGAAATCCTCTCCTTGCTGCAAAGGGACATCCAAGATCAAGTCAGGGATGCTGATCTTCTAGGAGAAGCGCTTGAATCCATCAATCAAGATCTCCCTGCTGATATCAAGGCTTTTTTAGAACCTATTTCCCAATTGGATAATCACTTTGCCGCAGTGAAACGGGCTCTGAAGAACCAATCCTCCCGACCAGCTCTGGAACAAAAGAGAGTTACGGCCAAGCAATTCGTGAAAGATTTACATGCTCAAATTCAGAATAATAAGGAATTGCTAGCCAAATTGTAGCCTGCACTCGAGCTGAAGAAAACCAGAAAAGCTGCATTGGAGGCTGAACTGAGAAATTTGACAGCTGAGATTGAAGCTGACGAGAAGAAGATAGCCGAACTTCCCGAATCAACGGAGAAAATCCGAAAGGAAGCTTCAGCAGCTCTGATTGCATCAAGGCAGTTCAAGACAAAGCTCTCTGCTCTGTCTAACACCCAAGAAGCTGATCAAAAGTTATTGGAGAACATCAACAAGATGATATCAGATGCCACCAATGTAATTTCAAAATACATGGGTGTGTAACTTGTAACAAAACAATCCGTAGCCGAATGCTTTGGCAACTCTGTAGTTTCGTTGTCTGTCAATTTTACTCTCCATATTCCTTATCTTGTTGAGTAGCCTTTGGATAACTTCATTCGGCAATCATGACCATAACAGTGCTAGACCCGAAAACGACCTAGCCGCAACACAGCCGAATCTTAACCAGTCAAACTGAATATGACTCAACATGAATCCCAAACGACTCGGCGACCGTTCGGTCGAAAGAGTCTCTCCACTTTCCAAATTCCTTGTGATATGCGCCACGATCTCCGGCCACGATCTCTTCATCAGTTCCATAAATAAAGGCCTTGGGTGCCCCTAACCTTTCACCAACACCTCTGCCTTCAAGCCTCTGCTAGCTCGAGCTCTTTCTCTTCAAGCACTAGTATACCCAAAGAACTCCATGGCCATCAGTGGCAATAGGCGCTCGGCCAGCGACGGGGCTGAAGGGAGTCGCACCGGCGCTCGTCGGAGGTGGTGATCGTCTGCTTCTTCACAACCTTCTTTTGGATCTCGTTTCATCCCTGACAATTTTCTTTACGTTTTCAGGCTCATCCAATGGAACCCGGCTCCTGTTGCGGCTACAGCTCCGGCCGCGGCGGGTGACTCCTCGGGGTCATCCAGCCGACCGTACTCCTCCAGGTCTTCCAGCGGGAACTCGCGCTACACCGACCGTGACGCCCGCAGGTTCCGAGAGGAACGCGATGCGACCCGGCACGAACTGGAGATAATCTCCAAACAGGCCGAGATCGCCGAACTCGAGTGGCAGCATCAGCGCAAGCAGCTGCTCGAGACCATTGACGGTGAGTCCTGGAACTTACTCAATTTTAATTCAATCTTGAACAACACTAATTGCCATTGCTTTGTGATCCCCGCAGATCGCGATGCCGAGCTCAATCGGCTAAAGGCGCTAGCCGAAAAGCTGGCGAACAAGGTGAACGCTCCCGGGGACATGCCGGAAGCTCGCCTTGGCGCGGTGGTAGGCCGCGTCGATGAGGTAGCCCTGTATGGTGTCGGCCTGGGCACCGCCTTGGGCCTGGTTTCTATGTCGATGCACACCGGTACCAACTACTCCACGCAGCCGCCTGGCTTCGACGGTGGCGCACCGGAGGACCTCGACGACATCGAGGCTACTATAGAGCGCCTCGATGGCCATGGTGCCGCCATTGCCGACTCCATCCACCCCCAGTCTGTTCTGAACAGGCTGTTTGATTAGTTTGTACTAGGGGTCATGGAATTTCGGCAATGAAAATTTATCTTTTGCAATTGTCTTGTGATAACTCTTCTAATCTGTGCAATACGAATCTTCATCGTTTTGAACGCATTCTGGAACTTTTCATCTAGCCGAATACACACAAACTTTTGCCCCTTGGCGCAGAACTCGCAGAAAATCCTCATTCGGGAATCATGAACACTATTTCGTTGAAAAGACCTTTCGCACCCAAGGGAAAAAAACCCCGTCGTTTGGTATTCCCATCAATGTCATCACCCCCAATGCACTTCCACTGCTAATAACATAGCTCTTTGGTGCTCTGCAAATCCACTCGTTAACACTTCCATCATTTCAGTCCTTCTCGTCTTCCTCCTCGAGAAAAAACCCCCAAAGCCATGGCAGATAAAGGGAAAACGCCATGCGAGGAGAACAGTCCTCCACCAAAGTAGCGAACCATCCGAGAGTAATCTTCTCTTCCCATCCCTTTCTCTTGATCTTGATTGCAATCTCGTGATTCATCTTCCTTTGATTTCAGCTTCAATCTGCTGCTGGAGGACATCTTCGGTACTAAAGAATTTCCTGAGCACATCCACTCCGATTCCTCGGCTGAAGAAGAATACGCTACGCATGAGCAGAGGGCTAACCATCAACTGCGTCGTCGTATTCGGCACTTAGAGCATGATCTACGGGACATCACCGCCCGCTGCTGCGCCGAACGCGAACGCCGCATGAGCCTAGAGGCAGCGATAAGCGGTGAGATCTTTATCCTCCATTGAATCTTATGTCTAAGTTCAGATCCCGTGTTTGATGAGAATCTTTCTTCTTCTTCAGATATGTCTGACAGGTACAACAACCTGAAGGCCGCCTGGGACAGTTTGATGGAGGCTGCAGAACTCGCCAGCCCCCAAGGTTTCCACGTCGCCGTCACAGTGGTCTTGGAGCAGCTGAAAAGGGACGAGCTTCAAGAGGAACAGCGCTGAGCCAAAGAAATGAAGATACTTTCGCTTCTTCCTTCAGACCTTCTGCTTCCCGCAGGCCTTCTTCTGTGATCTCAGATAGCTGCATATAGAAGAACCTGCAAGAACATTTGTGATGCAAAAATATTTTTGTGCTAAGGGCAATATACGTTAGTATATTGGCCATTTTCTCTTTTTCGGAATTTTTGTTCTGAAGGTGGCTTCCTCCCGAATGCCGGCTATTTCCGTTTTTGTGACGCTTGGAATAGCAATCAACGATCAACTTCAATACTAGGATAATATTTCTTCAAGTATCTCCCGTTTATAGCAGCAGTGAATTCTTCTCGTAACAAAGTTTTCAAGATGTTTGCATTTCCAGGCGTGCACCTAACCACCCGAAAGAGACCTTACCGAACGCACTGTATTTAGTTCCAATCGGCAATAATGCTTTCCAAACCAAATCTCCTTCTGCAAACTGCTTGACCTTTACCTTCTTGTTATAGTACTTAGCAACTCGCATTTTGTTTTTCTCAATATTTTCCAAGGCCCTAAGACGAATCATATGCAAATATTCTAACTCGTCCATCATTAAGTCATTATAATCTTTGGAACTTAAATCCTTTTGCAATACTATTCTCCTTGAGTCTGACTGCATCTCCCACTGCAAAACAGCATGATGTCCATAAACCAACTCATAAGGTGATGTCTGTGTAGCTCCATGAGGAGCCATTCGGTAAGCCCACAAAGCCTCATTGAGTACTGAATGCCACCTTTTCGGCTTCTGATCGATCTTCTTCTGTATAATCTTGATCATGATTTTGTTAGAAACTTCTGCCTGACCATTAGCTTGGGCATAATAGGGAGAAGAATTTAATAATTTGATCCCCATACTTTCAGCAAAATCTCTGAACTCTGAAGATGTAAAGTGAGTTCCTTGATCTGTTGTAATTGTGTGAGGAATTCCAGATCTGTAAATGATATGTTCTTTGACAAACTCAACCATATTTTCTGATGTCACCTTATTCAATGGAATTGCCTCAACCCACTTAGTGAAATAATCAGTTGCTAAAGTACAAACTTATGCCCCTTGATAGATGGAGGATTTATTTGGCCAATCAAATCTATTCCCCATCCTCTGAATGGTCATAGCTTGATAATAGGATTTAGAGCTGATGCTGGAACTCTCTGAATATTTCCAAACTTCTGACAATCTTGACATCCCTTGTAATATTCAAAGCAATCTTCCAGTATTGTCGGCCAATAATATCCAGTTTTCCTAATGACCCACTTCATTCGGTAAGCCGACTGATGTGCTCCACACAGCTCATCATGCACTTCACTCATCATCCTCTTTGCTTCTTCTTGACCTAGGCATTGCAGTAACACCCCATCCATGGATTTGTAATACAGACGTTCATCAAGAAGAACAAATTTTATGGCTTTGTATCTGAGCTTCCTAGAGATCTTTCGGGATGGATTCTCCAAATAATCAGCAATTTCTTTTCTCCAATCATCTTCTGCTAGCCACTCCCAAAAGCATATACATCAATGGCAAACACTTCTTGATTCTCTTTATAACCCGAGCACTTTGAGCTAGCTTGTTTGCCTCTCCATTATTTTCTCTAGGAATATGTTATAGAATTACTAACTGAAAGCTTTTCAGGATTTCTTTGCACTCCTCATAGTAATTACTCAGGATATCATTTCTGCATTCATATTGGCCGTTCAATTGCTTTATGACTAGCTCTGAATCTCCAAAAATCTCAACTGAAATGGCCTTTGCCACCTTCATGTATTGAAGCCCTCTGAGCAATGCTTCATACTCAGCTTGATTATTGGTGACAGTAGGTCGAATAGGAATAGCAAACTCAAACATTTCTCCCTTGGGCAAAATTAATAAAATACCTACTCCACCACCTTTACCACATGAAGATCCATCAAAAAATAAAGCCCAAGGAGTAATCTCAAGCAAATTAATTGATGAACCATGATGTTCGGTAATAAAGTCAGCAATAATATGTCCTTTAAAAGCTTTTGCCGACTCAAACCTCAATTCAAACTCAGACAAGGCTAAAATCCATTTGCCAATCCTTCCATTCAAAATCGGCATAGACAACATGTGTTTAATTACATCAAATTTTGAATATACAATGCATTCAGCATTCAATAGATAGTGCCGAAACTTTGTACATGAGTAATAAACACACAAGCAAAGCTTTTCTGTAGCTGACTATCTTGTTTCAGGGTCAAGCAATTTTTGGCTAAGATATGCAACTACTCTTTCTTTTCCTTCAAATTCTTGTATGAGGGTCGATTCAATGGTTTGGGTATCGGCCGCCACGTACAACTTAAAAGGCTTGTTCAATTGTGGAGGTACCAATACTGGTGGTTCCTTCATGTATTCCTTGATTTCATTGAAAGCCGTCTGTTGTTTGTCACCCCATACAAACTTCTGATCCTTCTTGACTCTTAACAGCGGAGAAAAAGGCAACACCTTTTGTGACAAATTTGATATGAATCTTCTCACAAAATTGATCTTGCCAAGCAGTGATTGCAATTCCTTAAGATTGGTTGGAGGAACAACTTCATCAATAGCTTTCATGCTCTTCTTGCCAACTTCTATTCCTCCTTCATGCACCAGAAATCCCAGGAACTCTCCGGCTGAAACTCCAAAAGCACATTTGTTCGGGTTCATCTTAAGCCCATGTTTCCTAGTGCATTCCAGAGTTTTCCTCACATCAGCCAAATGCGATTCATGATCCAATGACTTGATCACGACATCATCAATATATATCTCCACAATTTTGACGATCAACTCGTGAAAAATATAATTCATGGATCTTTGATAAGTTGCACCAGCATTCTTCAACCCAAATGTCATGACAATCCATTCAAATAATCCTATATGTCCAGGACATCTGAAGGCTGTCTTTGATATATCCTCTATTGCCATAAAAATCTGATTGTACCCTGCATTGCCATCCATGAAGCTAATAACTTTATGCCCAGCAGCAGCATCAACCAACAAGTCAGCAACAGGCATTTGATATCCATCCATTGGTGTAGCCCTGTTCAGATCTCTAAAATCTACGCAAACCCTCATCTTTCCTTTTTTCTTGTAAAGAGCAACAATATTAGAGATCCAATCTGCATATATGCATGGCCGAATGAAATTTGCTTCTATTAATCTCTCAACTTCTTTTTTCACGTCGGCCAATACTTCATCCTTGTAAATTTTTCGGGGAGGTTGCTTGTAAGGTCTATAACCAAACTTGATTGGCAACCGATGCTCAACAATGGAACGATCCAAACCAGGCATCTCCGAATAATCCCAAACGAAGCAATCTTTATATTCTCTTAATAGCTTAATCAACCCTTCTGAAACCTGAATCCAAGTTAGTACTGATGAATGTCGACCTTGGCTTGTCACCATCACCAATATCTATTTCTTCCAATTTATCAGCCGACATAAATCCACATCCTAACTTCCCATCAGTTCCATCAATTGGATTTTCCATTAAAAATTACTATAAGAGCTGACTGCTTGAATCGTCTATTGATCACTACTGACTGGTTGAACAGGACCTTCACCCCAGTCCTTGCCTGAGAAGCAATCTATACCTTGATACTCCCAGAAGGCTGATTCCACATTAGCCATGCTTACCGAATCATCTGCTTGGACAACTTCCACATCATCATCTACCCATTGAACAAGCTGTTGATGCATAGTAGATGGAATGCAGCAATTCGCATGAAGCCAGTCCCTTCCAAGCAGCAAGCTATATGCCCCTTTGCCTTCAATGACAAAGAAGGTTGTAAGCAGAGTTTTAGATCCGATCATCAGATCTACATGTACACAGCCCTTGGTGTCTGAAGGATTTCCAGCAAAATCATTCAGAACTATGCTTGTCGGCGTCAAATCTCTAGGGCCCATGACAAACTTTCTGAATGTAGTATATGGCATCACATTGACAGTAGCTCCACCATCAACAAACATCGTAGTCAATGGTTTCCCGTTGACGTACCCTCTTAAGCACAGTGGTCTCATGTGTCGATTCTTGGCTGGCTTGTCAAAGGTAGCTTGTTTAGTCAGCACTAGCTGTGCCATTAACTCAACCTGCTCGGCTTCATCCATATCTGGCAATACTTCCTCCTGCACAATTTGATTAGCTGGAGCCATGAATTCATTCGGCAGGAAACATACCATGCATGTATGAGCCGAACGACCAGATTCATCAGGTTTGTCTTTTGGGCGCCACACTTGTTTCCGCTTAATCCCTGCTTGCTTCAGTTCCTGATTCCTCAAGCGCTGTACCCTTCTCTTCTGGCTCCTTCTTAAACCAGGTGGGGGTGACGCCCCAGGTTTTTAATTAACCTTAATAGCCGTCAAATGGTCAACCGTGGTCAAACCTAGGTCAACCTGGGCCCTCACCTCGAAAAACTCACTAACCCACCCTAGTTACCCTAATTGACTAGTAAACACAATTGTGGGGCCCACCCACGGTCAAAAGTTGGGTCAAACCCATTGCCACCCTAGTGCCCACAGGTGTTTGCCGGAACTTTTGCCGCGTTCTCCAAAATTCACCTAAACACTTAAAATTCTACCTTTATGAAAGTTGTAGATCTTAATGAGGGACACAACTTTCATGTAGATTGGCATTTCAAATTTTGAAGGGAAAAACTTGAAAAATCAAGTGCAAGACAGAAATCACTGTTTGCCAAACCCTGCTGACATTCAAAGTTGGCATTCAAATAACTCTTGATCTGGGCAGAAAAACCCTATATGGCTTTTGTAGAAATTATTGCTGGTAGCTAGATCTACAACTTTGGTATTCATCACTTGGTCCAGTTCTGTTCAAAAATTTTGAGAAAAATCGTTTTGAACCGGGCACCAGCAACACGTTGAGCGCAGAGCGCCGCCACGCGCGACGTCGTGCGCACCCAAGCGCCGCCGCCGCCGCCCGCCGCCGGCCTTGCTCCGCGTCCACGCCCGCGCCGCCCGAGGCCACACCGGCCGAGGTGTGCTCCATCCCGAGGCCCCGCGCCCCCCCGGGCGCGCCCCCGTCCCGAGGAGCCCCGAGGCCCGCGCGCGCGCGTCGCGCGCGCACGCGCGCGGACCGGCGGTCCGTCGTCCGTGCCGCCGCCGTACGTGCGAGCCCCCGAGACGCCGTAGCACGGCGGGCATCTCCCCCCGGCACCCCTACGTCATCCTGATCACGCTGAGCCGCGTATTTAAGCCCTCCTGTTCCCCCTCCGCGCGCCACCCAAACCACCCGCCTCCATGGCCGCCGCCGCTCGGTGCTAGCTTCTCCCGCCCGTGCTCGTCGCCGGCCAGCCGCTCTAGTAGCTTCCCTAGGTCCTAGTGAAGCTCACGCCATCGCTTGTTTGCCCGCATTTCACCCCCACGCCGCCGTTCACCGGGCCGCCGCGGTCCGCCGCCGCCGGGCCGCCGCCGGACCTCACCGCCGGCCAACTCCCCACCTCCCCTCCGGTTCCCCTCGCCACACCTAGGTGAGCCGATGGTCCCCCACGGCCGCTTGCCCGGTCGGGATCGCCGCCGGCTCGCCGGATTGGCCGGACCCGCGCCGCCCCCTCGGCCCAGGGACCCAATTGCTTCGATCTGAATCTTGTTAGGGTGTTTAGGGTAAAATCGCAGGGCTGGTTTGTGAATAACCCTATCTAGCTTTTCTTGCAGATTAGTCCAGTGCCTTGTAAAATGCCTAGAAATTCGTAGAAAAATCAGAAAAATCCCAAACCAATTTTGTAGGGTTCAAGAAATGAAATCCCACCTCTTTTGTTATTTGCACATGGCTAGATTCTGAATAGTTTTAACATGAAAAATACAAATGTGTTAAACCTAGATCTGTCATAACTTGAAATCCATAACTCCTTTGTAGCCCAATTTTGGATATGTTGTGTGTTAGGTTATGACTAGTTGCTGTGCCAAAAATTGCACAAAGTTATGCAGTAGATCTTGCTAAATAAATTCTTTTCCTTTCTTGCAGAAACTGCCTAAATGATTTTTCCTGTTAAATATAGTTATGTTCTTGAGCTCAACTTGTGCACACTACCTTGTAATGCCACAATGCACATCCTGTGAATTAATCATGATTTTTGGATTAACAGAAATAATTATTCGTAATTTATGCATGTTTTCCTTTGCAAATTAATAAACCAAGATCAATAAAGTTCCTAGATGTATGTGCTGGTTCTTTAGGCTTGTTTAGGACCAGAGAGCATGCACAAGAAAGGTTGGATCATTTTGATGCTTATTTATTTTTGTATGCATTTAAATTGAATCACTAGCTAGTCCTTGTTATTGTCTAAAATATTTAATTTCCTAGCATCCAACACTTGCATGTGGGTCCAATGGACCAGGATAGGTGCTAGTAGGCTTAAGAAACACTCCTTTAATTTTTGGGAATTTAATTGCTTAATAAAAAACTTAAAAGCCCTTTTAATAATAAAGGGGAGTTAAATAAAGAAAACCCCTAATTAATTCTTTTTCTTTTTTAAAGTATTATTTAATTCCATTGAAAAGATAATTAACTATCATTGCTGATCGGAAAGTAATTCATAAATAAAAATATATTATTTTTACCTTTGCTTGTGAAAAGAAAAGGAATTAAAGCTTTCACATGCAATGACAAGCTTAATAAAAACCTTTATTCAATGTGCAATAAAAGAGTAAACCATGTACACCCAATAACCTTCCTAAAAGTGAAACATTAGATGAATGCTTGTTAAGGTGAATATGACCAACCCAGGGTTGGATAAGACAACAAAATATCACATCACCTAAATCTTGCATTGCATTCCGTGTAGATCTTCCGGACGGTGATTACTCGCTTGTCCCGGAGAATGAGGAAGGAGGAGCGGAAGCGTCGCTGCAGTACGTGGAAGTACTCGACACCGAGGGTGCCCAGGCTAACCTAGCGGACGAAGGCAAGCTCTGGTGCATCTAACCTAGTTTTAAAATTCTTTATTCAATTATCTATGGATGATTGTGCATTTACGTTCAGGAGTTGAATGAAACCCTAGATGCATGATCCCTAGGTACCTTTGTCCTTACTAGTATGATAGGTCGATAGCTGCTAAGCTATAGGACCGTTACAAGTCGAGTGATGACCTCACTCGCGAGAATAGGTTCCTAGATAGGAATCATAAGATATCCTTAAATGGATTGCTCACGTGGTAAGAGAATGGGATCTGGGCTCCGGTCCAGTGGTTATGTGGGATAAGTTTTCGAACGTACTAAGCACATGTCGGGTATGGGACCGGTAAGCCTAGTACCTTAATGAGGCGGCGAGGGATCCTACTATTACTACTCTTGGGATTCGCTCTCACGGCTAGCTACCGGTGGTGTATGGTGACTCCGAGTATCTCGCGGGGTATGCGGATAGCCCGCACCAAAGATCGTAAGATTCAATCCCGACCCGAGGATTTTTGGGGATGGCTTGGGAAAGTTGTCCTCGCGGGGGCGGCCTACCGTGTGTTTGGGTCTACCTTGCAAGGTTTAAATCAATCGATTGTCGGCCTCTCACCGTTATCCGAGACTACTTACTCCACTAGTCATGAGATCCCTAATGATGGAAGTTGATGAATACTATGCTTGTTTAATTGTATTGTACAACCTTGTTTGTACTAGTTAGCTAATGTAGTAAAGATTAAACCTACTAGAACTTGTGCTAAAATCTTGAAAGTAAGGACCTACTCTTTGTTACTTTTTAGCAAAAGCAACCCAGTAGCCAGAAAGCCTTTCATGGTCTAGAATTGGTGAAGTAGATATCACCGACGGGTAAGACTTGCTGAGTATTAGAATACTCAGCCTTGCTATAATGTGTTGATCCAGGTAATGCCTTCAGTGATGTGTGGCCCGGTGAGATCCCGCCCGGCTGGGAGCTGGAGTGGGTGGAGGACGACTACTGAAAGCATCATGGATGGCCTCCCGTGGTGTCTTCGCTTCCGTTAGTTTATTTCCGCTGCTTTCGAAAACTCTGAACTATTTCGCCATGACAAAAACTATGGTTTGTAATAATTAAACCCCTCGGGGTACGAATTTGGATTTTAATGTTGTTGTATCTCTGGACTCGCCTTCGAGTGAGTTTTAATGCATATATTCGATCCTTGTGCTCTTCAAGTGATTTACCGGGCGTTAACCCGGCAACTTACGACAGGATGGTACTTTATTATTGCTTAATGACCAAAGTGGATCGGTCTTAGGTGATAGTACGGTATTTTCCTGGGCGGGTTGTCACAGTTGGTATCAGAGCTTATATGCACCAGAGATTAATTAATAAACCTTAATCAATGGTTTTTGAATAAAATATGCCAAGAATGTCTGATTTTCCAAAATACGTTGGTCCGCTAAGGATAAACTAGACCGAGAGGCCCTAGAGGGAATTTTGGGTTCTTTCAGGTGGCTTAAATAACCTATGGTTTATTTTGCTAACTCCCAGCACATTACTTTATGTCAGACTTACTTTCTTGCACAACCATACTAGTTCATCACGTTTTGCCATATGTGGTGGTACCACAGGGAAGTCCTGTGAGGGACTAGTGGGACCTATTCCAATGGGTGTCACGTCGCGTCTGAGTCTCGTCACATTTTGCCATACGTGATGGTACCACGGGAAAGTCCGTGAGGGATGAGTGAGGCCTATTCCAATGGGCACTCACGTCGCGTCAGAGTCTTAAATAGGACGATGTCCATGCAGCGGCTTAACGCATGGATGTCGTTTCTATAGTGAACGGTAATGAATGGGGACGCTTTCGTGACGCGCTGGCACGAAAGGTTCGTTTTCTGCAGGTACATAACAGCGCTTCGTTAGTCGTTAAGCAAGTACCGTATAGCTCTCGACTAGATATTATAGGGAGAGACGATTAAAAGCCTTGCCACCGGCACTAACTTCGATTTTTGGCTTGATTGCCATGTGAGGTCGAATAGGACGTCTTGCATGCATGTTGAAAATCGAAACAACTAAATTGGACCCAAAAATCGAAATTCCATATGCTCTCTAAGGAAGATTATGCTAGTGTGTGTTTTTTATAAACTAAAGTACCTCTCATACCTAGCCGTCATGTTGCCGAAATTTGAAAAAGTTGTTTACCTTGTGCTAGGTTTAGTTAAACCAAATTGCTAAAAACAAGTGTTCCTAAACTAGCTAACTTGTAATTAGCAAGTCTCAATCCTAGTTCGTTTGGGTTGGTTTACACTTTCATAGGCACATCTAGGTTCAGGACCATCCACCTTGTTCCTTGTTCGACGCTCAGCCTTAAAATTTCAATTAAAAGTATTAAAGGATTAATTTAAAACTTGGGAAATTTTTGAGGTTTCTGGATTTTTGGTTATGAATTTTTATTCACAGCTGCCAGAACTTCACCATTTGACATGCCGTTCTCTTTGAGATCTGACATGAGTTACATTTGTGTACAGATTGATTTCCCCGTGTTCCACCAGTTCGACGCTGATGGTACGATCCGTACCAACGGGTTGCACTGGGAGGGTTTTCCGCGCCTTGCGTGGGAAGCACTCAGTGCCGCAGGCTACCTCACCCCACCGACTTACGAGGTGAAGGAGTTTGAGCGCTTTGGCGTTCCCCGCTGCAGAGTGATCATTACTGTTCTGCCACACCCAGACCACGCCGACTGGTTTGACTTGAGCTTTATCTACTAGGGATTTATCACTCACGAGTCCGTTGAGTCAGCCGCCCTCAGAGTGTTGACGGACTTCGTGACCACAACCCCACCGTGGTAGCTCTTTCTCCGTTTGGACCGTTTCCTCGCCGTGAGTCCTCACGACCCGGCATGGTTGGACCGTATGGACCACCTACGGGAGTTACGACCCTAGCGAGAGCCGTTGGATGTTACTCGGACGCTAGCCCGTTGTCCGAACGTGGTCTTCACACTTCGGCGGCCGCACTATAACACCGCGGCGATTATTGGGCAGCGCTTGGAGGCATCTAGGTGCGATTGGGAGCAGCTTTCGGCGCACACCGGTAGGCCGAACTTCACTCTTACTCGGGTGCGAGCAGGGAGAATGACAGTCGCGTGCTAGGAGGTTTCGGTTAGAGCTTGAGAGAGGCGACCGCCTACGGAGGATCGTAGATCCGGAGGAGGAGAACCATGCACTAGAGGAGGATGCCGATGCGCACGAGATTGAGAGGGCCGACGCTACTTGCGAACATTGCCGATATGCGGCGGCTGGCCGCAGGAGGCCGAGGTACAGGTGGCAGCCTTGCAGGCTATAGTGGCCTTACAGCCACTACCCCCAGTACAGGCACATCCGGAGGAGCAGCAGGCCTTGTCTGGTCTGGATCAGACGAGCCAGGCAGGACCACCGCTGCCGACTCCCCCAGCTTCGCCTACGTACAGTGGTGCTTCAGTGGGAAACTAGGTTGCCGACAACAGGGATTAGGAGGATGTCGATCCGACCGAGTTGTCTTTGAGGTGTTAGAGTAGTTTGCTTGACAGCACGTCTTCGTGCCAAGTAATTGCTTGTATCGTGTCATGTCATGTTGTTTCAAATTCGAGTTGTAATGTCCTTGAACCTTATTCTACCGTATTGTAATAAAGAATGCTTAAGCATGTGTGCTTTAAGTAAAATTCGTTTGTCGTTCAAATTTGAAACCTTCTTGCATATGATTGCCAGATCCTTGGATAAACCGTTGCAAATGACCACGCTTGTCAATTTTGCATTTTCACCTAAAAAACATTGGTAAAGCGAAGCGTTTCTAAAGGCACCACTCATTGCTAGCGAATAAGTGCCCATTCATATACCCCTTCGTTGGTATCCGAAATGACAACGATCGTCTGAGGGTAATTATGAGCCGTGCAATCGATTAATCGCAGTCCTAACCGTGTTGATAAGAACGATTCTATGAATCTTGGTGGCTATAGAATATTGTTGATTGTTGCTGTCCTCATTGTTTAAGTGCTAATGAGATGTGATTATGCATGATCATGCTTTTCATCATTTGGAGTAAGCTTTTGGTTATCTCACTAATAAAGCTCACTTTTCAGATGGTGGGAACCACGCGCAGCTCTCCCAACGGTTTCAGAGCAAGTGGTAGTGGTGACTTGCCACCACCCCCGCCCATGACACCGACGGAGGCCTTCATGGCCACCCAAATCGAGGTGCTTGCGCCGGATCCCGGCAGACGCAGCGGCGGATCGCCCAGCAGATGAACCGAGGGCTGCCACACGGGGCCAACCACGAGGGGCCTATCCAGGTCACTACGTATGCCCAGTTCATCGCTATGAAGCCGCCAACCTTCGCTAAAGCAAAAGACCCCCTGGAAGCTGAGGCTTGGGTCAAGGCCATAGAGGCAAAATTCTCTGCCTTTTTGCTGCCTTGCTCCGAGGAGAACAAAGCGAACTTCGCAGTGCTGCAACTGCGAGAGGAAGCTTTGATGTGGTGGGACCACTTCAAGTCAATGCAGCGAGGGCACGCTGTGACTTGGGAGGAGTTCAAGCAGGCTTTCAAGAGCCACCACATTCCCAAGGGACTGATGGATAGGAAGATGAGGGAGCTGTTGGCCCTCCATCAAGGATCTGACTCAGTGTATCGCTATGCTCAGAAGTTTAATAGCTTGTGCCAATATGGTGGGCATCACGTTGATACTGACGCAAAGAAGATGGAAAGGTTTCGTGACGGGCTTGATGGCAAGCTGTATGAGCGTCTGAATCTGCTCGAGCCCGCAAACTTCCATGAGCTAGTGAACAAGGCTATCTCCCAAGAGGATGCTATGAAGAAAGCCCACGGGGACAACAAGAGGATGTCTGGTTTCACCCCGAGGGCGGCGGTACGAGCAAGAAGTTTCGCTTTGTGAAGAAGGAAGCTCCAGGCCCATCCCAGCAATCATCAACTGGACGCTGGACGATGAAGCCACCTCGAGCAAGCCCGCGGGGAACTTCCGGTTCCGCGCGGTGCCCGGCGGCGAGGCTCCAAAGCCTAATGCACCTCCTCGCGATGTTGGAGATCGTCGTTGCTACAACCGTGGCCGCCCCGGGGCACTACATTAGTGAGTGTCCAAAGCCCAGGCAGATCAAGCCCAACCCGCAGAATCAGGGTGCAGGAAGCAAGCCTACCACTCCGGCTAAGAAGCCTATGGTGCAAGTGCGCCGAGGCAAGCTGAACTTCACTACAATGAGTGACATCCTAGCAGGAGCTTTAGTACTCACGTGTACATTCTCTATCGATAACACTCCTGTTAAGGTTTTATTTGATTCGGGAGCCACCCATAGTTTCATAAATGAGAGTCTACTAGACAAATTGGGTCTAAGAGGAGCACGAACCAAATCCGCTTATAGAATTACCACACCAGGTGGAAACATCATGTCTCAGTTAGTGACTTTTGGAGTTCCTCTAAGACTAGGAAGTAGGGTTATTCAATCTAATCTTATAGTTATCAAATTGGGAAGCATGGATGTTATCTTGGGTATGGAATGGATGAATCAACATAAGGTGATTCTAGATGTATCAGATAAGGTCGTAGAGATCAATTCTCCTACGGTCGGGCACACTACCTTGTACCTACCTTTTCGGGACGGTACCGAGTCTTGTGCCTATGTGACCATTATCTCCTCTCTTGATGAAATTCCAGTAGTGTGCGAGTACCCGTCTTTCCCGATGAGTTGCCTGGTATGCCACCAGACAGAGATGTCGAGTTTGTGATCGAACTCCAGCCTGGTACCACACCCATTTCCAAGAGACCTTATCGCATGCCACCCAAAGAGTTAGCCGAACTAAAAACCCAACTCCAAGAATTGTTAGATAACGGTTATATTCGCCCGAGCTCTTCCCCTTGGGGTTGCCCTGCTCTCTTTGTCAAAAAGAAAGATGGTAGCTTGAGAATGTGCGTAGATTATTGACCACTCAATGCAGTCACCATCAAAAACAAATACCCGCTTCCTCGAATCGATGTTCTTTTCGATCAATTGGCTGGTGCCAAAGTCTTCTCTAAGATCGACCTTCGTTCTGGCTACCACCAAATCAAGATTCGATCTTGCGACATTCCTAAAACCGCTTTTCCACTCGTTATGGTCTTTACGAGTTCTTGGTCATGTCTTTCGGACTCACTAATGCTCTCGCCTACTTCATGTACCTCATGAACTCCGTGTTCATGACAGAGATCGATAAATTTGTCGTGGTCTTTATCGATGATATTCTCATCTATTCCAAGAGCGAGAAGGAGCACTCCAACCATCTCCAAGTTGTCTTCAGCGTTTGCGAGATCACAAGCTTTATGCTAAGTTCTCCAAATGCGAATTCTGGTTGAAAAGTGTGAAATTCTTAGGGCACACCATTTCCCACGATGGTATCTCCGTAGATCCAAGCAAAGTTCAAGAGGTGATGGATTGGAAACCACCCAAGTCCGTGCATCAAATCCGTAGTTTCCTAGGATTGGCGGGATACTACCGTCGATTCATTCCTGACTTTTCTAGAATCGCAAAACCCATGACCGAATTACTCAAGAAAGGAGTGAAATTCATGTGGAGCAAAGCATGTGAGAAAGCTTTTCACACCCTCGGACAACATCTAACTTCGGCCCCGGTGCTAGCTCAACCCGATAATTCCAAACCATTTGAAGTTTTCTCGTGACGCATCGGGCACGGGTCTCGCCGTGTCCTTATGCAAGAAGGCCGAGTCATTGCCTATGCTTCACGGGCACTTCGACCCCATGAGCTCAATTATCCTACCCATGATCTTGAGTTAGCCGCCGTTGTTCATGCCCTCAAGATATGGAGACATTATCTAATGGGTAATCGTTGCAATATCTTCAACGATCACAAGAGCCTCAAATACATCTTCACCCGGTCGAGTTGAATATGAGACGAGAGAAGATGGCTTGAGTTGATTAAAGATTATGATCTAGAAGTGCACTATCATCCCGGCAAAGCAAATGTTGTTGCGGATGCTCTTAGCCGCAAAGATCATTGCAACCACCTAGAGTTGGAGCCAATCAGTGAACCCTTGTGTGAAGAAATGAGAAGGCTCAACTTAGAAGTGGTACCGCAGGGAATCCTTTATGCCTTGATGGCAGAGTCAAATCTTTATGACAAGATTGTCACTGCCCAGCGCGATGATGCAGATATTCAAACCATCAGGCAGAAACTAGCAGAGGGAGACCCCAAGTACACTTGTTTCCAGAAAGATCACCGGGATGTGGTCTGGTTTGGAAAACATCCAGTGGTCCCCGTTGACCCAGAAATTAAGAAAATCATTCTAGATGAAGCTCACAGGTCCAAGTTCTCTATTCATCCCGGTAGTACCAAAATATATCAAGATCTGAAACAGAACTTTTGGTGGTCCAATATGAAGGTGGATGTAGCTAAGTATGTAGCCGAGTGCGATACTTGCCACCGGATGAAAGCAAGTCATCTGAAATCGGCAGGTGTACTCCAACCCCTGTTGATACCTATGTGGAAGTGGGATGATATTAGTATGGATTTCATTGTGGGTTTACCCCTAACAGCTAGAAAGAAGGACTCTATTTGGGTAATTGTGGATAGACTCACCAAGACCGCTCACTTCATTGCCGTGCACACCACTTACTCCGTACAACAATATGCAGAGTTGTACGTGGACCACATAGTTCGTCTGCATGGAATCCCAAAGACTATAATCTCTGATAGAGGGACTCAGTTCATAGCTCGTTTTTGGGAACAGTTGCATGAGTGTTTGGGAACTCAGCTGATTCGCAGTTCCAATTATCATCCGCAGACCGATGGTCAAACGGAGAGGATAAATCAGATTTTGGAAGACATGTTGAGAGCAAGCATCTTGCACTTTGACAAGAGTTGGGACAAGTGTTTGTCCTTGGCAGAGTTCTCTTACAATAACAGCTATCAAGCCAGTTTGAAAATGGCACCGTTCGATGCTCTATACGGACGTAGATGCCGCACTCCGCTGAATTGGTCAGAGACTGGAGAAAGAACACTCTTTGGACCAGAATTAGTTAAAGAGGCCGAAGAAAGGGTGCAAGTGATAAGAGAAAATTTGAAGATGGCACAGATGAGGCAAAAGAGTTACCATGACAAAGGAACCGCACCTCGACACTTTGAAGTGGGAGATTATGTGTATTTGAAAGTATCCCCCACCAAAGGTGTGCAAAGGTTCGGAGTCAAGGGAAAGTTAGCCCCGCGCTACATTGGACCATATGAAGTTATAGAAGTATGTGGACCCGTGGCTTACCGTATCCAATTGCCAGAACGGTTTTCCGTAGTTCACAATGTGTTCCATGTAACTCAATTGAAGAAGGGAATGCCTGTTCCGGAGAATGAAATCATCACGGAAGCTAATGCTTGGATCGAGCCGGATTTCTCGCTCGTCGAGCATCCATTGAAAGTACTAGACCAAAAAGAGCGAAAGACCTGAAGGCAGACCGTGCGAATGTACAAGATCCAATGGTGCCATCACATGGAGGAAGAAGCAACGTGGGAGACAAAGGACTATCTAAATACCAAGTATACAGGCTTCCTACAGTCTCGAAACCGTGAGTCCTTCTCCTCATCTCTTCGTTATCAAATCGAATCTCGGGACGAGATTCCGTTTAAGGGGGGTAGGCTGTGACGCCCCAGGTTTTTAATTAACCTTAATAGCCGGTCAAATGGTCAACCGTGGTCAAACCTAGGTCAACCTGGGCCCTCACCTCGAAAAACTCACTAACCCACCCTAGTGACCCTAATTGACTAGTAAACACAATTGTGGGGCCCACCCATGGTCAAAAGTTGGGTCAAACCCATTGCCACCCTAGTGCCCACAGGTGTCTGCCGGAACTTTTGCCGCGTTCTCCAAAATTCACCTAAACACTTAAAATTCTACCTTTATGAAAGTTGTAGATCTTAATGAGGAACACAACTTTCATGTAGATTGGCATTTCGAATTTTGAAGGGAAAAACTTGAAAAATCAAGTGCAAGACAGAAATCAATGTTTGCCAAACCCTGCTAACATTCAAAGTTGGCATTCAAATAACACTTGATCTGGTAGCTAGATCTACAACTTTGGTATTCATCACTTGGTCCAGTTCTGTTCAAAAGTTTTGAGAAAAATCATTTTGAACCGGGCACCAGCAACACGTCGAGCGCAGAGCGCCGCCACGCGCGACGTCGTGCGCACCCGAGCGCCGCCGTCGCCGCCCGCCGCCGGCCTTGCTCCGCGTCCACGCCCGCGCCACCCGAGGCCACACCGGCCGAGGCGTGCTCCATCCCGAGGCCCCGCGCCCCCGGCGCGCCCCCCCGTCCCGAGGAGCCCCGAGGCCCGCGCCGCCGTACGCGCGTGCACGCCGCGCGACCGGCGGTCCGTCGACCGTGCTGCCGCCGTAAGCGCGAGCCCCAAGCCGCCGTAGCACGGCGGGCATCTCCCCTGGCACCCCTACGTCATCCTGATCGCGCTGAGCCGCGTATTTAAGCCCTCCTGTTCCCCCTCCGCGCGCCACCCGAACCACCCGCCGCCATGGCCGCCGCTCGGTGCTAGCTTCTTTCGCACGTGCTCGTCGCCGGCCAGCCGCTCTAGTAGCTTCCCTAGGTCCTAGTGAAGCTCACACAGCCGCTTGTTTGCCCGCCTTTCGCCTCCACGCCGCCGTTCACCAGGCCGCCGCGATCACCGCCGCCGGCCGCCGCCGGACCTCGCCGCCGACCAACTCCCCACCTCCCCTCCGGTTCCCTGCCACCCCTAGGTGAGCTGATGGTCCCCCACGGCCGCTTGCCCGGCCGGGATCGCCGCCGGCTCGCCGGATTGGCCGGACCCGCGCCGCCCCCCTCGGCCAGGGACCCAATTGCTTCGATCTGAATCTTGTTAGGGTGTTTAGGGTAAAATCGCAGGGTTGGTTTGTGAAGAACCCTATCTAGCTTTTCTTGCAGATTAGTTCAGTGCCTTGTAAAATGCCTAGAAATTCGTAGAAAAATCAGAAAAATCCCAAACCAATTTTGTAGGGTTCAAGAAAGAAAATCCCACCTCTTTTCTTATTTGCACATGGCTAGATTCTGAATAGTTTTAACATGAAAAATACAAATGTGTTAAACCTAGATCTGTCATAACTTGAAATCCATAACTCCTCTGTAGCCCAATTTTGGATATGTTGTGTGTTAGGTTATGACTAGTTTCTGTGCCAAAAATGGCACAAAGTTATGCAGTAGATCTTGCTAAATAAATTCTTTTCCATTCTTGCAGAAACTGCCTAAATGATTTTTCCTGTTAAATATAATTATGTTGTTGAGCTCAACTTGTGCACACTACCTTTTAATGCCAAAATGCACATCCTGTGAATGAATCAGGATTTTTGGATTAACAAAAATAATTATGCTTAATTTATGCATGTTTTCCTTCGCAAATTAATAAACCAAGATCAGTAAAGTTCTTAGATGTATGTGCTGGTTCTTTAGGCTTGTTTAGGACCAGAGAGCATGCACAAGAAAGGTTGGATCATTTTGATGCTTATTTATTTTTGTATGCATTTAAATTGAATCACTAGCTAGTCCTTGTTAATGTCTAAAATATTTAATTTCCTAGCATCCAACACTTGCATGTGGGTCCAATGGACCAGGATAGGTGCTAGTAGGCTTAAGAAACACTCCTTTAATTTTTTTTGGGAATTTAATTGCTTAATAAAAAGCTTAAAAGCCCTTTTACTAATAAAGGGGAGTTAAATAAAGAAACCCCTAATTAATTCTTTTTCTTTTTGAAAGTATTATTTAATTCAATTGAAAAGATAATTAATTATCATTGCTGATCGGAAAGTAATTCATAAATAAAATATATTATTTATACCTTTGCTTGTGAAAAGAAAAAGAATTAAATCTTTCACATGTAATGACAAGCTTAATAAAAACCTTTATTCAATGTGCAATAAAAGAGTAAACCATGTACACCCAATAACCTTCCTAAAAGTGAAACATTAGATGAATGCTTGTTAAGGTGAATATGACCAACCCAGGGTTGGATAAGACAACAAAATATCACATCACCTAAATCTTGCATTGCATTCCGTGTAGATCTTCCGGACGGTGATTACTCGCTTGTCCCGGAGAATGAGGAAGGAGGAGCGGAAGCGTCGCTGCAGTACGTGGAAGTACTCGACACCGAGGGTGCCCAGGCTAACCTAGCGGACGAAGGCAAGCTCTGGTGCATCTAACCTAGTTTTAAAATTCTTTATTCAATTATCTATGGATGATTGTGCATTTACGTTCAGGAGTTGAATGAAACCCTAGATGCATGATCCCTAGGTACATTTGTCCTTACTAGTATGCTAGGTCGATAGCTGCTAAGCTATAGGACCGTTACAAGTCGAGTGATGACCTCACTCGCGAGAATAGGTTCCTAGATAGGAATCATAAGATATCCTTAAATGGATTGCTCACGTGGTAAGAGAATGGGATCTGGGCTCCGGTCCAGTGGTTATGTGGGATAAGTTTTTGAACATACTAAGCACATGTCGGGTATGGGACCGGTAAGCCTAGTACCTTAATGAGGCGGCGAGGGATCCTACTATTACTACTCTTGGGATTCGCTCTCACGGCTAGCTACCGGTGGTGTATGGTGACTCCGGGTATCTCACGGGGTATGCCGGATAGCCTGCACCAAAGACTGTAAGATTCGATCCCGACCCGAGGATTTTTGGGGATGGCCTGGGAAAGTTGTCCTCGCGGGGGCAGCCTACCGTGTGTTTGGGTCTACCTTGCAAGGTTTAAATCAATCGATTGTCGGCCTCTCACCGTTATCCGAGACTACTTACTCCACTAGTCATGAGATCCCTAATGATGGAAGTTGATGAATACTATGCTTGTTTAATTGTATTGTACAACCTTGTTTGTACTAGTTGGCTAATGTAGTAAAGATTAAACCTACTAGAACTTGTGCTAAAATCTTGAAAGTAAGGACCTACTCTTTGTTACTTTTTAGCAAAAGCAACCCAGTAGCCAGAAAGCCTTTCATGGTCTAGAATTGGTGAAGTAGATATCACCGACGGGTAAGACTTGCCGAGTATTAGAATACTCGGCCTTGCTATAATGTGTTGATCCGGGTAATGCCTTCGGTGATGTGTGGCCCGGTGAGATCCCGCCGGCCGGGAGCCGGAGTGGGTGGAGGACGACTACCGAAAGCATCATGGATGGCCTCCCTTGGTGTCTTCGCTTCGGTTAGTTTATTTCCGCCGCTTTCGAAAACTCGAACTATTTCATCATGACAAAAACTATGGTTTGTAATAATTAAACCCCTCGGGGTACGAATTTAGATTCTAATGTTGTTGTATCTCCGGACTCGCCTTCGAGTGAGTTTTAATGCATATATTCGATCCTTGTGCTCTTCAAGTGATTTACTGGGCGTTAACCCGGCAACTTACGACAGGATGGTACTTTATTATTGCTTAATGACCAAAGTGGATCGGTCTTAGGCGATAGTACGGTATTTTCCTGGGCGGGTTGTCACAGTGGGCACCACTGTCCCTTTTGCCAGACATACCCATGATCTTCTTCTTCTTCATGATTAACCCACCTATGATCAGCATACCTTTTCCTCGGTTGATCATCAATTTCATTTATTTTTAAGCGCCGACCATCACTAGGATGCATCCCTCCAATTCTTTCATGGACGGATCGACGATTGGCAGTATCTTGCCTGTATTCGGTGTACTTGTCGCTGCATTCGGGACAATTATTTAGTGTGGGAAGCTTCAAACCCTCGTTCCAACAGTGTCTGAAGAAGGCACATCCCCAATGCGCACGCTCTTGTTCTCACGTGTATTCCTCTTTTTCCTTCCTATACACCTCTTCTTCATATCTTCGCTTCTCCTCTTCGTATTTGTGCCTCTGGTAGCGTTCATTTTCTTGCTGACCCTGCCATTTATTGAGGAGAATACGCGAAGTCACTCTGGGTTTAGAGGATTCACCCACTTCTATTTGACTATTCGGAAAGTGAGACTCTTTCTTGTGAAACTGTTCAAGTGTGACTTGTCGAGCGGGATCAACTGAGCCACCTTGCTTTTCCTTTTCCGAAGTCAAAACTTTCACCTTCCCCTTCTCAACAACGTTCACCATGTTAATGAAGAACCCGATCATGTTTTGAGGGAAGGGATTACCATCAAATTTCATCTTATTATCAAACTTTAGATGTCCTTCTTGGATAGCTTTCTGAATCCTCATTCTAAAGACCCTGCATTCATTGATGGAATGAGAATTCCTATCATGAAATCCACAGTACTTCTTGTCCTTCACTCCATCAGGCCGAAGTAGAATGTCCTTCTGGCAATTTGATCCGGCCTTCATTCACGAGGAACTCAAAGAGCTTATATGCCTTGGTCACATCAAAATCATAGGTGCCTTTAGCTTGCTTGATCCACCTCTGATTTACTGTCAATGGCTCTTTGCCCCACACAATCTCTGCTGCGGTTATTTCCTATTCATCATCATATTCATCTCCTTGATCTACCCTTTCGAGGAATTGATTGTAAATTTCAGCTATGTCATTGTGCTTGACAAATCTGGAGTCTTTATTGAAGCCATATGCTTGATTGCTCATCAATGACAACCAGTGTGACAGCTGACCAAGGTCTTCGAATTCCATCCTGAATAGCTTCTCCCGAATGGCCGACAACATTCCTTCTACAGCCATACCAGCCAATTGATCATCTGGAATGTTCAGAGAGAAGCACATGCTTTTTGTCTCTCTGAATCTTCTGAGGAACTCCATTGGTGTTTCACTGTTCCTTTGCCTCAAGGTAGTCAGATCAATTAGCCTTTTCTCATTACTGCCAGTGTAATAATGGGCATGGAACTTTTGTTCCAAATCCTTCCAAGAGCAGATTGAATGAGAAAGTAGAGAAGTGAACCATGTAAATGCTGGGTCTGTCAAGGACAGAGGAAAATATCTAATTCTGAAGGCTTCATCAGTAGAAGCTTCCCCAAGCTGCATTAGATATCGGGCTATGTGCTCCACAGTACTAGTATCATCTTGCCCTGAAAACTTAGTGAATTATGTGGGAACTTTCACCCTGTTCGGTAGTGCCACCCTTTGGTACCACTCTGGGAAAGGAGATGTATACACGTGTCCTTGATTTTTAGGCTTCAGACCGAATTGATTTTGTAGCACATCGGTCATTCTCTGCACTAGGAGATCAACATTAGCGTCTTGATTCCCTGGTCTTCCAGCAGGCATCCCTGTAGCACCACCATACCCAGGATTCGGGAAGGCATCGATAGCACTATAGTCCATGAACTCTGAATACCCATTCCCGTACATATTCTTTTGCAGCCTATTACTTGATGGGGCTATCCTGTAAGTAGAGCCAGGTGGAACTCCAGAAGTACCGAATGCCATCTCACCATATGTGCATGGATTAGGCATTACCTGATGAGGGTTCTGCTCGACCGGTTGACTACCCACGTGTTGAGTTGGCTGAACACTCACACTTTGCTGAGGCGGCTGAGCACTTGCATCTTGATAAGGTGGTTGGACATTAACAGCAGCACTTGACTCTTTCGTCTCATTACCATTAGGCCCCTGGGGTGTTGTTCGACTAAGCACCTTGTCCATGCCTGGGCCAAAGACACCAACCATCATCTGTCGGAAGCTATTTAAGAATGCAGTGTTGTGTCTGGCCATTATGTCTTCCATAGGTTTCCGCACCATATCAAAAACTTCTTGTTTCTCTGCAGCAGCAGTGGCATCAGTCTCTCCTGGCATCAGGACTCTTGGCATGTCCATCCTGAGGAATGGCACACCACTCCTATTCTTGGAGAAAGACACAATAGACACTTCTGCTGGAATTGCTCCACAGCTTCTTTCAGTATCAGTTGATGTTCTGTAGACAGTTCTTCTAAAGTGACATCCAGGATAGCTTAGATTTCAGGCATCTTGGTCAACTTGATTGTCCCACTGGGCGTGCCAAAAAGTGTGTTGACGTAAAATCAGCACCTCACGCCAAGCACACAGCAAGCCGGATTAGCTAGCTTCACACACGTGGCTGGGGCGTCGAAAATCCGGAAGTGTGCCAGTCAATTTTCCCTGAAACTGATAAAGGATGAAAAAAGGTTAGATAAAACCTAGAACTTGCCGGGTGGTACCAGACAGTTCCGTATTTACGGCTATAAAGCCAGTTACAATGACATATAGCCACAAACAGGCTATCTGTCAGCAGTTTAAACATCATTCGGGAATCAATAAAGCGTGTGAATAGAGCACTGCCGAATGTATGACGTAAGCATGATGAAAAATCGGTCTTTATTTAAACAATCGCTATAACATATGACCATGACCGATTATCAAGGGTAAAATATGGTAAAATAAATAAAAGTGAAGCATTATCATGAATTTTCAGTAAACAAGCATGCATAGGCCAAAAGCACTAGTCTACCGCATGTCTAGGCACCATCAAACCCGTCGAGCATGACATCAAACGAGTTAATCCACCGCATGATACAACTTGTTTGAAATCACACCACCAATTAGGAATAGATCAATCCACCGCATGATACAATCTGTACATGGAAGGCTAAAAGCATACATTATTTAAAGCAAAACTCATGAACATGTTTCACCCGTGAAGGGATTGCCGAATAAAGCTGTACAACCGAATCGGGTTCCGTGGAGAAGGAACAAACATTGCTAAAGATGAAAGTCAACAAGCTTGAACCCGCAGCACGTGACAATCTAGATTGATTCAAATTCGGCTATAGAGAACGCATGACCTGCTTGCCATATCAAGCCAAAGATCTGAGCGTGCAACACGTGGATCACAAAAGGTAGAGCCGAATCTAATCAATCTAAATTGGGCAAAAGAGTGTTACATGAATTAAACACAAAGAAGTGAAATTCGAAGCAACACATGGTAACTTAATGAATCTATTAGATCTTGCCAAATCTAATAGAGCCGATAACTAGCTCCAAGCTAGATCTTAGCCTACCGCATGACTCATGATCCAACAAGGAAACCTTCTTGAACCAAGCTTAAATCCATCGCATGATACTAAGGATGGTAACAAGACTACTTGCATCACGATCTAAATCCACCGCATGATACTAGACATGATACAAGGTTGCTGGTACTTACGGAGGTCGACGGATCGATGGCTCCTCTCGAAGAACTCGACGACACGACTAGAAGGACTCAAAAGTCGGCAGGGCCGGTTTGTTGTGGAATTGTTTGATGCCTATTACAAACACTAAGGGTTTATATTTATACCCTGTTTCTAACACGACTCCTAGTCGACCACGATTACAATATTTATTGCCTAAAATTAATATCATGGCGTCATGTCTGTCTCGTATCCATCATCAATTCGTCTCCTCCTTCATATCCAATCCACGTCATCACGCATTCCCGAATGCCTCCGCTTTTACCCGTGGAACAGCTCTCTTGCTGAATGATGATGCACTCCCGACCGCAGACGCCTCTACCGAATGTTTTGAGGAAAACCTCTTGCCGAATGGTGTTCTCCTGCCAAATTCGGCCCACATGTCAGTCTTTTCCTGTACCAATTTTTGGTGTTAACAAGTAGCTCTACTGCGGAGTTTTTGGAGTAGTGGTCCTGTTTGGCACATAGTCCAGCTCCAGCTCCAAGAACACAAAGTTTCTGTGAGAAAGATTCGATATACCCCTGATAGATGGACCCACGTGTTAGCCTCTATTATCCCCTTCTCCTTCAGCCCTTTTCCTCACTCACTGCCGGCAAGAACACGATCTGTTGCCAGCGACGCCAGCAGATGGGTGCCCGCAGGGAGGAGCGGCCTCTGCACCCGCCGGCGGCACCTCCCTCTGTCGCGGCACAGAAGATGACAGGGAATGGCACGAGGAGGCGGGCAGCATGGAGTCAGCAAGGAGTGGGATCCCGACCGCGTGGAGCTCCATTTCGAGAGAGGTGGGCACGCCGGCGACCCCAGGCAGCGCGCCGCGCGGAGGAGGTCGACCGGGTGGTCTAGCGCGTGCGCGGCGGCGGAGCCCGTGCCCGTGCCCGGCGGCATACGGGATCCCTAGCCGCCGCCGGGGGGGGAGGCCATGCCCCCGCCACCACCGGGGGAGGTCGCGCCCTCCACCTCCGCCGGCATAGGGCAAGGAGGCCGCATCCCTAGCCGCCGCCGGCGGGGAGGCCATGCCCCCGCCGCCGTCGGGCGGGGGGTCGCTCCCTCTGCCTCCACCGCCGTCGAACGGGGAGGTCGTGTCCCCGGTCGTCTCCGCAGGGAGTGGAAGGAGATAGGCGCCCTAACGCCGCAGTCCTCACAACTTGCCGCACGCCCGCATCGATGCGTCTCATCCGCCCTGCCGCTACGGTGGCGGTTTGGCCGGGTCGGACGGGGAAGAGCCAACGGCGCGAGCTCGGAGGGAGGGAAGATGGAGAAAGGGGTGGCCGGCGGCGTGAGAATGTCTCGGCGCGGGCTTGTCCCCGTCGGCGCGGATGGAGGGCGCGGGTGAGCTCGGAGGGAGAGAGGTGCGGCGGTGGCCATGGAGGGAGGACGGGAGGAAGAAATGCGCTCGCGGAGGAGAAAAGAAAAATAGAATCAAACTGTTACCGTGTGTAACCAGTGGCAATTGTGGGTAAATAACCCAGAACTCCATGAGGGAGTTCAAAACTTGAATTTCGGGAGTACCTCTTGTGGCACTCCAGGAAAAACGTGGAGTTGGGGTTGAACTCCACCTTTTTCAAGGAGCAGAGTTTTAGGAGTTGGATGTGTTACAAAGTTGGAGCGGAGCTGTGAAATTGGGAGCGGAGCTGTCCCAAACAGACCCTTATTATGGAACTGCTCACATGCATGCATCTATACAAAGATGAAAGGAAACAGCCATAATAGTGCAACCGATGTCTATATGGTTAAGGCCAGTGGGTGGTGTACCTAACATTGGTTATACTTTGTTCCCATCCATGCTCGTTGTATAACTGTACTGCAGTACTGCTAGTGCACAAGAGTCAATAAGAGCCACACAAACAATAGTGCCAGTTGGCAGTTGTACGGTAGAAACATTTTTGTTTTCTTCTAGTCCTCCAAAAACAACTGCATGTCAAGAAATTGACCTGAAATAGAAAAAATGTGAACGTCGAATTCATGACGACCGATATGAACACTATTCCACTGATTCGTTCGCTTGTTTGAATTGTATGCTATGCCCAATTAATAGTGATGAGATGAGCTGGGGCCTATCCTCCTCGCTCCTTATCTTGAGAGAATAATAGACCCAACAAGGCTTCTTTCTTTAAAAGAAAAAAAAAGTATTCCCTCCGTCCCGAAATATAAGGACTTGTTGACTTCTGCCGATCACTTTGACTGCTCGTTTTATTCAAAAAAATTGTGAAAACATTATTTATTTTATTAGATATGTTTTTTCATCATATATATTTTAAGTATATCATAATTGTTTTTCTATTGTCATAAATGTTTTTGAAAAAGACGAGCAGTCAAACGTGACAAGCAAAAGTCAACAAGTAATTATATTTTGGGAGAGAGGGAGTAAGACACATCCAAGCATCCAACAATGCACAAATATCATTGTGGATGTTCAAAGTTTTGCAGTTGTAACATTAATAATTGACAGAATTTCTTATGCGCAACTGCATTTTACTGAAACCTAAATTGTCCACTGAAAAATGATCTTATATATCGGTTTCATGCCATGCGTTACTTGGAATTTCCGCTAGCTTTTTTGTCTACTAGGTGATACCCCGCGCATTGCTGTGGGATCTTTTGGTGGAATTTGAAAATAAAAATACTAAAGTAAAATTTGGAAGCAGACACACTAAGATGATTTCTCCATATTCTTACATGTTGAGAAAAATAGAAATCAATGTTTTGTAGTGGGGTGTTAATTTGTATATACTTTAATATAGATATATAGATTTTTTAGATTGGACAATGAAACAATTAGAGATATAGAATTAGCAATCAATGCATCTTGGTGGGGTGCTTGGTGGAGGATGAAGTGGCGCGTTGAGGATTGAGAGAATTCCTTAGTGAGGAGTGTTAATATAGTTTTGTATGATGATGATGTGCAAATGAAGTGTCCCAAGAGGAGGATCAAGCATACTAAGCTAACAGGAGAAACTGTTTCATTCCTCTTTGTTGCACTTTTTAAGAACAATTATCAAACTGAAGAACAACAAGTAAGATATGCTGATCTGCACATTTATTTCAGGAGCCAAGGTGCTTGATCTGTACAATTGAGAGTAACGGAGCACTGCACACATCCACGATCCACCAGACATAATTTTTACTCATCTTTTTAGCTGTCGTCGTTGACCACCCTGCAGTTGCAACGGACTTCTCCCAAGGAGGGGTCAGTAATGGGCGCAATGTTCCCCATGTTGATCATGGACTGCGCAAAGCTCTTGAAGAAGGCGTCCTGGCTCCTCGCGAACTGGTCGACGATGGGCGCCGTGGTGCCCCGCGCCAGGGCCGACGACTTGAGCACCTGGTCGGAGGCGAGGATGCCCCGGTTCACCTCGAGGTTGGTGTAGTAGTTCTTGTCGAAGCGGTCGGGCGTGGTCGGGTCGAGGTCGTTCAGAACCGAGCTGTTGCCGTCTTTCGTCGGGCACCTCCGGATCAGGAACGCCCGGTACGCTGCGTCTAGGGTCGGGTCCGGCCTGTTCGTCCCGCTGAAGTTGTAGAGCCGGTCGTTCGGGGCGTCGGCGATGTTCAGGCACTGCACCCTGCCGAACGTGTGAGCCCCCCGACAGGGCGACGAGGTCGACGTCGGTCTTGAGGCCGACGTCGTTGAACTTCTGCCGAAGCACGGTGATGTTCTCGAAGGGTGCCGGCAGGTTGTTTGCGCCGCTGATGCTGGACCTCCTGCCGTCCAGCCTACCCAGCAGAACGCCCCACTTCGGGCCTCCGGACTGTGAGGCAGAGAGCGTCAGTGAAAAATTACAGCAAGCCGGCAGACAATTTGCAAGAGCATTGAATCTGAAACTGCGTATAAGAACATCGATCAATCCATCACGAACGTCGTCATCGCTGCATGTGTTTGGGGGGACCAGATCGTAGGTTTACGTACCAGCTCGACAGAGATCTCAGCGGCGAGGGCGAGGATGTCGGCGCAGGAGACGACGCCGGGGCAGGCGTCCTCCAGCGCCGCCTTCACTGCGTCCACCACCTCGGGTTCCCGCCGCCGCCGTCGATTCGTCGCCGCCGGTGAAGGATTGGTCCCCCGCCCGTTCTCTTTGATTTTTGGGATTGCCAAGAGCTTATCGAGCACGTGCTGTCGCAGGTCCTTGTCCCCGACGCCCGTGGCAGCCGCGCCCGAGCTCACCGAGCGCCGCCCGAGCCGCCGCCGTCGTCGAGCCCCTTCGCTGCCGCCTCCTCTCCGCCCGTGAGCCCGCCTTCTTCCACGCGGTGAGCAAAAACCCCCGCCCAATTCCCCTTTATTTCGCGCACAACAGCGCCTCCCCGAGCTCGCCGGAGTGGCCGCGCCGCCCCCATCCGGTGCCGGCCGCCGGTGAGGCCCGATCGCCCCCCGACCATTTGGTCACGTGCGCAAGCGCCCGCGCCGCATGTTGCCCCAACCCGTGGTCAAAAAGGTGGCCGGGAGCGCCGTCCGTGGGCTAGCGCCGGCGAGACCCTACCGCGCGCCGCCGCACTCCGGCGTGCTCGCCGTCGCGCCCGCTCGCGCACGTCCGGGGCCGTCGGATCTTGCGCGGACGGCCCAGATCACATACCCCTTCGTTTATGTGGGGCGGTCCACCGTGGACCCGTGCGCCGGGCGCACGGCGCGGTCCACGGTGCACGTGTGCACCCGTGACAGTTGGATCTGAGATCCACGGCGCTGAGATGTCTATTTTGTTTAAGAGCCCCTGATCTTTTAGATTTTAGCAAGCCGGTCCTTCCACCTTTGAGAATCTTTACAATTAGGTCCTGAGTTTTATGTTTTAACCCCTGGCCAGCCTAGTTTTCTTTAATAAAGGTCCTTTTTCATCCTTTTAGCAATTAGACCCCTCTGTTTTATTTTGTAATTATGTTTTAGCCCTGATTTTATTTATAAAAAGCCCTATAAACTTAGTTTTCTTGCGAATAGGTCCCCGTAAACTCGTTTTAATCATATCTTTCTCATTTTAACTCCGTTTTTAGCGTTCTATATACCGGAATGATCGTCTTGACGAATAGAATCTTTTAAACAGTAAATTTACCAGTTTTGTTACTGTTTGGTGTACTGTTTTATTTATTGTTTGTTGTTCATGTTTGACTCGTAGATATCGTGCCTATTTCGTCTGAGCTCCCTGTCGGAGGTGATCAGGAAGAGCCTGTTTTCGAGGAGGATTTCACCCAGCTTGTAGAGGAAGGCAAGTGGCTTTCCCCCTCTGCATTATCTTTTTGGAACCTATGTCACTGCATGCTAAACAATGTTTACTATTCATGTTGCTATGCATAAACCTGATGGGCAAACACCTAGTTAAGGACTTGACTAGATACTTTACCACTATACCTTGATCAACCCAGTTTAAACAAATGCTTGGGGTAGATAAATGTTTAGTTTGCTTTACATGATTTTGGTTATGCTTTGTTTATGTTATACATCTCAGTTTTGCTTATATATGTGCTTGTGCTTAAAATAAGATAACTTGATTTATAATCGGAACATGGAGAACCACCCAAGATAACAGTACAACCACAGTACACATGGCTCTGGCTTAGCCAATTAATTAGGAGAGTGGGTTAGCTGATAGCTCTTTTCCGAGAGGGGCACAAGGGGCCGGAGTTGAAGGGGTATAGCCCGGTTCTTTTGGGGTAGCAGCCTTGGCTAAGGTGCTGACCATTAGGGAGGGTTATGGTCCGCTCCGCCGTTATGCTTGTTGCGGGCTGTTGGTTTCTCTTCTTTCCTTTGTAAAGGCTTCGTAGTGGACCCCTAGCCACTCACCTTGGAAGTGTTTAAGGGTCTAGCTAACCCGGGCAAGATGGGGAACACGAACCGTGGGTAAAGTGTACAACCTCTCGCGGAGTGTAAAACGATCGATCGGCCGTGCTCACGGTCATGAGCGGCTTGGACCCTCACATGATTAATAAACTTGAAGATTAATGAAAATCATGGGTTTGCGGTTTGGTTTGAGGTTTCTTTTAAGGTTAAGTGGGTTGGTATACACTTACACCTAGTAATTAGGTGCTTGCTAATAAAACTTGACCAACTTATAAAATGCTTACCGTGTGAACCATAGCCTATCCTTGATAGCCTTGCATTGTTTCCCCCACTTGTTGAGCACCAACCATAAGTGTGCTCACCCTTGCTTACCGCCTGTTCGAGAGGAGAACGTCGGAGGCGAGGACGAGTACTGGAGTGACTACGAGGAGTTCTAGGGCATGCGGATCCCCCAGTCATCATGCCTGTGGAAGTCAAAGATGGAGCTGCTCGTCATTTAGTTATCGTTGTGTTCGGACCTTCGAGTCCACCCCTCTGGATGTAATAATGGATATCGTACTGGTTTAACTCTTGAACTTTTTATTACAGCAATGGTATTACTCCCGTTTTGTCTATCATGTGTGTGTAAATTGATCCTGGCGCACATATGAGATGCATTCGGTTTTCCTTGTAAAAATCGGGTGTGACAAAGTGGTACCAGAGCCGTGATGATTGTAGGTTGCAGCCTTAGTTAGAAATGGACGAAATTAAGGATTCATGTTCTAGAGAACCTTATCATGCTTCAAATCATCTTATTTACGCATTAAAAATCTAATTTAATTTTGTTTATCATTTTAAACTGTCATTTTGATTTATTCTGTACTCTGAGATCAGTTTTGCTTTGATAGATGGCCAGAACTTACATGACCCCTCGCAAGAGCACTGGTGGGCGCTTTCCTTCGGGACACCGGCCCGTCACCATCGGCTTGAGGATGTTGAGGAGGAACCGGAGGAGTTCCGGCCCGAGGTTGAGGTGGAGGAAGACCCAAAGGAGGTCCAGATCCGGAACCGGAAGAGGAGGATCCCGAGGAGGTTGAGATGGAGGAGGAGGAGCCGGATGAGCCATTGGAACGACCACGGTCTGTACGATGGCACCGTGCTTGGAGGCGGTACGCCGATGGGGACATTGTGATTCCACCGGCGCCTGTGGCCGATGAGGAAGCACCCCCTGCACATGTTGATCCAGTGCCTGATGGTGAAGGAGGTGACCCGGATGACTCTAGTGATGACAGTGTGGGTGAGGATGATGGTAACAATGCTGTTGGCAACCCGAGGAAGATGAGGATGAAAACCCCCGCTATCACGGAGCGAGAATACCACAAACATTCTACGAAGCCGAGAATGGACGAGTTCGCATTCTTCGTGGGACGTTCGTGGTACCCGGGATATACCATAAGGCCTCTCTATGTGACTAAGCACTTCGGCGAGCCAGGAATGAGAGACTACTACACCTCGCAGTCTACATCGGGAAGCCTCTGAATGATACAGAAGGATGGAGGTATCGCTCATCTCACCATAGCACGCCTCAGTTCTCCACAGATGATGCTTGCGGTGAATGATGCGGCAAGGAGGGCACTCTGGTCAATCTGTAATGCAAATCGGGTGCAGCTGTTCCACTCGGAGTATCGCCATGTGCCTCATCGTGCAAGTGGTACGAAGTGACCGTGGTGCCGGCGGGAGGCAATGATCGCATCAACGTCTTGGCACGTGTGACTTCTGCCCCGAACACGGATCCGGAGGGGGCAACTACCGAAATAAACAAGTATCATGAAGAATTGCAGTCGCTCGGGTGAAGATAGCACGTCCGGAAGCACAGTGGCCGGGACGGCGACTTCCTCGGGAAGTTATGCCATATCGACCACAACTTCCCCTCCGCGCAAGAGGCTCCGTTACGGCTCCGATGAAGCTACTACTCGTCTTGGCGAGGATCCTAGGATACTCGCCCTTATCATTTACCTTTTCGCTAGATCGTTCTCGCGTGAACGTATTGCTTGTAATAATGAATGCTTTTTGCAAACATGCTTGAGTTGGATCTTTGCTTGATTGTGAATTGTATGGTGGAGTGATGGCCACTATGCAATCTGAATTTTTAAGTTAATTAAAGAATGGTTTGGGTTTTATTGGTTGTCATTGCTTAATCTCTTATGCAAGTTTGATTGGATCAAATCTGTTTTCGCAGTCATATGACATACCAGTAATGTTTTGTTTATAACTCAAGCTATGGAACTCCAAATGACATGAAACCAGTTGGGTTAGTTCACAAATTTAGAGGATGAATTTCTGTAAAAAATTCAATAGTATGCAATACATATTCTGGGAGTTATGCACAAAGTAATGAACATGTCAGAATCTGTAAATTTCTGCTGATACAGCTGTACTGTTTGAATTTTATCTTCCGTTATAGATGTCCAAATGAGGTGATTCCAGTTGGGATGGTTCCATAATTTTATACATCATAATCTGTTAAAAATTCGTGGTCATTGGATAATTACACAGAAAGTTATACATAATTCTTTGAGGTCAACAGAATCTGTCCTAACTGAAGAACATGCTGTTATTTTATTTTGAGTTATCCTCTTATGAATTGATTCAAGTACAACTATCCGAGATATGATTTTTCTAACGGTCGGATGGTAAACACCAGGTCCGGAGGAGGTCAAGACGTGCCGCCCGTGATCCGGGCACATATCGCAAATCAACAAAACCCGGCACCACCCCCACCGATCAACCAAGCAATGGACCCAAACATGTAGCGCTTTACGGCGGCGCGTATGCAACCGATTCGTAATCTTACCAACACAAAGTGCAGCGGATGCAAGCTCAAAAGAACCAGCCACCACAGCCAAACCCTCCGCCACCCCCGCCACCAAGGGACGAGCACAAGGAGTTCATGAGCCACCATCCTCCTATGTTTTCCCACTCGTCCGATCCACCGGATGCCGACGACCGGCGAAAACTATCACTAAGAAGCCGGAGATCGTGCAATGCACCGACAGGGAGATGGTCCCGTATGCCGCCGGAAGACTTGTGGGGCAGGTCGCGGACTCGGTGGGATGCGTACTCAACTCGCTCATCCTAACAGGCGAACATTACTTGGCGGGGAGTTCCGTGACAACTTCCGTACTTACCATATCCCTTCGGGGGTTCTCAAGCTTAAGCGAGAGGGAGTTCTTATCATTGAGGCGGGGCAATATGTCGGTGATCGAGTATCCGGACAAGTTCACTCACTTGTCACGCTATGCACCCGATGAAGTCAACACCGATCCAAAGAGGCGGAAAGGTTCTCGGATGGCTTGATTGGTCCTTTAAACTATCAACTCGCAGTCACATCTTTCCGGACTTTCGTACGCCGGTGAACAAAGCTATTGGGCCGGAAAGCAAGAGAAAGGAGATGGGTGAACGAAACGCAAGTTTCGGTCCCATGGACAATCTAGCGGCAACACCCGTCCCCGTTACGGTTCTCGGCGAGCCCGACTCCATATCGTCCCGGTGGTCAAGGTGGGAGGTACCCACGGAACATGCGAGTTGCGGCGCTCGTTTCGGCCACGGTGCCTCAATCCTCGGACACCCGCAGCTCCTACCCCTCGCTTGAGTCGTCCTAGCAATAACTGCGGGGCACCTGTCGAAACACCAACCCTATTCAGCCTCGGTGGATGCTTCAAGTGTGGAGAGTCGGGGCATTATGCTAACAATTGTCCCAAGAGGGTGATGCAAACTCCGCGGAGAGGCAATGGAAACGGATCGGGCAGCCATCTATGCGGGCTCGTACTCCACGGACACCCGAGCAAGAGAGGCCAGCGAGTCATGTGCGTGGCCGAGTTAATCATGTATCGGTGGAGCAAGCTCGGAATGACGTCGGCGTGGTATTGGGTACGTTTTTCGTTAACTCGTACCTGCTACCGTATTATTTGATTCGGAGCATCCCATTCATTCATAACCGATCAATTTGTGGCAAAATATAACTTATCTATGAGCTCAACGAAGAACCCACCGATAGTTAGCACTCCCGGGGAGAAATGAAAACTGGTCATATATGCCCACAAGTAAAGATTAATATCATGGGGGTAGACTTTCTTGCTAATGCGGTAGTTCTAAAATCATGGGGACTAGATGTCATTCTTGGTATGGATTGGTTAAGAAGTTGTGATGGAGTCATTCGGTGTCGGAAGAGGTCGGTCTTGTTAACCGGTCCTCAAGGGGAGAGAGCGAGAATATGTGAGTGCACCCTCATCCAAAGAAAGGAGTTGTGAACTCCGTTGAAGGCAAGGCCTTGGAGAGTATAAGGATAGTGAATTAATTCCCTAATGTGTTTCCAAAGGATTTGCCGGGTATGCCACCCGATCGTGACATTGAATTTAGTATTAAACTTATACCCGGTACCGCTCCCATATCTAAAAGACCATATAGAATGGATGTTAAAGATCTAGCCGAATTAAAGAAACAAATCGAATAACTACTTAGTAAAGGGTTTATCCGTCCTAGTTCATTACCATGGGGAGCCCCCACACCCTTCGTTGATAAAAAGGATGGATCTAGGAGGTTGTGTATAGACTATCGATCACTTAATGAGGTTACTATCAAGAATAAATACCCTTTACCTTGGATTGAGGATTTGTTTGATCGGATGAGAGGAGCTAAGGCCTTCTCTAAGATAGATCTTAGATCGGGTTATCACCGATTAAAAATCCGAGTGGAGGACATACCAAAGACAAGATTCACATCTAGATACGGGTTGTATGAGTTCACCGTGATGTCCTTTGGCTTGACCAATGCACCAAAGATACTTTATGTATTTGATGAACAAGGTATTCATGGAGTATATGGATAACTTCGTTGTGGCATTCATTGATGACATATTGGTATTCTCTCGGAGTGAGGAAGAACATGAAGAACATCTGAGGCTTGTGTTACAGAAGCTACGGGAACATCAACTGTATGCCAAGTTCGGCAAGTGTGCTTTCGGTTGAAGGAGGTCTCTTTTCTCGGACACATCATCACGGATGGAGGCATTGCGCTTGATCCAAGCAAGGTTCGGGATGTATTGAACTCGGAGTTCGCCTAAGAATGTGCCGGAGATCGAAGCTTCCTTGGACTTGCAGGATACTATCGGAGGTTCATTGAAGGATTTTCTAAGATAGTGAAGCCACTTACCACTCGCTCGAGAAAGGAAGAGAATTCAAGTGGGATGAGAAGTGTCGAGCTAGCTTTGAGGAATTGAAGAAGAGGCCGACCACAAGCACTCGTGTTGATCATGCCGGACATACACAAAGGGTTCGATGTATATTGTGATGCCTCTCGACAAGGTTTGGGATGTGTGTTAATGCAAGAAGGAAAGGTAGTAGCTTATGCTTCAAGACAGCTTGAGGAAACATGAGCGAACTACCCTACTCATGACCTTGAGTTAGCTGCGGTTGTTCACACATTGAAGATTTGGAGACATTACATGATTGGAAACAAGTGTAAGATCTTTACTGACCATAAAAGTCTGAAGTATATCTTCACTCAGAAGGATTTGAATTTGAGGAAAAGAAGGTGGTTGGAGTTAATCAAATATTATGATTTGGATATCCAGTACCATCCAGGAAAGGCAAATGTTGTGGCAGATGCTTTGAGTCGGAAGGGACAGACTAGCATGCTGATAGGACATCTCGTTACCTCGGGAGCTATGTTGGGAGATGGCACAGCTTAACTTGAGAATAGTTGCTTCGAGTGAGACTTTGACATTAGAAATTGAGTCGACACTTGAGCAGGATATCAGGAAAGGACAGTTGACTGATAACAAGATTGCAGAATATAGGAAGTTGATTAAGTTAGGTAAAGTTCCAGAATTCAGAGAAGATGAGCAAGGAACAGTGTGGTTTAAGAACAGAATCTGTGTACCTGAGATCAAGGAGTTGAGAGAAGCTATCTTGAAGGAAGCACACGATTCAGCTTACTCTATACACCCTGGAAGTACCAAGATGTATCAGGACTTGAAGCAGAGATACTGGTGGTATGGGATGAAGAAAGATGTAGCAGCTCATGTAGCTCTGTGTGATGTGTGTCAAAGAGTGAAGGCTGAGTATCAAAGGCCGCGGGATTGCTTCGGCCTACGAAAGTACCCGAGTGGAAATGGGAAGAAATCGGTATGGATTTCATAGTGGGATTACCTCGTACTCGTGATGGGTATGACTCTATTTGGGTTATTGTGGATAGATTAACTAAGGTAGCGCACTTTATCCCGGTGAAGACGACCTATACGGAGTGAAGCTAGCCGAGTTGTATAATTCGGGGACGGTGTGTTTGCATGGGGTACCGAAGAAGATAGTGTCGGATCGAGGCACACGGTTCACTTCACGGTTTTGGAAGAAGCCGCATGAATCGATGGATACAAAGTTAAACTTCGCTCGGCATACCATCCTCGGACGGATGGGCGGACGGAGAGAACAAATCAGATACTTGATGATATGTTGAGAGCTTGTGCGTTGAAGAACGATGGCGCTTGGGATAAGAGTTTGCCTTACGCGAGTTTGCTTATAACAACAACTATCCGTCCAAAGATCAAAATGGCACCTTTTGAGGCTCGTATGGAAGGAAGTGTAGAACACCGTTGTTTTGGAACCAGACGGTGAAAGACAACTCTTTGGACCGAGACGAAGATACGAGAAGTAGAAAAGCAAGTTGAAATCATAAGGGAGAATCTTAAAGCAGACACGGTCACGTCGGAAGAGTTATGCCGATCCTCGAGAAGAGAGGTGATTTTGCAAGTCGGTGATTATGCATACCTCGCAGTGTCACCTATTTGGGGATTACGAAGGTTTAATGTCGAGGGAAGTTATCACCTCGATTCATCGGACCTTTCAAAATTTAGGAACGGAAAGGAGAAGTAGCATACCGGTTAGAGTTGTCGACACGGTTGTCGGGAGTTCATGATGTGTTCCATGTATCACAGTTCGAAGAAATGTACAAGTGAGGTTAAGATAGAACCGGTACAGTTAGAGGATATTCAAATGGAGAATGACCTGACATACAAAGAATACCCTGTTAAGATCTTGGATGTATCAGAAAGAGTAACCAGGAGTAAGATCATCAGAATGTGTAAGGTACAGTGGAGTCATCATACTGAGGAAGAGGCAACTTGGGAAAGAGAGGATGAACTTAAGGAAGACTTTCCTCACCTGTTCTCTAAGTCTTCTGAATCTCGGGACGAGATTCTCTTTAAGGGGGTAGAATTTGTGACACCCTAAAATTCCATCACTCAAATCACTTAGCAACTTAAATTAGTCTTAAGGATTTAAAGAATTTAAATTGAGCTCTAAAATATTAAATATAATTTAATAAACTTAGAGACAACAAGTGTTTGTGCATCATCAGTTGGCTTGCATGGTTTTTGGTTGCTTGTGTGGTTTCTAAAAAGCTTATAAAATTCTGGAGAAAAAGTTTGAAAAAGTTTGATTTGAATTTGAAATGAAAAATGGTTTGAAAACGAAGTTTGAAAAAGAAAAAGGAAAAAAAAGGAAAATAGCGTCGGCTTCCCTTTCAGCCCAGACGGCCCAAGCGGCCCATCAAGCCTCCCCGCGCCGGCCCACCTCTTCTCCTCTCCTTTTCTTTTTCCCCCGCGACGCTGACATCCGGGGCCGCCTGTCAGCCTCCCCTCCCCCCTTTCCTTTCTTCTTCCTCTCGCCACCCAACCGAACCGGCGCCGCCGCGCAATCCCCGCCGCGCCCGGCCGCCTCCCCCACCTTCCTTTCCTCTCCCCGCGGCCAATTAAGGCAATCAAACCCCCCGTGATCAATTGGGATCGTTACTTCCCATCCTTAAACCCTAGCCGTGATGGCCGCGGCCATCAATGGCAAGCCGCCGGCCACCCCGCCCTCTCCCCGCTTCACCTACCTCCCCCCGCGCCCTATTTAAGCTTGCACACGAGCCCCTGCGCCTCCCTTTGCCTCCGCAACACACCAACACACGCGCTCGAGCACCAATTTCCCCGCGCCGCCGCCCTCGGGTTCCCGCCGCCGCCGTCGATTCGTCGCCGCCGGTGAAGGATTGGTCCCCCCGCCCGTTCTCTTTGATTTTTGGGATTGCCAAGAGCTTATCGAGCACGTGCTCTCGCGGTCCTTGTCCCCGACGCCCGTGGCGCCGCGCTCCGAGCTCACCGAGCGCCGCCCGAGCCGCCGCCGTCGTCGAGCCCCTTCGCCGCCACCTCCTCTCCGCCCGTGAGCCCGCCTTCTTCCTTTGCACGCGGTGAGCAAAAACCCCCGCCCAATTCCCCTTTATTTCGCGCACAACGCGCGCCTCCCCGAGCTCGCCCGGGAGTGGCCGCGCCGCCCCCCTTCCGGTGCCGGCCGCCGGTGAGGCCCGATCGCCCACCATGACCCTTTGGTCACATGCGCAAGCGCCCGCGCCGCATGTTGCCCCAACCCGTGGTCAAAAAGGTGGCCGGGAGCGCCGTCCGGGGCTAGCGCCGGCGAGCCCCCCGCCGCGCGCCGCCGCACTCCGGCGTGCTCGCCGTCGCGCCCACTCGCACACGTCCGGGGCCGTCGGATCTTGCGCGGACGGCCCAGATCACATACCCCTTCATTTATGTGGGGCGGTCCACCTTGGACCCGTGCGCCGGGCGCACGGCGCGGTCCACGGTGCACGCGTGCACCCGTGACCGTTGGATCTGAGATCCACGGCGCTGAGATGGCTATTTTGTTTAAGAGCCCCTGATCTTTTAGATTTTAGCAAGCCGGTCCTTCCACCATTGAGAATCTTTACGGTTAGGTCCCGAGTTTTATGTTTTAACCCCCGGCCACCTAGTTTTCTTTAATAAAGGTCATTTTTCATCTTTTTTTAGCAATTAGACCCCTCTGTTTTATTTTGTAATTATGTTTTAGCCCTGATTTTATTTATAAAAAGCCATGTAAACTTAGTTTTCTTGCAGATAGGTCCCTGTAAACTGTTTTAATCATATCTTTCTCATTTTAACTCCGTTTTTAGCGTTCTATATACCGGAATGATCGTCTTGACGAATAGAATCTTTTAAACAGTAAATTTACCAGTTTTGTTACTGTTTGGTGTACTGTTTTATTTATTGTTTGTTGTTCATGTTTGACTCGTAGATATCGTGCTTATTTCGTCTGAGCTCCCTGTCGGAGGTGATCGGGGAAGAGCCTCGTTTTCGAGGAGGATTTCACCCGACTTGTAGAGGAAGGCAAGTGGCTTTCCCCCTCTGCATTATCTTTTTGGAACCTATGTCACTGCATGCTAAACAATGTTTACTATTCATGTTGCTATGCATAAACCTGATGGGCAAACACCTAGTTAAGGACTTGACTAGATACTTTACCACTTTACCTTGATCAACCCAGTTTAAACAAATGCTTGGGGTAGATAAATGCTTAGTTTGCTTTACATGATTTTGGTTATGCTTGTTTATGTTATACATCTCGCTTTGCTTATATATGTGCTTGTGCTTAAAATAAGATAACTTGATTTATAATCGGAACATGGAGAACCACCCAAGATAACGAGTACAACCACGGTCCACATGGCTATGGCTTAGCCAATTAATTAGGAGAGTGGGTTAGCCGATAGCTCTTTTCCGAGAGTGGCACGGGGGGCCGGAGTTGAAGGGGTATAGCCCGGTTCTTTTGGGGTAGCAGCCTTGGCTAAGGTGCGACCATTAGGGAGGGTTATGGTCCGCTCCGCCGCTTTATGTAACTCGTTGCGGGCTGTTGGTTTCTCTTCTTTCCTTTGTAAAGGCTTCGTAGTGGACCCCTAGCCACTCACCTTGGAAGTGTTTAAGGGTCTAGCTAACCCGGCAAGATGGGGAACACGAACCGTGGGTAAAGTGTACAACCTCTCGCAGTGTAAAACCGATCGATCGGCCGTGCTCACGGTCATGAGCGGCTTGGACCCTCACATGATTAATAAACTTGAAGATTAATGCAAATCATGGGTTTGCGGTTTGGTTTGAGGTTTCTTTTAAGGTTAAGTGGGTTGGTATACACTTACACCTAGTAATTAGGTGCTTGCTAATAAAACTTGACCAACTTATAAAATGCTTACCGTCGTGAACCATAGCCTATCCTTGATAGCCTTGCATTGTTTCCCCCACTTGCCGAGCACCAACCATAAGTGTGCTCACCCTTGCTTACCGCTGTTCGAGAGGAGAACGTCGGAGGCGAGGACGAGTACCGGAGTGACTACGAGGAGTTCTAGGGCATGCGGATCCCCCGGTCATCATGCCCGTGGAAGTCAAAGATGGAGCCGCTCGTCGTTTAGTTATCGTTGTGTTCGGACCTTCGAGTCCACCCCTCTCGAATGTAATAATGGATATCGTATTGGTTTAACTCTTGAACGTTTTATTAGAGCAATGGTATTACTCTCGTTTTGTCTATCATGTGTGTGTAAATTGATCCCGGCGCACATATGAGATGCATTCGGTTTTCCTTGTAAAAATCGGGTGTGACAAAGTGGTACCGCAGCCGTGATGACTGTAGGTCGCAACCTTAGTTAGAAATGGACGAAATTAAGGATTCATGTTCTAGAGAACCTTATCATGCTTCAAATCATCTTATTTACGCATTAAAAATCTAATTTAATTTTGTTTATCATTTTAAACTGTCATTTTGATTTATTCTGTACTGCGAGATCGGTTTTGCTTTGACGGATGGCCGAACTTACATGACCCCTCGCAAGAGCACTGGTGGGCGCTTTCCTTCTGGACAGCTGGCCCCTCGCCATCGTCTTGAGGATGTTGAGGAGGAATCGGAGGAGTTCCAGCCAGAGGTTGAGGTGGAGGAAGACCCAAAGGATGTCCAGCCGGAACCAGAAGAGGAGGATCCTAAGGAGGTTGAGATTGAGGAGGAGGAGCCAGATGAGCCATTGGAACAGCCACAGCTGTACGATGGCATCGTGCTGGAGGCAGACACTGATGGGGACATTGTGATTCCACCGGCGCCTGTGGCCGATGAGGAAGCACCCCCTGCACATGTTGATCCAGTGCCTGATGGTGAAGGAGGTGACCCGGATGACTCTAGTGATGACAGTGTGGGTGAGGATGATGGTAACAATGCTGTTGGCAACCCGGAGGAAGATGAGGATGAAAACCCCCGCTATCACGGAGCAGAATACCACAAACATTCTACTGAAGCTGAGAATGGACAGTTCTGCATTCTTCTGTGGGACGTTCTGTGGTACCTGGGATATACCATAAGGCCTCTCTATGTGACTAAGCACTTCGGCCGAGCCGGGGAATGAGAGACTACTACACCGCGAGTCTACATCAGGAAGCCTCTGAATGATACAGAAGGATGGAGGTATCGCTCATCTCACCATAGCACGCCTCAGTTCTCCACAGATGATGCTGCGGTGAATGATGCAGCAAGGAGGGCACTCTGGTCAATCTGTAATGCAAATCGGGTGCAGCTGTTCCACTCGGAGTATCGCCATGTGCCTCGTCGTGCAAGTGGTACAGAAGTGACTGTGGTGCCAGCAGGAGGCAATGATCGCATCGACGTCTTGGCACGTGTGACTTCTACCCTGAACACAGATCTAGAGGGGGCAACTACTGAAATAAACAAGTATCATGAAGAGTTGCAGGCTGCTCAGGTGAAGATAGCACGTCTGGAAGCACAGCTGGCAGGACAGCGACTTCCTCAGGAAGTTATGCCATACCAGACCACAACTTCCCCTCCGCGCAAGAGGCTCCGTTACGGCTCCGATGAAGCTACTACTCGTCTTGGCTAGGATCCTAGGATACTCGCCCTTATCATTTACCTTTTCGCTAGATCGTTCCTGCGTGAACGTATTGCTTGTAATAATGAATGTTGTTTGCAAACATGCTTGAGTTGGATCTTTGCTTTATTGTGAATTGTATGGTGGAGTGATGGCCACTATGCAATCTGAATTTTTAAGGTAATTAAAGAATGGTTTGGGTTTTGTCGGTTGTCATTGCTTAATCTCTTATGCAAGTTTGATTGGATCAAATCTGTTTTCGCAGTCATATGACATACCAGTAATGTTTTGTTTATAACTCAAGCTACATAACTCCAAATGATATGAAACCAGTTGGGTTAGTTCACAAATTTAGAGGATGAATTTCTGTCAAAAATTCAATGGTATACAATACATATTCTGGGAGTTATGCACAAAGTAATGAACATGTCAGAATCTGTAAATTTCTGCTGATACAGCTGTACTGTTTGAATTTTATCTCGAGTTATAGATGTCCAAATGAGGTGATTCCAGTTGGGATGGTTCCATAATTTTATACATCATAATCTGTTAAAAATTCGTGGTCATTGGATAATTACACAGAAAGTTATACATAATTCTTTGAGGTCAACAGAATCTGTACTAACTGAAGAACATGCTGTTATTTTATTTTGAGTTATCCTCTTATGCATTGATTCAAGTACAACTATCTGAGATATGATTTTTCTAACGGTCAGATGGTAAACACCAGGTCCGGAGGAGGTCAAGACGTGCCGCCTGTGATCCGGGCACGTATCGCAAATCAACAAAACCCGGCACCACCCCCCACCGATCAACCAAGCAATGGACCCAAACATGTAGCAGGCCGCAACAAGCGGATGCAACCGATTCGAATCTTACCAACACGGTGCAGCGGCGATGCAAGCTCAACAGAACCAGCCACCACAGCCAAACCCTCCGCCACCCCCGCCACCAAGGGACAGGCACAAGGAGTTCATGAGCCACCATCCTCCTACGTTTTCCCACTCGTCTGATCCACTGGATGCTGACGACTGGCTGAAAACTATCACTAAGAAGCTGGAGATCGTGCAATGCACTGACAGGGAGATGGTCCTGTATGCTGCTGCAAGACTTGTGGGGCAGGTCGCAGACTGGTGGGATGCGTACTCAACTGCTCATCCCAACAGGCAGAACATTACTTGGCAGGAGTTCCGTGACAACTTCCGTACTTACCATATCCCTTCAGGGGTTCTCAAGCTTAAGCAGAGGGAGTTCTTATCACTGAGGCAGGGCAATATGTCAGTGACTGAGTATCTGGACAAGTTCACTCACTTGTCACGCTATGCACCTGATGAAGTCAACACTGATCCAAAGAGGCAGGAAAGGTTCCTGGATGGCTTGATTGGTCCTTTAAACTATCAACTCGCAGTCACATCTTTCCGGACTTTCGTACGCCGGAGAACAAAGCTATTGGGCCGGAAAGCAAGAGAAAGGAGATGGGTGAACGAAACGCAAGTTTCGGTCTCATGGACAATCTAGCGAAGAACACCCGTCCCCGTTACGGTTCTCGGCGAGCTCGACTCCATATCGTCCCGGTGGTCAAGGTGGGAGGTACCCACGAACATGCGAGCTGCCGGCGCTCGTTTCAGCCACGGCGCCTCAATCCTCGGACACCCGCAGCTCCTACCCCTCGCTTGAGTCGTCCTAGCAATAACTGCGGGGCACTGTCGAAACACCAACCCCGTTCGGCTCGGTGGATGCTTCAAGTGTGGAGAGCTGGGGCATTATGCTAACAATTGTCCCAAGAGGGTGATGCAAACTCCGCAGAGAGACAATGGAAACAGGACTGGGCAGCCATCTACGCAGGCTCGTACTCCACAGACACCCGAGCAAGAGAGGCCGGCGAGTCATGTGCGTGGCCGAGTTAATCATGTATCAGTGGAGCAAGCTCAGAATGACGCCGGCGTGGTATTGGGTACGTTTTTCGTTAACTCGTACCCGCTACCATATTATTTGATTCAAGAGCATCCCATTCATTCATAACCGATCAATTTGTGGCAAAATATAACTTATCTATGAGCTCAATGAAGAACCCACCGATAGTTAGCACTCCCGGGGGAGAAATGAAAACTGGTCATATATGCCCACAAGTAAAGATTAATATCATGGGGGTAGACTTTCTTGCTAATCCGGTAGTTCTAAAATCATGGGGAATAGATGTCATTCTTGGTATGGATTGGTTAATAAGTTGTGATGGAGTCATTCGGTGTCGAAGAGGTCGGTCGTGTTAACCAGTCCTCAAGGGGAGAGAGTAGAATATGTGAGTGCACCCTCATCCAGCAAAGGAGTTGTGAACTCTGTTGAAGGCAAGGCCTTGGAGAATATAAGGATAGTGAATGAATTCCCTGATGTGTTTCCAGAGTATTTGCCAGGTATGCCACCTGATCGTGACATTGAATTTAGTATTGAACTTATACCTGGTACTGCTCCCATATCTAAAAGACCATATAGAATGGATGTTAAAGATCTAGCTGAATTAAAGAAACAAATCGAAGAACTACTTAGTAAAGGGTTTATCTGTCATAGTTCATCACCATGGGGAGCCCCCACACTCTTCGTTGATAAAAAGGATGGATCTAGGAGGTTGTGTATAGACTATCGATCACTTAATGAGGTTACTATCAAGAATAAATACCCTTTACCTCGGATTGAGGATTTGTTTGATCGATGAGAGTAGCTAAGGCCTTCTCTAAGATAGATCTTAGATCAAAGTTACCACCGCTTAAAAATCCGAGTGGAGGACATACCAAAGACAACATTCACATCTAGATACGGGTTGTATGAGTTCACTGTGATGTCCTTTGGCTTGACCAATGCACCAGCATACTTTATGTATTTGATGAACAAGGTATTCATGGAGTATATGGATAACTTCGTTGTGGTATTCATTGATGACATATTGGTATTCTCTCGAAGTGAGGAAGAACATGAAGAACATCTGAGGCTTGTGTTACAGAAGCTACGGGAACATCAGCTGTATGCCAAGTTCAGCAAGTGTGCTTTCTGGTTGAAGGAGGTCTCTTTTCTCGGACACATCATCACAGATGGAGGCATTGCAGTTGATCCAAGCAAGGTTCGGGATGTATTGAACTGGAGTCCACCTAAGAATGTGCCGGAGATCAGAAGCTTCCTTGGACTTGCAGGATACTATCGGAGGTTCATTGAAGGATTTTCTAAGATAGTGAAGCCACTTACCACTCTGCTCGAGAAAGGAAGAGAATTCAAGTGGGATGAGAAGTGTCAGGCTAGCTTTGAGGAATTGAAGAAGAGGCTGACCACGGCACTCGTGTTGATCATGCCAGACATACACAAAGGGTTCGATGTATACTGTGATGCCTCTCGGCAAGGTTTGGGATGTGTGTTAATGCAAGAAGGAAAGGTAGTAGCTTATGCTTCAAGACAGTTGAGGAAACATGAGCAGAACTACCCTACTCATGACCTTGAGTTAGCTGCGGTTGTTCACGCATTGAAGATTTGGAGACATTACATGATCGGAAACAAATGTAAGATCTTTACTGACCATAAGAGTCTGAAGTATATCTTTACTCAGAAGGATTTGAATTTGAGGCAAAGAAGGTGGTTGGAGTTAATCAAGATTATGATTTGGATATCCAGTACCATCCAGGAAAGGCAAATGTTGTGGCAGATGCTTTGAGTCGGAAGGGACAGACTAGCATGCTGATAGGACACCTGTTACCTCAGGAGCTATGTTGGGAGATGGCACAGCTTAACTTGGGAATGGTTGCTTCGAGTGAGACTTTGACATTAGAAATTGAGTCGACACTTGAGCAGGATATCAGGAAAGGACAGTTGACTGATGACAAGATTGCAGAATACAGGAAGTTGATTAAGTTAGGCAAAGTTCCGGAATTCAGAGAAGATGAGCAAGGAACAGTGTGGTTTAAGAACAGAATCTGTGTACCTGAGATCAAGGAGTTGAGAGAAGCTATCTTGAAGGAAGCACACGATTCAGCTTACTCTATACACCCTGGAAGTACCAAGATGTATCAGGACTTGAAGCAGAGATACTGGTGGTATGGGATGAAGAAAGATGTAGCAGCTCATGTAGCTCTGTGTGATGTGTGTCAAAGAGTGAAGGCTGAGTATCAAAGGCCAGCAGGATTGCTTCAGCCTCTGAAAGTACCTGAGTGGAAATGGGAAGAAATCGGTATGGATTTCATAGTGGGATTACCTCGTACTCGTGATGGGTATGACTCTATTTGGGTTATTGTGGATAGATTAACTAAGGTAGCGCACTTTATCCCAGTGAAGACGACCTATACAGGAGTGAAGCTAGCTGAGTTGTATAATTCAAGGATAGTGTGTTTGCATGGGGTACCGAAGAAGATAGTGTCGGATCAAGGCACACAGTTCACTTCACGGTTTTGGCGTAAGCCGCATGAATCGATGGATACAAAGTTAAACTTCAGCTCAAGATACCATCCTCGGACGGATGGGCGGACGGAGAGAACAAATCGGATACTTGAGAATATGTTGAGAGCTTGTGCGTTGAAGAATAGTGGCGGTTGGGATAAGAGTTTGCCTTACGCGAGTTTGCTTATAACAACGGCTATCGGTACAACATCAAAATGGCACCTTTTGAGGCTCGTATGGAAGGAAGTGTAGAACACCGTTGTTTTGGAACCGACCGGTGAAAGACAACTCTTTGGACCGTACAAAGATACGAGAAGCGTAAAAGCAAGTTGAAATCATAAGGGAGAATCTTAAAGCGAAAGCACAATCACGTCGAAGAGTTATGCTGATCCTCGGAGAAGAGAGGTGATTTTGGAAGTCGGTGAATATGCATACCTCAGAGTGTCACCTATTCGGGGATTACGAAGGTTTAATGTCAGAGGGAAGTTATCACCTCGATTCATCGGACCTTTCAAAATTTTGGAACGGAAAGGAGAAGTAGCATACCAGTTAGAGTTGTCAGCACAGTTGTCGGGAGTTCATGATGTGTTCCATGTATCACAGCTGAAGAAATGTACAAGTGAGGTTAAGATAGAACCGGTACAGTTAGAGGATATTCAAATGGAGAATGACTCGACATACAAAGAATACCCCGTTAAGATCTTGGATGTATCGAAAGAGTTACCGGGAGTAAGATCATCGAATGTGTAAAGTACAGTGGAGTCATCATACTGAGGAAGAGGCAACTTGGGAAAGAGAGGATGAACTTAAGGAAGACTTTCCTCAACTTTGTTCTCTAAGTCTTCGAATCTCGGGACGAGATTCTCTTTAAGGGGGTAGGATTTGTGACACCCTAAAATTCCATCACTAAAATCACTTAGCAACTTAAATTAGTCTTAAGGATTTAAAGAATTTAAATTGAGCTCTAAAATATTAAATATAATTTAATAAACTTAGAGACAACAAGTGTTTGTGCATCATCAGTTGGCTTGCATGGTTTTTGGTTGCTTGTGTGGTTTCTAAAAAGCTTATAAAATTCTGGAGAAAAAGTTTGAAAAAGTTTGATTTGAATTTGAAATGAAAAATGGTTTGAAAACGAAGTTTGAAAAAGAAAAAGGAAAAAAAAGGAAAATAGCGTCGGCTTCCCTTTCAGCCCAGACGGCCCAAGCGGCCCATCAAGCCTCCCCGCGCCGGCCCACCTCTTCTCCTCTCCTTTTCTTTTTCCCCCCGCGACGCTGACATCCGGGGCCGCCTGTCAGCCTCCCTTCCCCCCTTTCCTTTCTTCTTCCTCTCGCCACCCAACTGAACCGGCGCCGCCGCGCAATCCCCGCCGCGCCCGGCCGCCTCCCCACCTTCCTTTCCTCTCCCCGCAGCCAATTAAGGCAATCAAACCCCCCGTGATCAATTGGGACCGTTACTTCCCATCCTTAAACCCTAGCCGTGATGGCCGCGGCCATCAATGGCAAGCCGCCGGCCACCCCGCCCTCTCCCCGCTTCGCCTACCTCCCTGCGCCCTATTTAAGCTTGCACACGAGCCCCTGCGCCTCCCTTTGCCTCTGCAACACACCAACACACGCGCTCGAGCACCAATTTCCCCGTGCCGCCGCCTCGGGTTCCCGCCGCCGCCGGTGAAGGATTGGTCCCCCCGCCCGTTCTCTTTGATTTCTGGGATTGCCAAGAGCTTATCGAGCACGTGCTGTCGCAGGTCCTTGTCCCCGACGCCCGTGGCAGCCGCGCCCCGAGCTCACCGGAGCGCCGCCCGAGCCGCCGCCGTCGTCGAGCCCCTTCGCTGCCGCCTCCTCTCCGCCCGTGAGCCCGCCTTCTTCCTCTGCACGCGGTGAGCAAAAACCCCCGCCCAATTCCCCTTTATTTCGCGCACAACAGCGCCTCCCCGAGCTCGCCGGAGTGGCCGCGCCGCCCCCTTCCGGTGCCGGCCGCCGGTGAGGCCCGATCGCCCCCCGACCCTTTGGTCACGTGCGCAAGCGCCCGCGCCGCATGTTGCCCCAACCCGTGGTCAAAAAGGTGGCCGGGAGCGCCGTCCGGGGCTAGCGCCGGCGAGACCCTACCGCGCGCCGCCGCACTCCGGCGTGCTCGCCGTCGCGCCCGCTCGCGCACGTCCGGGGCCGTCGGATCTTGCGCGGACGGCCCGCATCACATACCCCTTCGTTTATGTGGGGCGGTCCACCGTGGACCCGTGCGCCGGCGCACGGCGCGGTCCACGGTGCACGCGTGCACCCGTGACCGTTGGATCTGAGATCCACGGCGCTGAGATGGCTATTTTGTTTAAGAGACCCTGATCTTTTAGATTTTAGCAAGCCGGTCCTTCCACCATTGAGAATCTTTACAGTTAGGTCCTGAGTTTTATGTTTTAACCCCTGGCCAGCCTAGTTTTCTTTAATAAAGGTCCTTTTTCATCCTTTTAGCAATTAGACCCCTCTGTTTTATTTTGTAATTATGTTTTAGCCCTGATTTTATTTATAAAAAGCCATGTAAACTTAGTTTTCTTGCAGATAGGTCCCTGTAAACTGTTTTAATCATATCTTTCTCATTTTAACTCCGTTTTTAGCGTTCTATATACCGGAATGATCGTCTTGACGAATAGAATCTTTTAAACAGTAAATTTACCAGTTTTGTTACTGTTTGGTGTACTGTTTTATTTATTGTTTGTTGTTCATGTTTGACTCGTAGATATCGTGCTTATTTCGTCTGAGCTCCCTGTCGGAGGTGATCAGGAAGAGCCTGTTTTCGAGGAGGATTTCACCCAGCTTGTAGAGGAAGGAGAGTGGCTTTCCCCCTCTGCATTATCTTTTTGGAACCTATGTCACTGCATGCTAAACAATGTTTACTATTCATGTTGCTATGCATAAACCTGATGGGCAAACACCTAGTTAAGGACTTGACTAGATACTTTACCACTTTACCTTGATCAACCCAGTTTAAACAAATGCTTGGGGTAGATAAATACTTAGTTTGCTTTACATGATTTTGGTTATGCTTTGTTTATGTTATACATCTCAGTTTTGCTTATATATGTGCTTGTGCTTAAAATAAGATAACTTGATTTATAATCGGAACATGGAGAACCACCCAAGATAACAGTACAACCACAGTCCACATGGCTCGGCTTAGCCAATTAATTAGGAGAGTGGGTTAGCCGATAGCTCTTTTCCGAGAGGGGCACGGGGGCCGGAGTTGAAGGGGTATAGCCCGGTTCTTTTGGGGTAGCGACCTTGGCTAAGGTGCCGACCATTAGGGAGGGTTATGGTCCGCTCCGCCGCTGTAATCGTTGCGGGATGTTGGTTTCTCTTCTTTCCTTTGTAAAGGCTTCGTAGTGGACCCCTAGCCACTCACCTTGGAAGTGTTTAAGGGTCTAGCTAACCCGGGCAAGATGGGGAACACGAACTGTGGGTAAAGTGTACAACCTCTCGCGAGTGTAAAACCGATCGATCAGCCGTGCTCACGGTCATGAGCGGCTTGGACCCTCACATGATTAATGAACTTGAAGATTAATGCAAATCATGGGTTTGTGGTTTGGTTTGAGGTTTCTCTTAAGGTTAAGTGGGTTGGTATACACTTACACCTAGTAATTAGATGTTTGCTAATAAAACTTGACCAACTTATAAAATGCTTACCGTTGTGAACCATAGCCTATCCTTGATAGCCTTGCATTGTTTCCCCCACTTGCTGAGCACCAACCATAAGTGTGCTCACCCTTGCTTACCGCTGTTCAGAGGAGAACGTCGGAGGCGAGGACGAGTACTGGAGTGACTACGAGGAGTTCTAGGGCATGCGGATCCCCCAGTCATCATGCCTGTGGAAGTCAAAGATGGAGCTGCTCGTCGTTTAGTTATCGTTGTGTTCGGACCTTCGAGTCCACCCCTCTGGATGTAATAATGGATATCGTACTGGTTTAACTCTTCAACGTTTTATTACAGCAATGGTATTACTCTCGTTTTGTCTATCATGTGTGTGTAAATTGATCCTGACGCATATATGAGATGCATTCGGTTTTCCTTGTAAAAATCGGGTATGACAACAGCTGCGCCGCCGCGCCGTGGAAGAACAGCGCCGCCACCAACGCCGCCGCTAGAACGCCGGCGGCGACGGCCGCACGAGGAGGAGCAGAGGAAGGCATGTCGATCTCGTTTCTGCTACGTGCTCTGTATGTGTGTGTCGTGTGTTAAGTGTGTATCAAGTGAAAGATGATGAGGCAGGCACGCGTTTCGACCGTAATTTATAGCCTGCGTGGCCTGTACATACACATATGCATGATTGTCTGTTAATCTCAAATCAACTGGCCTTTACTGCTTGCTCCTCGCTAATGTCCGTGGATAAAAAAGGGAAGATGCAAGGATGGACGATGTGGCTAGCTAGACAGGTACGGGTCAAGTATGGTCCAAAAGAGCTTGACTAATCATCACCATGGGCGCAACCCGGGTCGTCAGAATTGTCAAACTTGGCTCCCTCCAGCTTGTTGGCTCTGTATGTATGTACCGCTTGTGACGACGTGACCGCATGCCTTGTACCACTGTGGAAGTGTACATCCCCGTATATGCAAGAGCCAACAAAGTTTACTTCCCCGAAGTTTCACCAACTACTACCGATCACATTAATCTTCGGATATTAATTAGGAGTATTAAATGTGAATTAATATCAAAACTCATTTTCATAACCCCTATATATGTGTGTGTACTGCTACCATGCTAGTGTGTACAAACTAATAAATCTTGTTGCAAAATAGCAAATGCTGTTGCTAATAGGCATTAGCACCATTAATCTTATCTGAGATTATCACCGACCTTAACTACCTTGATGATCTCTTACAAATAGAAATATCCTCTGCAGGACAGGCGGGGCCCGCGTGGACTCACATCAAGAGGGCCACCATTGGATCGCCAAGAATGCAGGCACCATCTCTTATATTCTTATCCTATGAATAAAGAACACGGAGGAGCAAACAATCTTCAGTTGGACGGATCTCTACCGTACCTTTCATTCTTCGATGTATATATGTGTATCGTACACACATGCATCACATCAGATAAGCTACATGGTGCAGGAAAGGTCAATGCAACGTCCAACTACATTGACGAAGTGAGACACTAGAAAATGATTTCTGTGTATATCTAGGGTTCAGAAATGGTTTTTTTGTGTAGCAAGCTGGCATGTATATATATGACCATTATTTTATTTCCTTCGTTGCCATGCATGTTGGCCGCCTAGGCCGGCACATCAACAGAGCTACCGGTGTCGTTTCTATATATGTAAGCTAGCTAGCTGCGGCAATGAATGCATGCGTGCATTATTGGAGCCTGCTGTTCGTGCATGTGGATAGGAGTGTAACGTTATGTCATCATAATGTAGTATATATTCATAAAAAGTGTGGCAATTTTGTTATTATGACATCATAATGTAAATTCATAAAAAATTAACTTTTTTTGAACGAAGATAAGTGTGTGTTTCATTGATATAGCAAGGAAAAAAATACAAGACTACAATCCCGAGAGACATAGCCAAGAAAACAAAAGCAAAAAAAAAATCAACTTTTAGCTATATGAATGAAATATATACCTCTAAGAAGTGTGTTATACGGTATTTAATCACCGTATGCATATACATCGTATCTTCGTATTCGTACATTCTAGTCATGCTGACCGGCACTATCGGTACACGAAACATTAAATTGTGATGTTGAGCGGTAATTTTGTTGGGATGCTGGGTGTGATATGGACATACTATGCTTCTGCTTAGTTTCCTTATTTCTTGATGTGTCCATAAAGTTAGTGTGGTCCATTCATCCATGTATCTCATCTCAATTGTATATATACTTTCATAAGTATGTATTCCTAGTCGCCGCTACCATAACGGCAAAAAAAAGAAATGACAAGTGCAAAGAGGAGACACAACTCGATGGCATATCCATTTTTGCTGCCATGCACGGTTTGGCCGTCGCTTTCATGGGGCCAACCTGCAAGGACATGTTGCCTGTATGCATATGCATGTGGTGTGGACTGTAGGCGTAGTACAGAACAACGAGCTAGTGATTTTAATCAGCACGTCACTCTCAATTTTCTTCCACATCAGCATATGGAATCTTTCATGAGTGCAAGAATTTGATTAAAAGATGTCTCTCCGACAGCCGGCCGGCGAGAGAGACAGCTACAACTACACAGCCCATCACGCGGGCCCAACGAGCTTCTACTTCCACTCGCCTCCACGATTCCGCCGCCGGCCCACTCTTCTGCCCGGAAATCGCTTATGGAAGCCCGTACATTACTTAGATTCATGTAAATAATACTACCTTCTGGATTTTACCTCTCAATCACGATTTCCTCCCTACTCCATCCCCGTCCTCATCCCCTACGGTGCCGCCACTCGAGTGCCGGCCAGAGCCCAATCGAGCTCGTGCCTTCGTGCATAGAGGTCGTGCCCGTTGAGCCCTCGTGCTGTCGAGCTCGCGCCTCTGCACGCCGTCGAGGCTACGGCTCCACATGCTATTGAGGTCGCGCGCCGTCACGCCCAGGCATCGCCATTGTGGGCTCGTGGAGCGCCACTGGTCACGCCACGCCGTCGGCCGTATGAGAAGTGACGAGATGTTGAATTTCCCCGCAGATGTTGAATCTTGTTCAGCAAAAATGTTGAATGTTGTTTGTTCAAATGTTGAAATAGATGTTGAAAATGTTGAATGTCGTAAAAAGTTGTAGAATGTTGAATAATGTATTTCAAAGTATTGATTTATTTTATAAAAAAATGTTGAATGTATTTTCTGAAATGTTGAATTTAGTTGAGCTTAGTAGTTGGGCTTAATGAACTTTAAAACCACATTACTTATCCATCACATGAAGCTATATAGGAGCCCCCTTCCGGCCGCTCCTTGTGCTCTTCCAGCGCCGCCCTCCTCCCCCGTCTCCGACGGCTCCCGTCGCCAGATCCAGCGGTCGCCCACCCTCTATGCGCTAATCAGCCATTCCCCCATCTTCGGCGGCCACTCCCTCGCGTACTAATCCGGTGGTTCCTCAGGTTGCTGGAAAATGGACCTCGCCGGAGCTCGGCAACACCAACCCGAAACCGTAACCTCGGCGGCTGAGGAGCGGAGCAGTAGCCGTGACGATGACGACATCAACGGAGGTGGAGGGGAGCGGCAGCTTGAGGCTGCTTGGATCCACACCGACGTGATGGTTGGTGAATTTTTCGCTTCAGTGATGCATATATAGTAGCCTCGCTCCGACAGTAGTATTAACTAGTGTGATTTGAGTGGGATCTAGCTTCTATATCCGTGTCTGCTCACGAGATTTAACAGTGAAATTAATACAGTGACGTTCTTGTCCTTGATCGTCACCTGAATGCCTTGCAGATAGGACACAATGCAAATCGCTACACACGCGTCAGCACTTGATGGCCATTAGTTTCATGTACAGTTCAACCATGTTCACAGGACATGAGAGTACCGATTTTGAATCCCGGCATTTGATTAAGAACAACGTACTGTATATTCGTCCTTCTGTTTATACCATCAATGTTTGTAAATCGGGACACATAATTTATGCTGGAACAGCACGTAGGAGAACCATCCCAGAACCTACTGGAACTGTAGCTAGCGTCGGTTTTGGGACCAAATCCCTTCCCACGATGTGACCAAACAACCGCAAGAAATTAATGGTTACTTCCATGGGTTCATAGGAGCAAGATTACATTTCTTGCAGAGATAAAGAGCTATGCGTTCTGGAATGGAAACTACTGTCATGTTTCTATTAATTACGGTGCATCTGTCCGACACAAACCCAACTTTCAAGGGCTACTTGCCTTGTTTAGTCGCCTGCATTGATGAGCATGCAAAGGTACTCCCCCGGTTTGGCAAATGAAGTCATTTAGGACAGCGACACGGTCTCCAAAGTACAACTTTGACTTCTTATTTTTATAAAAATATTTATTAAAAACTAACATATATGTACTTTTATGAAAGTATTTTGCAAAACAAATCTATTCATGTAGTTTTCACATTTCCAAACTCAATGACTTAAAAGTTATTCATGATTTATATTCCCAATGTTTTACTCAAATCATGTCCAAAACGATTTTATTTACCAAACCGGAGGGAGTACTAGTTTTCGGGAATCTCTCACCGTCACTGCACTGCCGTCTGGGAAGGCCAACATCAGGAACTTGAACATTTCCAGAGGTTCAGTGGTAGTATCACGTACATGATTTTAATATCTGGTTTCTGAGATGGAGAACAAGTTAATAGACTGTACATTATAGTAAAAGCAAGTCAACTTGGATTGTGTTACACCCTGAAATTCCCGAATTTCAGGATGTGAATAGAAAGAAAAAAAATTAAACAATAATTTTCTCTTAATTTTTAAAATCTTGCCCAACCTTTATTCTTTACCGGGAATATAGTACAGGAAAAAACAAAACATTATTTGTTTTTCTAAAATAAGTTTGTGGCTTGAGGTGTGTCGCATTCATGCTGAAGCATTGTTTATGATTGCTTGAATTCAATTTGATTGATCCCTTTCGAAAAAAATGCAACAACCTTTTCTTTTGTTCCTACGGCCTTTCCCCTTTTCCGGCCCATCTTCGTGGAGCAGCCCAGCTAGGAAAGTTCTCTAGCGCCCCTCTGTCTCCTCCCCTCAGCTCTCTTGCGCCGCTCTCTCGGTCCAGCTCGCAGTGGCCCGTCTCGACTCAACCTTGCCCGCCTTTCCGCTTTCAGCCCAACAACGGCCCAACGCAGCTGCGTCCCGCGCCCTCTCCCGCGGTCGCTGACGGGTGGACCCCGCCCGTCATCCCCCTCCTCGCGACCGAAGCCGAGCCGAACTCGGGTCCGACCCTGACGTCCGTGCCGCGCCGCCTCCCCCCCCCCCCCTCGCCCGCGGGCCCGCACGCCTAGACGCGTCCCCCGCGGCCTATAAAACCCACCGCCTAGCTCTGCGCTGCATTTTCCCTCGAGAACCCTAACCCTAGAGCTCCAAGCGCCGCCGCCAACGCTAGCCGCGCCACCAAGCTCAACCCGCGCCGCCGCCGCTGTTCCGCCGTTGAGGAGCAGCCTCAGAGCACCGCACGGTCGTGGGGAAGTTGCCGGTGCCGCTTGAACGCGTCGTCGTCCCCTCCAACTGCCCGTTCGCTCTCGCCGGGGTCCGCCGCAGTGAAGCTCCGCCTCGCGGAGCCGTGCGTCGCCATCGCCGGACTAAAGGTCGCTCCGCCGTTTTCTTTGAGTTTGTGACACTGTGCTCTTCATTTTAGTGCCACCTGCGCTCCGAATCGTGCACCCCAGCCCGATTGGGGGTTGCGCCGGCGAGCTCGCCGCCGCTCGCACGCGTGCGTGCCGGCCTGGCCGTCGGATCTAGATCCGACGGGCCGGATTCAACCCGCTCCGGGTAAATACTGGTCAATGGCTCTTTTCGCCGCCTGTTTTGAAGGGAAGCCCTTAGGGTTTTTAAATTTACATAAGTATCCTTCCACCATAGAGAAATCCTTACAGATAAGTCCAGATCTTTTCGGTTTAAACCCTTGACTTCCTGGTTTTTCCACCCGAGGACCAGGCCTAGTGTTTTTGCATCGCAGCCCTTAGATTTTTTATGTAATTAGGTTTTAACCCTCGGTTTCTTGCAGATAGGCCTCTATACCTTGTTTTGGCCATAGAATACACGTTTTAGCTCCGTTTTCAGCGTTCTTTATATCCACGCGATCGTCTCGACGAGTAGAACAACTTTTTGCCCCTGTTTTGTTATGTTAGTGCTGTTTAGTGATTGTTTCTTATTTTATTCCATTAAATGCTTGTATGTGAATGGTGTGGTGCGTAGAAGACGGTTCGTACGTGGAATACGCTGAAGTTGAAGGATTTCAAGACATTGAGCAGCAGCAAGCGTTGGCAGAAGGCAAGTCCTTGCTGCATTCCTGGTTATCCTATTACAACATGCATTTTAATTACACCGTTTTTATTTGTTGCTTGCATTAATGTGATGGGACCCATGTTTAAGGTTTGACTGGATCAACCTGGGTTTATGTTTATGTTGGGTAAACCTTGATTAGTTGCTCAACTTGGGATCATGGTGGTTTAAATGAACAACAATGTTAATCTTGCTTTACTTATGTTATACCTTCATTAAACAAGATCACCCTGTTAATCGGAACATGGAGCGACCACCCAGGAAAACAGTACTACCACAAAACATATGGCTTTGTCTTGGCCAATTAATTAGAAACTTTAGTATTGTGGTATGCTTTACCTGAAAGGGGTTGGGGGCTGACGGTAGATGGTGTATAGCCCGGCCGTCAGACTGATATGCTCTATGGTAGCTTCGCAGCTGAGAGAGGTTTATGCATTGCACTGATCGAGTAACCTAGCGAGCAGCCCGTGCTAGGGAATCTTTGTAAAGGCCTCGTAGCGTCCCTATGCAATCACACCTCGGTAGTGTGGTATGATACTTAGCCGGCATCGCATGGTTGGGTTTAAAGTTCTTCGGGACTTTTACGCGACTTGTGGGTAAAGATGTACGACCTCTGCAGAGTGTAAAACTAACTAGTTAGCCATACCCGCGGTCACGGGCGGCTTGGACCCTCACATGAGTAAACTATGGAAGATGGATTAAACTTGTTGCATTTACTTTCGTTTATGATGATGATGCTTATGTTAATCTCTGGGATGGTATAAACTTACATTTGCTAGTAATTCAACTTGCTTAATAAAACTTGACCAACTAAATGCTGACCCGCTATGCAACCACAAGCTTCCACCATAAAGCCTTGCATGTTGTCATAGAACTTTTCCCTTGTTTAGTACGACATGTGCTCATGCTTGTTATTCTTTTATATTGCATCTACACAACCCGGTTGCTGCTCGGTCCCTGCTCTGTAGACTGCTCCATTCTGAAGATGACTATTAGAGTATTGGAAGGGCCTCTCTCTTCCTCTGCTTTCTGCCCTCTAAAAGGTTTCAGCCAAATTTTTCAATTGTAGTTAATGATGTTATGATTGACTTTTCTTAAATATTGCCACTCAAAGAAAGATTTGAACTTACAGACTAATGGATTTAAAATAATTAAAGTTAATTCAATAAAGTAAAAATTAGTGTCAAATTTGTAAAAAGAAAATTTTATCAGTGCCACCTTGACAACATTTGGACTTTGGAAAAATTAGTTGGAGTTTTTGACCTCATGTTACTAAAACTATATATTAAAAAAGCAGAAAAAAATCTTTTTGAAAGAGTCAAGTACTAATGGTTTTGGGTTGTAATAACAAACTTGCTATGTACGTAGCCTCTTTGCTTATACATTGTTTAGTACATAATATTCAGTTACATATGGTTTCCGTATGCTTGTTAGATTTCCCCTGCTAAAAGGTTCAAGTCAAATTTTAACTCAAAATTTTTATGAAGAAAATATATGTAAAGCTTTTGAACTAAATATTATAATAGAAATCAGTATGGTTTCTTATGTAGGCATCTAAACTTGATTGTTTATGGAGTTTGAAGCATCTGGATGCTCTTTCACACATTTGGTAAGGATGTGTTTCAGTGATAAGTGACAATTCATTGCTTGTGATTAACCTATTTGTTTTGAAGCGAATTTAGGCATTAGGTCATGAGAAACATGAAATATGGCCTATCAATTTGAAGTATTAAGTTGACTTTCGGCTAACACAGCAAGACTAAGGATCCTTCTAGTACCAATTGTCACAAGGAGATGAAGGACACTTGTGTGTAGTATATGGTTTGCTATTTTGTAGCTCATGGACCATACTATTAAAAAGGATTTCAATTATAGTAACTTGATCAAGCAAGATTAGCCATGAAAGTGACGCACACTTAGTGATATTAGGCACTTTATAGCTCAGAGTACTCATAGAACATCTTCAGAAGCGAATGAATCAAAGTAAAACTCAAAAGAAGATTGAAATGAAAATGGCACCATCTGATGAACTCATGCTCCAAATTTTAGTTGTGCTAGATTAATGCCCGTTGGTAGCATCAGATCAATTTATGGCTACCGTCGATCTAAGCATATCTAATTACAATTCGATCCTCTAGAAGTTTTTTTTAGTTTTGACCCTTCAGCACTATATCAACAACTGGTCATCGGTGCAAGCATAATTACAAGAAATCCTCACGGAGTTTTGGAGTGGTTGGAGTCCACCGCCAGATGAACCCCTAGTGCGGCAGTCTAAGTGTCATGCAACTTTGTGCAGTAGCTTTTCAACGGCTAGTTTCTTGCTCTATGAGTGTCCGAATGAACCGATGCTTCCAGGGAGGACCATTGGTTGATCTGATGGTATGCTTTTTTCAGCATACCTTTTCTAATGGCCAACTGAGGTTGTCCAGCACATATCTATGTCCTTCTCAGGTCATTTGAGCTCCTATTGACAACATGAAGGCTTCAAGTAGCCATTATGAGAGTGAGAAAGTGCTAGAGTTGTTGGGGATTCAAAAATTGGATGAAGTCCCCGAACACAGGTGGGAAGAGATTCAAGAACAAACACAAGAAAATGCTCAAGAACTCAGAGACAGAGAATCTCCAAAAGACTGTATTCTCCTCAAAAGTTGTGAACCCCTTTACACGTGCCCTCGGTCCCCCTTTTATAGGGAGGCGAAGGGACTTTTACATTCCGAAATTGCCCTTGGATCTAAAGAATATTCCAAATGGGAACATGTACATGAATGTCTTTTAGATCCCGTGATTTGCAGAGCTAATTTCATACATTTACAAGCCGGCCCCTTGTTCACACCTTGAACCCGGACTTTTGACATTTTGTCTTTGACCCAGTCCATTCGCAACTCTCGCCCTTCTTTCACGATGACAATCAGGTTCTCAGATTCCCATCTCAAGTCGCTGAAACCATCACCGAAGTAAAGTTTCCTGAACCTGCGAAGATTCCCGAAATCTCCATTACCCTGAAACAACAAACAAAATTGCGAAGTTGAACTCTTTTGGCGATCATTTCGCCCGAGAGCAATAGGTTAGCGAATTTTCCCAGAAATCATGAAAACGAACATTCCGCTTGAATAATTCCTGCCCACAGCTCCGAATTCGCAAGAATTGCGGGACTTCCGAAGTTTCGAGGGTGAAAGGTTTTTACCCAATTCCCCAACAAGAGCCAAATTGGAATATTCATCCATTGCAAGATTAAGGACTTCTTTAAGTGTTTGTGAGTGACAAGTGTGCATCCAAGTCATGGCTTAGCTGAGTGCCAGTAAAGTGTGGAAATTGAAGCTTGTTGCTCTCGGAGATTGACCTCTTCTGGCCGGTCTTGGTGATTGGGGAGTTTGTGCAATGGTGAGCTCTTGTTGATTGTTGGAGCCCCAAAACAATATTCTTGTGCACAATTTGAAACCCGACTTTCCGAAGATGGAGATTGGATATTCTTACTGTGCACTCAAGTCTTTGTGGCTTGGGGGGGGGGGGTGGCTCCACGGTGCTCCAACTTGGATTGGGAAGGAGTGTGAACTCCTTATATACCACGGGAAAAAAATTGGTTGTCTCATTATTCTCACCATTACATTTGAACATTTTCCTTGAGCATTTAATTTTAGCAATTATGTTTCTTTGCTCTAGTTGTTTGTGTGCTTCAACTTGATTTATATCTTCCCTTAGGGTGATACTCTCTTGATAGTGCTAGTTGTTAAGGTCTTTACTTGTTTGTGTGCTTAGTTCATAGCCATAAACCTTGTAGATAGGCAACACTAGCTTTCTAGGTTATTTATTGTTTGATTTGATTGTTCTAGAAATTTGAATAAGGCCCATATTCAACACCTTCTTCTACTGCCTATCGATCCTTAGAGTTTCACTATTTGACCTATATATATATGAGATACAGCTGTGAATCTCAAAGATTAGGTGAACATAGAAACATATTTTGTAACACTGATAATATGAAAAATATACTGTTGCCAATAGATATGTTATTATTAGGCCGTCATATTTAAATTTGGTAGTAGTGTCCAAATTCGCCCGGTCCTTTCTTTGGTAATATCAAAAGGGAAATGCTGTCAGAATTTTGAGCTCACATATAGCATGAAAAAGAAATCTTATACAAAAGCAACAATCCATAAGCACTCCCGACTCATTGTGGGAGAAGAAACTTAAGTAGCTAGTTTGCGCTTGTACCTCATGGCACAATACGCAAATACAATCACATTTAGTAGCTGCAATCCTGCCATCATCCAAAAGAATTGGTCAAGACGACCTTCATTGAGGTTCTCCGGGATCCAGCCATGCCTCCCGGTTCCCCTTGTCACCGAATTGATCAATTTCAACACGACAGAGACAAGGTAGCTTCCAAGCGTGATCATGACGAGCGAGCAAGCCTGACACAAGCTCCTCATTGCATCAGGAGACTGCTCATACGCAAATTCGATGAAACCGACCACAGCGAATACTTTGGCTACACCTATGAAGAAGTACTGTGGTGCCTGCCACAGAATGTTCATCGGGACTGAAGAGTTATAGTGACCTCTCTTCGCGATCTCGAGGCGCGCCGTCTCAACCAGTGCTGCTGAAACCATCGAAAGCGTTGCGAAAACCATACCGACCCCAATGCGTTGAAGTTCAGTGAGCCCTCTCTCGATGCCAGTGATCCTACTTAGAACTGGCACGAGAACCTTGTTGTAAGAAGGGGCCAGGATTAGGATGCAGAGGCAGTTGAAGGTGGTTAAAGCGGCTGGAGGAATGGAAAAACCATAGATGTGATTGTCCATGACTTGTCCTTGTTCAATAAACAGAGGGAAGAAAGCTTCAGCAGTGTTGAAAATTATGCCAGCGAGTAGGACTGGCAACATTCTTGCCAAGATCTTCAGCTCCTCCACTTGAGTCACAGTACAAAGCTTCCATGGATTATGCACATTCCCACATGTTTCGTCAGAGTCGGTGATGGTGGCAGCTCGATCAAAGAACCTAAATGGGGCAATTCATTATTCATTCGAAATAAGAGAATTTTAAACTTACAACTATTTTTTATGAAAAATCATAATCTTATAACTCAGAGTGGATAAAAGATTGACTGAAAAATTATATAAATATTAAACTAATAATTGAACTCATATAAAATAATATTCAGTGAATGGTGTGAAGATTGCGATTCAGAAACTCTGAAAGACGTACCTTAGTCCATCAGTGTGCACCAGCTTTCTGCTCCCTACGATTGCTGACTCTTTGCCTGGGATTTCATACAGAAGAGAGCTGTCATCTGGAGCATCCACACTGATCTTTCGAGTGGCTGCAACCACAACCTGGCAAATCCTAGTGAGGGCGCTTCCTCCCGGTTTCTGGTACCTGTAGAGCTTCACACATGCAAGAAAGCCAGCAATTCCGACAGCTGAGAACAGCGTAGGGATCCCGAAGCCCCATCCCCATCCGAAGTTGTCCTGAATCCACACAATGAGTGTGCTTGCAAGGAAGAAACCACCATTGACTGCGAAGTAGTACCAGTTGTAATAGAGCTCCTTCTGCGCCTTCTCTGTTGCATCTGTGTCGTCGAATTGGTCAGCTCCAAATGTTGGAACACATGGCCAAATGCCACCTAGGCCTAGAGCAGTCAGGAAGAGTCCCAGAGAAGGCAAAAATTCCTGAGGAGAGATCACACTTTTGCTCATGCTTGCTGGAACCACTGCTGAAAGTGTAAGCAGAACCATTCCCTGCAGGCAGAAGTTCAGACATGTACGGTCTTGTAATGGTACACTTGAACTGAGAAACAAATATAGTTGGAAAATGTGGCTCAGAAAATGATGATATTTCTGACAGATGCGTATAGTATACGCTTACAATGGTAAAGATCGTCAGGGAAATCACAATAGTTCGGTGTCTACCCCAATATGAATCTGCCAAAAATGCTCCAAGAAGAGGAGTGAGGTAGCAGGTGCCCTGCCATGAAGCGATATTGCTCGCTGCAGCCACATTGCTTTGCTTCTGTACCTTGGTCAGGTAACTCACTAAGTTTGTCCCAACTCCATAGTATGCTATAGCACCGCAAAACTCGCCACCTGACAAGGAGCAGGGATTGGCAAGTCAGTGAAATGGTTCATGACCAGAATGCATTTGAGTAGACTGAAACAGCATGGATAAAAAGTACTCGCACGTAATTACCTAGGATTGAGTAGCAGGCTCTCCATTTTCCAGTACGTTTCTTAGAAGCTGGATTTCCTCTGATATCAACAGAGCCATGGCAGGTGTATTGCTCATGTTCCTGCATGCATTCCATGTTTCTTTTGAAAAAACTGAAAGATTCAAATTGAAGTTTGCCTCTACTGCATTTGAAGCTACCCCATTTGATACTGTTACGTAAAAATGGCTCATTGCCAAGCTTAGAGTACCTTTGGTTTTGTTATGCAATAAGATGCTATTATTCTATTATAAGGTACTCTGCTCTGCGATAAGCGTCCCCACTACTTTGGAACGAAACAAGTAACTGCCGTAAACTTGTCACGCCTGACCGAAAAGGGACTAGGAGCACAGTCACTGTTTGTTTTGGCAGATCTTAAAGTGGCTTTTGATAATTTACAGGACTGCTTTGTTGTGAGAAAAAAAATACTAGACAAAAAAAAAAGTAGAAACACTGCACAAATAGAGAAGTGGAACAATCTCAAATGTCTTTTGGCACGCCATGTCAGGCGATGAGGAATTGATCACCTTCTACCCTAGTCGCCTAGCAAAAACTAGAAACAGAATTCGAAAAAATATTACCGTCGAGCTACCGGAAACAACCATGGAGTGGGCGCCGAGCTCCGCCGTGGTGTCTTCTTTGCAGATCGCTGGTGACGAGCACTCTGCCATTGGAGCTCTGTCACTCACCTCCACGGCGAAGCTGCTGTAGTGCTGTACTCGCAGCAGGTTGTGAAGGTCGATGCCATCTAGTATCTCGTAGCTGCCGCATGGGCGCCAAGAAAGCCGGGCTACCCGGCACACTGCTGGCTCCATGCCTCCACCGTTCCTCGTGGGCAATGGCACCGACCCTGCCGCGCCTTCCGTGCGGCGGCGAGGTTTACGACGGGGAATCGAACGTCGCGCTAGAGGGAGCAAAGGCCGGGGATCTCGATACAATGGACTGGACAGCAAAGACTCGCACATCCTGCCATGCTCCGAACCTGCCGCATGCATCGCACGTCGGCGAAAGAGCACGTGCAGCGCATAGCCAAGGATGGGGAACCCTTGCCAATCGTATGGGTCGAAGAAATAAAGAAGCGAAAGGATCCATGCTCCTGCCGCATGCTGCCAGCCAATTGCAGCTCTCAACCGTCCGTGGCACCGTTGTGCCACTCTGTGTGTGCCGCAGTTCTTCTCCAATGTCCGCCTGTGTCCGCGTCTTTCACCAAATGTCCTATGCACGACACTGTCGCTTTTATGTTCCCGCTTGGCCTATCATCAAGTCGGATATCATCCTGGCCTTCAAAGACTTATCCTCATTGGATTATCGCAGCTTCTATCTTTTACATGACACACTCCTAACCCTTTTGCCTAAAAAACTGACCCGGGATCTCTTGGGGACTATCACCCCATAAGTCTCATCCATAGTTTTGGTAAGATCTTCTCCAAAGCCCTTGCTAACCGCTTCACGCCAGATCTTGGTCCCATGGTGTCGCCTAAACAAAGTGCTTTCATCAAGGGTCGGTAAATTCATGATAACTTCCGCTATGTTCAGGGTACCGCTAAGACTATTGCTCGTTCTAAGCGGGTCAACATCATGTTCAAGATTGACTTGGCAAAAGCTTTTGATTAGGTCACTTGGACTTTCCCGCTGGAGTTGCTTTCTGCGGTCGGGTTGCCCCATCACTTGGAGTAACTGAATCTCCATGACTTTATCCAGGGCTAGCACAAAGGTGCTCGTGAATGGCATCCCCAGTCGACGGATTTGTCATGGTCGTGGCCTTCGGCAGGGGAATCCCCTCCCACCTCTGTTGTCTATGTTGGTCATGGAATGCTTCAACTTAATGGTTAACTTGGCGGAGGAAAGAGGCCTTCTCGAGGGCCTCGGCCCTAGAACCAGGTATATGATCTCCCTCTAAACTGTTGATGTGGTCCTTTTCCTCTTTCCGATCGAGCGCGATTTGGTGGTCTTTAAAGAGATTTTGCACTGGTTTTGAAAGGCTTTGGGCCTCTCTACTAACTATTTTAAAAGTCAAATCTTTCCTACTCATTGCTCAGACAATCTGATCAACCTAGCTAAGGATATCCTACTCTGCCAGGTCGCTAACTTCCCTTGTACTTCCCTAGGAGTACCCCTCTCCATCTATAGGGTGCTAGGTCTTTCCTCCAACCTCTGGTCGATAAGGTGGCTTAGAGAATTCCGGCTTAAAAAGGTTGCTTACTGAACAAGAGTAGTTGCCTTATTGTGGTGAAATCCACCTTGTGTGCTGTCCCGGTTCACATTTCCATCTCCCCATGGGTTCTTAAGGCCATTGAGACACTGATTCGCAGTTTTCTATGGAGTGGCATGTAAGGTGTCTCAAGGGGCAAATGTGCGGTCGCATGGATTAATGTCGCTTGCCTCGCCCCATGCGGGGGCCTTGGGATCCTAACTTACATATGATGGGTATGGCATTGCGAATGCGTTGGCTTTGGCTTGCTCGAACAGACATCTCTAGAACTTGGTCGGGCTATTCTTTCATGGCAGATGACCCCTCTAAGGCTTTCTTTGATGCCTCCATCATGGTCATGGTGGGAGACGGTAATTGTGCACTTTTTTGGTTAGACCGGTTTATCAATGGCTTCTCCATCAAAACACTCGCCCCTAATCTTTAGGCGGTTGTCCCTCTAAGAATTCAGAAGAGACGTACCATGCGGGAAGGTCTGACGGAGAGGATGTGGGTACGTGACATCATGCACGCTCTCACGGTTCATATCCTGCTGCAGTTTCTGAATGTTTGGGATCTCCTCCACCATTGGTCACTCTCGCTTGGTTCCAAACAAATTTGTTTGGAAATGGTCAGCCGATAGGGTTTTTTCTTCTTCCTCTGCTTATAATGCCCTCTTCCTGACTCAGCTTCATCTTCTCAGGGCTAAGGAGCTTTGGAAGGTTTGAGTACCGGAAGATGCAAGTTTTTTGGTTGGTTGATCCTATATGGTCATTGCTGGAGATCCAAATGCTTTCATCGGCATGGTCTACAAGCTGACGATGCGTGTGCTCTCTGTGCATAGGAAGTGAAAACCATTGACCATCTTCTGCTTGGCTGCTCCTACATCCGGGAGATTTGGTTGAAGGTCCTACACGCCGTGCAACTGCAAAGTCTTGCACTACAAATTGAGGAGAGGTTTGCCTCATGGTGTACTCGAGTCAGGAAGAGGATTCTGAAGCATCGGAGAAAGGGCTTCAATTGATTGATTCCCTTGTTTAGTAGGTCGCCTGGTCGCTGTGGGCCTTTGTGTTGTCTTCTCTCTTTTGTTTTGTAATTTTTGCATTAGCAGAGTTGTATTTGGATTCTCTTCTTCTTAATAAAAATGTGCTATGCCCCTTTTTTAATATTAAGCAAATAGGAGTTTGCTTTGGTGCAAATGATTTGGAAAGGGCTAGCTCTACTAGGCCGCTTGTTGACATAGGTAGTGAACTAGTGATTATAAGGCCCCGTTTAGTTCGTGAGGTGAAAGTTTTGGGTTCTTTTTCAAGGTCTGATAGGAGTATTGAATGTAGAGTAGTTACAAAAATAATTACTTAGTGGACCAGAAATTGCGAGACGTATCCTTTAAGTTTAATTAATATGTCATTAGAGATTGTTTACTGTAGCACGTTGTCTGATCATGGTATAATTAGGATCGTTAGATTCATATAAAAAAATATGGTAGAGGTTGTGGAATGAGTTTTATCAGTAATTCACATTTAATACTCCTAATCAGTGTACCGAGATTGATATGAACGGGTAGTTGGTGAATGTTCTAAGAAAACAGGGCCTAAGCATTGGGAAATGGGTGCCCAATGTTTTAGTGTTTTTCACAAGTCAGAGAGAGTGAAGACGAGAGTTTACGCTATGGAAGAAGCTAACCTGCACGGGGGTGTACTCGTGGTGGTTGCGGAGGCCATCTATGTCCGAGAGGTGCTTGGTCTCCTGTGGCGTCGGACGTGATGGCGTAACGAGCTCGGGCTTGCTCCGGCGTGTCTCGAAGGTTGCCGTCATGTTCATGCTGTGGACAATATATAAGATCGTGCAGTGGTGTATCGTGGAGGGATGCAGCGGTGATGTGTGTGTCTATATAAAGAGAACTGAAATACAGAGTAGATGCAAAGGCAAAGTTGTTGTTTAATCCCTCTGACATATTGCATATGCAAACCACTATATTTTGGATGTACCAATTGTACGAAAGGCTATAGCTGCCTACACGTAATGGTCAACATTAAGCAATTCAAAGATGTTTAAAAATATGTGCTATTATATTTGCACTTTATTTTCAACAAGAATTCATCAGAACATACGAGGTCTAGAGCAGAAATTTACTCCTCATACGGAATGAGGCCTTAATATCCCTTATTGACATTTGCATGCTCACATGAACAATGACATGTTTTTCGTGCAAGATGTATATGTCCTCTGTCTACAGCATTGTACGGGCCTTTGTTTAAAAAGACAACATTGTATTCTTCAACAAAAATGTACTAGATCAGTTTTCAAAGCAAAAGAAATGTAGTGAATATTTTGCAAGGATGCACACATAGATACTCCCTTTGTTTCAATTGTATGCCGTAATTTTTTTGACACATGATTTTTGCTACGCATCAACATCGTCAACATATATATTATATCAATATACATATTAAAATTTATTTAATTATATAAAATAAGATCGAGAAACGACCTATAATTTGGAATAAAGTGTGATTATTCCTACTCCAATTCACTATTCATTCTATCAACAAATCTCCACCACTTTTCACCAATCTAAACACCACAAATTCAATTTCCACTATTCACCATCATTTCACTACTCATCACATCCACACACATTCCCTCTCACCCTTCATTGTTCAACCCATCACATCCATCACATTTTCTCTCACAAAAATACTATTTTCACATCATATCCCCACCACTTTTCACTCATCCAAACACCTCAAATTTCCACTATTCGTTTGTAGCGAACATGGCTTCATTTGCCATTTGTTCGAGTTGATTTTGGCGATTCATGTTAACACAAGCAATGGGACTAACCACATTGTCTAGCATGTCTTTGTAGGCATTCCTAGGTCCCATGGATGTTACCACATGTTAACATACCATGCCCAAGCTAACATGTCACACCACAAGTTAACATACCATGGACATGTTAGGTTACTTATAGCAAATTTGAGGATTTAGTATATATTTTGAGGCTACAAGTAATGGCATGTTAAGTATGTTAAGTTGAAGCAAAGATCCAAGTTTAAAACGCGAAGAAAAAGAAGGAAGAAGACACCGTCGGATGAACAGACGGTACCATCGGTGCATAGCGTCGGAGCACTTGGTACACTATGTAACGACTGGAGTTAACTTAAAACCGTCGGATGAACCGACGGTCCCTTTCCTAGTTGCGTCGGATGAGTTGGAAAAGAGGAGCCGCGAAGACAGCAGCGTCGGATGAACCGACGGTCCATTGGAGGGAACCGTCGGTCTATCCGGTGGTCGTGTTTGAACAAGATAGAGACGCGCTAAGACAAAGCCTTAAGCACCGGATGAACCGACGGGTCAGCAGCGGTTCATCCAACGGTCGCGTGGAAGCTAACAGAGACAATTTGGCCGCGGGGTCTTCATCACCGGATGAACCGACAGTGCATCGGAGCATAGCGTCAGAGTAGTTCTGTCAGAGAACCTCAACGGCTAAGTGACATGGGAGGGGCACCGGATGAACCAACGTCTTGAAAAGGATAGCATCGGTTCACCCGACGCTTACTTTTTCAGAGGTCGTTAGCCAACGGCTCTTTGGATGCCTTGGGCTATTTATACCCCCTCCACTCACCCATTTGAGGTTGCTGGATTGTGTGGAAGTGCACAAGAGTTCAAGACACCTAGAAGATCATATCCAATCCATCCAAGTTCTTAATCGCTCATCCTTAGACTTGCATATGCTTAGTGTATGTGCTTAGTGCTAGGCTTAGCTTAGAGCTGAGTGAGTGCAAGGTTGTGCCAACCTTGTGAGATGATTCTTGAGTGAATCAAGGTGTACAAGGTTCGCGGGAAGCCTTGGGGCCTAAGTGGCTCACCGACAATCATCATCGACCCTCCAGCTTGGTGTGGAGCGGCGAGGACACTTTGTGCGGGGGACGTGGAGACCCCCTTCCTTGGTGGAGAAACTCCTTAGTGGAGGCGGCATCAAGGTGACCAAAGGAGCTTGGCGAGTGCCTAAGTGGTGAGCCTTTGTGGCGAGTCAAGTGGTGCTCTTGGGAGAGACTTGTGATGGGAAGCAATACTCTTGTGTGAGTGCTTCAACAACGTGGACTAGGGGTGGCTTAGTTCCTACCGATACCACGGGATAAATCACGTGTCAAGAGTTTGCTTCCTCTCACCCCCTTTACGTTTCCGCATTTACTCTATTGCAATCTTTGCTTGCCTCTACTTTCCTAGAGTAGTATCATGCTAGGATTGGCTATAGGTTGCAAACCTTGTTTTGGGATGGGAGTTTCGCACTAGAACAACCCTAGTTGCACATCTAGATAATATGTTCTAGTTTATCGTTGTGTAAAAATAGTGAAGCCATAGGTTAAGGTTTTTAGTTGCCTAATTCACCCCCTCCCCCTCTTAGGCTAACGAGCATCCGATTCCTTACATCGTCTCATCACATCCCACCACTTTTCTCAACTAAATACCTCCAATTATTTTCAATATTCATTCCACATCTTTTCACCCATCTAAACGGTTGCAAATCAGAGATAAATAATAAAAACCAATTTACCATCTCCTTTCAGTTTTTATATGCATAATAATAATTAAAAGTACGAGTACTAGTCACGAGGGCAACCTTCTAGAAACAGTGAAAGCTGGGGAAGCGTTGGAGACATGGAGAGCCATTGCGTATGTAGCGAACATGGCCCTATATGCCATTAGTTCGAGTTTGATTTTGGTGATTCATGACAACATGATCAATGGGACTAACCATATTGTTTAGCATGTCTTTGTATACATTTCTAGGTCCCAAGGATGCCAAAATACCACATGCCAAATTGAGAAGATAGTTTATTTTTCAAGGGTCAGAAACAAGAAAAAAAAAGAAAAAGAAAGGACACCGTCGGATGAACAGAAGGTACCCAAATAGCAAGCGTCGGTGCAATCGTCGGACGAGTTGATTCACTGGGTAAAACCCTAGGCACTGTCGGATGAACCGACAGTCCAATTTCCAGATGCGTCGGACGATTTGCAGAGGAAGAGCAGCGAAGGCAGTAGCATTGGATGATCCGACGATCTGAGTGAGGACACCGTCGGTCTATCCGACACTTAGTTTGAATCAAGACAGAGACGCGCCAAGACGAAGTCTTCAGCACCAGATGATCCGATGCCTAGGTCAAGGGGAAGCGTCGGTCTATCCGACGGACGCATGGAAGCTAACAGAGACGACTTGGTCGTGGGGTCTTCAGCACCAGATGATCCGACACACCGTCGGTGCATAGTGTCGAAGCAGTTGTGTCAGAGAACTTCAACGGTCATGTGCGATGGAGGCAACAGCTAGTAGCACCACATGAACCAACGCCCGGAAAAAGATAGCGTCGGATCATCCGACGATAATACTTTCAGCAGCTTTTAGCCAACGGCTAATTTGATGCCTTGGGCTATTTATATCTCCTCCACCCGCCCATTTGAGGTGGCTGGATTGTGTGGAAGTGCAGGAGAGTGCAAGACACCTACAAGATCATATCCAATCCATCAAAGTGCTTAATTGCTCATCTTTAGACTTGCATATGCTTTGTGTATGTGCTTAGTGCTAGGCTTAGCTTAGAGCTGAGTGAGTGCAAGGTTGTGCCAACCTTGTGAGGTGATTCTTGAGTGAATCAAGGTGTACAAGGTTCACCGGAAGCCTTGGGGCCTAAGTGGCTCACCGGCAATCGTCATCGACCCTCCGGCTTGGTGTGGAGTGGCGAGGACACTTTGTGTGGGGCACGTGGAGACCCCCTTCCTTGGTGGAGAAGCTCCTTAGTGGAGGCGGCATCAAGGTGAGCAAGGGAGCTTGGCAAGTGCCTAAGTGGCTAGCCTTTGTGGCGAGTCAAGTGGTGCTCTTGGGAGAGACTTGGTGACCGGGAACCAATACTCTTGTGTGAGTGCTTCAACAACGTGGACTAGGGGTGGCTTAGTGCCTACCGATACCACTGGATAAATCGCGTGTCAAGAGTTTGCTTCCTCTCATCCCCTTTACGTTTCCGCATTTACTCTTTTGCAATCTTTGCTTGCCTTTAGTTTCCTAGAGTAGTATCATGCTAGGAATGGCTATAGGTTGCAAACCTTGTTTTGGGATGGGAGTTTCACACTAGAACAACCCTAATTGCACATCTAGATAGTATATTCTAGTTCATCATTGTGTAAAATTAGTGAAGCCATAGGTTACGTTTTTAAGTTGCTAATTCACCCCCTCCCCCTCTTAGGCTACGAGCATCCGATTCCTTACAGCATACGACCTTGATTTGCTAAAGAAGAGGGTCGTTTGGAGGGTGGGTGAGGTCAGTGTTAATGGAGAGGGAAAAAACTATCTTCCCATTTCGAAATGTTCCTATACCTATTTCATATAACTTCGGATGAAGAAAAAGTTTATATCACAATTGTACATCTTGAAAACATCTACAACTTTTAGTAATGAATTTTTTCTATAATTTCAATTTAAATATTAAATTTTGGTTTTTCAATTATTTGTTATATTTAACTAAGTAAATACATTTGATATATTTTTTCTAAAATTTCCTTTACTGTGGGCCTAAAGATGGACTCACCGCAAAGCCTCATTGGGTCAACCGCTCCAATAAACCCGCCGGTCCCCTCCCCCCACGAACCCTAGGTTTATAAAGCACCGCTCCCCCAGGTGGCCTCCCTCCCACTCCCCCCCTCTTCGCCTACCACCGTAGCCGCCGCGTCCTCCTCCCTCCACGTTGCTGCCCCATCTCCTCTCTCCCCCCTCCACGCCACCGTTCTGGCCTCCGCCGCCACAGCCTCCTCGTCCCCCTCCTGATCCCCCTCTGCCTGCCCTCACCTCGTGGCGAGGCGCGGTGGCGGCGGTTGCAGGTCCGCGGCAACGGTGGCCTGCACCTCCCCCTTCCCCTCCCGTGACGGTGGCCGACTTCTCCACACCAGCGACTGCGCTCTCCACTCCGGCGTGATGTACGAGGTTGGCAGCGCCGCATCTCGACGACAACATCGGTGGCAGTGGGATCTACGAGGACGATGGTGACCAGATCTACGACGACGGCGACCGGATCTATGTATGACGGTGGTGGCGCGACCTCCTCCTCTTAGTGTGATGACACCTCCTCCTCCACCAGGTCGAGCAACTTGCAACGTTCTCCTCTATCCGCGGCCTCCTCCTTCAGGCACAGAGGCCCTCGACCCCCAAGAGTGTGACTTCTCTTCCAGGTCGGCGGCGCAACCTCCTCATGTGTGCCGGCCGGTCCCGGATCCACCGCCGTCTAGTGGTGGTGGCGGCGGCAGCGACAGCCGACCGACTGGGGTCGTGGTGCCTGGCCGATCAGTTTTTTATTCATTCTGATTTTTTGAGAGAGTCAATGTATACGCACGACACACCTTTGTCGTGTACGATAAAAGGTTCACATCAACAAGCTGTTTGCCGAGAAATCATTTGTCGTGAGGGCTTTGTCGAAAGTTACTCTCGTCAAACTCTTTGTCGACAGTAAACCGACCCTTACCGAGTGTATCAGGCACTCGGCAAACCTGCGGTTTCCCATAGTGTCTACAGGCAGGTGAACAGATATCAGTGATGGGCTCAATGCAGTTCCTCACCGGATATACTGAAGCATTCTGCCAAATCCGACAAGAACAACATGAGGGTGACTGGCGTGGGGAAAGAAGATTTGTGGAGATAGGAGCGCAGAGCCTTGCTTGGTGCAGCCGAGCACAAACAAGTAGTGGTCTCCACCACTCGAGGAATAAGACTTGTGTTGGAGGTTGTGAACCTTACTCTCTTCAGTTTAGTATCATAAGTCGTTTTGGACAAGATTTGGTCAAACATTGCGAATATAAATCTTGAATAACTTTTAATTCGTTGAGTTTGGAAATGTGAAAATCATATAAACAGATATCTCTTGAAAGTTACTTTCATAAGAATATACATATACAACTTTACAAAAAATATTTTTTATAGAAAAAGAAGTCAAAGTTGGACGTTGGTGACCATGTCGCTGTCATAAACGACTTCTAATACTAAACCAGAGGGAGTAGGTGATTAGTGATGTGAAACTAGGCCCATTTAGTTGCATAGGTGAAATTTTTAGGTCCTCTTTCAAGTTCTATTAGGGCAAGTACATTGGTGTTGTCTGATAGGCCGTTTCATGCATTGACACGTAATTTTGGGATGACTCAACAGACAACCTCTACAATGACTTGTCTGGTAAGTCGTTTGGTAGAGCTATATAATTCCTTAATTTGTGCATATAAAAAAGGAATACTTTCAGGGGAGAGACTAATTAGCGCGCGCCCGCTAGCTGGGGTGCGAGCGATCGATTTCAGACAGCAGGTTATTTTTTCCCTACGGAAGGCACATGCCTCTCAGCAGGACTGCGAGCTGTCATTTTTTTTCTTTCTTTTCCCTCACGTTGCTCCATCAGACTGTCAGCATGTTCCCGCTGCTATCTCCCACAGTGGCAACATATATACACAATTTTTTTACTAAAAACAAACTTATGCGCATATTTATTTATGTCCATAATTTTTTCACTGTGATAATTTATGCACATAATTTTTCTCTAACAACAATTTATGTGCATAAATTTGTGACTAAAGATAATTTATACACATATTTTTTTCTCTACAGATGACTTATGTGCATAACTTTTTCTCTAACGCCGAGTTATGCGCATAACTTTTCCTTAACGACGAGTTGTGTGCACAACTTTTTCTCTAATGACGAGTTGTGCGCACAACTTTTTCCCTAACGACGAATTATGTGCATAATTTTTTCTAGTGATGAGTCATGCGAATACTTTTTTCCTACGGACGAGTTATGCGCATAAATTTTTCCAGCAAAATTTTCAACAAGTCATGCACATGATTTTTTTCTAAAAAATAATTTGTGTGCATAACTTTTTTCAACACCAAGTTATATGCCTAAAATGTTGAAAGAGAGAGGAAAGAGAAAGGGATCCCGAAGACTAATGGGAAGGCAGAAAAACTAGAGTATGATGGAGAGCATTAATTCTAGTGGGCCCGCACATGTGAAAAGAAAGAAGGATGCGTTGTTATAAAATTAAAAAGGAGAAAGAGGAGGTGTCCCGTGCTGGTTGATAAATGAAAAGAAAAAAAACAGAGACAGTAGGGAGCGGGAGCTGGGTCGGTCAGATCGACCGCGCTGAGCGATCGACCCCCAAACTGATTTTGCGTACTTTGAGTTGCATGACAACAACTACTCATACAATGGTTGTGAAGTTGTCTCATGAGACGGTTGTTTCGCTCATGATGTGGTTGTTTCGCGAGGCAACAACCTCTTTCTCTCTCCTTGCTCTCTCTCTTCCACATCATCAAAAATCTGATGTGGCACTGCATGGGACGGCCTACGGGACTGCTGACGTGTACCAATGTACTTGCTCTTAGGAGTATTGAACGTAGAATATTACAAAAAATAATTACACGAATGGATTGGAAATTGCAAGATGAATCCATTAAGCCTAATTAATTCATCATTAGAGATTGGTTACTGTAGCATGACATTGTTTAACCATGGCATAATTAGGCTCGTTAGTTTCGTCAAAAAAATAAGGTAGGGATTGTGGAATGAGTTTTGTCATTATTCCACATTTAATACTCCTAATTAGTGTCCGGAGATTGATGTGATGGGTAGTTTGCGAATTTTTTTGAACTAAATAAGGCTAAGCTATTTTATCTGTTTTTATTGAAAAATTGAGTCTCATTGAATCAAACAATGTGTACTTTTTTGTTTTTCTAAGATCGTAGATATCATAATGTTGCACTATTAAATAAAATATATAGTGCCGAGCGGATTGGCGTTTGTCTGCGCCCGCCCCTGCTTTTTGCTGTAAAAAATGGTTGTTTTCAGGCGGAGTCCAACAACATAGTGTAAAACTGCAAGGAAAATTGCCCTTTGCCTCACGTGAATAGTCGTTTTCATCTCCTTCACATCCCACCTTCTCCAACAGAGCAAAGCAGTCACATTCGCATCTCACCGGCGACGAATCCGAAGCAGTGAAGGAACAACGCGTGCACCGGCGGAGGGCACAGGGGGAAGGCCGGCGGATCCCGCGGTGCCGCTCCTCTCCTCCTCCGCCACGCCTGCTGCCCACCTCCGCAGCACCCCGTGCCTCGCGGTCGACCCTGCGCCACCGGAGGAGCTCGACCACGGGATCTGCCGGAGAAAAGGGAGCTCCGGCTACGTGTTGTATGCCGCGGGGGAGGAGGAGCTCAGCTGCAGCTCGCTTGGCATCCCCGACCACTCCTGCATGCACCGCCCACCTCCGTCACTACCGAGCCGCCGAGAGCCTGCCCCTTCCTCCACACCGAGCCGCCGAACCACGGGGAGAGGAGGAGTAGGCCGCTGGGGGAGGAGTTCAACGGCCTCCTCTGCTCCGACCGCTCCTTGTCGTACATGACCGCAAGCTCACCTGGCCCCAACCCGCTCCTCCACACCTTGCCGCGGCTCGCCTGGCCCCGCCGGTCGCTCCTTGCGCGCTCCTCGTATGGCCCAGCAGGCGACCGAGCTCCTCCACGGTCGATTCAAGCTCCGCTGGCGCCGATTCGACTCCGCTCCTACCTGTGCCTCCTCCATCTCCTCTTCCGCATGGCACGCTACCTCCTCCTTGCACGCGCAGCCGGCTTTCTTCCCGCGCGTGGATGCCTTCCAGGAGAGAGGTGATGCAATTTTGCATCCCCTCCTCCTTCATAGGCAGTTTGCCTCGCCGGATGACTTGTCTGTTGGAGGCGTTCGCCGGCATGCACAGGAGCCGAGCGCGAGGCAAAAATGACTTTGCCTCTGTAACGAATCGGATACTCGTTAGCCTAAAAGGTAGAGTGGGTGAATTAGGCAACTTAAAACCTTAACCTACGACTTCACTAAATTTACACAAAGATAAACTAAAACATACTATCTAGATATGCAACTAGGGTTGCTCTAGTGTGAAACTCCCATCCCAAAACAAGGTTTGCAACCTATAGCCAATGCTATCATGATATTACTCTAGGAAGTAAAGGCAAGCAAAGATTGCAATAGATTAAATGCGAAAACGTAAAGGGGATGAGAGGAAGCAAACTCTTGACACGCGATTTATCTCGTGGTATCGATAGGCACTAAGCCACCCCTAGTCCACGTTGAAGCACTCACACAAGAGTATTGCTTCTTGTAGCGAGCATGGCCCCATTTGCCATTTGTTCGAGTTGATTTTGGTGATTCATGCTAACACAAGTAATGGGACTAACCACATTGTCTAGCATGTCTTTGTAGGCATTCCTAGGTCCTATGGATGTTACCACATGTTAACATCACAAGTTAACATACCATGCCCAAGCTAACATGTCATATCACAAGTTAACATAACATGGACATGTTAGGTTACTTACAAGCAAATTTGAGGATTTAGTATATATTTTGAGGCTACAAGTAATGGCATGTTAAGTATGTTAAGTTGAAGCAAAGATCCAAGTTGAAGACGCGAAGAAAAAGATGGATAAAGGCACCGTCGGATGAACCGACGGTACCCAAATAGCAAGCGTCGGTGCAATCGTCGGACAAGTTGGTACATTGGTTGAAACCCTAGGCACCGTCGGATGAACCGACGGTCCACTTTCTAGTAGCGTCGGACGAGTTGCAGAGGAAGAGCAGCGAAGACAGTAGCACCGGATGATCCGACGGTCTGAGTGGGGACACCGTCGGTCTATCCGACGCTCGGTTGAATCAAGATAGAGACGCGCCAAGACGAAGCCTTCGGCACCGGATGATCCGACGCCTTGGTCAAGGTGAAGCGTCGGTCTATCCGACGGTCGCGTGGAAGCTAACGAGAGGTGACTTGGACGCGGGGTCTTCGACCTACGGATGATCCGACGCATCGTTGGTGCATAGTGTCGGAGTAGTTGTGTCGGAGAAGTCATGTGCGGGTGAGGCAACAGCTAGTAGCACCGGATGAACCGACGCCCGGAAAAAGATAGCGTCGGATCATCCGACGGTACTACTTTCGGCACTTTTAGCCAACGGCTAGTTTGATGCCTTGGGATATTTATACCTCCTCCACCCGCCCATTTGAGGTTGCTGGATTGTGTGGAAGTGCGAGAGGAGTTCAAGGCACATTCAAGATCATATCCAATCCATCCAAGTGCTTAATTTCTCATCCTTAGACTTGCATATACTTTGTGTATGTGCTTAGTGCTAGGCTTAGCTTAGAGCTGAGTGAGTGCAAGGTTGTGCCAACCTTGTGAGGTGATTCTTGAGTGAATCTAGTTGTACAAGGTTCGCCGGAAGCCTTGGGGCCTAAGTGGCTCACCGACAATCGTCATCGACCCTCTGGCTTGGTGTGGAGCGGCGAGGACACTTTGTGCGGGGGACGTGGAGACCCCCTTCCTTGGTGGAGAAGCTCCTCAGTGGAGGCGGCATCAAGGTGACCAAGGGAGCTTGGCAAGTGCCTAAGTGGCCGGCCTTTGTGGCGAGTCAAGTGGTGCTCTCGGGAGAGACTTGGTCACCGATAAGCAATACTCTTGTGTGAGTGCTTCAACGTGGACTAGGGGTGGCTTAGTGCCTACCGATACCACGGGATAAATCGCGTGTCAAGAGTTTGCTTCCTCTCATCCCCTTTACGTTTCCGCATTTACTCTATTGCAATCTTTGCTTGTCTTTACTTTTCATGCTAGGATTGGCTATAGGTTGCAAACCTTGTTTTGGGATGGGAGTTTCACACTAGAGCAACTATAGTTGCACATCTAGATGTTCTAGTTTATCTTTGTGTAAAAATAGTGAAGCCATAGGTTAAGATTTTAGATTGTGTAATTCACCCCCTCTCACTCTTAGGCTAACGGGCATCCGATTCATCACACTTCCCGGTCACCAAGTCTCTCCCAAGAGCACCACTTGACTCGCCACAAAGGCTAGCCACTTAGGCACTTGCCAAGCTCCCTTGGTCACCTTGATGCCGCCTCCACTAAGAGCTTCTCCACTTAGGAAGGGGGTCTCCACGTCCCCTCGCATAAAGTGTCCTCGCCGCTCCACACCAAGCCGGAGTGTCGATGACGATTGCCGGTGAGCCACTTAGGCCCCAAGGCTTCCGGCGAACCTTGTACAACTTGATTCACTCAAGAATCACCTCACAAGGTTGGCACAACCTTGCACTCACTCAGCTCTAAGCTAAGCTTCGCACTAAGCACATACACAAAGCATATGCAAGTCTAAGGATGAGCAATTAAGCACTTGGATGGATTGGATATGATCTTCAATGTGTCTTAAACTCCTCTGCACTTCCACACAATCCAGCAACCTCAAATGAGTGAGTGGAGGGGGTATAAATAGCCCAAGGCATTAAACTAGCCGTTGGTTAAAAGCTCGCCGAAAAAGGTAGAATCGGATGAACCGATGCTAAGCTTTTCCGAGGTGTCGGTTCATCCGGTGCTCCTCCCACGTCACTTAGCCGTTGAGATTCTGCGACACAAGCTGCTCCGACGCTATTCACCGACGGTGCATTGGATCATCCGGTGCTTGAAGACCCCGCGTCCTAGTCGCCTCTCGTTAGCTTCCACGCGACCATCGGATAGACCGACGCTTCACCTTGACTAAGGCGTCGGATCATCCGGTGTTGAAGGCTTCGTATTGGCGCGTCTCTGTCTTGATTCAAACTAAGCGTCGGATAGACCGAAGGTATCCCCACTCGGACCGTTGGATCATCCGGTGCTACTTGTTTTTCGCAGCTCTTCCTCTGCAACTCATCCGACGCTACTAAAAAATGGACCGTCGGTTCATCCGATAGTACCTAGGGTTTTACCCGTGTACCAACTCGTCCGACGATTGCACCGACACTTGCTATATTGATACCGTCATTTCATCCGACGGTGTCTTTTCTTTTCCTTTCTTGCTCGGTTTTGACCCTTGATTTTCTCATTTTGGCTTGTGGTTTTCTTGCATCCTGGGACCTAGAAGTGTCTACAAAGACATGCTAAAACAATAGGGTTAGTCCTAATGATCATGTTGTCATGAATCACCAAAATCAAACTCGAACTAATGGCATATGAGGTCATGTTCGCTACAATCTCCCCTTTTTGGTGATTTATGACAACACAACCAAAGCAAACATAAATTTGCACAAAATGACAGAACTAGAACCACTTACACTTGCTTGGATGCTTACCATCATCCAAACTCCCCCTAGGTCAAACTTCCCCCTTTTTGATCTTCTCTTCCTATGTTCACATTCTCCCCCTTTGGTCTCATATCCTTGGAACCTAGCTTGCTTTGGTCTCACATTCTCCCCCTTTGAATAAAATCTCCAAAAAGTCCAAAGCAAATTGTCTCCAAGAAAACTAGCAAGTCCTAGCAAACATAGCTCAAGGAGAAATGTTAAATACAAGGGAGAAAGCCGCATGAACCATGATCCATATGTATGATATCAATGAAGATACCATATGTAAGAATGTCTAAGGTGGATCACAAGCTCATGAGACTAGCATGATACAAATTAAGCTCCCCCTAAGTGTGTGCACAAAATGATAGTGTGAAAAACAAGTGCACAACTATAAACTTGCAAGAAAAGGAAGCTTAGAGCACATCATGCAAGAAGGTAGTTTAAAGGACAAGAGATAAGACAAATGGGTTCTTGTTACATTACCACTTGTAGATATCACTTGTAGGCTTTCGATCATTGCATACCTCCGGGGGATGATCCTCTCTACCTTGTTGGCACCATATTGAGATGAGCCACTTGGAAATGATATCACTTGAGATGACACCACTTGAAAGAAGCTTGCAAAGAAAACACTTGAGGTACCACAAGGATTAGGAATGTATGAGTACATTGCCTTTGAACTTATATAGAGACATAAGCTCGCAAGGACATGACTCAATAGCATGAAGCTCATATTGCTATATTCACTCTTTTAGAGATGTTAGATCACATTGAGAGTGAAATAGCATTCTCTTAGAATGAAGCACCGCACTGGAACGCGTCGTCAAGGGACTACTCAAGATAAGCTAGAAACAATGTTAGTCCCATAAACAAACCATAGGATGAGCTCCCCCTAAATGTGTGCATTTAGTGTTTGAATCACCAACCAAATGTATGCACATTATTTATGACAACAAAAGGGAAGCTAATCCTATATCTTGCTCATGATGCAAAGAGATATACATGAAAGCAAGCACCATGAAAGAACAAGTGTAGCTTTCCTACACACTAATTAAACCATGTAGATTGCTCATGGGTTAGCACATGACACAAGCAACCTACCATATGTAAACATTACAACAAATGCAACCTAAACAAGGCAATGGAGCTACAATGATACATGAGATAGGTTCTAGTTTCCATTACCTCAACCGGGGAACTTAGGCAACACATGTCCAATTTGTAAGCTTGGATTGTAGGCTTGAATCTTCTCATCTTGATTATGCCAAGCCTTCCAAGTCCCCGTACTCATGGACTTCAAGTGGCCTTCGGAATCCAAACCATTTGAGCCCCCTTCATGTTGATGATGACTTCCTTGGGCACTCAAATAGGTTGGTTCCAACCCCGCTCCTCCTTCATCCTCCCAACCTTGTGTGCAACCACCTTGACATTAGCCTTCTTCTTGATGATGTAGGTGTTGCTCTTGGTCTTGTTCTTGCGTTTGGGCTTGGTGTAGATGAGGGAGCTCTTGATGGTGAGGTTCAACTTCTTCTTCTCGGCCTTGTCCATCTTCTTGACAAATTGAGGGCATTTGTAGAACTTGTGCCCTTCTCCATGACACTTGTAGCAAGTCACGGTTGCACCCTTCTCAAGCTTCTTCACCATGGGATCAAGTTATCTTGAGAAGGTTGGACTTTGCTCTTCATGTCTTGAGAGATGTCCACTTGTTCTTCATCGTTCTTGCCCTTGCCCATCAAGCTTGCCAACCTCTCTCGGAGCCATTTCACTTGTTGCTTGAGCTCATAATTTTTCTTGCCTATGAGACAATCACATGTTTCTTCAACAACATTCTCATTGCAAGATGGTGAGCAATATTCATCAATTAAATCAATGCAAGAAGTTGAAGCATCTACCTTGGAGATAGGAATTGCACACATGATAGATAATTCATCAAGCTCAAAGGAATTACTTGTTTTAGTCTCATTGCTCTCAAGCTAAGATTTTAGCTCATCACACTCCTGGCTAAGCAATTTGAATTTGCACAACAAATGTTCATAATTTGTAGCAAGGGTTGCACTAAGATCATTGAGAGTGTTGAGTTCTTTAATTTCATTAGCTTGTTTCTCAAGAATTCCTTTTTTCTCATGTACTAGCTCCACAAGATCATCAAGAGAGGTGGTGTCGGATTCATCATCACTTACATTGCTTTCCATACCTTTGGCCATAAGGCACATGTGTAGTGATGATGAAGGACCTTGCATGAAGCGGGTGGTGAAGTTCTTTCTTGATTCATCACTTGAGCAAGAAGAACTTGATTCTCCACCACTTGTCCACTCACGGACGGCGATAGTTGCTTTTTGCCTTGCTCTTTTCTCCTTGACCACCTTCTTCTTAGGCTTGTGCTCGATCTTGGTGAACTTGATGTGTTGATGATGATGCCCTTCTCTCAAGTGGACGTTGTAGCCGTACATGTTGAATTTCTTCACATACTTGAAGATCTTCTTCACGTACTCGGCCACCATGGATTCAACCTCTTCATCACTTGAGGAATCTTCATCGTCACAATCATCTTTGCTTGAGCTTCCATGAGTAGCCATTCTACTCAACGTCTTCTCTTGTTGGCTTGAGAGGGCATGGCTTGTAGTTGGAGAAGATGGTTCTTGGGGCACCTTCTTGGACTTGGGCATGATTTGAAGCTCATGTGCCATGATCTTGCTCAATATATGAGATGGCTTCAAATCTTCGACCTTCTTCTCGTAGATGATTGCCTTCACCAAGTCATAATCGGGCTTCCAGAGACTTTGAAGTATCTTGCGGTTGATGTTCAAGTCCGTGATGTCCTTCACACCTAAAGCATTGATCTCATTGACAACCACATTTAGGCGTGAGTACATAGATTCGCCATTTTTATTTCCAAGTTGCTTAAAGCTATTGAATTCCTCAAGGAGACAATCGTAGCGTTCATTAGCAACTTCTTTTGAACCCTCATTTTGCTCCTTGATGGTTTTCCATAGGTCATGAGCATTTTCACAATTAAAAATTCGATTGAAAATGCCTACATCTAGTGAGGACAAAATGATACTCTTAGAAATCACATCAAATTGCTTTTCTTTCCTAGTACCATTTTTCATGCCATCATCGGTGACTCTCCAAACATCAAGGTCCTTTGCTTTGAGATAGGCCTCCATGAGAACCTTCCACCGAGGGTAGCCCGTGCCATAGAAATGTGGATCCAAACCTAAAGTATACACCCCTTTCATTCCTCTATAGAGCAACTCACTAGGAGGTGAAGCCTAACGGTTCCAATGAGCCGGTTTTCACAATTTACCAATCGAATTGGCGTATCCTTGTGAAGGAAGTGAGTCCCAGCTCTGATACCACTTGTAAGGAATCGGATGCTCGTTATCCTAAGAGGGGGAGGGGGTGAATTAGGCAACTTAAAACCTTAACCTATGGCTTCACTAAATTTACACAAAGATAAACTAGAACATACTATCTAGATGTGCAACTAGGGTTGTTCAAGTGTGAAACTCCCATCCCAAAACAAGGTTTGCAACCTATAGCCAATCCTAGCATGATACTACTCTAGGAAAGTAAAGGCAAGCAAAGGTTGAAATAGATTAAATGCGAAAACGTAAAGGGGATGAGAGAAAGTAAACTCTTGACACGCGATTTATCCCGTGGTATCGGTAGGCACTAAGCCACCCCTAGTCCACGTTGAAGCACTCACATAAGAGTATTGCTTCCCGGTCACCAAGTCTCTCCCAAGAGCACCACTTGACTCACCACAAAGGCTAGCCACTTAGGCACTTGTCAAGCTCCCTTGATCACGTTGATGCCACCTCCACTAAGGAGCTTCTCCACCAAGGAAGGGGGTCTCCACGTCCCCCGCACAAAGTGTCCTCGCCGCTCCACACCAAGCCGGAGGGTCGATGACGATTGTCGGTGAGCCACTTAGGCCCCAAGGCTTCCGGCGAACCTTGTACAACTTGATTCACTCAAGAATCACCTCACAAGGTTGGCACAACCTTGCACTCACTCAGCTCTAAGCTAAGCTTCGCACTAAGCACATACACAAAGCATATGCAAGTCTAAGGATGAGCAATTAAGCACTTGGATGGATTGGATATGATCTTCAATGTGTCTTAAACTCCTCTGCACTTCCACACAATTCGGCGTTGGCTAAAAGCTGCTGAAAAAGGTAGCGTCGGATGAACTGATGCTATGCTTTTCCAGGGCGTCGGTTCATTCGGTGCCCCTCCCACGTCACTTAGCTATTGAGATTCTCTGACACAACTGCTCCGATGCTATGCACCGACGGTGCGTCGGATCATGCAGTGCTGAATACCCCGCGTCCAAGTCGCCTCTGTTAGCTTCCACGCAATCGTCGGATAGACCGATGCTTCACCTTGACCAAGGCGTCGGATCATCCGATGCTGAAGGCTTCGTCTTGGCGTGTCTCTGTCTTGATTAAAACTAAGTGCCGGATAGACCGACGGTATCCCCACTCAGACCGTCGGATCATCCGGTGCTACTGTCTTCGCTGCTCTTCCTCTGCAACTCGTCCGACGCTACTAAAAAATGGACCATCGGTTCATCCGACGGTACCTAGGGTTTTACCCTGTGTAACAACCCATCCGACGATTGCACCGACGCTTGCTATATTGATACTGTCGGTTCATCCGACGGTGTCTTTTCTTTTCCTTTCTTGCTCGGTTTTGACCCTTGTTTTTCTCAATTTGGCATGTGGTTTTCTTGCATCCTTGGGACCTAGATGTGTATACAAAGACATGCTAAAACAATATGGTTAGTCCCAATGATCATGTTGTCATGAATCACCAAAATCAAACTCGAACTAATGGCATATGAGGCCATGTTCGCTACAGTCTCGTCTGTTGAAGTCAATCTCAAGGCGGGCGGCATCGGCTCGGTCCGCCCCTGGAAACAAAGCTTATTTCCATTAGCACTGGTTGAACTGGTTTGCTACATGTTGGTCCTGCTTAATTAAGTGCATAAAACAAACGGTGAGCAAGATGTCTAAACCTTTTAATTAATTGATTGTAAACGATCAGTTTCAGGCTATAAGAATGACGCTATAGCTCATTGTCTGTTACGCAAGGGTGTTCTTGGAGTAACTCCAACAGCCTCTCCATTTCATCTTCCATCGGTAAAAAATAGAGAAGAGAGATGTCGGGGACAGCCCTGGGAGTCCCCTTAAACAACCGGGGAAACCCCACTTAAAACCTGCAAAAAGCCAAGGCCAAACACTTCTTGCTTAAGCGCGCACACGGGGCACGGCCCACGCCACGGTGGCCCCGGCGGCCCACCAAGGCGGCCCACTCAAAGATCCCCTCGAGCAGGCTCCGCCTCGCTCGAGGGCACACACCTCCCTCGAGTGGGCTCCGCCCCGTTCGATGTACGCTTACCTCGAGCAGGCTCCGCCTCACTCGAGGGTTCACACCGCCCACGGGCAGGCTCCGCCTCGCTCGAGGGCGCCCCACACGCACACGTCCGTTCCCACACGCGGGTAAGGGCATTTAATGCTCTGACAATGGCGGGGCGGTGCCATCATGCGCCTGGGACTCACGCCCCGGTCCTGTCGCACCAACTCCCTAGGAGGGAACCCATCCCCGCCACTGTGGGGGACTGTGCGACGTGGCCAGTGCTAGCCCCGTGACGCCGCGCCGCCTACTCCCGTGTGAGCCCTCGAAGGGGGGCCGACCACTTCCTTGAAATGCTTTCCCGTGACTTCACAGGGCCAGGTCGTGATGCTAGGCCGGCGGGGCGCCATCCCTGCCACTGTTAACGGCAGGCGGCCGCCCCCGCGCGTACAACCCCATGTCGGGCACTGTGATAACAGGCTTCGACGCTGTGAAGCGTGCGGGAACGGGACGCCGCCATGACTGCCACTGTGTCCCGTACGGATCGACGTCAGCGACCCCCTCGAGCCCGTCCGGGGCGTCACGGCCATCCGCTGCACTCCTACCCTCGAAGCTACCACTGTTCGGGTACAAGATACGCCATGATGGCCAGATCGCGGCAAGGACCGTCAAGGCGGCCACCTACTCTACGGCGCGGTGCACCATACTTCCCCATGTAGCTGAATAATGCGGTATGCATGTAATTCGCCCTCTCCTTGGCCTATAAAAGGAAGGCGAACTCCCCCGCCGTAGGGGACGACAGACAACAGACACCAGACAACGCACGACACACAACACACGCATTCCTCAATTCTACCACAACATCTTCAGCCACTTCACAGGGACTTGGAGGCCACTCCTCCTCTCCCGCCTTGCTTGTAGCAGCCCCACTACAGGCACCCCGGTGCTGAGCAATATAGTGCCCCGAGCCTGAATTTTCAGGCCACGGGGAACGGCTACCTGATGCGCCTCACCAACCGTGAGGAACTTCGTGTGCAGCGCCAGGCCGGGTCTGCCCCGGTCGCCGCTGCGCGCGTCGCCACGATGCAAACGCCCGCTGGCACGGATGCGCGGGCCCGACAAGCGTCTCGACGTCGCCGTCGCTCCGGTCGGAACGACGGCAAGCCGAACGCGCCGCCTCCCAACGCGGCGCGCCCGTCGGCGAGGATCGCCGCCACCCCGGCGGGGGGAGCGCGCGGTCTCCCGGCCGCGCTTCCCCATAGGTCTGCGCGGCGCTACGACGGCCTACAACACCAACGTCAACACCACGATGCGCAGGGTTCCCCCCGGCCGTCATGTCTTCGTCGCTAGGGACCCTAGCACCTCCGCCAGCGACGAGTCGTCCCTAGGCTCCCTCGACGCGTTGCCACCCGCCAACCTACACGGGTACACGGAATGGGACTTCTCCGGCGTGCCGGACCAGATAATGTTCAGGCGTTTTCTCGACGCCACAGACTATTGGTTCGGTTGCTCCGACGACTCCAGCACCGGGAGCTACGACCCCGCGCGGGAATGCCGCGTCGTCATCGCTAATGACCCGGCCAAACGCCACCGCGCGGTGGGTGTCGGCCGACGGGGAAGTTGCGCCCGCCCCGAGGATTGCTCGGCGCCCGGCGGCGAGGACCGAGCACCCCCGCCGGGGGCCGACATTGACGCGCGCGTTAGCCCAAGCCCGCGAACTCGAAGCCAAGCTGGCAGAGGAGTATCGGACGGTGCGGTTGCTCCGCGCCTCCATGGCAGGGGAAGCCTCCGCGCGCGGCGAACGCGCGCGGGGCCGGGGCATACAGGCCCGTGACCGCATCAACGCCGACTTCAACGTCGACAACCCGAACACACCTCCGCGAGCGAGCCAGAAGCTTATTGACGCCGTGACGCTGCTGCGGGCCATGCCGGCCCCCTCGACGCCTGAGGCACGAAACCTGCACCGCGAGGCGCAGGCGCTCATTGAACAAGCGGCCGTCCAACAGGCCAAGAGCTCGGCGTCCCGCATCCGTCAACAGGGGGACGCACGAGGCGATGGGGGTGCACAGGGGGCCGAGCCCTCGGTGCACGCAGGCGGAGCGACGGAGCGCCCTGTCAACCCGGGACGCACGCCGGCTAAAGAACGCCTCCTCGACACGCGTGGACAAGCACGGGACGGTGATGCCCGCAACGTCATTAATGCTCGGCGGACGAGCAAAGCGGATGCGCGAGCGGCGGCAGGCTACCACCCTCGACGAGGTGGACGCTACGACAGCGACGAAGACCGCTCGCCAACGCCGGAACCCCCGGGGACTCGTGTGTTCAGCCGGGAGATCCGCGCGGCGGCCTTCCCCCAGCGCTTCCGCCAGCCCACGACCATCGTCAAGTACAACGGGGAAACGGATCCCCGCATGTGGCTCAACGATTACCACCTAGCATGCCAGCTGGGCGGGGCCACCAGCGACGAGGTCATCATCCGCAACCTGCCCCTGCACCTTGCCGATTCAGCCCGGACGTGGCTCGAGCATCTGCCGGCCAGTCAGATCCATAACTGGGATGACTTGGTCCGCACGTTCGTGGGCAACTTCCAGGGCACATATGTGCACCCTGGGAGTTCCTGGGACCTGCGCTCCTGCGCCCAGAAGCCCGGCGAGTCGCTCCGGGACTTCATACGACGTTTCTCCAAGCGCTGCACGGAGCTCCCAAGCGTGGCGCAATCTGAGATTGTGCACGCCTTCCTCGAGGGCACCACGTGCCGGGATCTGGTGCGAGAGTTGGGGCGCAGCCCACCTGCAGACTCAAACGAGCTGTTCGTCATTGCCACCAGTTTTGCCTCAGGTGAAGAGGCCGTGGGGGCGATCTTCGACGACAAAAAGGGCAAGCGCTCGGACGACGCGCCCGCGGAGGGCAGCAAGTCCAGGGAGCCCCACCGGAAGGACAAGCGGGGCAAGAAAGGAAAGAAGCCGCGCCGCGAGGCGCGCGAGCAGGGGGGCGCGACGGCGATGACGCCGAGGCCCTTGCTGTTGACCCGGCTCGACGGGGCCCTCGACCGGCCCCTCGAGGTCCGGGGGTGTTCGATGACATGCTGAAAAAGCCATGTACATACCACAAGACCCCGGTGAACTACACCCTCGAGCAATGCGATATGCTGAAGAAGTTCTATGGCCACGCCGCCGCAAAGGACGCAGAGGCCAAGAAGGACGGAGGAGATGGCGACGCCAGCGGCTTCCCCGCCGAATAGAACGTGTTCCTCATCTTCGGGGGACCGACCATCGACATGTCGAGCCGCCAGCACAAGCGGGAGCGGCACGAGGTCCTCGCCTCAGAGAATGCGCCTCCCTCCTTCCTCGACTGGTCGGAGGATGCCATCACCTTCAGCTGTGAAGACCACCCGAACCGCATCCCTAACCCGGGCCAGTACCCACTGGTGGTCGACCCGGTCATTAGGAACGAGCGGTTCTCAAAGGTCCTGATGGACGGAGGCAGCAGCCTCAACATCCTCTACGCGCACACGCTGCACCTGCTGGGGATCGGGTTGGACCAGCTGCAGCCCAGCACGACGTCGTTCCATGGCGTCGCGCCGGCAAGCGCGCGTCCGGCCCTCGGGCGGATTGACTGCCGGTTTGGTTCGGCACTCCGAGCAATTTTCGCAAGGAAATGCTCACCTTCGAGGTGGTGGGATTCCGGGCGCCTATCACGCCATACTTGGGTGGCCCCGCTACGCCAAGTTCATGGCCGTACCCAACTACACCTACCTCAAAATGAAGATGCCGGGACCAAACGGTGTTATCACCGTGGGCTCGTCCATCGAACACGCATTCGACTGCGACGTCGAATGCGTGGAGCACGCGGAAGCACTGGCGCTGGACGAAGCGCTGGTGACCACCTTGGAGAAGATGGTCAACGAAGACCTCGACTCCACCGCCAAGCACGCCGGCAATTTCGAGGCCGCGGAGCAGACCAAGGAGGTGCCCCTCGACCCTGCTGCCACCGAGGGCAAGGTGTTGAGGGTCAGCTCCACCCTCGACCCGAAATAGGAAGTGGTGCTCGTCGACTTCCTCCGCGCCAACGCCGACATCTTCGCGTGGAGCCCCTCGGATATGCCAGGCATCCCGAGGGAGGTCGCCGAGCACTCCCTTGACATCCTGCCTCACTCCCGCGCCGTGCAACAACGGCTCAGCCGCTTCGACGAGGAGCGGCGGCGGGTGATCGGAGCGGAGCTGCGGAAGCTTCTCGAGGCCGGGTTCATCAAGGATGTGTTCCACCCTACGTGGCTAGCTAATCCTGTACTAGTAAAGAAAAAGAACGGGAAGTGGCGGATGTGTATAGACTACACCAGTCTTAATAAAGCATGTCCTAAAGTTCCTTTTCCTTTGCGACGTATCAATCAAATTGTTGATTCGACCGCTGGGTGCGAGCTGCTTTGCTTCCTTGATGCCTACTCCGGGTACCACCAAATCAAGATGAAGGAGTCCGACCAGCTCGCAACTTCATTCATCACGCCGTTCGGGATGTTTTGTTACGTCACGATGCCGTTCGGCCTCCGGAATGCAGGTGCAACGTACCAACGCTGCATGCAGCACGTTTTCGGAGACCACATCGGGCGGACCGTCGAGGCGTACGTAGACGACATCGTCGTAAAAATCAGGAAGGTGGACGACCTGGTTGGCGACCTCAGCATCGCGTTGGGCTGCCTACGGGCCAACGGGGTAAAATTGAACCCTGAAAAATGTGTCTTTGGTGTGCCGCGGGGCATGCTCCTAGGATACATAGTCTCCCAGCGAGGCATCGAGGCCAACCCCGAGAAGGTTGCGGCCCTCGAGCGAATGGGTCCAATTCGAGACCTCAAAGGGGTACAAAAGGTGCTGGGGTGCCTTGCCGCCTTGAGCCCCTTCATCTCGCGGCTCGGCGAAAAAGGCTTGCCCCTCTACCGCCTCCTCAAAAAGCACGAGCGCTTCTCCTGGACCGCCGAGGCCCAGGATGCGCTCAACAAGCTGAAGGCGTCCTTGACTCGCGCCCCAATCCTCACACCACCACAGGACGGCGAATCTCTGCAACTCTACATGGCCGCGACCACTCAGGTGGTCAGCGCCGTAATCGTGGTAGAGCGCACGGAGGAAGGGCACGCCCTGCCGGTCCAGCGGCCGGTGTACTACATCAGCGAAGTCTTGTCCGACACCAAGACACGATACTCTCAAGTCCAGAAGCTGCTGTACACGGTGGTCCTTGCGCGGCGCAAGCTTCGCCACTACTTCGAGGCTCACCCTGTCACGGTGGTCTCCTCCTTCCTGGGGGAGATCATCCGCAATCCGGACGCGGCGGGCAGGATCGCCAAGTGGTCTGTGGAGCTGATGGGCGAGACACTCGCCTACGCCCCGCGCAAGGCCATCAAGTCCCAGGTTTTGGCGGATTTCGTCGCTGAGTGGACGGACACGCAACTGCCGCCGCCGCAGATCCAGGCAGAGTGCTGGACTCTGTATTTCGACGGCTCGGTGATGAAGACCGGGGCGGGCGCGGGCCTGCTCTTCGTGTCGCCCCTCGGGGAGCATATGCGGCACGCAGTACATCTCCACTTCCCCACGTCGAACAACATGGCTGAGTACGAGGCCCTTCTCTGCGGTCTCAAGATCGCCATCGAGATAGGCGTCAAACACCTCGACGTACGGGGAGACTCGCAGCTCGTGATCGACCAAGTCATGAAAAATGCGAGCTGCCACGACGATAAGATGGAGGCCTACTGCAAGGCCGTGAGCGCTCTCGAGGACAAGTTCTACGGCATAGAGCTCAACCACGTGCCCCGCCGTTACAACGAAGAGGCGGACGAACTGGCAAAGGTCGCGTCGGGGCGGATCACTTTCCCCCGAACGTGTTTGCTCGGGACATCGCTCAGCCCTCCGTCACCCTCGAGCCACACCCCTCGAACCACACGGAAATCTCGGGGGCTCCCTCGAATCCGGCTGGCGCGGAGCCCATGGATGAGGACCCCTCGAACGAGGCGTATGTGCTCTCCCTCCTCGAGGGGTACGGCGCCAGCGAGGCCGAAGTGATGGACGTCGAGCCAGCCCCCGTCAGGGCGGATTGGCGCGACAAGTATATCGCCTGGATGGGCCGAGGGGAGCTCCCCTCGGATCGGTCCGAGGCCAGGCGCATCGCCAGGATGGCCAAGTCTTTCGCCCTCGTCGACGGCGAGCTGTACAAGCGCGCCGCTTCCGGCATCCTGCAGCGATGCGTGCCAATCCCCGAGGGGCGCGAGCTCCTCCGGGACATACATGCGGGGGTATGCGGCCACCATGCCGCGCCCCGCACCCTCGTAGGCAACGCGTTTCGCCAAGGCTTTTACTGGCCCACGGCGGTCGCAGACGCCAGCGAGATCATGCGCACCTGCGAAGGGTGCCAATTTTACGCCTGAAAATCCAACCTCTCTGCTCACGTCCTGCAGACCATCCCCATCACGTGGCCTTTTGCCGTGTGGGGACTGGACATCGTCGGGCCCTTGCGAAAGGCGCCCGGGGGCTTCACCCACTTGCTGGTTGCGATCGACAAATTTTCCAAGTGGGTGGAAGTACGCCCCATTACGAATCTCAGGGCGGAACAGGCAGTGACGTTCTTCACTGACATCGTCCATCGTTTCGGAGTGCCAAACGCCATTATCACCGACAACGGGTCCCAGTTCACGGGCAGGAAATTCCTGGAATTTTGCGACAAATTCCACATCCGTGTGGATTGGGCAGCTGTGGCACACCCACAGACCAACGGCCAAGTAGAACGTGCCAATGGCATGATCCTACAAGGCCTAAAGCCCCGAATTTTCGACCAGCTGAACAAGTCTGGTCGAAAATGGCTCCAGGAATTGCCTGCGGTCGTGTGAAGCCTAAGGACCACCCAAGCAGAGCCACTAGGTTCACCCATTCTTTCTAGTCCATGGCGCGGAGGCCGTCCTCCCCACAGACTTAGAGTATGGGTCACCCAGGGTACGAGGCTATGACGAGCACGCCAACCAGCGAGCCCGCGAGGACTCGCCGGACCGGCCGGATGAAGCGCGCCCTCGCGGCCTTAATGCACTCCGCCGTATACCGGGGCCCTCGTGCGCTACCGTGCACGGAAGATACGCCGGCGGGACTTCAGCGAGGGGGATTTGGTCCTAAGGCTACGCCAAGACAACCGAGGACGCCACAAGCTATCACCTCCGTGGGAGGGACCCTACATTGTGGCGAAGGTGCTCAAGCCTAGCACATACAAGCTAGCCAACGAGGACGGCGAGGAACTCACCAACGCTTGGAACATCCAACAGCTACGTCGCTTCTATCCCTAGCTAGGATTTCCAAGTTTTTTGTTGTAAATCACATGCCCAACACCCCAGTTGGCGACTATCATGTAAACATCACCAGTTCAATAAAAAGGGCAACTCGGCTTTCCCCTGAAACCCAAGTTACCCTCGGGGGCTACTACGGGGGGCATCCCCCCACAAAAAATGGTCCTATTTTTTCGCAAAAATCCACGTGCGCTAAGTACGTTTCGACTTCGACCTCGAGTAAAATTCGAACAGGGCGCAGGCAGCCTAGTGGAAAGGACGCGCGAGTCAGAGATAGCCTACGCCTCCGCGAGGATACGCCCTTCTCTCTTGCCTCCGGCCCAGCAGGCGGCTCGCGAAAATCGAACTTCCCTAACTCGAACTTACTCAGGAAGAAGGAGAAACAAAACAGCGCAATAAAGTAAAAGACATCATTACGCTTTCACAAACATCCGAAGCAAAATGATCTGTTTATTTACATGGCCACGCGGCCCGTACACTAACATACAAATAAAAAGGGCCTAGCGCCCAACAATCTTCAGGCCTGAGGAGCATCGGCATCGGCGGCGTCCGGGAATAGGAACTCCTCGAAGGCTTCGGCGAGCGCCCCGGCGGCGTCAGCGGCCAACGCGTCCACGCGCTCCATCGCCACCTCGTCCTCAACGCCCTCAGGGACGATGTAGCCCTCCGCCACGGCCTCGAAGTTGATCTCGTAATGAGATCATACCACTCCGAGGGCCTTCTGGACGCCGAGGTGCAGAGCCCGACGCATGCGCCCGGTGACGTGCCCGCCGAGGGCGCGCGGCGCGGCCGGACGGCCGAGCTCCCGCCCGCGCCTCTCCCTCCTCCACGACCCGGCAGTCTCGAGGGCCGCGGAGCGCAGCTCCCGGCAGCCCCGGCCGGGAGGAGTTGTAGGAGGTCTGCAGCACCTCGGCCCGCTCGGCCGCGTGCCCCGCCGCGGTGCGCGCAGCCGAACGTTGCCAGCAAGAAAGAAATCAGAAAAGGGGACGAACCCTCTAAGGGAAAATCAGCAAAACAAAAGACAAACAGCGACTCACCCTCGACCTGCTTCTTCTCCACCTCGAGGGCGCGGCGCTCGGCCTCGACCGCCTGCTGAAGGCCGTTGACGGTGTCGCTCTGCTCCCTGAGGGCCTGCTCTTGGCTCGCGCTCGTGATGCTGAGCACCACCAGTTCGCCCTCGAGCTTCGAGAACTCCGCGTTCCGCTCCTCCGGCGACCCCCCTCTCCGCGCCGCCTCGCGAGCGATGGGCTCCCGCTCGAGCGCCGACCGGCGTCGGCAAGAGCAGCCCCCGTTCTCGCCGAAGCTGCCCCTCAACCCCCCGGCGGGGCGGTACGCTCTTGCAGGATCCGGTCCTCCGCGATGGCGAGCGCCGCAACCTTGGCGTCGAGGGTGGCCTTCGGCTCGTCGGCCTCCTTGGCCCTCTCGCCGGCCGCGCGCGCCCGCTCCTCGCCCCCCGGCTCGCCGGGCCTCGCGCCCGCTCCTCGGCCAACGAATGGAGCTCCGTGTTGTCGCTACGGATGGCGGCCACCTCCGCCTCCCAGTTGGTCGCCAGGGTGCGCATCCTATCCAGGTCTCCCCGCGCCTGCCGCAGCGCCTCATCCCGATCGATGAGGGCCGTGCAAACCCGCTCGAGGGTGGAGGGGCGCGCCGCGTCCTGCCTTTCACACTCCTGGAGCTGGTCGCGCAGGGCCTCAGCCCGCACGACGCCCACCGTCCGGGGTCCCCAAGGCGTCAGCAAGCGCGTCGAAGGCGCTGCACCGCTCCCGCGCACCGGCGAAGCTTGGCGCTCATCTCGTCAAAGGCGCCATACTTGTTGCGGGCGCGATGCTCGAGCTCCTGCCGCCAACAGATCGAAACCAGTGAGCGTCACACCGCAAGGGTCGAGCGTTAAGACGAAGAAATAAAAAAAGGGTAGACGACGACGCCTCACCTGGAAAACGGGCCACGCGGGGCCGCCATGGATCCACAGCGCCTCGTTCAACGCTCGGTTGAGCGCAGCGCCGTGGTCGCGGAGCTCCTCCCACAGCCCCTACTCCTCCTGGACGTCGGCGAAGGCGGGCGGACCGTCAACACGCCCCTCTCCCGAGCGGGGCGGCCGGCGCGGGAAGAAGAGGCCTCGGCGTCGTGCCCTCGGCCTCCTCGCCACCATGTGGCCATCCCGCCGCCCTCACAAGGGCCCCCTCCCCCGGGACTCGGAGGACGGCGTGGGGGAAGCTCACCTACCGGTCCCACCCGGCGGCGGGGAGCCGTCGTCCGGATCTCCACCACCACCGTCCGGAGCCGCCGGCGGGTGCAGCCCCTACCGCGCCTCCACCCGCGCCTCCGTGGCCGCAGCTCCCGCCGCGGCGCCTCAACCGCCGCCTCCGACCGCTTCTCCGCAATCGCGGGCGCCGGGTGGCCCTCCACGGCGGACGCCGCGCCGGCGCCGCCGCAATCGGCGCCGCCGGGCCGCGCCTCCACCACGACCGGCGCCGCGGCCCCTCGACGGCCGCCGGCCGCGCGCGAGGGGTGAAGCCACCCGGCCGCGGCCTCGAGGCCTCGCCCGCACCTTGCGAGCTCTCGCCCGCCGCCGCCGCCGCGCCGCCCCCACCCGCGGCACCCTCGACGAACGCCGCCGGGTGGGGACGGACGCGTCCACCCTCAACACCTTGGCCGGTGCGAGGGGGAGGCACGGTTGGCACCACCCCCGCGCAAGCATGAGCAAATCGTCGGTCCCCGCCTATCGACGCGCAACCTCTCGAAAGGACAAGTCTCTCACCTCGAGGAGGAAAAGGCACGCTTCCTCTTCCTCGAGGTCCCGCCGACGACGCCGGCGCGGCCGGTGGGCGCCGCCGCGCGTCCGGCCCATCTCCACCGCGCGCGCGGCCCCGCCGCGCGCGCGGCACATCCGTCGCGCGCGCCTCCGGACGCGCGCCGCCGCCCGCGCGGCCCGCCGTAACGCCCGCATTTTTTAGCTCTAAATAAATCACCTACTAAATCATGCGTAATTTCAAAAAACCGATCCGCCGAGCTCAATTGCCATTCAAATCCTAGCCACCTCTCTCTCTCTCTCTCTCTCTCTCTCTCTCTCTCTCTCTCTCTCTCTCTCTCTCTCTCTCTCTCTCTCTCTCTCTCTCTCTCTCTCTCTCCCCGACGCGCGTGCCGCGATTCCCGCCGGCACCGCACCCCGGTCGCGCCCCCGCGCACCTTCCCAACGCCGCGGTCGGCCACCGGCCGGGAATCCCGCGCACGCCGCGGTCCCGCCGGCCGTCCGCTCGCCGTCACCGCCGTCCCGAAAATCACGCCGACGCTCGAAAGTCGGAAAAACCCCACAAAACCCCCCCCTTAATTTCCCTAACAATTTTCCAAATTCTCTAGATTTTTCCCCAATTTCTTCTCCTCTTTTCCCTATTTTTTTTTCCAATTTCTTCCCTTTCTTTTCCTTTTTCCTTTCTTTTCTCCTTCCTTTTTCTTTTCCTCTTTTCTCTTCCCTCTCTTCTTCCTTTCTTCTCCTCCCTTTTTCCCCCCCCTCGCTCCCGCGCGAGCGCACCCGGCCCGACCGGCGCCCGACCGCCGCCGGCCCGGCCCCGCGCGCGCCGCCCCCTCCCCCCCGCCTTCGCACGCCACCGGCCGGCCAGGGAAGCCGCCTCGCACGCCACCGTGGCCCCGCTCGCCCCGCGCCCGCCGGAGACCGGCCGGCCGCCGGCCGCCATTAATGCCCCCCCCGCACGAGCCGTCTACTCCCCACCGGCCGCCGAAGCTTGCCCCGCGCCCGCACGACGGGTCTAATCCCCGCCAAACCCCCGCACAAGTTGACCCCGCCGAGCCCTCGCGAAGCCGCCCGAGCTCGCCGGAGTTGTCCTCGCCGGGAGAAATATCTCCGCTCCCGAACCGCCTCTCGCCGCCTATAAAAGGGGCCGACGGCCTCCCCGGCTCGCCGCACCACACCGGAACGCCCTCACCGCACCTCCTCCCCTCCTCCCCAAACTCCACGCCGCCGCCGCCCCCTAGCACCGCCGCCGCGCCGCCGCCTCCTCGTGGAGCCGCCTCCACCGTGCGCAATAGCTCAAGGTGAGCACGGGAATAGGGTTCCCCTCGCCCTCCTCTCTCTTTTCCCCTCATCCCCGGTCATCCCCGTGGCCGGAGCCGCCGGCGAGCCCCCCCCCCCCCCGCCGGCCTCCCGCACGGTCCGCTCCCCCTCTCTCGTTCGTTCGCAAGGTAGAAGAAGGCCTATAGGCCAAATACCCCCCGCCTCCTCCCTTTTTCCTAAAAGGCCCCCGCCTCTATTCCCCCTTTCTTTATTCTTTCAAATAGACCCTAGATCAATAATTAATTATAAGATTAAATACCGTCGCACCCCAAATAAAGTACAAATCGGGGCCCTAATCAAGTTTATATTATTACAATCACCCCCCTTTTCCCAATAATATAAATTACCAATAGGTCCTTAAATACCTATAACCCCTTCTTAACCTAGCCTTTCATACACGCCGCACCCCCCCGCCGAACCAACTCCTTTCCTAGGGCTTATAAATACCCCTCTCCGCTCACTTCCCCTCCCCGAGCTCGGCCGGAACCGTGAGTGCTAATATTGCTTGCTTGTGTGTGTGTATGCCTTAGCCGACGGAGTAGACGGAGTAAGGTACCCCGAGCCGGAGGTCGGAGCCGACTACCGCGAGCAGGAGCCCGAGGTCCCGAACGCCGAGCCCGCACTCCCCGAAGACTTCGAAGACGGCAAGTTCACCCTCATCCTTTGATGCATGCTTCCGTCCTAGTTTTAAAAATATATCCTATACCCGTTTTATAAATTGCATATTGTGTTACCGCAAAACATGGTAAGATAGCCACCCTTGATTGCTATGATTGAACCTTGTTGTGGCCTAAAAGAGTGCTTTAAAAATGTGTGTGCGGGTGCTTTTAAATGTGTGAGTGCTTTAAAAACAAAAGGGGGATATGTGTGGAAAATGAGTAAAGATCCGGGTAGACGGGATGGACGTGTGTGTCGGAGTATGGGTGAGCTCGTACCGTGTGGTTGAGCGTGTTGGGAGTTGTCCATCTTGTCGGTTAAGGACCGGGTTGCGTGACATCTCACCGACCCAAATCATCGTACAACCACTCGACCGTTGTATGTGGCAACGGCTTAGCATAAACCCCACTAGTTAATCTACTTGCCATCTGGTGTGCGGGTGAGCAGCGGGAGACCAAGGAGTCGGGGTACGCTCTGTGTGAGGTACGCCCTGGTTATGTGGTATAACCCCTTGGGTGCTTCCGTGGTGGCTCGTAGTGTTAGCTAAGGTGGGTAATGGCTATGATAGGATCCGTACCGGCACTGAGGTGTCCGTGTGACGGCACCCTACTTGTGGGTAAAGATGTACAACCTCTCGCAGTGTCAAACCTATTCGAATAGCCGTGTCCACGGTATTGGACGAGTCACGGTGTGGTCACAAAAACTAGTGTTTGGGATGGGATGTTTTCTGGTGTGAGTTGTTTTCCGGGTAAAGTGTGTGGCTGTGTGCCTGGGCTACGACGGACGGGAAGTCCGGTAGTTCCACAGTGGTTTTCCCTAAAACTGTTGAGTTACTTGGGTTATGAAAATGATTTGCGAAAACCTTTTTGAAATGAACCCCTGCATGTGTAAGTTTGCTAAATGAACCTTAACCTGATCCTTGTTATACCTTATGCATGATTCTGTTTATAAGCCCCTCCGAGGGTGGGGTTGGATTTGCGGAGTACGTATGTGCTCACCTTTGTTTTACTAACCATTTTACAGAGGAGGATCCCGATTACATTCCCGAAGACGTTGAGTAGGTCGTGCCCTACACCCAACCGTGCCTCCTGTGTACCCGTGGCCCTACCGAAAGCTTCCATGGTGTGGTACTCGAGGAGGCTATGGAAGCCTTTGCTATCGTAGTGTGGTCGCTAGCGTTTGTGTTGTTCATTGTAGCGTTGGCACTACCGTGCCCTTTTTGTAACCGTAATGTAAAAGACCGATTCCACCTTTGTTGTAATAAATGTGCTACCGCCTCCCGGGACCGGTATTTGTGTCACATTTGGTCGGCTACCGATGAGGGGACGCTTCACCCGCGCCGCCCCCGTTGTTGATTGCCCCGGCGGCGGGCGCCTCCGCACCCGCCCCAGGCGGTGCTCGCTCCCGCCGCCGGGAGTCGGCTCCGCGACGGGGGCGCAGGCTCCCACCTATCGGGGGGGGCTGCCCCCTCACCTTTTATTCTTCTTCCTCCTCCTCATCCGAGGACGAGTACTCCTCGGTCCCCGGTGAGGAGAGCTCTTGCTGCTCACGCAGCCGGTACTCCTCGCTCCTCCGCTCGCGACGCTCGCGATGTCGCTTCGCGCGCTCCTTCTTGCGTGCCGCCTGCTCCCGCTCTCGCTACTGCGCCGCGCGACCAAGCGCGCGAGAGCGGGGAGTGGGGCGGTGCGATTTCGCGAGCTCACCGCACCAGCTGCGAGCGAAGCATCGAAATGCGTCAACAACCCGAGGTATCAGCAAAATCGAAATGAAACCAAGAATTCCACTCACCAGCTCACCGGTGGGGGAGCATCTCAAGATCCCACAGGGATCGGTCGTTGCGCACGAACTTGGAGTCGACGGCGCTCCGCGCCCGGGTAGCCGCGTACTCCCGTAGGAGGGGGCTCTGCAGCATCTGCGACCTCGCCAGCGCGATGTGGTCCGCCATCTCGGTCATCTCGAAGATGCAGAGCGGCCTCTCCATCAAGGGGACGACCCACCGGTGGTGGAGGAAGGAGAGGACGGCCCCCGCGGTCAGCCCCGCGGCCCGCCGTGTCCCTCGGTGCGGTGAGGAGCGAGTCCAGCCCGCCTCGCGGTGCCGGGAGCGGGGACACCCCGTGGTGCCAGGAGTCCGGCCTCTCCCGGAGCACCAGGCCGGTGTAGGGAGGGAGGCTCGGGCTCGTCGTGGCGGATGCGGGAACCACCCCCCGCTCCTAGCCTCGCGTTGTTGGTCGTCATGGTGCAGGGGATGTACTCGTCCTTGCGCTGACCCCGCAAGGCGAGCCACATGCCGCCGGCGCGCACCGCGCGGCGGGTCCTATGCTCCGTCGTCGTCTACGTAAACAGCTCCGCGCGAAACAGGTGAATCCAGAGATCCCAGTTCACCGGGATCCCTAGATAGCCCTCGCAGACGCCCACGAACGTGGCCGCCTGCGAGATTGCGTTTGGCGCGAAGTTGTGAAGCTCCACGCCGTAGTGGTGGCAGAGCGCCCGCATGAAGCGGCTTGCCGGCGCGGCGCGCGAAGCCTCGCTCGTGGAAGCGGATGAAGCTAACCACGTAGCCGCTCGGGGGGTTGGGCGCATGGTCCCTTGCCGGTGGCACGATCCACTCTGCCGGCCGTCCGTCCTCGTTCGCCGCCAGCTGGCCGGCGGCCACCAGTTGGTTCAGCGCCAGCCGCGTTACCGACGAGCGCTCCCACGCGTACGGGTCGACGATGACAAGAGGCTGCTGGGGCGCCATGCAAGCGGGTGAGGGAGCGAAGCACAAGGAACGAGAAGAGCTCCGAAAGGAGAAAGATGCGGTGGAAAAAACGACTCGGGGACTCGAGCGCGAGGAGCAACAATGGCGAACGCAAAGGTAAAAAACCGCCGCTTCCCCCTCTCGTTGGATTTATAAGCCGCGGGCGTGCTCTCCGGAGCGTGCGCCCCGCGCGTATTAACTACAGGGGGAATATTCTCTCGATGACGGGCAGGCCCCACCACGACCGCGGCGGCCACGCAACCGCTCACGGGCCATCATCACGGCGTAGAAACGGGAGGGCCGTGGCAGGCGGTCACATCCACCTGCCCACACCGCCCACTACGCGCGCGGTTACAGCGCCTAAAAAAACGCGCCGCGGCGCGAAACCACGCCGCAACTACGGAGCATTAAATGGCTCAGTCCCTTACCAAGTAAGGAAGACTCTCGAGCGGCGCGAGCCCCTGGTTCAGAAAGATTCGACCCTCAAAGGGTGCAAGCATCGGCCGGTCACCTCGGGGCCCGTTTGAAGTAAAACAGGCACCACAGGTACCTTCAATGCACTATTTTACTGATCAGCGTCTCAAGGGCTGACACGGTCAGGGACCCTCGAGGACTCGCATATGCAAAGACGGGAGCGCCCAGCCGCCACCCCGCACTATTTTACTGATCAGCGTCTCGAGGGCTGACACGGTCAGGGACCCTCAAGTACTCGCAGATGCAAAGACGGGAGCGCCCAGCCGCCACCCCGCACGGCCCTACTGATTAGAGGTTCGAAGCCTGACCCTCGACGGGTTCGAACAGGCGCCCCAGATCACCAGAGTCAGGGACGACGAGGGCACGCGCACTCGAGCCGTTCCTCGAGCCCGCCGGCTCGAGGGTGCCCCACATGTCGTGCTCGGGAGCCAGCGAGGGCAGCTAGCCAGGGGGATCCCACCGAGGGGAGAGCTTCGCGCCCTCGGTCCCTAGCGAATGGTACCGAGCCCCACCTAGCAAACCCGCGCAAGCGCTTTAATGGACGCGTCCCCGGACCGCGCAGCCTACCCTTATCGAACGGGGCATGGGCGTCCATCCGAACCACCCGCTAACAGCTCGATGAGGAATCCGCAATCCGCGACCCGATCGATGGGTGTTGCGGAAACCTCACCCTCCGTCCCGCGGCGGGACGGCAAGGGCGCGTTAAAAACAAGTCGTAGAGCTACTACCCGATCGCCTCGAACGGGCCCAGGCTCGGGGGCTCGACGCACGGCTACGCCTCCTGGATTGCACCGGCCGCGGATGGTACCAGCTGCGTGTGCGTCACCGAAGCCGGCTGAAACATCGCCGACGCCAGTTGAAATATGTACCACGCCCTCTGACCAAAATCTCGCGGTAAAACCCCTGCAGGAGCACCCACGCTCCTACAGGGCTTCGGGGGCTAGACCCGCGGGTCCGCTGACGCGGCCCCACGGACGGCATTCGCAAGACAGAGGGAAGGACGTCCTATCCGTAGGCTCCGGCATCCGCGGGAGCCCCGGCCGGCGAACCCGCGGATGCTCGGGGTCTCTTGTCGGGGACAGCCCCCGGGGGGCCCCCTTAAACAACCGGGAAAACCCCACTTAAAACCCGCAAAAAGCCAAGGCCAAACACGTCTTGCTTAAGCGCGCACACGGGGCACGGCCCACGCCACGGTGGCCCCCGCGGCCCACCAAGGCGGCCCACTCAAAGATCCCCTCGAGCGGGCTCGCCCTCGCTCGAGGGCACACACCTCCCTCGAGTGGGCTCCGCCCCGTTCGAGGGTGTACGCTTACCTCGAGCAGGCTCCGCCTCGCTCGAGGGTTCACACCGCCCCCGGCGGTGCCCGCCTCGCTCGAGGGCGCCCCCACACGCACACGCCCGTTCCCGTGTACGGGCATTTAATGCTCGACAATGGTGGGGCGGCGCCATCATGCGCCTGGGACTCACGCCCCGGTCTGTCGCACCAACTCCCTAGGAGGGAACCCATCCCCGCCACCGTGGGGGACCGTGCGACGTGGCCGGTGCTAGCCCCCGTGACGCCGCGCCGCCTACTCCCGTACGGCTAACGCGCCGAGCCCCTCGAAGGGGGGGGCCGACCACTTCCTCGAAATGCTTTCCCGTGACTTCACAAGGCCAGGTCGTGATGCTAGGCCGGCGGGGCGCCATCCCTGCCACTGTTAACGGCAGGCGGCCGCCCCCACGCGTACAACCCCACGTCGGGCACTGTGATAACAGGCTTCGGCGCTGTGAAGCGTGCGGGAACGAGACGCCGCCATGACTGCCACTGTGTCCCGTACGGATCAACGTCAGCAACCCCCTCGAGCCCGTCTAGGGGCGTCACGGCCATCCGCTGCACTCCTACCCTCGAAGCTACCACTGTTCGGGTACAAGATACGCCATGATGGCCAGATCGCGGCAAGGACCGTCAAGGCGGCCGCCTACTCTACGGCGCGGCGCACCATACTTCCCCATGTAGCTGAATAGTGCGGTATGCATGTAATTCGCCCTCTCCTTGGCCTATAAAAGGAAGGTGAACTCCCCCGCCGCAGGGGACGACAGACAACAGACACCAGACAACGCACGACACACAACACACGCATTTCTCAATTCTACCACAACATCTTCAGCCACTTCACAGGGACTTGGAGGCCACTCCTCCTCTCCCGCCTTGCTTGTAGCAGCCCACTACAGCACCCCGTGCCGAGCAATATAGTGCCCCGAGCACACCACTGCTGGACGTACGGCCCCCGGCCGGAACCAGGATAAACCTCGTGTCATTGATTGCTTAGCATCAACCATTGAGGGATAGACCTCGGCGCTTATTACTGGTTAGTGTCGGGACCACATTCCGCACCGACAAGAGAAAAAATGTCGTTCCAACAGGCCCGACAAAAGCGTGGCTCGCAATCCGCCTCGCTATCGAGCTCCTTCCGCTCGCGAACTCTGGCGAGGCCAGGCGGCTCGCAATCTCGCCATTCCCACGCTCCCACCCCGGCCCCCGCGCAAATTCCATCCAGCTCCTCCAGCCCTTTTGTCGTCGCCAGCCGTCATTGACCACCTAACCCCGTGGGAGCTCGGTACCTGGCCCAGCGAGCTCTGACCCTGGCATCGTGCCAGCTTGGTGTCTGCGCTCTGGACAATTGCGTCGCACCGCCAATCCTCGGCTCCGGGTGTTGGACCGACGAGCCCCGCCTCCGCCCGAGGGCGCCGTGTGCAAGCAGGCCGGGCGAGCTCCCCGGCCCGGATGCCGACCCGGCCCGCCACCGGTTTGACTCCGCCGAAAAAAAAGAAAGGGAGCGAGAGGGGCCTCGGCCGCGGGCGTCACGCCGCCCATCCTCGGGGCTTCGGGTGCTGGTCCAGCGAGCCCCGCCTTCGGCCGCATGCGCCACGCGTAGGACCGACGAGCTCCACGACCCCGGATGTCGACCCAGTTGTCGTTGTTTTGACCTGCCAGAAAAAAGAAGGGGAGCAGAGGGGGCCTCGGCTGCGGGCGCTGCGCCGCCCATCCTCGCAGCTCGGGTGCTTCGGACCGGCAAGCGCGCGCCCCGGCCGCGCGCGCCACGCGCGAGCCCGGTGAGCTCCCTCGGATCCGGATGTCAACCCAGTCGCCGCCGGTTTGAGCAAGGGGAGCAGACGGGGCCTCAGCTGGGGGCGCCACGTGCAGGTCGGGGAGCTCCCTGACCCCGGATGCGTGCCGGCCTGGCGAGCTCTTCCCTCGGGGCACGGCGGCCGGTGGCACATCGGAGGAGTGGCTAGGAGAGGGAGGAGAAAGGAGAGGTGGAGGAGAAGGGGGATGCGAGGGGAGGATAAGGTGGGGAGGAAGAGGATGACACGTGGGTCCCACGCGTCAGTGTGCGGTTGTTGGGATTTGAAGGATGAGAAATACAAAGTCTGTTGGATCACTCACCAGAATTTTGATGTTTTCTATTTTTACAAAGGGTTAAAACTTCAAATTTATCTAGCAAAAATAAAGAGGTTGTTGGAATTGCTCTTATATATCACTTCAGCGACAAAATCCCCCTGTGTCGCTGAAGGAAGGATGACTCCGGGGGGTTGGAGTGCATGCATGCAAAAGAAAACAAAATTGATGAGCCACATGCAACATTGATTAATACTAAAAAAATCTATGAATCACAAAACAAACACCAAAATTAAATTCCCATCACACCATTGGATTTCTGACAATAAAAACTTCGAAACAAGACCCCACTTGACTATATTTTTGACAAAAATTATTTTATTCGTATTTTTTAATTACGGTTAAATATTATGTTATTGCTAGAACAAAACAAATAAAGTGCCAAAACAAACGAAAACAACTGTCAGAACAAGTTTATAAGTCATCCCGAACAACAAATGTGGTGTCGGAACAAATCAGAACAAGAGTCAGTCACATGTTATTATTATAGGCAAAACAAGATATTACTATAGCCAGAACAAGTTTGTATGTCATCTCGAACAAAAAAAGTGTCAGAACAAATGAGAACAATTGTTAGAACAAAATCCTATTATAGTCGGAACAATTTGTGTGTCATCTAGAACAAAAACAGATGTATTGGCAGAACAAATCAGAACAAGGGTCAGAACAAGTTATTATTATAGTCCGAACAAGATACTTGTAGCCAGGACAACTTATTATTCTAGTGAGAACAAATTTACATCTATCGAACAATAAAAATATTAATAGAGGGAAAAATATTAAAAATGAAAGAATAAAAAAATGAAAATAAAAAAATAAAGTAGAAAGTAAAAATAAATAAATAAAAAAGTAAAGAGAAATAAAAGTGAAATAAGAAAAATAAAAGAAATAGAATAAAAAGAAACAAGAATAAAGAGAAAGAAAGAAAAAATAAAACAAAAAAAATAAGAAAATATAAATAAAAAAGTAAAACAAGAAGAAAAAAACAGAAAAAATTAAAAATAGAAATAAATAAAGAAACAAGAATTAAAGAAACAAGAAATAAAAAAGAAAAAGAAATAATAAAGAAACAAGAAGAAGAAATAAAGAAAAGGAAACAAAAAATAAAAAAACAAGAAAAAGAAATAAAGAAAAAGAAACAAGAAATAAAAAAGAAACAAGAAAAATAGAAAAGGAAAAATGAAAAGAAAGAAAAAAAGAAAACCACTTCCACCCGTGCCCCCACGCCGCTACAGCGACAATCGGTGATTCCGTCGCTTCCTATTATATTCCTCGTTACGCAATGACTGTTTCATTCAAATTATGGCTGATTTTGAAGCTCCGATTATGGGAGATTCAAAGCGTCAGATGACTCCTATAATTCATAATCCAGATGGATTATCTAGATTCCGGATTATGGATTATGAAAGTCATTAGCAACCGCAAGCTGCTTGCTCTGGTTCGCTACATGTTGGTCCTGCTTGCTCTGCTTGCGGTTGCTAAAGATCACATGCATCCATATATTCATGCATCAAATGTAGGGTCATTTACTTGTTTAATAGTATCATTTTATTTGCAGTTGTGATTCGAAATCTGAATGACACGTAACAGATATTTTGGATGATCAATATTTAATCTGGCTCCTTGATTGTTGTTGTACAAGTACTTAGGGAAATCCATTTTGGGCTGTACCAGTTTGGCTCGATCTCAATAAGAGCTAACTGTTCTTTATATAAAAAAAAGCAAGCTAACTGAATCAAATAGTTGAAAGTTTCTAAAATATGAGATGCGAGTTCTTTTAATAGAGGTAAATGGGTGATTAGCTAGTACATAAATTTGCGAGTGAGTACGCTTAGGTATATGATCTCTTAATTCTTTTTGTTTGAAAACAACTTAGCCGGTGGATGTGAATAGGTTACCAAGATGACACGGGAGTAAAAAATGTCACGTAGGCAGCTTAGCTAATCCTTTTTTCATAAAAAATCCTTGCTGGCAAATATTGAAATAGATGCTTGGATTTCCACGCAAGTTCATGTACTAATGATCGTATTTAACTTTTTTCTATACTACAAGGAGCGAAGACAATTGAAAATTTTTCTCATCCAATGCAGGCCCACCTTACCCCTCACGCCGGACCCACCCGTCAGGTTGCATGATGACCAAAAAGGTGTAACAACTGTAAAAATCGCAATTTGGGGAGCGTTTCTGCCAAAAAGCTAATTCTTATTTACGGCGACCTTTTCTACCCACCCCTTACCCACCGTGGCCCCCGCCACACCCGTTGTTCCCGAGATCCCTCATCCGACGAACGCGGCACGCGACGATCCCTCGGCTCGCTCGGTTCCCCAGCGTCGCGGGCCTTCTTCCACAACGGCGGTGAAGTCCGGACGTACACCTTCGCGCATCAGACCTCATCAGCAGCATCCTGCGACGCGTTCGTCGGATCGAGATGGAGCATACACAGCGCCCTGTGCACACATTGCGCACACCATTTTTTTCCATTATGCCTGCCCCGCCCCGGGCGCGCCTGCAGAGAATTTCGCGGGTTCCCGACGCCGATCCCACACGCTTGCGCACCACCACCGATCGGCGGCTAGGATGCAGAACCTTCTTTCCCATGGTGCGGATTCCCCTACTTCTCTTAACTTTCCCTGTTCTTGCGTCACTTGGTTGTTCTCGTAGCGTGTTTCTCAGCGAAAAAGAATGGTTTTCCTGGGTTGGGGTTTGCTGTGAGGAGTCGAGTGTAGCGAACATGGCCTCATATGCCATTAGTTCGAGTTTGATTTTGGTGATTCATGCCAACATGATCAATGAGACTAACTATATTGTTTAGCATGTCTTTGTAGACATTTCTAGGTCTCAATGATGCCATAATACCACATGCCAAATTGAGAAGATAATCTATTTTTCAAGGGTCAAAAACGAGAAAAAAAAGAAAAGAAAAGCGACGGTACCAATATAACAAGCATCGGTAAAATCGTCGGACGAGTTGGTACACTGGTTGAAACCCTAGGCACCGTCGGATGAACCGACGGTCCATTTTCTAGAAGCGTCCGATGAGTTGCAGAGAAGAAGAAGCGAAGACAGTAGCACCAGATGATCCAATGGTCTGAGAGAGGATACCGTCGGTCTATTCGACGCTCAGTTTAAATCAAGACAGAGACGCGCCAAGACAACCTTTTCAGCACCGGATGAACCGACGCCTTGGGTCAGAGATAGCGTCGGTCTATCCGACGGTCACGAAGCAATGTTCAGAGACATTTTGGCGAGAAGTCCTTCAGCACCAGATGAACCGACGCACCGTCGGTGTATTGTGTCGGAATAGTTGTGTCAGCAGAGCTGCAACGACTAAGTGACGTGGAGGGCACCGGATGAACCGACGCCTTGGAAAAGCATAGCATCGGTTCATTCGACGCTACCTTTTTTAGCAGCCTTTAGCCAACGGCTAGTTTGATGTCTTGGGCTATTTATACCCCCTCCACTCACCCATTTGAGGTGGCTGGATTGTGTGGAAGTGCAGAGGAGTTCAAGACACCTAGAAGATCATATCCAATCCATCCAAGTGCTTAATTGCTCATCCATAGACTTGCATATGCTTAGTGTATGTGCTTAGTGTTAGGCTTAGCTTAGAGCCGAGTGAGTGCAAGGTTGTGCCAACCTTGTGAGGTGATTCTTGAGTGAATCAAGTTGTACAAGGTTCGCCGGAAGCCTTGGGGCCTAAGTGGCTCACCGGCAATCGTCATCGACCCTCCAGCTTGGTGTGGAGCGGCGAGGACACTTTGTGCGGGGGACGTGGAGACCCCCTTCCTTGGTGGAGAAGCTCCTTAGTGGAGGCGCCATCAAGGTGACCAAGGGAGCTTGGCAAGTGCCTAAGTGACTAGCCTTTGTGGCGAGTCAAGTGGTGCTCTTGGGAGAGACTTGGTGACCGGGAAGCAATACTCTTGGATGAGTGCTTCAACAACGTTGACTAGAGGTGGCTTAGTGCCTACCGATACCACGGGATAAATCGCGTGTCAAGAGTTTGCTTCCTCTCATCTCTTTTACATTTCCGCATTTACTCTTTTGCAATCTTTGCTTGCCTTCACTTTCCTAGAGTAGTTTCATGCTAGGAATGGCTATAGGTTGCAAACCTTGTTTTGTGATGTGAGTTTCACACTAGAACAACCCTAGTTGCACATCTAGATAGTATGTTCTATTTTATTTTTGTGTAAAATTAGTGAAGCCATAGGTTAAAGTTTTAAGTTGCGTAATTCACCCCCTCCCCCTCTTAGGCTAACGAGCATCCGATTCCTTACATCGAGACAGTGAGGGTTTTCAGAGGCTCCGGTTGTGGTTTTACGATTGTATTGACTTTTTTTACACACGACTGGATCGACCTTGATCAGTTTGTGTGTACATGCTAATGCTAATGAATTAATACTTTTTCGTTCAAAAGCTTTCGCGTGAGCATCATCGATATTGTTTCAGGTGTTCTCGCTCGTGTCGCTCATTGTGGAAATTTTGAGATGGTGCCATTTTTTTCAGATGATGAGCTTTACTCGGTGACAAGTAGCGAGCTACTTCAGTCCCATGAACTCGTGGCGTCAACCAAGCATGATAATTCAAGGGTAGGGAAGAACAAATCAATGCAACGCAAGCGTGATGCAAGAGAGAAATATATTCTTTAGCCAGCACAAAGTTATTATCATAGGAAAATTTAAGAGAAAAATATTAAATGACAGAAACTGTTTTCAAGTTCAAAACTCTTATTCCCTCTGTTCCATATTAGAAGTCGTTTAGGATAGCGACATGGTCATCAAAACACAACTTTGACTTCTCTTTTCTATAAAAATATTTACTGGAAAGTTATATGTTGTGACCGAAAGCCGCAGCTCTCGCACACGAACAATAAGAGAAGACAAAAGCTCAAGAACCAAAACCAAAACTCAGGACAAAAGACAACCAAAAGCTCTTTACTCAACAGTTGATTTCTCAAAAGTCGATCCCCTTTACATGCGCCGGTCCGTCTCCTTTTATAGGGAGGCGGGCGGACTTTTTACATTCCGATAACACCCTTGTGTAAAACGAATCGAAACAGAATATGCTAGGCTATCTTCGGGTGATATCCAATCGGGTCCCCACGTAATCGGCGCTTCATGATGTCACGCCGCAAATCGCGGCGCCTTTCCAGCTTTCATCACGTGCGCCTGTCGGGGTGAAAAACCCCCGAGCCTTTTGGAGATCCCCCTTCGCCCGGCGCTCCTCATTGCCTGAAACAAAAACAACACTCAAGCTTGAATTCATTAAGTGTTAGGAACGACGAAACCCCCTGCTCGAATCCCGTGTCGGGGCCCTCCCGTGTGAATAACTTTCGCCCTAGGGGTTTCGTCGTGGAATGGATTGACAAGTGCGACTATTCCGCCCTCGCGCCGAGTTGGATTTGTGCCGATGGCTTTGGCGGCGACGAAGGGTATTTGCCAAAACGTAATGCCTAGAAGGTGGAAGTGCACCCTATCGCCTCCGAGGTTTTGCCGCCGCATCCTTCGCATATCCGTTCTCCACTCTTTGGGTATGCGAAGGCTCGATTCCGAATCCCCCCAACAGAAGCCCCTCGATGGCGAAGCGCTTGCCTTGAATGCAAACCTGAGCCAGCGAAACCCTGGGATCGAGAATCGAGGCAAAAGAAAACGTCTTCCCCGGCGGCGGTGCCCCCGGAGTCTCGCTTGAAATACCTAGACTGCCCTTGGACGGGTGTTTTTTACCGTTGAGTTTGAAATTTTCGACCGTTGGGTTTTTACCGCCTATAAATAGACGGGGACCGCTGCCGGTGCAGCCCCGCCTGTTTTCCCCATCCTCATTTCTCCTCGTGGCTTTTGCTTGTTGTTTTCGCCTCCGCTTCCGGCGAATCGCTTCCGCGGAAGCCCCAGTCCAATTTTCGAGGTTAATTTTGCTTCCGCTTTTCACACTCGCTTTCGTTCTTCACTTCCCAATACTGGACACTTGAGTCCATGTTACTGAAGAGACTTAGTTGTTTGTGTCAAGCACTCTTGCGAAACCATGGAGGACGAAGGATCATCGTCGAACCGTGGGAAACAGATTGCGCCGGCGGTTGCGGAAGCTACCGCAAGCTCCTCTACCTCGACGTCTAGCTCGGAGTCCGGTAAGATTTCGGCTTGGATTGGTCCGCCGGCCGCTCTCGTGAGAGCGGCACTACCTCATCCTCTTCTAGTAGCGATGCAAGTAGTGGTTCGGATGGGGGTTATGTCGAAATAATGCCTAGCGACACGTATGTTGAAAAACGAGTGCTTGAGGACGTGGAGGAGGGCGAAATAGGAGTGGAGGCCGATGCGCTTATGGAGGAGTCTCGAAGGGAACCCGTCCGGGGCGAAGGCTCGCACTTGCTATATTGGTCGGTCCTTGATGACTCAGGCTGATTTAGATACCTTGCGGTTGGAGGGATGTTTCGAGCCCGGGGTGTGTAGATTGCCTGGGAATGAGACCACGCCCAAACCCCGGAAGAATGAAAGTGTGGTGTTCCGGGACTTTTTCACTGCGGGCCTTCGGTTGCCTGTATCCAAGAAGTTTGCGGATATTTTGGCGGCCTATGGAGTTCAAATTCATCAGTTGACGCCCAATTCTATCCCTCAAGTGCTGAAGTTTTTGTGGGCATGCCGAACCTTTGCTGGAGATAACGATGTCGAGACCTTCGTTCGACATTTCGAGATTCATTGGGCTAGAAAGCTAGTGAAGGTTGATGATGAAGACAGGGAAGCTCAATATGGCCGCCGCACCTTTCAAACCCGTCGCTTAGCCAAAAATCGAGCTCCGGTGGAGTTGGCTCCGCGTACAAGAACAAGTGGGCTAATCGATGGACTTCGTCCGGTTTTATGTTCCCATCGAAGTGATTGGTCGAAACTCGAAGCAAGAAGAAGTGACGACTTACGATTTGGCTAGCCGCATGGTCGACCTTGAGGTTGAGTCGTCGCCGTAGTTGACGAAAGCCGGCCGGTCCTCGGCAAGTACGACGGCTTTCTATCGGGCTACGCGTGTGATCACCACGCGCGATGCCCCGGAAGAATTTGTGGTCGCCGATGTCCGGCCATGCCGGCCCCCGATGGGGGGTCGTGGGCATTCAAGGTGCGATGGTTGCCCGGCTCGACAATGATGTGCGAAGCCCCATTTTCAATGTCAAACGACCGTAAAATATGACTGACGAAGAGATTGTTGCCGAAGTGGAGAGGAAGGTCGTACGGATGATAGGGAATTTTACCCATAAGGAATGGGAGTGTGCCCGCAGGATTTTGAAACATCGTGGGCCGTGTTAACCGGGTTTTTGACGAGATGGGAGTGACATATTCCCCTCGTCCGGTGCCTCCGACGGCCGGCAAAAAGATGCAGCCTCCAGGCAACGTTGGGTCTGAAGTCGCCGATACCGGACGAAAGGCTAAGCTAGGCAAGACCAGTTTGGCTGTTGAAAGTGTTGCGAAAAACAGTAAAGCCCAAGATATCTTGGCCAAGCGGAAAGCGGACGCTGCGAAAGCGACCCTGCCACCGCTTGCTGAAAAATCCACAAAGTTATCGAAAGTTAGCGAAACTTTGGCTCGACGGAAGATTGAGGCGGCAAAAGTGGGCTCGCGGCCGAAAGGGAGAAAAAGAAAACGCAAGACCCCACCGTCCCCGTGGAGGCGGATAAGGGACCGTCCCCGAAGAAGAGACCGCCGGACACCGCCGAAAAGGTGAAGCGACTTGTGGTGAAAGAGAAAAAGACCGAAGATGCCGAGGCCTCCGCTAAGAGAGCGCGAGTTGATCCAGATTCGTCGAGACCGACGAAGATGTTGATATTATGCCCGCACCTCGCATTCAACCGTGCACTAAGTATCCTCCAAAGGGATCGGCAAAGAAATTGGTTGAGGGGCCTCCGCCGTTGAGTCAAACCGATGCGAGAAGAGTTGGAAGCGCGGGAAGCTAGAGGTAGGCGTGTGGCCGAATTGATTCGAAGGATATTGCCATGGCCGAGGCGGGCCTCCGAGAGGGCGTATGGCCGGTCTTGTGGATGTTGTGGATGAGTCGGAATCGCTTTGTTATATTGATGATGACACCACTCGATCGAACGAGGACCAGATGTGCCAGTGTCGCAGCCCCAATGCGAAGCTGCGACGACTCTTAACGAGGGTTCCGGTACAAAAGCCCAGAATGTGATTGACCTGGATGCTCCGGAAGTTGAGGCTTCAACGGCGCCGACGTCGCGCTCGCTTCCTCCGATGTCACAAGATGTTGGCCCGGCGTTGGCGAAACCTATTGAGGCTGCCGCGTCGGGAAAATTAACGGCGTCCGAGAGTCTTCAGCGCGAAGATGCTGGTACAATGCGAACTTCCGAACTTTTTCTTTCGTGTTTTTCCTTTTCATTACGCATTTTTGCTTACTTACGCTCTTTGTTTTGATATTATTTTTGGCAGCGAACACTTTGGTGAACTTGAGCGTTAAAGACCGGGAGGAAGAGGTGTTCCAGATTGAGGTGGATCCCTCCGCGTCAGGGCCGGGCCTCGCGTCAATGCTAGGAGAGCCAGGTGTGATGTTTTGCCTGTCGTTTTGCTTTTTGATTTTTGATTTTGTGCCTTCGTCGTGCTAACGATGCGGGGGGTGTGCCCTAGATGAAATTGTTACTAATCATCTCGCAGTTTTTGAGCGTACCCCGGAGGGCCTCGCCGATGATCTAATGAAGATTGTACGCGCTTATCTTTCAAGGGGTATCCTCGCCCGTCAAAAGGGCTTCGAAAGGGCTACGTCGGAAGCAAAAACCTCAGCTGATAGGCAAAAGGCATTGGAAGATGAGAATCGACGCCTGAGGGAAGAGAATGAAAAGTTGAGACGTGACGCCGATGGTTGGGCGAATCAGCGCGTCAAGCATCAAGAGGCCCTCGACGCCTTAAAAAGGGAGCTCGAGTTGAGCGTTAAATGCTATGAAGAATGTCATCAGGAGTTAAAAGATATGGTGACGCAAAACGACGCGCAGAACATCCTGTTGGAGGCCAACGCCAATCTCATTACAGAGCTGAAAAAAGTGAAAGGCGAGCTCGAAGATACTTTGGAGAAAAATGAAGCTTACTGCCACCAATGGGGGGCGTATCTGGCGACTGAGTATCGTCGAGCTTTGGAAAGCTTTGGTGCCGAGGCCCAGGACTTCAAAATTACCGACAACATCTCAAGTTTTGTGGAGTGGCTACATAGCGAGTTGAAGCTTCTTCCCGATACCATGAGCAAGATTGGGGACTATGGCGCCGCTACCTGCTCTGAGATGTTGCTGAGCCTTCTCGAGCAACAGGGTTGCGAGCACTTCAAAACTTTTGGGAGCCGAGGCTTCGTGTTTCCTTCACCCGACGACGCTCCAGCCCCAAGCAAGACGGTTGATCTGATAAATAAGATCATCCTTCGGAACTTTTGGGCCAAAAGTGGGCGAGCGCATGCGCGGAAGAAGGCGGTGGACCGTTTGGCGAAGGTAAGTCGTTTTGGTTTATTTCAGCTTCGGTCACCTTTACTAATCGACTGCTTATGATGGTTGTTAATGCTTTCTTCCTTCTCATAGCTCCATTTTGGGCAGGCAAAACAAGCTTTGGAGCTTCGAGAGCATCGCACAACGCACGGTCCTGAGGCTACTTTGGGGCCTTACGGACCCGCAAGGGATTGGCCGCCGAAGCCCGCAGATGATGCCCCTGAACAGGCGATTCCCGGAGCCCCATTCGCGAGGCGCCTCAAGGCGAAAACAGCCGTGTGGACCCCGTCACCGGAGAAGCGTTGGCTCTCCTTCGGCTCGAATTAGTGGACCAACGTTGTGAACAAAAATTTGAGAATGGTGTGTTAGCCCGTTGAACATTTGAAAGATGAGGTGTAAACTTGAATGCCACCGCAATGTGCTATAGATGTCGATCGTAATTTTTGTTGTGTTGAGGTCGTTGATCGCTCGCAGCTTAAGTTATCGCTCGCTTTCGAGTTACAGGTTTCGAAAGAAAACGTCTTCCCCCCTTCGGAAGCAGAGATAACTTAAGATCGACTACTTCGCTTGGGATTGTTATGTCGTCAAAGTTTAGAGCGTGCTGGTCCACTTAAACGTTTCACGATGCTGGGTGTTGAATTTTCTCGTTTGTTGCTTACGGTTTTTTCTTTTTGGTTAAAACAAATAGGACTAGCCTTCGACGCGACGCTTAGGCGTGGAACGTGTCGAAGGACTAGGAGCCGCTTTAGGTTTGTCAAATTTTACAGCTTTTGAGCTGTTTTTTGACGACACATCTGTTCGCGTTTTTTTTTAGAGATGGTCGATATTGAAACGTGCCTTATCACTTGCGACGCAGTTTCCGCGCAAGTTAAGGACTATGACGCTTCCGTTACAAATTGTTTCGATTCGAGATTGAATCGCTTTTGAACGTCCTTCCTGGACGGGCTGACGAGAGGGCAGCTCTTTAAAAAATTGATTCTTGTGAATCGTTACGACTGCACCACTTGTGGGTGGGCTACTAATGAGTAGCACTTTGATGCTCTCACTTTCGGAGAGGGCTATTTTGAAATAGCACTTCAATTCATCCTCTTTTGGGATGGGCTATATTGAGATAGCACTTTAAGCCATGCGAAAGAGACACAACAAAATTTTAGGGAGGAAGTATTCCATTCATTTTGGAAGTAAATTTTACATCAAGGCTGCCTCGTTAAAAACCTCACGCTCCCGAGTGGAGTCCTCCCTATGTGAGGAAAAGAGTACCCGCCTTGTTATTGAATCGTAAAATGCGGAAGTAAATGCCGGAAAAAGCAAATCTAAGATAAATCCTCCGCACTTATAGTACCGTGCGAAAGGCTCCTACCGAAAGTAAACTACGAAAAAAACTTACACAAGTTGTCCACATTCCACGAATAAGGCAACTCCTCACCGCTTCGTCTTTGAGACGAAAGGCCCCATCTCGAACCGAGCTTGAAACCACATAAGGTCCTTCCCAAGCAACCGGAATTTTCCTACGGCGTCGGCGTTCTTCTTTCTTTTTTCAAGACGAAGTCTCCCACTTTGATGTTCTTGAGGGATACTTTCTTGTTTCTCCACTTTCTGGTTTCCTCTTGATACTTCAATAGGTTTTGGACTGCATCAAGTCTGTCGATTTCCACCAAGTCCTTGTCGGCTTCTTCGCTCTCGCGAGAGCTACCAGCCAAAACTCTAGCACTTTGATTGGATAGCTCTTCGGGGCACATTGCTTCGGCCCCGTACGGCCATCGAATGGTGTGAATTTGGTTGTTCTTGACTCGTAGTATTGTGTGACCGGACGACTCGCGAGAGCTCATCCGCCCATTTTCCTTTCTTCTCGTTCAAAGAGGCATTTCTTGATGGCGGAGAAAATTTGCCCATTGGCCCTTTCCACGGCGCCATTGGATTGAGGGTGGTACACAGATGCGAAGCATAGCTTTGTCCCAATTGAACGACAGTATTCTCTGAAATCTTGACAATCAAATTGTTTTCCATTGTCGACAAGTGAGCTCTTTGGGTACTCCAAATCCGCAAATGACTTGCTCGCCAAAAGAATTTCCTGATAGTGGCTGAGGTGATGGTGGCGAGAGGCCTTGCTTCGATCCATTTTGTGAAGTATTCAACTGCTACCACTGCGAACTTGAAATTGCCCTGGGCAGTGGGGAGTGGCCCGACGATGTCCATTCCCCATCGCTGCAACGGCCAGGTTGGTGTAATAAGCTGCGATGGCGCTCCGGGCCTTCGCTGGTGTTTTGCTGCGAACTGGCATGCCTTGCAAGTTTTCACGATGTGCTCTGCATCTTTTATGGCCATTGGCCAATAAAAACCTTGCCTGAAGGCTTTTCCCCGCCAATGCTCTCGCCGCGATGTGTGAGCCGCACATCCCTCCATGGATTTCTCTCATGAGCTCGATGCCTTGGTCTTGGGAAATGCATTTGAGCAGTGGTGCACATACGCCTAGCTTGAACAGGACATCGTCCTTAAGGACGTAACCCTTGGCTCGCTCCCCGCATTCTTTTGAGGTCATGGGTTTCGACAGGTTCATAGTGTCCGCGAAGGAAAGCAATTATGGGGGCTCTCCGATCCGTGCTTGCGATCGCATTGATAGTGCCGAGTGGTTGCTTGTCCGGCTTTGTGGATGGAGCAACTAGAATTTCAAAAAATACATCCGAGGGCATCGCCTCCCCCCTTGCGGCCTTCTTGGCGAGCTCATCGGCTTCGCCGTTGTGTTTCCCCGGGCGGTGCTCGATGGTGAATCCCCGAAAATGCCTTTCCATTTTGCGTACCTCCGCTAGGTATTTGATCGCCCGGCTCCTTGGCCTCACTTTCTTTTTCCACGTGGTCTTTTATGACCTTGGCGTCGCACTTGACTAAGAAGTTGCTGGCCCCTAGAGCTTTCACTTTGCGAAGGCCTAGCAGCAAGGCTTCGTACTCAGTGGTGTTGTTAGTGCATCTGTCGGATGGATCCTTGTAATCAAGCCGGGCGGCGTATCTTAGCTTGATGCCCCGCGGGAGGTGATGATAGGCTGCAATGCCGCGCCCTTGCGCCCCCGTGCTCCGTCACATCCGATTTCCCGCATTGGTACTAGCTCTTCGTCGGTATTGACATTGCTAGGCGAAGTCCAATCTACGATGAAGTCTCGCTAGGACTTGGGATTTGATTGCCGATCTTTTTCCAAAATCTATTGTGTATTCCGACGGTTCGGTTGCCCACTTGGCAATTCCGGGACGAGGCCTCCTTGTTAATGAACGGATCGTTCGCAGGTTGATCCGTAAGCACCGTGACTTTGTGAGCCTCGAAGTAATGCCCGAGCTTTCTTGTGGTCATGATCACGGCGTAATCGATTTTCTCTAGCTCGAATAGTGCGCTTTTGATCCCGCTAAGGCTTCGGAGACAAAATAGACCGGGGACCGAAGTTTGCCTTTTTCGGCCTCGACCTCTCGGACCGCAGCGGCGCCGACCGCGGCCCTTGAGGCGGCTACGTAGAGGAGTAGCGGCTCCGAGGGTGAAGGTGGTGACAAGATTGCCATCTTCTCTATGATCCTTGAGCTCGGCGAAGGCCTTGCTTTGCTCGGGGCCCCATTCGACCGCGCCCTTGCCTTTCGCTGCCTTGAAGAATGGAAGGCTTCGCTCTCGCGGACCTTGAGATGAATCTGTTCAAGGCCGCTACTCGGCCGTTCAATTTTTGGATGTCTTTCTTTGTTCGGGTTCCTCCATTTCCCCGATTGCTTTGATCTTGTCGGGATTGGCTTCGATTCTCTTAGCGGAGATGAGGCACCCTAGAATTTTTCCTTTTGTAACCCCAAACACACATTTGTCCGGGTTTAGTTTCAAGCCGGCCCTCCTCATGTTGGCGAAGGTTTCGGCCGGTGTCATTTATGTGGCCGGCCCTGTCGCAGCTTTTGACGATGAGGTCGTCGACGTAGGCTCGAATATTCTTGCCAATCCGTGGCTTGAATATCGTTCCCGGCCATTCTCGGTGAATGTTGAGCCGGCATTTTTCAACCCCTCTCGGCATGCGGACGAAACAAAAGGTTCCGAAAGGTGTAATGAAACCGGTTTTCTCCTCGTCCTCTTTCGCCATCCAACATTGATGGTAACCGGAGAAACAATCCAACCAGAGACATGATCGCGGCGTTGGCCGCGAATCTACCACTTGATCCATTCGAGGCAATGGATAGTTATCTTTTGGCGTTGCCTTGTTCGGATCGGTGAAATCGATGCACATGCGCCATTTGCCGTTCTTTTTTCTTGACAGCATGTACGGTGTTTGCCGCCCATTTGGGGTACATGACTTCGCGGATGACGGTGGCGTCAAGTAGCCTTTGAACCTCCGACTTGACGGCTACCACCTTGTCGTCGGACATCTTTCGTAACTTCGTTTACGCGGCTTGACCGATGGGTCGATGTTCAATTTGTGTTTGATGAAACTTCGGTCGACGCCCGTGAGATCTTTGGCGGACCATGCAAAAACATCTTTGTTTTTCTCGGAGAAAAAGAACTAGACTTGCTTCCTCATCACCGAGAGATCCGAGCCGATGACGACGGCCCGATCGAGGATCATTGCGGCCCGCAGGGACTCGCTTGGTCTCGCGATCCGGCCGGATGTTGATTTTTTCTTTGTTCGCCTTCGCCGCTTTTCTACGTCGTTGCGCTCGATTGCCTCGTCGAGGGCGTGCACGTTTCGTTGCCCCGGGGTGCGGCCTCTTTCTAGGTTGCGGCCATCGTTTTGATGACCCCATATTGTGATGACCCCTAGCGTCGCCGGGATTTTGATGCATAGGAACGCTTGGTGGATGACTGCTTCAAACTTGTTGAGAAACCCTCTGCCTAGGATACCGTTGTATGGGTAATACATCTCCACAACGTCGAAGGATAAGTACTCGCTTCGGCATTTTGTACCGTACCGAAAGATACGGGGAGGACCACTTTGCCCATCGCGTGGATGACACGCCCCCCGAAGCCATACGCGCAGGTGTGTCCGGTGGTTGCAGCAAGTCTCTATTGAGCCCCATCTTGTCGAAGGCATCGGCAAAGATGATGTCCGCCGATGAACCGTTGTCCACCAAAAAGTTTTCCGAGAGTCCGCCTCGCTATATTGGCTTCTATCACAAGAGCATCATTGTGAGGGAAACCTTGCGGCCTTACGTCTTCCTCCGAGAAGGTGATTGGGATGTGAGACCATCTTGTTTTTTCCACTCTTCCTTCCACGCGGATGTTTCGCACCTCGAGAAAGTAGTGTTTTCGTTCCTTCTTGGTTTCAAACTCCGGGCGGAGCCCCCCGAAATAGGCATTATGGTGCCGACGGATGGCGGCGAGGGTCGTTTTGGCCCTCAAGCTTGGCCGGGAGCGGTGGAGCCGAAGGACCTTTGTATGGAGGGGGAGGGGGTGGAATAGGATGTTGCTCGATGGGCCCGCGCTCGATATTCCGAGCTTGGAAGGTTTGTGATTGCCAAGGCGGAGGCCGTGGGTAATTGGGTAGTGGTGGTCGGTATTGAGGTGGTTGGAAAGGGTTTGCGAAAGGGTTTCTCCCAAAACTAGGATTTTGCCAAGTCGGGGCGGAATGGTTTACGGCACTCGCTCTTTCTTTCTCCTTCCTCTCTTCTTCGAGGATAGCTTCGAACCTTTTCTTATCCGGGCAATAGTTTGAGCCGTGGTCATCGTTTTCCTTGTGGAAAATGCGGTACCATTTTCTTTTCTCGTTATGGCCTCGGCCTCTACCTCGGCCTCTCCCCCGCCTCCACCTCTTCCGCCCCTACGGCCTCCCCCCCCCGGTTGGGATGAGGAGGACCGGGTGGGCTTGGGACCGGACTCGTGGGTCGCCTTGTGGGCGGGGATTCTCTTGGGTGTTTTCGCCCTCCGTGCCGAAAACGCTTCGAGGATTAGTATGAGAGGTGTTTCGGGATTGGACCACTCCCTTTCGCCGGGTTGGTTGGCTTTCGCGGACTTTTTCTCGCCGGGATTGTTCTTCCATGCACATTCGAAGTCATTGTCCGAGCGACAATACTTCTCGAATTCTTCGTAGAGGCGCCGGATAGTTTTGGGCCTTTCGCGCATGAGATGTGAGCGGAATTGACCGGCTCTTAAACCTACGATGGCGGCGTTGATGGCGACGGCGTCCAACACGTTTGGTGCCCGGGTTCTTAGGTGGACGAATCTTCCGAAGTAGTTTTGAAGGGGTTCCTTGTCCTTCGCTTACGGAGAGAAAAGGTCACTCTCCCGTAAGTTCGGATGCCGGAAACCTTGGAAGTTTGAGAGAATTCGACGCTTTCGCATCATCCCATCCGTGAATCACGCCCGGGCTCGGAGAGAATACCACCGTCTTTGCCGCGTCATCGCCGGCGATGATGAAAGATTTCACTAGCACGAGTAGTCGTCACCGCCGGCTGAAAGGATGGCGGCTTCGTAGCTCATTAGGAATTGCCTTGGGTCGGACTGGCCCGAGAATCTAGGCAATGGAACCGGCCCCGTAAGTTTGCGGCCATGGGGTGATTTGGATCTCTTGAGACAAGGGGGATTTAGGGTCCCATGGTCTCGTGCGAATGGTGTGAATGTCTTGGTGCGAAGGACCGGACTCAAAATGGCTCGCGAAGGGGTTGCGGTCGAATGTAGTTTGCGGAGGGGGCCGGGTGAAAAACTCGGTGCGCTCGCCGAAATTAGGCCGATTAGGAACCGTGTATTCGGTGAAGGTTGGGTGAAGCTTAAGGATTGTTTTGCTTTTAGAGCGCGCGCTTCCTCCTTTAGGGTAGCTATTTCTCGCTTCTCGTTTTTGAATCTCGGCTTCGTGTTGAATTGCCAAGAGCCGTTTCTTGGTCCCGGCCAATTCCTCGGCCTCCCTTGCGCAGCTTTGGCCGCCTCCGCCTCCCCGCGTTGGGTCGGGATCCGGGAGCGCCTCTCCCTGGGTGAGCATAGCTGAGAGATTGAGCTCCTCGTCCAAGGAGGACGACGCTCCTTTGGTGGAATTGACGGTGGTTCTCTTCTTCCTTGTGGACATTCTGGGTTTGATACTCGAGCCAAACACAAACGGTGGGCGCCAATTGTTGTCGCCGAAAGCCGCAGCTCTCGCACACGAACAATAAGAGAAGACAAAAGCTCAAGAACCAAAACCAAAACTCAGGACAAAAGACAACCAAAAGCTCTTTACTCAACAGTTGATTTCTCAAAAGTCGATCCCCTTTACATGCGCCGGTCCGTCTCCTTTTATAGGGAGGCGGGCGGACTTTTTACATTCCGATAACACCCTTGTGTAAAACGAATCGAAACAGAATATGCTAGGCTATCTTCGGGTGATCTCCAATCGGGTCTCCACGTAATCGGCGCTTCATGATGTCACGCCGCAAATCGCGGCGCCTTTCCAGCTTTCATAACGTGCGCCTGTCGGGGTGAAAAACCCCCGAGCCTTTTGGAGATCCCCCTTCGCCCGGCGCTCCTCATTGCCTGAAACAAAAACAACACTCAAGCTTGAATTCATTAAGTGTTAGGAACGACGAAACCCCCCGCTCGAATCCCGTGTCGGGGCCCTCTCGTGTGAATAACTTTCGCCCTAGGGGTTTCGTCGTGGAATGGATTGACAAGTGCGACTATTCCGCCCGCGCCGAGTTGGATTTGTGCCGATGGCTTTGGCGGCGACGAAGGGTATTTGCCAAAACGTAATGCCTAGAAGGTGGAAGTGCAATCTCCATCGCCTCCGAGGTTTTGCCGCCGCATCCTTCGCATATCCGTTCTCCACTCTTTGGGTATGCGAAGGCTCGATTCCGAATCCCCCCAACATTATATATGTATATTCTTATGAATGTAATTTTCAAGACAAATATATTTATATGATTTTGACAATTTCAAACTCATCGACTTAAAAATTATTAATGATTTATATTCCCAATGTTTGACTCAAATCTTGTCAAAACGACTTCTAATAGTGCACCGGAGGGAATAAGTTACATACTCCAACTATATTGAAGTTCTAAGTGGAGGAAGGTAATTATAGTATGAGTTAGATTTTTATTATTGGACAATTTTAATGTACATGACTTACTAAAAAATATTACACATTATATTTTTTGAAAATACATCCATGATTCATTTTGGTTCTGTAAAATAAAATTACAATACAAAATTTTAATATATTTTAAAAATATGTGTGTGTCGCACGTGTGTCTATACTAGTAAATAAGAAAGTAGTCATGCCAATCATTGGGATTTCCACACTGGGAAATATCGAAATAGATGCTTAACTCCGAGAGTCTCAGTAAAAATCACTAGCTAAAATCTTGATTTAGCTAGTATGTAAAATGAAATAGCTAACAAAAAAAAGTTATTGACATCCAATAGCCTCTCTAAACTGAACTCTCTATATGGTCAACCGCCTGTAGGTCTCGCTTGTAATACTCATGAAAATCAGGATAGCTAGTCAATAGCCACTAGCCAAAGATAGCTAGCAGGGGCCAACAAATTTAGCTAGTCAGGATAGCAGTTGGGTAGATAGCTAGTCTGTTGGAAGAGTGTTTTTGAGATTTTTTCTAAAATTTAGCTAGTCAAGACATTTTAGCTAGTCTCTTAGAGTTGCTTTAGCTCAGTTTCCGGGAAAATTCAGTTATCAGTACGTGCATGCCAACTTTCTTTTGTGCTGCCAACTTCTGCCTCGAGTACTTGATAATTGATGTCTCCTTTTGTTCTAAAATTGATCGATTCATTTCAAGCAACTTTTCATAAAGCATCGAATAGTGTTTTGTTAATTCCTCAAAATCTTTTAAATATACTCCATCCCAAAAGAGTGACTTTCTTAGGATTTTGTAGATATATTATTAGCGGTTAATGAAAAAGAAACAAGTACATTACCTCAGTTTGAATATAGAAAATAGAAAAAATATGTTTACATTAATTTAACCATGCATGCACAAGATCAACGTGCCAAATTATGCACACATAAGATTTTAATCCTAGAAAATTTGAAAACATCAAAAATGAAATGGACGGAAAAGTATATGTGAAAATTGTTGAATGATTGTAGTCATAGTTTCTTATGAATGGAAATCACATATATGAGAGTATAAATGAAATGCAGTGCATCTGATATTTACACAATCATCAACCAACAACAAGATTACTTGAATGGTAATCTAAGAAACATAATTGAATAAAATGCCCAATCATATCCTGACAGTAGTGTACTGCACAAAAAATGTGCAAAATGTTACATTGGAAAATATTAAGTGCAAACTCTTTCTAGGTAGAATCGTGAAAACCCTCTGAAAAGAACTCTGCGTGTTCATACCATGCACTTTTTTTTGTTTTTTTTTCGTTTTTTTTTTGCTCTGCATTGGGAAGGAACTCATTTAGCTTATGGAGCTGCACGTAATTAGTATTTGCGCCTTCTGAAAATTGCATTCCATTGAATAAAACTCCTGATACAGTACTTAAGCGCTTGCAAACCCGAACTAGCCGAAGAAACTTATGTAGCAAGTTTGCGCTTGTACCTCATGGCACAATACGCAAATGCAAGAAGGTTCAGCAGCTGCAATCCTGCCATCAACCAAAATAAGTAATCAAGATGCCCTTCATTCAGGTTCACTGGGATCCAACCATAGCTCCCTCTACCCTCTGTTACTGAATTGATAAACATTAACATAACAGAAACAAGGTAGCTCCCAAGCGTGACCATTATGAGAGAGCAAGCCTGGCACAAGCTTCTCATGGCATCTGGTGACTGCTCACACGCAAATTCGATAAAACCGACCACGCTGAACACCTTTGCGACACCTACTAACAAATATTGTGGTGCCTGCCACAGGATATTCATCGGAACTGGAGCACTCTGGTGCACTAGGCCTGTCTTGATTGCAACGTCCAGGCGCACCATCTCAACCATTGCAGCTGATACCATTGATAGCATTGCGAAAAACATACCGACACCAATGCGTTGCAGGTCAGACAGTCCTCGCTTGGTACCAGTGATCTTGCTCACCATAGGCATGAGAACCTTGTTGTACGCTGGTGCCAAGATGAGGATGCAGAGGCAGTTGAAGGTTGTCAGAGAGGCTGGGGGAATGGAGAAATTATCTATCTGGTTGTCCATGACCTCCCCTTGTTCAATGAACAGCGGGAAGAATGCTTCGGCGGTGTTGAAGATTATGCCAGCAAGAAAGACAGGCATCATTCTTGCCAAGATCTTCATCTCTTCAACCTGGGTCACAGTGCAAAGCTTCCATGGATTTGGCGCGTCAAGAAACCTTTCATCGGAGGAAGTGATGGTGGCAGCTCGATCAAAGAACCTAAACACCGCAACCATTCGAGTATGATATTAGAGTCCAGGATAAAATGTATATGATTTTTAAGTTTATTAGTAGATATGCAAAGAAGATTGTCTGAATACTGTGTCGAGCAAACCTTAGTCCATCAGTGTGCATCAGCTTCCTGCTCCCCACAATTGCTGATTCCTTCCCCGGCATTTCATACAGAAGCGAGGTATCATTGGGCACATCAACATTGATCTTGCGAGTGGCTGCAACCAGAACCTGACAAATCCTAGCAAGCGCGCTTCCTCCAGGTTTCTGGTACCTGTACAGTTTCATACTAGAAAGGAATCCGGCAATTCCAATCACTGAAAACAACGTAGGGATCCCGAAACCCAATCCCCATCCCCAGTTGTCCTGAATCCACACTAGGACCGTGCTGGCGATGAAGAAACCTCCATTGACAGCAAAGTAATACCAGTTGTAGTATATCTCCTTTTGTGCCTTCTCTGCCCTATCGGTATCGTCGAATTGATCGGCTCCAAATGTGGGTACACATGGCCAGATGCCACCAAGGCCCAGAGCAGTCAGGAATAGGCCTAGGAAAGGCAAGGTATGCTGAAGGGGTGTCACCACTGTATTGGTGCTTGTTGGAACAATTGCAGAAACTGTGAGTAAAATCATTCCCTGCGTTTGCAAAAATTGGAAACCATGAGTCCAGTTTAAAATGGAACTCACAAGAACACATATAGGGTAACCGAAAAAATAAGACATACCAAATTGATCATCTTAGCTGACGAAAAAGTTTCAAACAAGACCTAAGTAATGATAATGCTCATGTTTTAGAGGGAAAAGTACGGATTGTAAAGATTATTTGGAGATGCCAACTCTTACAATTGTAAATGTCGTCAGGAAAATCACAATTGTTCGGTGTCTTCCCCAATATGAATCTGCCAAGAATGCTCCAAGAAGGGGAGTAAGATAGCTGGTGCCTTGCCAGGAAGCAATACAGCTAGCTGCAACAACGTTGCTTTGCTGCTGCACCTTGGTCAGGTAGCTCACAAGGTTTGTCCCAACTCCGTAGTACGCCATGGCACCACAAAATTCACCACCTGTGAAGAAAAAACCCTACTAATTTATAATTCTGACGATAACACCAAATATAAAGTCGAAAGCACATCGCATTGGGGATGCCAAAAGCGAATAACATGATAGTAATTTCTGATTACCTAGAATTGAGTAGCAGGCTCTCCATTTTCCTGTACATTTTTTAGATGCTGGGTTGCCTCTGATATCAACAGATCCATCACATGTATATTCATAGTCCTGCAATGCATGATTAGAGAATTGCATTCCATTAGCGTTGCCGTCTTGCTTCGATCAATTCATCCATTTGGTACCAAATATTTGTAGATTCGTACTACTTTCAAGCTTTCAACATATCATTGGCAGTCCTGATTGTTCCATTATGCAGACACATCAAAGCTAAGTTTTCGGTACTTGCTGATCAAGTAAAATAGTAGTTGTCCATCGATCAACTTCCTTGTGTGTGTGTGTGTGTGTGTGTGTGTGTGTGTGTGTGTGTGTGTGTGTGTGATGCCATGTCACTCTCCAAGGTCTACTATGGAGATGATGTGGAAGTATATTTTGCATCCAGCTAGTGTGAACATTGATGGTCCACAAAATATAACTTGGAAAAATACTTTTGTTGCAATACATTTACTGAACATATCAAAGTTATACATTTGATACTGTTTCTACAATCATACCCATTGGTGTAAATTTGCAACCCAACTAGGAATGGTCGAGTGCACCCACCCCAGTCTGGAAAAATTATGGATGTTGCTTTTATTTTGTTATTGACTTACTTTATCATCAAAGATAGTTCAACAATCACGTTTTTCTTGTGCTTATAAATAACAATTTTTTTCATAGGATGAATATATCGACATGGAGGAGTATTTCGTTAACGAGTAAAGTATCAACTGGGACTAAAGCCCCTCACTCTAACAAATCAAAGATAAACATATTGTCGGGATCCCCCGGCACTGTGCTACAAAATCTAAATATGGCGAAGTTACTACTACTAGTTATAGCTATAGTTATTAAATACGCATAAATGTACTATAGATCATCATGTGAATCACAATTGTATGTAAAAAACATTGATACGTGAAGTTGGGTGAACATACTATAGAAGCACTAAGTGTGGCAAGATGTTTGAGGAAGATTCATTCTTCCATGCTTTAAGTCTTTAAAGCGCTTCATGAGTATATTATCATCAAGTATATGTAGGCGGCTAGGTGTGGCAGCCTCCATGGCTTGCCATACCGGTGGCTCCACCACTACCAGCACAAGGAAGGCAAAAGCTATACTCCTTGAATTCATTTGTAATAATCCTACTAGAACTTATACCTTGTAATCCTAATATGACTCCTATATGTAATCGATTAGTAGGACTACTACATCTAACTGACTAGTAATCCCGCCCATGGAATATACAGAGGAAGACAGGATCCCTAGATTGGCATAGCATTATGCGGAATGTTACGGTGCTTGACCAGAACCAGGCAGAACAAGGAGGAACCGGTAGTTCCGGTCCACAATTCATAACAAGGATTAGTTCCTATTCACAATTATTTAGTTCCTAGCCCAAAATTACTTGGTCCCAGTCCATAAGATTGGTTTCTTGTAATAGGTTCCTCCTATTTTACAACCACCCGATCTGGACCAATGGACGACTCATAAAAACCTCAAGTATTGAACAAAGAGTCTAGCATTATTAGCAAACCAAACAATACTGAAGCGTAGGGTACTAGGTGTGTCTAGTTGTCACTCTACGCAACCGATCACATCGGCCCAACCAAGCCCATGGGAGGGGAGGCTTCTTCTTCCTCGCCAGTCGCCTCCATGATTCCACCGCTGCCAATAAACTCTTCCAACAACTCTCTTTTTCTTCTGCTATCCCTCGCGCCACCCTCGTCCTCCCCTTTCTTCGGCGGCTCCCACTTGCCTGATCCAGCGGCCGTTCACCCCCCACACGCTAATCAGCCACCTTCTTCTCCCGTGCTTGCGCTCACACCTAGCTTCCTCTAACGTGCTCGGCCCCACTCCACCCTCCTTCCTCGTCTCCAGCGGCCGCTCCCCCCCCCCCCCCTCGTGCGCTAATCCGGTGGTCCCTCACCGAGCTCCACCACCGCGTGGTCCCTAGCCCACCGGCTGTCAAGCCGCTAGCTCCCAACCAGCGGCGTCTCCGCCGCCGGCCGCATCGCTTTGCAACCCACCTCCACCGTCGGGCTTCCCTCCGGCCGCCCCACCCCTCTTTGTAAGGTCGTCGGAAAATGGAATTCTCGGGACTCCAGCAAAACCCCAACCCAAAACAACTAACCCCTGGCAGCCCCAACCCAAAATCCTAACACCAGCGGTGGCAGGAGCAATGGCAACGGAGGAGCGGAGCAGAGCAGCTGCGGTGATGACGACGACATCAGGGGAGGAGGATGAGGGGAGTGGTGGTGCGGGGCTGCTCGAGGACACCAGACGCGAGAAGATGAAGCCGACATGTGGGGTCCACCCACCTGTCACTAACAAGTGGAACCCACACCAGCCTGATGGTTGGTGAATTTGTCGCCTCAGTGATGCATAGGCGCCAGCCAGGGCACCTCTAGGTGGACTCACGGATTAGAAATCTGATACAACTGAAAACTAAAAAGGCCATAGCTAGAATCAGCATTAGAAACTGTCAGTTTAGTTTTCATGTCTAAATCATAATCATAAATCCCAGAGCTTTCATAGTCGGTGTCATGCTAATATAGGCTAGTAATGATGTCATTTGTTTGTTTGAACATTTCAATCTTGAGCCATCAGGGACTAGTATACCAAATCAAAGAAAATATCAAACAATTTTACGCTCAGATCCTCACTATTCTCATTTTGACTTATTTTATTTTCTGTTGTGTTCATTGGTGGTGTTCTATACTATTTCTTGCCTGTACTTTGTATTTAGAATGATATCAACATGTCTCATCGAGGTGTTGCATAGATGCAAGTAGCACAAGTAGTTGGTTCAATATGTATTCTGGCCAGTATGGCTGATTCGAGAAGATTGTAAAATCTGCAAAGTACAATCTCGTTCTTAATAACAGATTAATGGAAGTGATGATAATCTGGATTTCTTCATTCTGATTCCAGCGTTGACAATGAGGAACATGATTTTTGGATCATGCAAATAAGTTGTGGTAAGCATCTTGAGCAACATGCATCTTGGGAAATTTTGTTATGCATCTAAACTTAATTTTGAATGCAAGAAGATGAAAGAAGCAAGTTGGATTAATCTTGTTATGCCTTGCGTTATTCATACAGGTTGTTGTCACATAGAGTAATTGTGTACTCTCTCTGTCTCAAAATACTTGTTGTTTTAGCTTTTCCAGATGCATTCGTGCTATGCACCTAGACACAAGTATTTTGGAATGAAGTATATATTACGTGCTGCGTCTGCGTGGTGTAACGGCTGGATCACAGTGCGTAATTAAATCCCTATCATGATTTGAGCGCGACTATGCAAGTGCTAGCCGATCATTGTCCGTCGAAACTACATCATGAGTTTGCTAGATGGTCCATTTCTATGAGTCTCACGTATATTACTCCTTCCGTCCTAATAAATAGTTCATTTTAACTTTTCTAGGTAACTAGTTTTTGCTATATAGGTGTACCTAAATATGGTGTACATTTGCATAGTACAAATTATAGATCTATAAAAACTAAATGACCTATAGTTTAAAATGGAGGGAGTATATGATTTCTACCTCCATTAGTCATATTTCTGTTCATAGAATGATAAACCGTTCAGCAGCGGGGCCTTGTATTCAAGGGGCATGAATGGATCCATGTGTTAGTGTTAGTTTGTGGCAAACTAACACAAAACTAACACAAAAGATCCATGTATAGGTGTTATTTTGGTGTTAGTTTGGACTAACACCCCTAAAAAACTAACACCTCCAAGAGGTGGTAATTGGTGTTAGTTTTAGTGGACCCCACACCTTTTACTCTTTCTCTCTCCCTCTAGATCCTACAATGATTACAAAAGTAGCACTATATGCAAAAGTAACACATGTATCCATGCATCTAAGGCGTTAGTTTGTTAGGTGTTAGTTTGAGGTGCAAAATATTACCACTAAAACTAACACTAACACCAATCATCCATTCATGGCCAAGGTGTCACTCTGTCTTGCTTTCTTGTTTGCTCAATTAATTGAAGCGACATGCAAATGCTCAGCTGGAAGAGAAAGTGAGCTTGGGGACAGTCAATCAAAGATTACCGGGGCGCGCGAAACCAAAACCGACAGCAATCAACTTTTGAGCTGCCAACATGTAAGTCATGATGTGTCCCAAAAGTTCGGAAAGTGCCAATGCGGCGGGGCCAGGGCTAAAAAGTTGCGTAGTCTGATAATATTTACTGCGTACTAATTAAAAGTTACTAGATCAGTAATCTTCAGCCTTTTCTCTATGCAAAATGTAGAGACACCCATTATTAGAGAATCAACTTTCTATTTCAAGCATATTAATTGGCACCAACCATCAGAAGGCCCGATCTTAAGACATGAATGCACAGGGCCTAACGGTGGTGATGTCTCCTAAAAGAGCATTGATACCAGTTGCTGTTCCTAACGGGTACTCCCTCCGTTCTTAAATATATTTCACTATTGACTTTTTATTTCAACTTTGACCACAAATATCTATTGATCAAGTTAGTTAGCTAAAGTAAAACATGTATAATTATGTCTATTGTCACATGTACTTTAGATTCAACTTGTAAGTTTATCGATTTGCAAAAATATTTGCAGAAAAGATGAATAGTCAAACGAATGGAAAAAGTTAACGGTGTCATATATTAAAGAACGGAGGTAGTAGTAATATGCCTCCAGGGCATTGGTACCGGCCGGCTTGGAACGACAAACCATATTACTGCATTGCACAATAGTATACCCATTGTTGCTACTTACATGTACTAATGTTATAAGGAGGGGGGACTACTTTTCTAAATAACATGCATTAGTCCTTCTCCTCCCCAAATCCGAGCCATGAACAGACAGAATTCTGCTCACGGATGGAGCTTCAGGTCTAGGCAAGGTACCTAGCTACTGCCCATTTTCTCACTTTTGTTTTTGAATTTTCACTTATTCGATCGTTCTAAAGGTTACAAACTTCATCCCCTCACTCCTCATAATTAGGATCTCCTTTTGTTTTGCTTTAGAGATAGACAAACTATGAGAGTGAAGGATTCTTTTTATTTATATATCCATCTGCTTCCAAACTTACTACCCACCACTACGTAGTATAAATTAGATGAGGTAATATAACCATCAGTGTTTTCTCTACGCGAAATCTAGACACAACCGGTTGCTCAAGATGAGCCGACAAAACTGCGTACAGATCTATGAATCGTAACAAACATAAGAATGCTCATGGTTTTGCCAATTATACAGCAAGTTCCAACAAAATTAAAAAAAGAAATCACGAGCAGCAGCCATGCTAGCTTGAGAACGAAGATATAAGAGGGTTAAGCAATGACCTGAGGAGTTGGTGTGGCATCATGGAGAAGGGGAAGAAGGGGTTGCTTCTCCTCCTGTTGTGCGTCGCTGATGGAGTCTCCTCTCATTGTGTTTGCTTCTCTCTCCACTAATAACAAGCGCTAGCCCTGCACTGCACAGCACTGATGACCTGCTGTTTTTTTATAATGCACAAGGTGTAACTGATTTGATGCTAATGGACTGGAACCTTGGGGTCGATTACTGTCAGTCCGCCTAAGACGGAGAAAAGCTAGAGCTTTCCAAGTCAGTGTCACGCTGGCAACGAGGCTGAAAACCCCCTCTAGCTTCTTCAATTGATCCTTAGCTAGCACATCTCGCTACAGCAGGTGGTGGTCGGTATATAAATATATAAAAATCCGGCCAATAAATCGTATAGTTTGATTATGTCTTATATATTACCATATATGTTGTTTCGCAGCTAGCCCAATTAAAATATGGCTGCAGTAGCCGTCCCACTTTAGTCCCGGTTGGTATTACCAACCGTGAGGGGGGTAGCGAACATGGCCTCATATGCCATTAGTTCGAGTTTGATTTTGGTGATTCATGACAACATGATCATTGGGACTAACCATATTGTTTTAGCATGTCTCTGTAGACACCTCTAGGTCTCAAGGATGCAAGAAAATCACATGCCAAAATGCCAAAACAAAGGGTCAAAACCGACCAAGAAAAGGAAAAGAAAAGACACAGTTGGATGAACCGACGGTATCAATTTAACAAGCGTCGGTGCAATCGTCGGACGAGTTGGTACACAGGGCGAAACCCTAGGTACCGTCGGATGAACCGACGGTCCATTATTTAGTAGCGTCGGACGAGTTGCAGAGGAAGAGCAGCGAAGACAAGAAGGCACGGATGATCCGACGGTCCGAGTGGGGACACCGTCGGTCTATCCGACGCTCTGTTTGAATTCATACAGAGACGCGCCAAGATGAAGCCTTCAGCACTGGATGATCTGACGCCTTGGTCAAGATTAAGTGTCGGTCTATCCGACGGTTGAGTAGAAGCTAACAGAGGCGACTTGAGCGCAGGGTCTTCAGCACTAGATGATCCGACGCACCGTCGGTGTATAGCATCGAAGCAGTTGTGTTAGAGAATCTCAACGGCTACGTGACGTGGGAGGGGCACCAGATGCACCGACGCCCTGGAAAAGCTTAGCATCGGTTCATCCGACGCTACCTTTTTCAGCAGCTTTTAGCCAACGGCTAGTTTGATGCCTTGGGCTACTTATACCCTCTCCACTCACCCATTTGAGGTTGTTGGATTGTGTGGAAGTGCAGAGGAGTTCAAGACACATTGAAGATCATATCCAATCCATCCAAGTGCCTAATTGCTCATCCTTAGACTTGCATATACTTTGTGTATGTGCTTAGTGCTAGGCTTAGCTTAGAGCTGAGTGAGTGCAAGGTTGTGCCAACCTTGTGAGGTGATTCTTGAGTGAATCCAATTGTACAAGGTTCGCCGGTAGCCTTGGGGCCTAAGTGGCTCACCGGCAATCGTCATCGACCCTCCGGATTGGTGTGGAGCGGCGAGGACACTTTGTGCGGGGGACAAGGAGACCCCCTTCCTTGGTGGTGAAGCTCCTTAGTGGGGGCGACATCAAGGTGACCAAGGGAGCTTGGCAAGTGCCTAAGTGGCTAGCCTTTGTGGCGAGTCAAGTGGTGCTCTTGGGAGAGACTTGGTGACCGGGAAGCAATACTCTTGTGTGAGTGCTTCAACGTGGACTAGGGGTGGCTTAGTGCCTACCGATACCACGGGATAAATCGCGTGTCAAGAGTTTGCTTCCTCTCATCCCCTTTACGTTTCTGCATTTACTCTATTGCAATCTTTGCTTGCCATACTCTTTTAGAGTAGTATCATGCTAGGAATGGCTATAGGTTGCAAACCTTGTTTTGGGATGGGAGTTTCACACTAGAACAACCCTAGTTGCACATCTAGATAGTATGTTCTAGTTTACTTTTGTGCAAAATTAGTGAAGCCCTAGGTTAATGTTTTAAGTTGTCTAATTCACCCCTCCCCCTCTTAGGCCTACGAGCATCCGATTCCTTACAATTGGTATCAGAGCCAAGACTCACTTCCTTCACAAGGATATGCCAATTCGATTGGTAAATTGTGAAAACTGTCTCATTGGAATGGTTAGGCTTCGCCGCCTAGTGAGTTGCTCTATAGAGGGATGAAAGGGGTGGATACCTTAGGTTTGGCTCCACATTTCGATGGCACAGGCTATTCTTGGTGGAAGGTTCTCATGGAGGCCTATCTCCAAGCAAAGGACCTTGATGTTTGGAGAGTCACCGATGAGGGCATGAGAAATGGTACTAAGAAGGAAAAGCAATTTGATGTGATTGCTAAAAGTATCATTTTGTCCTCACTAGATGTAGGCGTTTTCAATAGAGTTTTTACTTGTCAAAATGCTCATGAGCTATGGAAAACCATCAAGGAGAAAAATGAGGGTTCAAAAGAAGTTGCTAATGAACACTACGGTTGTCTCCTTGAGGAATTCAATAGCTTTAAGCAACTAGCAAATGAAAATGCCGAATCTATACTCACGCCTAAATGTGCTTGTCAATGAGATCAATGCTTTAGGTGTGAAGGACATCACAGACTTGAACATCAACCGCAAGATCCTTCAAAGTCTCCATAAGCCCGATTATGACTTGGTTAAGGCAATCATCTACGAGAAGTAGCTCGAAGATTTGAAGCCATCTCATATCTTGAGCAAGATCATGGCACATGAGCTTCAACTAATGCCCAAGTCAAAGAAGGCGCCCCAAGAAAAGCCCCAAGAACCATCCTCTCCAACTACAAGCCATGCTCTTTCAAGTCAACAAGAGAAGATGTTGAGTAGGATGGCTACTCATGGAAGCTCAAGCGAGGATAATGGTGATGATGGTGACGATGGAGATTCCTCAAGTGATGAAGAGGTTGAATCCATGGTGGCCGAGTACGTGAAGAAGATTTTCAAGTATGTGAAGAAAGTCAACATGTACGGCTACAACGTCCACTTGAGAGAAGGGCGTCATCATCAACACATCAAGTTCACTAAGATCGAGCACAAGCCCAAGAAGAAGGTGGTCAAGGAGAGGAGACCAAGGCAAAAAGCAACTATCGCCGTCCGTGAGTGGACAAGTGGTGGAGAATCAAGTTCTTCTAGCTCAAGTGATGAATCAAGAAAGAACTTCACCACCCGCTTCATGCAAGGTCCTTCATCATCACTACACATGTGCCTTATGGCCAAAGGTATGGAAAGCAATGTAAGTGATGACGAATCCGACACCACCTCTCTTGATGATCTTGTTGAGCTAGTCCATGAGCAAAAAGGAATGCTTAAGAAACAAGCTAATGAAATTAAAGAACTCAATGCTCTCAATGATCTTAGTGCAACCCTTGCTACAAATTATGAAAATTTGTTGTGCAAATTCAAATTGCTTAGAAAGGAGTGTGATGAGCTAAAATCTAAACTTGAGAGCAATGAGACTAAAAGAAGTAATTCCTTTGAGCTTGATGAATCATCTATCCCTTGTGCAATTCCTATCTCCAAGGTAGATGCTTCAACTTCTTGCATTGATTTAATTGAGGAATCTTGCTCACCATCTTGCAATGAGAATGTTGTTGTAGAAAAATGTGATTGTCTCATAGGCAAGAAAAATAATGAGCTCTAGCAAGAAGTAAAATGGCTCCGAGAGAGGTTGGCAAGCTTGATGGGCAAGGGCAAGAACGATAAGGGACAAGTGGACATCTCTCAAGACATGAAGAGCAAAGTTCAACCTTCTCAAGATAACCGTGATCCCATGGTGAAGAAGCTTGAGAAGGTTGCAACTGTGACTTGCTACAAGTGTCATGGAGAAGGGCACAAGTTCTACAAATGCCCTCAATTTGTCAAGAAGATGGACAAGGTCGAGAAGAAGAAGTTGAAGCCCACCATCAAGAGCTCCCTCTTCTACACCAAGCCCAAACGCAAGAACAAGACCAAGAGCAACACCTACATCATCAAGAAGAAGGCTAATGGCAAGGTGGTTGCACACAAGGTTGGGAGGATGAAGGAGGAGCGGGGTTGGAACCAACCTATTTGGGTACCCAAGGAAGTCATCATCAACATGAAGGGGCCTCAAATGGTTTGGGTTCCGAAGGCCACTTGAAGGCCTTGAGTGCGGGGACTTGGGAGGCTTGGCACAATCAAGATGAGAAGATTCAAGCCTATAAGCCAAGCTTGCAAATTGGACATGTGTTGCCCAAGATCCCCGGTTGACGTAATGGAAACTAGTACCTATCTCTTGTATCATTGTAGCTCCATTGCCTTCTTTAGGTTGCATTTGTTGCAATATTTACATATGGTAGGTTTCTTGTGTCATGTGTTAACCCATGAGCAACCTACATGGATTGATTAGTGTGTAGGAAAGCTACACTTGTTCTTTCATGGTGCATGTTTTCATATATATCTCTTTGCATTATGAGCAAGCTATAGGGTTAGCTTCCCTTTTGTTATCATAAACAATGTGCATACATTTGGTTGGTGATTCAAACACTAAATGCACACATTTAGGGAAAGCTCATTCTATGGTTTGGTTATGGGACTAACATTGTTTCAAGCTTATCTTATGTAGTCCTTTGGCGACGCGTTCCAGTGCGGTGCTTCATTCTAAGAGAATGCTATTTCACTCTCAATGTGATCTAACATCTCTAAAAGAGTGAATATAGCAATATGAGCTTCATGCTATTGAGTCATGTCTTTGCGAGCTTATGTCTTTATATAAGTTCAAAGGCAATGTACTCATACACTCCTAATCCTTGTGGTACCCCAAGTGTCTTCTATGCAAGCTTCTTTCAAGTGGTGTCACCTAGTGATATCATCATCTCCAAGAGGCTCATCTCAATATGGTGCCAACAAGGTAGAGGGGATCATTCCTCCGGAGGTATGCAATGATTAAAAGACTACAAGTGATATCTACAAGTGGTAATGTAACAAGAACCCATTGTCTTATCTCTTGTCCTTTAAGCTACCTCCTTGCATGATATGCTCTAAGCTTCCTTGTCTTACAAGTTTGTAGTTGTGCACTTGTCTTCACACTATCATTTTGTGCACACACTGAGGGGGAGCTTAGTTTGTATCATGCTAGTCTCATGAGCTTGTGATCCACCTTAGTCATTCTTACATGTGGTATCTTCATTGATATCATACATATGGATCATGGTTCATGCGACTTTCTCCCTTGTATTTAACATTTCTCCTTGAGCTATGTTTTCTAGGACTTGCTAGTTTTCTTGGACCCTTTTGCTTTGGACTTTTTGGAGATTTTATTCCAAAGGGGGAGAATGTGAGACCAAAGCAAGCTAGTGGTTTAAGCTTACAAGTGGTTTCAAGGATATGAGACCAAAGGGGGAGAATGTGAACATAAGATCAAAAAGGGGGAAGGTTGATCTAGGGGAAGTTTGATGGTGGCAAGCATCCAAGAAAGTGTAAGTGGTTCTAATTCTGTCAATTCTTGAAAATTTATGCTTGCTTTGGTTGTGTTGTCATAAATCACCAAAAAGGGGGAGATTGTAGCGAACATGGCCTCATATGCCATTAGTTCAAGTTTGATTTTGGTGATTCATGGCAACATGATCATTGGGACTAACCATATTGTTTTAGCATGTCTTTGTAGACACCTCTAGGTCCCAAGGATGCAAGAAAATCACATGCCAAAATGCCAAAACAAAGGGTCAAAACCGACCAAGAAAAGGAAAAGAAAAGACACCATCAGATGAACCGACGGTATCAATTTAACAAGCGTTGGTGCAATCATCGGACGAGTTGGTACACAGGGCGAAACCCTAGGTACCATCGGATGAACCGACGGTCCATTATTTAGTAGCGTCGGACGAGTTGCAGAGGAAGAGCAACGAAGACAGTAGCACCGGATGATCCGACGGTCTGAGTGGGGACACCGTCGGTCTATCCGACGCTCTGTTTGAATTCATATAGAGACGCGCCAAGACGAAGCCTTCAAAGACTGGATGATCCGACGCCTTAGTCAAGATGAAGCGTCGGTCTATCCGACGCGTCGAGTAGAAGCTAACAGAGGCGACTTGAGCGCGGGGTCTTTAGCACCGGATGATCCAACGCACCGCTCGGTGTATAGCATCGTGCGCTTGTGTTAGAGAATCTCAACGACTACGTGACGTGGGAGGGGCACCGACCGAACCGACGCCCCGGAAAATCTTAGCATCGGTTCATCCGACGCTACCTTTTTCAGCCTTTTTTGCCAACAAACTAGTTTGATGCCTTGGGTTATTTATACCCCCTCCACTCACCCATTTGAGGTTGCTAGATTGTGTGGAAGTGCAGAGGAGTTCAAGACACATTGAAGATCATATCCAATCCATCCAAGTGCTTAATTTCTCATCCTTAGACTTGCATATACTTTGTATAAGTGCTTAGTGCTAGGCTTAGCTTAGAGCTGAGTGAGTGCAAGGTTGTGCCAACCTTGTGAGGTGATTCTTGAGTGAATCCAGTTGTACAAGGTTTGCTGGTAGCCTTGGGGCCTAAGTGGCTCACTGGTAATCGTCATCGACCCTCCGGTTTGGTGTGGAGCGGCGAGGACACTTTGTGCGGGGGACGTGGAGACCCCCTTCCTTGGTGGAGAAGCTCCTTAGTGGAGGCGGCATCAAGGTGACCAAGGGAGCTTGGCAAGTGCCTAAGTGGCTAGCCTTTGTGGCGAGTCAAGTGGTGCTCTTGGGAGAGACTTGGTGACGGGAAGCAATACTCTTGTGTGAGTGCTTCAACGTGGACTAGGGGTGGCTTAGTGCCTACCGATACCACGGGAGAAATCTCGTGTCAAGAGTTTGCTTCCTCTCATCCACGCTAGGAATGACTATAGGTTGCAAACCTTGTTTTGGGATGGGAGTTTCACACTAGAACAACCCTAGTTGCACATCTAGATAGTATGTTCTAGTTTACTTTTGTGCAAAATTAGTGAAGCTTTAGGTAGGGTTTTAAGTTGCCTAATTCACCCCCTCCCCCTCTTAGGCCTACGAGCATCCGATTCCTTACGTGGGGGAGGGGGGGAGGGGGTCCAACAGCTCTTTGGAGCAATGATTGGCATTAAGTCCCTGGTGATAACAACAACCCAGAGTAAAGGCTGAAGACCATTTAGTCTCGGTTGGTGTTACCACCCCAGACTAAAGGGTCACAAAAGGGACCCTTTAGTCTCGAGTCAAAACATCACCCGAAACTAAAGAGGCAGGCACTGACACCCCTCCTCTCTCCCGCGACCCTCTCTCTTTCTTTATTTTCTTTCTCTCCCATAGCCACTCATTCCTAACTTCTTTCTCTTCTTCTCTATCTCTCTTATCTCTTATCCCTATCTCTTCACTACGTAGTTCCAGGAGAGGGGATCTTCGATGGCCTCCGTGGCGACACAGAGGCGGCCTCCGGCATGCACGCGTGGAGGCTGGCACGCTTGGGGCGGCGTCCTCTGGCGGCATGCGCCGCGGCCACCGCGGCATGCGGGTGCGTGGAGCGGCGGGCGCCGCGGCCACCGGCGGGCGCATGGGGTGACGGCCTCCGGCGAGCGAGGCGGCGAGCTCTGGTGTGCGTGCGTGGTGGCCACTAGTGCGAGTTTTTTTTCTGCGATTCATGCTGAGTTATGTGATGTGATTTGTGATTTCTGTGTGAAATCGAGCTTGTAATTGTGAAATCGAATTCATGTGTTGCGTCGGATGCGTTTGTGATTGTGGGCATTTGTGACTGTGGGTTGTGAATCAAATCGAACTTATACTTGTGCTTGTGAGATGACCATACCAATTTGTGAAATAATTTGTGAAGTGTTACTTGTTTCTTGTTCTTGAGAAATTGTGAAGTGTCACCTGAATATGGGAGGGGATAGAGATGGGGATCGGATGAGGGCACGGGCAGGGGTAAGGCTTTTTTGTTCTAAAGACCCCTCTTTAGTCCCAGTTCGTTCACTTGGGACTAAAGAGGAGGGTCTTTTGTGTCTCGTCATTAGTCTTGGTTGGACTTGAAAGATCTAAGGCTTCTACCAATCGGGAAAGTCCTCACCCTACCGGTGTGACTAACATATATATTGTCTCTAGATCATCGGTACTTGCCAAAATGTTTTGTACGTACAAGGTATACTGTCATATACTGATACTGGTGGGCTGGTGGCAGTACTACCAGCATGTCTGCAAGTTTTCTACAGTAAAAATGCAAGATGCTGCACAGGAGCAGATAAAAGTGTATTGATCTCTTGACCTTTCCATTCCATTACACAAGATCCATATTGGTGGGCGTAAAATAGATTTTGCATGTGATACAGTGACATTAACTGATCGGAGAAGGTACAACATGCACATTAGTATAACCAGTATAACTAGGTGATACCTCACGCGTTGCTGCGGGAATTTCTATAAAATTTGAAGATACAATTTGAAAGTAGAAAAACTAAAATGATTGTATCACAATATTATTTTGAAACAACAACGTAGATGAAAACACATTCATTTCATTGAGAGAGAACTACTTATAAATTTGTAGCATAATACTTGCAAAGACTAACACAATGCATACATGATTACAATTAGAGGCATAAAATCGGTAGAAGACATAAATTCATGATTCTAGTGGATGGTGATGTGGACAACTTGCATGTTGAGAGAAGATCTAGTAGATGTTGATGTGTACCTCTTGCATGTTGAGAGAATTCTATCTGTAATGTGCAGTGGGTCTCACCTATAGAATTATTATTATAAATAAATAAATATATAAATAAATAAATAAATAGATAGATAGGTTAACTAATCAGAAAACTGTAGGCAATGATGTCATTGTTGGGAAGTTGTCAAATTGTCAAAACCGTAGTGAAAGCCAGTACTTTTGGCCATTGGAAAAAATACTAATAAATGGGTACACGGAGGGCATTTGCAGATAACTAGGAAAATATGTAAAGTCGTCGCAGTTGGTTGTCTCGTGGGGAGGGCATGCACTAACCCGCACTAATGTTTTCTTTTTAATTACACAGTACAACGCAGACGCTCACAACCTGCACACACACTCACCTCTATGGACACACGTACGCAAACCCTACTCCTATGCACCTCCGAAGGACCGAGCACCGATATATCTGGAGATTTCCGAAGTCACCATTGGCACTTCGTTGTCGACGAGAACATCGCTTACCACTTAATGCATAACGCTGGAAAATCCCGGAATAAATCCATGAAAAGGTGCAAGCACCAGGCTTTGAACTCTGGTGGGTAGCATCCCATCAAGCCGTCCTACCATTGGACTACAAGTCCACTCGCTAACCCGCGCAACTCTAGAAAGGGAGAGACGCCTCTCCAAGAAACCCTCGCGTTGTCTCTAAGAGGCGGTACAGGGGGCGCGACGTGCCACCACACCCAACCCTCTCCAATGCTCCCTCGCGGCTGCTGCTGCCTTGCCTGGCCGGTGATGGCTACGGCAGTGACGGCAGACCTAAAGGTGGTCTTTGTGTTCCTCGCCTCCTTCCCACCTCTCTAAGCCCTTCCTCCCCTGCTCCCCATCCCGGAGGTGGGCGCCCCCTGATGGAAGATCCGGCCCTCCCCGGTGCGGATCTAGTGAAGGAGGCATAGGTGGCGGCGGTTACGTCGTGGTGCGAGCCGTTGACCCGACAGTGTTTCTCTCCGACCGGCGGCCCTGTCCCCTCCACTCTCTCCGCTTGCAGACCCAGTAGGGGCGGCCCTCTTGTGACAACCCGCCCAGGAAAATACCGTACTATCGCCTAAACCAATCCACTTTGGTCATTAAGCGATAATAAAGTATCATCCCGTCGTTAGTTGTCGGGTTAACGCCCGGTAAATCACTTGAATAGCAACAAGGATCGAAATATATGCATTAAAGCTCACTCGAAGGCGAATCCAGAGATACAACATCATTAATATCCAAATGCGTACCCCGAAGGGTTTAATTATTACAAACCAGAGTTTTTGTCATAACGAAATAGTTCAGAGTTTTGAAACAGCGGAATTTAAACTAACGGGAAGCGGAAACACCACGGGAGGCCATCCATGATGCCTTCAGTTGTCGTCCTCCACCCACTCCAGCTCCCAGCCGGGCGGGATCTCTCCGGGCCACACATCACCAAAAGCATTACCTGGATCAACATATTATAGCAAGGCTGAGTATACTAATACTCAACAAGATTTACCCGATGGTGATAACTACTTCACCAATTCTAGACCATGAAAGGCTTTTTGGCTATTGGGTTGCTTTTGCTAAAAAGTAACAAGAGTATGTCCTTACTTTCAAGATTTTAGCACAAGTTCTAGTGGGTTTAATCTTTACTACATTGGCCAACTAGTACAAACAAAGTTGTACAATACAATTAATCAATCATAATATTCATCAACTTCCATCATTAGGGATCTCATGACTAGTGGAGTAAGTAGTCTCAGATAACGGTGAGAGGCCGACAATCGATTGATTCAAACCTTGCAAGGTAGATCTAAACACACGGTAGGCTGCCCCCGCAAGGACAACTTTCCCAGTGCCGTTTCCAAAAATCCTCGGGTCGGGATGAAAGGCCACAGCCCTTGGTGCATGCTATCCGGCATACCCCACGAGATACCCGAATCACCGTACACCACCGGTAGCTAGCCGTGAGACAAACCCCAAAAGTAGTGACAGTTCCATCCCTAGTCGTCTCATTAAGGTACTAGGCTTACCGGCCCCATTCCCCGACAAGTGTTTAGTACGTTCAAACACTTAACCCACAATAGCCACTGGACCGGAGCCCAAATCCCATGCTCTTACCACATGAGCAATCCAATTAAGGATATATTGTGATTCCTATCTAGGAACCTATTCTCGCGAGTGAGGTCATCACCCGACTTGTAACGGTCCTATAGTGTAGCAGCTATCGACCTATCATTCTAGTAAGGACAAAGGTACCTAGGGATCATGCATCTAGGGTTCCACTCAACTCCTGAACTTGAATGCACAATCATCCATAGATAATTGATTAATGAATTTAAAAACTAGGTTAGATGCACCGGAGCTTGCTTTCGTCAGCTAGGTTAGCCTGGGCACCCTCGGTGTCGTCGAGCACTTCTACGTACTGCAGCGAAGCTTCCGCTCCTCCTTCCTCGGTCTCCGGGACAAGCGAGTAATCACCGTCCGGAAGATCTACACGGAATGCAATGCACGTTCAGGTGATGTGATAGGTTGTTATCTTGTCCAACTCTTGTTGGTCATATTCACCTTAACAAGTATCTAGATAGCACATCTCTTTTAGGAAGGTTATTGGTTATACATGATTCATTCTTTTATTGCACATTTGAATAAAGGTTTCTTTTGTACTTGTTATTTTATGTAGAGGTTTGTTCCTCTTCCTCTCACTAGCAAGGGTATGAATAGTATTTTTGTTCATGAATTAATTCCTTATCAGCAAAGGTGTTTTATTGATCTTAATTATGTTAGGTAATACTTTCCCAAAAGGAAAAACAATTTAAAAGGGGTTTTCCTTTATTTAATTTCCCTTTAATCTTTTAAAGGGATTTAAAGCTTTGTATTAAACAATAATTTACCAAAAATTCAAACAAGTGTTTCTTAAGCATATCAGCACCTATACTGGTCCACTGGACCCACATGAAATGCTTGGAAGCTAGGAAATAAAATGCTTTGGAAAATAACAAAGACTAGCTAGTGATTCAAATTAAATGCATACAAAAATAATTAAGCACCAAAATGATCCAAACTTTCTCATCCATGCTCCCTGGTTCTACACAAGCCTAAAGAACCAGTATGTTCACCTAGAAACTCTACTGATTTTACTTCATCAATTTACAAAAGAAAACATGCACAAATTAAGAATAAATATTTCTGTTACACCAAAAATCATGATTAATTCACAAGAGGTGTGTTTTGACATAACAAGACAGTGTGCACAAGTTGTGCACAAAAACATAAATATATTTAGCTACAAAAATCATCTAGGCAGTTTCTGCAGAATTGGACAACAATTTATTTAGCAAGATTCACTTCATAACTTTGTGCAAGTTTTGGCACAGGAGCTAGTCCTAACAAGATACACAACATATCCAAAATTTAGATAGAGAGGAGTTGTAGATTTCACAATCGTATTTTTCATGTTAAAAATATTTCGAATCCAGCCATGTGAGAATAACAAAAGTTGTGGGATTTCTCTCCCTGAATCCAACAAAATTAGTTTGACATTTTTCTGAATTTTATACAATTTTCTAGGAATTTTCTAGTGCTCTAGACCAAAAGGCAAGAAAACTTGGATAGGATTCTTCACGAACAGGTCCTAAAATTTACACGAAGCACCCTGATAAGAACTCGACCCTTGCAATTGGGCCCTTGGTCGGGGAGGCGGCGCGGCTCCGGCCAAATCCCGGCGAGCCGGCGGCGCTCCCGCCGGGGCAAGCGGCTAGGCTCGGCCGGGGGCTCACCAAGGGGCTACGGCGACCGGTGTTGGGGCGGAGGGACGGCCAGCGCGGTGGCCGCGGCGGCTCGGGGAAACCAGCGAGGAAAGTGTTTCCTTAGACAACAAGTGAACCGGGAAGGTTCACCGGGGTCTAGTGAGGCTATTGAAGCGACCGGCCGGCGGCGAGCGCGAGCGGGCGCACGAGCTCAAGGCGGCGGCGGCAATGGCGGGCGGTGCGGCGGGATGGCGCGCGGAGGGGAAGAAAGGGCGGCTTTTATAGGCGGCTTGGGGTCCGTGGTGATGACGGTGTGACGGCGAGATGCTCCGCCGTGCTACGGCGGCTCGGGCGGCGTGCGTATGGCGGCGACACCGCCGACGGACCGGCGGTCCGTGGCGCGCGCGCGCACGGCGCGCGTGGCCGGCGCCGACTCGAGGCGCCTTGGGCGGGGCGCATCGGGGCGCGTGCGGCTCGGGTAGCACGTGCCTCGGCGGCGCTCGCCCTAGGGCGGCGCGGGCGCGGACGCCGGGTGCGACCGGCGGCGGCCGGCGACGCGCGCGCGCGCCGGCGCTCTCGCCCGGTTTCGTTTCACCGGTGCCCCGTTTGAAATGATTTTGCTCCAAATTTTTGTATAAAAGTTGACCAAGTGATAAACATGAAAATTGTAGATCCAACCACCCTCTACAACTTCTAAAATTGCTATATAGGGTTTTTCTTCACAGATTTTGAATTACATGAATGGCAACCTTGAATGTCGACTGTCTTTTTAAATAGTGAATCCCGCCTTGCAACCACTTTTTCAAGCTTTTCCACTCAAAATTTGAAATGCCAATCTACATGAAAGTTGTGTCCCTCAACAAGATGGACAACTTTTATAAAGGTATAATTTTAAGTGTTTAGGTGAATTTTGGGGAACGCGGTAAAAGTTCCGGCAGACATACATGGACACTAAGGTGGCAAGGGGGTTTGACCAAGCCTTTGACCATGGTTTGGCCCCACAAGTTTGTTCACTATTCGAGAGGGGGTCACTAGGGTAGGTTAGTGAGTTTTTCGAGGTGAGGGCCCGTGTTGACCGTGGTTTGACCACCGTTAGTCGCTTTGACCGGCTATTAGGGTTAATTAAAAACCTAGGGCGTCACACCTCCTCTCCATGGCTCCGCCTCGCCCCGCCCCGCGCCGGACGCAGCCCTTGGTGTGCGCCGCGGCGACCATGGTGCTATGCCATTGCGAATGGCTTGCCAATTTGTTTGCATGGCCGCCGCCTATACCGCGTTGTCGGGCACCGATGCCTCCTACCGTAGCCTCCGACGACAGGCGGGCCTACTAGGGATTTCTCGGATGAGAGCCCTAAAAGGATCTTCTTTCCCGGTGTGGCCGCCGGTGACGGTATTGAGGTTGCCGCCGCGTGGTTCCTTGGGCATGTTTCTCACCTTGGTGTGCCCCCGTCTCTACCCTAGACGCCTAATCCTTGGGTGGGCTTGCATCCGTCGCCGACCCCCGTTGGGGTACCACCGGTGACATCCGAAGTCATTGGGATGCGAGCCGGCGGGACCGAGGCCACAACTTGAGGTTGTTGTCGCCGTCCTTCTCATCTGCTAAGGTTCTCTCATTGTCATCGTCGCTTTCTTCCCCTCTCGCTTTCTTCCCCTCTCCCTTTTTCTCGCTCCATTTTCACCCCCCCCCCCCACGCATACATTGTTCTCCGATTGCTAACTTCTTGGCATGTACCTCCTTTTACCTTCGTTGTGGGTTTCTCACACTTGTGGCTCACTCTTCCATGGTTGGTTGTCACTCGTGGGGCCTCGCATCCTTCGGTTATCTTCGCCGGCGGGGTTGGGAGGACGGGTCTACATCCTCCTCTTGATGCTTTGTTTGTCTCCTTTTTGTCCGGTGCGTTGGAGTGTGGGACGACCTCGACATGGGTGTCGCTTGCTTGGTCACTTCATGGTAGTTTTGTCGTTGTGGTTGTTCTCCTTTTCCCGCATTTGGTCTTGTTCCATTGTTGATGTGGATTCCTCATTGCTATTCCATCGGGTTTTTATCTTCCGCATCTCAACGTTCTTAAGTAAGAAGTTGGTGGTTTTGGGAGCATTCGATGAAAGCATGGCCCACCCTACGTCGAGGCCGACAAAGGTTGCATCTCGTGGATGTGGCTCACCCTTTTGAGGGCATTGTTGTGGCCACCAAATCTTGTGCTTCTTCCAAGTGAAAACTCGGCTCCGTCCCCTCGGAGACGGATGAACGATGGTGGTATTGTTATTGCTTCCTTCCCCGAAGGCGTCGTTCGCAGGACTCAATTGCTCACTTCTTCAACTCGCCCTCTCTCGTTGTTATTCAATCGGTGACATGCGTGTGTTCTCGGCGTGTTTCTCTTGCAGGTTCAAGTGACCTTAGATTGTGCCTTGTGCGGTGGTGGTGGTGAGATGGTCTCCTTTTTCTTGTCTTGTTCACCTAGGTCATGTTCATGTGTTGTCATTTCTCTTGTTTTTTCTACTTTTCGGCATTCTCCCGTAGTCGTCTTTCTTTTGTTGATGTTGTCACCGGTGGAGAGGGAGGCTTTGGTTCGGGTCTTTAGTCCCGGTTCAACTTTAGAGCCGGGGCTAAAGGCCTTTCGTCGACGCGGCCCGAAATGCTCGTCGGAGACACCCCCCCTTTAGTCCCGGTTGGTATGACCAATCGTGACAAAAGGGCAGGCTCCCAACACCATTTTCCCGCAATGATTGATGCGGGCTTTTAGCACGGGTGGAATTACCAACCGAGACTAAAGGGTACATCTTTAGTCTCGGTTGGTAATTCCACCCGGTGCTAATTCTTTAGTCGCGGGTGGAGTTACCAACCGGACTAAAGGGTGCCCTTTAGTCTCGGTTGGTAATTCCACCCGGACTAATAGCCGACGCCCTATAAATCCAACTTCTTCTTCCCCTTTTAATTGCCCGAGCCATTCTTCATCAAGAGCTCAAGCTCCTCCTCCATGGCGCCTCAACCTTAGAGAGGTGTCGTCTGAATTTTTTCTTCATGTATTTGTGAAGATTTCTCTCCTCTAAAGTGTTTTCGAGGTTTGATTCTTCTTCCTCCCATTATTTGTTGTGATTAATTGTTTTTATATATTTTAGAGATGGAGAAAATAGAAATCTTAAATCCTAGGTGGGAGGAGGTAATGAGAGATGAGGTTATTTATATACTTTAGATTGAGAAAAAAAGTGGTTGTCTAAACACTAGCATTGTCTTGTTATCTTTTATATTGATGTAGAGAAAATTGAATTTTACTTTTTGATATAATGAAAAATAGAACTAATTCTTATTTGACATTTAGCTGATTTTATAGAAGTTAGTTTATAAAAAATATGGTCATTAATAATGGTGATCAAAATGGCCATCGGGTGACCTTTGTATGTCATTATATAACAAGTCCCAAGCTAAAACTAGTCGGCTTCTAGCTTTTGAACCTCTCGCTCCAAACACATTTATGAATTCATGTATTGTGTTGAGATGATCAACATGTTCGGGAAGAATGTAGGTAAGCCTCCGTTGTCATCATCTAGTTCATAACGGAATACATCATCAAACTCACCCTTTTTCATTCGATTTAAAGGAAATAATTTGTGGACTTAATATGATGCGGATGAATCGGCAATCGATGAACGCCGACAAACGATCCCCGGAGTACATTCTTGGACTTTGTCGACTCGGTTGACTCGATTGGGGTTCCGGTATCATGACATGAGTGGAGGCTACTAGGAAAGGGCACCATTGGAAGGAAAGCATGTTTCAACAATGATACCGATTTGTTCAATAAAGCACACCTAGTCAGTTTCCGCAACAATCAACCTTGGTGACTCCGTATATTGAGGAACACAAGCAGATTATTTCTTCACAAAATCCAACCAAAACCGAAGCATGGGTTACACGACATCACTTGGAAAATTTCCCCTCATGGTTGAGTGAACAAGTTATTGGTGATTCCATAATTCACCCACAACTCGCTTTATTAGCCAGGGGACCTTCTAGCACAATTGTCAATTCCAAGCTTACGATATAAATGGTTATACTTTTTACACAATAGACCAAGATCGGAAAACCACACACCAAAATAGTGGTGTCCGTATAGATGCCATGGACAACAACAATAACAAGAACTCATATTATGGTGTCATATAAGAGATATGGGAGCTTGAGTACGGGCCACTTAACATCCCTCTCGTTTCTTTGCCAATGGGTAAAACTAACTGGAGGTGGCATAAGGAAAGATCAATATGGAATGACAATAGTGGACCCGACCAAGATTAGTTTCAAAGATGAACCATTCGTCCTTGCCAAAAATGTGCATCGAGTTTTCTATGTCAAGGACATGACTAGCAAACCGAAGAATAAAAATCCCGAAGAAGGACCACAAGAGCCAAAGTGACACATTGTCCTTCCGGGTAAAAGAGTAATCGTGGGAGTCGAGGACGAACGGACAAATCATATGACTATGATCGGTTCGATGGCATGCCTCTATTCGCTGTCGAAGTTGACCCAAGCATACCGCTTGGAAATGAAGAGGGCACCGTACTTAAGTCACAACCATGACCAAGGAACTTTCGTCAAGAAAAGAAATTTCAATATCTTATCTGTAATGATTAATGTTCAAATCATTTGTGTAATGTTCTATGAGTGTATTTCTTTATTTATTTGAACTAAAACTTGTTAAAGCCTTTCGTATGCCCCCGCGAGAAGTAACCACAAAGTTTGAGATTTTTCTCGAATTAGTTGAGTATTTTTCTTATGTCTTAGGAGACAAATATTGTCGAGTCCGAAAAGAAAGTAATTATTTCAACTATTAAATTATTTTTTATATTGGAAAGTTAAGGCTGCTAACACTTAAGAAAAATTTGCATGGTTCAAATATTAAACTTACCATTTTTAAAAATGTTGCAAAGAGAAGAATGAGAAAATGAGGAGGGAAAATGGGAAAAGAATTAAAGTCCCGCACAAAATAGACCTTTAGTCCCTGGTGGTGTTACGACCGGAGACAAAAGGGGGCCTTTTGTCTCGGGTCGTAACACCACCCGGGACTAAAGAGAGAAATTTTCCCTTTCGGGGCTCCCGCGCGAAATCACCCTTTAGTCCCGGTGGTATCACCAACGGTGACAAAAGGCCCTCCTTTTGTCACGGTTCGTTACACGACCCGGACTAAAGGTGTGTCTATATACAAAAGCGGCGACCCTCCCCCTCCGGCACTTGGCCACTTTTTTCGTCCCCGATCCGCCGCCATCGTCGTCGTCGTGTCCTCCTCTTCCGCCGCCGCCGTCATCATCCCCGGCCGCCGCCTTCCATGGAGCCCCCCATCCTCTCGCCCCCCCCCTCGGGATTCTCCGCCACCGCCGGCCTCCCGCATCCGCCGTCCACCGACCCGCCGACACCCTCGCCCCCCACCACGCCACCGGTCCGCCGTCGTCGGCCCCCGAACGCGGCCGCCTTCCTCCCCGACCCGCCCCGGCCTCCGGGGCTCCTCATCCCCATACTCCTCGCATCGACCTCCTCCCCATCCTCCTCCTCCGCACCGTCCCTCCCCCCGGCCTCCCCGGGCTCCACGCCGTTGCACGCCGCGCGGCTTGTCCCCCCCCGGCCGCCCGCGCGTCGTCGCCTCTGCCCGCGCATCAACATCGTCGCCTCGTCCTGTTGCCTCTGCCTTTAGCCTCACGGTTGTCCTCCCCAATGCTGGTAGGGGCGCCCCCCACCCCCCGGTCGCCGGCGTACACCGACCCTGCCCAGCTGCCCCCAAATTGGGTCTTGCTGACGCAAACAAATTAATTGTTTGCGTCAGCTTTTAATTTCTTTTGAAGAATAAGTTTATGTATAAAATTGTACTAAATATGTCTATAATAATTCTAATTAAATATGTTTCTCCCCAGCACCGCCGACCGCCATCTCTCCCTGGATCCCCACTACCTCCCTGCACGCACCCAAGATCCCGCCGTCGTCTCGCCCCGGCTCCCCACTGCCTCCCTCGACGCACCCCAGGATCCCGCCATCGTATCTCCCCTTCTCCTCGCCTACTGCGGTAGGCGACACTACCGATTCTAGAAATAAGTAGAAATTATTGTATATTCTCATAAATTCTTGTTGATTCATAGAAAAATACTGTTTATTCTAGATGGATACTAGAAATAAATAGAAATTATTGTATATTTTCAAATTCGTGTCGATTCATAGAAAATTAGTGTTTATTCTAGATGGATACTAGAAATAAATAGAAATTATTGTATATTCTTATAAATTCATGTCGATTCATAGAAAATTACTTTTATTCTAGATGGATACTAGAAATACATAGAAATTATTGTGTATTCTCATAAATTCGTGTCGATTCATAGAAAATTATTTTTAATTCTAGATGGATAATAGAAATACATAGAAATTATTGTATATTCTCATAAATTCGTGTCGATTCATAGAAAATTACTGTTAATTCTAGATGGATAACAATGACAACAATGAAAGGATTATGGAGGAGATTATTGCTCGCGGTGCAAATGCCTTTGCATCCTACACGGACGAGGAAATTATTCTAAATATGATTGGTGAAGGAGGTGTCGCCACTGATGACTTTGCAAATAACAAGGAAAACATAGCCACCGACTCAAAAAATAATAACGACCTTGAGGATGCTAATGCAGAAGGTTTCAACGAGGTATACATATCATGCATTAAGTTCATTAGTATTAATTCCATAACCCCATTTCTTGTATATTCTCAAAAATTTATGTCGATTCATGGAAAATTACTGTTAATTCTTGTAGGCTTCTGGATCGACAACGAAAAAGTCCAAGAGAGGTCGTACACAACTAATCGTCGGTGATGTGATGTATCGTATCACGGAGGTGTCAAAGCTTGGCCAACCTTGTGCTCCAAAACAATCAAGGACAAGTCCGTGTCTCAATGCAGGGCCATTGTAAGGGACAACGTGACCATCAAGTATAGAGAATGGAAGGGAAAACCAAGTAATCCATACGTGGTTCCAGACTCAGTAAAAGACCAGCTGTGGAATGATGTGCTAAAACTCTTCGCACTTCCTGAAGGCGTCGACGCAAACCTTGTTAAAGGTTGGACTCTAGTGAAGATGGCAACTCAATTTCAGAATTTCAAGAAAAAGTTGAGTAGAGATTTTATCAAGAACAACCGAACTCCAAATTGGGATGAATATCCGAAGATAAAAGATCACTGGAAGTCCTTTGTTGAATACAAGAAAAGTGAAATTTTTGCCCAAAAAAGTACCCAAGCGAAGAACAGTGCCAGTAAGAAAGGAGGGTACAACCATCGTCTTGGTCGAGGTGGTTACGCGGTATCAATTCCCAAGTGGCGGAAGATGGAACAAGACCTTATCGCCAAAGGTATCATATCAGCAGTCTTTTACTGGCCCGAAAGATCGAAGAATTGGTATTATGCGCATGGAGGCAGATTGAACACGGATGATGGTACCCTTGAATTCCTGCCCACGTTACGAGAGAAGGCACTTGAGTTAATGAAAAAATAGAAGATGTCAAAGCTGGTAGATTGATGGTTGACAGAGAAATGGATTAGCTCACTATGGCACTCGGGAGTCCAGAACACTCAGGACATTGCAGGGGCTATAGGGTGGTGCGGTGAAAGTATGCCTTCAAGGGAAACCTCGATAGCTATAAAAGCCGCAAAAGAAGAAAAGAGCGCGAAGAGGAGCATTAGCGCCAAATGGAGCAAAGACTTAAAGAACAAGAAGAAAAGATGCAGGTAGAGATTGAACGACGACTGGCCGTAATGATATCTCAAATAGCCCAAACTGGAGCACTACTCGAAGTACCTCTGGATCCCGTCATTAGCCCTTCCACTCAGAAAAGCAGTTGTGCTTCTACCGAGATTGCACCAGGTGCTTGCTTAGAGGTCGCACCGGGTGCTTGCACAGAAGGCCTTGAAGAGCCGAGAGCAATCGAAGGAGTTCCAGTGGATGACAACCAACCATACCCGGTGCATTTTCTTTGTCTGTGCACCCCATGTGAGCTGCATAAGCCATTCGGCAACATCACAATGCAGGTGGCGTACGGAAGTACTTTTGTGCATTTTCCTGGACAGACTAGCTATGGCATGTTGATTCCACCCGGCTACACCTCGGTTTCTGTGGAGGAGATTTGTCAGCCACAATTTGAAGATTTAGAGCTAGACATCCCAGGAGGTGACGGGAAAAGGACACTCAAGGACGCGGTTCACTGTATCATATTGTGGCCCAAACGTTACATTATAATCCCCCAGACGGAGGGATCAATCCCTCCTACAAATCCCCTGCAGCCGCGACCATCGTCATCTCCTAGGTCGTCCTCACGACCTTCAATATCACCTCGCTCACCGTCTACACAAGAACCATTATTCAATTCCGGAGGTGCGAGCTCCAGCTATGATATTGACATCAATCCCGAATCACCTCCAAAAAAGTAGAAAAATACAATAGGGGCAAAGCAAGCGCCATCAAAAGCAGAAAAAACACCAAAGCACCGCAGAAAAAACCGCCCAGCCACGAAAGCACATTAGAAAAATTTCCCAACCACCAAAGCACATCAGAAAAAACCGCGAAACCACCACAGAAGAAACCATCGCAGAAACAACCACCGCAGAAAAAACCACCTAGCCACGAAAAAACTGTCGGAGCATAATCTTCCAACCCAGTGCAACCACCAAAGATGAAAAACCACCAACGATAAAGAAAATGGTTGAGCCCATCAGCAAAAGGAAGCTAGCATGGGAGACGACAGAAGAAGAAGGAAAAACAATGATCGGTGCCCAACATGTGCATGAATTTTTCAACAATCTGAATACAAACAACAACAGAGGGAGCTAGAGAAGACCAAACAAGTAGATCCGGCCAAACTTGGGTTTTTCAAACTAATGAGTGAAAATAGCAAGAAATTGATGCCCATACTGGCGTCGACGTCGTCTAAAGAAGATGCGTCGATGAGCAAACATACTTACGCTGCCTCTGGCCTCAATGCACAGGAACGAGCTCTAGCAGAAATGCCTACACAAGAAGTAGTGAAGCTCCTTGATTTCATGGAACAAACAAGGATGCCTTTAGGTGTTACACTCAACCATGAAGAACCACCCCGGGATCCAAGTTTCGAGTATAGATGGTCCTTTCAGTTAGGAAAACCTCTTATCAGGCCAGAACTAGTACTTAAGCTCTCACCTAAGATGTACAAATTTCATGAGTGGTACATGCGGTGATCACTGAAAGGCATACATATCATAGCTATGCTTGCTGCACCTGGAGATTTTGCCACTGAAAGCAACAAGGTGGTTTGGCTAGAATTCAAAGATATTTATGAAGTTTACCATCAAGACGCCATGAATACCGATCTTATCGTCGTTTGGTCTCTGTAAGTGGCATCTTTTTTATGTTTATTAATTAAATTATTACGTATGTGGATTTACTAATTAATTTTGTATTTCATTTTTGGTAGCCTGCAAAAACAAGAGATGCAAAAAAAGGATATTGCTAGTATTGGTTTCATGGACCCATCAAAAGTCAGCGAGTTTGAGGTCAAGCATCAACCAGACACAACAATCGCGACAATCTATAGGACCTTGTCTAAGTTTCATGACAAGGATCTCATACTACTACCTTACAGCTGCGAGTATGTGAGATTACCATCTAATTGTCTTTGATAATTCTATTTAGTTCTAATTTGTATGACTATTATGACCATGTATGTATAGTGGTATGCTTGCTGCACCTGAAGATTTTGCCACTGAAGGCAACAAGGTGGTCTGATATTTATGAAGTTTACCATCAAGACGCCATGAATACCGATCTTATCGTCGCTTGGTCTTTGTAAGTGGCGTCTTTTTTATGTTTATTAATTAAATTATTACGTATGTGGATTTACTAATTAACTTTGTATTTCATTTTTGGTAGCATGCACAAACAAGAGATGCAAAAAAAGAATATTGCCGGTATTGGTTTCATGGACCCATCAAAAGTCAACGAGTTTGAGATCAAGCATCAACCAGACACAACAATCGCGATAATCTATAGGACCTTGTATAAGTTTCATGACAAGGATCTCATACTACTACCCTACAGCTGCGAGTATGTGCGATTGCCATCTAATTGTCTTTGCTAATTCTATTTAGTTCTAATTTGTATGACTATTATGACCATGTATGTACAATTTCCACTGGATTCTTATGATCATTCAAGTCGACAATAGCAGCGTCATGGTGTGGGAATCATTGAGAAAAAACCCCGCAAGTTACCAAAACCTTCAAGATATGTTTCAAGCATAATAATTCTATCTAAGACATTCTTTTAAATGCAATATATGTATATGTGTGTGTGTGTGTGTGTGTGTGTGTGTGTGTGATAGCTTTTACTATGTGTGTGTAGCTTTTACTAACACATTATCTCTCATTAATTTTCCTCAGAGCTTGGCAAAAAATCATTGCAGAGAAAGAAGGTGAATTTAAACCAACAATTACATTCTATACTGATTATCTGGTACGTAATCCAAATAACAAGTTCAGATTTGAGAAAATTTCAATTTATCACACTTATATTTCATAATATTTTCTCCTATCCACTTTAGTGTTTGAGACAGGAACAAGGAAATAATTTATGTGGATACTATGTTTGTGAGCACATACGATGTATGGCAAGTGCAAAGTCCGGAAATTATGATGTAAGTTTATTAAATAAACCTATTAATAATACATCATTTCCTAACCGCTTCTATATTTAATTGTTGGGTGTAATATATTAACATATTTGCACATTATACAGATGGATATGGTTAATGATGAGGTCATTCAGAAGGATCGTCTTTCGGCAATTCAAGAAAGTCTCTTGGGATTCATCCATGATGAGGTGGTTATGCCAACAGGAAAACATCATTATGATGCATCTAAAAAATCCAATAGATACTAGACATTTGAAGTGAACAATATTTTGATGTATAAAAATTATCTATTTTGATGTGTATATTTCTAAGTTTATGTAAGTTTATATATAAGTCTAACTTGAAAAAGTTTATATATAAGTCTAACTAAGTATAAGGTATATATAGACAGGTATATATATATACAAGTTCAAATATGTACGCGTGCATATATGGGAATCGAAAATAAAAAAAGAGAAACGGGACCCTTTAGTCTCGGTTGGTATTACCAACCGAGACTATGGGCGCAGGTGCTGGCGTGCCCCCCCCCCCCCCCCCACTTAGTCTCGGTTCGTAATACCACACAGGACTAAAGGAACCTTTAGTTCCGGTTGGTTCAACCGGGAATATGGGGGGGGGCTTTTGTCTCTGATTATTAGTGCTGGTTGGACTTCAGAGACTTATTCCCCTTACCAACCGACTAAAGACCCTCTCACTACCAGTGCGTTCTTTGTAACTTCGCGCCTTGGAGGCTCTCCTAAAATTGTTTAATGAAAAATGTGTTGTGCACATCTTATAAAAAAGGGCAACCACTGCTGTCAAATGCTGATTATTGGCCTAGCCTTCAAAGCAGAAGCAGGGGGGAGCTGATGGCCAATAGGCGTAGGTGACAATGTGAGCAGGATGGGGGCTGCACACGACTATAGATATAGCACGCGTGTCGTAGAATTGCCACTGTCACGTGAAGGGTGAACCATGACACCAATCATGTCTAGCTTATGCAGCTCCTCAGCTCATTGTGGTAGGGTTCCGGATCGGGGTTGCCTAAGAATGTCTCCAGCAAGTGCTGAAAATGGATCTGCATCTGCATTTTGCAGATCCTAGGAGCACTATTCCAGCTCCAGCAGCTGCCGCAAAAGTCGCTGCATTTTGCAGCGACACCCCCCGCTCGCGCATTCCTGGGGGTATCGCTCTCGTTCCCCATCTCTCCCGGCCAACTACTGCACCCCGTCTCCCTGCTCCCTCCCTCCTTGCGCCCCTGCTCCCTCGTCTCTCATGAGCTCCTCGCGTCACTCGCCGCGCCCTACACACAGCTGCTGGCCGTCTAGGCGTGGGACACCGTGGCCTCCTGCTACTGTTGCTGCAGCAGCGACACCAACTCCGGCTCCGCACCGCCTCCTGCTACTGCTGCCTCCTCGCGGTGCTCGACGTCGTCGTACTGCTCATCGCCGCGTTCGCCATGCGCCGGCTATGGCACGGGGGTCGCGGAGCTTCCGCGGAGCACGCCCGGAGGTGCCAGAGAACGCCGGGAGGTCGGCGTCGCTCTCCTGCTTCTCCTCTTCCCCGCCAACTGCCGGCAACTGCGGGTGCAGGGGGCTCCCCGACCGCCGTAATGGGCAGCAATGGCGGCCGTGAAAATTTCAATCCCCAGCCGAAACCACCGTGTTTTGCGATGGGAAAAGATTGAGGGTGGAGGTTGGTATGTGGTGGAGATGTAGGTGGCAGAGATTTGGATTTGGTGGAGGAAATTGAGCGGATTTGACTTGAGGATTTCCATTTCTTGCTCGGTTCGTAACTCTGGATGAACAAGAAAGGGAAAAAGAGAAGGCCCGACGAGGTCCATGTCGGGTATGCGCGGCGACGCAGTACATGTGGCGGCGTTGTGGCCCGACATGCCGTGCAGCAACGCGAGCGACGGCGGTGCCGCTCTCGCAAGCACGGCGGCGGCGACTCCTCGCGCTGCTCCGCCCGCACCACCGGGTCAAGGTCCTGGAGCAGGGGCCGGATCGAGGCCCGCACGGCGGATCCCGCACTAGCGAGAAGGCCTGCACGACGGATCGAGGCCCGGTGGATCGAGGTCGCGGCGGCTCCGCCGGCACCGTCTCCGCCCCGCACGACTCCTGGAGGCCTCGACAGCGGACGAGATGCGGCCTCCGCTACGCCGTCCTCCCATCCGCGACGCCGTTCCGCCTGCCCGCCGTCTCCGATCCGCTCCTGCTCCGCGTGCCTGCCGTCTCCGCCGAGCCGCTCTTGCTCTGCCTGCCCGCCGTCTCCGCCGACCGCGAGCCGCCGCCGCGGGCCTGCGCCGCAGAGCACCGGATCCGGGGAGCGCGGGAGCCACAACTGCTTCGTCATTGCGCAAAGAGAACGGTAAACTGCTGGAGGCCCTTCTCTTTTGCAGCACGAGAATGCTCTTCCTCCTGCTGCATATTGCAGATGCGTGTTGGGTACCTGCTGCGGACAGTCTAAGATGGCTGTGTAGTGGGAGGGCTAGCTGTCAGGGGAGGGTACGCGGCAGTGGTGTGGTAGGGTGTGGGTGGGGCGGCGAGGCGCTGCCATCCGTGGGTGTTAGTTGGGAGATATCTGCGGAGGAGGAGGCAGGGGCGTGATAACAAACTCCCCAAGGAGCAGGGTTAGCGCAGTGGTGAATCCGGGAGATGGGTAGGGTAGACACAGATGAACATCGTTGGTGTGTAGCAGTGTAGGTGAGAGGTCTCGAGCAGGAAGATAAATTGCTCGTGGCTGTCTGAACGCTGGGTCGCGCGTTCTATTGCAGGTACCCATTATCACGCGAGTGATGCATAATTGAGGTCTCCGATAGGAAGGTAAAATCCTCATGGCCATTATCGCGGCTGGATGGGTAGAGCATGGCTGGCTGGATGGGTAGTTCATGGCCACTATCCCTGCCAATTATTGAACCCCAATCAATTTCCATCAATAGTCCGAGCTATATTTCGCGTGAATGGGCATATATCACAGATTCCATTATTTAACTCAATAAAAGATTCCCATGTTCGTTCATCATGTGCTTTGTTCCGGCCTCTGCATTATAGCTAACCTCACGATCTAGTGCAACTGGATTTTGCTCTAAGATTCTAGCAAATTATGCTTGGACAATGTGTGTGTATACCCTTCCACATGAATCCAAAATAGAAGCCAAACCCGAACATATATACACCTTCAAGACGGCCCCCGAGCTGGATCCCCTTCAATATGTAAATCGTGTATTACTAAATGCTCCTTGGCTTATGAAAGACTACTTGTTTGCTTCAAAGCCACTTCAACATCCCAATCATGACTAATTTTCAACGTTTTCTGCTCTAATATTGACTCATTTTAAGTTTGTTCAAGCAGTCAACAATCTCAACCATAAAACACATCTACCATAGGCACACGCTTTCCACATGTGGACACGTCTGACACAAGGGCTCTCACTTTATAGAGACACACGTACTATCACGAGAGAAACATGCATACTAGTAACTTAAATGGCCATACATAACTGACTATATATAACAGATATGATTATTCATTGAAGTAATGTTGGCTGATCATCGTCATCGATTTGAATCAAATGCACATCCACTCTTTCATCTTTTGAGTTTAATTTTTGCACTCCGTAGAATAATGCCCAGAATCTTGGCAATTGTAACATCGCATCTTTGCCCTGTCAATTTTTTCCACTGTGTTTGTGTTTTGTTAACGCCCTCGCGTTCCACTTAGCCCGCACCAAGACCTTCATCTTCATAGGCCAAATTGAATACTCCCTCCGTCTAAAAAACATGTCTTTTTAGGATTATCGTAAGTCAAACTTTTTAAAATTTTGACCAAGATTATAGAAAAATTACATACACTTAGGGTATGACATAAGTACCATTAGACTTATCATGAGATATATTTTATAATATATCTATTTAAGGTCATAAACATTGATATTTTTCTCTATGGATTTGGTCAAAGTTGAGAAAGTTTGACTTAGGACAAACTTAAAACGACGTGTTTTTTGGGACCAAGGGAGTAGTTGATCTTCGCACCATTGGATAGTAGAGAGGCACATCACTGCCCCTTTGCTTGAGCCTTGCCCAAGGATCAAACTATAAGGAATCAATACTTGGAGTCTAAAAGAGGGAGGGAGTGAATGTAATAATCTTAAAATCTTTAGTCCATGGCTTCCACTACTTGCATAAAAACATAGACATATGGTATGCATATGTGCATCTATGGTTAATCTCTAGTGGAAATTCGCACCCACCATGAATTATGCGAACCTAGAGCCAATTCTATCAAGATACTATCTAGAAAGTAAAGGAAATCAAGTAAGAAATGTGAAAACATAAAAGAGTGGCTTAGGAAGGATACAAACTTAGGTATGGCAATTTATCTCGTGGTATCGGCAAGCACATGACACCCCTAGTCCACGATGGAGCTCTACCAAAGATATGCTCTCAGTCTCCAAGTCTCACCCGATGAAGGGGTGAAGGTCTTGGTCTTGCCACAAAGGCTCTTGCCAAACCAGATAAGAAGTTCACCACAAAGAAAGCCTCACAACACCCATTATAGAGCTTCTCCACGAAGGAAGGGGTGTCCTCATCCCCATACATGATCTTCATCACCATTCCACACAAGCTAAACCAGAGGGTCGAATACTTGTCGGCGATCCACCAAGACCCCAAAGTGCCACAACACCAAAATTACAATGGTGATTCACTCCTTGAAGCAATCATAAGGTAGAATCACCCTCCAATCACTTTTTTCAACTTGTGCCAAGCCTTTGATTATCACTTCGCAATAGCAAAGAAAGGGAGTATTTAACCGGTTGCCACCATGTGGGGGTGAGTGGCAACAGATTTTCTACCCATAGGAGAGGAGTGAATGTGAGAGAGATTAATTGACCATAGCTAAAAGTGGCAAATAGTTAAATATCCCCAAAGAAAGGACCTTCAATCCCACACAAAAATCTTAGATCAATTTTGTACCCTATGAATAAATTAAATATGCTTTAATCCGAGTCTAAATTTCATAGTTCATGGAGACCCCTTTAGTCTGAGTTGGTGTTACAAACAAAGACTATAGCCTCTCACGCGTTTGAAACACAAACCATGACTAAATGGGTCTCCACATATCATGGCAAAAGGGTAGCATCCTCCACTCAATCACATGTGTTGTGTAGGTGAGATGGTAAGGAAGGATCACTTGAGACTTTAGGTGGTGGGTTCAAATCCGATGCACCACACACACGGTTTCTAATATTTTCTTGTGCAAAACACTTTAGCCCTGGTTTGTCATCGGGGACTAAAGGTCGAGACCTTTAGTTCTCTACCAGGTTACCACTTTTGATGGTATAGATTGTTCTTGATGATTCTTGACCTTTAATACAGGTCCAAAAACTCTAGAAACCCTGAATGGACAAGGTGGGGTTATAATTATCCAAATACCTCAAATTTGAATGGGCAAGGTGGGGGTTATCATTAGTCAGATACCTCAATGTCACAGCTTGAAATTTCCCAATTTCAGGATGTGAATAGAAATAATAATTAAACAAGAGTTTTCTCATAATTTTAAAAATTTTCCAACATTTATTTTCTTTACAGGAAATATAGTATAGGAAAAAGTCTTGTTTGATTTTCTGAATTAAATAAAAAGTTGTGAGTGTTGCATTCATGCTAATGCATCTTTGTGCTTCTTGAGTGCAAAAGGTTTAAAAAATGCGTTTAGGTGTTGTCCAAACCCTTCCAAGAATTTTCCGGATTTTTTTGGAATGTATTCTCATTTTCCCTGAGCTCATTCTATTTATTAGAAGGCTCTAAAATCTTTTTCATGAGCACCAAATACTTTATTTGGATTGTTGGTGCTCCAATCTATCTCTAGGAATTTTCCTGGAATTTTTGAGGTTTTTGGAGTATTTTTCGTGCTTTGTAAGCATTTTATGGAATTTCCTGAATTTATTTTTGCACTGAAAAATATTTCGAGAAAAAAATTTTATCCTATCCTATCTGGGCCGAGCCTGTAGGCTCGACTCGGTCCGCTACGGCCCGGCCCGCGGGCCCGCGTGACGCCCATCCGGGCCCGGCGTCCCCCTCGCCGCTCGCCGCAGGCCGGGCCGCCGCCGCAAGCCAACCTCGACGTGCGTGCCAAGGCAGGTGCGGCTGTCTGCGCCCCTATAAAGGGTGATCTCCTTTCCCTACGTGTGCCCTAGGCGCCGCCGCCGCCTTGCATCGCCTCGCGCAAGCACCGCCAGGCTTGCCACCGGAGCCATGGAGATCGGGCCGGCCAGCGCGCCGCCGTCGTCGATTCGCCAGCTTTGCTAACCACCGGAGCATCTCGACATCCTCAGGAGCTTCGTCGTGACGAGACGGATCCAAAGAGCCCCCACCCATCGCCTGGGATGCACCGGAGCGCCGCCATCACCATGAGGACCGGTCGCCCCGAGCACGACCACCGGCACTGCCAACCTCGAAATCCGGCCACTCCTCGTCTCCGCCCGCGGTGAGCAATCCCACGAGTTCCTCTGCTCCCTCTCTATCTCCTGCGTAATCCAATTGAGCCATAGTCGCCGGAGCACCCCAACACAATCGGCTCGTGGCTTCCCTGTCCGCCATCGACAGAGGTAGGGGATGACCCTGCTGTTTCGCATGTAAGACCCTGAGAAACTCTTTAATTCCTAGCTTATTTCTTGTGTCTTGTTTCTTTTCCAGAAAACCCCCTAGATAGTTTATATGCTTTCATCCAGATCCAACCGAGACTCTTTTTCAGATCTAACCCTAAGAATAAATCTATTCGCGAGCACTGTTTACTGTGTCTCGGGAATCTTTTCTGTTAGCCCCTGAAGTCTATAGTTAATCGCAGATAGGTCCCTGCAGCCTTGTTTAAGCCATACCTCTTATGTTTTAGCTCCATTTTAATCCGTTCGAGTTGTGTTAGGTTCATATTAATGCAAAGCACACATTAGCAGTGATGTTTTCACCATGTATGTTTTCTGAAAATTTATTTAATATTAATTTGCTAATATCTATTAAGCATGCCTTTTCTAAATAAAAGTTATATAGCGTTATACACCGTTTTCTTAATCAATATTAATTTGATTAATGTTTATTTCACATGTTTTTGTAAATAAAATCTAATTAGATCTTTTACCCGGTTTTTCATAAGTCAAATATTAATTTGCTTAATGATTAATTAACTTTTATAATTAAAAGTTGAATAGGCTTTTACACCGGCTTTTAAATAAATGTTAATTTGATTAATGCCTATGCCATGGTGTTTTTTATAATAATATGATCTACTCTAATTGCAAAGTTTCATTTAGATTGTTCGTATAGTTTAGTTTTTCTAAATTAAATGTTTAATTGGTTTAATCAATATATGAATCTTTATAAATAAAACTTGATTAGTTCTTTACTCTGAACTTTTACAAATAAAATGTAATGCTACATTAATTTCAACTTAGGGTATTTTCTTGTTGAAATATCCTTTACACAATTTTGTTAATTAAAATAGACCTAAGCTTGTAGTCTTTCATGTTCATATATGCAAATCATTCGTTAGACGTTGTCTGTCAGCTATATCTCAGTTATTTTTATTTCCTAGCTAGTAATCCTTTTCCTAGTTCTCTTTCGGTGAATCAGCTATGTTCTTGTATCTAGTCTTTCACAGCTATCTTTCTTTAGATCCAATCTTGTTATCTTTTGTGTATCAACATCAGTTCAGCTTACTTTTGTTTAGTGTTGTCTTTTCACCCTAGTTCTCTTTGAAGACTAGCTGTCCTAGTTGTCCTAAACCTTAGATTAAGCTCGTCTCGTGCGCTCTAGTGATCGCTTGTACCGTTATAGTTCGTTTGTGTTGTTGTATGTTCGTTTCACCTTAACTTGTGCGATAGCATGTGTATCACCTATTACTTTTGTTTTAACATCAAAGTTGCATGTTAATCTTGACTAATACTTAATCCATTGGTTTCTAAATAAAAGTGATTAGGTTCAATCCTGACTTTCTCTAATCATGATGTAACTTGGTAAATTCTTATTTATAACTAGTTTTTGATAAATAAAACATGCTTAGTGTTATACATCAGTTTTCATAATAAATTTAATATGCTTAATGGTATTATAGTTACCTTTTCAAATTTAATATGCTTAGTTGAACACGTAATGTAAAGTTATTCGACTAAGATATCTTTTACAAGCTTTGTCTTCCTAAAGTAATGGTTAATTTGATATAACTTGTACTTAAATATCTGCTAATAAAATATGGTTAAGTTTACCGTGTTTTCTTAATTAAACATAACCTGCTTTGAAATATTCTTGCCACATTATTTTCTAATTAAAACATATGAAGCACGTAGTCTGTTCTTGTTGTTTGATAATAATCTTTTGATTGCTTCGACCTTAGTTTTGTTTTCAACGTTCTTTCATCGTTGCGTAACCATATAATCAAGCCTATCCTTCAGTGCGCTCTTTTAAAGGTTTTCTTTTGATTGGTGTATTGTTCTTAGTTATACTTGTTGCTTTGTATGTTGTGCCCGATGTTTGCTTCGAGTAGAAGAAGTATCGTTGTTCGTTGCTTTGAAGATGAAGAGTTTCAAGAAAACAAGAGATGAAGAGAGAGCAGTAAGAGTAGCTTTTCGTTGGAGAAAGGCAAGTGTCCCTAACGGCCTAACCACCTTCTACCTATGCTTTATTCACAAGAATACTTTTGCATTAATTGGAACATGGAGAACCACCCGGGAAAACAGTACTACCACAAGACATATGGCTCTGTCTTGGCTAATTAATTAGAAACTTTAGTATGTGGTATGCTTTACCTGAAAGGAGTTGGGGGCTGACGGGAGATGGTGTATAGACCTGCTCTAGCGGGGAGTTGGGCTTTGCTAAGACACGATACCCGCTAGGGATCTTTATGCGTTGCACTGATCAGGTAACCTAGCGAGCAGCTCGTGCTAGGGAATCTTTGTAAAGGCCTCGTAGCGTCCCTATGCAATCACACCTAGGTAGTGTGATATGATGCCTGATCCGCATCACATGGTTGGGCCTAAAGTTCTTTGGGACTTTTACGTGACCTGTGCGTAAAGATGTACAACATCTGCAGAGTGTAAAACTAATCGATTAGCCATGCTCACGGTCAAGAGCGGCCTGGACCCTCACATGATTAATTAAACTTAAAGATGGACATAAAATCACTCTCTGGTTATTTCTTGTGGCCTTGCTGAGTACCAACCATAAGCGTACTCATTTTTGTTTACTGCTACTCAAAAGAAAATGGTGTGAAGCTGTTGAAGATGTTGATGCTAGGCGTACGCAGCCCCCAGTTGATTGCTTGTGGAGTTGGCGCCTCCGTTTCCAGGATTGAGCTGTATAACTCTGATAGATTTTGTAAGTTTGTTTATGTTTTTATACGGATATTGTTACTGTTATTCACTTTTGTTTACTATATGTATGAAACTTGATCCTGGCATACATATGGGTATGCACTTGGTTTATTTTTCTAAAACCAGGTGTGACACTCAAAGGGTAGTTGCTCTAACGGCTAGTAACAACACTGACCATCGGATGAAACGATGGTCACTTTGGATAGACATCAGATCATTTAGTGCTACCCACTAATGCAAATAGTATGTTGGGGATTTGGAATGGGTTTGGAAACCATCCCCTAATGGCTCGCCTAATCAAGCAACCTCTTTTGAGTTTCTAGGAGATGAAAGGGTTTCCTTGGATTGCCTTTGAGAGTCCTATTATTTTAGTCTCAGGCGACACGGTCTCGAGGAAGTGAAAGGATTTTCCCTCATGCTTTCTATGATCTAATCTTTTTGTTTGAACACTGTATAATGATTCTTTTTTCCAGGTGTTTGTAATCTTTTTTGTGTAGGAACGATGGCAAGGGTCATGTACCAGTCCAACTGAGTCTTGAACTTATCACATTCGATTTATGTGACGAGCCATAATTTTGGCTGGGAAATCATTTTGGTCAAGTCAAATGCGGCAATTGGATTGAAGGCCAACATAAAGCGAAGTTTTCGTTTTTCCTCAAGGTAAAGGAGATGGCAATGAGTTTTTGTTTGGGAAAGATGGTGTGATCCATGGCATGATTTCCGAAAGAGAGATGGCTTTCATGGTGTGATTTCTTCCAGGATAATTCTACCATGTAGTACAACAAATTCTTTGACAACAGCAATTTGGGAATGTAAGTCAGTCAGTCACCCTATAAAAGGAGAGCCTCCCACACCTGTAGGGGGTTCACTATTTTTTGGAAGGAAACTAGAGTGAGATTTGGTTTTCTCCTTAACTTATGTCCCAATATTAATGTTTGTAATTGTGTCGTTGGACCCCTCCACCCAAAATTGCTCCGACAGTTCATTCGATGCCCCATCATATCTTCTGATGCTGATGGATATTATTCAAAAATTTTGTGGACGATATCAAAGTAAATGTGCTTAGTCGGTGATCACCTTATTACCAAAGGTATCAGATCATCCGGTGGTATAGGTTTTATGGAAATTTTTGCATATATAACTAAATTTTGGTATCTTGTTGAAAGGTTGAATTAGTAAAAGCCAGTTAAATTTCACTACAAGAAAAACACCGACTAGTGATGCAAGAAAAATCGGTTATTCATCATAAATCGTGATTTATGAGATAGGGTGTTAGAAAATCCTTCGTCATTAATCAAGCGTCATAAATCGTGACCAGTGAAGTTCCTTATTTCGGCGCGCCACTAATGTAATGACGCATGAAAATTCTTAACACACGATGTTATAAACCTATTTTGGCAGATGCGCCACATCAGACTGATATCCAATGTGGCTCCGACGTGGCAGGGGTATGATGATGTCGGTTTGTCACAAAATGAAGCATGGTTCATGTAAGAACCTTTATGCTTGAGCCCAATTTTTTGGGCCATTTTTGGCCCATTTGTACTTTTGCGTGGTATTTTTAGGACTGATAAATGTTTGCTACTTGCTATATTGGGCTAGTTTGTTGCCCTAGCCCATCTAATGAAGAGACATTATTGCATGCATTTCACAATACCTTATTGGGCCATTTTTCCCACGGGCCTTAGCTAATTACAGCATTCGCGGGGCCATATATAATATTTTGGATGTTGATCACCATCATGCAATCAGACATAAAAGTAGTTCATTTCTCACTTCCATAGAATTCACACCACAATGAATAGTTCAGCTAGTACAATAGTGCAACATACATCAAGTTACCATCAATAATGCAACATACAACGAAAGTCATCAACAACACAAGTTCACCATGAACACACTTAGTTGAGGGAAGGATTCACCATGCTGAATTTGATCAAGCTTTGGATAACAGTGTGTACGTCATTATTTGTTCTCTTCTTCAAAGTTTCAAGCTCATCTTCCATTTGAGACTTCAATGTTGTCTCTGTGCTTCAACTTTCAATCTCAATTTGCACATCGTGAACACTTGTTCAACAATATTTTGTCGTAGTTGTGCCCCCCTTGCTTCTCATTTTCAAGTACAACTTGTATTTCCTGAACATGAAGTGCAGTATCAACCCTAGTCCTCTTCTAAGAGGGTGGAGGAATGCCAGCAACCTCGGCCACTGCTTCGGCAATAGTCTTTGCTGGTTGATCGCCTTGAGGTTCGACGACTATTTGCTCCATGTGAGCCTAAAAGAAATGAAAGGTCTCAAAATATATTCACAAATGTTTGTAGTGTTGTTGTTGCAAAGAAGAATGCAAGGTAAATGAGTGTTTACAATGGTACCTGTACTGGAGCAGTGAACCCATTCTTGCTGTTGTGAAAGGACTTCAAATAATCAAGTGCAGTTAGCTCTTCTAATTGAGCATTTTTTTGGTCGTATGTTAGGAAAACTAGCATAATAAAACTGCTATCATTGAATGAAGTGATCTATAGAGCAAAAACATGACTTGTTCAGCTGCTTACTATAAGATTAGTTTGTACATTGTAGCTTTGAGATCCTGTGAGCTGATGATACTTGACCTTTCCTCGATTACCGGTTTTTGTAGTACACTTCACTTCTACAATAATAAAAAATCATGTTAGAAACACGAATAAGAGGTATAGAGTAGTACATGGAAATATGGTAGTGGCAAATTGAAGCTATATTGTACCTTGTGCTCAGAGGTACACCACATTGTAACCAAAGCCTTCCATTAGGCATCATTCACATTGTTCACAAGAGATTTGCTTGGGACTGCATTTGTTGGAATATCATTGAAGTACTTGTGCTTTAGTCAATACCTCTCCATTCTCTATATCGACTTCAGCACGTCAGTGCATGACGCTATGACAGGTTCACTACTGGTGTCATTGTCAAATTGCCCATATCACAACACAAGAGAGTAGTCAGAAAAATGGATGACAAGATTGGATGCAAAAAGAGTATGGTAGTAGATGAGTGGATATATGCATACTTCTAGTTTGCCCATGTAGTCCTTAATATAGTCTCCAGGATAGAGGATATTCCTAAGGTGTTTGAATTGGATAATGATTGCTAAGAAGAATTTTATATAAACAAAGGTCAGAGAGGCCATTTTTCAAATGAAACATAATAAGGCTCCCTAGACATATGGTTTCTCATCTGAGTTCTATTAAGTTTTCTGGAGTCTGATAATGGCTAATTTTCAAGATTTCCACAAAGGCAATCTTCTTTTGGACCATTTAACTATTGTGTCAGTTTGGTTTTGACCATGAACGGCAGTGTAACCATCTAGGTCCTTTCGCACCTTTGGTAAGGGTGTGTTTTGATGATAAATGACAACCATATACTTGTGACTAACCTTTGTTTTGTAGCGGATTTAATCTTGGGTTATTGTCATAAGTAATCAATGAAATGAGACCCCTCAATTTGAAATAATGGATGATCAATGGACAAATACTACAAGGCTAAGGACTTTGTTAGTTCCAAGTGTCAAAAGGAGATGAAGGACACTTGGATTTGCTAGTTTGTATTGTTTGACCGTACTATTAAGGGGGTTCACACACTAGTACCTTGACCATGCACCAAATGCCATGAATTATATGCACACTCAAAGTTCCTTAGATGCTAATCAACTCAAAGTACTCATGGAAACACATTGGAAGAATCGACGGAAAACTCAAAAATGATTGAATTGTACGAGTTGTTCTGAATTCAGTAGCATCGGATGATCTGATGCCATCTTTTCTCGATGCGTCGGTCGATCTAAGTAGCAGTGGAAGATAAAAGAGACCGTCGGATGAACCGACGCCTAAGCAGTGGTGTTAGGGTTTCGCAACAGTAAGGTTTGAGCTTCAACCGCTTCAGCACCGGAATAACCGGCGGTGAGAGCAGTGGTTCATCAGATGCCATCATTTAAATCATCCAGAGACATGCCGAGGATTTCTCTTCAGCACTGGATGAACCGACGCCTTAATGGATACCCAACGGTTCATCCGACGCCTAAGTTTAATTTTGACAGAGACACATTGAATGGAAGTGCTTCAGCACTGGATAAACTGACAAAGTGTCTGTGTATAGCATCGGTGTAATTGTGTGAATGATAGTGTTCAACGGCTATTTAGGTGGCTTAGAGTCAACGGATGAACCGACGCTTGGTCAGGGGGAACCGTCGGTTCATCCGATGGTATGACTTTTCAGAGGGCCTTTTCCAACGGCTAGCCTCCCTTGCTATGCCTATAAATATGACCCCCTGTGTCTCTTGAGCTGTCTTTGTCACTCTGAAGATCCACAGCAGCCAAGGAGAGAAGGAGTTAGTGTTTTGCTCATTTGGGATTCATCTTCCTCTTGTTTGGGGAACTCTTTCTTAGTGTTCAAGGGTTTCAAGGTGCATATATGGCTTAGCTGAGTGCTCAGATCAAGGAAGTTGTGTGAGCTTGTTACTTTTGGAGATTGATGACTCCTAGACGGTCTTGGTGTTTGGAGGTTCTTGGTGAGCTCTTGGAGATTGTGGGAGCCTCAAGAAAATCTTGGTGTAAACGGTTCGAGACCCACCGTTTCGGAGATGGAGAACGGGTACTCTTAGTGAGCACTTCAGTCTTGGTGACTTGAAGGGGAGCAATACTCTTAGTGAGTGCTCCAACGTGGATTAAGGGGGAGCGTCAACTCCTCGATACCATGGGAAAAAATCCGGTTGTCTCTTGTGCCTCTGTCTACTTCTTTGCACTTATTTTCAGCACCTACATTCGGCATTTAAGTTTCCTTGCTCTAGTCTTCTTGTGTAGCTTGCTTGCTTCATATCTTAACTAGGGTCGTCTCATACTTGTTAGTGTGATATTTGCTAAGGAAACTCATTGCTAGTGTGCTTAGTTGAGTACAGAAAAACCTTTTTTGGATGGGCAACACTAGTTGATAGGCTAAGGTTTCTTATCACTTTAGAAATTGAAAAGAAGTCCCATATTCAACCCTCCTTCTACGAGCCATTGATCCTATAGGCAGAACCATGAATCTTTGGCCACCCAACTTTTAAAAATGTTCATTCGGCCACCAAAGCGGGTTTGGTGGTGCTTTTGCTGACGTGAACACCACATTATGGTGGGACCTACATGTCAGCCCTCCTCTCTCTTTCTTCTCTCCTCTCTCTACCACAGACAACCGCCGACCATCACTTCCACCTCCGGCCACCCCTATGCCTTTTGCCTCTGTGCCTTCCTTGCTCTAATCATTGCGCCGTTGCGTCCCTACTCCTGGCCCCTCACCGGCGCCTATAGGCGCGACCCCCAATGCAGCAAGGGGCACCTCAATTTCATGGAACACCTACGATGGCGGTGGGCGCGTAGGTCATCGATGTCAGTGCAAGTGGCGACGACGGTGCAGAACTTGATGCTAGCATAGGTGCTGCAGCCCCCTCTCGATGCCGCTGTTAGTTGCAGTCTCAGGTGTGATGGTGGTGGCGCTACTCTTGCTGCCACTAGCCGTCGTGTGCTGGGAGGGGCAAAGATAAGAGGGGCCATGGGATGGTGGTTGGCACAGGGGAGGTGCGGGCCCGGAGGCATAGGGGATGGCCAGCGGATGTCGACGTAGGAGAGAGAAGAGGGAAAGAGAGAGGAGAAAGGAAGTGGGGAGAGAGAAGGGCTGATAAATGGCCCCATTGTCACATGGGTCATCGAATATGCATAGTGTTAAGAGTTGGGTGGTGAAAGATTTCAGCTTTTGAAATTGAATGGCCAAAACAAAACCGAGGTGGAAGTTCAATTGTCAAAAATAGAAGTTTCCCTCTTCTTTGCTGTCTAAATTTTGGGATCATAAACTTAATATCAAGACGGTATAGCAGTACATAGACCTATATGCATGCTAAATGTGAGCTTCGAACTTTTTAAAAAAAGTGATAGCTAATAGGTATATGCCGGTAGCAAATAAACTAATAAGTCAAATATGCAGACAATATTTTTTTAGAATTAATTGGATCCATACAAATCTCAAAGTTAGATATATACCGTTAATCTTACATGTCATTGACTCATGTGAACCCCACATGTCATTGACTTAACTATGACATATATCTAACTTTGGGATGTTTTAATGGTATGATCCAAATTTTTCTTTCTTTTTTTAACTAGGGAAAAACATAATGGAATGGGTGATGGTGTTGCACGAACAATACAAGGATTACATCGGGGAAAAACAGAATGATTTGCCATGGGCTCAAACAGAGATCTACACTCTTTGATTTGTCATGGGCCTCAGTTATAACAGTGCATATGAATTAATTATATTAGCATTAGAGAGTCTTAAGATATACGATGCAGATTTTTCTTGTCCTGGTTTTATTGATTGATTACGCAGGAATGTCATGAAGCCGTATTGTTGTTGCCTCTGTATCTCATGGAGCAGTGCACGAAGTGCAGCAAGTTCACCACGCCAAGAGCAGCCATCAACCAGAAGAAATAGTCCAGGTGCCCCTCGTTCAGGTCGTCCGGGATCCACCCGGGCTTCCCGCCGCGCGACGTGATGGCAGAGACGGCGGCGAGCACGGTTGAGTTGAGGTAGTTGCCGGCCGCGACGGTGAGCTGCGCTAGGGCCGTTCCGAGGCTCTTCATGCCGTCCGGCGACTCGTCGTAGAAGAACTCGAGGATGCCGATGGCCGCGAACACCTCCCCCGCGCCGAGCACGGCGAACGCCGGCGCCTGCCACATGATGCTCATCCCCGTGCCGGACCGCGCGAGGGCCAGCCTCCGTGCCTCGGCCAGCGCCGCGTACACCATGCCGGTCACGGACAGAGCAAGCCCGACGCCGAGGCGTTGGAGCTGTGACAAGCCGCGCTCCTTGCCGGTGGCGCGGCGGGCGAGCGGCACCAGCACGGCGTCGTAGATGGGTATGCAGACCATGACGCTGATGATGTCGAAGGTGGAGAGCGACGCCGGCGGCACCATGAACGGGCCGACGCGGTTGTCCATGGCCGCGCCCTGCTCGATGAACGTGGATGACATCTGCGCCGTGACCGCGAAGAAGAGAACCATCGATGCCCACACAGGGAACATCCGGAGCAGCATCTTGAGCTCCTCAACCTGAGAAACTGTGCAGAGCTTCCACGGGCTCATCGGACCTTTGTTGCCGGAGAATGGTGCAACAATGGCAGCTTTGTCAAAGAACCTGGACAGGAATAGGAAAATGTCTGTTCTTGCCCAGTTCTATAGTTTAAAGTGCCATAGTAAAAAAATGTTGCATTAGGAACAGGAGGACAAATGTTGCATTAGTAAAAAAATGTTACATTAGGTGTAATCTGATTCAGTTACCTGACCAACTATGTAACCATTTTTAGATGAAACCTCAAAAACATTTGCATTCAGAAGAAATATTACCTGAATTGACTTGTATGCTGAATCTTGCGATTTCCTTCAGTTGGGGTAGGCACCTCATGCAGATCAGAGCAATCTTCAGGCAACACCAAATTGTATTTCCTCACAGCAGCAACAACTACCTGGGAGACTCTTGTCAGAGGACTCCCTCCCACTTTCTGATACCTGTAAAGCTTCCTGCCGCCGACGAACACGGAGAGCCCACACACCATGAGCACCGTTGGCATCGCCAACCCAACTCCCCACCCAATGTTGTCCTGCACCCAGACGAGAACGGTAGCTGACAGCAGGGAGCCAATGTTCACAGACCAGTAGTACCAGTTGAAGAATGATCCCTTTGTGACCCGCTCCACCGGGTCGGTCGCATCAAACTGATCAGCGCCGAGGGCTGCAACGCATGGTTTGATGCCACCGGTACCCAGGGCGACAAGGTAGAGCCCCAGGTACGCGGTGAGACGAAGCGTGCTGCGGTCGTAGGAGGAGCCCATGAGCACAGGGAGAAATGCTGAAAGTGTCAGGACAGACATCCCCTGAAAAAAAAATTGAGCGATTCAGAATTCCAAATGGGTCATACATACATAAAACGGAAGCATTGACTCAAAACTCACAGTCACGTAAACGGAGAGGAAGACCACTACTGTCCTGTATCTTCCCCAGAATGTGTCAGCCAAGAAAGCTCCGATGAGCGGCGTGAAGAACGAAGTGCCAATCCAGGTGGAAACAGTTGTTGCAGCATCGACATTGCTCTCTTGTAACACGCCCGTGAGGTAAGTGACCAAGTTCTTTGCGATTGCGAAGAAGGCCACACATTCAGTGAACTCAACACCTAAATAAGGATTTGTTAAGAGTTCAGACTTCATAGATTAACTATATTGGTCAATCTAAATAATTCTTTTTGTTCTTTACCTAAAATAAAGAAGCACGCTGTCCAATTTCCAGTGCTCCTCTTTAGAGCAGGTTTATTGCTAATGTCAACCGTTCCATCGCTAGTAAATTCTGAACTTTCACCCTGAAAAGTAAATCCAGAAGAAAGTCTATCTTGCTTAGATTATCATTCTAGGATCGCATAGGATTTAGATTACCAGGAACAAAAAAAAATTATAATATGGTAAGGTGCTAGAAGATGTATCACCTGTGAGGGTAGGTGATGAATCAGTGGCCTCTCCTCATCTTGTGCATCCATGGGAGCTTCTAGGCTCCAGCAGTGGCGTCAAAAGAATCCAATTAAGGACAACAATTTTCGTTCCTACTTGTCAAGTACCTGCACTATATGGTGCCAAGACAGAGACATAAGAACAACAAACAGAGCGGATGAAAAGATCGTTCCCCTACTTCTTCTCCCAATTTCCCTCTCAAAATCGAATTACAACATATTATCGGCACCATACTCTGTTGCTTGTACCTGAATTTGTAAGTTGAGCTACGGAAGTGTGGGATTCAAAACGAAAGCGAATTGGCATAAGGAAATACGAATACACAGCTCAGAAACGCATAGGGGAGAAAGTGTGGGACTTACAGACGGACCTGAGGAGGGCGCTGAGTCCTGAGAGGGAGGACATGACCTGAGCTATGGAGAATGGAGAGGGCGCGTGGGGAGTAGAGGACCCCCCCCCCCCCCAGAGCAGCAGCGTGGACTAGTGGTAGCAGAGTACCCCCCACGTCTGCAAAATGCAGATGCGGCACGGGCCGCAACATCCCTGGAGACGGTCTAACACGCTTAAACAACTTTTACTACTATTATCTAAATTGTTCATCACAGTCACACTTTGGATAAGTTTATCTTAGGAGCTGGCTGGGCCCAGCTGTCACTGACCGAAGGAGCCCTACCTTCTGAGAGCTTCCGACGTGGGGAAGGCGGAGCTCAAGGACATTGGAAAAAGCATATATATACTATACTTCATTTTTCGAGAGAAATTGCAAAATACCCCTTACAAGTTTAGGACTTCTCAAAACACTCCTTGACCAGTTTCCTTCCCAAGTTCCCATTGGACTCCCCGTTCTCAAAATCATGTAATAAAGAAAATTTACCAAATATAACCGCATCCGCCACTGGATACGAACGTACTCCCTCCGTCCCGCAAAGATTGTTCATATAGCTTTCAAAATTTGTCGCGCAATGAGTGTTTTTAGCTTGTATTAAATGTTATGCTCATTAAACTAACACCAAGTAACAAGAAAATATTACATTGACAAACACAAAGAGCCAATGAATACTTATTTGTTGCCTCTTTTCAAGTTCCAATGCATGATTAATTAAGGGCAAAAAGGTCATTTGTCACAACTATTAGCATGTCCTAAATTTTCTAGACGAACGGTCTTTATGGGACGGAGGGAGTACAGTTTTACAGTGAAACTTAAATTCCATTTTTTTAAGAATGTCTCTTTGTATTATAAATAATTGGGAATTGTAGGTGTTTGTATTTAATGTGAGTCAGCTATTCGGTGAAATCTAACCGCGGAAGTACCAGGTAGTACTAATAGCGCTCGGTACTACACGATATTACCCTATTAGGACTAACTAGTAGTAGTTGGTACTACCCGACACTATCAATGCATGGGAACAAAGCTATAAATAATTATATATTATTACCTATCATTTCACAGCGAATCGAATAGTACAACCTTATGTTTCTTAAAGAACTATTTAGAGTAAATTTCACTATAGGTTTGTTCGTTTGGCTTATCAGCCACCGAACGCCAAAAGATCTTTTCTCTCGAGCAAACCGGCCACCGAGAACTAAACCAACGATTCTTTTCTCTCACAACAAATCAGCACCAGCCATCAGCCACCAGCCAAACGAACAGGCTGAACTTTTCCCAAAATCTCATCTCGGTCCGCAAAGTAAAAAACAGTCATCTAGGCCCATATATTTTTCTCAAGATCTCATCTAGGTTCGCAAACTAAAAAACAGTCATATAGGTCTATAAACTTTTAAAGAACAGTCATCTAAGAGCAACTCCAAGAGACTAGCTATCTTGAATTAACTAGCTAAAAAATGGAAAAATTGTTCAAAAACTCAATCCAACAGACTAGCTAAACTTGCCCTCACTATCCTCCGCTAGCTAAACCGGGTGCTTCGCTAGTCATCTTTGGCTAGCCAATCCCGCTAGCTATCCCCTCGTACATGGGTATGGCAGGCGGGACCCAATAGCGGTGAAGTATATGTGGAGTTGATTTTAACTAGTCTGTTGGATTTCATCAACTTTTTGCTAGCTATTTCATTTTACATACTAGCTAAATCATGATTTTAGCTAGTGATTTTTAGTGATTCTCTTGGAGTTGCTCTAAGTCTATAAACTTTTAAAAGAGTGGTCGTCTAGGCCAAGGCGGTGGTGACGAGCCTCCTGATAGCGGGAGGCACGGGGGTGGTGTTGCTTCCGCAGTGGAGGAGCGGGCTACACCGTGCTCCTTGCTCGCGGCCGCTATATATGGCCATGCGGCCCATGGGCCGGCGGCACGGCCCGCGGCACGGCCTTTTGGCACGGCCCATGGGCCGCACGGCACGGCCCTCACCGTGCACGTGCCGGCACGACACGAAGGCCGGTGCGTGTCATGGGCCGCCGGCCGGCCCCGACACGGCACGGGCACGGCACGACCAAGGGCGAGGCACGGTGGCCGACACGGCTCCCGCACCCCGCCGCGTCACCATGGCGGTTGCGGCGGCGGCGGCGGCCGGCCATCCGTGGCGCGGCGCCCCTCCTCCTCGTCCCGTCCTCGCGCCGGGAGAGCCCGGGACGCCGACGCACCTCCTCCTTGTGAGCACGTGGCGAGCTCCACCCGGCCACCGGCGGCGCACGGGAGAGCTCCGCCCGAGCCGGCGAGCCCTCCACCCCGAGCTCCCCACCGGAGCGGAGCGGCGCACCGCCGTCTCCTGCGACGCTACCGCGCAGGCACCGCCGCTTGTTGTCCACTTCCGCCCGAGCTCCACCCTTGGCTCCGCCCGAAGCTCCGCCGCCGCCGGCTGCGCCCGCCACGCGCTCCGTCGCCGGCTCCCCGTCGTTCGTGGCACGCCGTGCTCTCAGCACGGCACGATGGCCCATGTGTCGTGTCGTGGGCCGAAGGCTTGGCCCATGGCACGGACAGGCACGGCACGGCGACACGACGCGGCACGACGCAGTGCCGACACGGCACGGTGGCCATCTATAGCGGCCGTGCTGGCTCGCCGCCACCATTTTGGACCTAGACGACCGCTCTTTACAAGTTAATGGATATAGATGACGGCTTATTTAGTTTATGGACCTAGATGAGACATCAGAAAAAGTTGACGGACCTAGATGATCACATTTTTAGTTTGCGAACCTAGATGAGATCTTAGGAAAAAAAATCATGAACCTGCAGCAAAATTCACTCAACTATTTATATTTCAGCTACTAATGGTATAAATGCTCATTTTTCGTTTGAGCTTATGCAAAAATCACCCAACACACCAAACAGTGCTCGTGAGCTAGAGAAAAAATAAACATCAAACGCAGAAAGAATCAGGGTTTTTTTACCGAGGTTCACGGTGAAAACGGCTACCACTCCTACCGGTCAGTACAAGATTTCCTGTGTGTTGGTTTTGCTAGATAACCGATCGATAACCGCTACCGGAGCGGACCGGCAGGAGCGGTTACCGCGGGTAAAAAAATCTTGGAAAGAATAGCTAGTGAGCAAGACCTGCCCTACTTGTGATTAGATTTGACAACCAGAAATCGCTGTATGACAAAAGAGTGAGCAGGGAGTTGAGGCCTTGAGGGACAGGCACAGCCGTACACACAGCCACACAGGAGGCGAAGGACATTGATTGATAATTGATGAGGATTAAAAGCTGCCGACAAATGGGAGGATGCCAGGATGGTGTGTCATTTCTCCAAAGAACGTACAGAGCAGGGAGATTGCGACCTCCACTCCACATTCCAAACCTCCCGTGAATTCTTGATTATGAACAGGGCTTTGTTTAGATCTTAAAAAAATTTGACTTTTCAACGTTTCGCACAATGTAGCACATTTCATTTGTTTGTGACAAATATTATCCTACCGTGGTCTAACTAGGCTCAAAAGATTCGTGCCGCGAAGTACATCAAAACGGTGTAATTATTTACTTTTTTACCTATATTTAATACTCCGAACTTATATCTTTTGACGTATTTAATGTGATGTGACGGAGAGAGTGGAGAAAACATTAGAATTCCTAGCAATCTAAGCAAGACCCAGGTACCCTATCTGGGTGTTTTGTGATTTTTTACATCTGTATAACAACTTCCGGTTTTAATTGTTAGTGCACAAGAATACCACTGAATTTTCTCACCCCTGTACATCTGTATAACTCTGCTGCTGCATTGCAGTCACTCTGACATCCCGTCGTTCGTCACCATCACCATTGGTGTGCTATTAGATCCGAGGGCCTCCACGCAGCGTTCGTCGCTCAACGGAGAGTCGACGGAGCTTTCGTCGCCAAGCTGCACGGGGTACTCGGTTTGGACAAATTTAATTTGTGGCCGCAAGAGGACAAGCTGAGAGCCCGACTTCTTCTGTTGTATAATTAGTGTGGCCCGGGACATGATTTTTTTTTTTTTACAACAAGCACTTAATAAATTAAGTTAACATCTTACAGAAAGGACCCTCAAGGAGGGTTGAAATACAGACTGGTCCATGGACAAGATAAACACAACGACTGCAGCAGGGTAGACAACGACCTCATCGGTGGGGGTAATAAGAGCGCCGGCAGTGCGTACACCCAAGCGGAGGGACCACGCAAAGCGTTGGTTGAAGACGGTGTGACGAAGCCGAAGAAGACGACCAAACCGGATGACTGCAAATTTCGTAGAGTAGAAGTCGACGGTGATGTAGGATGAAGCTCATTGTCGAAACCGGAGTGGAGACGAAGTGGTCTTGGCGGCGGTCAAAGGAGGATCGAACGGTTGAACCAGAGCTGCAAGGGGGGGGAGTCTGCAAGATGGTGGTGGAAGCAGCAAAAGCTCGAGCACCACGACGCGTTCGACGACGACAAGCTCAGAGCATTATCATCGGAGCAACCGCCAAAGCGCTTCAAGGAGGCGACGCCATCATTGAAGAAGACAGCAACATAGCTCCTTGGCACGTTCAACAGCAACAATCTCGCAAGAACCCGGAGGGGAGCGAGAGCACCAGAACAACCCCCACGGGGGAGTCGAGCCACAACCTCTCCAGGGAGCGGATCCTCACCATGGAGGAGCAGATCAAGAGGGGAAGCATGCGGCTCGACCCAAACTCGTACCGGATCTGAGATGGCTACACCAGGCGGGTAGGGTGGAGACAGGGAGGGAGAATGGCACAAATCCGGGGCGAGAGGAAGCAGATCTGCGCCATGAAGGGGTGAATTTATTGAGCATACCTCGGAGGAAACAACACCGGCGACGAGGTGACCGAGAGTGACCTCGGCAACGACAGCAATGGCGAAGAAAAGCTTCGGATAAGGTGCCATATGGCGAGGATACTACGGCGAGCTTACTACTACGAGCTAAACTACTGCTACTAGGAGGCTGGGGGACCCCGCTCCCTTCCTGCTGCGGCGAGGCGAGCTCGCCGGAGCCGGAAGGGAGGGGCCGGGAGGAGGGAATGTGGTGGCTTCTAGGCGAAGGAGCGAAAGAGTCACGGGCCAAGCTTTCAAAAAAAAGGCTGTTTCTGGCTCGGGGCATGATTTTTCATTTTCCGGCTGTAATGGCCAGACAAATGACTAATTTTATTAGCATTACTGAGCCACGCGTCCGTAAAGAATTTTCAAGCTTGTAATTTAAACATAAAACGGGCTTTCCAAATAGGGCCCATGTGGAGTGATACATGGTTGCTTAGACAATAGCTAAGAAAGACCGGTCCCTATAGTAAAGCACATTAGTACTCCAGTACAATCCGAAAGGATATTTTTTTTAATAATCCGAAAGGAAATTGAGTATTTATTATTATTGCATGTTTTATGGTGACCCGTCATCATCAAATTATAAGATCATACTATTGTGCTCCCTCCATTTTATACTACTTGTGGTTTTGATTTTTCTATACATTCCTTTTGCTATGCATAAATAGATATATATATTTATGTCTGAATACATAACAAAACGAATGTATTTACAAAAATCAAAACGACAAGTAATATGAAATGGAGGAGGTATATCCAGGTTGCGTTGATGCTCACGCTTATCCAGTACCATTATTAGATACAAACATCTACTCCCTCTGTGCTCGAAAGATACTCAGGAAAGCTACACTCATTGTCTGTCGACTGTCGTCGGCAGCAAGTATCTTAGATCTGGCTAGTCTACCAGCATTGCATCAGCATTGCATCATGAGCTCTCACCACCACCCGTTCGCATGCATCCCTTGCTTCCAGTACCTCGCGAGCTCCTACCACCACACGTTCGTGCATGCAGTAAAAAATCAAACAGGCACAAATCATTACCATATATAGGGGTGCCAGAGTCATTCGCCGGTTGCTTTGGTTGCCATAAAATCTCGGTGACGACTGTGTTTCAGGGACGGAGGTACTAGCTAGGATCTGTCATGGGCATGTGGCATTGTAGTTGTAAGGTGGGTGCAAATTAGTCCAATAACTCAAGCTAGTACGGTAACTTGTCGGTGGGTGCGAATTAGTCCAACAACTTATAAAATGATCGATCTCATACAATAACTTGATAGGTGGGTGCAAATTGGACCAAGAACTTATAAAATGCTTAACTTAATGCACACTTGATGTACCTGCGTCTAAATGTTATCACAAATAATATATTTTCTAATACCAGATCGGAGTATACTTGCATCGAACAAGTTATTGTGCATTATTTGATAATTGATATTCGTGTTGTGATGGTAAAAAATATTTAGTAAGGACTAGAAACTTCGACGTTATGTCTTTGTTATCAACTTTTATACAAATATTAAATTTTGATTAGAAATCTTTTTAATTTCATAATCAATATTAATTTCAAATTTGATTATATTATTTTTATTCATTTAGTAATAGAATATGGTAACTCGTACTAACAATTAATACCTTATAGAAGTTTGACATAAATATTTTTAAAGTCTCATGTACTAGTTGAAACAAAATGAACTAAAATAATGAAAACGAGCATGCTTGTCTCAAGTTGTTGAATACACGAGTAAAGGTGCGAAGAAACAAAAGGTCACATGTGTCTTATGAACTTCGGTCTCTTGGTAACCTAATGGTGTAATTCAAAAACTTGATTCAATTTAACTAATAAAAAATAAGTATTGTATATAGATTTGATTCACAATTAGCAACTTTAGTTGACAAAAAAATTATTAGTTGGGAGAAAATTTGAATGACACCTTATTTGTGTAATACATTATCATTTGTAAATTTGGACTATAGGTGCACCAATTTGCCAAGTTATTATATTGAACCGAGTATTTTACATAAGTCCGTGGATCAATATGCACATGCCTATAAAATTGTTATACTAATTCGATTATTCTACATGGTTTTGTTCCTATATGCACCAATCGACAAGTTATTATACTAAAATTGAGCATTTTATAACTTGTTGGAATAATCCACACCCACCGACAAGTTATTGTAGTAAATTGAGTATTTTACAACTTGTTGGACTATTCCGCACCTACCGAGAAGTTGTTGTATGGTGGGCACAATTTACTCTTTTTTTCTTATAATACAAAAGTCAGTAGGAGCCTCTGCTGTTTTGGTAAAAAAGAAAGAAAGAGCATCTCCCTCACATTTTCCCAAATCTGCAACAATCCAAACATACGCTGATACGCATGGAGTGATGAGCAACCTTAAATTTCAGCTCACTCCATGAAAATCCGCCACAGATGAGCTCTAAATGAAGCAAGAGAACCTCTTCATCAAATTCATGCCAAATTTAAAAAATTGGCCAGATAAAAAAGTTAATTATTTGAAATAATGCTAATTACCAACCTCAAAAATTAGATGTTAACGTGTACCCTTCAAAAAAATGGGAGTTTTGTTGAGCATTTGGAAAAAAAATGGCCCCATCAATAGAGGAAGGAGAGGGAGCTGTTGGGCGGAATGAGGGGGGAGTAAGAGGGTTTTAGCCCTGTTTGTTTCCCAGGGGCTAAATTTTAGTCCCAAAGAATCTTGCATGCATGGAGCACTAAAAAGAATTTATTTGCAAAACCTTTTCACACATGAGTGCAACTTTACGCGATGAATCTAATGAGCCTAATTAAGTCATGATTTGCTACAGCAATGCTACAGTACACACCCTCTAGTCGTGCGGTCAAAAACCTCATTAGACTCGTCTTGTGATTTTAGCCCCAGGGTTATGAAGGTAATTTGTAAACTGACTTTATTTAATACATCTAATTCATGGTCAAACTTTTTAATTTTGTCTGGCTAAAGTTTAGCACCCAAAACCAAACCGGCCCTTTGTACTACAGCATATAATCACCACTGGGCTGTTTAAAAAACCGACGGTAATCTCTTCACCGCCGGTTCTATCTGTAGGATCAATGGCTCATAGAAGAGGGGGGTTGAATATGAAACTTCTTTTCAATTTTAAAAAACAAAGAAACCTTAACCTATTGCCCATCTAAAACAATTTTTCTCTACTACTGGAGCACACTAACACGAGTTTCCTTAGCAAATATTACACTAGGAGATATGAAACAACCTACGCAAGATATGAAGCACACAAGCAAATAACCAAGAACAAAGACAAGGAAAGCGAAGTGCGGAAATTAGGTGCTGAAATTAAATGCAAGAAAGTAGATAGAGAGACACAAGAGACGACCGAATTTTTTCCCGTGGTATCGAGAAGTTGACGCTCCCCCCCAAGTCCACGTTGGAGCACTCACTTAGAGTATCGCTCCCCCTTGAGTCACCAAGAGACAAGTGGTCACTAAGAGTACTCGTTCTCCATCTCCCGAACGGTGGGTCTCGAACCGTGTACACCAAGCTTTTCTTGAGGCTCCCACAATCTCCAAGAGCTCACCAAGAACCCCCAAATCACCGAGACCGTCCGGGAGCCGTCAAACTCCAAGAGTAACAAGCCCGCACACTTTCACTTGACCCGAGCACTCAACTAAGCCATGCATGCACCTTGAAAACTCTTGATGACTAAAAAAGAGCTCCTCAATGAAGAGTAAGAGAATCCCAAATGGCAAGAACACACTCTCCTTCTCTCCTTAGCCGCAGTAGATCTTCGAATGGCAAAGGCGGCTCAAGAGAGGCGAGGGGTCATATTTATAGGCCTAGCAAGGGAGGCTAGCCGTTGGAAAAGGTTTCCTAAAAAAGTAATACCGTCGGATGAACCGATGGTATCCCCCTGCACAAACGTTGGATCATCCGGTCACTCACAGACTCCAATATAGTCGTTGAACCAAGAAACCCAGACAATGCACCGACGCCCCGTCGGATCATCGATGTTCGAAGAGCACCCACTCGGGGCAATACTGTATATTTCAAACAAAGCCGTCGGATAAACAGCTGAGTTGACTTCCAAGCATCGGTTCATCCGATGCTGAAGCAGAAGTTTTGGCGCGTCTCTGTATGTTTTAAATGCAACCGTTGGATGAACCGTTGGTCAAGGCATCGGGTCGTCCGGTGTTGAAGGTGCTGAGCCTTGACCCTTACTGTTGCCAAACCCTAAGGCGTCGGATGAACTGATGCCTATACCGTCGTTTCATCCGACGGTCTGTTTTGAATCCCTTAGCCACAGAACTCATCCGACGAATGTAGATTTGAGGGCTTCGGTTCATCCGACACTATGATTTTAATTTGAACTCGTCCAATTCAAACGCCTTGGAGTTTTCCGTCGATTCTTTTGCTTCAACCTTGCTTCCATGAACTCTCTGAGCTTGATAACAACCAAGGAACTCGAGTGTGCATATTTTCATAGCTTTTTGGTGCATGGTCAAGCTACTAGTGCACGAACCCCTCTTAATAGTATGGTTGAACACTACAAACTAGCAATCCAAGTGTCCTTCATCACCTTGTGACACTTGGAACTATCAAAGTCCTTAGCCTTGTAGTATTCATCCATTTATCGTCCATAAATTCAAATTGAGGGGTCTCTTTTCATTCAACACTTATGACAATAACCCAATTTATAATCCGCCGCAATACAAAGGTTAGTCGAAGCATATGGTTGTCATTTATCACCGAAACACACCCTTCCCAAAGGTGCGAAAGGACTTAGATGGTTACAATCTCCCCCTTTTTGGTGACGGATGACAACACGAGTACAAATATACGGAAATTTGAATTTAAATGCATATAAAGTCTACTTCTAATGCATGAAACAAGGTAAGCGACAAACACACATGCATTAAGGTAAACAAGCACCACAAACATGAGTAGAGATGTAAACCAACGACATACACAAGATCCAAAAACATGTCTCATCATGAAACTCCACAAAAGTGAGAGAGGCAACAAAGACTCAAAATCCTCGCACTCTCCCCTAACTCCCCCTATCTATCTCCCCCTTTGGCAAGAAGCACCAAAAAGGAATCTAAGCCCGAGGCGAGAGAGGAAGGATCCGGCGGCGAGGTAGAGACAACCCTCGAAGGTCGAACGGAGAAGCCGGTGGCGTCATCGTCATTGGAGTCGTCGCCGAGGCCGGACCAAGTCGGAGAAGAGGCACCTTGAGGAGGAGGTGGAGGCCGAAGTCGTCCCCGTGCCTAAAGTCGGAGCTCGAGTGGCCTCGGGACCTAGAACCTCGGGTCGAGGTGATCGCCGAAGAGATCTGCTCGGATAACACAAAGGTAGTGATCCTCCCCGACCCAACCCCTCTCGTCCGCGGTGTAGTGAAGCTCGGAATAGGACAAGTCACCCGCGGACCGGGTAGAGAAGTACGAGCCGGCGTCTCAAACACGAGTGCTCTCGTGGTGAGTGGAGACGGCGGCTGTGACGACGTCGAAGTGGCCATCCGAAGCCGGTCAAGAAAGGTGATAGCCGCCACCGCCGAGGTGTCGTCGTCCGAGGTACCGCGAGCATCCCCGTCCGAAGTAGAGGTGACTGTGGAAAGGATGCAAGGGGAATGTTCATGAGCCCACCGGTAGGAGGTAGGGGTGCGGTCGGGTCGGCTGGAGCCGCCGAGTGGTCGGAACCGAGGAAGCTGCATCCCCGACTGCTGAAAAAGCTGACCAAGGCAACCAGACATGAACGTGAACATCTGTGTAGTCATCATCTGGTGCTGGAGCATCTGCTGCCTCTGTGCCTCCTGCTGCTGTCGGATCCCCTCAAGGATCACCTGCTGAGCCTCCTGGTGCTGCTGAAACTGAGCCTGCATCTGCTGCTGCACCTGGAGGGTGGCCTGAGTCTGAGCTGCCAGGGTCTGAATCAGTGAAGTGAGCTGGTCTGGCTGGGTCACCTGAGCTGCAGTAATCTGAGGAGGAAGCGGTGACTCAGCCTCTCTCTGGCTTGGCAAGGCCGAACCTCCTTCCTCGTCGTTGTGAGTTCGACGAACTCGGAACTACGGCTCGGGAGCCGGTGAAAAGTCCTCGTCGTCGCCGGGAAGACTCGTCATCCGTGGCAAAGTACCGTGGGAGAGGTGCCTCGAGCCGCCGCAAGTGTAGCGTCTGTTGGGTTGCCTCGTCCATCACAACCTTAGGCGTCGCTCGTGCCTGGAGGGTCTCCTCTCGCTCTCCTCAAGCCTCTCGAGCCTCGCCTCCCCGTCTCCCGGCATCGAGAGGCCGGTAGGTTGGGAACACAAACTTGGACTGCTCAAGCATCCCTACGTAATGAGCCTCGAGTCGGGACAACAACCGGTCGATCTAGTGAGCAAACGGCCGCCGACATGTCATCCCCATGCCATCCATAATAGCATCCTCAATCTCACCGATCATGATATCCACTATATCAAAGGGGTGCTTCGCCATCACGTACATCGGTAACCACTGCTGCACCCCTGTCAACGACTCGGCGTTCCCCATCCTGTAGAGAACGGACCTCCGAAGTGCGTAGTGAACAACGTACGCCTCACGGGTCGACGGTCCGGTTTCTCGGGAGTACCGGGGAGGAATAGGCCGGAGGAACAAGAAGCCGATCTTGTCGTCCGAGGGCAGCACCGGAGAGTGAGCACGACGGGGAGGCTCGACGTCGGGGTAGGCCGGGTAGTGAATCGAGTTGTCGTGGAGGTCAACTTTGAAGCAACTCTGCTATCTCCTCTCTAGTGAGCCCTCTGCTGCCGACCCATAAACATGAACCCGAAGGAGAGTTTGTCGGCCTCGACGTACACAATCGTGTAGAACACCCGAACCCGGTCGGGGACGTACGGGACCTCCTCGCTCACTAAGTCGGCCAAGCCCCTCGGGTAGTCAAAGAAAGGTAGGATGGGCTCCCCGGGGCTGCAGGCTGCCGAGTGCCGTGAACCGTAGCATCTCGTGCTGACTCAACTGTGAACCCCGGTGAATGTAGGAAGCGTAGAAGCTCTCTCCGCAATATAGTCCAGAACCTGGGGTCACAGTCCTCACGTCCACGTGGGAACCATTGCTCCTCTGGCACACTCCTCAAACGCCGAATCTTCGGCCCGGGCAAGTTCCGCAGATCGCAGAGGTACACGCCGAAAGCCTCTACCCGTGGACCTCTGGGAATCTGTGGGTTGTGTGCCTACTGCTCTCGCTCGACCAACTCCTCAACTGCATCTCTCCTCTCCGTCTCGGAGTCGGCTATGGCTATGTGTGTCCTCCACGAGTTCGAGGACCCGACCCGGCAAGTGAAGGATGTGACTCTATCTGCTCCGCCCGCCGACCCCGGCCTCGAAAGTTGTAACTGCTGCCGCCGCCGAGGCTAGCTGCTTGCTCACCCTGGGGCTGCTCCCCCTATCTCTGTGCACTCTCACCAATCCGTATACCCCTCCGTGGCCGACCTTGAGTGTCGACACTTTGAAAGAACTCGGTCCCACTCCTTCTCCTGGCGAGTCTTCTTCTTATTTGGCTCGGCTACTGCCTTACCCTTCCTCTTGTCGCCTGCCATCTGTCAAGAAATGGTAGAAGATTATAGAATGGCGAGATACAAATAAACAAGATAAGTATCTAAAGGTAAGAGTCCTTAAGCATAGCAAATGAGTAGATATGAGCCTAATTATGAAAAACTCTAGAAGAATTACTACCACAAAAGAGAAAGGAAATACTAGGGGGGTCCTTAGGTGATCAAGATGTGTATTTGTGTGTGGACATATGAATGAATCTTGTATTTGCCATAAGAAATGCTCAAGATCATGTTCATGGCAATGACTAGCATGGTACTATTTACATGAAAACATGAAGGCCTAATTTGTAGGATCAAGCGTTCAATGCGGGATCAATCTTAGGACAGGATAGTACCAATTCATCCCTTAACCGGCGTGAAACGGTGCGAGAGAAGGGGATGATGGAGGAGAAATGCTCACCACATCGGGAAACGATCGACGAAGAGCGGCTCGTGGAAGAGGAACGACGCCTTGCGCACCACGAGAAGAATGCCGGCTAGCCCCCCGCGGCGGCGGACGACCGGAAAACGTGGAGGCGGCCGAAACCCTAGGTTACGGCGGCGGGCATGCACGCGCAAAAATCTCGTGGATGAGCGGTGCGGGCGGCCGGCGGCGGGCGCGGAGGCACGATGGAGGAGGCACGGGATCATGCGTACGCGGAGAAATCGCCGGTGGCGAGCGGGACGGTGGCGTACGGGCGGAACGGCCACGGGCGACGGCGGCGAGAACTTAGGGTTTGATTTGGGAAGAACCGCACCGAATCGTTATGGCGGGTGGGACCAACAAGTGTAACACCCAAAATTCCATCACTTAAAAATGCTAGCAACAATTAGAATTTTTATTTCTAAGGTTAATAAATTTGAATAATTAAATTTGCCTTTAAATATATGCAATGATAATTAATTAATTTAGAGAAACCAAGTGTTTGTGCGTCATGTTGAATGCATGGGTTTTGATTGATTGTGTGGTCAAAAGTTTGTTTAAAAATTTTTGAAAAGGTTTTGAGTAAAAGCTTGAAAAGGAAATAAAAGAAAAGGAATTGAAAAAAAAGAGGAATCAGACCAACCCTCACCCAACCCTCTTTCCAGCCCACCTAGCCCAGCCTGTCTTTTTCTTTTTTTCCCGCGCGACCCAAAACCCGGCGGCCGCCCACTTCACCCGGCCCGCCCGCTACCTCCCTCTCACTCTCACGCGCCGCCGACAGGTGGGGCCTACCCGTCGGGGCCGTCCTCAACCTCTAGGCGCCGCCCCCACCTCCCTGCCGCGCCGGCCGCCCGGTGCCCCGCGCCCCCTCGCCTCCCCGCGTCGCCTCCCCTTCTCCTTTAGTGCGCCGAGCACTAACCCCCGCGCCGCCCGGCCCCTTCCCCTTCCTCTCCCTCCCGTAACGGCCACGCACCGAGCCCCGGCCTTAATGGCGGCCGCCGGCGTGCCCGCCGCCCACCGCCTTGCCGCGCCTCCTCCTCTCCCCTCACCACCTATAAAAGCCGCCCCCGAGCACCTCTCCACCTCGCACCGCTCATTCGAGCTCTTCTCCTCCTCTACACCGCCGCCCCCAAGGAAGCCCGCCGGAGCAAGGGTACACCGGCCGAATCTCGCCGCCGATCCACTCCGCCGCCGCCTCTTCTTCCCCTTCGAGCGGCTCGGTGAAATCCCCTACCCCTCCTCTTTATTTTGGTGCCTTCACTCGTAGTTTAGTGTACCGTAGCTCGGTTTTGGCATCTCCGGCGAGCCGGCCGGCGAGCCGCCGCCGCCCGGACAGCGCGCCGCCGCCGCCCCCCGCCGCCGCTCTCTCTAGCCGCAGCCTATCCGCGGCCCTCGGATCAAATCAAACGGCCCGGATCTAATCGAGCCTCCGGTCAACAGAAGTCATACCGGTCAAACCTAGGGTTGCGCCGGCAAATAATCTAAAGAGCCCCCGTCCTTTTTACAAATTGCAAGCCGGTCCTCCCACCATATAAAATCCTTGCAGTTTAGCCCCTGGTTTTTATAGATAAGTCCCTAGCCTTTCAAAAATACACAACCACGGTCCAAAAGCCCCCTCTTTTGCACCAAGGACCTCTAGTTTATACTTATAATTATGTTTTAGCCCCCGGATTTTTATGGAAAACCCCTAGGGATCATTTTCTTTTACAAAATAGTCCCTAGAATTTGTTTTAATCATAACTTTTCCGTCCTAGCTCCGATTTAGGCATTTTTGGTGTCCACGCGATCGTCTCAACAAGCACGATAGTTTTAGAAGCTTGTATTAGACTTTTAGCAATGTTTGATGTACTGTTTTATTTATTGTTTGTTTTTCTTGTGTGATCGTAGAGGACGTGCCGTTCGAAGTTGAGCAGGAGCCATCTTTTGAAGAGGCTGAGCCCCAGTTTTTAGGAGAAGAAGGCAAGTGGATTTTCCCCCTGCATACTCTTTTTGTCCTAATAACATGCATATTATCACACTTTAAATTTTAATCGTTATGCATAAATTTTGATGGGAAATACCTATTAAGGAAATGACTATAATTTAATCCTTATACCTTGCATACCTTGTTTTAAATAAATGTTTGGGTAGATAAATGCTTAGATGCTATACTTTGGGAATGGAAAGTTAACTTCTAAAATGTTGAATTTAAATGGAATTTGTGTTTATGGAATTTCAAGAACACATAAATTAAAACATGGAGAACCACCCGGAAAACGGTGCAACCACGGTCCACATGGCTCGGCTTAGCCAATTAATTAGGAGTGTGAAATATCTAATAGGCCTTGTCGGAAGGAACACGGGGGGCTCCGGGTTGCGGGGGTATAGCCCGGTCCTTTTGGGGTAGTAGCCTTTGCTAAGGTGCGACCACTAGGGAGGGTTATGGTCCGCCCCGAGTCAGAATCGTCGTGGGATATTGGTGTTTTGCACTCCTTTGTAAAGGCTTCATAGTGGACCCCTTGCCACTCACCTCGGAAGTGTTTAAGGGCTTTGCAAACCCGGGCAATATGGGGAACACGAACCGTGGGTAAAGTGTACAACCTCTGCGAGTGAAAAGCGATCGATTAGCCGTGCTCACGGTCAAGAGCGGCTTGGACCCTCACATGATAGTTAACTAGAAATGGATTTCAAATTGTGGCTTACTTATAATATGGAGGAATGGTCTTGAAAAAGCTAAGTTTTGGGTTGGTATACACTTACACTTAGTAAATAGGTGCTTGCTAATAAAATTTGACCAACTTAAAATGCTTACCGCGAAAACCCTAGCCTACCCTTGATAGCTTTGCATTTTCCCCCACGGGCCGAGTACCAACCATAAGTGTACTCACCCTTGCCATATGTGTTCGGAGGAGGATGCTTTGGAGCGAGTTCTTCGACGAGTTCGATGGATTACGAGGCTCGCGTTACCCCCGATCGGGAGCTTGTGAAGTTGGAGATGGTGTTTCATTGTCTAGCTATCGATGTTCGTGTTAAGACCTTCGAGTCTATCGATGAGTGTAATAAATTAATAAACCTCTCTATGTACGTTTTGAGCATTGTACTATGATATTACACTCATTTGTCTATCATATGTGTGAAATTGTGATTATGGCACACGTATGAGATGCATTCGGTTTTCTTCGGAAAACGGGTGTGACAGAGTGGTATCAGAGCAAAGCCGATCGTAGGACGCAGCCTTAGATAGAAATGGTCGAAATAAGGACATTATCTAGAAAGACATTTCAGCTCTCTCATTCAAAAAAAATCCCCTAAATACACCTAAAAATCTTGTAACATCCCTAGTTTTGACTTGCATTCAATTGTTGAATTTCAAAAACTTGAATTGAATTGGAGTGCTCGTAAATCGAATAAGGTTGTCTTCCTGTCTCTCTCCCCACAATTCCTAGATTTGGTTGTGGCTTCGACGATGCTTTTAGGGTTTATAACCTGCTAGTGTGGAGATTTGGTTCTTCCATTGAAATTCTATTTGGGTTTTGTTTGGGTGAATTCAAATTCGAGTTAGAATTTCAAATTTGAATCCATTTAAAGGCCTAAGATTATTTGGCAAGCTGCACTGTTGCACACGGGCCGCAGCCTCACTTCTGGCCCAGCTCCACATTCAGCCCAACAGCAGCCCAGCCAGCCGCGCCCGCGCCGTTCACCAACCCCGCCGCACCTGAGCCGCTGCCAGGTGGGTCCCGGTTGCGTCACGCCGACGCCAGCACCGTCATCCTCCCCTTTCCTCTTTAGCTGGCGTCGAAAGCGAAAGGAGCCGGGGCGCGCCGGTCATGGCGCCGTCGCGACGCGCCCCGCGGCCTCCCAACGCCTCAGCGCCGACCACGTGTCCCCCGCGCTCCGCCGCTATAAGAAGCCTGCGCCGCCGCCTCTGGGAACCCCCAAACCCTAGCCGCTCGGGGGAATCGACCCCCTACCCGCCTACCCGCAGCCGGAGGAGAGAAGGGAGGAGAGGAGAAGGAGAAGCCGGAGCGGCGCCGCCACCGCGGAGCCGTACCCGCGACACCGGAGCTGCCCGTGAGGAGGAGCCGGACCTGCAGGACGCGCGCGCCTACGTCCCCTGCTTCCTCTTCCTCCTCGACGCCGCGCCGCCGCACCGCACCGCCACCTCTACCAGCGCCGCCTCCTTCCTCGTCTCTGCGCCGCCAAACCTTCACCGACGCGCCTCCGTTTCGGCCCGTGGCCACCTAGGTGAGGGCCTCCATCCCCCGTCGCTCGTGGATGCCCCCGGCCTTCGCGCCGGTGTGGAACGTGTCGTGCTCCGCGCCGCCGCGCCGTCGCCAGTGAAGCCGGCCATCGTGCCAGGCTGGGTTATTCTTCTGCAGGTGCCGCTGCCGTCGCCAAGCGCGCGCCGCCCGCGTAGTCCCGTTTCTCTTTTGCGCTAGCACCCGTGCCATCCGCGTTCCCGCCGCGCCGTGTCGAGCGCCGCGACGCGTTCGCGTCGCGGGCACGCCCTCGCGCGCGCGCGCGCGTGAACGCCACGGGGCACGCACACGTGCACCCCCGCACGCGCGCGCGCCACCGTTCGGGCAAAAACCGGGCCTTGGCCCTTCCTTGAGCCCCCGCCGCGGCCATCGAGCCTTGTGCTCGCCGCGCCGCCGTCGTGCTTGGGGTGGCCACACCGCGGGACCCCCGTGCTTGCCGTGTAGGTTGTTTAGGCGGCGCCATGCCGAACCTCGGGTCGAAGCCACACCGGCCCATCCCGGCACCTCGCTCGCCGCCGCCCAAGGCGTCGAGCCGTGCGCCGCCGTAGCGCCGCCGCGACGCCCGGTCGCGGGCTCGAGCCGAAGCCCCGGCTAGGCTTGCCCCTAGACGCCCTAGCACATCCCGTACACGCTCACCTCATTCCCGCCACCGTGCCCACACGAGGGAAGACCCCTCGCTCGCCGCCGCGCCGCCGCGCCGCCGCCGCACCCACGCCGGCGACCGCCGCGCACGGCCGAACCCCGGCCGCCCTAGCGGACTCCTACCCCCCAACCCGAGAAGCTCGTGCCGGAACACCTTGCGCACCGGCCACCCGGGCGCCGAGGCCGCCACCGCCGACGAGACCCAACGCGCCGCCGTCCGTTTTCACCGGGCCGGCGATCCCGTCGTCACCGGAGAGGGGAATAGCCCCTGGACACAGGTGAGCCCACATGCGCGCGTGGCCGCAGAGAGATCCCCGAGGATCCGGTGCGGCCCGCCGCTCGAACCCGGGGCACACCGCGGACCACACCGCGCCCGCCGCACCGCCGCCGCCGGATCGGGCCGCGCCGGCCATTAGAAGGCCGAGTCACACCGCGGGCCACGGAGCGCCCCGGCCGCAACTGGGATCCGGGGATCCCGTGCGGCCGGCAGTAAAGGAAGGGTTTTCTTTTGATTAAAAATTCCAGGAAAATCCTTTTCTCTTCTAAAAATCCTAGAAAATCCATTTTATCTCCGAAAATTACGAAACCTTTTCCAGAAAATTTCTAAAATCCTAAACTACGGGTTGGGATAGTGTTTGCTCCCGTTTTGGATCTTAATTGCTCTCATTTGGATTTAAGTTGCAATAGGACCGCTGTTTATTTTCTTTTTCGCGCTACTAGGAGCAGGAGGAGCCGGAGAGCTGAGTCAGGAGTACGACTACGCCGACGACTTCGCCGCGGAGGACTACCCGACCCCAGGTTCACGCCCGACCGATTCTGAATTACCCATTAGGCATTGCTGAGTAGTATTGCTAGCGCTTTACTTTATGTATGCATGTTGATGAACCTTGCACTGCCTCTTTATTTACCCTGTCCTTGATTGTCCTACTACTACTATATGTTTATGTGGGCGTGTATGCGCGCCGAGCTTCGCGATGCATGTGTTGGGATGGGAGTAGTGGATCTTGGCGTGTGTGGGGTTAAAAACCGGCAGGAGAAGGCGTTTTGGGAACTTTGGCGGGGGTGAGCTCGCAACAACCGATCTGGGATCGGGGATAGGGGTGCACTCCTCAGTGCATCTCTCCTGTTACGGTTTTCGGAGCCTAGGTGTTGGGGTTTTCGTGCGTTTGGAGGACATGAGCTCGCCCCGGTCTGAAATCGAGTGGATCAACTTGTTTATAGGACATCGTACACACCACCCCGCCGAGAGTGGGGATAGGGCCGTGTTGAGCTCGGCAAGTGCGGAACCATACCTGCTAGGACGGATAGCGGGGTATCAGTGGGGGAGCGGTGGAGGTGAGACCACCCTCTCAGAGCGACTCCCATGTGGCCACACGGGAGCATTTCACAGTTCGGTGTAGTCCCTTCGAGGGGGGGACAACTTTGAGGGCCGGATGCGGGATGGGTTCGTAACTACCGAGAGTTCGCCGTAGGATGGGCTCGGTCGGCCGTACACCGGCCGGGTACCATTCGGGATGGGTACGGGTGTACACGCTCTCGCGAGTTGTTCGATCTATAGCTATAGCCGCGTCCTCGGTCATGGACACTGCCTAGAAGACGTACTTGATCCTCATGTTTTGGGATTTCTACCTCCCCCCCTATAGGTGAGAGTGTGGTGAGCCGTGGTTACAGCCGGTTAGAGGAGAGAGGCTCCATCTACCTCGTCGATCCGGTTGTAATCATTGAGGTGCGAGGAGAGGAAGTTCTCGCATCGCCCCTAGACAGGAGTAGGAGCTGGTGTCGGGTCTTCTGGGTGACCAGTTGGATCCGGGATGTGTTGAGAGACTTGGGTTTTGGGATATTGATGGAGATACCTTGTTTATACCCTGCTGCTGCCTGCTTAGGAAAACACGGCCCGATTCCTTGTCTACTCTCTTGTTCCCTTTAGATATTAGGCCACTTAAAGCCGCATACGGTTGGTGACGTGGACCTATCCCGCTCCTTGGGGATAGACTTTGGGTGTGCGGGGGTACGAGTCCGACTTCGGCCGCAACGCCGACGGATGGTACGACGAGGGATACGTCGCTTCGCTCGAGTTGCTCGTGGCGGGAAGAATAAAGATGGAGACCCTTCGAGAAGATAGCTACCGTTGCGTAGAATTTTCACTCGATTCAGCCAAGAGGCTTGTAATGTTGTACTCCATTATGGACATGTAATAAATTAATGTACTATTACCTTTATGTGATGCGATGTATGACTTTGTGTATCATTCGTGTGAGACGTTACGTACGCGATAGCCACCGATCCGGGGACTATCGCGATGGTACGAGGATTCGGGTTTTCTATGAAAATCCGGGGTTTTACAAATCTATCTTATTTGCTTTTGTTAAAACCTTGTCCCCTTTATTGTTTTATTCTCGCTCCGAGTTCGCTTTTCTTTTCATAGATGGCCGGGACTCGGCCGTTCGAGCACGCCCGCCCCCTCCCGTCCGGCCCCGAGGAGGAACCGGAGGACCCCTACTTCTTCGTTGAGGCCGAGGATGGAGCGATCCCGGAGGTGTACTCGATGGAGAGCCGGGATCTCCGCGAGCTCGCCTTCCCCGCCGGCGCGTAGAGGTGCGGCCACCGGCCGCCCTCGCCTCACCCGCCAGCTCCCCGTCGCTCCCGAGGATCCCGCACCGCTTGCCGCCGAAGGAGATTCAAACGACTGCGGCGACGACACCGAGGATAGTGAGGCGACGGAGGATGACAACGAGGAGAGGGACGACGCTTACTACGAGGGACCTCGCGAGGGAGACCCGTACTGCATCATGCACTCGTCCGAGGTGGCACTTGGCTACTTCCCTTGGCTGGCTGCGGAACACTCTGCGGAGCCGGGGAACACCGTGTACCCCATGTACGTCACCCACAACTGGAACGAACCGCCACTGGGCACCTACTACCTGACCAGGGTCCACATCAGGGTGCGCAACCATGCCGGAGGAGGTTATATCTCGCGCACGACCCATGATTCTACTACACCTCACTCTACCTACCAGGCATCCGTCGCAATGCCGCCGGAGGGCCTTGTTCTCTCTTCGTTTCGAGCATGACCAGAGTTGAGCCTCGGCGACTACCGCCACATCCCTCGTCGTACCAGTGGCACTGAGCAGACGGTGGTACCACCGACCGACTCCGAGGACCCACGCCTCCACACTCTTGCCCGAGGTCACGGCGGCGCTCAACACCGACCCGGAGGGTGCTACGTCCGAGCCGGGAGCAGACCCACGGTGAGTGAAGGACGCCTACGCCGGGGATTGCTCGGTGGAGGCCGAGCGTGACGGTAGGGAGCCACCCGTCCAGCCTGACGAGACCCCTTTCCCTGCGGAGTCACCACCCCGCAAGAGGCTTCGTTACGGCTCTTCGTCTGCTACCACAGGTCTTCTGGGTTAGGATGCCACCGTGAGTTGAGATCGTTAGACCCGTCCCTGCGAGGACGTAATCGATGTAATAATGCTTGTTGATTGAAAACATGTTTGATTTGGGTCTTTGTTTGACTGAAATGCTTTGTGGTGTGATGGCCGCATATGCATTAATAAAATAATTAAGTTTAAATTTAATCTTAGCCCCCTTTCTCTCTTACTCATGTTTATCGATACGCTCTTATCCGAAATGACTTTCTCTAACAATCGGATGGTAAACACCGGAGTCCGAGGTGGACGGGACGTACCGCCCGTGATACGTGCTCACATCGCCAATCGGCGAGAATCCCGCCCCGCCTCCACCTCGGGGATTAGCAATGGATCCAACCATGCGGCGGTTCTTCACGGCACGGATGCGGTTGATTCGGGATCTTACCGCCACCGTCCCGGAACTCCGCAGCCCAAAGAAACAATCCGCCACCACAAGGACCTCCACCACCTCCACCAGTCAACAAACACAGAGTTTATGAGCCACCATCCACCTACCTACTCCCACTCAGTGGATCCTATTGACACTGATGATTGGCTCAAGACTATCAATAAGAAGCTGAACATCACTCAGTGCAATGACCGAGAGAAAGTCCTGTATGCCTCAGGACGCTTAGAGGGTGCTGCAGCCGATTGGTGGGATGCCTACACTGTAGCACATGCGGCTGCTGACACTATCACCTGGCAGGAGTTCCAGGAAGCTTTCCGTACTCACCACATTCCGTCTGGAATAATAAAATTGAAGCAGAAGGAGTTTCTCGCTCTGAAGCAAGGCAGCATGTCCGTCAGCGAGTATCGGGACAAGTTCACCCAACTGTCTCGGTATGCTCCAGATGAAGTGGATACTGACCCGAAGAGGCAGGAACGATTTCTGGATGGTCTCATAGGGCCACTAAACTATCGCCTCCCGAGCCACACTTTCCCCAACTTCCAGACCCTATTAGACAAGGCTATCGGACTTGAAAGCAAGCGTAGAGAACTTGGAGACCAGAAACGCAAGTTCCAAAACCAAGGGCGATCTAGCGGCAACACACGTCCCCGCTACAATGCACCACGGAATCCTCGGTTCCGCTCGGGGAGGATATAGTGGAAATTTTCGACGAGAACCGGCCATTCCGGCGTTCGGCTCGGCGGCCCCGGCGCTTCCATCGCGGACTCCTCGTGCCCCAATTCAGCCAGCGAGTCGCCCGAACAATGCCCCAAGTGCTCCGGTGAGAAACACCGCACCGGTTCAGCCTAGTGGATGCTTCAAGTGCGGAGAGTTAGGGCATTATGCCAATAATCGTCCCAAGCGTGGAATGCAAACTCCACGAGAAGGGCAATGGTCGAAGCCCCGGCGACCATCCTCTCGGGTTCGCACCGGGAATTCTACTCCTCGGGGCGGCGAGGGCTCAACAAAACTTTGTGCGTGGGAAAGTAAACCACGTGACGATTGAGCGAGCACGGGAAGCTCCCGAGGTCGTGCTTGGTACGTTCCTTGTCAATTACGAACCCGCATCCGTTTTATTCGATTCCGGAGCATCACATTCATTTGTTACCAATCAATTTGTGGAAAAATATAACTTGCCCATGAGTCTTATGAAGACACCATTACTAGTTAGCTCCCCGGGCGGTGAAATGAAAGCCAGACACATATGTCCACGGGTGAACCTTAAACTTAATGAGATAGAATTTCTAGGCGACCTAGTAGTTTTAAAATCCCGGGGAATAGATGTAATACTTGGAATGGATTGGTTGCGCAAGCATGACGGGGTGATTCGGTGTCGCAAGAGATCGGTGGTTTTGACTAGCACACAAGGAGATAGAATTCAGTTCAAAGTGGATAACTCATCCGAAGAACAAGGAACGAGTGAATTCAGCAAAGGGCAAATCCTTAGAGGAAATCAAAGTTGTGAACGAGTATCCCGACGTATTTCCGGATGAGTTACCGGTGTATGCCGCCCGACCGCGACATTGAATTCAGCATTGAACTTTTACCCAGGTAATCGCTCCTATTTATAAAAGACCATATGGAATGAATGTTAAGGATTTGGCCGAATTAAAGAAACAAATAGATGAGTTGCTTAGTAAAGGTTACATCCGACCTAGTTCGTCACCTTGGGGGTCTCCCATTCTCTTTGTTGATAAGAAGGATGGTACTAGAAGAATGTGCATAGATTATCGTCCCCTTAACGATGTTACCATCAAGAATAAATACCCCTTACCCAGGATTGGAGATTTGTTCGATCAGATGAAAGGTGCTAAAATATTCTCCAAGATCGATCTACGATCCGGGTACCATCAACTGAAAATCCGATTAGAGGACATTCCCAAACTGCTTTCACATCTAGATATGGCTTATACGAGTTCACGGCTATGCCCTTTGGATTGACAAATGCACCAAAGATACTTCATGTATCCGATGAATAAAGTATTCATGGAGTACCTTGATAGGTTTGTGGTAGTTTTCATCGATGACATTCCGGTGTTCTCCCAAAATGAAGAAGAGCATGAAGAACACCCGAGACTCGTCTTTGCGAAACTACGAGAACATCAATTATATGCCAAATTCAGCAAATGTGATTTTTGGCTAAAGGAAGTTTCCTTCCTTGGGCATATTATCACGAGAGGGTGGAATAGCGGTAGACCCGAGTAAGGTGAAGGCAGTCTTGGATTGGAATCCGCCTAAGAATGTGGCTGAGATCGAAGTTTCCTTGGATTGGCAGGTTATTACCGTCGATTCATCGAAGGATTCTCGAAGATTGTAAAACCTCTCACCTCATTGTTATAAAAAGGAAAGGAATTTAAGTGGGATGCCAAGTGCGAGGACAGTTTTGAGGAACTAAAGAAGAAATTAACCACAGCTCCTGTACTAATAATGCCAGATATTCACAAGAGCTTTGATGTGTATTGTGACGGTTCACTTCAGGGTCTTGGCTGTGTACTGATGCAAGAGGGAAAAGTGATTGCTTATGCTTCTAGGCAATTGAGAAAACATGAGCAAAATTACCCCACTCACGATTTGGAGTTGGCTGCCATTGTGCACGCTCTAAAAATTTGGAGGCAATATATGATCGGAAATAAGTGTCACATCTTCACTGACCATAAAAGCTTCAAGTATATCTTCACCCAGAAGGATCTAAATCTCAGACAGCGTAGATGGTTGGAATTAATCAAAGACTATGATCTGGACATTCAGTATCACCCCAGCAAGGCAAACGTTGTAGCAGATGCTTTGAGTCGGAAAAGTCAGGCAAATGCGCTGATAGCTCATATGATGCCTCAAGAGTTGTGTTGGGAGATGGCACGTCTCAATTCGGGAATTGTCACCCGCAGTGAAGCTATGACATTGGAAGTAGAATCTACACTTGAACAAGAAATCGGGAAGGGTCAAATGACGGATGAGAAGATTAAGGAGTATGGACGGTTGATTGATGCGGCAAGGTTCCGGATTTCAAAAGAGATGACCAAGGAACTATTTGGTTCGGGAACGAACTGTGTGCCCGAAATTGATCATCTTCGAGAGACTATACTTAAGGAGGCACATGATTCTGCCTATTCAATTCATCCCGAAGCACCAAGATGTATCAAGATTTGAAGCGAAATATTGGTGGTATGGAATGAAAAAGGATGTTGCTTCGCTTATGTAGATCTATGTGACATATGTCGAAAGTAAAAGCGAATACCGAGACCAAAGCGGGTTTGCTTCAACCATTGAAAATACCCGAGTGGAAATGGGAAGAAATAGGCATGGATTTTATTGTGGGATTGCCACGTACCCGTGATGGATATGACTCCATATGGGTCATTGTGGATAGGTTAACCAAGGTTGCTCACTTTATACCGTCAAAACTACTTACACCGAGCCAAGTTGGCGAACCGTATATGTCCGGAATTGTATGCTTACATGGAGTTCCAAAGAGGATAGTATCCGACCGTGGGACACGGTTACATCACGTTTCGGGGAAGGCTACATGAATCAATGGATACAAAGCTTAACTTTAGTTCGCGTATCATCCACAAACGGATGGTCAAACCGAAAGGACAAATCAAATCCTAGAGGATATGCTTAGGGCATGTGCCTTAAAGCATGGAGGTAGGCGGGATAAAAGTTGGCCATACGCGAGTTTGCCTACAATAACGGCTACCAAACCTTCCCTTAAGATGGCTCCTTTTGAAGCCTTATACGGGAGAAAGTGCGAACACCATTGTACCGGGATCAAACGGGGGAGAGTCAACTTTTTGGACCGGACATTATAAAATAAGCCGAAAGACAAGTTGAGATAATTCGGGAAAATCTCAAGACTCAGCCGATCACGACAAAAGAGTTACGGCGATCCCAAAAGGAGAGAAGTTGTGTTTGAAATAGGAGATTATGTGTATCTCAGAGTATCACCCATTAGAGGTCTACGAAGATTCAAGATTAGAGGGAAGTTGTCACCACGATTCATTGGACCTTTTAAGATCTTAGAAAGAAAGGGAGAAGTTGCCTATCAATTAGAACTCCCGGCTCGATTGTCGATGTACATGATGTGTTTCATGTATCTCAGCCAAGAAGTGTTCAAGTGAGACTAAAGTAGACCACCTACCTTTGGAAGATCTTGATGTGAAGGGTGATCTAACCTATAAGGAACACCCTATCAAAATTCTAGACACATCACAAAGAATTACCCGAAGCGAGTCATTAAAATGTGCAAAGTCCAATGGAGTCACCACTCGGAGGAAGAAGCTACTTGGGAAAGAGAAGATGAGCTTATGGCGAGAATTTCCTCACCGTTTCCCCAATCTTCCCGAATCTCGAGGACGAGATTCTCTTTAAGGGGGTAGGATTAGTAACACCCAAAATTCCATCACTTAAAAATGCTAGCAACAATTAGAATTTTTATTCCTAAGGTTAATGAATTTGAATAATTAAATTGCCTTTAAATATATGCAATGATAATTAATTAATTTAGAGAAACCAAGTGTTTGTGCATCATGTTGAATGCATGGGTTTTGATTGATTGTGTGGTCAAAAGTTTGTTTAAAATTTTTTGAAAAGGTTTTGAGTAAAACCTTGAAAAGGAAATAAAAGAAAAGGAATTGAAAAAAAAAGAGGAATCAGACCAACCCTCACCCAAACCCTCTTTCCAGCCCACCTAGCCCAGCCTGTCTTTTTCTTTTTTTTCCCCGCGCGGCCCAAAACCCGAGCAGCCGCCCACTTCACCCCGGCCGGCCCGCTACCTCCCTCTCACTCTCACGCGCCGCCGACAGTGGGACCTACCCGTCGGGGCCGTCCTCAACCTCCGTGCGCCGCCCCCACCTCCCCGCCGCGCCGCCGCCCGCCGCCCCGCGCCCCCTCGCCTCCCCGCGTCGCCTCCCCTTCTCCTTTAGTGCACCGAGCACCAACCCCGCGCCGCCCGGCCCCTTCCCCCTTCCTCTCCCTCCCGTAACGGCCACGCACCGAGCCCCGGCCTTAATGGCGGCCGCGCGTGCCCGCCGCCCACGGCCTTGCCGCGCCTCCTCCTCTCCCCTCACCACCTATAAAAGCCGCCCCGAGCACCTCTCCACCTCGCACCGCTCATTCGAGCTCTTCTCCTCCTCTACACCGCCGCCCCCAAGGAAGCCCGCCGAGCAAGGGTACACCGGCCGAATCTCGCCGCCGATCCACTCCGCCGCCGCCTCTTCTTCCCCTTCGAGCGGCTCGGTGAAATCCCCTACCCCTCCTCTTTATTTTGGTGCCTTCACTCGTAGTTTAGTGTACCGTAGCTCGGTTTTGGCATCTCCCGGCGAGCCGCCGCCGCCGCCGGGACGAGCAGCCGCCGCCGCCGCCCCCGCCGCCGCTCTCTAGGCGCGCCTATCCGCGCCCTCGGATCAAATCAAACGGCCCGGATCTAATCGAGCCTCCGGTCAACGAAGTCATACCAGTCAAACCTAGGGTTGCGCCGGCAAATAATCTAAAGAGCCCCCGTCCTTTTTACAAATTGCAAGCCGGTCCTCCCACCATATAAAATCCTTGCGGTTAGCCCCGGTTTTTATAGATAAGTCCCTAGCCTTTCAAAAATACACAACCGCAGTCCAAAAGCCCCCTCTTTTGCACCGAGGACCTCTAGTTTATACTTATAATAATGTTTTAGCCCCTGGATTTTTATGGAAAACCCCTAGGGATCATTTTATTTTACAAAATAGTCCCTAGCATTTGTTTTAATCATAACTTTTCCGTCCTAGCTCCGATTTAGGCGTTTTTGGTGTCCACGCGATCGTCTCAACAAGCACGATAGTTTTAGAAGCTTGTATTAGACTTTTAGCAATGTTTGATGTATTGTTTTATTTATTGTTTGTTTTTCTTGTGTGATCGTAGAGGACGTGCCGTTCGAGGTTGAGCAGGAGCCATCTTTTGAAGAGGTTGAGCCCCGCTTTTAGGAGAAGAAGGCAAGTGGATTTTCCCCCCTGCATACTCTTTTTGTCCTAATAACATTCATATTATCACACTTTAAATTTTAATCGTTATGCATAAATTTTGATGGGAAATGCCTATTAAGGAAATGACTAGATTTTAATCCTTATACCTTGCATACCTTGTTTTAAATAAATGTTTGGGTAGATAAATGCTTAGATGCTATACTTTGGGAATGGAAGTTAACTTTTAAAATTTTGGATTTAAATGGAATTTGTGTTTATGGAATTTCAAGAACACATAAATTAAAACATGGAGAACCACCCGGAAAACAATGCAACCACAATCCACATGGCTCGGCTTAGCCAATTAATTAGGAGTGTAAAATATCTAATAGCCCTTGTCCCAAGGAACACGGGGTGCTCCGGTTGCGGGGGTATAGCCCGGTCCTTTTGGGGTAGTAGCCTTTGCTAAGGTGCCGACCACTAGGGAGGGTTATGGTCCGCCCCGAGTCAGAATCGTCGTGGGATATTGGTGTTTTGCACGCCTTTGTAAAGGCTTCGTAGAGGACCCCTTGCTACTCACCTCGGAAGTGTTTAAGGGCTTTGCAAACCCGGCAATATGGGGAACACGAACCGTGGGTAAAGTGTACAACCTCTCGCAGTGAAAATCGATCGATCGGCCGTGCTCACGGTCAAGAGCGGCTTGGACCCTCACATGATAGTTAACTAGAAATGGATTTCAAATTGTGGTTTACTTATAATATGGAGGAATGGTCTTGAAAAAGCTAAGTTTTGGGTTGGTATACACTTACACTTAGTAAATAGGTGCTTGCTAATAAAATTTGACCAACTTAAAATGCTTACCGCCGAAAACCCTAGCCTACCCTTGATAGCTTTGCATTTTCCCCCACGGGCCGAGTACCAACCATAAGTGTACTCACCCTTGCCATATGTGTTCGGAGGAGGATCTTTGGAGCGAGTTCTTCGACGAGTTCGATGGATTCCGAGGCTCGCGTTACCCCCGATCGGGAGCTTGTGAAGTTGGAGACGGTGTTTCATCGTCTAGCTATCGATGTTCGTGTTAAGACCTTCGAGTCTATCGATGAGTGTAATAAATTAACAAACCTCTCTATGTACGTTTTGAGCATTGTACTATGATATTACACTCATTTGTCTATCATATGTGTGAAATTGTGATTATGGCACACGTATGAGATGCATTCGGTTTTCTTCGGAAAACGGGTGTGACAACGCGTCGAGAGGTGTCGGATGAACCGACGATGCAAAAACACAAGCGTCGGTCGAACCACCGGATTAGTTCCGCTCCTAGGTGAAACTAACCATCGGATGAACCGACCGCCTGCAAATTAATTGCGTCGGAGCAGTTGCGCACGGGTCTTTGAAAATTTGAAATTTCCTTCAGCACCGGATGAATCGCTGATGAGAAACGCGAGAGTGTTGGTTCATCTGACAATAGGAAATTTCCTAACAGAGAAGAATTGAGTGCACAGACCTCTTCACCGGATGAACCGATGCCAGAACCTACTAGGCAGCGGTTCATCCGGCGGTGACAATTCGATTTTGTTGAACTATTTCTCATTTTGGATCCGTCGAATGTCACACACAAGCCAACACAAGAACATTATTGGATCAATCCTGAGTGACATCCTCACCCCTCAAGCACTCCTTTGTAAAATACTTATAGATACACAAATAGCTCCCTAAAAGAGATAAACCATAGATAAAATAGGCAAAATAAGAGCCAAAGGAGGGAGGGAACTCCAAAAAGGGAATGTATGAGTTAACTGCCTTAGAACGAGATTGACATCATAAGCTCATTAGGACTTAACTCAATAGGCATTAAGCACAAACATTTGTCTCATCACACCTTAAGAGTTGTTGATTTGCATTGAACGCTAAACAACTTTCTCAGAGTGTGAGTTTCCTTTGTGACTACTCTCACGCAATGCTATGCAAGAAAAAATGCATGAAATTTAAACATGAGTGCAACCTACATGACAAGCATAAGTGCAAAGCGAAAAGGTAAACTATCTTGCCAAGTTTGAACCCTTGATAAGCTTATTCATGGTGAGCCTTTCAACATGCCTTGAGCGAAAGAAGAGAACCACCGACTCAAGCAAGACCCATACTCACCACTATCTCATCAGGGTTAGACAAGCCCCTAATCATGTACATATGCAAATGCAAACTATATGACAAGCATTACATGATGTTGGATGCAGCAAGCACATTTAATTCACTCTGAAGCCTACAAAAGGTGTTTTCATCAAGAGGCTTGGCGAATATATCCACCAATTGCTCCTCGGAGCGAACACCACAAAGGACAATGTCCCCTTTAGCAACATGGTCTCGTAAGAAGTGATGACGTATATCAATGTGCTTGGTGCGTGAATGTTGAACCCGGTTGTTAGCAATTTTTACAACACTTTCATTGTCACAAAGGAGGAGAACCTTATCTAGAACCACACCATAATCCAAGAGGCTTTGCTTCATATAGAGAATTTGACCACAACAAGCCCTCGCGGAAATGTATTCCGCCTCCGCGGTGGATAAGGCCACATAGTTTTGCTTCTTAGAGGACCAAGCAACCAAAGAGCGACCTAGCAAATGGCACGCACCCGAAGTACTCTTACGGTCTACTCGACATCCGGCAAAGTCCGAATCCGAATAACCCAAGAGCTCAAAACAAGCACCATGGGGGTACCACAAGCCAATGCTAGGTGTGTATTTTAAGTATCTAAGGATCATTTTCAAAGCACTTAGGTGAGATTCTTTAGGGTCGGATTGAAACCGAGCACACATACGAACACTAAACATGATATCGGGCCTAGATGCGGTAAGATAAAGAAGAGAACCGATCATAGAGCGGTAAAGCTTTTGGTCAATCGATTTACCTCCCTCATCTAGGTCGAGATGTCCATTGGTAGGCATTGGAGTCTTGATCGGCTTATAATCATCCATCTTGAACTTCTTGAGAATATCATTAGTGTACTTCTCTTATGGATGAAAGTCCCTTCCTTCAATTGCTTGATTTGAAACCCAAGGAAGAAGTTGAGCTCTCTCGATCATTGACATCTCGAATTCCCTACTCATGAGATCACTAAAATCCTTGCACACTTTGAGGTTAGTAGAGCCAAAGATAATATCATCAACATAAATTTGACAAATGAAAAACTCATTTTTTTTTTGAACAAAAACCGTGGGGCAACGCCCCGGCAACGAGAAACATATATTAACGAAAGAAACAAAGGTTAACTTACAAAGAGGAGGGACATACGCCCTACCCAACCGGAGGTTAGGCAACTAGGGGAGGACAAGCAAAGAGAGGTACAACGGCGAAACAACATCGGAGCAGCAATACAAGAGAAGCTAAAGAGTACTAAGCCGCTTTTTGATCGAAGGATGAAGACTTGGCTTGAAACGGCAAAAATGCTCCCGAACCGGTGCCTTGAAATTTGCCTTCCGGCCTCGAGGTGTGGGGGCTTGCCATAAAAAATGACTTCATTTCTCTGCGTCCGGATACACCAAGCACCAATCAAGAAGATCTCCATGAAGAAAGGAAGCCCGAAACGGCTCGGCCTGCAAGATTTTCTCGGTGAACGCTAAGATTTGCCCCCCAAACAATACCCAAGACGAACCATCTATTAACGACGGCGGGGCGGTCGAAGAAGAGATGAGTCACGCTTTCTTCCTCGTTGTTGTGGCACGGACACACGGTTGTAACCATCATCCAACACTTTCCTCCTTCTTCTCAAAATATTTCTTGTGTTCAACCTATCATTGAGAAGCGACCAGTGCAAAAAACTTGATCCTAGGGATGCATTTGGTTTTCCAGATGTCAAGAATGGCTCTACTGGGCCTGAGCTCTCTAAATTGATACTGATAGAAGTGGCTACTCAGAAACTTACGCTGCCCCCAAATAAGGTGCCAGGAGTCCTTGGAGCCAGGGCTGATGGGAGGGAGAGAGTTGAGAAAGGCCTGTAATTCCGGGAACTCATTGTGAGCAGCCCCGGACATGGGAATTCCGAAACAAGACTCGGCCAAGTTGGCGGACGTCCTCGGCGCAAATAGGGAAATGGAAGGGTCCCCGGCAAAAGGCAAGAGGTGACAAAACTTTTCCGAATGAATTACCCCATCAATAATATCCTCCCGTAAAACCGACGTTGTCCCCCCGGAAAGGATTGCAAATGGCAACACCCCCGAATTGAGTGTGAAGTCGAAAGATGTCTTTCCACCGAAGGAGCCCTTCTCTCTTGTCGGATGGGGAACAGTGTTGTTGTAGTATTTCTGCCAGACGAGAGTAACCCACTGAATATCTGCCTTGCTATAGAATTTGTGCGGTAATTGTTTGAGAAGAAGAGCGTCATTCTGAATGCTCAAGTTGATTACTCCAAGCCCACCCTTGTTTTTGGGCTTCCTGACCAGATCCCAAGCGGCTAGATTGTACTTTTTACTATTGAAATCCTTGCCTCTCCGAGAGACGGTTCTTCCCGTGTTTATCTATGATCTCAATGACGGTCGGGGGGAGCTTCGAGAGAACACATGTAATAAGTGGGGAGCGAGGAGATGACCGAGTTGACTAGCCGCAACCTCCCGGCATATGAGAGAAACCGAGTAGAAGCCGACAGCCTTTCTTTCAATTCGGCGATTAGAGGAGCATAATCTTTCACTTGGGGCTTGGCCAGGCCCAGGGGGAGACCAAGGTAAGTAAATGGGAAGGAGCCCACAACACACCCAAAAGTCTGAGCCAGAGAGGAAGCTTTCTCAGGAGAAACATTAATTGGAACTAGACAGGATTTATGATAGTTTACCACAAGGCCACTAGAGAGGGTAATGCTGTGAAGAATTCTTTTAAGGAGGACCAACTGATCCTCATTAGCTTGCATGACCAAGATGGTGTCATCAGCATATTGGACAATAGGGAAGGGAGCATCAGACCTTTGGGGGAAAGGGGGCAGAAGATTGCCAAGGAGATACTCTCTGTTGATGACATATTGAAGGAGGTCAGCAGCAATAGCAAAGAGAAGAGGGGAGAGGGGATCTCCCTGCCTAACCCCTCTGGAACATTTAAAATCTTTACCAGCAGTGCCATTGAGAAGAACTGAGGAAGTAGCAGTGGACAGCAGCTCCTCAACCCACTTCAACCACTTTGGAGGGAAGCCTTTAGCATGAAGCATCTCCAGAATAATGGAGTGCTCCACCAGATCAAATGCTTTTTCAAAGTCCAACTTCAAGATAATAATCTCCCTTCGAGAGTGATGACACCGGTGAAGAAACTCAAAAGCCCGGCCAAGGCGGTCTTGAATAGTTCTCCCTTTGATGAAACCATACCGGTTTTGATGAACAATCTTTACGAGAATAGCACCGCAACCCTGTTGGCAAGCAGTTTTGAGATGAGCTTAATGGATGAGTTGAGCGAGAGAGATTGGCCTAAAATCATTCACGGATTCGGGATTATCCTTTTTGGGAACCAAGTTGATAAAGGAGTGATTGAGACTCTTAAGGTCGGCTCGATGATGAAAAAAGTCATGACGAGCTTGTACATGTCACCTCTAATGATATGCTAGGATTTCTTGAAGAACAAATTGTTGAACCCATCGGGGCCGGGGGCCTTATCCGAAGGTAAATCAAGGATAATCTCATCAATTTCCTTGTTGGAGAAGGGAAGGCACAAAGCCTCAAGATTAGGATGGCTCGAACTAAATCCTCGAAGATCAAATTGCATGGACACCTCCATCGAGGACCCCAATCTCCTTTTGAATTCCTGCCAAAGGATGGAACTTAATTCCCCATGATCCCGGACAACCCTTCCGGATCCATCAATCGCCTGAGAAATGGCGTTTTTTCCTGTATCTCTCAGTGGCCATGGAGTGAAAGAATTTGGTGTTCTCATCCCCAAATTGCATGACCCTCTGAGTGAATCTTTGCTTCCAGTATTGGTTTTGCATTCTTAAAAGAGAGCTGATGTGCTCCTTGAGGATGATCCTGAAATTCAGTTCGCTGGAGCACAGAGGCCTGATTTCTTCCAATCTATCAAAGAAAGCAATTGTCATATTGCAGTTAGCAATAAGTCTAGATAGGTTGGAGAGATTCCTGGACCAAAGCTTGAGAGATCTTCGGAGAAGCTTGAATTTAGCACTGATGACATGAGCACTGTTGTGTACCCTGACAGGAGAGACCCAAACAGATTTAATCTGCTCCAAACAAAGGGATGCTTTGAAGCCGGGAAATTCTCAAATCTAAAAATATTAGCCTTAGGGATGTTAGTGCCAATCTGGACTCTACAGGGCAGATGATCCGAGGTAATCCTAGCAAGGGGAAGGACCACCAAAAGAGGAAAGATACCAGTCCAGGCAACAGAAGTGAAAAACCAATCAATTTGCTCCAGAAGGGGGGCAGCCTGCATGTTACTCCAGGTATAGCTTCTACCCTTCAAAGGCAGCTCAATAAGGCCCAAGTGACTGATGATATTATTGAAGATTATCGTATCTTGAAAATTACCCCCAGCTCTATTGCGGTTCTCAGCATATCTATAGAAGTTAAAGTCCCCTAAGAGCATCCAGAGCTCTTCATCCTCAATTTGCAGATTAAGAAGCCATTGGACAAAAAGGTCTCTAGCGAGTCGCCTACGGGGGCCATAAACCACCACAAGATTCCGGGAAATACTAGATTGAATGGACTGCATTTTGAGACTCAAAGCGAAAGGGTGCTTTTCAACGGTGCTACCGAGAAATGATTGGAGGCCCAAGCATACAAGAATTCCCCCGAAGCCCCGGCCGAGGGGTGAAGTCAAACTTATCAAATCTTTTTGGGGCAAATTGGCGAATAAACCGTAAGTCAATGGATTCTTTTTTCGTTTCTTGCGGGCGGAGAAAATATTAGCACAACTTTCCTCAATTTTGTTTCGATGGAATGCCACTTATCCCCGTCATTTAGCCCACGGATATTCCAACACAAAATATTCCAGGAACGATAATTCATTGTAAACAGAAGAAAAAGCAAAAGCTAAAAGACCGCGGGGCACAGCCACCACAGGGAGACATAGCAGAAAGCCCAGAGTTCACCAGCCAACAAGAAGACACTAAGTTACAGTCATGTTCAAAATATCACCCGGAACAAAAAGCGGGTAAAGCACCACCAGAGACTGAAAATAGCTTTGATCATTGTTCTTCGTCTTCAGGAAGCAAGGTGGCAGGGCTCACCTCCGCGGGGAGGAATGCCACGAAGGAGGAGCCAAGCTCGGCCAAAGTTGAAGCTTGGAGAGGAGCAACTTCAAATTCCACCAGGGCATCATCAAGGGCACAGCTGACAATGGCATTCTTCAGGTCAGCAACCGAAGAGAAAGACACAGATTTTTTGGTGGCACCCTTTCTTCTCCTTGGTTCCTCATCAAGCTGAATATGTTCCTGGGCGTTTACATTTCTGAGCCTGGCACTCCGCCGGACCTCATCATCAACAATGGGAGTGCGAGGCCTTCCTCTTCTCCTTTTGGCAGTAGGGGGGCTTGAAATAACTTCAGAGTGAGGACAGGTGGGGGAGTCAAGATCCATGTCCACCACACGGCCATCAGATGCGGCTTCGATCGGGGTTCAATTGATTTGTTGACTCCGCATTATTGTTGCGCTCAAGGACGTCCACCGATTGGGGGAGTTGGGCGAGTGAGGGGAACTAATGAGTGTCGGTCTTGGCATTCGGCTCCCTTTGATGAAGAGGCTTCGGCATTGTTTCCCCACGCGGGATTGTCCACACGGAAAAACCATGTATCGGCAATAGAGGAGGCCGGGACAAAATTCCGGGATCGAGCCGGAAGAGGTTCCTTCATTGGCAAGGAGGCCGAAGCGGTCGAGCATGAGCAAGCAAGGTCTTGGACAAGCATGGCCACCGAAGGGGAGGGCCCAAAGCACCGATGAATGCCAACTCTTGCGACCAACCGCTCGATAGCACCGTCATCTTCAAAAGCAATGTCATTGCCCTCATTGTTGATTATCTTTGTGAATAGTGTGTTGTCCACTCTACCAATATTGAATCCTCGCTTCAATGAGAAAATCCTGGATCCTCTCGTCATGCCCTAGGAGCTTTCTTGAGTCCATACAAAGCCTTGTGCAACCTATAGACATGGTTAGGATATCTAGCATCCTAAAAACCAGGAGGTTGCTCCACATAGACTTCTTCATTGATGAAGCCATTCAAGAAAGCACTCTTTACATCCATTTGAAATAATTTCATTTTATGACTAGATGCATATGCAAGGAGGATGCGGATAGCTTCAAGACGTGCCACCGGAGTGAAGGTCTCTCCATAGTCCAAGCCTTCTACTTGAGAGTAACCTTTGGCGATAAGTCTTGTCTTGTTCTTCACCACAATGCCATGTTCATCTTGCTTGTTCCGTAGACCCACTTAGTGCCAATAACATTCTTGTTCTTGGGGCGCTCTACCAACTCCCACACTTGATTTCTTGTGAAGTTGTTGAGCTCATCTTGCATAGCCAAGATCCAATCCGGTTCCCCAAGAGCTTCATCTATAGTTGTGGGTTCTACGGAAGAGACAAAAGCATGATGTTTACAAAATGAGGCATATTGCTTGCGGCGAGTCCTTGTACCCCCTTTGGGATCACCCAATACAAGATCAATTGGATGGTTTGTTGAAGTCCATGTACGCCTTCCAAATATTGTAGAGGTGGGATCATCTTGAGATTGAACTTCTTCCGTTTCCTCTACTTGATCTTGAGTGTCTTGTCTTATAGGAGGTGGTTCTTGTGAGGAATATGGGCTATCTTATCTTGTGGGAGATGATGTAGGGTGCCTTGGTTGATCATCATTGTCATCATCATCATCGGAGGAGTCTTCATGAATGGAGTGAGAGTCATCATCCTCCTTTGGATTGATGTCACCAATAGCCATCTTCTTCATTGCTTCTCGAAGATGTTCTTTTCCTACATCATCACAACAAAAACCATCTCCTTGGGAGCCATTAGATTCATCAAACTCCACGTCACATGTTTCTTCAATCACTCGTGTAGAGTTATTGAATACTCTATATGCCTTGGAGTTAGATGCATAACCAACAAGCATGCCCTCATATACTCTACTCTCAAACTTCCCTTGGTGCTTCCTCTTCTTGAATATGAAACACTTACAACCAAACACCAGGAAGTAGGAGATGTTGGGCGAGTAGCTCATATGGTGTCTTCACCAATAGTCGGTGGAGATACACTCTATTTGAAGCATGGCATGCTTTGTGTTGATAGCTTCCGCCCAAAACCTTTGTGAAACCCCATAGTCATCCAACACAACTCTTGCAAGAGTGATGAGTGTCTTGTTCTTTCTCTCTACCACACCATTTTGTTGTGGTGTATAGGTTGAAGAGAATTCATGCTTGATGCCTTCACCATCACAATACTCTTCTACTCTTGTGATGCGGAATTTCGATCCATTGTCACTCCTAATCTTCACCATGGATGACCCAAACTCATTTTGGGCTCTAGTAGCAAACTTCTTGAAGATGTCAAATGTCTTGCCTTTGTCCTCCAAAAAGAATGTCCAAATATAGCGTGAGTAATCATCAACAATGACAAGACAATAGAGATTACCACCAAGACTCCTGTATGTAGTTGGTCCGAAGAGGTCCATGTGAATGAGCTCCAATGGTCTTGTGGTAGATACATAAGCCTTCATAGGATGATAACTTGCAACTTGCTTGCCGGCTTTACATGCACTACATAACTTGTCCTTCTCGAATGTAACATCCTTCACACCCAATATCATACCCTTCTTGAAAGCTTTCTTGAGTTGGCTCATGCCTATATGTGCGATGCGTCGATGCCATAGCCAATCCTTGGATGTCTTCGATATGAGGCAAGTAGTCAAATTTGCTTCATGGGATGCAAAGTCTACAAGATAAAGATTGCCGTAGTAGAATCCCTTGAAAACAACTTCATTAGTTTTCTTGTTAGTAATTGTGACCCCTTCATCATCAAATCTACATGAAAGACCAAGGTCACAAAATTGTGCAATAGAAAGCAAGTTATAACTACAAAAATCCACAAAGAGAACATTGGAGAGGGATAAATCATTTGTTAGAGAGATTTCACCTAATCCGGAGATCCTTCCTTTAGAGTTATCACCAAATGACACTTGTTCATGATCTCCCGCATCATCCACTAGTGAGGTGAACATTTTTACTTGGCCGGCCATGTGTTGAGTGCAACCACTATCAAGTATCCAATGACTCCCTCCGTCCTTGTAGTTCACCTACACACAAGAAATTAGCATTGATATTTAGGAACCCAAGCTAGTTTGGGCCCCTTGATGTGAGTGACAAGAGCTTTAGGAATCCATAAGCTTCTAGGTGGTTCGACTTTTGGTTTGGCCCCAATGATCTTGATCGCAACCTTGCCATTGTTCTTCTTCATCAACAAGAAATGGTTATCATTGTACATGGACTTGTAATTGTTAGGCAAGGTGGCAAAGGGCGAGTAGGTGTTGGGCACTCCCTTGTGTGATGACCGGTGACCTTGCAATGTTGACAATAAGACCCAACTTCATTGATGAAGCACCCATATAGCTTCTTAGACCTAGGAGTTTTTTTAATGGGATTAGGGAAAGCACCAAGACCCCTTGTCCCATAATCTATTGCATTGTAGTAGAGGATTTTCTTGTGTAACTCCTCACCCTTGGCTAAAGTCTTCACACAAGACCTTAGGCCTCTCACTTCTTCTTCAAGAGTTTTCACCCTATCATGGTTAGTCTTGGAGGAAGATGCAATATTTTCATCATTAAGCAAGACCTTAGGTTCTTCAATTAGATCATCACATGAGGTAGAGGCATTGGTTTTAGTGACTTCTCTAGCATTTGCATACCCACTAGAGCCAATGTCCTCATGTGCAAGCTCAAGCTCTTGACATTTCATCTCTAAGATCACATGTTCTTTCTTAAGCTTCATATGATTTGACTCAAGCGACTTTTTAAGCACGGTTATGTCATCATGCTTGATGATTATCTCATTGTGCTTATCAAGTAACTTGTTGTGGTCATCTCTAAGTGACTTGTTGGACACTACCAAAGCATCAGGTTCTTTGCTAAGGTCATTGTGCTTCACAAGCAACTCATCATATGATAACTTAAGTTTCTCATGAGTCTCATCAAGTGCTTTGAGCTTACTCTTTTGTTTCTTAATCATGGAAGTGTATTCATCAAGCAGACCCTTAAGAGCAAGTGGTGAGAGTTCATCATCACTACTAGAAGAACCACTACTATCGCTATCGCTCACCTTGGAGTGCTTTGCCATGAAGCACATAGGTGGAGGTGGGAGTGGAGACTCTTCATCATCCATGATAGCAATACCGTGATCTTCTTGTTCTTATCTTCTTCACTTTCACTTGATTCACTTGAAGTTTCACCACCGGTTGCCCATTCATTGATCGTCACACTTGTTTTTCCAAAGAAAACGAAGTGCAAATCTATATGCATGCCGGGATCAAGTTTCATGCATATAGTTGACATAAGTGAATAACGAAACAATATCACATAAGAAAAAGGGAGTTCATCGAGTTGTTGACGGTGAAAATCCGTCAACCTAGCCATGAGTTTACCTTCGGTGTTGGCATAAGTTTTATACCTTATCTATTGGTACTAACCCCCGTGGTATAACAAGTTCACTTGTGCATGTCGGATTTGGAGTTTAGTGTTTATGCAGGGATTTAGTATTGAAAGCAATACTTTCGGGATAAGTTCATCAAGCACCTTGTGACAAGACCTTGAAGCCCGTACAAGTCATGCAATAAAAGCAAACTTGACTCCAAGAAGCCAGAGACTCAACCCGAGAAGATGACAAACTCCGAGGACCTAACCAGAAAAGTGCCGAATCTTGTGAGACAAGGAGCCACGTCCAACTCGGAGAGAAACTGACGACAAGGGCCTACATGCAGAAGGGGGAAGCATCTAGAAGACTCGGGAACCGACACCACGCAAAGGAGGCCGCGGGGCCGGGCCTCGGATGGGCCCAGGCCGGCCGCCGGCCCGCCCCGATCCGGGGCCCGTTTGCCCCCTCCTTTGACCTAGCCGGCATTCGGGCTATTTATAGCCCCAGGGTCGAGAGCCACGCATCATCTAATTCGTCATCGGCCGCCGAGGAGCAGAGAAGAGAGGGACACCATCCCGGAGAGGAGAGGGTCGAGCTAGTTGACTAGGGTCTGTCTCCCTAGCCGACGTGGGAACCTTGCACGGAAGACCACGTCGGAGTTCCCGGAGCTAGAAGCAAGATCAAGGTAGGATCCCGTGGTGATCTTGTTTATGTATCATTGTAATGGTTGAATTATCGAGTTAAATCTATTTCTAGCGATCAAGTGTTTCTTCGAAGATTTCGTTTTTCGATCGGCTTTGCTTATTCTAGATCTATTCTCGAGATAGATCACACGGGGTGTTCTTGTAGCCGCGGTGGCTAGAGGTACACGCCGGATCTTCCGAAAGAACTCGAATTGTCCTTGGACTCGCCCTAGACTACCCGCATGAGTAGGGATACGTTGTGACGAACGGGGGTTCCGAAAGGCGGATGTTTTCGGAGTTGGACGGGAAACCACGATTTAAAGAGGCTTCTAATAAGATTCGATTTGCTACTTCTTCTCTTGCTTGGAACTTCAACAAAAGGCTTAACCCAATCTCTCTAGATCGGTTTATCTACCCAATCTATCTTTGTTATCTCCGGTCTTCGGAGATTAGATTAGTTTCATGTCTTTTATCTAGATGCATTAGTGTTTCTCTTTTACCGAAGATTGAAGTTACTTGGCTTTACTAGATCATCTTTTGCGTCACACATTTGTTCCACGGATTCGATACCTTGGGTTCACCACTCGAGGGAAGAAGGGTCCCTTGACTACGACGTGAGACTTGTCCGCTTGCAAGTCTAAACGAACTTTGATACAACTATTAACGAGTCAACAAGAGTTTACGCTTAATCCCGGAAACGAAGACACCAAACTCCACAAGCAATTGATCGGGGTTGCGTACGCCTAGAACTCCACAACATCTTCACATCATCTTTATGCGGATGCTTCCTCTTTCCGAGCAACGTATATAGCAAGGGTGAGCACTTGTCGTACTCGGCAAGTGTGAGGAAAGGATGAATGCAACGGCTTTATAGTGGACCGGCTCTAAGCATTTAGCATTTTAGTTGGTCAAATTTTTATTAAGCAACTATTTACTAGCAAGTATAAGTATATACCATCCCACAATTAAGCATGAAACGCCATAAGCATATGGCTAACATAACCCGAAACCACAATTTAAGTCCATCTTCAAGTTCGGTTATCATGTGAGGGTCCAGGCCGCTCTTGACCGTGAGCACGGCTAATCGATTAGTTTTACACTCGCGAGTTTGTACACTTTCACCACAAGCGGCGTAAAAGCTCGAAGAACTTTGAACCCAACCATGCGATGGCGGCCAAGCACCATACCACACTACCGAGGTGTGGTTGCATAGGGACGCTACATGGCCTTTACAAAAGTTCTCCAACAAGTTGTGACCCACAAGGTCCGGATCGGTTAGCAAGGTATAAAGTCCCCTAGCGGTCGATACCCCACCATAGAATAAAGAACTCACCCAACCCCTTGCTAGAGCGAGTCCATACCTCGCGAGCACCGCCAATCCCTTGTCCTTATCACGTAAGATCACCCAAGTTAAAGTTCATAATTATTCAGCCAAGACCGATGCATGTTTAGTTCTTGTGGTTGTACTATTTTCCGGGTGGTTCTCCATGTTTCGATTAACATATCAAAGGTGATCTTACAATTAAAAATTGACATAAAGGAACATAGAGCATAAAGAGTAACCATGTTGATTAACACCAACCCGAGTTGAGCAAACTAAGCAATATCTACCATCGGTATTAATTAAAACCAGGTTCAAGATAATGGTCGGAAGAAACTAGTCATCCTTATTAGGCACCCATCAAAATTAATGTAAAGCAATGCAAAGTGATTAATAAAGTTATTGGGACAAAAGATCAACAAGATGTTCGTTTGGTCGGTGGCCGGTGGCCGGTGTCTTGGTTTGTTCCGAGAGAAAAATATTCGTTGGCTGGTTGTTGGTGGCTGGTTTGTCCGAGAGAAAAGTACTTCTTGGCCGGTGGCCGATAAGCCAAACGAACGGGCGCAAGGTTACACTTGCCTTTAACCAAAGTAGTGATGTTGCTCGGAATCTTCACCTTCACGCTCTTCAAAGCTCTCGAACCACGTTCATACTACTCGCATCAATCATTGGCACAAACATATAAAGCAAACAAACAAGCGTACTAAGAACAAAACATCAGTCAAAAGAAACTTTAAATGAATGCACTAAAGGATAGGCTCGATTCTATGGTTACGCAAGCGAAAGAAACGCCGAAAACGAACTAAGCTTGAAACTATCGTGAGATCAATATCAAACAACAAGAGACTATGCTTGGCATATTTAATTAAGAAATCATGTGAAAGAATATTTCGAGAAATACTCTATGTTACCATTAAACAAGTTACATTTAATTAAAGAAATCGTGATAAACCTAATCATATTTTATTTATAACATTCGAGTAGAAGTTTTGTCAAATTAACATTTGCTTTAGAAAGATAAAGCAAATATAAGATATCTAGACGAGTAACATTATGTCACGTGTTCAACTAAACATATTTAATATTGAAAAGGCATTTATGATGTCATTAGGCATATTAACTTTATTTTGAAAACCGATGTTTAACTCTAACATCTTTTATTTATAAAAACTAGCTATGAATAGGGATTAACCAATTACATCATGATTAAAGAAAATCGGATTAGAACCTAATCACTTTTTATTTATAAAAGCAATGGAATAAGAATTAGTCAAGATTAGCATGCAACTTTGATGTAAAAACAACTAACAGAGTGATACACATGCTAACGCGCGGGGGTTAAGGTGAAACGAACTAGAATGGTAGCAACGAACTATCAAGCGCACAAGAAAACCTTAAGGTGGGCTTAGGAAAACTAGTCTATGAAGAGAACTAGACCGAAAGGACAACACTAAACAAAGGTAAGCTGAACTGATGCTTGTAGAGAACAGATAACAAGATTGGCTCTAAAAGAAGATAGCTGCTGAACACTAGACACAAGAACATAGCTGATTCATGAACTAGCTAGATGTTGAAGATTGGATCACAAAGAACTGAAAGAGTGTAGTTGTCTTACATAGAATACAATTATGATAGGATGACATGTACTAGGATTGAAAAGATCTGGAGCTTGAAAGAAGGCTAGCTCTACAACGGAGACACCGAGACGAGCTTGGTAAAGAACGTCTAACAAATGTTTGCATTTATGATCACGAAAGACTATGCGAGCTAGGTTTATTTTAATTAACAAAATAAATATAAAGGATATTTCAGAAATAAAATACCCTATGTTGACATTAATGCAATATTATATTTTATTTGCAAAACCGAAGTATAGGACTAGTTGAGTTTTACTTACAAAGATCCATATATAGGTTATACCAACTAAACATTTATTTTAGAAAAACTAAACTATATGAATCCTCAAATTGAAACTTTGTAATTCGAGTTCATCATATTATTATTAAAAACAACATTATATTGGTATTAATCAAAATTAACATTTATTTACAAAGCCGGAGTAAAAGCCTAATCAACTTTTATTAGAAAAGTTAATCAAATATTAAGCAAATTAACATTTGGTTTAAGGAAAACCGAGTAAATATCTAATTAATTTTTATTTACAAAAGCATGTGAAAGAAACATTAATCAAATTAAATTTGATTATTAAAAACGGTGTATAGATCTATATAGCTTTTATTTTAAAAAATACATGTTTTATAACCATTAACAAGATTAATATTAAATTAATTTTCAGAAAACAATCATGATGAAAACACTTCACTAATGTGTGCTTTGCATTATTATGAACCTAACACAATTTGAACGGATTAAAACGGAGTTAAAACAAAAGATCTATGCATAAAACAAGATTGGATGACCTATTCGTGAATAACAATAGATATTAGGGGGTAGCAGAGGAAATTCTGAGACACAACAAACAGTGCTTGTGAAATTGGTAAAGTTCGGGGTTAGATCTATAAAAGCTCGGGTTGGACCTGTTTGTAAAGATCTAATAGATCTAGGGTTGCAAGGGTAAAAGAGCTAAGACACAAAACTAAACAAAGGATTATAGGATCTCCCAAGGACCAATATGCAAGAAGGGCGTCCTCTTATTCCACCTTCGGTTAGATGGACAGGGAAGACCGGCGGCCATGTCCGGCCGAATCACCGGTGACCAGGGAATGCGGGAGCTCGGCCGAGGCGTGGAATTGAAAGAGGAGGTCGAGGGGACGCTATAGAGGTGCTCACCTCCGGCGTAGATCAACGAGAAGCGCCGGATTTCCAAGAGGGGCGGCGACGGTGTGAGCGGCCAGCGGCGGTCTTCATGCACGGCGGCGCTCGGCGCTCGGGCGGCGACGGGGAGCGATTGAAGACACTCGGCTCGACGTCGCAAAGCTACTAGTGGCGGCGACTTGCTCGGTCGGGCTTCGCGCCGGCCGAATCGACGACGGTCGGCGGCGCGGCTCCATGGCCGACGGCGCGCGGCGAGCGGGCGAGGCACGGGCGGCGGAGGCAAAGCAGGGGGCTAGGGCACGCGGGAGCTCGGGAGCTCGGGCGCGGCGCCTCAAATAGGCGCGGACGCCAAGGAGTCCCGGCGCGCACGCCCAGGGAGACCGAGGCGGCGGCCATGCGCGATGGGCGCCTTGCGGCCGCGCCCCCGCATGGGCTTGGCGCGGGACAAGGCCGGGTCGGGTGGAGACGGGTCGGGCCTTCGGGCTCGGCCCGTTAGGGAAGGATAGTTTTCTTTCTTTTTTTAAATTTATTTTTAATGCGAAAACAATTCCGAAAAAAATCTAGAAATTGTTTAAAGGCATGAAAAAATACTCCGAAAATCAAAAAAATCCGGGAAAATTCCCGCAGCTAGATGGGAGCATGAACAATCCAATTAAAGTATTTGGTGTTCCGGAAAAATATTTTAGAGCCTTCTAATAAATAGAAATAGCTTAAGGAAAATGAGAATAAATTCTAGAAAAATCCGGAAAATTCTCGAGAGAGTTAGGACAGCTCATAAACGCATTTTTGAAACCTTTAGAACTCAAGAACCACTAGATGCATCGACATGAATGCAACATTCTCAACTTTTTTTTAATTCGGAAAATCAAACAAAGGATTGTTCCTGTACTATATCTCTTGTAAAGAAAATAAATGTTGGAAAAGTTTTAAAATTATGAGAAATTTGTTATTTAATTATTCTCTCTATTTACATCCCGAAATTGGAAATTTCGGGGTGTGACATTGACAAAGAGAGAACGATGTTCACCCTTCTTCTTGTGGTAGGGCTTGTTTGATGATTTATTCTTGGTTGAGGTCTTCTTGTAGCACTTGGCATCTTTATCATCTTTATCGTTCTTCTTGCTTGAGCTTGACACTCGCTTGTCGAGCTTGGGGCAATCATATGATTGATGATCATAGCTTCCACAATTGTAGCACTTCCGATTGCTTCCCTCACCACTTATTCTTGATGCCCGAAACTTTTTCTTCTTGGGATAATAATTGTAGCCCTTCTTGCCAATCTTGGAGAGCATTCTTGTGGTTTTCTTCATGAGGAGAGCAAGCTTTGCATCATCGCTCTCCGCTTCACTTGAATCACTCATCTTCGCTCTTACATGAGGAAGAAGGAGGCTTTGAATTGGTCTTCTTGGACTTGATCTTCTCACTAGCCTTGAGTGCAAGATCTTTCTTGGCGCTTGAGTGAGAGGTACATGATTCCATGTCTTCCATCATGAACATCTCGTGGGAGCGGATCTTGTTCACAACCTCGGTGATGATGAGGTAGTGAAATCCTTCTCAAAGAGAAGTACCTTGAAGATGTTGTATCTTGGCTTGGGGAGCGTTTGAAGGATTTTCGGGATAATTTCTGCTCGGAAAGGTTAGCAACATCGAGAGCATTGAAACTTTTAATAAGCACCCCCATCCTAGAATACATTTGCTCTACACCCTCATCATCATTCATTTTGAACTCATTGAGTTCCACCTTGAGCAACTCATATATCTCCTCATGGATCTTTTTGTTACACACATGGATTTCTTTGAGTTGCATCCACACTTGATGGGCGGTTTCCAAAGCAAAGACCCGATCAAACAACTCCTCGTCTAGCGCCTCAAAAATATGATTTCTAGCACGTGCATTCCACTTAGCCTCACTCTCGGTGGGAACCGTAGGCAACGGATACATGGTAGTGCGCCATGCATCATGGTGTTGAGCTTGAAGGTAGCTTGCCATTCTATGCGCCCAAAAGGCAAACCGTTTCCCCGCCAACTTGGGAGGACCATTGTCACTACATTTCCCAATCTCCCTAGGCGGTTAAGCCAAGCAAAAGGGAGCCCTACTCGATACCACTTGTAGGATCAATGGCCCATAGAAGGGGGGGTTGAATATGATACTTCTTTTCAATTTCTAAAGAAACGAAGAAACCTTAACCTATCAACTAGTGTTTGCCCATCTAAAACAGTTTTTCTCTACTACTAGAGCACACTAACACGAGTTTCCTTAGCAAATATCACACTAGAAGATATGAAGCAACCTAGGCAAGATATGAAGCACACAAGCAAATAACAAAGAACAAAGACAATGAAAGTTAAGTGCGGAAATTAGGTGCTGAAATTAAATGCAAGAAAGTAGATAGAGAGACACAAGAGACGACCGAATTTTTTCCCGTGGTATCGAGAAGTTGACGCTTCCCCCTAATCCACGTTGGAGCACTCACTTAGAGTATCCTCCCCCTTGAGTCACCAAGACACAAGTGATCACTAAGAGTGCCCGTTCTCCATCTCCGGAACGGCGAGTCTCGAACTGTGTACACCAAGTTTTCCTTGAGGCTCCCACAATCTCCAAGAGCTCACCAAGAACCCCCAAATCACCGAGACCGTCTAGGAGCCGTCAAACTCCAAGAGTAACAAGCCCGCACACTTTCACTTGACCTGAGCACTAAGCTAAGCCATGCATGCACCTTGAAAACCCTTGATCACTAAGAAAGAGCTCCTCAATGAAGAGGAAGAGAATCCCAAATGGCAAGAACACATTCTCCTTCTCTTCTTGGGCTGCGGTAGATCTTCGGAATGGCAAAGGCGGCTCAAGAGAGGCGGGGGGTCATATTTATAGTCCTAGCAAGGGAGGCTAGCCGTTGGAAAAGGTTTCTGAAAAAGTAGTACCGTCGGACCGCACAAGCGTCGGATCATCCGGTCACTCACGGACTCCAATATAGTCGTTGTACCAAGAAACCCGGACAATGCACCGACACTATACACCGACGCCCCGTCGGATCATCCCGATCTTTGAAGAGCACCCACTCGAAGCGATCTTGTATGTTTCAAACAAAGCCGTCGGATGAACCGCTGAGTTGACTTCCAAGCATCGGTTCATCCGGTCTGAAGTAGAAGTTTTGGCGCGTCTCTGTATATTTTAAATGCAACCATCGGATGAACCATTGGTCAAGGCATCGGATCGTCCGGTGCTGAAGGTGCTGAGCCTTGACGCTTACTTGTTGCCAAACCCTAAGGCGTCGGATGAACCGATGCCTATCTTGTCGGTTCATCGACGGTCCGTTTTGAATCCCTTGGCCACGAACTCATCCGATGAATGTAGTATTGAGGGCGTCGGTTCATCCGACGCTATGATTTTAATTTCAACTCGTCCAATTCAAATGCCTTTGAGTTTTCCATCAATTCTTTTGCTTCAACCTTGCTTCAATGAAATCTCCGAGATTGATAACAACCAAGGAACTTGAATGTGCATATTTTCATGGCTTTTTTGGTGCATGGTCAAGCTACTAGTGCACGAGCCCCTCTTAATAGTATGGTCGAACACTACAAACTAGCAATCCAAGTGTCCTTCATCACCTTGTGACACTTGGAACTATCAATATCCTTAGCCTTGTAGTATTCATCCGTTTATCATCCATAAATTCAAATTGAGGGGTCTCTTTTCATTCAACACTTATGACAATAACGCAATTTATAAACCGCTGCAAAACAAAGGTTAGTCACAAGCATATAGTTGTCATTTATCACTGAAACACACCCTTACCAAATGTGCGAAATGGCCTAGATGGTTACACTATCCTCCAACATGCACACTCCCGTGCGGAACCGTTAGAACCGGCGGTGATGACCGGTCACTGCCGTCCCACCTAAAACCAGCCGTGAGCCGGTGATGTGCTAGCCGTGATAACTCTTTTTTAGTAGTGTTTCCAACTAATGGTAGTGGAGAAACTTGACGAAAATTTCTGTGCGGTAGGGTAGTCGGTACTCACCCGTTCTTAAATATTACCGTTAACTTTTTATTCCAATTTTGACCACTAATATTTATTGAACAAGGTAGTTAATTAAAGTAAAATATATACCATTATGTCTATGTCAGTTGTACTTTGTATATACAACTTGTAGTTTCATCATTTTGCAAAAAAATATTTGGAAAAAACAAATTGGCCAATGAATGAAAAAAAGTTAATGGTGTCGTTTAATATTTAAGAATGAAGGTAGTAGATAAGAACTTTAAAATACATGCACGTGTTTTCTATTTCCCCACGGGATGTGTACTGCATCTTCTTATTATAATTTTAAAACATTTGGTACAATATCACGAGAAGGGGAGAAAACATGCAGCAGCTGTCACGTTCGGTGGAGATATTTTTCCAGTGACGTGATGCACATGATCTTTATCACGTCGAAGAGACGGTTAAGATATTTCATATAATAAGTAAGAGGTTTTTTACGGTACTTGAGAAGTATTAGGAAGTATCTGGAAGTATCATCTTAATTAATTAAACATTAAAGTAGATAAGAAAAAGGTGTTATAGTAATTTCCTTGTGGGTCCCACCATTTTGATACTTCCTAATACTTCTAATACTTCCTAGTAGGAATTTCCTGATATTTCTTGAGTATTCCACCGTTGGATCTCTTCGGATGGACGGATAAAAAAACAACTAGCTTAAAAATAGTCAGTAAGTATTAACCATGGTTGGGTCTCTGTATATGGAAGTACTGTCATTTCGACCCGAGTTCCGTGCAAGTAGCACGTGGAGGCACTCGAGTAGAGTCACCCTCGAAACCCTTTTTAGGGGACTTTCCAAAATTTTCACCAACTTCATGACATTTCAATCACTAGACACTAATTAGGAATATGAACTTTAAAATAATATGAAACTCATTTCACAACCCCTACTTTAATTTTCAAGACAAATCTAACGAGCCCAATTATGTCATAATTAGACAACATTGTGCTACAGTAACCACAGATTAATTAGATTTAATGGATTCATCTTGCAATTTCCGGTCCATTCGTGTAATTATTTTTGTAACTAGCATACATTCAATACTCCTAATAGACATTGAAAGTATATCCAAAAGTTTCATCTTACGAACTGAACGGGGTTTAAACTGAGCCTCCATAACAACTAATACCTTAACATAAAATAAAATTATATTGAACCATATCACTAACTTGGTATACTTCATTTTTCTTGTGTCCAACGATGTACTACACACCAAGCTCCAAGCACGAAGGACATCAGATGTGAACCCAAGAACCTTTCTATCAACCGAAGACTCCATGAACGTTAGGATCGGAAAAGAGGTGTGCTAAGCTCAACCACTATGTGGAGGAAAGAGTGTCGAAAGCACATCTGACATATCTTTTCAAAGTTGAACCGAACATTACATCTAATGCTACTAACATCACCACTAGAGACCATAAGGGCAAATCTGATGCCGCCACGGTATCACCGGCGATCGGAAAGACGATATTGTAGAAGGGGGAAATAGATCTATTCTCTCCTTGAGGACTACACTAACATACGTCGATATCTTCAAGAAGAGCATGTCATCATCGAAGATAACGATGCGTCCACCAAAGATTTGATATGAACCAGGAAGCCGGATTGAATATTAAACATCGAAAAGATCAACCATAATCCACTACGTCAAAACCTCAAATAGGTCACGCAACATTTGTAACGGGCCTTAACGCCCGTTACATCCACCCACATCTGTAACCGTTGTTGTTTGGCGCCTGTTGCTATAAGCGCGCCAGGACGACCCCGGGCTTGGCCTCCACAACGCCCGTTACCAATGTGGACTTCTGGTAACGGGCTTCTTAAACGCCCGTTACATAAATTCTTTGTAACAGATGTTAAAAGAGCCCATTACAAATGTCAAACCTATCGGTAACGGGCTTGTAAAGTCCGTTACCGATCAATGCCCTATCAGTAACGGGCTGCTTAAGTCCGTTACGATCGGCTGCGTATTGGTAACGGGCTATAAAGTCTCATTCGATAATTTCGTACTTGGAGACGCATGCTTGTAGGATGCGTCTCCTTTGATTGCCACCTAGGGTCGCCTTTTTTCTCACATCGGAGACGTGTGGTGTTATCCCGTCTGTGTCTTCTTTTGACACCACTCGCTCTCTCTCCGTAGAAGGCCACTCCTCGTTTTGACAACAACACTCGCTCTCTCTCTCCTCGAAGGTCACTCACTCAATCCGTGTGCTCGGATGTCCCCGCCGGCTTGTCCCGTTCGCCGCCGCCGCGCGCGCGCTCGAGGATCGCGCTTAATTTCTCTCCCTCGAAAGCGGGGCGGCAACGGCCGGCCGGCCGCGGGCGCGACGACGAAAGGGTCCGGAGCGGACATCGACCGCGCCGTCCTCCGCGGCTGTCGCCTCGGCCGCGACGCCGCCTCCGATATCCTCCTCGGCCACGCTCGCCTCGTAGAAATTCCTCTTCAAGGTGTAAATTAATTGCCCCTTTTATTGAAATTCTTCACCTGTCCTAATCCTCTTGTGTTATCGGTTTTTGTGTGATGAATTATGCTCATTTGTTGTATGTCATGCAGATGGCGTCTGCTGCTCGGGCTTGGATGTATAGACTACCCTAAAAAGATTGGGAGAACTTTTTAAGCGGGGTCAATGGTTTTCTAAATCAAGCAGTGGCGGATATGAGAAACCGTGGTGTTCAGGTAATGCTTTGCCCCTGTATAGATTGTCTCAACCAAAAGAAATTCGCACAATGGGAAATCATTTTTCATCATTTGGTCACACATGGTTTCACAAAAAATTACACGTGTTGGAATAAACATGGTGAGGAAGGCCTTAATGAACTCGAAGCGGTGCCTAAATGAAGGTGAAGTGCGACACCATGCTACCGACCATGATGAAAACCTTGATGACTATGGACTTTTTGTGGGAAATGAACTATTATTCCCACCAAATGTGTTGAGGCCCGAGGATATCACTGATCAAGAAGTTAGGGTCTTCGATGATGGTGAGGTGTTGCAACGTGTGCACAATGTTGATCAAATGTTGCGGGATGTTGAGTTTCAATGAGTGTACACACCTTCGAATTAGCGAGGTTGAAGCAGTTCATTGAAGATTCAAAGAAACCCCTCTATCCTGATTGCCAAAAGTACTCTCGCCTTTCTAGTTGGAGCAACAAAAGTTTCAAACATCTATTGGATGTGCTTAGAGACATGCTACCGAAGGAAACCAAATAGCGAGTCCGTCTATGAGGCGAAAAAGATAATATGTCCTCCGGTAATAGATAGTGGAGATGCGGGTGCATATCGGGCGTCTACGATATTGAGCTACTGTAACGGGCTTCGCTTTGGTGCCCGTTACGAAAGTTCCCTATGCGCCTAGAAAAACAACCATTTCACGTGTCCGGTGGCTAGTTGTGGTAACAATCATTGTTTAATGCCCGTTACGAATATGTCTTATCAGTAACGAGCATCTGTCTGTTACCTTTCTTGGCTTATTTGTAACACTTATCGATAACGGGCACATTGCCCGTTACCAAAGGCGATCTACGCCCGTTACCAAAGCCAGTTTTTCACGTAGTGATCTAACCCAAATTATTATGTACAAAGAAAAATAAAAGTAATAAATCTAAAAAATAGTAGATTTGTTAAGAGGATAGACACGACTCCTCCTCACCGCCACAAACTGAGGCTGGAGGCAAGGGTAGGGTCGCCCCTGCGGGAGGTTGGCAGATGGGGTGGCCAAAGCGCTACCTTCTTGGTGACTTTGTGGAACCAACTGACTTTGCTTTGAATATGCAAACCTTGGTTCTGCAAAACTATAAAGTTAATCATATCACACACCTCTGCCAGTCGTGTCATCTCTTGATGCGACAAAAGTTTTTTTGAGACGTGCATGGCACATTTTTCATTAAGAAAAAAGAAATTTACATGGCGCAATTTTATGAAAGTGCGGAGTTACGACACACACATCACCACAAGTCAAAAACTCCGGAAGTGGCGGAGGTAGAGTGTAGATGTCCTGCAGGACCACGCCCTCAAAAAGGAGAAGCGACGACAACGCTCCCATCGTCCGCCCACCCACGAAGAGCAGGCCAAGTCTTCACCTGGCAAACCAAATGATTTGGAGACCGAAAAAACACCGCCAACAGGGTAAGTTACATAAGATAGCGCAACCATTGTTGCCATTAGTGTACGCTAGGCAAAGCTTTCGCACAAGGCCTCTAAAATCCGATCTACATAATTGACTGCGGCAAGTGAGATGAGAGCCAAACTGATGGAATTTGCAGTGAGAATCCTTGGTGATGGCAATGAAGGACATGTGCAGGTACAGTCGAGAACGGGGAAGAAGGTATGCCCAAAAGTGACATAGAGACAGTCTATGGGCGACCACGACGACTAGGATTAGATGGAGATCCATCGAGAGAGATAGCAAGTCGTCGGGCCATGCTTCGGGGGGAGAGGGCTGAGCGAAGCACGCCCACGACCAATCGGTGAGTCGGTGATGCATCGACGACGCCAAGTGTAGGAAGGAGAGGGTCACCAGTGCCGCAACCCAATAGCGGAGCAACATCGTTGGTGGTGCACCGACCAGGTGAAGAGGGTGAGAGGGTCTCGTGGCTATTGGCCTCACTACTGCAGATGAGGACCCCCCTGTCGCTATGCGTTGAGGCCTCTGTGGCCCACCAGCAGAGAAGGAGGTTGCTACCGCGATGGAGCCAGCTTTTGATGCCCGCTACGACACGCCTACCACATATGAGGCCCAGAGAGCTACCCGACCTAGATGTCAGAGTAGGGGTAGAGACGATGCCTCAAGGACCGTGACTGCGGTAGTTGACGAGCATGCAGAGGGCCAGTGCAACCGCACGACAGGGTGCATCTGGGGCGGCGATGCAGCCGAGGCGGCCAAGAGGAGGAGGTCGCGAGATCAGGAAGCCACCAAAGGGGAGGAAGAGGCCACTAGTTTAGCATGGAGGAGAGGCCACGAACGCCTCCGAGAGGGGGAGCTACGGCCGCAAATGGGAGGGAGGGGGCCTCGGCCACCGCCAAGTAGTTGCGGCCGGTGCCATGAGGCAACCACGACATCCGGTGCAAAGGGGGCCAACGCAAAGCCCCCTCTCCACTGTGACGCCAAGTGGAGCACCGCGTCTCCAAGAAGCCGTGCTCGTCCGTCTCTGGTAGGAGAACCACGGGGAAGACGGAAGGCCCCCACACGGGATGGACGCCAACCTGTCGAGGAGGTAGCTAAGATCTAGCGGTCGACACAGTCGTAGATCCAGATATAGGGTTGAAGAGAGGGGAGGCGAGACGAGGAGAAGGGTGAGGCGCAGGGTGAGGTAGGTCGGGGGGAGGCCAACAATGTTGAAAGGACCCCGATGCCGCCTAGAGGGGGGTCAATAGGCGGGACGACCAAATAAAACTTTTCCCCGGGAACTTGAGCTTCAACGGCACGGGCGGTTAGACCACCCCTACCCACCCCGGTTAAACCGCCCTTGATGTGCTAAACCACGGGGGGCGGTTAGGCCGGGTCTTGGGGAGGTTAGACCGCCCCGCCCGATAAACTGCAAAACAACTCAAGTCTTCTTTTGACTTCTAGCAAGAACCTAAGTTCTTGAGTGGCTCCTGTAGATGATCACAAGCAGGGTAATGATCCCTGCACTCAAAGACAAGCGCACCCAAGTAGATCGAGCGAGAGCAAAGTAAATATTCTAGAGATCAAAGCAATTGAGGCAAACCACAAAGGAGATACGAGGATTTGTTTCCCGAAGTTCACCACCCACAAAGGAACGACTACGTCTCCGTTGAGGAGCTTGTAAGGGAATTCTCCCACAACAAGTCGGGTCTCTTTCAACCACTTTCCTCCTTTCCACTAAGGAGATCTTTTCCACGAAGAGGCAAGATCACAGCCCTCACAAACTTGTCACTTCTCACCACAACCTTGGGAGCTAGCCGGCGACGCCTAGCCGTCTAGGAGGCGAACATCCAAGAGTAACAAATGCTTCAAAGGCTTTCCGACGCGAATCATAAGTGCTCAAGCTATGGCATGCTCTTGCTGAGCTCACACAAGCTCACAAAGGCTTAAACTCTCAACCCCACACAAGGATATGGCTTGAATAGCAAATCTCACAAAGAGAGAGTTGGGGAGTGTTTCTTTGGCTTTGACTTATGAAAAACGACGGCGGAAGAACCTCAACAACCCTAGAATCAACGACCCCAACAAGTGGTGCTCGTGGGGTACTTATACCCCTCACAAGGAAAACTAGCCGTTAGATCTGTGGCCAAGGCGGTTAGTTTGCCCGGTCGGGGTGGTTAGACCGCCTCCCAACGGTTAGTTTGAAAAACTAGTCGTTGGGGCTGTCGAGGGCGGTTAGACGCCCCCCCACAGGGCGGTTAGGCGCCCTGGGCAGAGAGAGCCCAAAAACCCTTCTCTCTTCACACAAGCACTCCAACACGAGTTGAAATGGCAAAGGCTAGGTTAGAGGTTTGTTAGACTACTAAGGAACTCTCTCAAGGCTAGTTCTCACTTAGGTCAACTAATGAGCACTTTTGATCTTTTGTCCTAGAGCTAATGTTACATCCCTCTTGATAGTACGACATACCTAAAACTCAAGAATAAATATAAAAACGGTTGGTTACTTGAGCTTGTAGATCTTCAATCTTGTCCTACTTTTGTAATTTTAATCGAGGGCTTTTAACATAGTTGATGTCTTGAACAACTCCATACTTGAGCTAGTGACTTAGGCTTTTCCCTTTTTGCATGAGAGTGAACACTTTAATCCTTAAGTCACTAAATATTGGCAATCATAACATTTTGATGTCTTGCATTGCTTCCCTCGGTTAATGCTTGGATATGATACTTGAAGACCCCACGGATGCAAGAACTTCACCTTAGCAAAACACTAATGGCGGCCGGGCCAAGACCCCAAAGATTGCTTAGTCCCTCACCCTAGACACCTTGGTTGATCTCTTCATCACTTACCCAATCCACTTTGTGTTCCACTTTGTTTCATATGTTTGATCTTGATTGACAATGGATATGCAAGCTTCCTTTAAGGAACCATTAAGTTTATACTCATCCTCATGTCCTCTTACAATTTCCACATGAAGCCTTGCACTTTAACTTGATAGAATTACCAACTTCTTTTTGAATGATACCCTTTTTATTTTAGTCAAGCCATCACTCTCTTTGGAGACATGTATTTCATCTTCACAAAATATCCCCAAAATATAAGTCCATTTATTGCTTGACATTAACCAATGTGCATAAAGAATCATCCATGTATTTGTCTTTTCCAATGTGAGACAAATAATATTTATTCACAAATAAATACTTCAATAATTGCTTATGAATTTCAGGATAAACCTGCTCACAAACTTGGACAAATACATTAGTCCTTTAATCATTTTGTCATTCAATTCACCAAAATACACTTAGGGGCCTAGATGCACTTTCAATCTCCCACTTTTTGGTGATTGATGACAACTCGATTAAAGCTTTACAAAATAAATCGATTAAGCGCAATTTTAATTCTTCGATATAGTTAGAGGGGAAAATTGGCTCGTAGCATTGAAAGATCCCAACTTCCGTAAAATACCACCGAAACATCGTTGCCCCGTAAAATAGCGATGAAAGATGCAAACGTCAACTAAAATTCGCATTCCGTCGGTTTTGGCGTCTTTTTCTCTCTTTTACCACATAACAACGACATGCAATGACATTTCTACCCCCGTGTACAACCGAACTCCAACACAACTCACCTCAAACCTTATCCACGCATAGCACACGGGCCGACCACGAACAAGGGAAGGGACACGTAGACATCTCTTTACGCTTGGCCCGCCGCTCGCCCGCTCCGCACGGCGGCGCACTGCGGCCGCCGCCTGTTCCTCCCCCGCCGGCGACAACCTGCGCTCCCGGCCCCGCGCCACCCCCCCTCCGGGCGAGCGTCACGGGCGCGCCCTCCGGGCCGGTGTGGCGCACCCTCCGCGGCGTCGCCGGGGCCGGCGTGCCCTCCGCGGCGTCGCCGGGGCCGGAGCGCCCTCCGGGCGGCGTTGCTAGGGTTGGCACACCATCTAGGTGAGTGCCCCCGACGCACCGGCATGGATCGATTTGAGATTCCTAAAGGGTAAGGCTTCCAATACTCAAACCCTAACTGTTCAAATTAGTCTCATGCTTGAAAGGGAATGGTAGTTTGATCGTTGAAATTAGTTGGAAAATGTGGTTCCTAGTCGGATTTGTGGACTGATTTTGGTATGGAATGCATACGATCGGATGTAGTTTCTCGTCGGTTTGAAATGGTGCGATAATGTGGGAATTGCAGCAAATAAGTCGGATGTGTTGGCGGTGGTGTTAATTTTGTGCACTTTGCTACAATTTCAAGTTCGATGCGGAAAATGCGGTTAGAGTAGTGATTAATGTTTCATCTTTCTCAAGTGTTGTCAATGGTCGACTGTGTACCGGAAGGCGGACCTACGGAATGGTGTGTAGATTCGGAAGAGTACTCTATCATTGATATGGAAAAAGATGTTTCAAAACACTTTAGTTGGGCGGATTATCAAGAGGCGAATTTACGGTTTACAAATGAAAATGGTGAAACAACTCGCCTTGCTACGATGAAGAGCTACTATCCATCTTTGCGAGCTTCAAAAATTGTGAAGTTCCTCATGACTATTGATAGATGTGAGCACGTGAATGTTGAAAGCCAAGTGATAGGCCGAGGATAACAACTTGCGGCTTCAATTCCTATTCCAACAAGACCACCGGGAACACCGGCGAGTCCGGGGCCTACAACTAGAAGAATGGCGGCCACAACCGAACATATCACCGGGAGGCATTGCTAGGAGGACCATAATAAACTAGGCTAGTGTGAACCTAAATGATTATGTTGAGCTGTTGCTATGTCAAACGGTCATGTACTTGAACTTATTATTTTGCCCATGTCTTGAGTCGTGGTGTATGAATCATGTAACTTTGTATGGTTGTATGGACCAAAGTTGGTTTGTAGGATGTGTGAATATATCTAGTAGATGTGTTCAAACGGATCATTATTTTACATGTGTTCGTACCTATCTAATGTGGTCCCTATTTTACATGTGTTGAAATGGTGTCGGTTGATGCTTTGTGCTTGTTTCACATGTCTTGAGCTACCTGAAAATGGTTTGGGGGTATTTTGGTCCGAGCTAACGAGAGATGCTTTCGAAATCTAACGGTTGTAACGTTTGCATCTTTCGGTGGTATTTTACGGGGCCGTGTTCTTTCGGTGGTATTTTACGGAAGTCGGGATCTTTCGGTGCTACCGAACCAATTTTCCCTAGTTAGAGCTCCCCCTCAATGTGTGCTTGAATGAAATTTCAAAGATTGGCCTCAAATGCCAAAAGCACATATTAGAAAGACAACATTAGAGCTCCCCCTATATCTTAGATTTATTACAGTGCAAAAAGATGTGTGTGACAAAATAAAATTAAAACCGCGATGCATATGAAATGACATGCAATCAAAGAAACGTGTGGGTTGTTTGGGCAGGGGCGGTTAGACCGGGGTTGCAGGCCGGTTAGACCTCCTCCCCCATTCAGCCTACACAAAACGATCATCAAATAAATCATGCATCACAAACTATCACAAATGTCACTTAGGATACATAAATAAGTTCTACACACCAAGTAGCACTCATACAAATACTCAGGTCCACAAGATAAAGTAGAGATCCATTTATTACAAACCAAGTTTCACTCTCAACTCACGGGGGTAGGGCGGTTAGACCACCCCCTACGAAACGACTACAAACACAAAGATTTAATCCATCTCTTCTCCCCCTTTGTCATCAAACATCCATAAAGTGCCTGGAGAAGGAATTGCTGCACATCGATCCCAAGTGTTATCTCCGGTGTTCGGATTTGCAACTAGGCACACACAAGAGAAACTAGGATATGAAGGAGGCTGGATATGGATAAATTTCGAGAATAGAGATAAGAGTGAAGATTCCATACCATAGGAAGTGGCGAGGCTGATCAAAAAACATGAGAGACATGTGTCGCCCACTCATCCGTTGATGGAGGAGGAGCCCATGGAGGCGGGCGGCGGTGTCACCTTCAAACATCGAATCAAAATCAATAGGGGGTGGTGGAGGAGCCGAGGAGGAAGATGCACCAATGTCCGATCCAAAGTTGCTCCCATACCGATTGTAAAGATCGGAGTTGAGAAAGGCATTCACCCTATCATCCACGGAGAGGCTATCTCAACCTCTAGAGGAGATGGTGAGATGTGAGACCTAGGAGGCCGACAACCGGCCGATTGTGGAGAGCCTTCATTGTATCCCTCATCTTCTTACCTTTCATATTGCTTGAGCAATTTCAATGTCTCTCTCGTATTTTGCACATACCAAGGAAGATACGATCGGTTTGTGAAGAGGAGACGTGTGCTTTTTATCTTCTCGCCGGGGGTGGTTAGACCGCCCCCGGGGGCGGTTAAACCGCCCCCGGGCGATATGCCTCCCAACCGTGCGGCGCCTCCCTTTCTTCAAGGATTTCTTGCTCCTCTTGCGAGTGGGCACCCTCACTTTGTCCTACTCGGGTTTGGGTTGCAAAGGGCGATGCTTTGTGTCATTTGGATAAGCCCTTTGTGTCACTTTCTTGATAATGTAGCTAATGTAGGGACCATAGCTACACAACCTTTGTGGATTTTCGAAGAGTTCTTTATCTCTTGCCACAAAAAGTCACCAACATGAAACGAGCTTCATAGCCACCATCAAGTTCCTCCGAAAAGTGGTGATATCCGAGGTGTTGCCATCCCTAGACATGAGGGTCTTCCGAACGGACGGTTGAGGATCGAATAGTATGTATACATGTCCTTAACATGTCCCCAACTGTCCCTTGCATTTTCGGGATGCGGAAAAGCCATTCTTTTTGCCTCAAGCGGACCCTCATCATGGACCTTCCTAGCAAACCCATCATCGGGTAACCTGAATAGAGTGAGGAAGTTGGAGAAAGAGAGGTGGTGATTCTCACCCTCAGTCATCCAAAACATGGCTCTGTCACTCCGCCCATCCTCTTTTGGCACATAGCCAAAATACATTGTCGCATAAAACTGGGCAATGAGTTCTTTGTTCCAATGCTGCTTGAACCCCATGAGGGCCTTAATCCCTTTAGCCTCACAAGCCTGAATTACCTCATCAAAGATAGGATTATTCTTCCTCTCCATAAACTCCCAATCCACAAAGGTTGTGGTGTAGTAGTGATTTTTGACTTTCTACCGGTGGTGATAGTTGTGGTGTAGTAGTCCCGATGAAAGATGGTACGAAACCTATAGTTTGTAGCAGTCCTCTCCTCATTAGCCTGGATTAGTTCTTCTCAAGTTCACTACGGTGTATGCCATCCCCGCCCGATAATAATCAATAGGCCCTCTGTAGGAAGGATAGTTAGGCTCCCTGATGTATGGCCTACCAAGATGCTGTTGCTGACCACCTTGCTCCTCTTCTTCCTCATCCTCTTCCTCAGCACTGTCATCATCAATATCATTGCCTCCATCTACAACTCCCCGGTTACGCCAGCTAAGCTCAAAATTGAGAGAGCGATCCTCAACATCATCATCGCTACTCTCCACCCTGTCACTCATCTCAATGTCATCCCCATAGTAGACAGGAGGTGGTGGCAGTCCCCTTGGCCTCAGATTTACACTAGGACCGGAGGATGTTCCGGCATCACCACCGCCTCTTTTCTTCCTTTACGAGCACATGCACCCTTTGGCATTGCTGCTATCCCCGGATCATAAGATGTGAAATAGAAGTGTGTGAGATACCGGGAACAAGATTGGCTAGAATGAGCATCAAGGCTCGGCAATGCAAAGCAATTGGCACAAAGCGGCCGGGCGGTTAGACCGCCCCCGGAGGCCGGTTAGACCGCCCCCGCTAGTTTTGAGCCAATGGCTTCTTTCGGCCAAACACAACAATACGGATATTTGAATATGAAATTATTGTTCATGGGACAACCCTAGAGTGATTGAGATTAAAGTACATGCGAGAAAACGAACTTGGACCAACAATGCGCGGGGCGGTTAGACCGCCACTGCATGGGCGGTTAGACCGCCCCCTGCAGTCAATCCAAATTTTGAGTTCTTGACAATGTACCAAAGGAAATGTAACTAAACTCTAGAAATGTCTTCTAGGGGTTGCCGGGAGATGTTCTACCAAAGGATATTCAAAACTACTCATGGAGGTGATAGATCGGGTAAAAACAAGATTTGAATACCTTTGGAGAGATGAAACCGAGATGAAATCCAAAGAACCGGTCGGGAACCGATTCGGCCGCCTTAGGGGAGTGCTTTCCATGAATTGGATTTGATTTCTAGGGGTGGAAACTTGAAATCACCATGGGAGGGTTTGAGAGCTTGAGGAGGAAGAAGGGTTTTAAGTTCGGTTGAAGGGGCCTATTCCCGATCATTGGATAGAGATGGGAGTGAGTGGATAGGGTTGAGGAGTGTTGAGTCACGGGTAGGGGTCAAAACGGAAGACCGTGGCACCGGTCTAACCGGGTAGGGGACCGGTTAGACCGCCCTCCCCCCCCCCCCCCCCCACCCTTGACTCAGCAGATCGAGATAAATGGGTAGGGTTTGGTCCCTCTTTACCACATAGGCCCCTGGGAGACCTGAAATAGCACTTAGAGAGGAACAGGAAGGCGAGAATGAGAACTTGGAGGGGTGGTTAGACCGCCCCCTCCCCCGGTTAAACTGCCCTCGATGATAATTCCTCCAGTGACCCTATATTGGTACAACCGAGGAGGGGTCAGAAGTTCCGAGAATTCCTTTTTCAGATTTAGGGAATTTGATCCATTAATTTCATGGAAACTTTAGATAAAAGATGTATAGAAGAATTCGATCCAAAAATCACCAATCTTAGAAGAACATGAGATAATCCAAATAAATCATATTATGATTCTTCCAAGAGTGTTTGAGAGAAAGATAAAGATATGGATTTAGGGATATTATGGACTTGAGTAAAATATCACCACTTGTGACTAAACACAGGGAACTATAGTCACAAATGGATCAATAGGGTCACAAAGACCAAGAATCAAGTATATTTTAAAATAAGCACACTTCCTACACATGTTCATTGGATTTTTGAAAAATCTATCCTATGTCACGGAGTGCATGCATCCACTTCAAATGAATAGCTTTTCAAGAACATTTGACTCATACCTCCATCCTCGAGACACAAAGACGAGTGATAATAAGGTATCAACCAAATATCTAGAGTAGCCCACAAAGATTCATTTGAGGCAATTACAAGCTTAGGAAGGCACACTAGCATAGTATTATGGCCTAGATGCATTTCGGTAAACAAAGAAGTTCATGATGACATACCTTTTTCTTTAGACCATTTGAATTTGTGCATAAGTAAATATTTAGGAACAAGTAGCTCTTACTTGATTATTTGAGATTTATTGATGGAGTCCAGAGCTTGCTTAAGATGCACAAACATATGAGACTACAAGTTTACTAGAAGAAATTGTTAGTCCCACAAAAGACACAACCTTTGAAGTAAACTCCCCCTTAATTAGTGCTTAGAGAATTTTGAATTTCTAAAAACTTAGCACGTAATTCAATCAAGAATAAGGGAGATTGCTACAAAGGCATGTCTTTGGCATAAAATGGTTTACAACAATGAATTATGCCGATAGTCTCATTACCACTGCCTTGGAATCACCAAAACGTCGACAAATTGCTCCAAGTCAGGTTACCCGGGCACAGATGCCGGGTCACCCGCCATTCTACAGAAGTGCACCAGGTCACCCTGCCTCTGGTGCCGGGTCACCTGCCAAATACACTTCTGGGGTGGAAGGCGGTTAGACCGCCCCTAGGGGGCGGTTAGACCACCCTGCCCTTCCTTAGTCAATTTGGTGATCGTTTAGCTCTAGATCCTTGATAAGCCTCTATTTTACCTAGATAACACCCTGCAAAGCTTATCACAACAAATTCTCTTCTAGAGAGCCATTAGGAGCATCAAATGGCACGAGATAATGAAATTATTGAACGTGTCAAGGTCACTTCCTCATGCTTCACAAACCTAGGTCTAGTGATTCATGAGTGTTCACAAAGAACTAAGAGTGACCAAGGCACAACTTAAGTACTAGTTACCGAGATTGCATTGGTTGAGTGATGTTCACTTTCTAGTCTGTATCATGGCATGTTATCAAGTAACCAATTCTTTCTTCATTGCCATGAATTCAATGCAACTCGATTAACCTACAAGCTCAGCAAGCACTTTTTGTTACCCAACGCTTGTTGGGTCCTATAAGATTAGTTACAATGTGCTTTGGAACCCATGTGTCCCTTGTACTAACTTGAGGTGAACCAATCAACCTCATAGTTCAAGTGTCCACCTTGTCATTCCTAAGCTTATGGAAATCATAATGGACAAGGTTGGATTGAGGAGTGTTACTATTCGGGCAATCCTTGCCAAGTGACCCTTCCCTCGACATATGTAGCAAATGTGGCCTTTGGCACTTCTAGGCTTGGGATCCATTTGCTTGTCTTGTCTTGGCTTGCATGGAGGCTTCTTGCTTGAAGGGTGAGCTTTCTTCTCCTCGCTGTAGTGGTTCCTCATAGTGCTGGCCAGACCCGGTCTAACCACCCTGAAGGGCGGTCAGACCGCCCCTATTTGCTAGCTAGTGTGCAGTCCGCAGCCGAGTGACCCTTCTCTTTGCATATATAGCACAATCTCCTTCTGGTTGATCTTCTTCTCTTCTTGGATATTATTTCTTGATCCTTGAGCTTGGTGGGGCAATGTGGAGTGCCATGCCCCTTTTTATTTTCTTCAATGTTGCCCTTGTTGATCTTGATATGTTGTTGAGGAGTTGAGCTTGTGACGGTTGAACCCTTCTCAAGCTTCTTCACCACATTATCATGGTTATCTTGAGGAGGTTGCACTTGGCTCTCTTCCTTCAACACATACAAGTCTCTTTTAAGCTTTTCAACCTCTTGCTTGAGTTCATCATTTTCTTGTGCAATGAGGTCATCACAAGATTCTACAAATACATGCTCAATACTAGATTGGCTTGCTTGGGTAGAACAAGGTTTAGTACAAGCAAATTCATTATTGACAAGTGAGCATGTGCAAATGGGTGTGAGAAGTTGTAGTAATTTTACCGATGAAAGAACAACCTCATGAGCAATTTCTAGTGAGGCATATGAATCCACAAGCTTCTCATGTGAACACTCAAGTTCCTTGTGAGTTTCTTGCAAAGTCATATGCTCACTAGTGAGCTTTGCTAGTTGAGCTTCTAGCACATCATTGGCTTCTTCTTCTATCTTCGTTCCATATGAGAAAGATTTGATATCATGATCATATTTGTTAGCCAATGATTCATACTTACAAACCAAGGAGGCAAGTTCGGATTTGAGAAGTTCAAGTTCTCTTGTCGGAGATATTAAATCTTCGATCTTTTGACTCTTTGCACCCTTGGTCCGCCTCTTCTTCTTGGCCACAAGACAAGCGCCTTCACCGTAGAAGGTTGAGGCTTCTCTTGTTGGGGGCGGTTGAACTGCCTCCTCCAGAGAGAATCTCCCTTCGCTTCTCTTGTCTCCTTCTTCCTTGAGAGTTGAGGTTTGATGTTCAGTGGTTGTTGTAGAGGTTGTGGGGCACATCTCCACTGGTTCATCATCATCCTCACTCTCAACTTCATCCCATTTGATGTGAGCTATCCTAAATAGCAATTTCCAAATGAGATGAGCATCCTTGCTAATTCCTTTACTCTTTAGAATAAGATGCTTTAGTTCACTACATACACAGCTACACAAAAGGTTAGTAACAACGGCATTGAGTCGCTTCTTCTCCAATTCCTTTGGTAAGACACAAGTCTCATCCTCCGGAAGGATACTCGCAACCATAATGCCCTCGGTGGTGGGACCCAAAACCTTAAGTGCAATGAGAACATTGGAATGCCAAGAAGAGTAGTTTGAGCCATCAAAAGATAGAGGCTCAAACGGTACCTCACAAGTAGTCGACATCAAAAAACTGCGAGCGGTTAAGCTCGAACCGAGCACAAAGCTCGATATCAATTGAAAGGACCTTGATGCCACCTAGAGGGGGGTGAATAGGCGGGACGACCAAATAAAACTTTTCCCCGGGAACTTGAGCTTCAACGGCACGGGAGGTTAGACCGCCCCTACCGGCCGGTTAGACCGCCCCCGATGTGCCGAACCACGAGTGCGGTTAGGCCGGTTCCCGGGGAGGTTAGACCGCCCTACCCGAGAAACTCCGCAAAACAACTCAAGTCTTCTATTGACTTCTAGCATGAACCTAAGTTCTTGAGTAGCTCCCCGTAGATGATCACGAGCGGGGTAATGATCTCTCGCACTCAAAGACAAGCACACCCAAGTAGATCGAGCGGAAGCAAAGTAAATATGCTACGGATCAAAACAAATGAGGCAAACCACAAAGGAGAGACGAGGATTTGTTTCCCGAAGTTCACCGCCCACAAAGGAATGGCTACTTCTCCGTTGAGGAGCTTGTAAGGGAATTCTCCCACAACAAGCCGGGTCTCTTTCAACCGCTTTCCTCGTTTCCACTAAGGTGATCTTTTCCACAAAGAGGCAAGATCACGGCCCTTACAAACTTTCGTTACTCATCATAACCTTGGGAGCTATCCGGTGACGCTCTGGCCGTCTAGGAGGCGAACCTCCGAGTAACAAATGCTTCAAAAGCTTTCGGACGCAAATCACAACTTGCTCAATCTAAGGGATGCTCTTGCTCGGCTCACACAAGCTCACAAAGGCTTAAACTCTCAACCCAACACAAAGATATGGCTTGAATAGCAAATCTCACAAAGAGAGATTTGGGGAGTGTTTCTTTGGCTTTGGCTTATGAAAAATAGCGGGGAAGCACCTCGGCAACCCTAGAATCGGCGGCCCCAACAAGTGGAGCTCGTGGGGTACTTATACCCCTCACAAGGAAAACTAGTCGTTAGATCTCCGGCCAAGGCGGTTAGACCGCCCGGTCGAGGTGGTTAGACCGCCCCGGCGAGAGAGAACCCAAAAACCCTTCTCTCTTCTCACAAGCACTCCAACACGAGTTGAAATGGAAAAGTCCGGGTTAGGGGTTTGTTAGACTACTCGGGAACTCTCTCAAGGCTAGTTCTTACTTAGGTCAACTAATGAGCACTTTTGATCTTTTGTCTTAGAGCTAATTTTGCATCCCTCTTGATAGTACGGCATACCTAAAACTCAAGAATAAATATAAAACCGGTTGATCACTTGAGCTTGTAGATCTTTAATCTTGTCGTACTTTTATAATTCCAATATGAGGGCTTTTAACATAGTTGATGTCTTGAGCAACTCCATACTTGAGCTAGTGACTTAGGATTTTCCCTTTTTGCATGAGAGTGAACACTTTAATTCTTAAGTCACTCCATATTGCCATTCATAACATTTTTATGTGTTGCATTGCTTCCCTCGGTTAAGGCTTGGATATGATACTTGAAGACCCCACGGATGCTAGAACTTCACCTTAGCAAAACACTAATGGCGGCCGGGCCAACACCCCAAAGATTGCTTAGTCCCTCACCCTAGACACCTCGGTTGATCTCTTCATCACTTACCTAATCCACTTTGAGTTCCACTTTGCTTCATATGTTTGTTCTTGATTGGTAGCGGATATGCAAGCTTCCTTTAAGGAACCATTAAGTTTACACTCATCCTTATGTCCTCTTACAATTTCCACATGAAGCCTTGCACTTTAACTTGATAGAATTACCAACGTCTTTTTGAATGATCCCCTTTTTATTTTAGTCAAGCCATCACTCTCTTTGGAGACATGTATTTCATCTTCACAAAATATCCCTAAAATATAAGTCCATTTATTGCTTGACATTAACCAATGTGCATAAAGAATCATACATGTATTTGTCTTTTTCAATGTGAGACAAATAATATTTATTCACAAATAAATACTCCAATAATTGCTTATGAATTTCAAGATAAACCTGCTCACAAACCTGGACAAATACATTAGTCCTTTAATCTCTTTGTCATTCAATTCACCAAAATACACTTAGGGGCCTAGATGCACTTTCGGATGTCGGGTGTGCGGCGACGGCCGACACGGGCGGGGAGGAGGAAGGGGCAGGCGTCCAGGGCGGCCTCCGGTGACCAAGAAGACGACCTCGTGGTGGCATGGTGAGGGAAGGAGAGGCAGAGGGAGGGAGAGTAGGAGAGTTAGGGAGGAAGGGCAAGTTGGCCGCCACCGCCGACGAAGACAGTGGCGGCGACCTCCGGGAGTTGCAGCGGTGGGTGCGGGAGGGGTTAGGCGGCACGGTCAGGGGCCCTGTCGCCTCGGGAGGAGAGCGACGCGAGGGATTTTTTGGGCCCATACAATTCTTGAGAATGCTACATGATCAACTGTATGCAGCACAAGATTGCAAGAGCAAGTTTCAAGATGTGAAAATGCATTCATTAAAAAGAGATGTATCCACGACAATTTTATCTATGTATAAAGTGTGATCAAAGCCCTGCACAAAGTCAAACACCCATATTTTTTCATTAAGCTAGACATCTCTAAGGCCTTCAATTCTGTCAGTTGGTGTTTTCTCCTTAAAACTTTGCAAGTGTTAGGCAACGATGGCGTGACTGGATAGACACCTTTCTTGCCACATCATCATCCAAAATTCTTTTAAATGGGGCTCTAGAAAGAAAAATCAAGCATGCTAGGGGACTAAGACAAGGAGATCCACTATCACATATGCTCTTCATTCTAGCAATTGATCCCCTCCATCAATTGATTGAGTTGGCAGCAAGTAGAGGACTGTTGCAACCGGTTCTCCCTAGGGCGGCCTCACTACGATGATCCCTTTATGCAGATGATGCATCAATATTTGATAACCCGGACCGTACTAAGCTTCATCACATCTCACAAATACTAAATGTTTTTGGTAATTGCTCGGGCCTCAGAGTTAATCTCAGCAAACAGAGATCTTTCCGATAAGGTGCGACAAGGCAACAATCAGTGAGGCCTTAACAGACTTCCCAAGTAAAATTGGAAAGTTTCCCGAGAAATATTTGAGCTTACCCCTGCATACAGGCAAACTGCGGCGGGTTGATGTGCAACCACTGCTCGACAAACTAGGAGAACGAATCCCAGGATGGAAAGGTAAACTCTTGTCAATGGCTGGCAGGGAGACATTAGTAAAAAAATGTGTTATCAGCTCAACCGATTTACCATCTCAAGGTGTTTCCGATGATAGGATGAGAAGAAGCTTCCTTTGGAAAGGTGAGGAACTGGAAAAAGTCAATGGGGGTATTGTCTTCTAAATTAGCCGACAGCTTGTACACCGAAAGAACCTGGAGGACTTGGCATATCATGGACCTAGACAGATTTGTGCGAGCTTTGCGGTTGCAATGGCTCTGGTTTAGTTGGCAGAACGCGGACCAACCTTGGACCGGACTGGATATCCCGTGTGACAACACAGACCGAGAACTTTTTGATGCTTCCACTATTGTGACAGTGGGAAAGGGGGACAAAGCTAGGTTCTGGCACTCCAATTGTATCAATGGACAAGCCCCTAAAAACTTGGTGCCTGCCCTGTTCCAGAAAGCAAAGAGAAAGAAGATCTCGGTGATGAAGGCTATGGAAAATAATAGATGGGTCAATCACATCTCTCCAATACAAACGACTGCTGAGTTGCATGAATATATTAGTCTCTGGGGAGAAATTGGAACGGTCGTAAGGGCGGTCCCAACGCTAGTTTCTAGAGTGTAGACTCCAAGAAATAAAAAGGGCAATTAATATTCATAGAAACTATCTCTTCCAATGCATGGTTTTACAACATAATTAATACAAAGAATAAATTAAATGTAACAACAAAAGAGAGAAGATCTTCTCGTGGCACTCGATCCCCGTAGTCTCACAACAACACAATTTCTTTAGGTACTAAAATATGAAGAAATAAAAGTTTTAAGGATTAGAACACAAGACAATTAAAATTCTAGGGACTAACTTATAATTACTAAAAAAAAGAAAAGAGGCAAAACAAAAAAACAAACCTTATCTCTATCTCCTCTTTCTCAATCCTCTCGGTCCCTCAATCTCTCTCGGTCTCTCCCCGGTTGTTCCGCGGTCGGCAAAAGTGGTGGCTCGCCGCCGATGTGGGCACGCGGCCAAGTCAAGAGGGGCGGCGGCCATACCCCGGCGTGTGCACACGGCCTAATCGAGAGGCGCGACGTCCGGTCCCCGACGGTGGTGCGGCGGCCGTGCGGAGGTGGATAGCTACCTCTAGAGTGGCGGCGGGTAGGGAGGGGCCGGCCATGGGAGATGCGCCGGCGGAGCGAGAGGAGAGGAAGATGGCGCGAGGCGGGCGCACGATCTACCGGAGGAGGTGCCGGCTTGGCTCGCCGGTGGAGGAGCTCATCCCCGTCGGCCGCCTAGCGCGGAGCCCGTGCACCCGGCCTCCCGAGCTTGTCCCTCGCCGTCGGCCATGGATCCTCCCCGCCCGAGCTCGTCACCCGGCGCGCGAAACGCTCCCGCCCGTGATCGCTCTCCGTCGACGAGGCGGACCGTCCCGAAGCCGGCGTCCTCCGAGCTTGTCTTTGCTCGGCCGTGGTGAGTGCTTGATTGCGCGCGCCTTTGGATCGAGGATGTTGTTCTTGGGAAGGGGTCGTTTCTCCCCAACGGGATTTTGCCGGTTTCCTAGTGCATCGGTGCCGGAAGTCGACTTCGTTTCTCCTTCGAGAAACGGTTTGTACGATTTTCCTTCTCTTTCTTAGTTGGTGAATGTGCTGCATTCAATTTTTGCTTTGGGGTGGCAAAGTGGAGTTAATGAAAATAGAAACTGCCTGTAAATACCTTGTTGGGACCGCCCTAAGGGCGACAGAATCAGAAGATGAAATTAAATGGAGATGGACAATAGATGGACAGTATACCATACAAAGCGTCTATCAGATACAATTTAAGGGACGATACAAGAAGTTAGCCGCCACCCCACTATGGAGAGCGAAATCCGAACCAAAGTGTTCAACCCGTTCGTTTGGCCGGTGGCCGATGGTACGGTCTTGATTTGTTCGAGAGAAAAGCACTGCCGGCTAGTTCTTTGGTGGTGGTTTGTTCGAGAGAAAATCTTTGTTTGGTGGGTTGATAAGCCAAACGAACAGGGCGGTTGAATCTTTGCATGGATCCTCCTCCAACATAAAATTCTCACTGCTAAAACCTGGCTAAACGAGGATGGTCACATGACCCTGTTTGCAAATTATGTCAGACTTCCCCGGGGACACCTACACATTTGTGCTTGGAGTGCCGATTCACTAGAGCGGTATGGACTCACATCACCATAGAGCTACAACGGCAAGACCTAAAACACCCACCTACGCGCAGCAACAATGGATGGTGGAAACGCCTCCGACGACCATTTGACCAGAAGCAAAGACCGTTTGTGGATGGGCTCATTCTTTATTTTTGGTGGAACATTTAGAAAGAACGCAATAGAAGAATTTTTCGGCACGCGTCTTTGGATGTAGCAGAGGTGGCTTCTCTAATAATCAGCGACACCCAACGATTCCAATCACCGACCTCATCTCAAGCGGCAGCGGCAAATGCTCCCTTTTAAGATAGTGGCTTGTTCTTTAACTGCCTCAGCTAGTTGGTAGTTATTCTTAGTTGTCTTCTCTGTTTGTCTGTACAGTTGTGTTTTAGTCGATTTTTTTTTGTTTGTTTTTTATTTGTATGGGCTTTTTACCCCTTTTCTTCTTCTAATAAAAATTATGGCAAACCTTTGTCGCCGTTAAAAAAAACTGTCTGCAGCACAAGGTGGTGACCGACAATGGAATCTGAATTTGAATGAGAGGCCACATGGAGAAAACTCTTGTTAATACAAATCGAGGAATAGAACAGAGCTTCACTGCTGTAATTTACAGTTAAGTTTCTTAGCATATCTTTGCCATTGTACATCTTGTACCTTCACTACGTTGTGTGGCACTGCTGGTGCTTCCATCCTGCCTGTTCCGTCCAGAACAAATAAATGAATGGATTGGTGAAACTTTAATTTTGTCAGCAAGATGTGTAGTCGATTACAATTTTAGGCGTGGGTGTATCTCATTTCAAGTTAATTAACAGTTAATCCTGCTAGGAGGTGAAACGTACAAACAGCAAAATTAAGAGCAGAATTACACATTCCATTGATCCATACTACCGCTGATTAGCCGCCACCTAATGATGCCTACTGATGATCTACTCTGTCGTGATGGTTTGGTACAGTTGCTCCATGAACCCTCTGAACCGTTTGATGTCTAGGATGACGTGCTGGCCGTTGATGAAGATGTTCCACACCTTGTCAAACCCCTGGCGGTGTACGGAGGCCGGGTCCGTGAACACGGCGTGGTCCCTGGGGAAGGTCTCGTTCAGCGTCGTCTCGTCCGCCGTCACCTCGTACTCGAGGTACCGGAGGCCCATGGGCGCCACCGGGTCGCCGTACGTGTGCCGGCACGGCCACTTGAGCTCGCCCCACGGGATGATCTGCACCACCGTGGCGTTGTCGGGCAGGAACAGCATGTTGGCCAGCCCGGCGCCGTGCACGCCCATGAGCACGTCGCAGGAGTTGGCCAGACCGGAGAACTGCTCCAGGTCGCTGACCTCGTCGGGCCCCGCGGCGACCACCTCGAAGCCCTGCTCGGTCGCGGCGGCGATGGCGTCGGCTTCGTTCTTCAGCTGCCTGGAGCCGCGGCGCAGGATCAGGACGAGCCGGGGCTTCCGTCCCGAGCTCCTGCTCACCGGCGCCACCCGTCGCCGCGGCAGGGAGTAGGCGGATCGGACCAAGTCTCGGAAGCTCGCCATGGTGTAGCCGTTGCGGGAAAGACCGGGGACGATGCCGAGCTCCTTGTTGCTCTCCAGCCCGACACGAGCCGACCGGAAGCACCGCACGGTGTCGTCGGAGTCCATGTCCATGACAGGGTACGCGGATAGCGCGGCGAGGATGGCCTTGTACTTGGCGATCCACTTGGGTTCGTAGTCGGTGGCGAGCAGCTGCACGCGGCCGTCGTACTCACCGGCGGTGAGGTAGAGTGGGATGATCACGTCAGCCATGACGTGGAAGAAGTTCCGGTTGTAGCCGCCGGTGGAGAAGACCACCGCGGGCACATCGTGCCGGACCGAGCACTCCGGTTGGAGGACGTCGGCGGCGGCGGCGGCGGCGGCAGGAGGGCTGGATCGTATGGTGACCTCCCGGACCAGCTGCATGACCTGATCCTCCCACTTTCGGGCGTAAGGCCGGAGCTTGATCGTCGAGTTCTCCGGCCGGTAGGGGGACACCGACACGACGTAGACGGTGGCGGATTTGCCGTGGATGCGCAAGTCACCTTCCATGGTGCAGGTGTTGGACAGGCGATTGCTGAAGTTGCAGCTTATGCTGCCTAGTATTGGTGCTGCCACATCTGCATATACATAATGACAGAATAGTTATTAGTAGGAAATACTTTGGACATGTTCATTCCACCGTCAGCATGTACTACACGAAATAAAAGTTCATCTAAATTTGGGTAAACTTGCGGGCATGAATAGCGCCTACATTAGCAAAAGAGGCAAAAGTGGCACTATTCATCAATCACATCCATCACAACTTCTCTCGCATAAAGCACATTGGATGTTCATCCTGTTTGTTTGGCTGGTGGCTGATGGCTGGTGTTGATTTGTTCTGACAAAAAATATTGTTGTGATTGGTTGTTTGGTATTGGTTTGTTCTGAGAGAAAAATACTGCTGAGTGGTGACTGACTAAACGACAACCTCTCATCCGCGCTATCACATTGGATGCATAGGAGACATCACATTTCTGTTCTAGTCCCAGCGATTAGCTGGCTCAAATAATCTTTTAATTGCCTATAGTTGAAGAGGTACGTTTCCTTCTAATAAAAGCACTACTTGCATCCATTGAACCACTGCACCGTTAGTTGGTCAGTACTTGGTCACTCTCGAATATGCAAACCTTGGTTCTGCGAAACTATATAGTTAAGTACCTTTCGTCGCGTCGCCGCTGCCAGGCGTCTCGTCTCTTGATGCAGCAGACGGTGGTGAGCCGACAATGGAATCTGAATTTGAATGAGAGGCCACATGGAGAAAAACTCTTGTTAATGGAAATCGAGGCACAGAACCGAAGCTTCACTCATGTAACTTAATTACAGTTGTTAAGTTTCTTGGCAGATTTTTTGCATAATACATTGACCTTGTACCCTCACTGCGTTGTGTGCATTGCTGCCGTGCATCCGGCCTGTGCCGTCCACAGCATGAATGTGGGTTGGTCAAACTTTAATTTTGACAAAATGTGGATTACAAAAAGGGTTAGTACAGAAACTAAGCTCATCGAGGGTGAAACCTTGTGACCATTTTAGATATTATTTTGGTTAATTAATCTGGTTCCCTATAGTTAAGGCAGACGGTCTAGTCATACCTGTATGTGTATTTTCATGGAAGTGATATTTGGAAAATTAAACATCTCCCGTGTCCATGCTAATCATAACGGGAAATTCATGTTCATTATGGACCAAGGGTTTGTTCATATTAGTATTTAAAATCTATTTATTTTTAGAGAAATTATTGAACTGACTAATGCCCTTTCATGAGAATTTTTCAGGTAAAATCTTTAGGGTTTGTTGGGTAGAAGAGTATTGGAGTGGTATAGGAGAGATCGGAAGGGAAATTAGTTCATTATCAACTCAATCCTCTTCATTCCACTTCAGTACTCTTATACCCAAATAAGCCCTTAGAAATACGGTATGCCTAATAAAGCTTGCAAAAACAATGATGATCGACACTCCACATATACAAAAAGCAAAATGTCAAAAGGGAAAGTGATGGCTCCATCTTATTATTACTATTAAACGAGGAAGCAAAAACTGATGAAGAAAAAAGCAATCTTATATTTGTGCCTTTGGTAAAAAAAAATGAAGCAATATTTCTTCTCCATCATCATGAAAAGCTAAGCGACTTACAGCGTCCAACCTGCGGGAGGAGAACAGTCTTGAACACGACCAATACGAGAAGAGGCAGCAGGAGACACAGCGCCACGGTGCCGCTGCCATGCTTCTTGTTCTTGTGCTTTCCCTTCATCTCCTCAAGCTCGAACCAGACCTCGATCTCAGATCCTCTCAACTGATGAACCCTAGCCTGCAGTAAGCACAGCTCGCAGCCAAGCTGCTAGGCAGCTAGTTAGCAGCTACTGTGTCTGTGGTGTGTGTCAGTGATGTGCTATTTGAACTTCTTGCTGCCCATCTTCTATCAACGCTTGTGCTTCGATTTGCAAACAAGTCCATGGGTTGACAAGCACGCAGCATTAAATCCATGCACGTGCAGGCTAATGGAATCAGAGTTCAGAAGGAAGAGCCGATCATTATAAAATTTCTGCCACATTGTTTATTTTCAACACATATCGATAAGACGTGTGTGGATTGATCCGAAGTACTCGGTTCGTTCCAAATTTTTGGTCGTTTTGACTTTTTTTAGTTCATAGGTATTATTATGTATCTAGACATAATGTATGTTTAGACGCATAATAATATCTATGAAAAAACAAAATGACCTGCAATTCGAAACGGAGAGAGTATATATGGTATTTCATAACTCCATTTCCCCAGAACTTTTTTGCCAATACTTTTGTACATGCATACCAAATTGATAGGATTACCATGCAGGATTTGAATTCAATTCAATCAATATGTGTTACACTGCAAAAGGTTTCTCCTTATTTCTTTTATATGACATAGCAATGTTTCAACATATTTGTATATATTACCCAAAAAAATATTTGTATATATCAACTTGCACTGCGTGAAAACCTCAAATAGGTCACGCATCATTTGTAACGGGCCATTAACGCCCGTTACATCCACCCACATCTGTAACGGTTGTTGTTTGACGCCCGTTACCTATAAGCGCGCCAGGACGACCCCCGGGTTGTCCTCCACAACGCCCGTTACCAATGTGGACTTCTGGTAACGGGTTTCTTAAACGCCCGTTACATAAATTCTTTGTAACGGATGTTAAAAGAGCCCCTTACAAATGTCAATACCGGTAACGGGCTTGTAAAGTCCGTTACCGATCAAAGCCCTATCAGTAACGGGTTGCTTAAGTCCGTTACTGATCGCTGCCGTATTGGTAACGGGCTATAAAGTCCGTTACCGATAAGTTCGTACTGGAGACGCATGCTTGTAGGATGCGTCTCCTTTGATTGGCACCCAGGGTCGCCTTTTTTCTCACATCGAAGACGCCTTTCGCCACCACTCGCTCTCTCTCCGCAGAAGTTAGGCCACTCCTGTTCCGACAACAACACTCGCTCTCTCTCTCCTCGAAGGTCACTCGCTCGATATGTGTGCTCGGATGTCCCCCGCCGGCATGTCCCGTTCGCCGCCGCCACCGCGCGCGCTCCGAGGATTGCACGACGGCGAAAGGGCCGGAGCGGACGTCGACCGCGCCGTCCTTCGCGCCTCCGATCCTCCTCCTCGGCCGCGCTCACCTCGTAGAAAGTCCTCGTCAAGGTGGAAATTAATTAGCCCATTTTATTGAAATTCTTCGATTGTCTTTTTGTGTGATGAATTATGCTCATTTGGTGTATGGAATGCGGATGGTGTCCGCTGCTCGGGCTTGGATGTACGAACGGCCCCAAGAAGATTGGGAGAATTTCTTAAACGGGGTCAATGGTTTTCTAAATCAAGCGAGAGGCGGATATGAGAAACCGTGGTGTTCGAGCAATACTTTGCCCCCGTATTGATTGTCTCAACCAAAAGAAATTCGCACAATGGGAAATCATTTTTCATCATTTGATCACACGTGGTTTCACAAAACATTACACGTGTTGGAATAAACATGGTGAGGAAGGCCTTAATGAACTCGAGGCGGATGCCTAAATGAAGGGGAAGTGCGACACCATGCTAACCATGATGAAGACCTTGATGACAAGTGGACTTTTTGAGGGAAATGAACCATTATTCCCACCAAATGTGTTGAGGCTCGAGGATATCACCGATGAAGAAGTCGGGGGCTTCGATGATGGTGAGGTGTTGCAACGTGTGCACAATGTTGATCAAATGTTGCGGGATATTGAGTTTCAACGAGTGTACACACCTTATGAATTAGCGAGGTGAAGCAATTCATTGAAGATTCAAAGCCCCTCTATACTTGATTGCCGAAGTACTCTCGTCTTTACGGTGATCTAAAACTTCTGCAGCTTAAGGCAGATCATGGTTGGAGCAACAAAAGTTTCAAACATCTATTGGATGTGCTTAGAGACATGCTACCTGAAGGAAACCAAATAGCAGAGTATGTCTATGAGGCGAAGAAGATAATCTGTCGTCTGGGAGTAGAGGTTGAAAAATCCATGCATGTAAGAACAGTTGTGTATTGTTCCATGGAGATTATGCAGACCTTGACAAGTTCCCCTAGTGTAGCTATGATCGGTACAAGAGAAAAAAGGATGGTGGAGATGATAATAATGCTAATGACGAGAACGAGCCTGACGAGATCAGAGGCAAGAAGAAGAAGGCTAACAGAGGGGCTCCTGTGAGGGTGGCATGATATTTTTGCATCATTTCTCGGCTGAGAAGATGGTTCGCAAAACGAAAGGAGGCCCAACTCTTGCATTGGCATGACGAAGGCCGAAAGAAGCTTAATTATAAGAAAGATGACAAGTTTTTGTATTCTCATAAATGATTGTATTTTGCAGGATTTCAAACCTCCTGTAGATGTTTCTATAGAAGATGTAAAGCGTGTCCGGAGATGCTGTGTGAGTACATTCCTAAGGAGGCCATCGACCGAAAGGGCAACTTGTACAGTGGTGCACCGTGAGTTTATTGTGACCAGAAACTTGAAACTCATTCAGTCTTCTTTAGTCAGGTGTTGTTGCCTGAGAAACCTGCTTGGCTTGCTTGGTTGGGGTCAGATACTGCCTGGTTCAGGGCTTCAGGCAGTTTTCTCATGACTCCATCCAAACAAGCCCTGATGAGAGTAACTTGAAACTTGATGTGATCCTAGCTTGTCTATAAATGTGATCTTGCTTTGCCTATATCTGTGATGTGAGAATGTGTTTGTGATGTCTCCTTGCTGTGGTGGCTGCCAAATCCTTGCTGGTTCCAGGATGCAGCCCCTGGTGGCTGCCAAATCCCGGCTGGTTCCAAGATCCTGCCGGCAACCGGGCAGGTTACTATAGTTGTGGCCACTGTATCTGTAATGGGCGCTAATTAAAGCTCGTTACAAACACTAATCCGTGAGTAACGGGCTTCAATAGGAAAGCTCGTTACAAAAATGCCCACAATGTAACGGGCAGTGTAAAAGCCCGTTACCAGTCCTGACTGGTGGACCCCAGGACCTGGCTCGTTCATCGAGATATATGAGACGCAAGTTGAAAGCAAGTGTCTCCTTTCATAGAGAGAAAGCAGACGTGCGTGGAAACAGATGCATCTCATTTCGTCGAGACAGTGGAGACGCAGGTTCACCGAATGTGTCTCTAAAGTTAATTTCACAGTAACGGGCTCTGATTCATGCCCGTAACCAAAGTTCCATGTGGGCCCAGAGAAATAACCATTTCACGTGACCGGTGACTAGTTGTGGTAACGGTCATTGTTTGATGCCTGTTACGAATCCTATATGTACTGAGACGCACGTGAAATAAAGGCGTCTCAGTTCGTCAAGATAGTGGAGACGCAGGTTCACATCAGGCGTCTCTAATATTGAACTTCTGCAACGGGCTTTGCTTTGGTGCCCATTACGAAAGTTCCCTGTGGGCTCAGAAAAACAACCATTTCACGTGACCGGTGGCTAGTTGTGGTAACGGTCGTTGTTTAATGCCCGTTACGAACATGTCTTATCAGTAACGGGCATCTGCCCATTACCTTTCTTGTCTTATTTGTAACACTTGATCTACGCCTGTTACCAAAGCCAGTTTTTCACGTAGTGTTGGTGATATCTGTATCAACTTGGTGTAACTGTAAAGTTTAGGAAGTGTTGAACTCCTTAGGAAGCCACATGTAGAGATATAGGGAGGCTACGCCAGTGCAAATCAAAGTTTTCTACTCCATGAACCAAGAACTACTACTATTATAGATTAGGATTACCACTAAACGCGCAAGTGCAGCAGAACCTTCTCGATGCATGAAGCGTGTCATCGTTGCAATGTCATGCAGTTGCTCAAGTCCTTCTCGTGTGACCCGTCCTTGTGCTCGAGATTGTCACACCCTAAAATTTTTGAATTTCAGGATGTGAATAGGAAGAATAATTAATAATGATTTTCTCATAATTTTAAAATTTTTCTAATATTTAGTTTTGTTTACAAGAAATATAGTATAGAAAAAAATCATAGATTTTTTTCTGAATTAAATAAATGGTTCGATGTGTGTTGCGTTCATGTCGACGCATCGTGGTGTTTATTGAATGCAAATATTTAAAAATATGTTCATGTGTTGACCAAGTCCTTCTGAGAAATTTCTAATCTTTTATTTTGTGATTTAATCACTTTCCCCTTCAGCTAATTCTATTTTTGTTTTGAGAAGGCTTGCATTTCCCTTTCACGAGCTTCAAGCATTTTACTTGGATTAATTGTGTCCCTAACTATCTTTGAACAGTCATAAATTCCAAGTGCCTCCAAAACTCTTTGAGCTTCAAATATTTTATTTGAACTCCTCCGCCAATGTTTAGTTTACTGTATCATCTAAGCATTTTGCTACCCTTTGACATCTTTTCGAAACCCTATAAACAATATCTTAGAACTATCTTTTGTTTTCCCCTTCTCATTATTTTCTTCTATTTCTTTTTCTTCGCGTCATTATTTCCTTCTCGAACCAAAGTGAAACTGCCCTCCACGCGAACGGAAGGCACACAAGACCATATTTTCCGTTTCTTGTTCCATGTTCTGTCCCTATAGAATCACACCTCGGTAGTGTGGTATGGTTCCTGATTAGTATCACATGATTGGGTTCAAAGTTCCTAGAACTTTTACGTGACTTGTGGGTGAAGATGTACAACCCCTGCAGAGTGTAAAACTAACTGGTTAGTCGTGCCCACAGTCAAGGGCGGCCTATACCATCACAGGATAATTAAATTTGAAGATGGACCTAAATCATTGTTATGGTTATCCTTGCCATATGCTTATAGCGCATGTTTATGTTAACGTGAGTTGGTATATATTTATATCTTAGTAATGAGGTGCTAATAAAATGTGACCAACTAAAATTGTTTAATGCAGTCAATCTGTCAACAATTCTGTGTTTATGCCTTTCCATTCATACTTTCCCACACTTGCTGAGTACGACATGTGCTCGCCCTTGCTATAAAAGAGGAAGCTGTTAAGTAGATGTTGCTAGTGCTAGGCGTACGCAACCCCCAGTCGACTGCCTGTGATGTTTGGAGCCTTCCTTTAGTGTAATACTCTGATAATCCTTTAGTGTAATACTCTGATAATTTCTCTTTTTTCTTACGTGGTACTATTTCTATATTCACTTATATGTCTATATGTATGGAAATAGATTCTGACATACATATGGTTATACACTTGGTTTTCTTTGAAAGAACAGGTGTGACATAAATGCATCACCTATTCACCTCCAAAGTATTCACACGTACGGAGAGAAAGCGTCACACACCCTATGTCTCCAAGTGCAACAGAGAGAGGGAATGGGAGGCACGACGGCTGTTGGGAGAATGGATGCTCAATCCGAGCCGCCCCCAATTAACACCTCATTATAAGGAAAGCATTTCGACAAATTCCATTTACCGGCTTCAGGGTGAGGACCGAGGAGGTAACTGGTTTGATTTAGTCTGCCTGGTTTTCAGTTGTGCTTCCTGTAAATGAAAAATGTTTATGTACCTACTCCAATGATTAGCTAGCACATCATGTTTTTCTTTTGATATTAAATTTATTATTAAATTTGCTTCTTGTCAACCTGTGCTTTTGATTGATGTCATTTATCTGTGCATTTGATTTGACAAATTCTAGCCTCCTATGTTACAACATCTGAAAGATCTCTAGTATTGATAGCACTGTGAATGTCCTCAATAATAAATTGTTTTTATGTACTTATCTAGGCATTGTAATTCCTTTTTCATGGGAAACCATGTTCCCAAATTAACTTAGTAAAAAAATAAGTGCATCTATTTTTCATGCTAATTAGTGATTACCAATATAATGTTTTGGTAACAATTGGAGCCTTTTTCTCGCACCCCATGTAATGCGTGCCTAAGAGTGAAGTTTTGTGTAACTTGTTTTAATTTACCATTGCTAGGAATTGGGAGTGTCCCATTATCTATGATTAAAGTTATTTTTCTAGCCACTTAAGGATTAATGGTTCAACTTTCAGAATTATATATCCATCGAACAAGCTAGAAAAAGTTAAATCAAATATGAGCCTCAAAAGGGGTTTCGAAAATTTAGAGAGCTCATATACTTAAAATCATGTTTCTATTATTAATGGCGTTATTTACTGAATTTATTATCTCCAAGGGTTTTCTATTTTTAACTTGGCAATTCTTGTGATTTGTCAACTCCAAAGGTTTTCCAATCTAAAAAAAATGGTTCTACAAGAGTTTGCTATTTTTAACTTGTCAAATCTAGTTAGCATTTTTTTATTTTTTGGAAAAACACTAAAAACACTCCTCTAGCAAATTGGCAAAGGACCTGGCAATTTTTGGCAACTTGGGGAAAAGTTGCCTTCAGAGGTAAAAAAAGAGCTCATTTCCAATAGTTTGGCATAATTCACTTACCAAAACCAGATCGAACTAGCATCAGGAAGCATGTGAGAGAAACAAAATTATGTTTATGTCCTTCCACCTTTTGAAAATTTATATCAAGAACCCTTATCTATTCTTTATTTCTTTGTTCACCTTCCCACCTGGCTTGGCGCGTGGGAGAAACACCGATGCCAACCCGAATCCACGTGCGTATACTTTCGCATGGGGAGGTGAGTTTTGCATGTTTCTATTTTTGCCAAGTTGGTTTGCCAAACTGTTGGAGGCTAATTTTTCTTGTATTGCCAAAATTAAATAGACGACAAGTTAGTTTGACAAACTGTTGGCATCGGCGTTTCTCGCAGTGAGAAGTCAGGTGGGAGGGTCAAAAAAGAAATCAAGAATAGAGAATGGTTCCTAGCGCGTATAAGAGAAAAAGGAATATTTGGCAAGTTAGAAACAACAAACTCTTGGAGATGCATTTTTTTAGCTTGGTAAATCTTTTAGGACTTGACAAATCATAAGATTTGGCAAGCTAAAATAGCAAACTCTTGAAGATGCTATACATTTGTAAGAGTTTCCCTTCTCTATTCTTTAATTTTTTCCACCTCCCACCTAGCTAGAAACACCAATGACAAGCCAAATATACGTGAGTATATTTGCACACTGGAGGCAAATTTTTCCCAAGTTGTCAAAAATTGTAAGTCCTTTGCCAAATTGTTGTAGGGTGTTTTCAAATTGTTTTGCCAAAAATCAAAGATGTCAACTCTGCGGCCCGTTCGCTTATATCAGCCACGGTACCAAGTGAAGATTTTCTCTCGTAACAAACCACCACCACCAAAGAACCACCAAGATCTTTTCTCTCGTAACAAACCAAAGACTACCATCGGTACCACCAGCCAACCGAACAGGCTGCTGATTTGGTAAAATGTTGGAGATACTCAATATGCTACTTCAAGTTTGCATTTGATGGACAATACAAGTTGCACATAAATAGCAATTATCGTATTCCTAAATCTGATCAATACAAGTATAGCACTGACGCTACAAAGATATGCTAACTAGAAGCCTCTCCAAATGCCAAGCCAGACATCACGCTGTCAAGAGCTATTATTGATTACTCATGCAAGACGAAGGTGATGAGGTACCAGAAGAAATTTTGTTTGCACAAGTAATTTATTGATCATGTATAATTGGCACTTACTGTATATCAAAGAAATCTTGACAACCCATAAATGTTAAATATGAGTTGGGCTTCCATGAATGCAGATGTCTTTTGCCGTGGTTTCTTTAGTCACGACGCTGTGTTGTGGTTGCCTCTGTATCTCAAGGAGCAATGCAAGAAGTGCAGCAGATTCACCACGGCCAGAGCAGCCATCAACCAGAAGAAATAGTCCAGGTGCCCCTCGTTCAGGTCGTCCGGGATCCACCCGGGCTTCCCGCCACTCGCCGTAACAGCTGTGACGGCGCCGAGCACGGCCGTGTTGAGGTAGCTCCCGGCCGCGACGGCGAGCTGCGCGAGCGCGTTACCGAGGCTCTTCATGCCGTTCGGCGACTCGTCGTAGAAGAACTCGATGATGCCGATGGAGCCGAACACCTCCCCCGCGCCAAGCACGGCGAACCCTGGCGCCTGCCACATGATGCTCATCGCCGGCTTGCCGGCCCGCGCGAGTGCCAGCCTCCGCGCCTCGACCAGCGCCGCGTACGCCATGGCGACCGCGGATAGTGTGAGGCCAACGCCGATCCGCTGCAGCTGCGACAACCGACAAGCCGCGGTCCTTTCCCGTGACGCGGCGGGCCAGCGGCACCAGCACGACGTCGTAGAGGGGGATGCAGACCATGACGCTGATGACGTCGAAGGTCGCAAGGGACGCCGGCGGCACGGTGAAGGAGCCCACGCGGTTGTTCATGGCCGCGCCCTGCTCGATGAACGTCGACGACATCTGCGCGGTGGCGGCGAAGAAGAGCACCATGGATGCCCATACAGGGAACATCCGTAGCAGCATCTTCAGCTCCTCAACCTGGGAGACAGTACAGAGCCTACAAGGGTTCTTCGACACTGCTGCGCCTTTCTCGTCAGACGATGCCTTGTCAGAGAATCTGAGGTGCAGGTGGGAGATGCGATGAAATGTGAGGTGATTGTGATTTCCAATCTTTTCAATGTTTCAGATGACATGTAGTCTTATAATCACGCAGAGGGTGATGAAGGGAAATCAGCTTGCGACTTTGTATTTATGTTCAGCCTTGTGAAAACAATATGAAGGTTTCCATCTAAAAAGACAATATGAAGGTACCATGTGTGACTTGTGCAGGTGACGTCAGTTAATTCAGATAGTGATTAGGCATGGGCATACTTAGATGAAGCTGAAGTACCTGGATTGAGAAGTATGCTGAATCCTGCAGTTTGGCGTAGATGGGGAAGGCACCTCATGCGGAGCAGAGCAGTCTTCAGGCAACCCCAAATTGCAGTTCCTTGCAGCTGCAACAATCACCTGGGAGACACTTTTCAGAGGATTCCCTTGTAATTTCTTGTACCTGTACACCCTTCTGCCGGCGATGAAAGTGGCGAGGCCAAACACCATGAGCACCGTCGGGATCAAGAACCCGACTCCCCAACCAACGTTGTCCTGCACCCAGACAAGTACTGTACCGGACAGCAGGGAGCCAATGTTGATGGTGAAGTAGTACCAGTTGAAGAAGGACGCCTTGGTTACCCTCTCCACCGAGTCGGCGCCGTCAAACTGATCGGCACCAAGGGCAGAGGTGCAGGGCCTGATGCCACCACCTCCAAGAGCAACAAGGTAGAGCCCTAGGGACACCACGACATGACGAATGCTACTGTTGTGTGGTGAGTCCATGAGCAGGGGTAGCGATGCTGAGGCTGTCATTGTTAGCATACCCTGACAGAAAGCCGTTCATTCAGGGTTACAGATTGAAGAGGTCAACATATTACAGATTCTATACTTGCTATATAACTCATTTGGCTATTTCAACTTACAACGATGTAGATTGAGAGGAAGATTACTATTGTCCAGTATCTACCCCAGTATGTATCGGCCAAGAAGGCCCCGATTACAGGTGTGACGAAGCAAGTGCCGATCCAAGTAGAGACATTCTTTGCAGCATCGACATTGCTCTCATGGAGTTCACCAGTGAGATAGGTGACCAGGTTCTTTGCGACTCCGAAGAAGACAAAGCACTCAACGAATTCGGTACCTAGCACATTTTCAAGTGCCACTAACATGGTAAGTTCTCTTTCAGTTATGCAGCTGGAAGAACTTATCTGCTGAAAAGATGATACCTAGGATCAAGAAACATGCTCTCCAGTTCCCCGTGCTCCGTTTCAGAGCAGGCTGATTGTTACTATCAACCGTTCCTTCGCTAGCATACAGAGAATATTCACCCTGAAAGATCAAAAGTACCGAAACTATAGCTGATTGGCTAAAGTCTTTGTATCTTCTCGTAGAAAGAATTGTTGCTGAAGGTGCTATTTTCATTCTGACAGACTGTAGTTCATCTGTGCTACGTGAACAACAAATACTTTTATTCTTCTTAGCAGGAGCTAACATGGTTAGGTGTTAGATCATCACCTGTGAGTGGAGGTGAGGAATCAGTGGCGTCTCCTCATCTGCTGCTGCTTCCATTGTATCCAGCTGTGAGCTTTCAGCAAAGGGTTCTCTTCGTTCTTTTGATGGAAAGCTTCAGCAATGGTGTTGAGTGGGTTTGGAAATAAGCAACCACTTTGATTTGCACTCCTACTCCTCAGACGCACTTCCTATGTATGGGCCCTCTGTTGCCTGCTGGACAGCGACATGCCAACGAATGGCAATAGTAAACTAAGCTATTCAAGGATGACATAAAGTACATTATACAATCATCAGCAGTCAATACATTTCTAATTAGAGTCAGTCAATCATCAGCAAATTATCGTTCGTTAAACAGTTCTCCATTTTCTAATTTACCATTCAAGCAATAGGCAGCAATTAAGTTGGCTTGTGAAAGGCATGTGACAGTATCGCCAACTTGGGGGGGGGGGGGGGGGGGGGGGGGGGCACGCCCTCCACGCTGCTGGCATGGCAACATAAGAGCTAAAATGATCACTTGCCATAGGAAAAATATTCCACTATTCCACCCATCCTTGAACCAAATTCATAAACAAAAGAATACTCTTTTTCCCCCGGGGTCGGGAGGGAGAGAGCCTGACCTGGTGGTGGTTGGCGGGGACGAGGCGAGGGTGGGTAGGGGTTGGGGGCTGGGGGTGGCGGTGGCGCATGGTGGAGGATCAGAGAAGGAAGCCTTCTTCTTCTGCCGCCCTGCTCCTGCAGGAAGAAGACTGAGAGTGAAGTGTGGGAGCTGAAGCTGCCGATGGAGTGGAGGCAGGCAGGCAGTCCGGCAGAAAGCTACAGGATATATTAAAAAAAATGCAATCATGGACTGTTGCTGTAGCAGGGGAATCACAGCTCATACAATGTTTTCTTTTTTTTGTATAGTATATATTCCGGTGCACACGTGTCGACAAAGATATTCATATTATCTTATTCAATCCTCCTGCAAGATTGTGTGAGATTTATTGAAACATTAAAATCAAAACCAAAACCGATGGACAAACTTATTTCAAGTTTCCAAACTTAGCTGCTCTTGTGGTCCGCTGATATTAAACATTTTACTCAAATATATACTCCCTTAGTCTATGTTTATAATACATATTCGTATATCAATATTCAAACATCATTATCTTTGACAAACAATTTAACTAATGCGATTGGATTGGTAATTATATATGATCTCCAGTGATTATTAAGTTTAAAATAACAAATAATATAAGAAAAGATAGCTTAATTATTAAAAGTAATTTTTGTAAAATCGTGCCAAATCATATCACGTCTTATAAGGGGTACATAGCATTACAAATTATAAGGTTATTGATGCATAAATTCGAATGGAGAAAATGATTTAAGAGTGAAGTGTAAGGTTGGTTCCTAAACTATTACGGGTGCGTCATCCTAAACTTCAAAAGCTATAAACATACAATAATATTTGAGGACCCTAAAAAATTTTAATTCAAAAACTTTTCAACTACAAATTTGTAGATCACTTTGAGGGCTACAAATTTGATATAAACTTTGTCTTCATTTGAGTTTGTATGAAAAAATAATTTAGTTTTTGATACATAATTGTTAGATTGTCTTGATTTTGAACCAGATGAGATTCAAAACTAACTTTGAGGATTGCGATGGAACAACGAAATAAGTTTGAGGACCTAAATGTGTGATTTGCAAGTTAAAATATCAGTGTAAAAATTTTGATATAAAGATTGTCTTCATTCGAGTTCGTACGATAAATATTATGAATTATTTTTTGATATAAAGTTTTTAGATCGCCTTGTTTTGGCCCAGATGGAACTCAAAATCAAGTTTGAGGATCGGGATGATACAACTGAACAAGTTTGAGGACCTAAACGGATGATTTGTAAGTTTAGGGACTAGGATGACACTACCGAACAGGTTTGAGGACCTAAATGACCAATTTTTTAGTTTATGGACTGGTTGTACACTTTACTCATGATTTAATCATAGCTTTCATTTATGGACCTCCAAAGGGGGTTAGAATTAATCCATACCCATCAAGTTGTAGCAAATATGGCTTCATTAGACTATAATATGTGATTTGAGTGATTGTGTGATAACATAATCATTGCGACTAATGGATTGTGTAGCATGTATCTTGTAGATTTTCTAGGTCTCAAGTATGCAAACCAAACAATGGAAATGTATACATAATGGTATATAAGCATCTAAATCTTGGTATCCAAGTCGTGGTATTTGAGAAGCCAACGTATGGTATTCAAATCACAAGGCATTGTATGATTATTCTATGATGTTGAAGCATCCAGATGCTTGACAATAATTCTAGAGGCTACAACAACAGTTGAAAGATCCTTCCCAGCTATGAAAATTCCGAAGAATAAATTGCGAAAAAATTGTCAATGATTGGTTCAAGAACTTGATGGTTTGCTACATTGTGAACGGACTATTTAAATCAATTCATGAAGCTGCTATTCTTTGACCGTTTCAGAACATCATGACCCGGAAAATGCAGCTGCTTCCAACCTGTAACCTTGCATAGTATGTATCTCCTTTGGAGAGATACTATTGGAACTTATGTTGTTAAATTGTTAGCAAACAATTTATCTTAGTGTCCTAATGAGACAATTTCTATCATATTTGTATTTTCATATTCAAATGTGTATTGAATGGTGATTTTAGTCTCTAAATTGTCTCAATTATCACCTTATTGGCTTCACAAAATCTCCTGGGCCGCCACTGAAAACTAGCAAAGACAAATCTCTACGCTTTCTCTAATGTGGTGATTTTGCTTCACATTGGGAAGTAAGTCGACCAATTTCTGATGGCAAAACCATTAGGAAGCCAACTAATGAATGTAAAAAAAACACATACTGATTTGCATCTGAATTACAGTTAACAGTGTGTCAGCTCTATCGAAACTAATTTTTCTTTTATAGTTCCATATACACGTTACATACAGAAAATGGCAAACTTGAATGGTAGTTTCCTTGCAAAGTTGAATGAAATCCTAAAAACTCCTAGATCAATCCATCCCTTCGAAAGAAGACCTAAAAGATCGATATCTTCCTCTTATCATAATAGATGGAAATGGCCATGTTTCTGTTTGATGCAGAACAGCTGCTCCAAATCTTGTATCAAAACATTGTTTTTCCTCTGTACCTGACTGAGAAATGCGCGAACTGAGCCAAATTCATCAAGCAAAGAGCAGCCATCATCCAGAAGAAGTAGTCCAGGTGGCCCTTGTTCAGGTCCTCCGGGATCCACCCGGGCTCCCCGCCGCTCGCCGTGGTCATCGCCACGACGCCGAGCACGGCCGAGTTGAGGTAGCTCCCGGCCGCGATGGCGAGCTGCGCGAACGCGTTGCCGAGGCTCTTCATGCCGTCCGGCGACTCGTCGTAGAAGAACTCGAGGATGCCGATGGAGGCGAACACCTCCCCCGCGCCCAGCACGGCGAACGCCGGCGCCTGCCACATCATACTCATCGCCGGCGCGCCGGCGGCCCGCGCGAGCGCCAGTCTCCGCGCCTCCACCAGCGCCGCGTACGCCATGCCAACGACGGACAGCGCGAGGCCGACGCCGATCCGCTGCAGCTGCGACAGTCCCCTGTCCCTGCCGGTTGCGCGGCGGGCCAGCGGCACCAGCACGGCGTCGTAGATTGGGATGCAGAAAATGACGCTGATGACGTCGAAGGTCGCCATGGCCGCCGGAGGGACGGTGAACGGGCCGACGCGGTTGTCCATGGCGGCGCCCTGCTCGATGAGCGTCGACGACATCTGCATGGTGGCGGCGAAGAAGAGCACCATCGATGCCCAGACGGGCAGCATTCGGAGCAGCATCTTCAGCTCCTCCACCTGGGACGCCGTGCAGAGCCTCCATGGGCTCGTCGATGCTACTGTACCCTTCTCGCCAGTCCTGGGCACTACAATGGCAGCCTTGTCAAAGAACCTGGCCAGGAGATCTCGCCTGCTGTCAGTTCATTCGCAATTTTACATTGTTCAGGTGACATGCCACTATGCCACCAGTACTTGGAGTATCCAAACAAGATTTTTTTTCCTACTGAAATTTTGCACAGAGATGCTAACGGTTTTTGAGGTGTAAAATTCAGCCGGTAACTTGAGAACAATTTAAATATCTTTTTCCGAGAAATCTACTAAAGGCAAGTTCACATCGTGCAGATCATTATTGCAAGGCATACGCATACCTGAATTGTCTAGAATGCTCATTGCCTGAAGTATCCTCGGGCAACACCAGACGGTAGTTCCTCACAGCTGCGACAACCACTTGGGCAACGCTTGTCAAAGGACTCCCTCCCAGCTTCTTGTACCTATACACCTTCCTACCGGCGACGAACACGGCGAGCCCAGACACCATGAGCAGCATCGGCACCGCGAACCCGACCCCCCACCCGATGTCTTCCTGCACCCAGACGAGCACGGTTCCCGACAGCAGAGAGCCGATGTTGACGGAGAAGTAGTACCAGTTGAAGAAGGACCCTTTGGCCGCCCGCTCCACCGGGTCGGTGGCGTCGAATTGGTCGGCGCCGAGGGCCGAGGCGCATGGCTTGACACCACCTGTGCCAAGGGCGACAAGGTAGAGCCCCAGGTACACGGCGACCCGGCGGACTTCGCTGTTGGATAGTGGCGCAGCCATGATCAAGGGGAGCGATGCTGAAACGGTCAGAATGAGCATTCCCTGACACAAGACAGAACGAACCATTCATTCAGAGTTGCAAATGAAACATGGTCACTGCATGTTCAGAAATCAGCATGATCGAGCATTTCCCCTGTCGAAACTTACAATGGTGTAGACCAATAGGAAGATCACAATTGTCTTGTATCTTCCCCAATAGGTGTCGGCAAGGAACGCGCCGATAACCGGTGTGAGGAAGCAAGTGCCAACCCAGGTGGACACATTCTTGGCGGCATCCAGATTGGTCTCATGAAGTTCACTCGTGAGAAACCTGACCAGGTTCTTCCCGATTGCGAAGAAGGCCATGCACTCGGTGAATTCGGCACCTAGCACACATTTTTAAGGCTCTAGAGGTTAATTCTCTGTAGGGAAATGAAGTAACTCCTGTTATGCTGTGGAAAGAAGAAGAAATTATCTTTCTCTGCAGAACCTACCTACAATCATGGAGCATGCTCTCCAGTTCCCCGTTGTCTGCTTCGAAGGAGGCTGATTGTTAATATCAACCGTGCCGTCACTAGTATATTTTGATGCTCCAACATCCTAAGTCATCAATCAACAGAACACAATGAAAAACTGGTCATGCTGAAGTTAACTGCAACTCTTGCTGCATGTATAGACACTTTCGCTAAAAATTGAAGTTCAGGTGTGCTTTATGGCAACGCAAAGATACATTTTTGTGGACAAAATGTAACATGGAGAGGTTCTTAGAAAGACAGAACACAGAAGGGGATGTCACCTCTGCAGGCAGGTGATGAATCAGTGGCCTCTCCTCATCTACTACTTCCATGGTGGCACCCTACTAGGAACTTCAGCAATGTTGTCCAAAATGGCCGGGGTTGGAACTTAAAGCTACTTGTACCCTGCCTAATACTTCACAGAAGCACTTCCTATAAATGGCGAGGGTCATTCATGGTAATGATAGCGTAAGCACGTTGTTGCAAAATAAACTTCTCCATACTCCCCTCTGACCAAACAAAACTACGTTATCATCTCCAATAGTAGTGCTCTTTTCTTCTCAAAAGAAGTCGGTGCCTTTCAGTTGCAGCTCGACAGTTGCTCTTTGAAAAGTCAACAATAATGGACGAATTCTATATGTTTCTTATGGAAAAAGTCCAAATTACTCGCAACAAAAGTTTGGATAACCCCTAAAGTAAACTATGTCATTTGGTTCAGTGTACCTCTTAGCACAGTTTGTCTTTTTTTTTATTTCTCCATGCACTGTGCATTTTTAAGTTCAAATTTTGTCAGGTGATAGCAAGCAACACATGACATGTTAAAATAAATATATATCATGAATTTTTCATCTTTATTTTGATAAGGTAGGATATTTAGTAATAAAATTTATTGCTGAGATACGAAATTATATAAAAATAATGTTGAAAATTTTAGAAAATATTTTTAATAGATTACGATGCCCACTACCAATATGCAAAGTCTCATATTAAAATTGAACTTGTGTATGGAGAAACAAAATTAACAAATTACATTTTGGAGTAGATTGAACCCAAATAGCATAGTTTAGGGGGTTATATAAACTTTTGCTATACTTGAAGGGAGTGATTGTTCTTTTTCCCTTTTCTTATTAGCTTTCTTTCATTGATATCCTTGTCAAAACCATTGCCATCCTGCAATGTAAGTCGTGGAAGGCATTATATAATCCACGGTCCAAGTGGCAAAATCCGTTTTCTTGCAAGCGATGCCAATCAATCTTATTTTACGACGGTTTTTGTGCACGGTGATTACGTGGACTTTTGATTTGGACTTTCGTTGGAGGAGATAGGGGTACGTCTTCTCGATTTTATATGCATCCTACTACACAAACTGGTCCTGATAATACACGTGCTTGTCCAAAATTTGTTGGGCGGTCCGGCAAGAATCCGAACGAAAATCAACAAGAACAACGTGACGTCAAAGACGACGACAACAGTAATCTAGTATAAAATATTTTCGTTGGACAAGAATCATTTAACAACTCCAACCCTACACACACTTAGTTACATCCCACGTCTGCGTATCATCATTAATTGATTGTCCACTTCAACAAGCAAGAGTACCGACTACCGAGTATCCAAGCAACCGTCCAAGAGAAACGACGACAGCGAAAATTTTATGCCAATTACAATTATTTCTGATTCCATCCGTTTAAAAAAATATTTATTTCATCTAATAATATAAAGATGCGCGTAGCTTAAATATTCAGCATCGTCTTGATGATTTAGATCACAAACGAATAACAAACAATAACATTAATAGGCGTCTCACAAACATTACCTATCCTCAACAAAAAAAGAAAATCTTTATTCTATTGTACTGCCTCCAATGTCAAACGACATACAGTTCGAAACAGAGGAGGTGCTTTAGTATACTGATAAACCAAATTTAAATACTACCTCCAATATAAAAAAAAATTCAAGCTACCATAGTTTTAGTCCAGGTTTTGCTCATCCGTCAAAATCAATCCCCATTCACAACTTCGATATCGTCAAGAAAGAGAACTCTGTTTCCTTCGTAGCAGCGCCTTCTTGCCAGTAAAGTAGTCAAATTTAAGCTAGTCATTCTTCAAGACTTTTTATCAATAAAGCAAACCACAATAAAAGATGTGATATTTTGCACAATTTCTTGAACAAGACAAATGATCAGGCTTGAAGTTAAAACGAATTATATTAGGAATGGAGGGAGTACGGATCATAAACGAATAAAAAAGAAGCTCACGGGGTGAAGAAAGCCAAACTAGGTTAACCTACTTTTGAATCCCTATTTTGATAATATTTTTTCAATGATGACTAATCTAAGAACAAGATACTCCTATGTGGTGGTGTGACGTGACTCTTCAACTACCAAGAGCTATTCTATCTATATGTGATTTTTAGATAATTTATTTCACTATTTCCGTGTCATAATACCTCATAATTTCCCACGTTTATTTGCAAAGGTTTGAAGTGTGTGATGAAGAGATTGATATATAAAGGGTAAAGTTTTCAAATTTTTTTAAGACGTAGGTTCTGATGGCATCTATAGTACTAGTATAAAATTTGGCCTAAAAATCATCTTCATTAAACAGGGAATAAAATGCTTGTTGGTTGCCCTATTTCAGCAAGTACAGAGATATTTTTCACCAAAGAAGATGAAAAAGAAGAGTGCATATGGAGATTAGGGTAGGACCTTAAAGTGCACTTTAAATAAAAGAGTAAAGTGCATGACCGTTCCTTAAACTAGTCCAGTTATATCACTTAGGTCCTCATACTCCCAAAATGCATTTTCGGCTCCTTAAACTCGGGCTCGGGTGTCATTTAGGTTCATATAATCTCAGAGTGCAAATACGACTCTATAAACTTGACTTCGGGTGTTATATAGGTCCATAAACTTGAAATGCATTGTCATCCTGCTTATATAATTCATATAATAAAATCAAAATTTATGTTTTAAAGCAAGCCATAGTTTTCATTGACATATTTTCTTATTGACTCTTCAGCTTCACCGCCTATTCGTCTAGTAGTTTGTAACACCCTAATTTTCAAAATTTTTGATTTTAACAAAATTTGCTAGCAACCTTTAATTTTTGCTCTTAAGGACTATAAGGTTGTCTTTAAATTCTCTTAGGCATTTAATTATTTCCAAAATTAAAATAAATTAATCATTGGAGTTTATTGTTGCATTGCTTTTGTGTGTTTGAATTCGAATTCATTTATTTGAAGTTTTTTTTAAAAATAGCTAAATCCTTTTTCCTTTTATTCATCCCTTTCTCCCTTCTGGCCTCAAAAGCAAGCCGCAGCCCAGCCAGCCTTGTGGCCCAACGCAGCCCGCGATGCCGTTCTCCATCCGTGGCCACTGACGGCTGGGACCCGCCCGTCATCCCTTCCGCCGCGGCGCCGTGCCGTACCGAGCCGAACTCGAGCTCCAAGTCCGACTGCACCCCGGTCGCGTGCTGCTCTGCTCCCCGGCTTGGCCCGCACGCCAAGAAGGAGTTCTCCGACCTATATAAGGGACACCTCCGCCACGCGCCAGCTCTTTTCCCCCGAAACCCTAGCCTCTGTGCTCCCGCGCCGCCGCCGCTAAACCTAGCTCGACTGCCTCCATCGATCTCCGCTGTCACCACTTCCCCGCTGACAAGGAGGCCGCCTCGTCGAGCCGCGTGTCGCCCTCGTCGCCGAGCCTCCTGTCACATTGACCTAGATCGAACCCTCGCATCGACCGCGTCAACCTGGTGTAAACCTCGTCGCAAACTGTGCCTCCTAGCCTAAGATCGAGCTAGCTCGCCAGAGTTGTCGTGTGCCGCCGCCCCGTTCCGCCGCACGCGCTTTGTGTCGTTCGATCTCAAGCCGGCGGCCCAGATCGATCTGACCTTGGTCAACGCGGTCAGATACCGGTCAACTCAGCCTTGCACTGCATGTTTTTGCAAAAGAGACCTTAGGTTTTGCCTATTTCTCAGATAGATCCACTGCAGTTCAAAAGTAATTAGAACTTGGTCCTTTTCTTTATGTTTTAAACCCTAGATGTTGACGTAAAATCAGCACCTCACGCCAAGCACACAGCAAGCCGAACAAAGCTGGCTTAAAACGCGTTGCCGAATCCGAAGCGTGCCAGTCAATTTTCCTGAAACTGACAAAGAATGAAAGTAGTTAGATAAAACCTAGAACTTGCCGGGTGGTACCAGACAGTTCCGTATTTACGGCTACAAAGCCAATTAAAACGACATATAGCTACGTCAAGCTATCTGTCGGCAATCTCAACATCATTCGGGAACTTTAAAACGCGTAAACAAGATATAGCCGAATGCATGACGTAAGCATGATGAGAGATCGGTCTTTGTTTAAACAAATCATTAAAGCATGTACACACGACCGATTATCAATGATAAATCACAAATATAATAAGTAAAAAGTGAAGCGTGATTATAAATTTGCAATAAAAATACACGCATAGGCCAAAAGTACTAGTCTACCGCATGTTTAGGTACTTTTAAACCCGTCGAGCATGACACCAAACAAGTTAATCCACCGCATGATACGACTTGTTTGAAACCACACCACCATCCAAGAATAGATTAATCCACCGCATGATACAATCTAATCATGGAAGGCTAAAAGCGTACATTATTTAAAACAAGCTTATGAACACGTTTCACTCGTGGCAGAATTGCCGAAAACAGCTGTACAGCCGATTCGGGTTCCGTGGAGAAGGAACAAACTATGTTAGATCAACATGCTTGAACCCGCAACACGTGGCAATATAGATTGGTTCGAGTTCGGCTATTGAAGAGTACGTGATCCATGCACCATATCGAGTTGAAAGATTTGAACACGCGTCATATGAATCACAAACAAGATAGAGCCGAATCTAAGCAATCTAAATTGGGCAATAAAAGTGTTACATGAATTAAACATAAGAGCAAAATTCGAAGCAACACATGGTAACTTGATGAATCTATTAGATCTTGCCAAATCTAATAGAGCCGATAACTAGCTCCAAGCTAGACCTTAGCCTACCGCATGGCTCATGATCTAACAAGAAAGCCCTCTTGAACCAAGCTTAAATCCACCGCATGATACTAAGCATGGTACCAAGACTACTTGCATCACAATCTAAATCCACCGCATGACACTAGACATGATACAAGGTTGCCGGTACTTACGGAGGTCGACGGATCGATGGTTCCTCTCGAAGAACTCGACGACTCGACTAAAGGACTCGAAAAGGTGGCGCAGGGCCGGTTTGTTGTGAAATTGTTCGATTACCCATTACAAACACCAAGGGATCATATTTATACCCTTGTCCTAACACGACTCCTAATCGACCACGAGTACAACATTTATTGCCTAAAACAATGCTCTGGAATCGGTGTCCATCTTGCACCCATCATCAATTCGTCCCTTCCTTATATTCAGGCCACGTCATCACGCATTCCCGAATACTTCCTCTTCTAAACGCAAAACATTCCTTCTGCCGAATGATGGTGTGCACCCGACCGCAGGCGCCTTTACCGAATGCTTCGAAGAAAACTTCCAGTCGAATGGTGTTTTCTTACCAAACTCGGCCCACAAGTCAGTCTCTTTCCTGTACCAATTTTTGGTGTTAACACTAGACTCTATAGTTTTTCCACCCGAGGTCCAAATCTTTAGTTTTCCACCGTAGCCCTTCTGTTTATTCGTGTAATTACGTTTAGGCCATCGGTTTCTTGCTGTTAGGTCCCTGTAGCCTTAGTTTTCCTGCAAATAGGTCCCTGTACCTTGTTTTAGTCGTAGAACACACGGTTTAGCTCCGCTTTTAGCGTTCTTTATATCCATGCGTTCGTCTCAACGAGTAGATTAGTTTTCTATTGTCTTTGTTTCTATTTTCCATGATTGGTGTACTGTTTTTTAATTAATTGTATTGTATGCCTATATGTGAATGTGTGGAGCGTCGTGAACGACCCGTTCGTGGAGTACGCTGTCGTTGAAGATCAAGAAGACTTTGAGCAGCAACAAGTTTGGGTAGATGGTAAGTCCTTGCTGCATCCCTGTTTATCCTATTACAACATGCATTTTAATTATATCATTATTTATTTATTGCTTGCATTAATATGATGGGACCCATGCTTTAAGGTTTGACTAGTGTTGTTTACCCCATCCCTTGATCAACCGGGTTTACTTTATGTTGGGTAGCTTTGCTAGAGCATCCTTTGGGTGGTTGTAACACCCCGTGTTTTTGCTCAGTGGTGAATTGTGCTAATGACACTCTTAACTACTCCTCTAACTACCCTTGAGAACCTTAGGTCAACTCTTGGTCAAAACCCTAGCCTAAAACCCTAGTGATCCCTTTTACCTTCTTGTGCCAATCCGGAACTTGGGCACGTTCTCCAAAATTTCCCTAAACACTTCAAAATCACCCAATGGGAAAAGTGTGCAGTTTTGCAAGGTACACAACTTTGTTGTTGAGTGGCATTTGAAATTCGAAATGGAAATTAGTGAAAAATGCATTTGAACACGATCTGCTCCTGTTCACAGGCGCTGAGAAAATGCCGAGGTTGGCATGCTATTTATGCACAATCTAGTGATCAAAACCCCTAAGAGCCTTTGCAGAACTTGTAAAGGAATAGATGATCTTCAACTTTGCTATTTTGTGCAAGGTGCACTTTAGTTTCAAAAAGTGGAGAAAATCAAATTTGAAAATCGACTCAGCAAACTGATTTGGCTCGCGAACGCCGGCGCGCGTTCCAAGCGCGACGTCATGCGCGGCCACGTCAGAGCGCCATCGTACCCGCGTCGGGCGCGCACGCCGAGGTGTCGGAATGTCCAGCGGTCCTTGCACTGCGCCGGTGTGCTCATGTGCATGACGTCCACGGCCGCTGGGATGGTGCTAAGTGGCGAGGCCACACTCGCCGCACACCGCCAACCGCGCGCCATTGGCCGCCGGGGCAACCTCACGTCGCCGAGCATTGCCGCCCACACCGCGCGCGCTCTGGTCATCGGGGTGACCTCACAAGCTCGAAACCGACCTCCCACGACTATATAAACAAGTCCCCGACCGCTCCTCGCGCACACACACCGCTGCCCGAGCTCTGCCGTCCGCCATAGGCGCCGCCTCCGTGAGCTCCTTGCTTCGTGCGTTCACGACGCCGTCGGGTTGCGCCTAAACCCTCTCCTCACACACCTAGAGCCTACGCGCGCACAAGTAGCCTCGGCCGAGCCGTCTGCGTGCCGGAGCACAATCTCCCCCGGCCGCCGCCGAGCAGCCTCCGGCGAGCCCCACTCCCCTCTTGAGCTCCGAGCCAACCAACCCTTCCAGGACCTCCACTAGGTCACATGGAAGCTACCCGTGCCGCACATTGTTGAATCCCGCCCCTATTCTCACCGGAATCCGAGCTTCCGCGGTCGCACCGCCATTGCTCTGCCGCCGCCGTTCGCCGGTGACATCTCCGGCCGATCCACCGCTACCAATCGAGAGAAGGTGAGGCCAATCTCAATCCCGTGCCATTTGTTTGCCTGCGCAGGGCCCACATCGCCGGTGGCGACCTCCCCTCCACCGTCGGGGCCATGCGTGTGAGGGATTCTTGGACTTCTGGCTGTTAAATTCAAGGGTATAGTTGTGAAAATTTAAAAGTTCCAAGGGCCAGAGTGCATATAGATTCTACCTTTCTTGTGTGTGTTGACTGCAACTTGTAAATTCAATATCAAATCACAGAAAAATCCAAAAATTGCAAAACCAATTTTGTTGTGCTTTGTGTGACTAAATCCACATTTTCTGCAAAGAAGGTATATACTTTTGAGCTTCAGTTTTTTCTTGAAAAATTGAAATGAGAAATACCTAGATCTGTGTTTCTGCAAAATCCATACATGATCTTGAGCTGGATTTTGGATATGTTGTGGAGACTAGCATGTGTAGGTTCTGTGACAAAAGTTGCACAAAGTTACTGAAGGAATCTTTTTATATAAATTATCTTGTGTTATAGACAAATTTGCCTAGATGATTTTTGTAGCTTAAAATATAATTATTTTTGAGCCCTACTCCTGGCTATGGTCTTGTTATGCTAAAATCCACCTCTAGCAGATTTACCATGATTTTATCTCTGTTAGAAATATTATTCCCAAATATATGCCTGTTTTTTACTCATAAATGTGTATATCAAGATCCACAAGAGCTTTAAGTGTGTTTGTTGGTTCTTTAGGCTTGTTTTAGGTCAGATCATGTGTAGGAGAAAGTTTGACTACATTTCTGTTATATTTATTTTTATATGCATTAATCCTTTAAATGCTAGCTAGAAATGCCTTTATTTGTGTGCATTTAAATTCAGTGGTGCAAACTAGTTGCTTGCTGTCCAAAGGAGTGTCTCCTGGTCATTAGGACCAGTGGGTACTGTTGGGCAAGTTTTGAGGTGTAATTGGTTGATGAAAGGTTGAAAACTAGATTAATCTAGTAAAGGAAAAATAGGAAAAACAAATTCTTTTGTGCATAAGTTATATAAATGAGTTAGGAAAGTAAGTTGTGGCGTAAAAGTAACTTTTCCTTGCTGTTTGTATTTAAAGTAATTAACTTCTTTATATATGTACACAATCACCATCATGAGAGTGTTGTATAGTCTTTTTGTGTTTACTTTTAAACGAGTAAATGTTTAAACGCTTGTGTTAAGATGAATATGACCAACCATGTTCTTCTTGTGGCTGTTGCTACTGTTTTATTATGTAAATTAAATTAATTCATTTGTATATATATGTACACAGCCACTGTTAAAAAGTCTAGATAATAAAGCATCACACAATGCTCCTTTATAGGAAGAGTATGCTGAATGTATCTTTATCTAGGTGAATGTGGTCAACCGTGCACCCCATGGTTGCCAAAAGTGGTTTTGTGATGAATTAACTCAGACTACCAATTAAGTCTTGCATTTGCATTCCCCGTGTAGAAGTCCCCGACGGTAGCTATACGCTTGTGCCGGTTGACGAGGACGAGGGAGCAGGAGGAGACGTGCACTACGTGACCGTAGAGCAAGACCCGGACCAAAGTCCGGAAGGTTGTCTGTTTGCTTGTGCTGGCGAAGGAAAGTCCCGGTTTATCATTAACCCATGTTTTATTTAAATTATGCAACTATCTTTGTTATTCTATGTGCATTTACGTTCAAAAATTGAATGAAACCCTAGTTGCATGATCCCTAGGTGCCTATGTTCTTTTACTAGGATGCTAGGTCATTAGATGCTATGCTCTAAGGACCCGGTAAAAGTCGAGTGATGTTCGTCACTCGTGAGAATAGGATTTCCTTTTTGGAACCACCCCTATTTATAAATGGATTGCTCATGTGGTAAGAGCATGGGATTTGGGCTCCGGTCTAGTGGCTTAGTGGGCTAAGCTTTTGAACGTACTAAGTACTTGTCGGGAATGGGACCGGTAAGCCTAGTATCTTAATGAGATGGCACGGGATTCTACTACTACTACTCTCGATTCGTCTCCCGCCTGGCTTGCAACCGGGAGGAGGGTACTTGTGTGAGGCTCGGTGTACTAGGTGGGGCATGCCATATAGCCTTGTACCGGGACTGTAGGCTATTATCCCAAACCGAGGATTTTTTGGAACCGTTTGGTCGGTGTCGGCTCTGTTGGGGCACCGCTCTGTGTGTTTAGGTCTACCTTGCAAGGTTTTGAATCAATCGATTGTCGGCCTCTCACCGTTATCTGAGACTACTTAATTTACTGGCCATGATATCCCTTTATGATGGAACTTTGTGAGGATTATTACTTTGATTAATTGTTTGTACAACTTTGATTGCAATAGTTGCTTATCTAGTAATGATTACTTCTACTAGAACATGAGCTAAAATGTGAAAGTAAGGATTCACTACTTAGTAGCTTTTTGGCAAACAAACCCACTAGCCAAAAACCTTGCATGATTAGAGGTAATGTCTTTCTTTTAGACGGGTAAGCCTTGCTGAGTATTAGTATACTCAGCCTTGCTTTACAAATGTTGTTTCCAGGCAATGCATGTGAAGTGTGGCCCGGAGAACTTCCACCCATCTGGGAGCTGGAATGGGTGGATGACAAAGAATGATTGCATCATGGACAGGCCTCCTATGATGTGATCGTACCGTTTAGTTTCTTCCGCAGTTTTCAATAAACTCTGAACCAATTACTTTCATGTCAAAGAACTATGTTGTAATAATGGACCCTACGGGGATTTGATATTAATTTGTAAGACACTCTGGACTCTCCTTCGTGGGAGTTTTAATGCATACGTTTGATCCTCTCTGTGTTGTCAAGTGATTTACCGGGTGTAAACCCGGCAACACTCAACGAGATGATTCTCTATTATCGCTTAATGACCAAATGGAGTGGTTTAGGCGATAGTATGGAATTATCTCGAGTGGGGTTGTCACAGTTGGTACCAGAGTATACGTATGCACCGGAATGATTAGATTAATACTAATCACATGATTTACAATAAAACTTGCCAAGATGGATTAGATTACGAAAATCCGTTGGATCATTAATGAATGATCTAGATCGAGAGGTCCTAGAGGGAATTTTGGGTTCTTTAAGGTGGCTTATGAATCTATGGTTTGTTTTGCTAACTTCCAGCACTTTACTTTATGTCAGACTTACTTTCATGCACAACCAAACTAGATGAGCCACGTGTTTTATTCGTGTGCTGTTCCGCATCACGGGAATTGCGAGGGTTGATGGAGTGATCCATTTACGGATCCCATCTTCGCGTCTAGATATGAGTTGTGATGTCGCCACGTTTATCATACGTGTGCATTCCGCATGTCGATCATGCGAGGCAAGGATACACTCCATTCAAACGGAGGGTGTCCGAGGTTGGACGTTGTCCATGCAACGGCTTGACGCATGGATACCGTTTCTATAGTGAACGGTGTCGGGCATACACCCCGGGTACTCATGCAAGGAAGGAAGAATAGTAGAAGACGGACTCCTAGTAGAATTCCCCTGTACTCCTACTAGGACTCGCTCTGTGTACTCCTACTAGGACTCCCGCCTTGTAACCGACTAGGAACCCGCCCCCTGGACTATATAAGGGAGGGCCGGGTACCTAGCCGCACATCCCCAATCCCTCCGGGGACAACCCAACACCAAGCGCAGGGCGCCATACTTGATCCCCCAAACGGGACGTAGGGCTCGCCACCTTGGCGACCCGAACTCGTATAAATCTTGTGTCCCGTGTCCTTGCGCATACCTTCGAGTTCTCGGTCTCCCGATCACGATCCTCACCGCACAATCTACTACCTCGGGTACCCCCTTGGTAGGTTTGCCGGTCTAAAACACCGACAGCTGGCGCGCCAGGTAGGGGTGATCATCGCCACCGGACGAATTCGAAGGACCTTAATCATCAAGATCAATCTGCTCGACGATGCTGACAGTCACATGGACAACTATTCGACGACCAGCAACTCGCAGGCTCGGCGAAACTCTACACGGAATCGATTTCGTGTCACCCGATCAAGTTTGCTCTACGTCGACCTCGCCGTGTGCCGCGACTACTTGTCTCCGGCCGCACGTGCTCATCGTCGACCTCGCCGTGCGCCGCGACTACTCGTCTCCGGCCGCACGAGCTCTACGTCAACCTCGCCATGCACCGCGAGTACTCGTCTCCACTCCCCCGGCTGCAGCGATCTACTTCGCCTACACCGCGCGTCCGGGTGCCTCGGCACGTCGCGCGGCTCGTCACACGGCTCGTCGCGCCGCTCGTCGTCGACTACTTCGACTACGCCGCGCGCCGGGTGCCTCGGCACGTCGCGCGGCTCGTCTTGCGGCTCGTCGCGCCGCTCATCGTCGACTACTGCGTGCTCATCGTCGACTACGTCGACTACGCCGCTCGCCGGGTGCCTCGGCATGTCGCGCGGCTCGTCTTGCGGCTCGTCGCTCCGCCCATCATCGACTACTCCGTGCTCGTCGTCGACTACTTCGACTACGCCGCGCGCCGGGTGCCTCGGCACGTCGCGCGGCTCGTCTTGCGGCTCGTCGCTCCGCCCATCGTCGACTACTCGGGCTCGTCGTCGACTACTTCACCTCCGCCGCGCGTCCCGGGGTGCCTCGGCACGTCGCGTGGCTCGTCACGCGGCTCGTCGCGCGCTCGTCGTCGACTACTCCGCCTCGTGCGGGCTCGTCGTCGACTACTTCGTCTACGCCGCGCGTTCGGGGTACCTCGGCACGTTGCGCCGCTCGTCGTCGACTACTCCGCGTCGCGCAGTCTCGTCGTCGACTACTCCGTGCGCCGCGACTTCGTCTTGCGGCCACGCTGGCTCTACTTCAGCCACGCCGTGGGGTGCGACTACTTGTCTCGCGGCAACACTGGCTCTACTTCGAGTACGTCGCGCGCCGCCACAACGTCATCTTCCCCAGTCGCATCGCGTCGACCATTCATCTCGACTAGTTTTCCAAACTAGTCGAGAACGGCAGTCACGCCCCCAACAACTAGTCGGAATCAACTCTGACTAGTCAACTTTAACAACAACCGTCGCGGCTCCATCGCCGATCACCACGGCTTCATCTACAAGTACGCCAGCAAAGAATAGCTAAGTCATTTATCTAAATGATTACTATTTTCTTGGCTTGTTCTCCTCATCATGTAGGGCTGCTTGCCAACTACTCATTTGTGTATGCTTCTCGGCGGGTTTTCACGGGAGCTACACTCTGCTGACTACTCTTGGGGCATATCAATCAAGTTGTCGCGAGTCTACTTCATCAACTCGGGGGCTATCCCTAGGAGGCGAGTTTCTAAAGTCCGCTACGCGCGGCAATCTAAAGTCGACTTCTAAAGTCGCATTCTAAAGTCCGCTCCGTGCGGCATTTTAAAGTCGACTCCGGTCGCATCTTCGCTCGCTTCGGTGGCATACTGCGTGTGTAAGCTTCGATGGAACCTAGCTGTAAGCGGCCCTCGGGTCTCGGCGACGATGGAACCTAGCCGCACGTGGTCTTCACGCTCCGTACCATGGGTCTAAGTGCCCTAAGTACTCGCGCTCCGTACCTTGGGTCTGAAATCCATGGCCCAGGTACGCAAGTCGACTCCGGTCGCACCTTCAAGTCCACTACGGTGGCACCCGTACCTTGGGTCTGAAATCCATGGCCTAGGTACACAAGCCGACTCCGGTCGCACCTTCAAGCCCGCTGCGGCGACAACCGTACCTTGGGTCCGAAATCCATGGCTCGTGTACTTAAGCCCACTCCGGTGGCACAAGTCGACTCCGGTCGCACCTTCAAGCCCTCTCTGCGGCGGCAACCGTACCTTGGGTCCGAAATCCATGGCTCGGGTATTTAAGCCCACTCGGGTGGCACAAGTCGACGCTAACGGTCGCATCCAAGCCCACTCCGGTGGCACAAGCCCGCTCCGGCGGCAACTGTACCTTGGGTCTGAAATCCATGGCTCGGTACTTAAGCCCACTTCGGTGGCACAAGCCGACTCCGGTCGCAATCTTAAGCCCACTCCGGTGGCACAAGCCGACTCCGGTCGCAATCTTAAGCTCGCTCCGGCGGCAAAACTACTCGTTTTCTCCGATTTTTCATTCGCTTTGGTGCTTTTCGTTTTTTGCATCTTAAGTCCACCCCGCGTGGCACAAAGTCGACTTCTTCGGTCGCATCTCAAAGTCCGTTCGCGCGACATTCTAAAGTCGACTTCTAAAGTCGCATATCAAAGTCCGCTCTATGCGGCACCCTAAAGTCGACTTCGGTTTTCAAGTCGCAACTCAAAGTCCGCTCCGCGCGGCAACTAAAGTCGACTTCAGATTTCAAGTCGCATCTCAAAGTTCGCTCCACGCGGCACAAAGTCGACTTCGGTTTTTAAGTCGCATTCTAAAGTCCGCTCTGACGGCACGACTACTTCTCAAGCTCCACGGCTCGACGCCAAACCGCTACTTGGAATCTCTCCCGGCTCGGGGGCTACTTGAAGATAACTTCAAGCATGCTTTGCTCGCTCTCAAGCTCGGGGGCTCCTCACCAATCACTACTCGACGTGGCTCATACGGCTCTCTTATCTCGGGGGCTACACGCTGCAAGAGTACTCGGATGATGGCTTCGCGAACACTGAAGACCCTTGGATTGATTACCTAATCATTTCAAGGCTCGGGGGGCTGCTATGCTACACCCATCATTCAAATTTTTTCAAGACCGATGAGTCGGACCACCTTCCGGCCCTCGCGGCGAGCTTCAAGTACTATTGAAGGCTTCTCCAAGAAGTACTCGAGGACGCTCAAGAACTACTCGAAGAGGCTTCAAGACTACTCGAACTACTACTCTCGACTCCAACGTGCTCGGGGGCTTGTCGGGCATACACCCCGGTACTCATGCAAGGAAGGAAGAATAGTAGAAGACGGACTCCTAGTAGAATTCCCCCCGTACTCCTACTAGGACTCGCTCCGTGTACTCCTACTAGGACTCCTGCCTTGTAACCGACTAGGAACCCGCCCCCCGGACTATATAAAGGAGGGCCGGGTACCTAGCCGCACATCCCCAATCCCTCCGGGACAACCCAACACCAAGCGCGGGCGCCATACTTGATCCCCCAAACGGGACGTAGGGCTCGCCACCTTGGCGACCCGAACCCGTATAAATCTTGTGTCCCGTGTCCTTGCGCATACCTTCGAGTTCTCGGTCTCCCGATCACGATCCTCACCGCACAATCTACTACCTCGGGTACCCCCTTGGTAGGTTTGCCGGTCTAAAACACCGACAAATGGTAATGTATGTGGACGTTTCCGTGACGTGCTGGCATGGAAGGTTCGTTTTCTGCAGGTACACTAACAACGTTTCGTAAGTCGTTAAGTCCGAATCGAGTAGCTCCGACTAGTTATTATAAGGAGAGCCGATTATAACCTTGCCACAGGCACTAACTACGTCTTTTGGATCCATGTGTGTGAGGTCATTTAAGACGTGTTCATTCATGATTAAAATCTTGTTGAACCTAAAATTTGGTCCTTGCTGCTTGAATAATTTTCTAGGGTGATTGCGTGATCTTAGATAATGTTCCCTCTCTTTTGACCTTAGGAAAATTCCTAGCAGATTCTGTTGCTGTCATTTCTCAATTTTTATAGCCCAATTTGTAAGGAATCTGACTAGACATCCTTTAGGAAAGTTGTTTTTTATCAAATCTAGCATGTACTGTGAATTTCTCAGGATTTTAGGAATTTTCTACAGAAAGTTATGCTCAGTTTATTGAGTCTCTGTCCTGCTGTTTTTCTGAGCAACCTCCCTCTGAAAATGTAATTTTTCGAGCACGATCTAATCCAATCTAGATTCACCTTTGAATACCAAAAGTGTGCATAATTATGTCATTGAGTTGCTGCAAAAATTTGGGAATTTTTGGGGCCTTGGTTTTTATGTTGTGAATTTTTGTTCATACCTACCAGATGTTACTCCTTTTGCTCGTTTTGATGTCGATTGATGTCTAATGTGTAGTCCCTAATTTTTGTACAGATGGCGCAGCCACCGATCTACGAGATCGATGCGGACGGTACCATTCGTACCGATGCCCTTCACTGGGAGGGTTTTCCCCGCATTTTGTGGGAGACCCTCAGTGAGGTGGGCTACACTACGCCGCCACTGTACGAGGTGGTCTCTTTTTGGGACCAGGGTGTTCCCTACGCCCGCACGACCGCGACCGTGCTACCCCACCCCAAGCACCCGGAGTGGGCGGACTTGAGCATGATGTTCGTTGCTCACCACGGTGTCGAGTCGGTTGAGTCCGCGGCCATGGATCCTTCACACCTTCTGCGAGCAGCACCCGGACGAGGTGATGCTCACCACGCTGGGGTTGTTCCCGGCCATGGACCCACTTGACCCGGCTTGGCGTGAGCGTATCTCGCTCACCGACGTGTTGCTCACGACGGATCCTCCAGAGGTTGTTGTGCGCCAGCTTCTGAGGTTGTTGGAGGCGGTGTACAACATGCCGGTGTTTCGCCTCTCCACTTAGGGTATGCTCTCAGTTGTGTTGATGGACTCCACAGCGATGAGGGATATCCTTACCCTCGACCTTCAGTTTGAGCGACAGACTGTTGCTCACCTCCAGCAGGAGCTTGTTGCGCTTCAAGACGAGCGTATCCAGTGGCATCAGGAGTGTGCCGAGTTCACAGAGCAGCTGCACGCCCGAGACCACGCTCCTGAGATGACCCAGGTGCAGCTAGCTCACACTGAGGCCCAGCGTTTTGCCTTGGTGCAGAACGTGGTGGAGATGCAAAACCAGGTAGCTGAGATGGAGATAGAGGTGGAGGTGTGGCAGGCGATGGCCCACCAGGGGCAGTAGCCGCCGATTGCACCACCAGCTGCGCCTGCCGCTCCGGACGAGCTACAGGGAATTTCGGACTTGAGCGAGGATAGTGTAGGCGGTCCACCACCCGCTTCTCTGGATACTAGCGCTGGCTCCGCTGCGGGCTATTAGTGGTTTAGTAGTTGTCTTTTGGAGGAAAATCATGTACTCTTAGTTTAGCCTCCTCAGCTGGCTTTTGTGTAAGGGTAGAGGCTGCTCGGAGAGTACGGATGATGATCTTTTGTTGTACATAAGTGCGTACGTGATCCAAAGACTCCGCATCATGTAATGCTTGGATGAACACCTTTGTGTTGTCATGTTTCAATGACTGAATTAGGGTTGTTGTGATCAAAATTTTGCCTTGTCTTGAATACCAACGATGTGTGTTATGTTGTGGAGATCATGCTCCCAAAAATTCACCACATTTGCATAAGCGTACCAAGAATTACGGCGGTAATTGTGCAGTTCGGCCTCCAGCGATAACAGCTAGGCAGAACCTCGGTGTTAGAATTTTTCGGGCTTGATAATGTTAGAAATGGACCTCGGGTTGAATACCAATGTTGGATCTTACTAAATTTTGCACTTGCTGACCAAAAACGGGAATGTTTCCTATTAGGGGCAAAGGGTTATGAATTTTCTAACCACTCAGTTATGTTGTCCAGTTTCACCAAATTGATGCTATGAGTTTTCGTTTTGCATATTCTTCTTGTGGATGTTATAAACAAGCTTGTGAATATGTGTCTAATGAAAACCTCATGAATTTCAGATGGTGGGACAAACCCGTGCTTCCCCTAATGGTTTTGGTGCAAGTGGGAGTGGCGCTCCACCACCTCCTCCCAACATGACCATTCAAGAGCAATTTATGGTCACCCAAACTGAGGTGATGCGCCAGCTCTTGCAAACGCAGCAGCAACTTGCTCAACAGCTGCAGAACAATCCCCGTGGGGAAAACATCGATCGCCAGCCTCGAGTCACCAAATATGAGCATTTCTATGCCATGAAGCCCCGACTTTCGAAGGGGCCAAGGAGCCACTGGCTGCCGATGCGTGGATCAGGGCCATTGAGGCCAAGTTCTCTGGGTTCACCTTGCCCTGCTCAGAAGAGAGCAAGGCCAGCTTCGCTGCCCTCCAGCTCCGTGGTGCAGCGTTGATTTGGTGGGAGAATTTCAAGACCATGATTCCCGCGGGACATCAAATCACCTGGGCTGAATTCAAGCAGGCCTTCAAGGAACATCACATTCCTAAAGGTCTCATGGATAGGAAGATGAAAGAGTTGCTTGCTCTAAAGCAAGGTTCTGACACGGTGTATGAGTATGCTAAGAAGTTCAATGCCTTGTGTCAGTATGGTGGGCATCACGTTGACAACGATGCCAAGAAGATAGAGCGTTTCTATGATGGGCTACATGGGGATCTCTATGAGAGGCTTAATCTTTATGAGCCTAACAGCTATCAGGACCTTGTGAACAAGGTCATTTCTCAAGAGGATGCCATGTCCAAAGCCCAGAAGGATAGGAAGAGGCAAGCCGGATTCACCACTACTGGTGGGTCGGGCAAGAAATTTCGCTTTGTCAAGAAGGGTACGCAGGGTCCTCCCCAGTCATCTTCAACTGGACACTGGAGGGTGACCCCGCCTCAGAACAAGCCACCTAGAAATTTCCAGCTCCGCAAGGCACAACAACAGCCATACAAGCCTAGTGCACCCCCAACTAGCAACAACAACAATGCCGCCAAGGACCGTCGTTGCTATAATTGTGGGCAGCCCGGGCATTACATCAGTGAGTGCCCCAAATCCAGGCAGAATAAGCAAGGTGAAGGCTCAGGAAACCACTAGGGAAATCAAGGCAAGAAACCTGTGGTGCAAGTCAAACAGGGCAAATTGAACTACACCTCCATGATGAACACACCGGAAGGAATCGCGGTGCTCACGGGTATATTCTCTATCCGAGGCTTTTCAGTTAAAGTCTTATTTGATTCTGGTGCAACTCATAGTTTTATAAATGAGAAAATTCTAAACAAATTGGGATTCAAGAGTTGTCATATGAACCGACCTTTTCTGGATAACTACGCTAGGTGGGTGAGTTACCACTGGCAGTTTAGTCATGAGAGTGCCACTTGAATTAGGTAGCAAGGTTGTGCCCGCAAACCTTTTGGCTTTGAGCTTAGAGGGCATCAATGTGATCCTAGGTATGGATTGGTTGACCCAACATCAGATTGTTTTGGACATTGCCACAAGAATGGTGGAAATCCATTCCCCTACCAGTGGTCAAACCACCTTGTACTTGCCCAAGACAGAAGGCATAAGTCCTTGTTCCTATGCTGCCGTAACCATTCAGCTAGAAAACATCCCAGTAGTGTGTGAATACCCAGATGTCTTTCCCGATGACTTGCCTGGTATGCCACCAGACAGAGACGTCGAATTTGTCATAGAGCTTCAGCCTGGCACGGCCCCCATCTCTAAGAGACCCTACCGAATGCCACCCAAAGAGCTAGCCGAGTTGAAGAATCAGTTGCAAGAATTGCTTGATAAGGGGTATATCCGCCCAAGTTCTTCTCCTTGGGGGAGTCCCGCTCTTTTCGTGAAAAAGAAAGATGGTAGCTTGCGGATGTGTGTTGACTATCGTCCACTCAATGCGGTGACAATCAAGAATAAATATCCGTATAATGAAGCTTTATGTGAAGAAATGAGGAAGCTCAACTTGGAAATGGTCGAGCGTGGAAATCTTTATGTCGTCTCGATTGAATCTCCTCTCCATGAAAGAATTGCTATGGCTCAACTCAACGATGAAGAGGTTCAGAAAATCAAACAAAAGTTAGAAGAAAAGGATCACAAATTTGATTGTTTCCGAAGGGATGACAAAGGAATTGTTTGGTTTGGTCTCCCTAGGATCGGAACCAAAGGAAGGAGATTTTGGATGAGGCCCATCTCTCTAAATTCACCATTCATCCGGGGAGTACCAAAATGTACCGAGACCTCAGGGAAAATTTTTGGTAGTCAAACATGAAGGGTGAAATAGCCGAGTATGTGTCCGATTGTGATACATGCCAAAGGGTCAAGGCTAGTCACCTAAAGACCGCAGGTCAAATGCAACCGTTGTCCATTCCTGGATAGAAGTGGGACGATATAAGCATGGATTTCATTATTGGGTTACCTCTCACACCCCGGAAGCATGATTCCATTTGGGTAATAGTGGACCGACTAACCAAGACCGCTCACTTCATTCCCGTTCACACTACCTATTCAGCCGAGCGCTACGCGGAAATCTATGTTGATCTCGTAGTGCGCTTGCACGATGTTCCAAAGACTATTTTGTCAGATTGAGGCACTCAATTTGTTGCTCGCTTCTGGGCACAAGTGCATGAATCTTTGGGCACCAAGCTAATCCATAGCTCCAGCTATCACCCCCAGACCGATGGTCAGACGGAAAGAGTGAATCAAGTAGTGGAAGATATGTTGAGAGCTTGCGTCATTCATTTTGACAAATCTTGGGACAAATGCCTATCCCTAGCAGAGTTTGCTTATAACAACAGTTACCAAGCTAGTTTGAAGATGGCCCCGTTTGAAGCCTTGTATGGAAGAAGGTGCCGTACCCCTTTGAATTGGTCACAAGCGGGTGAGCGAACCTTGTTTGGTCCTAAGCCAGTACAAGAAGCCGAAAAGAAAGTGAGTGTAATTAGAGAAAATTTGAGAGCAGCTCAGATGAGTCAAAAGAGTTACCATGACAAAGCCAAAGCTCCCCGAGAGTTTGAAGTTGGTAATTATGTATATCTAAAGGTATCTCCGACCAAAGGTGTAAAACGCTTTGGAGTAAAAGGGAAATTGGCTCCACGCTATATTGGTCCTTATGAAGTCACCGAGAAGTTTGGTACGGTTGCCTACCGTATTCGACTTCCCGACCGATTGTCTGCAGTACATGACGTGTTTCACGTCTCACAATTGAAGAAGTGCGAGCAGATTCCGGAAGCACAAATAATTGAGGAGACTAATGCAGAAATAGAACTAGATCTATCCCTAGCAGAGTATCCAATGAGAGTATTGGATCAAAAAGAAAGACAAACTAGGAGACAAAGAGTGAAGATGTACAAGATACAATGGAGTCACCACACCGAAGAAGAAGCTACATGTGAGACCGAGCAACTTTTAAACACCAAGTACCCCGACTTCTTCCGAGTCAAACTCGTAAGTGAACTCTCCTCACTTACTCTTGATTTCGAATCTCGGGATGAGATTCCCGTTAAGGGGGGCAGGCTGTAACACCCCGTGGTTTTGCTCAGTGGTGAATTGTTCTAATGAAACTCTTAACTACTCCTCTAACTACCCTTGAGAACCTTAGGTCAACTCTTGGTCAAAACCCTAGCCTAATACCCTAGTGACCCCTTTTACCTCCTTGTGCCAATCCGGAAGTTGGGCACGCTCTCCAAAATTTCCCTAAACACTTCAAAATCACCCAATGGGAAAAGTGTGCAGTTTTGCAAGGCACACAACTTTGCTGTTGAGTGGCATTTGAAATTCGAAGTGGAAATTAGTGAAAAAGCATTTGAACATGATCTGTTCCTGTTCACAGACGCCGAGAAAATGCCGAGGTTGGCATGCTATTTATGCACAATCTAGTGATCAAAACCCCTAACAGCCTTTGCAGAAGTTGTAGAGGAATAGATGATCTTCAACTTTGTTATTTTGTGCAAGGTACACTTTAGTTTCAAAAAGTGGAGAAAATCAAATTTGAAAATCGACTCAGCAATCTGATTTGGCTCGTGAACGCCGGAGCGCGTTCCAAGCGTGACGTCGTGCGCGGCCACGTCGGAGCGCCGCCGTACGCGCCGTACCCGCGTCAGGCGCGCACACCGAAGTGCCGGAATGTCCAGCAGTCCTTGCACCGCGCTAGTGTGCCCCTGTGCATGACGTCCACGGCCGCTGGGATGGTGCCAAGTGGCAAGGCCACACTCGCTGGCGCACCGCGGCCCCGCACGCCATTGGCCGCCGGGGCAACCGCACGTCGCCGAGCATTGCCGCCCACACCGCGCATGCTCCGGTCATCGGGGTGACCGCACAAGCTCGAAACCGACCTCCCACAACTATATAAACCAGTCCCCGACCGCTCCTCACGCATGCACACCGCCGCCCGAGCTCCGCCGTCCGCCATAGGCGCCGCCTCGGTGAGCTCGCTGCTTCGTGCGTTCACGACGCCGTCACGTTGCGCCTAAACCCTCTCCTCACACACCTAGAGCCTACGCGCGCAAGTAGCCTCAGCCGAGCCGCCAGCGGCGAGCCCCACTCCCCGCTTGAGCTCCGAGCCAACCAACCCTTCCAGGACCTCCACTAGGTCACATGGAAGCTACCCGTGCCACACATTGTTGAATCCCGCCCCTATTCTCACCGGAATCCGAGCTTCCGCGGCCGCGCCGCCATTGCTCCGCCGCCGCCGCTCGCCGATGACATCTCCGGCCGATCCACCGCTACCAATCGAGAGAAGGTGAGGCCAATCTCAATCCCGTGCCGTTTGTTTGCCTGTGCAGGGCCCACATCGCCGGCGGCGACCTCCCCTCCGCCGTCGGGGCCATGCGTGTGAGGGATTCTTGGACTCGGGGGTCTGGCTGTTAAGTCAAGGGTCTAGTTGTGAAAATTTAAAAGTTCCAAGGGCTAGAGTGCATATAGATTCTACCTTTCTTGTGTGTGTTGACTGCAACTTGTAAATTCAATATCAAATCACAGAAAAATCCAAAAATTGCAAAACCAATTTTGTTGTGCTTTGTGTGACTAAATACACATTTTCTGCAAAGAAGGTATATACTTTTGAGCTTCAGTTTTTTCTTGAAAAAAAGAAATGTGAAATACCTAGATCTGTGTTTCTGCAAATTCCATACATGATCTTGAGCTGGATTTTGGATATGTTGTGGAGACTAACATGTGTAGGCCCTGTGACAAAAGTTGCACAAAGTTACTGAAGGAATCTTTTTATATAAATTATCTTGTGTTATTGACAAATCTTCCTAGATGATTTTTGTAGCTTAAAATATAATTATTTTTGAGCTCTACTCCTGGCTATGGTCTTGTTATGCTAAAATCCACCTCTGGTGGATTTACCATGATTTTATCTCTGTTAGAAATATTATTCCCAAATATATGCTTGTTTTTACTCATAAATGTGTATATCAAGATCCACAAGAGCTTTAAGTGTGTTTGTTGGTTCTGTAGGCTTGTTTTAGGTCAGAGCATGTGTAGGAGAAAGTTTGACGACATTTCTGTTACATTTATTTTTATATGCATTAATCCTTTAAATGCTAGCTAGAAATGTCTTTATTTGTGTGCATTTAAATTCAGTGGTGCAAACTAGTTGCTTGCTGTCCAAAGGAGTGTCTCCTGGTCATTAGGACCAGTGGGTACTGTTGGGCAAGTTTTGAGGTGTAATTGGTTGATGAAAGGTTGAAAACTAGATTAATCTAGTAAAGGAAAAATAGGAAAAACAAATTCTTTTGTGCATAAGTTATATAAATGAGTTAGGAAAGTAAGTTGTAGCGTAAAAGTAACTTTTCCTTGTTGTTTGTATTTAAATTAATTAGCTTCTTAATATATGTACACAATCACCATCATGAGAGTGTTGTATAGTCTTTTTGTGTTTACTTTTAAATGAGTAAATGTTTAAACGCTTGTGTTAAGATGAATATGACCAACCATGTACTTCTTGTGGCTGTTGCTACTATTTTATTACGTAAATTAAATTAATTTATTTGTATATATATGTACACGGCCACTGTTAAAAGTCTAGATAATAAAGCATCACACAATGCTCCTTTATAGGAAGAGTATGCTGAATGTATATTTATCTAGGTGAATGTGGTCAACCGTGCACCCCATGGTTGCCAAAAGTGGTTTTGTGATGAATTAACTCATTCTGCCAATTAAGTCTTGCATTTGCATTCACCGTGTAGAAGTCCCCGACGGTAGCTATACGCTTGTGCCGGCTGACGAGGACGAGGGAGCAGGAGGAGACGTGCACTACGTGACCGTAGAGCAAGACCCGGACCAAAGTCCAGAAGGTTGTCTGTCTGCTTGTGCTGACGAAGGAAAGTCCCCGTTTATCATTAACCCATGTTTTATTTAAATTATGCAACTATCTTTGTTATTCTATGTGCATTTACGTTCAGGAATTGAATGAAACCCTAGTTGCATGATCCCTAGGTGCCTATGTTCTTTTACTAGGATGCTAGGTCGTTAGATGCTATGCTCTAAGGACCCGGTAAAAGTCGAGTGATGTTCGTCACTTACGAGAATAGGATTTCCTTTTTGGAACCACCCCTATTTATAAATGGATTGCTCATGTGGTAAGAGCATGGGACTTGGGCTCCGGTCCTGTGGCTTCGTGGGCTAAGCTTTTGAACGTACTGAGCACTTGTCGGGAATGGGACCGGTAAGCCTAGTACCTTAATGAGACGGCACAAGATTCTACTACTACTACTCTCGATTCGTCTCCTACCCGGCTTGCAACCGGGATGGAGGGTACTTGTGTGAGGCTCGCTGTACTAGGTAGGGCATGCCAGATAGCCTTGTACCCGGGACTGTAGGCTATTATCCCAACCCGAGGATTTTTGGGAATTGTTTGGTCGGTGTCGGCTCTGTTGGGGCACCGCTCCGTGTGTTTAGGTCTACCTTGCAAGGTTTTGAATCAATCGATTGTCGGCCTCTCACCGTTATCTGAGACTACATAATTTACTGGCCATGATATCCCTTTATGATGGAACTTTGTGAGGATTATTACTTTGATTAATTGTTTGTACAACTTTGATTGCAATAGTTGCTTATCTAGTAATGATTACTTCTACTAGAACATGAGCTAAAATCTGAAAGTAAGGATTCACTACTTAGTAGCTTTTTGGCAAACAGACCCACTAGCCAAAAACCTTGCATGATTAGAGGTAATGTCTTTCTTTTAGACGAGTAAGCCTTGCTGAGTATTAGTATACTCAGCCTTGCTTTATAAATGTTGTTTCCAGGTAATGCATGTGAAGTGTGGCCCGGGGAACTTCCACCCGGCTGGGAGCTGGAATGGGTGGATGACGAAGAATGATTGCATCATGGATATGCCTCCTATGATGTGATCGTACCGTTTAGTTTCTTCCGCTGTTTTCAATAAACTCTGAACCAATTACTTTCATGTCAAAGAACTATGTTGTAATAATGGACCCTACGGGGATTTGATATTAATTTGTAAGGCACTCTGGACTCTCCTTCGTGGGAGTTTTAATGCATACGTTCGATCCTCTCTATGTTGTCAAGTGATTTACCGTGTGTAAACCCGGCAACACTCAACGAGATGATTCTCTATTATCGCTTAATGACCAAATGGAGTGGTTTAGGCGATAGTACGGAATTATCTCAGGTGGGGTTGTCACAGTGGTTTAATTGAACAATAATTAATTTGGCTTTATTTTCTGCTATTCATTCATGTAATGCAAGAACACTATGCTCGTTAATCGGAACATGGAGAACTACCCAGGAAAACCGTACAACCACAGGACATGGCTCTGTCTTGGCCGAATAACTAGAAAATTTGATGTTGTAGCAACCTTACCTGAAAGGGGTCAATGGGGAGGCGTTGTTAGGTATAGACTTGCTCTACTGGGAAGTTGAGTTTCTTCAGTTTTGGTGGGGTATTGACCTGCTAGGGAGCTTATGTCCTGCTTCGACCTGAAACCTAGTGCGTTGCTATACGTTGGGAAATCTTCGTAAAAGCCTCGTCGTGTCCCTGTGGTGGACGTCTGTGTTTATCTTTCCGCTGTTAGCTACTCGAATGTGTGTTAGTTTAAAGATATTCGTCATGTAATAAAGTTAATACTCTTCTTTTGTTATGCACTATCTTTTGGTTATCACTATGTCGATGTATGTGTGTAAACTTGATCCTGGCGCACGTGTATTTCAATGCATTCACTTAGATTTAAAGGAAATTTTGAATGCATTGAATACATGTGCGTCAGAATTAAGTTTACACACATGCATCGACATAGTGATAACCAAAAGACAATGCACAACGAAAGTAGAGTATTCACTTTATTACATGACCGAATGTTTTTAAACTAATACACGTTCGAGTAGCTAACAGCGGAAAGATAAACACAGACATCCACCACAGGCAGCTGACTGAGGGAGCGAACGCCTAGAACTCGTCGAACTCTCCACGGAAATCCTCAAAGCGTTCGTCTGAGCAGCAGCTAGGTTGTATATATGCAATATAAAATAACAAAAAGCATGAGCACATATCGTACTCAACAAGGGAAAACACTATAACAACATGCAAAGGCTTTATGGTGGAGAGCTTGTAGTTGCATAGCAGGTCAGCATTTTAGTTGGTCAAGTTTTATTTAGCAGATATTACTAGCAAGTATAAGTGTACACTAAAACCTAATTAATAAATGCAGCAGAACCGTAGAATGTGATGCACAAGTTTAAAAGTTCCATATTCCATAAAGTTATTCATGTGAGGGTCCAGGCTGCCCTTGACTGTGGACATGGCTAACTAGTCAGTTTTAAACTCCGCAGAGCTTGTACACTTTACCCAAAAGTCGCGTAAAAACTCCGAAGAGTTGTAGACCCAACCACGTTGTGCAAAAGTAGGCATAATATCACACTACCGTGATTGCATAGGGATGCTATGAGGCCTTTACAAAGATCCCCTAGTGCAGGCTGCTCGCTAGGTTACTTGACAGCGCAATGCATAAACCTCTCTCAATACTGCAAAGCTATCATAGAGTAGATCAGCCTGAGGGCCGGGCTATACACCAACTACCGGCAACCCCCAACCTCTTTCAGGTAAAGCATACCTAACACCAAGTTTTCTAATTATTCGGCCAAGACAGAGCCATATGTCTTGTGGTTGTACTGTTTTCCTGGGTGGTTCTCCATGTTTCGATTAACAGATAAAGTGTTCTTGTATTACATGAAGGTATAACAAAAGTAAAACAAGTTTAACATTGTTGTTCATTAGAACCACCATGATCCCAAGTTGAGCAACTAAGCAAGGTCTACCCAGCATAAACATAAACCCAGATTGATCAAGGCACAGATAAACAACACTAGTCAAACCTTAAATAATCGGACCCATCATATTAATGAAAAGCGATAAATAAATAATGATGTAATTAAAATGCATGTTGTAATAGGATAAACGGCGGTGCCACAAGTTCCGAAAACTGCTTAGAGTCTTGAAAGTCTTCAACAGCAGTGTACTTCTCGAATGGCTCGTACTCTACGCTCCACACATTCACATACAAGCATACAATGGAATAAAATAAGAAACAAGCACCAAACAGTATTAACAGAACAAAACAAAACAGGGGCATAAAATTGTTCTACTCTTAGATACGATTGCGACTATATCTTAAAAATTCATGGTTTTAGTTAGTGTTCTGCAACCACGAGTTATTCAAATTTATTCAATCTTCCAAAAATAATTGTGCATGCTTGTCATGTGCACGTAGAAATATATGTTTTTTGCTTCCAAAGTAAAAGAATATACGGATTCCGCGATATCTAAAATTAAGTTTCTTATCAATTTAGTTAAGATAGCAAAGCCTTTAGAAAGTACATATACCAAGATGACACCCCAAGCCATGTTTAGAGGTATAAATGTGCACTCTGAGAGTATATCGACGTAAATGTCTAAGTTTAGAGAGTTAGAAATGTATTTTTAGAGTATGAGGACCTCAGTGACGGAGCTAGACCAAGTTTAAGGACCGCCAATGCATTTTACTCTTAAATAAAATGTATCGCTGCTATATGATAATGTTAGCACGCACTCAGCAAGCTAAGGGCATAGTTTTTTTACTTTTATTTTATTGGAAACTGAACTTCCTCAAAACATATGAATTTCAAAATTTTCTGAAAAAACCTGTTCTTTATTGATTTACAAATTTTTAAACTCGTAATGCATTATACAAAGCTGGCAAAAGCTTGTATATATATTCTTTTGGGTTTTGATGTAGGTTGCTTTAATTTTTTTATCAATACCCGAAGAGTGAATAAAACTAAGTATTACTTATGTGTATTACATGGACTAAGAACCATACTCCCTCTGTCCCATAAAAAGTGCAATTCTAACTTTTAAAAAAATCCAAAAAATGCAATCCTAGAAAATAGATCTAATTATCTTCCTAATTAAGTAGTCAAATCTCATTTGCATGACAAAACTTATTGCATTTGCCAAATAAATGAGGGCATTATAGTCTTTTCATTCCTCCCTAATATGTCCTAACAAAACTGTAGCAAACATGGCCCCATTTGCCATTTGTTCAAGTTGATTTTGGTGATTCATGCTAACACAAGTAATGGGACTAACCACATTGTCTAGCATGTCTTTGTAGGCATTCCTAGGTCCCATGGATGTTACCACATGTTAACATACCATGCCCAAACTAACATGTCATACCACAAGTTAACACACCATGGACATGTTAGGTTACTTATAGAAAAATTGAGGACTTAGTATATATTTTGAGGCTATAAGTAATGGCATGTTAAGTATGTTAAGTATGTTAAGTTGAAGCAAAGATCCAAGTTGAAGACGCGAAGAAAAAGAAGGAAAAAGACACCGTCTGATGAACTGACGGTACCAATATAGCAAGCGTCGGTGCAATCGTCAGACGAGTTGGTACACTGGTTGAAACCCTAGGCACCGTCGGATGAACCGATGGTCCATTTTCTAGTAGCGTCGGACGAGTTGCAGAGGAAGAGCAGTGAAGACAGTAGCACCGGATGATCCGACGGTCTGATTATGAACACCGTCGGTCTATCCGACGCTCAGTTTGAATTCATACAGAGACGCGCCAAGAAGAAGTCTTCAGCACCGGATGATCCGACACCTTGGTCAAGGGGAAGCGTCGGTCTATCCGACGGTCGCGTGGAAGCTAACAGAGACGACTTGGCCGCGGGGTCTTCAGCACCGGATGAACCGACACACCGTCGGTGCATAGCGTCGGAGCAGTTGTGTCAGAGAATCTCAATGACCATGTGACGTGGGAGGGGCACCGGATGAATCGACGCCCTGGAAAATCTAGCATCGGTTCATCCGACGCTACCTTTTTCAGTGGTCGTTAGCCAACGGCTAGTTTGATGTCTTGGGCTATTTATACCCCCTCCACTCACCCATTTGAGGTTGGTGGATTGTGTGGAAGTGCAGAGGAGTTCAAGACACCTACAAGATCATATCAATCCATCCAAGTGCTTAATTGATCATCCTTAGACTTGCATATGCTTTGTGTTTGTGCTTAGTGCTAGGCTTAGCAGCTGAGTGAGTGCAAGGTTGTGCTAACCTTGTGAGGTGATTCTTGAGTGAATCAAGTTGTACAAGGTTCGCGAGAAGCCTTGGGGCCTAAGTGGCTCACCGGCAATTGTTATCGACCCTCCGGCTTAGTGTGGAGCGGCGAGGACACTTTGTGCAGGGGACGTGGAGACCTCCTTCCTTGGTGGAGAAGCTCCTTAGTGGAGGCGACATCAAGGTGACCAAGGGAGCTTGGCAAGTTCCTAAGTAGCTAGCCTTTGTGGCGAGTCAAGTGATGCTCTTGGGAGAAACTTGGTGACCGGGAAGCAATACTCTTGTGTGAGTGCTTCAACAACGTGGACTAGGGGTGGCTTAGTGCCTACCGATACCACGTGATAAATCGTGTGTCAAGAGTTTGCTTCCTCTCATCCGCTTTACGTTTCCGCATTTACTCTATTGCAATCTTTGCTTGCCTTTACTTTCCTAGAGTAGTATCATGCTAGGAATGGCTATAGGTTGCAAACCTTGTTTTGGATGGGAGTTTGACACTAGAACAATCTTAGTTGCACATTTAGATAGTATGTTCTAGTTTATCTTTGTGTAAAAATAGTGAAGCCATAGGTTGAGGTTTTTAGTTGGCTAATTCACCCCTCCCACTCTTAGGCTAACGGGCACCCGATTCCTTAAAAAAACTAAAATTGAACTTTCTTTTTTTATGGAGGGAGTACATTGTAAGGTCATCAGACAACTTAAATCCATCTTATATCTTGGCCCCTAAGTTGAAGTACTCCATACCTATTGTTTGTTGGACAAGTAGTGAATTTCACGTTGGGCTTCCGTGTTGTTATTTCATTAGAGGGTGTTTGGATCCATGGGTGACTAGAGACTAGAGACTAATTTTAGTCACCAAAGTGACTTAACCTCCAAACACCCTTGATTAAGAGCAACTCCAATAGTTTGACAAACCAACTTGGCATCTATATAATTTTGGCAAAACAAGAAAAATTGGCCTCCAACAGTTTGGCAAACCAACTTGGCAAAAATAGAAACTTGGCAAAACTCACCTCCCCACGCGCATATATGCGCGCGCGGATCGTGGTTGCCATCGTCGTTTCCCTGCAGGTGGGAGGGTGAAAAAGAAATAAAGAATAGAGAAGGATTCCTGATGTAAGTTTTTCAAGAGGTGGAAGGGCATATACATAATTTTGTTTCTCTCAGGATTCCTGATGTAAGTTAGATCTGGATTTGGTGAGTGAATTATGCCAAACTGTTGGAGATGAATTCTTTTTTTTACTTTGCATAGCTTTTTAGAAGTTGGCAAAACACAGGATTTGCCAAGTAAATTTTGGCAAACTCTTGGAGATGCTCTAAAGGGTGACTAAAATTAGTTTAGTCTCTAGTCACCCCTCACCCAACTTTTAGTGACTAAAATCCCCTCTCTCACCTAATTAATTGCTCATACCATTAATTTTGTGGACACAACAAGAGATAGGAGAGGAGAGATAAAGGAGGGAGAAAGAACAATTTAATGTTAAGAACCATTAATACAACCATTAATGCTGACTAATTTTAGTCATCATCCAAACAGGGGCAGACTAAAAAGTTTTAGTCTGACTAAGGGCGTGTTTGGGAGAGCTCCAGCTCTGAAAAAATAGTTTTGGAGATGCAGATCCACAGATCTCCACCGTGGAGCAGCTCCATCGTGGATCTGAGATCCTCGGAAGTGTTTGGTAGAGCTCCAATTTTGTCCCCGTGACATCAGGGCCCGCTTGTCAGAAGGAAAAAAATCACATCTTCCGAGGGGGGCCGACCGCCGCAGGGCGCATCGCGCGAGCGTGGGCACGGCTCTCCGCCGGCCGCCACGGGGGCGCGGGCGCGGCTCCCCGTCGGCCGCCACGGGGTGCATGGCGCGGGCGCGGGCAAGGCTCGCCGTCGGCCGCCGCATGGCGCGGGCGAGGCTCCCGGCTTGGCCGGCACGGGCGCGGGGGCGGGCGCGACTCGCCGCCGGCCGCCGTAGGGGCGCGCGCGCGCGGGTGCGGGCGGCTGCCGCGCGCGCGCGGGCCGCCGTAGGGCGCGGCTCGGCTGGCCGGCCGCCGCGGGGCACGGGCGCGGCCTTGCGCGGGGGCGGCGCGGCTCGCCACCCGGCCGGCGTAGGGCGCGCGGTGCGGGCGCGGCTCGCCCGCCGGCGGCGGCGCGGGGGGCCCGGGCGCGGGCGCGACATAGCGAGGGAAGAAGGGGCGACGAAGGAAGCGAGGGAAAAATTAGAACGAACCGTTTTTTTAACCGGTGGCGGTGGTGGGTAATTTACCCCAACTCCACGAAACTTGGATTTGGTGGAGTACCTCACGAGGGTACTCCATGAAAACCATGGAGTTGGGGCTGCTCCACCGGTTTTTAGCAGATCCACGGTGGAGGTTTGGTTGTGTTTGGCTGACATTTTTTTGGAGTGGAGTTGATTTTTTGAATCTGGAGCTGCGTGGAGCTCTCCTAAACACGCCCTAAACTCTAGCCAGGTGAGGTAAAGGGATCCAAACAGCCTCTTGCATGGCCCCCCACCACAAGCGCTTACGGCCGCCTCACCGCCGCAGAAATTGCTTGGCGTAGGGTGTAGCCAGCCATAGCAGCGGCAGCGGCGGCCGCCATTTTCCTCGATGCTTTGCCGCAGGGGGAAGTCCGTTCCACAACGCACCGCGGCCAATGCAGGGGCCGGGGGGTTGCCAGCTCGTTCCGCTGTCGCCTACACCAGCTGTCGTCGCATGGGGCCGCGTCTCCGCAGGCCATCTGCCGCCATTTGTGCTATCCCTGTGGAACGCCCGCAAGCTGTTCGGCGAATTGCCGTCGCACGGGGTTGAGATTCAGGCAGACGGTGGTATTATTTGCAGGTGATGTTAAAGTAACTGCCTGCGCAACTCACTCTGTGTCGCAGCAAAAATACTCTCGCCACTGTTATCTTTCCTGTTCTTTTTTAGGATAAATTATCTTTCCACTGTTAGTGGTAGTCATCAATGAGTCAATGTCATTACAATTTTTGTTAATACATTTAAATTCAGTCCAAAAGTGAACTTTCCATGCGAAAGTTTGCAAGTAGGTAGAAGTAGATAATGCTCCTGTACTTTATATTCTGGTTTCGTCAGGTTTTCAAGGCGATTCCCTGGTTTACTAGATTTCATAGGCCGACATAAGTGCACCAAGCATAGGAGCAATTTACACAACGAATTCATGTTTCTATTGGTTACCAACTACTGAGTCTCATAAATGATGTAAAAACTAAAAATAGGATGGTTTGAAGACGGAACTGACTAAATATTAGGAGGAAGCCTTTTGCACTTACAGAAGATTAGAAAATTAGGGACTATATACTGTATACTAAGATTCGAAGATTAATCTTTCCCCTTAGTAGATGAAACACACCATTTACTATCTGGTCCGCATCTCGTGTCAGTCTATGTAGGTTATTCATCACATGCATCAACTTTGGCTGAACGCCTTGAGACTACATAGGTCATTGATCTTGTTGAGTAAGAGTAACCGACAAACAGAGCCAAATTTAGCAAGCTAAGAGCGGCCATCATCCAGAAGAAATAGTCGAGATGGCCTTCATTCAGGTTATCTGGAATCCACCCGGGTTCGCCGCCATGTGTTGTGGCCACTGCAACAATGCTGAGCACGAGTGAGCTGAAGTAAGACCCAGCAGCACTTGCAAGCAGCCCGAGCGCTGCACACAGGCTCCTCATGGTCACTGGGGCTTCGTCGTAAAAGAACTCAGTTAAGCCAACGCAACCAAAGACCGCGGCTGCACCATGCACCATGTAAAGTGGCACCTGCCACAAGATGCTGATTGGTACGGGCCTATCCTGATGTTTCAAGCCGTTGGCTTCCGCGATCACCAGCCTCCTTGTCTCCAACAATGCAGCAAGTATCATGGTTAGCGTGGATAGAGCTTGGCCAATTCCAAGGCGCTGCGACTGGGAGATGCCTTTCTCTTTGCCAGTGAAGCGACGCACCAATGGTATTAAGATGGTTTCATATATGGGAATCCAGATGAGGAAGCTGCACACACTAATAGTGGGCATGGATGCAGGTGGGATGGCAAATGAGCCAATATGGTTATCCATGAACGTGCCTTGCTCAACCAATGTCGATTGCATCTGTGCGGAGACTGAATAAAATATCACGAATGAACCCCATGTAGGGGACATCGAAAGCAGCATCTTTAGCTCCTCAACTTGTGACACTGTGCAGAGTCTCCATGAACTCATCTGCCCCACTGATTCATTGTCCGATGGGGCAATGGCAGCCTTGTCAAAGAACCTGAAGACAATTGTTCATAGGAGGTAAATTTCCTGTCAACCTTTTATTTTTCAAGTGACATGTTTTTCAAAGAAGCAATTGTCATGATCATCATTCTAATTGTAAAAATGTAATATTCATAATTCATAGCTCAAAGCAATACTTAATATCAAACACCATAGTTTTTTTAGCATGTATCAGAAACCATAGTCTGAAGTTTTCTGCAAACATTTTTTTTGTATGTCAATTGGACTGCACATTGACTTTGCACTTTGCAAAAAATTGAAATACCTGAATCGATTGGAATGCTTGTTCTTTTGGCTTGCTTCAGCTGCAGAAGGTGAACGCTCATACAGAAGGGAGCTGTCATCCGGCAATTGCAAACGCCACTTCCTGACAGCAGCAACGACCACTTGAAAAATGCTTGTAAGGGGGCTTGCTTTCGTTGCCCTAAATCTATATATCCTCGAGCCAGCGACAAATACCACGAAAAAGAAGAGCATGAGCACTGCTGGGATGATGTAACCGACCGCCCACCCAATGTTGTCCTCCAGCCAAACAATCACCGTGCCAGAGAGAAGGGAGCTGGTGCTGGTCAAGAAAAAATACCAGTTGAAGAAGGAGCCCTTCTGGGCCAGCTCCACCTGGTCATTGATGTCAAACTGGTCAGCCCCGAAGGTTGAAATGCAGGGCTTGAGACCACCATTCGAAATGGCAAGAAGGTAGAGTCCAGAGTAAACCACTGCACTTCGAACATCATGGTAGGAGGACGCTGAGAATACTGGGAGTGATGCTGAAGCTATCAGAATGAGCATTGCCTGGCAAAATGGATATATTCAGAGTTGTAGGTTATGTTCATTGCAGAGCGGATTTCATTAGTAGCTCTGAACTTACGATGATGTAGACCGGGACGGATGCAACAATCGTCCAGTATCTTCCCCAGTAAGTGTCTGCAAAGAAAGCCCCAAGAAGTGGTGAGAGGCAGCATGCTCCGAGCCAGGCGGAGACATTTCTTGCTGCATCAACCTTTGTTTCGAGGAGCACAGAGGTGAGAAAGGTCACTAAATTCGTTGCAATTGCACCAAACGCCATGGTTTCGCAGAATTCGATACCTGGTATGTGATGAAGAGGTGAGCTGATTTATATTCTAAACAAAAGAGAGAAAAAGGGACGAGCGATTTTTGGTGCATGAGTTGCTGCTTGCTGCTTGTGTACCTAAGATGAGATAGCATGCTCTCCATTTCCCTGTGCTGCGCTTGAGAGCAGGTTGTTTGTTGATATCAACTGATCCATCACTTGCATACTCCGGCGCTACAACCTGCATCGTAAAACCAAGAGCTTCATCCGAATCCAGTTCTGAGCCGATATAACTTGTCATCAAGTGCCTACTGTGATGACTCTTAAGTGGTAATCTGAAAGCACAGAAACTTAGGAGACCAGAAAGAGTACCTGAGGAGGAGGTTGGAGATGAGCAACCAGCGGGGTCTCCTCGTCTGCTGTTTCCATAGCAGCCTCCTGTGCTGTTCCAGAAAGCCAACCCTATCAGTTACTCTGTGAGATGCAGAGAAAGGAGGCTTGGGCAGAATTTCACAGAACAGTACTTTCCAAGAAGAAGAAAGCAACATGCGTCGGGAGCAGCATTAACGTAGTGATGACATGAAGAAAAATAACTTATATAAATTAAAAGAACAGTTTCAAGGACAATATATGGGTAGAACAAGATATGAACTGGAGCTTAATTAATACGGTTGTCTTTCAACAAAGGTACAGTACTGAAAAAGTGAAAACAGCAGCCTAGAAGATATTCCTCAGGATACCATCGCTCCTAAATCAAAGTTGAAGGAATCTAACATGGATCATTGACATGAAGAGATTCGGCAAATTACCGGTTACCAGGATGCTCGACACTTGTTAGTGGTGGTCATCATCTCTTTATCCTCAACGCTTTGCGCCTAAAAGGCCAGGGCGTCCATGGCCATTTAACAGTTGGTGTTGGTAAAACTTCCACATCGATGGGGGAAGGGCGCACGCTTCCCTTGACATGTCCTTTTCTTAGGAAGGATGCAGCGCCCGCTTGTCATCGTGTGGTGCCTCTTGGCGCAGTCGGCAGTCTCCTGTACGCATATGTGTAGCCAACAATATAGCAAGTCACTGCTGGTGTCCACTAGTTCATATTGGCCATCATTTAAAAATCGACAGATTGGCATACAACTGAATTACAAACATAAATTTTACTGTTCCCATGAGATTCATATTAAAAATGCTAGCTAGTTATCTAGTTTTCGTAATAAATATTGATATCAATATCATAGGACAAATTATGGTCAGATACTGATAGAAAAACACTGGCAAAAGATTACAAACACTGGCAAATTATGTGTAACAGTAAAGCAATTTTGTTCTCCTCATCTCATAGAAGTACGAGGGAAGAACAGCTAGATAAACCAGCTCCATATAGAAGTATAAAAAAACAGAGCAAGTCCCAGGACGACTCAACAAAAGGATTACAAAACATGGGAGTTTCCAGAGATCTGAGCGAAGTAAAGTTACAGCTCTAGGTGACATAGACGACCAAACCGCACACAGACAACAAACTTTCAGTTCCTTTTGCACACGAAGGCCAACAACCTGTGGACCACAGCCTCTAGAACTTCATCATCTTGTCGTTAGATCCTTGTATTCCGGTCATTTGCGACTGTAGTACAATCTTCATGGGGTCATTAGTGTCAAACTGATCAGCCCCAAAGGTTGATGTGCAGGGTTTGATTCCACCGCTCCCAATGGCAGAGAGTCCAAAGTAAACCACCACGCGATGAATACTTCCGTGGTTCATGGATGCTACCAACAATTCAGTAGTCATGTTCCCGTTTCTGGAACCGGAACGTTCCCGGAACGAGGAACGACACTTATGAAAAATTTTTACACTAAATTATTCCTGAAATATTCCCGTTCCCGGTCCGGAAAGAGGAACGTGGCCACGTTCCACGTTCCCAGCTTCTAAGCGACAATTCCGTGACTATACCCGGCCAAACGGGCCGCACGGCACGGCACTAGCACGGTTGGGCACGGGCACGGTAGGGCACGGCGGCACGTCGTGCCGTGCCTCTTAGTGCCACCGTGCCAAACTCCGGCGCCGGCACGACCCTATGGGGAGTTAAGCGGGCCGTGCCGTGCCCTTTGGCACGGTGGCACACCGGTGCCGTCTTGCCCCGGCACTATCTAACAAATTATATATCCTTGTGCTCGGAATCACAAGGTGGTCACAAATAACAACAAAAAAACACACAAAACACAAACACGGATGAAAGATAGCAAATCAATAATTCAAAAGGGGAGCTTGTGCAATGGTCGCCTCATTAAAAACCTACCTAGGTAAAACTCACCCTTGTGAGAAACCCTAGGCAGGAAAAAAGAGTACAGCCAAGCTCCAAAAAAAGTTCATAGTTCAAGTTCAACCTAAAGCTACAAGTCCAAAGTTCAAGTACTAAAATATTACAGCCCCATTACATAAATGATAATCAATCAAGGTAAAGATCTTCAAATGTTGCTTCAAGTTCTTTGTCCTCCACCAATCGTTGCTTCCTTGCGGTACAGCTTCCCAATCCTTGATGCAAGTCGGCATCTCCACTATTTCGGGCCTCGGGCTCCTCCGCCGCTCCTCGATGATCCTGCCGGTCATGCTGAAAGTAGATTCGAAGATATGGTGGACACGGGAACGATTAAAATATCTTTATCCATGATGGATAGAACTGGATATGTAAGTTTGTGTTCATGCCACCGAGTTAAGTATGTTAAAATCATCATTTAACCGATTCACGGTGTCACAATCTAAGTAGGAGACAAGTTCGAAGTACTAGGCGATGAAGTTACTTGCTGAAAGCAATGCACTTGCGAGATGTATCTCTAGACATGCTTAGATTAGGAGCTAGAGGTTGCTTACCACCAACATTATACCCATCATCACCATCATCATAAATTTCATCCCAAACGGATCTTTTCTTACCGGATGGGTTAGGAGGATCGAGCCTCCTCAACCTAACACCTCCATATTTCTCGCTCATACTTGTTGTACACATCGTAAGACGAGCTCTAGTGGTAACCAAGTAATTAGAATAGTCCGTACTAGTAGCATGGCCTAAGTGCCTAAGTGCTCTAGTAAAACCTTTGATTTTAGCTCTAGGGTCCAAGATGAATGCAAAGGAATAAAGCGATGGTATATCCCTCCAATACTTGTTATATTTATCAATCATAGGCTCACGGATCCGATGTGAGCATCATTAGCATAAGCTTCAAGGTGTTTAGCAATCTTAACTAGATAATGAATCATAAGTGGAGATGTAGGGTAAACACCGGACAAAGAAACGATTGCATCATGAAACAAATCAAGAAATTTTAGCACTTTTTCAGCAACATCCCAATGCCTATCATTTAAAAGCAACTGACCATTTTCGGTTCTAGGATAGTGACCATGGATAAAAGTAGTGAATGTACTCTTATGAGGAAACAAATGCTTAAGCATCAGATAGGTAGAATTCCATCTTACCTCCATGTCCAATTTGAAACTTTCTAGGCCTAACATTAGTAACGGGACAATAACTTTTGTATGCAGCAATTCTCTGATTAGATGAGTTCATCCAAGATATTGCAGTTCTAAATGTTTCAATCAAAGGCTTAAGATCAGTAAGGGCCTCCTTAACAATGAGATTAATGATATGACATGCACAGCGCTGATGCAAGAACATACTATGAACTTCACTACCTTCATCGAATGACAAAGAAGACACAGCAGGAACATCAAAACCAAGGTATTTAGACAGTAAAGGTCTAAGATGATGCATTGCTGAAGCATTAGATGATGCATTGTCTAAAGTAACAGCAAACACCTTTTCAGACACACCAAAATCATCAAGCACAGATGCAACACGATCAGCAATGTTTTGTCCACTTGTGGGACTCATCTATAAGCCTAAGACCAAGCACCCTCTTCTCCATTTGCCAATCGAATTAATGAAATGAGCAACAACACTAAGATAGTCCTCTTTGGCATTACGGACCAAATATCGAGAGGTGAGACACACACAATTAACAACGGATGAAGTCAAGGTCTCAACAAGCTTAACCTTAGAATCAGAAAAATATTTCTCTATGTATCTAGTTGTGGTTTGCCTAGAGACACCAGAAAACTTGGGATTATGAGCAGTTTTAATATAATCTTCAAAAGCATCAGATTCACCCATACAGATAGGCACATCAAGTCTAGCAATCAACTTAACAAGTGCAATACGAGCAAACATAGGGCAGTACTCCCAATTACGCATACTACCATCAGGATTAAAAGAAACTTGAGTCTGAACCTTATGGCCCAGTTTTTCTTTCCTCTTGTCACATTTATTCCGATGCCGGCGGAGATGACCAGTGCCACCACTAGAGAGACCGAGTATTTTTCGTGCCTCTAAACATTTTACGGGCATTTCCCGGATTTTCGTGCCCTAGCCGCCTCCGCCTCGATTCCCGGCCGCGCGAGCCCGCACCGCCGCCGAATCCAATTCGCCGGCCACCGTGGCCGTCGGTCGCCGCGGAGGTCCGCCGCCGGCCGGCTTCCTGCCGTTCTCCCGACCGAGGTGAGCGCGTCTCCGAGCTCCCCACGATCTTTTCCAACCCCCGCACCCGCCACCCGAGCCCCCAGCTCGCCGGAGCACCGGCGCCGCCGGCCACCAGGGCCGCTGCCTCCCCTGATTTGCCCCTGTCCGCTCTGTCAAAAGGAAGAAGATAAGGTCGCTTTGCGATTAGGCCCCTAGACTTCCTTGTAATCTTTGTTCTATCTTTTGTGTCTTGTCCTTTTCCTAGAAAACCCCCTAGATCTATTAGACTCCTTAGATCCAATCCAACCGAGCACTTTTACAGATCTAACCCCGAGTTTTATCCTTTTCACGAGCACTATTTCTTGTGTCTCGGGTTTCTTCTCAGCTAGCCCCTGAGATCTATAGTTATTCATGAATAGGTCCTCCAATCTTGTTTTCTCCATATCTTGCATGTTTTAACTCCATTTTCATCCGTTCAAATTGCATTAGGTTCAAAATAATGTAAGGCACGTGTTAGTGGTGAGTTTTCATCATGTCTTGTTTTCTGAAAATAAAATTAATATTAATTTTGATTAATGTCTAGTTATACATGTCTTTTCCAAATAAAAGTAATATAGATCTATACATCGTTTTTCATAAGCAAATTTAATTTGATTAATGTTTCTATCACATGTTTTTGTACATAAGAGTTAATTAGATCTTTGTCTCGGTTTTCATAAACAAAATGTTAATTTGTTTAATAGTTAATTAATCTTTTCTAATTAAAATTTGATTAGGCTTTTACATCGGATTTTATAATAAATATTAATTTGATTAATGTCAGATCCATAATGTTTTTAATAATAATATGATCTACTCGAATTACAAAGTTTCGTTTAGATTGTTCATATAGTTTAGTTTTTATAAATTAAATATTTAATTGATTAATTCATATATGAATCTTTATAAATAAAACTTGACTAGTTCTTTACACCGGTTTCGTAAATAAAGTTGAATATTGCATTAATGTCAACATAGGGTATTTTTAAATATCCTTTATATTTGTTTTGTTAATTAAAATGAACCTAGCTCGTAATCTTGTTCTATCATAAATGCAAACAATTCGTTAGACGTTCGGTGTCAGCTTTATCTTAGTATCTCTTTTGATCAAGTTTATCAGAAGCTCTAAACCTTTCTAGTGTTAGCCCAAGCTAAACCGTGTGCATCTAATCAAGCCTTAGAGTTTCTGCTTAGCTTAGTAGCTTTATCTGTGTGAGTAGTTTGCACTGCTCATTTGCCTATCAAGCAATCTTATCACTCTTGTTTCATGTTTATCTTAGAATCTTGTTTATCAACATCTAGCTAGTTGATGTCTATCCCATCCCTGTTAGGTTGTCTTTTTATAAATCAGCTATGTTCTTATGCCCAATCTTTCGTAGCTATACCTTCTTTAGAGCTAATCTTGTTATCGGTTCCTTTACCAACTTGTTTAGCTTACCTTTTGTTCAGTTGTTGCCCTTCGGTCTAGTTCTCTTCGTAGACTAGTTTTCCTAAATCCACCTTAAGGTTTTCTTGTGCGTTGATAGTTCGTTTGTGTCGTTCTAGTTCGTTTCACCATAACCTGTACGTTAGCATGTGTATCACCTGTTACTTGTTTTAACATTAAAGATGCATGTTAATCTTGACTAATTCTTATTCCAATGCTTTTATAAATAAAAAGTGATTAGGTTCTAATCATGTTTTCTTTAATCATGATGTAATTGGTTAATTCCTATTCATAACTAGTTTTTTTAATAAAAGATGTTAGAGTTAAACATCGGTTTTCATAATAAAGTTAATATGCCTAATGACATCATAAATGTATTTTCAATATTAAATATGTTTAGTTGAACACGTGACATAAAGTTACTCGTCTAGATATCTTATACTTGCTTTATCTTTCTAAAGTAATTGTTCATTTGACATAACTTCCACTCGAATATTATAAATAAAACATGATTAGGTTTATCGTGATTTCTTTAATCAAATGTAACTTGTTTAATGATAACATAGAGTATTTCTCTGAAATATTCTTTCACATGATTTCTTAATTAAAATATGCCAAGCGTAGTCTCTTGTTGTTTGATAATAATCTCACGATAGTTTCGAGCTTAGTTCTGTTTTCAGCGTTTCTTGCGCTTGCGTAACCAATAGGATCGAGCTCTATCCCAGTGCGATCTTTCTGGTCCTTACTCAATCTTCCGCGACCATCTCTTCAAAGTTAACCTAGCCTTTCCCTTCCAAGCACACTTTGTGTTCTTTAGTGATCCACCTAATCGAGCTTATCCTTTAGTGCGTTCTTTTAGAATTTTCTTTTGATTGGTGCATTGTTCTTAGTTGTACTTGTTGCTTTGCATGCTTGTGCCCGATGATTGATGTGATTAGAGTGAACGTTGTTTGAGAATCGAGAGCTTTGGAAGAGTATGAAGGTGAAGAATTCTGAGCAACTATTCTTTGGTTAAAGGCAAGTGTGTCCTTGTTCTTGTCCTAATAACTTTATTAATCACTATTGCATTGCTTTGCATTAATTTTGATGGGTTCCTATTAAGGATGACTAGCCTCATTTGACTGTTATCTTAAACCTGGTTTTTAATTAATTTTGATGGTAGATGTTGCTTAGTGTGCTCAACTGGGTTGGTAATAATCAACATGGTTATCATTTTATGCTCTATGTTCCTTTATGATACTTTTAATACAAGATCATTGTGCGTTAACCGGAACATGGAGAACCACCCAGGAAAACAGTACAACCACAAGAACTAAACGGGCACTGGTCTTGGCTGATTAATTAGTAACTTTAGCTTGGGGTGATCTTACCTGATAAGGACAAGGGATCGGCGGTACTGCGGGGTATGGACTCGCTCTAGCAGGGGGCTGGGTGAGTTATTCTTCTATGGTGGGGTATTGACCTGCTAGGGGACTTTATACCTTGCTAACTGATCCGGACCTTGTGGGTCACAACTTGCTAGGGAACCTTTGTAAAGGCCTTGTAGCGTCCCTATGCAACCACACCTCAGTAGTGTGGTATGGTGCTTGGCCGGCATCGCATGGTTGGGTTCAAAGTTCTTCGGAGCTTTTACGCTGCTTGTGGTGAAAGTGTACAACCTCTCGCGAGTGTAAAACTAATCGATTAGCCGTGCTCACGGTCAAGAGCGGCCTGGACCCTCACATGATAACTGAACTTGAAGATGGACTTAAATTGTGATATGTGTTATGGTTATGCTTGCCATGTTCTCATGGCGTATCTCTTACCTTATGCTTAATGTGGGTTGGTATAAACTTATACTTTTATTAGTAATCAGGTGTTAATAAAACTTGATCAACTAAAATGCTAAATGCTTATAGCCCAGTCCACTATAAAGCCTTTGCATTCATACTTTCCCCACACTTGCTGAGTACGACAAGTGCTCACCCTTGCTATAAACAATGTTGCTCAGAAAGAGGAAGCTGCTATGAAGTCATTGTGAAGATGTTGCTGGTGCTAGGCGTACGCAACCCCCAGTCGACTGCCTGTGAAGTTTGGTGCCTTCGTTTCCAGGATTAAGCGTAAATCTCTGATAATCTCCCTTTTCTTACGTGATACTGTTAATGTTATTCACTTATGTCTACTATATGCATGAAACTTGATCCTGGCATGCATATAGGTTTGTACTTGGTTTTCTTTGGAAAAACAGGTGTGACAACACCTAGGCCACAACACTGTTTGCTTTAGCGTAGCTTCTAACTTCACGCATCGATCTGAAGTCAGTCTTGCCTTTCAGTGGGAAATTGGCTACGAAATCTTCTGATTGCTGATGCCACAACTCAGGACCGAAACCGTGTTCATCCCCACTCCACGAAGCCATTGCCTAATGCTGTGAGAAGAAGGCAATGGAGTGAATGGTGCTACATATAGGCATTATGAGGGTGCCTCCGCCGTGGGCCGTTCGATCCGTGGGAAGGGAAACAAAGCAGTGACTCAGAGAAAACACACCCTAGTACTAGGGCACTGTCGCATTGTGGGCCAGACGATCCGTGGGAGGGGAACACGTCAGTGACTCAGAGGAAACACAACGACTTTGCATATTACAGTCACTGTAACGGAACACACATAACAGATAAAACACACTCTAATGCAGTTCGATTAAAGTTCTTAACGATACAAACCGAGGACCCTAGTTGATGATGTCATGAAATCCGACATTATTTGATGCAGTCCGGCTAATACTCTAGGTCTACTGAGTACAGCGGGGGTATTTCCCCTTTATGATGGCATTCGACCCATCTTCCTTGGCCCGGCGAGCCCTCTCCCTCCTCCTCTCTTTGTCGACTTCACGGGCCTGGGCCACTTCACGTTCTCTCATCTCCTGACGATGGCGCATTTCCTTCTGCTCCTCCTTCTTTCCCCCTCTTTTCCCACTCAACCATGTGCAACCACCTATCCCTTGCATCACTGGTTTCTCCCTCGATGTAGCTCTTGTCGAAGTCGGACTACTCGGTATCTAGCCACTGCATGAAATCACAAAGAGGAGGTGGGGTCTTTTTGCAAAGACATGTTAGCAAATATGAAATCACAAATGACAAATGAATAATTGAGAAATGTAGTAAGTCTTTACTTTGGTTCTAAGGTTACGGTCGAATGGCTAGATAGGGTCGTGCGCATAGTTATCACACATGAAGAACCTCATCCCGTAGGCGTACCCCAGAACCTTGCACCTAACAAGCTTGTAACTGTCACCACAGAAGCACATAGGAGTGTCGATCCGCTGTGGCACCTCGACATTGTCCTTTCTCTTCGTGAGGAAATCCAAGTCCAACTCAGGACCTGAGGAGACCATTGCAAACCTGCAAAACAAGATTAGAACAATCAGAGGCCAAAAATAATACGACCGAAATTGGCATAAATTATTAAAAAGAGTAAAACAATCACCAGCAAAATAGTCCAAATAGAAGTTCAATTATTACAATACAGTACCATGCATAAGTTCATACAACAAATATAGTTCAAATATTATAAATTCTGAAATTAAATGCCCTAACATTACAAGCAGATCATCTGAATCCTGTGTTGGTCCTATGCCCACGTCCGCGTCCACGTCCGGATGGGGCTTGGGATGGTCCTGAAGTTGCTGATGTGCCCACACTGCCCGTAGGTGGTGCATTGCGAGCATAACTTGTGGCTGTGCACCTCTTGTATGTGTGACCCGTGCTAAGGCACTTGTAGCACATCACTACTGCAGCTCCTGCTTCTGCTTCATCCATGTTGTTCATAATCATATTCTTCTTCCGTCTTCCAACGCCTTGACACAACTGAGGATCTAGATTTGGTATGTGCATGACATTTTCTTTGGGTTCTCAGTAAAAGAACCCTGCACGAGGTAACCCTGAATTTTTTGGTTCCAAATGTTTCGAATAGTTTCCTTGTTATAGTACCATGGCGCATACCTTTGGAAGTTGAATTGTTGCAGTTCATAGCATACGGCGGTCACATGTGTGCAGGGGATGTGTCGTAACAGTGGTTTCTGGCATGTACATCTGCATATTTGGTTGCCAAGTTCAGCAATTTGAAACGCCTTTTCACGCTTCGAGCCTAGGCGCAATTTCCCTTTGCACTCAACTTCATAGCTCCACATAATCTTATTTTCATCAGACTGGTACAAAGGCTGTGCTAAGACCTTGTGTTTAAGTGCTTTGTCCTGAGCCTTGTTTAGATACGCAGTCATATTTGTGCAGTGTCTCATTTGAGTGTTCCTCATAACTTCATCTACTTTCTGCCTCCTAGTGTGAAAGTACAACATTGTACTATACATAAAGAACTCGATGATGCCAGCTAGAGGAAGAGGTCTTGAACCGCGGAGCACACTATTGTAAGACTCAGCAAAATTAGTTGTCTTTATTCCATGTCTTGCTCCGCCCTCATCAAACAGGAGACACCACTTCTCCTTAGGCTCATTCTTAATCTACTGGCGGAAGGTCTTCACAGCATGCCCTCTTCTGCGCCTAACTTGAGGGCCATCAAATCCCACATCCTCGAGAGAAATTGGCTCCTCTCTAGGTACAGGATTCACTGGCCTCTTTGCTATTCCTCTGATGCATTCTTTGTCAGCTCATCTAATTTCTTCCATATGGCATCAAACTTCTTCTGCTAATTCTGCTCACACAACCTTTCAAACAATTTAGCCAGGGTCTTGTTCTTGAACTGGCTGTGGAAGTTTGTTTTCATGTGCCTAACACACCACCTGCTCTGAACATCTGGCCACAATGGAGCTCTGTATCACTCTGTGCTGCCCTCTTTCATGTCATTGATTCCTTGCAAAATACCTTTGTGCCTATCATGTATGACACACACATTCTGCACATCCTGAACCACCATGTTCTTCAACCTCTCAAGGAACCAGTACCAACTGTCACCATTCTCCCCCTCAACAAATGCAATGACCAAAGGAAGCAACTGATTGTTACTATCAGCTGCCACAACTGTCAGGATGGTTCCTTTGTATTTTCCTGTGAGAAAAGTGCCATCAATGCAAATGACCGGTCGACAGAATTGGAAAGCATGAATGCAGGCACCCAATGCCAAGAATGACCATTGAAGCACAAGCTTGCTTGGTTTCTCCACACAAGGATGGTCCTTGATATCGTAGTAGCTGCCACGATTCATCTGAACTATTGTGTGTAGCAAGTTTGGAAAATTGTGGTAGGATGCTTCATTAGTGCCCCACCTATGCTCCAACACCTTCTTCTTTGCTTGGTATGCCTTTCCGTAATCGATGGTGTACCTTAACTTTTCCTCAATTGCACCGATAATTGCCTTCGGTGCAAATTCAGGGGTGTTCACAATGTGAGGGTACATGTGGCTTGCAACAAAATCAGCTGAAATGTTTCAGTGCCTTCCATCAATACGATCAAGGGTACAAGTGTGACCTTTCACTTCTTTCACCTGTATGTAATTGTCCCACTTCCCCATATATGCATACACTCGAAAAGAACAACCATCCTTGATGCAACACACATCATATATCCTAGGAGAGCTCCTGACTACCATGGACACCCTGTGTAGAGTCAAGGTGGACCACTGCTTCACTCATCCTTCAGATGTGTAGTACTGGGGAACATAGCACTTACACAAACCTCATTCTCCGTGTACTCCCATGGCACATTCTCACCAGTATTAACATTACACCGGGAGAAATCGTAGTTTCACCAATGCAAGGGCATGTCACACCTAGTTTTAAAGGCAAAACCGAATGCAAAGATCACGTGTACGCCAGGATCAAGTTACACACACGCAACGACATTGTGAATACCAAAATCAGTGCCACATGAATAAAGAGTTATTACAAGACCAAAGTCTTAAACGGAACATAAATAACGAGTTCTCGCAGCGGATAAAGTGCCTCCAGTCCTCCACAGGCAGCTGACTGAAGACACGCACACTTAGAACTCCTGGAAATCACCATGGTAGTCTTCAAAGTTCTCAAGTCTGAGCAGCAATCTGAGTAGTGTAGATACAAGAAAATAAACAAGCGTGAGCACATGACGTACTCAGCAAGAGGGAAACAACATAACATGCAAGGCCATATGGTGGATGGCTAAGGTTCAAGCAGTTTAGCATTTTAGTGAGTCAAGTTTTATTAGCAACATAATTACTAAAGAGTGTAAGTTCATACCAACCCAATTAATAAAGTATAAGCAACATGAATAAGAATAAAACAACAATTTAGCATTTAAATTTCATAATTTAGTCATGTGAGGGTCCAGACCGCTCTTGACCGTGAGCACGACTAACTAGTTAGTTTACACTCTGTAGAGGTTGTACACTTTCACCACAAGTAGTGTAAAAGCTCCGAAGAACTTTGAACCCAACCATGCGGTGTTTGCAAGGCACCATACCACACTACCGAGGTGTAGTTGCATAGGGGCGCTACATGGCCTTTACAAAGGTTCCCTAGCAAGTTATGACCCACAAGGTTCGGATCAGTTAGAAAGGTATAAAGTCCCCTAGCAGGTCAATACCCCACCATAAAAAGAATAACTCACCCAACCCCCTACTAGAGCGAGTCCATACCCCACAGTACCGCCGATCCCTTGTCCTTATCAGGTAAGATCACCCCAAGCTAAAGTTCCTAATTACTCAACCAAGACCATTGCCCATTAGTTCTTGTGGTTGTACTGTTTTCCTGGGTGGTTCTCCATGTTCCAATTAACATAACATAGGTGATCTTGTAAAGTAAAACAACATAAAGTGGAACACAGAATTTATAAGTATCCAAGTTGATTAATACCAACCCAGTTAAGCATGCTAAGCCATAGCTACCATCAAGATTAAGGATGTTAACCCAGTTGTACAAGGTAAAGGTTGTAAAACACTAGGTACGATCCTTAATAGGTTCCCGTCAGAGTTAATGCAAGCAAGTAAAAGTAAAGACAGTGAATTAAATGCATGTTATGTAGTACAAGTGGGCATGCATCAAGGAAAACTTGCCTTCAACAAGACTCGACTGCTCAAACTCTGGCGCATCTTGATCTTCAAAGCCTTCGAACGCATCACCCTCTACGCTCCACAATAATGACATACAAGCAAACAACAAGAATAAATAAGAAACAATCACCAAACAGTACTAACAGAACAAAACAGAGACGTAAAAATGTTCTACTCTTTGAGACGATCGCGTGGACATAAAGAACGCTAAAAACGAAGCTAAAACGACCAAGATACGCCTAATTGAAGATGCAAGGACTAAACTGTAAAGAACCCTAAAGTTTCTGGGCCTCAACGAAACAAAAGGACCTATCTGAAAAGAATCTACTACTGCAGAAGGATATTTTTGTTAAATACAACAAGCCCAGGGGGTTTTCTGCAAAAACGCGAGATCCTGCCGGTTTGACCGCTATGGACCCGGGCTGACTTGATCTGATCCATTGGATCAAGATCTAACGGCTGTAGACGGCGGTGGGCTGCGGTGCGGTTTAAAAACGACCGAGATTGTCAGATCTCGATCCGACGGCTGCGGACGCGTGCGGCGCGCGCGTCGACGGCGGGCGGCGGCGGCGATCTCGCCGGTGTGCCTCGGTTTCGAGCCGGGGGGCTCGATTTCGAGCGCGGATTGCACCGGGCGAAGCACGCGAGGCGGCCGAACCTATCTAGGGCGGCGCGGTCGGCCGAGACGCGACGACGACGGCGCGCGACGCGGCGGGGGTGGCGGTACTACTCCGGCGAGCTACCCATGACGACTCGGGGCATGAGGACGTCAAAAAGCGGCACGGGTGGCCTCCTCACCTCTTTGCGCGACTCCGGGGCAGCTCCTCGACGGCGGGGAGGCGGCGACGACGGCGGACTGCTACGGCGGCAACGCTAGGGTTCCGACGAGGTGCAGCACAAGCGAAGGCGGCGGCTAGGGCTCGGGTTGGGGACCCTAGGGGGTGCGGTGGTGGCTTAAATAGGCCGGGGAACCGACCTAGGCGTGCGGGCCACGAATGGCAGGCGGGCGCGCGACGGAGGGGTCGGACTCGGCCTTGAGTCCGACTCGAAGACGACGCGGCGACAGGGATTACAGGTGGGGACCACCTGTCGGCGGCCGCGGGCGCGGGAGAGCGGGGGTGGCGGGCTAGTGGCGGAGTTGGGCCGATCGGGCCACCACGCTGCGTTGGCTGCTGCTTCCGGGCTGCGGGCTACGGTGGCCGGCGCGCACTAGGCTGAAAAGGGAGATAGACCTAGGGTAGAAGCTTAACTATTTCAAAAAGACTTGAAACAAATGGATTCAAACTAAAGTTTAAATTCAAACAACCAAAAGTAATGCACCAGCATGAATGCAACAATTAAATCCTATAGTTCATTTATTTTATTTTGAAAAATGTAAATGCCTAAAAGAAATCAAAGACAACCCTATAATCCTTAAGAGCGGTTATAAAGATTTCTAGCCAATTTTAATAAAAACCAAAATTTGCAAAATTAGGGTGTTACAGGGCACATGATCCTCATCATCATCATCATCATCATCATCATCATCATCATCATCATCATCATCATCATCATCTAATGCACGTTCATCAGCTTCCAACTCTCTCTGATATTGTCTCATCACCTCTGGGTTTTCCTATCCCTCATCAATAACACCAGTGACAATATAACCTCTAGATGCCTGCTCACTCTCAGAATCCCCTTCTTCCTCCTCTTGTTGTTCACCTTCTTCAGCATCTTCCCCTTCTTCGGCACCTTCCCCTTCTTCACCACCTTACCCCTCGTCCACATTCTCAGCTTCCTCATGCACTTGACTGCTAGACCCACCCTTGTGGTAAGTTTGGACAAACAAAATAACAGGCAATCCAACTCGGCATGCATTTCTAATAAAACCCCTCCATCATGGAGTGCCTTCAAGTGCCACGAGCTCCCAATACACTGGTGTACTTCTGTTGATTAGTGCCTTCACCGACATGTAATGGTGCTCAAAATCTACTGTAAATACCTTGCTGAGCCAGTTGGTTATAACCTCCCAAGTTCTTTCTCCTGCTCTTGGAATATTTTTCTCAACTGAACTAAAATTTGACAAGTCAACTCCTTGTGAACCATATATAATCTCTCCAATTCCATAATATATTTTGACTGACACTGACTCTGACATGTCTGATTTATAATAAAAAGCAGTAACTACTATCAAATGCTACATCCAGGGACTACGAAACAAATAAACTTATCTAAACTACATTAACAAACTAATCAGCCGCAATCTACACACTTAACAGTAAATATATTACGTAATATAAACTACAACTACAGATCTACAAACTACAACTACACTGAAATAAAAATTACTAAAATTACTAGAATCAGTGAACTACCTGCAAAGTGAAGAAGTAGCAGAGCTTCACTACTCTGCACCATGCACCTCCCCTCTTCTCCTCCTCAACCCTAACCCTACAAACATGAAATTTTTAATACCACAGATCTAAAGAAATGCAGTGAATCACTAAAACGGTTTCTAAGAGTTGAAATCGTCAAAATACTTACAATGAAGCGAAGAACCGGCAGAGCTTTGCTACTCCACCCCCTCACTCTCCTCCTCTCTCCTTCCCAACCCTCTCTTTCTTTTTTCCCCAATTATTATGACATTTCTGGGCTATTTTTCGCCTTATATAGAGGTGGGGGAACTTGCCACCGTGGGCCACGGCGGCTGGGCGCGTCATACCGCCGTGGGCTACGGCGATTTGGCTTGCCGCCGTAGCGCACAACAGTTTGACTCTAACCGCCGTGGCCCACGACGGCTGACCTCCGAACCCGTGGGGACCCACGGGCGACATCTGAACCGCCATGGCCAACGGCGGTAAATGCTGAAATCGCCGTGGACCACGGCGGCCGCCGTGGGCCACGACGAATGGATGTCCAAAGTGCAAAATTTTCAAACCATCGTATATTTTTGCAAAATGATCTTAAAAATATAAAAAAATTCCCAGTTGCAGCTCCTCTCGTCAAATCTTTAACTCATTCACATCAACTCCTATAACTGTTTACAAAATCATGGGAGCATACACTTCTTCTGTCAATTGTTGAAACATCCAACATTTGCTTGCAAGGTTTTACATCATGTGAAGCCTACTGTTGCTGCTGCAGTAATTGTACTCAGTGTGCTGGTATACCAAACTCATTGAAGTGTGAGACGGTTACCTGCTTACTACAGTACTGTACTATATTGTACTAAACGTGATGTTAGAACTAGATAATTAGAGCAAACTGATTGTAATTCAGTTGGTAGTATTTTTTTGTGTTTAAGACGTCCATAGCACATTTTTCATTAAGAAGAGGAAAATAATGTTTATACATATGGGAGAGAGGCTGCATGACGACGGTAGCCAGGCTTCAAAGAAAAGCAAAAGAAAAACACTAACAAGCTTACATCACAACATGTACAAAGACCACATAGAGGGGAAAATGCCACCTGGCCCGATCAGCGTCACCTTGGCGCAAGAAGGTGGCTGATGGAAGTGATGAAGCCCGTCCGCACCTATAACCCGACAATTTCTCTCTTTCCAAAGTGACCAAGCGACTAGCCAAACCAAGGTACCAAAGCCTTTACGAAGAGGCTTAGCTACCACCTTCCTGACTTGGAGCCACCGGACTGTCAAAGGCGACTCCTCCATAGGTGAGAGTCTTCCAGGCCAAAGAAGATAATCTTGCGGAACGACACCTCCCGACTGTAGATGCACCCGGTGATGAGATGGTCCAGCGTCTCCACCTACTGAGTGCAGAAAGTGCACTCATCTCTGTCACTTAATTCATGCCGCCGAAGACGGTTGGATGTCCAACAACGATCGTGCAGTACTAGCCAACCAAAGTAGCAAACTCGCCCCGACGCCTATACCTTCCACGGGTGAGATGCATGCCCAGCAGCGAGGAATGACGGTAGCGAACATGACCTCATATGTCACTAGTTCGAGTATGATTTTTGTGATTCATGGCAACATGATCAATGTGATTAACCATATTGTTGAGCATGTCCTTGTAGACATTTCTAGGTCCCATGGATGAAAAACGTCACATGCCAAAATGATAAGAGTATATATTTTGAGGTTAAACTGACAAGAAGAAAAGATAGGAAAAGACACCATCGGATGAATCCATGGTACCCTAGAAGCTAGAGATGGTGCATGCGTCGGAGTACTTAGTACACTGCGTGAAGACTCAAGTCAACTGGCATCGTCGGATGAACCAATGGTCGAATTCCTACATGCACCGGATGAACTCAAGAGGAGAAGCAACGTCGGCTCGCAGAAGACAGTAGCACCGGATGAACCGATGATCTGTTTATAGGTACCATTAGTCTATCCGATGATCAGAGAAATCAAGATAGAGAGCAGTAGCACCAGATGAACTGATGGGTTAGTAGCGGTTCGTCTGACAGTGTGAAGACAACTAACAGAGAGCAGCCGATTGCAAACTCTTCAGCACCAGATGAACCGACGACCAAGTCGGGACCCCGTCAGTGAAAGCCCCGGATAATATGTGTCAGCAGGGTTCAATGGTCAAGTGACGTGGAGGGCGTCAGATGAACTGACGGTAAGAAAAACTGGACATTCGGTTCATCTGACGGTGAGTTTTTCTGTAGCCATTAGTCAACGACTACTTGGTTGCCTTGGGTTATTTATACACCCTCCACTCACTCATTTGAGGTGGCTAGATTGTGTGGAAGTGCAGAGGAGTGCAAGACACTTAGAAGATCATATCCAAGCCATCCAAGTGCTAATTAAATTTCTCATCCATAGACTTGCAGATGCTATGTGTGTGTGCTTAGTGCTAGGCTTAGCTTAGAGCTAAATGAGTGCAAGGTGTGCCTATCTCGTGAGGTGTTTCTTGAGTGGATCAAGCTGTACAAGGTGCTTTGAAAGCCTTGGGGCCTAAGTGGTTTACCTACAATCGTCTTCGCTCCTCCGGCTTGGTGTGGAGTGGGGATGACACTTTGTGAAGAGGACGTGGAGACCCCCTTCCTTGTGGAGAATCTCCTTAGTAGAGGCGACATCAAGGTGACCAAGGGAGCTTGACGAGTGCCTTTGTGGCGAGCCTTGTGGCAAGTCAAGTGATGCTCTTGGGGGAGACTTGGTGACCGGGAAGCAATACTCTTGTGTGGAGTGCTTCAACAACGTGGATTAGGGGTGGCTTAGTGCCTACCGATACCACATGATAAATCATGTATCAAGAGTTTGCTTCTTCTCTTCCCTTTTTACGTTTCCGCATTACTCTCTTGCATCCTTGCTCGCCTTTACTTTCCTAGAGTAGTATCATGCTAGGATTGGCTATAGGTTGCAAAACTTGTTTTGGGATGAGTGTTTCACACTAGATCAACCTGAGATTGCACATCTAGATAGAAAGGATCTAGTTTACTTGTGCAAAGTAGTGGAAGGCATAGGTTAAGTTTTTAAGTTGCTAATTCACCCCCTCCCCCTCTTAGGCTACGACCATCTGATTCCTTGCAATGACCGAAGAAGAGGGCTCGGTATACCGATGCTGAAGAGAATTCGCCTGAGGTAGTTCATTTTCAAATGAATCTATCCAGGACCTCAAAAAGGGTGAAGTCTACTAGGAGATCCCAAATCTTGATGTACATGATAACTTGCACCGTCCTAGCCCCGAAAACATCACCCACCCATGCCCTATCAAGAAGGCTAGCCGTAACTGTACGAGAGTGCATAACCCGAGGAGCGACTGCCTCCCACAGATTAGGCATCAGCGACTAAATGGAGCAACCGTCAAGCCAATTATCCGACCAAAACAAAGCTTTCCCTGCCGTCGCCCACCACGACCGAGATGGAGGCAGCAAAAAAAACTCTCCACCTCGGCCCATTGGTGAACTTGAAACCGGACCAAGTGCGTTGCGATCGATTCTCGCAAACTATAGCCAGCGCATACGGAGGCCCATGCCATTTAAGTGTAGGCTGGGGATACCGAGGCCACCCAGCCTCAAATGAGTTTTTCGATGGCCTTCACCGCCCAAGGAGCAAGCTTCAAGGCCATTGAGATGTGCGTCGGAATGGCACAGAGGGTGGATTGTACCAGGATCAAGCGACCGGACCTGTTGAGTAGCCTCCCTTTCCAAGCTGCGAGGCGGTTCGCAACCTTGTCAACCAATGGCTGCATCACTGTCCTGTGATTCTTTTTTTAACCCATTCACCCGATTTTGAGTCAAACTTGGCATGAGTATTCTTTTTTTTGAATTTGTTAATTATGGGAATTAAGCAGCTCTATTTTTTTTCATTGGTAGGTAACATGTTCGAAGACATCCAGGCACCAGTAATAATTTCATTGGTCTTAAGATCTACCAGCTTATTCTCTTTAATATGCCCATAGGGGTATTTCCACCGTGTTTGCGGGGGGAAATATAAATATAGTCTATTGTCATGTTTAGAACTTGAAGCTAATCTATTAATCATGTTTCTCAAGTTATTTCATGTTAGTAGTTGCCAAAGCAAACCCACTGCATGCTCAGTTATGTCAAGCTCTGTCGCGGTGCTGTTGTGCAGTCGAGCTCATGACTGAGCTTTTAACAATCGTGATCTAAAAAAAAGCTTTTAGGAATCGTAAAACAATTCATGCAACATAAATTATTGTTACAATGTAGACTTGTTCCATGCACAAGGAAAAATATTGACCATCCGATTGGAATATCTGCAAGTACTATTTTGATGATATAAGAAGAAATGCATGATTAACTTTTATGTATACACATAATTTATAAATATATCTAGTAGCAATAATTCACACCTGATCCAGACCCTCATTTATTTACTTCATACATGATGCAAAACACATATAGAGCTCACAAAAATGTACTGCGAGCCACAACACTACTACTGCTGATCAAGCGGAACAAGATCTTCTGCAGTTCAACATCTGCAGTTGGGTGGATGACATGTGGGCCTAGGGTCGATGGCGCCCATATGTAAGTGTCTCAACTGCTGGGGAGGTAACTGCAGAGGATCTCAATACTGATCAAGTGCATTTCTTGCTTTAGGACAGACTCGTCATCAACGCGTCATGTCTTGCATTGGTACAGGAGCCATGGACACCTTCTGTGAATGAGCTTCCCATCCTTGAAAGATGAAACATGCATTAAAGGAAAAATGATAAAAAACATACTCCACGTACGTATAGTTCATTACGACATTATTATTTCAGAATATATAGTGTTCATAATATCTTAACTTCGACAATAAGTATGTAGATCATTGACAGTGTTATATTACCGGGGAAATATGTTACCGTCAGTTTGCAGAATATTTTGTACCAAAACGGGTTACATGGACCACATTATATTAGGGCTGAGCTAGTAGGTGTGTTGGTCTGTTATGTTTCTTTCTATAAATAGATAGAACAAAGATGGATGAAGAAAAAGGAGCCACAAAGCCACAAAGCCACAAAGCCAGGACTAGGATTGGACTTAATTTAACAAGTTGTATGAAGTTTATTAATACTGCATGGCACAATAATTTTTCTAGTAGATGTGACCCAACTAGCAAACACCACATGGTTGAGAGACAACCACTAATTGCCAATTAGCACCATCACCAAACAACATACTCATCGGTTAACGTCGTGGCCATTGCAGAAGCAGATCCTCTAACTTTCAACCTCTACCATTGAGTGACAGACATGTGAGACCCACTGCACTTGGGTCCACATGGCGGTGACTCAAAGTTAGAGGATGTCATTCGAACCATTGCACCCTGCACCACCCCCTTGTAGCTGCACCATCTCATTGTTGCCCTCCATCTGAAGGACCACCAATGGAATGGGGACTAAAGGTAGCATAGGGTGCACAAGCTACAGCTAACCAAATACGACGACCTCCCTTAAAGCCGATGGCACCTCCTCGGGGCTTGTTCTGATTGCTCTACTGTTTGTAAGGCACATATAGTTTGTACCAAAATCATCACCAGCTAGTCCAACATCTGTGGTTTAATGATATTTAGGTGGGGACTTTTTGTCCCTAGTGGCCTTTTAAAAATATTATAATGTAGCAGTTCTTGTAATTTTGTTCAAAGTGTAATGAAGGAAGATGTGTATAAGGAAGCTAGTGCAGAGGCTGTCTTGTTTGAGTTTTTTTAATCAGTTTTGGACTACTAGCTTTTGGAATGTCCACGAGCTAAATATCTCCCAAATTGAAGCCAAGCGAGTCATAGTTTTGTGAAAGCAAGCCACACGGCAGAGGTCTAGGGCGCGACCGTGTAACTTTGAGGCTTTTGCATGCGACTTCACTTAGGCGTTGACGTTTTTGGCGAGAGAATATATCTCAGTGGAGGTCGTCGTTGCGCTCGTGATTGGAACATAAAGCAAGACGAGAGTATGTCGCGCCGTCCGCGCACGTCTCCCAGGCCGGCCCCCTTCTATTTTCCGGTCCCGGCCCCCCGTCTCGCCACCATTTCCTGCCTCCTATCCTATAGTGCTTCTTGCCTCTTGTCTCACATGCTACTTTACTGCCCAAAGTGCCGATACATCGTAATCGAAAAGAACGCGTGTCTCGTAATCGAAAAGAACGTGTGTCTCACATGTTACAAGTAAAGCATTATATTCCTCGTATGATAACTTAATAAGGTTGTTGATCGTCGACAACAACTCATTTGTTAACCAGTATACTGTCACGTTGCTACATATATATTGAAGATACATATATTTCTCGTACGCAGTGGCGGAGGCAGCGGTGGGGCTTGGCCCTATAGCCCTTCCTGCTGGCTGCTGCCGACTGTCTCCATTGAAGCTCCACTCACACAAAAAAAAATTGCAGGAGGAAGGAGAGATAGAAGGGCCGAAGGGGCTAGACCGCTAGAGGATGAAGAAGTAGTAGGTGCCGCTTAAGCCCTCACATTATTCGGTGATACGTGCGCAATATAAGAGGCATGTATGAGACTAATCTCTGAGTAGCCGTTCTAGAAACAAAAGTATGGCGTTGTGTCAAACTCAAGCATTATATTGCTATTCTTTGTCACATCCTCCATTTATATTGATAAGTTATTTTAGTTTTTTTAAAAGTCAAATTTTTAGCCATGATCAAGTTTATTTAAAAATATATAAATGTCTATCACGTTAAAACTAGTACCACTAAGCAGAGTCCTTTCCACAATCATGTTCTTTGATTTCTTCTTTGAAAACCCATTTTGCAATCATATCACATTTGTCTTCCGTTGAAACCACCATTCGCAATCATGTATGCTATAAAGGGAATCTTAACTTGCTGATCCGGTGAACAGCTAACGTTCTACTTTGGATCTAATTTGTTGGGTCTAGGTCCCACATCGAAAATTGATTGTGGTGGGCACAACATAAAGGTGGGGGCAGTACTCACCCATCTGGCTAATCTTTTGGGTTGAGTTAGGTCTAAAGACTTGTTGTTGTACGGGCTCCGATGGACCTAGACCTGGTGAGGCGTCATCTTGTGGGTACGGCGAGCCTCGACCGGATTCCGCTGCGCCACTCTAACATAAATGTTAAATCATGACCCGAAAACTCAACACACCCAACCCGTGAAAGTGTACTCTGTAAGGGCACTCCCAACCCAGACTCTGACCATGGAGTCTATATCTTTGCGTGTAGACTTGGAGTCTAACTTAGACTTGGTTTCTAAGTTTTCACCTCTCTCCCATCATTAAATTGTTTGCCACATCAGCAATTTGCCTAGGTGGTAGTGTAATTAATGACTCTGGACTCTACCATAGACTCTGGGTTGGGAGTGTCCTAGTGTGAAACGATAAAAGGAGGAGGTGAGGGAGGTGCGGCATAAGGGACACATTTCACATACTCTAGCTCTATTATCATTAGCCATGTCCATTAATCATATCTCTTCCAAATTAAAAATAAACTTTAGATAGACTAAACTTTACCAGTCGCTAAGCTTCAGCAATGGTCCATCCAACAGGCCTAAACTGTAAGACAGGTAAACATAGACCACTGCATTTTTTTTTCTTAGCATATCGAAGTTATGATATCCCAGAATTGTATGCCTTTGTTTCTGGATTTGGGACAAGTAAGTTTCAGCATAGCCGCAGCCATATCGTCGTTCATAGCTTTATTAATCTTTAACAAATATAGCACATGATTGCGTACGTGGGATGTGAGAATTCTCGTTCTGTGGCCGTTCATAGTTAGACTGTTAGAGTAGCTTATAATACTTGTGATTTGTGAACTGCGAGAAGCAGATAATAGTTAACATGTGTGATGATGGATGTATGAAGGAAAAAGCACTCGTCGGCCGCTTACCATCTCCCGGGTCGGCGCCTCTGTTCTTGAGCTCCCGATACATCTGGGCGAGCGCGCATGGCTCGCAGAAGCAGTGGACGCAGCCGTCGCCGCATGGCTCCGCCGGCAGGCCGTACGCCGCGCGGAGCTTGCGGCGGTAGGAGCAGGAGTAGAGGCACTGGAGCAGCCCCCCCGCGTGCAACAGCACGCAGTAGATCGCGCCGGCCATACCACACGCTGCACATGCATATATATTTTGCAAATTAGAAGTAGTAGTGGTAGTTTGTACCCTCCGTCCTTTTTTATTTGACGTTGCACAGTTTAAATTTGAACTAATGCATGGGCGTCATGTAAATAAGAACAGAGGGAGTATGTGGTTGAGCGAAAGCGCAGGGAGATTTAATTAATTCTGTGTAATAATAATAACGTGAACTTACATGTGATGCCCTTGTCCAAGGTCTCCGCCACCTGGCCGAACGCGACGCACGGGCAGAAGAACGCCAGGCAGCCTGTACAAGCGTCCTTAGCTTGCTCGGTGAGTAGTAAAATTAAGCCAAGTTTGGACAATGGACATGGTCAAGCAGGTGTGTTTTCATAAACCAAGCGAACAAGGCGAGACTGAAAATTCATTCAAGTTGTTTTGACGGCCTTATTTCTGGAAAAACAAAGGTTAGTTTAGGGGCGTGACTCACAGCTTTTGCAGTCACTGCAGCAGTCGCAGAGGCCGCTACTCCACGCCCCCGGCGGCGGCGGTGGATGGCCGCTCATTTTCCAGCCGATCTGAAACGTGTGAGGACTAAGGAGCTTGAGCCTGGGAAGAGTGGCAACAAGGCATATTTATATAAGAGTCTGGAGAAGCCTAGGGGCTGTTCTGCCAATCAAATGAAAGAAACAATTATCAACAATGAAAAGGAGCTATTATTATGTGCTATTATTGAGGCATTCAGGATATTTGTTGTCCTTCTAAAAGTAGTATCCATAAAACAAGTCTAGTATTTTTAGACTAATCCTGAGAAGGACTTCTAAATTAATCCTAAAAGTATTTCTAAAATAAAACTAGTATTTCTAAACTAACCTAGCTTAAAGGGATTTCTAAACTAACTGTAGAATTTCTAAGCCAATCCTAAAAAGATTTCTAAAAATAAAACTAGTATTTGAAAAATAACTCCGAAAAGTATTTCTAAAAGGATTTCTCAAAATATTCCTAAAATGAATCTAGTATTTATAAACTAACCCTAAAAAAATTCTAAGCTAATCCTAATAGGATTTCTTAAATAAATCTATACTAATCCTAAAAGGATTTCTAAGCTAAATCTAGTCTACGTTTCTCGTCTCGTGATTTTCCGTCTATCCATGTAATTAGTCTACGCCCCTATTCGTTTGGCTTATCGCACCAACAAGTAAAGATTTTTTCTCTCGTAACAAATCGGCCATCAAGAACTGACCGTAAAAGTAGTCTTTTCTCTCGGAACAAATCAAGATCGCCATCGCCATCACCAAACGAACGAACAGGCTGATGTTATATATTACCTCTTATATTATAGGTTTTGAAAGGGGTTCCAAAATTTATCCCGAACTAAATAGGCCCAAAATACAGTGTGGGTCACCGCTCAGTTTTTTTTTTTTGCCCTCATTTTTATGAATACTATACTACCTAGTTAGTAGGCCCAAAATCAACAGACAGGCAGGAGACAGGGGCGCGGCTCAGCCCAGTGAAAATTATGATGTGGGTCACCGGTCACAGTTGGCGGCCCAGTTTTCAGATAAACAAATAAACAATGTTTTCAGCAAAACTTTCTTATCTCTCCCATCCGGCAATTGAATAAGCATTGCATTTCCTTCTCAGGTTGGTTTGGACTTCATCGACAATGAAAAATGAGAAATTGACGGTTGCCGGATGGAGTTTTCATCATGCATGGATTGCATTATATTGCGCCGGCTAAGTTCGAAAAGTGGTAATCAAAATAGAGTTCTTCGGGAGTTCGTTGCAAAAAAAAAATCAAATAAATTGGGTGATTTCAAAATTTTTAATAATTTGATAGAAAATAAATTCCATCCACATAAGGATCATGTTTTCCTTTTTATTTTACACCACACTAGTCAAACATATTTCTTCTAGTTACTTAGAACACTCCATTTTTAAACAAATGCTTACATGTTGGAACACTACTTTTAAAAGAATGCTTACTTGTGGGACGTTTATGACGTTTTTGCGGAGCTTATGTTATCACAAAACCACCATGCAACAGGCCGACGATTCTTTTCGGCTACAATAGCAATCTTCATGACGTTATTTAACTTTGACACTAAATTTGTTCGGAACTAAAATTTTATGACGATGTCAGTAGGGAATGTCATAAACCAATTATGATAAATTTTCTACCATCAAGATTGCATCACTAATCAATGTTTTTTCTTGTAGCGGTAGAGAGAATCAGATACTCAAATACATGAGTAAGATAAATAATAATGATAGGATAGTGTGACACACAATTGATTCATCTCCAGTAACTAAGGTCTAGGGATCGAGTTAGACATATACGAGTTAGCTCTAGGTTCTAATGTACTAACTATATAATTCACAAATCATACAAGAAAGGTACACATGCACATTGTATTTGTATAGACTATCGATCCGGCACCCAATTACAAACAGGGAGGTTGCTCCCTCGCCGCTTCCCCACGACAACGATAGCTAGTATTTAGACTCCTACAACATACCTGAATGTAAAAAAAATACAAAAGGTCCAACAACTGTCACTACTGTGTCCTAACTCAAACTATACCTGATCATGGCCTGCCCGACCCGATAAACCCGACCTGACCCACTCGAAAAAACCCGACCCGACCGTGCGACGTGTCGGGCACGGGCCGAAATTTTCACCCGAACTCAAAAAATAATCTGACCCAACCCGACTCAACTCAAAAATTATAACTGAAAACCCGAAACCCGACCGGATCTGACCTGACACACACATGTGACGGGTCGGGCACGGGCCATGATTTTCGACCCGACAACCCCACATGACCCGACCCGAACCCGACACGACCTGACCCATGATAAGGTATACCACAAACTATTCTTGGGGCATGCTCATATCCAAGTCCAATGCAGCTATGGAACCCAAGCACCATATTTGCATTGTTAACTAGACCCTAGTCGGACGGGGCTTTTGTGACCCAAACTAGAGCCACAAAATAACGGGCCACTCGAACTGAGTACCGTAGCATGAACACTAACGATACAAGAAATATACGTACACAAACTATCAAACTAAGGCTAGGCATATAAACAGATACGAGACCATATGAACTTATACCACAAGATCAAAGGGTTGTATTCGCAAGAACACAAGCCACTAAATCAAGAGCAGGCGAAGAACACATAATCACATCACACATATATGAACAAAGCACAACATTATATAAGCTAGATGTATAACTGATGTATATCACAGTATCCTAAGAATAAAAGATACAAAACTCATACCTAGACTCCAAGGAGATCTGGAACCTGAAGTAGAGCTACTCTAACCTACTCCAGTAGCCTAGAAACCAAAGGAAAAGGAAGAGAAGTGAATGAAAAATTGTGTGTCTTCTAAATGGGTCGTGCAACACTCCACTGCCTTCTAGGACCAACAAATCGCGGGTAGGCGACGACTTGAGCGCGACGATGGTGACAAACATGGACGGAAAACTAAGAGGCGAGAAAGCATAGGGAAAACTAAGAGGCCTGGCTACATGCGATGGTGGCTGGGGATTACGGGGAGGGGTGATTTGTAAAATGACGTGATTACTGTTATGGGCTTGTGGCTAATGACGGGCGTTTTTTTTAAATTAGCCCACCTCTCTTCCTAGGCATCAGATGGGTATCCAGTGGTCTTGATTATGTAGCGAACATGGCCTCACATGCCATTAGTTCGGAGTTTGATTTTGGTGATTCATGACAACATGATCATTGGGACTAACCATATTGTTTGAGCATGTCTTTGTAGACATTTCTAGGTCCCAAGGATGCAAGGAAACCCCATGCAAAAATGCCAAAACAAAGGGTCAAAACCGAGCAAGAAAAGGAAAAGAGAAGACACCGTCGGATGAACCGACGGTCCCACATTTACAAGCGTCGGTGCAATCGTCGGACGAGTTGGTACACGGGGTGAAACCCTAGGTACCGTCGGATGAACCGACGGTCCATTTTCTACATGCGTCGGACGAGTTGCGGAGGAAGAGCAAGGAAGGCGGTAGCACGGATGATCCGACGGTCCGAGTGAGGACCCCGTCGGTCTATCCGACGCTCGGTTGAATCAAGACGAGAGACGCGCCAAGACGAAGCCTTCAAAGACCGGATGATCCGACGCCTTGGTCAAGGCATAGCGTCGGTCTATCCGACGGTCCGTTAGAAGCTAACGATGCGACCCGGACGCGAGGCCTTCGAAAGACGGGATGATCCGACGTAGCGTCGGAGCATAGCGTCGGAGCGGCTTGTGTCGAGAGAACCTCAACGGCTACGTGACGTGGGAGGGGCACCGGATGAACCGACGCCCTGGAAAAGCATAGCGTCGGATCATCCGACGGTACCTTTTTCGGTGGACGTTAGCCAACGGCTAGTTTGATGCCTTGGGCTATTTATACCCCCTCCACTCACTCATTTGAGGTTGCTTGGATTGTGTGGAAGTGCGAGAGGAGTTCAAGACACATTCAAGATCATATCCAATCCATCCAAGTGCTTAATTGCTCATCCTTAGACTAGTGCATGCTTTGTGTGTGTGCTTAGTGCTAGGCTTAGCTTAGAGCCGAGTGAGTGCAAGGTTGTGCCAACCTTGTGAGGTGATTCTTGAGTGAATCCGGTTGTACAAGGTTCGCCGGAAGCCTTGGGGCCTAAGTGGCTCACCGGCAATCGTCATCGACCCTCCGGCTTGGTGTGGAGCGGCGAGGACACTTTGTGCGGGGGACGTGGAGACCCCCTTCCTTGGTGGAGAAGCTCCTTAGTGGAGGCGGCATCAAGGTGACCAAGGGAGCTTGACAAGTGCCTAAGTGGCTAGCCTTTGTGGCAAGTCAAGTTGGTGCTCTTGGGAGAGACTTGGTGACCGGGAAGCAATACTCTTGTGTGAGTGCTTCAACAACGTGGACTAGGGGTGGCTTAGTGCCTACCGATACCACGGGATAAATCGCGTGTCAAGAGTTTGCTTCCTCTCATCCCCCTTACGTTTCCGCATTTACTCTATTGCAATCTTTGCTTGTCTCTACATTCCTAGAGTAGTATCATGCTAGGATTGGCTATAGGTTGCAAACCTTCTTTTGGGATGGGAGTTTCACACTAGAACAACCGTAGTTGCACATATAGATAGTATGTTCTAGTTTACCTTTGCGCAAAATTAGTGAAGCTATAGGTTAAGGTTTTAAGTTGCCTAATTCACCCCCTCCCCCTCTTAGGCTAACGGGCATCCGATTCCTTACAAGTGGTATCGGAGCGGGACTCACTTCCTTCACAAGGATACACCAATTCGATTGGTAAATTGTGAAAACCGGCTCATTGGAACGGTTAGGCTTCACCGCCTAGTGAGTTGCTCTATAGAGGGATGAAAGGGGTGGATACCTTAGGTTTGGCTCCACATTTCGATGGCACGGGCTATCCTCGGTGGAAGGTTCTCATGGAGGCCTATCTCCAAGCAAGGGACCTCGATGTTTGGAGAGTAACCGATGAGGGCATGAAAAATGGTACTAGAAAGGAAAAGCAATTTGATGTGATTGCTAAAAGTATCATTTTGTCCTCACTAGATGTAGGCGTTTTCAATAGAGTTTTTACTTGTGAAAATGCTCATGAGCTATGGAAAACCATCAAGGAGCAAAATGAGGGTTCAAAAGAAGTTGCTAATGAACGCTACGGTTGTCTCCTTGAGGAATTCAATAGCTTTAAGCAACTTGCTAATGAAAATGCCGAATCTATGTACTCACGCCTAAATGTGCTTGTCAATGAGATTAATGCCTTAGGTGTGAAGGACATCACGGACTTGAACATCAACCGCAAGATCCTACAAAGTCTCCGAAAGCCCGACTATGACTTGGTGAAAGCAATCATCTACGAGAAGAAGCTCGAAGATTTGAAGCCATCGCATATCTTGAGCAAGATCATGGCACATGAGCTTCAACTAATGCCCAAGTCAAAGAAGGCGCCCCAAGAAAAGCCCCAAGAACCATCCTCTCCAACAACAAGCCATGCTCTCTCAAGCCGACAAGAGAAGGTGTTGAGTAGAATGGCTACTCATGGAAGCTCAAGTGAGGATGATGGTGATAATGAAGATTCCTCAAGTGATGAAGAGGTTGAATCTATGGTGGCCGAGTACGTGAAGAAGATCTTCAAGTATGTGAAGAAAGTCAACATGTACGGCTACAACATCCACTTGAGAGAAGGGCGCCATCATCAACACATCAAGTTCACCAAGATTGAGCACAAGCCCAAAAGGAAGGTGGTCAAGGAGAGAAGACCAAGGCAAGAAGCAACCTTCGCCGTCCGCGAGTGGACAAGTGGTGGATCAAGTTCTTCTAGCTCAAGCGACGAATCAAGAAAGAACTTCACCACCCGCTTCATGCAAGGACCTTCATCATCACACATGTGCCTCATGGCCAAAGATATGGAAAGCAATGTAAGTGATGACGAATCCGACACCACCTCTCTCAATGATCTTGTTGAGCTAATCCATGAGCAAAAAGGAATGCTTGAACAACAAGCTAATGAAATTAAAGAACTCAATGCTCTCAATGATCTTAGTGACACCCTTGCTACAAATTATGAACATTTGTTGTGCAAATTCAAATTGCTTAGCAAGGAGTGTGAGGAGCTAAAATATAAGCTTGAGAGCAATGAGACTAAAACAAGTAATTCCTTTGAGCTTAATGAAACATCTATCCCTTGTGCAATTCCTATCTCCAAGGTAGATGCTTCAACTTCTTGCATTGATTTAATTGATGAATCTTGCTCACCATCTTGCAATGAGAATGTTGTTGTAGAATCATGTGATTATCTCATAGGCAAGAAAAATGATGAGCTCAAGCAAGAAGTGAAAAGGCTCCGAGAGAGATTGGCAAACTTGATGGGCAAGGGCAAGAACGATGAAGAACAAGTGGACATCTCACAAGACATGAAGAGCCAAGTCCAACCTTCTCAAGATAACCGTGATCACATGGTGAAGAAGCTTGAGAAGGGTGCAACTGTGACTTGCTACAAGTGTCATGAGGAAGGGCACAAGTTCTACAAATGCCCCCAATTTGTCAAGAAGATGGACAAGGGCGCAAAGAAGAAGTTGAAGCCCACCATCAAGAGCTCTCTCATCTACACCAAGCCCAACCGCAAGAACAAGACCAAGAGCAACACCTACGTCATCAAGAAGAAGGCAAATGGCAAGGTGGTTGCACACAAGGTTGGGAAGATGAAGGAAGAGCGGAGTTGGAACCAACCTATTTGGGTGCCCAAGGAAGTCATCACCAACATGAAGGGGCCTCAAATGGTTTGGGTTCCAAAGGCCACTTGAAGGCCTTAAGTGAGGGGACTTGGGAGGCTTGGCACAATCAAGATGAGAAGATTCAAGCTTATAAGCCAAGATTGCAAATTGGACATGTGTTGCCCAAGTTCCCCGATTGAGGTAATGGAAACTAGAACCCATCTCTTGTATCATTGTAGCTCCATTGCCTTGTTTAGGTTGCATTTGTTGCAATGTTTACATATGGTAGGTTGCTTGTGTCATGTGCTAACCCATGAGCAATCTACATGGTTTGATTAGTGTGTAGGAAAGCTACACTTGTTCTTTCATGATGCATGTTTTCATATATATCTCTTTGCATCATGAGCAAGCTATAGGGTAAGCTTCCCTTTTGTTATCATAAACAATGTGCATACATTTGGTTGGTGATTCAAACACTAAATGCACACATGTAGGGGGAGCTCATCCTATGGTTTGGTTATGGGACTAACATTGTTTCAAGCTTTTCTTATGTAGTCCCTTAGCGACGCGTTCCGGTGCGGTGTTTCATTCTAAGAGAATGCTATTTCACTCTCAATGTGATCTAACATCTCTAAAAGAGTGAATATAGCAATATGAGCTTCATGCTATTGAGTCATGTCCTTGCGAGCTTATGTCTCTATATAAGTTCAAAGGCAATGTACTCATACATTCCTAATCCTTGTGGTACCCCAAGTGTCTTCTTGCAAGCTTCTTCCAAGTGGTGTCACCTAGTGATATCATTTCCAAGTGGCTCATCTCAATGTGGTGCCAACAAGGTAGAGAGGATCAACCCCCGGAGGTATGCAATGATCAAAAGACCACAAGTGATATCTACAAGTGGTAATGTAACAAGAACCCATTTGTCTTATCTCTTGTACCTCAAGCTACCTCCTTGCATGATATGCTCTAAGCTTCCTTGTCTTTCAAGTTTGTAGTTGTGCACTTGTTTCTCACTACCCTTGTCTTGCAAGTGGTATTCTTTTTATGCACTCACTTAGGGGGAGCTTAGTCTGTATCATGTTAGTCTCATGAGCATGTGATCCACCTTAGTTATTCTCACATATGGTATCTTCATCGATATCATACATATGGATCATGGTTCGTGCGGCTTTCTCCCTTGCATTTAACATCTCTCCTTTGAGCTATGGTTGCTAGATCTTGCTAGTTTCCTTGGACCCGTTTGCTTTGGACTTTTTGGAGATTTTATTCCAAAGGGGGAGAATGTGAGACCAAAGCAAGCGTGTGGCGTAAGCTTACAAGTGGGCTCAAGGATGCTTACAAGTGATTTCAAGGATTTGAGATCAAAGGGGAGAATGTGAACATAAGAGCAAAAAGGGGGAAGTTTGATCTAGGGGGAGTTTGGATGATGGTAAGCATCCAAGCAAGTGTAAGTGGTTCTAATTCTGTCAATTCTAGCAAATTTATGCTTGCTTTGGTTGTGTTGTCATAAATCACCAAAAAGGGGGAGATTGTAGCGAACATGGCCTCACATGCCATTAGTTCGGAGTTTGATTTTGGTGATTCATGACAACATGATCATTGGGACTAACCATATTGTTTGAGCATGTCTTTGTAGACATTTCTAGGTCCCAAGGATGCAAGGAAACCCCATGCAAAAATGCCAAAACAAAGGGTCAAAACCGAGCAAGAAAAGGAAAAGAGAAGACACCGTCGGATGAACCGACGGTCCCACATTTACAAGCGTCGGTGCAATCGTCGGACGAGTTGGTACACGGGGTGAAACCCTAGGTACCGTCGGATGAACCGACGGTCCATTTTCTACATGCGTCGGACGAGTTGCGGAGGAAGAGCAAGGAAGGCGGTAGCACCGAATGATCCGACGGTCCGAGTGAGGACCCCGTCGGTCTATCCGACGCTCGGTTTGAATCAAGACGAGACGCGCCAAGACGAAGCCTTCAGACCGGATGATCCGACGCCTTGGTCAAGGCATAGCGTCGGTCTATCCGACGGTGCCGTTAGAAGCTAACGATGCCGACACGGACGCGAGGCCTTCGAAGCACGGATGATCCGACGTAGCGTCGGAGCATAGCGTCGGGCCGGTTGTGTCGAGAGAACCTCAACGGCTACGTGACGTGGGAGGGGCACCGGATGAACCGACGCCCGGAAAAGCATAGCGTCGGATCATCCGACGGTACCTTTTCGGTGGACGTTAGCCAACGGCTAGTTTGATGCCTTGGGCTATTTATACCCCCTCCACTCACTCATTTGAGGTTGCCTGGATTGTGTGGAAGTGCGAGAGGAGTTCAAGACACATTCAAGATCATATCCAATCCATCCAAGTGCTTAATTGCTCATCCTTAGACTAGTGCATGCTTTGCGTGTGTGCTTAGTGCTAGGCTTAGCTTAGAGGCCGAGTGAGTGCAAGGTTGTGCCAACCTTGTGAGGTGATTCTTGAGTGAATCCGGTTGTACAAGGTTCGCCGGAAGCCTTGGGGCCTAAGTGGCTCACCGGCAATCGTCATCGACCCTCCGGCTTGGTGTGGAGCGGCGAGGACACTTTGTGCGGGGGACGTGGAGACCCCCTTCCTTGGTGGAGAAGCTCCTTAGTGGAGGCGGCATCAAGGTGACCAAGGGAGCTTGACAAGTGCCTAAGTGGCTAGCCTTTGTGGCAAGTCAAGTTGGTGCTCTTGGGAGAGACTTGGTGGCCAGGAAGCAATACTCTTGTGTGAGTGCTTCAACAACGTGGACTAGGGGTGGCTTAGTGCCTACCGATACCACGGGATAAATCGCGTGTCAAGAGTTTGCTTCCTCTCATCCCCCTTACGTTTCCGCATTTACTCTATTGCAATCTTTGCTTGTCTCTACATTACTAGAGTAGTATCATGCTAGGATTGGCTATAGGTTGCAAACCTTCTTTTGGGATGGGAGTTTCACACTAGAACAACCGTAGTTGCACATATAGATAGTATGTTCTAGTTTACCTTTGCGCAAAATTAGTGAAGCTATAGGTTAAGGTTTTAAGTTGCCTAATTCACCCCCTCCCCCTCTTAGGCTAACGGGCATCCGATTCCTTACAGATTAAGAGTTTGCAAGTTTGCACAACTCCTGCTATGCTCCCTTATATTTATACCTCGAAGGAAGTTAAAGTCCTAGATAATTAGGGCATGAGCTATAAGGCTGACTGCAACGGGCAACTGCATAGCACCCGGGACCGGTAAATTTAGCGTATCCAAGCTCCTGGACGGGGTGCAGCGGCACCCGGTATCGCACCCGGTAAAACCCAGGACCCGGAGTTGACCCGGCAAATGTCGAGGGCGCCCGGTTTCCTCCAATCCTCCGCGTCTCCCTCGGCGGCGCCCCACTCCCCCTCGCGCCTCCTCGTCGTCGTCCCCGCTCGCATCTCCCTCCCTCGCGCTTCCTGTCTCCGCCTCGCATCGCTCGAGAGCCTTCCATCCCCATTCCTCTTCCTCTTCCTCCTCCCGTCGGCCAGAAAATTCCCCAATCCTTCCGTCTCTTCCCCACCCACCCCAAGCAACCAACTCCAGATCCATCCATCACCATGGAGTGCGAGCCGGAGGAGCCCCAGATCCTAGTCGGCGGTGATGTACGTCTTGCGCAGCGCCGACTTGAACTGCACATGCGTCCCGTCCTTCACGCGCGCAAAACCAGCAGTTGGTTGGTTGGAACAAGTGACGAAGTAGGGCGCATCCATCAGTTGAACCCGCTGGCGCGCTCACGTACCAGGAGGTCCTTGTTGGGGATGTCATCGAAGATGGGCGGTAGGATCCAGCCCTCGGTGATGAGCCACCAGCCGAGGCACACCGCTCGCACCGGAGCGACGGGTGCACGGGGGCCAGGATGACCGGCGTCGGCGACGACGATGGCATTGGTGTTGGCGTTGGCTTCACCGCGGGCCGCGGCCGCGGCGTCCTCTTGGCATTGGCGTGGGAGAGGAGGGAGCAGAGGTAGGAGGCGCACAGGAGGACGGAGGCAGAGACGCCTCACGACGCCGCCGTGGCAACCCATTGGGCAGCGGCTGCCTGGGCTCCCGTCCTATGCTCCGCTCCGACGGCGGAGTGGAGACCGATGTCGCGGGGCACCTTCTGGCATGGAGGAGGTTGAGGATGCCGGTGAGGAGGGACGCAAGCGATTGACGGCATTTCTTGGACTCCAGCCACTCGCGCACCGGACGACGTCGGCGTCGCGCGCTGCGAAGGAGTGCCACGGCGAGGTCGAGGCGGCCGGACGTGGCGAGGCGCCGAGGCAGCAGGGGCCCAGCGGGGTGCATGCGGCTGGAGCTTGCTGGCACCAGAACGCGCACAAGAAGGAGCGGCCGGAACTCCTCAAGGGTTCGTTCCGGGTCCGGGACCGGCACTTCAACGCGGGGTCCATCCTGCTGGGCCTCGGCGTGATGGAGTCCGTCGGCGGCGTTCTCAACACCTACATCTGCACTTCTTCGTCGGGGCGGTGCCGTGGGCCGGGGCGGGGGCGCTCGTCCGGTCATCCCGACGATGCAGAAGGGGGACGAGACAGCGAGGAACCTGCACATCGCGCTCAGCACCATCAGCGTCCTGCTCTTCATCTGGCAGGTCCCCACCGGGCTCGAGATCGTCGGCAAGGTCTTCGAGTTCACCACCTGGCCATGAGGCATCATCCTCTTCTCTCTCTCTCTCTCTCTGCATGCCTCTTCTCTTCGCTGACCGCCGCGACCCCCGCGCGCGCGTGCTGCACTGCCGCCGCAGCTACCGCGCGCTGGAGCACCTCCAGGGTGTCTGCGGCGCCGGCGCCCGCGTCCCCCGCGCTGTCCGTGGTGGGAGCGGCGGCGGAGGAGGCGGCTCCTGCGCGCGACCGTGGCGCAGAGAGACGCGACCTTCGACAGCGGATGGGGCCCGACGGACGGAAGACGCGAGCCAGCCGACGGACGCTGATTTCTTTTTACAGGTTTGGATACCGGTCACTGCTGCAGCAAAAAGTAGTTTAGGGTGCCAAATTTTTTTAAGGACCCTGCAAATGTAGGTTTAGAGGGTGACTTTTGGAGCCTACCGCTGCGGATAGCCTAACCAGCCCTCCTCCATCCCTCTTGGATGAGCTAGCATCTTGTGGTCGTGATCGAAAAGTTTGAACAGGGTGTTTGATTTGGACTGCACGTGATATGTTCATATTTGGTGGAGACACCGTGTCCGCGGCTCCGCGCATGATCTTTCCGTTGTTGACCCTGGCAGATGCGCCTAATAACATGGTTTTGAAGAATTTCTTTTGTCGCTTATTAAAAAAATCAAGGAAAAGAACAAACTCCATCGGCAGAGATGTCGTGCAAGCTTGCGCATCCATATAGGAGTATTTTGTACGCATGCATATCTCCCTGCTGTTTCTGACGTGCTGCGTGCTTCTCTTCTCTCGCTGTCACACAATCCACCGCAGTAATGGCTTTGTCTCCATCTTGTGCGGGTCAAAGGAACGCCGCCATTCCCGCGGCCATGCCGGTGGCGGCGCTGAGCTCGGGCAAGCCGATGCCCCGCCTGGGCTTCGGCACGGCGTCGCCAACTCTCGGCCAGGCCGAGGGCCGCGCCGGCGTGACGGCGGCCGTCCTCCACGCGCTGGACGCCGGGTACCGCCACTTCGACACCGCCTCGTCGTACAACGCGGAGGGCGCGCTGGGGGACGCCGTCGTCGAGGCCGTGCGCGCGGGAACGGTCGCGTCCCGTGACGACCTCTACATCACCACCAAGCTCTGGATCGCCGACGCGCACCCCGGCCGTGTTCTGCCAGCGCTCCAGAAGTCGCTTCGGTACGTAAAACATATACTATGTCGTGTCGTTCTGTAAAACGAGAAAGATTGAAACAGAAATGAAGGTTATTAGTTTCTGCATGATGGTTCGTCGTCGAGCAGGATCCTGCAGATGGAGTACGTGGACTTGTACTTGATTCACTTCCCCGTGAGCATGCGGCCGCCACCGGTGGAGGGAGACATCATGGTGGTGAAGGAAGACCTGGTGGAGATGGACATGAAGGGGGTGTGGGAGGAGATGGAGGAGTGCCACCGGCGAGGCCTGGCGAGGGCCATTGGCGTCAGCAACTTCACCTGCAAGAAGCTTGAGAACCTGCTATCCTTTGCAAAGATTCCACCGGCTGCAAACCAGGTGATCAGTTGAAGTCTCTGAATCAAACAATTGGATTGATTTGAGGTGCCTTTGCGTGATTCTTATCCCCTTTGCACACGTTCTCATTGCTTTTGAGAAAGAACAGGTAGAGGTGCACCCATACTGCCGGCAGAACAAGCTAAGGGCGTTCTGCAGGGAGAAAGGAATCCAGCTCTGCGCCTACTCTCCACTGGGTGGCAAGGGAGCTCCATGGGCCAACAATTCTGTCATGGATAGCCCTGTCCTGAAGCAGATCGCCCGTGACAAGGGCAAAACCGTCGCCCAGGTAAACCTTGCATTGGTAGTATCAAGTAATTAGGTCCCTTGCTAGTGCTCACATACAGCAAGTGCAGCACGTACTTCTATATTATGAACTTTTTAAAATATGAAATGAAATAAGTTTCCACTAGCTATTTATAGGAATATTCTAGTTTTGGCACTATTTTTAGAAACTCTTTGGGTAACAAAACTAAGTAAACCTGCTGGTTGGATGAGAAGACTGCGAGTGCAGTAAATTTACTTGGTGACGACTAGCTATTTACAACCTTCTTTTTTGTCGAGGTTCAGGTGTGTATAAGGTGGGTGTATGAGCAGGGAGATTGCGTGATCGCTAAAAGCTTCAATGAGCAGAGGATGCGAGAGAACCTCGACATCTTCGGCTGGGAGCTTACTGAGAACGACATACTCATGATCAGCGCCCTTCCAGAATCAAGGGGCACCTACAATTTCTTCGTCCATGAATCCGGGCCCTACAAAACTGCCGAAGAATTTTGGGACGGCGAGATTGTGGCTGGCCAGCCGGCTTACCAAACTGCAGCTAGTTTGCTTTCAACCAACAAATGACGGTTGCTAGTCAAGAAACTCTATTTAATGCACTCTTCAATTTGTTGTTGCCTTGTCTTACAATGCACAAGGTGATCAATTGTCCTCTGTTAGTACATTGTTCAAATAGGACCAGTATGAAATATCCGACGACGGTTAAGATTAATTGTATACTATTAACACCTTAACATGTATTATATGTTGTATGTATGAGTAACACGGATTATGCAGGGATATGATTGAAATATGTAGAATGACATTGTTGAGATATATCAAAACATTCTTGATTAAACTAGCTTCATTCTTTTTATTCTTTATCTCTTCATTCATTTCTGAATAATAAATTTTGTGATAATTACAATTTTAGCCATACCAAAAACATCATATACACTATACTACCATATTGTGCACCATAAAAGAGCTCAAACATAAACTGAATCCACTGCCTGATTACAGAAAGGTGCACGACCTACTCACACTCCACGTCCATCTCTACGTTTCTATTACCTCCTTCAGAATCAAAGCAATGGCCAACCTATATGACGGGGATGTTCATTTCTCTCCACTGCACATCCTACAACTGCAACCAATTTGTTTGTGATTTTGGTGATCATATGAAAAAACGGCCATTAAGAAGCAACCACAATCAAAATCAAGCAAAGAACCCAAGGAGATGCGCTGGTTTCACAGAAAACAACACCATAGAATGTTCTGACAGCCATCAGAAAAGCGTTAGAGCAACCAACATAGCAATTGGTACTGCGAAGAAATCAACTCAAAGTTAGACAATTCGATATTTTGATGGCCCCAATCTAATAGCGTCAGATGAATTCAGACACGCCGTCTCCTCCACTATGTTGCGAGCTTCAGGAGACCCATGTGCATGGTATGCGAGCTTCAGGAGACCCATGTGCATGGTAGGGCCACGTTATTTCGAGGTGGCCTGACACGAAATTGGCCCATGGGCCCAAGCTTGGGCTGTCGATGCAACCCATGAGCCGACATGACACGACACCATGGGAAGTCATTCCAGGCCTAGCCTGGCACGATGTTTACCAGGCCATGTTAGGATCGAGCCAGGGTTAGGTCAGGTGGCCCGAATGAACATATGTAAATAGGCCCAAAAAATGCCTAGGTGAGTCAACCTGTGGAGCTCAAGTCGATTGGCCAATGGTCCCCAAGGCCTCATTAATTCATGCTCATCCTTAGCAAGCAATCTTTCCAGAAATACATCCCTAAGTTTCTAATGATAAGGCAAATTAATCTCAGGATCAAAGTGGATCAAGCAAAAATTTGGAAGGGAACTATTGATGTTTGTTACCTCTTTTAGCCGCAAATATTATCATGAATAAAGGTGCAATTGCATTTTTTACACGCATTGTAGTTAAAGAATAATGTAGTTCCACATGTCCTTGGAAATTATGTGATTGTAGGAGAATACATACAAAAGGTGTGAGAATGCCAACTTCTATATGCCACCTCAGCTGAGGAGTGGCTGCCACACAAGATCCCCTGTGTCCATGCCATGTCATCGATCCAAGGGAGGCAACTTCCGACGAATGAGACGACGACACATGGATTCCACATGGATACAAGGGCCCACGTGGACCCAAAATGACTCAACAACTTACATCCACCAAAAATACACCCAAGGGCCCACATGTCAAACAAGCTGGAAGGAGGGAGCCAGTCGGGCCCACAGGGGTTCGGCTGAACCGACCATGGGTCGGCTGATCCTGGCCTTCCACATGCAACTCAGTGATTGGTCCAGGAGGTGATTCCAGGAGTGCACATGGTGCTCTTCGATCCAAAACCCTATGACACTCCCCCTATAAATAGAAGAGGGAGGGGCTCCTTCGGAGACACACCACTTTGCTCCTCCTCTCTCACTTTTGGTTTCCAAGGCTAGGGAGTAGGCTAGAGTAGTTCTACTTTAGGTTCCAAGTCTTCTTTGGGATCTAGGTATGAGTGTTCTTATTATTGTACTTTTATTTCATTATATGACTTTGCTCTACTTCAATTATTTAGCTATTTCATATAAAGTAGTGCTTGTATGCGTAGGTGATATGCTCTTGAGTTCATCATCTGTTCGTCATTTAGAGGCTCGTGTTCGTCATGAACACAACCCTTTGATCCATTTGATAGATGATTATACCATGTGTTCTTTGTTTGTTCATAAAGTTAAAGGCTCGTGTTCTTCGTGAACACGACCCTTCAATCTTGTGGTATAAACGTAGAAAGTCTCATATCCATTTGTATGCATAGCCTCATTTTGATCTTGTTACTTTACACATTCCTGTTGTATGACGTTCATGTTTGAGCTACAATACTCGATCCAGAGTGACCAATTATCTGGTAGCACTCTGACCTGGGTCATAATAGCTTGGGCCGGTCAGAGTCTAGTTGACAATGCAAGTCCTACTTGGGTTGGACAACTACATTGTTTATGAGCATACCCCCCGTTTAGATAGATGTAGGCAACGGTAGTGACAACCATTGGACCCTTTGAACTCCTCCGCGTTCGGGTAGTGTTGTAGGAGTTTTGAAAGTAACAACTGAGTTGTCATGTAAAAGCAACACAGAGGGCTATACTTGGGTGCTGGACCGATGTTTCATGCAATGTTTGTGTATCTCTCTTGTATCTCTAACCTTTATATGTATAGTACATTAGAACCTAGAACTAACTCGTATGTTGCTCCATATTGAGAGAAAGCAATGTGTATCACACTACCCCTTATCATATTATACTCACCCCTATATTTGAGTGTTTTCGTATCTTTCTATGTCCATGATCTATATTCAATTATTCATTTGCAATAGTATATTCATTTACAATAGTATAAGTCTTGTTATCCAACCTTGCTTTCCTTGGATTCGATACCCTTTGGAATAAGTTGGGAAAATGCCACAATGGTAGATCTGCGCACTTGCGGATTCTCTTGTGATCGTTAGGATTACCACTAGTCATTTGTGGCACCATTACTAGGATAACATAACTTAGCAGCAACGTTAAGAAATGCCAACAAGAATCATTCTTGTCCCGAGCTTATTATCATGTTAGGTCGCTTATCATCATGTTAGGTCAACATGCAAAAAAAGAAGGCTCCAAAATATTAGAGAAGACTTGGGAATGAAAGGAGGCGCGAGGGAAAAATGGAAGGGCGAGGTCAATTGACCTAGACTAACCTAGGTGGATCAACCTGGGTCATTCCTGACTCCACTCGACTTCCGATTTCACCACGATTCCTCTAGACTATAAATATCTTGATTCTCGATCACCGGCGGGCATATCCAGTTCAACGTATTCAACACCAAGGAATAGAGAAGTAAAAGGAGCCTAAGGGACACCATTTTAGAGAGTTGAGGACCGTGTAGTTGTCTAGGGATTAGCATGGGAACCCTACAAGGAAGATCCACGTTAGAATTTTGAAGCTAGGATCAAAATCAAGGTAGGATACATCATGGTAACAAATTGTTGATGTACAATCATTCATGGCAGAGTAGAAGTTGTGTTTAGTTCTTTATTGATGTAAGTGTTTGCTTCTATGATTTCATGCATTGTTGGTTTAGCTTCTTTTATTTCCAGATTGCATATGATGTTTTTTTGAGGATATAGGATGTTCATGTTTTCGTGGTGGCTGTAACACCTCAAAATTCTCTCGAAACCCGAAGGCTACCAAAAGCGCAAAAAAACAATATTTTGACATACTTTCACTTGTAAATTGGGCATCCAAAACATGTAAAACCACTGATAAATCATCTAAATTCCCTTCACTATGATCAAATCAAGAGAAGAGACCAACCCCAAGATGTTTCACTACAAGAAATCATGTGATCTATGAGGAAATCATCATGACAAACTCAGAAATTGTCACGAATCAGCTAATAGCCCATTCAGTCTCAATCCGGGCCCGATTTTTGTGATGAAAATTTGGCGTCCGTCATAGATTGAAAAATGAACTCGATTTCTGTGACAAAAATTTGGTGTCCATCATAGATTGAAAAATGAAAACATCATGGAGTTGAAGCTGATAAAATAAATGTGTCACTTAATTGAAGTAACTAAGATGTGTTACTTTTTTAATTTTCTCAAACATGAGTGGGTAGGGAAAACAAAAAAATAGTAATTAAATATGTATGTGTAGGCAAGAAAATTAACTAAGATGTGTTACTTTTTAAAATTTTCAATTTTGAACTGTGTATGAGTCTAAGCATGTTATAAGGTATTCAAATCTTGAAGTTTGAGTTGAGTTGTATAAAACAATGTGATGGAACTATCTAGTTTATGATGTCGGTGCGGAATATGGTCCCGACACTAACCAGTAGATAGCGCCAAGGTCTATCCCTCAATGGTCGATGCTAAGTAGCAAGTGACACAGAGGTTTATCCTGGTTCCGGCCGCGGGGGCCGTACGTCCAGCAGGGGCGTGCTCGAGGCACTGTATTACTTAGCACCGGGGGTGCTTGTAGTGGGGCAAGTACAAGCAAGGCGGGAGAGGAAGTGCCACATCCAAGTCCCTGGTGGAATGGCTGAAAATATTGTGGGAGAATGGGAATGAGTGCGTGGTGTGTTGTGTTGAACTCTGTCCCCCACGGCTGGGGGCTCGCCTCCCCTTTTATAGATCAAGGGGACGGCGGGTTACATGCGCGCCGCGCTACTTAGCTATGTGGAGAAGTGCGACGTGCTACGGTGTAGAGTGGGCGGCCGTCCGTGCGATCCCCTCCACGATCCGGTCATCATGGCCTGACTTGTACCCGAACAGTGGCGGTTCGAGGGTAGGAGAGCAGCGGATGGCGGTGATGTCCTCTGATAGGCTCGAGGGAGGTGCGACGCCGGCCCGTACGGCGCACGGGAGTTGGCGAACCCGGCGTTCCTTCCCAACGCGCCTCACGGGGCCGGGAGTCGTTGCTACGGGGTCCGGCGTGCGCCGCGCGCGCGCGGCACGACGGCCACGCCGTTACGGTGGCGGGGACGCGGTCCACCGGCCTACCGCCTCCACCTAACCCCCGTAGGGTCACAAGAAAGTACATCGAGGGTGCGCCGGCCCCTTTCGAGGGCTCGGCGCGTTAGCCGTGCGGGGCGTGCGCGCGGTGTCACGGGACCGACACCGGCCGCACTCCACCGTACCCTCCCCACGGTGGCGGGGATGGGCTCCTCCCCGGGGGAGTTGGTGCGGCGGCACCGGGGTGCGAGCCCCCGGCGCATGATGGCGCCGTCCCGCGGCGTCGGGCGTTAAATGCCCGTGTACGGGGCGGCGCACGCGTGCGGGGCGCCCGCGAGCGTGGCGGGCCCCGGCCGAGGGCGGGGCGTACCCTCGAGCGAGGCGAAACCCTCTCGAGGGAAGTGCTGCCCCTCAAGCGGGGCGATGCCCGCCCGAAGGGAGCGTGCAGCCTCGAACGAGGCGGAGTCCGTTTCGAGGGGATTCTTACGTGGGCCGCCTCGATGGGCCGTCGGAGTCCCTGTGGGCCGTGTCCTGCATGGTTAGGCACCTGCATGGTTAGGCTTAATATTATCGGGTTTCGTTCTGGGTTTTAAGTGGGTTTTCCCCCATTGTTTAAGGGGACCCCTAGGGCTGTCCCCAGACGCAGCCCCCGAGCATCCGTGGGTTTGCCGTTGCGGCTCCCGCGGATGCCGGAACCTACCGATAGGACGTTCTTCCCTCCTTGTTTGCGAACGCTTTCCGTGGGGCCGCGTCGGCGGGCCCGCGGGTCTAGCCCCGAAGCCCCGGGGGAGTGTGGATACTCCCGGGGGGTTTCTTGCGAGAATTTTGGTCGAGAGAGACGTGGCACATATGCCAACCGGCATCGGCGGTATTTCAGCCGGCTTCGGGGGTGCACGCACCGCTGACACTGTCTCGGGCGGGTGCAGTTTCAAGGAGGTGTAGCCGTGCGTCAAGCCCCCGAGCCTTGGCCCGTTCGAGGCGATCGGGTAGAGCCTGACGACTTGTTTTTCAAACGCGCCCTCGCCGTCCCTCCGCGGGACGGAGGGTGAGGTTTCTGCAACTCCCATCGAGCGGGTCGCGAATTGCTGATTCCTCTTCGAGCTGGTAGCGGGTGGTTCAAGTGGACGCCCATGCCCCGTTCGATAAGGGTAGGCTGCGCGGTCCGGAGACACGTCCATGGAAGCGCTTGCGTGGGTTTGCTAGGTGGGTCTCGGTCCCGTTCGCTAGGGACCGAGGGCGCGGAAGCTCTCCCTCGATGGGATCCCCCCGGCTAGGCGCCCTCGGCCGGCTCTCGAACACGACATGTGGGGCACCCTCGAGCCGACGGGCTCGAGGAACGGCTCGAATGCGCGTGCCCTCGTCGTCCCTAACTCGCGATCCGTGGCGCCCGTTCGAACCCGTCGAGGGTCGGGCTTCGAACCTCCGATCGCAGGGCCGTGCGGGGGTGGCGCCCGGGCGGCCCCGTCTTTTCACGTTTGCGGCCGTCGAGGGGGTCCGGGCGAGCCGGCCCTCGAGGTGCTGGTTGGTAGCACGGCGTATGTGCTTTCTTTTAGAGGGTTGACATTGTCTCGAGCGGGGGGCTCGCTCCGCTCGAGGGTTTTGCGTGGCATAGGTGCCCGCGGTTGCTCGCTCTACATCGAGCGAGGTCCCGGCGACCTTCTCACGTCGATATCCCATCGAGGGTTGACGTCATCTTGAGCCAAGGGCTCGTGCCGCTCGAGGGTTTTACGTGGCATGGGTGCCGCGCGTTGCTCGCTCTACATCGAGCGAGGTCCCGGCGACCTTCTCACGCTCATATCCCATCGAGGGTCGCTTTTGTCTGGAGCCAAGGGCCCGTGCCGCTCGAGGGTTTTACGTGGCATGGGTGCCCGCGCGTTGCTCGCTCTACATCGAGCGAGGTCCCGGCGACCTTCTCACGCCGATATCCCATCGAGGGTCGCTTTTGTTTCGAGCGGGGGCTCGCCCTCCGCTCGAGGGTTCTCCTTGCTTGGCAAGGGACCCGGCATTTAAGTGCCTCGCGGTCGTGGCCGCGGTTTTGCGGCGCGGCGCGCGCCTTTTTAGGCGCCGCGGCGCGCGCGCGTAGTGGGCGGCGTTGGCGGGCGGACGTGACCGCTTCGCCTCGGTCGGCCGCGGGTCTTTGCCGTGATGATGGCCCGCCCGCCGTGACATGGCCGCCGCAAGCCGTGGTGGGGCCCGCTCGTCGACGCGATGGAAAGATTCCCCCGGCTAATGTTAGCGGGGCGTCCGCTCCGGAGAGCTCGCCCGTCGGCCTATAAAGCTGCGGGGAGGAGGAGACAGCGGTTTTTTTACCTTGGCATCTCACCATTTTAAGTCCCCCGCCCCTTCGTCTTCGCCTAGCTCCTGCCACCGCGCGGTGCCGTCATTAGAGCCTTTCTTCCGTTCCTCGTTCTCCGTCCTCGCATTCCTTCGTCCTTCCTCATGGCGCCGCCCGAGCCTCCCCTCAGGATCCTGGAGCCATATGCCTCGGGAGAGGTCGACGGTGACGCGGGCCGGCCCTTGGCGAGGCGGTCGCCGCCGCCGCCACCGGCGGCCAACGAAGACGGGCGTCCGGCGGAGTGGATCGTGCCGCCGGCTGCGGACCACGAGCCCAACCCGCCGGAGGGCTACGTGGTGAGCTTCATCCGTTACCACAAGCGGGGCTTCACCGCGCCGGCGAGTACCTTCATGCGGGCAATGTGCTACTACTACGGGGTGGAGCTGCACAACTTCACCCCCAACGCGATCTCGCAGGCGGCCACATTCGTGGGCGTCTGCGAAGGGTACCTGGGGATCCCAGTCAATTGGGAGCTCTGGGTACACCTCTTCCGCGTGGAGCTCATCACGCAGCCCACGACGGAGCCAAGGACCCGCCGCGCGATGCGCGCCGGCGGGATGTCGCTTGCCCTGCGGGGGCAATTCAAGAACGTCTACATCCCCCGCACCATGACGACGAACAACGCCGGCCGGGAGCGGGGGGTGGTTCTACTTGCGTAACGCCGAGCCCGGCCTCCCCCCCCCCCCACACCGGCCGGTGTTCAAGGAGAGGCACCGCCTCCCGGGGCTACGGGGTGTCCTCGCCCCAAGACGGGCGCGGCGAGAGTCGGTCCCGGCCGCGGCGCGCGCCTGGCGAAGATGGGGGCGAACGCGATGGGCGTCCTCGCCTTCCTTCATCACCGCGGATCGTGCGCGTTGATGGAGAGGCCGCTCCGCATCTTCGAGATGACGAGAGGCGGCCAACCCCCGTCGACCTGTACGCGCTCACCCAGGCGCGGAGCGCCGTCGACACCCGGGTGCCGCCGCCTGCGGGTCGGACTCCGTGGGACATCGAGATGCTCCCCACCGGCCCGTTGGTGAGTGTGGTTCTTGATTTCGTTTTGGTTCTTTGCGTTGCCTTTGCCTCCTGACGCGCTCTTGTTGCTTTCGTGTACAGCTGGTGACTTTCACCATCGCCAATTCCGTTCCGCCCACCCCCGACTCCCGCGCGCGTGGCCGGGCGGCGCAGCGGGAGCAGCAAGAGCGGGCGGCGCGCGGGAGGGAGCACGCGAGGCGACGTCAAGCACGCCGCGACCGGCGGACCGCGGAGTACCGCGCGCGAGGAGGCGGGGGCTCTCCTCCCCGGGAGATCGAGGAGCCCTCATCCTCGCAGGAGGACGAGGAGGAAGAGGCCGAGGGGGAGGGCCCCTCGCACGGTGGCGCCTCGCGCCTCCCTCGCCGGAGCGGCGCGCCGCGGCGAGGGCGGCATCGCCCAGGGCGGGCGCAACGGCGCCCGCCGCCGGCCATCGACATCAAGGGCGGCGCGTGCCGCGGAGCGCGCCGGCGCGTGCGCGGAGGCGCGCGCGCGAGCGCGCGCCGTGCGCGCGTCCGCGTGCGCGCGCGAGGGCGAGCGTGCCCGCGCGCGCGGCACCATCGTCGGGAGGCGCGTCGGCGAGGCGTGTCCGCACGCGGGGGCGAGCGTGCCCCCGCGCGTGGCGGCGCCTTCGGGAGGAGCGGCGTCGGGCGCGCCCGCGCACGGGGCGGGCGTGCTCGCGCGTACGGGCGGCGGCGCGGTCGGGAGGCGCGCGCGGCGGGCGTGGCCGGTGCGCCGGCCTCATCTGCTGAGGCCTCGAGGAAGAGAAAACGGGCCTTTTCCTCTTCGAGGTAAGGAGTCCGTCCTTTTTCGTTTGGTTCGATTCGTCGATGATTAGGCGCCCTAACCTTCTGTCCGTGCCTGTGCAGGGTGGTGCCAACCGTGCCTCCTCTCGCACCTGCCAAGGTGCTGAGGACGGACGCGTCCATCCCCACCCGACGGCGCTCGTCGAGGGCGTCGCGCCCGGGGACAAGCACGACGGCGGGCGCGAGCTCGCAAGCCCCGGGCCGGGGCCTCGAGGCCCCGCCGTCGGGGTCCCGCTGCCGCGGTGCGGCCGGAGGTCGCCGGGGGCGGCCGCACCGGTCGTCATGGAGACACGGGCGCGCGGCGGCGGCGGGTGGGGAGGCGCGGCCGCGGGGGGCGCGTTGCGGTGGAGGAGGCGGAGCGGGAGCAACCCGCGGCGCCCGTGGGCCGCAGGCGCGGCCCCGAGAGGTGGTGGGCGCGGCGCCGCGCCGGGCGCCGCGGCCGCGGAGGCGCCGGTGGAGGTGCCGGCGGAGGCGGCGCGCAAGCGAGCGCGCCCGCCGGCGATTTGCGGCGGAGGTGGTGGAGGTCTCGGACGACTCTCCGCCGCCCGGTGGAATCGCGTGGGCCGGGCGGCCCCCTCGAACTCCCCCCGAGCCCCGGAGGGGGCCCTCGTGAGGCGGCACGAGGGTCATATGGTGGTGGGGGGGCCGAGGACATGGTGCCGAGGCCTCGTCCTCCCACGCCGGCCACCCCCGCCCGTGGGAGGGGGGCCGTCGATGATCCCCGGCGTTCGCCGACGCCCTGGGGAGCAGGAGCTCTGGGGCGAGCTCCGGAGCCACGGCGCCACGCTCAACCGCGCGCTGAACGAGGCGCTGCAGGTCCATGGCGGCCTGGCCTGGCTCGTCTTCGAGGTGAGCTATGGTTGCTCGTCCTTTTCCCCTTTCGTTTTCGTACGCTGTATTCAAATCTTGGCGCTTACGGGCTTCGATTCTGTGATTGCCAGGAGCTCGAGCGTCGTGCCCATGACAAGTACGACGCCTTCGACCGGGTGAACGCCGAGGTTCGCCAGCTCCGGGAGCGGTGCAGCGCATTCGACGCGCTTGCCGACGCTCTCAGGACGCCGGACGACTGGCTGGCGTATCGGGCGATGGCGTGGTGCGACGAGCTCCCGGAGAGCTCGGGACAGGATGCACCGCGGCGCTCGAGCCTCGAGCGAGTCCGCGCGCGCCCTCGTCGATCGTGACGAGGCGCGCGTGTAATGCGCGCGCGGACCGGAGAAGACGCGCGACGTTGGCCGCCAACCGGGAGGCGGGAGGTGGCCACCGCTCGCGCCGTAACCCGGGAGCTCCGCACGTCGCTCGAGGGGGCGCAGCGCAGCGCCGCCAGCCGAGGAGCGGGCGCGCGGGTTGGAGCAAGCGGGCCAAGGAGGCCGACGACCCGAAGGCCGCCCTCGACGCCAAGGCCGCGGCCCTCGTCACCGCCGAGGAGCGGCTCCCGCAAGAGAGCACCGCCCGCCAAGGGGCCGAGGAGCGGCTCCCGGCGAGCAGCCGCCCTCACCGATGCCCGTGCGGCGCCGGAGCGAGGAGCGCGCCGCCCACGAGGTGACACGGAAGTCCTTGCGGATCAGGACGCCAAGCTCTCCAAGGCTGAGGGCGAGGTCGTTGTGCTCGGCATTGTGAGCGCAAACCGAGGAGATGGCCCTCCAGGGCCGGGGGTGAGACCGTCAAGCGCCTCGGAGCGACCGGTCGAGGCCGTGCGCCGCGACCTCGAGATGGAGAAGAAGCAAGTCAAAGGTGAGCCACAATCTGACTCTTGTCTTGTTGGATTTTCGATTGGGAACTTCGCATTCCCTTTTTTTCGATTTATCCCTTGCCTTGATGTTCCCGTGCTTGCGCCCGCTCCGGGGCACGCGGCGGAGCGGCCGAGGCGCCGCAGCCTCCTACAACTCCTCCGAGCAGAGGGCCGCGGGAGCCGCGCGATGCGGCCCTCAAGACTTGCCGCACCGTCGAGGAGGGCGAGGCACGGGCGGCGGCTCGCCGGCCGGCCGTCCGCGCGCCCTTGGTGGCCACGTCCACCGAGCGGATGCGCCGGCGGCTGCGGCTCGGGCGTCCGAAGGCCCTCGGAGTGGTGCGATCCCACTACGAGGTAAACTTCGAGGCGGCGGCGAAGGCTACGTCGTACCCGAGGGCGTCGAGGACGAGGTGGCCATGGAGCGTATGGATGCACTCGGCTGCCGATGCCGCCGGGTCGCTCGCCGAGGCCTTCGAGGAGTTCCTCTTCCCGACGCCGCCGACGCCGTCGCTCCTCCCGCCTGAAAGCAGTTGGGTACTAGGCCCGTTTTTTGTTTATGCGTATCAGAATTCTGGCCTCGTGGCCTTTTGTAAACAAACAAGTTGTTTCATGAACATAAGCAGTAGATGTAAATGAAGTTGTTTGTTTATCACGCTTTTTTGTTTCTCCTTCTTCCTGAGTGGATTCTAGTTAGGGAAGTTCGATTTTCGCAGGGGCCCGCTGGGTTGGAGGCGAGAGAGAAGGGCCATAGCCACGCGGCGTAGGCTATCTCGGCTCGCACGCTCCTTCCGCCGTGCCGCCCGCGCCCTGTTCGAATCGTGGCTCGAGGTTGAAGTAGGAAACAAACTTAGCGCGTGTGGATTGTTGCGTTTTTTGCGCGAAAAGATGGGACCATTTTGGGGGGGGGGATGCCCCCCGCAGTAGCCCCCGAGGGTAACTTGGGTTTCAGGGGAAAGCCGAGTTACCCTTTTCATTAGACTTGACGTATTTACATAGTCGTTGCCAACTGGGGCGTTGGCGATGTGATTTTTACAACAAAAATACTTGGAAAATCCTAGCTAAGGGTAGAAGCGACGTGGCTGTTGGATGTTCCAAGCGTTGGTGAGCTCTTCGCCGTCCTCGTTGGCCAGCTTGTATGTGCCCGGTTTGAGTACCTTCACCACGATGTAGGGTCCCTCCCATGGGGGTGATAGCTTGTGGCGTCCTCGGTTATCTTGGCGCAGCCTTAGGACCAGATCCCCTTCGTTGAAATCCCTTCGACGTATCTTGCGTGCTTGGTAGCATCTTAGGGACTGTTGATACCTCGCGGAGTGCATTAAGGCTACGAGGCGTGCGTCGTCTAGCTGGTCCAGCGAGTCCTCGCGGGATCGCTGGTTAACATCCTCGTCGTAGCCTCGAACCTTGGGCGACCCGTATTCTAAATCCGTGGGGAGGACGGCCTCCGCACCGTGGACTAGAAAAAATGGGGTGAACCCGGTGGCTCTGCTTGGGGTGGTCCTTAGGCTCCACACGACCGCTGGTAGTTCTTGGAGCCATTTTCGCCCAGATTTGTTGAGCTGGTCGAAAATTCTGGGCTTTAGGCCTTGTAGGATCATGCCGTTGGCACGTTCCACTTGGCCGTTGGTCTGTGGGTGCGCCACAGCTGCCCAATCCACGCGGATGTGGAACTTGTCACAGAACTCCAAGAACTTCCGGCCCGTGAACTGGGACCCGTTGTCTGTGATGATGGAGTTTGGCACTCCAAAGCGGTAGACGATGTCGGTGAAGAATGTCACCGCCCGCACGCCCCTTAGGTTCGTGATGGGGCGCACCTCCACCCACTTGGAGAACTTGTCGATCGCGACTAGCAAGTGGGTGAAGCCCCCCCGGCGCCTTCCGCGGGGGCCCGACGATGTCCGGCCCCCACACGGCGAACGGCCATGTAACGGGGATAGTCTGTAGGGCGTGAGCGGGCAAGTTGGACTTGCGGGGCGTAGAACCGGCACCCTTCGGCAGGTGCGTACGATTTCGGCCGGCGTCCGCGACCGCGGTAGGCCGCAAAAGCCTCGGCGGAACGCGTTGCCGACGAGGGCGCGGGGTGCGGTGTGGTGGCCGCGGATCCCCGCATGGATGTCCCGGCAGAGCTCGCGCCCCTCGGGAATTGGCACGCACCGCCGTAGGATGCGGAGGCGGCGCGCTTGTACGGCTCGCCATCGACGAGGGTGAAGGATTTAGCCATCCCGGCGATGCGCTCGGGCCGCGGCCCGGTCCGCGGGGAGTTCCCCTCGAGCGATCCGAGCAATGTATTTCTCCCGCGGTCCGCCGGACGGAGCCGGCTCGATGTCCATCGCATCGGCTTTGTGAGAGCCGTACCCCTCGAGAAGGGAGAGCACGTACGCCTCGTTCGAGGGGTCCTCGTCCATGGGCTCCGCACCCGCTGGGTTCGAGGGAGCCCCCGAGGGTCTGTCGTGATTCGAGGGGTAGGGCTCGAAGACGACCGAGGGTTGAGCGATGTCGCGCGCGAAAACGTTCGAGGGAACGGTGATCCGCCCGGACGCGATCTTGGCGAGCTCGTCCGCTTCTTCGTTGTACCTTCGGGGCACATGGTTGAGCTCGATGCCGTAGAACTTGTCCTCGAGGGCCCGCACGGCCTTGCAGTAGGCCTCCATCTTGTCGTCGTGGCAGCTCGCGTTCTTCATGACTTGATCGATCACGAGTCGCGAGTCCCCCCGCACGTCGAGGCGCTTGACGCCCAACTCAATGGCGATTTTGAGGCCACGCAGAGAAGGGCCTCGTACTCGGCCATATTGTTGGACGCGGGGAAGTGGAGGTGTGTCTTGCGTAGCGCATGTGCTCCCCGAGGGGTGACACGAAGAGCAGCCCGCGCCCGCTCCCGTTTTCATCACGGAGCGTCGTCGAAGAACGAGAGTCCAAAGACTTCTGCCTGGATTTGTGGGGGTGGCAGTTGTGTGTCTGTCCACTAAGCGACGAAATCCGCCAGAATTTGCGACTTGATAGCCTTGCGTGGGGCGTAGGCGAGCGTTTCGCTCATCAGCTCCACGGACCACTTGGCGATCCTTCCCGCGGCGTCGGGGTTGCGGATGATTTCCCCCAGCGGAAAGGAAGAAACCACCGTGACGGGGTGGGCCTCGAAGTAGTGGCGGAGCTTGCGCCGTGCAAGGACTACCGCGTATAGCAGTTTCTGGACATGTGGGTAGCGCGTCTTCGTGTCCGAGAGGACCTCGCTGATGTAGTAGACGGGCCGCTGCACAGGCAAGGCATGCCCCTCCTCCGCGCGCTCCACAACGATCACGGCGCTTACCACCTGGGTGGTTGCGGCGACGTAGAGCTGCAGGGGCTCGCCGTCCTGGGGCGGCGTGAGGATCGGGGCGTGCGTCAGAGACGCCCTCAGCTTGTCGAGCGCATCCTGGGCCTCGGTGGTCCAGGAGAAGCGCTCATGCTTCTTGAGTAGGCGGTAGAGGGGCAGGCCCTTCTCACCGAGCCGCGAAATGAAACGGCTCAAGGCGGCAAGGCACCCCAACACCTTCTGCACCCCTTTAAGGTCCCGGATCGGACCCATTCGTTCGAGGGCCGCGACCTTTTCAGGGTTGGCCTCGATTCCCCGCTGGGAGACAATGTACCCCAAGAGCATGCCTCGCGGCACTCCAAAGACACATTTTTCGGGGTTTAACTTGACCCCATTGGCCCGTAGGCAGCTGAACGCGACGCCAAGGTCGCCAACCAGGTCGTCCGCCTTCCTGGTCTTCACGACGATGTCGTCCACGTATGCTTCGACCGTCCGCCCGATGTGATCCCCAAAAACGTGCTGCATGCAGCGCTGGTATGTTGCGCCCGCGTTTCTGAGGCCAAACGGCATCGTGACGTAGCAGAACGTCCCGAATGGTGTGATGAATGAAGTCGCGAGCTGGTCGGACTCCTTCATTTTTATTTGGTGATACCCGGAATAGGCATCAAGGAAACAGAGTAATTCGCACCCATTTTGTTGAATCAACGATTTGATCTATGCGTGGCAGAGGAAAAGGAACTTTGGGACATGCTTTATTAAGACTAGTATAGTCTACACACATCCGCCACTTCCCATTTTTCTTCTTTACAAGCACGGGATTAGCTAGCCACGTAGGGTGGAATACTTCCTTGATGAATCCGGCCTTGAGGAGCTTCCGCAGCTCCGCTCCGATCGCCCGTCGCCGCTCCTCGTCGAAGCGGCGCAGCCCGCCGCCGCACGGCGCGGGCGTTTGGCAGGATATCAAGGGAGTGCTCGGCGACTTCCCTCGGGATGCCTGGCATGTCCGAGGGGCTCCACGCGAAGATGTCGGCGTTGGCGCGGAGGATGTCGACGAGCACTGCTTCCTATTTGGGGTCGAGGGTGGAGCTGACCCTCAACGCCTTGCCCTCGGGGACTGACGGGTCGAGGGGGACCCCTTTGGTCTGCTCGGCGGCCTCAAAGGCGCCGACGTGCTTGGCGGCGGAGTCGAGGTCCTCGTTGACCATCTTCTCCAGCGTGTTTACCAGCGCTTCATCCAGCGCTAGTGCCTCTGCATGTTCCACGCACTCGACATCGCAGTCGAATGCGTGCTCGATGGACGACCCGACGGTGATGACGCCGTTTGGACCGGGCATCTTCATCTTCAGGTAGGTGTAGTTGGGGACCGCCATAAATTTGGCATAACAAGGTCGCCCAAGGATGGCATGGTAGGCCCCTTTGAACCCCACCACCTCGAAGGTGAGGGTCTCCTTGCGGAAGTTCTTAGGGGTACCAAACCGACCGACGGATCGATTTGCCCGAGGGGCCGAACACGCTTGCCGGCGCGATGCCGTGGAACGGCTTTGTCTTGGGCCGTAGCCGGTCCCCGCCGATCCCCATCGGCGCAATGTATGCGCGAAGAGGATGTTGAGGCTACGCCTCCGTCCATAAGGACTTTTGAAAACCGGGCGTTCCCAATGATGGGATCGACCACCGGCGGCACCGGCCCGGATTGGGGATGCGATTCGGGTGGTCTTCCCGCTAAAGGTGATGACATCCTCCGACCAATTGAGAAAGGACGGAGGCGCCCTCTCCGCGGCGAGGACTTCGTGTCGCTCCTTCTTGCGCTCGCCGGTCGACATGTCGACGGTGGGTCCCCCAAAGATGAGGAACACATTTTCGACGGCGGGGAAGCCGCCCGGCGTCGCCATCGCCCCCGTCTTTCTTGGCCTCTGCCTCCTTCGCGGCGGTGCGGCCATAGAACTTCTTGAGCATGTCGCCTTTGCTCAAGGGTGTGTTGCACCGGGGTTTTGTGCTAGGGACATGACTTCTTCGGCATGTCGTCGAATACCCCCCGGCCTCGAGGAGCCGGTCGAGGGCCCCGTCGAGCCGGGTCGACGGCCGAGGGCTTCGGCGTTGCCGCCGTTGCGCCCTCGCTCGCGCGCCTCGCGGCGCGGCTTCTTCCCCCTTCTTGCCCCGTTTGTCGTTGCGGTGTGGCTCCTTGGACCCGCTACCCTCCGCGGGCGTGTCCTCGGAGCGCTTGCCCTTTTTGCCGTCGAAGATCGCCCCCACGGCCTCCTCCCCGGAGGCGAAGCTGGTGGCGATGTCGAACAGCTCGTTGGAGTCCGCAGGCGGGCTGCGTCCCAGCTCCCGCACGAGGTCCCGGCACGTGGTGCCCTCGAGGAAGGCGTGCACGATCTCGGACTGTGCCATGCTGGGGAGCTCCGTGCAGCGCTTGGAGAAGCGTCGTATGAAGCCCCGCAGCGACTCGCCGGGCTTCTGCGTGCAGGAGCGCAGGTCCCAAGAGTTCCCAGGGCGTACGTATGTGCCCTGGAAGTTGCCCACGAATGTGTGGACTAGGTCGTCCCAGTTATGGATCTGGCTTGCGGGCAGGTGCTCGAGCCATGTCCGGGCCGCGTCGCCCAAATGCAGGGGCAAGTTGCGGATGATGACCTCGTCGCTAGTGGCCCCGCCCAGCTGACAGGCTAGACGGTAGTCGTTGAGCCAGACGCGGGGGTCTGTCTCCCCGTTGTACTTGACGATCGTCGAGGGCTGGCGGAAGCGTTGGGGGAACGCTGCCGCTCGGATCTCCCGGCTGAACACGCGGGTGCCCGGGGGCTCCGGCGTCGGGGAGCGATCCTCGCCGCTGTCGTAGCGTCCACCCCATCGAGGGTGGTAACCCCTTGCTGCTCGCGCGTCCGCCTTGCTCGTGCGCCTGGCGTTGATAACGTTGCGGGCGTCACCATCCAGCGCCCTGCGCGCGTCAAGGAGTCGTTCCTTGGCCGGCGTGCGTCCTTGCTCGGTGGGATGCCCCGCTGGTCCCCCCGCGTGCACCGAGGGTTCGCCTCCCGGTGCAGCTTCGTCACCCCGCGCATCCCCCTGTTGGCGGATGCGTGAGGCCGAGCTCTCGGCCTGCTGGACGGCCGCTTGCTCGATGAGAGTTTGCACCTCGCGGTGCATATCTCGAGCCTCGGGGGTCGAGGGTGCTGGCATAGCCCGCAGCAGCGTCGCGGCGGCGACGAGTTTCTGGCTCGCCCGTGGAGGCACGTCCGCGTTTCCGACGTTGGTGGCGGTGTTGAGGCGGTCGAGGACCTGTCGGCCCAGCTCCCGTGCGCGTTCGCCACGCGCGAAGCCTCCCCCGCCATTGAGGAGCGGAGCAATCGCACCGTTCGGTATTCTTCCGCCAGCTTGGCCTCGAGCTCGCGAGGCTTGGGCCGCCGTGCGTCGACGTCGGCCCCGGCGGAGAGCGCTTGGCCCCGCGGCCGTGGCGCGCGGCAATCCCCTCGGGCGGGCGTGACTTCCCCGTCTCGGCGCCGCCGCGCCGGCGGCGTTAGCCGGGTCGTTGGTGATGACGGCGCAACACTCCCGCGTGGGATCGTAGCTCCCGGTGCCGGAGTCGTCGGAGCGCCCGAACCGCAGTCCGCGGCGTCAAGGAAACGCCGAACGCGGCCGGGTCCCGCACGCCGAGAAGTCCCACTCCGCGTATCCGTGGCGGTTGGCGGGTGGCATCGTGTCGACGGAGCCCGGGGATGACTCATCTGCTGCTGAGGTGCCGGGGTCCCCGGCGACGAAGACATGGCGGCCGGCGAACCCTCGCGCATCGTCGTGTTGACGTTGGCGTTGTAGGCCGTCGTAGCGCCACGCGGCCCCGATGGGGATGCGCGGTCCGCAGACCGCGCGCCCGCCCGCCGGGCGGTGGCGGATGTTGTGACGGTGGGCGCTCCACTTTGAGTGGTGGGGCGCTCGGCCCGCCGCCGCTCGACCGCGCCCGGCGTGAGCGGTGCCCGGAGCGGCGTCGGCGTCGTGGTGTCGACGGACCCGCGACGTCGGTGCCCCGGCGCCCGCGCGAGTCGTGCGTGCGGCGGGGGTCCGAGCGGGCACCGCCCGACGCCGCGCGCGGGAGCTCCTCACGGTTAGTGAGGCGCATGAGATAGCCGTTCCCCGTGGCCTGAAAGTTCAGATCCCCGAAGCGGATCTCGAACCCGGCCGGGAGGGGGTCCGAGCTACCCATGCGGTAGCGTGTAGCACCCGTATTCGGTGCGGATCACCATGGAGGGAGTTGGCGAAATGACCTTAGGCGCTCGTTTGCCCCACGGTGGGCGCCAACCGGCTGTGCGGAATATGGTCCCGACACTAACCAAGTAGATAGCGCCAAGGTCTATCCCTCAATGGTCGATGCTAAGTAACAAGTGACACGAGAGGTTTATCCCGGTTCCCGCCGCGGGGGCCGTACGTCCGGCGGGGGCGTGCTCGGGCACCGTATTACTTAGCACCGGGGGTGCTTGTAGTGGGGCAAGTACAAGCAAGGCGGGAGAGGAAGTGCAACTTCCAAGTCCCTGGTGGAATGGCTGAAAATATTGTGGGAGAATGGGAATGAGTGCATGGTGTGTTGTGTTGAACTTCGTCCCCCCACGGCTGGGGGCTCGCCTCCCCTTTTATAGATCAAGGGGACGGCGGGTTACATGCGCGCCACGCTACTTAGCTATGTGGAGAAGTGCGACGTGCTACGGTGTAGAGTGGGCGGCCGTCCGTGCGATCCCCGCCACGATCCGGTCATCATGGCCTGACTTGTACCCGAACAGTGGCGGTTCGAGGGTAGGAGAGCAGCGGATGGCGGTGATGTCCTCTGATAGGCTCGAGGGAGGTGCTGACGCTGGCCCGTACGGCGCACAGGAGTTGGCAGAACGGCGTTCCTTCCCAACGCGCCTCACGGGGCTGGAGTCGTTGCTACATGGTCCGGCGTGCGCCTGCGCGCGCGGGTACGGCGGCCACGCGTTGGGTGGCGGGGATGGGTCCACCCGGCCTACCGCCTCCACCTAACCCCCCGTAGGGTCACAAGAAAGTACATCGAGGGTGCGCCGGCCCCCTTTCGAGGGCTCGGCGCGTTAGCCGTGCGGGGGCGTGCGCGCGGTGTCACGGACCGACACCGCCGCACTCCACCGTACCCTCCCACGGTGGCGGGGATGGGCTCCTCCCTAGGGGAGTTGGTGCGGCGGCACCGGGTGCGAGCCCCCGGCGCATGATGGCGCCGTCCCCGCGGCGTCGTGGCGTTAAATGCCCGTGTACGGGGCCGGCGCACGCGTGCGGGCGCCCGCGAGCGTGGCGGGCCCCGCCCGAGGGCGGGGCGTACCCTCGAGCGAGGCGAAACCCTCTCGAGGGAAGTGCGCCCCTCGAGCGGGCGATGCCCGCCCGAAGGGAGCGTGCGGCCTCGAACGAGGCGGAGTCCGTTTCGAGGGGATCCTTACGTGGGCCGCCTCGATGGGCCGGCGGAGTCCCTGTGGGCCGTGTCCTGCATGGTTAGGCACCTGCATGGTTAGGCTTAATATTATCGGGTTTCGTTCTGGGTTTTAAGTGGGTTTTCCCCCATTGTTTAAGGGGACCCCTAGGGCTGTCCCCGACATATGAACAATGTACACTTCTGTGACAACCCGCCCAGGAAAATACCGTACTATTGCCTAAAACCGATCCACTTAGGTCCTTAAGCAATAGTAAAGTATCATCCTGTCGTTAGTTGCCGAGTTAACACCCGGTAAATCACTTGGAATTCATACAGAGAATCGACATATGCATAAAAACTCACGCGGAGGCGAGTCCAGAGTACAACACGAGTCAAAGACAATTTATTACAAACCATTGTTCCTGACATGGAGTAAAGGTTCAGAGTTCGAAAAACAACGGAAATAAATTAAACTAGCGCAACGATAAACATCACAGGAGGCCATCCGTGATGTCATCACTTGTCGCCATCCACCCGATCGACGACACCTGCACAACAGTTTTAAAGCAAGGCTAAGTATACTAATACTCAGCATGACTTAACCGTCGGGTGATAATTACATCACCAAACTCTAGATGTGAAGGCTTTTGGTCGGTGGAGTTTCCTTTGCTGAACAGCCACTAAGAGTAGATCCTTACTTTCAATATTTTAGAACAAATTCTAATGGATTACCATTTCTAAGTGTGCCAACTAATTCAATCAAGAATTGGACAAGCAATTAATTCATACAACAATATTCACCGAGTTCCATCATTATGGGATATCATGGCCAGTTGATTAAGCAGTCTCAGATAACGGTGAGAGGCCGACAATAGATTGATTTAAACCTTGCAAGGTAAACCTAAACACACGGTAGGATGCCCCTGCGAGGACAGCCATCCAGGCGGTTCCCAAAAGTCCTCAGGTTGGGGTCGAATCTTACAGTCCTGGGTACAAGGTTAACTGGTACACCCCGCGAGGCATCCAGTATCACACATGCACCCCCCTTCCCGTTAGCTAGCCGGTTAGGTGATTCCTCAGGAGTAGTAATAGTAAGTTCCCGCACCGTGTCATTAAGGTACTAGGCTTACTGGTCCCATTCCCGACAAGTGCTTAGTACGTTCAAAAGCTTAGCCCACGAAAGCCACTGGACCGGAGCCCAAATCCCATGCTCTTACCACATGAGCAATCCATTTATAAAGATCTTATGATTCTAACATAAGAACCTATTCTCGCGAGTGACGAACATCACTCGACTTGTACCGGTCCTATAGCATAGCAGCTATCGACCTAGCATACTAGTGATAGGGCATAGGTACCTAGGGATCATGCATCTAGGGTTTCAAATCAACTTCTGAAACGTAAATGCACAATCATAGCAAAAGATAATTGCGTAATTTTGAAAGACGGGGTTAATGATCTGGGGCTTGCCTTCGCGGGCAAGGTTGGCCTTGGGCCCTTCTAGACTTGGGTCCAGGTCTTGAGCTACGTCCGCGTACTGCAGCTCTTCGTCGGCACCGGCCTTCGTCTCCTCCTTCCGGCACGAGCGTACGTCTACCGTCAGAAAGATCTACACGAAGATGCAATGCAAGATTTATTCGATGATTTTTAATTTAATTAATTACAAACAATAAATGACAACCATGAGGTGCATTGGTTGGACACATTCACCTAGATAAGAAATACATTCAGCATACTCTACCAAAAAGGAACAATATGCAGCTCTTTAGTAAAAATTCTTTTGATAGTGACTGTGTACATATATATGTAAATAATTTAATTTAACTTCACAAACAGTAGTGGGTGGGTACATTTAGCTTTTTGAAATGATTTTCAACCACACACAAGGTCATAAAAGATGGGTTGGTGATTTTTCTCATTTAAATGACTAATAAGCCCTTAATGGCCTCCATAGTTTTTATTCATAAAATTAATCAATAACATTCAGTGGAAGGGTGTGTTACACACTAAACACCTATAACAAGCTACTGGACATACATGCATGCTTTGGATAGCTAGAAATTAATTATTTTTTGAAAATAACGAAAGCTAGCTAGAAGGACAAGGTAAATGCACACAAAAATAAATACTCATCAAAATGATCCTAACTTTCTCACACATGCTATAAGGTCCAAAACTAACCTAGGGATGCAGCACACACACCTAGAACTATTATGAAACTTGAGTTATGTATTTTCAAAGAAAAATCAAGTATATTTCAAGAATAAATACTTATGGTAATTATAAAATTGTGATTAATTCACCAGAGGTGTGTTCTGGCATAACAATACAGTATGCAGAAGTTGGTTGCAAAAATCTAATTATTTTTAGCTACAAAAATCATTTGTGCAGATTCTGCAGAAAAGGAAAACAATTTATATAAAAAGATCTACTACATAACTTTGTGCAATTTTTGTCACAGGAGCTAGTCATGACATGATACACAACATATCCCAAAATTGGATGCAGGGGACTTATGGTTTTGGAGTTATGGCAAATCTAGTTTTTTCACATTTCTATTTTTCGTGCAAAAACTATCAGGAATCAGACTATGCGAGTATAACAAAAGTTGTAGTATTTTTTACCACGAATACAACAAAATTGATATTGCATTTTTCTGAATTTTACTACGATTTTCTACGCAATTCACAAGATTCTGCAAAACAGCAATACTATTTGAGATTCACTTTTGCCCCGGAGTCCCTGGAAAGGTTCGGGATCTTACAAATATACCCTTACTTTGCGGATTTGCCCTCAGAAAGAACTGAGGTCTCGTAATGTGGTCCTCGGGGCGGCGGCCGGCGCGGGTGGTGAAATTTCGGCGAGCTCCGGCGGCGGGGTCGGCCGGGGACGCGGCGTGGGGTGGTCCGGGGATGCCCTAGGCTCGATTTCGACCCTTGGTTGGGGCGGTGGTAGCGCCGGCGAGCTCCCTCGGCGGCCGGGGCGGAGGCGGCCACGGTGGCGCGTGCTCCGGTGAGGTGGCGGGCCGCGTGGAGGCGGTGAGCAAGTGGGCGAGCTCTAGCGGGCGCCGGGCGAGGTGGAGGGTATCGCGGTTGGGCAATGCGGCTGCCGGCCCCGGGTTCGCCGCGGCGGCCCTCTGCGGCGCCGGCGGGCGGCTCGGGGGCGGGTGGCGGTGGTGGCAAGTTGCGGCCAAGGCGGGGGTGGCGGCGGCTCGTACGCGCGACGCGCGAGCCGTGGCTCTTATAGGCGGGCGGGCACCCCCGCTACGCGGTAGGCGCCGGCTCCCGCACGACCGTCGTAGGCACGACGTGCCGTGGGCGTGATGCCCGGGCACTCGGGGCGCGCGGCCTCGGGGCGCGCGACCCCGGGAGGGTGCGCGTCTCGGGAGGGGCGCGTGGGGGCGCGGGCGGCGGTACGGCGCGGCGCGGCTGGCCGAAATGTTTTCCTGTGCCCCTGTTTGAACACGTGTAACTCCAAAAAACTTGAATAGAAGTGCACAAAGTAGTGAATAGGAAAGTTGTAGATCTCACTACCCTCTACCACTTTCACAAAGGTCGTATGGTGTTTTTCTCTACGGATTATGCACAAACTGCTGCCAAACTTTGAATGTCGCCATGTTTCGGTGAACAGGAGATACTGACGGTTGACCAAGTTTTTCTCCAATTTCCACTCAAAATTTGAAATGCCAGACTACATGAAAGTTGTGTCCCTCAACACACTGGACATCTTTCATATTGGTAGATTTTTAAGTGTTTAGGTGAAATTTGGAGAACGCGGCAAAAGTTCCGGACGACATTCGCCGACGTCAATGGTTAAGCCGGGTTTGACTGTGTCTTTAACCAAGGGTTGACCACGGGTGTGTGTAGACTTGATTAAGGGGTTCAATAAGGTTCATTGGCGAGGTTTTCCAGGTGATGACCCAGGTTGACCTAGGTTTGACCAGTGTCGGCCGGTTTGACTCGGCTGATTCGGTCATTAGCGTTAATGACGTTAATTAAAAACCTGGGGCGTCACAGCCTACCCCCCTTAAGAAGAATCTCGTCCCGAGATTTGAAATTACAAGAGGAAGTGGGGGAGTGGTTGTTGGACAGAGATGTTACCCATAGAGTTAAGCTGGTCTGGCTTTCCTCGAAAAATCGGGTTCTTGCCGTGAGCACACTTAGCTGCTCCGACGTTCTGATCCTGATGCTGGAGATTTGGGCAATTATGTATGTAATGCCCGGGTTGTCTACAATTGTAGCACAAATGGGGTGGAAGGTCTCCGGGCTGGGAAATTTGTTGCTGGCCTTTCTTGATGAGGCGAAGCTTCTTCTTCTTTTTCTTTCTTAACCTCGTGGCTTGCGAGAGCGTTTCACCAACAGATAGCCGAGTGGCCTTGCCAGTGTCACATCTTCGTTTGCCCTCACGCGAACGAGTCTCCTTACAGGTAATTTCCCACTCACTTACATCTATCTCAGATAATACCCGCTTGTTGCCCCAACTTGCACTCTCTTCTTTTCTAAGATCCATTGGTAGTTGAGAAAGTGGTAATATGGAGTCGGAGGCCTGGGGTTGGTCTTGATTAACATACTCCACCAACAGATTGAACAACCGGGCCTGTTCGACCATAGAGGCAGATAAAAACTGAGAGAGACTGTCTCCCAAACTAGTTTGAGATGGCTCCCCATATCATCCTTGGATGATATCGCACACCATCTAGTTCAGCATGGAATTTTGCCCCTCCAACAGCTGAGTTGCGCCGACAATGGCGTTTATGTCACTCTGGGTAGGTACTTTGGGTGAATAGGGCTTGGAAGGTCGGAGCTTCGGTGGCATCAGAGGCGTTTGCTGGAGTTGTTGAGCCATCCGTTGTTGCGCCTGCAGGATCTGGCACAACACGTCGGTATTCGCTGCCACGAAAGCTTCGATCAGCGTCGTGGGCGGTGGTGGCGATAGATCACCACTACCCGATGCACCAAAACCATTGGGTTTACCTCATGCCGGGCTGAACATCTGCAAATTAAGTCCCTAATTAATACACGTTTCGAATCACACCCCGAAAACTCATAATTCAGACATGCAATTTCGAAACTCGTTCACGGTAAGTAATGCGAACCGGACATCAAAACAGTCATGAGTATCAATTTCATAAAACTCTGGTTACAAGTCCCAATATCGGAATTTCAGATGGAGCAAGGGTGTAAGGTACGTTCCTTACTACCTCATCGCCGTTCATGAGGAAGCGGGTGATGAATGTGCACATGCACAGCTAATAGCAGACAGATTCCGCCTACAATACAGAGATACATCCCTATCAACGTCTAGCGAAATGACTCGAACTCTTCCGAAGACTGAGTCATGGGTGGCAGCTTGGCTTGAGTTCTTCTTCCGGACTACTTCCGAGTTTCTTCTCGACGTTGTGGACGAAGACGGAGGAACAACTTGCCTGGCGAGGAATGGAACAGATGGGAGAGATGCTCTAGTGGCAGGGTGGCCAAATCTAACTGGGAAAGAACAAGAGCGGTGGTGATGCCGAGCTTGGACGGATATGAGGCCTTTGTGCCGGCGGTTCTGGGTAACAGAGCTTCCCCTTTTATGGCCGCTGTGGGGCTGCAACGGTCATTTACCCAGCCGAGTATCTGGTGTAGACAACACGGAGCTCGACAATGGTTAGCCCGTGAGGTCTCGGTGTTGTGAGTACGGTTGCGGATGAAGATTGCGGAGTGGCATCATGATGTCGTACGGTCGTGACACTGACGCAGATGAGGGCCAACGGTCTAAAGAATTGATCGTGATGGGGAGAAGAATGAGAGGGCTCAGTGTACAACACTCTATGTTCGCGATAGCAACAGAGAGAAGCGTAGCAAAAGCTTCGATTGATCCTGGGTTTACTTCCTTGCTTGATCCTGAGGATTTGAAGGTTATGAGCACAGACTAAGAACGAATACGCGATGCATGACTTCTCCACAAGGACTTTCCGAGAACCTTGACTACTCAAGAAAATTTCTACTTCTACTGCTTCCACTTGTCTAGCAGGAAGGGAATTGATGCTACACGGTCATCGAGATTGGCGGCAAGGAATCAAGTCGACGGGGATTACCAAAAGGCCATTACGAAGAAAAGGAAGGCTAACAAAAGAGTTCCATAATTCCTTGTACGAAAGATAACTTCATGCAGAAACTTCAGAACAATCTTGCTCACACCTTTACTTAAGTTTGCGAATTTGAGGTGTTGACACCTTATTATTTTAAGGTGCAATATTTTTTTAAACGCTGATGTGGTGCACATGCTTGTGACGACATGGTGCCCATGCTTGTGTGGTATGGTGCTCATGATGCACGTTAGAATGACTTGGCTACCCATATGATGAGTTAGTGATCGCGAGGGCAATCACAAGCAGAGAAGGGATCTGTGTGGCGAGTCGCTTTCCCACAATCAAGATACCTAGCACGCTCCTAGTGGCAGTCGTGTGGCTACAGCACACACGATGCCCTAGGTCCCGTCGCGGCACCATTGGTTATGGAACAACAACATCACCAAGAGAGAGGTAGAGTATGAGTACAGAGTTTTCCGGCGAATGCACATTAGTATATCCAAGCTTCCCAAATGCATATGCTACACAACACATACTCAAAAAGCGACATTTATTTTAGTTCACAAAGTTGTGAGCAAGACCAAAAGAATAAGTTCAGGACTGAGGATTCGATTGGATCATCGATTGGCACGAAATTTTTGGACGAGTTTGAGATTCACCACAGAACTTTGATTTGATCACAACTAGCACAAATAATACCTTCAAAGATCATTGCGGAAAGAGATATTTATTCAAGGCATTACCTCGATGAGGGGTTTTTTGAAGTTACCAAACAACGTTTGGGATTACAATGCAAACTAGCTGCACAAAGAAGCTCCTAGTTCAACCAACCACAATAGCTAACCAAACACGGTTATTGCTCACTAGGGTTCCTTTCAAATACTACACTCGTACGACTTAGAATTTTATTTCCCAACATACCAACTTCCTAGGGTTGGATCTTTCATGCTGAAAGACTATGATGACTCGGGTCCAGACTCAAGTCCAGATTCTCCTTGGATGTCCTCAGCATCTTCTTCTTCTGCTGGTCCGGGAATGACAGGTTCCGGAGGTGGAACTACTATAGCTTCCAGTTGATTTTCTAGTTCAAGCATATACTGGTCGTTATGCTGCAACAAGAAGTTCTGCTCATGTATGATCTCACTCAACTCTTGTATCTTTTCCTTGTCCTTGCGCCTTTCCTTCTTGAGAGTAGCGATCATTGCTCGGTCTTCCTTCAATGCTTGAGCCGTACACTCCATTTCTTTAACTTGGTACCTATAGATTTGGTGTCTATAGAATACACTTTCTCCCACCATCCGTTGGTAAGTGTCGTACATGGCTTTTGAAAAGCGGACTGAGGTGACGAGGTCGGGACTGTGGTGAGAGTTGCTCTGGGCTGAAAGGATAGCTTCACGTTCGACACCAGGTACTGTGTGTCGCTCAGGTACAGGAATCACTTTGGCTGCAGAGCCGGCTACCTCATCAGGGTGCTTCCCACAGAAAGTTGTGAGCGCTTCGAGAGCAGCCTTCTGCACCGTGTCGGTCAAGTTTCGCCCTTGTGCCTTACACTCCCATTCTTCCCAAGTAGGATTGGTCGGACACACGGAAACCTTCACCTTTACTTCACAACGAAGGAGTTGGCCTGTGGTCATGACCTCACGTGTCGAGTACTCTGGGTAAGTGGTGTACCCAAAGTCCTTCAGGGTGTCCCACAGAAGTGCAGGAAATCCACCCTCCTCGAGGTAGTTCACGAGAGTCCATGCTTCCACATCAGCCGACGCAGATCCAGCGTTGTCCATCTGGACATACGACAAAAGTGAGAATCAGTCGGGTGCGAGTATGCAAGGATAACTCGAGCCACGAATAAGGGTAAGGGGTTAAGGTATGGAGTACCATGCATTCTAAAATACCATCGTAGGCTGAATTCGATACGAGCAGGCATACCTAATGATACAAAATTCTGGTAATCAGAAACTAACTTCATAACTCAAACCAGAGTCCAAAATTTCTCAAATTTGCGTAGCAACTTAGCAAGGCTATGAGACTCACGTTGGGTATGCAAGGTTGAGCTAGAAGATTAGGAAGGTGCTTATCTAAGCAAGATTTCAAATGGTTCTTAGGAAGATAGCAAGACAGGGGTTGACTAACCGAGCATAGCTTGCAGTAGAACTAAGTTATGGTCGTGAACTTCGGCTAGCAGAAACTAGATTAGATTGAAGCAACCTAGATAGAGATCACCTAGACAAAAGATTCTTAGACGAGGAAAACAATCTAAGCAACAACTCTGACAAATTTATGCACAATGACACATCTACACTTGAGAGGCTAGACAAGACAAAACACACTATCACTATTTTACCTTAGAGAGCACGTAAACAAATATGGGTTCAGTTTTAGGTTATTCCCACGATGTTTAGCATGATGCAAGAGGTCCTATTCGTGCTCACAAGGCATTCAAGCCAAAACTCGAAGTTAGCGCCGGTGGCATGGCACATACACGTATCTCCCTATAATAACTAGTCGAGATCTAGTCGATGCTCACCTAGCGACTTACGAAACAAGGTTAGGCTACCTGCAGAAGATCACAGGAAACAACGAACCTTTCATGCCAGCACTCATGAAAGCGTCCACATACATTACCGTTTACTATAGAAACAGCATCCATGCGTTAAACCGCTGCATGGACAGCGTCCAACCTCGGACACCCTCCGTTTGAATGGAGTGTATCCTTGCCTCACATGTTCGACATGCGGAATGCTCACGTATGAAACACGTGGTGGCACACAACTTATAACCAGACGTGAAGATGGGATCCGTGGAATGGATCACTCCATCAACCCTCGCAATTTCCGTGATGCGGCACAGCACACGTATAAAACACGTGGCTCATCTAGTTTGGTTGTGCAAGAAAGTAAGTCTGACATAAAGTAAATGTGCTGGGAGTTAGCAAAATAAACCATAGGTTAATAAGCCAACTGAAAGAACCCAAAAATTCCCTCTAGGGCCTCTCGGTCTAGTTTATCCTTAACGGACCAACGTGTTTTGGAAAATCAGACAATCTTGGCAAATTTATTCAAAAACCAGTGATTAAGGTTATTAATTAATCTCTGGTGCATATAATCGCTCTGATACCAGCTATGACAACCCGCCCAGGAAAATACCGTACTATTGCCTAAAACCGATCCACTTAGGTCCTTAAGCAATAGTAAAGTATCATCCTGTCGTTAGTTGCCAGGTTAACGCCCGGTAAATCACTTGGAATTCATACATAGGATCGACATATGCATAAAAAACTCACGCGAAGGCGAGTCCAGAGTACAACACGAGTCAAAGAAAATTTATTACAAACCATTTTTCCTGACATGGAGTAAAGGTTCAGAATTCGAAAAACAGCGGAAATAAATTAAACTAGCGCAACGATAAACATCACAGGAGGCCATCCGTGATGTCATCACTTGTCGCCATCCACCCGATCGACGACACCTGCACAACAGTTTTAAAGCGAGGCTGAGTATACTAATACTCAGCAAGACATAACCGTTGGGTGATAACTACATCACCAAACTCTAGACGTGAAGGCTTTTAGTCGGTGGAGTTTCCTTTGCTGAACAGCCACTAAGAGTAGATCCTTACTCTCAATATTTTAGCAAAAATTCTAAATGGATTACCATTTCTAAGTGTGCCAACTAATTCAATCAAGAATTGGACAAGCAATTAATTCATACAACAATATTCACCGAGTTCCATCATTACGGGATATCATGGCCGCTGATTAAGCGAGCTCTGATAACGGTGAGAGGCCGACAATCGATTGATTTAAACCTTGCAAGGTAAACCTAAACACACGGTAGGATGCCCCTGCGAGGACAGCCATCCAGGTGGTTCCCAAAAGTCCTCGGGTTGGGATCCAATCTTACAGTCCTGGGTACAAGGTTAACTGGCACACCCCGCGAGGCATCCAGTATCACACATGCACCCCCCCTTCCCGTTAGCTAGCCGGTTAGGTGATTCCTCAGGAGTAGTAATAGTAAGTTCTCGCACCGTCTCATTAAGGTACTAGGCTTACCGGTCCCATTCCCGACAAGTGCTTAGTACGTTCAAAAGCTTAGCCCACGAAAGCCACTGGACCGGAGCCCAAATCCCATGCTCTTACTACATGAGCAATCCATTTATAAAGATCTTATGATTCCAACATAAGAACCTATTCTCGCGAGCGACGAACATCACTCGACTTGTACCGGTCCTATAGCATAGCAGCTATCGACCTAGCATACTAGTGATAGGGCATAGGTACCTAGGGATCATGCATCTAGGGTTTCAAATCAACTCCTGAAACGTAAATGCACAATCATAGAAAAACGTAATTGCGTAATTTTGAAAGACGGGGTTAATGATACGGGGCTTACCTTCGCGGGCAAGATTGGCCTTGGGCCCTTCTGGACTTGGGTCCAGGTCTTGAGCTACGTCCGTGTACTGCAGCTCTTCGTCGGCACCTTCATCTCCTCCTTCCGGCACGAGCGTACGTCTACCGTCAGAAAGATCTACACGAAGATGCAATGCAAGATTTATTCGATGATTTTTAATTTAATTAATTAAAAACAATAAATGACAACCATGGGGTGCATTGGTTGGACACATTCACCTAGATAAGAAATACATTCAGCATACTCTTCCAAAAAGGAACAATATGCAGCTCTTTAGTAAAAATTCTTTTGATAGTGACTGTGTACATATATATGTAAATAATTTAATTTAACTTCGCAAACAATAGTGGGTGGGTACATTTAGCTTTTTGAAATGATTTTCAACCACACACAAGGTCATAAAAGATGGGTTGGTGATTTTTCCCATTTAAATGACTAGTAAGCCCTTAATGGCCTCCATAGTTTTTATTCATGAAATTAATTAATAACATTCAGTGGAAGGGTGTGTTACACACTAAACACCTATAACAAGCCACTGGACATACATGCATGCTTTGGATAGCTAGAAATTAATTATTTTTGAAAATAACGAAAGCTAGCTAGAAGGACAAGGTAAATGCACACAAAAATAAATACTCATCAAAATGATCCTAACTTTCTCACACATTCTATAAGGTCCAAAACTAACTTAGGGATGCAGCACACACACCTGAACTATTATGAAACTTGAGTTATGTATTTTCAAAGAAAAATCAAGCATATTTCAAGAATAAATATTTATGTTAATTATAAAATTGTGATTCATTCACCAGAGGTGCGTTCTAGCATAAAAATACATTATGCAGAAGTTGGTTGCAAAAATCGAATTATTTTTAGCTACAAAAATCATTTGTGCAGATTCTGCAGAAAAGGAAAACAATTTATATAAAAAAGATCTACTACATAACTTTGTGCAATTTTTGTCACAGGAGCTAGTCATGACATGATACACAACATATCCAAAAATTGGATGCAGGGGACTTATGGTTTTGGAGTTATGTCAGATATAGGTTTTTCACATTTCTATTTTTCGTGCAAAAACTATCAGGAATCAGACTATGCGAGTATAACAAAAGTTGTAGGAGTTTTCACCACAAATCCAACAAAAGTGAGTTTGCATTTTTCTGAATTTTCTATGATTTTCTACGCATTTTACAAGATTCTGCAAAATAGCAATACTATTTGAGATTCACTTTTGCCCCGGGGTCCCTGGAAAGGTTCGAGATCTTACAAATATACCCTTACCTTGCGGATTAGCCCTCAGAAAGAACTGAGGTCTCGCAATGTGGTCCTCGGGCGGCGGCCGGCGCGGGTGGTGAAATTCCGGCGAGCTCCGGCGGCGGCGTCGGCCGGGGACGGGCGTGGGGTGGTCCGGGGGTGCCCTAGACTCGATTTTGACCCTTGGTTGGGGTGGTGGTAGCGCCGGCGAGCTCCCTCGGTGGCACCGGCGGAGGTCGCCGCGGTGGCGCGTGCTCCCGCGAGGTGGCGGCCGCGTGGAGGCGGTGAGCAAGTGGGCGAGCTCTAGCATGCGCCGGGCGGGGTGGAGGGTACCGCAGCTTGGGCAATGCGGCTGCGCCGGCCCCGGGTTCTCCGCGGCGGCATCTGCGGCGCCGGCGGGTGGCTCGGGCCGGGTGGCGGGGGCGGCCGGTTGCGGCCAAGGCGGGGGTGGCGGCGGCTCGTACGCGCGACGCGGAGCCGGGCGGGCTCTTATAGGGCGGTGGCACCCCCGCCGCTCATGCGGCGCGCCGGGCTCGGCACGACGGGGCCGCGGACACAACGTGCCGTGGGCGCGATGCCCGTGCACTCGGGGTGCGGGGCCTTGGGGCGCACGGCCTCGGGAGGGTGCGCGTCTCGGGAGGGGCGCATGGGGGCGCGGGCCGGCGGTACGGCGCGGCGCGGCTGGCCGAAATGTTTTCCTGTGCCCCTGTTTGAACACGTGTAACTCCAAAAAGTTGAATAGAAGTGCACAAAGTAGTGAATAGGAAAGTTGTAGATCTCACTACCCTCTACCACTTTCACAAAGGCCGTATGGTTTTTTTCTCAACGGATTGTGCACAAACTGCTGCCAAACTTTGAATGTCGCCATGTTTCGGTGAACAGGAGATACTGACGGTTGACCAAGTTTTTCTCCAATTTCCACTCAAAATTTGAAATGCCAATCTACATGAGAGTTGTGTCCCTCAACAAACTGGACATCTTTCATATTGATAAATTTTTAAGTGTTTAGGTGAAATTTGGAGAACGCGGCAAAAGTTCCGGACGACATTCGCCGACGTCAATGGTTAAGCCGGGTTTGACCGTGTCTTTAACCAAGGGTTGACCACGTGTGTGTGTGTAGACTTGGTTAAGGGGTTCAATAAGGTTCATTGGCGAGGTTTTCCAGGTGATGACCCAGGTTGACCTAGGTTTGACCAGTGTCGGTCGGTTTGACTCGGCTGATTCGGTCATTAGCGTTAATGACGTTAATTAAAAACCTGAGGCGTCACAACTTCAATTTTCACAAAATCTTATGAAAGTTTTTTGTCAAGCTTGTGATTCTATGCAAAATTAAATAATTTTTGGAGATGTTTTGGGTATTATTATCATTATTATATAATAAGATGGCTAGTAGAACTTTGATTATTTTCTATATTACCCTCAACTAACGATAAAGGAACCAATTTGACTAATTATAGTTCTAATAAAATTAATGGTGATTATTTAAGCATTGATAAAATTAAACTTGCATGCTCTTGGATGAAAGCTACTCACACTTCCCATGCACACTCGCGATCACTTGGCACCTAAAACAAATTAAACACAAAGGTGACAAAATATACTCAGTAATTACAATTGTATTAGAACTAGAAAGGACATACTTTGAGTCTGAAATATAGCAAATGTGTGAATAACCATCAAACAGTAGTTTCCGTCTGAAACGGACATCCTTTGCATTTACCAGTAAAGCCGAGGAAGTGGGGCTAACACTTAATCATAGGAACATGAATATAAGAACCAAATTGCACATTTGGATCGACCAAAACATGAATGGAATTTAAAGAAAAGTAACTTAAAACTAGAATCATAAAATAGGGATAGTCATGAACATGAATTTCATAGGCACATGATCAAAGAACAATAGCTCAAGAAACAGCCAGTAAGCAACACACAAGTTTGTCATGCACTTGTCTTAACCTTGACGACAACCCTACATCTCGATCACGTTCGGCCCTGGAACTCCCACTTAGGAAAACTAGTTTATACTATGACCAACAAGAGGATTGAAGGCGGGGCTAGGAGAAAGAGAAGATGTGAGCGAGGGCAGCAGTGGAAGGATGCTCGATCCTAATAGATGTCGAACTGGGTAGGAAATTCAAATAAAGGAACCATAAGTAACATAGAACAATCCAAACTTGTTGGGCTCACCATGGGCTTTCTACTATTCAAATGAGGCATGTGAGTAGTCAAATAGTCTTGTCTTGACAAACACAACGCAATTGTGGTCTTTGATCGTCGATCCGAGGTACGGTTTAAGAGTCAACTTTTGGCTCGCTAAAGCTTTTTCTGTCAACACTTCATAGTTCATTTAATTTTGAGATGTTATAGTGGGACCTGACCTATCAATTGTCAGACTTTGGGATCTGTAAAGTTCTTTATGTTTGTGCCCTTCAATTGTCTACACCAAAAGGTTATCTTCAATGCATGGTAGGGATTTCAGGAGTTAGATTGGCGGCACTTTATTGAGAATCACATCTATCTTGCTTTGCTCCAGATTTATTACCTCTTCCTCATATCTATGTATTTATGTATATGCTATAATACATCTGATCTACTCATAGCATGAATCATATTGAAAGTGCTAGTTGATATAGTTCAATGAATATATATAGGTTCCATAATTTTATAACCCACAGAGCAATACTCTGAAAGAAGAGCTACAACTAATTTGTGTCCTTGTGGTACGCAAACCAGTGCACTAACAAGCACCAACATAGTGGCATAGCAATTGCTATGGTTTTTTGCATTAAGGTCCTTACATTATCAAGAAATTACCTCGTGGATTCCAAATATATTAAGTATTTTGCATTAAGGTCCTCACATAATCAATACTCCCAATGTGACACAATAGCAATATTAGAAGTTACCATACTGCCCCTAATTATTCATATATGTTGTGTTTGGAAGCTATGTAGTCTATCTTGTTTTCTCGTGTAGTAGAACTAGAGAAAACAAATCAATTGATGATGATTTAATTATTGGGTCCATGCCTTTCTCAATAAATGTTTTTGGGGTTTTCTTTAATTAAATTAGTCTCACTAGGAGCTACATGACTTTTTGGGACAAAATTTTGAAGGTTAAATGGACACTTATTTGGGACGAAGGGAGTAGAACATCATGCGGTTCCAAATATATTACTAGAAATTTTACATTAAATTATTTGCATTATCTGGAAATTGTACCACACTTCAAAATATATTACTACATATCAACCATCTAATTGCTTGTAGCTTAGTAGTGCTCAAGGCATTTTGTGTTAATGTCCTCATATTATAAGAAATCATAACATGTTTCCACATATATTACTAGATATTTTGCATTAAGTTCCTCACATTTTCCTAAAATCATCATGTGCTTCCAAATATAGTAATTTATATGAAACAAATGGCCATAGTTGTTATCATCATGCACTTCCAAATGTATTGTTTTGAAGGAAAACTATAGGGGAGTACTCCACAATGCAAATTTCAAAGAAATGGTGTAACACCCAGGATTTGAACCCTAGGTGGGAGCCCTCGCAGCCAGTGGCCTTTACCACTCCAGCTATGAACCCCTTGACCACTTCCAAAAATATATATATGAAACAAGTATAATTGTTTAGCTTTTTCTCGATCTTATGAGTCCTCAGCTTTGAAACAGGCCCCAATATTCCATAGAAATTTTCAATTTATGCTTTAGTATTAGTTTCCCATGGATTTTTTTGAGAGCTTACATAGAAGCCTTGAAGCTGAAAATTTGGCATGTGTCTAGCAAAAAGAAGAAATACACCTTAATGTTTCACTCCATACCATCATCTACTTACTACACAAAATCTTGGTTTATGTGCTTAGTAAAAAAATTAAAATTGAAGACTCTTGTGGATTTTGATTGTTCACATGAAGTTTCAAAATTTTGTTTTATAAAGGGATGATAGTCTCAAGATGTAGTTTAACCAAATTTGTTTTAGGTTCCAATAGTGTGATCTATACTTATCAACAAAGTCATTAGGCTCTATGTGCGCATGGGTGCAAGCAAATCACTACTATGTAATTATTTGTAACAAACTAGTTTCAAGTTTTAAAATAACTAAGTTTCTCATGTTAAATTTGTTTTACACTACGTGAAAAACCCACTTTAGTAATGAGCACGAACTATGCCCGTTACCTTTCAAGCGTTACAAATAGCCCAACATTGGTAACGGGCAAATGCCCGTTACCAATAACTAGCAAATGTAACGGGCATTTGCCCATTACCAATAACTAGCACATGTAACGGGCATTAAATAGAAGCCCTTTACCAATCTTCTTCTGATACCAGTGACCTGGACAACGATATTAGTAACGGGCAACAATCTTTGCCCGTTACCAATAACAGCAAAGGTAACAGACATTAAAGAGAAGCCCGTTACCAATATGTTGATACAAGTGACCTGGGACACGATATCGATAACGAGCAACAATCTTTGCCTTCTACCAATGTTGAATTAAAAAACATAAAAAATGCATTCCATTCTTTTATTTTATACATGCATGCATACACAAGTATACAGTTGCATAAACAAGTATACAATTACATACATTTAATTTCATCCATACATTCAGACACTCAGTTTCATCCATACATTCAAACACTCATCAGTTAGTTATTAGATACAGACTCAACTGAATACCAGTTACACACAATATTGCACATGGCAAGAATAACTGTAAATTATCTTGTATATTCAGCTTCTGGGAGAATGCATATTTATCTATCATAGATCCAGCAGTTTCTAGCATGTCAGGACAGCAGAAAAACCTGAAATCTGTTCTTTTATTGTATACATACATATCAAGGGAAGATGACCTCGGTGATGTCTACAAGAATAATGTCATCAATACATAATATCTACCATCAGAGAGTAATTGGAGGTTCTAATGTTCTATACTAGCAGAACTGAAGTGTTCTTACCTATCGCTAAAGTGAAATCCAGTTACAACAAGTAAAATGTTGCCCATGCAGTAGAGTTTCAATCAAATTAGCAGGAACCCTCCCATGCAAATAAATCAAATAGAAAGAAATGGTCTTAGTTATTACTCTCCTTTGTCTCTCTAAATAGGCGCATATTTTATACTAGTACTAGCACAGATTTGTTAGAATCAACATGAGGATTAAACAAAAGGAGTAGAACATCTAGGTACTCTATTTTATACTAGTACTAGCACAGATTTTATTGACGATAATGTATTGAGTTGAGGATGTGGTGATCGAGTAGATGAGTAGTGTATTACCTAGCAGACCCCCTGATCCTTTGCGTTGAGGCCCTTGGGGATGAAAAAATGGTACAGCTTCCGACTGGCATCAAAGAAGGACGGAGGAAGGTTATCCAGCACTTCACCGATCTATTAGTACATGAAGAAATCCCAAGTTCTAATATTGTAATCATTTATGTAACAAGAGTGACAGCTAGAAGATGAATCTGACAAGGTAATAGTAATTTTGGAGAAAGACTTGCATTACATTTGGCTGCAGAGCTATCTCAACATCTCGTACCTTGGTTCTTCCTCGCAACAATCGAGCTATAAGTATAAATCAGACATAAGTTTCAGTTTTAGACATAGCACATATGGTTTAACATTATCTTTACTCAAAGGTCAGTTCTAGTAGAGCAATTCACAAATAGGATAACAATAAATTAAATGTATTTACCTGAGACAATGCTTGAAATAATTGAGATGGCCTCAAGCATACCTTCCTGCAAGTAACAAGGAAAGATCTTCCTTAAAGGTAAAGTACAAATACCAAGTCAAGAAACAGAGCCCACAGGTTTCCTTTTGATGCACATGCATCACATAGACAATTAGGCACCAATTCCACTATCAGGTTACTTGCTAATTAGATCCCTAGTTCTAAAGAGAGGCATGACAAAGCAAATATGCTGGAGTAGAGCAAACCTCTGAAAATTATGAGTGGCTTGGCCATGTCATTTTACAATTATTATTCGTATAGCAAAGTGAGGATAAAAGATAGTTCATATGTTAATAGCACTACTACCACTTCTAGTCAACTTATGCAACATGAGTGATATTGAACTAGTTCTTTGCAACAACTGCATGATCCACCAAAGAAAATAAGAACAATGAGATATTAAGTCACGAGGTCAATAACGATGACAACAAAAGAATTGGAGGATCTGCTAGCACAGTTGTTAGAAGGATGACTTAAGCAACAAATGATAAATTGACAAGTTAATAAGCTAAGAGCCACAGTTCTTACTAGTTCTAATAATCTAACATTTATGGAGTAACCGTGATTCTCAAATATACTTAGAGGAAGAGGAAAGTGTATCTACAATTAAGCATGGAATAACAAACCAGTGATTCTTCCAAGCGTGGTAGCAGCGTTAATGAAAATGTGATACAGCCGACAGGGAACTGAAAATGTGATGGTAAAATTAGCAAGCTCATGCTATTGACGCAATAAAATCACTTTATACGGACAACAACAGCATCAACCATCAATCAGTCAACCCCATGCCAACAAAGGTGTCCTCTCACATCACATGAACGCAAAAGACTCAAACTGAGAAAAATATACACCTAACCATCAATGCTACAAAGTCAATGAGAAATATCTGTTCAGTAGCAGCATATGATAACAAACAGGTGGCCTCTTAGACTGCTCATGCTGTCGGGACACATATTTTAATCACATTGAGATGCAGGTGAGATACATTAAGAAAACATAACTTAAGTTATCCAGATGGAGCCTGCAACATGATAATTAACCAGAATAAGCTGAGACAAAGTAATGATAGAACTACCAAGCAAGTAGTAAAGCAAAGAGGTTCACATATGTTTATTCTCATACAAATTTGCGTTTAGTTTTCTAAACAAGGAAGAGCTGTAAATAAATGGGGTTTATGCGTTTAGAAATGTTAGATGTCTTTATCAATCTACAGCGGTGCATCTCTGTAGTTTATGTGTCAATCATACAAATAATTAGCCAGAATAACACTAACTAGGAATGCAAAAAACTTCTATTCTTTTATTTTATAAATACATGCATACACACAAGTATATAATTATATACACAAGGAAGAACCGAGGCAGTGATGCTTGTAAGAGCAGTGGGCAAAATATATCAATAAACTTAAGCAAGTCTGATGTGTTTCAATGCTCTGAACAAAGCATATTTGATGTGTTTTAATGAGCCCTCCAGTTGCATCATATCATAGTTATTAAGAATTAGCAACATGGAAGCCATGGCAGAGAAACAATAACGTGAATATGCAAGTAAGCATTTTAATTAATTGGCTATTTCAATAATCACACATAGTGGGAGCAAATATTTTTACTGTCTAGTGGCATCCAATGGTAGGAGAACATTCAATGGTGGCCGGATGAAACACTTAGCATACACATACAAGCAATAGTGCAGGAACATTCTTCCGATAGGGCAGATGCAGACTCAATTTAGGAAACAAATCAGTTAGGCCTACATCTTTTTGTACCATGTTAGGCAAGGCATGCATAGCATCGACAACCTCAAGTACAAAACCAATACTATAGTGTTCAAATCTATGAGAGAATAGTGAAGTGGAAACTATTCTGCATTTGAAGCCACACATATACAACTCGTGTGACTGAACTCCTCAAGTGTAAACTATTCTTCTGCATTCCAAATCCACGGATATTTCCTCATCTCAAACATAGTCAAAGGCTCAGAGCTATCATTGATATCAGAAGTTTCAGATATAATCCCGACCGGCCACAAGATTGATTAATAATTGTTCTGAATTCACCAACTACATGAATTCTGTGGTGCTACCCTAAATCCGCAGATCAAATCAAACCTAGGGTAGGGGGCCATGTATCAAACAGATCAAATCAAGGGAGGGTATTCGGGGAACAACTTACAGATTGGTGGGATGGCGCCGTAGATCCCGGCCGGAGCTTGGAGACGAGAGAGATCCTACCGTTGGGATCTCCACGAGAGAGGAGAGGAGCTGAGGGAGGGAGATACTGCAAAACTAGGGTTGAGGGAGGAGGATGTGCCACTTGATGAGAGGGGCGGCGTCGAGGAAGCCGAAGATGGGGCAGCCTCATGGCCGCTTATGGTGGAGGCCGCCATGGGTGGAGGTAGAGAAGATCTCGCCGGAGAGAGGGAGAAGGGGGGAGGCGAGGGGTGGTGGCAAAGGATGAAGAGCGGAGCGGCTCACCTTAGGGTGGGGGACCGGTGCCTGGGGTGGAGGTGGCCGCTGCCGCCGCAACCGCCGCCGTTGCTAGGGGAGGGAGTGAGGAGGATGCGGGAGGGGAAGAGATGGGGCTGCGGGAGAGAGAGGGAGAGAGAGAGAGGAGACGAGTGGGGTGGGTGGACGCGAGAAGGGGTGTTGGGTGTGGTCGGACACAGACGCGAGTCGATTAACGCGATTGAAATGAAATTTTGGGTCTGGGACGAGTCGAAGAGTAACAAGGGTTATTAACACCCGTTATTGAGTCACATTGGAGACGTGTTTTGATAATGCCCGTCACAACTACTTCATATTGGTAACGAACATTCTTCCTGTGGAAGTTGGGCTGAGGTCTGAAGGCTTCATTGGTAACAGGCTTCAATAGAGTCTGTTACCTTTAATATTTATGGTAACAGACTTTATAGGTCCGTTACGAATGTCGCGTGACCTATTTGAGGTTTTCACATAATGTTACTTTATTCTTGTTATTAAGTTAATGTGGTGGCGTTATTGAGCACATGGTATATTTACTCATATATTCTAGCCGGCTTAGAATTAAATCGATTAGAATAGTCATTTAGTGTAGTAGTGTGAATTTTGACTAGCCTTCAGTGGGTTTTGATGTGTTTAATGAAAATTAGAAAGGTCTAATGAACTGGTTAAGAATGGGTAGGTGTGAATTTAGTTGTTAACAATCTTTTTGACAAAGATTGTATAAATGGCTCATATGGTGAATATAACAAGTATGATGCGATATGTGACATTATCTAAGAATAGAAAACTAGCAATGGTGAATAAAGCAAAAGTTGAGCTTGCTCGTTAATCTCATATTGCAAGATTGCTTAAAATAAAGATATATGTTAAATGAAAGAATATGTTGTGATCTTATGAAGCTTATTTGTGATTAATGACAAGCAAATAAAGGTAATATTAGGATATTCTTTTGTCTCTAAATGAAATGAAAAGATTGTTGGCAAAAAATGGGATTTAAAAAAGTCAAAGGAAAATAGGATCCCAAGTAGATTTCATTCTTGATGTCAAAATAAAGCAACTCAATGTGGCAATGATTGGAGAAAAATGCATGCAAGGTATTAGGCTATCAGCAATAAGGAACTAAGTAAGGTTTGGTCAAGTCGTTGCTGGAGTCATGAGATTTGCTAAAGTGAAGTGGCTAGTACTTGGAGGATCGAAGTATCAAGTCATGCCTTAAAAATAGCAATGGTATGCATAAGAAGTTTATTGAGTCATATGAAGGGGTGACTTGTGATCTAGAATTGGATTTCATTCATAAGTGTTGAATATTGATCCAAATTAGTTGGTGGGGGATTTCTAGACTTGGAGCCTGATGGTAAAGCATTGCACACCAGATGCGTGCACATAAGTTCTTGCCGCTAGAGTAGCATAATACCCTACATCCTGGGTGTTGAGGTATTGAGGATTTGATCTGCTAATCTAGGTACCCCCACCCTCATTTCCTTTATATGTTCCAAGGGGTGGGATTACTAAATAAGTATAATGTTTAAGTTTTATAAGATTATAAGGTAGGAGCCCTACAGATGAGGGCATCACCATGCTAGACACACATGTGCCATGGTCTTCCCCAAGTTGCAATTTGTCCCCAACTCAGCCGCCATGTCCAGTTCAGATTCAGTCAACGGTCCAACATGGTTTCAGAGATATCTCCCTCATATTGCGTTGGAAAAAATGTATTTTGCTGTGCTCGAAAAAGGACAATGATGTTGTCATTTTGGTTCTAGTCCTAGATCTAGAAGGATTGTGGATCATTCTATGTGACCATGATGTCGGTCACCTGTTTGGGCCAACTTGGCTGTGTATCGTGTAAGACCTTAAGCCCATGTTGTGGGATCCCCCTTCCTAGCCGTCCCTAACCCTAGCTCACTCCTTTTGGCTATAAATTCAGTAGCCTCCTCTTCTTAGACTCAAGTTTTGTTTAGTTCTAGTTTTCAAAGTTGAAATTGAGATTGATTCATTGTAACAGTGATCTAGGGCCTATGTTCTTATTCTTCTCGATTGTGAAAATTAGTTCTTTTGAACTGAGTTCTTGAACACCATAATCATCTTTGCTTCAATTACATCTGCAATTTCAGGTTGCATGTTTACCATTTTCTTACTTATTGTGTTCTTGATTCACCTGCAGGAAAAGCCTTTGGTGAGTTCAATCACGTTGTGTTTGGTTGATAATCAACCGAGTAATGGTGTAGTGGCTGCAGGGTCAAATTGTGTCTGATTTGATGCTAGATCATCAACGTCGAGTCTCCACGAACCGATTTATCCCATCTACCACTCGAAAGATCAGGCTAGTGCCTCATCACCTATTAGGATTACATGCAAATCATAGTAGGAGTCAAGCTTTTTCATTCAATGCGGGTATATATACTAGGGATCTATCCACAACATCATCAATCATCACCAAAGGTGTTGTCTATTGTCAGCTTCTTCTTATGATGATCATCTGCTCCATATATTTTTTATAATGTTATTATCATTATGATGGCATCGAAGAAGATATATAATGGTGGTACTGATACAAGTTGAGGAGATGACTGTCTCTCACCTTGTCCTCCAACAACATTTTCCATCATCATCACCTACATGATGAGGGACTGCTCCGAGCCCTTCATCCAGGGCCGGCTCTAGAGGCGGGGGGCAATTGGGGCGACGGCCGTGGGCCCATGGAGCTGGGGGTCCAAGTACTAATTAAGAGGCTTATAGTAATTAACAAATCAGTTATCAGTCAACCAGCTGTCCAGCCAAAGAGGATGTTCCGGCTTCTATTCAGCCACGAGTACCCACGACGAAATGCCCTGACACCTGCACCAGACGTTTGACGTTTCGATAGCCACGACGTTTCGATCAGCCGCTGCTGCGCCGCACGCCCTGATGCGCCAACGTTTCCTCGCGATTTGCTGTGAGCCTGCGACGCGCCGCGGCCCTGCGCCCCTGCCCACCGCACCATCGTCGACCGTCTGGTGCTAGCGGCCGGGCGGTCGGCAAGTAGGAGCAGCAAGCAGTGCAATTCAATTTTCTCCTCAGTCTTTATGGAGTCACGGTAAGGATCAACAACACCATTACTCGTATTATATATATGTTATTACTTGAACGGGCCTTTCTTCTTGCTTGCGGAAGGGTCCTTGAAATTGTAGAGCCGGCCCTGCCTTCATCACCACAAGCATTTGCGCCACTAAGAAGATAATTTCAAGATCTTACCCGATGATGATCATGGCTATGTCTTCTACATAAAGCTACCTAATCATGAGGAAATGGTCAGGTTCCATGGCCAGTTTTGGGCATGGTGGGACAAGTATGTATGACATTTGTCCATGCCAATAAGCTTGCATCGGTGAGGCCCACTCTCAACTTCTTGAAACTGGCCGTGTGTGCACGCGTGCTGCTTTAGTTAATCTGATGTTAGTCTAAAGTTCATGTTATGGGTGTGGAATAACTGAACAAGTATAATATTTAGTGTTATTAAATTATTCGCATGAATTTAGTAAGTTCTCAAAAAAATTAAATAACATTCTAACATTTCTAGAATCAAGCTGTTTCGAATAAGATCGTGTGCTTATTATCGCTGCCTCTCCTCCTTCGCTGCTTGTCATTCCTCTGCCTCTTCTCTGCTCATCGCTTCTCCTCTGGTCCTCCTCCTTTCATGTAGATGTGCTGTGCACAAAACTTGAGGCCTAGACTGGTGGCTTTGCTAACTGCAGTGATGCGCCTGGCTAAGGCCATAACACGTGTGGCGGTTTGGAGCGGTCGTGAGGGAGATGGTCCTCCACTCCCTTGGAACATCCACCTGGTTGGATACACAACGGGGTGCATAGCCCCTTCGGGCTGCACAGGCACTAGATCCAGCCCTGGATATGTGTGTGCGAGAGAGAGTAACGAAACATTGTGTTGTTGCCGCCACATCCCATCGCAAAGCTCCTTGCTCCCTACTGCTCCTCATCCCAACCCAATGCGCTGATGCCACTTGTCGCCTTAACATCACTCCTCACTGCTGCCAGTGAGGGGTGCACACACGGGGGGTGAGTCATGAGGTAGAGGGAGAGAAGTGGATAAGGCTTGGAGTAGGAGGAGAAGGACATAATGAAGGAGAGGCAGCAGATTTTTGCGACTCAACTCAATTAAATAGAGTTTTCAGGTCCACACACACCTTGATTGACGAGTTGAAAAATGAAATATGAAATGGTATGCATGAACTGTCGATGATATCTATTCTCACCACCGGTTCTAAGAGCCTGATTCGTTGAGTTCTATTCCCTTCGTATCGAAATATTTGTTGCTATTGACTTTTTTTACAACTTTGACCACCCGTCTTATTCAAAAATTATGCAAGTAACATCTATTTTGTTTGCTAAATACTTTTCTATTGTAGGTATTTGAAGCTTAACTTATCCTTTTACATATTTACAATAATTTTTTGAATGAGACGAATGGTCAAAGTTGTGGAAAAAAGTCAGCAATGACAAATATTTTGATACAAAGGGAGTAATTAATAATTCTTGCCAAGCCAAAATCATGGAAGGACAAAATTAAGGCACGCCAAAAATCAGTGCATGCCCCAATGTGAGGCCAAGAAATCTATGTATCCATTTGGTTTGGTGCCGACAACTACCACTGGTAGGGAGAGCGGCTTTAGTCCCAGTTGGAGAGGGGTATAGGTCTCCCAAGTCCAACCGGGACTAAAGTTCCGAGACAAAAGCCCCCCCCCCTCCCCCACTTAGTCCCGGTTGAACCAAATGGGACTAGAGGATCCTTTAGTCCCGGGTGGTATTACGAACCGAGACTAAAGGGGGTACGCCAGCACCTGCGCCCACCCCCTTTAGTCTTGGTTGGTATTACCAACCAAGACTAAATGGTCTCGTTTCTCTTTTTTTGTTTTCGATTTGAGCGTATATTCTAATTGTTGTCTAACCTCTATATGCACGTATACGTATTTGAGCTTGTATATAGGTATATACCTGTATATATATACCATATACGCAGTTAGTCTAGACTTATATATAAATTAAACCCTATATATCTACATGTATAAACTTATAATGTATATACACATAATATTTTATACACATGAAAATAAATAGTATTTTCTTAAACTAGTATATAAACATCAAAACCCCATATAGTATATATACATCAAAATATCATTCAGTTCAAATTTCTAGTCTCATTTAGCTTTCTTTGGAGGTGAGTCGGTCAATTGGATGGCTGTCATAATGATGTTTTCCTTGTGGATTAACCACCTCGTCCATGAGGAATCCCACGAGAGCTTCTTGAATTGCCAAGAGACGGTCCTTCTCAATGAGTGTGTCCCTTTTTATAATCCTCTGTAATTTGCAAATAGGTTGATATAATACAACAAGTGATTAAATATAAAAAGGATAAAAATGATGTATTATTAATAGGTTTATTTTACTTACACTATCATCATCCGTGTTGCCACTGTGATGGTGTATGAACCCACAAAAGTAGTACTTGCATAAATTATTTCCTTACTCTTGTCTCAAACACTAAATTGGAGAGGAGAACAGAATGTGAAATTGTAGTGTTATACATTTTAAATATTCTCAATCTGAAGTTGTTATTTGTATACGTACCGGAAAATCATTCACCCATCTAATTTTGGGTTGAAATGCTCCTTGGTGCTTTGCAATGAACATGGTCCAAGCTCCGAGGCAAAATAATAAAAGATAAAATATGTTAGTATAAAAGCTAAATATATATATTGCATTAAAGAAAATGTCATAGATAGAATTATTACTTGTGGAATACATCTTCAAGGTCTTCGTATTCTGAGCAATCTTTTCTCAATAAATCATACACATTGATGTTGCTATTGTCGATACTGATTATGAGTAGAACCCAGTGGAATCTGTATGCATCCTCATGGTGATTAGAATTGACTAAATATAATTAGCAATGATAATTAGATGATAATCGTACTTACTTGAAGTTGTAAGGCAGTAGTATAAGGTTCTTGTAATGAAACTCATCTGAGTGCCTAAAAATGCTCTCGATTGTTGGTTGTCGTTGGTATTTAATCTCATCCGCGTTAACTTTTGATGGGTCCATGAAAGCAATTCTTGAATAACCCTTCCTTCCCATCTCACTAAGTTGCAGGCTACACAAGAAGAAAGTCAAATGTTAATTGGTAGATGGACAAATGTAATAAAGTTTTTTATAAACATATGAAAATATGTCACTTACAGACACTAGGTCATCATAAGATCAGTATTCAAGGCGTCCAGATGGTAAATTTCATAGATATCAGCGAATCGGAGCCAGACCACCTTCTCGTTTTGAAGGGCAAAATCTCCAGGTCTCATGAGCATACCAAACATCTCCAAGCCCTCAGCTGACTTCTTCAAGTACCAGTCATGAAATCTGCGCATCTTAGTTGGGAGCTTGTTGACCAATTCTGGCTTCACTAGAGGTTTTCCTAGCTCAAAGCTCCATCTAAATTCTTGATTTTTATCCGCCAGTAGGTCTTCAAGGCCGATAAGACCACCAATAGGCAGCTTTGTTTGTTCAAAAAAGCTAATGACCTGAGCCAGTTCGTCTTCACCCATGTCGTCAATAGCTTTTTGCACTTGTGGACTGATGCCCGCAAACAAGTTAGTCTGATGGGTCATGGATGCAGGTATTTGCTCGATGTTTCTGGCGGTCCGTGACGTCGACGCAGGAATCTCCTCGTTCTTGTCTGGGGTGGCGGTCCCCGACGTCGACGCAGGAATCTCCTTGTTCTTGTCTGTGGTGGCGGTCCCCGACGTCGACGCAGGTATTTGCTCGATGTAACTATTCGGCGACCCTCGTTGTTTCTTCTTATCATAAGACTTGTCCACCGAACGCTCATAGTCTGTTTTCAACGACGGTTTCCTTTTCCTTTTTGTTTCCTTATTGTCTATGAAAGTCTTGAGTCTCTCCTTACGACCTTCATTTTTTTGGCCTCCAACTCTTCCTGTTTTCTTCTTTCTTTCGCTTTTTCAAAGAAGTCCTTGACTTCTTTCTGTACAGAGCCTTCTGTTTCTTCATTTGTCTTTGCCTCTGGCTTTTTCTTTGCTGATTGTTTTCGTTTTTCTTTGGTGGTTGCACCGACCTGAAAGATTGTGCTCGAGAGCTTGTGGCAAATGGTTGCTGAGGTGAATTGGGAGGGATGTCATCATCGTGATCGCTGGAGCTCCGTTCACCCGAATTGTTGTATGGTTGTTGCGGAGAAGATGAGCGAGCAGGTATTGCCGATGACGGCCCCAGAGACGATGGCTGCCCCGACTCCAGGTGGTCTCTCGGAAATCCATCATTCTCGGGGATTATGACGATGTAACGTTTTGGCCATAATATGATACCGTCTAGCGCATCCTTAAGTGTCTTTTCCCCGTCACCTCCTGGGATATCTATCTCTAGCTCCTCAAAATCAGGTTGACATATCCTTTCTACGCTAACTGAGGCGTAGCCAGGTGGAATCGGCATGCCGTGGCTCGTCTGTCCAGGAAACTGTGCAAAAGCACTTCCGTCCGCCACCTGAGAATAAATATTTAATTAGTTATTATTAGCATTGTGAATGTTTGTCCACAGAAATCAAAGTAATATATATGATCAATTATTGAGGTAATAAAAGCATGAATTAGACATACCTTCATTTTGATGTTGTCGAATGGCTTGTGAAGCTCACATCTGGTGCGCCGACAGATGTCATCCACACGGTACCGTTGGCTGTCCACTTGAACTCCTTCTATTGCCCTTTGCTCTTCGAGAACCGAAAGCACAACTGCTTTTGTGAGCAGAAGGAACTTGTACTAGAAGCAGTCCTTGTGTTGGGGCCATCTCATTTACAGCGGCGTCCACTCGCCGTTCAATATCTGCCATCAACTTTTCGTCGTGTTCTTTAAGTCTTTTTTCTAACTCTTGCCGTCGGTCCTCCTCTTCACGCTCTCTTCTTCTCTGCGGCTTCAATAGGTGGCAATGTCTCCCCTGAAGCCAAATTTCCATGGTACCACCCCGAAGCCCCTGCAACATCCTGGGTGTTCAGGATTCTTGAGCGCCATAGTGAGCTCATCGATCTCTCTGTCAACCTTCACTCTGCCCGCTCTGACATCTTCAAGTATTTTCAATATTTCAAGTGCAGTCTCTCATAACGAGGGTGGGTAATCAAGGGTACCATCTTCGGAGTTAATTGTGCCTCCACGAGCATTATACCAATTCTTCACTCGCTCGGGCCAATCAATGATCGCTGGTATGGTACCTTGTGTGAGGTCTTTTTCCATCTTCCACCACTTGGGAACTGCAAATGCATATCCACCTCGACCAAGATGATGGTCGTGCTCCTTCTTAGCACGACTTTGCTTCCCTCGTGCACTCACCTTGGCGAAATCTTCACTTTTCTTGTATTCCACAAAGGACGTCCAGTGTTCTTTTAACTTGGGATATTCAATCCAATTTGGAGTTCAATTCTTCTTGATATAATCATTATTGAGTTGTTGTTTGAACTTCTGAAATTGTGTTGCCATCCTCGTGAGAGTCTAACGCTTCACATTGGCTGGTTCAACACCTTCAGGAAGTGTGAAGTGTTTTAGGATTTCGTCCCACAACAAATTTTTCACTGAGTCTGGAACCACATGTGGATTATCTGCTTTTCCCTTCCATTCTCTGTAGCTGATGGGCACGTTGTCCCTTACAATGGCCCCACACTATAACACATACTTGTCCTTGATTTTTTTTTGGACCACATGGTTGGCCATCATCTGATACTTTTGTGATCTGATACATGACATGACCGGTGAGTACTTGTGTACGCCCTCTCTTTATCTTTTTTTGATGTGGAGGATGAAGCCTACATGTTGTAGATTCGTTATTTAATTAATTAGTACTTAAGAATTGAGGTTAGAAAAATAAGAACTATGAAGTTAATGCATGATATATATATTATATATTATATATTATATATATACCTCATGGGAACATTCAATACTTTCATTCACAACACTTTCCTCATTGTTTCTAGAATTGTCCTCAATATTAGCTGTTGTGTCCATGACAGGGGCAACAGTGTCCTCATTCGGAGGTATGTTCAAGTACATGTCCACCTGACTACACTCCTCCTCGGTGAAGGTTGCAATTGTACCACTAGCTATAATGCCGGCCATAAAGTTGTCATGGTTGTCATCCATCTGGAATAAAGGAGAATTTTCTATGAATTTCTAGAATAAGCAACAAGTTTTTCTATGAATTTCTAGAATAAGTAACAAATTTTTATATGATTTTCTAGAATAAACAAGAATTTTCTACGAATTTCTATAAAAAACAAGAATATTCTATGAATTTATGTAATTTTCAACAATTTCTAAAACTTTCTAGATTAAACAAGTATTTACTAAGAATTTCTTTATTAAACAACAATTTTCTTTGAATTTGTATAATAAGCAACAAATTTTTATATGAATTTCTAGAATAAACAAGAATTTTCTATGAATTTCTATGAAAACAAGAATATTCTATGAATTTATGTAATTTTCAACAATTTCTAAAACTTTCTAGAGTAAACAAAGTATTTACCAAGAATTTTCTTTGAATTTCTAAAATAAGCAACAAGTTTTTCTATGAATTTCTAGAATAAACAAGAATTTTCTATGAATTTCTATAATAAACAAAAGGGAACTATTACTGTACATAACCTTTATGAACCAGCGACTGAGAAGACCTAGATGCTCCAGGAACTACAACAGTCTCACCTCACCGTCATATACACCTGACTCTCCCACTTACAGTACTACACATGCGCTACACCTCCTATCTAGCTACAGTCCAACATCACGGAGCTGCAGGCAGTCCCCACGTAGCCCGTGATGTTAAACTGTAGCTAATTAGGATGTGGGGCTATGTATAAAAAAAGAGAAAAAAGAAAATGCTTACATTTGTTGTCTATAAAACTTTTAAAAACTTAATAAAAGAATTTAATCTTATATTTCCTCTTATAGCAACCTAGAAATAAAAGGGGCCATAGAATTCAACACTGTATTTTATAAAGTACATGTACACATACCTACGTACATGTATATAGATTGGATTCAATATATGCATAAATAAAAAACAAAAGGGGATAGAATTCAACACTATTATTACTGTACATAACCTTTACGAATCAATGACTCAGAAGATCTAGATCCTCTAAGAACTACAACAGTCTCACCTCACCGTCATATACACCTCACTCACCCACTTACAGTACCACACATGCGCCACACCTCCTATCTAGCTACAGTCCCACCTCACGGAGCGGCAGGCAGTCCCCACGTAGCTCGTCACACCCGATTTTCGAAGAAAAACCAAGTGCTACCTATATGTATGCCAAGATCTAGTTTCATACATATAGTGACATCATAGTGAATAACGAAACAATATCACGTAAAGGAAGAGAGATTATCGAGAGATTTACGGCGGAATCTCGGGAAACAAAGGCTCCGACTTCACGGCAATCGACCGGGGGTTGCGTACGCCTAGCACCATCTTCGGACATCATACACCTTCTTCTCCTTTTTATTCTTCTTCTCCGAACAGCGGGTAAGCAAGGGTGAGCACACTTATTGTTGGAGCTCGGCAAGTGGGGGAAATGCAAGGCTATCAAGGATAGGCTAAGGTTTTGCGAAAAAGATTAGCATTTTAAGTTGGTCAAATTTTATTATCAAACACCTATTTACTAGATGTAAGTTCATACCACCCACTTAAGCATTTAGGAAAACATCTCATCTCAAAACCACAAGAAAACCACGATTTAATTTCATCTTTATGTTTGATTATCATGTGAGGGTCCGGCCGCTCTTGACCGTGAGCACGGGCCGATCGATCGGTTTTCACTCGCAGAGGTTGTACACTTTACCCACGAGTTCGCGTTCCCCATGTCGCCCGGGTTTGCAAGGCCCTTAAACACTTCCGAGGTGAGTGGCTAGGGGTCCACTACGAAGCCTTTACAAAGGTATGCAGAAGACCAACAACCCGCGACGATTCTGAAGCGGCGAGAGCGGACCATAACCCTCCCTAGTGGTCGCACCTTAGCAAAGGTCGCTACCCCAAAAGAACCGGGCTATACCCCTTCAACTCCGGCCCCCTGTGCTCCTTTCGGATAAGGCTATCAGATAGTTCCGGACACCTAATTAATTGGCTAAGCCGAGCCATATGGACCGTGGTTGCACCTTGTTTTCCCGGGTGGTTCTCCATGTTCCAATTAAATCATATTATCTTGTAATTAAGCACACCCATATATATCACCAAAGTTATCATGATCAACATTTTATAAAAACCATTTTAACCATCCCAAGTTAAGCAACTAAGCAATCTATCCCAAAACATTTCATTAAAACCGGTTATTCAAGGTAAAGGGGTAAAATCTAGTCATGACCTTAAAAAGGTAATTTCCCATCAAGTTTATGCATAGCAACATTTAAATGTAAACTTAGTTATCATGCAATTATTTAGGACAAGGAAGAATATGCAGAGGGAGAAGTCCACTTGCCTTTCTCAACACAAAGCTACTCTTATGCTCTTCCGCTCTTACTTTCTTGAAACTTCCGGACTTCCGATCAACAACTCGATCTTCTATTCGAAGCAAATATCGAGCACAACACATGCAAAGCAGACAAACAAGAACAACTAAGACAATACACCAATCAAGAAAAGGCTTAAAAAGAGAACATGGTTTGGTTCTAGGATCGCGAACGCAAGAAACGCTAAGAATGGATCTATCATTGAAAAGTCACAACTATCGAGAGATTTGGATTATATCACACAAGGCTATGTTCTTGGTATATTTTAATTAAATAAAGCAATGTGCATAGGTTGTTTCAGAGAAATGCCCTATTTAGAATTAAGCAACTGATATTTGTATACAAAAGGACGATGTTGAGCTTAAGACAATTTTATTTATAATTATTCAAGTATGATTTATGCAAATTAAACATTTGAATTCAAAAGAAGCATGTAAAGAATCTAAGCGTATAACTTTATGTTTCGAATTCAACTAAACAAATTATATTTCAAAAATACATTTATATTCACAATAACCAAATTAACATTTAATTAAGAAAACTCGAGAAAAATCCTATGTTGCTTTTATTTAGAAAGCAGATTAAATAAATATTAACCAGTTTAACATTTTTTTATGAAAGCTGAGGTATAACCCTAATTTTCTTTTAATTGAAAGAATTATTTAAATAAGCATTAACCAAATTAACTTTAGTAAGAAAAACACGAGTTTCAACTCTAATTAGATTTTATTTATAAGACAAGTTTAATAAGCATTAACCAAGTTAGTATAGAATAAATTATCAAAAACATTGCAAGGTAAAGATCATGTCTTACGCACTGTTTATGATGAGACGGAACCAAAAACGAGTTTAAACAGGCTAAACGTGAGATCTACAGATTAAAGATTGAAAGGAACTAGATGTGATTAACTATAGATCAGATGGGCTAGCAAAGAATATTCTTGAGATACAAGATAAAATAAAAGGCATAGGCTATGTTGCTGAAAACTCACGCTGAGATTTATTGGAATTGTATTTTTAAAAAGAAATAACAAAGTATATGACATAAGGGTCATGTAATGCTGACATCATGACGGTGTCATTGTGCTGATTGTTTTTTTAGTGTAGAGAAGGACATGTATGAAAGAATGGATAACTATTGTCGTGGTAAAAGAAGAGTTTATGACCTCAGCATGATACTATGCTCACATCATGCAAGGGAATTAGCAGATACGTGAAATACACTAGTTTGTTGATTCATCAAGCACATACACGCCATCAGCTAGCTTTTGATCAACACTAAACAGCAGGCATGACGTTGGTTTGAAACGAATGATCAGTGTGCATGAGGTCGACAGTGAAGTGATGATGGACAACATATCAAAGAACATTAGCGAGAACTTAATCATGATCACAGGTGTATGACAAATGATGAAAAACTATAAGCATTAAGGAGTCGAACAAGAATTAAATTATTGATGTTTGCATGCAGCAGCTACTGCATGTGGTGGCAGGTGTGAGGATTAGAGGTAACATGCTAGTGAGGACACTTAATCAAAACAGAATAAGATCAGCAAGAGGCTTCTCACCTTTGATGTGGTGATTGGTGGTGAAGGAACATGGAATTGGTGAGGCACTAGCTTGTGGTACAGAAACAATCCGACTCCAACCATGTCATCAGTTATTCAGTTTCAGTCTCGGCAAACGGCAACACAGCAGGTAGTAGTTCGAGACTTAGAAGCTGCAGGTCCGTTCTGGGGTGTCCGGCGACAGGGAAGTGGTGCAGCTGCCGGAAACTTGCAGGCGGCAACGGAACGGGCAGAACTGATGCAGCTTGGCGTTGTGGTCCGTCATCGGCTTGGCCTTCATGTGAGGAAAGCTCCTCCCCGTGTCCGCATGAAGACGACGAGCGCGGCGGCGGGTGTGCGGCTTGATGACACGGAGGTCCCGGTGGCGTCGCCCGGTCCAAGAACATGCGAGCGCGACAGAGCGACCCCCCGGTACTCGGCGGACGGCGTGAAGGCGGTCGGCACGGGCTCCTCTTCGTGAAGCCGTGAAGGAGCTCCCGGCCTCCGGCTACGAGATGTGGACGGGGGCCGGTGCGTGGTGTAGAGCCCGGCTTCGACGTCGTGGTGCTCCCCGTCCGGTGCAAGGCGGTGATAAGGCGGGCGCGCATGGCGACGGCGGCGCGCGCGGCGATGCGGCAGGAGGTGAGCGCACGGCCATGGATAGCGGGGACGCACGGAGGGCTCGACCTTCTGGTTCCATGGGCGCTCAAGTGGAAATTTAGGCGGTTCTGGTGGGATTGAAAGCGAGTGATTGCCGGCCATTAATGGCCATGACAAGCAGCCGTTACCAGAGAGGAGGAAGGGGAAACTGAGGGAATTTCGGAGGGGTGAAGGGGCTGCCATTCTTGTCACGGGGGCTGGCCGTTCAGTGGAGCCGTGAAGGGAGGCAAAAAGGAAGGGCACGATTAAATGCTCCATCGAGCATTGAAGGGAAACCGCGCGACACTGCAGGGGGAGAGCGAGCAGTGCGACCAGGCGCGAGTGAGCAGAGTCGGCCGAGGTGTGCGGCGTGTGATAGGTGGCAAGGGATGCGCGGGCACGAGTACCAGGCGGGCGGCACGCTGCGCAGGCACGTGGTTTGGGTGGGAAGCCGGCGTGGACAGGGACACGGAAGGAAGACAGACATGCGGTCGCGCAGGGGAGCCATGTAGGTGCGGCGGTGGTGCAGATACACGAGTGCGTCCGGGCCTACGGTGCAGGATGGCGAGCAGGTGCGGTCAGAGAGGCCGACAGGTGCGCGTGGTACGACGCTCAGGCGCGAGCAACAGGACGACGCGTCCATGCACCGGTTTTGCAGACGGTCGACCACAACATGGGAGAAAGGCCTGAACATGTGGCGCTCGCACATTGATGGAGAGGAAGCGGTGTGACCGGGGAAGAGGATGGGTGCTCGTGAGCTGACCGGCTCGGTCACGGGCGAGCATGTGTGTGAGGGAACCGGGCAGATGCGGCGGTGCATGACTCGGTCCGAGTCGGTCGTGTGTGCGAGACGAGGGAGACGGGCTTGACACTAGCGGCCGAGATAGAGAGGAAAACCGAGGCCGGCGGGTTAGATAGCCTGCAAACGTCACGGGAAGGCGAGCGGCGACTGGGGAGGCCCGGTGTGGGCAGGGCACACGGATAGGAGACGAGCGAGTGCTCAGACTCAAGTCTGGCTCGGGTTGGATCTAAAGGAGTGGGATGACAGGTGGGGTCTACCCATCAACAGTACAAAAGAGAGGGAAACAGCAGGTGACTAATGGGCAGCGACCATTGATGATGGTGGTGACTAAGGTTGTTCTTGCAAAAAGAATAAAGGCAGGTGGACAATACGTGTGGAGGAATAGGAAATGGGAGGGCCAACGATTGATTCCAGGCTGGCATTGCGGAGCGGAGAGGTCGGGCGTCGCGGGCATGGGTCGGGCTGGAGCGGCGCCGGCCAAGGAGGCGGACAGGCACGCGGGAGGGCGAGCGGGCACGGAGCCGAGGAGGCCGGCCAAGGACGCGGCCAGGCGGATGGCTGGGCACACACACTGAGATGGAGATGACACATTGATCGCCGAGCACGATCATGTGCGGCGGGAGATTGGAAATGGCATGGCGCATGGGCCCAAGCCATCACGACATGTGGCCACGCGGGTAGGATGTGAGCTGGCACGGTGGAGCCAAGCAGCTCAGGTGCAGATGAGCGCCAGCACATCACGCGGGTGCGTAGAGCCAAGCAATGCGTGCGGTGCGAGGTAGACAACCAGAGATGCGCGGACACATAGGCTGGGTGGGCGGCGCACCGTGCAGGCACATGAGGGTGCGCGGCTCGGCTATGAACCATGGTGCACAAGCGCTGGGTGGCCACGGGGCAGAGGCCTGGCTTGAAGGCCAAGGATGGTCGGATGGGCCGGAAAGAGAGATGGAGAGAGGATGAGTTAGACGTACCATAGAAAAGATAGAGAGATGGAGAAAGATATTTGGATTTGATTTTTTTATGATTTTGAAAACACTAAAAACATCAACCAAAAACCATGCAAACGAATATGAATGCATCACTCATAGAACCATTTCACTTAATTAGAAAAACAAACAATGATTTTCCTATACTAAATTTCCTGTAAAGAAAAAAAATGTTGGGACAATTTTTAGAAATTATGAGAAATCGTAGTTATTATTTTTCCTATTAACATCCTGAAATCCGGAAATTTCAGGGTGTTACATAGCCCGTGAGGTGAAGCTGTAGCTAAATAGGACGTGGAGCTTTGTATCAAAAACAAGCAAAAAAAGAAAATGCTTACATTTATTGTATATAAAACTATAAAAACTTAATAAAAGAATTTAATCTTCTATTTCCTCCTATAGCTACCTAGAAATAAAAGCATTTCTAAACAATGAAATAATGGAAATACATACTAGTACATTTTCTGTATGTCTATTTTTTTTCTTTATGAGCGTATATTTTATAAACTATATGTACAAGTAAAATTAAAATTTATGAAAAACAAGAAAATAAGAGAATATTAAAAACATACTTAACAAAATAATTAATCTTCAATTTCCTCCAATGGCTACCTAGAATAAAATCATTTCTAAACAATGAAAGAATGGAAATACCTAGTACATTTTCGGTATGTCTTCTTTTATGAGCATATATTTTATAAACTATATATATGTACAAGAAAAATCAATATTATGATAAACAAGATTTTAATGAAAGAAGGAACAATGCAAGTACCATCCTAACTACATCTTCACGTGTATATACAAAATCTCATCTCTCTAATTAATTTAAGCTCCTCCTACCTAGCTACAAATTAACATTTCTATTTTCTCCATCTCTAAACCATAAAACAAACTTTAATCAACACAAATGAAGGGACGATGAAGATTCTAATCTTTACAACACCTTGGAGGAGAGAAATCTTCACAAACTAATGAAGAAAAAAAATCGCAGCACCACCCTAGGCTTGAGTCGCCATGGAAGGGAGGAGCTTGAGCTCGCGGTTGTGGCTCTGGTGAATGGCTCGGGTGGCAGGAGGAAGAAGGAGGTACGGGCTTTATATTGCCCCCGGTCTTTAGTCCCCGCTGGTGTTACGAGCCGATACTAAAGGGTACCCCTTTAGTCTCGGCTCGTAATACCAGTCGGGACTAAAGGCCGGGGGCAATTATTGCCACATGGAGTCGTTGGGAGCCCCCCTTTTGTCACGGTTCGTACGAACCGGGACTAAAGGGGGCCAGGCTATAGCGAACATTTCGGGCCACGTCGACGAAAGGCCTTTAGTCCCGGCCCCAAAGTTGAACAGGGACTAAAGGCCTGAACAAAAGGCTCGCTCTCCACCAATGTGCAAATACTTATAAGGAATCACATGCTCGTAGCCTAAGAGGGTGAGTGGGTGAATTAGGCAAACTAAAAACCTTAACCTATGGGCTTACTAATTTTGCATAAAGACAAACTAGAACATGCTATCTAGATGTGCAACTATGATTGTTCTAGTGTGAAACTCCCATCCCAAAGCAAGGTTTGCAACCTATAGCCAATCCTAGCATGATACTACTCTAGGAATGTAAAGGCAAGCAAAGATTGCAATAGAGTAAATGCGGAAATGTAAAGAGGGATGAGAGGAAGCAAACTCTTGACACATGATTTATCTCGTGGTATCGGTAGGCACTAAGCCACCCCTAGTCCACGTTGTTGAAGCACTCACACAAGAGTATTGCTTCCCGATCACCAAGTCTCTCCCAAGAGCACCACTTGACTCGCCAGGCTTGCCACTAAGGCACTTGCTAAGCTCCCTTGGTCACCTTGATGCTGCCTCCACTAAGGAGCTTCTCCACCAAGGAAGGGGGTCTCCACGTCCCCCGCACAAAGTGTCCTCGCCACTCCACACCAAGCCGGAGGGTCGAAGACGATTGCCGGTGAGCCACTTAAGCCCCAAGGCTGCCGGCACACCTTGTACAACTTGATTCACTCAAGAATCACCTCACAAGGTTGGCACAACCTTGCACTCACTCAGCTCTAAGCTAAGCCTAGCACTAAGCACATACACTAAGCATATGCAAGTCTGTGGATGAGCAATTAAGCACTTGGATGGATTGGATATGATCTTCTAGGTGTCTTGCACTCCTCTGCACTTCCACATAATCCAGCAACCTCAAATAGAATATAATATGATATTCCTCGAATTGGACGCCCTGATGATGCTACATATGTTAGAGTGGTTCAATTGTCTCCAAATGAACAATGAGAGGAGTGTAATGGTACGTGTAATACGCATCGGTAGAAAACCACCTTAAGTAACAGTTGGTATATAAGATCCTAATATACTAAACCATCTGACACTGATCATTTGAGACTAAAGTGCACTCACTTTTGTTCTGGTTAATAACGGAGACTAAGAAAGAGTCTAAATATTTAGAAATTTCTGGGAAGGTTCCACGCACGTGCGTTGGTAATACCAGTGATGTTGATGTATCTACTTTCTGGAAATTATAATTTGTGTGGTCACAAAGGTTTAACGAAGACAGCTTTATCAGCACTGGATTCGAGGTTGACAAGAGATTGTGGTCCTTTTCTTTGTCTCCACATGAAAGAAATTATAGTCCGGTGTGTACTTAGGGGTGGTAACATGTCCAATTGCGGAACCAGGAATTTTCAGTAGGGGGGCGGCTGAACCAGCATCATTAACATCTCGCTTATAATCTTTAATTTGCATCATAGTATTCAACGCCTTCCTGATCTCAAGTAGAATGGCAAATAACGCATGGGAATGAGTTAGTGAATTGCAGAGCGAAGCTAGTAGCAAACCCCAATGTAACTGTGGTCAGCAATAATTAGATACATGTTTTCTATTTTTTCATGTTACACAAAATTAATACATAGATCTAACAAGATGAGATATATTGAGGAGGAAATTCAAATGGATACAAGTAGTAACTATGCTTAATTGTATATATACATGATTGGAATGTATTGCACAACAGTGTGTTCCCCCACTGCGGGGGATTATTATGTCTAGAAGAGGCATTAAGTCACATCTTAACATTTACATGTAATAAATACCTACATACAGTTTATGTCTGACTTTGGACTTTGAGTTGGATTGGAGGTGCAGCTCTAATCGTATCACTCAAATACTAGCTCATCACTCAAATACGCTATGGAGCATGCATGTAATACAGGGGGTTTGAAGTTTTTTCAGCATGATAGGGGGGCTACCAGCCCCCCTTGGTTCCGCCACTGAACATGTCCTTCATTTTGTACTGAGAAATTTAAGGATCGGACCCTATAAGGATCGAGCTGTAATTCTATTAAATTTTGAACTAAAAAATAAAAGGAACTAGTTGGATTTTAGGGCCATGGCCCGTTACCACCCATATATGTACTACTTATCTGAGCTGTCCAATCTTACTATTACTCCCTCCATCCATTTATCCAAGGCCTATTTTGAAATCTGAAAATTCCACTTATGCAAGGCCCATTTGTGTTTTTGCATTGGAAAACACTACATCGTCTCTTTGTCATCTGTGCGAGCAATAAATTCCTCTCACATGCTTCTCCGGAGATTAATGACAGGAGAGACTTTATTTCTTTTCCTTGGTCTTTGAGTCAAGTGCAAATTGGCCTTAGATAAATGGATAGCGGGAGTACTAATTGGAGGCTTCTTTTGAAGTCTCCACATGAAGCCACCTAGAAATCCTAGGTGGACAATCTAAAAAAAGAGAAGCCTCCACATGAAGTCACCTAGGATCCTATGTGGACACTCTAAAAAATATCATTGATTTTAATAGCCGTTGGATGTACTTTGTTTCTAAAGTTACCCACCCATGCCATTATGAAGAATTAACAAAAACAACCCTGTTATATCTTTGTCTAGATTATCCACATGCGCCACTATAGAAAAAAACTATATCTAAACAATCTCTCGGTCACATCTAACACAATAAATCTCTCTAATTCTATTAAAAATTGTCCAACTATCCTGTCGTGCCTGCCATTATGAAGAATTAACAAAAACAACTCTCTTATATCTTTATCTAAATTATCCACACGTTACACTATAGAAAAATTAAATCTAAACCATCTAACAGTCACATCTAACACAATAAATCCCTTTGCTTGAAATAAAAAATTTTCCAACTATCCTTTCATTCTTGTCACATGTAATGTAATGTAACATAATTAGTCTCTTACCTTTTATCACTTTCCCATGTTTAAATCTTAAAAAGAATCTATTCTAAAAGGATCTTTAGATAATACAACTAAAAAGCTAGAACGTATGTGTATATAAATGCTGATTAGATTTTTCTTATCTTGAATCTCTCTTTCATAATTTAATCGTAAAAAATCTATCCTAAAAGGTTGTTAGCTAATACAACAAATTATATACTTTACCTGTGCATTTATAACTTATAAAATGAGAGATGACATCTTTCGAGAAACATCTCTTTTGTGTACTACTTCCATCAATTGGGGAGTGCTGCTACTTTCACCAACAGAACTAGGTCCCCTACTGCTATTCAATAGAAATGTACAATCAACCTAAGCATTCTTCTATGGCTGGACAAAACCTTTTACACCCATTGGTTAGACTAGAACACTAGGGATCCATCCACGACGAGACATTATTTTTCGAGTTTATTTGATTTCTCTTCTACAATTAGATAATTTTTAAATTATTTGTTTATTGTTCGGTCTGTTGTGTGCTACAGTTAGATTAATTTTTCATAGCATAAGTTGTAAGTACTAAATTATTTATTTATCATTTGTCTTGCTGCATGCTACATTTAGATTAATTTTTCATGGCATATGTTATGACTACTAAATTATTTATTTATTGTTAGGTCTGTTGTGTGCTAGGTATAAATGACTTGCTTCTCAACATTGTTCTCAACCTGTTATTATTTTTAATTCTTTCTATCGAATTATATTTTACTTGATTGTTATTTGTGTACCATAACTTATGTATAGAAATTTCAAATTTTGAAAAATAAGACAATTAGATCGATCACCATCTTTTGCTAATGGAGTTGAACAAGTTGCAACGGTGAACTTTGCTAAAAAAAGTTCCAATGGTGAATAAATCCTTAAGTGAAATTAGACCAGGAAAGGAATTGTGGAACATCAAGAAAAGGGTAATCAAATTGTGGATATATTCTGTTTGATTGCCTTTTTTATTATTTTCGGTTTACAAATTATTAATTATGATGAAAAAAAGAACCATAATGCACGGTGTTATCAATAAGACCTATATGGAAAAGTTTAAACCACTTATTTAAGAAGGAAATGTGTACATAATTGCAAATGTCAGAGTCACACCAACAATATAGAAGTATTAACTAATGGAAAATGTCAGGAACGTACGTCAACTTCTTATCTACAACTATTCTGAAAATGTTCAAAGATGTTGAAAACATTCCAAAGTATAGTTTCAAGTTGATGAGCACAGATATGCTTTCAACAAGAATAAATGTGGACACGTACCTATCAGGTAAAACATTGTTGACTTTTTAATCTCTACACTTTCACTCATTTTACGACCATTATATAATAATTCATATTTATGTTTCATAGATTTTATAGGAGTCACAACACACATTGGACCCGTAGAAGAAACAAGGACAAATATCAGATTTATCAAAATTTGTGATATTTGGCTCTTGATTGAGTAATTATCCTTTTTAGTAGAAAACAACTACAAAACTTTCAACACTTACATGCATGCTACAAAACCTGCATTGAATTGAAAAATATCTTCCATAGTGCCCATCAAAATAATTTACCAGACATCAATCGTGACATGGTCTAAGAAAATGAAGCAAATCATGAAACACATAAAAACAAATAATACACGGGTGGATCCATTACGTATAATGATCTGAACAATTGTTAGTTATTAATTATTCATTTACAAGTCATAAACTAACCGACATCATTTTAAATGCAAATATTTATGTGGTTCAATTCCAGAAGACCGACCTCTGACGCACCCATATACTCGAATTAAATTATCTATTGATTAGTGCTACATTGGGAGCAAGCTGTAACTAGAATAAGATAAGAAATATTGAGATTTGTGTCTTATTATTGCGGTGGATCTTTCGATAAAACAGAGTTAATTGTACTTATTATATTCAAGCATATTATGCTATACAATCTTAAAATTATAAAGATCTCTCTCGAATTATGCTGACCAAATGCTAATTAATATATTACATTTACAATTTAGGAAAAAGTTCATTTTTGACCATCCAATTATAGGCTAAGTTTGGTTTTGGCCATTGTCAGTGTTTTAGACCGGCAACCTACGAAGGGGAGTACCCGAAGTAGATGAATGTGGCCTCGCCGAGATCGGTAACTCGAAGGAAGAGACACGTGGCACACAATTTAGACAGGTTCGGGCCGCGAGGTGCGTAATACCCTACATCCTGTATGCTGCGTAGCTCTGGATTGATTGGGTACGATTACAAGATGATGCAATCTTACGCCGTGAGATGAGATGATGAGAGATGGGTCCCTGCCTCGCCTTATATAGTCCGGGAGGCAGGGTTACAAGTCGGAATAGGGAGAGTACTAGTCGAGTACGTCTAGGAGTCCTCTATACAGTGCGGGACATGTACAGCTTCCTAACCGAGTACTTCTCCTCTGTAGTCCTTGTGCTTCACGCCATCAGGTGCCGTGCAGCGCAAGCCGGGTAGTCCCAGGGGCCCACTGAGTAGTCGGTCCTGATACCCACCGAGGTAGTGGCCCAGGGAGGTCCATACGACAAGCCCCCGAGTACTTTGTAGTCGAGAAGGATAGCTTCAAGTAGTCTTGACGGTCTTAACGAGTAGTCCTCAAGCGTCCCCGAGTACGACAAGTCAAAAGTTCTCAAGAGTAGTCGAAGCATCCTGTAACATTCTGGAATTTCCTCCGGGATGTTAGCAATGCGAAAATGTGGATTTCAAAATTTCGATTTGAAATTGAGTGCATAATTAAGATGTAAGGCTGTCTTCTTTGATCCTTCCCTAATTTCCTAGATTTAATTTGAGCAAAATCATAAAATTTAGGAAATATAAGTTGCTAGTGTGAGAACCTTGGAGTTTTATGGGATTTATTTTGCATCTTAATTGTGTGGGATTCAAATTTGAATTCTAATTCAAATTCGAATCATAGTTTAGATAGGATCTAGGGTTTAAGAAAATAGGAAAGGAACCTTTGCGCCTTGGGCCTCAACTCAATTCACTAAGTCCTCTGGACCACCCCGAAGCCCTCCTCTGGTTCGCCTAAGCCGCAGCCCACCATGCCTTTCGGCCCAACACGCCCAGCCAGCCGGCCCGTCTACCACCAACCCTCCTTGTTTCACTGCCATGCGGGACCCGCCGGTCAGGCCTTATCCCCTTCATCTCTGGTTTCTTCCCCGTGACGCACATCGTGGGGGCCCGGGGCAGGAGGCGACGCGAGCGCCTCGGCCCCATGGCCGCCGCCCCTCCCTGCAGCGCAGGCTGCCGGATGCCCTCCACGCGCCCCTGAACCGCATCCTCACCATCCGCTCCAGTGCCCGGAAACCCTAGGCGCCACCCTATAAATCCCCAATCCCATCCTGTCCACCGGTCTCCCTGTTCCGCCGCCGCTTGGGAATTTTCCCCCCAAATCCACTGCCACTGCACCAGAAATCAGAGAGGGAGGAGTGGAAGAAGAAGGAGGAAGTGGGGGAGATCAGGACCGCCGCCCCGGTGCCGAGCCCTTGGCAGCCGGCGGGGTGAGGCGCATCCCGCAGGCGCAATGTCCATCCCTGAGCCGCTGTTCGTGAAGAAAAAGAAAGGATGAAGGAGTGGGGGAGAAGAAGAGAAGGGGGGAGGGAGCTGCACTGCTGCGCCACCGGCGGTGCGGTCGAAGGCCGGCCGCCGCGCCGCGGACCACCACGCCGCCGTCCGGCCCGGGGCGAGGCCGCCCGAGGAGGAGTTCTCGTGCGTGGCCGCCGCGGCCGGAGCGGCCCGAGCCGGGACGCCGACGCCCAAGCCGGAGCCGTCCGTGGTCAAGTCGCCACCGCGGAATAGGAGCCGGACCTGCTGGAAGACGGTGTCGTGTTGCTCTGCTTCCCCTGCAGCAAGCCGGGCCCCGGTCTTCTTCCTCTGCCCCACCGCGCCGCCTCGCCGTCGTGTCCAGGAATGCGAGGTGAGTTTCCCCCTTCACCTTGCTGTGGACCCGGCCTTCGAGCCGAGGCTGGACCGAGCCTTATGCGCTCGCTGTTTGTTTGTTGACCGCTGTCCCGCACCACGCCGCCGCGCAGACCCGCCGTCGCTTGAGAGCCGGCCATCGAGCCGAGCCGGTCGCTTTACAGGTGCCGCTGCCGTCGTCGCCGCGCGCGCTCCCTTGCCTTGCAATGGTGTCGTACCTTTGTTCCGACGAGCGCATGCTGAGTTCCGGCTCGCCGTCGGCACCCACACACTGAGCACACCACCGTCGAGCGAAGGCCCTGCCTTTCTTTGGCCTAGAGTCGTGTGAACACAAACCCTTGTCGTGCACATGTTGTCGACGTTGTTCCATCGCCACGGCTATGCCGCCGACCTTTTACCCGCACACACCAACACCGGGTCGAGGCCCTGTCCTTCCTGGCCGAACCTGTGCACGCGCACTCACGCACACGCGAGGTCGTTTGCCGGCGTATGTCCCCAACCAACGCCGCCGGGCCGTTCCTCGCCGTTTTCCCTTTCTCTGTTCCCTTGCCTAGTGCACGCCATCATTTTCGTGTCGCCGCCATGGTCGTGCCGTCGGCGTTCGGCACACACACGAACGCACGCAACCGAGGGGCCGATCCCCTGCTTCACCTATCTGTGACCGTGCTCGACGTTCCGCCGTGCCATCGCCGCGAACCCCAACGCACCGGCGCACGTGTGTCCATCGAGCCATCGAGCCCAAGCTCAAACCTTTTGGCCACCTTGACCCTGAACACCGCCTCGCCTAAATCTGCTCACATCTTGTCTCTGTGTCGTCGCCGTGCACGCACTATTGGTTTTGTGTCGCCCCCGTGGCCAGGCCGCCGACGTTTGCTCAAGTGCGAACGCATACACCCGAAGGGTCGAACCCCTTTGCTCTCCTTGTCCAGCCCATGTACGCACGCCCGCCAGGGTGAGACTCGGCCTTCCTAGCCAAACGAGTGCACACGCCCGCACGCACGCGCGCGAGAGAGCGAGCACGCCAGCGTGGACACCCTAGTCCTTGCCGTCGTGTCGCTCCACTTCGCCGCGCTACACCTAGTCTCACGACTGCACAACGCGCGTGTCGCCCGTACCACGCCCTTGTGCTTGTCGGGCGAGCCGTTGATGCTCTGTTCGCATGCTGGCACTTTCACCTCTCGTTCCGCCGCCTCGCCGGCGCTTTGTCCACTGTCGGGGATCTCTGTCTCCCGTCCGACCCGCGACCTCATGCCGAGGGTTGACGCCGGACAAGACCGCTCTTCTCTCTACCCTATCAGTGCCCTAGCATCTCTTTTCACGCTTCGTGTCTTACTTTGTCCAACCGTGTGCACACACATGCCCGTGTGAGGGACGTCGACGCTGCGCGAGGAACCGTGCCGCCGAGCCGTCTTCATCGCCCGAGGCTTCGCCCTCATCGCGACTGCGTCGCCATCCTTCTTGCTCTCGCCGACGTGACCGAGCCGCCGGCACTCACCCGCGCCAACCCAACCGTCGCCTTGCACACCTCGAGCGAAACCAAAGCACCCAGATCGCGACCACCTCGTCGCTCTGTTTCACCTCACCGTTGAGGACGTCCTTCCGACCGCCTGGGCGCACGAGCGTCAGGCCAAGTCAGTGCATGTGTTCGTCCACACACACGCACGCAGGCGAACACCCCGGTGTGCCACTGCGGAGCTCGCCGCCGTGGCCAAGCCACCGACATGCCTACGCGCTCAAGTGAGGACATGAACGCTGCCTTTGGCCGGCCAGTGCTCACCACCGCGCATGCTTCTTCTCTGCATTCAAGCGAAGCCAAGACGTGACCTAGCACGTGTTGAGGCGTTCGCGCCCCCCTTATCGAACCTCGCCGCCCGACCTTGTCCGCGCCGGGCTGTTCTCTTTCGCCGCCGGCGTTCTGCTCACGCACACCCGCACCCGCGGGAGTTGAGCCCTGCTCTCCCTGTCCAAATGGTGAACGCGCATGTTCACGCGCACGCACGCCCTCGCAAGCGAGCTGCCCGCCGCCGCGGACACCCCAGTCGCGACGCCGCGGAGCTCGAGCCGCACCGAGCCGTTTACCTTCGCGCCACCATGCTCGTCCGGGAGCTTCATCTCACGGCCGCACGCTCGTGCAGGCGCTCGACCAAGCTGTCGCCCTTGCTCTCCTTGCTCGAGTCCGGTGAATGCATTCACGCGTGTGAGCCGAACCTAACCGCCGCTCATCCTGTCGCGACCGGAACCCCATCGTCAAGAGCATCCTTTCCGCCGAGGCGCGCGAGCGCCGGACCAACTCGTGTACGCGTTCGCTCTCAGGCACGCGAGCACATACAACCTCATCGACGCCGACCACCCGAATCTTGTCGCCGAGACCTTCTGCTTTGCACCGCGCGCCAAGCTGCTCTCTGTCACCGTCGTGCCAGGTTTCCGACCAAGGCAACCCTTTTGTTTGCTTAGGTGGATCCCTAGGTGTACCAGAGCCGCATCGAGTCGCGTGAGGTCGAGTCACCGACCAACCTCGCCGCCGACGAGCCCCTTTCCGCCCGTCGCTCCTCTGGGACTTACCATCGAGCACCTGGCGCCCACGCCAGAGCCCCGTAGGGGATAGTTGCACACACGCGCCCACACACCTTCGTCACCGTAGTGGATCCTGTCGGATCTAGTGCGGTCGACCAACCACAAAAGCACCACACCTCTGCCGCTCGGTGCCACCGCGAGCCGCAGCAGATCCGACCAAGATCGTTTGTGGCGGCCACACCTTCGACCATGTGGGCAGCCACTTGTGCATGGGTCAGCTTATAGCTACCTATGTGGCAGCCATGGGAGCTCGAAGAGCTAGCTTGCAGCCAGCCTGTAGGTAGCTTAGAGCCCTTTTGAGCCAGCCAGTAGTTAGCTTATAGATAAGTGTATTGTGTATGCGTATTTTAATTTCAGAAATCTATTTTATCTTTGGAAAATCCTAGAAAACTCATTTCAACTTCGAAAATTGTGAAACCTTTTCCAAAGCTCTTCTAAAATTATAAACTCCGTGTTAGGCTAGTGTTCGCTCTCTTTTGGCTCTTAATTGTTGTTCATTTGGAATTAATTGCAATAGGACCCGCCTTTATTTTAATTACGCATTAATAGGAGCAGCTGGAGCCGGGGAGCTGAGCCCGGAGATCGACTACAACGACGACTACGTCACCGACGACTACTCGCACGCAGGTGTTCACGCCCGACTGATTCTGAAAAACCTATTAGGCATTGCTATGTAGAATGCTAGCGCTTTACTTTAAATGCATGATGATGAACCTTGCACTGCCTACTTTTATTATCCTGTCCTTGATTGTCCTACTACTATATATGTGTATATAAGCGTGTATATGCGTTGAGCTTCGCGATGCATGTGTTGGGTTGGGAATAGTGGTTCTTGGCGTGCGTGGGGTAAAACCGGCAGGAGAAGGCGTTTTGGGTACTTTGGCGGGGGTGAGCTCGAAACAACTGATCTGGGATCGGGGATAGGGATGCACTCCTCAGTGTATCCCTACTTTGACGGTTTTCGGAGCCTAGGTGTTGGGGGTTTACTTGCGGATGGAGGACATGAGCTTGCCCCGTCTGAAAGCGAGTGGATCAACCTTGTCGATAGGACTTTCGTACACACCACCTCGCCGAGAGTGGGGATAGGGCCGAGTTGAGCTCGGCAAGTGCGGAACCATACCTGCTTAGGATGGATAGCGGGGTATCAGTGGGGGAGCGGTGGAGGTGAGACCACCCTCTCAGAGCGACTCCCGTGTGGCCACACGGGGGCATTTCACAGTTCCGGTGCGATTCCTTCTGAGGGGGGATTCGTTTTGAGGGCCGGATGCAGGATGGGACCATGACTACCGAGAGTTCGCACGGTAGGATGGGCTCGGTTGGCTTATCACCGTCGGGTACCATCCCGAGTTGGGTACAGGTGTACACGCTCTGCAGAGCTACGATCTATACGTATAGCCGCGTCCTCGGTCATGGACAAACCTTGAAGACATGTTTGTTCCTCATGTTTTGGGATTTCTACCTCCCCCTGTAGTTGAGAGTGTGGTGAGCCGTGGTTGCAGTCGGTTAGAGGAGAGTGGCTCCCTCTACCTCGTCGATCCGATTGCAATCATTGAGGTGTGAGGAGAGGAAGTTCTCGCATCGACCCTAGATGGAGATAGGTTGTGGAGACGGGGCCCTGGGGGTACCAGGTGGTTCCGAACTGTGTCTGAGAGATTGGTTTGGGACCTATATGGAGATGATTTCTGTTTATGGTTTGCTGCTGCTGCATAGAAAACCTGAGCTTCTACCTTGCCTCTTTTCTTACCCTTTAGAAGATAGGCCACTTAAAGCTGCATACAGTCGGTGACGTGAACCTATCCCACTCCTTGGGGATAGACCTTGGGTCTGCAGGGTACGAGTCTGACTTCGACAACAACGCTGACGGATGGAACGACTGAGGGATACGTCGCTTCGCTCAAGGATGCCTGTGGGCGTGAAGAACAGAAGATGGAGACCCTTCCGAGATGCTAGCTACCGCCGCGTAGAATTTTACTCTGATTCAGCCTTGAGGCTTGTAATGTTGTACTCCATTATGGACATGTAATAAATTATGTACTAATATTTGTGTGATGCGATGTACGGTTGTGATTTACCTTCTGGGATGAGATCTGTACGCGATAGCCACTGATCCCGGGACTATCGCAAAGGTACAGGGACTCGGGTTTTCTTCACCGAAAATCCGGGGTCGTTACACATCCCGAGGCTGGAATGTACTCCAGCTGATGTTTGAGCAATCCTGAAGTCTTCTCGAGTAGTCCCAAGCGTCCTCGAGTGCTGCCCTTGAAGGTCTTCAACAATGCCTGTGTTGTCTTGAAGCCGAAGCTGATATGGAAGTGCGATTGCAAAATCGCACTCCATATGGAGTAGCCCCCGAGCCTTAGGTTGAGTTGTAGACTCTGGCTGAGGGTCTATCTGAAGTTTTGGCAAGAAAATCTCGAAAAATCCGGAGAAAAAACCGAAGGACACGTGGCACAGAGCCCCCGAGCCTTGAGTCGAGTACTTTCTCTCGAATTGAAGGGTCATCTTGTAGAATGTGTCCTGAGATACTCCTGAGTCTTGTCGCTTCCCAGGAAGTCGAGTAGAAGTAGCCGAGCCCCCAAGGTGAGGCGCGTCGACTAGTAGAAGTTGAAAGGTCACGCGCGGCCGCTGAGTCAGCCGAGCACAGACTTATCCATCCGGCCGTTAGAGGGCCGTTTTAACTTATAAATAGAAGCCAAAACCCTTAGGGTTTTTCACCCTATGCAAATGTAGCCATTCTCAATAGATCTTGGCCAGAAATCTCCACCAGTGCACGCCGCCGCCGCTGAGTGAAGCGTAGATCTGAGTGCGCCGCCGTAGGAAGCCACCACGGCAGCCCCCGAGCGAATGCGCGTGAAGACACCGTGCACCTGGAGGATGAAGCCATCTCCGTCGAAGACCACAAAGGCCGCCGGCAGAAAGAAGAGGGGCCGTGAGGAGGCCGCCAGATCTGCCGCTGGGACATCGCCGCTGGTGTCCCCGCCGCGGCCAGATCCAAACCGTGAGTGGAAGAAGTCCAAGGCGAAGACCGAAGACTTGTTGGCCCTCCTCAACAGTGGATTCCTGCGCGAGAAGGAGGTGGACATGTGGAGGGCCACCGCCGGGGATCCGTACCCCATGGAGAAGAATCCAGATGAGATCCCGATGTTCGCGCGGTTTGCGGGGCGCGGACTTTCTCTCCCAGTGAGCGACTTCTTCAAGGGGCTCATGGGGTACTACGGCATCGAGTACCTCAACCTCAACCCCAACGGTATATTCCACACTGCCGTCTTCGTACATTTCTGCGAAGCTGCTCTGGGGATCAAGCCCCATTGGATCTTGTTCCGGAAGTTCTTCCGGGTGAAGCCGCAACCTAGCGCCAGCAACCCGCGGGTAGTCGGAGGAGCGGGGATCCAGATGCGGGAGGACACCGCCGAGCAGCACCTCTCGTACAAGCTGATAGACTCCAATCAGGATTGGAAGGCCAAGTGGTTCTACGTCATGAACCACCACCCGGAGCTGCCGAAGCCCAGCGGGAAGCAGCCCAAGCACCGTCCGTGGTGGAACACGGAGCCGACGATGCAGGAAGGGATCCAGCTGCCCGAGTTGTTGGCACGGATCAAGGTGCTGAGGGAAGCCGGGCTGAGGGCCGAGCACGTGGCCTTCAGCTTCATGAAGTGCAGGGTGCAGCTGCTGATGGCTCGCGGCACCCTGGGGTACGAGTACACCGGGGACGACGACACGTCGCGGATGCCTAGAGACGAAGTCGACGACGACGACATCGTTGATAGGCTGGCTCGGATCTTCAAGGATATGCTGGCGTACACGCCGTGCCCCGTACCAGAGTTCTCCACCGCGCGCCCACCAAAGGAGGTAAGTAGCCGCATCCATAGTCGAGTACTCATTCCATGTGAGTAGTCGCACTGATGAGTTGTTCCTTGCAGGATGACTTGAAGAAGTTTGTCTCCGAGCCGCCGCCGCCTCCTCAGCTAGTCAAGGTCGCAGAGGAGGGAAAAGCCAAAGCCAAGGAGCGGTGTGAAGTCAGCGAAGGAGACGACACCGTTGTCGTGGAGGACACGTCCGAGGAGGACGACGACGAGGAGACGTTGCAGGACCGCTTCCAGCTGCGGTCGAGGTTCAGCCGTCTTGGCTTACCTCATGTGCCTCTCGTTCAGGATCCGCTGGCTAGCCTGGAGGCTAGTCTGGCCGCGCCACCAAGGAGGCCACGCAACCCGGCCCGCAAACGCGTGGCCAAGAAGTTGAAGGTCACAGAGACCACGTCCCAAGAGGTAAGCCATCCTGAGTAGTGTAGTCGAGTACTGATGTCTCGAGTGCACTTGTTGATGAAGAAGTTTCCTTGCTTGCAGGAGTTGCCGCCCACAGAGCCCGTTGATCAGGGCGACGAAGGCGAGTGGGACACGGTGGGGGAGGCTGCCTGGAGTCGTAGCCCAGCCCCCACTGTCGAAGAACTCTTGGCGCAGATGGAGCGCCAGCCCCCTGCTGCGTAAGAAAGCACGGAACCCGGCTCGCCGCTCGCCGTGGAAGAGGCGGTGGACGCGAGAGGCACAGGGAGGAGGCGCCCACCGAGGCTGGACTGGTGGACATCGCCAGCATCCTCGGTGCCCCGACCGTGAAGGTGGTCCAGTCAAGCTTGTAAGTGTTGAATCTTCCCGAGTAGTACTTGATGTGGTAGTCATGCTTGGTTGACAACCGGCTTGTGTACTCTGCAGGAAGTCGACGGACCTGTCCTGGGAGGAGGATGAACCCTCTGCAGCGGTGGCGGAGGAAGAAGCCGTGGCACCCGCTGAGGGGTCCACTCCCGCCCCTCAGGCAGAGCCCGAAGTGCCGGCCGCTGAGGCTACGTTGCCCGAAACCAGCGTAGTTGAAGGTGAGTACTCTGCTGAAGTGGAGGTGCCTTCGTAGAGTAGTCGTAGTCGCCATGTTGACTGATACACTTGTCTTCTCATCAGCAGGTGTTGAGGCCGAAAGGAGCGATATCCCGTCGGCGGTGCCCGTAGAGGACGTGGCGTCGGAGACTCAGGAGGCAGCCGTAGAAGCCTCCGAGCCAATGGAGGTGGTCGCCGGGGAAGCCGCCGCGACGACTGGAGGAGAGGAGGTCGCCACGCTACCAGAACCCGCTCTCGAGGTGGTCGTCCGCTTGCCAGAGATTCAAGACGTGGAGCCAATCCACTCGGCGTCGATGACCGAAGCCGCTACGAGTAGTTGTGGCGAGATCGAGTTATTGGCGGACGACCTGGTCGATCCGGCAACGGTGGCTCGGCACCTGGAAGCGGTGCGACAAGCCGAACAGTGGATGAAGGTGAGTAGTCATCACCCTTGAGTAGTCGATCCTTTAGCGTTGAGTACCCATTTGATGCAAGTTGTCTGTGCAGGACGTCGCTGAGAGGTCCCGCCTGAAGTCGGGTATGCTTCAGGGGTACGGCGACGCGGTGCTTCGGGCCGAGACACTGGAGGATCAACTCTTGAAGTCCCGGAAGCACGCCGCCGCCATGCAGTCAAAGCTGGACACCACCTTCGCCAAGTACCACAATGACATCCAGGAGATGCAGGCGAAGAGTGACGACTTGGTGCGGAAGAACAAGTCGCTTCGCAACAAGAACAAAGGTATACAACTTGTCTTGTTGAGTACTTGTTGGAGGTCGAGAGGTAGTCTAACCCGCTGTGCCTTGTTGTTTGCAGAGCTTGAGTCTCGGGTAGAGCAGCTGAAGACTTCAGAGACTGATCTGAAGAATCTCGTCTACCGGGAGCAGGAGGCCCGCCAGGTACTGGAGTAAGATTATAAGGAGCTTGCTTACGAGTGCGACAAGCACATGGAGCTCTGTATTGCATCCGACCGTGACCTCGTCAACTGCTACAAATCATTGTAGAAGCTGAACGAGGATTGCGAGAAGCTGCGGGGCCAGCTCAAGGAGCTTGAAGAAGTCGCGCTCCCCATCGCGAGGCTGCTGGTGCCTCATCCTGGCGGCCCCAAGATAGCGCCGCTGGTGGATCGGTTGAAGGAAGCCCCCAGCCGGCTAGCGGCCTACGTGAAGCACTTGGCGAAGTCAATCCCAAACCAGGTGCTGGCCTTCATGAAGTCGTACTTCCCGAAGGCTCCCGTAGACGTAGTCGCTGGTGGACTAGCCGCCAACTGCACCGACGAGCAGTATGCGGAGCTGCTGGAGCAAATGGCGCCCATTGCAGATCAAGTCACCGAAAAACTCAATCTCCAGTAGTCCTGTAATAGTTAGCTCGTAGTAGTAGTTGTACAAAAACAATTGTAATTATTTAAGTATTAATGAAGAAAAGTTTCCATCAATGAGCACTCGTTGCCGCGATCTCAGAGTGCGGAGTCCCATCGTGGAGTTGTCGCGAGTAGTGGTACTCGGCAGTAGTCCCGCAGAGGGAAGGAGACGAAGAAAGCGCGTTGATGAACAATCAAACTTTATTGCGAAGAAGTACACCCGGATGGCCGGGCCGTAGTTACAGAGTAGTCGCCAGGACCCGGAGGCCGCCTACTGCTAAGTAGTGCTAGGGAGAGTAGCCGCTTACAGCAGTAGATCCGTAAGTAGCCGTATAGGCTGGATCTAGGAGTACATGGTCTCTCAGTAGACCGCTGCTAAAGTCCTTTGTCGCTCGTCGCAACCCAAGATCCGTAGGTATCCACATGGGCTGGATTCTGGAGAGGAGTAGTCCGGAGACTGGTGCCTGGACCCGGAGGCCGCTTACAGCAAAGAAGTAGTCCGGAGACTGGTGCCTGGACCCGGAGGCCGCTTACAGCGAAGTAGTCCGGAGACTAGTGCCCGGACCCGGAGGCCGCTTACAGCGAAGAAGTAGTCCGGAGACTAGTGCCCGGACCCAGAGGCCGCTTACGGCGGAGGGGTCTTGATGTAGTCGCGTAGACTTGAGCCCCAGCGTAGTCGTGTAGACTAGGCGTAGAACCAACAGAGTTGGTCGACGTTCCACGAGTTGCTGACGTCTTCACCTTCAAGTGTCTGGAGGCGGTAGGATCCCGGTCCGATCACCTTTGCGACTGTGAAGGGACCTTCCCAGGGGGAGCTGAGCTTGTGTAGTCCTTCCGCGTTCTGGATGCAACGGAGGATGAGATCGCCAACGTTGAAGGAGCGTTCCTTGACGTTGCGGTCGTGGTAGCGTCGGATACCCTCCAGGTACCTTGCTGATTGGACGAGGGCGGCGCAGCGAGCTTCTTCGAGCCCGTCGATGTCAACTCGTCTGCTGTCTTCAGAGACGCCTTTGTCGTAATGCTCTACTGCTGGTGAATCCCATATGACATCAGCAGGGAGGATTGCTTCGGAGCCGTAGACCAGGAAGTAAGGGGATTGCCCCGTTGGCTTGGAAGGCTGAGTACGTAGCCCCCAGATTGCATTGGGTAGTTCCTTGATCCACTTGCCTCCTGAGTTAGCAGCGTCGTGTAGCCGCTTCTTGAGAGCGTCGAGAACCATCCCATTGGCGCGCTCGACTTGTCCGTTGGCCCGAGGATGGGCAACTGAGACGTATCGGACGTCGATCCCGCTGTTCTCGCAGTACCCCCAGAACTGGTGGTTGTTGAAGTTGGAGCCCATGTCTGTGATGATGCGATGGGGTAGTCCGTAGCGATGCACAAGTTCATCCAGGAAGTCGAGTACTCTGTCAGCCTTGGGGCATGTGACCGGCTTGACCTCGATCCACTTGGTGAACTTGTCGATGGCCACCAATACTCGTTGAATCCACCCCGGCGCGGTTGGCGGTGGCCCAATCATGTCGAGCCCCCGAGCAAGCGAAAGGCCGGGTTGGCGGTATGGTGACTAGCTTGTAGGCTGGGACGTGTTGCTGCTTGGCGAAGTACTGGCACCTTGGCACCTTTTGACGAGTTCTTCAGCATCGCCCAAAGCTGTGGGCCAGTAGAAAGCTCGTCGGAAGGCCTTGCTGACCAGCGTGCGAGAGGACGTGTGGTTGCCGCAGACGCCCTTGTGGATCTCCTCCAAGATGTCCTTGCCTTCTTGTCTGGGGACGCACTTAATGAGTACCCCGGAAGATGCGCCCCGTCTGTAAAGCTCGTCTCCGACGAGGACGTAGGACTTGGCACGGCATATGAGCTGCTCGGCCAAGTTCTTGTCCGAGGGAATCTTGCTCGCTGAGGTAGTCGATGAAGGGTTGCCTCCAGTCCACGTCGATCATCATGACCTCCTGGCCGGCTGGCGGATGCGCCGGGACAGTGGTCGGTGGCGCCGGCTCCGGGATGGATGGCGCGTGAAGCTCGTGGACGAAGACACCCGCTGGTACTTGAGCGCGAGTAGAACCAAGCTTCGACAGGACGTCCGCTGCAACGTTGTTGTCGCGGACGATGTGGTGGAACTCGAGACCATAGAACTTGTTCTCGAGTTTGCGGACTTCTAGGCAGTAGGCGTCCATGTTCTCCTTGTTGCGGTCCCAGGACTTGTTGACTTGGTTGATGACCACTGCGGAGTCGCCGTAGACTAGTAGCCGCTTCATGCCCGGTGAAGCCGCGAGGCGGAGCCCGTGTAGCAGGGCTTCATACTCGGCTTCGTTGTTTGAGACCTTCCAGAAGATCTGCAGGACGTACTTGAGTTGTTTGCCCGTTGGAGAGATCAGGAGTACCCCTGCACCTGCGCCCTCGAGGTTGAGTGAGCCGTCGAAGTACATCACCCAATGCTCTGGTCGCTCGGTTGGAGTAGGTAGCTGATTCTCCCGCCACTCTGCCATGAAGTCGACTAGTGCTTGCGACTTGATGGCTGTGCGTGGCTTGAAGTCGATGGTAAGGGCACCGAGTTCGACTGCCCACTTGGAGATTCTTCCAGTAGCATCTTGGTTCCGGAGGATGTCGCCGAGCGGGTAGTCGGTGACGACGGAGATCGAGTACTCCTGGAAGTAGTGTCGTAGCTTCCGCGAGCTGATGAGTACTGCGTACAGAAGCTTCTGTACAGGCTAGTAGCGTGCCTTGGACTCTGACAGCACCTCGCTGACGAAGTAGACTAGGCGCTGGACTGGATAGGCATGGCCGTCTTCCTACCGCTCAACGATGACGGCAGTACTGACCACATGAGTAGTCGCAGCGAGGTAGAGCAGTAGCTGCTCACCTTTGTGAGGAGCCATGAGGACTGGTGGCTTTGATAGGAAGTCCTTGAGCTGGGCAAGGGCTTGGTCCGCCTCTGGAGTCCACACAAATTTCTCTTGGTGCTTGAGTAGTTTGAAGAAGGGGAGCCCCCGTTCTCCAAGCTTCGAGATGAATCTATTCAAGGCCGCCATGCACCCGGTCAGCTTCTGGACGTCTTTGATGCACGTGGGAGCTTTCATGCTGGTGATGGCGGAGATCTTCTCGGGATTGGCTTCGATGCCGCGCTGGCTGATGATGAAGCCGAGTAGTTTGCCTGAAGGTACGCCGAAGACGCACTTGTTCGGGTTGAGCTTCCAGCGGTACTCGCGCAGGGATGCGAAAGTCTCTTCAAGATCGTCGATGAGGGTACTGGAGTTTCTGGTCTTGACGACCACGTCATCCACGTAGGCGGAGGTGTTGTCGCTTGGGAGTAGCTTTAGGATCGACGTTGAGGCAGTGCTCAATCAACTCCCTGGGCACTCCTGGCATGTCCGCTGGCTTCCACGCGAAGATGTCGCGGTTAGCCCAGAGGAAGTTGATGAGCGCGTCTTCCTATTTGGGGTCGAGGCCGGCCCCGATGGTGGTGGTCTTGCTGCTGTCGCCTGTCCCGAGGTCGATCGTCTTGACAAGAACCTCCTCAGCTGGCTGAGGCTTGTTGGCTTTGTCTGACTTCTCAGGGATGTCGAGTTCACTTGGAGCAAGCTTCTTCGACGCGGCGTAGACCTCCATCATTGCGTTGGGTACTTGATTTGTGGAGGCGATCTCTATGGCTTCGGTGTCGCAGTCAAGAGAGATCTTCAAGTCCCCTTGGAGCGAGAGTACACCTGCTGGGCTTGGTATCTTGAGTACCAAGTAGGTGTAGTGGGGTACCGCCATGAACTTGGCGATAGCCGGTCTGTCGAGGATGGCATGGTAGGACGTCTCGAAGTCCGCGACTTCGAACTTGACGTACTCGGTACGGTAATTGTCCCGAGATTCCCCAAAGGTAACTGGAAGGACCACTGAGCCCAGTGGGATAGCCGCGTTCCTGGGGACGATGCCGTAGAAGGGCGAGGTGCTCTTGGTGAGCATGTGGGTGATGTCGAGCTTCATCTTCTTCAAGGTCTTGGTGAAAAGGATGTTGAGCCCGCTTCCACCATCGATGAGGACCTTGTTGAGCCTGGAGCCCGCGACCACCGGCTTCAGGACGAGAGGGAACCGCCCTGGTTTAGAGAAGCTGGTCCATTGATCCGCGCGGGGGAAGGTGATGGGTACCTTCGACCACCTGAGAGGCGTCGGAACCGTTGGTTCAATGCTCATGACTTCTCGGCGAGTAGCCTTTTGCTCCCGTCTGCTGGGTAGTCCGCCGAAGAGGACGTTGACAGTCTTGTCGGGTTCCTGGAAGTCGTCGTTGCCTCCGTCGTTCTTCTTCTTGCCTTTCTTGTCGTGAGGGTGCGGTGGCTCTGAAGTACTCTTGAGTGCTCGCCTGAGTTGGTAGCACTGCTTGGTGGTGTGGTTGCCGTCCAGATGCCACGGACACCTCTCTTTCAGCAAGTCTTTGAAGCCGCCAGAGGTCTTCTTCGAGTTCTCCTTCGCAGGGCGCTGGATAGCCGCGCCAGTGTTGTCTGGCTTGCACTTGCGGTTGGGACTCGAGTAGTTGTTGTTGTTGTTGCGACCTCCTTGGTTCCCGTTGTTGCCACTACCGCCACCCGCGTTCTGCTTGCTTTTGCCACGGATGGCATCGTACTTGGCGTTAGCTTTGTCTTCTTCATCCGCCCAGGACGTGATCATGTCCTTGAGATGGGGGATGGACTTGGGGCGACGGCGACCGAAGTCTTCAAAGGTGCAGCGGTGGTAGAGGCCGTCTTGGAAGAGGTCGATGACCTCCTTTTCGGTGACGTCGACTACGGTGGCACGGTTGTCGAAGAAGCGACGCATTTACTTGCGGAGGGTCTCGCCTTGTTCCTGCTTGACCATGGCCAGGTCCATGCGAGTACACGATCGACCCATGGCGCCCGCGAAGTTGCTAGTGAAATGATCCTTCAGCTGGTCCCACTTGTCGATCGAGTGCTTGTCCAGCGACTCGAGCCATGTGAGTGGAGCTTGGTCCAGGCAGAAGGGGAAGCAGAGGCACTTGGTGTCGTTGTTGCCGCCAGCGTTCTCGATGGAGAGGGCGTAACACCTGAGCCACTGGATGGGATCCTACTTCGTGTCGTACTTGGTGATCCCCAAAGGCTTGAACTTGTCGGGGAGGAGCAAGTTGCGAAGTCGAGGTGAGAAGGCGGGGAAGCCGTCGTTGTCGCCTGCAGTGGCGGACTTCTTCCGCTGCATCTCTTCAATCTTCTGACGGGCGTCGTAGCCGCCCTGTGAGGCTCCGGAGGCGTGGCTGTTCGTGTGGTCTCGACCGCCGCGACTGCCCCCGCCGCCGGCCCTCCTGTTGGCCCCGTGGTTGGAGCTTCCGCCGTCACTGCCGCCTCCGCTAGGGTCACGGCCGCCGCCGTCAGGGCCGCGGTGAGGGATGATCTCACGGTTGTTGTTGCCACCCTGTGAGGGTCCGCCGGTGTTTGCGCGAGTACGGTTGGGCTGAGCCGGCGGCTCGGCTCGAGTACGGTTGCGGCCGAGGTCAGCGCTGCGACTTGTAGCTTCGTTGTCGCGGTTCCTGGCGGGGGGTGGCTTGGTGACCCTGTTGTCGACCCGCATGAAGTAAGCGTCTTCAGCGAGTTTGGCGATGACTTCTCCAGCATGTATCCCCTGAGCCTGGCGTGCAATCGCTGTGATCGACATGAGGCATTACTCCGGGGTAGTGTGTACTCTGCTCTCGACCGCCTCGAGAGCTTCCGCGAGGTTACGGATGGGGAGGTTGTCTCGGAGACGCCGGCGTCGTTCGTTGCGCTTCCTGTTACACTCACGTCGAGCGTCCCTGTTGGCGTCGGTCTCATCTGCAGGTGCATCAGCAGACAGCTCGTCTGCGGAGATGTCTTCAAGGTACTTGTCTTGAGCCGTCCCTGAAGGTCCTGGCGTGTCGCCGGCAGCCATGAAGACTTGGCGATCGGGGTTGCCAAGACTGGATTCAGAGCTCGCCACCTCAGTTGGAGTGTACGAGTCAGCTCGGGCAAGTGGTGTTCCCTCCTGGAACGGGAGCGAGTCGAGGTAGGCGACGTAGCGTGAGTCCCCGCTTATCAGGTCGGCGGGCTTGCGATCTGGCCAGTAGACGAATCTCCCGGCAGGTGTGGACGTTATAACTAGCCCGGAAGCCGGTCCTGACAAGGGTTGCTCAGTAGTGTTGTCTTCGGACTCGGGGTCCTCAGGGTCTGACCCAAAGTCGAACTCGTACGCGGAGTCCGAGTAGAAGCCGGAGAGGGCGTTGGAGTCCGAAGCGTGGCCGGGGGCGGTGTCGAAGTCCGAGTTGTACTCGAGTAGGGGCTCCTTGCCGACCCGACGCGAAGAGGGAGCCTCCGTGCGGGCCCTGCTGAGGATGCGGGGGCCACGCGTGGAGAGCTCGTGGGGTGGGGGGACCACATGCGATGGCTGAGCAGCCGACTCGCATACGGTAGCCCACGGGGACTTCGAGTTCGAGTTGGAAGCGGATCCGAGCTCGAAGTCGGCGTGTTGGTCGAAAAGCGAAATTTCGCCGAACTTGCCGGCGAGTTCGCCCGTGACAACTTCAGGAATTGTCACGAAGCCAGTCTCCGGGTTGGGCGGCATGGTGAGACGGTGTTGGAAGGATCCCGCGCCATCAGCAGTGCAGACCCAAGCGCCGAAAACGAAGGTGTCGCCGCGGTTGAAGGCGACGGTTGGCTTGATGTAGACAGGAGCCGTCGAGTTCGCCATATGATCTTGGGCGAGAGCCCCTATCTCGCGCGCCAGCTGTCGGTGTTTTAGACCGGCAACCTACTAAGGGGAGTACCCGAATTAGATGAATGTGGCCTCGCTGAGATCGGTAACTCGAAGGAAGAGACACGTGGCACACAATTTAGACAGGTTCGGGCCGCGAGGTGCGTAATACCCTACGTCCTGTATGCTGCGTAGCTCTGGATTGATTGGGTACGATTACAAGATGATGCAATCTTACGCCGTGAGATGAGATGATGAGAGAGGGGTCCCTGCCTCGCCTTATATAGTCCGGGAGGCAGGGTTACAAGTCGGAATAGGGAGAGAGTACTAGTCGAGTACGTCTAGGAGTCCTCTATACAGTGCGGGACATGTACAGCTTCCTAACCGAGTACTTCTCCTCTGTAGTCCTTGTGCTTCACGCCATCAGGTGTCGTGCAGCGCAAGCCGGGTAGTCCCAGGGGCCCACCGAGTAGTCGGTCCTGATACTCACCGAGGTAGTGGGCCAGGAAGGTCCATACGACAGCCATCGAACTTGAAAACCGGACATCTTTGACCATCCAACTGTCAAAACCGTTCAAATTTGGCCATCGGGTGGTTTTGATAGGCGGTTTTCAATTTTTTTTATTTACAATTTAGTCCTAAGATCTTAAAATGCTTATTACTTTTTGCTCATACTTCCGATTTCGGTGATTCTTGCGGTTACGCATTCGTAATGGTGAGCTTTGTCTTTTCAAATTCTATTCATACTATTTTATCACAATTTGTTATATTTATTCTTAAGTTGTATGTAGAAACAACAATATATGAAAAGTAAAATAAACAGGTGTTAACACCAAAATTTGGCAAGGAGTCTGACTTGTGGGTCCAGCTCGATGAGGAGTCCGTCTGGTGGAAGGAAGGTTTCCTCAGATGCATTCAGCAGAAAGATCTGCGGTCGGCTATCTGCTTCCGTTCGGCAAGGGAACAGTTGAGCTGATTTTGCGGGATTGGACGGTGACGTGGCTCAAGCAGGAAGGACGAATGGATGGATAAGCGATCCGGCTTAGAGATAAGTTAGGCAACAAATCCATTCGAGGTTGTACTTGGCAGGGTATAAATATGAGCCCTGAATGTATGTAACAGAGATACCATCATTCTCAATACAAACCGGCCTTACGCCAAACCCTAGAGTCCATTTGTCGTGTCGTCGAGTTCTTCGAGAGGGTTCATCGATCCGTCGACCTCCGTGAGTACCGGCAACCTTGTATCATATCTAGTATCATGCGGTGGATTTAGATCTGATGCAAGTAGTCTTGTTACCATGCTTCGTGTCATGCGGTAGATTCAGGCTTGGTTCAAGAGGGTTTCTTGTTAGGTCATGAGCCATGCGGTAGGCTAAGATCTAGCTTGAAGCTAGTTATCGGCTCTATTGGATTTTGGCAAGATCCAATAGATTCATTAAGTTACCCCGTGTTGCTTTGAGTTTTTACTTTATGTTTAAATTCATGTAACACCTTTTGCCCAATCTAGATGGGTTTGGATCGGCTTTATCCCTTTTGTGATCCTTATGCGAGTCGAATTCGTGCCTTGGGTAAAATCTAACACGTGGATCACGTGCTTTCCGATAGCCGAAACCGAATCGATCTAGGTTGTTACGTGTTGCGGGTTCAAGCTTGCCAACGCTGATATAAATCTTGAAAGAACTGGGTATCATGCGGTAGATGCAGGTTTTTGGATTGCTTTGGAGCTAGTCATCCGGTGGATTAGATTTCAAATCAATCTGATAGATTTATTTCGCTTGGTAATGTTCATTCCTTTTTCATGGACCCCGAATCGGCTGTTCAGCCGTATTCGGTTATGTTTCTCCACGAGTAGAACACGTGCATAATTCATGCTTTAAGTAACGTATGCTTTTAGCTTTCCATATTTAGATTGTATCATGCGGTGGATAGGTCTATTTGTGGAAAGTGGTACGATCCCATGCGAGTTGTATCATGCGGTGGATAGATTTGTTTGGCATCGTACCCGACGGGTTTTAAAGTACCTAGACATGCGGTAGACTAGTGCTTTGGGCCTATGCATGCCTGTTTATTACATGTTTATGTTCGCGCTTTACTTTATTTATTTATTTAATGTTAATCATCATGGGGATCGGTCATGATTTTGCGCATGTGCATCTTTGCTCAAACAAAGACCGATCGTCGTCATGCTTACGTCACCCATTCGGCTATGTTACTTTTCCTTTTATAAGCTCCCGAATGGTTTCAGTTTATTGGCAGATAGCTTTCTATAGCTATGTGTCATCCCGTTTGGCTTCGTAGCCGTAAATATGGAACTGTCTGGTACCACCCAGCAAGTTCCAAGCTTTGGTATTTAATTACTTTGTCTTTTGTTAATTTTCAGGGAAAAATGACTGGCATGTCTTGTGATTCTTTGCACGTGTGAAGCCAGCTTGTTCGGCTTGCTGTGTGCTTGGCGCTAGGTGCACATTTTGCGTCAACACACTTTTTGGCACGCCCGGTGGGACAAACAGCCGAAAAAATCAAGATGCCTGACATCGGGGACATCATGGATGTCAACATTGAAGACCTCTCTCCTGAGCAATGGCAGCAGCTCCAGGACGTTGTGGACCAGTTCCAGCAGAAGTGAATGCTATCCTTCAAGAAGAACAGGAGCGACGTCCCGTACTTGAAGAACGAGATGCCCAGGGTGTTGTTGCCAGGGGAGAGCGATGCCACCACCCAGCAGGAAAGAGACGAATGCCTACAAGCGTTCCGAGATACCGCGGACCACGTCTTGAGCAGGCACCACAAAGCTTTCCTCGGTGCATTCAAGCAAATGATGGTGGCTGTCTTTGGTCCAGGCATGGAGCAGGCATTCAGCAAGACACCCTTTCAAGGGGGTACCGTGGAGTTGGGCGAGTCCAGTTCTCAACCGCCATTGCGAGCCGCCCAACTCGGCCTCCCCTCCTCGCAGCGCCGGGGAGTCAAGCTTTCCAGCCTCCTCCGCAAGGTGCTGGGGGTCAGCCAGTTCAACCCCCACTGCAGGCCGCAGGAGGGCGACCAGTTCAGCCACCACCGCAGGGCAGCACGGGTCAGCCTGTGCAACAGCCGAACCCGTACCAGCCTACGTACGGGGACTAGGCATTCGGCTCCCCTGGGGCCCCGCTTGCTCCCGGCCACAGGATCGCTCCAGCAAGCAATTGGCTACAGAGGAATCTATACGGCGGAGGCTACCACGAGGTAGGAAATTACAGTGCCATAGATGCTTTCCCGCATCCGGGTTACGCACCAGCTGTAGGCACACAGGAGGACGACGCCCTGGCGCAGAAAATGGCCGAGTTGATGCAGAATCAGTTCGGCCTCAAACCGAAAATGCAGGGACCAGCCTACACGCCGCCGTTCCTGGAGTGGTACTTCAACGTGCTCCTTCCGCCCAGGGTAAAACCTCCGACGGAGTTCACGAAATTCTCCGGGCAGGACGACACGAGCACGGTGGAGCACATCACTCGCTACCTAATGCCGCTTGGAGAGTGCTCAGCTGAAGAAGCATTCAGAGTCCGATACTTCCCCGCATCACTGACGGGCCCGGCATTCCAATGGTTTTCATCTTTGCCCCCCAAGTCAGTTAGCACATGGAAGGAGCTAGAACGGAAATTCCACGCCCACTATTTCAGCGGCAGCTCAGAAAAGAAGCTAATTGACCTTGCTACCCTGAAGCAGAGGCACAGTGAGACGCCCTTGGAATTTCTCAGGAGGTTCAGGGAAGTTAAGGGCATGTGCTTTTCGCTCAACCTGCCAGACGATCGCTTGGCGACATGGCCATTGCCGGGATGCCGCCGGCCGTGCGTGAGAAGCCGTTTGGCATGGAGTTCGAAAACCCGGGCCGACCGTCCCAAAAGTTGTCGTTAATGAGCAACCAAGCATATGGTTTCAAGAAGGACGCCGTGTTCGGGAAACAACGCATGACGTCGCGGATATCTACAACCGGTTCTCGGACAAGGCCGACTTCCGTTGGAAGATTCTGATGATGAGCAGGACGTGGCTGCGGCCGAAATCATGTGGGGAAAGGAGCCATTGACGATGAATCAGCGCTGGGTCAAACAGACCAAAGGCACTTACGATTTCGACATCACGAAAGCTGATAAGCTGTTTGAGCTCTTAGTGAAGGTAGGCCGAATCAGATTGCCTGAAGGGCATTCCATGCTTCGGCCCAATGGAGTAAAAGAGAAACGTTACTGTGGCTTCCACGACAGGAACTCGCACTCCATCAACGACTGCCGGTTTTTCAGGATGAGGATCCAGAAAGCCATCCAGGAAGGGCACCTCAAATTTGATAACAAGATGAAGCTGGATGGCCACCCCTTTCCTCAGAACATGGTGGGTTTCTCCATCAACGTGGTGACAGCTGAGGAGAAGGGCAAGGTCAAAGTCTTGACCTCAGCCAGGGCTAGGCACGATGGAGCAGTGGACCCGGAGCGTCAAGTAACTTTGGAGCAGGTGCATGGTGAAGCCCCACGCGTTCTCAAGAGCCACATCGAAATCAGGGAATCATTCAAGGACAAACCCAGGGTAACCACGCGTATACTCCTCAATAAGTGGCAGCGCCAGATGGAAAAGGAGCGTTACTAGAAGTGAAAATACGAGGAGGAAAGACGCAGAGCCGAAGAGGAGGCACGCAGAAGAGACCTGGAGCAATACACGCGCGAGCAGGAGCGCGCGCACTGGGGATGTGCGTTCTTCAGGCACTGTTGGAACGAAGGTTTGAAGCTGCCCACGCTGAGGAACTGCCCTGAGTGCAGTGACAGGTATTTTGAGTACAGGCAGGAGACTGTCAATCGCCGATCCGTCCATGAGAGAATTGGAAGGATACATCCTAGCGAGGATCAGCGCTAAAAAATTGAAATCATTGATCATCCCAGGAAAAGGCAAGCTGATCTAAGGTGGGCTGATCAAGAGGAGGACGAGGACGAGTACATCTGGCAAAAGGGGCAATGGTGCCCGCCTGGCCTAAGGAAAAGTCAGAAGAGACGGGTTCAACGCTTGAGGAACCGTGAACTAAGGCAGGCTGGGATCCAGACGAAGCAGGTGTGGCGTCCAAAGGATCAACCTGAAGGGTCAAAGCGTTCGGCTCCAACTTGCATGGTATATTTTCTGCCGAACGAATTCATGGCTCTTGCTAACCAGGTTGTGCAGGAAGAGGCGTCCCTAGATGATGAGCAAGTTGAAGGGCTGATGGAGCAGCTGGTGTTAGCCAAGCAAGCCATCTTCGACAAACCGGCCAGAAATCGACACATGAGGCCGCTGTACTTGAAGGGATATGTCAATGGCAAGCCATTGACCAAGATGTTTGTCGACGGTGGAGCAAAGGCGGTTAATGTAATGCCGTACACCACCTTCAGGAAACTTGGCATGGGCCCTGGCGATCTGACGCCTACAAGCATAATACTGAACGATTTCGCCGGAAATCCTTCAGACACCAAGGGATGCGCTCACGTGGATCTGATGATCGGGTCCAAGACGCTGCTCACGACCTTCTTTGTTATCGAAGGCAAAGGAGCCTACAGCCTACTGCTTGGAAGGGACTGGATTCATGCCAATTGCTGCGCCCCATCCACCATGCATCAACAGCTCATCCAATGGGTGGATGATGATATTGAGGTGGTCCAGGCAGATGACTCCGTGAGCGTTGCAAACATGGAACCAGCTTTCTGGGAGTATCAAGGCATTGACTCTTTCTCAGGGAAAGACTGGGGAGAAGGTCCTGTTGAACCTGTCAGCAGTGATCAACAGCCGATTCAAGCAGTCGGCTCTTATAGTAATTTTTAATGGAGAACCCCGTCGATGGCACTGATGGCAAGTTGGGGTGAGGATTTATGTCGGCTGATAAATTAGAAGAAGTTGATATTGGAAGCGGTGATAAGCCAAGGCCGACGTTCATCAGCGCAAACTTGCAACCGGACTTCAGGGAGGAATTAATCAAGCTGCTCAAGGAATATAAAGATTGCTTCGCCTGGGATTATTCGGAGATGCCTGGACTGGATCGTTCCATTGTTGAGCATCAGTTGCCAATCAAATCTGGTTTCAAACCATACAAGCAACCACCCCGGAAAATCTACAATGATGAGGTATTGGCCGATGTGAAGAAAGAAGTTGAAAGATTACTTGATACAAACTTCGTTCGGCCATGCAGATATGCGGACTGGATTTCTAACATTGTCCCTGTTTACAAGAAGAATGGAAAGATGAGGGTCTGCATAGATTTCAGGGATCTGAACAGAGCTACTCCGATGGATGGTTACCCCATGCCTATTGCTGATTTGTTGATTGACGCCGCAGCTGGATACAAAGTGATCAGTTTCATGGATGGCAATGCGGGATACAACCAAATCTTCATGGCAATAGAGGATATATCAAAGACGGCCTTCAGATGTCCTGGTCATATAGGCCTATTTGAATGGATAGTCATGACATTTGGGTTGAAAAATGCCGGTGCAACTTATCAGCGAGTCATGAATTACATTTTTCACGAGTTGATCGGCAAAATTGTGGAAATTTACATAGATGATGTCGTGATCAAGTCCCTAAGTCATGACACACATTTGGAAGATGTGAAAAGGACCTTGGAGTGCACCCGAAAGCATGGTTTAAAGATGAATCCGAACAAGTGCGCTTTTGGGGTATCAGCTGGAGAGTTCTTGGGATTTTTGGTCCACGAGGGGGGATTGAAGTTGGCAAGAAAAGCATGAAGGCCATTGATGAAGTTGTCCCTCCAACTAATCTCAAGGAGTTACAATCACTGCTCGGCAAAATTAATTTCGTGAGGAGATTCATTTCAAATTTGTCACAGAAAGTTTTGCCATTCTCTCCACCGTTGAAGCTAAAGAAAGATCGAAGTTCACATGGGGCGACGAACAACAAAAGGCTTTCGATGAGATCAAGCAATACATGAAGGAGCCACCGGTCTTTGGTCCCTCCTCGCCGGATAAGCCTTTCAAGTTGTACGTGGCGGCCGATACCCAAACCATTGGATCGGCCCTTATTCAAGAATTCGAAGGAAAGGAGCGGGTAGTAGCATATCTTAGCCGAAAACTACTTGATCCCGAGACCAGGTATTCGGCCGCGAAAAGCCGTGCTCGTGCGTGTACTACTCGTGTACAAAGTTTCGGCACTACTTGTTGAATGCCGAATGCACTGTGTATTCCAAGTTTGATGTAATAAAACATATGTTATCTATGCCAATTTTGAATGGCAGGATTGGCAAATGGATCTTGGCTTTGTCAGAGTTCGAGTTAAAGTTCGAATCGGCAAAGGCTATTAAGGGACAGATCATTGCCGATTTTATAACTGAACATCGCGATCCGTCAATTGATTTGCTTGAAATTACTCCTTGGGCTTTATTTTTTGATGGATCATCATGTGGTAAAGGTGGGGGAGTAGGGATTCTACTAATTTCACCTAGGGGTGAGATGTTTGAATTTGCCATCCCTATACAGCCCACTGTTACAAACAATCAGGCCGAGTACGAGGCACTGCTTCGAGGGCTTCAATATTTGAGAGAAGCTGGGGCCGTTTTAGTTGAAGTCTATGGAGACTCAGAGTTGGTAATCAAGCAATTGAACGGCCAATACGAATGCAAAAGCGAAGCGCTGAGAAGTTACTACGAGGAATGTAGAGAGATCTTGAAGAGCTTCCCGTTGGTAACTCTACAGCATATTCCTAGGGAGCACAATGAAGAAGCAAATAGGTTGGCTCAGAGCGCCTCTGGTTACAAAGAGAGTCAAGAAGTGTTCGCTGCAGATATATGTGCACTGGGGACGGATCTTGCGGAAGATGATTGGAGAAAAGAGATCGTTGACTATTTGAAGGATCCATCCCGAAAGGTCTCTAGGAAGCTCAGGTACAAGGCCATAAAATTCGTTCTTCTGGATGACAATTTGTTCTATAAATCATTAGATGGGGTATTGTTACGATGCCTGGGTCCAGAAGAAGCCAAGAACATGATGAGTGAAGTGCATGATGGGATATGTGGAGCACACCAATCGGCCTACCGCATGAAATGGGTTATCAGACAAGCTGGGTGCTTTTGGCCGACGATATTAGAGGATTGCTTTGAGTATTACAAAGGATGTCAAGATTGTCAGAGGTTTGGAAATATTCAAAGGGTCCCCGCGTCAGCATTGAATCCCATCATCAAGCCATGGCCATTCAGGGGCTGGGGTATAGACTTGATTGGCCAGAATAATCCACCATCTAGCAAGGGGCATAAGTTTGTGCTTTTGGCTACGGACTATTTTACTAAATGGGTTGAGGCGATCCCACTGAAGAAGGTGACGTCGGAAAACATGGTTGAATTTGTCAAGGAGCACATCATCTATCGGTTTGGGATCCCTCAGACAATCACAACTGATCAAGGGGCCCAATTCGTGTCCCTGGAATTCAGAGAGTTTGCCGAAAGCATGGGGATCAAATTGTTCAACTCTTCTCCTTACTACGCCCAAGCTAATGGTCAGGTGGAGGCTTCTAACAAGATCATGATCAAGCTGATACAAAAGAAGATCGACCAGAAGCCAAGAAGGTGGCATTCGGTACTCAGTGAGGCACTGTGGGCTTACCGAATGGCCCCTCATGGAGCTACAAAAACCTCTCCTTATGAACTGGTTTATGGGCATCATGCAGTTCTACCTTGGGAGATGCAGTCAGATTCAAGGAGAGTTGTGTTACAGAAAGATTTGAGCTCCAAGGATTACAGTGGCCTAATGATGGATGAGCTAGAGGATTTACATATGATCCGTCTTAGGGCCCTGGAAAACATCGAGAAGAACAAGCTGCGGGTTGCCAAGTACTATAACAAGAAAGTAAAAGTCAGGCAATTTGCAGAGGGGGATTTAGTTTGGAAAGCGCTATTGCCGATTGGAACTAAATATAACGAAATCGGCAAATGGTCCCCTAACTGGGAAGGGCCTTTTCGTGTGGTCAGATGCGTCCCTGGTAATGCATACATATTGAAAATTTTACTAGGAGAAGAATTTTCCGCTGCAATAAATGGAAGATATTTGAAGAAATATTATCCTAGTATTGAAATCGATCGATGGTCACCAGCAGTGGGATTACATGCATCTGACACAGCAACCGGCGCTCAAGAACGATGCCGCCTCTAGAACAAAGATTCACAAACAGAAGAAATGGCCAGTGCCTAGATGCATTGCCCTTAGCACAAAACTACATTACAACTGCTTCTTGCAGGTTACATCCAACAACCCTGGTGATCAGGACCTCAAGAAGGTGGGAAGCAGAAGGCGTGGAGGAAGAAGCGAAAGTATGAGTAAATCTTTTCTTTGCTTCTTCGACTGCTCCCTCTTCAGTTGCTCCAGGACCACCGTGACGGCAACTTGGAATGCACGGGGGTGACCATGATTTGCGGCCTCCACCAAGCTGTCCCAAGCCGCTTTCAGGTTGTTGTACCTGTCAGAGACATCTGAAACAGAGGAGTGCATGTTAGGGGCAAGAAATCCAAATGTGGGAACGAAGTCAAGAAGAAGTCAGAAACATTTACCCCCCACTAGTACCTCCAGAGCCATGCGACGCTCGCGTTCGGCTTGACAACGAGCAGTGATGTCCCTGAGGCCGTGCTCCAGGTGCCGAACGCGGCGGCGCAGTTGATGGCTGGTCCTCTATTCAGGCGTGGTGTCCTCTGCTTCGAGGGAGGAGTTGGAGGAGATGTACTCAGGCACGTTTTCGGTCCCAATGACATCTTCAGGAAGCAGATCAAGGCTGAAATAGGAAAAGAAGAGGAGGTAAAGCGCAAGATCATAGGGGAAATAAGGAGTAAATCAAGGGAAAACTCACCTTCGAATCGTGCGTTTCTTTGGAGGGCTGCCCTCCTGGGGTTGCTTGCCTTTGTCCATGGCCTTGGGGTTTTTTCCTCTGGAGACAGGGGAGGAAATGAGAAGTGATGGATGAGTGTGCGAGTGGATTTGCAGGGCATCTCAGCAGGCTATTTTATTGACCGAAGGGGTGCATTGGGAGTGATGACTGGCCAGCGTACACTGTTGGAATACCAAACGGCAGGGTTTTCTTCCCGAATGCGAAGGGTTTTCGCTTGAACAGTGCTTATGGATTGCCGATTCAGGGATCTTCTGTGGATTTTGCGCCAAGGGGCATCTGTTCTCACGTATTCGGCTCAAGACAGTTCCCGGATACGCTTAAGGAAAAACAAGATTCACGGGTGCAAACATAAAGAAGAAAATCATCGCAATGCAAGCACAGAATTCAAAAGTTCTTTATTTATTTCCGATATTCAAACATCCCTAATACAATCTAGTCAAAAAGCCTGTTCAGCATAGATTGGGGATGAGTGATTTCGGCAATGGCGTCGTCGTGGCCATCGAGGCGCTCCAAGATGAGCTCAATCTCCTCGATGTCTTCTGGCGCACCGCCCCGGAAGCCGCGCGGCCTGGTGGAGTAGTTGACGTCTGTGTGTGTCGCCATGGCAGCCAGGCCCAGGGTGGTGCCCAAGCAGATGCCATGGGTGGCCACCTCATCAACGCGGTGCTCCACCGCAGCAAGGCGCTCCACCGGCGTGTCCCCGCGGGCGTTCACCTTATCGGCCAGCTGCTCCACCAGCATCTTTAGCTGGTTGAGCTCGGCATCGCGGGCTGCAAGGTGCAAGGAAAAGGAGATTAGCATCAAAGGCCGGATTGGATCAAAAGGTGGTTTCAGAGCCGTACCGTCGATGGTCTCTAGCAGCTGCTTGCGCTGGTCCTCCCACTCCAACTCGGCTATACCAGCCTTTTTGGAGACCTCCTCCAGCTCGCGCTGGGCCGTCTCCAGCTCCGCCTTGAAGCGGAGAGCGTCGAGTTCCCCGTAGGGCACGGGGGAGTGGCTGTCAGACTTCGAGGAGTCGTCCGGAAGGGGCTGACCGGCCGGCGTAGGAGATGGATTCCACTGAATCAACCTAAAAAAGGATGATCGTCAAAACAAAAGAAGATCAAAGATGAATCAAGGAAGGGGAATTGGCGATCATTGCCTCCGGCGCGCATTGGCACTACTCCCCTCCGCCTCATCAGAGGTGTGGCGTCGGTTGAGGTGGCGCACCATGCTGCTCTGGGATGTGCACTGTTTGGAAAGGAGAAGAAGAGTTGAGATTGGTAAAGATTCGAGAGCTAAAGGCTTGGTGAAGAGCTAGGAGCACCTACGGTTTCATTTATAGGCCTGGCAAGACAGATCGTGGCCTCAAGTCGTGGCTCTGGATCGTGGCGCATATCCCAAGAAAATCGAAAGGTGGAAAGGTTTCCTTGACCAGTCCGCCAATGGGTCGTTTGGAGTTCTAGGCTGAGTCATGTTCAGTTGACTGGCTCGGCTGAGAGGAGTCAAAGTGCTATTCGGGTGTTGGCATTTCTCTGCCGAATGGGTCGTTCAGCATTACATTTAAGGTTACGCAGAAGAAAAAAGGAAATAAAATTGCAAGAACAAATATTACAAGAGCGACCAATTTGGTTATACATCAATTGAAGCATCTAAATGTTCAAGTATTTCGCAATTACACTACGGACATTTGATGTTCCTTGGCGAAAATTGTCCAACCGCTCCTGATAATCTTTCTGGACACTAGACAAGGTGGTAAGCTCTGCATCACATTGTTTCACCTTGGCTATAGCCGATATTGCTTCCTATTGGGTCTTCTCTATCAATCCAGGGAGCTCGGCTATTTTCTTGTCATCGGCCTCTATCTCAGCTGACAGGCTTCTCAGTTCTGCCTCCAGAGCAGCTTTTCTGGCAATTTTCAATTCACGAGAAGCTTGCAGATTGGCCAATGCATCTTTATGGCTCTCTCGTCCGAGATTGTGCCCCTTTCATGGCTTGTTCGCCGCCGGCCCTCTTCTTTTCAACGGCTGGGCGGAAGGACACCTTCCTCAAAGCTTGTCTTATGGGCACGTAGTGGAATTCCAGGCCGGAGATAGATGCAAGAGAAGCACTGATGTTCTCAGGGAGTTCTTGGCTAATGGGTTCGAGCATTTCTTCAAAATGATCGAGATCTTTGAACTGATCTCGTGCATCTCTTTCCAGCCAAGCAAAGATCTCCTTGAGCTTTTCTAGCACTTCCTCTGACAGAGTTTGAGGCACTCTTTCCCTTGCCTCGGCAACTGGATTGTCCCCCATCGACAGACTTGATGATGATGGGGCCTGATCCTAAGAAAGCAAATATTGCCGAGTCAGGAGTGCTGAAAGTAAAAGGTAGCAGAGTTAAGTGCAAATGAGTACCTCATGTCTGATCTCTTGAGCTGGGGCAGGACTTTGTTCAGGGGCAACCACTGGTAAAGGAGGTGTTCCAGGCAGAGCTGAAGCTTCTGTGTGAGAAGACGCTGATGCAGTTGCTGGCAACTCAGGAGCTTCTGGCTGAAGAGAAGGTGGGTTCACCTCTGCTGGGGTTGATGTCTCTGCATGACCAGTAGGTGATTGGGCCCTTGGAGGACTTGATGGTTCTGGTTGGATTGGGAAACTCATCTCTGGAGAGTTTGTTGCTTCTATTTGAACAGAGGGTGATTGAGTCCCTGATGAAGATGAGATTTCCACTTGGACAGGTAGCTCAACCCTGGGTGGACTTGTTTGTTGAGACACTGGGACGTCCACAAGTTGTTCTTCCATTGTTTCTTCTGCAAGTGCCAAATTAAAATAAATGCCAGTGTTCATCCTCAAGAAAGGGGATAGTGAAGGTCATACCAGTGGATGGAGCATTGGCAGGTCCTGAAACTGAAGATTGCTGATTTCTAGTCTGAAAATGCAGAAGATCTGGTTTATCAGAAACAGAGTAATCTTGTGATCAAGAAAGGGAAAGATTTTTACCTCAACAAGGACTTTCTTGATAGTTCTTCTCCTCTTGGCATTTGGGGGAGCAATCAGAGACAAACCTTGCCTCCTATCAGCAGCAAGGCTAGACAGACTTGGGTCTGTTGTGGCAAACCTAGCCATTAGATGAGCCTGGGTTGGGGACTTGAATCCCAGTGCTGAGATCGGGCCTACGGCATTGTAGGCAATATTCCTGGCCCGAGGAGCAGGCACTGTGTTCTGTGGGTAAAAGAAATAAGATCAGAATCATGATTGGGAGAGGAAATGTCTGATCCAAGGGTTAATCATATTACCTCTGAGGTTGGCTGGAAATCGGGCATCAACTCTGCGCAGAACAAGTGTACAGGCTCACTGAAGATATGATCATGGAATTCTTGCCACCAGGAGCTGAAGGTGGGGTGAGCTATGGTTGTCGGTACAAAAGGTCAGGTGTAGACAGTGGGACTGCATACATAATGAAAGACTCTGCTACTGTGCATGAGTTCTTTGATTTCCTCTCTGGGCTTGAGGAATTCATGCAGAAACAGTCTTGGGGGCATCTGGCCACATCCAAGTTGCCGAGCCATTATGTTGGGCTGATAATATTCATAAGTGCTATAGGTCAGCCTTCCTCCACTGAATTCAATTCGGCGGCGAGAATGCATGGGCGGATTATGATATTGAGGATCTCCAGGAATCTCCCATCTTGGCGTCCAGTTTCAAAAGAGAATTCACAAGGGAAAGTCAGATTGTCATTGTCCAGATAAGGGAGCCAGAGAGGATTTTGGAAACCTTTGAAGAATAGCTTGAAGAGCTGGCTGATATCCTGCTGGATAAGGATAGTTGAAGCAGCTTCTCCATAAGTCTGGCATCCTCTGGTGGCTTGGGGTTCCCTTCAGGATGATTGGATGAAGGGAAGAGCCAGGTGTTCAAATCAACACCAGCAATTTGATGCATGTGTAGCTGCAGCCACATTTGGACAAACCACCAGGGACCGTTGACACGTGCTATCCTCTGGCTGATGTACATCTGGGTGACAGTTTGATGAAGCATATGGTATACACTGCCTAGGAGGAATTTCCCAAGGGGGAAGCGGTTGCCACCGACCGCCTGAGAAGCCATTGCAATGTGATTCGGGGTAGGCTCATTGGCTTTACCACGTAAGATGAACTCGCATAGCCACATGTTCGAAACGCCCGTATTCAATTTCACCAAGGGGGTCGTCCTTCATGTGGTTCGGGATATAGTTTTTGTATCCGCTCCCCGGTTTCACCCCCGTTTGTCGTGAGGAACCTTTGAAATCCCGTGGGTTAAACGGATCCCGTAATGTCAAGGCCGGTGATCATATACACATCGGCCGCAGTTGGAGACATCGGGCCGTGGCCAAAGAGGAAGGCGTTGACGCCATTTGACCAAAAATGGCAAGTCGCTATCAAGAGGTCTTCATTCTTGGGGGTCTCGGCCAAAGATAACTCCGTGCACCGAGCAATGCGAAGGGTATCCCGCCCGGGTCCCGGCACTCTTGTCCGCAAGAATTCTCCCGTACCAATTTTTCCGGACCTGCGATTGGGGGCAAGGGCCAGTTCTTGAAAGCATCCTGCCACTGAGGAGGTGTGGACAGAGCCGCTTTGAAGGGGATCCTTTGAGATTCAGCTGCGATAAAATCTCGAGGATCAGAGTTTCCCATGGGGCCAAGGTAGTAGGATCTTGAATTGGCCTCGGTGCGAATCAAAAGCTCGGTAGAAGGCTCCTGAAGGAAAGCGGAAAAGAAATCTCAGGTAAAAATTGAAAACCTAAATGCCGAATGAAGCTTATGGAGGGGGAATTTACCTGAGCAGCTTGATTTTGAGCCGCCATTGGGGATTCAAGCTCAGAACAAAGGGATCTAGGGTTTGGATCTAGATGAAGATTCCGGCGGATTGCGAAGAGAGAGAACAGGTGTTGACAGATTCGATTTGAAAATGTTTGTGGCTGGAGTCAATTCCGGAATAAAATCACTTTTATCCCGCAATTGAAGGGGCATGTGTTAACACCAAAATTTGGCAAGGAGTCTGACTTGTGGGTCCAGCTCGATGAGGAGTCCGTCTGGTGGAAGGAAGGTTTCCTCATATGCATTCGGCAGAAAGATCTGCGGTCGGCTATCTGCTTCCGTTCGGCAAGGGAACAGTTGAGCTGATTTTGCGGGATTGGACGGTGACGTGGCTCAAGCAGGAAGGACGAATGGATGGACAAGCGATCCGGCTTAGAGATAAGTTAGGCAACAAATCCATTCGAGGTTGTACTTGGCAGGGTATAAATATGAGCCCTGAATGTATGTAACAGATATACAATCATTCTCAATACAAACCGGCCTTACGCCAAACCCTATAGTCCATTTGTCGTGTCGTCGAGTTCTTCGAGAGGGTTCATCGATCCGTCGACCTCCGTGAGTACCGGCAACCTTGTATCATACCTAGTATCATGCGGTGGATTTAGATCTGAGGCAAGTAGTCTTGTTACCATGCTTCGTGTCATGCGGTTGATTCAGGCTTGGTTCAATAGGGTTTCTTGTTAGGTCATGAGCCATGCGGTAGGCTAAGATCTAGCTTGAAGCTAGTTATCGGCTCTATTGGATTTTGGCAAGATCCAATAGATTCATTAAGTTACCCCGTGTTGCTTTGAGTTTTTACTTTATGTTTAAATTCATGTAACACCTTTTGCCCAATCTAGATGGGTTTGGATCGGCTTTATCCCTTTTGTGATCCTTATGCGAGTCGAATTCGTGCCTTGGGTAAAATCTAACACGTGGATCACGTGCTTTCCGATAGCCGAAACCGAATCGATCTAGTTTGTTACGTGTTGCGGGTTCAAGCTTCCCAACGCTGATATAAATCTTGAAAGAACTGGGTATCACGCGGTAGATGCAGGCTTTTGGATTGCTTTGGAGCTAGTCATCCGGTGGATTAGATTTCAAATCAATCTGATAGATTTATTTCGCTTGGTAATGTTCGTTCCTTCTTCATGGACCCCGAATCGGCTGTTCAGTCGTATTCGGTTATGTTTCTTCACGAGTAGAACACGTGCATAATTCATGCTTTAAGTAACGTATGCTTTTAGCTTTCCATATTTAGATTGTATCATGCGGTGGATAGGTCTATTTGTGGAAAGTGGTACGATCCCATGCGAGTTGTATCATGCGGTGGATAGATTTGTTTGGCATCGTACCCGACGGGTTTTAAAGTACCTAGACATGCGGTAGACTAGTGCTTTGGGCCTATGCATGCCTGTTTATTACATGTTTATGTTCGCGCTTTACTTTATTTATTTATTTATTTAATGTTAATCATCATGGGGATCGGTCATGATCTTGCGCATGTGCATCTTTGCTCAAACAAAGACCGGTCGTCGTCATGCTTACGTCACCCATTCGGCTATGTTACTTTTCCTTTTATAAGCTCCCGAATGGTTTCAGTTTATTGGCAGATAGCTTTCTATAGCTATGTGTCATCCCGTTTGGCTTCGTAGCCGTAAATATGGAACTGTCTGGTACCACCCAGCAAGTTCCAAGCTTTGGTATTTAATTACTTTGTCTTTTGTTAATTTTCAGAGAAAATTGACTGGCACGTCTTGTGATTCTTTGCACGTGTGAAGCCAGCTTGTTCGGCTTGCTGTGTGCTTGGCGCTAGGTGCACATTTTGCGTCAACAACAAGTACAAAATAATATGAATAACATTTTAAAATATAAAGCTCATAGTTAGGAACGCATGCCCACAAGATCACTTAAATCGAAGATGTGAGAAAAAATAGTAATCATTTTAAGATCCAAGAACTATTTTAATCATTTTATTTACAGTTTAGTCCTCCTAACTTAAAATGATTACTATTTTGTACTTGTATCTCTGATTTAAATGATTCTTGTGGTCATGCGTTCGCAACGATGAGCTTTATATTTTAAAATGTTGTTCATATTATTTTGTACCCGTTACTTTTCATATATTGTTGTTCCTACATCACAACATAAGAATAATATAATAAATAGTGATAAAATAGTATAAATTACATCTGAAAAGACAAAGCTCACGATTATGAACGTGCGATCACCGAAATCGGAAGTATGAGCAAAAAGTAATAATCATTTTAAGATCTAATGACTAAATTGTAAATAAAAAAATTGAAAACCGCCTATCAAAACCACCCGATGGCCAAATTTGAACGGTTTTGATAGTTGGATGGTCAAAGATGACCGATTTTCAAGTTCGATGGCCAAAATCAAACTTAGCCTATAATTAGATGGTCAAAAATGGACGTTTTCCTACAATTTATGTTGTAAAATTGTGTGAACCTAATTATGATGCTCCTAATAAAAGTATCAGTAATTACTAGGCACGGGTTGACGGACCAGTGAATATAATTGAGTGTCGACAAGGTGGCAGATATTGGAATAATGGAATGATACCAAAAATAGTTATATACCTATATCCATTTATCGCCAGGTAAAAAACCAAAAATAGTATTTATTGTTTGTGTGGACCACGGCACAGGAAAATAAGCTACAGAAACCGGATTGGAGAACAAACAAAACTGTCTGCATCACTTCAATTTAATAAGCAACAGGCGGCTCACATGCACGTAACATTTCTATCGAATCATTTGCAGTACGGAGGCGAGCATATCTAGTGAGCAGATAAGGGATCATTTAGTACAGCAAATTACGCATGTGAATCATGCGTGGAGAACGGCGCCGCGGTGGCGCTTCCTTCATTTGGGACGGTAGCGGGCGGCGGGTGGTTTGGCTGTCGTTGGCCGGGCAAGTGGCTGGCATTACAGTCGTATGAGCAGTCGTAAGAACTAGCGTGAATTTAAATGAGAAAAGAAAGACAACAACTACCAATATTGTGCGGTGAGAGAACAACAGATTGGGAATTGAGCGAGCTTATCTCTTCTCTCCTAGTTAGTCTCTTGTCTTTTGCAATGTTTCATGATTAAAAAATTAGTTTCACTAGCTCTAAGCTAGATTGTTGTAGACGCCCTTAGAGAGTGCCGCATGCCGCGGCAGCGATAGCGGCGGCCGGTGTGCTTCCTGGCCCGGCGCGTTGCCAGGGCGTGGGGACGGCAGCAGTGAGACGGAGCTACGGCGGCAGCGGTGTGGTGCTGTGACGGGATATTTAATTATTTGTCATTATAAGAAAGGTCACACCTTCAAAAGCCACTTTTAGAATTTAGTTTACAGATTTTCCACCAGAGAGATGTTTTACCTACACATTTAGAGCATGTTTGGATCATAGGGACTAAAATTAGTCTGACTAAAATTAGCTTCTAGCAGGAGCTAAACTTCCAAACGGGTGAGGCTAAAGTGAAGCTAAAATTAGTCTTGAGGCTAAACTTTACTAGTAGGGGGTGGGGGGCTAAAAGGGACTAAAATCTCCTCTTCCTCTTTCTTCATTAATGACCACATGCATGTTGCCAATAGCTCCAAGCCATGGGAGAAGAGAGAGGAGAGAGGAAGAGGAGAGAGAAGAGAAAGGGAGAGAGAAATAGGGATTTTAATACTCTTTTAATACACTTTAGCTCTTGCTTCCAAACTAGGGGGTGACTAAAACTTTTTAGCCTGACTAATTTTAGTCATGAGACTAAAGGTGATCCAAACATGCCTTTACCCTTTTGTCCGGCGTGGCGTGCCAGATCACAATTCCACGCTGGAACAAGGATGTGAAATGACTCTCATGCCCCTGATTTTTTCCTCTCTCAAGCCGATGACGTGTGGGGCCCACACATCAGGTCCTTCTTCAACCTCCGAACGGTCGGACATGGCCACCAGGGGAGCTCTGCGCTGACGCCCTAGGTCACTGGTCGCACACCGCCGGGGGCACAGCTACGTCCTTGCCGTCGGGGGAGCTCGCGCCCGCGGCCCTCGCGGGAGCTCGACCCCACCGGTCGCGCGCGTCGGCCTAGGGGGAGCTCTACCCCACCGGTCGTCCGCCGGCCTGGGGGAGCAAGGAGGTATCCAAGGTGATTTTCCTCAGCATGGGTGCCACAAAGCCGCGTCCCGCCGACCACAAGGAGCTCCTCGATGGTCGGTGAGTGGACTGTGACGGTGCAGGTATGGGCGTCGTGAGATCAGGGCACTGGTATCGAAGCGGCTAGCAGCAATTGAAAGCTTCTCCTGGTGCGTCGTAGCTACGATGTTGAGCTTTATCGGATCAAGATGTGCGGCGAACCAGTGCCTGTGGTCGGGATACATCGATGTCGAGCAGGCCTAGGGTGCCGACCGCGAGAGGTAGCAGTGGCCTGGCCACCAGCGAGCTCCGACTCCGGGTGGGCGGCGGTGGTGGCCAGAGGAGGGCGGCTGCACCTGAGGGGCGGGGCGATCGCGGGACCCGGACAGCGGGGTTGAACGCCCGGCGGCCGGGCAGTGAGGAAGAAAAAAGCGGCGGGAGGTTGAAGACAAACATGACATGTGGGTCCCACACGAGAAAGGATAAGCTATGACTAACCTGAGCAAAGTAGGGGCATGGAGGTCATTTCGCGTCCGGAATCCAGCGTGGATGGGTGACTTAGGGTGCCACGTAGGACAAAATGGCAAATGTGTTGCTAAAACTTCTCTCCGGTGGCAAATCTGTTAGCTAAATTCTAAAAGTGGAAAATGGAGGTGTGGCTCTTCTAAAGATAGCAAATAATTAAATATCCCTGTTGCGACAATGACATTCCCTCGGCTGAAGTGGCTACAGTGGTGGTGTCGGTTGCTTGCGGCGAACGGTGGCAGTGGGGGCTTGTTGCTTTGGGCGAAAGCCCTCACCAGTTTCATTCTGGTGGAATGGTGGCGGCGTCTTCGAGCGTCACTCTCCCTATTGAGGGTGCCATCTTGGAGTGGTAATCGTGCTGCACGAAATCTCTGGGTGAAAATCTGATCCAGAATCTTGACGAGCGACGGCGGCGCCTGTGGGTGTCATAACCTCCTTGAGGCGTCATCGCTAGAGACACTGTTCGGTTCATTCAACAACATGGCTGGCCTTCTGTTCGTGGTTGCTTCGGCTGGTGGGGACAAAGTTGTCGTTGGGCATGTAACATGGGGTTTGCCTACCCCACGCCACGACGTTTGCTCTCCTGTTGGTGGCCGGGGGTCTTCTCTCGGCTGCTGTTCGTCTGCTTGCAACATCCTACGGTGCATGGTGTTACTTGGCAATCTCCAGTGTGGTGCGGGACAACGTTGGCCTGCACAGGATCGCGACATGGTTTTTTAGCATGGCTGAAACCTCCCGGTGCGGTATAACGTCGAAAGACAGCGCAAGTGACATATTTGGTCTTCTAGCTCGAGGGTGGTGTCTTGCGCGAGGGGGAAGCAACGTGGTGACTTCGAACCATGTCGGTGGTCTGCGGCTTGATACGGGTCCTTGGGGGCGGGGCAATGGATCTTGAGAAGAGTCTGGAGCGTGGAGCCATGCCGCAGGTTTGGCGGTCCCCGGGCACAAGAGAGAGAGGTGATGAGTGGCGGTTGGTGGTCCCACGCACGCGAGTTTAGTTTCAGACTTAGTGTTCTTCATGCCGTCAGATGGCCAATTTGGATGCAACATGACTGCGGTGTTGGGTCCTGCATGGCAGTGCCCTTTCGGTGCGGTTATACCTGAGCATTTGTAGCCTGGCCCGGCCCGAACCTAGCCCACCCACGGACCTTACTGGCGGGCGTGGGCATAGATCTCGCAGCCCGCAAAAAATCTTGGCCCGACCGGGTCCAAAATGTTGTTTTAGCTATTTTACACTATAAAATGCGCGGGTGACCCGCCCAAGCCCGGCCCGAAAATTGAGGCCCGACGTGCCCAGTGGGACGTCATGGGCAGGATTTTCTCAATCCAAAACAATCGGGTTTTTTCGGCCCAGCCCGAACCCGACCCGACCCAAAAAATGCTCAGGTCTAGGTGCGGTGGTGCCTGCCCTTCTGCTCCTCCATCAGCGGTGGGCTTCACTCCAGTGTCTTCGATACTTGCATGTGTGTGGTCTGCGGGTGGGGCTGCAGTAGCGCTTTATCTCTCTCGTCGTTTGTGTGCAGTATTTGGTCGTGTTGATGTCCCAATCCAACTGGGCAAGTTTGTTTTTTTTTCCTTTTCTTTTTCCTGCCTATTATCATAGTCTTTTATTTTTTTTCTTCTATATGAATGAAACGCATATTATCTTGTGCGGCCGTATAATTGACGTGGAGGATTTACACAAAAGTGCACAGATATCTAACTTAACAGCCAGGCTCTGAGCCATTGAAGCCTGAAGCTCGCCTGCTAGCTCCCACACCTTCGCTTGCTTGTTGCTATGGCTGCAACCAGTGATCACGCAGGGTTTGCCGTGCCGATGGTGGCACTGAACTCCGGCAAGCCGATGCCGCGGGTGGGCCTCGGCACGGCGTCGTTCCCCCTTGGGGAGGATGGGGACCGGCCACACGTACGCGACGCCGTCCTCCGCGCCATCGACGCCGGGTACCGCCACTTCGACACAGCCGCGGTGTACGGCACGGAGCGCGCCGTCGGAGACGCCGCGGCGGAGGCCGTGCGCGCTGGGACCCTCACCTCCCGGGACGAGCTCTACATCACGTCCAAGCTATGGGTCGCCGACGCGCATCCTGGTCGCGTCCTGCCGGCGCTCAGGAAAACCCTCCAGTGAGTGGCAAACTAAATTCTGCATGCAGGATCGAACTACCATGCATGTCGTATCAAAATCTTACATTCATACATGCAGCCATTATTGTCTTGTGGTTAGACACTAATTAATGTTACTAGTGATTTATTTGGGGGGTTATCAGGAATCTGAAGGTGGAGTATGTGGACCTGTATCTCATCCACTTCCCGGTGAGCATGAAGGTGACGGATCAGGGACAAGATTGTTCGACGCTGGTGAAGGAAAACTTGGTGGCGATGGACATGAAGGGAGTTTGGGAGGAGATGGAGGAGTGCCACAGGAAAGGCCTGGCCAAGGCCATTGGCGTCAGCAACTTCACCTGCAAGAAGCTAGAGCACTTGCTCTCCTTCGCAGAGACAATCCCAGCCGTGAACCAGGTACTGGATTCGCCTCAGGTTTTTATTTACTCGAGCAACTCCAAGAAAATAGTTATTCTCTTAGCCAAATTTGAAGGTTTCTCAACCTTGTAAAAAGAGGCTCCTAAATGGTGGGGAAACCAGCAGACTAGGTAAAATTCGAGAATGTAAATTTCAAATGAAGTCCACATAGAAACTAATAATCTTATGCTTATAAAGAGGTCTCTGGTTTTATACGCTAAACACCTTAAATAGAACTCAATCTTTGCAATGTCGTCCTAGGCGTACGTAGTTGGAGGTCAGGGTCGCCGGCGAGCGTGTGTGGGCACGCGATGTCGTTCATGGTCTCCACCGAGAGCGTGCCGAGGGCCCAGGCCGATCTGCCCCGTGAGCCGGTGGCACCGCGGTGGTGAGGTCGCCGCGAGCGCATCGAGGCATGCGACACCGTTCGTAGCTGTCACGGCGGCGCGCCGGGGTCGGGGAATACCACGGTGTCGTGGGATTCCGAGGCATCGTCGGAGCCGGGTACGACGATGACACGCCCTCCTATGCTGCCTTGGGCATGCCGTGATGGAGGATCTACGACTCTTTTTTTTGAATAGAGGATCTTTGACTTTGAGCGCTACATCTTGTCGTTGTGGTCGTACACGTCCTTCACCGGAGTCCCTGCACCTTACTCCGTCGTATAAGTCCTCCTATGCGCCCAGTCTGCTCTGCTTCATGTGCCACAGCCCACAGGCACGGAGGTGAAATTCCCCATCAGGGCCATCTCCTTCCACGCGCCTTGCAGTCTGACGCGGATCCCCTGGTGAGGCTGCCCATGGGGATGCAGCTCCCTGGCGAGGCCGCCCGCGGGGAGCCGCAGTGCGGACGCGGCTCCCTGGCGAGGCCGCTCGCAGGGACACGGCTGTCTTGACGAGGCTACCATGGGGATGGGGCTCTACGGTGAGGCCGCACACGGGGAGCGGCGGCGCGGACATTAATACCTGGCGTATGCCACCCGCAGCCTTCCTCCACGAGTGTCGGCGTCACCTCCCCCGGTGAGTCGCGGCAATCGCAGGAAGAGGAGGGTGAGGGTGCGAGGCGCGCGACAGTGCGCGGGAGGAGGCTGAAGTGCACGGGAGGAGCGGATGGCGAGCGGAGTGGCCTCGCGAAATATGGCTAGCCAAGGCCACCGTATACCGAGCTCGATAGCGAGTTGAGGAGTTTGGAGAGACCGTTGGATTGGGTCTTTTCTTAAGTTTTGTAAATTTTAGCTAATCAATTTGTTTTAGAGAGGCTGTTGGAGATGCTCTCCATTCCATAGTTATAGAATCTTATCTTTCGAAAATAAATAATTATAGAATATTTTGATTTTTTAATTCATAGATTTTGTTATTCATCTAAATATATATTGTAGCTAGATATGTTGCAAAAAAATATAGACCTATAAAAGTTAAAAGGATCTATATTTTAAAATGGAGGGAGTGGTTGGTCTTGAGCAACTCCAACAGACTAGCTATCTTGGCTTAACTAGCTAAAAAATAGAAAAGTTGTCGAAAAACTCAATCCAACGACTAGCTAAACTTGTCCTAGCTATCCTCCACTAGCTAAACCGGGGGCTTCGCTAACCATCTTTGGCTAGCCAATCCCGCTAGCTATCCCGTTGTACATGAGTATGGCAAAGGGCGGGACCCATTAACGGTAGAGCATATGGAGAGTTCATTTTAGCTAGTCCGTTGGATTTCATCAACTTTTTACTAGCTATTTTATTTTACATACTAGCCAAATCGGTAATTTAGCTAGTGATATTTAGAGAGGCTCTTAGAGTTGCTAAGTAGTTAGCGTGATGAGGTGTGGAGGATGACAATAAGAGCATCTCCAAGTGCTCTTGTATATTTGATGAGTTAGCTAAGAAAAGAATTTTTTTTATCAAAACTCAGATCTAACAGACTCTGTATTTTGCTCAGTTAGCTATCTTGTTTTTTATTTCCTCCCCCCTCACTGGCAAAAGAAAGATGACTCTCCCACTAGCTATCTTTCGCGGTCCACTCTCCTGCACACCTCTTGCCCGCGTGTCCATGTCCCACTCCCCTGTGCCGCTGTCGAGTATCACCGCAAGCCTCGTCTTTTCGAGCCGCCCCAAGCGTCGTCCCGCCATACGTCCCGGGTCGCTGCTCCTCCCCTCCGGCGTGGCCCGCCACCACGGCTCTCCCCTCTGGCGTGGTGCCCCCCTTCTGGCGTGGTGCCCTCGCAGCTCCTTCCCTGTCAACGCAGCTGGTGGCCACTACTCCTCTTTACTGGTGCAGAATGGGATCCCATCATGTCGATGATGCTCGACGGCCTCTTCTCCGTCACCGGCAGCGAGGAATCTGTCAGATAAACTGCGGCCGGCTAATTTTGACCCTAGCACTGGGAGGTAGAGCAGGAAGAAAGATGTGATCATGTTGGATTTAGGGAAGCTGTTGGATTACATCATTTTTCTAGCTATTTCATTTTACATAATAGCTAAATTAGGATTTTAGCTACTCATAGATACAAGAGCTCTTGGAGATGCTCTAAAAAGTGTGATTTAATGCCTGAATTCAGTCAAACCCGTATGATGCAGCTTTGACCACATTTGTTAGGACTAGTTATTAGGCCTGCCTCGGGCTCGCAGGAGTAGATTTATTCGCCCTTTTTTGTACAGCATGGCTAGTGCCAGGGGCGGAGCTACATTAGCAGTTGTGGGTGCGGCCACACCCACACCCAAAACGAGGTTAAGTGATTGCTAGCGATTTTTCACCCTTTAGACATCCCCTCTAACTAATGTGATGCACCCACAGCTCAACAAAATCAACCTACAACTCAGCTAGAGAAGCTTTTTAATGAAGTGTTGCACCCCCACAATTTTACTCTAGCTCGCCCTTAGCTACTGCACTATCTCCTCTATCTCATGAAGAATGTAATTCTAGTTTTTGTTGGAGAGGTTAGTGGTGGTGTGAAAAGAGCCAATAATGTTCTCATTGGAAACATGCAGTAAGTCTAGGCATGCAAGTCAGATCTGGCCACTTAATTAGATAAATAGTTAGATACATTTTCTAAGATTACACTCTTTTGTGAGATTTTTTCATATGTTATAATTGTACTTTTTATGGGGCAACCTATCAATGCATCTAAGGGTGTCATAGGAATGGATTCGGATTGGATACGCATGGATTCAAATTTGGATATCACAATTTATCACATTTTTATTCAAATTCATATAAAAAATATATTTTATCGGATGTATAGTAATATGAATCATATCAAATCTGAATACGATGATTTTATAGTTGATAAGAATATGATACTAGTAGTGAGTAAACTATGAATAAGACCTCTTATTGAAAATAATCTATATATATATATCAAAAATTATGTAATTAAATATATCAAATAATTTTTTCATAGTTATATGTAACTTAAAATTTAAAATAAATACATTAATACATATAAATATAATTTATTGATTAGAAAATAATATGATAAATTTAAAATAACATGAATAGCCATATTAAAATTAATAAAATTCTATTTTTGTATATCACTAGTAATATTAGACTAATATAATTATTCATTTAGATATTTTTTAGTAGTCTATATGATGTACATCAGTTTTAGGTAACAAATTAAAATTAACATCATTTTGTAATTAATTATTAGTCATCAAAATAAGTTTTAGATGATGGTTTCATCACAACTTTATTCTCCACATATATGGATAGTATTGGATAGTCCACGTTTTTGTCAAATACGGGTCTGGAAATCGAATATGATGGATACATCCATTAACATTTTACATTACGAATATGAGTAATTAAGGATATCCATATTGATGTTAAATTTGGATAATTCAGATTTCTAGACATCCAAATCCGTCCCTAGGTGCCATTGGTTACTTGTATCTCCCTTGGCTTGCTCAGATGATGCAGTTTCGAGTTGACTGGTTTGCTGGACAACCGCTCGGCTAGGATCTGGCCATGTAGCCAAAAAGGTCAAACCAGGTTAGCTAGAATAGTAGGCAGGCGCGGGCACTGAAAGAGCAGGTTATAATAATCGTAGTATAACTGTATTTTTCCTAACCACTTTGCCAAATTAATTACTAGCAAACTTGCTGTAGTTTTCTTTGTTCATAATTTGTGTTCTTTCTGTCTGTTTTGTTGTCTTTTGTATTTAGGTGCAATAATGTGTAACTTTGTATCTCTGTAAAAAAAATTGTCCCCTTGTTTTGCACATGCCTGATTGAATTGAAAGAGCAGGTGGAGGTGCATCCGTACTGCCGTCAGATGAAGCTGAGGGCGTTCTGCAGCGAGAAAGGGATCCAGCTTTGTGCCTACTCTCCATTGGGTGGCACGGGAACACCGTGGGCCAACAATTATGTCATGGACAGCCCTGTCCTCAAGCAAATCGCCCGGGAGATGGGCAAAACCGTCGCACAGGTAACTCTTGGAGCAAGTGCTGCTAGTAGTAACCATGCATGAGCATGATACGGTTATATTGGTCATGTTCCCTATTACTAAATGAATAATAAAAAGTAGAAGCGTGAGCACCGAACGAAGTTAGGTCAAGTTCCATCCTCGGTAATCAGTAGGCTTCGTGGTGCACACCGCGCGCACAAGTAGAGTGGAAAGTAAGGCAGTTGAACTACTGATTGCAATGTAACATAAATATGTTTTGATAACTATGTAACTAATCTTTTCAGTATGAAAATTTCCTGTACACGGATGCATCTCTATTTATATAATATAATAAGCAATGCAAGGTGCACTTGCAGGTGTGCATTAGGTGGGTTTATGAGCAGGGCGATTGCGTAATCCCAAAGAGCTTCAATGAGAATCGGATGCGGGAGAACCTTGACATCTTTACCTGGGAGCTCACCGAGGACGCCCGCCACAAGATCAACTCCCTCCCAGAATTCAGAGGCACCTATGATTACTTCGTCCATGAGTCTGGGCCCTTCAAAACTGCTGAAGAATTTTGGGATGGTGAGATTGCAGTTGGCCAGTCGAGCCAAACTGCAGCCTTATTGGGTCTAAATCCGACCAACTGATATGTGGACTCGGTGTACTAGTTACGACACCTTTTAATTGTCGCATGTTATTGAATGCTTGGAGAAATTTTACTATTATAAGTTCTATCACTGGAAGATAACTATAATAGTATTTTCAGCATTTACTTTCAAATCAAAATATAATGCTATAAACAATTAGGAGGGTAATAGTCCATCAGCTCGTTCTCTTGCACGGGCTAATAATATTAAGAGGTGTGTAATAGACTGTTATTAAAAAATTAGATCCCTGGCTAATAATAAAAATTGTTTACGTATGACTCTCTCATTTATGTAATATTGCAACACACCACTCATATAGTCCACTTGCGATTAACTTTAAATTAGTAATTGATCCATACACCTTTTTGATCAACAATTATATTTTGAGAAATTTTGCATTGCTTATATTTTTTTTTACACATTGCAATGCAGTGGCAGAGCAAAGGGGGCTTGCAGGGCCAATGCCACCTAATGATTGACAAAATAAAGATTAGTACATATTGAGACTTAAAGCTAATTATTCAGGACACTCTCTATCATTTAGCCTTCACACAATGTTTTTTCTAGTAATACGATCTGATTCTTTAATTTTAACTACCGCCACTACTGGATTATCCAAATAGACATAGCTGGGCTAGCCCCCTAGGTCTAACTCTTGCCTCCGCCCCAGGCATTGCACCTTCATATATTACGTTTAACAAAAAAATAAGTATTTTTCATTGCTGCGTCCACATAGATGTTCTACACTATGACAGCCATCATGGATGTATACCTTGACTTTTGGATTAAGATTTAGATGTTGCATTTAATAAATATGTGGGTAATTTAGATAAAATATTATAAGGACATTTTAATTTGGTTTTTAAAATGACTTGTGTGAACTAGTGTTTTTTTATGAAGATTAGGTGGCTAATTTGTATTGGTTTTTATAATAGCAGAAGTGGATAATTTTAAGGGTTCACTTTAGAATATTTTTGTAATGATAGTGGTGGATAATTTCTCTAAATCTCATAATAGATCAACAACTATGATTATTAGAGTGTATGGGATGGATGTCCAAATGTGACACCCCAGGTTTTTAATTAGCATCATTAATGCTAATGACCGAATCAGCTGAGTCAAACCTGCTGACATTGGTCAAAGCATGGTCAACTTGGGTCATCACCTCGGAAACCTTGTCAGCAATCCCTAAGGGCACTCACAATGCAGACTCTACATAGAGTCTAAGAGCATTTATTACCTCGAAGCTAGCATAGACTTGGGAGTCTAAATAATACTTAGAGTCTTGGTTTTTCTCCCTCTCTCTTCCATAAATATGCTGCCACATAAGCACCACATCAGCAAAATGCAATAAATATGAAGATAATTAATAGACTTGGACTCTATGGTAGAGTTTGGGTTGGGAGTGCCCTAGTGACCCTCTTGATAAAGTCAAAACATACTTGTGGTCAAACCTTGGTCAAAGGCACGGTCAAACCCTACTTAAACCCTAATGTCTTTGAACTCCCTCCGGAACTTTTTCCGCGTTCTCCAAATTTCACCTAAACATTTCAAAACCTCCCAATATAAAAGTTGTCTAGTTTTTTAGGGACACAACTTTCATGTTGGATGACATTTGCAATTTGAAGTGAAAAATGGTGAAAAAGCTCAGTCGACGCCAGTAGCTCCTGTTCACCGGAATCGAGTGGCATTCAAAGTTTGGTAGCAGTTTATGCAAAAACTGTTGAGAAAAACACCATAGAGCCTTTGTAAAAGTTGTAGAGGGATCTTTGATCTACAACTTTACTATCTACTCCTCGGTGCACTTCAGTTCAAAAATTGGAAGAAAATCATGGTCAAAGTGGCCTAAACCGAAACGGTCGTGCCGAACGCGAATGTGCGTCGCGACGTCGCCCGTGCCGTGCCACGCCGCGCCCCCGCGCCACCACACGTCGTCGCCGCCGCCGCCGCCGCCGTACACGCATGCCGAGGCCGACATTGGTCAAAGCATGGTCAACTTGGGTCATCACCTCGGAAACCTTGTCAGCAATCCCTAATGACCCTCTTGATCAAGTCAACACATACTTGTGGTCAAACCTTGGTCAAAGACACGGTCAAACCCTACTTAAACCCTAATGTCCTTGAACTCCCTCCAGAACTTTTGCCGCGTTCTCCAAATTTCACCTAAACACTTCAAAATCTCCCAATATAAAAGTTGTCCAGTTTTTCGAGGGACACAACTTTCATGTTGGGTGGCATTTGCAATTTGAAATGGAAATTGGTGAAAAAGCTCAGTCAACGCCAGCAGCTCATGTTCACCGGAATCAAGTAGCATTCAAAGTTTGGAAGCAGTTTATGCAAAATCCATTGAGAAAAACACCATAGAGCCTTTGTAAAAGTTGTAGAGGGATCTTTGATCTACCACTTTGCTATTTACTCCTCAGTGCACTTCAGTTCAAAAATGGGGAGAAAATTGTGGTCAAAGTGGCCTAAACTGAAACGATCGTGCCGGAACGCGAATGTGCGCCACGACGTCGCCCGTGCCGTGTCGCGCCGTGTGCCACCACGCGTCGCCGCCGTCGCGCCACCGTACACGCATGTCGAGGCGGGCCCGTGCCCCCCGGCTCCGTGTGCCGCACCCCTCGGGACGTACTCTCGTGCCACGTGGAGCTTCCCCCACGCGCCAAGCCGGTCGTCCTACCGTTTGCCCGCCGGACCGCCGCGTTCCCCCTACGCGTGCGCGCCTGCCGAGGCTAGGCCGTCGTACCCACAGCTTAATGGTTGGGGGAGACTTAGCCACGAAGCCTGTGTCCCTCACTCGCCTTTAAAGGGGTCCAGTCCCTTCCCTCGCGCATGTGCACCGCCACCGTCCAGCCGAGCACGCCACCGCCAGGATACCATTAGAGCGTCGCCGCCGACCTTGTCCTCCGCTCTGTGCCGGTGTCGGCCAGCACCTCCAGCGCCTCCCCTAGGACCCCCTGGTGCTACCAGTGCCACGCCTTGCCGACCGCACCTCACCCTCGCCGGAGTTTCCTAGCCGTCGCGGCTGACGCCGCCTGGCTCCGCCGCGCAGCCTCGCCGGTGTCATCTCTGCCACAGCTCCGGACGCGAATCGACCCAAGGTGATCCCCTCGGCCTTCCCCACTCCCTTCCCGGCCTCGAACCCCGCCGGAGCCGCTGAATTTTCTCAAAATATACAAGTCCTCTGTAGCTAAGTTTTGGATATGTTGTGTGTTATGTCTTTCCTAGCTTCTGTACCAAAAATTGCACAAAATTGCTGAGTAAATCTTTTTATATGAATTGTTTTGTATTTATGCAGAATCTGTCTAAATGCTTTTTGTAGCTAAAAATAATTAGGTTTTTGTGACCAAATTATGCATGTTGTCTTTTTATGCCAAAATGAACCTTTGGTGAATTAATCACAATTTTCTAATTGTCAGAAATATCTATTCTTAAAATATGCTTGTTTTTCTTTGTAATTGCATAACTCAAGATCCATAATAGGTCTAGGTGTATATGTTGCATTCCTAGCTTAGTTTTGGACCAGAGATCATGTGTGAGAAAGCTGGAATCATTTGGGTACTTATGTATTTTTGTATGCATTTATATTGCTTTAGTAGCTAACTTTTGTTATTTTCGGTGTAATTAATTTCCTAGCTATTCTAAGTGTGCATGAGTGTTCAGTGGCCTTGTATAGGTGTTTAGTGCTTAATAACACCCTCACTGAATTTTATTAATTTGTTTTATGAATAGAAGCATTAGAAAGCAAATCAAAGCTTAATAGTCAATTAAATGGGAAAATCACCAACCCCACCCCTAATGACCCTATGTGTGTGATGTAAATTGTTTTAAAAAGATAAAAACAAACCCATTTCTGTTTGTGGAATTTAAATTAATTTATTTACATAAATATGTACGCAGTCACTATCAAAAAGATTAATTAATAAAGAGTCGCATATTGTTCCTTTTTGGAAGAGTATGCTGAATGTAATTCTTATCTAGGTGAATGTGGTCAGTCATGCACCCCATGGTTGTCATATGTTGTTTGTAACTGATTAAATTAAAAATTGTCAAATAAAACTTGCATTTTGCATCTTCGTGTAGACCTTCCCGGAGGTAGATATACGCTCGTGCTAGAAGGAGGAGACGAAGGTGCTGACGAAGAGCTGCAATACGTGGACATAGCTCAAGATCTGGACCAAAGTCCAGAAGGGCCCAAGGCCAACCTTGCCAGCGAAGGCAAGCCCCGGTTAACCCAGTCTTTTAAAGTTACGCAATTATCTTTGCTATGATTGTGCATTTACGTTTCAGGAGTTGAACTGAAACCCTAGTTGCATGATCCCTAGGTACCTATGCTCTATCACTAGTATGCTAGGTCGATAGCTGCTACGCTATAGGACCGATACAAGTCGAGCGATGTCCGTCACTCGCGAGAATAGGTTCTTATGTTGGAATCATATGATCTTTATAAATGGATTGCTCATGTGGTAAGAGCACAAGATTTGGGCTCCGGTCCCGTGGCTTTCGTTGGCCAAGCTTTTGAACGTACTAAGCACTTATCGGAAATGGGACCGGTAAGCCTAAAACCTTAATGAGACGGTGCGGGAACTTACTCTTACTAATCTTGAGTAATCACCTGCCGCTTTGCAACTGGGAGGTGGGTACATGTGTGAAGCTGGGTGTACTGTGTGGGGCATGCCAGATAGCCTTGTACCCAGGACTGTAAGCTTTGATCCTAAGCCGAGGATTTTTGGGAACCGCCTGGTCGGTGTCAGCTCTGTCGGGGCACTGCTCCGTGTGTTTAGGTCCACCTTGCAAGGTTATAAACCAATCGATTGTCGGCCTCTCACTGTTATCTGAAACTGCTTAATCAACTGGCCATGATATCCCTTAATGATGGAACTTGGTGAATACTTCTGCATGAATTATTTGTATTGTAAAATTCTTGATTGAATTAGTTGTCATACTTAGAAATGGTAATTAACTAGAATTTATGCTAAAATAATGAAAGTAAGGACATACTCTTTGTTGCTTTTCAGCAAAAAGAATTCCACCGGCCAAAAAGCCTCTCATGTCTAGAGTTTGTGATGTAGTTATCACCCGACGGTTAAGTCTTGCTGAGTATTAGTATACTCAGCCTTACTTTAAAATGTTGTTGCAGGTGTGGTTCGGCCAGGTGAGATACCACCTAGCTGGGAGCTGGAATGGGTGGAAGAGGATGAGTGATGGCATCACGGATGGAAACCTGTGATGTGTATTGTTGCGCTAGTTTATTTATTTCCGATGTTTTCAAACTCTAAACCTTTACTTTTATGGCATGAACAATGGTTTGTAATAATTTAAACCCTTCGGGGCTTGAATTTAAATTGTGTTTGTACTCTGGACTCGCCTTCGCGTGAGTTTTAATGCATATGTCCGATCCTCTGTAATGAATTCCAAGTGATTTACCGGGCGTTAACCCGGCAACTAATGACAGGATGATACTTTATTATCGCTTAATGACTAGAGTTGATTGATTTAGGCGATAGTACGGTATTTTCCTGGGCGAGTTGTCACACCAAATGTCTTTGTTTTTTTAAGAATTTTGTGATTTCATGTTTTTCATAAAGCATCTCATGAGAGTTAATGTGGGTACATAGCTAAGAATCCAAATTGTTGCCATGAGCTCTATGTCATTTGTTAGATATTCTAGCACAATGTTTATATAGATAATTACTTAATATGTTCATATTTTTATGACAGAGTTTGGTTAGTAATCACCATATAGTTTTCCTCAACATTTATTATCATTATATTTTCACTTTGCAACCTAGCAATGCCCTTATTTTTAAAAAATTGGACCCTAAGTTCTATATTTTAAACTGGGAAAATGTATTCTCATATATTCCTCTATATATTTATATAAATGGTGACACACATCAATCCATAAAAAAGACATGTATCTTGTCTATGTATGTATATCATCACGTTCAATCCATGAAAAGTAGTCAGTTCAAATAATCACTTTTTGAAAAACAAATCCGCCTTTGTGACTGGACGCATCCAAGTTCTTATAGCAAATTCAGCTTAAAAGTTGATCACTGAAGTGAATATTAAAGTTCACTTATTGCTTCTCCATCTGTTTTTGGCAAAAATATCCAAAATGACGACTTCTATCGCTTTGCTTGCCATTTGAACTAATTCTCGTGTTTCTACACTACAGCAAGAACCAAAATCGTAGCCAATAAACTTCCCTGAATACAGCCTTTATAAAAGAGGTTTTTTCCTCAAAACTTGTACCATTTTTAGTACACCAAATCGCCCACATGAGATTAGCAACCCCACAAAGATCTAATGTATCCAGCATGTTGCATCAAATATATCTAATTATGCATGGGTCCATCACGGTAGGGTATAGAAATAGATCAATTCCAAGATATGTTTACTCTAACTTTGACCATTAATTCTATTAAATAAGTTAGTTAACTAAAGTAAAATGTGCATCCTTATGTCTATTGTCAAATGTACTTTAGATTTAACTTGTAGGTTTATCAATTTGCAACAACATTTGTAGAAAAGACGAATAGTTAAATGAATGGAAAAAAGTCAATAGTGTTATATATTGAAGAACGGAGGTAGTATAAATGTATAGGAGACATGCATATCAAATATCAAATGTGGCTAGTGGTGACTTACTGATGCCTGGGCGGCCAACTCAACCTTTGACAGTGCTCCTGTGCACCTCACCGGAAGTCCGAAACAGTAATACTGTGAAGGCGTTCTAAGACTGATGAGGCGCTTCATCATGCCTTACAACGCCTTCACGGTCTTTGGGCTTTGGCTAACTACTTCACCAATCGCATTCATTCACAGCAGGGATCATCGTCGTGAGAGAGCTCTGTTTCTCCATCACAACCCAAGCAGCCTCGTTAGGAAATAGAAGGGGCCGGGTGCACCCGCCGTTAGATTGTAAGCATGTCACGGCCCATGGGCCCGCCGTACCCGGCTCCCCATTGAGTCTATATGTACACAACTATTCCCATTGAGTATTGCATTGCGTATTCCTAATCTCTATCATGGTATCACGCCCGGCTCGCTCCTCGCGACCTCGCTTCCGCAAACCCTAGCCGCCGCCGGCCGAGCCATCGCGCGCCGGCCTCTACCCTAGCCGCCGCCGCCCCGAGTCATCGTGCGCCGGCTTCCCCACCGCTCGTTGCGCACCACCTCGCCGAGCCCCACTCCCTCGCAAAGCATACTCCATCGCCGCCGGGATGTCGGAAACTGCCGAGCAGATCGCCGCGCGCCTCGCCAAGGAGGCTGCCGAGGCTGCCGCGGCCCTCGATCGCGAGCTCACTGCCCAGGAAGCCGCCAACAAGGACCTCCACTCCCAGGCGATCGGCGTCCACAACATCAAGATCCTGATCCCGATGACCCTCGACAAATCGGCCAACAACTATCGCCGCTGGCGGTCGATGTTCCTGGTCGTCCTCGGCAAGTACAACCTCCAGGACCATGTCCTCTCCGACGTCGCGCACCCCACCCGCTCGGCGTGGACGACCATGGACTGCTGCGTCGTCACGTGGATCTACTGCACCACCTCCAACGACCTGCAGCAATCCCTGATGCTTCGCAGCCCGGCTGCTCGTGCCGCATGGCCGTACCTTGAGGATGAGTTCCTCGGACGGCGGGAGTCCCGCGCGCCGCTTCGGAGGCCGAGTTTCGGATCTTCAAACAAGGTGATCTCAACGTCACCGACACGCCTCCGCCTCGAGACGATGGCCGCCTCCCTCAACGACTTCGGTGATCCGATCGGCGACCGGCAACTCGTCCTCACCCTCCTCCGTGGACTCAACGGCAAGTTCAAGCACATGGTGTCCAACTTCAAGATGCAGCGGCCGTTCCCAACCTTCGCCGAGGCGCGCACTCAGCTGCTCCTTGAGGAGATTGACGTCCACGACAACGACATCCACTCCGACGGTACTCCCCGCCTCCACGGCCGGGACACGAGTGCCGGTCGCGGCACACCGGCCCGCCGCGCCCTCGGTCCGGCTCCGGAGTGGCTCCGGTGGCTCCACCCGGCAACTCGGTGGTCGCAATCGGCGCCGTGGTCGCGGCGGCAACGGTGGCCGGACCGGCCACGGTGGCCGGACCGGTGGCCGGTCCGGCGGCCAAGCCCACTCCAAGGCCCCCGGCGGCCCACGCCCGGCGTTCCTCGCTCGCTCCACCCCGCTACTTCAACCCTTGGTCCGGCACCGTCCCGGCCGTGGCCACACGGATACGGCGGCCCATCCGGCACTCCATGCCGCGCCCTCCCTTCCGGCCGGTTGCTCAGCCTCCGCCGGCCCTCCACATGATGCCGTACCGGGGGGCTCCTACCAAGAACCACCCCCGGATTCGGCTACGTTGGAGGGGCGCCTCCTCCGACGCCCACGGCCGGGGTTTCGTCATCCTCGGAGTCGTTGTACGGGTCCTGGAACCCCATGACTGGCGCCTCCTTCAACACGTCGTCCCCCGTCAACAACTTCAACACGATGACCTTGACGTCGCCGAACACCAATGAGTGGTATGCTGACTCTGGCGCAGGGGCACACATGACTGCTCACTCTGGTATTCTTTCATCTCCTCGCTCACCCTCCTTGTCCGGTCCTTCCTCTATTATCGTTGGTAATGGTGCTCTTTTGCCTGTTACCTCCACTGGTTCATACTCTTTTCCAACATCACAACGTTCTCTTGTTCTTAATAATGTTCTAGTTTCCCCTAACATTATAAAGAACTTGATTTCTGTCCGTCGGTTCACCACCGATAACAATTGTTCTATTGGGTTTGACCCGTTTGGCCTCTCTGTGAAGGATCTGCAAACTCGGAGCGTGATCGCCAGGTGCAATAGCACGGGTGACCTCTACCCGTTCTTCCCGCCCACCAGCAGCAACACACCTGCCCTCGCCGCCCTTCCCACTTCCACCTTATGGCATCGTCGTCTTGGTCATGTTGGCACCGAAGCTTTGTCCAAGCTCATTAGCACTCAGGCTATTTCATGTAATAAACCCAACCATGAACACATATGTCATGCTTGTCAGTTAGGACGTCATGCTCGTCTTCCTTTTGGGTCATCTAGTTCTCGTGTTTGTCGGTCGTTTCGATTTAATACATTGTGATCTTTGGACCTCTTCCATTGTTAGTGTGTCCGGTTACAAATATTATCTCGTTATCATTGATGATTTTCCCATTATGCTTGGACATTTCCGCTTCGCCCGAAATCCGACACTTTTTCTACTATCTCTAACTTTTTTGCCTACGTGCGCACACAGTTTGGCACCACCGTGAAGGCTGTCCAGTGTGACAACGGTCAGGAATTTGACAACTCCTCAACCCGCACGTTCCTCCTCTCTCACGGTACCCTACTGCGCATGTCATGTCCCTATACCTCTCAGCAAAATGGTAAAGCCGAGCGCGCTCTACGCACCATTAATAATATTGTGCGCTCACTTCTCTTCCAGGCTAGCATCCCTCCAGCCTATTGGGCTGACTCTCTCCACACTGCCACCTATTTACTAAATCGTCACACAACTAAGACTCTTGGAGGCCTCACACCATTTTTTGCTCTACATGGCACTCATCCCACATATACACATCTTCGTGTCTTTGGGCCGTGCCTCGTTACCCTAACCTCTCTTCTACCGCTCCACATAAATTGTCTCCTCGTTCATCCCTCTCGTGTCTTCCTTGGTTATTCTTCCGATCATAAGGGGTATCGATGTCTCGACCTTCATTCCAACCGGATCATCATCTCCCGTCACGTGGTGTTTGATGAATCCTTGTTCCCTTTCTCCGAGATGTCGACATCCCCTTCGGACCCAGCCACGCTTGATTTTTTGGATGACGATGACACTCCCACTATGCCTCCTCGGCCTAGTGTTGTGGTTGCAGGTACACCTACTGGAGCCCCACAGCCGCTCACTGTCGAGCCTGGCTCCAGTCTGGGCGGCTCGACGCCCACCAGTGGTGCTGCTGGTCTCACCAGCCCAGCACCGTCCCAGGCTCTTGGCGCCCCTGGCACAGGCCCCTCCAGCTTCTCTGCTGCCCCTGGTGACGTATCGTCTCAGGCTGCTGCCAGCGGAGGCGCCCCTACCTCGACGCTCCAGCCGACCCCCTCCGCTGCCCCCGTTGGCTCCTCATCACAGGCCATTGCCAGGGGGGTCGCACGGCCTCCACTCGCCCTCAGGCGATCGTCCCCATGGAGAATGACCACGGCATGCGTACTCGCGGCAAATCCAGCCTTCATCCAACCCGTGGACCGCCCGAACCCGCATGCCGCCCCAATTGCCCCACCATCGGACTCCTTACGTGCGGCTCTTGCTGATCCCCGGTGGCGTGCTGCGATGCAAGCGGAGTTCGATGCTCTTCAAGCCAATAACACTTGGACGCTGGTTCCCCGTCCACCTGGAGTTAACATTGTCACTGGGAAATGGGTTTATCGTCACAAGTTTTTATCTGGCGGCTCTCTTGATCGCTACAAGGCCAGATGGGTTCTCCGTGGTTTCACTCAACGTCCCGGCATCGACTATGAGGAAACTTTCAGCCCCGTCGTAAAGCCCGCTACCGTTCGTGTGGTGCTCACATTGGCTCTGTCGCGTTCTTGGCCTATTCATCAGCTGGACGTCAAGAATGCCTTTCTTCACGGGACTCTTACTGAGACAGTCTACTGCCAGCAGCCATCCGGGTTCGTTGATCCCTCTTGTCCCGATCATATGTGTCGATTGAACAAGTCACTCTATGGATTGAAGCAGCCCCCCCCGCATGGAACGATCGATTTGCCGGTCCATGTTACCTCTCTTGGTTTTGTTCAAAGCAAAGCCGACTCCTCACCGTTTGTCTATCGTCGCGCGCAGACATGGCTTTCTTGCTTCTCTATGTGGATGATATTGTTCTCACTGCCTCATCACAGGACTTTCTTCTCCGGATTATGGCAGCTTTGCAGCGAGAATTCTCTATGACTGATATGGGTGATCTTCACCACTTCCTGGGCATTTCTGTTGATCGTCGTGCTGACAAGTTGTTCCTCTCTCAGAAGCAATACACCTTGGACATTCTGGACCGTTCTGGTATGTGTGACTGCAAGCCATGCAGCACACCTGTTGATACTCACGCCAAGTTATCTGCTGATGGTGCTCTAGTGGCAGATTCTTCACACTATCGCGCATTGCCGGTGCTCTTCGCTATCTCACCTTTACGCGTCCCGATATTGCATATGCGGTCCAAGCAAGTGTGTTTATACATGCATGATCCGAGAGAGCCTCATCTTGTTGCCATGAAGCGAATTTTGCGCTATCTGCAGGGAACCTTGGACCTTGGTTTTCACCTTCACCGCACTTCGCCCGTCGATCTCACGCGCTTATTCCGATGCCGATTGGGCCGGTTGCCCGGAGACCCGCCGCTCCGAAGGACCGATACGGCGAACAAGAGAGGGGGGGGGGTGAATGGGAGCCGATAAAAATTCTTCTCGAAGGAGATGAAAACTCCAACAAGACGAACGCGGCTTCCAACACACGTCTCCGACTCACTACCAAGGTTGGTCAAGCCCACGTAGCCACCGGAGTGCCACCGGACCTAAGAACCAACACACACACCCTTCTGACCCGAGAACGCAGCGGAACACCAAACCTCGAGTCTTCAGACCGACACCGGTCAGACTGGTGAGCACCACCGGTCAGACCGGTCCCTGCTGGTGAAACTGAGCAACTTGCACTAAGTGGCTCTACACCGGTCAGACCGGTGAGACACACCGGTCACACCGATCGCAGCCTGAAAGCCCCCAAGGCACCAAACAGGCCAACCGACCACCAAACTGACCCAAACTCGAAACAAAGCGAAGCAACACGGGACAACAACGAACACACCAAGACGTTCACCCGAGCAAAAACCCACAAAGGCTCGCGCCGGCCGGACCGGTCGGGAGCACCGGTCGACCGGTGTAGCTCGGGCGGCTCGGGATGAACAAGACCCGCGGGTCAACTCCCCCAAATCCAAATCTCGATCTCCCGAATCACTCCACGGACTTGAACAAGACTTTGGGAATATCGGAACACCTCATGAGGAGTCCATAGCCAAGTTTAATCCCACAAAAACTCGTCCAAAAAGGAGGAATCGAAGAAATCCCGCCGAAAGCACTCCCAACCCAAGAACTCAAGAAACCCAAAAATCGAGCACCTTTACTCACGGATTTGGGAGGGGAATCACAATCCAAAGAATCACGAAGGGTTTCCACAAATTTCCCCCATCAAATCCCCAAGAGAAAGGCCCCGAAAACAACCCAAAGAGATCACGAAGAGAGGGCTCCGAAAATCACCACCAAGAACAACCGGGAAAACACATCCAAACCTTGAGGAACCACGCCGGATCATCTATACATGAAACAAAGGTTCATACAAGGTCTAGCAAGCCGCCCGATCATCCATCCCTCTCAACAAGATCTCACCGTGAAGCTCTCTTGCTAGTCCTACGTAAAACCTAAGGAAAATAGGTGGAAAATAGGAAAACTAATGAGCTAGGGTTCCAAGAGTTGGCTGCCATCCTCTCACCTCTTGGGTTATATGGAGGCAACCGAATGTCTAAAACGCCCTTCTCTACTAACTAGGGATACAAGCCCCTCAAGGGCGGTTTTGGAATTCTTGATGTCTTCACCATCGGACGGATGCCCGGCAACCGCACCCTCGCGTAGCCTCGACGCAAACCATGCGATCCCGACGCGTGTCCTCCGCTTCGAAGATTCCGCACCGCGTCGTCGCACACGGTCCGACCGGTGCTCCTCACCGGTCGACCGGTCCCCACCGGCCGACCGGTCGGACCCACCGGTCGGGGACCGGTTTGGTGCCGCCGCACCTCCGTCTTCGGTTCTCCGGTCTTGGCTTTGTGGATCAACCAAGGAACCCGGTGGTTTTCTCGGTGAACCACCGGAAACCCCGCGAACTCGGTGTAGCCTCCGCCAATCTCCACTCATGACTTGGCTCCCACGTAGTCCCGGCTCGACCTTGGTTTTGAGGCTCAACCAAGAAACCGTCCATGACTTCATCTTGCTTGTTCATGCCACCATGCGGCCCGCACTTGACCCCCGCCGGCCACCGGGTCCCTCGAACGAAGCCTACTTGTCTTCTCCACACCCCGGAGGCCTCACCGGCGACGACCTTTCGCGCTTGTTCTTCACCCGCACCAACACCGGTCAAACCGCAACCCGCAATACTTAGCCAAGAATCGGTCCACACAACGTTGTCAATCACTCATCACACAAGGAAGCGACCATCCACCGGTCCTCGAACCACACATGGTCCTCACGCTCCACCTCGGGATACGGTGTTTTCCTGGGTGACAATCTTGTCTCTTGGTCTTCGAAGCGTCAAGCAACTGTGTCCAGATCCAGTGCAGAGGCCGAATACCGTGCTGTTGCTAATGGGGTTGCGGAGGCGTGCTGGTTACGGCAACTTCTCCAGGAACTCCATTGCCCACTTCGTCGAGCTACAGTTGTGTATTGTGATAATGTCAGTGCTGTTTACCTATCTACCAACCCCGTTCAGCACCAGCGGACCAAGCATATTGAGATTGATCTCCACTTCGTTCGTGATCGCGTCGCCCTTGGAGAAGTTCGAGTTCTTCATGTCCCTACTACTTCGCAGTACACCGACATCTTCACCAAGGGACTACCGACGTCCGTCTTCACCGAGTTTAGGTCCGGTCTTAATGTTCGCAAGTGCTCCCGGTCCGACCGCGGGGGAGTGTTAGATTGTAAGCATGTCACGGCCCATGGGCTCGCCGTACCCGGCTCCCCATTGAGTCTATATGTACACAACTATTCCCATTGAGTATTGCATTGCGTATTCCTAATCTCTATCACCCGCGGTTGGACTTGTAATCCAATGGTAGGAAGGTCCAGTGGGACGCTACTCACCACGGTTCAAATCCTGGTGCTCGCACATTTTCCTGGATTTTTCAGGATTTATCGGCGTTATGTGATAAGTAGTAAGCGACGTTCCCGTCGATGACGAGGCGCCAATGGTGAATTCAGGAATCGCCAGATCTGCCGGTGCTCAATCCTTCAGAGGTGCTCATAAGGGTAGGGTTTGCTCACGTGTATTCATAGGGGTGAGTGTGCGTGCGTTTTGTGAGCGTATGCGCTGTACTGTGGGATTCTTAAAAAAAGCCCTGGTGAACCCTACTGATATATTATTAGTGTTAAAAGGAAAGAAGCAGTGCGTTCTTCGTATAAGCTAATTATAATCGACACTATCCCTTTTTGTATGTGGTGCTGGCCGAGCATAAGAATTATGATTGCGACGACATCGACCGTTTGGATTCTTCTTGAGGGCATCTCGATGGCGCTGCTTCTAGATCTCCATCTCCATCTTTCGCTTATGTTCTGTCCATGCACGCGTATTATATTGGATTCTTACATTCTCACTACTTCTACCAAAAGAACATATACTCCCTCTGTACTCATAATACATGCAGTTTAAGATAACAAAACAGTCTTTAAAGTATAACTTTGACGCCTTATTTTTATAAAAATACTTTTTTAAAACTAACATATGAAAGGTGGAAGTATTTTACAAGACAAATCTATTCATGTAGTTTTCACATTGTTACTCATGATTTATATTCTCAATGTTTGACCGAAATCTTGTCCAAAATGATATGTTTTATATATGAGTATGCAACAGGGAGTATGTATGTAAGTGCGGGCGGCCTGCACAACTTATAAGCAAATTGAGTCGTCGCATGCTACTCGCCAATTTCCCCTCCTCGAATGCTTCTCAAAACTATGCTGCGACAAACACGAGAGATTCCATGAAACCAATGCAGTGCTGCAATATCACCAAAAACAAGACAACAATTGACATGTTGATTTGACACGCTACACAATAAAACGCGAACTGTGATTGGTTAGTGTGTACTCAAGGAAGAATTTAAAGCATAAAATCGCTCAAAAGCAACAAGGATTCCTCATCTTTGTGGCATCTAGTGCGTGACAGTACCTACAACTCCTGATGTACACATGTACTAGCAGATCACTCGCAGGATTAACAACATTCTTAGAATAAGTAACCACATATACCTGACTACAACTCTATATATACCCAGAACCACAGTCGTAACCACGTACACCGGCACGATGGCGCCTCCACCGCACGCTCTCATCATCCCCTACCCGGCGCAGGGCCACGTCATCCCGCTCCTGGAGCTCGCGCACGCGCTCGTGGACAGGGGCTTCACGGTCACCTTCGCCAACTCCGAGTTCAACCACCACCGCGTCCTTGCCGCCATGGCGGACGGCAGCGCCGCCGCCGGGCTGCTGGATCGTATAAGGCTGGTGGCGGTGCCGGACGGCATGGAGCCCGGAGAGGACAGGAACAATCTCGTCAGGCTGACCGTGCTCATGGCGGACCACATGGCCCCGGGAGTGGAGGACCTCATCCGTCGAAGCCACGGCGAGACGACGACCGAGGACGACGGCGGGCCGATCACGTGCATGGTGGCGGACTACAACCTCGGGACGTGGGCGCTCGACGTCGCGCGGAGGACCGGCATAAAGTCGGCGGCCATCTGGCCGGCCTCCGCCGCCGTGCTGGCGAGCCTTCTGAGCATCAACAGGCTGATTCATGACAAAATCATCGACGCAAACGATGGTACGCTACGTGATTGAGGTTACATTTTCGCTTCAGTAAATGAACACACAAAGATATGTTCAGCGTTTACAGGTCCAAACTTCAATTGCAGGGTCTGCACTGTCGCAAGGCACGTTCCAGCTGTTCCCGGACATGCCCGTCATGCGCACCGCCCACCTCGCGTGGAACTGCATCGGCAACCACGAGGGGCAGGAGGCTCTCTTCCGGTACCTCATCGGCGGCGTCCGCGCCGTCGAGGAGTGCGACTTCATCCTCTGCAACTCCTTCCACGGCGCCGAGCAGGGGACCTTCGCGCGGTTCCCCAAGGTCCTCCCCATCGGCCCGCTCCTCACCGGCGAGCGCAGCGGCAAGGCGGTGGGGCACTTCTGGCGGGCCGAGGACGACGCGTGCATGTCGTGGCTCGACGCGCAGCCGGCGAGGTCCGTCGTGTACGTCGCCTTCGGCAGCTTCACCATGTTCGACACGCGCCAGTTCCAGGAGCTCGCGCTGGGGCTGGAGCTCTGCGGCCGGCCGTTCCTCTGGGTGGTGCGCCCGGACATCGTCCACGGCGACGTCCACGACTACCCCGACGGCTTCCTCGGCCGCGCCGTCGGCGGCGGCCGCGGCATGGTGGTGGCGTGGTCGCCGCAGCAGCGGGTGCTGGCGCATCCTGCGGTGGCGTGCTTCGTGTCGCACTGCGGGTGGAACTCGACCATGGAGGGCGTCCGCAACGGGGTGCCGTTCCTGGCGTGGCCGTATTTCGCCGACCAGTTCGTCAACAAGGTGTACATCTGTGACGTCTGGAAGGTCGGGCTCCCGGCCGAGGCCGACGAATCGGGGGTGATCACCAAGGAGCACATCGCCGGCAGGGTAGAGGAGCTGATGACCGACGTGGGCATCAAGGAGAGGGTGGAAGCCATGAAGAAGGCTTCCCATGAGAGCATCAACGAGGGGGGCTCCTCGCACGACAACTTCGACATGTTTGTTGAGGCGATGAAGGCTTGAACGATATACTGTTCTGAAGAAACACCCACCGGTGGTGCAGCGATTCTACACGAGAAAGATCTTTCTATGATTTTTGAATACAATGCTTATTAAGCACTGAGTTGGGAAGAACCATGTGAAGAGTTGATTGAATGGAGCTGTGTTGCTACATATGTATTCAAAAGGCCTAATTTGCATTCTGGACTGCCGGTGCTGTTCCATTTATCATGTGTGCTTGGATAAATATATGAACCTTTTTTTGGCCAACGGGATAGATGAACTGTTCACCCAACAGATTTTGCTTAACCCTGAAGTGAATATTGACTGGGTCAGTACTGACCTCTCCATTGATCAGCACACTTGGCAGATAGTTTTAACTTACTTTGCGCACAAAAAGAGATTTCCTGCTGTGAATTTGCATACTCTGTTTCTGATCAGGTGATCCTTCAGCTCAAGCTATGATTGCAAAGCAAGCTCTGAAAGCAACTTACACTCATCAGCAAGGATATGCCCATACTAACATCAGGTAGATTACACCATGTGTCCCTGTTGAAGGTCTCATTTCTGTTTTCCTCACAGAATACTAATCACTGATATGTTTCATAGTCACAGAAGTCAGTGATGTTGTGTTGTTATATCGCTTATTATGTCATTGCCACATTAACGAAATTTACAATGGTGGAAAAACAGAATGCAAGTAACTCTGATTGTCATGCAAGCTAAAATTTTCACCCTTTTTTGGCAGGGTACCAGCATCAGAGGCAGCTATTGCTACCCATGTAGCTGTCCATGGGTGCCAGAAACTTCAAATAGATTTGGATCTTAGTAGTGGTGATTACTTAATTACTTTACACTCGATGATACAACCAATTGGTTTTTTTCCCATATGGGTCTGGGAGGCTAATGTTTTCATGTTTGCGAATTATGACCTCCTGTCATGTTTGTTTTTTTAGCCACATCCTATTTGTTTTTATTAGCAGTCTACTCGCACTCCATGATATCTGGCTCGCCATGGATGTTGTTATACTGTGTAGTGAATTATTTCCTGCCTAACTGGTTCTGTTAGTGTGTATTGTTTGAACAGAATTTCTAGAGATAGTTCACCAATTTGTGGTTTCGAAATACAAATATCAAAACTGGGATGCTGAGATATATTACGGTTATAGTAATACTAGTGTTTCCTACAACTGAATTTTATAATCATCTTTTTAGATTATGTAAATTTAGGTTGTAAGAAAAGTTCGATTTGGCCGCCTAGGTTGTTTGTGCTGGCTTTTAGTCCATTCAAGGTTAATTGACATTCTTTTTGGAGAAGATGCTTATGCTCCCCTGTTACTATCTTCCTTTCAATTTATTATCCTTCGGTGTGCAAATTGGGAACCTCTAGTTGTGCTATGGTGATTTTAGTTCGTGGCGATGATATCTGCTGTAACCCTGTTGTATTGTTCTGTATTGCTATTATGTATGCCTCTTTGTTAAGGTCTGTGGTTCAGCATATTCAAGTTAATGTCATAGTGATTTTTTTGGAAAACAAACTCACATTCCAAAACCAAATGACCTGAAATGTGATCATACCAATGAATATTCGGCATTAATATCTTCAACAAGCTTTCATTGTAACAATGATGATGTGTCAACCCCACCAAAAAAGACACGGCTCGACCATAAGGTGATACTTCTGAGAATTACACTGCTACAGCTAAATATGAATTCTGCTTCTTTCATTACATGATCATTTGTGTTTCCTTCTGCAGATGATCCCATGAAGAAAGAATCTGACCTTTGACAGCAGCAGCAGCAATGGAGGAGAGGAAGCATCCATTCTTGGCAAAAGTGATGGGAATGAGAATGCAGCAGCAGAACGAAAATTATTTGTATGGCACAAGTTCACTATCTTGTCTTTGTGAATCATTTCAACTTAATTTTTTTTCTTGCTAAGATTTCTCCCAATCAGCGCTTAATAATTTTTGCGCAGGGAGAAATTTCCTGTGGCACTGGACTGAGCCACATGGAAGGTCGGGGGGCATTCTGCTTGGAGTTAATTTAGACACTCTAGATATTGGCAGTATTGACGATGGGGATTTTTTTGTCAAATTTAAACTTAGAAGTTGGAAAGAGGATTTTAAGTGGATTTTAGTAGCAGTTTATGGAGCTGCGCAGCCGGAATTTAAGGAAGCCTTTTTGTCGGAGTTGGTGCGTACTTGCAGTAAGGAGGACCTACCTATCCTACTTGGAGGTGATTTTAATATCATCAGAAATCCAAGTGAGAAGAACAATGATAGGTATAATGATAAGTGGCCGTTCCTATTCAATGCTATCATAGATGGATTGAATTTAAGGGAGATCGAAATGTCGGGCCGAAAATTTACTTGGGCTAACTCTCGGGCACAACCAACTTATGAGCGGTTGGATAGAGTACTCGCAAGCACTGAGTGGGAGCAGCAGTACCCGTTGGCAACAGTGGTTGCACTTTCGCGGGAAATCTCGGACCATACGCCACTCTTGCTAAGTACAGGAGACAAAGCTAGGGCCGAGGGGCAACCCCCCTTTAGGTTTGAATTAAGTTGGCTGCAGCGGGAGGGGTTTGGCGAGCTAATCTCTGGAGTGTGGAATAAGGAAATGAGGGGGTCAACACCAATGCAAGTGTTGCAGTTTAAAGTGAGAAGGTTGCGGCAATTTTTACGGGGTTGGGCAAAGAATCTAAGAGGGGAGTTTAAAAGGGAAAAGCAGGAATTGATTCAAAAAACTAGTGAGCTGGACATCAAAGCTGAGGCTACTGTTTTGGATGAAAATGAGTTGAATCTAAAACAACAGTTAGGCTTACGCCTAACTCAGCTACTTAGAGAGGAGGAAATTTATTGGGCTCAAAGGGCTAAAACTAGAGATTTGTTGGAAGGAGATAATAACACTAAATATTTCCAGATGGTGGCAAATGGGAAGAGAAGGAAAACCAGGATCTTCAGACTTGAACAGGAAGAGGGAATAATAGAGGGAGAGGAAAATTTGAGGAAGTACATCACCAATTATTATAAAAACTTGTTTGGCTCGCAAAGAGCGAGCAATTTCTCCCCGAATGAAGAAAGGACCGAGGATATACCTCAAGTTTCTAATTTAGAGAATGAATTACTTACGGAGGAATTTACGAAAAAAAGAGGTTAGAGAAGCAATTTTCCATATGAAACACAACAAAGCTCCGGGCCCGACGGCTTCCCAATCGAGTTCTATCAAGTTTTCCGGGATCTCATTAAGACGACCTAATGGCCTTGTTTAGAGATTTTCATGAGGGTCACCTACCGCTTTTCGGCTTAAATTTTGGGATACTAACGTTGATCCCAAAATTGAAAGAGGTTAAGATGATACAACAAGATAGACCGATTTGTATGCTAAATGTGAGCTTTAAAATCTTTACAAAGGTTTTGGCTAAAAGGTTTACCGGTGTGGCTAATAGGATTATTAGGCCTACACAAACGGCGTTTCTACCAGAAGGTGTATCATGGAGGGGGTTGTGGTACTCCATGAAACGTTACATGAGATCAAAAGGAAAAAGTTGGATGGTATTATCCTTAAGATTGATTTTGAAAAGGCGTATGACAAAGTCAATTGGAATTTCCTACAACAATCTTTACGTATGAAGGGTTTCTCACCAGTATGGTGTAAGTGGATTGAGCAGGTAGTGTGTGGGGGTAGTGTAGGGGTGAAGGTGAATGACGATATGGGACACTTCTTCCAAACAAAGAAAGGATTGAGACAGGGAGACCCTTTGTCCCCTGTGCTTTTCAATGTAGTAGCGGACATGTTAGCGACTCTTATTAACAGAGCTAAGGAAGCGGATCAAATTAAGGGGCTAGTCCCACATCTGGCGGATGGGGGATTATCTATTCTCCAGTACGCAGATGATACGATTCTTTTTTTGGAAAATGATTTGATTCAGGCTAATAATCTCAAACTTGTTTTGAACACCTTCGAAAAGCTTTCAGGGCTGAAAATAAACTTTCATAAGAGTGAATTGTTCTGTTTTGGTAGTGCAAGGAAAGGGTGAGGGATTTTGTGCGATTTTTGGCCGCAAGGAGGGGTCCCTCCCTTTTACCTATTTGGGGATCCCGATGAATACACATAGAGTGGCAAATAAGGACTGGGGTTCAATAGAGGAAAGATTTCAAAAAAAGTTAAGTAGTTGGAAAGGTAAACTTTTATCGGCAGGAGGAAGGTTGGTTTTAATAAATTCGGTTCTTTCTAGTCTTCCAATGTTTATGATGTCCTTCTTTCGAATACCTAAAGGTGTTCTTAAAAAGCTTGATTATTATAGGTCAAGATTCTACTGGCAGTGTGATGAACATAAGAAGAAATATAGGCTTGCAAAGTGGAGTATTCTTCGCCAGCCTAAGAGCTTGGGGGGGTTGGGGATAATCGACCTAGAGTTGCAGAATGTTTGTCTTTTAAGTAAATGGCTGTTCAAACTCTTGAATGAGGAAGGAATGTGGCAAGATTTCTTAAAAAACAAATACCTCAACTTTAAATCTCTACCGCAAGTAACCAAAAGATTGGGGGATTCTCGGTTCCGGTCCGGATTGATGGAAATCAAGGATCAGTTCCTCTCAAGGGGATGTTTTAAGGTGAATAGTGGGAATCAAAGCTAGATTTTGGGAAGATGTGTGGGTTGGAGAAGAACCTCTAATGACGGTTTATCCTTCTCTTTATAATATTGCTAGGAAAAGAAATGTGACTGTTTCTAGTGTTTTAAGATCGGTCCCGCTTAATATGTCTTTTAGAAGGGCTTTAACGGGAGAAATTTGGATTGCCTGGTTGCAGCTAGTAGAGAGCATTGTGAATGTTGAACTCAATGATGAGGTTGATGTTTTTGTATGGAAGGGTAATAGAACGGGAAGATTTACGGTTCGGTCTCTATATAAGATTCCGATGAAACAAGACCGGATCCCACAAAATTTTGTGTTTTGGAAAGTTAAGATACCATGTAAGATTAAGATCTTTTTGTGGTATCTACAAAAGGGGGTCACTTTAACAAAGGATAACCTTGTCAAACGAAACTGGAAAGGAAGTACTAAATGTTGTTTTTGTAGTAGAGAAGAAAATATTCAGCACCTCATGTTTGATTGTCATCTGGCAAGGGCGATATGGGGTGTGGTACAGGTTACCTTTGGGGTTGATCATCCTTCTGACTTTGGCCACATGTGTGGCACTTGGCTTGATAATTGGGATTCAAAGGGCAGTAGGCTATGTCTTATTGGGGTAGCGGCTCTTTTATGGTCTATTTGGTTAAGCCGAAATGAGGTGGTTTTCAATAAATGTTCTCCTAAATCTTTTGTGCGGATCATCTTCGGAGGAACGTTCGGGCAAGAAGTTGGGCGGCTCTATCTAAAGAGGAGGATGGATCCATCCCGAAGAGATGGTGTCAAAGATTGCAAATTACTACTATGGAGATTTTCAGTCATTTTGGTTGGACGGCAAGGAGAAGAATTGAAGACTAGTGCTTTGTGTCTTTTGCCCTTGTAGTGTTCTTCTCAAAATCTAGAGTTTTGCTATATTTCCTAAGACGTGTACGGTCCGTGGCAGCGTATAAGGCTGCGTTCTGTTACTGTTTGTGGCTGTGCGCACTCCTTCGCAGTTGCGGAGGCCGGATGTTCCATTATCTAAAAAAAATGACGTATCGTTTCGTGTTCCCTTCGACCAAGCAAAGAGGTCAGGCCGACCTGCTAAGGCTGCTGGAACTAGTGTTATGTTGTTAGCACTGCACACGACGGGTCAGTCACATATATGTTCTAGCATTCACACTCTTTTTTTTGGGAATAAAAGCATTTTCATTCAGATAATAATTGTTGTCACATATTTTGATTAGCGGGGACAGATCTGGCAGAAACTCCATTGAAAGATGAGGGAAGAAGTGAGGAAGAGGAGGAGGCAAAACGAGTGGAGAGGAAGGGGGCTGGAGGAGGAAGAAGGGGGACCAAACCCTCCATCCCTGCTGATTAGTGTATCAAATTGTGCTTTACAACGATAGTGATAAGATTCATGAGGCTCCAAAAATGGTGCCAAACAACTATCAAGTGTCTGTCGGGGAAAAAAACTGTATTTTAGGTGAGAAGTTTCAAGACACATGAATTTGCTCCATTGAATATTCTCTTCAATTTCCATGGTCTTACATGTTTTCTTTCTGTTGCATTCGAACGGCAAGAGGAAGCTACCTGATGTCTGGCAGAAGCTGCAAACACGATGTCTTTTGCCGATGCATGTTTTGGACTCATTTTGTGAATGGATAGTTAAACCATGATTCCTAGACCTGAAGTGTGTGTAATGGTTTTGAATTTACAATGCATGTCTAACGGGGCTAACATGTGTTTTTTGTAAAGAGAGTACGCTCATGTTGTGAGGTGGATTGAGCACCTAGATGTACTTTCTTCAGACTATTTTTGTAATATGTCGTGTCTTATGCTTACTTTCCTAGTATATGCTTTTTAATTTTCGTAGGCTATAGAATGAATGTACACAGTTTTTATAAATCTTATGTGGAATTTAAATCATGCCAAGCACATCCAGAAAGATGTAATGATGTCATGCCTTTTAAAGGAGTGAAGTGATCATCCCCTCCATCTTGAGATAGCATCCACTACAGGTACGTTCAAGCACACATGACTACACATCTCTGAGCAGTGGGAGACAGGTACGTTCAAGCACACATGACTACACATCTCTGAACAGTGGGAGGTGCGCTGTGGGGGATCGGAGTAGACGCAGCAGGAGATGAGAAAGGGCGGGCGAGGGAGGACACCACGTCCGGAAGTCAGAGAACGACGTTATGGACCAACTGCTAGTGGAATTAGCTCAAACTCCAGTTTTCTGTTCCTCTGCTCCAAAAGCCTCTCAGCTTCCTTAATTGTTCCCTCACGCGACCATATGGTGTCCCCCTCTCTCCGGGGTACAGTGCTGCGATACCTTAGCACCATAACTGCTGAGGACGACGAATAGATTGCAAATGTTAATTCTCAATAGGCTGGATAGGCCTTGTTAACATCTGCAATTGAAATTAGCAGCTGGAATCACTGTCAGTAACTAGTGATTAAATTTGCATAACCATTCTGTCACTAATAGTGATTAAATTTACATTCCAGACTTTTTTTCAACTCAACTATGAGTTAGCCTACTTTTGTACTAGCCACAATTAAGTATTGTGTGGGCACTTCCTTCTCCAAACCTTCTGTTCTTTGTTCGTAGTGGTCCTTGTCCAGTGTCTTCAGTCATAATTACGCCCTGAATTGATGTCATTGCCAAATAAATCAAGTTTCCTTACAAACAAAAAATAAATGTGTACTTGTTGTGTTGCCATTTTGTGAAGAACGAAACTAAAAGTTAAACTAATGGACATGGTAAGTTTATATCATCTTATGTCCTAACAGTTATGCCTGACTGGTGACTAGTTTATGTGAAGAAAAGGCAAAAGAATCACATTTGTAGATTGAAAAGTTCCCCCTTGTGGAACACTAAAAATGGACCAATCAACCACTCGTTTTGTCTAGCTCAATATGTGATATTGACATATTGTAGTGAGTGATCATGAAATAACTGAGTTCCTTTTCGTCATAAAAAATTGAAGCAAACAGGTAAGGGCATTTTTTAGATCAAGAGAATACCATATTAGCCCACAATTCTATATTTCTCGAGTGACAACCGAATTCATGTTTAAAGTTACAAGATAATTACGAAGAACTGATGATGCAGTAAACTCATTGTATTCCTTAAGTCGAGAAATCAGAACTAGCAAGAAAAACAAACTGATTGGTTCCTACCCTCTCAATACAGCTACCAATACTAATCTATTTGGCGCCAAAATCAAGACCCATTGATCAGATATTGAAATTTTTAAAAGTTCACATTGCAATCTACATCTTACAACAATAACGTTTTGGGACTAGACCTGCCATAAAGCAAAGATGATTTGTTTAACAAACCAACCACCCAAAAGAGTGCCAACAAGATCCCCCAGATTGGAATAATTGGATCCATACCATTGAAAGATCCAAAAGTTAGATATATACCATTGACCTCACATGTCATTAAGTTCTTGACAGCAAATTTCCTTCCAACATCTTAAAGCATTGTCAGTCGGTGCACACTAATATTGACCTACTAGTTAGCTCTCATGTGTTCGCAGTTTCAGAAGAAACAAGGTTAATAAATTAGAAAATTCAAACAATGAGATTTTTATAAATTAAGTGACTGAACAAGACAGAACAAGACTATGGAGATAAGAGCTTCCAGCCTTCACATTCACAAGCACATTCCACTTTTTTTTTGTACACAGTGGTGGGGTCAAAGAACCAGACTGCTGACAACGGAAAACCTAGCACATCGAATAAACATGTCATCAGAGGCGATGAAAGTAACCTTCACCTGTTAGGGAGATGCTGCTGATTCTTCCGTAGCTCAGCAGCAAGCTGGTCGCACTTCCTTTTTGTTTCCTCCAGTTCATGCTCCAGGTTCTCAATCTACAAAGCAGCAGCATTCAGCTATGAACAAAAGAGAGATGTTCGTTAATGACTCAGAAAGATGCATACCGTCTGCTTCAACTGTGTATCTCGTTGTCGAAGCTCTTCACGCCTGTTAAATTAATTTTCAATTTCAAAGACCAAAGATGAACTCTTGAATTGAATTAAATGTTACTTAGCAGAATAGTGATTGTGAGCACAATCATTTTCTTATATTATATAGCTGGAACAGTATCACAAGCCACTCAGGTATTCACTAAACCCAGGTTGCTGCACTTTCTTTGCAAAAATCAGGCAACTAATTTACCATCTCCAAATTTTGAACCATCAACTAACTAAAACAGAATGGAAGTACACAGTCCTTCCAAGTGTGATTTTTGCATTGCTAAATATGTTCCAAAAACAAGTAAACAGCACTCCACTGGTTACACTGTCTTTTACAGAGAGCATGTTTAGTTGCTCACTAACTTCGCTGCTACTTAGGTAAAGAGTGCCTTCCCACAAAAAGTGTGGAGGCAATCTTCCTAAAAAACTGAGTTATTATGTGAGGGATCGACTATAGTTGTAGCGGTAAAACAAACAGTAAGTTCGGAACCAGATACACCCAAATTATATATTGTAGCATGCCAATCATTACAGGTACTATAAAACCAACTACTCTTTGTCCATGGCTGCTTATAAAGCCTAATTGAGAATTCTGTAGGACCGTTATTTATAATAAACATGATGCACTGAGAAAATGGAAGGTGTTATATGCAAAATTGACGAGACAAAGTTGTAGTGCATATCAGATTATCACAGTCACACTTAAAAACTTTAACAAGATCGACAATTGCAAAATCCATGCAGAAACTCTACAATTACTGATGCGGTAACTAAAGACAATATCTTACTAAAATTCCCCTTAGATACATGAAAGCAATGTATTAGAGCGAATTACCTTGAAAAGAGAGCAATGTTTTCTTCACTAAGCTTCTCAGTAAAATTGGGATCAAGTACACCAGAGGAGCCAATCTCTACCAGATCCTGAGTGCAGAAAAATAAAAGGTAGAAGTTTTCAGGTGTCATAGAATTTTACTTGAATGAATGCAATGGATTAACAAAGATTATATTAAAGCAACCTATTAGTCAAGGTTTTCAGAACCCTCTAGCTAACCCCCATGATCCAGGGCACAGGGATTTGTAATCATGCTAGAAGGTGGAGACAACAATAACAAATCGAGCAAGTTTTATGAGTTACAAGTATGTCACAGAATTATCAAAAAATAGTTCTTTGCCCCTATCACAAAACCAAAATGGTTTGCACAATTCATCAGTAAGCTACAAATTTTGCACTCATTGACAAAAGTAAACTACAGTCAACCAATTGATGTTATTCAGTCCAGCAATGCAGAGATTGTCTGCCTTCAAGAAACAAAAGTTGCTGAGTCAGCAGTTGTTCCTCTCTGTGTTTGGCTTCGCTTATGATAAGTTTGTGGCTCTGCCGACACAAGGAACCTGGGTTGGTGTTCTGATTGCTTGGATGAGCAGCTTCTGTAAGGCAATTGCTGCTCGGGTGGACACATATTTGGTATCTGTGTTGTTTTCTGAACAGGAAGGCTGTAATTGGTGGTTCATTGGGGTGTATGGGCCACAAGAAGACTAGGAGAAAGTGTTGTTCATGCAGGAACTTCGAAATGTTCATAATCTCTGTAATGGATGTTGGCAGGTGATTTTAACCTAATCTATGAGGCGGCGGATTAAAAAACGCTAACCTGGACAGAGCCATGATAGGTCGATTCCGATGTTTCTTGGATGATGTGGATGTCAAAGAAATTCTTTTGTTAGGTTGCAAATAAACTTGGTCTAATGAACATCGGTCTCCCACGCTTGTCCGGCCTTTACATCTATCAGCTCTAGCGCCCACTGCTTCAGATACCAGATTCATGAGTTGGTTAGGGAAGGCTTTTTGAGCTGTAACTAGTGAACAGCGGAAGGGTCTGAATTATCTGATTATCTTAGTCGCCTGAGAAATATGGAAGCATATGAACTCTTGTGTGTTTGAACATTCAAGACCAAGCATAACAGAGTTGCTCTGGAAAGTGGCTGATGAGTGTGTTTTGTGGGGCATGCTGGAGCTTTAAGCTTCAGGACTTGCTTGCCAGGTCGTTGTCCATAGCCAACTAGGCTGTGCTGCTAGATCTTTTTGTGTCAGTTTTTACATAGCGCACAGGCTTGTAGCTCCCGTCTGTGTGTGAGTGTGTGCGTGGTGTGCGTTTTTGTACTAGGTCCGGCCTTATCTAGACTCTAGACCCCTTGTTCGTGTGTGAGTGTGCGCGTGGTGTGCATTTTTGTACTAGGTCTGGCCTTATCTAGACCCCTTGTTCTTTTTTCCTACCATGATGAAATGACATGCAGCTCTCCGTTGTTCCGAGAAAAAAAGAGAATTTGGATTTCCCTTTTTTTAAGAGAGTAAAATTTGTACATGGACCACTTCTCCTTAACACAAAGATAAGCAGTTCTTCATGCACGTTTGAGGGAACAACGAAGGGTCGGTAATGTCCCTGCCCCGGCCAAATAGACGTTTAAATCCAGTCTGTTCGATTAAAATCATGAAAGGAAGTGATGGACATGCATGCAACCATGTTATATGTGCTTGGAAAGGCTACCGAATAAACATTCTCACAATAGGTGTAATGGGGACCTAAAGAAATTGGAGGATAAAAACATGTACAGTAAATAGAAACCAAATTTAATTAAAAGCCTAAGTGGAGCAGACCTCATCAAAAGCTTCTGAGTCCATATTGTTTTCTCGCGCTTGACCAGACGACTGCAAATGAGAACCTGGCCACAAGAGTACAAAGCAAGAGCATGAATAAGCTTGAATATATTTATATGTTATATGTATATCAGTGATTCCCATGTAAAACGATGCTTTAAACAAGGAAATGAGGACATAAATCACCAGTCTGTAATAAATGAGACCTGACACTCGAAGTGCAAGAATTATAGTTAACAAAGAAAACTGAAACGAAACATATAATTATTATAAACAAAGAAAACAGTGGATGCCACTAAGAGTATCTCATGACACAGATGCACATAAGGCACAACACGTTCTCCATAAATGTTCTCTTGTTTCTAAAAGTTAATATGCGCCCATTGCCAAAGTAAGATCCAGACGAACTTTTCATGAGTTCTACATATTACTCAGAGGGAGAAAAATGCATGCACTTGCCATTGTTTTGACACTTCTTAATACAATGAAGCGCAGTTCTCCTGCGTCTTTCGAGATAAAGACATTGTTTTGACAAGCTGACACAAGTAGATTTTCGTTTGCAAGCTTGCAGTGCATCATTATATTTATGTTTTTCAGTATTTCACTCGTTATTTAGGTAGACAATGAACTGATTGAAAAAGCAACAGAAGAGCCACACGTAAACATCACAGATCAACAGTTCAACACAAGATTTGATCGCACACTCACTCAGCTACAAACATTCAAGAAGGGTGCAAAGATAGTTGGAGATCTCTTGGCAGTTTATTTAGCACACAAAAGAACAGCTTTGGCAATATGGTAGGAAAACTAAATTTTACTTTTATAATAATTATAAACACAAATAAAATAGTAAAATACTAGTACAAACAAAAAAATGGGTAGTATTGAGAACCATTATTCGGCAATCCAACAGCTGCAACGTCATCATATGTCTCTGGGAGCAAATTTGACGAAAACCCTCCAGTCCTCCGGGCACTATAAGTTTTGTGGTGAACCTGGGATGCAGAACCACCTGAATCTTTGAGGGTGGCCTTATACTGGGACCTTAAATGTGGATCAGTTGGCTGGTAACCAATCTTGTGACAATTTTCTTTCCTGCAAATACACAAGTTCCACTCAAATTTTATTTGCAGAATGTGAGCAGAGATTGTTTCCTTTCTGCAACATATTATACAAGAGTGCACAGAAAGCATCAATAGAATTATTCAGTAATATGGAGTGATGCTGGAATAGTAACTTGGATGGTTACAAGGGTAATTCCTTTTACTGAGTAGTTGGTATACCAGTGATGATTAAATTAGTGGTGATCAATTGCTTTTTTTCAGAGAAGATTGAGGTGCACAAGAAAAGCTCTGAACCAAATAGCATAAACCACTTACCAGAAATCAACAATAATTTGTCTAAGTTTCGTTTCTAGCCGTAAAAACAATGGAGTCCTCTCAAAATCTTGTTTGTCGTGTGCTGGTTCAATAAAATTTGCCTCAAGTACACCTGAATCGTGACATTTGTCATCATAGATAGAAATAACATGATTAACAATAACTGCAGTACTGAACATATTAAACTCACCGACAACACTTCTCCCTCTGCTAGATCCTTCCTGAAGGACCTTCCAGAAGGGCTGTAAAGTGGGAATGTTAAAAGAAACTTAGTTCTAATATTTTAGCATTTAAATCTCTAAAATAGTGCACTCAAAACGATTGTCTCAGCTCATAACCTTGATTTTAAGTAATAAACAATATCACCCAAACATTTATAAATGTCAACTAATGAGGAGAAATTAGACAATTATCATTAAGTTAGCCAGCAACAGAAACTATTACAGAACCTATCAGAACTTTTATCTACAAAAAAACTTGATATCCCTTACATTACAGGTATATATAGAGTAAGAAGACATCAACCAGCATGACACAAGCACATGCAAACTACAATTTTATTTCAAAAAGATAACTGAAAATAAAAATAAAAAATAGGCATTATGAGGCTTCTCTAGTTTTATTCCACAAATATAATAGTTGAACTCTCAGGAAGCTGCAGGAGTAGTTGGAAAGTAAAGCCAGCAAGAAGCCTTTAGTTCTAAAAAAAACTTTATTATTGCCTATCGATAGCTTATTTCTGGTACATGTATGTGGTGTATCGTTGGCTGGCATGCTTTCACAAAACCTTAAAGTAGCCCACCTACCATGACATTGCATTCGCATGGGAGAAAGGTTGGTCCAAAATGCTAATATCTAAGCAGCATGGTGCATAATAAAAATAGCAACTGCCGCAAAGAAGTGGACAAACAACCAGATCTTTGTTGGTAGGTGAGGGTGAATGTTACCATTATAAGACGATTTTTGTGGTAGACATTCATCCCAAAAATGCCCAAAATAGGAGCCTCCTTTGCAAAGCCAACATCAACTCTCACTGCGACCTACAGTTACAATTGAAACATTGTAGTAAACAAACATAAACAAAAAATATCACAAGAAATTTAGGTGTGAAGAAGAACTGAGGAAACCATTTCATTACAAAAAAAAAAGGAGTCCAAGAAGAAAGACTAACACACTCATACAGCCAAAGATGAAGCATTGACGAAACCATGAGCATAATTACTATTGGAGAGAAATAATATAAACTAAGAAACACGATAACAAGGATGGAAATTGCACAAATTTACTTACCACTTGAGGCTCATGTGTAACTTGAGGTTTGTAGGTAACAACTTTCTTAAACTTTAATTCATCACTGATGCATATATGTTCAACAGGTTTTCCCCTCAAAATAATTTGGAAATTATCAAACTTCTTGAGGTAAAGAATAGAGGTATAAGCCTGGGCAAGGAGAAATATGTTACCAATCAGATAAAAAAACTAGAAGGGAAAACATCCAGAACTAGAAAGAAAACATACTCGCAACGAAAATCTGAGTCTGTGGGATATATGTTGTTGAACAATTTCTTTCTGACCCTTTGAGACCCCCCCACTTGCACTACCTTGATCTCTAAGCAATATGTCCTGAAAAAATGAGCATCAAAAGATAAGGATATAAATAACCCAGAACAAAACAAGCCGAGGGGTATAACAAAAGTGAATGTGGCAATGGATTGCAGGAACAAAAGTTTAAAAATCAATGTCAAGTTCTCAATTCTCGTGTGACTTTTTTTAAGGGGAAATTTCACTAAGAGGCCCCTAGACTTGCATGATCATCTCACCTAGCCCTCTCAACTTTTGGTTACTTTCTTAGCCCCTTGAACCTGTGCAGTTGTCACACCTAACACTTGCCTTGAACTTGTATTCATTTAGTTGAGATAATAAAAAAAGTTTAGGGATCTAAGATGAGCAATTATTTTTCAAACACAAATATCCAGCTCTGCAACAAAATAAGGCCTTCTGTTTCCAAGAGTTCACAAAGACTAACTAAACATGTATCTTTGCATTCAAATCCAGGTTCCTACACCAAGCATTACTTTCAGAGCGAACATAGCTCAGCAGGAAAATAAATTAACCCTAGAACAATTGTACTAACTTTTGATCGCCAGCTTCTAGTCTGGGCTCTGCTGGGTCATCTTATCCAGTGTGGAATCAAATGAATCCTTCCTATATCTTAATTTGGAATGTGCGAGGCCTTAATAAAAAGTATCGGCACAATTCAGTTCGAGATGTATCCATCTTGTAATTGTTTGGGTCGGACTATGATAAGATTGTCGCTCTACCAGCTCAAGCTCAAGGAACTCTAGGTGGTATCCTAATTACTTCGAAGAGCAATATTTGTCGAGAAAATGCATCCCGGGTTGACACATACTCAGCTTCAGTTCTTTTTTCAGAACAGGAGGGTCAACATGGTGGTTCACAGGTGTTCACGAGCCTTAGGAGGATGAAGAGAAATTGTTGTTTCTGCAGGAGCCTTGTAATATCCGTGCTCTATGTAATGGGCCATGGCTGGTAGGTGGTAGCTGGTGATTTCAACCTGATTTACAAGGCGGCAGACAAAAATAGTGTCAATCCGACAGAGCTATGATGGGTCAGTTCAGGCGTTTCTTGGATGATGCTGAGATTAAGGAAATACCCCTTTTGGGGCGCAAATATACTTGGTCGAATGAAAGATCTACTCTGGGCAGATTGGATAGGGCTTTCTCTTGTTTGGGTTGGGAAAGTATATTCCCTGATTCTGTTTCACAAAGGGCAACATCGGCAGTTTCGGACCATTGCCCACTCAACCTTGGGTTGAAGGTCCAAACAAAAGGAAAGAGACGCTTCCATTTTGAGAGTTTCTGGACCAGGGAGCCTGGTTTCCTTGAGGCTCAACAGAACTGGGATGCTCCTGTACAGTCTAACTGTGCAGTCTGAGTGCCTGTTTCTTAAATTGCAGCGCCTCAATAGGGATTTACTTTAGTGGGGCCAAAGAAAGATTGGAAACAACTTCAGTTGGAAATGGCCAAAGAGATTTTTGCATCAGCTGGAAATTGCAAGGGATTCTCGTGACCTCTCTGACAACAAAGAATGGCTGAGAAAGAAGCTAAAACTTCATTGTCTTGGCTTGGCTTCCCTGGAAAGAAGTATGACCCGGCTACACTCAAGAATTTATCTTCGTGAAGGAGATGCAAATACTTCCCTTTTCCATCAGCAGGCCAGATATAGAAAGAACATCATTGCAAAAATGGAAGTGGGGGATCAATTGGCTGTTTAAAAAGACAAATAAGCTGCTGTTTTTGAATTCTTTGAAAATGCCTTGGGAACTGCTTAGGGTCAGGATCATAACCTCTCAGAGATTGGGGTGCTGAACATGATCTTTATTTTTCAGAAGTTCCATTTACTGAGGCCCTGGATGAAGGCCAGGAGCCAGATAAGGCAGTTTCGTGTTGGAGTGTATTCAAAGGGGTGCTGCTGGCCATGGCAGCCATCCATCGGGGACATGTGTTCAAATTCAGATTACTCAACACAGCTTTCATCTCCCTGCTCCCCAAGAAATTGGATGACACCGGTCCATCAAGTTTGATCCATAGCATTGCTAAACTGATAACTAAGATTTTGGCTAAGACTGCAAATAAATACAACCAAGAAAGAAAACAATAACATGTATCGTGGTTCTTGCTGCCTTAAGGCATTTTCATCAGACAAAGAAAATCACTCCATAGAGTACACATACATTATAATACATTTCAGGCATTATGTGATAAAATTAACGGAATCAAACAAAATGGGATATATGCAGAGCTATTGTATACTTGCAATGAAAATTATATTAACACTCACCTCATCATCATCTTCGAAGTCAAGTTCCAAAAGGCCATCATCATTCATCCACAAATTGTACACTGCCACTTTAGTTCCATGGCTACCAACATCCTGAAACTGAACGTATAGAACACTATCAATATACAGGTATACAGGAAAAATCAGTTGCTTATCAGCATGAACATAACTAGTATAGACCTTTTTTATTAAATAGCTTCAAAAAAATAAGATAACCAGTTTAGCTTCTCATGACAGAATTGCAACCACATACAGCATGCTTGCCTAGATACATAGGAAATAGCACTGATAAGAAAACTATGGATGCCACTTTGGGAGAAAATAGAAGAAATTATAAGGGCACAGAAAAAGATAGCAACAAACAGACCTATACCCACTTCTCCGTGTCATCAAATAAATTTATACTGTATTTTCAATGTCTACATGTTACATTGGTGCTGCACCTAGATGTATCATCCAGTAGAATAATTCATTGTAGGTTGTTTTGGTTCTAAAGTTGATATGTATATACTCTCAGTTAGACAACATGATGCTAGAGGATTGGGATGATCAATGGTTCTTATGACAACAATAAGCCTGGTTTATATCAGCAACTCCTAACAATTGACTAGAGAATGGACTAAAATACCTAGAATGAATGTGCCTCACCTGCTGAAGAAGTTCTTCCTTTGAACAAAAAGGGGACCAATCAAGTATTATCTTCAGGCTACTATCCCAATCACCCTGTGAACCATACACCAAAGGTACAACCTCCCCATCTTGGATTTTAAAATCGAGCTGCAATAGTGATGGAAAAATGTAAGACCTAGACAGACAAAAATACCCTTCCTCAAACATATCCTGCTTGCAATTTTGACATACCATTGGGACAACTATGTCATCCTTCATTGTTCTCCTCAAAAAAGTGTAGGACAGCAAACCTATACTCAATGTAACATTACTGCAGGAGAATGAACGATGTGAAAATCATTGCCAATTACAGAATGAGATAAGTGCCATGCTTTCAAAATAAATCAATTATAAATTTGCTAGAGAACATTTACCTTCCACGGATTGCACGAGTAAAAACAATTGCATCTGCACCGAGTCTCATTGTGCTTGTCTTAAAGCCATTTCCATCTGTGCAGTAGAAAAGGTAAGAAAGTAATGACAGATAGGAATCGAGAGTTTTTTGCACAGAACTATAGAGCAGCTAAGCGCTTAGCAAAAAGATTACACAAGTGGTTCGATGAGAAGAAAATTTTCAATAGGGACCTTCCCTGTTGTTCGCCTAAAAGAGGGCATAAGATTTATTTGAGATTTGAATTACGAAAAAGCATTGCAACTCAAATGGAAGATTTGAGTTCTCTAATACCAATGTTTTATAGGAGATACCAGTAAATTACTAAATATCAATATGTTTATGTGAGAAACGGAACTTATCAACTGCAGCACATCATATCATCTTAATCTCCAGAATCTAGTCAACACAAGCACATCCTAAATTTCTATGAATTTGTATCCAAAAGTCCAGATCCCCACTAACATCTATCTAGTTGTGAACTTCTATTGGTAGCAGAGGTGACTGGGGAAGTCCAACTAGATCAGAAAAGTGGGGACCATGATGATTAGGTGAGACAGTTGGTTGGATCAAGGAACCTCCCAATTATGTTCAGTTGAGTATTAGAAAAAACAACAGTGTCCAAATTAAGACCAAAGGTCTTAGTTCTAGGAAGGTCCAAACATGTAATATTATATAAGAGTTATTTATGCAAACAAAGAAGCAAGAAAGAATTCTCTCCCATCTAAAACAAATAAGCTATCTCATCCCAAACTGTTTGACACTGTCCCCTGTGCTCCAGGGACACTGTCCCTTCTGCACTGTAACAATGTATCCAGATAGGACCTTGTAATTAAATAAAATTCAACTGTACCGAAAAATAACTCTTCGAGTGTAATTAAACATCAACTCAACAATATAAGCAACACAAATGAAGTGCACTAAATTGGTTTGAGAAAACTGTTGAAGCCTATCATATTACATCATAACTGCATTACAGAAAACAATACAACAACCAAATAAACACAAAGGGACATTTTATGTTATGCCATAAATCAAGGAAAAAGCTAAGTAACGACTAGTCACTAGCACGTGAGCGCGCGACCTCCGAGTTCTACTGTAGCCCAACGTCAAGGAGGTAGGATGTCACAGCCCAATGATATTTTTGAGGTTTTATACTTCTATAAAAAATGTGAAAACTTCATTATGTATTGTCAAATTTAAATTCCATTTGCACCACCATGTCTATTATGATGAGATCTACAAAACTAGATCAATGATGCATATATTTTGGAGTAGTTTTTTTATAAACCGGCACGTGCAAGCAAATGACTAGCAAGGTAATTAGTAAAAAGAAAATAATGAATGTTGAATAGTTATCGTGTGCTACCCATTCGCGCAACACCTCACGCATCAACCTTGTTCATAACTCAACTATGTATAACCCCCCCCCCCTCCCTCTCATTTCTATCGTAGGAATATAACCCTCCGAAGAGTGCACAATCCTCACAACTAAATTGGCGGAGTTTAGTTTGTAAAAAAAAAACTTACACTGGCCAATAGTGGTTTTAGATTTCTTGGTTGAGAATCCTAAACTCATGCATTGACGAACACCTTCAGGATCCATACCTCCTCCATCATCTGTTGGAACTCCATGTTAGCACAAATTAATATAGGAAAGGCTCTGAGCAGTCCCCAACCTGTTTAACTTATTATACTCTAGCTTCAAGCATTATAATGGATTTTGAAAAGAAAATTGGTACCTTGGAAAAGTAGCATTGGGCTATTATCTTTCAAATTGATGGTTTTATCCACTTTTATGAATGTGGCACCATTGCTTATCTGAAACAATATCAGAAGATAATTACTGATACTTGCAACATATACCTATAACAAACTGGTAAAGTTAAGCTAGTTTTGAGTGAAATGTATCAGGTTTTCAGAAGATACTACAAACCTCATCCACCGCATTGTCAAGAAGTTCGGCTATAGCTGCAACAGAAAATAAGAAGAAACAAAATGTAATTGAATATTGACCATTCATGCAGCAATCATGAACATAAAAGATGAAGAATGTCAGCATGATTACTGAATCATCTAGTTTTTGTCCAATAAAACACCATTTAGGGATGAATCTGTTACTGGGAGATGCTAAATTGCCAGAACTCTTATATAAGTACAAAAGATGATTGAAGAAACTGGTGTTAGTTAATCAACTATGCTCATCACAGAGAGAGAGAGAGAGAAGAAAATTAGAGCACAATTAGCATCACATCTATCAGTTCGAGCACAACCAATACACATCACACTGAGAATAAGTTCCATACTCAGGGGCAGTTGAGCAAAAGCTTCTTCCATAATATAATCAGAAAAAATTATACTAACAGGAAACACTAACTCATTCACATCAATCAAGACTACTCTTTCAATTAGTAAGTTTTTTTTCTCCTCGTCACTACAACAAACATAGGCTTTATATGTCATCTTAGACAACAGGCTCAAACTATTAATAAGTATTGCAGTTAGATAATCACCTGTACTTTTTTTTCCATCACTTTCATCCAATATGACATGAAAAAACCCAACGACTTGGGGTACCACTTCAACACCACAGCAGCAAAACACATAGAATCATGGAAGAGAGGAGAGAGAGAAACAGCGTTGAGGCACTAACCTCCAAAAGCCCACTTGTGGGAGGTCGCATTGGTGTGGAGGAACTTAGGGTGCACGCGAGCGCGGTCAAAGTCTCCCGTCTCCAGGGCATCTGAGGCTACAAAACAGCACCATCATGTCAGAATTCTAGATGTATGCGACGGATGATTGGTGAAATTTGCATCAGGAAGAAGCAAAACAAGAGGAGGCGAATTCGAGGAGGAGGAGAACCTTGCAAGTCGTGGGTTAGTGCGGCGGGGGCCTCGTATGCTCCAGCCTTCCAAAAGCTGCGGCAAGCAAGGACTCGGCCGCCTTCGCCGCTTGAGACGCCGGCCATCGCCATTGGCATTGGAACCACCTGCGAGTCTTTGCAGGTTTAAGGTTAGTGAGACTTCGCCGGAGGTATTATTCCAACAAGTTCACAGCAGGTAGTTGCTATCTTACTCAATGGCAGAAAACCCTATCCTTCATTAAATTGTTTCCATATCTGCTGGGAATCAAATTAGAGGCTCTAGTGCATATGTGCTCCCAAAACTATCACTCTATCCTCTCATAATTTTTCTCAACATGCACAAACGAATGCTAAGTTTTCTCCTGAAACTGCTAAGTTACGACGAGCATTCGGAGATGCTGAATGCAAGCCTGCAATTTAATTAGGCAATACCCTGCAACACAGGGGCGGACCCAGCATAGGACATGGGTGTACACATGTACACCCAATAACTGCTGCAAAAAGATGGAATTGGGTGTTTGGGTGTTCGATTTCGCGCAGCAGGATGGGAAGGGAGGGGAATAGGAAGGCATACCCCCTGTCGGATCTTCGTCGCCCGCAAAGCGCCCGTCGCTGGACGAAGGGTTTCAAAGGCGCTAGAACAATCCTGGTCGCCTAGCTAAAAAGCAACAAGAGTGAGTGAGGGAGGGGAAGAATGGAGGGGAAATAGACCCCACCGCGCCGCCGCCGCCGCGCTCCTCCCTGCTCCACCACCCACAGGCCGCAGCCCCACGTCCTCCTCCGGCCCCAGCGCAGGGCTCCCGGCACCACCGCCGCCGCGCTATCAACGGGCACAGAGAGAGGGAGCCAGGGGGAGACTGCGACGGAGGCGGGTGCGGCGGCGCGCAGGGAGGCGAGTGACGGAGAACGGCGGCGGCGGCGGCGGCTCGTCTTTTTTTTTAGAAACCGAGTGAATTTCATATATTTTTCTGGAAGTTTACAACTCATATATTACAAAGACACCCTCGAAAGAAATAAAAATTACATTCAGGTCCTTGCAAGAGCATCCGGTCGTGCTCGTGGCGGCGGCGGCTCGTCGGGAGCAGGAAGAAGGACGTATGGGCCGTTGTGGCTGTTGTTGGGTTCATTAGTTGGGCTGACTTTTGGGCTGAGTTTTTTTCCTTCTTCTTTTTTTTTCGTTTTATTTATTTGTTTCACTTGTTTTGTTACGGCGTCTCCTCGTCTTATTGATTGCTTTTGACGAGGAAAGCCCAACTCATCATCTTAAAAAATAAAGGAAGTCGTGGGAAAGATTCGAGCTGCAACTAGGTAAGGAAAGACTCAAGCTGCAACTGGGCAATGGAGTGTGGAGAGCAGCGCACGAGCCGACCGCGTGGAAAGCGACGCGCGTTAAAGTCGCGGGGACAAAGGGGAGAGACAGTAGAAGACATAAGGTGGGCAGTATGTTCGTCAGGTTGAGGATGAACAGGGCAGCTGCTGGGGCGTATCGAAAAAAATCATCTATGTATCAACATAAGAGGATGGAAAATGCTCCATATTTTATAAATTAGTCTAAAAATCTAAAGTAATTAATATTCTAACCTAACAAATTTCATAACTTTAAAAAGTCACATTGCATTTAAAAATACAATCAACATCACTTTTAATAACACATTCAATATTTTCTTTTAACTTCATACGAATAAAACAAATTCAACTTTTTAAAAACGAAGAGTAACATTTTTGAAATGTTAGTTTATTATTTCTTCTTCTTCTCCAAAGGCATTGTGGTAAGCACAAGTAGCACGTTATGGCGATAAATGACATCGATGTGCACTCGCAATTACCACGAGCAACTGTGACGATACGATGTGTACGAGTCACTGCAAACCAGCACAGGCAGTGCATGGCAGAGATGACACCAATGGATAGAAACAAGAGCAGGGGTGGCACCAATGGACGGAAACAAGAGCAGGGCGTGCAACAAGCACGAGTAGTTGAATTTATATGAATATTTGGTCTTATTTCTTTAATGTATTACCTACTTTTACCTTAAAAACATTTTTTATACTTTTAAAGTACAATTGAAGTTATATACATCTTTCAAAATAATATAAAATAATGCAAAGATTTTTCTTTTTAATAGTAGTTCTAGATAAAAGATTTTTTAACAAAATATCAATATTGCATAAAAAAGAATGTGAACATTTTTTTAATAAGATATTATAAAAGTATTGGTTATGTTTCTTATTTGGCTAGTGCAACTACTTGTGATCTACAAAACTTTTGACAAAAATAACAAACCAATAATTTCTTCTCACTAAAGTTTGGGAGTTACCATGACAACACTAAAAATATATGGAAATGCACGTAACATTTATCTTAGTTGAAAAGTTAAAATATATTTAAAGAAACACAACTTACGTAACATAAAAAAAATTATGTTTATATACGTGTGAGAGAAAGAGAGATTTTTAATTTAAAAAGTTAAAATCATGTAATATGATAATATATAGTTATATACAAATTAAGAATGTATGTACACCCATTTTTGTAAACCTACATCCGCCACTGCTGCAACATGACAGATTTTTTCCTAAGCAACCACATGAACTAACCATCACTTACAAACGAAATCAGTGCAAAGAAGTCGCCAATATCTAAAAAGATTTGAATCAGGAAAATGAGTGTGAAGCCCTAGGTCACAGGAGAGGAGGAGAACTCACGTCCTGAGGAAGACGCGCCGGCGCCACCACGATGGATGGGGAGGTGCTGGCCGAGGCGGTGGCGTCGTCGCAGATTAGCGCAAGAGTCTCGATATGGAGGCAGAGAAAAGCGGCGCAAAGACAGGGAGAAGAACCAGCGGCGGCGTATCGATGGGAGCCTCCTCGGACGGAGGCAGGGGCGGTAGAGAAGACGATGGAGAGAACTCGAGGAATATGTCATGAGCTGTCTTGGGCTACTATACTGTGTTAATCTCATAGTGGGCCTGTGTACCGTCCCGTTGGCCCATGTATCTCTTGGCTGCAAAATCTCTCCCATGTTGGCCCGCGTCGGGTGGTCTACTGTATGGGTGTCAAGCCGCAAGAACATTTTTCAAAAAAAGCCCGAAGAACAGAAGTTTTTTATTTTTATATATTTTTTATTTTTTGAAAAATATATGTGTCATCTCAGATTTTGCAAAACTATACCATTGTCGTCATGTGGTATGATGTTCGTCGTACCAACGGCTGTAGAGTTCAGTTCGTTTTAGAAAAACCGTAACTTTTTTTTGCATGAACTCAGATGGAGCTAAAATTTATATGAAAATTGTATTTTTCGACGAGATCAACATTGTAGTTCAAACTTTTTCATTTAAAGAATCTTGAGGCTTTTCGATATACTACACAGATCTCATACTGAAAATTGAGATTTGGGTAGTATATTATTTTTCTGGCCGCAGGATGACTTAAATGAAAAAAGTTTGAACTACAAAGTTACAGTCCTCGTTAAAACTATAATTTTCATATAAATTTTATCTGCATCCGAGTTCATGCAAAAAAGTTATGATTTTTTGAAACGAACTAAACCATACCACTGTATCACATGGCATTTGCAGCGCTACAGTACCCACGTCGTGGTGCCGTTCCCAAACGCCTTGTGGTATGGCGCTTAAGGCCAAACGCCATACCACATGGCGGCAATGGTGCAGTTTAGCAAAATCTGAGATGGCGTATATATTTTTGAAAAATCGAAGAAATAAAAAATCGAAGAACAGGAGCCGGCCTGCGGAAAGGCATGTTAGAGACATTTTTAATTTTTTATTATTTTATATTTTAAAAAATATACTACGGATTTCAAATTTAGCAAAATTATGTTGCAACTGCCGTACTCAAAGTCATGGTTACGGCGGTTGGAAGTGATACAGTGTCCAACCACCATGGGCCACAACGATGTGAACAGTACCCTCGACGCAATACTGTAGCACCTGCAACTGTCGTGCCCCATGTTAGGGTCTGTCTGTTTTCAAAAATCGTAACTTTTTTGTATGAACTCGGATGGAGATAAACTTTATATAAAATTTGTAGATTTCGACGAAATCTATAACTCTGAAGTTCAAACTGTTCATTTGAAGTCATCGTAAGGCTCAAATAATTGATATATCCTCCAGATTGAGGTACAAGATAACTTCAAATGAAAAAAGTTTGAACTACAAAGTTACAAATCTCGTTGAAAACTACAAGTTTCATATAAAGTTTATCTCTATCTGAGTTCATACAAAAAGATATTATTTTTTTAAATGGGCTGACCTTAACGTCATGGGCCACGACGGTTGCATGTGATACAGTACCACGCCGAGAGTATTTTCCACAACCACCGTGAGTCACACTGTAGCACTTCCAACCGTCATGCCTTGCGGTGGTTCTAAATTTGAAAGCCGTTGTATATTTTTGCAAAATAAAAAGAATTCCAGGTTAGGATTGGCCGGAGGCAGGTGGTATGTGAATATGTCGCTTGGGGCGGCTTGGCTGGCCGAAATTCGGACATATCAAGGACAAAAGACATCAAACCAATCAGGCTCTTTGGGCTTCTATCCTAATAATTCCGGAATCTTATTCAAAAGTATCCTTTGGTTGTGTGAATTGGCTTGTAGTCCAACAATAATACGGTCCAATGGGACACTACCCATCAGTGTTCAAATCATAGTACCCGCACATTTTCTTGTGACTTTTTCAGGATTTACCGTGTGGAATCTCCAAATCTGCCAAGTGCTCCTTTTGAGGCACTCATACAGGTAGGGTTTTGTGTATGTGTGTTCATAGTGGTGAGTACGTGTGCATATTATGAGCGCCTATGTTGTACTGTGTAATTCTAAAAAGCTTCATTTAGCTAAGCATATCAAGCTAACTTAATATTTATGAAATTCTAGTATTTTTTACTAATTCTCAGGAAAAAGATCCCGGCAAGGACTTCTAAGAGCAACTCCCAGAGACTCAATAAATTAGACTAGCTAAATGTGAATTTATCTAGTCATTTAGCTAGTATTCTTCATCTATATTTTCTATTCTTCCAACAGACTAGCTAAAATGACTAGTTATACCACAACTAGTCCCACGTGTCAGCCACGCGAGGGAGGTGGGAGCAGGAGGGGACCACGCAAGAGGTGGTGGGGCCGCGAAGGATAGCTAACAGAGGGTGCTAGCCATCTTTGGCTAGCGAAGGCACAAGTTTAGCTAGTAAGGATAGCTAGCGGGGTGTTTGGCTAGTCTGTTGGAATGTTATTTTTGTTCACTTTTTTCATTGTTTAGCTAGTGAAGCCAAGATAGCTGGTCTCTTGGAGTTACTCTAATATACTATCTTAAAAAAATAGTAATTTTGAATAATTTAAACATGAAAATATATTAAATTATGAAATAATTACGGTTACACATCTTTTGTATTCTCACATTTTCTTTTCTATGTTGGAAAAAGTAAACTTTGTAATTATCGCTATTTTTAATATGCAAAAATATATTAGATTATGAAATAATTGTTTTTAAATTCTTTTTTATTATCAATTTGTTTGATGTTTTCTCCTATGTTCTAAATCAACTTTGTACTTCTAATTAAAAATGATAATTTTTAATATTTTGAGTATGCACAAATACATTAAATTATGATATAATTACTTTTACAATTTTTTCCTATTCACTAGTGATTTGGGGTCTTCCCATATATATGTTATAAAGTAAACTTTGTGCTTCCAATGTTCTAAATCAGCGGGCCAATAATCTTTTGTGATGGGTTCTCTTGGACTGTGTTTATTGGGTCGTGTTGGGCGCGCGCTCTACAGGTGCTCATCGGGGGTGCTGGCCTGCTGGGTGAATGTGCCCACACGCACGTCACCAACGCCGGCGATGTGCACTAGCTCGTGAATCGTGGAGCACCAGTGGTGACCACAAGTCCGCTACCGCCGAGCGGGTCTCGTCGGCATACTTCTTCAGGAGACCCCTGTCACAACAAAGCTCCATGGCGGCCACCACAACGCGCGTATCGGCACCACGCGACCCACATCCTCTTGGGGTTCGAAGTTTTTGAAAACCATGAGGGTCCAGTATTTTGTTGTTGACGTTTTCGACGTCGTAGTCCGACAATTTCAGAAACCATTAGACATTGGTTCTCGAAAACCCTTAGATCTGATGTTTTCTAAAATCGAGGTTCGATGTATTCGAAAACGTTGGACTCAAAAATCATCGGGGTCTGACGTATGCAAAAAACGTCGAGGTGCAACATTTTTTGAAAATATTGTACTGGCCCACATGTTGTCCCTGATGTTGGGGTCTGGCATTTTAAAAAACTGTTGACATCGGTTTTCGAAAAACTTTGGGATCCGATGTTTTATAAAACCACTGAGGTTTGATGTATTCGAAAATGTCAGAATTGAAATCATAGGGGTCTGACGTTTCAAAAAACTTCAGGTCCAGCATTTTCCAAAAATGTTGTACTATCGGGGTTCAACATTTTCCGTTGATGTTTTCGACGTCGAGGTCCAACATTTTTAAAACACATTGACATCGATTTTCGGAAACCCCTGGGATCTGAAGTTTTCTAAAACCACCGAGGTTTCATGTATTCAAAAACGTTAGACTCGGAAATCATTAGGTCCGATGTATTCCAAAAACGTTGGCGACGGTGGTTTTAGGTCCGACGTATTCCAAAAACGTTGGCGACGGTGGTTTAGCACCTCGAGTAGGGATCCAGGGGAGCTCTTATGCGTTGCTTGAGCGACAAAAACGCAACATGTCACTGAAGGAAAGGTGGACGGAGAGGTTGGAGTGCATGCATGCAGAAGAAAACAAAATTGATGACATTAGCCACATGAAAACATTGATTGAACTAAAAAAATCTATAAATCTCAAACCAAACATCAAAATTAAATCCTGATCGCACCATTGGATTTCTGACAATAAAAACTTTGAAACAAGATCCCATTTGACTATTATTTGACAAACTTCTTTTATTAGTATTTTTTAATTAAGGTTATATACTCTGTTATCGCTAGAACAAAATGAATAAAATGCCAGAACAAACGAGAACAACTATCAGAACAAGTTTATATATCATCTCGAACAACAAATGCGGTGTCGGAACAAATCAGAACAAGAGTCAGACATATGTTATTATTATAGACATAACAAGATATTACTATAGTCAGAACAACTTATTATTATAGCTAGAACAAGTATGTATGTCATCTGGAACAAAAAAGTGTCAGAATAAATGAGAACAACTGTTAGAACAAAATCCTATTATAGTCAACAATTTTGTGTGTCATCTCGAGCAAAAACAAATGTAGTGTCAGAACAAAGATCCGAACAAGTTGTTATTATAGCCCGAACAAGATAATTATAGCCAAAACAATTTATTATTCTAGCCAGAACAAATTTACATCTCATCTCGAACAATAAAAAATATTAATAGAGAGAACAATAAAAAATATTAATATTAAAAAGGAAAAATATAAAAATGGAAATAGAAAAAAATAAAGTAGAAATGCAAAAATAAATAAATGAAAAGAAAAGAGAAATAAGAAAATAAAAGAAATAGAATAAAGAGAAAGAAGAATAAAAAGAAAGAAAGAAAAATGCAATAGAAAATAAAGAATATAACTAATGTTAAAAATAAAGAATATAGAAAATGGAAATAGAAAAAATAAAAAAAGTAAAAAATAAATAAATAAAAAGGAAATAGAAATAAAAGTGAAATAAGAAAAATAAAGAAATAGAATATGAAGAAAGAAAAATGAAACAGAAAAAATAATATTTGAAAAGAAAATATAAATAAAAAAGAAAAACAACAAGAAAAAATAAAAAAGAACAAAAAAAGTTCCATAACAATATGAATATAAAATAAAAACAAAATAGAAATAGAAATATAAATAGAAAGAAGAAAAAGAAACGTAAAAAGAAATAAACATAAAAAAGAAAGAAAAAACAAAACAAAATAAAGAAAAAAACAAAAGAAAAGAAAGAAAAGAGAAGGAAAAAAGAATGCACCCGCCCTCAGCCTCCCGCGGCCCCCACACCTGCGGCCCCACGTCCTTCAGCGACAAGCCGACAACGGGTATTTTGTCGCTGAAGCGACACATAACATTTGCCGGGATCCGGAGTGAACCCTTTTTAGAAATCTAGCCCGGGGGAAGTTTGTGGTCTTAGTAAGGCGTTTATCGGTGGTTATGAAAGGGTTTTGAAATAGACAAAGACACTAGAGAGTTTGGTCAGGTTTGGACCGCCCGACATTGTAGTAACACCCTACGTCCTTTGTGTGTTTGTATTTCTCCCGGTGCTAGTATCAGGAATGTTGTCGATGTCCTTAAGGGGAGGTTGTCCCCTTCCTTTTATATTACACCTATGGCAACGACGTATGTGGCCCCGCAAGGGAAAATGAGAACATGAGGAAGAAGGAGATGACAACTGGAGCCTACACGTCAGCGATAGCGAGAGGAGATGCAATGAAGTATATGTATCCCTATACGCATGCGGCTGGACTCAAGTAGTCTCCATACATATTTTGTGGCATTCTTATAAGAAACAAAAATTCTAATAACAAGTTTACAATAGCTGAATTGTAGTGGTGTTTCTCCAAAGTTGAAAATTTGTAATGACGTGATCCAAATATCCCTTAAACTATTTTGCTAATAAAATTATATAATCTAAATAAATATTTCATTGATCTTTGCGAGCGCGGCGAGGTCTCATACTCTTCCAACGTGGACCAACCAACAAGTGGTTATTTGCTCAGGCTAGCTTTTGTGTTCCTCCGCTCCCAAAGCAAATTGAAGGGGGCCGTGTCGTGTGTGCGCGCGTCCCCCTCTCCTCCGGTGGACCGTGCCGCGCTCCTCAAGGCTTTCGACGAGTCCCGCACCGGCGTGCGCGGCCTCGTCGAGTCCGGCGTCTCCTCCGTCCCGGCCATCTTCTTCCACCCGACCCCTACGCCTCCGTCCCACTCGCTCCCCCTTCGGTCTCTATCCCCATCGTCGACCTCTCCCTCCCTGCACCCGCCGCCGCCGCGCGCAGCCCATGGCGGCCGCCGCCCGCGACTGGGGCTTCTTCCACCTCGTCAACTACCACCACGTCATCCACCCACCTCTCTTCTCCTCCGGATACCCCGTGCGCAACGAGCTACCGGGCCCCGACCGCGCCAAGCACTACGGCCGCGCCCCGGTGACCGGCGGCGTCTCCTACTCCTCCAACGTGGACCTGTTCCGGTCGCCGTCGGCGAGCTGGCGCGACACTATGGAGATCGAGAACGTCGATCCTGCCTGTATCCCGGCAGCCTGCCGCGCCGAGCTCCTCGACTGGGACGCGCAGGCCACAGCCGTGGGAGTCTTTGACATCCAGCCCATAAAAAAAGATGCGTTGGACATACAAGTCACTGGAAAGTTGAATTGGACCTTCAAGCCACCAAGGCAAACTTTTTTGACGCCCATCCCATTCCGTCTTCATTCAGTTAGGATCTAACGATAGAAAGCCCTGACATGTGGGACCCACATTTACATCTGACAAATTTGCCTTCTCATAGCACCCACTGCCGTGTGGGGCCCACACGGAAGGATCTTCTTCAACCTTCCTCGCCCTCTTCTTTCTCCCTTCGCCCCCGAGCCCCCCACTACTTCAGCGTGATCGGCCAGCTTAGCCGCCGGAGGCGAGCTCCGGCGCAAGCAAGCTCCGCCGCGGGCGCAAGCTGCCACGCGCGGGGACCGGTGCCGGCGAGCGCGCGCGCGCGCGCGGACCGCGCGGGCAAGCCGCGCCGCACGCGCGCGGACCGGCGCGGGTGAGCTCCGCCGCGTGCGCGCGCGCCGACGAGGCCCCACCCACTACCCCTCCTCCCGCCGGCCGGCCCGCAGCGCCGAGGAGGTCCCGCCCGCCGTCCCAAGCGCCGAGGAGGTCGTGCTCGCCGCCGCAACTCCCGGCCTCGCGGCCGTGTTCGCCGGCGAGCCACCCCCTCCCGGCCTCGCGGCCGTGCTCGCCCCCCGGCCGCCGCTCCGCGCGCGCGCTCCACCGGTCCCGCCGCCACCCAGGCTAGTCGCGGCGAGAAAAAGGATAGGGAGCGTTGGAATTTTTTTTCTTTTTTCCGAACCGTGACAGGTTGAAATGGACCGAGGGTAAGATTGGTCATTTTTGAGTCCGGACCCACCTGTCAGAGCTCACAAACGGTGCTAATCTAACTGAAAGCGGACGGAATGGTCTAGTTGTCAAAAAAAATCTGCTTGATGGCTTGGACGTCCAATATAAATTTTCAGTGACTTGGATGTCCAATACATCTTTTTTTAATGGGTTGCATGTCAAAGGCTCCAGCCGTGGGGCGCGTTGTGCTGTCCCTCCTCTGCGAGGACCTCGGCCTCCCGGCGGCGGCGCTCGAGGAGTCCTCCTGCCTCGAGGGCAAGGTGATGGTGTGCCACTACTACCCGGTGTGCCCGGAACCGGAGCGCACCATGGGCATCATACCCCACACGGACCCCGGAGTGCTCGTCGTCCTGGCTCAGGACGGCGTATGTAGGCGGCCTGCAGGTGAAGCACGCCGGCGAGGACGACGGAGGAGCCAGTGGGTGGACGTGGAGCCCGTGCCCGGCGCGCTTGTGATCAACGTCGGCTTCCTTCTGCAGATTATGTCCAACGATGAGTACAAGAGCGTGGAGCATCGGGTGGTCATGAACACGCGTGAGGAGCCCAGAGTTTCGATCGCCCTCTTCTTCAACCCTGGGAAGAGAGGGGACTCGGATTTTTACGGGCCGTTGCCGGAGCTGGTCTCTGCGGGAAATCCAGCTAAGTATAGGAATTACACCATTCCTGAGTTCTTGGAGACCTTCTTTAGCCGAGAACTTTCGAGCAAGCTTCCACTTGAGCACTTCAAAGTGTAAGATTGTTCAAAAGAAATTTTTACCCAAATTAAAGGGATGTTCAGGTTCCGTGCCTGTGAGATGCTGATGATAATGTAAGATAAAATGTTCGACTACATAGCCGCATATATAAGCAATGTAAGTAATTCATCTTTTCGTTTGTATACATAATTAATTTGGGCCACGTGCATCAAACATATATATGCCCATGGATATATTTCTTCATCACTTGACGGTCTTGTCATGACCATCATACAATTGATGCGTGGACATGTATACCTGCATGCAGGACAGAAATTAGGAAAACAAAAATAGGCCAAAAGGACTTGTTTGCAAGTCAAATAATCTTTAGACATACATGAAGATATCAACAACATCATCATCAATTCCAAGCAAGTTGCAGCATGGCGTCATTGTCAACGTTCAAGACCAAACATTTGCACTGGAAGTAGGCAATTTTCATTTGTCAGAATGTTATATAAAGAAAAAGCAGAGGGATCGGAGTATCTATCAATAGTGTATCAATATGTGTTTGATCCCACATACTCGCTCTATCTGTTCATGAATGAAGTTTAGGATAATAAACTAGTTGGTTCATATTTTGAACAAGACTACTAGCTTGTTCCAAACGTCATATATTAATACAATGGACGAAGCTACAGTATAAGAATTTTCTGATATTACATATCGGATCAAAGAACTACATATTTCGAAAGATAACAAATTTCATTTTGTGATGGGGGTGAGCCGAGTTGCAAATTCATGTACATAAGTTTCATTTAAAAAGAAGAACCTCAGCTTTGCCATCATACAAGTTTGGTTTCATCCGGGGCCGTGTTTCTTGTGTCTGCCCACCCCCTGCTTAATTTATCCTCAAACTCCTACAGTTGTTTAGTTCATCAAACCCATGAGTTCATTTTGCTCCACGTGCAGTTGGGTCATTCCTCCATGGCAATATGTAGGCCGTTTTAATTTTTTGACAGGTGAAGAGTCACAATCAGGTTTGTCCAGAGGCGAATCCAGCGTGGGGGCAGGGGGGGGGGAGCCCCCCTACCCCATGCGCTCCCTGGAAGCCCCCACAACCCCCCCACACACACACACCCAACACATTTTCAGTCGTGAGAGAAGAGATGGAGGAAGGAAGGAGGGGAGAAGAAGAAGAAAAGAAGAGGATGAAGAAGAAAATGAGTCCCCTGTTCCCTAATCCTTGATCCGCCCTTGGGTTTGTCATTGTGTCATTTTAGAGACTTGTGTGGTCTAGATTGTTTCAGTATGTTGGAGGCCCGAACGTCGGCTTGAAAAAAAAAACAGATTGCAGGCATTCATAATTAACACATGCTGGGAAGGGGTGTTGGCTTGGGTGGTCATCTTACGCTCAGGCATGCGGCCCGGGTTCGAGCCCCCGTGGTGGCACCTCACTGGTAACGACAGAGTCATCGACCGAGAGTATCATAAAGAGAACTCGGTCCCTAGCGCCCTGAGACCATCCACACTTCAAAACAGAATATTTCATCTTCATCATTCAGATTCTCTCCTTTATATCTACTACTCCCACATCCATCATCCTTTATATTTCCACTCTATCCCAACTACCACACGCGGGGCCCATATGTCATTCCCACCCTTCTCTACCACACCAACCCCTCCATTCTCTCTCCCTCGTCCCCCTTGTTTCCTCCGCCGCACCCCTCCCTCCTGAATGTCCTCCGCGCCGCCCTCCCCTTGTTTCCCTCACCGGCGCTGCCAACACCTGCGCGTGGGTCGCCAGCCAACCGAGGAGCAGAGCCCGGCGGCGGGTCGAGGCGGGGGTGCCGGCGGCACTCCCTCCGCCGCACGCCGCGCGCGCACCTCCTCTCTCCCCCCGCCGCGCGCGTGTCGGCCGGCTCGCGCGAGAGGGGTCCGGCGTGGTGGAGCGGGGCCGCGCGAGGCATCTCCGGCGGTGGAGCTCGGGGGGGGGGGGGGGCGCCCTCCTCCTCGCGCGCGCGTCTCCATGGCCGGCGGTGGAGCTCGGGGGCCGACGCGAGGCATCTCCGACGGTGGATCTCGGGGGCCGACGGCCGAGGCTTCATTAGTCGCCGTTCCTCGAGCGTGTCGCCGGCTTGCGCCGGCGGCACCGGATCCGCCTCCTCGGCCGCTGAGGAGGGTCGCGGCGGCTCCCCCCGCCCTACCAACGACAGCATCGTGCGCGGTGGCGGGCAGCTCGAGGAGGACGTCGGCGGCGCGGGCACGACTCCACCACAGGCCCATGGCTCCCCTTCTTCTCTTCCAGTGGTGGCGGTCGCGCGCCCTCCCCTCCAATCTGCCTCGCAAAGAGATGGGCACCGCGGCGGACGTACTCCTCCACGACGGCACGGATGCAGCGAAGCAACTCCCTGGCTCGAGCTCGAGCTCCCGGCGACGGCGTGAAGGAGCGGGCATGCCGAATGCTAGAGGTCAACGTCCACGGTGACGTCCTCCCTCCCGGCGGCGGGCGTCCTCCAGCAGAAGGGGCGGCACGAGGGATCCGACCATCCCGGCGGAGCCGGCACCGAGCAGGGGTGCGGCGGCCCTGCAGCTTCCTAGCGTGGGCGCGAGAGAGGTGTGGTGGCGTGCGCGGGGCCCGCGCTTGCTCCCTGTAGGGGGCTCCCGTATCCCTCGAATACGAAGGAAACTGGAGGGGGACAGGGAAATGACGTCGTTTCTCCCGTCCCCGCTGCAGAGAAGAAAACGTTATACCGGTGCGGATGGTCTGAACCAGGGCTACGCTGATGTCTACTCCCTCCGTCCTGAAATATAAGGCATTCAACGGTTTAAAATTTGTCCCCAAATACAAGGCATCATAGAAGTTTTTGGTAAGTACCCAATCAACTCAATTAAAGACTTGCCAAATATTGCACTTGTTAACTAAAAACTTACCTTTAATTATCATTGGTTAAAGGCATATGTGACATTTTTACACCTCTTTAATCTGTCTTAAAAATCCTAGAATGCCTTGTATTTCAGGACGGAGCGAGTAGCCCGTAATAATTAACACACGCTGTGCTACTAGACAACCATCGAATTCAGACAACAGTAATTGCCCATGCATTTGTCATTTCCACTGGTGCTGACAGCCTTGTTACATCGGTCCCCGTGACACCGCTCAACCCCGTGGTCGGAGCCCGACGTTGTTTTCAAATCCTTCTTGCTCAGTTCGATCGTATCAAATAGCACATGGTATTTTTTTTCTAATAATAATAATTCCACCTGTCAAATCAGTAGAAGATATATTGAACATGGTATTTTGCTCTCACAGCAAATCTGCCATTCAAATCAGTAAAAGATCTGTCAAACAAGCTCGTTTCTCTGGATTCCAACTCATATGTATAATCTATAGTTCTATACACATAAATTTATAAAAACAAATTATACATATAACTTTTTCTACAGAAGTAAAAATTATACAATATATTTTTTACTTAAAAAATGTCATGCAAGTTATGTATGATACTTTGAAATCACAAATAAAATTAAGAAAGAGTTGTGCAGATGTCCTTCAGAAATATTGTATTGATACAACTTATGCAAAGATGAAAAAATATGCATGTAATATAACTTATGCAAAAATTCATGCACATCTTGTAGAACGAAAATTACACATATAACTTTTTCTAAAAATAGTTATAACCTTTTGACCATAGAAAAATATTTTCTGATCACAAAAGTAAAAACAAAAAAAGAATAAAGAAGTCGTGCACGACGATGGACCCTGAAGCCACGCATGCTCGATCACACTGAACCTCCTGAATCTAAGAGACGACTAGGAAAATGCCCGTGCGTTGCCACGGGCGGATCGAATTTTAAGCGCATAAATCATTTAAAGGAGAAAGACAATACATTTCAACAAAAATACCGCAGGAACAAATTAGAATTCTTAAACAACCCACAAAATATTGTATAGATAAGTTAGGATTTGTAAACAACTCACACCGTCCTGGTACTAATCATTAAAAGACAACATAGAACAAGAAAACCAAGAACAACAATGTGGTTTTCATTGCGGGGATACTTCGTAATAGAAGGTGTAATGGTCATGACATCCCTTTCACCCTATGAGATTCCAAGCTCAACCCCATAATAGTTACATGAGTTACCAACTCGTCTCGAAAAAATATGGACGAAATTCTTTTAATAGTGTTGTGCTATTGCAGAATAAAATTGAAGGTCGGAGCATGTCGGAACTTGAAAATGGAGAAACCATTATAATTATGTATGCCATCGACGAACATCCGAGACATAATTTTTATTTTATAAAGATTCCGTGCTAGTTTTGGAAAGATCTATGATATAATTGAATTTATTTTTGGCAGAAAAAATTAATTATAAAAAAATAAATGAAAAGGAAAATTACAGCCCTGACTGCTGAGTGTATCCTCTCGTTGGCCTTATCCTTCCTTCATGGCTCTGTTGTTTCAGTTTCTTCGGAAGCGTCTCACTCCCTTCTCTTGTCTCTCGGGATCCGATCGGGGTAGAGGCGGAACGGGTGATGATGAAGGTGCAACACGGAGGAGGCGGAGGCGAGGGTGTGCGAGGCAGAGGCGGAGGCGAGATGTGAGGGTTTTCGATTTGGAAAGGCTGCGACTACGATGCAAAGGCGTATGCAGGGGGTAGCGATCTGACGCACTGAAGGGCAGCGATCTGACCCACTGAATCAATTGCGGAGCGGAAGGCGGACGGAGGGGCGGCCCCGCGGATGGAACGGGGGGCGGACGCACGGGTGAGCAGAAGAAAGTACTACCGGGTTTTTTTCTCCACTTCATACTTTTTAGAAGTAGAGATGAGAGAGAGCCCAAACTTGTGTTTGAAGATGGACGACCCATGCACGTGGAGGCTTTATTCGATTTTTTTATATATTTTCTATCATGATTTTGCAAAAATATATGGTCCGCAAGAAATTTTGCAAAACTATACATCTGCCGCCGCCACGGCGTCACGGACATAACGCCATGACCCACGCGGTAGGTGCTGCCAGTAGTGGGCTCGTAGCCTTAAGAGCAACTCCAAGAGTCTCTCTAAATATCACTAGCTAAATTACTGATTTGGCTAGTATGTAAAATAAAATAGCTAGTAAAAAGTTGATGAAATCCAACAGACTGGCTAAAATCAACTCTCCATATGCTCCACCGCTAGTGGGTCCCACCTGCCATACTCATGTACAAGGGGATAGCTAGCGGGATTGGCTAGCCAAAGATGGCTAGCAAAGCCCCCGGTTTAGCTAGTGGAGGATAGCTAGGACAAGTTTAGCTAGTCTGTTGGATTGAGTTATTGGACAAATTTTCTATTTTTTAGCTAGTTAAGTCAAGATAGCTAGTCTCTTGGAGTTGCTCTAATGCCATGGGTCACGGCGCTAAGTCCCTGACGCCGTGGACCACAGCGTTAGGCGCCTAACGCCAGGCGGCAGCGTGGCCCCCGGGTAACGCCGTAGGCCACGACAGTATGTGCGCCTTACCGCAGTGGGCTGCGGCGGTAGGATTTTTTAAAATTTGAATTGTTGAAGCATTATAAAACGATGAACCATTACTTAACGACGAATTTAGATAAACGATTACAACATTTGCAATGGCACGTGCGACACAATTACCCTAACTTTGTGCCGCTGCTGCTAGTCCTAACGTGCCTTAGGGAATTTAGATAAACGATTACAACAATTGTAGTCTAGTTGTACGAATAGTACCCGGAGAACCCGGACCTCATAGATCCTCCAGAGTGCTGGGAGGGCATGTAGTACCCCAACGTTGGTGGAGTTGGATCAGATGGTGGCGGGGGTGGAGTTGCTGGTGGAGTTTTGTCCTTTCGTGGCACGGACAACAACTGTACTCGTCCTCACAGCCGGTGTTCGTATTCACCACCATTAGTCCGGTCACCGATCCGTCGTCGTTGGTAGATGTCGGATCTAGAGAAGCCAATTCCGACGTGAGTTCTTGCCTCAGGTTGAAGATGACAACATCCTCGAGGTAGTTGATGTACTCTTGATACGGGTGAATAGATGGGGATCCACCCATTGCACGAAACCACAATTATTTGGTTGTTCGGAGTACTGCAGTGTCAGGGGGTGAGAACTGGACAGATCCGCAAGGGGGCTACCCAAGCGGTTGTAGGTTGACTAATGGGGGATTAGGACCTAAGAGCGTAAGCGGTAGTTCTTGGATGAACTCGGAACTCGGCGTGTATGGCAAGGGTGTGAGGGATTTTAGACTGGTTCAGGCCTCCGGAGATTAAAACCCTACGTCCAGTGTGGTGGGATTATGTGGAAAGTTGATGTCCCCTCGAATGGAGCTCCAAGCCGCCTTATATGGCTGACGGGCTAGGGTTTCCATTCGAGGTTGGTGAACCCTCATCGGGTCGGTTACTGATTTTAGGAAGGTCGCCTTCCATAATTACAGAGAGGATCCTGCAATCCTCGGGTCTACTGGCGGCGCCGCCGCCGTGATCTAAGGAGAGGCTTGCCCCGCAAGCCTAGCATGTCGTCCACAATCTGTATGAGGTCGTCCGAGATCTTCCAAGGTCGCCGAGACTGTGGATAAGGTCTCCGGGCCCACTTGCAGGTCGGCAGGGCTTCTGGCAGGTCGGGTCCACTTGACAGGGACCTCTGGGACCCTAGTCGGTGGGGACCCATGGGTATCCATTTCTCACAAGCCCCCGATCGATGTGTAGGCGAAGCGGCAGAGACGAAGTCACGTCGAAGCAGAGCGAAGACGTGGCGGCGATGAAGTCGCAGAGGGTGCACGAGGATCAAAAAAAGAAAATCCTCCTGGGCGCGTACGAAGACAACATCAAGTCGCTGGGAAGTTGGTCTAGAGGCTTGAAGTGAAGACAAGGCGTCGTGACCGCCAGAAGAACCCCCGGCCTGAACAGAACGAGGCGAAGTCAACACACCTTCAAGGAAGGTCGAAGCGCTGACCAACGGGAGGTCGATCAGAGACGTAACAGAAGCGTGCTTCCAGTAGGTCGAGACGACGTGAAAGAAAGAGGGCGTCACACAAACGCACTCGTAGAGTAGCCCCCGAGCAGTAAGGCGGCCTAGAAGGACGGGTTGATGCTCGAAGAAGTAATCCACGACCTACGACCTTTTGTTGAGAAAACAGATGCTCTTCTCTTGGAAAACCGACAAGGCAACGGGTCCACACAGAAATACCGGGGAACTGAGGTTGTTGTCGCCTACCGACCCACATGCATACTGTGGAGGTGCAGAGCCTGTCCCTGTATGGAGATGCCGTCGCAACTACTAGAAGACAGTCTGAAAAGGTGTCATCAAGCCTGCTGCAGACGTGCCAGAGCTTTCGGTAGCAGACAAAGACCTCGCGATCCACGTGCCAACAGTGTCCTGATAAGGCCGCCACACCATCAGTGCGGTTGATGGCCACCGATGCTGAGCTCCTTTGCTATAAATAGGTACCCAGGACCGTTCGGCTAGCCAAATCCAAAGAAAACACCATGGCAGCTTCAGTTGATAATATAGTCATGCCCTGGCTTTGTGTGCGTCCGCCCGAGTGTAGAGCTGAGGTATCTTCCCTTGAATCTAGAAGAATGCTTGCGAAGTTAGGAGAACTCCACCAACCTGTGCACCCGCACCCAACGAAGAATCCAGGTGCAACATGGGGCAGTACATGCCATGACGGGCCTTGCAAGGAGAGGCCTAATATGGTGTTGGAGGTCGTTGTGCTGCACCGGAGGAGGTCGAAGGCGGAGTTGGCTCCATTTGGGATCTTGTGAGAGCACCCTAGCAAAATATAGGACTCCACAAGAAACCTGCTGGGGCTAGACTAAGGTGGTTGTGTGACAGCCACAACCTTGTCAGCGGTGGAGGGCCCCAAAGAGGTCCTAAAGCTAGAAGAAAGCTTGCGACACGCTTCATCAGTGTAGGTTGTGCCGCATGCACCATGTAAGGTAGACCGAGACCTTTAACATGTTTGTATCTTGTAACTAGGCCTTGGGCCAAGGTCTTTTGTAGCTTTGGAAGCTATTTATGCATGAGTACTGACTAGCAGCTAATCTCTGTTGATTACTGTGATGGGAGCGCCCGAGACAACAATGGTGTGACCAAGGTCTCGACGCTGTTATGGTGTTACGCCAACCTTAAGAAGGTCATAACATTTGACGTGTGTGCCCGTGACGACCTGAATCGCCACGGACGCTTGCGCAGTGACACAACGTAGGGGCGTCAACCTTGAGGTGTAGAGGTCGAGATCGACATGATAGGCGCCAAGGCCTCTGCGAAGCGCTGTAAATAGGACCACGGAGGTCGTCAACATGCAGCAGAGCCATTAAGCACGGGGCCGTTGATATGGGGGCCGCTGTAGGTCATAGAGACCTAGATGGCGTGCAGACGGCCGGGCCTAAGGGGTGCGAAGTAAACCCTTGTGTGAAAGGTTGAGATGACCTTGGGACTGCTGGAGCCTGAGCGACCTGGAGCAGGTCGACTGTAGGTCGCTGGCGACCTTGATTGCAAAGTTGGATTTCTGATGTTGGGGGGCTTAAAGTAGGGCATAACGATTCCATGTCGGCCGAAACCCCGCGTGAAGGCCGGCGAACGCAGATTCCCGCACGGAACTAGCCGTTACTGCCAAGTAGCCGTTAGGCCGAAGAGAGCCGTTGCCGATAGATCCGTTGGGGGCGCCAGACCGTTGGGTCGCCGTAAACCGCGCCGGATAGACCTCGAGGCCCGGCTGCCCGTTGCAGCGTTGGGTTCCGATTATATAAGGCTGACTCGCAGCCCAGGGGCCTCCACTTGCTTCCATTTCCGCTCAGAGCTAGGGTTGTCGCCACCGCGCCGTGCACAGAAAAGCGAGAGCGCCGCTGAGCTTAGGTCTGTCGCCGCCGCGCCCACGCATGCAAATTAAGTCGTTGGTGACCCTTAGATCCAAGTGCATCGGATTCAAGGAGGGCAAGATGGAGAAGTCGGCGATCTCGGATCCAAGCACCGTCTGGGAGACGTCCATGGTGACTGAGGAGCAGATCCAGTCACTGGTGGACCGCGGCCTGTTGCGGCCCAAGGCGCAGGTCGGGTGGAGGCTGGCGGCGGGAGAGGCGTTCCCGACGGAGGGGACCGGCGAGACTGTCGTCTTTCTCGCGCAGATCGAGCGAGGATTCGGTGTCCCCGCGGGCGACTTCCTGTAGGGGCTACTGCACTTCTACTGCATCGAGTTGGTGCATTTGACGCCCAACTCGATCACGATCATTGCCACCTTCATCCACCTCTGCGAGGCCTACCTCGGCATCGCGCCTCACTTCGACCTCTGGCGCCACTTCTTCGAGCTGAAGAATACGGGCAAGGGCGTGGTCGTCGGTAGCATTAGCTTCATGTTACGTCGGAACATGAAGTCAGAGTATATCGACCTGGCGCTCCCCGACAACACCACCGGCTGGAAGCAAGGGTGGTTCTACCTCGACAACCGCGCCAGCATTGAGGTCGAGGACGGGGCAAATTCTGGTCGTAGGCCCGGAATGGACCAACCAGCTGGCGACGCTTGACGCCCAAGAGCTCAAGCCCTTGCTGGACGACCTGGAGCAGCTCAAGGCGGAGGGGCTGTCCGGCGTCGCGGTGGCCATCAGTTTCTGCCACTGCCTCATCCAATCTCTCCAGGACCGGGCCCATCCGGCCTTTGAATACTAGGGTCAATCTGACCCGACCCGAGTCGCGCAGCGGAGATGATAGCTCCCGTGAAGAACATCTTCGGCGGGCGGATCCGCAACAAGGAGTGCCCCAAGGCGCTAGGGGTGTACAACCCTTCTGACCCGGTGAGTTTTCGACCTTGACCTTTCTCCAATCTGAGGTCCTTTGAGTACACGCCTTGGTTCTGATGGAATGTTTACGTATTATTGCAGCACCATGAAGGCATCTACTGGTGCCCGGCACCACTACGTGACGAGGACCAGCACAGCTACAAGGTACGCGACGTGGCGGACGTGCAGGCAGCACCACCTCCTCCCGTTGACGAGTACGTCTCTGACTCGACGATGGGGAGTGACAGTGAGGCTCCCGCCATGTCACGCAGGGCTCCGTCCAAGGTCATCACACCACGACGCACGCGGCAGACCGCGGGGAAGATTCCCGCCTCCAAGGCCGCGACCCAGATCGCGAAGGCGAAGAAGAGGAGGGGGAAGCGGACCAGGTCCGCGGTGTCGGCGGACACCACCATGATGAGTTCCGACGTCGAAGCTATCAACGTTGAAGATGACGAGGGCGATGTCACACCTGCTTTTCCGAAGAAAACCAAGTGCATACCTATATGCATGCCAGGATCATGTTTCATGCATACAGTGACATAAAAGTGAATACAGAAACAGTATCACGTAAGAAAAAGAAAGATTATCAGAGATTTACGCTTTATCCTGGAAACGAAGGCTCCAAACATCACAGGCAATCGACTGGGGGTTGCGTACGCCTAGCACCAGCAACATCTTCACAGTAGCTTCCTCTTTCTGAGCAACAAAGTTTATAGCAAGGGTGAGCACTTGTCGTACTCAGCAAGTGTGGAGAAAAGAATGAATGCAAAGGCTTTATAGTGGACTGGGCTATAAGCATTTAAGCAATTTTAGTTGGTCAAGTTTTATTAGCACCTGATTACTAATAAAGTATAAGTTTATACCAACCCACATTAAGCATAAGGTAAGAGATACGCCATAAGCACATGGCAAGCGTAACGAAAGAGAACGATTTAAGTCCATCTTCAAGTTTGATTATCATGTGAGGGTCCAGGCCGCCCGTGACCGTGGGCACGGCTAATCGATTAGTTTTACACTCTGCAGAGGTCGTACATCTTTACCCACAAGTCGCGTAAAAGTTCCGAAGAACTTTAAACCCAACCATGCGATGCTGCGCGGGCATCATACCACACTTCCGAGGTGTGATTGCATAGGGACGCTACGAGGCCTTTACAAAGAGTCCTCCCGTGCGTATTAGTCCATAGTAGTATGTCATAGAGGCTATCTTTCGTACCACACTTCTATTACGGACGGTCAGCCATAGAGTACTTCCGTTCCAAGACCACTCCGAATAGAAGTAGCCATAAAAGCATTCCTCCGTCCCCAACCTACTATGCGAGTAATAACCACACAAAGACTTCCCTAATTAATCGGCCAAGACCAGAGCCATATAGTCCTTGTGGTTGCACTGTTGTCCTGGGTGGTTCTCCATGTTCCAATTAATCATATGATCTTGTATTAAGCATCCAAAGATATAGCATAAAGGTAAAACACGTTCATCATTAATGTTCATTAAAACCACCATAACCCAGGTATAGCAACTAAGCATAACTACCCAACATAAATGTAAACCCAGGTTAACAAGGAATGACAATCAAAGACTAGGTAATCCTTAATAGGAACCCATCAAAATTAATGCAAGCAATGCAATGAGTGATTAAGTATAATTCTTAGGACAAAATCGAGGACACACTTGCCTTTAACCAAGGTAATTGCTCAGAATCTTCAACTTCAAGCTCTTCCAAACTTCTTGAACGGCGTTCACTCTAAGCACATCAATCATCGGGCACAAACATACACAAAGCAAACAAACAGACATACTAAGAACAAAGCACCAATCAAAAGAAAGCTTTAAAAGAACGCACTAAAGGATAAGCTTGATTAGACGGATCACTAAAGAACACAAAAGGGTGCTTGGAAAGGCTTGGTTAACTTTAAAGAGATGGTTATGAAAGATTGAGCAAGGACCGGAAAGATCACACTTAGATTGAGCTAAGAAAAGAACGTCTAACGAATGTTTTGCACATAGGAGAGAACAAGGTTATGAGCTAGATTCATTTTAATTAACAAAACAATTGTAAAGGATATTTCAGAAATAAAATACCCTATGTTGACATTAATGCAATATTAAACTTTATTTATGAAACCGGTGTAAAGAACTAGTCACGTTTTATTAATAAAGATTCATATATGAATTAACCGATTAAACATTTAATTTAGAAAAACTAAACTATATGAACAATCTAAACGAAACTTTATAATTCGAGTTCATCATATTATTATCAAAAACAGTATTAAATTGGTATTAATCAAGATTAACTTTTATTTATAAAGCCGGAGTAAAAGCCTAATCAACTTTTAATTATAAAAGTTAATTAACCATTAAGCAAATTAATATTTGACTTATGGAAAACCGAGTAAAATATCTAATTATATTTTATTCATAAAAGCATGTAAAGTAATCATTAATCAACTTAAATTTGATTATGAAAAACGATATATAGATCTATGTTGCTTTTATTTATAAAAGACATGCATAGCTAGTCATTAATCAAAATTAATATTAATTTTATTTTCAGAAACAAAACATGGTGAAAACACACCACTAACGAGTGCTTTACATTATTATGGACCTAACGCAACTTGAACGGATTAAATCGGAGCCAAAACGAAAAAGATATGAGAAAAACAAGATTGTAAGGACCTGGTCGCGATTAACCGTAGATTTCAGGGGCTAGCAAAGAAGATTCCCGAGACACGGTGAACAGTGCTCGTGAAACAGGTAAATCTCGGGGTTAGATCTACAAAAGCTCTCGGGTTGGATCTAGTTGAAAGCATCTAATAGATCTAGGGATTTTTTTGTGAAAGAAGCAAGACACAAGAACAAATCTAATAGTTACAGGAAACGGCAGGGGTCTTACTGCAAAACCGTCGGCCTTCTTCTTCCTCTGGTTAGAGGCGCGAACAGGGAGGGGCGGTGGCCTGTTCGGCCGGTTCACCGGCGCTCCGGCGACCAAGAAAGTCGGGCGTGGTGCAAAATCGAAGGAGGAGCTCGAGAGGAACAAGAGGATGGGCTTGCCTTCGAAGGAGAGGAACAGGGGCGGCCGGTATTTGCGGTCAACGGCGAGCTGCGGCCCGGGCTAGCAGGCGCGGGCGCGCGCGGCTTCTGCAGCGGCGGCGCCCGTAGGGCGGCGGGGCGCGGGAGGCGGCGCGCGCGCGGGCGGCGGCAGGGGCGGCGCGCCTTTATGGGGGGCGCGCTGCGGGGGCGGCGCGCCTTCCCGGGCGGCGCGCGCCTTGCGGCCCGCATGGGCCCCGAGTGGGCTGCGGCGGCGGCACGGGTTGGGTCGAGCCTCGGGCTCGCGCCCAATCCGGTAGGTAGGGTTTTTTTTTCTTTTTTTTTTCAGAATCTATTTCCGGTGCGAAAATAATCCGTAAAAAATTCGTAAATTATTTTAAAGCACGAAAAATACTCGTAAAATCACAAAAATTTCAGGAAAATTCCTAGAGATAGATTAAGACATGAACAATCCAAATAAAGCATTTGGGGCTCATGAAAAAGATTTTAGAGCCTTCTAATAAATAGAAAGTGCTTGGAGAAAATGAGAATAAATTTCCGAAAATTCCGGAAAATTCTCGGAAGGTTTTGGACAGCTCCTAAACGCATTTTTTGAACCCTTTTTGCACTCAAGAACCACTAGATGCATCGGCATGAATGCAACACACATAACTTTTATTTAATTTAGAAAATCAATCAAAGGATTTTTCCTATACTATATTCCCTGTGAAGAAAATAAATGTTGGGAAAAATTTTAAAATTATGAGAAAATCGTTATTTAATTATTCTTTCTATTCACATCCTGAAATTGGAAATTTCAGGGTGTGACAAATCTACCCCCCTTAAAAGGAATCTCGTCCCGAGATTCGAAAAAGGCTAGCAAGAGACAGGGGTTTATTTCAAACTCTTTTCATATCCTTCAGCAATATTCTTCTTTTCATATTACAGAAAAACTTCCCAAGTCTAACTTATACCAACATCCTTAAATATCAGGGGTCTTGTCTTGCTTGTGTCGTTGTCGCCATTCCTTCTTAAAATGACGATCTAGAAACTTCTTCGGGCACCTGTTGATAAAGTGTCCACCAGCTTTGCAATAGAAAAAAGCTTTACTTTCCCTAATGTTGCGACGATTTTGTGGTGTCTCATAAATCACTGGTATTGTGACACCATGAGGATATTCTAGATATGCATCTTCATTGTGATCTTCAGGAAAACCTTGGGCTTGAGACATATGATGTAGGTGAGAGTTGTTATTGGCTTCCCCTGGATATTCCCTTTTTCTCTTCTTACTCATGATCTCCTGTAGCTTGCTTTCTAGCCCAACGGCTTTGTTGATTAAATCTTGTATACTGGAGTATTCATGTAGGCTTAGTATACTTTGAAGATCTTCATTCAACCCTTTGATGAAATGCTCTCGTTTCTTCTTACCACTCTCAACCGATCTTGGGGCATATAGAGATAACCGAATAAACTTATCCCCGTACTCAGTTACCGTCATCTGTCCTTGCTTTAAGTTAAGGAACTCCTTCCTCTTGAGCTTCATCGCACTCACAGGAGTATGGTGTAAGATAAAGTTGTCTTTGAATTCCTTCCACACAATACTCTCAGGTTGCTGATGTCCATTGATGTAAGAATTCCACCATTCTGAAGCTGCTCCTATAAGCTGCCAAGATGCATACAAAGCTTTCTCTCCATCATTGCATTGTACCATATCTAGCTTCTCTTCAATTGTCTTGATCCAGTCTTCAGCTTCTAAGGGATATGTGGTACTGGAGAACATTGGCGGCTCAGCCTTCATGAACTCTGCATACTTATCCTCCGGGGGTGGAAATGATAGCGCATCTTGGTTGTATCCATAGTCATCACCGTTCTCGTAGCTTTCTCCTTGGTTACCTCCTTCTTGGTTTTCCATCTGGTTGGTAGGTAAAGATATTATCAGAAGGGAAACAAGAGTAGTGCAAAACGAATGGGGGAGAACAAGGAGGTGGGAGGTACAAAAGAAGAACCCAACTAAGCAACTGGTGTTATTGCGGATGTAAGACCCACAATACACCAACACTCACTTCAAAGAAGCGAATCAATCAAGTTCATAAAACCAAGCATCATCATGCAAGCACTGAATTCCACCAATCAAGGCATAGCTAAAGGGGAACGACACTACACGTTGTTAATGAAGTCAGGGGGTATCCTCCTAATAGATCAGATGTAGCTCCTAGCAAGGATATCCATAAATAATGGATTTTTCCCAGATCAAGGAGGCCAAAATTATGAGTTCAACCCAACCGGAATCACCTCAATCGGAGGTTCAGAACTCGAGATATGAATTAAACAAGATGGCTATGTCAGCAGTGTTGGCAGATTCTGAATGCTCCACTAATTCGTAGGTATCTCCCTGGATACAAAACGAATACTGCTTAATTTTGGACAGAGTGAATCTGATGAAATTCCTGAACTACTCCAATTGGATTTACCTCAATCGGAGGTCCATAGCCCGATATATAGAATATTGAAGGTAACTAGGTCAGCAGAGTTTACAGATTCTGATAGCTCCAATGTTTCGGGCATAGCTTCTAGAACATGTACAGGATAGGGCTGAATTTTTGATAGAAATTCACGTATGAAATTTAGGAACTAACCCAACTGGTTTCATGTCGATCGGAGTTCCGTAGCTCGAGAAAGAATTAAAACAGCGCTGATGTGTCAGAGAGCTCCGCGAATAGATGGAATGCTTAGGGTAACAATTCCACCGATAAATCAAGGGGGTGTTTATTGCTTGAGGGAATGAATAGGCGAGGTCGAAGAGATGTTCAAGGAGAGTGAAGATAAATATACAAGAACTCATGGTTTGGACAAAAGAAGATGGTTAAGAGGTGAGATCCTTCACCAGAGAGGTCAAGGATAAGGTAAGGAGGGATTGTAGAACAAAAGAGGCATTAAGAAACGACCAGTGCTAACTAGGCTTACGTCCTACAGTCGATACAGCTCTGATACCACTCTGTCACACCTGCTTTTCCGAAGAAAACCAAGTGCATACCTATATGCATGCCAGGATCATGTTTCATGCATACAGTGACATAAAAGTGAATACAGAAACAGTATCACGTAAGAAAAAGAAAGATTATCAGAGATTTACGCTTTATCCTGGAAACGAAGGCTCCAAACATCACAGGCAGTCGACTGGGGGTTGCGTACGCCTAGCACCAGCAACATCTTCACAGTAGCTTCCTCTTTCTGAGCAACAAAGTTTATAGCAAGGGTGAGCACTTGTCGTACTCAGCAAGTGTGGAGAAAAGAATGAATGCAAAGGCTTTATAGTGGACTGGGCTATAAGCATTTAAGCAATTTTAGTTGGTCAAGTTTTATTAGCACCTGATTACTAATAAAGTATAAGTTTATACCAACCCACATTAAGCATAAGGTAAGAGATACACCATAAGCACATGGCAAGCGTAACGAAAGAGAACGATTTAAGTCCATCTTCAAGTTTGATTATCATGTGAGGGTCCAGGCCGCCCGTGACCGTGGGCACGGCTAATCGATTAGTTTTACACTCGAGAGGTCGTACATCTTTACCCACAAGTCGCGTAAAAGTTCCGAAGAACTTTAAACCCAACCATGCGATGCTGCGCGGGCATCATACCACACTTCCGAGGTGTGATTGCATAGGGACGCTACGAGGCCTTTACAAAGAGTCCTCCCGTGCGTATTAGTCCATAGTAGTATGTCATAGAGGCTATCTTTCGTACCACACTTCTATTACGGACGGTCGCCATAGAGTACTTCCGTTCCAAGACCACTCCGGAATAGAAGTAGCCATAAAAGCATTCCTCCGTCCCCAACCTACTATGCGAGTAATAACCACACAAAGACTTCCCTAATTAATCGGCCAAGACCAGAGCCATATAGTCCTTGTGGTTGCACTGTTGTCCTGGGTGGTTCTCCATGTTCCAATTAATCATATGATCTTGTATTAAGCATCCAAAGATATAGCATAAAGGTAAAACACGTTCATCATTAATGTTCATTAAAACCACCATAACCCAGGTATAGCAACTAAGCATAACTACCCAACATAAATGTAAACCCAGGTTAACAAGGAATGACAATCAAAGACTAGGTAATCCTTAATAGGAACCCATCAAAATTAATGCAAGCAATGCAATGAGTGATTAAGTATAATTCTTAGGACAAAATCGAGGACACACTTGCCTTTAACCAAGGTAATTGCTCAGAATCTTCAACTTCAAGCTCTTCCAAACTTCTTGAACGGCGTTCACTCTAAGCACATCAATCATCGGGCACAAACATACACAAAGCAAACAAACAGACATACTAAGAACAAAGCACCAATCAAAAGAAAGCTTTAAAAGAACGCACTAAAGGATAAGCTTGATTAGACGGATCACTAAAGAACACAAAAGGGTGCTTGGAAAGGCTTGGTTAACTTTAAAGAGATGGTTATGAAAGATTGAGCAAGGACCGGAAAGATCACACTTAGATTGAGCTAAGAAAAGAACGTCTAACGAATGTTTTGCACATAGGAGAGAACAAGGTTATGAGCTAGATTCATTTTAATTAACAAAACAATTGTAAAGGATATTTCAGAAATAAAATACCCTATGTTGACATTAATGCAATATTAAACTTTATTTATGAAACCGGTGTAAAGAACTAGTCACGTTTTATTAATAAAGATTCATATATGAATTAACCGATTAAACATTTAATTTAGAAAAACTAAACTATATGAACAATCTAAACGAAACTTTATAATTCGAGTTCATCATATTATTATCAAAAACAGTATTAAATTGGTATTAATCAAGATTAACTTTTATTTATAAAGCCGGAGTAAAAGCCTAATCAACTTTTAATTATAAAAGTTAATTAACCATTAAGCAAATTAATATTTGACTTATGGAAAACCGAGTAAAATATCTAATTATATTTTATTCATAAAAGCATGTAAAGTAATCATTAATCAACTTAAATTTGATTATGAAAAACGATATATAGATCTATGTTGCTTTTATTTATAAAAGACATGCATAGCTAGTCATTAATCAAAATTAATATTAATTTTATTTTCAGAAACAAAACATGGTGAAAACACACCACTAACGAGTGCTTTACATTATTATGGACCTAACGCAACTTGAACGGATTAAATCGGAGCCAAAACGAAAAAGATATGAGAAAAACAAGATTGTAAGGACTCGGTCGCGATTAACCGTAGATTTCGGGGGCTAGCAAAGAAGATTCCCGAGACACGGTGAACAAGTTCTCGTGAAACAGGTAAATCTCGGGGTTAGATCTACAAAAGCTCTCGGGTTGGATCTAGTTGAAAGCATCTAATAGATCTAGGGATTTTTTTGTGAAAGAAGCAAGACACAAGAACAAATCTAATAGTTACAGGAAACGGCAGGGGTCTTACTGCAAAGCCGTCGGCCTTCTTCTTCCTCTGGTTAGAGGCGCGAACAGGGAGGGGCGGTGGCCTGTCCGGCCGGTTCACCGGCGCTCCGGCGACCAAGAAAGTCGGGCGTGGTGCAAAATCGAAGGAGGAGCTCGAGAGGAACAAGAGGATGGGCTTGCCTTCGAAGGAGAGGAACAGGGGCGGCCGGTATTTGCGGTCAACGGCGAGCCGCGGCCGGGCTTTAGCGGCGCGGGCGCGCGCGGGCCGCCGCAGCGGCGGCGGCGCCGTAGGGCGGCGGGGCGCGGGAGGCGGCGCGCGCGCGGGCGGCGGCAGGGGCGGCGGCCTTTATGGGGGGCGCGCTACGGGGGCGGCGGCCTTCCCAGGCGGCGGCGCCTTGCGGGCCCGCATGGGCCCCGCGTGGGCCGCGGCGGCGGCGCGGGTTGGGTCGAGCCTCGTGCTCGGCCCAATCCGGTAGGTAGGTTTTTTTTTCTTTTTTTTTTCAGAATCTATTTCCGGTGCGAAAATAATCCGAAAAAAATTCGTAAATTATTTTAAAGCACGAAAAATACTCGAGAAAATCACAAAAATTCCAGGGAAAATTCCTAGAGATAGATTAAGACATGAACAATCCAAATAAAGCATTTGGGGCTCATGAAAAAGATTTTAGAGCCTTCTAATAAATAGAAAGTGCTTGGAGAAAATGAGAATAAATTCCCGAAAATTCCGGAAAATTCTCGGAAGGTTTTGGACAGCTCCTAAACGCATGTTTTGAACCCTTTTTGCACTCAAGAACCACTAGATGCATCGGCATGAATGCAACACACATAACTTTTATTTAATTTAGAAAATCAATCAAAGGATTTTTCCTATACTATATTCCCTGTAAAGAAAATAAATGTTGGGAAAAATTTTAAAATTATGAGAAAATCGTTATTTAATTATTCTTTCTATTCACATCCTGAAATTGGAAATTTCAGGGTGTGACAGGCGACGTGCAGTCGTCGAAGGAAACAACGGCTCTGTCACCAGCAGGGCAAGCGACGGAGACATCCCTCTTGCCGCCAGGGGCGCAGGGGCGATCTACATCGAGCACCGGCCCAGCGGATGATGTTGGGTCGAACAAGAGGTTGAAGAAGACCCCGCCCAAGTCATGCAAGCCGAATCTTAGGTCGGCAACCAAGTATGTCAGTTGTCCTACTCATGACATAGCTTTGTATTTCTTCTGTCCGTTGGTTGTTTGCTTAGGTCGTCTTTTCATGAGCAGGGTTCCTCCGATGACGTCGGAGTGCGGGAAGAACACCTCAGGCCAGAAGGCGTTTGGGAGCAAGGTGCTAGAGACACCAGTGGTGGAGTCACCGGCAGCTTCAGCGGCCGACGTGACGAGCGCGGCCGTCGGAGCTGGGGCGACGGCGGCATCTGAGGCAGACAGGCCGGGACCAGTGCACCTCCCGCCACCAGAGGTGGGGGCGATGACCGTGGCACTGCTGGCCCATAGGAGGCGCCACACCCACAGAGCATCATAGATGAGGGCATGGAGGCGGTGAACGACGAAGACCAGTGCCTTTACACTGTCACCCCGTGGCGGTGCAGGTCGTTACCGACCACGACCTGGAGACGTTCAAGGAGGTGGCGCGCATGATCGGGACCGTGCTGCTGGTGAGGACCCTTGCTGAGTTCCTTAAGTTCTTGCTTCGAGTTTTTTAATGCCATGAGGTTTGACGACCTGAATTGTTTGTTGTGCAGTCCCTTGCTGAGCGAGCACAAGCTCAGACAAGTCTACTGTGGGAGGCGGCGAACGCACACGCAGAGGCCGCCGCGGCTCATGAGGCGAAGCTGCAGGCCGAGGTTGCGGCTACGCATGAGATCCAGTGCGTCAAGGAGGTGATGGCGTGCCAGGCGCAGAAGGAGGTGGCCGACCTGAAGAAGAAGCTGGAGGACGCCGAGCGGAAGGCCAAGGATGCAGCTTCCGACCTCCAGGCCGTGGTGGAGGGTATGTCTTCATCATTTCCCTGGGCTGACCCCGTGTGCCTTTGTAAGGTCTTGGTCATGATTCTCCGACCTTGAATCACTGCAGGCACTCGAGAGACCGAGGAGGCCCTCATGAAAGAGCTGACCACAATCAAAAGCCAGCTGACGTCCATCAGGGAGAAGTCCACGGAGACCCGGTGAGGTTAGCATCTTGCTTGTTGTTTGAGCGTTGGCCGATGTTTCACGGCTAGACGTGCTGTTGATTCTGATTGCTTGTGATGCAGGTCTTGAGAAAAAGCTGGGCGAGCTCAAGGACACCGCCCAGTATGTCATGGACCTCTACGTCCCGCAGGAGGAAGGGGCTGAACCCAAGCCGCTGATCGACCGGCTGGACGAGGCTGAAGGTCGCATCAAGGGCCTGCTCCTGGACACCGCCAACCTTGCGGCGGCCGCGGTGTTGTCAACCGTCAAGTACCACGACCCGTCGTTCGACCTGCAGAAGGTCTCGGAAGACGTGGACCTGTCGGGCCTCATCAGGCGTGAAGACGTCGTGGCAGCCGTTGAGGAGGTCATCAAGAAGTTTGACTTCGACACTGACTGAGGTGGTGCTGAAAGGAGCTTTAGACATGGGTTAGGTCGATGAACATGTAAATAAACTTGCAATGTTAAAAAGCTTTTGCTCAAGAAAAGATGTATGCATGCTTTAGCAAGGCGCTTTCATTATGTACGTCGAAAGTAACTAGGTCACAAGAGAAACCCTCCGCTCACCCAACTTAGTGGAGGAACGGCTTACCGATCGTGCGGCCCAGCATGGGGACTTAGGCACGAACAGTGCGCGGAGGGGGGGGGGGTCATGGACCCTAGGTCTTTTGAACCAGAAACTTAAGAACGTTTATAACGGAAGTGGAAGCTAACTTTTTGGTAAGGACTTGAAATTGTAAAACATAATCAAAATCCCCGAGCGTTTCGAGACCTGACCTAGACCAAGCCCCCAAGGGCTTCGAGGGGGAAGGAAAAAGAACTTAAAGTAAAAAGGGAGATCGAAACACAGGTCGACAGAGGGGTTGCCTAATAGGGGATCTCTTTCTTTATTATATTGAAATTACAAAGGGGGAGAGTACATAGCTTTATTTTTATACAGATCTTCTAAGGATAGAAGTGACGTAAGTGCTCGATGTTCCAAACGTTAGGAACGCCTTGGCCGTTGGCCCACTGGAGGCGCTAGGTCGATGGGATGACAACTTCCATCACGATGAAGGGGCCTTCCCAAGGGGCAGAGAGCTTGTGCATCCCCTTGGTACTTTGGATACAACGTCGGACCAGGTCTCCCACGTTGAAGGATCGCTCCCACACGTTGCGGTTGTGATAACGTCGCAGCTGCTGCTTGTACCGCGTATGCCATATTAGCGCGGCTACACGGTGCTCTTCGATGCTGTCAAGGTCGACCTTGCGTGTTTCCTCGGCCGCCCCTTCCTCGTAGTGTTGGATGCGCGGGACACCAAAGGCTACATCGGTTGGGAGGACCGCCTCTAACCCGTGCACCAGGAAAAAGGGCGAGTATCTCGTGACCGAGCTGACCTGGGTTCGGAGACCCCAGATAATGGGTTCTGAGTTGCTGACCCTAGCAGAGCCGTTGGATATTACTCAGACACTTGCCCGTTGCCTGAACGTGGTTTTCACACTCCAGGGGCTGCGTTTTAATACCGCAGCAGTTATTGCACAGCGCTTGGAGGCATCTAGGCGCGATTGGAAGCAGCTTTCAGCAGCACACCAGCAGCTGAACTTCACGCTTACCCAGGTGCAGCAGGAGAATGACAGACTGCGTACTAGGAGATTCCAGTTGGAGCTTGAGCGAGGTGACAACCTCCAGAGGATCGTGGACCTAGAGACAGAGAACAATGCACTAGAGGAGGATGCCGACGCACACGAGATTGAGAGGCTGACCCTGTTGCAGAACATTGCTGATATGCAGCAGCAGGTGCAGGAGGCCGAGGTACAGGTGGCAGCCTTGCAGGCTATAGTGGCCTTACGGCCCCACGCCCCCGACGCATGCACACCCGGAGGAGCAAGACGGTGTGTCCGGTCTGGATCAGACGAGCCAGGCAGGACCACCGCTACCGACTCCCCCAGCTTCGCCTTCGTGCAGTGGTGCTTCAGTGGGCAACTAGGTTGCCGACAGCAAGGAGCAGCAGGAAATCGATCTTATCGAATGTCTTAGAGATGTTGGAGTAGTGGCTTGACAGCACGTCTTCGTGCCAAGCAACTATTGTATCATGTGTTGTCTTGATGTTTCCAAATCGAGTTGTAATGACATTGAACCTTGTTCTGTCATGTTGTAATAAGAATGCTTCAGCTTGTATGCTTTAAGTGAATTCCGTTGTCTTCAAAATTGAATCTTCTTGTGCTAAATACCATATCTTTGGATAATTCGTTGCGAATGATCACACTTATCAAAAGAATGCATTGTTTATCTCCTGAGATCATAGGTAAAGCAAAGCATCTTTACGAACGTCACTCGTTGCCAGCATTTAAGTGCTCGTTCGTATACCATCTTCCTTGGCATTCAGGATAACGACGATCGTTCGGAAGTGATTAGGAGCCACGCAGTTGAGCAATCACCGCCCTAACCTTGTTAAGAGAAATGATTCTATAAATCTTGTGACTATAGAATGTTGTGCTTGTTGCCGTACTCGTTATTCACGTACTAATGGGATGTGATAATGCTTGATCGTGCTTGTCATCATTTGGAAGTAAGCTTTCAGTTATCTCACTAATAACGCTCACTTTTCAGATGGTGGGAACCACGCGCAGCTCTCCCAACGGTTTTGGTGCGAGTGGTAGTGGTGACTTGCCGCCACCCCCGCCCATGAACCCGACGGAGGCTTACATGGCCACCCAGACCGAGGTGCTTTGCGCCGGATCTTGCAAACACGAGCGAGATCGCCCGGCGGATGAACCGGAGGGCCGCCACATGGGGCCAACCACGAGGGACCTAACCGGTCACCACGTATGCCCAGCTCATCGCCATGAAGCCGCCAACGTTCGCGAAAGCCGAAGACCCTCCGGAAGCCGAGGCTTGGGTCAAGGCCATAGAGGCGAAATTCTCTCGCCTTTGTGCTTTGCCTTGCTCGGAGGAGAACAAAGCGAACTTCGCAGCCCTACAACTGCGAGGTGAAGCTTTCATGTGGTGGGACCATTTCAAGTCCATGCAGCGAAATCACGCTGTGACTTGGGAAGAATTCAAGCAAGCTTTCAAGAGTCATCACATTCCCAAGGGTCTGATGGACCTGAAGATGAGGGAGCTGCTAGCCCTTCGTCAAGGATCTGACTCCGTGTACCGTTATGCCCAGAAGTTCAATAGCTTATGCCAGTACGGTGGGCATCATGTTGATACGGATGTCAAGAAGATGGAGAGGTTCCGTGACGGGCTTGATGGCAAGCTATATGAGCGCCTAAATCTGCTAGAGCCCGCCAACTTCCATGAACTCGTGAACAAAGCTATCTCGCAAGAAGATGCTATGAAGAAAGCCCATGGGGACAACAAGAGGATGTCCGGTTTCACCCCAAGCGACGGAACAAACAAGAAGTTTCGCTTTGTGAAGAAGGAAGCTCCAGGCCCATCCCAAGCAATCTTCAACCGGACGCCGGACGATGAAGCCATTCCGGGGGCAAACCCGCCGGAACTTCCGCTTCCGCCGTGCCCGGCGCAGCGGGCTCCGAAGCCTAATGCACCCCCACGTGAGGTTGGAGATCGTCGTTGCTACAACTGTGGCCAGCCTGGGCACTACATTAATGAGTGCCCCAAGCCCAGACCGATCAAGTCAAACCCGCGAGAACCGAATACGGGAAACAAGCCGACCACTCCGCCAAGAAACCCATGGTGCAAGTGCGCCAGGGTAAGCTGAACTTCACCACCATGAGTGATATTCCCGCAGGAGCTCCAGTACTCACGGGTACATTCTCTATCAATAACACTCCTGTCAAGGTCTTATTTGATTCAGGAGCCACCCATAGTTTCATAAATAAGAGTCTACTAGACAAATTGGGTCTAAGAGGAGTACCAACCAAATCTACTTATAAAATCACCACACCGGGTGGAAACATCACGTCTCAGTTAGTAATTTTTGGAGTTCCCCTAAGACTAGGAAGTCGGGTCGTTCAATCTAATCTAATAGTCATCCAGTTAGGAAGCATGGATGTTATTTTGGGTATGGAATGGATGAATCAACATAAGGTGGTTCTAGATATATCAGATAGGGTCGTTGAGATCCACTCTCCTACGGTCGGGCACACCACCTTGTACCTACCTTTCCGGGACGGTACCGACTCTTGTGCCTATGCGACCATTATCTCCTCCCTTGATGAGATTCCAGTAGTGTGTGAGTACCCGGATGTTTTCCCTGATGAGTTGCCTGGTATGCCACCATACAGAGATGTCGAGTTTGTAATCGAACTCCAACCTGGTACCGCACCCATTTCCAAAAGACCTTATCGCATGCCACCCAAAGAGCTAGCCGAGCTAAAAACCCAACTCCAAGAATTTTTAGATAAGGGTTACATTCGCCCGAGCTCTTCTCCTTGGGGTTGCCCTTCTCTCTTTGTCAAAAAGAAAGATGGCAGCTTGAGGATGTGCGTAGATTATCGACCGCTCAATGCAGTCACGATCAAAAACAAATACCCACTTCCTCGAATTGATGTTCTGTTTGATCAATTGGCTGGTGCCAAAGTCTTCTCTAAGATTGACCTTCGTTCTGGCTACCACCAAATCAAGATTCGACCATGCGATATTCCTAAAACCGCATTTTCCACTCGTTATGGCCTTTACGAATTCTTGGTCATGTCCTTCAGACTCACTAATGCGCCTGCCTACTTCATGTACCTCATGAACTCCGTATTCATGACGGAGCTCGATAAGTTTGTCGTGGTCTTTATCGATGATATCCTCATCTATTCTAAAGACGAGGCAGAACACGCCAACCATCTCCGAGTCGTCCTTCGCCGTTTACGAGATCATCGCCTTTATGCTAAATTCTCCAAATGTGAATTCTGGCTGAAAAGTGTCAAATTCTTGGGGCACACCATTTCCCACGATGGTATCTCCGTAGATCCTAGTAAAGTTCAGGAGGTGATGGATTGGAAACCACCCAAGTCTGTGCATCAAATCCGCAGTTTCCTAGGATTAGTGGGATATTACCGTCGATTCATTCCTGACTTTTCTAGAATCGCAAAACCCATGACCGAATTACTCAAGAAGGGAGTGAAATTCGTGTGGAGTGAAGCATGTGAGAAAGTTTTTCACACCCTCAGACAACATCTAACTTCAGCCCCAGTGCTAGCTCAGCCCGATAACTCCAAGCCATTTGAAGTTTTCTGTGACGCATCAGGCACTGGTCTTGGCTGTGTCCTTATGCAAGAAGGCCGAGTCATTGCCTATGCTTCGCGAGCCCTTCGACCCCATGAACTCAACTATCCTACCCATGATCTTGAGTTAGCTGCTGTTGTTCATGCCCTCAAGATATGGAGGCATTATCTAATGGGCAATCATTGCAATATCTTCACTGATCACAAAAGCCTCAAATATATCTTCACCCAGTCCGAGTTGAATATGAGGCAGAGAAGATAGCTTGAGTTGATCAAGGATTATGATCTAGAAGTGCACTATCACCCGGGCAAAGCAAATGTTGTTGTGGATGCTCTTAGCCGCAAGGATCATTGCAACCACCTAGAGTTGGTGGCAGTCAGTGAACCCTTGTGTGAAGAAATGAGAAGGCTCAACCTAGAAGGGGTACCGCAGGGAATTCTTTATGCCTTGACGGCAGAATCCAGCCTTTATGACAGAATAGTCACTGCCCAGCGCAACGATGCGAATATCCAAACCATCCAGCAGAAACTAGTGGAAGGAGACCCAAAGTACACTTGTTTCCAGCAAGATCACCAAGGTGTGGTCTGGTTTGGAAAACGTCTAGTGGTCCCCGTTGACCCGGAAATCAAGAAGATCATTCTAGATGAAGCTCACAAGTCCAAATTCTCTATCTATCCCGGTAGTACCAAGATGTACCAAGATCTAAAGCAAAACTTTTGGTGATCAAATATGAAGGTGGATGTAGCCAAGTATGTAGCCGAGTGCGATACTTGCCACCGGATGAAAGCAAGCCATTTGAAATCTGCAGGAGTCCTCCAACCCCTGTCGATACCTATGTGGAAATGGGATGACATTAGTATGGATTTTATTGTAGGTTTACCCCTGACCCCTAGGAAGAAGGATTCTATTTGGGTGATCGTGGATAGACTTACCAAGACTGCTCACTTCATTGCCGTACACACTACATACTCAGTACAACAGTATGCAGAGTTGTACGTGGACCACATAGTTCGTCTACATGGAATCCCAAAGACCATAATCTCTGATAGAGGGACCCAGTTTGTGGCCCGTTTTTGGGAGCAGTTACATGAATGTTTGGGAACCCAGCTACTCCGTAGTTCCAGTTATCACCCGCAGACAGATGGTCAGACGGAGAGGATAAACCAGATCCTAGAGGACATGTTGAGAGCAAGCATCTTGCACTTTGACAAGAGTTGGGACAAGTGCTTGTCCTTAGCAGAGTTCTCCTACAATAATAGCTATCAGGCCAGCTTGAAAATGGCACCGTTCGATGCTTTATACGGACGCAGATGCCGCACCCCACTGAATTGGTCAGAAGCCGGAGAAAGAACACTCTTTGGACCAGAGTTAGTAAAAGAGGCCGAAGAGAAAGTACAAGTGATAAGAGAAAATTTGAAGATGGCCCAGATGAGACAAAAGAGTTATCATGATAAGGGAACCGCACCTTGACACTTTGAAGTGGGAGACCATGTATATTTGAAGGTATCCCCCACCAAAGGTGTGCAAAGGTTCGGAGTCAAGGGAAAGTTAGCCCCGCGCTACATTGGACCCTACGAAGTACTAGAAGTATGTGGACCCGTGGCCTACCGTATCCAATTGCCAGAACGGTTTTCTGCGGTTCACAATGTGTTTCATGTAACTCAGTTGAAGAAAGGAATGCCTGTTCCGGGGAACGAAATCATCACAGAAGCTAATGCTTGGATCGAGCCGGATTTCTCGCTCGTCGAGCATCCCTTAAAAGTACTAGACCAAAAAGAGCGAAAGACCCAGAGGCAAACCGTACGGATGTACAAGATCCAATGGAGCCACCACACGGAAGAAGAAGCCACGTGGGAGACGGAGGATTATCTCAACACCAAGTATCCGGGCTTCCTCCGATCCCGAAGCAGTGAGTCCTTTCTTTCCCATCTCTTAGTTGTCAAGTCGAATCTCGGGACGAGATTCCTTTAAGGGGGGTAGGCTGTGACGCCCCAGGTTTTTAATTACCGTCATTAACGCTAACAACACGATTAGCCGGTCAAATGGTCAACCCTAGGTCAACCTGGGCCCTCACCCATGAAAACTCCCTAACATACCCCTAAGTGACCCTAGTGAATAGTAAAACACTGGTGGGGCCAACCCTTGGTCAAAGGGTGGGTCAAAGCTCCCTTGCCACCCAATGTCCACAGGTGTCTGCCGGAACTTTTGCCGCGTTCCCCAGAATTCACCTAGACACTTAAAATTCTACCTTTGGGAAAGTTGTAGATCTTGTTGAGGGACACAACTTTCATGTAGAGTGGCATTGCTAATTTGGAGGGGAAAATTGTGAAAAAGCCCTTACAAGCCAGAAATCACTGTTGACAGAACACTGCTGACATTCAAAGTTGGCACTGCCACAGTTTCAGATCTAGGCAACAAAACCCTATACAACCTTTGTAAAAGTTGTAGATGGTACCTAGATCTACAACTTTGGTATTCATCACTTGGTACGCTTCGTTGAAAAATTTTGAGAAAAATCGAGTCAAAGATGGCACCAAGCAACACGGCCCGAGCCCGAGCGCGCCATGCGCGACGTCGTGCGCGCCCCGAGCGCCACCGTGCCGCCGCCGCCGGTCTTGCCCCCGGCAGCCATGCCCACGCCGCCCGAGCCCTCGACGTCCGCGCCACGCCGCGTCCCGAGGCACGCGCGCCCCGATGCGCACCGTCCCGAGGCGTCTAGGCGTCCGCGCCGCGCGTACGCGCACGCGCGCCACGGACCGGCGGTCCGTCGGCGCGCGCGTCGCCGCCGTACGCGCGCAACCCGACGCGCCGTAGCACGGCCGCATCTCCCGCCGTCACCAACGCGTCACCCACGGGCCGCCCGAGCCGGGTATAAAGCCTCCCGGCCTCTCCTCGCGCGCCGCACCGAGCCGCCCGCGCCATCGCCGCCGCCGTCCGCCGCCGCCGGTGCTAGCCCCTCCCCGGCCCGCGCTCGCCGCCGTCCAAGCACACCGCTAGGCTCCTTAGCATCCGGGCCAGCTCATAAGCGCGCTTGTTTGCGCCAATTTGATCTCCACGCCGCACCGCACCGAGCCCTCCCGAGCGCCGCCGCCGGTCGCCGCCGTGCGCCGTCGCCGGAGCCAACTCCACCCTCGCCACCACCACCAACCGGACCGTGGTGAGCTCAATTTCATCATGGTGCCGCTTGTTGTCGTGGATGGGCCCCACATCGCCGCCGGCGAACCCTCCCGCCGTCGGCAAGGGCACAAATGTGAACCCAGGGGCATATGTGCAAGGATTCCTAACTTAGTTTATTTGTAGTTCAGTCCACAGTCTTAGAAAATCCCTAGAAAATCACAGAACATTCCAAAAATTCCCAAACAAATTTTGTAGGACTCAGGATGCCAAACCCCATCCATGTGTGGTACACTTGTGACTAGAATCAAAGTAGCTTTGGCTGGAAAATTTCAAATATGTTATGCTTGAATATGTCATATCCTGAATTGTACAGCTCCTCTGTAGTTAGGCTTTGGATATGATGTGTGTTAGAGTAAGACTAGATGCTTTGCCAAAAATTGCACAAAGTTATCATGTGAATCTTTTTATAAAAATGTTTTTCCATCTCTGGCAGAGCTATATAAATGATTTTTCATGTTAAATATATTAATGTTCTTGAGCCCAACTTGTGCACACTACCTTGAGATGCCAAATGGCACCTCTTGTGAATTAATCATGAATTTAGGAGTACCAGAACTAATTATTCTTGATTTATGCCTATTTTCCTTTGTAAATCAATAAACCAGATTTAGTAGAGGTTCCATGTGAACATGTTAGCTTTTTAGACTTGTTTAGGACCAGAGAGCAACCACCAGAAAGTTTGAGTAATTTTGAGGTTTATTTATTTTTATTTGCATTTAAGATGAATCACTAGATAACCTTTGTTATTTTCAATAATATTTAATTTCCTAGCATCCAACACTCACATGTGGGTCCAATGGACCAGGATAGGTGCTAGTAGGCTTAAGAAACACTCATTTAATTTTTGGTAATTTAATTGGTTAATAAAAGGCTTAAATGCCCTTTTAATATTAAAGGGGAATTAAAATAAAGAGAAAATCCTTAATTAAATCCTTTTTCTTTTTGAAATGGTACTTAATATAAATAAAAGAAATTTAATTGACATTACTGATAAGAAATTTAATTCATAAATAAAATACTAATTACACCATGTTGGTAAAAATAAAATGAAATAAAGCTTTCACATGAAATGATAAGCTTAAATAAAACCTTTATTCAAATAAGGAATAAAAGAGTAATCCATGTACAACCAATGACTTCCTCAAATAGAAACCTTAAATAGATGCTTGTTAAGGTGAATATGACCAACTAGAGTTGGATAAGACAACGAACTATCACATCACCTAAAGTGCATTGCATTCCGTGTAGATCTTCCGGACGGAGATTACTCCCTGGTCCCGGAAACCGAGGAAGGAGGAGCGGAAGGATCTCTGCACTACGTGGACGTACTCGACACTGAGGGTGCCCAAGCTAACTTAGCCGACGAAGGCAAGCTCCGGTGCATCTAACCTAGTTTTAAAAGTTCTTTATTCAATTATCTATGAATGATTGTGCATTTACGTTCAGGAGTTGAATGAAACCCTAGATGCATGATCCATAGGTACCTTTGGTCTTTACTAGTATGATAGGTCGATAGCTGCTAAGCTATAGGACCGTTACAAGTCGGGTGATGACCTCACTCGCGAGAATAGGTTCCTAGATAGGAATCATACCATATCCTTAAATGGATTGCTCACGTGGTAAGAGCATGGGATCTGGGCTCCGGTCCAGTGGTTATGTGGGTTAAGTCTTTGAACGTACCAAGCATATGCCGGGTATGGGACCGGTAAGCCTAGTACCATAATGAGGCGGTGAGGGATCTTACTATTACTACTCTTGGGATTCGCTCTCACGGCTAGCTACCGGTGGTGTATGGTGACTCCGGTATCTCGCGGGGTATGCCGGATAGCCTGCACCAAAGACTGTAAGATTCGATCCCAACCCGAGGATTTATGGGGACGGCCTGGGGAGTTGTCCTCGCGGGGGCAGCCGACCGTGTGTTTGGGTTTACCTTGCAAGGTTTTTAATCAATCGATTGTCGGCCTCTCACCGTTATCCGAGACTACTTACTCCACTAGTCATATGATCCCTAATGATGGAAGTTGATGAAGATGATGTTTGAATAATTGTATTGTACAACTTTGTTTGTACTAGTTGGCTAATGTAGTAAAGATTAAACTACTAGAACTTGTGCTAAAACCTTGAAAGTAAGGACCTACTCTTTGTTACTTTTTAGCAAGAGCAACCCAGTAGCCAAAAAGCCTTTCATGGTCTAGATGTGGTGAATTAGATATCACCGACGGGTAAGACTTGCTGAGTATTAGTATACTCAGCCTTGCTATAATGTGTTGATCCAGGTAATGCCTTCAGTGATGTGTGGCCCGGTGAGATCCCGCCCGGCTGGGAGCTGGAGTGGGTGGAGGACGACTACTGAAGCATCATGGATGGCCTCCCGTGGTGACTTGCTTCTGCTAGTTAATTTCCGCTGTGTCTTTTCGAAACTCGAACTATTCGTCATGACAAAAACCATGGTTTGTAATAATTAAACCCTTCGGGGTACGAATTTGAATTTGAATGTTGTTGTATCTCTGGACTCGCCTTCGAGTGAGTTTTAATGCATATATTCGATCCTTGTGCTATTCAAGTGATTTACCGGGCGTTAACCCGGCGACTTACGACAGGATGGTACTTTATTATTGCTTAATGACCAAAGTGGATCGGTCTTAGGCGATAGTACGGTACTTTCCTGGGCGGGTTGTCACAGGGGGGTCATGGACCCTAGGTCTTTTGAACTAGAAACTTAAGAACGTTTATAACGGAAGTGGAAGCTAACTTTTTGGTAAGGACTTGAAATTGTAAAACATAATCAAAATCCCCGAGCGTTTCAAGACCTGACCTAGACCAAGCCCCCAAGGGCTTTGAGGGGGAAGGAAAAAGAACTTAAAGTAAAAAGGGAGATCGAAACACAGGTCGACAGAGGGGTTGCCTAATAGGGGATCTCTTTCTTTATTATATTGAAATTACAAAGGGGGAGAGTACATAGCTTTATTTTTATACAGATCTTCTAAGGATAGAAGTGACGTAAGTGCTCGATGTTCCAAACGTTAGGAACGCCTTGGCCGTTGGCCCACTGGAGGCGCTAGGTCGATGGGATGACAACTTCCATCACGATGAAGGGGCCTTCCCAAGGGGCGCAGAGCTTGTGCATCCCCTTGGTACTTTGGATACAACGTCGGACCGTGTCTCCCACGTTGAAGGATCGCTCCCACACGTTGCGGTTGTGATAACGTCGCAGGCTCGCCGCTTGTACCGCGTATGCCATATTAGCGCGGCTACACGGTGCTCTTCGATGCTGTCAAGGTCGACCTTGCGTGTTTCCTCGGCCGCCCCTTCCTCGTAGTGTTGGATGCGCGGGACACCAAAGGCTACATCGGTTGGGAGGACCGCCTCTAACCCGTGCACCAGGAAAAAGGGCGAGTATCTCGTGACCGAGCTGACCTGGGTTCGGAGACCCCAGATAATGTGAGGCAACTCTGCGTGCCATCTGGTCGCATACTGCGAAGCGTCGTCGAAGATGCAGTCTTTGACAGCTTGAAGCACCATGCCATTTGCTCGCTCGACCTGGCCGTTGCACTGTGGGTGGGCCACTGAGGAGTAGTAGATGTCGATGAGGCTATCCTGGCAAAAATCCCCGAAGTCCGACCCTATAAAGGCTTTACCCAAGTCGGTGACGATCCTGTTAGGTACCCCGAACCAATAGGTGATGTCCTCGATGAATTTCACGGCCTCTTTCGATGTGACTTTGGTGATGGCGTGGACCTCGATCCACTTGGTGAATTTATCCACCGCCACCAGGATGTGCTTGTGTCTGATGATCTTTTCGCGCTCGACCTTATGCTCTGAGACGCGTTTCTCCACGATGTAGGTGATGAAGTCGAGGTGCCAGTCGTTTGCGGCCTCCATCATGAGGACGTTGCGGCTACCCGGTACGTCGCTGGGTGACGTCTCTGGGTCGCTGAGGAGTCTGATCGACGGCTTGCGTAGATCTTGGATGAATACGCCAGCCGGGACCAGCGCGCGCTTGGACCCTAGCTTGGAGAGGACATCGGCCGCCACGTTGTTGTCGCGGGTGACGTGGTGGAACTCTAGACCTTCGAAGTGATCCTCGAGCTTGCGCACCTCAGCACAGTAGGCGTTCATTATCTTCTTCTTGATGTCACATGCCTTGTTGACTTGGTCGATGACGACCTTGGAGTCGCCGTAAGCAATGAGTCGCTTGATTCCGAGGGAAACAGTGATGCGTAGCCCATGGATCAGGGCCTCGTACTTAGCGTCGTTGTTGGATGCCTTGTAGTGGATCTGTAAGACGTACTTCAGGTGATCGCCTTGGGGCGAGATGAAGAGGACGCTTGCACCTGCGCCTTCGAGGTTCAGGGAACCATCGAAGTACATCTTCCAGCGCTCCAGCTTCTCCGCCAGCGGAGGCTGCTGGGTCTCCGTCCACTCGGAGACAAAATCGATGAGGATCTGGGACTTGATGGCCTGCCGTGGGCAAAATTCGAGGTCGAATTCTCCCAACTCGACTGACCACTTGACGATTCGTCCCACAATGTCGAGGCTACATAAGATTTCTCCGAGGGGGAAACTGAGACGACCTTGATCTTGTGCGACTGGAAATAATGTCGCAGCTTGCGAGATGTGACGAGAATGGCATATAACAGTTTCTGAGGTTGCGAGTACCTGACCTTACTGTCGGATAAAACCTCACTGACGTAGTAGACAGGTCGCTGGACTGGGTACTGGTGGCCCTCTTTAGGTCGCTCGGACACCAACACCGCACTGACCACCTGGGTGGACGCGGAGATGTAGAGGAGCAAGGTCTCCTTAGGTGCCAGGGCACCATGACTGGAGGTGTGGTGAGGAAGGTCTTCAGCTCCTCGAGCGCCTAGTCCGCCTCGTCTGTCCACTTGAACTTGTCAAACTTTTTCAGGAGCTTGAAGAAGGGCAGACCTTTCTCTCCAAGCTTGCTGATAAAGCGACCTAGTGCTGCCATCATGCCAGTAAGCTTCATGGCGTATTTCTTCCCAGTAGGTCGATTCATCCTGCAGATGGCGTCGACCTTGGTGGGGTTCGCCTCGATGCCGCAGTGGCTCACCATGAAGCCTAGAAGCTTGCCAGATGGAACACTGAAGACGCACTTCTCCGGGTTGAGCTTCCAGCGGTAGACCCGGAGGTTGGCGAAGGTTTGGGTGAGGTCAGCGATGAGGTTTTCTTCATTGGTAGTCTTGACAACCACGTCGTCGACATAAGCCTCGACGTTCTTGCCGATCTGAGACTCTAAGCACTTTTGGATGGCCTTCTGGTAGGTCGCTTCAGCGTTCTTGATGCTGAAAGTCATGGTCTTGTAGAAGTAGATGCCACGCGGCGTTATAAACGCCGTCTTGTCCTGGTCAGAGACCTTCAAGGCTATCTGGTGATAGCCCGAGTAGCAGTCGAGGAAGCACAACAGGGGCGCTTCCCGCGGTGGAGTCGACGACCTGGTCGATGCGCGGAAGAGGGAAGGGGTCTTTAGGGCAGTGACGGTTGAGATCGGTGTAGTCGATACACATTCTCCATTAGCTGATTTTCTTGGTTACAAGCACCAGGTTGGTGAGCCAAACCGGGTTTTTACATTCGCGGATGAATCCAGCAGCTCAGAGCTTTAGAACCTCTACCCTAATGACCTCCTTGCGATCCTTCGCAAAGCGGCGCAGCTTTTGCTTGACAGGCTTGGTAGTCTTTCTTACATCCAAGGAGTTCTCAGGCAGCTCCCTGGGAACACCTGGCATATCCGATGGGGTCCATGCGAATATGTCAGCATTGTCCCGGAGGAAACTGGTGAGCGCGAGTTCCTATTTCTCCCCGAGGTCGTCACCGATGACCACCGTCTTGGTTGGGTTGGCAAGGCTAAGGCAGACGTTCATCGTCGATGGCATGGCATCCAGGGTGGTCTCGGTGCGCTTCTGCTCCGGGACGTTTAGGTCAGACTGGTCGACCTTCTTAGCTTCAGCCACCATGACAGCTGAGGCACCGAAGCAGGCGTTCGTCGTGGCGATCTTCAGGGCCTCGTTGTCGCACTTGAACGAGATGAGCAGGTCACCGTAGACTGTGAGGACTCAGTTGGGAGCCGACATCTTCAGCACTAGGTAGGTGTAGTGCGGGATGGCCATGAACCTGGCTAGCATGGGGCGACCTAGGATGGTGTGGTAGGATGACTTGAAGTCAACGACCTCGAAGCTGAGGTACTCTATGCGGAAGTTCTCCTCTGTGCCAAACGTGACTGGGAGGGAGACCCAACCCATGGGGTAGGCCGCCTTGCCAGACACAATGCCGAAGAAGGGCTCGTCGCACTCCGTAAGCCTCTTGAAGTCAAAGTCCATCTTCTTCAGGGTGTCGACGAAGATGACGTTGAGTCCACTCCCACCATCGATGAGGGTTTGAGCGAGTAGGGCGCCCTCAATGATGGGCTCGACGACCAGCGGGTATGAACCGAGGTCCGAGATGTGGACCCAGTGATCGGCTCTGGAGAAGGTAATGGGCTGCTCCGACCAACGCAGGGGCTGCGATGGTTTGGTGTGGATGAGCTTGACCTCGCGGTTATCCTGCTCGTGCTGCTTTTCAGGCCGCCAACGATCATGTTGATTGATCTCTTGGCATACTGGAAAGGGCCATTTGGGTTGCCTGTCTCCAGCAGGGGAGGCAGGTCGCGCTCGTCGCGTCGATCCTCCGGTGGGTGGTTGTCACGTCGCCGGTCATCGCAGCGATTATTGTCCTGGCGGCCACATCGATCGTCGCGACGGCTGTTGTTGTAGCGACGTGAGGATGACCTATCTCCATCGCTTCTAGGTCGCTTGGGGTCCCCGGGCGCGCGGAACGCCCTCTTGAACTGCTGGCACTCGCGGACTGTGTGAGTACCCCCTTCATGGAACGTGCAGGGGCTGTCCAGCACCACGTTGAACTCTTCGACGTTGAACGTCGAAGGTCGACGCCCGTCCGCCACGAGGACCTCCGAAGGTCGCTTGCGGAACTTTGAGCCGGAGTCACCGGCGGTGCCAGAGGTGCTGGCATCCTGCTTGCCGTCGTGGTCAAACTGGTTGCCCAGGGCCTCCTTTGTGTCGATCAGCTTGTTGATGACCTCCATGAGCGGCGCGACCTTCGTGGCGCCGGACTCGTGGATCTTCTCAAAGACCTTGCGGTCCCTGAGACCTTTCTTGTAGCTGTCGACGACCTGGTCGTCCCGAACACTGGCGAAGGTGTTGCGGTTCTCGAAGAACCAGTTGGTGTACTCCCGCAACCGCTCGCCGGGCTTCATGGTCACCCTCCCGAGGTTGAAGGCGTTGCCGGGATGATTGTACGTCGCCTGGAAGTTCGACGTGAAGGCCTGAGATAGGTCGGCCCACGACGTGATGCTGCCTGCCGGGAGGTTGTTGAGCCAAAGCGACGGTGTGTCGCCCATCACTAGCGGGAAGTAGGCCGCCATGTGGTCGAAGTTGCTGCCAGCCGCCTTGACGGCGACGTAGTAGGTCGACAGCCAGATGTTGGGGTCGGAGCGGCCATCATACTTCTGGATGTTGGGCTTGAAGTTGTCGGGGTAGGCGACCGACCGGAGGCGTGGCGCCAACGCGGGGAAGGCGGTGATTGCCATGTCATCGCCGCTGTCGCCGACCTGAGCCGCATCATCGTCCCGCGCTGCAGCCACGACCTGGGATCTAGGCTGTCGGTCCGACTTACGGTCCGGACCCTCGGGGTGGCCGTGTTCGTCCTCGTACTGGGCACACCGCCGGTTCTCGACGTTGTGCCGTTCACGCTCCTCGCGTTCCATGATCCGGTGGATGCCGCTCGAAGGACCGTACTTGTGGTCGTAGTCGAGGTGACGTCGGAGTTCCCGCTCCTCGCGCTCTCGGTGACGTTGGTCGATGTAGCCGCGGGCATCGCGACCACGTCGGTTCTGGTTGAGGTTGGCGCGTAGGTCGACGGCTAGCGCTGCTTTTGCTCTAGGCTGGTTGACCTCCTCCTGGATCATGGGCATCCTGCTATGCGCAGGCCGATTAGATCGGCTGCGCGAGCGTCGGCTCGACGTAGATGCAGCCGACTTGGATGTCGCGCTCTTCTCCTCCACCAGGGCTGTTGCGACCCGGAGGTAGGCCATGGCCACGTCAACCTCAGGCGAGGGGTTACCTTGCTGAAGACGTGCTAACACCGCACCCAGGTTGGCCTGGGGACTGTTGAACGTCGGGAGCCCCGCCTCTTCAAACTCGAGGCGTAGGTCGCGGGCACATGGGGGTACCGCCTGGCGCTGCTCCTCTGCCCGCCTCAGGGCGCGGTTCGCATTGGCTTGGATTCGACATGCCTCCTCGGAATCCGTCGCGCCGACCCGTGGTGAGTCGTTCGCTGAGACCACCAAGACGCGCCACCGGGTGGATCTCTGGTTGTTGGCCAAGATGCGGATCCGGGCTTTCTGAAACTCACCACCGTCCGGAGACATGGGAGCCTGTGTGGCGCGCACGACGTCGCGCTCCTGATCGATCTTCTTCCGTAGCCGGCAGCCACGGAGTGTGTGTCGTGCGCCCTTGTGGTAGATACACGGTACGTCGAGAGGGTCGCGACGTGCGCGAGGTTCGACCTTGAGGTCGCCATATGGTTTGATGTCGTCCAAATTGGATCTGGATCGACTTCGCCGCCTGTCGTGTGTACACATCGCTGGGAGGCCACAGATCGAATGGGAAGGTCCTGCGTTGCGACGCATCCTGTGTTGAGCGCTGAGCCCTTTCGCAGATCTGGAGGGTTTCCTCCATCATGTCGATGACGCGCTGCATCCCCTGGACGATATCATAGGGTTTGGGTGGGTGGGTCTTCGACTTCTTGCCGGAGCTGGGGACGGCGTCAGAGGTCGCTGGGGCCTCCACTAAGGTCGTTGGTGAGGTCGCCGCCGCCAGTGCGGTCGAGGTCGCCGTGAAGAAACCGAAGCAGATCTCCACGGGGTTGGCGAGGATGTCCACCATGCTCGCCGGGAAAACGACGCCAGATCGGGCCGCCACGCTGCACAGCGAGTTCCTGATCTCCCCTACCTGGCATGCCAACTGTCAGGGGTGAGACTGGACAGATCCGCAAGGGGGCTACCCAAGTGGTTGTAGGTTAACTAATGGGGGGATCAGGACCTAAGAGCGTAAGCGGTAGTTCTTGTATGAACTCGGAACTCGGCGAGTATGGCAAGGACGCGAGAGATTTTAGACTGGTTCAGGCTTCCGGAGAGTAAAACCCTACGTCCAGTGAGGTGGGATTATGTGGAAAGGGGATCTCCCCTTGAATGAAGCTCCAAGCCGCCTTATATGGCTGGCGGACTAGGGTTTCCATTCGAGGTCGGTGGACCCTCATCGGGGTCGGTTACAGATTTTAGGAAGGTCGTCTTCCATAATTACAGAGAGGATCCCGCGATCCTCGGGTCTACTGGCGCCGCCGCCGTGATCTAAGGAGAGGCTTGCCCCGCAAGCGTAGCATGTCGTCCACGATCTGGATGAGGTCGCCCGAGATCTTCCAAGGTCGCCGGGACTGTGGATAAGGTCTCCGGGCCACTTGCAGGTCGGCAGGGCTTCTGGCAGGTCGGGTCCACTTGACAGGGACCTCTGGGACCCTGGTCGGTTGGGACCCATGGATACCCATGTCTCACATGCAGAAACCGTGATTACATTAGTAAATTATAAAATGATGAAGGACAAAGGTCATGGAGTTTTGCCTACCCATGCTCGTGAGCAATGCCAGAAGCGGCAGAGCTTCGCACCTTCACCACCTCCTCCTCACTCTGTTCTCCTCTTCCCCATCTCTTTCTTTTTTTCGAATTATTATGACATTTTCAGCTGAATTTCGGTGTTATATAGGCAGCCAGAACCTAGCGCCGTGGCCCACGGTGCTAGCAGGCCTACTGCCGCCGTGACCCACGGCGCTAGGACATAACGTTGTAGCCCACGACGCTAGGCCCCTAACGCCATGGGGTACGACGCTATGCATGTCGCACACTAAGGGCCTACTACTGGCGACTCCTACCGCCGTGGGCCACGGCGTTATGTCTCTGGCGCCGTGGGTCACGGCGGCAGATGTATAGTTTTGCAAAACTTCTGACGGATCATATATTTTTGCAAAATCATGATTATATATATATTTCACTTTATTCGGGTGGAGGAGCGTCCATCGCTAGCGATTGGGCACGTCCGCAGGCTTAACATTACAGTGTTTTGCCTTTTCATGTCTCATTAAAAGTTCACCTAAAACTGATCATGTTTTTTTAAAAAAACTCATATATTACAAAAGATATATTTATATTGTTTCAAAATGTAAGATCATTTGAAGTTTTTATTCATAGATTTTGCTTCATATCTAAGGATATAACTAATATATATATTTAGATGTATCATAAAAACTATGTACCTATAAAAGTTAAAATAACTTATCTATACTATAAGGAGTGAAGACAGTTGAAAACTTTTCTCACCTAATTTAGATCAGCCTTACCTCTCACACCGAAACCACCTGTCATATGTTTTTAAGAGTGAAAATGGTGAAATGACTATGAAAGGACCGAAAAATCGCAATTTGGAGAGCGTTTCAGCCAAAAGCATAATATTTTCCTCACCCGCCCCGCGTCTACCCACCCTCACCCTCTGTACCTACCGAGCCCACCACCCGCCCTCGATTGTGAGATTAAAAAATTTAACGGAGCGGAGGAACCCCTCCCCGCGCGGCGGCGCGCCGGCTTCCCACGGTCTCACCTTGCGGGGGTTCGCGGCGGAGCAGTTCAGAAATCGGAGCAGCGGCCGCCACGCTCCCAGTTGCCGTACGCTCGGGCTCGCGCGGGCCGCCGATCTTGTCGGTGCCCTTGTTCACATGCTCGCCGCCATTGCTGCCCTGCTTCTTCCCTTCGCCAGCGTCAGCATCGACCTTTGCCTCCCGCGGCTTCCTCTCCCTCCGCCTTCCTGGCGGCCTCCAGCGCCGCCGGCGCCGTCGAGGTGCGGAGGTGGCGCGCGCGGTTGGAGAGCGCGACGCGGAGCAGGAGGGCGGGAGTAGTACCAGGAGGCTGGGGCCGGCGGGAGAGAGCGGAGGCGGACGCCGACGCGAGGCGGCGGAGGTTGGTGGCCATGGCTTTGGCTTGGCTTCGCGTTTCGCTGCAGTGTTGCGGTGTGCGGTGCGGCGCTTCCTTCCTGCGGCTCTCGCGCCGCATCGTGTGGGCGATCGAAAAAAAGAAAGGGAAGTTGGTGCGTGAAAGAAATGTGTCCTGACCTCTTTCCGGCCCAGCCCAAGCGACCGACCGCTTATTCTTTCCGGTCCATTACGAAACGGCTTCATTTTCGACAAGATGTACTCCCTCCCTCCCTGTATAACTGCACTTCTAGGATCTGAACCACAAATTTGTTTGGAAAGCAAATGACAATATTGCCCTTACTCAAACATGCAGAGCAGCAACAGCGAGGTGACAGTAAACTATGCAGAACAGTGTTGGAGGGTGGAAAAATATGTTGCGTGAAGAAGAGTGTTCCCGTCTTTGCCCGAGCTTGCCATGCATGCATAGCCAGACAATCCTGCGAGCGCCAGCCATGTGTCAGACCTGATACTATTGCACGGCAGGCCTATGCGAGACATGTCGTGTAATACCGGCTCAAATTTTGTGTAATACAAGAAGTATAATTTATTTACCATTGCAAAAAAGTTTGCCCTTGCAAATTTATTAATCTACAGTATAGAGTGAAAATAATTGAAAATTTTTCTCATCTAATTTGGGTCTGCCCTACCCCTCATGTCAGACCCACTCGTCAGGTGCATGATGATAAAAAAGGTGGAACAACCATAATAAAAAATGTAATTTTGGTTGTCTGAAACGACATCTACTCCCGAACGAAGGTAGTATGAGAGAGGAGCTCGTTGAGGCACGACAGGGGCAAGTGCACGACGTCGCAGAAGTGCTCGAGTTGGACGTAACCCCACACGGCCCGTTCGGCTGTTGCTCGCTCCACCTCCCCAGAGCCACCACACCCCGTGCGCGCGCACACGCCATAGGTCACGCCGGCCGCCACGTCAACCTCTTCGCGCACGACCAAACTAGCCCTATGCCCCCGCGCGCCAAATAGATTTATCAAAATGAAGGAAACACATCAAAGTGGGAGGGCAAGAGTGTCGGATGCCGTGGCTGGTGATCGGGGAGGTTCAAGAAAATGGCTAGCAGGAGATTAAGTATATCGAGTCTCGTAGATTAGCGAGGCAGATAGAGATATGGTGAATGAAGTTTTTTCTGTTTTTTTATTTTGACCTAACTAAATAGATTTAGCTAGATTGTTGAACTTGCTCTTATAGTTGAAATAGATTTTTTTAACAAATTGTTGAAATAGATTATATGTTCAACTATGCATATGTGTTCTAAGTACAATTTTTTCTTCTCAATTTGGATTGCACGATATGATTTCTGAAATATTTTAACTAATAAATCTTAATTTGATTGTTAATATTTTGTTGAAAATACATATTTTTTAAACACGTGCGTGGCGCACATACATTTTACTAGTCATTTGAAAGAGATGAACAATATCTATCATCGTGTTTGGTCTGGCAGTATATCCCATTGGATCGGACGTCTGTTGGTGGTCCAATGTTGTGCTCGTGGTCCAATTCCAACTCCACATAGTTCGTACGTGTATCCACATAATTTCTAGTTAGGAGAGGAGAAATAGACATGAGGGTATCATATATAAAGACCAAACAGATGGGTTTTCTTCTATTGCCATATTATCTCATCAAGATGATGCATTAGCAGGCCATGCAACCTACCATGCCGAGATTGTAGGATAGGCATGGCCTCACATTGTGTCGTGTCAAATGAGTATCCTGCTTTGGACTGTCAAGCTGAAATGGATAGTTTGTTGGAATCAGAAACTCAATATGTGGAGAAATGTTTTTGCCAATTTGGATAGAAAATCAAATGGATAGTCTGTTGTAGATGCTCTAACTAGCCAAAATCGTCCAAGCCCTAGCGAACATGGTGCCATTAGGTCATAGTTTGTGATTTTGGTGATTGAATGACAACATAGTCATTGCAACTAATGGTTCGTTAAGCATGTGATGTGTAGGTTTTCTAGGCCCCAAGTACTCAAACGAAAACCATAGCAAGGTCTAAATCATGTTATTTAATTATCAAAAGCTATGGTACTCTTGATATCCAAGTCATGGTATTCACATATCCAAACTTTGATATTCAAGTGACCAAGTCATGGTATATAGAATCATTATATGGCATTGAAGCATCCAATTCATGGTACCTTTGGTGCTTTCATTGGACAAGTTTGAAAGAAAAATGTATCATCAAATGTTCTGATGCCCCCCCCCCCCCCCCCCCAGAAAAGCATTGGAACAAGCATCGTAGCAATTGGTATGCTGTGAAAAAGTCAAATGAAAGATAAACCATTGGATGTTGTCATGGCCTCTTTTCTAGTGCCGTCTGTGAATTCCGAGGAGAAGGCTAAAACAAAGAAAACTCAATACTACCAGATGATCCGATGGAAGGTCAAGTGGGAGCGTGAAACCAAGCATATTTTCTTTGAATCTACGCAAAGAGGTTTTGGGCAGAAATCCTTCAGCATAGGATGGTCTGACAGTACCATAGGATAAAATGTCGGATGAATTTTGGATAAATTAGTGAAGAATTTTGGCATGGAGGGGCTAACAACTAGTAGCATGGTGTTCCAATGCTACCCAACATAGACCAATGAAATATTCGATGGTACCAAAATTGCTAGATGTTAGAGCAACAACTCTATTAACCTCATGGCTAGTTGTACCCACTTCAATCATCTATTCGAAATTGTTAGAGTGTTCAGGGATGCATTGAAAACTAAGACTCACCATGAACACATCCAAACCACCAAAAGTGCTTAACAAAGTCTTAGCACAAACTTTAGAGTCTTTGGTGCTTTCATTGGACCATCGTGTGCGGGGTCATGTGGAGACCCTCTTTCTCCATTGAGAAGCTTCTTATTGGAAAAGTCATCAAGGTGACTAAAGGACAAGACGTGAGCCATTGTGGCAACTAAAAGGGCGCCTTGGAGAGATGGTGACCGAGAAGCAATACTCTTGTGTCAGTGTTTCAACAACATGAACAAGGGTGGCTTAGTGCATGCCTACCAATACCATTGAGATAAAACTTATGTTAAGAGTTTGCCTCCCTTCATCCCCTTCTTTACATTTCCGCATTACATACTTGTAGCTTTATTTTTCCTCTATTACCCACGTCCCTCCTTATCCGACCTCTCCTCCTCCTGACACCCCCCGCCCCCGCCCCCATGCTGGTAGGTTCAGGTGCGGCGGGTTGTGGGTCGAGCGGCTGACAACGAGGTCATCACCAGTTGGGATGGTGATCGAGGTGGCAGTGGGGTTAGTAGGGTTAGGGGTCCATAGGGGTGAGGTTTCCAATGTTAACTGGCCACATAAGAGGAGGGGGTGGGCACTGGAAGACCAACGATGCGGTCAGTGTGGTCGGTGGTGGAGCACACCGTCGGTCAGGCAATGTCAGATAGCAGTTGGGCAAGTGATCGGCAGCGACGGCGTGGCAACTGTTGGGATTAGAAAGGGCGAGTCGAGGCCTCGAGGGGGCGGTGGCGCAGATGGGGAAGAAGAATAAAAAAAGTTGATTTTTTCTTAAATAATGCCAATAAGAGAAAGGTTGCCCTCTATGACTAAGTCACATCTGGCTGTGATTCAGTGGCGGAACTGAGGGGGGGGGGGGGCGGCGGGGGCCATCCCCCCCTAACTAAAACAAAATTTTCTACTATATATTATATACATAGTATATATTTTTAGTCCAATACAGAAATACTAAGTCTATAGGCCATCAGTGCACGCACACAGCAGGCCCAGGCAGCGGTCTGTAGGTTAGACTTGGAAAACGAATCGTTCATTGACTGGCGCAACATCGGTGTTCCCTAGTATTTTGCATCGCTATGTTCCTCGTGAGTCACGCCGACGATTCAGTGGAGCGCGAGCGGCGGGCACAGCGACGGCAAGGGCGCGACGCCAGTCAACAGTTCACCGGAGACCGATGGTGGCGACGGCTTGGCCGCGACCGCGAGGCGTGAGACATGGTGGGCAACGAGGACGGGGCAGAGGCAGTCAGGCATCATTGACAGTTCTGTTGCATCTAATGTTCCTCCTCCCAATGTATTCCCTTCGGTTCCCTATTAGAAGTCGTTTTGGATAAGGTTTGAGTCAAACATTGAGAATATAAATCATGAATAACTATTAAGTCGTTGAGTTTCAGAATGTGAAAATCATATAAATAGATTAGTCTTGAAAATTACTTTCATAAGAATATACCTATATAATTTTACAATAAATATTTACATAAAAGTGAAGTTAAAGTTGTACTTTTGTGACCGTGTCGCTGTCCTAAACGACTTCTAATAGAGAACCGGAGGGAATAAGTAATATTTTCTCAATTTTATTTTTGTCACACAATAATAGTCTAGGATATTCTGAATTTTCTTGTCACATAATAGGCGATAATAGACCATGCTACGAAACAAAATGAAAGATGATTTTTTAAGAAATTGCTTGGTACTCCATATTGAGAGGGAAATTGTAACGAAGGTTAGGACGGATTCAATTATTGATGATTTCAATATGATGAAACATGCAGTGAAATTTAAATAAATAAGATATATTGATAATTTTATCAATTTATTTATTTATTGTCGTTGCATAATTAAGTACTATATAGTCATGAATAGTAATTGTATGTTTGAAACATTGCGTGAATTACCATATTTATGAACCGGCGAATGTTTGCTTGGCCCCCCTTAATTTTCTCTCCAGTTCCGCCGCTGCTGTGATTTACTCTTGTTCATATTGTTTTTCCGTGATTTATTCTGTTTCCGCAACAATAAAATGATTTACTGGCTCCATAACAAAACACTAGTACAATGTACACTGTATTAGTTTCATATGTGTACTACGGACAGAATCCATTAGAATATCAAATATTCATCAGTCAGACGAAACAAGCCCCGTTTGATTACACTGGCCGGCAGTGATCTCGCCGTCCCATAAGTCCTCCACTGTTTTGAATGGCCCGGATTCATGGACAAAGAAATTGTAGTTCCCCCTCGACTCCGGGAGCTCACTAATCTTCCGGTGGTCGTCCTCTGTGAGCTCCCAGTCGAAGATGTCGAGGTTCTCTCGCATCCTACTCTCCTTGAAGGTCTTGGTGATCACGCAGTCGCCCTGCTCGTAAACCCACCTGATGCACACCTGCATCTCGCTGTCAGTTTGTAAATTAAATAGCCAAGACGTACGGGGGCTAATTTTCTGATACTGCAAAAGTAATTAAATCGATATATTTTTCATCAATGTGAACTTAGTCTTTATTACAAGTTTACAACGAACAAGATTTACCTGGGCGACGGTTTTGCCCCTGTCTTGGGCGATCTGCTTCAGGACAGGGGATTCCATGACGGTGTTGTTAGCCCACGGCGTGCCGTTCCCGCCCAACGCAGAGTAGCCGCAGAGCTGGATGCCTCTGGCCCTGCACAACTCCCTCAGCTTGTTCTGCCGGCAGCACGGGTTCACCTCCACCTGGTTAACTGCCGGGGGGATCTTGGCGAACGAGAGCAGGTGCTCGAGCTTCTTGCAGGCGAAGTTGCTGACGCCGATGGCCTTCGCGAGCCCTCGCCGGTGGCACTCCTCCATCTCCTCCCACACCCCCTTCATGTCCATGGCGACCAGGTCCTTCTTCACCACCACCGGGCCTCCTTCAACCTCCGACGGCCGCATGCTGATCGGGTGGTGAACCAGGTACAGGTCCACGTACTCCATCCGCAGATTCCTGACAAGGACAACGATGTGATGGTCAGGATTTCGCGCTTTCGCCGGGAATGGGTCGGGATTTGTGTTCTACTCTACTCACCGTAGTGTCTTCTCGAGCGCCGGCAAGACGCGGCCGGGGTGGGCGTCGGCGATCCAGAGCTTGGAGGTGACGTAGACCTCGTCCCGGGAGGCGATCGTGCCCGCGCGCACGGCCTCGGCCACCGCGTCGCCGAGCGCGGCCTCGGCGTTGTACACCGCGGCGGTGTCCAGGTGGCGGAACCCGGCGGCGATGGCGCGAAGGACGGCATCCGTCACGGCGGCGGCGTCGTCGCCCTCGGCCTGGCCCATCGTTGGCGTCGCCGTGCCGAAGCCTACCCGCGGCATTGGCTTGCCGGAGCTCAGCGGCACCGTTGGCACTGCGACGATGCCCGCGGTCGTCCTCCCTTGTCGTCGGCCGGCGTCACCACCGGCGGCAGCCATCATGACACGTGATTATTGGTGATGGAGAGCTCGTCCTGCTTTGAACGCGCAACGTGTCGTGTGCAAGGACAGCCCAGACTTAAGGATTGGCCTGGTGGGACCCATGTATGAGGTTGATTTCCCTCCCTTTCTTTTTGGCGGTAGCGCAGCGCTTTCAATCCCGTATCCTCAAGGGGATCTGATTTGGCGGCTGTATGTACTTGTTGGTATCCAAACAAGCTCCTCATTAGCAAGTATCCAAATGGTCCCGCGCCGTCCCTTGCAGGTTAATATACAAAATGCTCTCCCGTCTCAAAATATTTGCACCTTTTGACTTCTACAGGTCATGTTTGACTATTCGTCTTATTTAAAAATTTGTGAAAAATATAAGAATAATTATGATATCCTTAAAATATATATGATGATAAAACATGTCATAGCAAATAAATAACAATATCATATTTTTTGAATAAGATGAATGGTCAAACGCGAAGTGTGAAAGTCAAAAGTGCAAATATTTTGAGACTGAGGGAGTACAGATTTGTTTGTGGTATTTTGGACTATCCAATCACGCAAAATCTTGGCCGGCCAGAGAAAATCGCGTGATCCACCAAATTTTTTATGCATAGGAATAAAAAGCCATCATCACCATATAAAATAAAAATCAAAACAAAACAACACTAACTTGTATACCAACATACGAATTGGGCAAGATTTAAATGCTTCAATTGAAAAAACATATAGAGATCAAAGACAAATTTATGATTTGTAAAGTCTAGGGATCTGATTTAAAGAAGAGTTAAATACACTATCGACCTTTGAACTTGTTTCGATGTATCACTTAGCTCCACGAATTCGCAAAATCGAAATATGACACCCTAAACTTGTTAAGTTGTGCCACCTAGGTTCCTTCAAAATTCGTCGTGGCAGGTAAATGTGGCACCACATGTATCAACATATGCGTAAAAGCCTTTGTCTTCTTTTTTACCTGCATCCTCCACATCTCATTCTCAACTCTCTCCTGGCCCCTAGCGACACCGCCCGTGACCTGCTGCCGCCTCCCACTCCCAACCTCCCTCAGCATGGCGTGGCCATCCTTGAGCCGACGGCCCCTCCACCCCGTCTCACTCCCCCACCACTCTTCTTTGTGGCTGTGAGAAAGAAGAAAGAGAGACGAGATGTATGCAAATATAGAAGAAGATAAAACTCAAGGGATTTTTTTCTTATGTTTGTCCATGTTGGCATGCCACATCAGATTTTCAAGGAGGATACCAAAGCCCTCTAGTCCTAGTTGGCTAGTGGAGCTGAGGTATGGTCGCAACCACCCAGGTTCGATCCCTCGTTGGAGCGAATTATGGGGTTGATTTTAAAAAAATCCCCTCGCCGGTGAAACCGGGGTTCGGGGGTTTTCCAAGCCGGGAGAAGGTTTCTTCTTCTTAATGAAAACCGTGGGGCGGTCTAACCCCCACCGGCTTGGTTTTTTTAGATTTTCAAGGAGTATGAACGTAAGTGTCACAACTTAACAAGTCAGCAAATTTTGATTTTGCGAGTTTGTGGACTTAAGTGGCACATTGGACAAGTTTAAGGACCTATGGTATATTTAACTCTGTAAATAATTGGCTAATAGAGATTTTGCGTACTAGCCCATGTATTACATAGGCAAATTCAAACAAAGCTAATTAACTAATTTGTTTAGTAGAAAAAGTCCATTATATAATAGCGTCGTACTGAGTATGAGTACTATTATAGGGTATACTAAACTCAATAAAAAAAGAAGAAATGAAACATATATGATCATAAAATATTCGTCTATATATGCGAACTAAACACCATTCTTATGAGGTCAACAAGTTAATACTGAGCAACCCCAAGTCCATATAGAACACTTAACCATAACACTATTTGTGCAACATATAAGCATAAAAAGGTGCAATGTGGCATTTTCATTTGAAGCGGAAAATGTACATAGTTAGAATAGCACACATAATCAAATGGATACACAATATAGTTTGGATTGAAATGAATAAACAATACAACACCGAGATATTCACATTGCTAATGAGTGAAAAATGTGTTGTGTAGGCTATATAAATGTACATTAATTTCAAAAATTCTAAATAAAAACATGAAACACCTCAATAACATGAAGGCAACAATAAATTAAAGCTAAACTAGAACTAGTTTCAACCATATGAAATTAATCCTTATACTATTGAATTAAATGAATAAAGGATTAAAAATAAATCATAAGTCTAATTGTCGAAGAGCAAAGAACTAGAAATGAGCCACTTACGTAAACACAACAATGTCTAAAGACAAAGCAATGAATTCAATGTGTCTATAATAATGTAGCAATATTAGATCATAAACTTACAGCCCAGCCTCCGCTCAGTCCGCCATTAGCCCATGAACAAAAAAGTGAAGGTGCAAGAACGTGTTTGCTTCTCTGGGTGAAAAATTGTTCACCTAGGTAACCTTGCATGGATGCATGGAGTACTAAATAAGTCTATTCGCAAAACCTTTTCACAGATAAGTGCACCTTTGCGCGAGTCTAATTAATCCATGATTTGCTATGGGGTCAAAGACCTCATTAGATTCGTCTCGTGAATTAACCCAGGGGTTGTGGAGGTAGTTTTGTAAATTGTCGTTATTTAGTACTTCTAATTAATGGTCAAAAGTGCGTGCAAAATTTTACACCCAACCAAACAAGAAATCTTGTATTTTACACTTTCATCAGAAATGGACTAGCCCGTTGGCCAGCCCATGATATGCCGCTACGCGCTCATCCTCCAACTGTTTATTCTTAGGAAGATTTAAATCCATACCATTAAAAGATTGCAAAGTTAGATATATATCATTACTATCTCACTTATAAGTGGGGTTCACATGAGCCAATGACACGTGGAGCTCAATGGTATATATATCTTTGCAATTTTTCAGTGGTATGGATTTAACTCTTTAAACTGGGGATTATATTAAAAAAGATTAAAATTGGGAAATAACAAGCATTGTACTCTCTCACAGCACCAACATGTGAGCGTAGCAGGGAAGGGAGGAAGGGAATTGGACGAACAAGAGGGGAATGAGAAGAAGAGCTTCGTGGGGAAGAAGGAATTGGACGAACAAAGGAAATATTCCAATAGAGAGTTGTCGGTTTTTTACGAATTGATGCCTCTCCCCTCTGCACTCCAAGAATATAACAGCCTCCCAACACACGCACTACACACGCACCCAGCTGTCACCAGACACACGCGAGTTGGGCCTCCTGGCCTGAATGCTTCTGCGCGACCCATTCTCCATTACAGGCGAGCCAGTGCTAACAATCCCCCCTTCTTAGATGTCGCATGTCCCCATGCGGCTGCTTGAGGAAACCGTCGATGGAGGTCTTCATCATCTTCCCAGGTTGCTAAAGACTCCGGCTAGGAAGACAATTTCATCAGCACTTGAGGAACTTGACGAGTATCACGGTTGCGCATCCGCCTCTGCAGAATCTTCTCCGGAACACTCAGTAAGTCAAGGTCAGGAGGAAGAGTAGTCGATACCTGAGATTGATTCAGAACGGCTTCTTTTAACCGGGAAACATGGAACACTGGGTGCACCGCCGAACCATGTGGAAGGAGCAGCTTGTAGGCCACATTTCCCACGCGCTGCAGAATCTTGAGTGGCCCGAAATACTTGTAGGACAGTTTCTGATTGGCGCGAGGGGCAACAGATGACTGCACATATGGCTGAAGCTTCAGAAATACCATTTGGCCAACTGTGAATTGCCGTTTAGAGGGGTGTTGATCTGCTTGTTTCTTCACGCGCGCTTTGGAGCGGTGCAGGTGCTGCTTAATCAGCTCATTCATGACTTGCCTGTTCATCATCCAAGTCTCCAGTTCAGGTACAGCCACAGAGCTCACGGCTGAAATCCCAAAGTGCTTAGCTTCATGTCCATACAAAGCAGAGAATGGGGTTCTTTTAATAGCAGAGTGCTCGGATGTATTGTACCAGAATTCAGCTAAGGATAGCCAGTTCAGCCACTTTGATGGACAGACATTCACAAAGCATTGAAGAAATGTTTCCATAGTCTGATTGAGACGTTCGGTTTGACCGTCAGACTGAGGATGGTAGCTAGAAGTCATATGCAAAGCCACATCTGCCAACCTGAACAGCTCTTGCCAGAATTTACTAGTAAATATTCGATCTCTGTCAGATATAATAATGGAAGGAAGCCCATGCAACTTGTAGACATGATCCAAAAATACTTTAGCTAAACTAGCAGTAGTGAAAGGGTGTTTAAGGGGTATGAAATGACCATATTTGGTAAAGGAATCTACCACCACCAAGATGCAGTTAAAGTTACCAGAATGAGGAAGCCCTTCGACAAAGTCCAGAGCCTAGTCACCGCGGAACGGGAACGATGCCGCGTTCCTCGTTCCGGGATCGTTCGTCCGGGGCGGGAACGACGGGACGAAATCGATCCCACAAGGTAAAAACGGCATCAAAAACGTCGTCCCCGTTCCCGGTTCGTCGTTCCTCGATCCGTCATTCCGGGAACTCCGGTGACTAGGGTCCAGAGATATAACTTGCCAGGCTGAAGATGGTACAGGGAGGGGTTGCAACTATACATGTCCAGATGGGCCAGACACGACGGGCGGCACGATGCACGACACTAAAAAACACGACACGAACACGGGCACAACACGATGGACGTAGGGTCAGTGCCGACACGACACGATGATGGGCCGTGTCTGGGCCACGATCTCGGCACGCAGTGCCAACACGAACACGACACGAAAAGACGATCCATTTAAACACGATAGTGGCCCATTTAACACGAAAGAGGCCCATCCAAACACCGGCCTGCCCAGCCCACGAACCTGGCCGGCCCATGAATCTTGCATATATATACTCCAAAACCCTAATCCCCACCCCCATTCTCCCACCCCGCAGCCGCCCTCCCCCCGCGGCCCCGCATGCCGCAGCCTCCTCCATTGGCCGTGGGGCGCGCGCGTCCTCCCGCCGCCCGGTCCTCCCGGCGAACATGGACTAGCTCCCGCCGGCGGCCCTCCCCGGCGTTCGCGCTCCGCGCCCTCCCCGCCGGTGACCCTCCCGCGTGCGGCCCTCTCGGCGCCGCCGGGGAGACGACCATGTGCCGCCGCCGGCGTGATCGGGCGGCAAGCTCCCCAACTCGGCATCCTCCGCCGGGCGCGGTGGGCGCGCAGCCATGAGGCTCCCTGGATGAGAATTTTTTTGTGATTTGTGTATGCGATTTGGTTTTTTGATGAATTTGTTGATTCATTTGATTTGCTTCTCTACCTCCTATCTCCTTTAGTCGCTAGCTCGCTGCAAGTCCTCGTGCTGCCGCTAGCACGTCGTGCTAGCTGTGTTGGCCGTGCCGTCGTGCCGGCACGACACGACTAAGTAGATCGCGTGTCGTGTATGGGCCGAGGAGCCAGCACGGCGTGTTGGCACGGCACGACACGAATGCTGGATCGTGTCCAGCCGTGTCGTGCACAATCGTGTCGTGTTGAGTCGTGTTAGTGCCGTGTCGTGTCGTGTGGCCCATCTGGCCATCTATAGTTGCAAACTTGGAAGTTTAGTTTTGTCTGGTTTAGCTTGCTGGCAAGTAACACAAGATTTCACCAAGTTGTCAACATCAGACTTCAAACCTTTCCAAGCAAACATTTTCTTGATCCTCATGTATGTTACAGGTATACAAGAATGGCCTCTCAAGGCAGAAGAATGGCAGGCTTGCACAATCTTGTGTTGCAGCTCAGGATTGGAACCAGACACACACGAGTTGGGCCTCCTGACCTGAATGCTTCCGCGCAGCCCATTTTCCATTGTGTTGGAGTATAAGTGAATTGCCCACCTTTCCCCATCAGCTTAAGCTTTTGGGTTGAACTGGTTGGTGCATGCAACTCAATATGGTACCAGAGACAGAGGTCTCGAGTTCGAATCCTGGCGGGCGTAATTAAAATAATTACAGCCCACTCCAATATTCCACGTATGCGAATTGGGGTAGCCTGCATGTGAGGGGGAGTGTTGGAGTATAAGTGAATTGCCCACCTTTCCGTATTAGCTTAATCTTTTGGGTTGAACTGGTTGGTGCATGCAACTCAATGCTTCATCATTTACAAGGCGATGTAGTGCTAACACAACACAACCGTGCTCAACCACCAGTCCACCACAACGCCACTCGAGCAAACAACATGAGAACTGCACCACCAATACCAAGCTGCAAAGCACCACAACACTATATCTTGGGATCACATAATTTGAAATAATCTACACAAGATTATCTTATTTCAGAATGTACCCTTATCCATTAAAGTTGGTTCCTGCGTTGAATTCCTTGATCTTTCGTTCTTGTCCGCTGATTCAGATTGGTCAACATTTCAATTGTAGCAGGAATTTTTTGCGCAATCAGTTGTAAGAAGATTAATTTAGGAACTAATCTCACTTCAAAAATCAGTTCATCAACGAAACAGTACAGAGCAGAAATGTACACAAGAAACCATTCGAGTTCAACTCCTCTGGTGTGGCAAGTCCAAGTACAGCCATCATCATCAGTCGCGAGCAGGGGCCTGTGCTGGTTCATTAGAAGACGGCGGCGCGTCGTCGAGCTCCCTTAGCATGGTGACCACCTGCAGCATGTTGGGGCGCTTGGACGGGAAGTCGTCGACGCACTGCAGCGCGAGCTCGAGGAACCTGGCCATCTCCCTCTCCTCCCCGTCCACGGCGGCGGCCACGAGCTCCGGGTCGACGACCTCCTTTCCGGCGCCCTCCCTGACCTTCATCTTGACCCACCCGACGAGGTTCGTGTCCCCGAAGTCCTCCTTGTCCGTGGGCCTCCTCCCCGTGAGCAGCTCCAGGAACACCACCCCCAGCGAGTAGACGTCGCCCTTGGCCGTGCACCGGAAGCTCTGGTAGTACTCCGGCGGTACGTAACCCGGCGTCCCCGCGAGCGTGCTCACGCTCAGGTGCGTGTCCAGCGCGCTGATCAGCCGCGCCATGCCGAAGTCGGCGACGCGCGCCTCCATGTCGGCGTCGAGGAGCACGTTGCTGGACTTCATGTCCCGGTGGATGATGTGCGGGATGCAGTTGTGGTGGAGGAAGCAGAGCCCCCTGGCGGCGCCGCGCGCCACCCGCCGCCGGCGATCCCACGGCAACCGGAGAGCGCCGCCGCCGTGGAGCGCGTCCTCGAGGCTGCCGTGGGGCATGTACTCGTACACCAGCAGCCGCTCCTCGCCGATCTTGCAGTAGCCCAGCAGCGGCACCAGGTTCCGGTGCTTGATCTTGCCCAGCGTCTCCATCTCCGCCGTGAACTCGCGGTCGCCCTGGTAGCTCAGGTGGATCAGCTTCTTGATGGCCACACGGGACCCGTCCTTGAGCGTCGCCTTGAACACCTCGCCGAACCCACCGGAACCCACTAGGCTGCCGGCGGAGAACCCGTTCGTCGCCTCGATCAGCTGCGTGAAGGTCAGCCGCCGGAGCTGCCGCTGGAACGTGGCCACGTTGATGCTCAGCGCCTCCTTCTCCGCCTTGCCTAGCTTCCAGACCGTTGCCGTGCGCGTTCCGTCCTGGAGGCTGCTCAGCATCCGCGCCTCGCGGGCCTCCTTCCGCCGCGCGCGCGCCACCACGGCGCACGCCGCCGCCAGGCCGCACGCAGCAACGCCGACGACCAGCGCGGCGAGTATCGCGCCCCACGGGGCTCCGCGCCGGCCGCCATTTGGCTCCGCCAGGACGGAGGATGCCGTCGCTCTCGGTGGCGGGCCGCACGGCAGCAGCGGCATGCCGCAGAGGCCCGGGTTGCCGGCGTACTGGCTCGCGGGGAGCGTGCTCAGCTGCCCGCGCTGCGGGATCTCGCCGCTGAGGTTGTTCTCCGAGACGTCGATCTGGACGAGGAATGAGAGGTTGGAGAAGGAATCGGGGATGCCGCCGGAGAGCGCGTTGCGGGACACGTCGAACACGCCGAGGTTGGTCAGCCGCCCGATCGACGCTGGAATCCCGCCGGTGAGGTTGTTCCGCGCCAGGTCCAGCACCTGGAGCACCACCATGTCACCGAACTCCTCGGGGATGCCGCCGGAGAGCGAGTTGTACGACAGGTCCAGGTACTCCAGCGTCTGGTACCTCGTCCATCCGCTCACCGCCGCGCCAGAGTAAAGCCGCGTGAAATCGCAGCTCTTGAGGGTCGGCACTTGCAGCAGCCGCTCCGGCCGGATCCCGGCGAACTCCAGCAGCCCGCCAACGCCCTTGCACGAGTTCCCCACGTTGCGCACGAACGCCAGCGTGTTGCCGGACAGGATTCCGCTCAGCGGCGTAGACCCGAGCTGCCGGCCGAGCCGCCGCGGGATCTCGCCGGTGAGCCGGTTGCTGTTAAGGTCAAGCCACATGAGGCTACTGCAGTTGCCGAGCTCCTTGGGGATGACCCCCTCAAGGCTGTTGTTCGCCAGCTGCAGCACGGCGAGCCGGGTCAGCCGCCCGAACTCCGGCCTTATGGTGCCGGTGATCCGGTTGCTCGTCAGCGACACCCACTCGAGGCCCGTGCAGTTGAAAAGTTCCACGGGGATGTCGCCGCCGATGAAGTTGTTGTTGAGAATCAGCGTGCGGAGCCCCCGGCATTGCCCGAGCTCCGCCGGGATCCGTCCCTCCAGGCCGTTGAACCACATCACCAGCTTCTCGAGGCCGCGGAGCTGGCCGAGCTCCGGCGGGATCGGGCCGCGCAGGTAGTTGATGCTGAAGTCGATCACCCTCAGCCGGGAGCAGTTGGCCAGCCCCGGAGGGATGCCGCCTGTGACCATGTTGTCTGGCATGCGGAGCTCCTCGAGCGCCGCCGCGCCGGGCGAGCAGAGCTCCGCCGGCAGCGAGCCGGAGATCTTGTTGCTGCTGAGATCGGCGACCCTGAGGTTGGTACAGGAGGTGATCGTTCCCGGCAGCGAGCCCGAGATGAAGTTGTTGCTGAGCAGGAGGCTCTCGAGCGACGTCAGGTTGCCGAGCACGGCGGCCGGGATGGCGCCGGTCAGCTTGTTGTTCGCGGCGTCGAGCAGCCGCAGCGCGTGGCACGACGACAGCGACTCCGGGATCGGTCCCGAGATGTTGTTGCTCGACACCTTGAGAACCTCCAGTGACGCGCACGAGTTGCCGATGCTGTCGGGGATCGTGCCGGTGATGTGGTTCGACGAGATGTCGAACACCTCGAGCGTAGCGATGCCGGCGACAGACTCCGGTAACGACCCGGTGAGGCCGTTGTACGAGAGGTTGAGCGTCCTGAGGCCCGCGCAGCGCGACAGCGCGGGCGGGATCGCGCCGCCGAACCGGTTCTCGGACAGGTCGAGCAGCGCCAGCGTGTCGGCGAACGACATCTTGGATATGTCACCGGACAGGTTGTTGCCCGACACGTCGAAGGACCGGATGATGCTCGGCGCGGCGGCGAGGAGGGACTCCGGGAACACGCCGGTGAGGTTGTTCCGGGCGAGGCGGACGTCGGTGAGGTTCGGGTAGCGCGCCAGCAGGTCCCCGGGAAGGACGCCGCCGAGGCCGGCGTAGGAGAAGTCGAGCGTCCGCAGCGCGCGGGGAAGGCTGAGCAGGTCGGCGGCGTCGGCGCGGAGCGCGCCGTTGCCGGACAGGTTGAGGTGCTGGAGCGTGTCGATCGCGGACAGCGCGGCGAGCGACGCGCGCCCGGCCACGAGGCCGCCGCCGGCGAGGTCGAGCCGCGTCACCCTCCCGTCGCCACCGTCGTCGTCGCACCCCACGCCGTGCCAGGTGCACGGTCCGTCACTGCCACTCTGCTGCCATGAAGAGAGTGCAGTTCCTGGGTCTTTCTGGATGGAGGCCTTAAACCGGAGGAGCGCCTCCGCGTCCGTCGCCGTCACCATCACCGCTGGCGCGAACACCGACGATGACACGTAGATTGAAGATAGGAGGAGCAAGACGTGGAGCATGTCCATTGTTGGCATGGCAGCTAGCAGCGTGAGAGGAGGTCAGACAGAGTTGGGTCTGTGCTCGAGCTCGGCACTATCAAAGGTACATGGTAGAAAGGAGTGATGGAAAGGAAGAGAGATGGCCTGTGAAAAAGCATGCAATTGTTTTGGTTTAGGATCAGTAGAATCACCAATCAGTGAAGGATGCTTTGATCGATCTGTGCTCTCTTTAGCTTGTGTTGGTGAGTTGGCGTTGGGACTCCTTTCACTTGGTCAAGGAAACATTCCTTCTCGTTGCCTTTTTCAGTTTTCTTCATCCTTGCATTGCATATATGCTGGCGCCTGTTCTTTGCCGCACATGGAGCTAGCCACGGACATAGAGTGGCTGTAACATTAATCCAATAGCATCAACACTCATGTGTAGTGTAATGATACACGATGGCCTTGTGTCAATAAAATCCATGGCCCAAATTATGTCAAAAAGTTTTTTCAAGAGAGGTTCAGGACAAATTTGCCTTTCTGGAATGCTGGAATGTTAGCACTTGGGAACCCCGGGGCCAAAACCCGGTTAACTAGCCGGTTACCGTACGTCATATCGGCCGGTGAGAAACATTTATTTAGAGGTAGAACCGGTAAAATCGCCTTGGGCGAGATACCGGAAACTACTGATTTCGTCCAAGTGTGGTGTAAACAGTAATAATCTGGTAATGATCCTAGTTACTTACTGGTCTTATTACATGTCTGCACTGGTCAATATTCGTAATCCGTCGCTCAAGGATTTGTGGCTCTATCTTGTGATCCTCGTACGTTACCTAGGAAATAAAATACCAATTAATACTAAAAGATCATTATAATTTCTGGCTTTGTACATCAGCATAGATGCTATTTTTGATTCGAATAACATGAAAATGATTTTCTATTGTGATATATACAAGAAAGAAGGAACTATTCTGAAGGCTTGGCAAATAATTTTTTGTGATTACAGAAGCTGCTTTGCTTTACATCGGGATCAACAACCACAGGGAGCAATCATGTGTGTGCATGAGGAAGGAAAAGGAGGGGCCTGTGCGCTCAAAGTGAAAAGAGAAACAGCAAAATTCAGTGGTCCTCACCCACAGACACAAAGTGATATTGCCCCCCTCTGTGCTATGCTTTTGATCCGATCCTCTCATATAAATAAGGAATCACCTCCTGTTTTTCTTAGTTTATGGGTGCCTTTTGATTAAGCATAATGCACGTATTTTTATGCATTCGTGGTGGCATAATTTTATTTCATTACTAGTGCAGAAGTAGTGGACAATCCTCCGATTTGATTCACAAACCGTCAAAACGAATAATTTGTGCAGTAATGCATTTGCATAGAGCATATATTAGACCATACATACTTAGGCCCCATTTATTATTGCACAAGAATTTGCCTAAAAAAATTGCATGCTAGCGGTAGGAATATTTTATCAACTCCAAGTTAGTTGTTATGAGTTCCATAATCATGCTGCTGATTCACAAAGCTCTTTCTAATAATATTCCTGATAACCTTTACTTTTTTGTATATGTGTTCCATTACAGGTATGAAAAATCTTATGGTTAAGAATAATTACCTTTTTTTTTGAAGAAAACAGTTTAGAATGAGTGGATGTGATTAATGTTGTTGACACTCAGATGTTATCCAATCAATAACAAAGCTAGTTGATCTGCAATAAGGCAACTAGAAAAAAGAACTGCAACAACATCCCTAAATGATGTAAAAGTTGGAATTGTGTGGGTGTCGACATAAATCCGTCTCCACTCCTTTGTCTAGCTACCTCGTTAGAAATTAATTTAATTAACTAATTTTAGTACCCCCACAATGACAAAACCAATTAATATCTAGGCATGTCAACATCATTCGATATCACGGTCCTATGTAGTGCTTATATCATTAATCAATGTGGGTAGTGATGCAGCTACATATGTGTTTTCATGGTGGAGTATGATGGTGGTGGCGCTTTTACATACGTAGGATGAAGATGCTACTACAATCTACAATAATCTACATGGATGCCCATATGTCCAATATTGTACACTTGACATGCCCCTAATTGTGCCATATAATACATGCAGCTAGAGGATTTGTGTCTCCTTGAGTGCTGAAGGTCCTTTCCCGCGCCGCACGTGTAATCATAATTATCGCCACAAGCATTAGCGTTGGCAAATCCAATTTTCATTGTGGAGTTGCAAACTTTTGTGATCAATGATGTGGAAGAAAACACACGTACAATTGTCATGTTGATTTTTGCCTCTCCTTTTTGAGAACGCGAGCACTGATGTAGTAGTTAAAGTATGCATATGGTCTTCCTTTTCTTGATGGTACTTACTGCAACCTTACACAACAATCCCAAATTAAATAATGCTCGTGTCTTGTTGTATTTGTTTGCAAATTATAATGCTACCAGTATCTTTTTTGCTGCAATTGATCTGATGGTGCCCAGATGGACTGCTTTATTTACAGTCTATATTCCCCAGACTGATTTTTTTAAAATACTCTAGAAATTCTAAGTTCTTGTTGGCATGCATAAGTTTCATAAAAAAAATCGCAAAAAAAATCATAAAAATAAAATCGAGCTGATCGACTTTTAGATATAGAATAGAAAAGAATAATATCTTTGATCTGTGCATCTAGCTAGCTAGGGACGCAATTTATGAAGTGTGTTAATGATGGCTCCCTTCTCCGCATGCATGCGTGATGGGTTCACACTTCACACATTGCCTTTTGTGATCCCTCTCTAGTGAAAAAACGCAAAGAAAATGCCCCTTAACTTTTTTATGAGCATGTATAGTTTACCGCCGCCACTCATGCTAATTACCTTTGCGATTAAATTGCTAAAGCACCTTTGAATTCAGCATCCACATCCTGCCATGTGCAAGTTGACGCTTTCGTTCCCAATGCAGATCTCTCTGTTACTTTTTATGTAACCGTGATGAAAAGAAGCTGCTTTAGCAGTGCTTCCTTGGCTCACATTATTCCCTATAAGCTATATTAGTGTTTTCTTTGTTCGTCTTTTTAGCTAGCTAGTAGCTTGGCATCTCAAAAAGTCTAATGTTAATCTGCCTTATTAATTAATTAATTAATTAATTAATAATACAGCCCTTCAAAATTTACCTGTATAATTCCTAATTGGATTATTGCTTACCGGTCGATGGTGAGCTTAATTCGATGATGCAAAGTGCCTTGACATTTCATTCACATCCTTTAACCGTACAATGCAAATTCACTTGCAAGGACAACATACATATCATGATGGCATGTGTACTAGCATTGGTGACATTGATACAAGTTGAGATCGCGTATACTCTCTTCGTTCTAAATTATAATTCGTTTGACTTTTTTTACCCCAAGTTTGACCATTCGTCTTATTAAAAAATACAAATATAGTCAAATTTAAATCATTTTTGAAGAACTTTTATTAATAAATCATGCACAACATAAGATGAGATATTTTGCTTAGTTTTTTGAATAAGACGAACAGTCAAATTTGAAGTAAAAAAACACATTATAATTTGGTACGGAAGGAGTATATGTTTTGCTAACTTGTGAAAAATAAATACTCATAAAAAAATCGTACACCCTTTTTCGATCTCAACAGAGATCACTGGGGCTGGCTCGGACGATTTTTTAATTTTAACCTTTTTAAATTTATTTTTAAAAATAACACCTCAAAAATATTATTTGCAGATCTAACCCTTTTGGCCGCGCCGGCCTGCGTGGCGCGACAGGATGACGTTGCCGCACCCCAGCGGGCCTGCCACGCTGGCACGGTGGGCTTACGAGGCCTCCTCCTGCCGCACCACATGCATCGGCGCGGCAACGTGATGGTGCTGCGCCATGTAGGCTGGCGCGGCAGGAGGTTCTCCAATTTAATCTAGTAACTTTGAATCATCTAAATAAAATAGTATTTGAATTCCAAATGTCGCAAAAATTGATATGCATGTTATATAAGGTCTAAACATTCCATTTTAGTGACATTTACGAGACTAAGTATTACATAATTTTAAAAATTTCATTTCAAAGTAGGCTATGTATCATCCTTATATCCCACTTAGAGATCTTGATAAATGGTTATGTATCTAAGATAATACCAATTAAACATCATTTAAACTTTGAATATCGCGAAACTTGACATGCACATTGTATAAGGTGTAAAGATCCCATTTTAATATCATATGTAAATATTCAAGTGCTACATATTTTGAATTACATAATTTTAAAGTAGGTTATGTATTATCCCTAGATCCCACTTAGGGCTCTCATTAAATTACTATCAATCTAGGATGATACCAATTAAATATCATTTAAATATTAAATGTCACAAAATTTGTCATGCACATTGTATAAGGTGTAAAGATCTCATTTTAATATCATGTATACAGTCAAGTGCTACATATTTTGAATTACATAATTTTAAAGTAGGCTATGTATTATTCTTATATCCATTTAGGCTATGTAACGACAGCCCTAACATGAATTTAGGGATAATACATAACCTACTTTAAAATTATATGTTTCAAGATATGTAGCACTTGATTGTTTACATGATATTAAAATGAGATCTTTACACCTTATACCATGTGCATGGCAAGTTTCGTGACATTCAAAGTTTAAATGATGTTTAATTGGTATTATCCTAGATAGATAACCATTTAACGAGGGTCCTAAGTGGGATATAAGGATAATAAATAGCCTACTTTGAAATTAAAATTTTTAAAATATGTAATACTTAGTCTGGTAAATGTTACTAAAATGGATGTTCACACCTTGTATAACATGCATATCAATTTTCGCGACATTTGGAATTCAAATACTATTTTATTTAGATGGTTCAAAGTTGGTAGGTTAAATTGGAGAACCTCCTGCCGCGCCAGCCTACATGGCGCGGCACCATCACGTTGCCGCACCGATGCATGTGGCGCGGCTGGAGGAGGCCTCGTAAGCCCACCGTGCCAGCGTGGCGGGCCTACCGCGCCGCTACATGTGGCGCGACAACGTTATCCTGCCGCGCCATGCGGGCCGGCGCGGCCAAAAGGGTCATATCTGCAAATAATATTTTTGAGGTGTTATTTTTAAAAATAAATTAAAAAAGTTAAAATTAAAAAATCGTCCGGCTGGCTCATGCATGTTCCAACGTGCTTACGTGCATGCTTAATTTAGCCATCTGACAAGTTCAATGTTGTCCCTAAAGTGGTTGGAAGTGCACATGTGTCTTGTCTAGCTGTGTATATTATTACACATTGCTTTTTTTTGACAAGATATTACACATTATATTGCTTCGATGTGATGCAGCAGCAAGGGGTTTACGAGACCGTATCCTAATTTATGTCTAGAAAATCCATAGTTTATCTGAGATCAGTATGATTTGGATCTTGAAATCTTACTTTGCACGTGCCATTACAGGTTGCGCACAATGGTGGTTACTTAGAATAACCCAAAAAAAGTGGCTAGAATTGTAATTAATGACTAATCTCTCTTTATATGATCTTGATCCTGGTATTGGGCAAGTCAGTCTTTACATCACATTGCACACTCTAGTTAGTACTATGATTGTTTGGTATCTGAAGTCTAAACTCGTTTGTCGTATAGTCGTATCTCTTTACTGTTTCTATGCTCACAAGTTGTGATGAGAAAGCCAAATACGACCTCCGGTCGTCCGAGAGATCTCAAAGGACTTGCAGCAGCTTTAACTTCTTGCAGCAGTTCAAAAGATTTGCAGCTAGTCAGTACAAACCTCCGGCCAAAAGTATTTTTTTTATTTTTCCAACTGAAAGTAGTAACTACGTAGTAGTCAGAATGTAAGCAAACAATCAAAATATCCAGGAAAAAGGCATATGCTGCAAAATCTTTTACTCATTGGGAAAGGGATCTCCAGATTCCAAGGTCTACCCCGCGCTCCACAGCCACGCGCGCACGCCCGGCGTGTCTGCCGCAGCCGCGCTCCGAAAACCATTGAAAATGATCAGGTGAAAAGAGATGTAAGGGTCTTATAATCCCTGCGTCGCAGAGAACACAACTGTAACAATCAAGCAACATACCACAGTCCAAGCAGCCAATTCATCAATAAGGGCCCGTTTGGTTGCCTGTACAAGGCTCGACCAGGATGGCCAGATGCAGCTTTTGGCTGATTGGTTGCCCGGTTGAAGGCATGAGCCTGTCCAGCCACATGCAAAAGTGCATGCACCGCCTGGATCCCGGGAAACAAGTTTCAATTCCGTTTCCCACGGGCCAGGCTGGCTGCGTGCAAGTTGGTTAGTGGCTAATGATTATATTAGTATGTGATTAGTATATATTAATTAATATTAGTGTTTTTTAAATTTGATTAAGACTTGATAAGGCAAATTAAGAGATATTAAACTACATTCATATAAAATAAATATTGTTATGATAATTATTTTCAATTTTTCATCTCATGCAACGTGTTATCGTACAACCAACCAAACAACTTTCATCTGCAGCTTGGCTGGACAGAAACAGGCAACCAATCGAACCACCATTGTCTCACACAAACCTGACCACCATGAGCCTGGCTCTGATATGCGAGCCAGGCTAGGCTCAGCAACAAACCAAACGCCCCCCTAAAAGAACCTGCCCGACTGCTTGGATTTGAATTGGCAATATGTAACTCAACTGGATCGAATCAACATATATGATATATAACATGAAGTAACATGAATAAAAGAACCTGCCGGGCTGCTTGGATTTGAAATGGCAATATGTAACTCAACTGGATCAAATTAACATATATGATATATAACAGTATAACACGAAGTAACATGATGCAGATACGTGTCAACCCAAGTTTACATAATTGTATCTCACTAACACACCAAGTTTACATAATTGCACCTCACTAACACACAATGTTGCTACATATACTGATTATCATCGTCCAAGTAAACCTAAGACCATGCAGAAATATATGTATATCGAACTAAAGCAAAGTAATAATGAAACCCTCTAATGGCTAAGGCTCATACAAGGCGACGCAGGAGCTTACCAAGCAGAAGACCAAGACAGCAAGGCCAACAATAGCGTCAAGCAGTGGCGAATCCACCAGGGAGGCTAGGGGGGCTTTAGCCCCCCCCCCCTATTGTCAACAACACCATTGAAATCAATGGAGAAATATAAGAATACTAGAGAAAATGATGAAAAGAGTCAAAATAGAGTTGGAATAAGAACTAAGCCCCCCTAACAGAACCTTGCCACCCTGATAAAGACTACACTGTCTATGATCCATATGACGCAAAGCGACGTCACGATCAAGACGATGATGGACGCAAACACCAGACGACAGCACCAGCGGCTACTCACTTCCTCAAGCCCGTTGATGTTCCTCTCGCTGCCGCATATGAGAATGACATCTATCGCCCTGAAGAATCGCTGAGAGAGCAGCTACGGAGCACAGGAGGTACAACGCATTGTAGTCGCTGACGCCGACAACAAAAATCGGTGGTACGGTCAACAACGGTGTACTGCTGAATGCAAGTTATGCTGATGCAGGACATGATGGCACTGATGTAGAATAAGGTGATCCAGAGGACACGCTTTGTCAGAGCCACGAAACTCCCTGAATCAGACATATCAGAATAAATCAAATTAGCCACTGTCATGCAAAATCTATGCCCTGAATTACAGACATTGTTGGTGTATTCTGTAAATGGGAAAACATGTAGGACTATTATGTAGAGTGGAGAAGATAAAGAGAAGAGAAGGGGCTGTGGGAAAGATGACCCAACCAGAAATTCCCCAACAACAACAATGGTATCAGAGCTAGGGTTAGGGCGCATGGAGCGATTTGGCGATTTCGGCTGGTCACCTCCGTCGGAGCCCATAGGTGGTCACGAGTGGCAGCGAGGGTGCGAGGCGGAGCGTGCGCATGAAGGTGCGTGGCGGCGCGGGCGCACGGTTGTGCGAGCGCATAGGTGCTGCTGCGGCTTCAGGGGGCGTGGCCGGCTTGTCCAGTTGGTTTGCTGCTAGTTGTGGTCTGGTGCTGAGAAGAAGAGGAGAAGGTGGGAGAAATTCGAGGGGGTGCTGGGTATTGGTGTGGCTGCTAGTGTGCTAATGCCATCTTCATCGTGATCCTTTTCTGATTGTAAAAAAATGAGTCTGGAAGAAGTTGAGGTGAAGAGGAAGGAGGAAGAAGCTGAGGTGAAGAGGAAGGCGGAAGAGACTGAAAGTAGTGGTGACAGTTCATTGGTGACGAGGGTCTGGATTAGGGCCCCTTAAGCGACAAGATAATTAGTCTTGAGGTGGAGTCATCTGACACCATTGACAGCATCAAGGTCAAGATCTAGGACATGGAAGGATGCAGATCTTCGTCAAGAGCCTCACTGACAATACCACCCCATCCCCGACCAGTGGGTGACTTCCCCGACAAGCTTCCGCCTCGCACGAGGTGTCTCCGCCTCACGGGCAGTGTCCGCCTCGCATGAGGAGCCTCCGCTTCGTACGAGGAGTCTCCGCCTCGCACGAGGACTTTCCGCTTCGCCTCTGACAACTTGTTCGCATGAGGAGTCTCTGTATCTGACTACCCATTCACACGAGTAATTTCCGTCACTGACTAAGGCGGGGCCCACACATGGAGGTCGGAGCGTGGGATTGGGGACCCACATGAACATGGCCCTGCCCCGACGCTCGAGCTCCCCGACAACGACACGCAAGGGACCAGTCCTCCACGTCATGCAAATAATCCAGCTGGCGACGCGCGCGGGCGGTCGGTTCTGATAGAAGCCGTAATGTTGCACTGTTCGGTCACGCAACCCCCAACACGCCGTCCCATCCAACCTCTACGGCACGCCAACCCCGTCAGAAGCACTCAAGCACCCTCTACGGACGGTGCCTATCTACTTTTAGGCCGTAACGTGGTGGGCCTAATCCACACTCAAGAGAGCTGAGTTACTCACAAAAGAACTTGGAGAAGGTGCCAAGTACCTGGAATAAACAGTGCCACCCGGACACACGGCGACCGCGAGCTCCACCACAGCTCAGCGCCCTTCAATGCCTCCTGGCAGACAGCGACGAGGGAGAAGACCTCTCAACTACGTAGAACCGTAGCACATATTTGTATTCCTATTTTACCCCTCACCCTTGAGACTATAAAAGGGAGAGGAGGGTAACCGTCACAAGGGCTGATGAACCGAACACTCAACACCACAGGGACTTGGTCTTGACACCCTCTCCTGACTAGTTTGTAACCCCTACTACAAACATTCCTAGCGTAAGAACACAACCGCTCGACACTGGATGTAGAGTATTACTCCTCGGAGGCTCGAACCAGTATAAACCCCTGTGTCTCTCGTGCTAACCATCCGGGCCGGACACACGATCTGATACAAATTTACCGTCAGTGGTAGAGAACCCCGACAATTGGTGACAAAGAGTGAGTTGATGAGTGGAATGAGGAGTATGATCCAGTAGCTCATGGGGTTGGGTCTGATTGGTGGTGAGGTGAATGCAGGCCCATCTAAACTGAGCTGGAGCTTATGTCAAATGATGTGAGGCTAAAGGGTAGCAAGAATTACTTGAGCTAGTTGAGGAGAGTGCATGTGCTTTTAGGAGGCTAGGGAGTGGAGCACTGTGACATCCCAGGTTTTTAATTAACACTAATTGCTGGTCAAAGTAGTTGACTGTGGTCAAATCATGGTCAATCCGGGCCATCACCTCGAAAATCTCCCTAACACTCACCCTTGAGTACCTTTGACAAGCCAACACCAACTACTTTGGTCAAAACCCTAGCTAAGTGGGTCAAACCCCTTGATGTCAATATGTCATCTGGAACTTTGGCCACGTTCTCCAATTTGTGTCTAAACACTGAAAATTCCGCCAATGTAAAAGTTGTGTAGAATTGTGAGGGACACATTTCATCTTCAGGTTGGCATTTGAAATTCAGAGTAAAAATACCCCAAAAATTCAAGCCAACCCTGCTGACTACTGTTCCTTAGGGCCGAGTTTTATCCCACCTTGGCATCTAGTTTTCTTTCCCAATTCGAAATCAATTTGAGCTCGGTTAGGGCCTATTGTGTAGAGCATTGATCAATCTACAAAAATCATATCTATATAATCTTGAGTTTATGTTTGAAATTTAAAGTTTGAGACGTTCAAACATAAGTAGTTCGAATTGAAACGGGCACCGACACCCGAGAGCGCGCTCCCGCGCACTGCGCCGCCACGCGGCATCGGCGTCCCCCCGCCGCCCCGTCGGTTGGCCGCACGCCCAAGGCGGCGAGCATCATCACGCCCGCGCTCCGCTCGAGCAAATCCTCCTTGGGGCGCGCTCAAACCCGTGCGTGGCCGTCCGCCGACGCCTTGGCCGGACCCCCACCGCGTTCCCCACCGATGAGGCCCTGTGCGTCTCGGCCGCCGCGCGCCGCTCTTTAACTCCTGCGCCCCTCCTTCGTGACAACGCCCGCGCACCCCCATCGGTCTCGCCCGCGCCTATAAAAGGCCGCCCGACCCTCTCCGCGTGCGCACACCGCCCCTCCGCACGCCATTGCCGCCACCACGGTGAAGTTGCATCTCTGCCCTTCGCCGCCGCCGATCAAGCTACTCAACCCCTTCCCTAGGACCTAGAGAAGCTCCCACGACCAAGTGTTGACCCGCATTTCACCGATGATCGCCGGAACTCGAGCCGAGGTGAAAGCGCCGCGGCGGTCTCGCCACCGCCGTCGCTTGTCGGAGCCGTATCCGACCAAGCCGCCTCCACCAATCGAACCCTGGTGAGCCTAATCGCATTTCTGTGCCACATGTTGACCTACTCTGACCGCCGTTCGCCGCCGGCAAGCTCACCCCACCGCCGGAGGGCATAGTTGTGAAGCTCGAGGGGAATATCTGTGAAACCAGGGACCTAGTCGTAAGGATTTGAAACTTAGTTTTCTTGCAGATTAGTCCAGTGCCTTAGAAAAACCCTAGAAATTCGTAGAAAAATCAGAAAAATGCAAAATCAATTTTGTTGGTTCCAGTGAGACTATACCTACAATGTTTGCAAAGCATGACCATAGTTTTGACTTATAGATTTTGAATGAAAATTAAAATTCAGTTTGACATCATTTTGTTGTAGTTCAAAATCTAGAAGGGTTATGGAACTAAACTTTGGATATGTTGCTAGTTATATCTTTTGTAGGAACTGGGCAAACATTTGCACAAAGTTACTTAGTAGATCTTTTTATATGAATTACATTGTGTTTATGCTAATTCTGTCTTATTGATTTTTGTAGCAAAATGTAAAATGATTTTTGTGCTCAACTTGTGGCTATGTTCCTTTTATACCTAGATTCAACTTTACTGAATTTATCATGAATTTATCTCTGTTAGAAATATTTAATCTTGATTTATGCTTAGATTTACATTTAAATGCATAGTTCAAATTCTAAATGTGTTTGTGATGAACATGCTAGTTTCTTAGACTTGTTTTAGGCCAGAGAAGTGGTAGGAAAGAGTTATGTGTATATGCATTTCTCATTTTATATGTGGCTAGGAAATGCTATTTTTGGATGTGTAGATTTATAGCTCCATAAATGTCAAACTTTAGACCAGTGGTGTGTTTGGGTCCTTAGGACCAACATGGTACCCTTAGCCCTGTTTTTATAATTTATTTGGTTGTGAAAAGTGGAAATCCATTTAAGCCTTCTATTAAATTTAATGAGAAAAATCACCCTTGCTTTATCAATAAATTCTATTAAATGATTGTGTAGCGTATTTAGGGTCTATGAATTCACCTTTGTTGTTTTGGTAATTTAAATTAAATTCATTGCATAGATGTGTACACAATCACTATTAAAAAGACTAAAATAATAAGCCTTCATATATAATAACCTTAATGAAAAGATTTGTTAATTAAATATTTGTTAAGGTGAATGTGGCCAACAAGAGTTTGATAAAATACATAACCTCTCACTCCACTTGAACCCCGCATTGCATTCCGTGTAGAACTCCCTGACGATAACTACGCTCTCGTGCCGGAAGCCGAGGAAGGAGGAGCTGACGCGGAGCTGCCGGTCGTGGAAGTGAGTGAGGACACCGAGGGCCCTCGGGCTAACTATGCTGATGAAGGTAAGCCTCGGTGCATTAACCTAAGTGTTTTTGAAATCTTATGCAACTATCTATGGATGATTGTGCATTTACGTTCAGGAGTGTAATGGAACCCTAGATGCAATGATCCCTAGGTACCTATGTCTTTACCAGTATGTAGGTCGGTAACTTCTATGCTATAGGACCGTTACAAGTCAAGTGATGCTTGTCACTCGCGAGAATAGGCTCTTATGTTGGAATCATAAGATCTCTTTAAATGGATTGCTCATGTGGTAAGAGCATGGGATGTGGGCTCCGGTCTAATGGCTTTTGTGGGTTAAGTGTTTGAACGTACTAAGCACTTGTCAAGAATGAGACCGGTAAGCCTAGTACCTTAATGAGGCAGTAAGGGGTTTTACCATCACTAATCTTGGAATGCGTCTCACGGCTAGCTACTGGTAGTGCACGTGTGACACTGGGTGCCTCGCGGGGTATGCCAGATAGCTGGTACCAAAGACTGTGGCCTTTTATCCCGAACCGAGGATTTCTGGGAACCGCCTGGTGGTTGTCCTCACGGGGGCACCCTACCATGTGTTTAGGTCTACCTTGCAAGGTTTAAATCAACTGGTTGTCGGCCTCTCACCGTTATCTGAGACTACTTATCCTACTGGCCATGAGATCCCTAATGATGGAAGTTGATGAATATTTATGCTTGATCAATTGTATTGCACAACTTATACTTGCAATTGTTAACACCAAAATTTGGTAAAGGGTATGACATGTGGGCCCAACTCGGAAAAAAGTCCGTCGGGTGGAAGGAAAGGTATCTTTGGAGATTTTCGGCAGAAGGATCCGCGGTCGGCTATCTGCTCCAGTTCGGCAAAGGAACAGTAGAGCTGATTTTGCGGGATTGGACGGTGACGTGGCCCGATCAGGAGAAGCGAATGGATGGACAGGTGATCAAGTTTAGTTAGGCAGTGAATCCATTCGCGATTGTAATCGCAGGTATAAATATGATCCCCGGATGTATGTAAAACGGACGTTCATTCCTCAATACACACCGGCCTTACGCCAAACCCTAGAGTCCCTTGTCGTGTCGTCGAGTTCTTCGAGAGGGCCAATCGATCCGTCGACCTCCGTGAGTACCGGCAACCTTGTATCATGTCTAGTATCATGCGGTGGATTTAGATCCGATGCAAGTAGTCTTGTTACCATGCTTCGTGTCATGCGGTAGATTCAAGCCTCGGTTCAAGAGGGTTTCTTGTTAGATCACGAGCCATGCGGTAGGCTAAGGTCTAGCTCGAAGCTAGTTATCGGCTCTATTGGGTTTTGGCAAGATCCAATAGATTCATTAAGTTACCCCGTGTTATCATGAGTTTTGCATTATGTTTTAATTCATGTAACACTCTTTTGCCCAATCTAGATAGGTTTGGATCGGCTCTTTTCCTTTTAAGATCCGTGCAAGAGTAGGTTTCGTGTTTTGACGCGTGGATCTCGTGCTCTTCGATAGCCGAAACCGAATCGATCTAGGTTGTTACGTGTTGCGGGTTCAAGCTTGCTTTGTTAGTATAAATCTTGAAAGAGCGGGTATCATGCGGTAGATGCGAGGTTTTTGGGTTGCTTTGGAGCTAGTCATCGGGTGGATTAGATTTCCAATTCAGGCTTGATAGATTTATTCACGTGGTAATGTTTGTTCCTTCTTCATGGACCCCGAATCGGTTGTTCAGCCGCATTCGGTTATGTTTCCACGAGTAGATCACGTGCGTCGTTTATGTTTTAAAAGACGTGTGCTTCTAGCTTTCCATATTTAGGTTGTATCATGCGGTGGATAGATCTATTTGTGGAAAGTGGTGCGTTCTTTCATGCAAGTTGTATCATGCGGTGGATAGATTTGCTTGAGATCGTGCCTGACGGATCTTAAAGTAATTAGACATGCGGTAGACTAATGCTTTGGATCTATGCATGCTTATTTTAATACATGATCATGTTCGTGCTTTACTTCATTTAATGTTAATCTTCATGAGGATCGGTCATGGCTTTGCACATGTATTCATGTTTATTCAAAGATTGATCTTTGTCATGCTTACGTCATCCATTCGGCAATGTTCTTTTTTCCTTCACGATTACCCGAATGGTTGCGTTTCTTTGACGGGTAGCTTCACATAGCTACGTGTCGTCTTGCTTGGCTTCTTAGCCGTAAATATGGAACTGCCCGGTACCACCCGTAGGTTCCAAGTTTTGGTATTTAACTCGTTTTCCCTTTTGTTAATTTTCGGGAAAAATTGACGGCACGTCACTTTCTTTACGCGCGTGCGAAGCTAAGCTTTTCGGCTTGCCGTGTGATTGGCGCCGAGTGCACATTTTGCGTCAACACACTTTTTGGCACGCCCGCGGGGACCAAACAGTACGGAATTGGTTCGGGATGCCCGAGATCACGGACCTCCCGGATGTCGGCATTGAGGAGCTTTCTCCGCAGCAAAGCATCGGCGGCTCGTAGACGCCGTGAATCGGTTTCAACGAAGTGTCTCATGTCATTCAAGAAGAATCGAAGTGGTGTACCATATTTGAAGAATGGCACCGCCCCGTAGTGCCGTTGCCGGGAGAAACCGACGCAACGACCCAACAAGAAAAGGAAGAATGCGCGCGGATTTTCCAAGAGTCAATGGACGACGTGCTCACCAAGCACAACCAAGCTTTCCTTGGGTCGCTCCAACGGATGATGGTGGCCCTCTTCGGTCCGGGCGCGGGGCAAGCGTTCGGAAAGGCGTACGCCGGAAGAGCACCGTGGAGCCGGGTGAATCAAGCTCTCGGCCGCCACCGCGGGGCCGGTGCGGCGGCCCCCCCCTCCTCGCAGCTCCGGAGCCAAGCGTTCCAACCTCCTCCACGGGGAGCCGGGGGGCGGCCGGTTCGGCCTCCGCCGCAAGCTTCGGAAGTCAACCAATCCCGCCGCCACCACAAAGCAAGACACGGGTCGGCCCGTGCAACGGCCGAATCCGTGCCGGCCCACGTACGGAGACCTAGCGTTCGGCTCATCCGGGGCCCCACTTGACCCCGCCGAAGAATAGCTCCATCGACCAACCGGCTCCCGGAGGAATCTATACGGCGGTGGCTATTATGAAGTGGGAAATTACGGGGCGTTCGACGCATTCCCGCACCCGGGGTACGCGCCGGCACGGGCGCGCAAGAGGACGACGCCCTAGCACGCAAGATGGCCGAATTGATGCGAGAATCGGTTCGGCCTCAAGCCAAAGATGCAGGGCCCTACGTATAGGCCGCCGTTCCCGGAATGGTACTATAACGTGCTCCTGCCACCAAGGGTGAAGGCGCCGACAGAATTCACGAAGTTCTCCGGGCAGGATGAGACAAGCACGGTCGAGCACATCGCCCGTTACCTCATGCAGCTTGGGGAGTGCTCAGCCGAGGAAGCGTTCAGGGTTCGCTACTTCCCCGCCTCATTGACGGGTCCAGCTTTTCAGTGGTTCTCATCCTTGCCGCCTGAGTCAGTGGCCAGGTGGAAAGATTTGGAGCGTAAATTCCACGCTCATTACTTCAGCGGCGCTTCCGAGAAGAAGTTGATCGACCTCGCCACCCCGAAGCAAAGGCACAATGAAACACCACCGGAATTCCTCGGAAGATTCGAGAAGTCAAGGGCATGTGCTTCTCATTGAACTTGCCGGACGATCGGTGGGCGATATGGCCGTCGCCGGGATGTTACCGGCCGTGCGCGAAAAGCCGTTTGGGATGGAGTTTGAAAACTTGGGCCAACTGTCACGAAATTGTCCTTGATGAGCAATCGGGCATATGGCCTCAAGAAGGACCCCAAGTTTGGCAAGCGCACGACATCGCCGATATCTACAATCAATTCTTGGACAAAGCCGATTTGTTCGAGGATTCTGACGACGAACTGGAGATAGCTGCGGCAGAAATCATGTGGGGTAAAGAGCCCTTGACGATGAATCAGCGGTGGGTCAGGCAGACCAAAGGAACCTACGACTTCGACATCACGAAGGCTGACAAGTTGTTTGAGCTCTTGGTAAAGGAAGGCCGAATCAAGCTGCCTGAAGGGCACTCTATGCTTCGGCCTGATGGAGTCAAAGCAAAACGTTACTGCGGCTTTCATGACAGGGACTCCCATTCCATCAACGACTGCAGGGTCTTCAGGATGAGGATCCAAAAGGCTATCCAGGAAGGGCACCTCAAATTCGATAACAAGATGAAGCCGGATGGCCACCCCTTCCCGCGAGAACATGCTCGGCTTTTCGTCAATGCGATAACGGCCGAAGAGAAAGGGAAAGTCAAGGTCCCGACCTCGACCGGGTCCAAGCAAGATGGATCGGTTGACCCGAAGCGCCGGTTACCATAGAGCATGTCCGGGGCGACGCCCCCGCGTTCTCAAGAGCCACATCGAGATCGGGGAGTCGTCCAAGCCCAAACCCAAGGTGACGTCGCGCATCCTCCTTAATAAATGGCGGCGCCGGATGGAGAAGGAACGCTACCGGGAGCGTCGTCACGAAGAGGAGCAACGCGGGGCCGAGGAGGAAGCGCGCGGATGGAATCGGGGAACGACGCGCGCGGCGGCGGAGCGCGCCCACCGGGGGTGCGCCTTTTTCAGGCACTGCTGGAACGAAGGCCCGAAACTACCCACATTAAGGAACTGTCCTGAATGCAGCGACGGATATGCTGAGTACGGGCGAGGAAATTGCCAATCGCCGATCCGTCCATGAAAGACTTGGAAGGATACACCCGAATGGGGATCGGCGGCAAAAAATTGAAATCATTGATCATCCCAGGAAGCGCCGAGCTGATCTCAGGTGGGCTGACCACGAGGAGGACGAGGAGGTCTACGTCTGGCAGAAGGGGCAATGGTGCCCACCCGGTCTACGCAAGAGCCAGAAGAGGCGGGTCCAACGCTTGAGGAACCGCGAGATGAAGCAAGCGGGGTCCGGACGAGACGAAGTGGCGCCCCAAGGACCAGCCGGAAGGATCAAAGCGTCAAGCCCCTGCATGCATGGTATACTTCCTGCCAAATGAGTTCATGGCTCCCGCTAACCGGGTGATGCGGGAGGAAGCCGCCTTTGACGACGAGCGACCGAGGAGATGATGGCGCGGTCGGTGCTTGCCAAGCGAGCCATCTTCGACAAGCCGGCCAAGAATCGCCACATGAGGCCGCCGTACTTGAGGGGGTACGTCAATGGCAAGCCGTTGACCAAGATGTTCGTCGACGGTGGCGCGGCGATTAACGTGATGCCGTACACCACCTTCAGGAAGCTTGGCATGACCCCGAGCGATTTGACACCAACAAGCATCATCCTCAACGACTTCGCCGGAACCCCTCGGATACCAAAGGATGCGCTCACGTGGACTTGATGATCGGGTCCAAGACGCTGCTCACCACCTTCTTCGTCATCGAAGGGAAGGGAGCCTACGGCCCTGCTCGCTTGGGCGGGGCCCGGATCCACGCCAACTGCTGCGTCCCATCCACTATGCATCGGCGGTCGATCCGGTGGGTGGACGATGAAATTGAGGTCGTGCGGGCGGACGACTCCGTGAGCGTGGCTAACATGGAACCGGCCTTCCGGGAATACCAAGGCATCGATTGCTTCTCGGGGAAGGACCGGGGAGAAGGTCCCGTTGAACTCGTCGGCGGTGACCAACGGCCGATTCAAGCGCTCGGCTCTTACGGTAATTTTTAATGGAGAACCCCGTGGATGGCACCGATGGCAAGCCGGGACGAGGATTCATGTCGGCCGATAAGCCGGAGGAAGTTGACATTGGAAACGGTGATAAGCCAAGGCCGACGTTCATCGGTGCGGGTTTGCAACCGGACTTCGGGGAAACTTAATCAAGCTTCTCAAAGAATATAAAGATTGCTTCGCCCGGGATTACTCGGAGATGCCTGGATTGGATCGATCCATCGTCGAGCACGGTTGCCAATCAAGCCGGGATTCAAGCCATATAAGCAACCGCCCCGAAAATCTACAAGGACGAAGTATTGGCCGATGTGAAGAAGGAAATCGAAAGATTACTTGATGCAAACTTCGTTCGGCCCCGCGATATGCGGAGTGGATTTCTAACGTCGTCCCCGTGTATAAGAAGAATGGAAAAATGAGAGTCCGCATAGATTTCGGGGACCTAAACAGAGCTACTCCCATGGATGGATACCCAATGCCTATTGCCAATTTGCTAATTGACGCCGCCGGGACACAAGGTGATTAGCTTCATGGATGGCAACGCGGGATACAATCAAATCTTTATGGCAATAGAAGACATCTCGAAGACGGCCTTTAGGTGTCCTGGTCATATAGGGCTATTTGAATGGATCGTCATGACATTTGGGTTAAAAAATGCCGGTGCAACCTACCGGCGGGCCATGAATTACATTTTTCATGAGTTGATCGGCAAGACCGTGGAAATCTACATTGACGACGTAGTGATCAAGTCCTTAAGCCATGACTCCCATCCGGAGGATGTGAAGAAAACCCCGGAATGCACCGGAAGCATGGTCCGAAGATGAATCCAAACAAGTGTGCATTTGGGGTGTCGGTGGAGAGTTCTTGGGGTTTTTGGTCCACGAAGGAGGGATTGAAGTTGGCAAAAAGAGCATGAAAGCCATTGATGAAGTCGTTCCTCCAACCAACCTCAAGGAGTTGCAATCACCGCTCGGCAAGATCAACTTTGTGAGAAGGTTCATCTCAAATTTATCACGAAAGGTGTTGCCGTTCTCTCCGTTGCTTTGAAGCTAAAGAAGGATCGAAGTTCACATGGGGTGACGAACAACAAAGGGCTTTCGAGGAAATCAAGCAATACATGAAGGAGCCACCGGTCTTTGGTTCCTCCTCGACTCTGAACAAGCCTTTCAAGTTGTACGTGGCGGCCGATACCCAAACTATTGGATCGGCCCTTATTCAAGAATTCGAAGGGAAGGAGCGGATAGTAGCCTATCTTAGCCGAAAACTACTTGATCCCGAAACCAGGTATTCGGCTATAGAAAGATTATGTCTTTGCGTATACTACTCGTGTACAAAGTTTCGGCACTACTTGTTGAATGCCGAATGCACTGTATACTCGAAGTTTGATGTGATAAAACATATGTTATCCATGCCAATTTTGAATGGTCGGGTTGGCAAATGGATTTTAGCTCTATCAGAGTTCGAGTTGAAGTTCGAATCGGCAAAAGCCATCAAAGGCCGTGGTCATTGCCGATTTTATAACCGAACACCGTGACCCTTCGATTGATCCGCTTGAAATTACCCCATGGGCTCTATTCTTTGACGGGTCATCATGTGGCAAAGGTGGAGGAGTAGGGATCCTACTAATTTCTCCCGCAGGTGAGATGTTCGAATTTGCCATTCCCATACAACCCACCGTCACAAATAACCGAGTCGAGTACGAGGCGGCCGCTCGAGGGCTTCAATATTTGAGAGAAGCGGGGCCGTTTCGGTTGAAATTTATGGGGATTCGAGTTGGTCATCAAGCAATTGAACGGCCGATACGAGTGCGGGAGCGAAGCACCGAGGAGTTACTACGAGGAATGCGGGGAAATCTTGAAGAGCTTTCCACCGGTAACCCTACGGCACATCCCTAGTACAATCTAATCAAAAAGTCCGTTCGGCCACGGACGGGGATGGGTAATTTCGGCAATGGCGTCACCGTGGCCGTCGAGGCGCTCCGGGATGAGCTCGATCTCGTCGATATCCTCCCGGCGCGCCGCCCAGGAAGCCACGCGGCACGGTGGAATAGTCGACGTCCGTATGCGTCGCCATCGCGGCCGTGCCCAAGGTGGTGCCCGGACGAACACCATGGACGGCCACCTCGTCAATGCGGCGCTCCACCGCGACCGGGCGCTCCGCCGGCGTGTTGCCGTGAGCGTTCACCTTCTCCGCCACCTTGCTCTACCGGCGCTTTTAACCGGTTGAGCTCGGCATCACGAGCCGCGAAGGGCAAACAAGAAGGGATTAGCATCAAAAGCCGGACTAAATCAAGAATCGAACCATACCATCGATGGCTTCCGGCGAGTTGTTTCCGCCGGTCCTCCCACTCTAGCTCGGCCACGCCCGCTTTTTTGGAGACGGCCTCCCGGCTCAAGACGAGACGCTTCTAGCTCCTCCTTGAAGCGAATAGCGTCCCGCTTCCCCCGTACGGCACCGGGGAGTGGCCATCGGACTCCGAAGAGTCATCGGGGAAGGGGCCGATTGGCCGGCGCGCGGGGCGGATTCCACCGAATCAACCTGCAAAAGGGAGGTGATTGTCAAGGCAAAAGAAGATCAAGAGGGAGATCGACAAGGAGAAGTTGATGATCATCACCGCCTGCGCGCATTGGCGCTGCTTCCCTCAGCCTCGTCGGAGGCGCGGCGGCGGTTGAGACGGCGCACCATTGCGGTTTGGGGATGTGCACTTGTTTGCAAGAGGGCCGAAGATTGGCAAAGATTCGAGAGCTAGAAGGCCTGGTGGAGAGCTAGGGGCACCTATGGCAACATTTATAGGCCCGGCAAGGTAATTGTGGCTTCGAATCGTGGGCGTGGATCGTGGCGCACGTCCCAATAAAATCGGAAGGCGGAGAGATTTCCTTGACCAACCCGCCGGCGGGTCGTTTGGAGTTCTAAGCCGAAACGCGCGTGGGACGATGGTTTCGGCTAAAAGAGTTCAAGGTGTCGTTCGACGCTTAGCGTTCCACTACCGAATGGGTCGTTCGGCATCACATCTCAAAGCACGCCAAGGAAAGGAAACAAATTGCAAAGGAAATATTACAAGAACGACCGGTCCGGGTATACATCAATAAGAACATTCAAGCGTTAAGGAGTTTTGCAAGTGCGTGACGAACATTGGATACTATCAAGTGGGAGTTATCCAAGATCTCCCGATAGTCCTTTTGGGCATCGGATAAGTCGATAAGCTCGCATCGCACTTTGCTTTACTCGGTAACGACCCGATTCCGCCTCCGCTTCGGTCTTTGCTATCAATCCGGGGAGATCGGCTATTTTCTTCTCGGACAATCTCCATTTCCGCCGACGGGCTTTTCAATTCCGCCTCTAGAGCAGCCTTTTCGGCAACTTTCGGATCGTAAGAGGCTTGCGGTGTCAGCCAAGGCATCCTTATGGCTTTTTGCTTGGGATTGTATCCCGTTCATGGCCTTTGTTCGGCATCGCTTTTTCCTTTTCAATGGCCGAGCGGGAGCGCAATTTCCTCCAAGTACGCCTCAAGGGAACATAGAAGGGCTCTAAGTCGTAGATGGACGACGAAAAGCTCGATGTCATCGGGGAAGTTTGCGACTAATGGGCTCAAGCATCTCTTCAAAATGGCGAGAGATCATTGAGCCGATCCCGGACGTTCTTCTCTAGCCGGCCGCAATTTCTTTGAGCTTGAGCAATACCTCGTCGGGCAACGGCCGGTTTACTTCTTTCATCACAACGGCGGTGACGGGCCCTCCGATGACGAGGCTCGATGATGGCGGGGCGTGATCCCGAAAACAACACTGCCGAAGTGAGAATGCTAGCATCAAGGTATCAAGATTAAGAGCGGAACCAAGTACCTCATGAATGGTATCTTGAGCGGGAGCAATCGCGAGACGGAGGAGGCGTCCCGAGTAGAGCCGAAACGTCCAAGTCGGGAGATGCCGGTGCGGCAATCGGCGACTCGTGAGTTTCGGGCCGGGGAAGAATCGGATCTTCCTCTCGTTGGGTTGGCCAATGCCGCTTGGCCGATAGGCGATGGCATCCCGGGAGAACTTGACCAAGGGCCATTGACGCACGTTATCTTCTCGGGCCGGTATACATTTGGGTAACGTACGATGAAGCATATGGTATACACCGCCCAAAAGGAATTTTCCCGAGAGGAAGGCGGTTGCCGCCGGCCGGATGGATCGCCATTGCAATATGATTCGAGTGGGTTCATTGGCCTTGCCACAGAAGACAAACCTGCATAACCACATGTTCAAGAAGGCTCTATATTCAACTTCACCAAGGGGATTGTCTCTCATGTGCTTCGAAATATATTGCTTGTAGCCATTCCCTGGCTTTACCCCTGTCTGGCGTGAGGAATTTTTGAAATTCCAAGGCTGAACAGACCCGGTGATGTCAAGGCCGGTGATCATGTACACATCGGCCAAAGTTGGAGACATTGGGCCATGCCCAAAAAGGAAGGCATTGACGCCGTTAGACCAGAAGTGGCACGCGGCTATCAGAAGATCTTCATTCTTGGGCATCTCAGCTACAGATAACTCCAAACATTGAGCAATGCGGAGGGTATCCAGATTGGTCAATCCACTCTTATCCGCAAGAATCCTACGGTACCAAGTCTTCCAGCCTGCGATTGGGGGCAAAGGCCAGTTCTTGAACGCATTGAGGAGGTGGAGATAAAGCCGCCTTGAAAGGGATTCTCTCGGGATTCGACGGCAATAAAATCTCGAGGGTCAGGATTCCCTTCAGGACCAAGATAATAAGACTGCGAATTGGCCTCAATAGGAATCAAAAGGGCAGTAGACGGTTCCTGGAAGAAAGCGGAAGAAGAAAAATCTCAGGTAAAATTGAAAACCTAATGCCGAACAAAGGTTTGGAGGGGTGAAATTACCTGAGCAGCTTGGTTCTGAGTTGCCATTGGAGATTCGAGCTCGGAGCAAAAGGGATCTAGGGTTGGATCTGAACGAAGAATCCGGCGGATTGCGAAGAACAGGTGTTGACAGGTTTGGCTCAAGGATTCGTGGCTGGAGTCAATTGTGGAACAAAATTACTTTTATCCCACAATTGAAGGGGCATGTGTTAACACCAAAATTTGGTAAAGAGTATGACATGTGGGCCCAACTCGGAAAAGAGTCCGTCGGGTGGAAGGAAAGGTATCTTTGGAGATTTTCGGCGAAGGATCCGCGGTCGGCTATCCGCTCCCGGTTCGGCAAAGGAACAAGAGAGCCGATTTTGCGGGATTGGACGGTGACGTGGCCCGATCGGGAGAAGCGAATGGATGGACGGTGATCAAGTTTAGTTAGGCAATGAATCCATTCGCGATTGTAATCGGCGGGGTATAAATATGATCCCTGGATGTATGTAAAACGGACGTTCATTCCTCAATACACACCGGCCTTACGCCAAACCCTAGAGTCCCTTGTCGTGTCGTCGAGTTCTTCGAGAGGGCCAATCGATCCGTCGACCTCCGTGAGTACCGGCAACCTTGTATCATGTCTAGTATCATGCGGTGGATTTAGATCCGATGCAAGTAGTCTTGTTACCATGCTTCGTGTCATGCGGTAGATTCAAGCCTGGTTCAAGAGGGTTTCTTGTTAGATCACGAGCCATGCGGTAGGCTAAGGTCTAGCTCGAAGCTAGTTATCGGCTCTATTGGGTTTTGGCAAGATCCAATAGATTCATTAAGTTACCCCGTGTTATCATGAGTTTTGCATTATGTTTTAATTCATGTAACACTCTTTTGCCCAATCTAGATAGGTTTGGATCGGCTCTTTTCCTTTTAAGATCCGTGCAAGAGTAGGTTTCGTGTTTTGACGCGTGGATCTCGTGCTCTTCGATAGCCGAAACCGAATCGATCTAGGTTGTTACGTGTTGCGGGTTCAAGCTTGCTTTGTTAGTATAAATCTTGAAAGAGCCGGGTATCATGCGGTAGATGCGGGTTTTTGGGTTGCTTTGGAGCTAGTCATCAGGTGGATTAGATTTCCAATTCAGCTTGATAGATTTATTCACGTGGTAATGTTTGTTCCTTCTTCATGGACCCCGAATCGGTTGTCCGGCCGCATTCGGTTATGTTTCCACGAGTAGATCACGTGCGTCGTTTATGTTTTAAAAGACGTGTGCTTCTAGCTTTCCATATTTAGGTTGTATCATGCGGTGGATAGATCTATTTGTGGAAAGTGGTGCGTTCTTTCATGCAAGTTGTATCATGCGGTGGATAGATTTGCTTGAGATCGTGCCTGACGGATCTTAAAGTAATTAGACATGCGGTAGACTAATGCTTTGGATCTATGCATGCTTATTTTAATACATGATCATGTTCGTGCTTTACTTCATTTAATGTTAATCTTCATGAGGATCGGTCATGGCTTTGCACATGTATTCATGTTTATTCAAAGATTGATCTTTGTCATGCTTACGTCATCCATTCGGCAATGTTCTTTTTTCCTTCACGATTACCCGAATGGTTGCGTTTCTTTGACGAGTAGCTTCACATAGCTACGTGTCGTCTTGCTTGGCTTCTTAGCCGTAAATATGGAACTGCCCGGTACCACCCGTAGGTTCCAAGTTTTGGTATTTAACTCGTTTTCCCTTTTGTTAATTTTCGGGAAAAATTGACCGGCACGTCACTTTCTTTTCGCGCGTGCGAAGCTAAGCTTTTCGGCTTGCTGTGTGATTGGCGCCGAGTGCACATTTTGCGTCAACGAGCAATAGGCGGCTAACTTAGAAAAGAGTAATCGACTAGAACTTGTGCTAAAACCTTGAAATATAGGACCTACTTTTTGTTGCTTTTCAGCAAAAGAAACCCAGTGGCCAAAAAGCTTCTCATCTCTAGAGTTGGTGATGTAGTTATTACCGACGGGTAAGTCTTGCTGAGTATTAGTATACTCAGCCTTGTTGTGATCTGTTGTTCCAGGTAATACCTTTGCTGATGTGTGGCCTGGAGAGATCCCGCCAGGCTGGGAGCCGGAGTGGTTGGAAGACGATGAATGAAGGCATCATGGCTGGCCTCCCGTGATGTTCCTCGCGCTGTTTAGTTCAATTCCACCGTTTCAAAACTGAATTTCGTTGTCATGCCAAGAATTTGGTTTGTAATAATTAAAACCCTTCGGGGTAGATTTGGATGTTAATCATGTGTTGATCTCTGGACTCGCCTTCGCGTGAGTTTTAATGCATATATGTCGATCCTTGTTGCTATGGAAAGTGATTTCACCGGGCGTTAACTTGACAACTAACGCCAGGATGATACTTTATTATTACTTAATGACCAAAGTGGATTGGTTTAGGCGATAGTACGGTATTTTCCTGGGCGGGTTGTCACAAACACTACTTGGAGGAGACCTGTGTTGAGCCGGCTGATAAGAGTAGCACTAAGTGGATATTTTGGCATGCAATAAACCTTGTGATAGTGGCATAGTTGTTGGCATCTATGTCTACCACTGTTAGCAAGAGGGTGGAAGCCATGCACACTGCATCAGTGATATGAGAACCTTAAGTAACTTATACTCTCAGAAGGGGAATGTGATGATGATGATGATGATGATGATGATAGAGATTCAGGGTAAGGCAATGCAGTATAACAAGGGGGAAGATCAATGGAGCAGTATGCTAGCGAGCTTTAGTACTTGTGGGAAGAGCTAGACTTTATCACTATGCTCCTCTCCAAATGGAGACTCCACGAGATGCCCATGTTGTTCATAAGTGGGTGGAGGATAGAAGAGTGACTCACTTTCTGAAGCCGCCTTCTGTCACCAACAGAGCCTTACTACTATGGATGAGGCTGTTGCAGCCATGATTGATGAGGAGAGCAGGTTTCGAATGATGGGTAGTGGCAATCCTATGAAGCGGGCCTATGTTGTAATTGAAGACAGGGAGTGCTATAATTGTGGAGAAAAGGAGCACCTGAGTTATGATTGTCCCAAGCCGAGAGGTGGTAGTGGTGGTCAAGGTGGATCCTGTGGAGGTTGTGGAAGTACTCGTGGTGGCTATGGAGGAGGTCGTGGTAGCCGTGGTGAAAGTGAGGTGGTGACCGAGGTAGAGGTCGTGATGGACCTAAAGCCAATATAGCTACCACTGAAGAGATTCCATCAGTTACTTTGACTGGTGAATAGGCTAGGCTGTAGGAGCAGTGACAGAAGGGAAAGTCTTCTGAGGGCTCCACTTCACTTGATGAGCAAACCACCAACAACTTCGGTAACTTTGCCAACTATGCCCACATGGGCAAAGGTACTCAGGAACAGACACTTGCATCCTCATATAGGCATCGTGTATATGGGGTCATAGATTCTGGAGCATCCAAGCATATCATAGGTATGTTTATCCCTTTAACATGCATTGCATACACTTCGAATTCTTAGTCTGTTCAAATTGTTGATGGCACATCTCAACAAATCCATGGTGTAGGGTCCATAGAGTGTACACCTCCTCTTAGCCTAAAATCAGTCTTGCATGTTCCATCCTTTCAGTTATCTCAATCATTGATAAATTCAAGTGCAATGTAATATTTGATGAAAATTCTTGTGTTTTTTAGGAGAAGGGAACTGGGAGAAAGGATTGGTACTGGAGTCATGTGTGGTGGGTTGTGGTTCATCAGTCACGAGGAGTCAACATTAATGGTAGCTGCTGAAGGAGATGTGAAGGCCATTCTTCTACTTCACTGTCAGTTAGGACATGTATATTTTGAAATCTTAAGTAGATTGTACCCTGCTATGTTCAAGGGAGTGGACAAGAGTAGACTTGTGTCTGATGCATGTGAACTTGGCAAGCATAATAGATCCATTTACCCTAGTATTGGTCTTCTCAATTGTGAACCATTTATTCTAATTCACTCAGATGTTTGGGGTCCATGTTTAGTTACATCTGTGAGTGGTGCTAAATGGTTTGTCATCTTTATTGATTGTTATACTCGTATGACTTGGATATATATGCTTAGGCATAAGAGTGAGGTGTTTCAGTGCTTCCAAGACTTTCACAAATTGGTTGCAAATCAGTTTAATGCAAGGGTTTGAATTATTCGGGCTGACAATGGAACTAAATATGTGAATAATGCATTTGAAGTATAAATTTCAGATCAAGGGATTGTTCATCAAACAACCTGCCCTGGAACCCTACCTCAGAATGGTGTAGCTGAAAGGAAAAATCATCATTTGTTGGAGGTAGTGAGGTCTCTCATGTTTCAGATGAATGCACCTAAGTAATTATGGAGTGAGGCAGTGATGATAGCCACATATCTTATCAACTGAATGCCGTTAAGAATGCTTGGTATGAAATCACCTGCTAAGCACTTGTTGGGGAGTGTGACTTTAATGTTCCACCCAAGATTTTTGGTTGTGTTTGCTTTGTAAAGGATCATCGGCCTATAGTGGGCAAGTTGGATCCACAAGCAGTTAGATGCATATTTGTGGGATATGCCTCCACTCAAAAAGGGTTTACGTGTTGGACTATTGGGATCCTATTGGCGGGAGGTTGTTTGTGAGTATGGATGTAACATTTCATGGGGAGGAACCACACTACACAAAGGAAAATGATATTGATCCATTCTTGGAGGAGTTCTCTTCAGTCATTCAGAGTGACAATAGAGAGGGGGAGAATGCGAATGGTGATGAGCAACATGATGGCGCTGAGGTGCCTTGTGAAGAGGTGATTGTTGGGACAATCCCATGTCCCGTGAATGAGTCTGTTGTTCAGAAGATGGTGGCAAGTGATGCTAAGGAGAATGAAGAGGTTAACATGAGGAGTGATGCTCAGGGGAATGAAGGAGTTAACATGAGGAGTGATGCTGAGGAGAATGAAGAGGTGATTGTGGGGACAATTCCATGCCCTACCAATGGAGGTGAGAAGAGAAGGTAATGTCACACCCTGAAATTTTCAATTTCAGGATGTGAATAGAAAGAATAATTAAATAATGATTTTATCATAATTTTAAAATTTTTCCAACATTTATTTTCCTTTACAGGAAATATAGTATAGGAAAAATCCTTGTTTGATTTTCTAAATCAAATAAAAAGTTGCGAGTGTTGCATTCATGCCAATGCATCTTGGTATTTCTTGAGTGCAAAAGGTTTCAAAAATGCGTTTAGAAGCTGTCCAAATCCTTCCGAGAATTTTCCGGATTTTTCTGGAATTTATTCTCATTTTCTCTGAGCTTATTCTATTTATTAGAAGGCTCTAAAATATTTTTCGTGAGCTCCAAATACTTTATTTGGATTGTTCATGTCCCAATGAGTCTCTAGGAATTTTCCTGGAACTTTTGTGATTTTTCGAGTATTTTTCGCGCCTTCAAAACAATTTCTAGATTTTCTGGAATTGTTTCTGGCATTAAAAATAAATTCGAAAAAAAGAAAACCTATACTACCGGATTGGGCCGAGCCCGTGGGCCCGACCCTACGCGCTGGCCCGGCCAGCAGGCCCCCCGAAGCCCATCGGGGCCCGGCGCGAGCCCGCGCGGCCGGTGAAGGTCGCGGCCTTCACGGGCCGGCGGCGCCACCACCCCCGCGTCCGTGCCACGCGGCGGGTCCGCGCCTATTTAAGGCGGGACCGGGTCTCCTCGCGTGCGCCCTAGCACGCCACCGCCGCCCGTGTCCCGAGCCCGCGCCGCCGGATCGCCCCCGCCTTGTGCGGCGCGCCGCCGCCGGAGCTTGGAGCCCGCACCGCCGCCGCCCCGATTCGCCGCAACGGAGGATCTACTGGTGAAACCGACACCGCCACGAGCATCACAGCGTCGAGCCGTACTTACTCCGCCACTTCCAGTTGCCGGAATTCCACCGGAGCACCGCCGCCACCTAGCTCCACCGTCGGCCGCCGCTGAGGGCCGCCGCCGGCCCCCTTGCCGCCCCTATCCGCCTGTGGTGAGCATCTCCCCAACACCCCCTCGGTCTCCTCTCCCTTTTCCCCACCTTGGACGTGCCCGAGGCCGTCCAACCGCCGGCGCCGCCGACGGCTAGCCCTCCCTGTCCACCGTCCATGGCAGGCCAGAGGTAGGGGATGGAGTGGTAGTTTTGCACATAGGCCCCTGAAGAATCCTGTAACCGTAAATCTAAATCTGTGTGTCTTGTGAATCTTGCAGAAGGCCCCCTGAAAAGATTAGATACCCTAGATTCCATCCACCCTGGAACCTTTGCAAGTAAGTCCTCGAGTTTTTATACAAAATTATGTATATGCCCCTGGGTTTTCGCAGTAAAGCCCCTGAAGTTTCTAATCTTTCACCACTAGGTCCCTACATCTTTAAAAGTCCATATTCCATGTTTTGGATCCGTTTTCATCCGTTCAAGTTGCGTTTGGTTCATAATATTGTAAAGCACGCGTTAGTGGTGTGTTTTCACCATGTTTTGTTTTCTGAAAAATAAAATTAATATTAATTTTGATTAATGTCTAGTTATACACGACTTTTCCAAATAAAAGCTATATAGATCTATACATCGTTTTTCATAAGCAAATTTAATTTGATTAATGTTTCTATCACATGTTTTTGTACATAAAAGTTAATTAGATCTTTATCTCGGTTTTCGTAAACCAAATGTTAATTCGTTTAATAGTTAATTAATCTTTTCTAATTAAAATTTGATTAGGCTTTTACATCGGCTTTTACAATAAATGTTAATATGATTAATGTCAGTTCCATAATGTTTTAATAATAATATGATCTACCCGAATTACAAAGTTTCGTTTAGATTGTTCATATAGTTCAGTTTTTCTAAATTAAATGTTTAATTGGTTAATTCATATATGAATCTTTATTAATAAAACTTGACTAGGTCTTTACACCGGTTTCGTAAATAAAGTTTAATATTGCATTAATGCCAACATAGGGTATTTTATTTCTGAAATACCCTTTATATTTGTTTTGTTAATTAAAATGAACCTAGCTCATAATCTTGTTCTATCATAAATGCAAATAATTTGCTAGACGTTCGGTATTAGCTTTATCTTAGTATCTCTTTTGATCAAGTTTATCAGAAGCTCTAAACCTTTCTAGTGTTAGCCCAAGCTAAACCGTGTGCATCTAATCAAGCCTTAGAGTTTCTGCTTAGCTTAGTAGCTTTATCTGTGTGAGTAGTTTGCACTGCTCATTTGCCTATCAAGTAATCTTATCACTCTTGTTTCATGTTTATCTTAGAATCTTGTTTATCAGCATCTAGCTAGTTGATGTCTATCCCATCTCTGTTAGGTAGTCTTTTTATAAATCAGCTATGTTCTTATGCCTAATCTTTTGTAGCTATACCTTTCTTTAGAGCTAATCTTGTTATCGGTTCCTTTACCAACTAGTTTAGCTTACCTTTTGCTCAGTTGTTGTCCTTTCGGTCTAGTTCTCTTTGTAGTCTAGTTCTCCTAACCCTCGCTTAAGGTTTCTTTTGCGCTCGATAGTTCGTTGCTATCGTTCTAGTTCGTTTCACCATAACTTGTGCGTTATCATGTGTATCACCTGTTACTTGTTTTAACACTAAAGTTGCATGTTAATCTTGACTAATATTTATTCCATTACTTTTCAATAAAAGTAATTAGGTTCTATCCCGGTTTTCATAAGCTAAGATCTAATTTGGTTAATTCCTATTTATAACTAGCTTTCTTTAAATAAAAGATGCTTAGCGTTAAACGTCGGTTTTCATAATAAAGTTGATATGCCTAATGACATCATAAATGCCTTTTCCATATTAAATATGTTTAGTTGAACACGTGACATAAAGTTACTCGTCTAGATATCTTATACTTGCTTTATCTTTCTAAGGTAATTGTTAATTTGACATAACTTCCACTCGAATGTTCTAAATAAAACATGATTAGGTTTATCGTGATTTCTTTAATTAAATGTAACTTGTTTAATGGTAACATAGGGTATTTCTCTGAAATATTCTTTCACATGATTTCTTAATTAAATATGCCAAGCGTAGTCTCTTGTTGTTTGATAATGATCTCACGATAGTTTCGAGCTTAGTTCTGTTTTCAGCATTCCTTGCGCTTGCGTAACCAATAGAATCGAGCTCTATCTCAGTGTGATCTTTTCAGTGCTTGCTCAATCTTCCACAACCATCTCCTTAAAGTTAACCAAGACTTTCCCTTCCAAGCACACTTTGTGTTCTTTAGTGATCCATCTAATCGAGCCTATCCTTTAGTGCGATCTTTTAATGTTTTCTTGGTGCTTTGTTCATGGTATATGCTTGTTTGTTTTCTTTATGTATGTTTGCGCCCGATGATTGATGCGAGTCGAGTGAACGTTGTCCGAAAAGTTTTGAAGGGTTTGAAGTTGAAGATTCTGAGCAACTACTTTGGTTAAAGGCAAGTGTGTCCTTGATCTTTTGTCCTAAGAATTATGTTTAATCACTCATTGCATATGCTTGCATTAATATGATGGGACCCATGTTTAAGGTTTGACTAGTGTTATTTATCCTATGCCTTGATCAATCGGGTTTATCTTTATGTTGGGTAGTTATGCTTAGTTGCTATACCTTGGGATATGGTGGTTCTAATGAACAACAAGGATGAACATGCTTTACTTTGATGCTATATATCTTTGTTTAATACAAGACCATATGTTTAATCGGAACATGGAGCGACCACCCAGGAAAACAGTACAACCACAAGACATATGGCTCTGTCTTGGCTTAATAATTAGTGAACTAGGTGTTAGGTATGCTTTACCTGATAAGGGTTGGGGGTTGCTGGTAGTTGGTGTATAGCCGGCCCTCGGACCGATCTCTGCTCTATGGTAGCTTCGCGGAGAGAGGTTTATGCATTGCGCCGTCAAGTAACCTAGCGAGCGACACCGCATCCGGGGATCTTTGTAACGACCTCGTAGCGTCCCCCGTGCAATCACACCTCGGCAGTGTGGTATGATGCCTGATCAGCATCGCGTGGTTGGGTCTAAAGCTCTTGGGACTTTTTACGCGACTTGTGGGTAAAGATGTACAACCTCTGCAGAGTGTAAAACTGACTAGTTAGCCGTGCCCACGGTCACGGACGGCCTGGACCCTCACATGATAATTGAACTTGAAGATGGACTTAAATCGTGCTTTCTGGTTATGCTTGCCATGTGCTTATGGTGTATTTCTTACCTTATGCTTAATTGTGGGATGTTATATACTTATACTATATTAGTAATCAGGTGCTAATAAAACTTGATCAACTAAAATGCTAAATGCTTATAGCCCAGTCCACTATAAAGCCTTTGCATTCATATCTTTTTCCACACTTGTTGAGTACGACAAGTGCTCACCCTTGCTATATACAATGTTGCTCAGAAAGAGGAAGCTACTCTGAAGTCTTGTGAAGATGTTGCTGGTTCTAGGCGTACGCAACCCCCAGTCAACTGCCTGTGATGTTTGGAGCCTTCGTTTCCAGGATTTAAGCATAAATCTCTGATAATCTCTCTTTTTCTTACGTGATACTGTTTCTATATTCACTTATATGTCACTATATGCATGAAACTTGATCCTGACATGCATATAGGTTTGCACTTGGTTTCCTTCGGAAAATCGGGTGTGACTGGTAAATGAGGAGCAAGGGACGATGGTGAATGAGAAGCAGGGGGAGCAACCCACAGTGTAATTTCGTAGGCAGACTAAGAAGCATGGGAAACAATCACAACCCAAGCATGTTCAAACTTTAGTCCCATATCTCTCCTCGGACCCATCTCCATCAAGCTCGCCACCCCCAGCTGGTAACGTCTCTCCCATCTCTGGAGATGTAGAATTACCCCTTGCACAAGGTAGAGAACCTAGAGTCAATGCTGGTAAACCCCGTTCTCGTTATGGCTATGAACATGACATTACTAAGTATGTGTCATACTCTAATGTCTCTCCTGCATATAGAGCCTTTATTGCATCATTGCAAGCAATGCCTATTCCGAAGGACTGGAAGTATGCTAAACATGACTCGAAGTGGAAGGATGCAATGAAAGAAGAGCTATTTGCCCTTCAAAAGAACAAGACATGAGAACTTGTTGACCTTCCAACAGGGAAAAAGATGGTGGGTTATAAATGGGTCTTCATGGTAAAGCAGACCCCTGAAGGGGAGGTGGATAGGTACAAAGCAAGGTTGGTTGCGAAGGGATATAGTCAGACATAGGGAATTGACTATGATGAAACCTTTGCACCTGTGGCAAAGATGGGTACAATGAGGACCTTTATCTCATGTGCAACTAACTTTGGGTTGCCACTTCATCAACTAGATGTGAAAAATGCATTTCTTCATGGTGGCCTGCAAGAAGGGGTATATATGGAAATTCCACGTGGGTTTGCAAATGAACGAAGCCTCGGGAAGGTGTGTAAACTCAAGAAGTCACTTTATGTCCTAAAGCAATCACCATGTGCCTGGTTTAACAAATTCAGGTGATCATTGTGTGATATGGGGTACTCCCAATGCAATGGAGATCACACAGTTTTCTACAAACATAAGGGTTCTCATATCACTATCTCGCCCTTACGACTTAGCGTAAGACTTGCCCTGACGAGCTTTTTTCTCTATATCATCCAAACTCTCATCCTCTCTCTCATAATCCCACCAAACCTCGTCAAGCTCCAACTCCCCTATTTCCCTATCTAACTCAAGATCCAACAAGTTATAAAAATTATTGTCTTTTCTACACTAGATTCCCCGAGGTTGAGCCCTATTTGTTGTAAACAATTCAGTGCTAGGTCTTTATTTACTGAAAGTAAAGATGTGGGACAAGGATTACCTTCTTTGAACTCTAGGTTCTTCCTAGCAATCCTCTCCTCGGCCTTAGCCAAGATGTGCTCATCCCTAGACCGCTGAAGCCTCGGACTAGCCCTAACTTGTAACTTATTAGCCTCAAAAAACTTCTGCTGCTTCCTTGACCCTGTCTCCCATCTCCACCTCCTTTTCCCCACCGGACAATTCACCCTCCTCAAGCCCCTCCTTCTCCTGCTGTCCATCATCCTCCTCACCCATCAGCTTCTCCGCCAACTCCACAATCACTCCATCTGCCGCTTTGTTTGTGATTTCATCCGCCTTTGCTCTCAAAAAAGCCTCGAACTCCTCCTCTGACATGTTCTGAACTTGTTCCTTCCATGATACAAAACCATCCTCAACACCCTAGGTGTTCTTAGCCACCCTCTCTACCTCGCTACTACCCGATCCTCTCTTTTGCTTCTTCAGCATCCTCTCCTATCCTACTTCCTCTCCTTGCTGCCCTCCCTCAAGAGAATCCTCCCTACCTGCTCCCTCAACTCCCAAAGGCCACACAAATTCCACCACCTCACCATTCTCATCAATACCCACCTTCTCCACCTCAAAGTCCAACTCAAAATAGTGATCACCAATAACCACATCAAGCTGTTCCGGGATCAAGCTCAGATTAAGGACAACCACAAGAACGCGCCCGAAATTGTTCTTACTAGTAGTCTCCATATCCGCAATCTGAGTGGAGCCAAGCATAGACCCAATTGCACATTGCTCAAGAAACTCATAGAGCTCCTTCCACAGCCAAAACACCCTAATCCAAACCTTCGGTAAGAAGTAGCCCATTTCCTTCTCCTGCCACAACTCAAACTTCAACCTAGCCCCTGTTAGAACACTGTCTCCCTTAATATCAGCACCCAAAAGCAATTGCCCTCTGCAACTCCACTTTTGACGAAAATTTGTCCAAAAAGGAGTTCTCCTCATGAGCTCTAAGCTCCCACGTCCACTTCCCCGGAAACAACCTCTCAAGATGTCGCTTCACCTCTTCCATAGGAACATGTCCCCCCTCAATCGAGATGAGAGCTGTCCTAGATTCCTTTTTTGCTTTAGGCAATGGAGGCCGCGAGATGTGGTAAAACCCAAGACCATCCACCACATATCCAACAACATGCACCACGAGCCTCGTCATCTTCAAAATGGGGCACTTATAGTTGACATGATCATTGTGTTTATCACAAATCACACAATAAATCTCAGACTTGCAAGCAACAGCAAAATGTCCCCTTTTGGTATAGCGAGAGCACTTCACCCCTGTCACATCACCTGCCTGATCTTCACCTTTCCCTGCCTCCTTCATCACCACGTCCCCATCTTCTTGCTTCTGATGTTGGGTCCTCAACATCTCCTCCGCCCTCTGTGCGTTACGCATCCTAGGCTCCCTGTTCTCCTCCAAATCAACATCCTGGCGCCTCTACTCCTCCCTTGCTCCCAATCTCCCTCTACCCTACGGCCCTTTGCCACCTCGTCCCCCATGGCCGTGCATAATCCCGCGACCACATAAGCCATCTCTACCTGCACTAAAACCCCCATCTTCTCTGCCAACGAAATACCCCTGACCACGGCCATTACCTTCATGCCTCTGGACAAAATCCCGACCATACTGCCTAATGCCATGATCACGAGCTTCACCCTCCCTGTACTACATCCACTCCCTACCCCCTGCACTTACCGACTAGGCTCGCGTCCTCCCTTGGGCCTGAAGCCTTTGTCATCCCACGGCCGGGTCGCCATGGTGGGCGCCGACGCCGGCAGACCGAACTTTGGTGATGCGCTAGACGAGCAGCCGACCGGGGATACTCTCGACGGGCAATCGGTCGGACATTGCGACGCCGGCGTACGCGACCCTAGGGCAACGCATGACGGGCAGCTTGGCGGTGGAGCAGAATGTGAAACGATTGGTTTTCCTCCCATACGGAAGAGTAACCCTATTTCACCAAGTCCACGAAATACCCTTCCGGCTCTACCACGACCCATCAAGATTGGTAGGTCTACAATGTTCGGGGTGCATAACTCCCCGATCTTGTGCTCCGACTGCGGTTATTCTCCCATCGGTGGAAGTCTATTCTCCCTAGGGCTTTGAGGTGGTGATTCCTTTGGAGACTCCAACGATCTCTCGGCCTCCGCTTTTGGATCTGCAGATTCCAGCTTTTTAGTTTGTGCTTCACGTCTCCTTAGCCTGTAAAGTTTTTATGGATCATCCACAAAATTTTCGTGTTTGTTGGAGAGGTAGCCGTCCATCTCCTGTTAGGGTTAGCAATAAACAAAGTATATACAAAACAAAAGTAAAAACAAATCTAAGAAAAGTAGGGTTAGTCAAACTAGATTAGATTGATTTTGAGGATGATCGAAAGTTAGTAGATGCAAAAAGAAAAATCAAAACAAAACTGAAATTATTCACAAAAAGCAATAAAAGATCGAATCTTGATCATTTGTTCCCCAGCAACGGCGCTAGAAAAAGGGGCTTGTTGATGGTGTATATGTGTATCAAACTTCGTTTGGACTTGCAAGCTGACAAGTCCTCCGTCGTAGTCAAGGGACCCTTCTTCCCTCAAGTGTGAACCCAAGGTATCGAATCTGTGGAACAAATGTGTGATGCAAAATCCTATCTATTAAAGCCGAGAACACTTAGATCTTCAAAGGGGAATCTTATGCATCTAATCTAAAGAACATCATAAAAACGATCTAACCTATAAAAGCCGGAGGTAGCAAGAGGTAGAGAGGGATAGATAAAACCAATCTAGAGAGATTGGATCAAGCTTTTGTTGAAGTTCCGAGCAAAGAAGAAATATCCAAGTTGAATCTCATGAAAAGCATCTTTAAATCACAGTTTCCCGCCCAACTCCAAAGAAGCCCACCTTTTGGAGCCACCGTTCTGTCACAATGCACCCCTATTCGTGCAGGTTAGCCTAGAGCAAGTCCAATGGACAAGTTGAAATCTCCCGGAAGGTCAGACATGCACCTTTAGCCACCACGACGACAAAAACACCCTCTATGATCTATCTCGAGAATAGTTCTTAAAGTAAGAAAAGCCGTTGAAATCAAAATCGTAGGAGAAACACTCGATTACTTGAACAAGATCACCACAAGGATCCTACCTTGATCTTGCTTCTAACTCCTGTAACTCCGACGTGGTCTTCCTTTCAAGGTTCCCACGCCGGCTAGGGAAACCCTAGACAACTAGCTCAACCCTCTCCTCTCTGGAATGGTGTCTCTATCTTCTCTGCTCCTCGGTGGTGAATGACGAATGAGTTGAGGCGTGGCTCTCAGCCAGGGGGCTATAAATAGTCCGAATGACGGCTAGGTCAAAGGGGGCCTGAATGGGCCCCAAAATGGGCTGGGCCGACCAGCCTGGGCCGGCCTGGGCCCATTCCGGCCCACTTCGTGGCCCCCTTTGCTGGTGATGCTTCCCAAGTCTTCTAGAGTATTCTCCCTTCTACATGTGGGCCCTTGACGTCACTTTCTCCGCGGTTTAGATGAAGCTACTTGTCCCGCAAGATTCAGCATTTTCTGTTCAGGTCCTCGGAGTTTTCCGTCATCACGGGTTGGTCCTTGAGCTTCTTGGAGTCAAGTTCACTTCATTGCTTGACTCGTACTGGGCTTCAAGGTCTTGTCACGAGGTGCTTGATGAACTTTACCAGGAAGTCTTTCTTTCAATGCTAAATTCCTGAATAAACATTAAACACCAAAACCGACATACACGAACGAACTTGTTATACCAAGGGGGTTAGTGCCAATGGATAAGATATAAAATTCATGCCATCACTGAAAGTAAACTCATGGCTTGGTTGACGGAAATTCACCGTCAACAGGCGGCAATGGTCTTCTCCATGGCTTGTATACCCTCGGTTGTCGATGTAGCTGCTTAGTCTGCAAGCGTGGCACCCCCTTAACCACCACTGGACCTCCATCGGCCGCCGGACTAGCCCTCACTGTCTTGGTTACAAGAGAAGCTCCTGTGAACCTTGACCTCGACACCCCCATTAGAGTTACTCATCTCCTCCTCTAGCGAGCTTTCCTCATCAGAGCTATTCTCCACCGCAAGAGCCCAAAAATAAGAGCCCATGGCGGCAGCCTCACCACCTTTGGGGCCGACCACGAGCCAACGCTCGATGCGGTCGACCAGACTTCCTGTTCCTCCTCATCAGTCATCGTCAACTCATCCCCTCCATTGGATTCTGCAAACACAGGAACGCTCACCCTAGACCATCGTCCGTCACCTCCCATCGAGGCCCACGGCCACCGCGCCAGCCTTAGCCGCTGCCTCCTTCCGACGGCGAGTGCATCCTCTTCGCTCTCCTCACTCATCTGCTCCTTGTTTTCATTTACGTGTTTGGAAAAATTAGAATCAGTTATGTGGCTCTTCATGCCAAGGCAGAATCGTTGGAAAAAGGCGCAACTTGAGTCTATGGGTATGGCGGAGGGGCCTTTAGATATTTTTTAGTCTGAAATTGATTCCTTGTGCTCTCGTAGGGGCTAGATACATCTCTAATTTAAGAAAAAGGCAAAAAATTGAAGAACCAAAAGCCTGATGTAGCCTTAGAGACATACCAGTGGTACTGTGCTGGTGCAAGGCAAGAAGGTAAAGATGGTCAGGGAGTCCTCCTGCAACGCATTAGTAGCACGAGGTGCCACGCCGCCAGCACCACCACTTGGGCTGAGCTCGTGTGCTGTGAGGAACAGAGACGATGGTACGGGGGGTGGTGACTTAGAGAGCTTGGCGACTGGCGAGTGGACGGTGGTGTGCTCTCACAGTAGTTGGATTTGGGAGTTCTCCTATTTCTGAGACTGTATTCACGCTTCAACAGTTCCACCTATAGCCCTCAAAATTCAGCCCCTATTCACTTGTGACATGCAGGACCCATGTGTCCATGGAGCTCTGCCTTTCTTCCCTGTTAGAAATAAATTGGTGTCATCTTGAGATGTCTGTTCATGTTCTCAACTGACTTGAAAAATCTCAACCGGACCATGTGACAGGTCCGGTGCGCAACAATTTTTCAACCCGAAACTCGAAAAAACGCAACCAGATGAATGATCATGGCTAGTAGCAGATCCACTGAATAGTACACCATCTTAGAAAGCTAAACTAATCCGCATGGAAATGGTGATAGCTAAATCTTTGTCTTCACAACCCAACGATGGTTAAAGTCCTTCTCAGTAGTATTTAGTGGTTTATCGTAGTGTTTCACAGTTTTTGTGTTTGAACTTTAAATTTCTGTAACTTTTAGTGACATTTGAGTTTGTCAAGTGTATCCGATTTAGTGGATGTGAACTTTAAATTTGTGTATTCCTCCCTCCTTCCATGTTTATAAGGCATAATACAAGATGAAATGATCTTTCAAATAACACTTTGCCAATTTTTTAATCATATATTATATCACTTATATTTATAAATTTATAATCATGATAGACTAAATTTAATTACGAATCCAACCATATAAAGTTTTCATTACAGAAATAAAAAATAATAGTTAAATTATTGGTCAAAGATTGCAAAGTTCGAATTTGCACACCTTATAAACATTGAAGGAGAGAGTACTACTAAACTTTCAGCAACGTTTGAGTTTTATGAGATTTTTATGATGCATGATATGCTTCATATTTAATGCATGATCAGAATATTCTCGGTTCGATAATACTTTGTAGATGAATCGACAATGGATGTACAACGTAGACAAATACTCCATTGATCGTACATTTAAGAGTTGTCTGGTTTTCTTGATGTGGCAGATTCCAACAAGTTGTTGTCCGGTTTCATTTGTTATCCATGTCGAATTTGATGTGGCCGAGGTTGAAGAAGCAAAAATAATAATCAGCTTCAAAGTGTTGATCTTTTTGTTAGAAAATGTCGAATTCGTCATCTTGATATGTTGAAATAGGAAAGACAAAACGTTGAATGCAGTACTTCTTTTACAAAATGTTGAATCTATTTTGTTGTAATGTTGATTTATATTTTAATTGGTTTAATGGGCTTTTGTCAGAGGTTTAGGTTTGAACAGTCCACTGGGGGGTCAACCCCGGTGGTTTATTTGTTCGACGGAGGGAGATCTAGAGCTAAGAACGTGATGGTTATGCAATGGCACATGGAACAAGAAGGATATGGCGAGTTATTATGATTCAGGCCTCTGTAGTGTAAAACCCTACATCTAGTTTTTGATATGTATTGCTTTGGATTGCACATGGTCCTCGGAAGGATGCCCTTGCCCGCCTTATATTGGCTAGCGGACAAGGTCGATGGACCAGAGTCCGGGTCGGTTACAACATGGAAACCTATCTAAAGTCGGTTACAACACTGATCTTCGGATTGTCTGGCAGCACAGTCGACATCTTGGCGTGTACTCCACGTCTTGTATCAGATAAGGTCACATGGAGGAATCATCTGGAAGGTCTTCAGAGCCACAGATCAAGTTTGTTGGGCCCACTGTCTGGTCAGCAAGTCTTCTGATGGGCTGGACCCACTTGTCGGGGAAGGTCGTGAGCCTGGTCGATGGGGACCCAGGGGTACCCAAGTCTCACAACTTTAAAGTCATGTTGTTATCTAGCTTTCGTGTGATGTATATAGGAGCCCCCGTAGGCGCCATCTTAACCCAATCGACATGGACCCAATGGGCCATCGACCGTTAGGTGAATGCCAGGGGGTCCTATCTAGCTTCAGAAAATTTTCCCCTATATAGCTTTCAATGTTTGAGATTCGTACACAAAATACTACCCCTTTGATCATTGTTGACGATTGTTAAGTACCAACTTTAGCTGTCAATATTCTCATGAATAAAGGAGAAAAGGCATTTCTTACATGCATATTTGTTAAAAATTATATAGTTCCACTAGTCGTAAGAGATTATTTGGTTGCAGGTGAGTAAGCATAAAAGGAGTGAAAAACCACCCTCTATCGATCAAAGTGAAGAAAGCCCGATGAATCAAACTCGCCACATGGACGTCACATGGATTGAAGGGACCATGGTTGCCCAAACTGACTCAAAATGTTGTGTACACCCAGAACCTACCCATGGGCCTGCATATCAGTCACCTAGACTAAGGAGAGGGAAAGTAGGGCCCACAAGGGGTCAGCCAAACCACCTTAGTGACGCCTCATCGCCACCCTCAACATGGTGGCTTGTTATTGGTCCATAGAGGATGTTCAATAGTGTTTGTAGCGTTGAGGTGCTCAGAACAGGGTGCCTTAAGACCTATAAATATAAGGGAGGAGGGCTCATTTGAGACATCCATAACTTTGTTTCACTTCTCTTCCTTTTGGTTTTCTAGGCTAGTGGAGTAGGCAAGAGGAGCTCTTTGAGATTCAGGTATGAGTCTTGTATCTTTATTTATTTGTATGACTTTGATCTACTTCGGTTATTTATCTATTTCATATTAAGTAGTGCTTTCATATATGTGTGATATGTACTTGAGTTCTTCGCCTATATTTGATTTAGAGTCATGTGTTCTTTGTGAATACAACCCTTTGTTCCCGTGGTACAAGTTCATAAGTTCTCATATCTGTTTGTATGACTAGCCCAGTTTGATCCAGATTGAGTACTAAGTGTGTTGCATGGCAGCAGCATTCATGATATGAAATTGGATCTAAGTGGAGTTATCTTGTGGCTCCGACCTAGGTCACAATAGCATGTGTCGGTTGGAGTCTAGTTAACAATACAAGAATGATGCTTGGTTTGCGTAGCTTCATTAGATATGAGTGTGCCCCACAGTCATATAGAGGTAGCCCATGGTAGTGGGAGCTATTGGACCTTTTGTATTTTTCCTCGTTCGGGTATCATGTTGTAGGAGTGTGCAAAGTCTAGCAAGTGTTGTCGTGCAAAAGTGGCACAGGGGCTAGCTCCTCATTTGTACCTAGGTGTTGAACCGATAGACCATGCAATACATGTGTGCCTAGCTTGTATATTCTACTTTGTATGAGTAGTACATTAGAATCTAGATCTAACTAGTATGTTTATCTCCCTATGTCATAGTTATCCTAAGATGAATCATTGTGTGTCACACTACCCCCATTATCATTATATGTATCCTTACCCCTATGTTTGACTTGGTGTTTCTTCCCCTATTCATTACAATAGCATTAATCATGTTATCCTACCTGCCTTCCTTAGATTCGATACCCTTTGGAATACTCCTTTGGGGAAATGCTACAATGGTATATTCGTGCACTTGCATATTCATTTGTGATCATTAGGATTACCACCATGGTATTTCTGGTGACGTTGCTAGGAGTACCTTTACGTAGTGATGACGTTAAGAAATACCAATGAACATTTCTAGTGCCATTGCCAGGGATGGATCTTAAGTCCATTCTTGGTGGTTGCATTAAAGAAATGTCAAGAAGTATTTTTGGCGTCGTTGCTGGGGGTGGATCCTAATCCATTATTAGTGGTTGCGTCTTCCTCCCACTAGTTGCCGCCACTGCCCCTGTCCCTGCATGTCATGACCGTGCTCGCGCTGGACCTAGCTCCTCCCCTGCTCGCCGTCGCAAGCTCCAACACGGGCGCCGCGAGCTCCACCGCGGGCACCGGTTGCACCCACCATGGCCCCAGTCTCGAGCTCTATTAGTATTGATGGTGAAATTCTGTCAACATAGCCATGAGTTTACCTTTGGTGTTGGCATGAACTTTATATCTAATCTATTGGTACTAACCCCCTTGGTATATCAAGTTCGTTTGTGCATGTCGGTTTTGGAGTTTAGTGTTTATGCAGGATTTTAGTGTTGAAAGCAAGACTTCCGAGATAAGTTCATTAAGCACCTCGTGACAAGACCTTGAAGCCCGATACAAGTCAAGCGATGAAGTAAACATGACTCCAAGGAGCCCAAGGACCAAACCCGAGAAGATGGAAAACTCCGAGGACCCAGTCAGAAAATTGCCGAATCTTGCGGGACAAGGAGCTTCATCTAATCCGAAAAGAAACTGACGACAAGGGCCCACATGCAGTTGGGGGAAGAGTCTAGAAGACTCGGGAAGCAACACCGGGCAAAGGAGGCCGCGGGATGGGCCGAAGTGGGCCCAAGCCGGCCGGCCCAGCCCACTTCCAGGCCCAGTCGCCCCCCTTTGTCCTAGCCGTCATTCAGGCTATTTATAGCCCCGAGGTCAAGCGCCACGCATCAATTCATTCGCCATCCACCACCGAGGAGCAAAGAAGAGAGGGACACCATCTCGGAGAGTAGAGGGTCGAGCTAGTTGACTAGGATCTCCCTAGCCGGCGTGGGAACCTTGCAAGGAAGACCACGTCGGAGTTCCCGAAGCTAGAAGCAAGATCAAGGAAGGATCCCGGTGGTGATCTTTATTCATGTATCATGTATTTATGTTGAATTATCAAGTTGCAATCCGATTTCTAGCGATCGAGTGTTTCTCCTACGACTTTGATTTCAATCGGCTTTTCGTATCTTAAGATCTATTCTCGAGATAAATCATCGAGGGGTTCTTGTAGCCATGGTGGCTAGAGGTGCATGTCTGACCTTCCGAGAGATTTCAACTTGTCTTTGGACTCGCCCTAGACTAACCCGCACAAATAGGGGTGCGTTGTGACAGAACGGTGGCTCCAAAAGGCGGGCGTTTTCAGAGTTGGATGGGAAACCGTGATTTAAAGATGCTTTTTATGAGATTGAACTTGTTTACTTCTCCTTTGCTCGGAACTTCAACGAAGGCTTGACACAATCTCTCTAGATTGGTTTATCTGTCCCCCTCTATCTCTTGCTACCTCCGATTTTCATAGATTAGATTGGTTTTCATGATGTTCTCTAGATTAGATGCATAAGATTCCCCTTTGAAGATCAAAGTTCTCAGCTTTATTAGATTGATTCTTGCATCGCGCATTTGTTCCACAGATTTGATACCTTGGGTTCACACTTGAGGGAAGAAGGGTCCCTTGACTACGACGTAGGACTTGTCCGCTTGCAAGTCCACTTGAACTTTAATACGAATATGCACCATCAACAAGCCCCTTTTTCTAGCACTGTTGCCGGGGAACAAGTGATCAAGATTCAATCTTCTATTGGTTTTTGTATAATTTTCAGTTTTCTTTTGGTTTTTCTTTTTGCATCTACTAACTTTTGGTCATCCTCAAAATCAATCTAATCTAGTTTGTCTAACCCTAGTTTTCTTAGATTTGTTTTTATTTTTCGTTTTGTGTGCTTTGTTTATTGCTAACCCTAACAGGAGATGGACGGCTACCTCTCCAACAAACCCGAAAATTTTTTGGATGATCCAAAAAACTTTACAGGCTAGGAGATGCGAAGCACAAGCTAAAAAGCTGGATTTTGTAGATTCGAGAGCGGAAGACGAAGGATCGTTTGAATCTTCTAAGGTATCACCACCTCAAAGTCCTAGGGAGAGTCGACTTCCACTGATGGGAGAACAACCACAGCCGGAGCGCAAGATCGGGGAGCTATGCACCCCAGACATCGTCGACCTACCAATCTTGAACCTCGCGGAGATCGGAAGGCTGTTCGAGATCAAAACCTCAACAATCCGCATGGTGCAACATTCACCCTTCACCGGTAAAGAAGATCTGAACCTTCACCTCCAAGCGTTCATTCAACTTTGTCAAACATTCAATATGGATGGGGTGACTCAAGATCAAATGTGGGCAAGGCTCTTTCCGTTCTCGCTACTCGGGAAGGCTTTGCAATAGTTCTACTCTCAACCGGCAGAGACGGTGCAAAATTGGGACACATTGATGAGGGCATTCATGAAGGAATACTACTCACCGGGTAAAACTCAAATCTTGCACAATAAGATTGCTACTTTTGCTCAATATCCTACGGAGACTATATCGGAGGCATTCGAGCGCTTAAATGAGTACACTCGGGCGATTCCACACCACAAGTTCCTGAAGGAGGATCTCGTTCAAAAGTTCTACCAAGGACTCACCATGGCATCAAGGATGATCATCGATGCATCGGTGGGAGGATCCATCATCGAGCTTATGCCGATTGAAGCTTTTACTTTATTCAAGAAGGTCGCGGACAAGGCGTCATCCGGACGCTTACTTCCGGTTCAACCTAGGGGGGACGTCGAAGGAGTCTTGCAAGTGGAGAAGGAAGACATACTCGAAGGCAAGATCGATTCGCTTATGCGGAGGTTGGAGAAGATGGAGATAGAAAAGAAAGTAGCTCAAGACTTAAAGGTTGCCGAAGCAAGATCCACATGTGAAGAGTGCGGAGAATATGGTCATGTCCATAAGGATTGTCCGGAGGAAGCCAAGGTGCTCGACTACATGAGGAAGGAGGATTTGCCGAACTTCCGCTATGGGCAAGGTAGACCTCAATTTAATGCAAGCTCATCCATTCCGAATTCGGTTTTGCTTCATATACAATTGAAGGACTTCATGGACGAGCAAGCTAAGATCAACAAGGACACCGTCACCAAGTTCAAAGCCATAGACAAGGTGTTGGAGAACATCGATAACAAAGTGACGGAGGTCAGAAGCTCCAATCATCAAGTGCTCAACATGATGAAGATGCTCGAGACGTAAGTGGGACAACTTGTTGAGCGCCTATCCGCTAATGAAGGGAAGCTTCTGGGACAACCTCGAGGTCCCGAAACGGCGAAGGCTATTCAAACTCGTTCGGGGAAGGAGACCGAAAATCCGGAACATTCTGCAGGAGCAAGGAAGCCTAAACCATCCGCCGAGACGGAGGGATTTGCTAAGGGGGAAGTTACCGAGATCGTCACCGAAGAGCCTGAGTTTGAGATGCCGGAAGAAGACACGAAGATACCGCAACTCAAGCCACGCTACTTTCAAGGTAAACTTGATAATCATTTTGAGAAGTTTGTGGAGGTTTTGCGTAGGTTAAGCATCAACATGCCGTTATTGGATGCCCTTCAAGTTCCTACATATTCTCATTACTTCAAAAAAATTATTGCAAACAAATATGAGATGGCGACACTTGGGGTAGATCATGTCAAGATGTTCGAGTAATGTCGTGCTGCTATTGCAAATGGACTTGAGAAGAAAAAAGACCCCGGATGCCCGACGATTCCATGTTCTGTTGGTTCATTCAAGTTTGAGAAGGCATTATGCGACCTTGGAGCTAGTGTGAGCGTCATGCCAAGAGATGTGTTCGAGAAGCTATGCCTACCATTGGATCCCACGGGCATGTGCTTAAAGTTGGGTGACAACTCCATTCGCTACCCCTTAGGCATCGCCGAAGAAGTGCCTGTGAAGGTCGTACACCACTTCATCCCCGTCGACTTTGTGGTACTCGAGATGGGAGAGACGGAGAAGCCACCACTCATGCTTGGGAGGCCTTTCCTCAAGACCGTGGGAGTTACCATTGATGTTGGCAAGGGGGGGATCAAGTTCGACATTAACAGCAAGAGGAGTTCCTTCAAGTTTCGACCATGCCTCGAGGTATGCAACATGATTGAAGTTAAATATATTTCGCCTCACCATCATGTCGTTAAGGAAGAGCCAAGGAAGAAGGAAGAGCCGAAGAAGAAGGAGGTGAAGAAAATCAAAGAAGTTGTTGCATCCGTCAAGACAAAGGAACAAAAGCAGCCTGTGAAGACCAAAAAGATGACTAAGCCGGAGAATAAGTCTGCACCCAATATGGTGCGGAAGTGTGTACCCAAGATTGCAACACTCACAAAGAGCTTTGATCCGAAGTAATCAAGTGAAGAAGTCTAGCCATGGACTATAAACTAAGCGCTAGGCGGGAGGCAACCCGTTTTGTCGAGTCAAGAATAAGCTGCCGGGAGGACAACCCGATTCAAGATTTTTCGAGTCTTTTCAAGTAAGTTAGTTTTGAAATTTACTACACAAGACATTAGACTTAGAGTGGTTGAACAATATTAGAGACATAATTCTTGGTTGGATATTTTTTTGGATCATAAACCCTTTTACATGAACCATCCTATGTGTTATTTGCTCTTTCGAGAAACCAAAACCAAATAAATTCAGAACCTATCTCGGCCTCTCATCCTCTTTATGATGTTATGATTGACTTGTTTTACATTCTAAAAACACACGAGTAGAGCCACAACTTGTACCTAGATGTTATTTAAATTTCAGCACGTGGTAGGACTAGCGTGAACCTACAAACTTGATTTTTGGTTGGTTTAAAAATCCATATCCTTGGTTTCTTTAAGATTAGAATTTTTCTAAGCCTCATTAAATTTTATTTCATTCAAAGTCTCTCTCATTTAGCCAAAATTAGAACCTAAACCTATGCCCCCATGATCAAGCCGGGAAAAGTTTGCTCTCAACTAATGAAGGCAAACAATACCGGTGAGACCAACATAAAAGTAGTCGGAAAATATTTTTGACTTACATCTTGTTTTTAATGCTTTAAAAACTTCTCTAAATTTATGCTTGAGCTCATTATAGCTCTGAGTTTATTTTTAATTTTCAAAATTAAAGGAGTGCTTAGCCTTAAGACCTGATTAGAGGGAGCCAATCTAGTTAAACAAATCATGCATGCACCATGATGCATCACGGGATGCTCTTCCAACAACTTTCATCAAAGCCACATGCAAAGGACAAGCACGGGAGGGCAGCAAGGCCTTGTTTTGCAGAAAAATCATGGAGCCATGTGAAGCAAAGGAGCATGGACATGACCCAAAGCAAAGACATCAAGTGGAAGGACCAATAATGCAAGCAAAGGAGTGGATGAGAGAGTTTGGGTGGTGCAACCCGTGGAGCACGTGGTCACAAAGGTCACAAAGTGAAGAGGAGTGTGCTGGAAGAAACCAAAGCCAGGGAAGGCGCGAGGCCACCCAGGCCGGTCGGCCTAGGCCATCCGACCTCCCCCTATTTAAGCACCCTCAGTGCTCCCCTTCGGCAGGTAAGCAGCTCATCCATCTCTCTATTTGTGTGCTCGAATTTGTAGTCCAGAACCACCTTAGACTTAGCCATCCATCCCAAGTTTGTTTTGCCCAACAAAACACACCCTAATTCCACTCAAAGTCCATACTCCGAAATAAATTTTGTGTGCCTTGTTACCGGTTGAAATCTCGGGATTATATTAGAGAGGAGAGTGCAGCAAACATGTGCAAGAAAACCACAAGCCTTTTTACCAAGAAGAAGGGGTCGTCGTCGTCCAAGCCATCCTCGACAACGTCTTCGAGGAGGCACTCAGTTTCCGAGTCTCCTCGGAGTATGGAGGAGGATACGGCACCACCAAGGAGGAACAACACTCTTCTCCTCGGTGGCATGAGGGCCACAAGAAGCTCATCTATGAGGTTCACCGAACCTCAAGGGCGTACGGAGGAGCCACCCGTCCCACCTCGTCATTCAACATGATCATACTCTCCACCTCTGTACGCTCCATGGTACTCCACATATGGATTTATCATCATGTCGGAGGAGGAGGAGGAAAAGCTTGCTCGCCTTGAGAAGAGGCTTGTAGCAAACGTCGACTCCGACGACCAAGCTCTCAACCTATTGGGTTTAATCATGGATATTTATTACATGTTGGGACACCTAGGATGGGTGCAATTCTCGAACAGGGTGTCGGCAAATACCCACAAGGAATTTGCCTTGGAAATTCTTATGACCATGGCACCTATCCTTGATGAGGGGGTGCCGAGTCTCTCATTCCGGTTGGAGGGAATTCAGCAGTGGTTCCCTATGAACATATTAGGGAGCTACTTGGTTTTCAAAAGGGAGCTCCGGAAAAAGTAGATGTGCCGGAAGGCATGTTGGATGGTTTTTGGAATATGATCTCTGGAGAAGCCCACCAACAAAGAAATTCTATCCGGAACCCCATCATCCAAGTGTTTCACTCATGGATATGCAAAAGGATTTTGGGGAGAATGAGAGAAACAAAGGTGATCGACACATAGTTGAATTGGCTTTACTCGGCTTTGATTGCCAGGCAGCCAACAGACCCCTGTTACCTCATGATCAACCGGTGGTGTTGTGAAGCAACATCGGGTTCGGGAGATATTGGTTCGGGGTGTTACCTCTGCATGTTGGCTATCTCTTTAAGACCGGGCATTCCAAGGAACCCCGAGCATCTTCTACCCGGGACCTCTCTTGGATTTGAATATATGAAGCAAGACAAGTATATAAGTGGAGATGAGAGAGGAGGCTTCAAAGTGGCCAAAGTGAATTTACCCCTTCCGGATGCAAGACTAGAACTTTTTATTCAAGGGAAGGAAGATTGGTTAGAGGAAGGACTTCTTGTGCCGGTAAGGAAAAATAAAAGAGGAAGAATTGTAGAAGAAGAATCTTCCGCGGCACAAGAAAGAGGTGCACAACAAAATTATGTGCCACCATATGGAGGAATTCCAATGCCGCCAAGTTACTACGGTGGTCCACCAATGCAAGCATGGGGGAGTGGTGCAGCCATACCTCCACCAAATTATGTGGTGCCCAACGTAACCTTTGCGGAGCCTTATGCACAATTTCCTCAAACACAACAAAGTGTGGCCATTATTGGAGGATATGCTGCAAGGAACATGCAAAATATTGCAGCCATCCAAACTAATGTGGCTCAATTGGGAGAAGGCAATGCAAACATTGCTTATGAGCTTGGACGCCTTCACCTAGCACCGCCGGGACAATTCATAGGAGGAGAAGTTCAATCATATTATGAGAAAGGGTATAAGCATCAAGATTATCAATACCAACCACCGGCGGAAGATTAGAGAGAGAAGGAGCTTTAGTTTTCTTTCCTTTTCCCCTTTTCTTTAATTTTCAGCTTGTGTACGCCTATGTATGCGTACTATTTCAGTTTTTACTTTAATTTTCAGCATTTGTGTTAGTTTTATTTTCATCATGAATAAAGTCACCACCTAGTTTTTACCTTAGGTAAAGTTACAAAGTTTATCCCATGATGACATATGATTATAATTGCCGCTTTGTTTATCTTTGTATTTGTTTTATGCATGATTAAGCTAATACTCTCTTTAAATGCAAATCTGAAATTATCTTAATGCTAGCTTAATATTTAGCGGAGGTTATGATAAAAATAAAGGCCCATAGTGTTTTAGGTGATCTCAAATTTTAGATAGATTAAAGATGATTTGTTTTTGCGCTTAAAAAGTAATGCTAACCTTGTCATAAATATCACTTGCGTGTTGCTCTACCGAACCAGAGCCATATAAATATTTGAGTGCATAAATCTTAGTGTACAAGATTTATTTTTTGGGTGAGTTATTTCAGGCCATGATTTATCTGACCCGAGACTAAGAAGCTAGTCATTCCGTTTTTGCGTATCTATCTTATTGCTAGCCTTTTATCCGTGTATTGTGTATCCCCACACCGAAGATCTCAAAAACCTCGCCGAATATCCACCCTTAAAACCAAAAATCATCTTTTGTGTTTACCTCCTTTACCACAACCTATCGTTGAGTATGGATCATCAACTCAAGGAAGATCGCAAGATGGTGCCATGATTGAAGATTTCAAGTATCTCTCCAAAGGAAAATTATTCTAGTACCTACCTTATCTCTATCACCTCTTTGCCTGAGGACGAGCAAATGTCTAAGCATTGGGGAGCAGGTAGTGTTGATGGATAAAAGACGTATCCCTCTACGATCCGCAAGCATACGGACCCCACACATTTTTCACCACAGGATTCCCAAGGTTCTTGTCAATCCGCGGAGCAAGGGGATTACAAGCGTTCGATCTACCTTCACACTCTAGCTACTCAAACCTCTAACTACGATTAAACTAGAAAACAACTAAACTACACTGGAATGAATGTTCAAGATATCAATATAAAAGACACTCGCCCATGGGTCTACGATACTAGAACATGCAATCGCTTAAAGACATGAAAACCAATCTAATCTATTGGGGTTGTGACCACGATTTCACCCTTCCCCTCCCCTCGTACTGTCACTACGCAAAGGTATTCATGACTAGACCTATGATGGACACGGCGTATTGAATGAATCCAAGGAAGCATTGGAGCTCATACTCCCTTTACGGCATGGTAGCTAACCTTAAGCATTAAAGTATATTCAAAAGATGATAGATAGATAATCCGAAAAAGTATAATTACATCTAAAGATCGATTACAACACATGGAGGAATAAGGAGATTACCCCATCAAGGTGCTAAACATAGCACCGTTGATCATGGTTTCCCTTCCGATGGTGTCTTCCTCCTTCTCCACTTGTGGGTGCTTCCTTCGAGGTGAACGATCTCCCTCCGGAGATCTCCCTCCTCTCTTTCTAGCTTGTGGATGGCCTCCTGGTGCGAATGGCTCTCTCCCTGTCGAATGGCGGCGCCTCCAGGGTTTTGGGGTTGAAGATCCTTCGGGTGCAAGGAAAGGAGGGCCGAACCGACCCCCGGAGGGGCCGGGCCGGCCCGCTCGGGCCGACCGGCTCAGGCCCATCTCGGCCCGGTTCGGTCGCCCCTTCGCTCCCGTGGGTCCTCAGGTGATTATGCACTTTGCCCCCTCCACTTGCATGATTTTGACGATGTCATCCTCGCGTCCAAGATGGAGGTTCTCCGCGCATGAAGTTCGGTCTTTTACGCTTCAATCCCCGGGGGTGTTCCTCCGTAGAACTTCAGTCCTTGCCACCATTGGAAGTGATTTCATCAAGCTCATGAACATGAACAAGACTCCGTAAATGCTCCTTTGAACTTGTTGCGAATCCGTCCTTTATGTCCATGTTTTCCTACATAAACATAACACTTCCAAATGCATGCACATAGATGAACTTGTTATATGATTAGTGTGCCTAGTGGCGAGTTAGTTCCATAATCAAATCCAAACCAAAGTGTAATGAACATGCTTGGTGTACCAAAATACACCGTCAACATCTCCCCCACGCTTAGCTCTTGCTCGTCCTCGAGCAAGTACTCGTAAAAGAACTTCGTCCAAAGTGTTGTAATCGTGTACCGCTAATCCTTTTTCACAAGTTAGTCAATCCTGTCATCTTTAATACATAAACATAAAGTAATGATCATTAAACATAAACTTGGGCGTTTAGAATTTTTACCACGTCAAGATTTACCCCACAACTCAAACTCTTCACTCGAAGCCTTCAATCTCAGCCATGCTTACTTCCTTGCTTCCATCGGAGGGTTTTTATGATTTTAAAAACAAAATTCCTGCAACAAGTATTAGACAAAAACCTTTCTCCAAGCTCTCTCAAGTCACTCATATGAGGTGGCTATCCTAAACCAATTTTATATAACTCTCACCTCCCATAAGTCTCTCATATAACATGTAAAGTGGAGCTATAGGCAGGGCTAGTGCAATCAACACAAATATTGTCAAACTAGAACTTCCTCTAATGGTTGCTTACCTAGCCAATGATCATGAGAATAAACCATATGTAGGGATATCAAGGATGAGAAGATTTAGAATGGTGGACATGTGCAAGGGCAAAAGAAAATTATTACTACGAGGCACCGATGACGTCCTCGTTGTCGGATTGCACATGGTTGGAAAAAGAATGAAAGTTTCGTCTCTCAACAATGTGACATCCTTCCTTACACTTTTATTTTTTCTTTCATTTAATTCATCCCTCTCATATCTTTCTTGCCACTCCTCTTTTCTCTTTCTCTTCTTTTTCTTTCATATTTTTCTCTTTCTTTACTTTTCTATTTTCTTTCTTTCTTTCTTTCTTTTCCATACTCATACTTTTCTCTTTATTTTTCCCTCTCTTGACAACTTTTCAAAGCTCTCAACTCCTCTCTTTCTTGCATGCATACAATCTGAAATTTTAAATAAATCATGCTAGAGATGAGATGAAACTTTTGAAAGTAGGTTGTGTTCAAGGAATGTGATGTACAAAAGAGATGTATAGGGTTGGGTATGGAATTCGGCGATGTACGGGACTTCCAATGTGAAAGTCACGTTATCGAATGCATGATGAGGCTAGCAACAAAAGATAAGCACAAGAACATGATCATTGCTCGAAATTAAAACTCCCAAGAGACAAGGATCCTAGCCCAACTCATCGTGCTAATCACACTTATGGTGGAGCAAAAAATAAATTGGCTTTGTATATGATTTTTTTCTTACTCTCAACTTGGAAAAAGAGGTTTTGCTAACCTTTATTACAAGGGTTTAAGATAATTTTCAGAACTGAAATCCTCCAACTTTTAGCATTGAACATAGCACAACTAACAAGTGAAGCTCAAGATCGAAGTGTGGTATGGGTACTTTAAGTAGTAGCAATTCCACTAAGCACCACGGTAAACGTTTTTCAAACCACACACTTATGTTCATATATCAAGAATCAAAGATAAACAAACAAGTGAATAAAGATAAGCATCACACATGACACAAAAAATATATAAAGACTCTTTTTATTTGATTTTCTTTGACTCAATCACTAATTTAAGACACTTCGAACTTGCAAAAATTTAAAAACACACTCGAAAACTAAGACTCTTTAAACTCTAAGACTCTCTCGAAGATCAAACCGAACCTAAACTTGAAGCTCAAAAGCTAAGGCTAGCTAGCTCTCCCCCACGCTAAAAACATACGATGTCCTCGTCGTATCTTACAAAATTCCTAAGGGGAAAACTAGACCTAGTGGTACTTTCCGCAAGTATTGCACCACTTGCCTCTCATGTTCCCGACCATGCCAAAGAGTTTGCGCACGTTGCGGTTAAGGAACTCGTAGTCGTCTTCAACTACACGCTCCAAATCCTCCAAACGCCGCTTCATCGCCTCCATGGCTTGGAGACATTCGTCGACCAACGTGTAGAGATCCGCGATGGAGTGACGGCAACCCGCACAACACATCGGATGCAATCCGAATGGGTCGTCATTGCCATCGTCTCCACCGTCGTCGCCACCACCATTGTCGTCGCCGCCGCCGTTGGGGCCTTCGGTAGTCTTCTCCTTGGGCACCTCATCCCAAATGTAGAGGTCGTTATCATCTCCTCCGGCGGCCGCCCACGAACTCGGGCTACGCTCGTCGGAGTAGTCACTACCCCCATAATCCTTAGGCTCGGGCGACACCTCCTTGTAGTCTTTTCGCTTCATGCCTTGGATGTGCATCGACCTTCGAATGGGCGTAGGGACCTTCTCTCCTTCGACGGGGTTGCGATATGCGATAGCTCCGATCGGGACACGCCCTCCGCAACGAATGCGGGCGGTCCTCTTGATCTCGACGGGTAGCTTGAGCTCGCATCGCTTCGCCTCCTCCATCGATGGCTCGTTGGCTTCTTGCTTCAACTCTAAGCTCCTCGGGGACACAATGGCTACTGCGTGGGTGCAAAATATTGCTTGAAGGGATTGATTCCCGAGCTCCCAATTCGGCCAAATAAATAGTCCGAAGAGAAAAACCCTAGGAACCTCATTTTCCTTTTTTAAACTTCCCTTAAAATTTTCGACCGAAGAAGGAAGTCGGAAAGGAGCAATTCGGGCAAAAATCGGGATCGACCACCGCCGGGACCCACACGGCCGGTCGGCCCGACGGGCCGGCCGCCCACCCCGTCTCGGGGGCCGGGCCGGTCCGGTTTTTTGTGCACCGCCCTTATTTCACCTCCTTAGCCCATGGGAAAAAGTTGGCCTAGTAAATCTTCGCGAGAAACTCCGTAAAATTAAAAGACAAATTATTTACGAAATTCATGCCTTGTTTTTCGTCCTAGGCGGGACGTTCGGGCTCTTCTTCCATGGTGAAGACATCAACATGGTGAAGGGGCACAACGTCGGAGTTCGTAGTAAACCTTAAGTCGTTGACCATTCACCATAAATTGATCGCCTTTTATATCCATAATGGTTACCGCTCCATTGGAGAGCACCGAATGCACAACATAAGGCCCGTCCCACTTGCTTTGCAATTTCCCCTTTCCGAAGGTTTTAAACCTCGACTTGTAGAGGAGGAACTTATCTCCTTCTTTAAACTCTTTCTTTTTCAATCTTTTATCATACCACCTTTTGATTCTCTCTCTGTATATGCTTGCATTTTCATACGCCTTCAACCTCATCTTCTCTAGCTCGCTTATTTAGATTCTTCGTTTCACCACCGCGGCATCAAGATCAAGGTTCATCTCTTTAATCACCCAATAGGCTTTATGTTCCAACTCAACCGGAAGGTGGCAAGCTTTTCCATAGACGAATTGATAAGGGGCCATACCTATCGGTGTCTTGAACGCCGTTCGATAAGCCCACAAAGCTCCGTCTAATTTCTTTGACCAATCTTTGCCTCCCTTCTCTATGGTTTTGTTGAGGATGCTTTTTAATTGCCTATTTGACGTTTCCGCTTGTCCGTTGGTTTGTGGGTGATAGGCCGTAGACACCCTATGTTCAATCCCCAACTTGGACAAGCACTTTTTGAAATTCTTCCCGGTGAAGTGAGTTCCTCCATCACTTATCAAGATTCTCGGTGTACCGAACGAGGAAAAATCACGTTCTTGATCATAGAAATGGACTCCTCCGTGGAAGCTTTACGACATGGCATAGCCTCTACCCATTTGGATACATAATCAACCATGACTAGAATATACTCATATCCGCATGAGTTTTTGAAAGGCCCCATGAAGTCTATACCTCATACATCGAATAAATCAATTTGTAGATTGTAATTCAAGGGCATAGAATTTCTTTGAGAGATGTTTCCGGTTCTTTGGCATTCGGGGCATGATGCAACATATCTTTTAGTATCTTCATGCATCTTCGGCCAATAGAATCCGCTTGACCATACTTTTGCTTGGGTTCGAAAATGGCTATAGTGTCCACCGTACTCCGCCGAGTGGCACTTCCTTAGAATTTCTACCCTCTCTTCTCTTGGCACACATCTTCTCATAACTCCATCATTGCCAAGTTTGAAGAGGTATGGTGCATCCCAAAAGTATTTCCTACTTTCGGAGATTATCTACTTTTGAGAGTTTTTATCTAGATGATCGAGAGTCATCTTCCGAATCGCTCGAATGATATCGATCATCCAAGTATCTTTATCAAGCACTCGATAGAGGTCGTCATCTCTCATCTTATCTTCTATGGGCTCTTTATCATCTTGTCCACGATTCATCCTAGACAAATGATCGGCCACAACATTCTCCACCCCCTTTTTGTCACGAATTTCAACATCAAATTCTTGGAGAAGAAGGATCCAACGAATCAAACGTGGTTTAGCTTCCTTATTAGCCAAGAGATACTTGATGGCTATGTGGTTGGTGTAAACAATGACCTTCGAGTTCACGATGTAAGATCTGAATTTTTCGAAAGCGAATACCACCGCTAGCAACTCCTTTTCCGTAGTGGCATAATTTAATTGCACCCCACTAAGAGTTTTGCTAGCAAAGTAAACAGTGTGAACTCGGCCTTCCTTTCTTTAACCCAAAACCGCACCTACGGCGTAGTCACTTGCGTCACACATGATCTCGAAAGGTTGGCTCCAATCCGGAGGTTGAATAATGGGAGCACTCACCAATGCACTTTTCAAGGTCCGGAATGCCACTAGGCACTTCTCATCAAAGTCAAAAGCCACATCCTTTTGAAGGAGATGCGTTAAAGGCTTAGTGATCTTTGAGAAGTCCTTAATAAATCTTATATAAAATCTGGCATGGCCTAGAAAGCTCCTTAAGGACTTAACATCCGTCAGAGGTGGGAGTTGCTCAACCGTCTCTACCTTAGCCTTGTCCACTTCAATGCCTCTCTCGGATATAACATGTCCGAGCACTATGCCTTGCTTAACCATGAAGTGGCACTTTTCCCAATTTAATACCAAGTCTACCTCCGCACACCTCATGAGGACCTTTTCCAAGTTTGCCAAGCAACCCGTGAACGTCTTTCCATAAACGGAAAAATCATCCATGAACACCTCGACAATTTCTTCGATGAACTCCGAGAATACGGCCATCATGCAACGTTGAAAAGAGGCCGGAGCATTGCATAGACCGAAGGGCATCCTTCTATATGCAAACGTTCCGTAAGGGCATGTAAACGTTGTTTTGTGTTGATCGTCCGGGTGAATGGGGATTTGCATGAACCCCGAGTACCCATCGAGAAAGCAAAAATAAGCGTGGTTTGCTAATCTCTCGAGCATCTCGTCGATGAACGGTAGGGGGAAGTGATCTTTCTTCGTTGCTTTGTTAAGCTTACGATAATAAATACACATCTGCCACCCGATCATGGTTCTTTGCGGTATCAATTTGTTCTTCTCATTCTTCACCACGGTTAAACCTCCTTTCTTTGGTACACAATGTACCGGGCTCACCCATTCTCTATGCGGCACTGGGTAGATGATTCCGACATCAAGTAACTTGATGACCTCTTTCTTTACTACCTCTCGCATGGCATGAGTTAGCCTCCTTTGGTGGTCCACTACGGGCTTACATTGGTCTTCCATTGGTATACGATGAGTGCAAAAGGCTGGGCTAATACCTTTGAGATCATTAATCGAATATCTAATCACCTTCCTATGTTGTTTTAATAAAATCAGCAACTTCTCATTTTCTTCGGGACTCAACTCGTCGCTCACGATGACTGGATAAGTCTTGTCCGGGCCCAAAAAATCACACTTTAATCCTTTGGGCAAAGGTTTAAGGTCTACCTCGGGCACTTGTGGCTCCTCGGGTTTTATTTCTCCTATGTCCTCAAATTTTCCTTCCTCCACGCTCCCATCATGTGGTTCTAAGCCTTTCGTTGCTTCTTCTAGTTCTTCATCTTGTTGATTACTAATTTGATTTTCCATCGCTCTTTGCAGCGGGTCTCTAAGGGTTTCAACAAAACAAAGACTATCTATCTCCTCTACTTCTTCGTCTTCGGGAGGAAAGGGTGTAGGGTGTTTAGATACGCGAAGAAAATTATATGTGTACTTTGTTCCATTATGGTTCATTGTTACTTTGCCTTCTCCGGCATCCAACACGGCATCAACCAACTTAAGAAAGGGCCTACCTAGGATTATGTGATCATGATTACTATGGTAAGCATCAATAACAAAGAAATCGGTTGGTATACATTTTCCAGAGATTTTTACTTTCATATTGCAAGCAATACCTAGAGGTTTAATAGTTCTACCATCTCCCATAATTAATTTCGTTGATGTTGGAGCTAAGTCTAGGTTGTGGTCTTGAACTTTATCGTAAATTTTAGAAGATAGGACACTTACTTGGGCTCCGATGTCGCATAAAGCTTTGCATTGTACTCCGTTGATCTCGCAACTCAAGCGTGGTGCCATCTTCTCTTCTTCTTCGGATCCTATCGCGTAAATTTCGGCGAAGCGAGCGTATGGTGATGCTTCGGGCTTGATCCCCATGATTCTCTTCACCTCGGCTATGTGTTCCGGATCCACTTCATCATCTCCAAAGAGCTTTTAAAAGATCGCACCGGTGGTTTCAAGGTTGTATGAATCTTCCGCTTTCTTCTCCGGTGGGAAATCCACTTCCAATGCTCTCGTCATCCCTTTTGATTAGGGAATGATCTTCTCTTATCGAATACTTCTCCGTAATTGATAGGAACCCAATCCATCGGTTTAAACTCTAAAAGATGTATCCCTTTACGATCCGCAAGCGTACGGACCCCACACCTTTTTCACCACAGGATTCCCAAGGTTCTTGTCAATCCGCGGAGCAAGGGGATTACAAGCGTTCGATCTACCTTCACACTCTAGCTACTCAAACCTCTAACTACGATTAAACTAGGAAACAACTAAACTAAACTAAACTAGAGAGAATGATCAAGATATCAAGATAAAAGACACTCGCCCATGGGTCTACGATACTAGAACATGCAATCGCTTAAAGACATGAAAACCAATCTAATCTATCGGGGTTGTGACCACGGTTTCGCCCTTTCCCTCCTCTCGTACTGTCACTACGCGAAGGTATTCATGACTAGACCTATGATGGACAGGGCGTATTGAATGGATCCAAGGAAGCATTGGAGCTCATACTCCCTTTACGACATGGTAGCTAACCTTAAGCATTAAAGTATATTCAAAAGATGATAGATAGATAATATGACAAAGTATGATTACATCTCAAGATCGATTACAACCCATGGATGAATAAGGAGATTACCCCATCAAGGTGCTAGACATAGTACCGTTGATCATGGTTTCCCTTCCGACGGTGTCTTCCTTCTTCTCCACTTGTGGGTGCTTCCTTCGAGGTGGACGATCTCCCTCCGGAGATCTCCCTCCTCTCCTTCTAGCTTGTGGATGGCCTCCTGGTGCGAATGGCTCTCTCCCTGTCGAATGGCGGCGCCTCCAAGGTTTTAGGGTTGAAGATCCTTCGGGTGCAAGGAAAGGAGGGCCGAACTGACCCCTGGAGTGGGCTATCTCAGCCCGGTTCGGTCGCCCCTTCGCTCCCGTGGGTCGTCAGGTGATTATGCACTTTGCCCCCTCCACTTGCATGATTTTGACGATGTCATCCTTGCGTCCAAGATGGAGGTTCTCCGCGCATGAAGTTCCGTCTTTTACGCTTCAATCCCCTGGGGTGTTCCTTCCTAGCACTTCGGTCCTTGCCACCATTGGAAGTGATTTCATCAAGCTCATGAACACGAACAAGACTTCGTAAATGCTCCTTTGAACTTGTTGCGAATCATCCTTTATGTCCATGTTTTCCTACATAAACATAACACTTCCAAATGCATGCACATAGATGAACTTGTTATATGATTAGTGTGCCTAGTGGCGAGTTAGTTTCATAATCAAATCCAAACCAAAGTGTAATGAACATGCTTGGTGTACCAAAATACACCGTCAACGGGTAGGTACAATGCAATTTTAGAGTTCAAAGGGAGCAAATAAATAAAAAGAGAGAGATAAAGAAAGAAAAAAGAAAAAATGAGTATAAAAAAGAAAAAAATATATATGTATAAGAAAAGAGAAAAAAATATGAGTATGTGTAAAAATAAAATAAAGTGAACTCCCCGGTTCTCTAAAGTGCATTAGGAATTTTAAAGTTTGAAGATTAAAAGATCCAAACTCATTTTTTCAACCATATGCAATCCGATAACGAGGACTTCATTTGCACATGTCCACCTATCTCAAGTGTGTGTATTTTTCTCTCCCCCTCCTTGATATACCATTATTTTCCAATGATCTTTTTGATGATTCTCGGTAAGACCATGAGAAGCTTGTCTTGTTTTGACAACATCTCATTTATAATATCTTGGTAGGACTAAACTTTCCCAAAAATCTCCATATAAAGCCTACCACTTATGTTATGAGAGGGAAAGGAGTAGAATAAAAGGCTTGAGAGATAAGATGAGATGAGAGTTCATGAGCAAGATGCAAGATGATTTAAATTTGTGAACTTGGTTTAGCTCTTTTTCATCTCATTCTTTATTTCAAAATTTCTGAGATCTATTTGAATTTTGGGAGCATGTTAATACTTGTGTGATAAGCTTAATTAAAAATCTACCCTCCGTAGGGATGAAGGCTAGTACATTATGAAACTTTAACGAACTAAACCTTTTGAGAGCATTACGTTTTCTAGTGTATGATCAAGTACAAGGTTTAAACAATGAAGGGCAATGATGATATCCATCGAAGGCTTACTCGAGGACGAGCATGGTTTTAGCTTGGGGGAGATGTTGACAGTGAGATTCCGTCAACCTAGCCATGAGTTTATCTTTGGTGTTGGTATGAATTTTATATCTTATCCATTGGTACTAACCACCTTGGTATAACAAGTTCGTTTGTGCATGTCAGTTTTGGAGTTTAGTGTTTATGTAGGATTTTAGTGTTGAAATCAAGACTTTCGGCTTAAGTTCATCAAGCACCTCGTGACAAGACCTTGAAGCTCGATACAAGTCAAGTGATAGTAAACATGACTCCAACGAGCCCAAGGACCAAACCCGAGAAGATGGAAACTCCGAGGACCTAGTCAGAAAATTGCCGAATCTTGTGGGACAAGGAGTTTCATCTAATCCGAAGAGAAACTGACGACAAGGGCCCACATGCAGTTGGGGGAAGACTATAGAAGACTCGGGAAGCAACACCGGGCAAAGGAGGTCGCGGGCTGGGCCGAAGTGGGCCTAGTCCGGCCGGCCCAGCCCACTTCGAGTCCCAGTCGCCCCCCCCTTTGACCTAGCCGCCATTCAGGCTATTTATAGCCCCGAGGTCAAGCGCCACACATCAATTCATTCGCCATCCGCCGCCGAGGAGCAGAGAAGAGAGGGACACCATCTCGGGGAGTAGAGGGTGCGAGTTAGTTGACTAGGATCTCCCTAGCCGGCGTGGGAACCTTGCAAGGAAGACCACGTCAGAGTTCTCGGAGCTGGAAGCAAGATGAAGGTAGGATCCCGGTGGTGATCTTGATTCATGTATCATGTATTATGTTGAATTATCAAGTTGCAATCCGATTTCTAGCGATCGAGTGTTTCTCCTACGACTTTGATTTCAATCGGCTTTTCGTATCTTAAGATCTATTCTCGAGATAGATCATCAAAGGTGTTCTTGTAGTCGTGGTGGCTAGAGGTGCATGCCTGACCTTCCGAGATATTTTAACTTGTCTTTGGACTCGTCCTAGACTAACCCGCACGAATAGGGGTGCGTGGTGACAGAACAGTGGCTCCAAAAGGCGGGCGTTTTCGGAGTTGGACGGGAAACCGTGATTTAAAGATGCTTTTTATGAGATGGAACTAGCTTGTTTACTTCTCCTTTGCTCAGAACATCAACGAAGGCTTGATCCAATCTCTCTAGATTGGTTTATCTATCCCCCTCTATCTCTTGCTACCTCCGGTTTTCATAGATTAGATTCGTTTTCATGATGTTCTCTAGATTAGATGCATAAGATTCCTCTTTGAAGATCAAAGTTCTCAGCTTTATTAGATTGATTCTTGCATCGCGCATTTGTTCCACGGATTCGATACCTTGGGTTCACACGTGAGGGAAGAAGGGTCCCTTGACTACGATAGAGGACTTGTCCGCTTGCAGGTCCACTTGAACTTTAAGACGAATATACACCGTCAACAGTCGGCCACGACACCGCTAGTCGTGTCGGTTAGCCTCCGTCCTGAGGAAGATGATGAAATAAATGTTGAATCTTTTGTTGTCTAAATGTTGAATCTTGTTTAATCTAATGTTGAATCTTGTTTGCCCAAATGTTGACATAAATAGTGAAAAATATTGAATAATGTAAAAAAATAATGATTATTGAATCAAGTTTTTCCAAATGCTAAAATCAAATTTCGAAACGTTGAATTTAGTTGGCCTATTAGTTGACCTGATGGGCTTTAAAGTCATATTGCTTACCCAGCACAAGAAAATAAAGTTGTGTGCCGGTACCTAGTACTACTATGCTTCTATTTCAAGGCTTGCTTTGTTAGCTTACGACTATTCAGGTTGTTTTTTTACCTCATAATCTGAATCAATGCTTTTGTTAAAAGGGATAAGTGTGATGGACATGCTAGTGCAAAAGTTACACCTCACTGTCCTGATCACGTAAAAAGTGCACATGCAAAGTTTGGGTTAGTGAAAGTAAAGATCGATACAAAGTAACGAAGGTAATGGTCAAGGACAAATGTCGAAATTGAGAGATACATATTGCAATTTTCTATGTTTATACATGGTTTAGTTGAAACTAAATTATTGTCGTTTTTTACTTTTGTCTTGCTTTGTTTTTATTTTGCTACTTACACTAGAACCTATCTTTTGTTACAAATCACATGTTGTGGCATATTGGTAATCCAAGTGTAGCAAGCAATTGCAAAGTCTGAAAGGGAAGTAAGAGAGATTGATCTATTAACTAGCTCACAAACCTGTGTGTTCTCACATGTGATTCTTGTGTGTGGTAGCCTTGTCTGTCTGGTTTTGATGCAGCTCTACGTGTTCTCACCAGTTAATCTTATGAATAAGTCGTGCTTGGAGAGGATGTGGTATGGAATGAACTTTGTCTATGTTAGGTTTCAAGCAGGGGCGGAGGGAGGGGGGACTGAGGGGGGCTTGGCACCCCCAACAAGCTGCTAATCTCACACTAGATACTTAATATTCATTAGTCCATGCCTGCTAATCTCCCATTATTTACTTATTAGTATTCATTAGTTCCTAGAGTTCAAAAAGTGCTTGCAATCTGCTTAGAAATTAAGTGTTTTTGTAAATCAGTTAACTAAAATGCTAATATGTGACTATGATTACAAGATCGGTAAATGGTAAATCTATAACTCGCCCCCCTATGGTTGATTTCTGGCTCCGCCCCTGGTTTCAAGTGCTTCAGACTCCAGGATTGGTGATGGGGCAGTATGTGATGCGTCTCATTGACCGTTGAGGCTATGTTGTGGTGTCTAGCTTACGTTGGCCAAAGCTATGACGATTAAAATTTTGGTATCATTTTCCTTCTTGGAGGCACCACCCAGATGTCCACTAGATCGTCTTCAGGGTGAAAACATTTGTCCCAGTGGGCAATGGCAGTAGCGACTATCATCATTCCCTCGGTGCAGGTGTTATTTTAAAGGCTTCTTTGACTGATGGTGCACTTCGCGTGGGTATTGTGGTTGCCCAACTCAGATTCTTCAACAGCTATCGGTATGTTACTTATCCACGCTGCCTAGTTAGTGGAATTGTGCATGATTTTGTTGTGGTGTTGTCCTTGTGGTCTTAGCGACATTCACAATCAGTAGATGTCATTGTTTCTCTTTCCCGTTGTTTGATTTGGCTCATGCTTCAGTTCCGCTTTCAAGTGATGTGGACAAGTTGGTTCATTTGGAGGCGACCTTACAAAAACTTGATGTGAAGGGAGATTACTTGAATAATTTGTTAGAGATTTTGAGTCCATTCTTAGTTTTGTTAATTTCCTTTATTACACCACATCTTAGGTCTTGGCTACATGTTCTTATGGAACATATGCCTCACAATATATTTTTTTGTCAGAAGCATTCTCAGAAGAGGAAGTCCATAGCCGAAATATTATCTTCCATTATCTAAAATTTAATTTCAAGAATTAAATTATAACAAAGGAGAATACTGAAACTAAAATGGCGCACATGGTAATTAAGTGTCTGTATTACTACATTTACGAATCATAAGAAGCACTAAAGCCTTTAGAATGAAGGGAAAATATAATTCTACATGATAATGTTATGATGATTAAAATCTGTAAACATCACTCTTCTTCATTATGATAGCTCTGATATATAATATTATGTACCAACACTGATGTTTTCATCGTACAAATTTTTGTGAGATCTGTTTAAACTGTGAAGTCGTTCAGCTACATCTGTCATCTCTGGCCTTCTGTCCACATCGAGCTCTAGACATTCCACTATGAGCATCGCAAGTTGATGAAGTACCCCAATATCCTTCTCCACTAAAATTTCCTTATCGAATACCTCAAGTACTTGTTTATCTTCACTATAGTAATCAAGAAAAGCTTTAACCAGTGTTATATCTTCACCAAAAGTTGCCTTTTTCCTACTTAGAAGTTCTAGAAGCAGAACTCCAAAACTATAAACATCACTCTTCTTCGTTAACAAGCCTGATTGAAGATATATTGGATCCATATAGCACATGTCACCTACCACACATTTGGTATGTGATTTATCTATTGCAATCAGCCTTGAGATACCAAAGTCTGAGATTTTTGGATCGAAGTTATCATCCAAAAGTATATTGCTAGGTTTGATATCACCATGAAAAATCGTTGTAGTAGTTTTTGAATGCATATAAGACAACCCTTCAGCTGCTCCCGCAGCAATGTTTAAACGTGTACCTAAGTTGAGGCTCACATTATTGTTTGGATTATGTAGAATGTCATGGAGGCTTCCTTGTGGAACAAACTCATAGACCAACATTGGGACATCAACCTCTAGACAACACCCTATGAGTTTCACAATGTTCTTGTGGATGACTCGTGATTGGATGATAATCTCATTTGCGAATTGCTTCTCTTGTGACCTGTCCACATTAATTGATTTCTTAATTGCAACCAGCTGATTATCAAGTAGCCCTTTGTACACTTCCCCAAATCCACCTTTCCCTATAACATTACATGGTTCTATGATTGCTTTGAGCTCCTCTTTCTTAAATATCTTAATATTGTTAACCTTTTCCAATATGGGACCACCGTTCTTTATGAAAAATTCTTTTGTCTTTCTCTTCTCCTCAAACAGAAGCTTAAACAAAACTAGAATAACCACAATGGAAGCGACACCAACTATGCCTGCATGACAATTATGAAATATCATTATATGTTTCTCAAGTGACTTATATAAAGAAAAAGCATAAAACAATATGAAAAACATAAAAATGCTACATGAAAGGTGTCCAAGTGAACTAATAACTACGGCTTATGCATTGTATTTTGGTTATTGGATATGAATAGATGTTAATTAGTTGTTGATAGTGAAGCATGTGTGACACACAGTATTACATAGTAATTATATGGGTATATTAATTTGAAGATAGTTCTATAACAAAGTTCAGACATCAATCTATATTGGATTAATTTTAGTGCAAAATACCAGGTTGATCTATTTCATGAAACTGTGTCTATCAATTTTCGGTATGGCGCAACATTATTCTAATCAACTTGAAAACTTGATAAAACATAAAAATAAATATTAGGCCACATGCTCATGCACGCTACGCAAACTAAATACCATGAAGCACAAATCTACTAGTGAATCAAGAATCTTAGACTTTTGTCTTTATTGGTTGTTCTTCTAGCATTACTGATGACATCTTAATACAAACTATAGAAAAATAGGTTCATTTTTTTGTTATGGTTTTTTACTAGATTACTTTCTCTAACTAGTAACTGATTAACTTGAATTCCTATCTAACAATATGTGCCGAGAATATCGTATAGTTGGCATAATAATTAGAAACTCTTAACCTCACTAATACTATCTTGATTGTGTAAAGTTCATTGGTGTTGATTTTGTAGGTTTTCATTGGTGTTGTACATGTTTTCTAAATTGGTCACCATGGCTACAATGATGGGACCAATATACATCTGCCCACATGGTAATTCACAAAACTAGCAAGCTGATATATTTGAAACTATAAAATAACTTACTGGATACAACATCCATTTTACACAATATGTAGCAAATGTGGACGGTTCATACCAAGTGTAGCCACCATTGCTGGGATGGGAAGCACCGGTGTGCACGTTCCATTGCCATCCCTTTTCATTCCAAATTTGCAATTGCAATCATATCCCCCAATTAAGTTCTTGCAGATACCATTGCAAGGATATGAATCACGTAACTTAGGTTTCTCTTGTCGAATGGCACATTCATCAATGTCTACAAATTACATCATCAATTAATTCTATAAACCGGACAAATAAAGCAAAGAACATAGTTGCTTGGGCATCCATAACAACATCCATCCTATCCATGGATCACAAACATGAAAAAGAATCATATAAGAGGTAGTAATATTTGGGTAAGTGGGTGTTACCTTTTTGTTACAAAAATGGAGCACACCCTTACACCACAGATACAAAAATACCAGTCACAATTTGCAAGGACTCCAATTACTATATATGTTATTATGTTTGTTGTAACCTCTTAGGTTAGTTCCTCCTATTATAGATATATTTTATATAATAAATGTTGCTATAATAGAAACCGCACCTACACCTATGGTGAACAATAGTTTTGATATGGTCCGGTTACACTATACAATTTAGTAGTATCCATTAAAATCCCGCATCTACTTTTCAATGTGTTAATGAGTATACAAAAATATAAGAACATATCAGATATTGGCATGGTTACAAAAAATAACAATGGTTCCCATTGAACTTTGCTGTGTGGCCTGTGGCTTAGGATGTAGAAAGCAACGATTGAAAAATTGAGGGCAGAGAATTAGTGTTACTTAAAGAAATGTGACTGTATGCAGGTACCTTGGCATCCGTCAGGGATGTATGGGTTGCCATCGAAGCCGTCCTTGCACTTGCAGAGATAACCGTAGCCGTTGGTCGCGTTAACACAGAGGCTGTTGCCGCTGCGGCAAGCCATGGGCAAGGGTTTGCCTTCCGCCTGACAAGAACCATTCCTGATGGCCCAGTCCAGCACGACCGGTGCGCCCCCGGGAAATCTCTTGCCCAAAGCCTTGTAGCCGTAGAGGTCCTGCAACGAGAAGTTGTACCACGACCTGTCCACCACCATGGAATAGGTGCACGGGAATGTCTTCCACATGCTGTTGCTCTGGTAGTACATGGAGGGCATAATGCCGACGAGTCCCGGCGCAAGCTCCGCCTGGCAGCAGCCGAACCCATTGCACAGACCTTCCTGCGCCACCGCCGGCGTGTCGAACAGGGAATTGCAGGCGGCGGAGTAGTTATTCCGGGCCGTGTCGCCGAAGAGTCGGGCCCGGACGCTCTGGCCGACGCCCACGAGCACGTTCCGCGTGGCCGAGAAGAGGAAAGTCGCCGAGAAATTGAGCGACATGTGGTTGAGGTTGAGCTCATGGTAGCTCTCATTCAGGCTGCAGTCGGAGCTGGCCGGCATGGACACACGCGCCTCTCCCCGTGTGACGTCGATGTCGACGAGGTCGACCGTCCACCAGGACCTGTTGGTCCTGACACCAGTCGGGTTGGCCTGGTCTCCGTAGTAGAACCCGATCCCCCTCAACGTCAGAAGGTCGTCGAGGGTTGCGGGGGGTGTCGTGGACAGGTTGCAGGTGATGGAGAAGGTCTCGTCGAAGTAGCAGCCGGCTTTGGTGCCGAACGGGTAGGGGATGCTGATGTTGCCGCACTTATCTGGGCATCCGGGCAGTGCGATTGGCCGGCGTTGATCTGCTGCCGCCGCAGTCGCCCAAGAAATGCTCAAGACGACGGCTACCGCAGCGAGGTGGAGGTGGGGAAGCATGCGCGACATTAGCATGGTAGCTGATCAAGTGCATATGCTTAATTGTTTGTCTGGCAGGTATTAGAACGATTGATGGAGTTGGAAGAACATGCATACAATTAAGTAAGTACACAGCAGAAGGGCGATGGTTGGTGCCAACAAGGCAACAAACAAGAAGGATGTACAGGCGGCAAATATTGCAAGAAGAAGTATATTAATTTTCATCCCATCTTGCCAGCTGTTGACTTCAATATGTGATGTGTCGCTCAATCGTTGATTTCATAATCTTTTAGTTAGTAGTACTACGGTCAAGGCCCGTATGTTGTAATAATTTAATATATTCTTAGGTTTAAACATAGTATGATGTGATAAATGGGTATTTCTCTTTTTCTATCATATATACCCTTTTTTCTTCTTTCGCTCAATCTCTTCATCCTCCTCTAGCTTCTGAGCAAGATCATATCAACACCATTTCAAAGTATATATACGTAAAAACATATGATCATTGTTGTTGTCAAAAATATTTCAGTGTTTCTAATTATGGATACATCAAGTTTTCATAAAAGTTTAAGAGTAATTAATTTAATTTGCCTCTCGGCATTGTTGTGCTATAGCGAAGCCTAACACAAACAATGAAAACAACACGAATAGCGAACACGAAGGGTAATGAACTAAAGCTTTCAACAAAGTCGATCCCCTTTACAAGTGTCGGTCGGCCTCCTTTTATAGGGAGACGAGTGCGAACTTTTTACATTCCGAAATTGACCTTGTGTAAAACGAATCGAACAAGAATGTACTAGGCTAATCTTGAGAATTCTCCACTGGATCTTCATGTAATCGGTGCTTTCCTAATTTCGCGCCGCATATCACGGCGCTTATTCCGGCATATGCACGTGCATCCGTCGGGTGAAGACCTTCGATTTGGAGACACCCTTCGCCTAGCTAATAGCGTTACCCGAAACACACGTTAGACAAAACAATGAGAAACAATTTGTTAATATCGACGAAAACCCCGAGCGAAAACAAGACTATGATTTCTCTCGTGTCGAGGATTCGACCCCGGGCTTCGTCTCGGAAAAGCCGATGGCGTTAAGCCGCGGTTGAAAACCGAGGTCTTTTACATCAATACGCCTTTCGAGTGACGAAAGGTAACCAGCGAAAACCGAGAGATTAAAAAAAAAGAGAAACTAAATGGCTTTGCGGGCTTCGCCATGGCGTAAGGAAAGTTTTTTGATTGCGTGTGACTATTGCAACAGCTCAAAAATAATAAGTTTGTCAAACTCAATTCTGAATCCCCCAACAAGCATATCAGCTTTTTTATCATTCTTCCCTATGGTGGTGCGCGGGGTTAACCAAACCGCCGCCGGCCGGTTTCCGCGGTTCAAAAAAACCGGTCGGTAAACCGGTGAAACCGGCCGGTTTGCTGTTTTTTAAAAAATACGAGCACGGTTTGTTAGTGGGAACCGGACCGGTTCGTGTACCGGGCCGGACCGGTTCCCAACGGTTTGGTTAACCCCGGTGGTGCGCGGACAGGGTGTGCCTCCGGTTTCTGGCGTGCGAGGGGCCACCGTACCAATCTAGACTCTCTTCAGCAACAAATCTCGTTACTAGCTTCTACTTTGGCGTTGGATCCTGCCCAGATGCACAAGTGACTTCGGAATTTGGGGATTTAAGGGGGTGTAAGGGTTGAGGATTGTGGATTAGAAATTTCGGTTTAGAAAGCAAGACTGGGAGAGGAGGTTTTATCTGGACGAGGAGACAGCGGCAAGAAAAACTAAGTCGGTAGGGGTAAGACCGCCTCCACAGTTTTCATTAAGAGAAGAAAACTAATCTGAGCTTCACTGACGAGGGGTTTTATCGGCCCGCGTCCGGAGGGGTTGGAACGTGGGTCCGTGACTTGCCCGGCTACAAGCGTCGATCGAGCTGCAAACAGATGGTCAACCCGGGTGTGGCAGATGGCCCTGGAAAGGAACTTGATTTGACAGGTTAGCTTGTGAAATACTGTTTTGAGCTGGAAACAAACTGTATGACGATGATTATGGAGAAGATTTCCAGGAAAAATATAAGAGTAAATTGCCCTCGCCATACAACAACTTGTCGGTGTGTGTGCGGATTAGCCCAACAAGTTGTGAAATGCTCAATTTACTACAACAACTCACTTGTCGGTGGGTGTGGATTACTCCAACAAATTGTAAAATGCTCAATTCAGTACAACAACTTGTCAGGTTGGTGCATATTGGTCCAAAACCATATAAAATAATATAATTAGTATAACAATTTTATATGTAAACATATTGATCCAATAACTTGTGTAAAATACTCGGTTCAATGTAATAATTTCCAAATTGGTGCACCTATAGTCCAAATTTACAAATGATAATGTATTAGACAAATAATGTAGCATTCAAATTTTCTTCCAACTAATAGTTTTTTCAATTAAAGTTTCCAATTTTGAATCAAATGAAAATATATTACTTATTTTTTATTAGTTAAATTGAATCAAGTTTTGAATTACCGAGGGACTAAAGTTCATAAGACACCATATGGCCTTTTGTTTCTTCTACACCTTTACTTGTGTATTCAACAACTTCGAGAGAAGTATGCTCGTTTTCATTATTTAGTTCATTTTGTCTTTCAACTAGTACATGAGACTTTAAAAATATTTATATGAAACTTCTTTGAAATTAATCTTAAATATGAAGTTTAAAATATTTCTAATCAAAATTTTATATTTGTATAAAACTTGATAACAAGGACATAACATTTAGACTGCATATACATCAAGTGTGCACCAAGTTAAGCGGTTTTACAAGTTCATGGACCAGTTTGCACTCACCTATCAAGTTATTGTATGAGATCAGTCATTTTATAAGTTGTTGGGCTAATCCGCACCCACCGACAAACTATTGTATTAGATTGAGCATATTACAAGTTATTGGACTAATTTGCACCCACCTTACAAGTTGTTGTATGATAAATGCAATTTACTCAAAATATAAGCTGCTGAGAGACAGGTAGGCTAAACTAGTGCAAATTAAAAAATAAACTCTAATCAATTCATTCAAGATATTATACCATATTAAGATGATAAGTACCATTGCAGCAATGATTGAAGTATTTTTCTGTTCAACATTCATCTTGCATTAGTGTAGAGAAGGCTAGCTGGGGTATCCTCGCCCTACTCCGTAGGCACATGAATCATATCGAATGAATCTTGATATATATACAATTACACCGATTTGTTTGCCTATAACAATATCAATCAACATCACAAGAGATGCAGGATCCGTCATCCGTGTCATTATGTGGCAGCACTATGACAAAATGATAAAGAACATATTATATCACTATTATAGAGATGGAGGTGATATTTTTCTATATTACTCCCTCCGTTCTAGGACAAGCAAATTAAGAACGGAAACAGTAGTAAATTGAAGTTGTTTTGTTCGCAAAACAAAAATTAAGGTTGAAGGTGACAAGACGTGGGACACACAAAAAATGGCTTAGCCGCGTTATTCAGCCAACTAGCAGGAATCGCCACCGGCTGGCCGAGAATCAACAACATATGTATGGTACAATCTGGTTGGAACTAAACTGTTCAGCTTTGGAAGATAGGTTATATTATCATGTCTTCGTCCCGCAGAAAATAAATATTGTTCCAAGTCAAACTAAAATGCCTCTGAGCTTCTGCCATGTCCAAATTTACAAGTATCAGATATTAACAAAATCTACCAACTAACACTAATCTGTATGATATATCAGCTCGCAGAGCTGTCCCCCATCAATTGCGCTTATGATTTTCTTCTCAATTTGTCTTTCTTGCCAGATTTTTTCTGCCACCATCTCTGCAGCCAACACTATTGCAGTGTAGTGGTAGCTGTGGGTGTCAAAAGAACGGGATCCCCTTAGTTAACGACTGACTGAGGAGGCCCACACTTATTCTGGCCCCTTAACACAGAGCTTAGCAATTTCGGTGACAGCAAGGGGATCGGCTGACGTCACCTATGATGTCAGCCACCCGAGACCCTCCGGACCGTCCCCGTAAAAGCATCATAATTAGAGTGATTTACACACATGTCATTAGAAAAGGTGGTGGTTAGGCACATGTCACAAAAAGTTTCGTAAGCACCGTGTGTCATGCACTCAACTTTTGTTTACGCACATGCCATTATGTCCGCCTTCGTTAATAGGTAACGGTTCCACCAATCGACATGTGGGACCCACGAAAGGAAATGCCACTTTTGCCCCCGACCGTTTACACCTCTATCCCCGTGCGCCTCTACCTCCTCCCCGGCTGTCTCGTGCGCGGTGCCGCCGGAATCTCGCCGCCGCCGCCCGCCAAATCCGGCGGCTCCATCTCGCCCACGCGCCCGACCTTGGGTCACACGTGCGTCTCGCGTCCGGGATGACCCGGCACGCCGGCTCATGTGCGGCGGCTTGCGAGCCCCCCGCCACGGCGGCGGTGCCGGCACCGTCACCCAAGGGGTACGTCCAACCCACACCACCGCCGACGAGCCTCTCGCGCGATGTCGGCGGACACCGCCGTGCTCGGGGACGCGCAAGAACTACTCATGGCCGGCGAGTTCCCGCATCATCAACCTCCGTCGTGGCGGCAAGGAGAAGGGCCGGGGGCGCACAACGCAACACGTGTAACACCCCAGATTTCGAGGAATAGTAACCATCCTATTTAGTAGGGTCAAACATGTTTATTGACATGGTTGACTTGGTCATATACCCACCCATGGGTCCAATCCCCGAAAGCCAAAGTCAAACCTCCAAAAACCCTATACCTCTCTGCAGTAATACGAGCGTGTTCTCAAAATTTTTCATAAAATCGGCCAATGTAAAAGTTGTTCATTATCCCTGGGAACACATTTCATCCATTTAGCGGCATTTGAAATTCGAGGTGGAAACACTCCAAAATTTCAGTTGAAGCTTAGACCACTTTGTTGACCAAACCGAGAAAAACCCAAATTTTGCAGCGGTTTTTTGAGTAAATGGTTGAGAAAAACATAGGTCACCCTTTGGAAAAGTTGTAGAAGGATAGGTGTTCTCCAACTTTTGTATTTGGAGATTTTCAAGTTTAGTTCAATCTTTTTGAGTTTGCCTTGGTCAAACAGGCCTTGATCGGACCGTTTTGGCTACGGCGCCACGGCACGCGCGCTCTCATGCGTCGCGCACGTCGAGACGCCGCGCCCGGCGTCCGTGCCGTGACGTCTCCCGCGGGTCCCACCGACGCCGTCACGCACGTCGAGACCGCCCGAAACCAACTCGTGCCCCGGTGTCCCCACCCTTATCCACTCCGCGAACGGCGTCGACACACGGTGACGTCGCCCGTCCCTAGCGCGCCGGCGCCGTCCCGGCCTCGCGTGCGCCCCAGCCGATGCCTTGCATTGCCTTGGAGTGGGGAGCAAGTCCGGGCCGCCAATAAAAGGTGTGGTGCCCCCGGTCGTTTCCCTTTTCCGCGCCCGGCGCACGGAACCGAGCCGCCGGCCGGCGCCATGCCATGGCCGCCGCCCGTGCCGAGCTCCCCGGTCCGGTTGACCCCCTCGCCGTCCGAGCCGCCATCCGCTACCCTAGACCCCCACAAGAGCTCCCCGTGCCACCGCCCGACCCCAACCGAGCCTCCCCTCGCCGGTGCGGGGCAAGCCGCGGCCGTCGTGCCCCCGTGCCTCCGTTCGGGCTCACCGGTGTCGTTCTCCACCCCGACTCCGTCCCCATCCGAGCCACGGTGAGCTACCTACCTACCCCGCACCTCTCCCCACCCTAGCTCGCCGCCGTTTAGCCGGATTCCGGCCACCCCACCGCCGGCCAGTGCCGCCCCCGCCCCCTTGGGCCACATTGCATTGGTTCGAAGCTTGCGGGGGCTTGAATACAAAATCCGAGGACCTAGTTGTAAAGGACAAAATCTTCAACCCTAGATCTAAAATGCGGGAACTTGTAAATTGCACTAAAAATCACCGAAAGATCGTAAAAATGCAAACTTACTTTTGTTGTGATCCTTATGGCCAGGAGCAACTTTTCTACATAGGAAGTTTTCAAATTTCAGTGTACTTTTCAAAATATTTTGAAATCATAAAATTGCTTATATTTGAAATAATTCAAATTATATAAATGATCTACAAGTGAAATTTGGATATGTTGCTAGTCTTGCCATGTATGGTCTTGCGTGCAAAAATGGCACATATATTGTTAGTTATGATTTAATTTTGATATATGTATTGCTTTTGTTTTTTATTTTTGTTAATTAATATGTTGATCAAATGATTCCCATCTTTTTGCTACGTGCCCTCGTGTAATGGTTATTCACCCATGATAAATAGTATATCAATTTTGGACATGTGTAGCTTAGTCTTTTAATTTACCATGCTATATTAAGGCTAATTTTCATGTGCATAGTTTTAAATGTAGTTTCTTTATTTTATTTGTTGAGTAAGTGCATATCATTGCTAGAATAGCCTCTGCATAGCTCCATAGGAAGTTTCATCTCTTTTGGTGGTATATATATTTTTGTTTGTTTTAATCTTGCATAGCTAAGCGTAGCTTTGCGTGATTTTTCATGCTAGCCATATTTGATGAGATGAGTAAATCTTTGGTGCAGTAGTATAATTGTATACCTTGTGCATGTATGTGCTTTCTTGTGGTTAGTTTATGTGTATGTCTTTTGGAATAAAAACTCTTGAAATAAATCAAGGTCAATTAAATGGATAAAAGGAAAACCAAGATCACTTTTGTGCAACTCAAATTTTTAAATGCATGAACCTCACCAAGACACACCCTGAACAGCACCATTACCTTGGTGAAGTAAAATCAGTTAATTATCTAAAATATGTACACAGTCACCATCAAATGAGAAATAAAAATCACCCACACACACCTTTCTCTAATAGAGGAAGAGTATGTTGAATATCATATCTAGGTGAATGTGGTCACCCTTAAACCCCACATTTATCTCTAAGTTTAAAAAGTGAAATCTTGTTAATTGAACAAATAAATCTTATGCATATGCATCTCGTGTAGATTTTTTTGTCCGTCGCAGCTATGAGATCGTCGCGAGAACAAGACAAAGGACCGTTCGAGGGACAAGTGAGCTTCGTGGAGTACCACAAGGCCCAAACCAAAGTTTGGAAGGGACCAAGGCCTAGTTAGAACTAACATCGCTTGAAAGGCAAGCACCGGAGCATAATCCTATGATTTTAACTTCCTGCAACTATATATGTTATATTTGTGCATTTAAGTTTCGGAGTTGATTTGAAACCCTAGATGCATGATCCTAGGTTCCTATGGTCTTATACTAGCATGATAGGTCGTTAGTGGCCATGATTTAAGGACCGGTAAAAGTCGAGTGAAATCCTTCACTCGCGAGCTATATGTTCTTATGTTGGAATCATAAGATTTAAAATGATATGCTCATGTGGTAAGAGTTTAGGATCGGCTCCACTCAATAGGTGTCACTGGTTAAGCTTTTGAACATACTAAACATTTGCCAGGAATGGGACTGGTAAGCCTAGTACGTTCAGGATCCGGCTAGGGAACTTGGTCCACTAATCTTGGGAAGAGTCCCCCTGCTGCAGTAAAGGTGATGCATGAGTGAGAGTGGGCGGCGAGGCCGTAGCCACCTCACCTTGTACCAAAGACTGTGGACTCTGGTCCTGAACTGAGGATAGCTGGGAACCGCCTGGTTGTTGCACACTCCACCCCCTTGGTTTTAGTTGTCATTATTGGGGTGTGCATCTCCCGTGTGTTTAGGTCCACCTTGCAAGGTTATTAATCGATCGATCGTCGGCCTCTCACTGTTATCTGAGACTGCTTACCCATACAACCTATTTCCCTGTATGATGGAATTGAGAATGAATATGGATGCTTGACTAATTGTTTGCACAAGTTATGTTTGTTGTAGATGCTTACTTAGTAATGATGAATCACTAGAATTTTGAGCTAAAATTTTGAAAGTAAGGACATATTCTTTGTTTCTTTTCAGCAAAAATAATCCACTAGCCAAAAGCTTTGCATGCCTAGAGAGTGGTGATTTTCCATCACCCGTCGGTTAAGTCTTGCTGAGTATTAGTATACCCAGCCTTGATTTTGTTGTTGTTTTCAGGTGATGTTTGGGATTGGGAAGAAGACGTTGTTTGTTGGCATTATGGATGGCCTCCTATAATGCTACCTTCTCGTTTAGTTTTATTTCCGCTGTATTTATAAACTCTGAATCATTTACCTTTATGCCAAAGAATTGGTTTGTAATTAAATAACCCTTTATGGGAATTGATGTAATAAAATTGTGATTTGTTTATCTCTGGACTCGCCTTCGTGTGAGTTTTGATGTACGGTTTTCGATCCTTTGTTACAAGTGATTTACCGGGCTTGACCCGGCAGAGACGACAAGTTAACTCGGTGTTATTACGTAATGACCAAAAGGAGTGGTTTTATGCGATAATATGGAGTTAATTTGGGCAGTTCTGTCACAACACGCTCTCCTACTCCATTGTCGCCGTGCTCGCGACTTCGTCCCCGCCAAAACCCGTATCGTGCTCCCTCTTAATTGCACACCGGAACCCTAGCCGCCGCCGGAGCCCCCTCCACCGGCATGCTTGCCGCGGCCGCCCGCCAAATCCGGCCGCTCCCTCGCGCTCGCGCGGCCGGGGTGACCACGGGCCCGAGCCGGCGACGGGGACCCTACCGCCGCTCCCGCCCTCAAGGAGGAGGCCACCGTCGATGACGACGACGATGGATCGAGCACCGCAATGGTGGATGACGATGACGAAATCTCTCGACGCGCCGCAAGCCACGCGCGCCGCCGGCATCTCGACCCACAAAGAAATCGACGCGGAGGACTCTAGCGAGGCGACGATGGTGGCACCGAGGATGCGCCGGCGCACGGTGACGGTCGGTAAAGGGAGAAAGGAGAAGGGGAGGAGGAAGAAGATGGGTGGGCCCACAAGGGGTGAAATGGTCATTTCACCCGTTGGTTTGACACCGTTAGCTCGAACATGGACGGAATGGCACGTTCGTAAACAAAAGTTGAGCTCATGGCACACATGTGTCCGAAATTTTTTTTGTGGCATGTGCGTAACCACCATCTTTTTTAATGGCATGTGCGTAAATCACTCATAATTACGAGGGCAACCGGAGGAGGCGTGCCTACGGGGGCCCCTCGGTCACGAGCCCGACACCGGCCGGCGTCACCCGCCCTCGGATCCACCGCCAAGACCTCCCGCGTGCGGAGAACCCGCATGGAGAAGGAGCGAAGGCGGACCCACCGATACCGGGCGGAGCCCATGAAAAGACATAAGAGAAGCCCGTCCGAGTAGGGCGAGGGGGAAACTCGGGACGGTTCCCGAGAGGAATCGTAGGAGTCTTCCGATCCTCTCGTCTACCTAGCGGGACCCATGAAGATTGGAAAAAGCAAACTACCCCCACCTCGACCGGAAAGGGCACCCGATGAGCCTAACGGGGGTTGTACGGTGTTGTGAGCGCCCCCACGGCAAGTGGTGTGTTCACACCAAGAGCGACACATACAAACCGCCATAGCATAACTATTGAAGGATAGAGATGACCCTCTCATGAGGGAGGTTAGTTGGGAAAGACAGAACCCGTGATCGCCATCTTAAACAACAAAAGCAAAATGCACATAGGACGTAGGGTTATTATCCTCCCGGAGGCTCCGAACCTTGCCAATCTCCGAGTGTCTAATTTTCTCCATCATTCAACCAAATCCATTCACCTAATCATCCTCACTTAGCACATGAACTCTCCCCAAGACGGATCTATAAAAGGGGGTTCCACCGAATCCCCGTTGTAGGTGAAAACTCACCGATAGTAAGCTCCCCGGTTGAGAGAGACACCAACCGGGGTTCAAATCCTAGTGGCGCAAAAAAACTCCTCGCCGGCAACCCAAAAAAATAGTTTCAAGTCATCGGCTCGTGGCACCTTTGGTTGGTTTGGACCCTCCTACCGGGGGTAGTTGCGGTAGCCACCGGCCCGGTTGGTTGGGGTAATTTCATGTAGGGATGCATCACCACCTCCTACTTTTGTGGCCAAATAATTGTTTGTAGGATGACTCACTTTTAAAATGGCATTTTTAGGGGTGGGTAAATGCATAACTAGCTCAATAAATGTATTTGCATACGCGAGTCATTACACGGGGTTGCCTCTAAGTTTGGTTTGCCAACCAAATATAGGATTATTTTTAAACATTTTTTTAAAAAAATTGGTTCTTTCAAGAATCAACCCACTCAAAACAAGTTCATAAGTTCAACACCCGTAGAAATCACAACTCAAATATAATATATACATATATATATATTATTATTATTTAATATGCAAATAAAAATATGTATAAGAAGTTTGAGAAATTTGTACATTAACACTTATATTAAGATATCGAGAGAGCAATCTCCATTCTAGATGAAGGTTATGTGGTACATCCATGCTATATATTTTGTATTTTGCTAAGCTTCATTCTTTCCCTTCCTCGTGCCGGCTTCTTCGACGACCATGTTCAAGAAAACCCCCTAGTTATGGCATAGTTCCTACCAAAACACAATATGCTCCAAAATACAACACATAAACAATAATTGAGTTATTTCACATGCCAATTGCCGGTTAATTAGTATAAGAATAACCATGAAAACACTAGTTAAATAATGCTAAAAGTGTGTGAATTCATAGCGAGCATCAACGTGGTCTCACAATCCATTTTATTAGAACTAACGTCTACCATGTCATCGAAGTTCAATCCTCCTCAAGCTTATAAGAAACATTAGTGGAGCAAAGGGATCAAGGAAACGATGTTGATGTCATCCATAACAATCTTCTCGGCGAGTTTTAAATGCGGACAAACCAACATTGAAACGAAGACGCAACAAGGAAGCGAAGCTCGTTCGGTTGGCTAGTAGCTAATGCGGATTTGTTCTAAGAGAAAAGTTGATTTGTTCTAACGGGGCATGGATTTCGATTGGCCCCGAACAACCCAAAAAGTGATTCGAACCTCACCAATAGGTGGTAGCCGCACTATAGGACCCGAGATAGAAGGGCTAAACCTACTAGATTGATATTCTTGTTGCATTCATCCTTGATACATATCGTCTCTTGTATAGAGATGCTTACCTAAATAGAGTATATATGATACGACTATTCTTATTTATATATAACAATAAACTCTAATTGGCCTCATATACTACCGATTGGACTTGTAAGGCCTAGTCAACCGCATCTTCTAGTGTGAGTTATGGTACATATAGTTAGCGTTCTTCTTAGCATGCGGGAAGAGTTACACACATTGGGTGGCCCTCGGTCTCTCGTTTATATGGTAGTTTTCCACTTCCGGTTAATTGAACCGAGTAAAAGAGAAAAGAGTTAGGTGTCATTATTATAAGAAGCACAAAAGCTGTAAAGAACTATTAGAAGGGCAAGTAGAATTTTGTATGGTAAAGTTATGGTGATTGAAATATACACAATGCAAGCCCTAATATATAAATATAATATTATGTAGTAGTGGCACTGTTGTTTTCATCATTCATAATTTTGTGAGATCTCTTCAAATTGTGAAGTCGTTCAGCTACATCTGTCATTTCTGGCCTTCTGTCCACATTGAGCTCTAGACATTCCAATATGAGCATTGCAAGTTGATGAAGTACCCCGATATCCTTCTCCACTAAAATTTCCTTATCGAATAGCTCAAGTACTTGCTTATCTTCCTTGTAACCATCAAGAAAAGCTTTAACCAGTGTTCTATCTTCACCAAATGCTGCCTTTTTCCTACTTAGAAGTTCTAGAAGCACAACTCCAAAACTGTAAACATCACTCTTCTTCGTTAGCAAGCCTGACTGAAGATATATTGGATCCATATAGCACATGTCACCTATGACACATTTGGTATGTGATTTATCTATTGCAATCAGCCTTGAGATACCAAAGTCTGAGATTTTTGGTTCAAAGTTATCATCCAAAAGTATATTGCTAGGTTTGATATCACCATGCAAAATAGTTGTAGATGTTTTTGAATGCATATAAGACAACCCTTCACTTTGCTCCGGCAGCAATCTTTAAACGTGTCCCTAAACCGAGGGTGACAATATTGCTTTGATTATGTAGAATGTCATGGAGGCTTCCTTGTGGAACAAACTCATAGACCAACATTGGGACGTCAACTTCCAGACAACACCCTATGAGCCTGACAATGTTCTTGTGGATGACTCGTGATTGGATGATAATCTCATTTGCGAATTGCTTCTCTTGTGACCTGTCCACATTAATGGATTTCTTAATTGCAACCAGTTGATTATCAAGAAGCCCTTTATACACTTCCCCAAATCCACCTTTCCCTATAACATTACATGGTTCTATGATTGCTTTGAGCTCCTCTTTCTTAAATATCTTGATATTGTTAACCTTTTCCAATATGGGACCACCGTTCTTTATGAAAAATTCTTTTGTCTTTCTCTTCTCTTCAAACAGAAGTTTAAACAAAACTACAATAACCACAATGGATGCGACACCAACTATGCCTGCATGACAATTGAGAAAAATCATTATCTATTTCTTAACTGACTTATCCAGAACGAATAAAATGCACAGGACAAATGAAACATAAAACATGAGAAAATGCACATTAGAGGTGTCAGAGAAAAATATGGCTTATGCAATGTATTTATTTTGTTGCATACAAATGTTGGTTGTATGGATTATGTTGTACTTGTATGGGTAATTAATTTGTGGATGGTTATATAGAAAAAATTCAGTCATCAATGTATATTAGAATAGTCTTAATGCACTCGCTTTTTAGTTGGTACATCTCATGAAATTGTGTGTATCTATTTTACGTATGACGCGATATTTTTTATAATCAACTTGAAAACTTGAAACAACGTATAAATAAATATCAGCCCACATATACCATGAAGCACAAAATCTTAAGAATCAAGAATATTAATATTTTTCTTTATTAGTTTTCTTTAAATCATAGCATTATTAGAAACATCTTACTACACCATACGTTCCAAATTGTAGATTGTTTTAGCTTTTCTAGGTGCGTAGTTTTTTTTATAACCACTTAAATATAATATATGTCTAGATGCATAAGTAAATTTATGAACCTATGAAAGCTAAAACAAAAAAGGGCGGCCTAGTGCAAGTGGTAGTGCTTGCCGCCCGTGAACCGATAGGTCACAAGTTCGAGCGGTGGCCTCTACACATTGCACGATGTGTGGGAAAGACCTCCCGCTAATAACCTCTCCCGGACCCCGTACAATGCGGGAGCCTACGGCACCGGGTACGTCCTTTTTATAAAAGCTTAAACAAGAACCTATAATTTGAAACCGAGGGGTACAAACTATAACAAAATTTTACTTGGATTACACTCTCTAACTAGTAACTTAATTAACTTGGAGTCCTTTCCAAATACAAATGCAATACATGCTAATAACATGAGAAGATAATATCTCACTAATGGCAAACAAAATTTCCAAATGTGTATTCCATTTGCCTGTTGGTTTTTTTGAGCACACATAGGGAAAATATTCATTTCCTTGTGGGTTAGGTAAAACACACACAGAAATTTCCGGTAGTGTCTCATAGATGGCGTAATTATTAGAAAACTTTAGCCTCACTGAAAACACTGCCTGTACTTGTTTTCTAAATAGGTCTCATGCACCACAACTAAAATGATAGGGCAAATATATAAAAATTATAGAATTAGTATAAATTGTGTATCCATGTCATGATGTCAATACGCATTACAAGATTCACCCATTTTGTATGACATGCAAATGGCAAACTGATAAATATTTGAAACTACAAAGACATTACATTGAATATGACGTCCATTTTGCACAACAGTAGTAAATGTGGAAGTTCCATACCAAGTGTAGCCACCATTGCTGGGATGGGAAACACCGGCGTGCATGTTCCATTACCATCCCTTTTCATTCCAAATTTGCAGTTGCAGTCATATCCCCCGATAAAGTTCTTGCATATACCATTGCAAGGATATGAATCACGTAACTCAGGTTTCTCTTGTCGAAGGGCACATTCATCAACATCTACAAATTTTCATCATTTACTTAATGCTGTAAATTGGAGAAATAAAACAAACAACATAGTTTCATTAAGAATGACAATTGTATAAGAAGTTGTATAAGAATTTTATATTTGTGGTAAGAGGGTATTACCTTTCTTTATATAACAAGAATGTATGTAGTGTGGCTCCTTTGCGTCACAAATACAAACACGATTGTCGCATTTTGTAAGGATTTTAATTATCATGTTTGTTGTTAACCTTCCTAGGTTACCTTCTCCAACTAATGTTGTGCTCCTTGTGGCTATAATAGAATCGCAAAAAAAAAAGAACCACACCCCATCCTAAAGGCCAAGAAGTAGGGTGTCTACCCATTTTCTCTCTTCCTAAGTTTATAATGAAAATACTTTTATATGGATGTACAACTTAATATCCATTAAAAGCCGCTTGCAACTTTTGAATGTATCAACTATCAACTAATATATGCTGCCACAAAAATGGTTATTACGAAAAATAACAATGGTGCTCACTGAACTTGGCTTTGGCCTGTGTGGTTTATTAGGTACCAAGCAATGACTGAAAATAATTCAGGGCAGAGAATTCTTGTTACATACATGTCATTATAAGCAGGTAATGTGTTATGTGTGTACACTACCTTGGCATCCATTGGGGATGTAGGGGTTGCCATCGAAGCCGTCCTTGCACCTGCAGAGATAACCATAGCCGTTGGTCGCGTTAACACAGAGGCTGTTGCCGCTGCGGCAAGCCATGGGCAACGGTTTGCCTTCTGCCGGACAAGAAGCATTCCTGATGGCCCAGTCCAGCACGACCGGGACGCCCCCGGCAAATCTCTTGTCCAAAACCTTGTAACCGTAGAGGTCCTGCAAGGAGAAGTTGTACCACGACCTTTCCACCACCATGGAATAGGTGCACGGGAACGTCTTCCACATGCTGTTGCTCTGGTAGCGCATTTTGGGCATAACGGCGACGAGTCCTGGCGCGAGCTCTGCCTGGCAACAGCCGAGCCCTTTGCACTGCCCATCCTGCACCACCGCCGGCGTGTCGAACAGGGAGCTGCAGGCGGCGGAGTAGTTGGTTCGTGCCGCGTCGCCGATGACCGCGGCTAGAACGCTCTGCCCGACGCCCACCAGCACGTTCCGTGCCGTGGAGAAGAGGAACGTCGTCGAGAAATTTAGCGACATTCTGGCAAAGCCGCTGAGCTCATGGTAGCTCTCGTTCATGCTGCAGTCGGAGCTGATCGGCATGGACACCCGCACCTCTCCGCCCGCGACGTTAATACCGACGAGGTCGGCCGTCCACCAGAACTTGTCGATGATGACGCCAACCGGGTCGGCTTGCTCTCCGAAGTAGTACGCGCTCCTCCACGAGGTTAGTGGTGCGTCGAGCAGTGCAGGGGGCGTTGTGGAGAGGTTGCAGGTGACGGAGAAGGTCGTGTCGAAGTAGCAGCCGGCTTTGGTGCCGAACGGGTACGGGATGCTGATGTTCCCGCACTTGTCTGGGCATCCGGGCAGTGTGATTGGCCGGCGTGGATCCACGGCCGCCGTCGCCCAAGACATGCTCATCAAGACGAAGGCTATGGCGGCAGCAGCGAGGTGGAGGCGGAGCAGCATCGGCGGCATTTGCATGGTGGCCTAACTACTAGGTGATCAAGTGCATAAGCTTAATGCTTTGTCTCTCTGATGCAGGTTGCAGGGTATATTTGAACGGTTGAAGGAGTTGGAAAACAAGCACACAAGCAAGTACGGTTGTATATGTTAGTGCAAAACGATAAGGGTGACTGAAGTTTGTTTAAGTTTCATCCCACGTTACCAGCTGTGTGTTGACTTGATTTGTGATGAGCAGCGCAATCATTGATTTTATTCTTTTAGTATTGTACTATGGTCTGTTATAATTTACTACCTCGACATTGCAAAAGATGCAGGATCCGTGCCATTTTGCGACCGCACCGCGACCATTCAATTCACTACTCAAGATCATGGTTACCTCAGGAAGCTCTACCTTTCATAGCTATAAGCAAGATAGTCCAGACAGCATTTTTAAAAAAAAAAGAATTTTTATTCCGGCCTCTGCATAAGTTATACACCTAACTATTCATTATTACAGTCTCAGCCTCCGGCCGGATGAGAATGAGATTTCAAAAAGCAATCCCAACAAATGAAACGATAATGCCAATTACAAATTAAGTCTATTATATGACAACCACCCGTGCTTGGCCCATACCTCCATAGTCACAGTCTCCAACATGTGACACGCATGCTTCAAACTCGATCTGTCTTTCTCCTTTTGAAGGATGATCCAGAACCGCATCCAATAAGTAGTCTTGAAAATAACCTGCAAATAAGAATACAATCTTTTCTCATAAAAACCACATCATTGCGGCACAACCGGATAGATCAGAAAATTGCACATACTCTCACACAAACTTGAGGTCTCATTTTTCAGTTTATTTGTTGGAGCCAAACTCCAGAAATATCCACTATATTAGTCTGGCCTAGAGATGTCTCTCACATCACTAGAGAAGGAAATTATATCTAAATCATTCATATCATAGGACATGGTATGTACCGCACATCTAAATTATTCCCTTCATTTAAAGAATCCTAAGTAGGTTCTCAATCATGATATTATAAGTTTAATCAAATGTATAGACAACGGTATTGGAATCTACAACATCAAAGAATGAAAACCATATTTCATAATCTATTTAATTATATCCATTTGATATCGTAAATATTATTATTATTGTGCTTGTGCGTTTCTATGGGTCATAAAACTTATATACTATAATACACAGAGAAATCATCATGATAACTATTTTTCACAACATATTAGAGGCTTTTAGAAACAGTTCCTCGGTAACAAATAATTCTTTCAGATTTGTATACAGCTTTTGACATGAAAGATTGAAACTTAAAGGCATGTCTGCATAAAACAAAGCTATTTATCATATTACTAGATCTTGGAAGATCTCGGAGACACGAAAAGGTATTCCCAATGGTATTCATTGGCTACTCATCCAGCATCTTAGCCCCCATTGCCCAAGTCTCAGAAGCCAACTCAAGTTCTAAAGCCACAATGAGTAGCTCCTCGGGTAGGAAAATCAGAAGCTCCAACAAACAGATCAGTAAGCAGCAAATTTGTATATGATCATATGAGTATTGTGCACATTTTACCTCCCACTTCACAATCTTGACAATAGTAAGTAGGGAGACAATGCAAAGAGCCCATCAGATGCTTTTATGCAGATCGTTCCTCACAACCTGTCTCAGAACTACTTATCAAACCAAAGCCAAGCTTTGCAGCTTACTGTCACAAAAAATCCAAGAGCAACGCAAGTGATCATAATAATGATTCAAATATGAGGATTCCCAACCTGATTACCATCTTGTAGCTTAGATTAGAAGGTTATTTTTTAAGACATGTGAAAGCATCTAGGCCCCTAATTCATGTTTTGGTAATTAATGACAATCATTATAGACTAACAATTTTATTTGAGTTATAAGAATAGGTTAGTCCGGTGAAATGATGAGATCATGTGGTATACATGAGAAGGTCTTGGATGACTTGTGTTGGAAAGAGCTCAAGGCAAAGGTAAAAGATAGTGTTTTATTTTTTCCGATCATAAGGTGATTAGAGGATCTTATAGGACCGGGTTAATAGGATAGATAGCCGTACTATCAAGAGGGATCAATTTCATTGGCTTGACTTTCCATAGTGCCACTTAGATCAAAAATTTGCATGCATTGCATTTAGATGAGTGGCGGTTTCTCTTGGTAAAAAGGGTTTCATTGAAAATCATAAGAAAAACAAGTTTTCAGGTATCTGGCGGACAGTCCGAGCCCTTGGGGCGGACGGTCCATGGGTTGTTGATTTTTATTTAATACCTGAGTTTTTGGCAAAAGATTTCGAGAAAATGCGCTTCCGGGCGGACGGTCCGCAGCGACCAGGCGGACGGTCCGCGAGGTGCGCGCGACGGTCCGTTATTCATAACGAGGTGAGGTCTTGCTCGGTGGACGGGGCGGACGGTCCGCGGCCCGCTCGCGGACGGTCCGCATGGCCCGGCGGACGGTTCGCGTGGCCCCGGCGGACGGTCCGCCCGGCCCATCGGGCAGCCGCCCCAGCCGTTGACTTCGCGATTTTACCGTTGGAATTCAAACACGGACAGTCCGCGAGGGCATCGCGGACAGTCCGCGAGGCACGCGTTTTGTTCCTAACGGCTAGTAATGGGAAGGGGGAGTATTTATACTCCAAGCCCGGGGTTGGAGAGCTTCTCTTGGCACTTTGAAAGGTTCATACTCCCTTGTAGAGCTCTCCCTCTCCTCTCTCTCACTCACTTGACTTAGTGGTGGTATTCTTTGTGAGATTGAGAGTTTCTAGTGCATTGCATCAAGGTTTTGATCTTTGTGGCACTAGGGAATCATCAAGCAAGTGGTTGATTTGTTACTCTTGGAAGTTGCCGCTTCCTAGACGGCTTGGTGGTGGAAGAATCCGTTGAAGCTCGCAAGAAGATTGTGCGTGGCTCCGGATTTCGTGTTGTGAGAGGTATTGTGCTCACCTCACCGGAGCGGTAAAGAGCAACTCTAGTGGAATCGAGGTGTGGAGTGGTTCTCTTGTTCTAACCGGCTCAAGATCAAGTGGTGTCTTGATAGAGGAGCGGTTGAACATTGAATCCACCTCAACGTGGATTAGGGGTGACCGGCAAGTCATCGATACCACGGGATAAAATTCGTCTCTTGTGCTTGGTTATCTCTTTCCTCAATTTCCTTTCAAGCACTTTACTTTGAGAATTCTATTTCTAGAGGTTGTTGTTTATCTTGTCACCCTAGGCCGCAAAACCCCCAACATAGGAATAGAGTAGGTAGAGATTTATTTCTCCTTGTGGTTCTAGTTAAATTTCTCTAGTGTTGTGGTTTTAGTTTTTAAACCGCCTATTCACCCCCCCCCCCTCTAGTCGGTATCCTAGATCCTACAAGTGGTATCGAGCAAAGGACTCCTTTTTTGAGAGATTTAACCATCTCGAAGTAGGATAAATGGCTGAGGATGATAAATTTCATGTTGGGAAGCCACCGGTTTTTGATGGGAACAATTATGACTATTGGAAGAAAAGAATGGAGGTTCACTTCAAGGCCTTGGGAATAGAACTATGGAAAATTGTAATGGAAGGATATGTTATTTTGGATCCTAAAAATATGACGGGTCTAGATGATAAAAATGAAAAAGTCAATGATAGAGCCTTGAGTGTGCTTTACAATGCTCTTGCTCTTAGTGAATTCAATAGAGTGAAGGGACTTTAGAAGGCAAATGAGATATGGGAGAAGCTTATGGAAATTTATGAGGGAACATCTACCGTTAAAGAAGCAAAGCTTTATGTGTATAAAGGAAAGTTCAATGAATTCACCATGAAGAAGGATGAAGATGTTTCAACCATGTTCAACAAAGTTGAATGATATAGTGAATGAACTCAAGTGTCTTGATTTTGATGTATCAAACAAAGACTTCTCTCACAAGTTCCTTAGGTGCCTTCCGGAAAAATATGAGACAATTGTGACCTTACTTGTGAGGAGTGATTTGAGTAAGATGACTCCTACGGAGGTGCTTGGTGAAGTGCAAACTCATGACTTATTCAAGCAATCACAAAAGGAAGTTCAAGGCCAATCAATAAATGAAGAGAAGAAGAATATTGCTCTCAAGGCCAAGGCCACTCGAGAGGAAAATGATGATGAGAACCAAGATATTGACTCCGATGAGGAAATCGCTCTCATTGTAAAGTGACTTAGAAGAATCATGAAGAAGAAGAAGTTTGGCAAGATGGGGCAATCTTCAAAGAAGAATCCTTTTGAGGGCAAAGATTGTTTCAATTGTGGTGAAATTGGACATATCTCAATTAATTGTCCAAACAAGAAGAAGACAAATATGGCAAGAAGAAAGACAAGAAGAGTGTACCTAAGAGGAAGAAATATTACAAAAAGGAGAAGAATGGTCAAGCATATTTTGTTGAATGGGATTCCGATGCAAGCTTCGATGAAGAAGATGATGACAAGCCTTCAAGAGGACTTGCGGGGTTGCTATCAAGGAAGCGCCTTCTCTCTTCTCCAAGCCATATTGTCTCATGGCAAAAGGTGAATCAAAGGTAATAATCGACGATAATGATGATGATTGTGATAGTGATAATGATGATAATGCTTTATCTTATGATGATCTTGTTGCCATGATTATTAAGTCCGATGACAAATTGCGCTTGGAGAGATCAAAGTTGAAGGATTTGGAGTTGAAAAATATTTCACTTCAAAATTCTTTTGAGGAGCTAAAGACTACTCATGAAAATCTAAAGACTTCCCATGAAACACTTAACATTTCTTGGGAAACTCTTAAAGATGAGCATGAGAAGCTTAAGGAAGCTCACAACTCTCTCCTTGCACAAGAAGTCAAAGGAAAAATGAGTATGGGTGTTGAATGTAATATGTTGAATGCTCCTATTTGCTCATCTAACCCATCTTGTAGCACAAGCACTAGCTCTTGCATTAGTGAGGATATGTCTTATGACTCTCTATTATTGGAAAATGAATCCTTGAAGAAGGAGATTGAGTGCTTATCTAATGATCTTGCACGGTATTTTGGAAGTCATGTTCGGTTTAATCATATTTGGACAAATCAAAAATTCACCTTAAACAAAGATGCACTTGGTTACTTGCCCAAGAAAGAAAAAGATGCTTTCATTCCTAAGGAAAGTATCTTTGTAAATTCAAATGTTTCCTTTGAGGACGAAGAAAAGATTAAGATATGCCATAAGTGCAATACAAGGGTTGATGTGGATCACCAATGCAAGAGCAAGAAGACCATATCCTTGGATCCTTCATATATTCTTAAGAAAGATTCTAAGGGAGTTGTTTGTGCTAAATATGTTGGTCGTTCTCTCGGTAGTAGTAAAAAGAAATCTATTTGGGTGCCTAAGATTTTGGTCACTAACATTGAAGGACCCAAGAAAATTTGGGTACCTAAAACAAAGTAATTTCTTTTGTAGGTGAACTATAAAGCCGGAGGAAGACATTGGGTAATTGATAGTGGTTGTACAAACCACATGACCGGCGAAAGAAAAATATTCTCTCATCTTGATGAAGACATTTCCGATTTTGATAACATCACTTTTGGAGATGATAGCAAGGGAGGTGTAAAAGGCATTGGTGAAATACCTATCTCTAAAGACTATAATCTCTCTAATGTCTTGCTAGTTGATCCTCTCAATTTCAATTTGCTATCTACTTCTCAACTTTGTGATAATGGTTATAAATGTACATTCACTAGCAATGATTTTGAGGTTACCTCACTTGATGGGAAAGACTCTATCTTCAAGGGCTTTCGTCATGAGAGTTTATATCTAGTGGATTTCTCGTCTAAGAAGGCTAATTTGACTACTTGTTTATTCTTAAAAGCCTCTATGGGTTAGTTATGGCATAGAAGACTTGGTCATGTTGGCATGAAACAACTTGATCGGTTGGTGAAACATGACTTAGTTCTCGGCTTGAAAGATGTAAAGTTCGAGAAAGATAAATTGTGTAGTGCTTGTCAAGCCGGAAAACAAGTTGCTAATCCACATCCTAACAAGAGCACTATGTAAACCTCAAGACCATTGGAATTGCTACATATGGATTTATTTGGTCCTACTACCTATAGAAGCATTGGTGGAAATACCTATTGTCTCGCACTTGTGGATGATTATTCAAGGTTCACATGGGTATTCTTTCTTTATGACAAGGCTATTACATGTGATATTTTCAAGTCATTTGTGAGAAGAGCTGAAAATGAATTTGAGCTTAAATTGAAGAAAGTTAGAAGTGACATTGGTAGTGAGTTCAAGAACACAAATGTTGAAGAGTTTTGTGATGAGAAAGGAATCAAGCATGAGTTTTCAACTACATATACACCGGAACAAAATGGTGTTGTTGAGAGGAAGAATAGAACCTTGATTGAGATGGCAAGATCAATGCTAGATGAGTACAAAGTTTCGGATTCATTTTGGGCCGAAGCTATTAACACCGCTTGCCATGCCTCTAATAGGCTATATTGTCATAGATTCTTCAAGAAAACACCATATGAACTTCTAAATGGAAGGAAGCCAAATATTTCATATTTACGGGTTTTTGGTTGCAAGTGCTATATCTTGAGGAAAGGATCTCGGTTGTCTAAATTTCAAAGCAAGTGTGATGAGGGATTTCTTCTTGGATATTCTTCAAATTCAAAAGCCTATAGAGTATACAACAAGTCCAAAGGATTTGTTGAGGAGGCATATGATGTGCAATTTGATGAAACCTTGGGCTCTCAAGATGAAAAGGAGAATTTAGATGATGTGAGAGGTGAAGAATTAAGCAAAGCAATGAAGACTATGGCAATTGGGGATATCATGCCTAGAGAAGAAGATGGTGATGAAGATCCATCGGTATCTATTGAAGTTAACCCATCCACTTTCACAACAAGTGATCACGGTCAACAAAATGGTAACCCAAGTAACAATGACTCACCTCAAGAAGATGATCAAATGGCCCATATGACTACACCTTCTCCATCAACTCAAGAATCAATAGATCAACCAAGAATTCATCATCAAGTCGCCAAAGATCACCCCATTGATCAAATTATGGGTGACATTAGTAAGGGTGTTCAAACTCGATCTCGTGTTGCTTCTTTTTGTCAACATTAGTCTTTTGTTTCTTTCCATGAGCCTAAACGTGTAGATGAAGCACTTAATGATCCGGATTGGGTTATTTCCATGCAAGAAGAATTAAATAATTTCACTAGAAATGAAGTTTGGGAGTTGGTTGAAAGACCCAAGAATTATAATGTTATTTGTACTAAATGGGTCTTCCGAAACAAAGAAAATGAAGATGGTATTGTTGTGAAGAACAAGTCGAGATTAGTTGCTCAAGGTTATACTCAAGTAGAGGGATTGGATTCTCGATGAAACCTTTGCTCCCGTAGCTAGACTTGAGGCCATAAGAATCTTGCTTGCTTATGCTTGTTCACGCAATATCAAGTTATATCAAATGGATGTCAAAAGTGCTTTCTTAAATGGGAAAATTAGTGAACTAGTATATGTTGAGCAACCAACCGGTTTTGAAGATCTCACAAAGCCTAATCATGTGTACAAGCTCTCTAAGGCATTATATGGGTTGAAACAAGCCCCTCGTGCTTGGTATGAAAGGCTTCGGGACTTTCTTCTTTCAAAGGGCTTCAAAATTGGAAAGGTTGATACTACATTGTTCACCAAGAAAATTGGAAATGACATCTTTATTTGTCAAATTTATGTTGATGATATCATTTTTGGGTCAACAAATGAAGACTTTTGTAAAGAATTTGGAGAAATGATGTCTAGGGAATTTGAAATGTCTATGATTGGTGAATTGAGTTTCTTCCTTGGTCTTCAAATCAAACAAATGAAGGAAGGCGCTTTTGTTTGCCAATCTAAATACGTGAGAGACATCTTAAAGAAATTTGGCATGGAAGATGCAAAACCCATCAAAACTCCTATGGCTACTAATGGACATCTTGATCTTGATGAGGGAGGTAAACCGGTTGATCTTAAGCTTTATAGGTCCATGATTGGTAGTTTACTTTATCTTACCGCATCTAGGCCCGATATCATGTTTAGTGTGTGCATGTGTGCTAGATTTCAAACCGCTCCTAAAGAATGTCATTTGACTGCCGTAAAGCGGATTTTGAGATATTTGAAGTATTCTCCTAACATTGGTCTTTGGTATCCAAAGGGTGCTCAATTTGAGTTAGTAGGCTTTTCGGACTCGGATTACGCCGGTTGCAAGGTTGATAGGAAGAGCACTTCCGGAGGTTGTCAATTGCTTGGACGGTCACTTGTTTCTTGGTCATCTAAGAAACAAAATTCAGTGGCTCTTTCAACCGCCGAAGCGGAATATATCTCGGCGGGGAGTTGTTGTGCTCAATTGCTATGGATGAAGCAAACACTTCTTGATTATGGTGTGAAATTCAAGGAAATTCCTCTCTTATGTGACAATGAAAGTGCTATCAAGATTGCAAACAATCCGGTTCAACACTCTAGAACCAAGCATATTGATATCCGGCACCATTTTCTTAGAGATCATGTGAGTAAAGGAGATATTAAGATTGATGGAGTAAGCACGGATGATCAATTGGCGGATATATTTACCAAGCCTTTGGATGAGTCTCGGTTTTGCAAATTGAGAAATGAGTTAAATGTGATTGACATCTCAAATGTGGCTTGAGAACTATCACATGTGCTTATTCATATGCTTTTGTCTATCTCTCTTATTTATTTCTAACTTATCTCTTGTCTTTTATTTTCGTGAAGCTTGCTTTTGCATATTTTTCTAGCATTACTCGGTACATTGCATCATTCAATAAATTTATTTCATTATTTTTGAGCAATGATCCCAAAAGATATCCTTGAAATCTTTATCTCAAGTTATTTCACGCCGAACTTAAAAAGGAGGTCGGACCGTCCGCAACAACGGGGCGGACCGTCCGTCTGCTCTCTCGGCGACCGTCCGCCGGGGCAGCACGGACCGTCCGCGTGGCTCGTGGGAAGGAGGTGCATCTCTGGTCGTTCTAGAAGCAATAACGGACGGTCCGCGCCCGGGGTCCGGACCGTCCGCGCGCCTCGCGGACCGTCCGCGGGGGTGTCGCGGACCGTCCGCCCGTGCCGCGCGCGGGGGGACCCGGGCCGCGGGATGTAGTCAAGCGGCCATCCCTTCTCCTTTCCCAAACCCGACCCTCTCCTCTTCTTTCTCTCCTTCTTGATCCCACTCAAAGAAAAGGGCTCCCCCTTAGGGATTTCGTTTGGGGCACTCCCCGACCGTCCGAGCACATCCCCGGACTCTCGGTGAGGTTCTCCACCATGTCATCCGGGTATTTTTTCGTATCTCTCATTCTATCTCTCGGATTTTGAGCAAAGAGGTGGTTAGGGTTTGGATGTGTGATCTAAAATTCATCCATGATTTAAAGTTAGGTTGGAAAGAATTGGACCCACTTGTTCATGGGCGCCGCCGTCCGGACGGGCGAACCGTCCGCCGCCTCGCGCGGACGGTCCGCACGGCCCCGTAGCGGCCTCCCATGTCCAGTGGCTTCTCGAATGGGGTTTCATGCTCACTTCAAATTGCTTCCTACTGTTAATACTCATTGAAATATATGGTTTTTGACAGTGCTCGCAAGGCTATAGCTTCACTCACTAGAAAGGTGACCAAAAAGAGCACATCAAAGAAGAAGGGCAAGGATGTTGGGACCTCGAAGAGGCGGAGAAAAGATGATACCTCTGAGGAAGAAGAGGAACCCGACAATCCAAATGACAGCGACTTTAATCCGGCCGATGAAGCGGCAAGTGCCTCATTCATGGTGGATGAAGATGAGATAAATCAAGGGGGAGGTAATAATGTTGAAATCATTGATGTGGTTAATTACACAGCTCCTAGAAGGCAGTGGACACAAAGAGAGTTTGCTATTGCTCGAAATGAAAATGCTTATAATCAACCCCGCGACACCCACAATTTATTCTTCCACACTCTTGTGCAAGAACAAGCATTTTTCGGTAGTTTGATGGAGTGCACAGTTTTCTCTCATCAAAGGGTTGATTTTGATTATCTTGAGTCTAAACCTGTCCTTGCTGGGGTGGAACGAAACTTGAATCTTTGGGGTTAAAACCATTTCTTCAGCATAGATGTGACTGGAATGATACAATAGTTAGACAATTTTATGCAACTTATGAAATGGATTTCATAGGGAAGAAAATGAGGTGGATGACTGGTAAGAGTGAGTATGAGGCCACATTTGCAGAATTTGCAGCTGCCAATCATCTTAACTATGAGTATTTTAGCAAGGGTGTTGATGTTTATAACGAGGATATTCTTGAAGATACAGCTGTATTCTATGAGCCTGGCACCCCTAATGCAACTATAATGAACTGGCTAGCAGCAGGACTTAGACATCATCCGAATCGCCATCAACAACATCATTAGGCACACTTTTATGCCTAAAAGTGGCAATAAGGATAAAGTCCGGAATACTATTGGAATGTGATTGATTATGTTATGAATGGAACTAGATTTAATGTTGTGAAGCTTATTCTTGATCAAATGATTTGCAAGAAGCGTCTTGTCCAAGATAGTATTTATTTTGCTTATGTCATTGATCAAGATCAAGACGGGGTTCGATGGGTTATGTGATGTGAAGCATGAACTTTATCGTCCATTTTACAATGCTAAAGCCTTTTTGAACAAGCCATTGGCACCCTATGGACAGAAGCGAGAGGCTCACAATGTTGCGAGAGAATATTGAGGCTCATGGTGGTGATGATGAAAATGCAAATGTTGGCAACATGGGCTATGTTAATGTTGATGAGGGTGCTTATGCTATGCCTCCTCCTCCTCCGGTTCCTCCCATGCGGCCACGGTGGGAGCCTCTTGCTGGATATTTTGATTCCTATTTTGCTAATATTCAACGATCAATGAACTCTCGGTTTCAACAAATGCGATCGAGGTTTCAATCTCAATTTGAGGCATATGGACGAGCAGATGACCGATACTTTTCGACTATGCGGCGAGAATTTTCAGCATCGGATTGATACTAGTCCGGATACCTTTGGTCATCATGTCTATAATACTATGCATGACCCCATGATGCGGCGGTTGGGTGATATGCGGATCGATCTTCGAATGACCTCGGTGCCCTCAATGATAGATTCTCTCGGATGTCCACCTCGGAGCAAGATCGGCGGCTACACGATCGGCGGACTCGGCTTCGGCACGATGTCCATGCCCCGTGTTAACACCAAAATTTGGTAAGGAGTCTGACCTGTGGGTCCAGCTCGGTGAAGAGTCCGTCTAGCGGAAGGAAGGTTTTTTCTCAGATGTATTCGGCAAAGAGATCTGCGGTCGGCTATCTGCTTCCGTTCGGCAAAGGAACAGTTGAGCTGATTTTGCGGGATTGGATGGTGACGTGGCTCAAGCAGGAAGGACGAATGGATGGATAGGCGATCAAGCTTAGAGATAAGTTAGGCAACGAATCCATTCGAGGTTGTACTTGGCAGGGTATAAATATGAGCCCTGAATGTATGTAATACACACAATCATTCTTCAATACAAACCGGCCTTACGCCAAACCCTAGAGTCCATTTGTCGTGTCGTCGAGTTCTTCGAGAGGGTTCATCGATCCGTCGACCTCCGTGAGTACCTTGTATCATATCTAGTATCATGCGGTGGATTTAGATCCGATGCAAGTAGTCTTGTTACCATGCTTCGTGTCACGCGGTAGATTCAAGCTTGGTTCAAGAGGGTTTCTTGTTAGATCATAAGCCATGCGGTAGGCTAAGATCTAGCTCGAAGCTAGTTATCGGCTCTATTGGATTTTGTCAAGATCCAATAGATTCATTAAGTTACCCCGTGTTGCTTTGAGTTTTTACTTTATGTCTAGATTCATGTAACACCCTTTTGCCCAATCTAGATGGGTTTGGATCGGCTTTTTACCTTTTGGTGATCCTTATGCAAGTCAAGTTCGTGCTTTGGGTTATTTCAACACGTGGATCACGTGCTCTTCGGATAGCCGAAACCGAATTGATCCGGGTTGTTACGTGTTGCGGGTTCAAGCTTGCCAATGTCGATATTAAATCTTGAAAGAGCCGAGTATCATGCGGTAGATGCGAGTTTTTGGGTTGCTTTGGAGCTAGTCATCCGGTGGATTAGATTTCAAACCAATCGATAGATTTATTCGCTTGGTAATGTTCGTTCCTTCTTCATGGACCACGAATCGGTACATTGCTCAGCGGATTCGGTTATGTTTCTCACGAGTAGAACACGTGCGTTTTTCATGCTTAAAATAACGTGTGCTTTTAGCTTTCCATATTTAAATTGTATCATGCGGTGGATAGATCTATTTTTGGAAAGTGGTACGGTTTTCATGCAAGTTGTATCATGCGGTGGATAGATTTGTGTGGCATCGTACCCGACGGGTTTTAAAGTACCTAGACATGCGGTAGACTAGTGCTTTGGATCTATGCATGCTTGTTTATTACATGTTTATGCTCGTGCTTTACTTTATTTATTTATTTAACGTTAGTCATCATGGGGATCGGTCATGGCCTCGTGCATGTGCATTTTTACTCAAACAAAGACCGATTTGTCATCATGCTTACGTCATCCATTCGGCAATGTCACTTTTCCTTTTATAAGTTCCCGAATGGCTTTCGGTTTATTGCGGATAGCTTTCTATAGCTATATGTCATCCCAATCGGCTTTGTAGCCGTAAATATGGAACCGTGCGGTACCACCCGGCAAGTTCCAAGCTTTGGTATCTAACTCGCTTTTTCCCTTTTGTTAATTTTCGGGGAAAAAATTGACCGGCACGTCTCGTGATTCTTTGCGCGTGCAAAGCCGGCTTGTTCGGCTTGCCGTGTGTTTGGCGCTAGGTGCACATTTTGCGTCAACACACTTTTTGGCACGCCGGTGGGACAAACAAACGAAAGATCAAGATGCCTGATATTGGGGACATCATGGACGTCGACATTGAGGACCTCTCTCCCGAGCAACGGCGGCGGCTCCGGGACGCCGTGAACCAGTTCCAGCGAAGTGTCTGCTGTCCTTTAAGAAGAACCGAAGTGGCGTCCCGTACCTGAAAAACGACATGCCCAGGGTATTGTTGTCGGGGGAGAGTGACGCCACGACCCAGCAAGAGAAGGAGGAATGCATACAGGCGTTCCGGGATGCCGCGGACCACGTCTTGAGCAGGCACCACAAAGCTTTCCTTGGTGCGTTCAAGCAGATGATGGTGGCTGTCTTTGGCCCAGGCATGGAGCAGGCATTCAGCAAGGCACCCATCCAAGGGGGCACCGTGGAATTGGGCGAGTCAAGCTCTCAACCACCGTTACGGAGTCATCCAACCCAGCCTCCTCCTCAGAGCGCTGGAAGTCAAGCTTTCCAGCCTCCTCCACAAGGCGCTGGACGTCAGCCATTTCAGCCCCCACTACAGGACTCAGGAGGACAACCAATCCAGCCACCACTGCAGGGCAGCACGGGTCAACCTGTGCAACAGCCGAACCCGTACCAACCCACGTACGGGGACTTGGCATTCGGCTCGCCTGGGGCCCCGCTCGCTTCCGGCCACAGGATTGCTCCGGCGAGCAACTGGCTACAAAGGAATCTCTACGGCGGAGGGCCGTCACGAAGTGGGGAATTACGGTGCCATAGACGCTTTCCCACATCCGGGTTACGCCCACCGGCAGTACGCGAGAAGACGACGCCCTGGCGTGGAAGATGGCCGAGTTGATGCGAGAATCGGTTCGGCCTCAAACCAAAAATGCGGGGACCCGCTCTACAAGCCGCCGTTCCCGCAGTGGTACTTCAACGTTCTCCTCGCCGCCAAGGGTGAAACCTCCGACGGAATTCACGAAATTTTCCGGCAAGACGACACAAGCACAATGGAGCACATTGCTCGTTACCCGATGCGGCTCGGAGAATGCTCGGGCGAGGAAGCGTTCGGGGTCGGATACTTCCCCGCGTCACCGACGCGGCCCGGCATTCCGGTGGTTCTCGTCCTTGCCCCCCGAGTCAGTTAGCAGATGGAAGGACCTGAAGCGGAAATTCCACGCCCATTATTTCAGCGGCAGCTCGCAGAAGAAGCCGATCGATCTTGCCACCCTGAAGCAGAGACACAGCGAGACGCCATTGGAATTTCTCAGGAGATTCGGGGAGGTTAAAGGCATGTGCTTCTCGCTCAACTTGCCGGATGACCGGTTGGGCGACATGGCCGTCGCCGGGATGCCGCCGCCGTGCGTGAGAAGTCAGCTTTTTGGCATGGAGTTTGAAAACCCGGGCCGTGTCTCAAAAGCTATCGTTGATGAGCAACCGGGCGTACGGCTTTAAGAAGGATGCTAGGTTTGGCAAGCGAAGCATGACGTGGCGGACATCTACAACCAGCTCTTGGACAAGGCCGATCCGACGAAGATTCGATGATGAACCGGATGTGGTCGCAGCCGAAATCATGTGGGGGAAGGAGCCATTAACGATGAATCGGCGGGTCAAACGGACCAAGGGCACCTACGACTTCGACATCACGAAAGCCGACAAGTTGTTTGAGCTCCTGGTAAAGGAAGGCCGAATCGGATTGCCCGAAGGGCACTCCATGCTTCGGCCCCGATGGAGTCAAGGGGAAACGTTACCGTGGCTTCCACGACGGGGACTCGCACTCCATCAACGATTGCGGGGTCTTCGGGATGAGGATCCGTAAAGCCATCCGGGAGGGGCACCTCACATTTTGACAACAAGATGAAGGCCGGATGGCCACCCCTTCCCCTCACAACATGGTAGGCTTTTCCGTCAACATGGTGACGGCTGAGGAGAAGGGAAAGGTCAAGGTCTTGACCTCAGCCAGGGCTAGGCAGGATGGAACCGTGGACCCGGAACGTCAAGTAACTTTGGGGCAGGTACATGGTGAAGCCCCCCGCATTCTCAAAAGCCACATCGAAATCAGGGAAGCATCCAAAGCCAAGCCCAAGGTGACCACGCGCATCCTCCTCAACAAGTGGCAATGCCAGTTAGAAAAAAGAGCACTACCAAAAGCGAAGATACGAGGAGGAGAAGCGCAGAGCCGAAGAGGAAGCACACAGAAGGGACCTGGAGCAATACACGAGTGAGCGGGAGCGCGCGCACTGGGGATGTGCATTCTTCAGGCATTGCTGGAACGAGGGTTTGAAGCTACCCACGCTGAGGAACTGCCCGAGTGCAGTGACAGATATGTTGAGTACAGGCAGGAGACTGCCAATCGCCGATCCGTCCATGAGAGAATTGGAAGGATCCATCCTAACGGGGATCGGCGCCAAAAAATTGAAATCATTGATCATCCCAGAAAGAGGCAAGCTGATTTAAGGTGGGCTGATCAAGAGGAGGATGAGGACGAGTACATCTGGCAAAAGGGGCAATGGTGCCCGCCCGCCCGAGGAGAAGCCGAAGAGACGGGTTCAACGCTTGAGGAACCGCGAACGAGGCGGTCGGGATCCAAACAAGGCGGATGTGGCGTCCGAAAGATCAACTCTGAAGGGTCAAAGCGTTCGGCTCCAACATGCATGGTATATTTTCTCGCCGAATGAGTTTATGGCTCCTCGCTAATCGGGTTGTGCGGGAAGAGGCGTCCCTAGACGACGAGCGGATCGAGGGGATGATGGCGCGGCTCGGTGCTAGCCAAGCGAGGCCATCTTCGACAAACCGGCCAAAAATCGACACATGAGGCCGGCGTACTTGAGGGGATATGTCGGTGGCAAACCATTGACCAAGATGTTTGTCGACGGTGGAGCGGCGATCAACGTAATGTCGTACACCACCTTCGAAGAAAACTTGGCATGGGCCCTAGCGATCTTACGCCTACAAGCATAATACCGAATGATTTCGCCGGGAATCCGTCGGACACCAAGGGATGCGCTCACGTGGATCCGATGATCGGATCCAAGACACTCGCTCACGACCTTCTTTGTTATCGAAGGTAAAGGAGCCTACGACCCTCTTTGCTTGGACGGGACCGGATTCATGCCAATTTCGCGTCCCATCCACCATGCATCGGCGGCTTATCCGGTGGGTGGATGACGATATTGAGGTCGTCCAAGCGATGACTCCATGAGCGTTGCGAACGTGGAACCCGCCTTTCGGGAATACCAAGGCATTGATTGTTTCTCGGGAAAGAGGCGGGGAGAAGGTCTCGTTGAACCCGTCGGCGGTGATCAACGGCCGATTCAAGCGATCGGCTCTTATAGTAATTTTTAATGGAGAACCCCGTCGATGGCACCGATGTGAAAGCATCTAGGCCCCTAATTCGTGTTTTGGTAATTAATGACAATCATTATGGACTAACAATTTTATTTGAGTTATAAGAATAGGTTAGTCCGTAAAATGATGAGATCATGTGGTATACATGAGAAGGTCTTGGATGACTTGTGTTGGAAAGGGCTCAAGGCAAAGGTAAAAGATAGGGTTTTATTTTTACTTGTCATAAGGTGATTAGAGGATGTTAAATGACCGGGTTAATAGGATAGATAGCCGTACTATCAAGAGGGATCAATTTCATTGGCTTGACTTTCCATAGTGCCACTTGGATCAAAGATTTGCATGCACTGCATTAAGATGAGTGGCGGTTTCTCTTGGTAAAAGGGGTTTCATTGAAAATCATAAGAAAAACAAGTTTTCAGGTATCTGGTGGACAGTCCGGGCCCTTGGGGCGGACGGTCCGTGGGTTGTTGGTTTTTATTTAATACCTGAGTTTTTGGCAAAAGATTTCGAGAAAATGCGCTTCGGACGGACGGTCCGCGGGGACCGGCGGACGGTCCGCGAGGTGCGCGGACGGTCCGTTATTCATAACGAACGAGGTGCTTGCTCGGTGGACGGGGCGGACGGTCCGCGTGGCCCCGGCGGACGGTCCGCCGGCCCATCGGGCGGCGCCCCGCCCGTTGACTTCGCGATTTTACCATTGGAATTCAAACGCGGACGGTCCGCGAGGGCATCGCGGACGGTCGGCGAGGCACGCGTTTTGTTCCTAACGGCTAGTAACGGGAAGGGGGAGTATTTATACTCCAAGCCCGGGGTTCGAGAGCTTCTCTTGGCACTTTGAAAGGTTCATACTCCCTTGTAGAGCTCTCCCTCTCCTCTCTCTCACCCACTTGACTTAGTGGTGGTATTCTTTGTGAGATTGAGAGCTTCTAGTGCATTGCATCAAGGTTTTGATCTTTGTGGCACTAAGGAATCATCAAGCAAGTGGTTGATTTGTTACTCTTGGAAGTTGCCGCTTCCTAGACGGCTTGGTGGTGGAAGAATCCGTTGAAGCTCGCAAGAAGATTGTGCGTGGCTCCGGATTTCGTGTTGTGAGAGGTATTGTGCTCACCTCACCGGAGCGGTAAAGAGCAACTCTAGTGGAATCGAGGTGTGGAGTGGTTCTCTTATTCTAACCGGCTCAAGATCAAGTGGTGTCTTGATAGAGGAGCGGTTGAACATTGAATCCACCTCAACGTGGATTAGGGGTGACCGGCAAGTCATCGATACCACGAGATAAAATTCGTCTCTTGTGATCGGTTATCTCTTTCCTCAATTTCCTTTCAAGCACTTTATTTTGAGCATTCTATTTCTAGAGATTGTTGTTTATCTTGTCACCCTAGGCCGCAAAAACCCCAACATAGGAATAGAGTTGGTAGAGATTTATTTCTCCTTGTGGTTCTAATTAAATTTCTCTAGTGTTGTGGTTTTAGTTTTTAAACCGCCTATTCACCCCCCCTCTAGTCGGTATCCTAGATCCTACAACATGCCACGTTTTTCATTAAGAAGAAGGTAAGTTTGATACAAAGTAGTAGCCAAGAAACAACAAAACCACACAAAGAACAAAGAACAACAAGGGCGGACACAAGCCCAAATCTACAAGCCTAACGGTCAAGTACGACCAAAGGATCGAATCCCGACAAATCTAGCGCGACCCTAATGCCTCTCTTCCTCAAGAATAAGGGGGGCAATTGCCACCGTTGAATTACCACCCTGTCGTGGACACGTCTATTCCACTATAAGAGCCATGGAGTCAAAGCCTTTGCACTGAGCTTTAGGAACCCGCTTCCTGGCCGACAACCACCAACTAGAAAAGGAACCTTCGTCTTGAGGCGTCAATTCATGAAAGCCCCGGGGTGGGAGGATAGCCCGGTTGGCTTGGATACCACTATGCCGGACACCAAAACCGGAGTATCGGGTTCGAATCTCGGGTGGGATGGCTCGTTGGAAGTGAGTACGCCACCGGACGGTGTATCATAGAGAGAACATGTTCTCCTCTTTAGGGTTCGATGATGAACTTGGGGGATAATCCAACATATGTCCTCCATAAAAAATTCTCGAAAGCCCACAAATCTAAGGATTCGGAACCAAGTTTCCCGTGCATAAACAAAACCCAATAAGCAGGTGGACAATAGTTTCGACCTCTTGCGCACACAAGGTTTAGTCATCCCTGTCCTGCAGGCCATGTCGGCGCAACCTATTGGAAGTCCAACAATGACCATGAAGTACCAACCAGCCAAAGAAGTGGCACTCGCTCGAAGCTCCGGGCACGAGAACTCTGTCATCTAGCAACCAAGAGTGCTTGCTACCAGACCAGACTGCTCGGGAGAGCAGCGAATTGGGAAAGACTTGCTCTTGCTGAGGTTAGCCGCAAGGCTCGTAGAACAAACCCAAGATCTCTCAAATCATCATTAGGTCTAGTTTGACCAGGGAAAGAAATACGACCACAACATTCACATATATAACGACACTCTCTGTTTAATCGAACTCAGTCGCAGGGGGTGAGAAGGCCCCTGTGGTCCGCAAGTTTGATCAAGGTGCTGAAACACTCCATGACTAGCACCCTATTTAGAAGACCGTGACCACAGCAAATGCGGTTGCCCGGCACCCCATTTAGAAGAACCTTGGTACTCGTGGTGGATAAAATGTCGTTAGAAATCCAGTTGGTCCAGCGGAGGAGGTAGCCAACAGCAGAGAGCAACTCGATCAGGAAGACCCAGTTTACCGAGTCGAAAGGCTTAGCGAGGTCAATCTTGAAAAGAAACGATTGCATGAAGAGGTTGGTTTGCACTAGATATGTTTGCTTGTCCAAAGACTCGGCTGGTTTAAAAATCGAGCCGAGCTGAACCGAGCCAAATCTATAAACGAGCTGAGTTAGCTCACGAGCCTCAAGCTTTTTTGTCAGCCCTGGCTATAATGTTGGAACATTTGTCCTCTACATTCTTCTGTATGTATCTGTCGCGTATGTGTCTACGTACTATATCTTTAATACAGGTACGTCTTGATCCAAAAGAAAACTGATCCATTAACTCAAAATGTAAGGAATTTCTTATGGAAATACACCTTGCGTACATGCTGCATTGGTGTTGGTCCTTCCGAACCCTTCACCACATCGAATTCATAAATCAGTATGATCTGCTACATGCTCATGTTTTTTTTTAAATAACCACTCTTTATAAAAATATCCTTTGGCGATCCCCTCAGCGGTATCCATCCATGAAAATAAATGAGAAAAATCTCCCATGATTTGATTTTTGTCAAAATCAATGCAAAGATTTCACGAGATTCGATCCAGCATCTACAGCTATAAAAGAGATATTTCTTCTGTGCTAATGTTTGCCGTAGTTTTTGGCAGCTTGCGGTCAATAGAAAAACCACAGTGCTGGTTTTGTATCCGATTTTTCTCTCCATTCCGCTTCCTAGCTCATTCTACCAATATTAAGCAGCTTCTAATTTGGTGGCCCAATTTCTTGCATGTATTTATGGCTAAAATAAAATTTAGCATTAAACTAATTATTGGGTTGGTAAAATTAGCAACTCATAAAACATTGCCTGAACTTGTTTGACGCCAAATTTGTTCTGTGCAACCCAAAAAATTTTAACTCGAGTATTTTAAAAAGTGCCAAGTTTTGGCATGCCAAATTTCAATCATTTTGTACTACTGTAGGTTTGCACTGTCCCCAAGTACATTGGGCATAAGCATAACAGGTGCCAAATGCATCACGTTTACCCTGTAACTGATTGTGCACTGTAACACTCTATAAATAGCAAGGTCGCCAGAAAGGTTTTGCCAACAATTGCCATTGCACAGGAGTGTTAACAAGGAGGAAAGAATGACTCAAGCATCATGCTCCGTCTCCATTGTTTTGTTCCTGCTCGCACTAGCATTTGTGGTATTGCTTTATATGTTTCATTATAAGTTATTTCTTGTGTCTTCAATTGTTTAAAATACCACAATTTTTAATTTATTTATTTTACTTTCCTTGACTGGCATTTGCTAAACCCATTAGCTTCTTAATCAAAGGATCCATTTCGTTCCTGACTACGGAGTTATGATTACAATATGGTTTTTGTAGTCGCTATAATGTGTTCTTTTTTTTTCAGGTTGAGGTTTCTGCCGGAGGGTTTTACAAACCTGTAAGTCTGTATCCTTACTTTATTTTGTGCATGAGAAGTAGCACCAAATAATTGCATCTAGTATTATTTCACTGATTTCACGCATGAATTTGTAATACAGGCTGGTGCTGAAGGCTCTGTCCCCATAGAACGTAAGGAATCTTCTGTGTTCTCTGTATTACATCCTGTACATCCCAATTTGGCTTAGATTTGTACTGAAAAAGTTTGAGAGAAAAGACTAGAAATATAAACTTCTTAAGAGTAAAGGCGTGAGTACAGCGTCTATCAAGACATATCTGAATGTCAAGATTTATTCCTCTCACATGATATCATATTGTTCTTCTCTTATGCATGTACAGAATGCCCAGACAAATGTGACTATCGTTGCTCGGCTACATCACACAGGAAGCCATGCCTTTTCTTCTGCAACTATTGCTGCCAGAAGTGCCTATGTGTTCCATCTGGCACGTACGGCAACAAGGAAGAGTGTCCATGCTACAACAACATGAAGAACAAGGATGGCGGTCCCAAGTGCCCTTGAAATCACGACACAAAAAGAGGGCCCTTGAAATTGTTAGGATGTTTAGAAGTTCATGTACTACCTGACATGATGATTGAGAAAGATGAATTTCTATTGCAATTTTGATACGAAGCTCTCTGATATTGGAAGTGTGTTCGTTCTTTCAATCAGAAATTACCGGTACATAATGATCATATAAGCCGTTAGATATGTTTGGATATGTTGTTAATTAAAAGAATAAATTTCATAGGTGTTTTCAAGAATTGTAAGTAAAAAACAAAAGTAAGTTGCACCCACCGTACAACCACTTGTATGATTGAATCAGTTTGACCCAACAAGTTAAATGTGTGCATGAACGATCATATGTGGATCCTCAAACTTATGTTTCCATGGTGGCAAGAAGTGTTTAATTTGAGCAAACTTTCATTGAAATTTCACAGATTTCATCATTTTCTCTAGTGAATTAAAAGTGAGTCCATTTTTTAGAAAAAATAAATTAACGTATGCTTATAGACATGTGTCATAGAACAAGTGGCCCGTTGACTCTTATCCGCCCTAGAGGTATTGGAATCAATTCCCAAGTTACACTCTGTTTTAAACATATTTTCTCTCGTTGACAATTGGGCCCTCAGCCTCCTCACCGTGACTAAATACGCTCGTTGGAGTATGTTGAGGTGTGGATGTCAAGCCGAGCCGTTCGGCTCTGACTCAGTCTGGCTAGTTATCTGGCTCGACTCAACTCACCGTATTTTCTCTCGCTGACAATTGGACCCTTAGCCACCTTTAAAATTAATACTACGCACGGTGATGAAGAGCATCTCCAAAAGACTCTATATTCTTTATAAATGGTAAAAATAGAGATTTTGATGAAAAATGTCTTCCAACAGCATATCTAAATAGTCATCTAAATATAGATATGTAGTCATCTTCTATTCCGGATTTTTTTTTCTAGTTAAATATAGAAGACGATAATGACTCTAGAGTGTACATAAGATATACATAGAAAAAGCTGTCGGAAATTGAAAAGATATAGAAGACGACTTTTATGCAAATGACTCTCTAAATGATGATTTAGAGAGTAAAATTTATAAAGACTTTGGGAGATAGCTCTAAATACCCTCGTTGGAGTGTGTTGAGAGCCCCTCGGCTCTAACTTGGTTTAGAGAGTAAAATTTATAAAGACGAGATAGCTCTAAATACCCTCGTTGGAGTGTGTTGAGAGCCCCTCGGCTCTAACTTGGTCTGGCTAGTTATCTGGCTCAACTCAACTCACCGAGCTGAGCTTAGCCGAGCACTTCGCAAGTTTGTGGCTCGACATCCAGCCCTTCGTGTATGTATGCAAACCTCAAGAACAGAATGTATCTTCAACACTTTATACAGTTTATTACCATGTTGCCTACGTGACAACCAGAGAGCCAGGACGCCACACCACCAGCCGCCACTGCTTGATCATCAGCTGGTTGTCACCTTGTCGGTAAGGATGGGATGCTAGTATATATCTTGCATTTACCTACCTTCCCATGTGCTATTCCGTTCATCATGACACATAACAAATGTTTATATTTCTTTAATAATAATTTAAATGAAACATGTTTTAACATCTTAGAAAATAAACCGTACTAACAAAAAAAATAAAGCATGTCATACAAAACTTGAAACAGAAACGTACATAACAAGAGCTATCACACTGCTCTGTGCTCATTTTGATTACACAAACATCTTACGGGAACAAACTGAGCCACGTCCATAATTCTTGCACTGGGCATGCTCTTGCTCTTTCTGAGGTTTCGGCAACACAGATCCCCAACAAATAGCTGAAACTAAATTATACAAATAACTCAGAAACCATCATTAGCATTTTAAATAAAAATGTCAGACTATAAAGCTGCATGTTTGCAAACCTCACCACGGCAATCAAGCATCATTCATGTGTTCACCTGCTCGGTGATATTGGTAGTCACCTTCCTCATATGCCTCTCCTTCCTCAGGCCCTTCAGGTTCAGCATTGTTAGGCTGCACCTGATAGTTGGTTTCCATTTTACTGTACGAGTCAACACGATAATACTCCTGATCATGCCGCTTTGAGTGCTCAGTTTCATGCCCACGTCCATCTTGACCATAACCATATGCCTCATGACCTTTGTGTTGCTCATACTGACCATAGCCATAATCCTGCCCGTAACTGGACAGATTTTTGTCATGTTTTGGACCACCATTGCCATAGTCCGCATCCCTCTCGTGCCTGTGGCCACGGTCCCGTTCATGACTGGTTCGTTCATAATCTCTTTCACCGCGATCCCTGCCCCTCTCACGATGGCGATCATGAGAGCGAGCCCGGTCCGTTTCTCTTTCATAGTCACGGCCGCGGTCCCTGTCCCTGTCTCTGTCACGACGATCACGATCACGGTCACGGTCACGAGCATGCTCTCTTTCCCGGTCCTTTCCTCTCTCCCTGTCCCTAGGCCTCTCACGGTCTCTATGGTGATGCTTCTCTTCTCGTGAATCACGTTCACGAGTCCGGTCATGTGAACGCTCACGGGTTCTTTCATCACGGTCTCTTTCCCGTACCCTTTCACGGGACTTCTCCCGATCCCTGCAGCAAAAAATAAACGCAATAAAGCAACTAATGCATCAAAGACAAATGCAACAATCTCTTCTATTTGACATCACTTACCTATCAGCACGTCGATCATCTCTCCTGGGCTCTTCTGATCTGGGACGCCCACCCTGCTGCTGCTCCCTGATAACCAGAAACACAAGTGTTTCACACAACTGCCAGATATCATACTACCAGCATAAAAAGGACCATAAAAGTACTAAAAAGTCCTCAAAACTTTCAACATCAACAAATAAGACCAAAATGGTAGGAAAGGTCCCACTAAAGAAGCATTAAACACAAAAGGAACAGAAAAAGCATAGTAGCAAACAAATAACACCAGAATAAACATTACTAAGTTGAATCCAAGCCCTCTTCCTCAAAGAATGAATAAACTTTTTTATAGGCGATCAAAATGAAAAAAAACAATGTACCTAGTGGAGTCCTTTTTATCAGTCTCTGCACCACCCATCCTGCTTGAACCCAGTCCACCACCCAATCTCCTGGGACGCCAATTCGGAACAGTTCTGCCACGCTCAACATCAACTAATACCCTTTTATTGTCCACTTTTCTCCCATCTGCCTGCTTGTAGGCATCTGGCGAAAACCCAACATAGCAGAGGAAATGCAAGTTATTAGGAGGGAAAAAACAATACCAAGTGGAAAACTTGTAAGAAACAAATATGAACCTTACTTTTCATGTCCCGTGTGTGCATGTACTCTATGAAAGCATATCCTCTAGGTTTACTTGTATCTTTCTCAGTTACAAGTCGAACCTGTAAAGATCAATAAATCAAGGTAAGTTCAATCAGTTCCACTGAACTTGAGAAGATGATGTGTTAGTTTGTCATTGTGTTTGTTGTTTGTCTATTTTAAGCATATTCTACGCTGCACGACAGACAGGCATAAAGCCTAAAACAGCCGTGCTAACCTTGCATATGTAGAGCTTCCACACGAGGAGTGAAATCCAGCACAGATCAACACAGTTGGAGGAAAAAGCGATGTCTGGCCGATTGGCATATGTTGGGAAATACATTGGATATCCCCTTACCAGGGAACTTTACTAAAGAAAAAGGGTGTACGGTAGCACTAAATACTATACCCCAAGTTGGCCTCCATCGGTGAAATTTGTTCAGCCTTCGTATTACAAACGAACAAAACAGAATTATAGAAATTAAGGCGATAAATATCAAGTGAGTGATGTATACCCCTTGTGCACAGAATCAACAGATCTACTCTAGGAGTCGAGATGCACATAGCATTGCATTGTGTTGTCATTTCCTCCATATAAGCAGAATTTGGCAGTAGCACTAGCTTTAACAGCTGAATGAAAGTAACTACAAATACTATACTCACCAATGAACCCAACTAATTAAGCCCGGAATGTAGAAACCTCTGCCTGCAGACAAGCTGCTTTTTAAAAAATACAAAGTGATCTATGCTTGTGCCAGTCAGCATTTTTCAAGCTTGTTTTACCCCAGTAAATTAATATGGGAAATGCAAGTTTGTGGAATGAAACATAACTCAACCTCTTACTACCTTTGTTAGGAGCATTGGATTGATCTCCACCTCAAAAAATTTCTCAGCAAAAGAAAAACAACTATCTAGAAAAAAGAGCACCTGGGCCACAAACAGGTGCAGCCAATGTTACCTGTTATGCATATTTGTGTTCCAAGAGATGCCTTGTCAATAATTAGTCAACCATGCACGCATTAAACTGGCTTACCAAATATTCAGAGCAAAAGACTACAAATTACCAGAAAGCATACATGTATGCCGGAATCCCATATAACTTATCCATTCGAATGCATCCATCTAACCCCCAGAAAGTATAAAGGTGGCATACAAAGAGATTGTTCTTATCTCGCATACATGATTGATATTTCCCTGACAACACAACTGGCAAGAGTTACTACACAGACACCCGTCACAACCAAGTTGTCAATTGTTTTATATACCTAAATAATCTTAAAATTTGGCATTAATGGGATTAAATGTTTTCAACTATTGAAGATATTGGATGCTAAAATTTTATTATTAAAATCTTAGTGAAATGAAGTAAAGTATCCAAAAAAGTTACCAGGGATGAATCTGAGACCAACCAGGATGTGATCCCATGTGTGAGCAGAGCAAATAAGTCGACAGTCATTGATTTAAAAAACTCGTTCAACCAAAATATTAATGCTATGTTTACCAAACGATTTGGCCAAAAATACAGAAAAGGTGCTTCCCAATTTTCATAAATAAACATTTGCATGAAATTTTTAGAACCCTCAGAAATGAAGTGCGGCTTTTGCAAGATTCTAGATCAGAAATGGGCGCAACAGAGTGACATAATGACCCCAGATGTTGCAAACACTTGTCGAAGGAACTTAAAGGAAGCCACATACCCAGTGAGGCAATGTTTCCCCACAGTTTTGGCCAATGACGGTTTGCATTTTAATAATTAAAATACCTTACCAAAGTGCAATAACTTCTCCTGCACAGGAATTTACCAAATGTACTTACCCTTTTAATAGGCCCATAAGCTTCAAACTCCCGTTTGATCTTGTTCTCAGATGTCTCATAACTCTGCAACATTTTGACGCAACATTTGGCAGAAAGCATTAGCATTGCACGGTAAAGATATCTTAGCATATAATTTACACAAAGGAATGTGTCGTTGATCTGTAGCAATATCACTTACAAGTCTTCCAACAAAGAGTGTTTTGTATGGGTCACCCGTGGCATTGGGGTCACTTTGTGGGTCATCTACATAAAACCAAATCAGAACAACAATGTCACTACCTCCATCACTTCAAAAGAAACTAGTATGCCTTATGAAAAAACTTACACTTCTGAAGCTCTTCCGCAACCTTAGCTGCACCTTGCTCGAGCTTATTATCGCGAATCCTAGCCTTCTTTTCAGCCTGTGCACAGCGCAATCTCAGATAGAAGGCAAAGTAATGATGCATTATGCCTCAAAATGCAGTAAGATATCCGATAAATATTAACATGGCCAGAATTTAGCAACTGAAGCATGCACTTTTACAGTCAGAAACATGATAACATTTCTCAAAACATTGAGACAGTTATCAGACTGAACAAACTCAAATTGTGCATCTTTTGTAGTAGAAATAACTATCATCGTCTGCATGCAGGAATGCCCCTAAATATCATATTCTCTTTGAGTGATCTGTGTCCTAAGCTGGCTTTGGGAGCTATTTTTTAAGTTTTAACCAGTTACAATTCTCTGTAAACAAAACTCCATACACCATAATAGAATCCAGCTACCTCAGAAATCCAGTCAAAAAAGTTTATAAGAACTAATCACAAGCACATTAATAACATACACAGCAGTGTTCAGGTCCCTAAGAAAAAATATCACAACATGAACAAGCAATAGAGAAAAAAAGAGCATACCCTTGTCTCACACTTGGGCACCGGCGGGGCATATTCCGGATCCCCAGGCTCAGCAAAGTGCGATACAAACTGCGCCATCCCTGCAGCCAAATCAGCAGCCACATCACCCATCAGTCGGTCACAGTGAGCAAAACCCTTCAGAACATCTACTAGTATAGCCAAAATAATAAAAGAAGAAAACCCCCAAATTCGCCAACTCACCCGTGTAGGCCGGCAATTTGCGCTTCTCGAGCGGGGGCTTGTACTCGAGCGGCGGCCGCGGCTCAAAGAGCTTGAGCAGGTTGGGCGTGAGCCCCGTCGGGTGGATCTGCCCCATCTGCGAGAGAAGGGAAACCAGAGCTCGGATCAGAGACGAATCAGGAAGCTAGGGTTAGGGTTTAGAGGTTGGGGGAGGAGAGGGGATCGGTGACTTACGAGCTTGAGCTGCTGGACGTTGGGGCGCTGCCCCTGGCCCCTGGGGCGGGAGTCCGGGTTTCCCCGCATCTGGCCCCCGCCGTGGCCGTAGTCGCCCATCGTCGACGCCGGCGAAGAAGGCGGCGCGGCGGCGGCGGTTCGAGAGAGCGAGAGAGATGCGAGGCGAGCTCGGGAGAGGAAGCCCCTCTTTGTTGAGGTGCAGGCGGGGCCGGGGGGCTAGGTCAAGACCGAGTGTTGTGTTGGACCCACACGCCAGCATCCGAGTTGTTGCCAGTCCGGGGAACCACCCCCGGTTCGAAACGGAACAGCACGGCCGCCCCTGACGAGATGGTCCCATCGCGTTTACGGAGCTCTCGGCGCCACCTGTCGGTGACTGTGGTAGGACCTCCCACAGGTTCTTCAGAAAAGGGAAAAGCTACTACTCTTTTTTATTTTGAAAAAAAAGAGGTTAATCATTCTAGAAATGTTTTGAGCTTTTTAAACTTAGAATAGTTACGAGAAAGCTCAACAAACTGAGATTTCAAGCCAAACTATAAACTCAACTTTTTTTGAGCTTCTACATTATACGAAGCTGCACAAAATGTTTGGTGTTTGCATAAAATTTTTACCTTTACATGTTGGGTACTAGAAGCTCAAATAAACACACCAAAAGTCTATTCGTTTGGCTGGTGGTCAGTGCTGATTTGTTCTGAGAGAAAAGTATTGTTGGTTGATTATTGGTGGGTGGATTGTTTATAGAGAAAAGTAATGATGGTTGGTGGTTGATAAGCGAGATGAACATGGCGCAAAAGTTCGGACACTCTATTTTCCGTACCAGTAATGCCAAAAAAAGGAGGGGTCCTAGTCTATTAGTGGTACATGGATTGCAACAATCTAAATAATCAACAAACTATGAAGCTAAATCTTAAAGACGGAATCTTTTAGAAATTTGAAATGAGAGAAACGTCATAATCTTTAACCACCAAGAGTCATATGTGCATTCCTTTAGACGGACTCCATTAGTCTCCTCGTCCGCACGAGCATCTACAAAATGAGGAGCAAATCAGCACTTTGAACACTAACGGCCCGTTCGTTTGGCTAGTGGCCGATGGCCGGTGCTAATTTGTTACCGAGAGAAAAGTCTTCGGGCCGGTTGCTTGATGCCTGGTATGTTCGAGAGAAAAGTACTTGTTGGTCGGTGGCCGATAAGCCAAACGAACGGGCGTAACAACCCCCGTATATGCATCTACATTATGCCTCGTGTGGCCTCAAAACCCCATTCTCGAGGTTTCTCTCTCCTCCCCGCATCCGTCACCCACGTCTCTTCTCTCCTCGTCAACTTCCATTCGCCCTCCTCCTTTCCCCCTCGTCCCGCATCCGTCACCCACGTCTCTTCTCTCCTCGTCAACTTCCATTCGCCCTCCTCCTTTCCCCCTCGTCCGAATGTTTTCATAAACGCTAAACGGTATACAGTTGGTCACCCTCTGTTTAGCGTTTAGACCGTTTAAACGGTGTTTAAACGATTTAGACAGCCGTCACACCCGATTTTACAAGGAAAAACCGAATGCATCTCACGTGTGCGCCGGGATCACTTTACACACACATGATAGACAAAACGAGAGTAATACCATTGCGGTAATAAATCGTTCAAGAGTTAAACCGGTATGATATCCATTATTACATCCGGAGAGGTGGACTCGAAGGTCCGAACACAACGATAACTAAACGACGAGCGGCTCCAACTTTGATTTCCACGGGCATGATGACCGGGGGATCCGCATGCCCTAGAACTCCTCGTAGTCACTACGGTACTCGTCCTCGCCTCCGACGTTCTCCTCCTCGAACGGCGGTAAGCAAGGGTGAGCACACTTATGGTTGGTGCTCGGCAAGTGGGGGAAACAATGCAAGGCTATCAAGGATAGGCTATGGTTCACGGCGGTAAGCATTTTATAAGTTGGTCAAGTTTTATTAGCAAGCACCTAATTACTAGGCGATACTCCGATTGGAACAACCGCACCCGATTTGCATTGCGGATCGACCGAGTGCCCTCCTTGCCGCATCATTTACCGCGGCATCATCCGTGGAGAACCGAGCCGTGCTATGATGAGATGAGCGATACCTCCATCCTTCTCGTATCATTCGGAGGCTTCCCGATGTAGACTCGCAGGTGTAGTAGTCTCTCATTCCCCGGCTCGCTAAAGTGCTTAGTCACATAGAGAGGCCTTATGGTATATCCCGTGTACCGCGAACGTCCCACGAAGAATGCGGAACTGTCCATTCTCAGCTTCAGTAGAATGTTTGTGGTATTCTGCTCCGTGATAGCGGGGGTTTTCATCCTCATCTTCCTCTGGGTTGCCAACAACATTGTCACCATCATCCTCACCCACACTGTCATCACTAGAGTCATCTGGGTCACCTCCTTCACCATCAGGCACTGGATCAACATGTGCAGGGGGTACTTCCTCATTGGCCACAGGCGCCGGTGGAATCACAATGTCCCCATCAGCGTCGCCTCCAAAGACGGTGCCATCGTACGGTGTGGTCGTTCCAATGGTTCATTTGGCTCCTCCTCCTCCATCTCAACCTCCTCGGGATCCTCCTCTTCGGTTCCGCCGGACCTCTTCTCGGGTCTTCCTCCACCTCAACCTCCCGGCCGGAACTCCTCCCCGTTCCTCCTCAACATCCTCAAGACGATGGCGAGGGGCCGGTGTCCGGAAGGAAAGTGCCCACCGGTGCTCTTGCGAGGGGTCATGTAGGTTCGGCCATCCGTCAAAGCAAAACCGATCTCGGAGTACGAATAAATCAAAATGATAGTTTAAAATGATAAACAAAATTAAATTAGATTTTTAATGCGTAAATACGATGATTTGAAGCATGATAAGGTTCTCTAGATCATGAATCCTTAATTTCGTCCATTTCTAACTAAGGCTCGCGACCTACGGTCATCACGGCTCGGTACCACTTTGTCACACCCGATTTTACAAGGAAAAACCGAATGCATCTCACATGTGCGCCGGGATCACTTTACACACACATGATAGACAAAACGAGAGTAATACCATTGCGGTAATAAATCGTTCAAGAGTTAAACCAAGTATGATATCCATTATTACATCCGGAGAGGTGGACTCGAAGGTCCGAACACAACGATAACTAAACGACGAGCGGCTCCAACTTTGACTTCCACGGGCATGATGACCGGGGGATCCGCATGCCCTAGAACTCCTCGTAGTCACTCCAGTACTCGTCCTCGCCTCCGACGTTCTCCTCCGAACGGCGGTAAGCAAGGGTGAGCACACTTATGGTTGGTGCTCGGCAAGTGGGGGAAACAATGCAAGGCTATCAAGGATAGGCTATGGTTCACGGCGGTAAGCATTTTATAAGTTGGTCAAGTTTTATTAGCAAGCACCTAATTACTAGGTGTAAGTGTATACCAACCCACTTAACCTTAAAAGAAAACCTCAAACCAAACCCACAAACCCACGATTTGCATTAATCTTCAAGTTTATTAATCATGTGAGGGTCCAAGCCGCTCATGACCGTGAGCATGGCCGATCGATCGGTTTTTCACTCTGCGAGAGGTTGTACACTTTACCCACGGTTCGTATTCCCCATCTTGCCCGGTTAGCTAGACCCTTAAACACTTCCAAGGTGAGTGGCTAGGGGTCCACTACGAAGCCTTTACAAAGGAAAGAAGAGAAACCAACGACCCGCAACGATTACGACGGCGGAGCGGCCATAACCCTCCCTAATGGTCGGCACCTTAGCCAAGGTCGCTACCCCAAAAGAACCGGGCTATACCCCTTCAACTCCGGCCCCCTGTGCCCCTCTCGGAAAAGAGCTATCGGCTAACCCACTCTCCTAATTATTCGGCTAAGCCGAGCCATGTGGACCGTGGTTGTCTTGTTATCTTGGGTGGTTCTCCATGTTCCGATTATCAATCAAGTTATCTTGTTTTAAGCACAAAGTTCATTATATAAACGAAACCGAGATGTATAACATAAACGAGCATAACCACACTCATGTAAAGCAAACTAAGCATTTATCTACCCCAAGCATTTGTTTAAACGGGGTTGATCAAGGTAAAGTGGTAAAGTATCTATTCAAGTCCTTAACTAGGTGTTTGCCCATCGATTTATGCATAGCAACATGAATAGTAAACATTGTTTAGCATGTCGTGACATAGGTTCAAAAAGATTATGCGAGAGGGGAAAGCCACTTGCCTTACTCTACGAGCCGAGTGAAATCCTTCTCGAAAACGGGCTCTTCCCGATCACCTCCGACGGTGAGCTCGGACGAAATAGGCACGATATCTACGAGTCAAGCATGAACAACAAACAATAAATAAAACAGTACACCAAACGAGTAATAAAGCGGTAAATTTACTTGTTTAAAAGATTCTACTCATCGAGACGATCATTTCGGTATAAAGCACGCTAAAACGGAGTTAAAATGAGAAAGATATTATTAAAACGGTTTACGGGGACCTATACGCAAGAAAACTGAGTTTACGGGGCTTTTTATAAATAAAAACGGGGCTAAAACATAATTATAAAATAAAACGAGAGGGGTCTAATTGCTAAAAGGATGAAAAGGACCTAAAATAAAGAAAACTAGGGCGGCCGGGGGCTAAAATATAAAACTCGGGACCTAACCGTAAAGATTCTCAAAGGTGGAAGGACCGGCTTGCAAACATTTAAAAGATCGGGGGGCTCTTAAACAAAACGCCGGCTCGGTGCCGTGGATCTCGGATCCAACGGTCACGGGTGCACGCGCGCACCGTGGACCGCGTCGTGCGCCGGCGCACGGGTCCACGCGTGGACCGTCCCACTTAAATGAAGGGATATGTGATGCGGGCCGTCCGCGCAAGATCCGACGGCCCCGGACGTGCGCGAGCGGGCGCGACGGCGAGCACGCCGGAGTGCGGCGGCGCGCGGCGGGGGGGCTCGCCGGTGCCGGCCCCGGATGGCGCTCCCGGCCATCATTTCGACCACGGGTTGGGGCAACATGCGGCGCGGGCGCTTGCGCACGTGACCAAAGGGTCAGGGGGGCAATCGGGCCTCACCGGCGGCCGGCACCGTAAGGGGGCGGCGCGGCTACTCCGGCGAGCTCGGGGAGACGATGCTGTGCGCGAAATAAAGGGGAATTGAGCGGGGGTTTTTGCTCACCGCGTGCAGAGGAAGAAGGCGGGCTCACGGGCGGAGAGGAGGCGGCGGCGAAGGGGATCGACGATGGCGGCGGCTCGGGCGGCGCTCGGTGAGCTCGGGGCACGGCCGCCACGGGCGTCGGGGACAAGGACTGCGGCCAGGCACGTGCTCATTAAGCTCTTGGCAAACCCAAAAATCAAAGAGAACGGGTGGAGGGGCCAATCCTTCACCGGCGGCGACGGATCGACGGCGGCGGCAGGAATCCGAGGCGGCGGCGCAGAGAAATTGGAGCTCACGTGCGTGTGTTGGTGTGTTGCAGAGGCAAAGGGAGGCGCAGGGGCTTGTGTGCAAGCTTAAATAGGGGTGCAGGGCGGCAGGCGAAGCGGGGAGAGGACGGGGTGGCCGGCGGCTTGCCATTGATGGCCGCGGCCATCACGGCTAGGGTTTAAGGATGGGAAGTAACGGTCCCAATTGATCACGGGGGGTTTGATTGCCTTAATTGGCTGCGGGGAGGGGAAAGGAAGGTGGGGAGGCGGCCGGGCGCGGCGGGGGATCGCGCGGCGGCGCCGGGTCGGGTGCGGCGGCGAGAGGAAGAAGAAGAAAGGAAAGGGGGGAGGGGAGGGCCGACGGGCGGGCCCGGATGTCGGCGCCGCGGGGGAAAAAGAAAAGGGGAAGAGGAGAGGTGGGCGGCGTGGGGAGGCTTGACGGGCCGCTTGGGCCGTCTGGGCTGAAAGGGAGCCGACGATGTTTTCTCTTTTTTTTTCTTTTTCTTTTTCAAACTTCATTTTCAAATCATTTTTCATTTCAAATTCAAATCAAACCTTTTCAATCTTTTTCTCAAGAATTTTATAAACTTTTTAGAAACCACACAAGCAACCAAAAACCATGCAAGCCAATTGATGATGCACAAACACTTGTTGTCTCTAGGTTTATTAAATTATATTTAATATTTTAGAGCTCAATTTAAATAGCAATTTAAGTTCTATAAATCCTTAAGACCAATTTAAGTTGCTAAGTGATTTTAGTGATGGAATTTTAGGGTGTCACAAATCCTACCCCCTTAAAGAGAATCTCGTCCCGAGATTCGAAGACTTAGAGAACAAACCGAGGAAAGTCTTCCTTAAGTTCATCCTCTCTTTCCCAAGTTGCCTCTTCCTCGGTATGATGACTCCACCGTACTTTACACATTCGATGATCTTACTCCCGGTAACTCTTTCGATACATCCAAGATCTTAACAGGGTATTCTTTGTATGTCAGGTCATTTTCCATTTGAATATCTTCTAACTGTACCGGTTCTATCCTAACCTCACTTGTACATTTCTTCAGTTGTGATACATGGAACACATCATGAACTCCCGATAACTGTGCTGGCAACTCTAACTGGTATGCTACTTCTCCTTTCCGTTCCAAAATTTTGAAAGGTCTGATAAATCGAGGTGATAACTTCCCTCTGACATTAAACCTTCGTAATCCCCGAATAGGTGACACTCTGAGGTATGCATAATCACCGACTTCCAAAATCACCTCTCTTCTCCGAGGATCAGCATAACTCTTCGACGTGATTGTGCCGCTTTAAGGTTCTCCCTTATGATTTCAACTTGCTTTTCCGCTTCTCGTATGTTGTACGGTCCAAAGAGTTGTCTTTCACCGGTCCGGTTCCAAAACAACGGTGTTCTACACTTCCTTCCATACGAGCCTCAAAAGGTGCCATTTTGATGCTTTGGATCGATAGCCGTTGTTATAAGCAAACTCGCATAAGGCAAACTCTTATCCCAACGCCACCGTTTCTTCAACGCACAAGCTCTCAACATATCCTCAAGAATCGATTTGTTCTCTCCATCTGTTCATCCGTCCGAGGATGGTATCTTGAACGAAGTTTAACTTTGCATCCATCGATTCATGCAACTTCGCCAAAACGTGAAGTGAACTGTGTGCCTCGATCTGACACTATCTTCTTCGGTACCCCGTGCAAACATACTATCCTTGAATTATACAATTCAGCTAGCTTCACTCCTGTATAGGTCGTCTTTACTGGGATAAAGTGCGCTACCTTAGTTAATCTATCCACAATAACCCAAATAGAGTCATACCCATCACGAGTACGAGGTAATCCCACTATGAAATCCATACCGATTTCTTCCCATTTCCACTCGGTACCTTCGGAGGCCGAAGCAATCCTGTGGCCTTTGATACTCGGCCTTCACTCTTTGACACACATCACACGAGCTACATGAGCCGCTACATCTTTCTTCATCCCATACCACCGGTATCTACTGCTTCAAGTCCCGATACATCTTGGTACTTCCGGGGTGTATAGAGTAAGCCGAATCGTGTGCTTCCTTCAAGATAGCTTCTCTCAACTCCTTGATCTCGGTACACGGCATTCTCGTTCTTAAACCATCTTGTTCCTTGCTCATCTTCTCCGAATTCGGAACTTTGCCTATCTTAATCAACTTCCCGTATTCTCGCAATCTTGTCATCGATCAACCGTCCTTTCACGATATCCTGCTCAAGTGTCGACTCAATTTCTAGTGTCAAAGTCTCACCCGAAGCAACCATTCCCAAGTTAAGCCGTGCCATCTCCCAACATAGCTCCTGAGGTAACAGGTGTCCTATCAGCATGCTAGTCTGTCCCTTCCGACTCAAAGCATCTGCCACAACATTTGCCTTCCCTGGATGGTACTGGATATCCAAATCATAATCTTTGATTAACTCCAACCACCTTCTTTGCCTCAAATTCAAATCCTTCTGAGTAAAGATATACTTCAGACTCTTATGGTCAGTAAAGATCTTGCACTTGTTTCCAATCATGTAATGTCTCCAAATCTTCAATGCGTGAACAACCGCAGCTAACTCAAGATCATGAGTAGGGTAGTTCTGCTCATGTTTCCTCAACTGTCTTGAAGCATAAGCTACTACCTTTCCTTCTTGCATTAACACACATCCCAAACCTTGCCGAGAGGCATCACAGTATACATCAAACCCTTTGTGTATGTCTGGCATGATCAACACAGGTGCTGTGGTCAGCCTCTTCTTCAATTCCTCAAAGCTAGCCTGACACTTCTCATCCCACTTGAATTCTCTTCCTTTCTCGAGCGAGTGGTAAGTGGCTTCACTATCTTTGAAAATCCTTCAATGAACCTCCGATAGTATCCTGCAAGTCCAAGGAAGCTTCGATCTCCGGCACATTCTTAGGCGGACTCCGAGTTCAATACATCCCGAACCTTGCTTGGATCAACCGCAATTCCTCCATCCGTGATGATGTGTCCGAGAAAAGAGACCTCCTTCAACCGGAAAGCACACTTGCCTGAACTTGGCATACGGTGATGTTCCCGTAGCTTCGTAACACAAGCCTCGGATGTTCTTCATGTTCTTCCTCACTCCGAGAGAATACCAATATGTCATCAATGAATACCACAACGAACTTATCCGGATACTCCATGAATACCTTGTTCATCAAATACATAAAGTATCTTGGTGCATTGGTCGAGCCAAAGGACATCACGGTGAACTCATACAACCCGTACCTAGATGTGAATGTTGTCTTTGGTATGTCCTCCACTCGAATTTTTAACTCGGTGATAACCCCATCTAAGATCTATCTTAGAGAAGGCCTTAGCTCCTCTCATCGATCAAACAAATCCTTAATCCGAGGTAAAGGGTATTTATTCTTGATAGTAACCTCATTAAGTGATCGATAGTCTATACACAACCTCCTAGATCCATCCTTTTTATCAACAAAGAGTGTGGGGGCTCCCCATGGTGATGAACTAGGACGGATAAACCCTTTACTAAGTAGTTCTTCGATTTGTTTCTTTAATTCAGCTAGATCCTTAACATCCATTCTATATGGTCTTTTAGATATGGGAGCGATTACCGGGTATAAGTTCAACACTAAATTCAATGTCACGATCGGGTGGCATACCCGGCAAATCCTCCGGAAACACATCGGGGAATTCATTCACTACCCTTATATCCTCCAAGGTCTTGCCTTCAACGGAGTTCACAACTCCTTTGCTTTGGATGAGGGTGCACTCACATATTCTACTCTCTCCCCTTGAGGACCGGTTAACAGTACTGACCTCTTCCGACACTGAATAACTCCATCACAACTTCTTAACCAATCCATACCAAGAATAACATCTATTCCCCATGATTTTAGAACTACCAGATTAGCAAGAAAGTCTACCCCCATGATATTAATCTTTACTTGTGGGCATATATGACCGAGTTTTCATTTCTCCCCCGGGAGTGCTAACTATCGGTGGGTTCTTCATTGAGCTCATAGATAAGTTATATTTTGCCACAAATTGATCGGTTATGAATGAATGTGATGCTCCTCGAATCAAATAATACGGTAGCGAGGTACGAGTTGACGAAAAACGTACCCAATACCACGCCGGCGTCATTCGAGCTTGCTCCACGATACATGATTAACTCGACCACGCACATGACTCTGCCGGCCTCTCTTGCCGGGTGTACGTGGAGTACGAGCTTGCGAAGATGGCTGCCCGATCCTGTTTCCATTGTCTCTCTGCGGAGTCCGCATCACCCTCTTGGGACAATTGTTAGCATAGTGCCCCGGCTCACCACACTTGAAGCATCCACCGGCCGAACGGGGTTGGTGTTTCGACGGTGCCCCGGAGTTATTGCTAGGACGACTCGGTCGAGGGGTAGGAGCTGCGGGTGTCCGAGGATTGAAGCGCCGTGGCCGAAACGAGCGCCGCTGCCGCATGTTCGTGGGTACCTCCCACCTTGACCACTCGGACGATATGGAGTCGAGGCTCTGCCGAGAACCGTAACGAGGACGGGTGTTGCGCTAGATCGTCCATGTGACCGAAACTTGCGTTTCGTTCACCCATCTCCTTTCTCTTGCTTTCCGGCCCAATAGCTTTGTTCACCGGCGTACGAAAATGCGGGAAGATGTGACTGCGAGCTTGATAGTTTAAAGGACCAATCAAGCCATCCGGGAACCTTTCCGCCTCTTTGGATCGGTGTTGACTTCATCAGGTGCATAGCGTGACAAGTGAGTGAACTTGTCCGGATACTCGATCAACGACATATTGCCCTCGCCTAAGTGACAAGAACTCCCTCTGCTTAAGCTTGAGAACCCCTGAAGGAATGTGGTAAGTACGGAAGTTGTCACGGAACTCCTACCAAGTGATGTTCGCTTTTGTTGGGATGAGCGATTGAGTACGCATCCCACCGATGCGGCGGCCTGCCCCACAAGCCTTCCCGGCGGCATACAGGACCATCTCTCTGTCAGTGCATTGCACGATCTCCAGCTTCTTAGTGATAGTTTTCAGCCAGTCGTCAGCATCCAGTGGATCAGACGAGTGGGAAAACGTAGGAGGATGGTGGCTCATGAACTCCTTGTGCCTGTCTCTTGGTGGCGGGGGTGGCGGAGGGATCGGCTGTGGTGGCTGGTTCTATTGAGCTTGCATCTGCTGCACAGTGTTGGTAAGATTCTGAATCAGTTGCATCTGCGCTGCCAGAAACTGCTGCATGTTTGGGTCCATTGCTTGGTTGATCGGTGGGGGGTGGTCTTTGGGTTTTGTTGATTTGCGATATGTGCCGGATCACGGGCGGCACGTCTTGACCTCCTCCGGACCTGGTGTTTACCATCCGACCGTTAGAAAAATCATATCTCAGATAATTGTACTTGAATCAATGCATAAGAGGATAACTCAAAATAAAATAACAGCATGTTCTTCAGTTAGGACAGATTCTGTTGACCTCAAAGAATTATGTATAACTTTCTGTGTAATTATCCAATGACCACGAATTTTTACCAGATTATGATGTATAAAATTATGGAACTATCCCAACTGGAATCACCTCATTTGGACATCTATAACTCGAGATAAATATCAAACAGTACAGCTGTATCAGCAGAGATTTACAGATTCTGACATGTTCATTACTTCGTGCATAATTCCCAGAATATGTATTTTATACCATTGAATTTTTGACAGAAATTCGTCCTCTAAATTTGTGAACTAACCCAACTGGTTTCATGTCATTTGGAGTTCTGTAGCTTGAGTTCTAAACAAAACATTACTAGTATGTCATATGACTGCGAAAACAGATTCGATCCAACCAAACTTGCATAAGAGATTAAGCAATGACAACCGATAAAACCCAAACCATCCTTTAATTAACTTAACAATTCAGATTGCATAGTGGCCATCACTCCACCATACAATTCATTATCAAGCAAAGATCCAACTCATACATGTTTGCAAACAGCATTCATTATTACAAGCAATTACGTTCACGCAGGAACGATCTAACGAAAGGTAAATGATAAGGGCGAGTATCCTATGATCCTAGCCAAGACGTGTAGTAGCTTCATCGGAGCCGTAACGGAGCCTCTTGCGCGGAGGGGAAGCCGTGGTCGATATGGCATAACTTCTTGAGGAAGTTCTTTGTCCCGCCACCGTGCTTACGGACGTGCTATCTTCACTGAAAGCGACTCGCAACTCTTCATGATACTTGTTCATCTCAGTAGTTGCTCCCTCCAGATCTGTGTTCAGAGCAGCAGTCACCCGTGCCAAGACGTCGATGCGATCATTGCCTCCTGCTGGCACCACAGTCACTTCTGTGCCACTTGCACGACGAGGCACATGGCGATACTCCGATTGGAACAACTGCACCCGATTTGCATTGCAGATCGACCAGAGTGCCCTCCTTGCTGCATCATTTACCGCAGCATCATCCGTGGAGAACTGAGCTTTGTGCTATGATGAGATGAGCGATACCTCCATCCTTCTCGTATCATTCGGAGGCTTCCCGATGTAGACTGCGCAGTGTAGTAGTCTCTCATTCCTGGCTCGCTAAAGTGCTTAGTCACATAGAGAGGCCTTATGGTATATCCCAGGTACCGCAGAACGTCCCACAGAAGAATGCAGAACTGTCCATTCTCAGCTTCAGTAGAATGTTTGTGGTGATTCGCTCCCGTGATAGCGGGGGTTTTCATCCTCATCTTCCTCTAGGTTGCCAACGGCATTGTCACCATCATCCTCACCCACACCGTCATCACTAGAGTCATCCGGGTCACCTCCTTCACCATCGAGCACTTTGGATTAACATGTGCGGGGGGTACTTCCTCATTGGCCACGGGCGCGGGTGGAATCACAATGTCCCCATCGGCGTACGCACTCCAGGCACGGTGCCATCGTACGGTGTGGCATTGTTCCAATGGTTCATTTGGCTCCTCCTCCTCCATCTCAACCTCTTCAGGATCCTCCTCTTCTGGTTCCAGCTGGACCTCTTCTGGGTCTTCCTCCACCTCAACCTCTGGCTGGAACTCCTCCTGTTCCTCCTCAACATCCTCAAGACGATGGCGAGGGGCCGGTATCCGAAGGAAAGTGCCCACCGGTGCTCTTGCGAGGGGTCATGTAGGTTACGGCCATCTGTCAAAGCAAAGGCGATCTCGGAGTACGGAATAAATCAAAATGATAGTTTAAAATGATAAACAAAATTAAATTAGATTTTTAATGCGTAAATACGATGATTTGAAGCATGATAAGGTTCTCTAGATCATGAATCCTTAATTTCGTCCATTTCTAACTAAGGCTGCGACCTACGGTCATCACGGCTACGGTACCACTTTGTCACACCCGATTTTACAAGGAAAAACCGAATGCATCTCACATGTGCGCCGGGATCACTTTACACACACATGATAGACAAAACGAGAGTAATACCATTGCGGTAATAAATCGTTCAAGAGTTAAACCGGTATGATATCCATTATTACATCCGGAGAGGTGGACTCGAAGGTCCGAACACAACGATAACTAAACGACGAGCGGCTCCAACTTTGACTTCCACGGGCATGATGAGTGGGGGATCCGCATGCCCTAGAACTCCTCGTAGTCACTCCGGTACTCGTCCTCGCCTCCGACGTTCTCCTCGAACGGCGGTAAGCAAGGGTGAGCACACTTATGGTTGGTGCTCGGCAAGTGGGGGAAACAATGCAAGGCTATCAAGGATAGGCTATGGTTCACGGCGGTAAGCATTTTATAAGTTGGTCAAGTTTTATTAGCAAGCACCTAATTACTAGGTGTAAGTGTATACCAACCCACTTAACCTTAAAAGAAAACCTCAAACCAAACCCACAAACCCACGATTTGCATTAATCTTCAAGTTTATTAATCATGTGAGGGTCCAAGCCGCTCATGACCGTGAGCATGGCTGATCGATCGATTTTCACTCTGCGAGAGGTTGTACACTTTACCCACGGTTCGTATTCCCCATCTTGCCGGGTTAGCTAGACCCTTAAACACTTCCAAGGTGAGTGGCTAGGGGTCCACTACGAAGCCTTTACAAAGGAAAGAAGAGAAACCAACGACCGCAACGATTCTGACGGCGGAGCGAGCCATAACCCTCCCTAATGGTCGGCACCTTAGCCAAGGCTGCTACCCCAAAAGAACCGGGCTATACCCCTTCAACTCCGGCCCCCTGTGCCCCTCTCGGAAAAGAGCTATCGGCTAACCCACTCTCCTAATTATTCGGCTAAGCCGAGCCATGTGGCTGTGGTTGTCTTGTTATCTTGGGTGGTTCTCCATGTTCCGATTATCAATCAAGTTATCTTGTTTTAAGCACAAAGTTCATTATATAAACGAAACCGAGATGTATAACATAAACGAGCATAACCACACTCATGTAAAGCAAACTAAGCATTTATCTACCCCAAGCATTTGTTTAAACGGGGTTGATCAAGGTAAAGTGGTAAAGTATCTAGTCAAGTCCTTAACTAGGTGTTTGCCCATCGGATTTATGCATAGCAACATGAATAGTAAACATTGTTTAGCATGCCGTGACATAGGTTCAAAAAGATTATGCGAGAGGGGAAAGCCACTTGCCTTCCTCTACGAGCCGAGTGAAATCCTCCTCGAAAACGGGCTCTTCACGATCACCTCAGACGGGGAGCTCGGACGAAATAGGCACGATATCTACGAGTCAAGCATGAACAACAAACAATAAATAAAACGGTACACCAAACGGTAATAAAGCTGGTAAATTTACTTGTTTAAAAGATTCTACTCATCGAGACGATCATTTCGGTATAAAAGCACGCTAAAAACGGAGTTAAAATGAGAAAGATATGATTAAAACGAGTTTACGGGGACCTATACGCAAGAAAAGCGAGTTTACGGGGCTTTTTATAAATAAAAACAGGGCTAAAACATAATTATAAAATAAAATAGAGGGGTCTAATTGCTAAAAGGATGAAAAAGGACCTAAAATAAAGAAAACTAGGTGGCCGGGGGCTAAAATATAAAACTCGGGACCTAACAGTAAAGATTCTCAAAGGTGGAAGGACGGCTTGCAAACATTTAAAAGATTAGGGGCTCTTAAACAAAAGCGCCGGCTCGGTGCCGTGGATCTCGGATCCAACGGTCACGGGTGCACGTGTGCACGGGTGGACCGCGCGTGCGCCGGCGCACGGGTCTACGGTGGACCGTCCCACTTAAACGAAGGGGTATGTGATGCGGGCCATCCGCACAAGATCCGACGGCCCGGACGTGCGCGAGCGGGCGCGGCCGGCGAGCACGCGCGGAGTGCGGCGGCGCGCGGCGAGGGGGCTCGCCGGCGCCGGCCCCGGATGGCGCTCCCGGCCATCATTTCGACCACGGGTTGGGGCTTGCGCACGTGACCAAAGGGTCGGGGGGGGCAATCGGGCCTCACCGCGGCCGGCGCACCGTAAGGGGGCGGCGCGGCTACTCCGGCGAGCTCGGGGAGACGATGCGTGCGCGAAATAAAGGGGAATTGGGCGGGGGGTTTTGCTCACCGCGTGCGAGAGGAAGAAGGCGGGCTCACGGGCGGAGAGGAGGCGGCGGCGAAGGGGCTCGACGGCGGCGGCGGCTCGGGCGGCGCTCGGTGAGCTCGGGGCGCGGCTGCCACGGGCGTCGGGGACAAGGACCTGCGACAGCACGTGCTCGTTAAGCTCTTGGCAAACCCAAAAATCAAAGAGAATGGGCGGGGGGGACCAATCCTTCACCGGCGGCGACGGATCGACGGCGGCGGCGGGAATCCGAGGCGGCGGCGCGAGAAAGGTGGAGCTCACGTGCGTGTGTTGGTGTGTTACGGAGGCAAAAGGAGGCGCGGGGGCTTGTGTGCAAGCTTAAATAGGGCGCAGGGCGGCAGGCGAAGCGGGGAGAGGACGGGGTGGCGGCGGCTTGCCATTGATGGCCGCGGCCATCACGGCTAGGGTTTAAGGATGGGAAGTAACGGTCCCAATTGATCACGGGGGGTTTGATTGCCTTAATTGGGCGCGGGGAGGGGAAAGGAAGGTGGGGAGGCGGCGGGCGCGGCGGGGATCGCGCGGCGGCGCGCGGGTCGGGTGCGGCGGCGAGAGGAAGAAGAAAGGAAAGGGGGGAGGGGAGGGGCGCGACGGGCGGGCCCGGATGTCGGCGCCGCGGGGAAAAAGAAAAGGAGAAGAGGAGAGGTGGGCCGGCGCGGGGTGGCTTGACGGGCCGCTTGGGCCGTCTGGGCTGAAAGGGAGCCGACGATGTTTTCTCTTTTTTTTTCTTTTTCTTTTTCAAACTTCATTTTCAAATCATTTTTCATTTCAAATTCAAATCAAACCTTTTCAATCTTTTTCTCAAGAATTTTATAAACTTTTTAGAAACCACACAAGCAACCAAAAACCATGCAAGCCAACTGATGATGCACAAACACTTGTTGTCTCTAGGTTTATTAAATTATATTTAATATTTTAGAGCTCAATTTAAATAGCAATTTAAATTCTTTAAATCCTTAAGTCTAATTTTAAGTTGCTAAGTGATTTTAGTGATGGAATTTTTAGGGTGTCACAACGGCCTGAACGGTTTTGCATATTAATAATAAAAAAATATATTTTTATGTACATAAAAATCAAATATGCTAGGTGGCGTACATATTTGCACATGTAAAAAGTAAACATTCTACAAAATATTTTTTTGAAAGAAATCTATATCTTACTTATGATGTTAATTGTTTCGATATTGATTGTGGTAGTTGTAATCCTTCTTATGGCTAAACTATGAATTAAATGGCCACTTAATGCATATAATCATGGTTAACTTAATTTTGTTTAGACAATTTAGACGGTTTTGAACCGTTTAAACCGGTTTAAATGGGTCAACTGTTTAATTCACCGTTTAGGGCCTAAACGACACAGTCGAGCTCTGTTTACCGTTTAAACAGTGTTTAAACAGTCGTTTAGGCTAACAGAGCCGCCAACTTCCCTCCTCGTTGCGCGGCTCTGCCAATGCCTCGTGCCGAGGCACTCCCACTCGATGAGCTGACGGTGGCGGAGCTGGAGGTCGTTGCTGCGTCGTCGAGCTCGAGGTGGGGGCATGAAGATGGAGAAGGAAGCGTCCTCCTCGGGGAGGGCCTGCAGTGGTGGCCTCCACGGAGCACACCACTTCGCCTCTGCCTGCTCTCCTCGACAGCAACAGAGCAGGCGCTGCCGCTGAGATCTGCACCACCTCGGCATAGATCCGGCCGGCTACGACCTACATCTTCCCCTCCCCGGGCTCGTATCAGGCGGTGGTGTGATTCCCTCCGCGCGTTGACCTACGGATTCTGGTGAATCGAGGTGACGTCATCTCTCGGTTGCGTGTGCGGGTGGCTCGGCAGGCACGACGGCGGAGCCAAGCCGCGCCGCATGCGGGAGGCCGGCGAGGCGTCGTCTCCCAGTGATGGAGCTGGAGACAACCTTTTTAGAACTCGGAGCCTTCTTTGTTTCCTCTTTCGTGCAGCTGCGGCGTCCAAGACGGGCTCGTGGCCTACTCAACGGCGCCCCTTGGTTTCTCTGGTCAGTCGCAAGAGCCAACTATCGCAGGAGGATGCGCGACCAGATACACATGTCGCTGGAAGGCTCACCTTTTTACAGGACTAGAACATTCAGCACGCGTTGCGCACCCTATCCTAAATAAAACCATGACCATCAAGGACATGAAAACATAAATATACAAAGCATTTGATGATCCGAAAGGATACTTTGTAAGTTGAGTCAACTTGTGATGAAGCAATATCAGAGACAGATATGAAAAGGAGACCGTAACAGTAAGTAACCACAAGATCATTAAAACTCATTCATATTCAAACACTATTGGGAGAGATTCTTGTCTTACAATCTCAAGTGCTTCCAAGTAGACTTATCTTACTAGTAAGAGTCTTTTATACTGCATATGGAAAAGGAGCGGAGGAAGAAATATGGAGAAATAAAGAATCGGGTATATACAATATGCTTTGTTGCGAGGTATATGATATGCAACATTTCTTTGTGAACAGCCAACTGTTTAGTAGTCTTAAAAACTTCATCACTTGATCAGTCTGTTGGTTTGGCTGGTGGCTGATGGCTGGTGCTGATTTGTTCTGAGAGAAAATCTTCTTGACCGATTCTTTGGTGGATGGTTTGTTTGAGAGAAAAGTAATCGTGCTTGCTTTGGTGGGCGATAAGCCGAACGAACAAGCTGGATATCTGCAACATAAACAGTAGGTATAAATGTATAATAAACAATGAAAAATAGAGGAACAAACAGAGCTTTGTGACAATGAGAGACCATCTTTTCTATGCAAGGTATATCAAAATGATAAGAATACTGAAGAAAACTAAATAATCATGTAGCTTATTCAAATGTACTTCTGTAACTATTTTTCTATGTATGGCATATAGTTATAGTCTTGCAAAATCAGATAAATTGATTTGGAGAAGATAATGACATGCTTTTGTATTGATCGTTAGAGTGCACAACCGAAAAAGTGTGCTGCAATGCAAAACTCTGCTCCATAAGAACTGATACGAATATAGGATAGGTTCTGCGATGTATAATCATGCATATTGTAGGACAGTGGACAAATTTCAGTGTTGTCATATTGATACTCTTTTAATAATTAAGGTCTATTACTGGTTTTATATTGCTCAGCGACCCTATCTTCCTTAAACATATTGATACTCTTTTAATAATTAAGGTCCATTACTGGCTTTATATTGCTTAGCGACCCTAACTTAAATTTAGACGTACAAAAGATCCTAGTTAATAAAACCAAACACATCCTTAGAACTAAATTAACAGACTAAATGAGTAGTATCCCTACTGACTGGATACAAAAGCAAGAACAGGATAACATTGCTTATCCCATCATATGCCCAATAAGAGATTACAACCTCTAGAGGTACAATTTAGGGAGAGGTACTGTGAAATGGGCTTATTTATACCTTTCCCTAAGCGATGGTTGTAGAATGCTCTTTGGGCCTGCACAGAGCACACTAGATAAGTGATCAGCTAGGATTCAGAAACAGAAAAACACATAACTTTTCATTGCTTTCGTTATTTCTAAATCAGAGATTCTCGTGTGATGCATACATCTCTCAGGCACAAAGAACATCAGAGTGTTGCTGCTAAAGTTGAAGCAATAATAGCGAGTGGTACACTTTTGCATAACGTTCAAAATTCTAGCAACATTTGCTCATTTGCCCTGCAAGTAAATAAAATGATGACAGTGGAAATGCAGCCTCACTTGGCAAGCACATACCCATCTAGGATGATAATGCAAACACTGCTTGCGCAACGTCAAGGCAAAAAACTAAAATGACCCTCAAATATAGTATAGCATTCTTAATGAGTCTAGCAAAGTACTCTTAATGACCATAGACTTTAATCATCCAAATTTAATTTCAATGATCTTGACAAATGATTTCCAGAGAGCTCCTAGATCCAAGTTACTTGCGCACCTACACAGCAAGAATCAAGAAGAAAAAATAATCATAGGGATAGTCAGAGAGCAAGAGGAAGAAAGAAATGCAGGCAACGTAGATCTCACCCACAGATGCGCACAACACACACAACTGCACAATAGCCCCGTCGCAGGGAGGTAGGGCAGGCAGGGGGCAGCGGCGCAGGAGAAGATAGACATGCGTCCTTGCGCTGCTACGGCCGCAGTGTGCCCAGGCGGTGGCAGTTGTAGATGCCACGGTGGACCGTGTCGTGGGTGATGACGCCCTTGACGACGAGCTTGGTGCCGCCCTCCGTGGTCAATCTCCCAGTCCTCCCTCTATGGGTGAGGGATGTGTTGCGTCCCGGCGGCGCTTGCAGCTGCTCGATCTGGTGCGCCCGGATGAACCCATTGTCCCCTCCTTACACAACCACACCGGATCTGCATCCTACGGGAGTGGGCGGACCGGCGGAGGCGAAGAACAGGGTGGGGGCGTCGGAGGTAGGCCGGCAGGGAGAAGAGGAGGGGAGGAGGTGCTCCAACTACTCGAACTGGTCCGCCCAGTCCAACCCGCCGTCCCTCCTCGCGCCTCCATGCCGGATCTGCAGCGGAGCGGCCTGGGAGCTCTCACCCGTGCAGAGCTTCCCACGTGAGGTCGTGGCCGGCCGGAAGCGCTCGCCAGCACCGCCCTGCTTGCCACTCCGGAACCGCCTCGGTCGGATCCGAGGGTGGGCCGTGGGAGCTGCGGTGACGGAGGAGAGCAGGTGGGGAGAGGGTGGCGGCGGGGACGCCGGGGAGGAGAGCGTGTGGGGAGAGGGTGGCGGCGGGGACGCCGGGGAGGAGAGCAGTGGGTGGCTGGGAAGTGAACCGAGGTTAGGGTTTGGGGCGTTGAGGAAGGCAAGGGGGAAGGTATTATGCGGGGGTAGGGTGGTGGGAGGGGGTGTTCGCAAAAGAGGGTAGGGGTGTTTGCAAAATGACATCAACTTCGAATTTCGGCTTCTTTGGGTACAAATAAATTTAAGGATAAGGGTCTATTTGCAAAATATATGAATGTGTTTGCTGTACTATTTGGACGCGTTGGGTTGTTTCGAGATTTCTAGCAATATGGAGGGCTTTTGTGCAAAACGACCAAACGCACGCCTGGCCACCCAGTGCCGAGCGCTCCCGCTACGAACCTGCGAGGCCTAAGAAAAGAGATTGATTCCTTCTTTCTGCTATGCGTATAAGAGCAGCCGCAACGTGTAAATTTGAGGCTAAGGGAATCTTCTATGCTTGGTTTGTGACTATACGCTGGAGGGGAGGGTGCCCTCGAAATATTCAGTGCAATTGTTGCTTAAAAGAGTCCCGGTGCCCACAAATAAAAAATATGGCATGTCTCACTTCCTCAGCCGAAGAAGCATGGGAGCTTTGCATGTGAGCTTGCAATCTCTACTCCTAAAAAGTATGAAAGTGAGATAAAAACTTGATGCGTCATTAGTTGTGCATCTGCCTCCGCCTCCCCGCATTCCCGCACGACCGCACGCCTCCCGCTTGCGGTTCCCTGCGTCCGCCCCCCTCCTCACGCCGGCTTCCACGTGGGTCTGCCCTCCGCTCCTGGGGCCTCCCCAAGCCCGCACGCCGCGCCCTCCCATCCTGTCTCTAGGGTTGCGGCCACCACCGGCCGATCCCATCAACCGCACCACTCCTTCCTCTTCGGTTGTCGTCCTCCTCCTCCCCATCCTCCACGTGACCCTGTGTTGCCTCCCCATTCGCGCCAGCTATGCCTCCTCGCCATCCACGCTCGGTGAAGTGACACCCTACTCTCAGATGTGGCAGACACCAGATCCGGCGTCGAGGGCGAGCGGCGCTTGCATTACCCTGTGCCTCGCCTTTCTTCTCCACCACTGTCGTCCTCTCTTCCGTCTCCGCCTCCTCCCTGCAGCACGAACCCGCGGATGTTGAGGTGGTACTTGAGGATGTCGTCCGCCGACTCCACGATGATGAAGACCCTGATCGCGGAGGTGGAGGACGACGGGAACAAGACGCAGTGGCAGATGCTCCTCCACACAGTGGCGGCGAAGGACGATGCCACCGCCGATCTCCCGCGCTCCGCCCTCTTCGACGGCCGCCGCCGAACTTCTGCTTCTCCTCCAGTCCTCACCGATCTATTCTTCAGTACTCCAGTCAGAACGTCAGCGTGGTCATGGACTGTGAGGAAATTGAGGTGAGTGATCCGAACCCTAGAAAATCTATTTAGCCGCACGATTGAACTACGATTGGGTGGGGAATTGGCATACCAATTGTTAGTAATGCAGTATGTTTCATATGTAACGCCACCGCAGTCTTGTCAGTCTTGAGATCTGCAATAAATTTACCTGCAAATTCTTGTTTTAGTTACCTCATAAACTTGCTAGCTTCCTTAATTTAATCACCGATGTCAATTTATTGAGTTACTAACATAGTGTAGTTGTTTGTACTTTCTAATGTTATAATGCAGTGCAAGACAAACAACATTCTTATGTGGACAAACTTTTAGTATCGAATTAGACATGATTGCATTATTACTTGAGAGCACATTGTATGGTTAGCCTGTAGCTTTTTTCTCTTCTAGGAATGCATTCTTCATGGCAATTGGTGAAGCATAGTCTTCTTCAGAAAGGAAAGGGTGAAGCGTGAACTTATGCAGATCAAGAATCTACAAATTTATGCCCTGATAGAGATAGAACCAGTGCTACAAGAGTATGTGCATTCTTCTGAACTTTGCAATTCCCTTTTTTGCTACCTTTGCAAAATGTGTATCTTGGACAAAAAAAATATTTCCAGTGATGGCCTACATTTGGTAGCTGTTGTGATGGCCAATACATTTATTTTGTGCTGAGAAATATTTCCTTTCAGTGTTCCATTTTTTATTTCTTTTGAGCATACATGAATTTTATGTCATGACTGTGTGATCAACGGTTGTTTTCTTTTCTTTTTAAAAATAGGCTGAGAGAAGAAAAAAGTTTGTGTTGCTGTTATTACCTGTATAGTTAAGGGTTAAATACTTTTGATTCCAGCAAACATTTCCTGGTTCGAATTATAGTTCTGGATTTTATGTGCTACTGAATCGTGGTGCTTTCAGTTTCCGGGTTAAATACTTTTGATTCCAGCAAACAGTTGGTTCAAATTATAGTTCTGAAATTTCGGTTCTATTGAATCATGGTGCTTTCAATTGTGTTCGTGTATGAATTGCAGTATTAGTGTTTCTAAATTATATAGGCATGAATATGTGCTTCTAAGTCCTGCGTGCAGATGATCTTGGGGGTAGGGGGTATTTAGGACCGAGCTGCTGGTTCTTTTTGAAGATTTCAGTCAGTAATAAACTATTTTGGAAAAAAACACAAGAGATCATATACAGCTCGTGGAAAGCCCATGGGAATTCCAAATCCATCAGAGTTGACCAAGGTAGTATTTTTTTTATTTCTCTTTTTCCTTAATATTTTTACTATAGTGCACTATAAGTCTATAACCTGAAGTTGGTACTTGATCTTTGCTAGGTTCAAATGCATGATGTGGAAAGAGCTATATGAAGTGCATGTGGATGGGTATCAATAGTGAATCTGGATGTGGGAAGAGCTATTATGGACCCGAGTTGATTTTACATTTCCCGCATGGGTGTGCAGGATTCAACAAGAACACAATATTAGTGTGCCATGGTATGTGATTTTATTTAGTTTAACACATATTCAGTGCTATGCCAAGGTGTCAATTTTGGATTTATTAGCTCGAAACATGATTCCAAAAATAAATAGAAATTGATGGTTCGATAATTGTAATGGATAATGATGATTACAAGATTTGATCATGAAATTGTAAAAATAGTGCAGACGTTATTATTAATCCTCAAAAAAATTGACTATCAGTCACAAATTTATGAAGACTAAACTTACAAAGGTTAGTTGAGAAACATCAGTGCAGATAAGCTCAATTTGCCTGTTAGGTGACTAGCAGATTCGCAAGGTGAAGCAAAATCGGTGATGTTATTTTGAAATGATATACCCCTAATCTTGACTAAATTGTGAAATAATTCATTTCCACCGTTGATATGTCACCCCCTGTGGACGCTGCCCCCGCTGCCGAGTGGGGATGCTGACGTCGCCACCTCCAACCACACCCCACCACTGCATATTAGCATATCCATGGCGAGATAGTTGCAAGTGCCTTCCCTTGCCTTTCATGCTAGACGTTTCTTTCACTCTTTTTTCTTTTGCACTTTCTTCATGGCTGACGCCATGCCATGGCCATTATTCTAATTCATCTATAGTTGCAAGACGTGTGGGAGGCACATGGTTTTCATAAGCTTGTCAGTGTTTACATGTTTGTAGAAGACAAATTGAAAATCTAGATTTGTCAGCAAACTAGATAGAATTATTACAATCTTATTAGTTGTAGAAAAATGAACTTGTTTTTCTGTGCTTGTGGGGGTGATGATCTCTGTCTTAATAGTGCTAATATGTCTTTAATTGTGTTAGTCTATAAAATTAACATAGTGGATGCTGAATCATTTTTCTCGTCAAGTACGTTCGTTGTGTTGATTACGCGATGATTTTGATCTTTTATCTCATTTTCGCGACACCGACGTCGGTACCAAATATGTTAT